>CANTUR010000106.1:0-2709054 GCA_947683625.1 Mallotus nudiflorus | reverse complement strand
CATGCATTGTCAGGAAATATTCCTGCAACCATTGATAGCTGTTCAAATTTGCAAGAACTCTATATGTCACGAAACAACTTCACAGGCTCCATTCCAAGCTCAATTGGAAAATTAGCTTCCTTGGAGATATTGGATCTCTCTTCCAATAGTCTCATTGGCAAAATCCCTCAAAAGCTAGAAGAGCTTCAGTATTTAGTCTGGCTTAATTTGTCTTTAAATCACTTGGTTGGCGAAGTTCCTACAAATGGTGTCTTCCTGAATACTTGGCTGAAGTTTGTTCTTCCTGTTCTTATTGTTGCTAACTTAGTAATTGTGTCCTTTTGCTTTGTATGTACATTGAGATCCAAGAAGAAGCAAAAAGCCAAGGTCAAAGGATTAAGGCTATCTAAGGGGCTACCTCCAATGGTATCTTACTCTGACATCCGGCTAGCTATAGACAACTTCTCCACCAACAATTTGATAGGAAAAGGTGGATTTGGGTTTGTTTACAAAGGTATCTTCATAAACTTAGAAGATGAATCAGACAACAGAGGAACTTTCTTTGCTATAAAAGTCCTGGACTTGCAACATAGCAAAGCTGCTAGGAGTTTTGAAGCTAAATGTGAAGTTTTGAGGAATGTTCAGCACAAAAACCTCGTAAAGGTCATTACTTCTTGTTCTGGCATTGAACACATAAAAGAAGAATTCAAAGCTTTGTTAATGGAGTTCATGTCATATGGAAACTTAGACAAGTGGTTGTATGAAAAAGCTGATGATGGGTTATGCTTAACATTATCGCAAAGATTGGACATTGCAATATATGTAGCTTCTACTATGGATTACCTACACTATGACTGTTGATAACTCCGAATTGATATTTCTTACTTGTGGAACCTGCGTTGATGAGAAGAGGTTGGTGAAGGGGCACGGTTCCCCCATAAATACTCCGAAACTTAAGTCAGTAATGGTATGAGAAAAAATATAATAAAGCAAATAGACATAATAGAATAGAGAATAAAGAGTGATTACTTAGATGATGTGATGATGGAGTGATGGAATGATGTCTTGGTGAGGTTGTATGATGAGAATGGGGAGATGAGAATGAGAATATAATGAATGACATGAGATGTATTTATAGGAGAAGGTATTGCTCAAACCTCTTAGGAATATGATTCCTTAGTCTTGTAGGATTGCCTTGTTTAGGAGAGAATGAGACTTCTTTTGTAGAGTAATCATCCTAATTGAAATAGACTTTCTTATTAAGCTTTCTTCTTATTCAAGTAATCCTCCTCTTTGGGGGAAATATAACTCTTATTAGAATAAGATACTGATATGGGATATCAAGAGTCCCCCCTGAAAGTCTATTCGAATGTTTATATATGATATATCTAGGTCTGTAAGGTGATGGAAATGTCATTCTTCTATTTGGAAAGAGAGACTGTTTGAGTAATTGCATATGATATGAAAGGGCGAGTTGAGGTAGCCAGCCTCAATCACAAGAAAAGATAAAGCTCGGTATCAAGTCTTAAAATCATTATATAAGAACATTGTTTGAAGTGCTAGCTAGACTTGAGTGCATAAAACTTGCAATGAAAATGCTTTGGGGTAAAAGATTAACCTGTCAGTATGGAAACAACATGATGGAACCAGTCGTTACTAGAGTTTTAATGCTCGGTGCATTAAAAGTGCGGCCCAAGTGCCGAACCTCAATACTATAGAAGAGACCTAAGGGTGCCAGCTTTAGTCACTGGACTCAGATGCTTGAGGCTTAGATGCTCGGTACAAGGACGTGAGGCTTACATGCTTAAAACCTCATTACTATAAAAGTGACCTGAGGGTGCCGACTTTAATCACTAGACTTAATCTTGGTGCATAAGAAGCGTGGCCTAAGTGCCGAACCTCAGTACTATAAAAGCAACCTAAGGGTACAAGCTTCAGTTATTGGACTTAATCTTGGTGCATTAGAAGCACGACCCGAGTGTCATATAATGTTGCTCAGTTTATGAACTTCAATGACTCTATTGATGGCAGCTGCCTAGTCAGAATATTTATTAATGTTGAGTTCAGACATTATTATTGTAGATGTTTGATTTTTTGAGCATTTGTTATTGGTAGTAGTTTTGCAAAAGGAAGGATGTTTGTGATCCTAATAGTGAATTTGAGCCCTTTCAATCTGAGCTCTATAATATGGGATAATAATTTTGTGAGAGTTTTTGAAATGATGGAAGGTGGGTTTTAAAGGACCAAATTTAGGTTTGCCCAATTTGAATTATGAGATGAGTATTTGTAATTTAGGTGAAAGGTTAATGTTGCACCGCTTCTGAAATAGAGGATAGTGTGTGATGTTGGCTAGGATGTCTTGGAATTGCCTTTTGATTTATTCGGCTGTGTGACGGATATACTTGACTCCATTCTTGAATTTCCCTTGTTGGATATTCTCTGAAATTTTCATGAATATGGATCTTCTACAAAGTAGGATTTTCTTGAATGATATTTGATCTAGCTTTGAACAAGAACCACCATTTATTGTCTAAGCATGAGTGAATGTGTAATATCCCCTATTTTTAAATATTTTTATACTGCATTGGGATATGCAGTGTTAATAATTCTTATATATGATATTGATATTTCATGAGTTGTTGTTTAATTAAAATTGATTTTAATTGTTTTAATATTATTTTAAGTGCTTTACGTAAAATTTTCCCGAGAATTCTATTTTCGGGAATTTTCGGAAAAATTTTCACGTAAATTATTTATTATTAATTACTTTAAATAGATTTCCAGACTTGCATGAACGCATATATATTTTTAAAGTACTAAATAACGAATGTATGTATAATTATTTATTTAATTAGGGTTTAAATAATTACCCTAATATTTTATTATTTATTAATTTGTTTTAATATTATTTAATTATTTTTAGGTGTATTAAATTATTAAAATATTAAATTATAAGTGTGTGGTGTATATTTAATGTGTGTAATTTTATATTATTTTAATGTATAGTATAAAGTATATATATATGCATATATATATTTAATATTAAAACAAAAAAAATAAAAGTTGAGTTATTTATAAAAATTGCCACCCGAACTCCCTCACTCCCAATCACCGTTCCCATCACCGTTCCGTCATCTGGCATCCCATTTTCTTGCCTTTGGTGTGCCTCTCGGCGTGCCACCTCCTTCCTCAGCCTTCCCCGCCACCTGCTGCAGCTGTTTCCGGCGTCTGGAAGCCATTTTTTGGCTGGAAAGCCGAAAGTGGAAGCTATGTCGTTCACGACGTTTTCGACCACCGTTTTCGACACTGGCAGTCTTTTTCTTCTCCTTGAGCTCCAGTGAGTGTGATTCGAAGCTTTGTTTCACTTAAAATGGTCTTGATTTGCTTAGGTTTCGATTTTTCGAATTCGGCCATTTTAGGGTTCTTGATTTTTTTGAACTTCAATTTGATTGATTCATGAAAAATTCCTTCACAAATATTGATCCTAGTAGCTTAATCTACATTTTTAAATTTTTGTAGAATTTTTGGATATTATTTTGATTTTTGGGTATTTTTGAATATTTTAATATTATTTTCTAATTTTCGAAAATTAATTAAATAAATTATGAAATTGTGTTTTATTATAAATATAGGTGTTGAAATGAATTATAGAAATTTATTTGGAATTTTTATGAATTTCTATGTATTTATTTTGAATTTTATTAGTTTAGGTAATTTTGGAAAATTAGGTTAATTATATGTTAACTTGAAATTAATTAGTGAATTGAGTTTAATTATTGATATTATTGATAAATATGTTAAGAAAATTAATTTTTTGATAATTATACTATTTTTGGTGAATTTTTGGAGTAATTTTAGTATATTTATATATATAGGGGCATTTTGGTAATTTTACACAAAATTGGCTAAAAATGTAATTAAATTGGTTTTAATAGTTATTTAAGGTATAAAAATGATTTCTACAAATTATTTAGTATTTTTAATTAATTAAAACTATTTTTCGTAAATTATTTTCAATTATATATATAATATACGATTTTTCTAATAAAATGAGTTTTTATCGATTTTTACTGTGTTTAGGGGTTAATTATGTAATTTATACTTATTAAATGTATTTCTGTGATATAAGGGTATTTTTGGTATTTTTATAATTATTTTGTGATTGTGGACCCCGGTCGATAAACTGTAGTTTGGAGTCCGACCGAGGAGTTGTGGACGAGTTGTTGTGTCTATTTTTTAAAGTGTGTTTCTTTGCAGGGCTGACTCTACTCTTTGAGTAGAGAGATGTCCATTTTACAGGAGAGGTTCTGTCGAATTTTTGGTAGAATTCTCGTAAAACGTGATGTCCGATCGAACCCTAATTTTGTTTCTGTGTCTAATATTCTAGATCGAGTTTCTAGGATTTTTTGTTAGGTTTATTCTGATTCCTGTCGTTATTGTTTGTTTAGTTGCGCCGAGACCGAGGCCTAGTGGACCAGGCCCGTCGGACCTATCTCGAGGAGCGCACTAAGTGTGAGTTACTATTTTATATATATATACTTAGGGTGCATGATTTAGAAATGTTTGTTATTTTGATTAATTATGCATATATAACTCAATTAGTATTTAAGCTTATTTTTAGTTTATCTTTGGTTTATTTTTAGTATATTGTAAATTAATTGCATGCTTTATTTAACATTTATACTTAAAATGTTTTTAAATATATTTCTAACTTATTTTGTTATTATGTTGGATTTATTTGACGTATATATACTCGAAATATACCTGGTTTATTTTTGGTATATTTCTAGTACATATATGGTTTATGTTGTTGTTTTATTCAATTCATGCATTATTTACTTTTTATAAATGTATGTTTATTTATTAAATGAAGGATATCAATAGAACGTGCTACCTAGTGGGCAACACTAGGACCGAGTACGTACCGGTATGCTTATAGCATTTAGGCTATATTACTAACTAGTTTGAGGATGTTGATTGGATTTGATTTGTCTGATGTGTGATATGATTTGGGAGTGTGATTGCTGGAGCTCGGTTGACTAAGTGTCTCGGGGCCAATCACATTGACAGTCAGACTGCTGGAGCTCGGTTGACTTAGTGTCTCGGGGCCAGTCTACTGTCCAAATGGATCAAGTGAATATTTTGGAATAAGTGAGCTTGTATGGCTAGAGTGTTGTCTAACACTGTATTGAGGTTACGATATTCTAGGGTTCTATTTGATCCTTCATAAACGATGATTTTTAATAAAATATATAAAATGATTTTATTGCATTAGTGTATATTTACTTGTATATATATTTATATATGTACTATTGACTATATGCATTGTCATTTAGTATGCATGTATATATATTATAGTAATTCACTCAGTGAGGTCTGACTCCCCTCTATTGACCATTTTTCAGGAGAGTCTTCTTCCTCAGACCTCAGTAGCAGGCTTGTACGCCGGATTTCTTCCGCCCCGGCTTCTTTGTGTAAACTGCTTATCTGAGTCTTAAGTTTTATTTTTATAATCTAGACATTGCAGTAGTTGTAAATAAATTGTGGGTTTTGTGTATTATATTTGTATGAATTATGTATTTTAAGAATTTGAACTGGATTTGTATTAAAAGATTTATATATATGAGATATGGATTTGATTTAAATCCCGTGGGAGATTATCATTTTGATAATTATGATTTTATTTCCGCTGCATTAAATACTATTATCATTACTGGCATGTTTTATTTTATTTTTTTAGGCTTGCTACGGGTTCCAGATTCGAAAGAATTCCCATTCCCTAGCGTCGGTCATGGCCCCTGTTTTGGGTCATGATAGAATGCTTGTTCGTCTTAGTATTGTTTAGCAATATGTCTAATGTCTTGTTAATCTCTACATGTTGATGCAGAGTGTCCGATTGTTTGGATTGATAGTGCTTAAAGTAACATCTTTAATAAATACGTTTTCCTTATATATAGTGATAGATAAAAGAATAATAGTTTTGGGATCGTATAATCGATCTTATTTAATGGTCAATCCTTATGTAATAAATATATCAATGTGATTGGTGTATGTTTTGCAAGAATAATAATCATGTATATAAGGACGAGCATCTATGTGTAGTTGTGTCAGTGTACTTGTGTGACAAGTTATAAATATTCATATAAGAATAAATAATTAAGTGAATATAAATGTAAAAATAAATAATTGAGAATGAAAACTTATCTCTTGATGACCTCTTGTCCCGTCTTTGAGTTTAACGAATATTTATGTTCGTTATGGATATGAATAATTGTTGCCGATTACTTTGAAAAACCCATTAATTCCTCATAGAGCTCATGGTTCATTCATTTGTTTTTTCTTTGCTATTCAAGCTCTTGTAAAAGAAATTAACTTATTAATATATACTTGTGAAGTTATTGTCATGGTTGCCTTGGATATTCCTATAGTGCCAAAACTTAGGAGATGCTCAGAGATCGGGAGATGCCCATGAAGTGAATGTCTAACTCTTCCATACTTGCTCGTTACTTAGAGTTTAAGTGTCCATGAAATCAATGCTCGGTAGTAGAAGCTTGAATTTCCAAGGCCTTAGTGGACAGTGCTCGTGTTGTTCGGATGCTCAGAGTCTGAGTGCTTATAAAGGGTGCTTGTTGGATGCCTAATGTCTTAAGCTCGATGCTAGGATATCAAAGACTTCAATCTTTAGCAAAAACTTATTTACATTCTTTGATGCTCAGACTCAGATTCTTTGATGCCTAGACTTAGATGCTCGATGGTCTCATGCTTTGAAACTTCACCACTCAGAGCTTGATGGATGTTTACAAAGCAGATGTTTGGTATTCGATGCTCGTTTGAAGTTTTGACGTATGGAATTTTAAGGCTCAGTAATAAAGAAAATGATTTCAGACCTGCATTTTTTATTATTCTCCAACTTAGGTGGTGCTTTGGTGCTCGGTTAGCTTAAATATTTGAGTGTCAGTGCTTGGAAGCTCGGTGCTCTGAAGCTCAGTGCTTAGAAGCTCCATGCTCGATACTCAGTGCTTGAAATCTCAAGAAGTTAGTGTCTGATATTTGATGTTTGATGTTCACTTGATATATGGTTTCAATTTTAAGAACCATTTGTTAAATACTCGCATTCTTCAATCTCAGTATAAGGTCATGTGGTCCAACTTTGTGAATTTAGAGGAAAACATATAGACGTCCATCTTCTTTTCGTCACTACGTTTGATTTGGGTGTCGAACTACTTTCAAGCCTCAATGCTTGATGATTCGTTTTGGCTACCCAACTATCTTGCTCTTTGCTCTGAATTCTAACTTTAGAAACTGTTGTATCAACAACAGAACTTTCTTTAAAACTCAGATGCATCCCCTTTCTCTTTTTATTTTCTTCTTATCCCTCCTTTTGATGAAGCTGTGGTGATGTGAAATGGTCATTTGAGTTTGACCATTGCCAAAACTTCCATCTTCTGAGTTGTTCTTGATTGATAGACATGTTGTCGCTAATGGTTATATTGAGATCTTCATGCTCATCAATGAGGGTAAATGGACAAATCTTTAAGCCTCAGCTGTGTTGATGACATGCATATTGTAAATGTGACAAATTGAATAAGATACTTATAAAACAAGTAAGCTTATCTCGTCCTGAATATTGGTTTAATGGAATAATAGAATTTTGAAGCTAGGTTCCCCTAAGCAGTAATAATCTGAAATTGAATTCGGTTTATTTCCGTAAACGGTGCCACTTGATAACTCTGAATTGATATTTTTACTTGTGGAACCTATATAGACGAGGAGAACGGGTAAAGAGGCAGGGTTTCCCCCATAAACACTCCAAAGCTTAAGTCAGTAATGATATAAGGAAAACTATAATAAAGCAAATAGACATAATATAATAGAGAATAAAGAGTGATTACTTGGATGATGTGATGATGGAGTGATCGAATGATATATTGGTGATGTTGTATGGTGAGAATGGGGAGATGAGAATGAGAATGTGAGAATAGAATGAATGACATGAGATATCATGAGATACATTTATAGGAGAAGGTATTGCTCAAACCTCTTAGGAATATGATTCTTTAGTCTTTTAGGATTTCCTTGTTTAGGAGAGAATGAGACTTTTTTTGTAAATCAATCTTCCTAATTGAAATAGATTTCCTTATTAAGCTTTCTTCTTATTCAAGTAATCCTCCTCTTTGGGGGAAATATAACCCTTATTAGAATAGGATACTGATATGGGATATCGATTATGATCCACCAATAGTTCATTGTGATATGAAACCTGCAAATGTGCTATTAGATGATGACATGGTAGCTCATGTTTCTGATTTCGGATTGGCAAGGTTTGTTTCTCAGAATTCATCAGGGGATGGAAGCAGCACAATTGGAGTGAGGGGCTCCATTGGTTATATAGCTCCAAGAGTATATATATATACACACTGCTATACATTATAATATTCCATTAATTAGATGATATACTAATTAATATATATGCTTGTAACTTGTTTTAGAGTATGGTTTCGGAGGCAATGCTTCAACATCTGGTGATGCGTACAGTTTTGGGATCCTGTTGCTTGAGATGTTCATAGCGAAGAAACCCACTAATGAAATATTCAAAGAAGGTCTATGCCTGATTGAATTTGCCGGAGCAATCAACGAGAATCATGTAATGGAGATTGCTGATCCAAGGCTTTTCAAGAACATTATTGATGGGCGCAGTTCAACTAGCTCTAGTTATTGAACAAAGGAAAGCAACACAAATAGTAGCAGTCGAAGCAATTTATTGAACAAAGGCCAAGAGTTCATAGCAGCGGCAATAAGAGTTGGTGCGTCTTGTGCTGCTCATTCTGCAAATGATCGTTTAGCCATGAGACAAGCCTTATTACAGCTGCAGAAGATAAAGAAAGATGCACTCAATAATATTGTTTAATTAGTTTGATGATTAACACAGAGAGACAGATATATATATACGTATATATATAAAAGAGAATTTGACTGATTAATTAAATAAGAGAATTTGCACAATATTTGGCTTTGTTTGTATCATTCTTGCTCAGAAATTATTTAAATTTTAAAATTTTAATTCAAAGCTCTAGTAATTAACATTTTAAGAAAATCATACTTGTGTAGACTAAATTAATAGAAAATGTTTGTTTCTAAAATATAAAAAACTAAAATAATCAGTCAAATTAATAGACCAAAAAAACTAAAACTAAAAATGTTTGTTGATGTTCCTAATTCATAGAAAACAGTACTTGTGTAGACTAATTTAAATAAAATGACAATTCACTCATTCTACGGTCTCTTAGTAAAATATAAATTAATTAAATAGTTTGGAAAATAGAAAATCACATCCTTTTAGTTTCAGTTGTATTCTTTTTTTTTTTAAACCATTAAACTTAGTTGTATTCTCTTTTATAAGGGTACAAATGGTACAAATCTATTATAACACTTTAGAGCTCCATATATATATATATATATATATGAAAAATTAATAATATCATTAAAAAAGTTTAATGATCTTTGTATTGTATAGAAAAAAACTTAGTAACCAATAATTGGGAATTATAAACATATAGATGATAATAATTTAATGTTATATATTGTCAAGAAATATATTCTTAAAATATAAGAGAATATAAAAAATTATTGATACAATAGATGATAAGATAAATAAAATGATATAAATGACTAATAATAATAGTAATACTAGTAATAGTAATAGTAATAGTAATAATAATAATAATAATAGTAATAATAATAATAAAAAAAATTGAAATAGGTTAATTATTAGATATTGTGAATTCGTTTGTTATACAAATTTGGGTTAAATGTTAATAAAACTTTTATTAAAACTATATATGTATATATGGAGTTGTTGATTTTTTTAAGTCTTCTTGGTGTTTTTTGTGTTAATATTTAGGATGTTATATATTTTGTTGTGAATGATATTGTTATCTTCTAATGATACATTATAAAAAATTTTGTGAATTAGGAGTGTTTGTGATGATGACAATGTGGTGTTGTGGTTGAGGTTATAAGGTTGAAATATTGGGATTACTTTTTGAATTTACAGGTGCGTCAATTGATTTGGTTAATTTGTAATAACCCTTCTCCTACAATATCCCATTGAAATACCTGTATGATGATGGTACCATTGATGTAGCAGAAGATTAGATTAAAAGGGATAAATGTCGCTTGCTGTTGATTTGCGCATGAATGGCTGTCAAACTACCTTCTATAACCTGTTGATTCACTAAGAATGTTAGGAAATAGACATCACTATTTATTGATTCACATAAAGGAATACTAAAAATTGGAAGAAAATAGAACTTTGATTATCAATTCAATAAAAACTGTCTAAAACACCTCAAAAGAACATATAAACATTGTTTGGGAAAAAACTCTAAAAGGAAAGGGAAAAAAGACTCAACAAACACCTAAAAAAACATAAAACTTCAAATTGAAATTTGAGGCCCTAAACGATGGATTTTGGTCCTGAAATTGTTATGTAATAGCCATTATGGAGATCTGAATCAACTTTAGTTTAATATATTATAGGCCCCATAGTTCAATCGGGCTTGAAAGTTAGAGCCACTTGAAGGTTAACTGCTCATCTTGAATTTCTTCCTAAAATCTAAACTTTTTAAATACGTCAGGGCTATTTGGTCCACGTCAACCATCTAAGAGGAGTGTTACTTAAAGACTAACTAACAATCATTCGTCTAAACATACTATTAAGATGTTTATCTAAATATGTTATCAAAAGGAAATAATTATTTCAACAACAAACATAATAATTATGAGATGCCAAGTGGAATACTCTTTCACTAAATATAATATAACTGTTAGTGCTATACGCATAAAATTTCTATTATAAGTACTACACAAGATCCATCAATAGATAAATGAGTACGAGTTATCATACAAATAGTACAAAATGGTAATAACATAGAATAGCCTAACAACTCTCTCATAGGACCCCGTTCCAACTCTAGATATGCATCCCAGAATCTACACATCTCTAGCCTAGGCTTATAAACAACACCACACTCATGACAAAAAGGCTCGTAATATAGTACTGAAGGTGTAAGTCAGCCTCATCTAAAAAGACAAAATAGATATGCTAGTCTTAACTCAAATTCGACTAGGGTAACCTACACATCCTTAGTGTTTGGTAGAAGACTTAGATCGTAGTGCAGACATTGTTGAGGTGCTCCTCTAAAAACTGACATATGGACTAAGGCTTGACATATAATATTCTCACTAGTGTTTCGATCGTGGCCACCTTATTAGTCATCATAGTCCATTATATTGTCATCCTGTATATGTATGTAATAGTTATATAAATATAATACATATGGTAGAATATAAAAGAAAGTAAGTGTGAGTAGTTACATAATGGAATTACCTAGTAAGTGTAAACAATATCAAAAATAGCTTATACAATAAAAATCACTCGAGAAAGTAAGCATGATCAAGAAATAATAGGGTATCCATAATAAAAGAGTGCTCAACAAAAAATCGAATACCAAGGTTCATAGTATTATGATCTATCTTATTATTTCTATTCCAGTAGTAATGAATTTATGATCAAGTTTTGAGTTCTTATGTACAGCTCCTTTCATTGAAGCATTTGTTTAATTTCACTTTCATATAACTCATTTTTTTTGTTTTTGCTTAATCATGTTGCTCATACTGTTCGTTATGAAATTTGAGTATTAAAGCTTATCATTAAGCGTTTATAAGATTATTGTATAATTTACATTATAATTGTATTACTAAATGAAAAAATCTCATTATATATTTATGTGGATCCACTTAACATATTCACTGTAACTCACTAATGCAGTTCATACTAACTCTATCTAATAACACAAAATCTCATGAAGTTTATATCTCATAACAAAATATAGTCTTTATGCATACATATTAAATCACGTAAATTTGCTCCAATGGCATAATAAATCTATATGTTGTCTTAAAGACTATTATTAACAAGTTGGCCAATAGTATCTCATTAGTACTCATACTCATCATACTTTATAGATACACTTTATACTTATATACGTATAATCTTACTCAAGTGTAACATTTATTATTTTATCACACTACAATCTTTCCAAAAATAATTACTCCCATTTTGGTTCAATATGAATAATTCGTGTTACTTTAGTCTTTATGTTGGAGACTTAAGTGATAGTCTTTGATTACTTTGAAATTATTATCATTCTCAAATGAAATTCCTAAGGTATGTTTATAAGTTTGTAATTAGACATTAGATTCCTTTAAATGGGATTAATAAGATTAATATAGTATTCCATATTCCCTTAATCATTTTTGCATATATTATAGATTTATTATGTTATGACTCACATATGAGCAATTATTTCACTAATATAATATTAAATATACATCATGGGTTAACTTTTTATAATTCAATTGTCTTTTAATTCAGTTGGGAAAGGTGTTGCTTTAATAGTGTTCTATCTTTGCCTAATCAACAATGATTGTGTCATGGTGTTAGGGCATTTACCTCATTGTATTAAGGCGTTGTCTTGTTGTATTGAGGCACCATATTATTGTACTGAGGCAGTGCCTGAGTGATCTATAATTATTTTTGCACTTCAATAGTACTTTAAATCAACTATTTCATGCACCAAACTCATAGTAATATGTATAAAATTTAATTTCACACATTCTCAGGCGTTAGCACACAATATTTAGCTTAATAAACCACCATTAATAAATAAAATTTGTATATTATTATTTTTTATTGAAGCCATAATCACATGAAGTATATTTATACAAAGATCATAGTTGAAATCACCAAGTTTAATTATCTAAAATATAAAATGAAATTATAGGTTCAATATAGCTGGAAGTTACAGTTCAATGAACAACAAAACTTAATAAGAATTTTAACAATAATAAACTCATAATCAACATCATCAAACAAATTTTAGAAATAGATTTCATATAAGGATCGTGGCCATCACAAGAAGAAGAATTCAAGATTGAAATTAAAAAGAATTCAAAACTTAAATTTATGAGTTTGGGAAGGAATAAGGTTTAAGAGAATCACTCATTGAAGTTTTTAGTAAAATCAAAGATTAATCTTTTTTCCTAACTTGTTAATCAACTAAGATCAATAATAATTATATAAACTAAATGTTTAACATATGTATAATCTAACAACGCACGAGTATAACCCAGTTTGGATCTTAATGAAATAATGCCATATAACCATTTCTCACCTAATTTGATCTCAAATTAGAGTTTCCCAGCTCTTTATTATGGCACTTCTTCTTCTTCTTCTTCTTGTTAAGAAGCATAAAGTGTTCTTCCTTATGTTTATGGGTTTTTAAATATGGAATTATTTTTTATTTAGTTTAGGATAAATATCCTAAAGTGTAAGCACCCAATTTCAGAATGCAATTGTGCACAATTGCGACGTAAGCCCCTATGATGATATTTATTCAAAAATTGAACTTGGTTGTCGATTTTCTGAACTTTAGAGACTAAATTGCAATGTTTTTTAGGATTTGATTCAAAAAAATCAATTTTTCAGGGGTCTTTTGGTAATTAAATGTTAAAAAAATTTTAAGGATCGGCATTCTTTGATACTGCTCGACATTGCACAATTTTGACGTGTAAAAGTCCCATTTTTTATTTTTTGCATATTTTTTCATTTTTTTGTTGATTTTTTCAGTGTTTTAATTGGTTGAAAATTTAATTTTATTATTATTCATATCTAAAAAAGGTTTCAATGCATTCAAAATGCATAAATAACTTTCAAAAATCAAAATTCTTATTAGTTTGTTTTGGAAGAGATGAGCGTTCCTGCAAATTTGGGAAGTCAGTACGCTAGCAGACTTTGCTTTAAAAAGCAAAGAGTCTGCATGCGTGCGTGAGGGGGCTCTAGACTCACACAAATGGACGAATTAAGAGAAACACACACACAGACTGAGAAAAAAAAGAAGATAAGAGAAAGAAAAAAAATAGAGAGACTATGAAAGAGAGAAGAGAGTTATGCAAAAAAAAACCCTATCGCATAAGAAAACCCTAAAAATTTAGACGCAAAGAATACCCTTGTCTTTCAAAACCTTAATTTTGGATACTGTCAATGTCTTCGAATGCAATTAAATCCTAGTCTAGAATCAAATCAATATTGAGTCAATTTTAACAGTGATAATCCAATCTGAGGGGCTATCTCAAAGCATTTGCACAACATTTAAAATCATCAGTGTTCTTTTCTATTCCATTCTTTTCTATTCTTTTCTTTTTGTGATTTTTATTTTCTTTTGTTATTTTTTTGATTATTCAATTTTACTACTAATATGATTATTTCTATATTTTTATTTTGATGTGCGAATGTGGATTGAGAAGGATACTGCCTGTGTTTAGACGAACAGAAGGTCCATGGAATGCCATGGAAGAAACTGTGTTGTTTTCCAATAGAACTTAGGATTTTTATCTTTATTTTGCATTTTGGTATCCTGTGTAGTTATTTTAATTCATAAGTGTATAATTGTTTAATTTTAATTTTTGTACGTAGTTTGTAATAGCCCTAGTAGTGCGAATAGTGAAAGATTTAATTTTCTGCGTTCAAAATCAATTAGTAATTAGGTTCAATTGGGAACAAATCAATTAAAATCAATGGTGGCAGTAGCTTAACTTAGGGTTTGAATGCAATTGATTTAGGGTTTCTAGAAAATCACTAAAATGTTTGTTTGATCCTTTTTTTTTATATTTTATTTATTTTGGGTTGTGTTTTTGTGTTTTTATATTATTTTGGGCCCCAAACCCATGCTTAGGTCCAACTCACTTTATATGGGCTTAAAAATGGTTTAGGAATTTAAATAATTAAAATAAATTTAGGCCTATTAGGTTAATTAAATTTTAGGCCCACTTAATTAATTAAAACTTGTTTAGACTTAGCTCAGCCCACTTAATTTTTTTTTCTTTTAAAATAAATAGACCTAAGCCCACTTCTCATTTTAAATAAAACCAAGTTAGACTTAGGCCCACTAATTTAACTTTCCTTTAAAATTGAATAGACTTAAGCCCATTCCTTAGACAAACTAAAATAAATAGATCTAGAATCACTAATTAATAAAAAATGTAGGCCCACCTTTAGTCCATTTCTCACTTGTAAATGAAATGTAAATCTAGCTAACTTTTTAATAAAATTAACATAGTTTACACTTAGGGACAATGCGATCTTGAGTGCATTTTTTATGTGTGATATTATTGATTAGATGCCTAGGGTTAGATGGATGTCAAATAGGGTTTAAATAAAATTGCATATAATTAGAGGATGAAATAATCATTTATAAAATTATTCTAGATGAACACGAGACTAAGAGAAGTTAGTATTCCGTTCCCAAAATCTCTTAGTTGTGGTGTTAACTTTCTTTTAGAGAATTGAGTACCACTAATCAGATTGTCCCAGTTATTACCTTGGGTGGCAACTCCTCTTCTTCACGCTATGACTTTATGACATAGTAGTATGTTCCCTAAGGCCCTGAGCCTAAACAGTGTCGCGGTTGCTAAAATCTTGGACGCGCGCTAAATGCCACCGTCTACACAAGGCTAAAGGGTCTCCTATATGCAAAATGACAACACACCAAATGATTTCAATTAACCCATTAACTTTATTCTTCTTTTTCAATCATACCCTCTCTTGTTTTGTTTTGTTTTTTCAATTTTACCTTAATTGCATTCCTTTATCTCTAATCATGCCCCCCTTTTAATTAATTTAGCTAATTTTAGGTTTAATTTAATAGTAAACTAATAATATTAATTTTTTGATTGGCACTCCTAAGGACAATGATGTGATAATTCTTCCCCCTAAAAAGAATTTTGTCCTTGAAATTTGGGCAGTGTTCATAGCCATATGCCACAACTAAAAATAATAGGTCTAAATACTATTATCTAATGTCCTCTTCTTTTACCCATATAGCTCCTTCTTGTGAATGAATCTGCCACAATACTTTCAATAATGGAATGACTTTGTTTCTTAGCATCTTTTAATCCTTGGCTAAAATAATCACTAGTTCTTCCTTATAACTTAAATTCTCTTTCAATTCTACTGGTTGCTATTGTGGAAAATATGTGGGATCACTTCAGTACCTCCTTAACATTGATGCATGAAACACATCATGCACGCTTGCTAACTTTGGTGGTAAAGCTAGTTAATAAGCCACTAATCTAATACATTCAACCACTTCTTATGGCTCGATAAATCTTGGACTTAATTTTCCTCATTTATTGAACCTTATTATGCCCTTCCATGGTGATGTCTTTAAGAATACTTTGACACTTACATTGTATTTAATATCATCTCGTTTAAGGTTAGCGTAGCTTCATTATCAATCTTGAGTCACTTTAAGATTACAAACTACTCGAATATTATTCATGGTTAATTAAAATAACTTTACACTAGGCAAATTTCTCTCTCCAGCTTCTTCTCAATAGATTGGTATTATGCACTTTTTGCTATACATAGTAATAAACTGGTTGTAAAAATCCATGTGCCCTAAAATTCTTTTAATGCCTTTGATTGATGTCAGAGGTGGCAACTTCTCAATAATTTCTATTTTAGCTTGATCTCCTTCAATTCCCTTTCTCAATATCTTGTGGCCTAAACTATCCTTTCATTCACCATAAAAGGTAGCATCCTCATGTCTTTGTAGTACCCTGTCAATGTTAGACATGCATAATCCAAAAGAATTACTAAAAATAAAGAAGTCATCCATAAATACCTCCATGATGTTCTTAATAAGATATAAGAAGATTGTGGTCATATACCTTTGGAATTTTGCCATTGCATTGCATAAGCTAAAAGGCATCCATTAATATGCAAAAATACTATATGGGCATATAAATGTCATTTTCTCTTGATCCTCAAGAAGATGAAGATTTGATTATAACTAGAATATCCATTGAAATAATAATAATAAGCATGCCACACTATTCTCTCTAGCATTTGATTAATAAACAAAAGGGGAAATGATATTTCTTTGTGGTTGAGTTTAGCTTTCGGTAATTAATACACACTTCCTAACCATCGACCATCCTCTTCGAAATTAGCTCACCCTCTTTATTTTCCATAACTTTCATGCCATTCTTTTTAGGCACATATTGCACTAGACTTACCACTCACTATTAGAAATTAGGTAAATAATACCTACGTCTAATAGTTTCATAATTTTCTCTTTGACCACTTCTTTCATGTTTGTGTTTAATTATTTTTATCTCTCAGTAACAGCTCTACACCCCTCTTCCATATGAATTTTTCACATCATAATTAAAGGACTTATACCTTTAATATCTGAAATTTTCCATTCTATTGCCTTTACTCTTTTTCCTACTATTTTACACACCATCTTCTCTTGCTCAATAGAGAAATTATTAGAAATAATAATTAGTTAGGTGTTTCCCTTGCCTAAAAGGGTTTATCTTAAATGAGTAAGAAAAGGTTTAAGTTCCAGTTGAGTTTAAGTTGAGTTGGCAAAGGTTTAAGCTTGTGGTTTCTCAATAGATGGGGGAGTTGAGTTGTCACTACACACTAAGATTTTAGATTTGAAAAAAATAGCTTCTTGTAAGGTTCATAATCTATTTCACAATCTAAACTTCCCTTGTTAACATCTTTATTCAAACTCACTTCCCACAAACACTCATCAATAACCTCTACTCTCATACAAGATTTATCTTTCATAGGTTTTTTTATCTATCAAGATATTATAAATTCCACACTCTTATCTCCTACCCTAAACATTAATTTCCCTTCAAGAATGTTTATAAGAGCTCTTTCAATATTCAAAAATGGTCTCCCAAAAATTGGAGGACACTTTTTATCTTCTTTAAAATCCAAAATAACAAAATCTATAAGAAATAAGAACTTATTTACCTTTACAAGAACATTTTTAATAATCCTATAAGGTTTCTTGATGGAGTGATACGCTAACTGCAAGGACATGTTTGTGGCTATCACTTTTCCAAGCTATAATTCTTTAAAAAAGATAAAGGCATAAGATTAATACTTACACCTAAGTCACATAAGCAACTAGAAAATTCTTGAGTATTAACAATATAAAGAATATGTGAAACTCCTTAGATCCTTCAATTTAGTTAGTATTTTGCAATAGATGATAGAGTTGTAAGTCTCTATTAATGCCACTCTCTGATTATCTGTCATGACCTGAGCCCAAAAGGCACATGACCGACACTAAGGAATGGGAAAGCGAGAAGCTTTTGAAACTTGTAGTAAGCCTTAAAAAAAATTTTAATAGTAAAATTAAATCAATTTAAAATTCTAACAAAAATCCTATAGATTTTCCTCTATACCATAAAGAATAAGTAGCCAGGGAAGAATAAATTCAGCGTAGACAAGTATAACTAATTGTAAACTCCTAATATCCTAGGAAAAATAATTGAGGAGAGTCAGACCTCATTAAGTAAGCTAATATAAGGAAATGCATGTTGTTTTAAAATCATTCTTTATTAAAAGATTTTATGGAAATATAATAAAATATATATAACTTATATTTAAAACCATTACTTTTATAAACTCTCATAATACCTTTAAAATAGAAATAATATTTCTTAAAAATATTCTTTTAAGGGGAAAATCATGGTAGAACCCTAAACCATAAATCTAATAGCTACTTGGCTTTTTTTATCCAAATGACTGCCAGTTCCTAAAAGCTAAACATCCACTCAGCTACCAGCCACAGTCAACCACTTATTCCAATACTTACTGGTGGTTCCTATAACCTCAAACACTATGCCTCACTAGCCATTAGGTTTTCTTGATTCCAAATAATATCTCTATTTTCCAATTGGGCAGTGGATTGGGGAATCTTGTTACTATCATGACTGGCCCTGAGACCCTGAAGGGTCAATTGAGCTATCGCAGTCTTGCTACTAGCATGATTGGCCCCAAGACCTTGAAAGGTCAATCGAGCTGCCGCAATCACAGTACCGACATGACTGGCCTTAAGACCTTGAAAGGTCAACTGAGCTCTTACAGCCATACCCCTCTCTATTTAAAGAATTTCAAAAAATCATTTTAACCATATGTCTAATATCATATAATCTCATATCAACTTAAAATTCATATTTTACCCATCTCACGTACTGGTGCACACAAATTCTAGTGTAGCCCACTAGGTAGCATATTTTACCAGTTTTTTTCCAAAAATATTGGTAAATATATATAAAACGCAGAAGAAATACGGTAATTAGAAATGAAAGTACTCTTAATTTCTCACCATATCCTTATAATAAAAATCATAATAACAAATAACCGAATTAAAGCATCAATAATCATCATAACAAAATAATAAGGGCAAAATAACATTGAATATAATCAAAATATAATCAACATATTAAAATATCAAAATCAAGCTTTTTCAATATTCACATATTGGAAATATAAATTCTTAAATTGAATCCTGTTCTTAAATATAATAATTTAACAATATAAATATTTTAATATTAAAATATGAGTTCTTTAATTTAATTTTTTCCTTTTTAAATATATTCAATCAATTTATACTTTATGTGTAAATCCAACATACATTTCAAATATTAACTTACAAATAGAGCAAGTAGGCTGACGTATCCTGGTCTGCCTATTTCCTAATACCTTCGCTCCAGTACTTTCTATAGTAAATAATATTTATTTAAAAGATGTTTATGCATATCAAATAAAATTCATATTCTCTAAAATTCTAAAAAATTATAAAAATCAATGAATTAATAAAATGGACTTGGAAATATCCTAAATATAACCTTTGAGGCTAAAGGAATATATTTCTAACGATATACCCAATTTAAATGGAAATTAAGAAATTTCCACTGAAATGTTTCTGGAATTTATTTCTCAAAATCCATGAGGAATTGGACTTTAGTTTAGTTATGGAAATTGATCAACATAATTTATTACAATTAATAAAAATAATTCCATAATTTTTTGGACTAGTCCCAATTTCACTATATTTCGTGTGGGATCTGCAATATCCTCATTGGAAAAACATGATATCCGATAAAAATGAATATACCAAAATATTTCTAATAATTTATAAGACACAACCAAAGTTTCAAACAATTCAAAATAGGCAATGAATAACTGAAATGAAGAATAAAATGAAATTACTTAAAAATATTCACCAAATATTCTACTGGTGGAGGTCGAATGCACGATTGGAGCTACAAACTCCTAGTAATGTGAGGAATGTAAAGGAAGAAATGGCATTACCTAAAACCTATAGGAATAGTGTAGATTGGAGAAATTAGGCTAACTAAATAGTGACAATTATGTATCAATCTGAGCCATTTCTTGAAAAATGAACACCACTAAAAGGAAGAGAACATCGAGAAGAGTCTATAGCTCGAATATTTGAGGTCAATATGAGGTTTAGGGGTTGAACGGAAGGGTAGAAAATTTTTGGGCTAAAAAAAAAATTTACCACATGAAGTTGTCTCACACTCGTTGTTTCCCTTTCTCTCGAACTACAACATTCCTTTAATAAAAAACACATTGCCATGTGTCCTTTCCTCTACCTCTCTTTCTCCTTTTTTTTAAACATATATATATATATATATATATATATATATATATATATATATATATAACAACGACCATACTTATACCAATAATAATAATTATTATTATTAAAACAATGATAACAAGAATAAGAACAACAACAACAACAACAATAATAATAATAATAATAAATTTGAGTTATTACATTATCATCCCATCTCTTATTATTTGTTAATAGTGTCCTTCAATTATTTTGCATATATAGGATTTCTACAAGAGCTTCTAAAAATGGAATGTTAATCTCAAGCTTTTTAAAAGTGTAAAAAAATAACAAATCTCCCTACATCATTAGGCTTCTTTAATCTTTAAAGAAAGGGTATCCTTAATTCATTTTTTTTTTATGAATATGGCATTTAAGGCTACTCCTTCTCTTTTCTGTCCTCTGCTTGTTGTTCCTTATTTTCTTTAGAAGTTTATTTACCATTCTTAATCTAACCTTTTTCTCTTTTCTCTACTTCCTTTATGATTTCAGCTTGTGACTTTATCTCTTTAGCACTTCTTAATGTGATTGCTTTCAGCTACTCCTTTGGATTTGGTGCAGTGTTGCTCGGAAGATTTCCTTCATTTCTCGAGGCTACTGCATTAGCAAGCTTTCCTATTTGTACCTTAATGTTGTGAATCAAGGAAGCATGATTTTTAACTTTCTAATCAAACTTGACTTCCATTCTCTTTTAATTCTCATCTTTACTTTAATTAAAAGTAAAAAAATCAGAATTATAGAATTTTAATAAGAGTTACATGTTTTTTTATCTATTTTTTGTATTTTTATAGAAAATAAAAAATATTTTTCTTGAGTTTTGATTAGTAAAAAATTTTTCTTAATTTATTTTTGGATTTATCTAAATTTTCAAGAAATAAAGTCCTTTTAAAATTGGAACTCTTAGTATGTAGAACCTAGGTTTTTTTTTCCTATAAAAGGAGAGCTGAGGCTCCTAGAAGGGGGACTCAATTCTCAATCATAAACATTCTTTTATGCAATTTTGGCTTTCTTCTTCCTAAGTATCTCTAGACTTTTCTTTAGACAGTACATAAAAAATTTTTGGTGATTTATTCATTGGAGATTTTTGAGAAGAAGAATAATAAGTTTTGAAGGCTTATTAAAAACAACGATGATCTTACTAGTCTGAGGAGCAATTTATTCAGCATCCATAAGCATTATCTTCTTCCTACTTTCTTTTATTTTTCTTTTTGATTTTATTTAATTTCAATTTTATTTAAATTTTTATTATAATTTAATTTACTAATCATTATATTTTGTGATGGTGGTTGTGGAGGGAATTACATGATGATCATATTTGGATAACCAAATCCATAAGAGGTCTATCGAATGCCATGGATGGAACCTTGTAGCTAGATGTAGTTTCTAGGTTTTTTTTTTAATTGTCTTATTTTTTTTATTTTTGGGATTGTATTAATTTTTTCTTTTTTTTTTATTATTCTCAATAGTTCATTGTAATAGCCCTAATAGTGGGAATAATAAAATTTGGTGTGTGTGCTTATGTGTTTTGTTTTTAGTAATTGGTTAGTAAAATTAGGGTTTCATTTGGTAATTAATTAAAACTAATGGCTATGGCAATTGTTAGGTTGTTTAATTAAAATTGAATTAGATTTAAGTTGGTAAAATTAGTTTGCTTGATTGATTATTTTATTGTTTATGGTCACTTTAATTAAATTAGGATTTTATAATAGATTTAATTAATTATTTGATCTTTTAGTTATTTTTTTGTATATTTTTATTGTTTTTAGGCTTGTTTACTTATGTTTATGTGTTTTGGGTCCTAGGCCCACATTAGGCTTTAACCCATTTAAATTTAGGTTTTTTTAGGTTTAATTAATGAAAATGCATCTTTAGGCCCTTAATTAATTAGATTTAGGGTAGAGATAACTTAGGCCCATTTAGTTAATTAGACATAGGCCCACCTAATTTAATTTAATTAATTTAGACTTAGCTCATTTAATTTAAGCCTTTTCATAATTTGTAGATTTAAGATCATTCTAGAATTAAAACATGTAGAATTAGGTCCATTAATTTAAATACTTCATAATTTATAGATTTAAGCCCTTTTTTAGAATTAAAATAAATAGACTTAGGATCATTTAATTAAAAGGAATTACGTCCATTAGTCTTTAGACTCACTTGTAAATTAAAATATGTAGATTTAGCTCATTTAATTAAAATAAATGTATATTAGACTAACCTATTGATTATGAAGAATGCATTGTTTACTTGTATATTTCATGACTAGTTTGCTTGAAGTTGATTCTTTTTTTAAGGGTTTATATGAAATTGCATGTAAATAGAGGATAAAATAGTAATTCATAAAGTAATTCTAAATGAACACAAGACTGAAAGAAGTTGGTATTCCATATCTAAAATCTCCTAGCTATAGTGTTGGCTTTCTTTTAGAGAATCAAGTACCACCATTTTCTATTTGTCCTAGTTATTACCCTGGGTGGCAACTCCTCATCTCCATGCCATGTCTTTATGATAGTGGTTAGCATGTTCTATAGATCCCTGAGCTCAAACAGTGTTGTAGTTGCTAAGATCTTGTGTGCGCGCTAAACCCCGCCGTCTACAGTGGTGACTCCACTGGGGATAAGAGATACTGATTGTACTTATGTTCTTTAAAATTATTTTATTAATTATTATTTTATTCTTGCATTCATTCTGAATGTCCTTATTAATCGATGACATTGGTTTATGGTTCCATGATTCTACTAGCTTTATGGGATTGTAAATTGGCTAACCATCAATCTTAGCCTTAACTCTGTTCAAGAGAGATTACTGAGCTCATCTGACTAGAGTCTATAACCTAAGTCCTAAAGGGAGGGTAGTCTTCTTTTGAGTTTGCAAAAGATGTCGGACCCCTCTCACTTTGGCCTGTAACTCAAGTCTTAAAGGAGGGCATCTTGCTAAGGGAACCTTGACCTCTTCCACCAAACTTAACCATATATAATGGCTTAGTTATTTCCCTTAGGATTACCCAAATTGCTTGTGAATGTTTCCATGAGGTATTTCTATCTATAAAGATCCAAGCCTATACTTTAGAAGCCCGTTAAGACTAATAAAGATTGGGTTATGCTTTTATACCTAGAAATATTATTTCTATGCTTTATTACTTTGAGAGATATGATATGCGCGTCGGTTCTTAATATCCCCCATTGATATTAAGGCCAAGACCAAAAATCCTAGGAAAAGAGACTCACTATTAAATATGTGTGTGGGAGGAATAAGGTTGGAAGGATGTATATACTTGACTTGATTGTTACTTGTTGCAAAGCACGTGCATCATGTATACATGCATTACATGCATCATACTAACAGTTTATCTTTTAGCCATCATAGATTCATTTGGGTCTTCTTGTATTTGGAGTCAGAAAGGTGGTAGACTAGTGAGAACTGATTCAAGGCTATAATCAATTGCAAAAAAGATCCTTAGTAGACTAAAAAGGAGCCCTATCAATCCACTCTACCTAAAAGCTGCACAGGCTAAACAAGTAAAAGAAATGGAACAACAAGAGGGAGGAAACTGGACTTTAGAGGATGTTAAAGGAGCATTGATTGATGACATGAGACTAATGATGCAAGATGAGTTAAGATAAGCTTTGGTTGGATTGATGCCACCACCTACTACTGCACCTCTCATTGTAGCCAATCCACCTATTATAGGTACACCACCTGCTAACAATGACAATACTGCTAGGAACATACTTACTGTAAAAATGAAGTTAGAGGATATTGAGAGTTATATGGTTGAAAAGATGAAAAAGGAATCACTAGAGCAAGTTCAAGAGCTAGAATCCATGCAAATGAAAGCACTTACTTAGAAGATGTCCAAAATGGAGAAGTTAATAAGAGGATAGGGCATTTGATACTCATTTGGCTTTGATGATGTGATACCATTTAAGAAGGATAAATTTCTTAATAAATTGAAGATGCCACAGTTGTAGAAGTTTGATGGTATTAGAAACCCGAGGATCTATCTTAGCCGATACACAACTACCATAAGCACCACTAAGGTTCCTTTGTCTATGGTTGCCAAGTTGTTTGTGCTATCCTTGGAGGGTATGGTTGTCAATTGGTATCATTGTTTGGAGAAGTCTATTCGAGCGGACTAGAGGGAATTGTGTACTGCTTTTCTAAAGCAATATGACTACAACAATAGGCTCAAAGTGTCCATCAGGGATCTAGAGTTGACCAAGCAGAAGCCTAATGAATCATTCTTAGATTTTCAAACCAGGTTCATGAATAAAGTGGGATTAATGAAGAACAAGCTGACTGAAAAGGATAAACTAAGGATGATAGTTCGAAATGTGTCACCCAATCTAGTTGAGAGGTTATAGATGATGAACCCCAAGATGTTTGTAAATCTTTATGATGATGGGTTGCAAGCTAAAGATATCAAAAGTGAGAAGAAGATCATTAAAAGCACTAAAGTGAGAAATTACCTAACTTAAGGCATACAACTAGGAAATGCTAGTTGGGTTATAGGAGTCCATGCTATTCAACAACTCAGGAAATTATCAAATTTTAACTAGCCTTTATCTAAAATCCTAGACTGATTAATCCAAAAAGGCCTCCTTAAACCTTTAACCCTTTATAGACCATCAAACCTAAATCTCCCTAGCTTTAACCCAAATAGTTACTGTAAATTTCACCAAATTGCTGGCCATTTCACTTACTCTTGCATGCACCTATAACATGAAATTCAAAACGTCATAGACTTTGGAAAAATCATGGACCCTAAGAAATCCAATCCAAACCCAATCACCAAAAATAACCCTTTCCCAAATTACCGAAACATGCCACTCGCAACTACCATGATGATTAGCTCAGGAGTTAGTGAGGAAGAAGTGCTTAGCTCCTTTGAGGATCTAAACCTTAAAACCAATGAGAAACCCCTAATGCCCGTAACGATGAGGAGAGAATAGAAGACTTATTGGGACAACCTTCAGGCAAATTTGACTACAAGGTGTGTTATTCCAAACTACCTTCTTTCGATATACCTATTAAGTCAATTACCCTTACAGGATGGGATGATGAATTTAATGATAAGAAGATGGCAGATAAGAGAGAGAAATGCATGGTTGAGGTGTGGAAAGATGGAAAGAAGGAGCATACCATTGGGGTTATAGACATCTAGTACAACTCTGATGAATAAGGCACTGAAGACGACAATGTATAGGTTAATAATCCAGAAGTTAGTTATGTCACTAGAAGTGGTAAGGGTTATAAACCAATGGAGAAGACCGCAAAGAGAGAGGAGGTTGCTAAAAGAGAAGACTCAGATGAACATGATGATGACTTGATCCTTAAACAGCTTAAGAAGGCAAAAGCAAATGTGAGTATTTGGGAGCTCTTAATGCACTAAATTAGCCATAGGAAAGCTCTGGTTAAGGCTTTAACCAAGATGAACATTAACACCACTACAACCCCTGAAGCAATGGTGGCTAAGGTTACTGAGAAGAAGCATGGTGTTCTCACCTTTTCTGATGAGGATTTACTTATTGAAGGGAGGAATCATAATAAAGCTCTATTCATCCCAACTGAAGTTAGAGGGAAGAAGACTAATTATGTGATGGTGGATGATAGGTCTGCAATTAAGGTTTGCCTGCTACAGATTCTGCCTAATCTAGGGGTGAAGATGGAGGATTTAATAAAATCTGACCTTATAATCAGAGCTTATGATGACAACAAAAGGAATATAGAAGGAACATTTATGGCTCATGTAAAAATCGGAGCTATAGAGCTAATGGTGGAGTTCACTATGCTAGATATCTTTGTTACCTATGGTTTGCTTTTGGGTAGGCCCTGGTATCATACTTTAGGAGGAGTGCCTTCAACTATGCATCAAAAGGTAAAATTCCTATTGGATGGAGAAGATGTGACTTTAGATGCTATTGTGGGTAAGACTGTATCTGCAATTATGGATGGTCAGAAGCAGGTAGTCACCCCTCATACTTTCCAAATAGCCATGATTTCTGATGGAATTGAGATGGATCCAAGGGTTATGAGCATAATCAATGTAATATTCCGAGTTTTTAAATAATTTTAAACTGCATCAGGATATGCAGTGTTAATAATTTTTATAGATATTTATGATTATTTAATGAGTTGTTATTTATTAAAGACATTTTTAATTATTTTTAAATATTTTAAGTTCTTTACGTAAAATTTTCCTGAAAATGTTATTTTCGGGAAAATTAAGACGTAAATAATTTAATATTAATTATTCAAAATAGTTTTACGAATTTGCATGAGTTTATGCATAATTTTAAAGTGTTAAATAAAATGCATATACGTACATTTATTTAAATTAAAATTAGGGTTTATTTTATAATTAAATTTGTAATATCCTACGTTTTTCTTAAATAAAGTAATAATTGAATATGCATTATAAGCAATAATTTTTAAAAGAATTATATTAAATAATTTTTTTACTAGCTAGCCATATTATTACGTTAGGGTTATATAATTATTATTTTAGTAAATTATATTTCCTATAGCACTAACTAGTATTTGACTATTTTGTAAGTAAAAATTATTTTATATTAATCCTGTTGTTTTTAGCCCTAATACATGTATTATATATATATATATATTAGGGTTTACAATAAATAAAAATTTTATTATAATGGTATGTGTATGTATATAAATATACAAATACATATACGTATATGTATGCAGGTGTGTATATATATGTGTGTGTGTGTATATATATATATATATATATGTATTTGTATATTTATATACATACACATACCATTATAATAAAATTTTTATTTATTGTAAACCCTAATATATATATATATATATAGGTTAGATTGAAAGGAGAGCCCCGAATCCCTCACCCTCACTGTCTTCTTCCTTCCCTTACTCACCATCCTCACCAATTCTCCCCTCACCGTGCCATCTTCATCACTACCAGAGAACCTTCGTTCGCCATCCTCACCGAGCTGTCTGCTACTGTTGTTCCTCTTTTCCTTCTTCTTATTCTTCTTCTTCTTCTTCTTCTTCTTCTTCTTCTTCTTCTTCTTCTTCTTCTTCTTCGTCTTCTTCTTCTTCTTCTTCACCTGGCAGCAGCTCTTCATAGCGCAACAGCCTGCATTTTCGGAGTTCCCTAGTTTCGGCTTCTCTTCATAGGTGCTGCCTCCTCAGCCTCCCTCTCCGGTGACAGTGAGCCCCTCATTTCTTCTTTATTTCTGCAGCTTGGAGGTGAGTGATGCTCACTTGATTTCCTTCTTTCCTTCCTTGATCTTGAGCATTTTTGATAGATTATCTAGTTAATTGGTGTTGTTAGTGTATAATGAGGTTGATGTTGTTCATTTAGAATTTTTGGGGAATTATTTGATTTTTTCCAAAATTTTATTTGAATTTTTGTCATTTTAATTACATGATTCTATTCTATTCTTAAGTGTAATTAGTGATTAGAGTAAGTATAGTTAATTGTTTTTGAGTTTATTAATTTTATTTAAGGTTTTAGAATTTTTTTGTGTGTTAGTTAAAGGATAATGTAAATTTTAGATATTTAATTAGCAATTATGTTAATTTTTGAAAATTATGGTTAAAAATTATGAAATTTTAATAATTGAGGTTATTAGTGAATGTTATTAATTTTAGAACTCAAATTATAATTTTTGTGATTTTTATACTATTTTTATAAATATTTTTGAGTTTATGCCAAATTTGATTTTTAGGTTAAATAATATTTTTGGGAGAAAATTGTTGGTTGATTAAATGTTTTAATTATATTAGGAAGATTTATATTGAGAAAAATAATTTTTGGGATGATTAAATAATTTTAAGGAATTATTTTTAGTATTAATAGCACATTATGTAATTTATATATTTTAGGGGGGTAAAAATGTAATTTTACACTAAATATAGTTAAATATATATTTTAATTAGTTTTATTAATATTTAAGGGGTTTAGACAATTTTTATAAATTAATTGGTATTTTTACCTAAGTAGTGTAAATTTTAAATATTAAATTCCAAATATATATATATATATATATATATATATATATATATATATATATATATATATATATATATATATATATATATATATATATATATATATACATTATAATGGTTTTAAATTAGGGTATAATCATATTTTGACGAAGGAATACAAATTTAGTTGTTAATTTTGAATAATTGAGATTATATATATATATATTTTTTCTATTTTTAGTATATGTGTATGTGAAATATGTGTTTTGAAAAAAAAAATGTTATCAATTCTCGATATTTTATTGAGTTGTGATCTCGGTCGGGGCAAAATGTAGTTTTGGGAGCCCGACTCGAGTGTGGGTGTCTGTGATTATTAGAAGTGCACTTTTTATGCAGGTCTGGCTTTACCTTTGGTAGAGAGATGTCCGTTTTATAGGGGAGACTCTGTCAAAATTTCAGTCGATTTTCTCATAAAACGTGATATTCATAAAATTTCTACCGTTAGTTAGGTTATATCCTGTCTATCGAGTCTTGCCCGTTTTCCTCGAGTCAGCCTGGAATTTCATTATTTTATTGATTGTTGCTTTCGATTCCATAGTCATGTTTTAAAAGTCGATTGTTATTTCTTTTAGAGCATTTCGGAGCGGAAGCCGTGAGACCGAGGCAGATGTATGGTCGTCAGCCTTCGCATTCATCCTGTAAGTAGATAGAATGATTTGTGCGTGTGTTTCAATTAACAAATGTGTGTGCTCCTATTTTAATATTGATTATATGGTTTATTTAATTTAATGCTGTTATTTAATATTTAAACGCATTTTACTTATTTAAAATCGATTTTGAGAAATTTTAGTAGAACGGGCTACCTGGTGGGCTTCACCAGGACTATGTGCACATGGTAGAGATTAAGAGATGGATCCGAAATATATATGATTGGTGAATGTTAAACTAAGATGGGTGCCTCGGTGGAAGCCTATGCTCTCGGGGACCGCCAGTGATTGTAAGGATGATAATGGGCTGGGATGGGTGCCTCGGTCGATGCCTTTGCTCTCGGGGACCGCCAGTACCATATATTTGGATTAAGTGAATGACTACGACTTGGTGCCTCGATTGATGCCTTTACTCTCAGGGACCAATAGTCTAGTTGGAATAAGTGGGCCCAGTTGGCCATTTAGACTTTTGGGTTTAGGATTCTACCGAGATTTTTCAAAAGCTATAAATATATACTGTAAATTATTTTCACTATAAACATATAGTTTTCAAAAAGGTTTTCAAACCATTCTTTTATTGACTTACTCAATGAGGTCTGATTCCCCTCAATTTATTTTTTTCAGGAGCTTGGGAGTTCGACCTCAGACTACCTCCACGCCGGGTGCTCATTGTAAGCTGTACTGTGTGTTAATCTAAGTTGCTGCAGTAGTATATGTACTAAGGATTTATATGGTTAAAACATAATTGTATAATTTATTTGTGTAAACCACGCTTATGTATAAGATTTAAATTCAATTTATAATATGAGATGTTGAAACACATTATTATTAAGTAGTTGAATTTGTGTATTTTGAGAAAAATCAATTTGATAATATGTTTTGTTATTAATTAAAGTTTAAATATGAATGGTTTTATTTTCTTTTCCTTTAGGCTTACTACGGGTTTCGGGGGCCTTATGCCTACCCATTCCCTAGTGTCGATCACGTGCCCTCGGGTTCGGGTCGTGACAAAGTTGGTATCAGAGCATAAGTTTGATTAATTGTCTATGTCTATCTTTCTATGTAACTACTATAGCTTTAGGATTAATAATCGCCTTTGAGATATTCTTGTTTCTAATTCCGCGTTGCGTTAAATATTCTTACCCTGTTTTGAATTCAATTTTCCTTGTCTTCTTTTCAGAATGAGGCATGTGTGTACCGACCCCGATGTTGATCCGACCCTTAGATTTGATGAGCAGTTTGTGCACGATGAGGCTCCCCTTCCTACTCCACATCATAGGGGCAGAGGTAAAGGTAGAGGTCGAGCCAGGGTAGCTGTAGCTGAGATTCCTGATCAGCAGCCAGTTGAGCCTGAAGCCCCAGCTGTTGACCCCATAGCCTTTGCAGCTGGACTGGTAGGGATTAATCAGGGTCTAGCAGCATTGAATCAGGCGATGCCCCTTGTACAACAGATGCTTTAGCAGAGGAACTAGGGGATGTCAGACACTGAAGCAGCCCTTCTTTACTCTCGGATCGGTAGAGTTTCTTTTGATGGTACGGGTGATGCCTTAGACTTCATTAATGCGATTGAGGCATGCACCAGGACGGGACACACGGATTATCAAAGGATTATGATTGTGGAGTTATCGGTTCAAGCGACTGCTCAGGACTGGTTTATGCAGTCGATTCAGCCATCGATGCACGAGCTGACTCGGCCAGAGTTTAAGGACCGCTTCTTGAGATTCTTCTATCCTCCAGCCACCAAAGATGCCTACAGGTGGCAATTGCTCCACATCACTAGAGGCGATAGGTCGATGGAGGACTATACCAGAGAGTTTAATAAGTTATCCCGACATGCAGAGGATATCAGGAGGGACCCTTACAGAGTAGTGGAGTTGTATGTTACTGGATTGGGACATGCTTTTATTGGTATACGTACCGAGGACCACACCTTAGAGAGTATGATTGAGGAGGCCCATTTGATTGAGAGGCGACATATCCGCCAGGGCACCATGATGGATCCTTATATGGTCGGGGGCAGTGGATATGGTGTAGCTCCCGGGTACCAGCAGCTAGCATTTCACATTGGCAATTCGAGTCAGCATGCTACGGGTGGTTCTCAGTAGAGTGGTAGGAGGTCCAGGACTCACCAAGTTGGCCGACATGGGTATGCCTCAAACAGAAGGAGTGGTAGGGGTCACAGATTCGGTACAGGAGTTAGTAGTAGCAGTAGTGGGTAGAGTTCCAGGCAAAGTAGTTCTAGGTCTGGAGCCAGTGCTTGCGCGAGTTGTGGACGATTTCATCAGGGACCGTGTCATATATTGATGGGCGCTTGCTTCAGATGTGGGCAGGTTGGACATCTTACTAGAGCTTGTCCCCACTCCGGATACCAGCCACAGTACATTTAGGGTTCGTCTTCATCAATGGCTCAACCCTACTATCAGGTGCCTTAGCAATATCGAGCACCCATACAACCACAGTAGAGACCGCCTTAGCGTATGAGTCAGTAGGGTCGAGGTTCAGTTGGTAGACCTAGCGATCGTGGATTTGCACAGCCTTCCACTTCTCAATAGGCAGGTCGTGGTCAGGCTCGAGTGTTCACTTTGACACCACTGGATGTTCAGACTTCGAATGCAATGGTAGCAGGTATTCTCTCAGTCTGTGCATGCGATGCTAGAGTGTTATTTGACCCCGGTGCTTCATATTCCTTCATTTCTCCTGTGTTCACTTCGAGAATCGAGTGGCAGCCTTCTAGGTTGTCCTTTCCTCTATCTGTGTCGACTCCTCTTAGTGACGAGTTGGAGATAGATGTCTTCTTTCCTTCGTGCCCGATGATAGTTGATGGTAGAGAACTATGGGTGGACTTAGTATTGCTTGACGTACTGGAATTCGACGTCATTTTGGGCATGGATTGGTTATTGAGGTATTATGCTTTAGTGAATTGTAGAGAGAAAGAAGTGGTGTTCAGAATTCCAGATGAAGAAGAATTCTATTTCAAGGGTGAAAAGAGCTCTATGCCTCATAATCTCATTTCTGCCATTACAGCCCGGAAGATGCTAAGAAGAGGTTATCAGGGTTACTTGGCAGTGGTAAGAGATGTTGAGAAGGAGAATGTGGCAATTGAGTAGGTGCTAGTGGTGTGTGAATTTCTGGATGTCTTTCCTGAAGAATTACCAGGATTACCACCAGACAGAGAGATAGAGTTCTGTATCGATGTCATACCTGGTACGGATCCTATTTCTATGCCAGCCTACAGAATGGCACCAGCTGAACTACAGGAGCTGAAAGAGCAGTTACAGGAGTTGCTTGATAAGGGTTTCATCAGACTTAGTACATCGCCTTGGGGTGCTCCGGTATTATTCATAAAGAAGAAAGATGGTAGCCTTCGAATTTGTATCGACTACAGGCAGTTGAATAAGGTCACCATCAAGAATAAGTACCCACTTCCGAGGATCGATGACCTATTTGATCAACTTCAAGGTGCTACATGCTTCTCTAAAATAGACCTAAGATCTGGGTATCATCAGTTGAGAATCAAAAGAGGTGATGAGCCCAAGACAGCTTTTTGAACTAGATATGGCCATTCTGAGTTTTTAGTAATGTCCTTTGGGTTGACTAATGCTCCAGTAGCCTTTATGGACTTGATGAATTGGGTGTTCAGGCCATACTTGGACCGGTTTGTGATAGTTTTCATTGATGATATCTTGGTTTATTCCAAGAGCGAGGCTGAGCATGTTATGCATCTGAGAAGGGTGCTTCAGACTTTAAGGGAGCACAGATTGTATGCCAAATTCTCAAAGTGTGAGTTTTGGTTGCATCAAGTGGCATTTCTAAGCCACGTGGTTTCTAGAGATGGCATACAGGTGGACCCTAAGAAGATAGAGGCTATTACAGAGTGGTCGAGGCCGACTACAGTTAGAGAGGTACAGAGTTTCCTAGGTCTAGTAGGCTATTACAGAAGATTTATGAAAGACTTCTCTAAAATTACTGCACCTTTGACAAGGTTGACCCAGAAGAGTGCTAAGTTTGTATGGACAGACAAATGCGAAGAGCACTTTCAATTATTGAAGGACTTGTTGACGTCGGCTCCAATTCTAACTTTACCCTCTGGAAATGAAGGTTATATAGTGTATTGTGATGCTTTCAGAGTAGGATTGGGCTATGTGTTAATGCAAAATGGCCAAGTGATTGCTTATGCTTCGAGGCAGTTGAAGAAGCACGAGCAAAACTATCCTAATCACGACTTGGAGATGGCAGTCGTGGTGTTTGCTTTAAAAATATGGAGGCATTACTTGTACGGGGTGACGTGTGAGATATACACTGATCACAAGAGCTTGAAATATATTTTCCAGTAGAGGGACTTGAATCTGAGGCAGAGGAGATGGATGGAACTCCTTAAAGATTATGATTGCTCCATTTTATACCATCCAGGCAAGGCGAATGTTGTTGCGGATGCCTTGAGTAGAAAATCAGTAGGCAACCTTGCCCATATTAGCACAGAGAGAAGGCCCATTGTCAAGGAGTTGCATGGGTTAATCGATCAAGGGTTGCAGATGAAAGTTACCCGAAAGTGCCTTATAGCTCAATTCAGTGTACGATCAGTATACTTGGATCGGGTTAAGGCAGCTCAGAGCAGAGACCCCCAGTTGTAGAGGATTATGTATGAAGTGCAACAAGGGTAGTCACGGGACTTTGTGATTGACAGAGAAGGTGTATTGTGGTTGGGCACTAGGATTTGTGTGCCAGACATTGAGGACTTGAGAAAGGAGATTATGGAAGAAGCACATTTTTCTACATATAGTGTTCATCCGGGTTCTACCAAGATGTATCATAATCTGAAGGATACATATTGGTGGAATGGAATGAAGAAGGACATTGCAGAGTTCGTATCCAGGTGCCTGACTTGCCAGCAAGTAAAGCTTGAACATCAGAGACCCTCGGGACTGTTACAACCCTTGCCAATTCCTGAATGGAAATGGGATATGATAGCCATGGATTTTGTGACTGGGCTACCTCGGACTATTGGAGGTTATGACGCTATTTGGGTGATTATTGACAGGTTAACTAAGTCAGCACACTTTCTGCCAATAAAGAAGATGTACTCTACTGATAGACTGGCAAGACTTTATGTCAATAGGATTGTTTGTCTACATGGAGTACCTGTGAGCATAGTGTCGGATAGAGGAGCCACCTTTACCTCAGTCTTTTGGCAAGAATTACACAAGGCCTTAGGTACCAGATTAGATTTCAATACGGCCTTCCACCCTCAGACAGATGGTCAGTCAGAGAGGACCATCCACACGTTAGAAGATATGTTGAGGATGTGTGTAATGGATTTTGGAGGACAATGGGTTCACACTTGCCACTGATTGAGTTTGCTTATAATAACAGCTATCATACTAGCATCGAGATGGCTTCGTATGAGGCACTATATGGTAGGAAGTGTAGATCACCGTTGTGTTGGGAGATTGGTGAAATGCAGTTAATGGGACCAGAGTTGGTGCATATCACTTCAGAGAAAGTCCCCATTATTCAATAGCGATTGAAGACAGACTTCGGTAGATAAAAGAGCTATGCTGACCCTAGGAGGAAGGATGTATCCTTCATGGTTGGAGACATGGTGTTCCTGAAGGTGTCTCCAATGAAATGTGTTATGAGATTTGGCAAGAATTGTAAGCTAGCTCCTAGATACATTGGACCATTTGAGATTCGGTCTAGAGTGAGTGAAGTGGCGTATAGGCTGGTGTTACCGCCAGAACTGTTGAGAATCCATCCTGTATTTCATGTATCCATGCTGAGGAAATACATCCCTGATCCGTCTCATGTGTTGCAACCTCAAACCGTAGAGCTTAGCATCGATTTGACTTACGAGGAGTACCCGGTGGCGATTGCAGATTGCCAAATCCGACAGCAGTGAACTAAGGAAATACCAATAGTGAAGGTGCTATGGAGTAATCATTCCGCCGAGGATTGCACTTGGGAAACTGAAGCCAAGATGCGAGTTTCTTTCCTGTATCTCTTTCCTTCTTAGCCTTGTAGTTCTTTTCTTGAATTCGGGGACGAATTCATATAAGGAGGGGAGACTGTAATATCCTATGTTTTATTTAAATAAAGTAATAATTGAATATGCATTATTAGCAATAATTTTTAAAAGAATTATATTAAATAATTTTTTTACTAGCTAGCCATATTATTACATTAGGGTTATATAATTATTATTTTAGTAAATTATATTTCCTATAGCACTAACTAGTATTTGACTATTTTGTAAGTAAAAATTATTTTATATTAATCCTGTTGTTTTTAGCCCTAATACATGTATTATATATATATATATATATATATATATATATATATATATATATATATATATATATATATATATGTATATAGGTTAGATTAAAAGGAGAGCCCCGAATCCCTCACCCTCACTGTCTTCTTCCTTCCCTCACTCACCATCCTCACCGATTCTCCCCTCACCATGCCATCTTCATCACTGCTAGAGAACCTTTGCTCGCCATCCTCACCGAGTTGTCTGCTGCTGTTGTTCCTCTTTTCCTTCTTCTTCTTCTTCTTCTTTTTCTTCTTCTTCTACACCTGGCAGCAGCTCTTCATCGCACGATAGCCTGCATTTCTAGAGTTCCCTGATTTCGACTTCTCTTCACAGGTGCTGCCTCCCTATTGTGATTTGCTGCCTCCTCAGCCTCCCTCTTCGGTAACAGCGAGCCCCTTATTTCTTTTCTATTTCTACAGCTTGGAGGTGAGTGATGCTCACCCGATTTCCTTCTTTCCTTCCTTGATCTTGAGCATTTTTGATAGATTATCTAGTTAATTGGTGTTGTTAGTGTATAATGAGGTTGATGTTGTTCATTTAGAATTTTTGGGGAATTATTTGATTTTTTCCAAAATTTTATTTGAATTTTTGTCATTTTAATTACTTGATTCTATTCTATTCTTAAGTGTAATTAGTGATTAGAGTAAGTATAGTTAATTGTTTTTGAGTTTATTAATTTTATTTAAGGTTTTAGAATTTTTTTGTGTGTTAGTTAAAGGATAATGTAAATTTTAGATATTTAATTAGCAATTATGTTAATTTTTGAAAATTATGGTTAAAAATTATGAAATTTTAATAATTGAGGTTATTAGTGAATGTTATTAATTTTAGAACTCAAATTATAATTTTTGTGATTTTTATACTATTTTTATAAATATTTTTGAGTTTATGCCAAATTTGATTTTTAGGTTAAATAATATTTTTGGGAGAAAATTGTTGGTTGATTAAATGTTTTAATTATATTAGGAAGATTTATATTGAGAAAAATAATTTTTGGGATGATTAAATAATTTTAAGGAATTATTTTTAGTATTAATAGCACATTATGTAATTTATATATTTTAGGGGGGTAAAAATATAATTTTACACTAAATATAGTTAAATATATATATTTTAATTAGTTTTATTAATATTTAAGGGGTTTAGACAATTTTTATAAATTAATTGGTATTTTTACCTAAGTAGTGTAAATTTTAAATATTAAATTCCAAATACTATATATATATATATATATATATATATATATATATATATATATATATATATAGTTAATTTTGAATAATTGAGATTATATATATATATATATATATATATATTTGTCTATTTTTAGTATATGTGTATGTGAAATATGTGTTTTGAGAAAAAAAAATGTTATTAATTCTCGATATTTTATTGAGTTGTGATCTCGATCGGGGCAAAATATAGTTTTGGGAGTCCGACTCGAGTGTGGGTGTCTGTGATTATTAGAAGTGCACTTTCTATGCAGGTTGGCTCTACCTTTGGTAAAGAGATGTCCATTTTACAGGGGAGACTCTACCGAAATTTCGGTAGATTTTCTCGTAAAACGTGATATTCATAAAATTTTTACCGTTAGTTAGGTTATATCCTGTCTATCGAGTCTTGCCCGTTTTCCTCGAGTCACCCTGAAATTTCATTATTTTGTTGATTTTTGCTTTCAATTCCATAGTCATGTTTTAAAAGTCGATTGTTATGTTCTTTTAGAGCATTTCGGAGCGAAAGCCGTGAGACCGAGGCAGACGCATAGTCGTCAGCCTTCGCATTCATCCTGTAAGTCGATAGAATGATTTGTGCGTGTGTTTCAATTAACAAATGTGTGCACTCCTATTTTAATATTGATTATATGGTTTATTTAATTTAATGCTGTTATTTAATATTTAAACACATTTTACTTATTTAAAATCAATTTTGAGAAATTTTGGTAGAACGGGCTACCTGGTGGGCTTCACCAGGACTATGTGCACATGGTAGAGATTGAGAGATGGATCCAAAATATATATGATTGGTGAATGTTAAACTGGGACGGGTGCCTCGGTGGAAGCCTATGCTCTCGGGGACCGCCAATGATTGTAAGGATGATAATGGGCTGGGATGGGTGCCTCGGTCGATGCCTTTGCTCTCGGGGACTGCCAATACCATATATTTGGATTAAGCGAATGACTACGACTTGGTGCCTCGGTTGATGCCTTTGCTCTCGGGGACCGGTAGTCTAGTTGGAATAAGTGGGCCCAGTTGGCCATTTAGACTTTTGGGTTTAGGGTTCTACCGAGATTTTTCAAAAGCTATAAATATATACTGTAAATTATTTTCACTATAAACATATAGTTTTTAAAAAGATTTTCAAACCGTATAGCTCTTTTATTGACTTACTCAGTGAGGTCTGATTCCCCTCAATTTATTTTTTTTCAGGAGCTTGGAAGTTCGACCTCAGACTACCTCCACGCCGGGTTTCTTCTTCACCAGCTATTTTATGTAGGTCATTGTAAGTTGTACTGTGTGTTAATCTAGGTTGCTGTAGTAGTATATGTACTAAAGATTTGTATGGTTAAAACATAATTGTATAATTTATTTATGTAAACCACGCTTATGTATAAGATTTAAATTCAATTTATAATATGAGATGTTGAAACACATTATTATTAAGTAGTTGAATTTGTGTATTTTGAGAAAAATTAGTTTGATGATATGTTCTGTTATTAATTAAAGTTTAAATATGAATGGTTTTATTTTCTTTTCCTTTAGGCTTACTATAGGTTTCGGGGGCCTTATGCCTACCCATTCCCTAGTGCCGGTCACGTGCCCTCGGGTTCGGGTCGTGACAAAATTATATAATATAGTTTTTATATTAATTAATTAATTATATGTATATATGTGTATATATTATTAAAATATGTGTGTGGTGTATATTTATTTTGTGTGTGATATTATATATGATTATAATATAAAGTATAGTTATATATATACATATATATACATAATTATTTATCAAAAACTAAAAGTTTGCATTATTTACGAAATTGCCACTCCGTCTCCTTCTTCTTCTCCGATCGACTCCCTCGCCATTTCCAGCCTCTTCAACGTCATTTCTTCCCCATTGGTGTGCCTCCCAGCTTGATACCACCACCTCCAGCCATTCCTGCCGCCTGCCATCTCCTTCTCCGGCATGTTTTGGCCAGAATTCCCAAGAGAAACTGAAAACTTCTTCACCGTCGATCAGCACGTTTCCAGCCACCAAACTCGACACCACTGGTCTCTATCTTCTCCTTGAGCTTCGGTGAGTTCATTTCCAAGCTTTGTTTCACTTGAAACGGTCTAGATTTCCCTAGGTTTTGATTTTGCAATTTTGGCCATTTAGGGTTCTTGAATTTTTTGAGCTTTGATTTTAATGATTCAAGAAAAATCCCTTCACAAAAATTGATCCTAGTAACTTAATCTACCTTTTTGAATTTTTGTAGAAATTTTGGGAATTATTTTGATTTTTGTGAATTTTTGATTATTTTATTAATATTTTCTAATTATCGAAAATTAATAAAATAAATTATGAAATTGTGATTTATATTTTTTATAGGTGTTAAAATGAATTTTAGAAATTTATTTGTAATTTTTGTGATTTTTATATAATTATTTTGAATTATGTTAATTATGTGTTAATTATGTGTAATTTTAGAAAAATTAGGTTAATTATGTGTTTTATTGAAATTAATTGGTTAATTGTGTATATTTATTGATATTATTGAATTATATGTTGAGAAATTAATTTTTGAGTAATAATATTATTTTTAATGAATTTTTGAATAATTATAGTGAATTTATATAACTAGGGGTATTTTGATAAATTGACACTAAGTTGGCTAAAAATATAATTAAATTGGTTTTAATAGTTATTTGAAGTATAAAAATGATTTCTACAAATTATTTAGTATTTTTAACTAATTAAAACTATTTTTCGTAAATTATTTTCAAATTATATATAATATACTATTTTTCTAAATAAATGAGTTTTTATCGGTTTTTAATATATTTTAGAGTTAATTGCATAATTTGGAGTTTTAAAATGCATTTTGGTCAATATTTATAAATTTATAAAGAATTATCGATTTTTGATAATATTTTATTAAAATTAAGGTTTTTATGTAATTGTCGGTGAAATAATTATTTTCAGCGTTGTAAATATTTGAATTGCTATATTTTGAGTATTAAAGGGTATTTTTGGTATTTTTAAAATTTTCATGTATTATGTGTTTATTTCGTGAATTGTGAACCTCGGTCGGTAGAATTATAGTTTGGGAGTCCAGCCGAGGGGTTGTGGTTGTGTATTTTTGAAGTGCATTTTTTGTGCAGGATCGACCCTACTTTTGTAAGGAGATGTCCGTTTTACAGAGGAAACTCTGCCGAAATTTCGTTAGATTTCTCGTAAAATGTGACAACCGGTCCGAGTCTAATTCTGAATTCTTGATTGAATCTGTCTATAGTAATCCTAGAAGTATAGAGTTAGAAGTTTATTCTGATGGTTACTTTTTATTTTTATCCTTTTACCTGCGCCGAGACCGAGGCCTAACGGATCAGGCCCGTCGAGTTTTTCTCGTGGAGTGCTAACATGTGAGTTATTATACTATATATATATGCATTGCATATAGGATGCATCACTTAGGGTTTTTCATTTTCATTGTATATTTTTTTAAAGTGATTTAAATTATAATATTTTTGGTATGTATAAGGTCGTATTTTTGTATATATGCATATTGAACAATTATGCATGTTGTTATGATATATGCACATTAAACAATTAGGTTTAGGTTTAATACATTTTAGTAGTATATACACGTTTTAAAATGTACAATTAGTCATAATTATTTTATAGAATGATTAGTATACTTTAGGTATAGTTTCAGTATATTTTAGGTTTATTCTTAAATAATTGCATGCTATATTATAAACCTACACTTAAATTATTTTTAAGTTTATTTTTGGTATATTTTTGATATATTTCCTAAATAAATGCATGTTTTATTATTAATTGAAAACTAAAACATTAGTGGTATACGTAGGGTTTAATTGTGATATATGCATGCTAGAAAATTAGGTTATTTTGGTATATTGTGAATCTATGTTAAACCTAAACACATGTTTAACTAAATTTTTATATATAATTGTTTTATTAGGTGATTTGTGCACTTAGGTATATTCTTTGTATAGTTTGGTACATTTTTAAGCAAATGCATGATGTATTATTAAAATGCACTTAAATTGTTTTTAACTCTATTAACGGTTTACCTTTAGTATATTTCATATTTTATTTGACATATATATACCTGAAATATACTGGGTATATTTTTGGTATATATATATGGTTGATTTTACTATTATGAATATTGTTCCACACTAGTTAATTTCAGAATGAATGATTTACTTTAAGTGAAGGATATCAATAGAACGTGCTTCATAGTGGACAACACTAGGACCGTGTACATATCGGTGCGATAAATAAGGGTTGAGTGAGAATTAATTGTGGTGATTATAATTGATTTAATGGACTTGACTAAGATTAATGGTATGTTAGATAGTGTGATTGCTGTAGCTTGGTTGACCAGGGGTCTCAGGGCCAATCACACTGACAGTCAAACTGCTGGAGCTCGGTTGACTTAGTGTCTTGGGGCCAGTCTACTGTCCATAGTGGAATGATTGATCTATTAGGTTGATTGAGATGTGAGGTGATAGATAGTGTGATTGCTAAAGCTTGGTTGACCAAGTGTCTCGGGGCCAATCACACTGACAGCTAGATTGCTAGAGCTCGGTCGACTTAGTGTCTCAGGGTCAGTCTGTTGTGCAGATTGGAATAAGTGTTTTATTTGGAATCAAGTGAGCCTTTATGGCTAGAGTGATGATGGGGTTGTTTGAGGTTGCTATTATTAGGGTTCTATAGATCCTTCATGAATTTAATTAAACGTTTTCTACATTTAGTACATTTATAAAAGCAGAGTTTGGCATTCGTGTGAATTATGTATATATACATATATATATATATAATAATGCCTGATTGTTATGGTTTAGATTGCATGTATATATAGTATAATAATTCACTTAGTGAGGTCTGACCCCCCCTCAATTATTTTTTTAAGGAGATCCTTTATCGTCAGATCTTAGTCGTAGAGTTCCTCGCTGGTGTTCTTCAGTCCTGGCTATTTTATATAATGTATATTCTGAATCTCTGATTTGTATTCTAGAAACTGTAATAGTTGTGTTATTATATTTGAGGAGTATTATTTTATTGTGGATATTTAATATTCTGAGAATTTGTAATTGATTACTATACGAAGATGTATTCATTGAGAAAGATTTGGAGTATTTATATTATATATTAATTTGAAAAATTTTAATTCTGTCGCATTTTATTTATTTATTACATGATTTTATTTTCTAAGGTTTGCTACAGGTTTTGAATTTGATAGAATTCCCGTTCCCTAGCACCGGTCATGACTTTTAGTTTGGGTCATGACAATCAAGAAGATGAATTATCGACTCAGACAAGGATTGGGAAAGAATGAGCAAGGAAGTATAGAGTACCCAAATTTTAAAGGACAAAATGATACTAGAGGATTGGGTTATACAGGAGTTAGGCTTGGCAGTAAAGGAGCAAGAAAAAGGATTCTTGACAAGAATAACTTCTCAAAGAATGTAGGACTGTTGCATGATAACTTTGTTAAAAAAAAGGAAAGAGAAGTTCTATATGGGTGAAAAGGAGCCTATTTAAGTAGCTGGAATGAATGTTCCTGGGTTTGAGATCTTCAGCAAGCAGATAGTTGAGGGTCTAGTACAAGACAACAAAGACAAGGTGATGAAAAAAGTTGTTAAGAAAATAGGAACTGAGGCCATTGAAGAGTTGCTCTGTCTACCACCTAACGAAGAACCACCACAAGATTTAGCTAGCATTATTCATAATAGTTTTAATGATGTTTTTTTTATAAAGAAATTTATGTAATAATGTTCGGTCTGTTTGAGGATGAAAATGCTATTTTTTCTATGATAAATGATATAAACTCTATTTTTTATGGTCTATGCACTTTAATAATGATCGTTCATGCATGTTTGACATTAATTCTATTCAATTAGATTCATTAAACATGGCCAAAAATGAACAACCAAAGAACATTTCTATATCACATGATTTAACTCCTAGAGAGGAAAAAATCAGAGAGAATATTAATAAAAAGAAAGGTAGTGTTCGCTTGGTCCTATAAAGACACACTAGGTCTAGAAAGAGAAATTGTAGAGCAATGCATTATGATATATCTAGAGGCTAAACCTGTTAAGCAAACATTTCATAGGTTAAGGCCAGAGTGGGTAGAAAAGATAAGGGAAGCCATTGCTAAGCAAATCCAGGCCAATTTCCTAAAAGTGGTAGAATATCCTTAATGGTTGGCAAATATGGTACCCATCCCTAAAAAAATGGAAAAGTTTAAATGTGTGTAGATTTTAGGGATTTGAATAAAGCATGCCCGAAGGATGATTTTCCTTTACCCCATATTGATGTGATTGTTGATGGCGCGACATCTAGTGCAATGTACTCTTTCATGGATGGGTTCTTAGGTTTAATTAGATAATGATGGCAGTCATGGACAAGATCAAGACTACTTTTATCATGGAATGGGAGACATATTGCTATAAAGTGATGCCATTCGGATTGAAGAATGCAGGAGTGACCTATCAAAGGGCAGTAACAGCTTTATTCCATGATATAATGTACAAAGAAGTGGAAGTGTACATCAATGATATGATGGTTAAGTCAGGAACTAGGGAAGGACATTTTAAGGCTTTAAAGAAGTTTCTGGCAATAATAGAAAGATACAATCTGAGGCTTAATCTGAAGAAATGTATTTTTTGGGTCACTTTGGGAAAGTTGTTAGAGCACATAGTCAACAATAGGGGAATAAAAGTTGATCCAGACAAGATTAAAGCCATTCAGGGATGCCGACACTAAGAATAGAAAAAGAAGTATGAGGATTTATTGAAAAGCTACAGTACATTAGCAGGTTTATTGCAAAACTCACCATGGTTTGTGATCCAATTCTCAAGCTCTTAAGGAAGAATCAGCCCGGGGAATGGAATGAAGAATGATAAAAATCCTATAGTAAAATTAAAGAATACCTTACTAATCCTCATGTGTTAAGCCACTAAGACAAGGTAAACCTTTAATCTTATATTTGGCTTTAGAGGAAAAAGCAATAGGGGCAATGCTAGCACAAAAAAGACCATAAGGGATGGAGTACGCAGTGTATTATCTTAATAAGAAGTTCCTACCATATGAAAAGAAATGTGATCTCATGGAGAAGATATGTTTGATTATGATATAGGCTACAAAGAAGCTAAGTCATTATATCCAGTCCTATAAAGTATAAGCCGTTTCAAAGATACATCCTTTAAGGTACTTGTTTCAGGCACCGGTTTTAACTGAAAAGATGTCACGATGGTTGATACTTCTGACTGAGTTTGATATTGAGTATGTCAATACTAAGGTAATTAAAGGAAGAACAGTGGCATAATTCCTAGCATAGAATTCAGTCGAAGGAAATGAGCAGTGGAATTTAGAGTTTCCAAATGAGAACTTAGCAGTAATAGAGCAATACGAATGGAAGCTTTATATTAATAGGGCTGTGAATAATAGCGGAGTAGGGCTAGGAGTGATTCTTGTTACACAAGGAGGAGAAACCATCCTAATGGCTAAGAAATTGGACTTTAAGATTACAAATAATATGGCTGAGTATGAGGCATGCATCTATGGGCTAGAAGTAGCACTAGTAGTGGGAGCTAAAAACCTACTGGTTTATGGAGATTCCATATTAGTCATTAGCCAGGCTAATAAGGAATGAGAAGTAAAATAAAAGAGGTTGAAACCTTACATCTGTTATTTGAAATAGCTAATGAGAAATTTCACTAATGTCTCTTCATGCATTTACCAAGAGATGAGAATCAAATAGTGGATGCTTTGGCAATGCTCTCTTCAATGTGGGATAAACCGACGGGGTTGATGATGAAGTCTTTAGTGATAATGAAAATGAAAGCTCCATGTTATGGTAAACAATCAATTATGAGTATTCAGATATCCTTAGAAGAAAAGCCATAGTTTTATGATATCCAGAGATTCATCAAGGAAAGGAAATACCCAGATGAGGAAACTTCTAAAGAAAGATATGCTCTTCGTGTTCTTATACGTCATTATGCAAGGCATGATGGAGTATTATATAGAAGAATTCTAGATGGAATACAGTTGAGATGTCTCAAGAAGGATGAAGCAGAATAGGCGATGAGAGAAATTCATGCAAGGGTTTATGGATCTCATATGAATGGGATGATTCTGATAAAGAAAATAATTCAGCACTATTGGATGAGAATGGAAAGAGATTGTAGCCAGATAATGAGACAATATCATCAATGCTAGATACATGGAAACCTCAACCATCTTCCCCCTACAGTGCTAAATAGTCTAACATCTCCATGGCCCTTTACAGCATGGGGGATAGATATAATAGGGGAGATAAGACCAACTGCCTTAAATAGGCATAAATATATAGCATGGTGATTGACTATTTCTCTAAATGGATAGAAGCATAATCTTTTTGTATTTTGAAAGCTAGACAAATGGCAAGATTCATTGAGAAGAATGTCATTTGGTGGTACGAGATCCCGCATCATGTTATGACGGACAATGGTGTTTAGTTTCAAGTAGAGATAGCTGAATTATTACAAAGATACAAGATCGAGCATCATAAATCCTCACCTTATCGACCTTAGACTAATGGTGCAGTTGAAGTGGCTAATAAAAATTTAAAGACAATCCTCTCCAAGATGGTGAAAATGCATAAAGATTAGTTCGAGTATCTTCCTTTTGCCTTGTGGGGATATAGAACTACAATGCATACTACTATAGGAAAAATGCCATTCTAATTAGTATATGGTTGTGAAGCAATTTTGCCCATAGAGATGGAAATTAAATCTTTAAAGGTTGTTAAAGAAGCAAAAGTCCCTAAGAGTGAATGGATGCAAAAGAGATATGACCACCTCGTGTCTCTAGATGAGAAAAAGATGGAGGCTCTGTTTCACACTTAGATTTATTAGAGAAGGATAGTAAGAGCCTTTAACAAGAAGGTCAAACCTAGAATGATAAAGGTTAAAGATATAGTGCTGAAGCAGTCAAGGGCAATGGTGTTTGATCTAATAGGAAAATTCATACTAAATTAGGAAGGGCCATATTTAGTCAAGGCAATCCTACCTAAGGGAGCTACAAAGATATCACATTTAGAAAGGAATGAGTTCATTGAGCCAATCAACCTGGATCCCCTCAAGAAATACTACCTTTAAAAAAAAAGTTCGCTGGCTAGAAAACCTAAAAAGGTTAGTCAGGAAAAAATTAGGACATTCCCGCTGTTTAGTAAAATTCATAAAGGGAAAATAGGCAAAAATTAGGGAATAAGGTAAAAGAGGTGATCCTGCTGATTAGAAAACCCGCAAAGGGCTAACAAACATAAATTAGGGCAATAAAAGTAAGAGAAAAATGTTTAGTTAGAAAATTCAAAAGGACAAGCTGATAACAAAAGTTATGTCATGTGATATAATAAATGTACTCATTTTAGCCCTAATTAATGATTAAAATTGAAATGAATTTTTGTTTGAATATTGGATATTCTATTTTTATTACAAAGTATAAAGACTTAAAGGAAAAACAAAACATGAGAGCCTAAAAAACTAGACTTATGAGATCACTATACTAGTTATGTTTTTATTTCTTCTTTTGTGAATCATCTAACAACACTTGAGTCCTTTTTTACTTAGCAAATCCTAGTGGTTATGTAGCTTGCATGATAACCCAAGTCTTGTAATTGTCATCAGTAGTCATATCAACATCCAAATGCATGTTCCGCCCTAATGCTCTGTGAGGCCACAGGTTCTTCATTTTGTCCAAGAAATCTTGCCTCAGAGAGAAGCCTTCAAAGCTAGGTATAACTGTCACAATAAATTATGGGCAACTGTACTGACAGAAAAGGTGTGATGGGAAAAGAAGGTTGAAAAGTGTAACTTAAGAACAAAAACACAGTGATTATATAGGTTAATGGTCACAAAATTCAACTTCCATCAAGGATAGATCCATGTAATCTCAGTGTCAATAATACCTTTCATCCAATTAATCCATTGACTTATAGTACACTTTCCTTTCACCTTTAATGGATAAGACTATAAATAATGATGTTGATAAATCAAGCGATTCATAGGGGGATTAAGTAGACTCAATTTCTCCTATAGCCAAATATAAAAAAAAAGAAGCTAAGTTGAAAACCTGAAAGGGCAACTTAGGAAAAAAAAAGGCTGTATACTTGAAGGAGAAGCAAATTGCTTGAGAATCAATTTTGAATCCTAAAATTATCTAACCCAATGAAAGTTTCAGCAAGTATGACAGGCACAAGGTTAACTCCAACTTCTACTTGTTATAGGATACTTACAATTCTTGTGTCAGCATCTCCATAAGAAGCCACTAGCAGAAACTAGGCATATAAGCAAAAAGAGATAGTCCTAATCCAAGCCACATTATTCTTATCCCTAGTCCCACAAGAAGTGATCAGAGAAGAAAGACTGACAGTCCTAAGGTTATGTGCTTACATGTAGATGTCACTTAGGGACATATCAAAGAATGTCACTAATTTACCAAGAAACTGCATCTCAAGCTTAGGAAAAGCAATCAGAGCAGTCGAGTCTAAAGAATAGCCAAGGATAGTAGAAAACTCCTCAATTAATGGACACAACTCTTGTCCATTGAATCTAAATACATGGTCTTTGATATCCTAAAAAGTGGCAGCAACATGAAGAAAATTATGGTATATTTTTGGATGCAAAAGGGATTTCAAAGATTTGACATAATGGGGCAGCAATCTATTCTAATCATCCCCGTAAAGGTTCTTAAGAAACTTCTTCATCAAATTAAGAGTGACTTATGTCATGATTAAGCAAATGAAAGATAAGAATGGGTGACTAACCTTTGATAAGCTATTTATATAGGCATAAAGATTTAATTTGGATGGGATTTTTAATCTAGATGGATTGGGATTTTACATGTGTGGATTAAACTCAAATAAAAAATTGGAACAGAAAAGGGGTGAAGAGCATAAGTTGAATTTTTGATTGAAAATTTATAATTTTGATTAGAATTCTAAAAATCTGATCGAAAATCTAGAATTCTGATTAGAATTCCAAAAATTCGATTAGAAATCTATAATCCCCATTGGATTTCCAAGATTTTTGACCAAAAAAAAAGAGAGAAGATTCATTAAATTCTAGAGTTTGATCTAAAATAAAAGTTCATAATCCATTTAAAAAAGGGAGAACAGTTCACAGGGAAAAAGGAAAATATAGTCATGAAAGCACAAGTCCTAAAGATGAAAGATCAGCCAAACTGAGCTTAAGTGTCTAGCCAAGGACTCCATCCTCTAGTAGGATCATCGCTCTGATTTGGGGGTATAGAAATCTTAGCATTAAGACTATTAAAGCTAAGACCAGCAAGTTGTCTATGAAGCCTCTCATTCTCATACTCTAAATCTTCAGCATAACTCTATCGCATTAAGAATAGTTAAAATCATGCATGTCATGCACAACATGCATACATTTGTATACTTGTTGTAAATACTAACCCTCTAACTATTTATGATATGTATAGTAAATAATCTCTAGGATGAGGCGTAGATGGAGGGGTTTAATGCACGCCCAAGATCATGCAACCGTGACACTGTTTGAGCTCAGGGCTCTAAAGAATACACTAACCATTGTCATAAAGACATGGTGTGAAGATGAGGAATCACCATTATAAGCACCCAATTTCGGGATGCAATTGTGCACAATTGCGACGTAAGCCCCTATGATGAAATTCATTCAAAATTTGAACTTGGTTGTCGATTTTCTAAACTTTAAGGACTAAATTGCAACATTTTTTAGGATTTGATTACAAATAAGTCAATTTTTCAGGGGGCTTTTGGTAATTAAAATTAAAAAAATAAATAATTTTTTAGGATTGGCATTGGTGTAATGCCTACCAATCGGCATTGCACAGTGCTAACGCGCAATAAGTCCTTTTTTATTTTTCGCGTATTTTTTCTTATTTTTTATCGATTTTTTTAGTGTTTTGATTGGTTGAAAATTTAAATTTTATCTTTATGATTATCTGATAAGGTTTTTTTTTAAACGCAGAAGATTTTTAAAATAAAAAACAAACGCTATCTGATCATCAGTTCATTCCTCCTTTTGAGGAAGTCAGTACACGCAGACTCTGCATTTAAAAGCAGAGTTTGCATGCGTACATAAAAAAAAAGGAGGATTTTTTACACAGAAGGAGGAACTGAGAGAAACTCACACATCCGTATATCAAACTTTGATTTTTTATGTTCTTTCAAAACCCTAATTTTTACAGTTCATTTAACGAGGATGATTCAACGTTTTTTTAGTCCCAGTCCATAATCAAATCAATACTAAGTCAATTTCAACGGTGAAAATCCTAATCTGAGGGGCCAAAAAAGGATATTTGCACATCATTTAAATCATCAGTGTTATTTTCTATTTCATTTTTATTCTTTCTATTATTTTCTTTTTGTGAATTTTCTTTTATTCTGTTATTCTTTTTGATTTTTTAATTTCACTACTAATCTGATTACTTGTGTTTTTTTGTTTTGATATGTGCATGTGGATTGAGGAGGATACTGCCTATATTTAATTGAACAGAAGGTGCCATGGAAGAACATGTGTTGTTTTTCAGTAGAATTTAGGGTTTTGTCTTTATTTTTTCCATTTTTAGTGTTCTGTGTAGTTATTTTAATTTCTAGGTATATAATCATTTAAATTTAATTTTTGTACGTAGTTTGTAATAGCCCTAGTAGTGGGAATAGTAAAAGTTTTAATTTTTTGTACTTTAAAATTGATTACTAATTAGGTTCAATTAGGTAAAACATTAATTAAAATCAATGGTGACTGTAGCTTAAATTAGGGTTTGCATGTAATTAATTTAGGGTTTTTTAGAAGATCACTGTAATGTTTATTTAATCCATTTTTTGTGTTTTATTTTTTTTGGGCTTGTTTTTTATGTTTTTATCCTTTTGGGCCCCAAGCCCACGTTTAGGTCTAACCCACTTAATAAATAGGCTTAAAAAATGATTTAGGTTTTTAAATAATTAAAATCAACTTAGGCCCTTTAGGTTAATTAGATTTTAGGCCTGCTTAGTTAATTAAACTTGTTTAGACTTAGCTCAACACACTTAATTTCATTTCTTTTAAAATAAACAGACTTAGGCCTACGTTTCACTTAAAATAAAACCAAATTAGACTTAGGCCCACTAATTCAACTTTCCTTTAAAATTTAATAGACTTAAGCCCATTCCTTAGACAAATTAAAATAAATAGATCTAAGCTCACTAATTAATAAAATTGTAGGCCCACCTTTAGTCCATTTCTCACTTGTAAATAAAATGTAAATCTAGCTAAGCTTTTAATAAAATTAACATAGTTTAGACATAGGGACATTGCCTTTTTGAAGCATTTTTTACTTATAATTTTATTGACTTGTTGCCTTTTGGGTTAGATGGATGTTAATTATGTTTTAATAAAATTGCATGTAATTAGAGTATGAAATAATCATTTATAAAATTATTCTAAATGAACACAAGACTAAGAGAAGTTAGTATTCTGTATCCAGAATCTCCTGGTTATGGTGCTAGCTTTCTCTTAGAGAATCGAGTACCACCTTTTCGATTTGTTCCAGTTATTACCCTGGGTGACGACTCCTCATCTCCACAACATGTCTTTGTGATAGTGGTTAGTGTGTTCTCTAAGGCCTTGAGCCTAAACGGTATCTTGGTTGCTAAAATCTTAGACGCGTACTAAAACCTGCCATCTACAATCACCCAAGGTAATAACTAGGACAAATCGAAGAAGGTGGTACTCGATTCTCTAAAAGAAAGCTAGCACCACAACCAAGAGATTTTCCATACAAAATACCAACTTCTTTTAGTCTTATGTTCGTTTAGAATTACTTTATAAATTACTATCTTATCCTCTATTTACATGCAATTTCATATAAACCCTTATTCAAACAATTAACTGTAGGCAAACTAGTCATGAAAAATATATGTAAACAATGCATTCATTAAATTCACAATCCCTTAGTTAGTCTAATCTACATTGATTTTAATTAAATGGACTAAATCTACGTGTTTTAATTTATAAGTGAGCCAAAAGACTAATGGGGTCTAATTCCTATTTAATTTTAATTAAGTGAACCTAAGTTTATTCATTTTAATTCTAAAAATGGGCATAAATCTATAAATTATGAAGTATTTAAATTAATGGGCCTAATTCTACATGTTTTAATTCTAAAGTGATCTTGAGTCTGCAAATTATGGAAAAAGCTTAAATTAAATGGGCTAAGTCTAAATTAATTAAATTAAATTAGGTGAGTTTATGTTTAATTAACTAAATGGACCTAAATTATCTCTACCCTAAATCTAATTAATTATGGGCCTAAAGATGCATTTTAATTAATTAAACTTAAAAAAAAACCTAAATTTAAATGGGTTAAAGCCTAATGTGGGTTTAGGGCCCAAAACATATAAACATAAGCAAACAAGCCCAAAAAAATAATAAAATACAAAAACAAACAAATAAAAAATTGAACAATTAATTTGAGTTATTCTAAAAACCCTAATTTAATTAAATTGATCTAAACAAACAAATAAAATCATTAACAAATAACCTAATTCTAACCACTTAAATCTAATCCAATTTTAATTAAACAACCCAATGATTTCTAGAACCATTAATTTTAATTTATTGCCCAATAAAAAAGCATAATTTTACTAACTGATTAATTAAAACAAAACATTCAATCGCATACGCACAAAATTTCATTATTCCCACTATTGGGGTTAGTACAATCAACTATTGAGAATAATAAAAAGAAGAAGAATTAATGCAATCCCAAAAATAAATACAAATAAGATAATTAAATAAAAAAAACCTAGAAACTACATTTAGCTACAAGGTTCCATCCATGGCATTCCATAGATCTCTATGAATTTGGTTCTCTAAGTATGATCATCATGTAAACCCCTCCATAATCACCATCACAAAAGGGTAAAACAATAATTAGTGAATAAAATTATAATAAGAATTAAATTAAATTAAAATTCAATAAAATCCAAAATAATAAAAAAAAAAGAAGAATAAAAGAAAGTAGAGAGAAGATAATGCTTTATGGATATTAAATAAATTGCTCCTCAGACTAGTAAGATTACCGTTATTTTTAGTAGACCTTCAAGAACTTGTTTTTTTTTTTTCAAAAATCTCCAACTAATAAATCACCAAGAATTTTTTGTGTACTACCTAAAGAAAAGTCTAGAGATACTTAGGAAGAAGAAAGCCAAAATTGCAGAAAAGAATGCTAAGGATTAAGAATTGAGAGTCTTCCCTTCTACTCCAGGAGCATAAGCTCTCCTTTTATAAGAAAAAATAAAAAAACCCTAGTTCTTACCTACTGAAGAGTTACAATTTTAAAAGGACTTTATTTCCTAAAAAATTAGATAAATCCTAAAAATAAATTTAAGAAAAAATTTTAGCCATTCAAAACTTAAGAAAAATATTTTTTATTTTCTTTAAAAATACAAAAAAATAGACAAAAAACACGTAATTCCAACCATAATTGCATATTTCTAATTGAAATTACATAATTCCGATATGAATTATGTAATTCCGATCGAAATTACGCAATTTCGATCGAAATTCTATAATTCTGATTTTTTTACTTTTAATTACAAAAAGACCCCTGAAAGATATTAAATTCTTTAATTAGGTCTTAAAAAGTATTATAATTAAGTCCTTAAAAAATCAATGAAACTCTTTTTGAAAACGTATTCAATCTTTTGAGGTTTCAAACTTCAAGTGTTAATGACCTACTTATCACATTTTTATTATTGGAGTCCTTTGTCGCATCCATATTTTATTATCCCAAAATTGGGTGTTTACAGTTGCCCCCCTTTGTCACTGTTTGCTTGACAAATTGCGGTAAAGCAAATAAGTACACAATTTCTTAAGAATAAAGTTTGAGTACTTACCTGTGCTTCTTGAGGCTTTTGCTTACAAGCAATCGTCGATTCATGATGAATGCTTGTGTTGTTGTACAACACTAGGCATAAACTTAAAACATATGAGGAAACACTATACTCAAACGTATAGCATTGGTTTGGATAGATACATTAGACTCGATCGTATAATATTTACTATACTCAATTATATAGTTTAAATTGGAAGGATACATTGTACTCTATCGTACAATGTCGACTATACTTGGTCATATAGTCTAAACGGAAGGATACATTGTACTCAGTCGTACAATGTCAACTACATTCGGTCGTATAGTCTAAATGGAAGGATACATTGTACTCAGTCATATAATGTCAACTACACTCGGTCATATAATGTCAACTACACTTGGTAGTATAGTCTAAATAGAAGGATACATTGTACTCGGTCGTACAATGTCAACTACACTCAGTTGTATAGTCTGAATTGAAATAGGTACATTGTACTCGGTCATACAATGTTGACTATACTTGGTCGTATAGTTTGATTGAAAGGGCACATTGCACTCAGTCATACAATGTCAACTACACTCAGTCATATAGTCTGAAATTGAAATGACATATTATACTCGATTGTACAATGTTGACTATACTTGGTCATATAGTCTGGGCTGAAAGAGGTATATTGTACTCGATCGTACAATGTTGCTTTTATCATTCCTCAATGTAGGCTTTATACTGCTGTAATCTATAATTGCTGGCAAGTTTTGAATAGCTATAACCCTTTCATTGTCTACCTTTAATTTTGCAGCCTATAACTGCTCAAGGCTTTTAATCAACTATAATCTCTTCCTTGCTCACTGATGATTTCAATCAACTACAACCCCTTCATTGCTCGTTGTTGATGCTACAGTCCATAACTGCATATGATTAACTGTAACCCTTTCATTGCTCACTGATGATGCTGTAATCCATAATTACTCATGATCAGCTATAACCCTTTCATTGCTCGCCTGATGATGCTGCAATCCATAATTGCTCACGATTAGCTACAACGCTTTCATTGCTCACTGATGATGCTGTAGTCCATAACTGCTCGTGATTAGTTGTAACCTTTTCATTGCTCGCCAATGATGCTACAATCCATAATTACTCACGATTAGCTGCAACCCTTACATTGCTCACCGTTGATGCTATAGTCCATAACTGCTCGTGATTTTTATCTTTGGTTGTTTGTGTCGAATGCTTTGAATTCTTTGTGCTGACTGATTAAAATTTTTATTGATTGACCATCTCTATAAGTTGAGTGCACTTCCTTCTAGATTTTCAATTCCTACAGACTTTTTAAAGTTAGTCTCAATTATGATGAATGTACAAAATTACATTATAATGTTGAAAATTCATGAGAAAATTCATCACTTTTTCATGAGATAGCGTGCACAAAAAAAATCTCACTATTTTTTATTTTCATGACTATCATTTATTTGCCATTTGCAAAGGTTAGAGACATTATTAATTGTCTTATGCTGAGAGCATATCTTTTACCAAGTGAATAGCTTACTTCCATACCTAATTTTAGGGAGAGTTTGCTAAACAAAACTCATGGAATTTGAGCATAAACTGATCAAATTCTAAGTATCAAAATAATCTTTGAGTTATTTTTGTGCTTTTCTTCCTTAGCTGAGTATTCCCCCACCTTTTTGATATTACTCAGCATGGATAATATTGGAAAGGTCCTTTGGATACTCATACTCTTACAGAGCATTGGAGTAAATACAGTGGGTTTTAATATGGGTCCTCTTTTAGTATTCCCCTACCTTTCTTGTATTACTCAACATGGATACTGCCAGAGGTTCACATTGATACTCTTACTCATTTCTAAGCATTAGAGTACTTCTCCTCTTAGCATTCCCCTACCTTTCTCATATTACTCAGCATGGATACCATCAAGGGATTTTGTACTCATACTCATACTCATTTTTTAGCATTAGAGTAGATTATATGCACATTTATTATTTAAAAGGTTGAAATAATACTTTGAAATTCAAGCAATTTATACTACAAGTCCATGGATTTTGTTTTTGCATTTTCTTCCCCTCATTTAGGTGCAAAGCAGGCATTAGATTGATTAGAGTTTATAAACTCTCAGTACAAAACTATTAACTGCTCATCTAAATTTGCAAGGCTAATAAAAGAAAGCCATTATGCTCAAAAGTCATGAGATAGGCTTTTCGCACATGTTCTTATGAAGTGGATGAATTTACTTTCAATTTATGAATTTTATAATTGAGATGGTATTTTATTACAGAATTTAAGGAAAGAGAGTTCTATTGCTTCCTTTTTTATTATCTTGATGAGTGTTTGGTATGTACTATTTGGTCCATTCTTATTGATGTATAAGTTCTTTTCCTCTTCTTCATTCTCTTTGATTTTTTCCTATATAAAATACCATAAGTTAGTATGGTTTATTCACAAGTGAATAAATTTTGTCAAAATGCAATGTTATTCCTTTTTTTTTGTATTCTTCCCTTTGGATTATGATGATGATGTCTCTGATCACAAGGTTATGATACCCCACCATTAAAGTCATGGCCTAGGGTTGAATTTGCCTTTCCTCCATTCCATTAATACTATGGTAGAGGGCTTTATTCCTCTTCTTGACATCTCATGCAAAAAAGGTTCAGGAGTTAAAGATCTTATTTCATGATCAAATAATTTTTCAAAGTGCATTCATTTTAAGTTTTGAGTGCATTCTTCTCTTTTTAGGGTCGACGAATGTATTGCTGACATGTTGGACCTTCTCATCACCATACTCCATACCCTACACTAGTATAACTATTATGGAGAGATATTTTAGATGATGCTCCATATGAGGCTAAAGAGATGGATGTTAAATTTGAGGAGCTTGAATGTCCTATCCAACCTCTTGAGGTCGTAAGGAGGATGCTTTTACAAATATCACTATTAGTGATATTCCCTTACTAGATGGCCCTATAATTAATTGGGCTCCTATAATCTAGAGTCCCATTGAGCATCAGGTTCACCTGAATAGTGTCACCTTTTTTCCTTCAGATGCTTTATATGTGAACATTCTGACTACCTTTCTGCACTTTGACAACACTAATCCTAAATGTTAGTAGCAAAGTGTTTGCATAATCTTGCCTAGGCTCAAAGAATTTATTATACAAAGTAAGTATTTCACAATAAATATATGCAAATGTATGCATGTTATGTGTGACATGCATGATCCTAATAGGTCTATTATTTGGAACAAAGCTATGTTCACAGCTTGGAGTGTGAGAATAAGGTGCCTCATCAACAGCTTGTAGGTTTAAGCACTAGATGCTTCATTATTGGTACTTTTGATGTTAGAGCTTCTGATACAGCTCATCGGACTGATGACCAGGCTAGCAAGTAAGGTCCATGGCTTTACACTGGAGCTCATGATTGACCGATGCATTGTTGAACTTTTCTTTTTGTTACTACTTTTACTATATGATAACTTATGTATTTGTATGCTTGTAGTTTACTCCTTTCTACCTTAAGATTTTTTTCACTAACTTTGAAGTTCTAGTGTTGTATTTGCTATTTTGCCCCTAAGTTTTTCCAGAGTTACATTTTGCCCCCAGCTTCATTATGGATTCATTCACGCTATTATAGCAGTCTTTTTTCATTTTCATGTGTAAGAGACCTAGTTTGTTCACTATTATTGTGATCCTTTATCTTAATAACCCTATTAGTTGCAATCTCATGCATTGGAGGTGTAGAGGAGTGAGCAAACTAACTGAAGTGAGTTCTTGATGATGAAATCAATCGGATTTGCACTTCAAAGGACTCTTGAGCATAATATAAAGCCTAATATTAATGCAATGATTGATGATAGTTACAAAGAAAGAGTTACAATGTAAGTTACTGAGCCACTTAAATTTCCTAAGTACAAGGGGACACTAGACTTATAAACAAAATCATAAAAGGGTGGCGAAAAAGAAAACATAACTAAAATAGTGATCTCATAGATTTGATTTAGCTTTCATTATGTATTGTCTTTTCATTCAGATACTTATGTAGTATGATATAGGTGAATATGCGATATGTAAACAAAAATTTCAAATTCAATTTCAATCATTCATTAGGGCAAAATGAGAAGATTCATTGCATCACATAATATAACTCCTGTTATTAGTCGGTCCGTAATTTTTTCTCTCTAATTTTTACCTCATTGTTCTTTTTTTTCTCTCTCCTTATTGTTTCTCTTTTTTTCATTCTTTTTATTTTTTCCTCAAATTTCCTATTTTTAGAAGTTACATCATGTGATATATGTATGTTCTTTGAATTTGCATTTATGACCATACTAAATGAATCTAATTGAATTGAATTTATGTCAAATATGCAGATGTGATAAATATCATAATGCATAGTACCATTGGGATGTACATTACATAAGTAAGCATGATCAAAATTCATATCATTGATCACTAAAATAAAACAAGTTCTAAAAAAACTAAAATTTTATTCAAAGAAAGCAATAAGAAAATTTATTTCTTATTCTAGATGTTAGGGATGATGAGTCTTATAGTGGTTGTCCTTATGGTGACTGAAATAACAATTATTCTTGCATCTTCTTACTAACTGTTTCCATGACTTCATCTTTATGTTCCTCAAATGTGAATTTTTCTTTCTTGTCTAGCAGCTTCTTATCATTAAAATCGTCACTCCATCTTGTAGGCATAATCGACTCGAAGGGTATGTCAAAAGAAGGTGGTTTAGTATAAAACACCTTATAGTCAAACTTGTCTGAAGGCTAACCCAATAAGTCTTATGCTCTTTCCACGTCTTTAAAGGCACTAGGAGATTTCTTATTGGTTTTAAAGTGTAGGTCCTCCAAGGTGCTTAGCACTTCTTCCTCACTAACTCCTAAGTTAATCATCATAGTAGCTAGGGGTGGTACATTTCGATAGTTTGGGAAAGGATTATTTTTGGTGCTTGGGTTTTCAAGGTCTGTAATCTTTTTAGAGTCTATAAGGTTTTGGATTTCGTGTTTGAGGTAGATGCAGTTATTCGTGGAGTGTTGGAGGTTTTGATGAAATTTGCAATGCTTGTTTGGGTTATAGCCTAGGGCATTTGGATTTGGCAAGTTTGGATTAGGTAAAGGTTGAAGTAAGCCTTTTTGCATTAGGCACTCTAGGACTTTTGACAAAGGTTGGTTAAAATTGGAGAATCTCCTAGGTTGTTGAATAACATGCCCTCCTACAACCTAACTAATATTTCCTTGTTGTGTGCCCCCAGTTGGGTAATTTCTTGCTCCGATGCTTTTAGCAATCTTCTTTTTCTCATTCTTAATCTCCTCAGCTTGCAATCCATCATCATAAAGGTCTATAAATATCTTAGGATTCATCATCTGCAACCTTTAAACCAAATTGGGTGACACATTTCAGACTATCATCCTAACCTGATCTTTTTCAGCCAGCTTATTCTTCATTAGTCCCTCCTTATTCATAAACCTGGTCAGAAAATCTGAGAATGATTCATTAGGCTTCTGCTTGGCCAATTTTAGATCCCTGATGGACACTTTAAGCCTAGTGTTATAGTCATATTACTTCAAAAAAGCAGTACACAGTTCTCTCAAGTCCGCTCTGATAGACTTCTCCAACCTATGATACCAATTGATAGCCATACCCTCTAAGGATAGCAAAAACAACTTCTTAACCATAGAAAAAGGAGTCTTAGTGGTGCTCATGGTAGTTATGTATTGACTAAGATGGATCCTTGGGTCTCCAGTACCATCAAACTTCTACAGTTATGGAATCTTGAATTTACCAGGTAGCTTATCCTCCTCAAATTGCATCACATCATCAAAGTCAAATGAGTATCCAATGACCTGTCCTCTCATCAACTTCCCCATCTTGGATATCTTCTAAGTCAATGCTTTCATTAACTTGGATTCTAGCTCTTGAACTTGCTTAAGTGATTCCCTTTTTGCCTTTTCAACCATCTAACTCTCAACATCCTCCAACTTCATTTCCACAGCAGGTATGTTCCTAGCAACATTTCCATTGTTAATGAGTGGTGTACCTATAACAAGTGGATTGGCTACAACGAGAGGTACAGCAGTAGCAAGTGGTGGCATCAATCCAGCCAGAGCTTGTCTTAACTCATCTTGCATCATTGCTTTCATGTCATCCATCAATGCTTCTTTGATGTCCTGTAGGGTCCAGTTTCCTCTTTGTTATTCCATCTCTTCTATTTAAGTTAGTGTAGCTTCTAGGTAAAATGGGTTCGTAGGGCTCTTTTCCAAACTGTAAAGGATCTATTTAGCTATTGATTTTGGACTCAAATCAGTTCTCACTAATCTACCGCTACTCTATTTCCAAACATAGGAAGACTTGAATGAATATATGATGGTTGAAAGATAAATTGTTAGTATGATGCATGTAATGCATGTATGCATATATGTATGATGCACGTGCTATGCAACAAGTAACAAGTAACAATCAAGTCAAGTAATAAGTCAAGTATATACATCCTTCCAACCTTATTACTCCTATACACGTATTCAATAGCGAGTCTCTTTTCCTAGAATTTTTTATCTTGGCCTTAATATCAACAAGGGATATCAAAAACTGATGCACATGCCAAATCTCTTAAAGCAATAAAGCATATAAATAGTATTTCTACATATAAAAGCATAACCCAATCTTTATTAATCCTGATAGGCTTCTAAAGTATGGGCTTAGGCCTTTATAGATAGAAATACCTAATGGCAACATTCATAAGCAATTTGGGTAATCCTAGGAGAAGTTACTACACCACTAAATGAGTTGCGTCTGGTGGAAAAGTTAAGGTTCTCTTAGCAAGATGCCCTCCTTAAAGACTTGTGTTATAGGCCAAGGTCAAAGAGGCCTGACATCCTTTGCAAACTTGAGAGAAGACTACCCCCCTTTAGGACTTAGGTTACAGAATCTCGCCAAATAAGCCCGGTAATCTCTTTTGAACTGAGTTAAGGCTAAGAGTGATAGTTAGCCAATTTACAATCCCATGAAGCTAGTGGAATCATGGAACCATAAATCGACATCATCGATTAATAGGGACACGCATAATGAATGCAATAATAAAATAATAATTAATAAAATAATTCTAAAAAACACAAGTAGAATCAATATCTTTTATCCCTAGTGGAGTTGCCACTGTAAACGGCGAGGTTTAGTGCATGCCCAATATCTTAGCAACCGTGACACTGTTTAAGCTCAAGGCTTTAGAGAACATACTAACCATTTTCACAAAGACATGGCATGGAGATGAGGAGTCGCCACCCAGGGTAATAACTAGGACAAATTGAAAAAGGTGGTACTTGATTCTCTAAAAGAAAGCTAGCACTATAACCAGGAGATTCTAAATACGGAATACTAACTTCTTTTAGTCTTGTGTTCATTTAAAATTACTTTATAAATTGCTATCTTATCCTCTATTTACATGCAATTTTACATAAACCCTTATTCAAACAATTAACTCCAGGCAAACTAGTCATGAAAAATACATGTAAATAATGCATTCATTAAATTCACAATCCATAGGTTAGTCCAATCTACATTAATTTTAATTAAATGGGCTAAATCTATATGTTTTAATTTATAAGTGAGCCAAAAGACTAATAGTGCCTAATTCCTATTTAATTTTAATTAAGTGAACCTAAGTTTATTCATTTTAATTATAAAAATAGGCCTAAATCTATAAATTATAAAGTATTTAAATTAATGGGCCTAATTCTACATATTTTAATTCTAAAGTGATCTTAAGTCTACAAATTATGGAAAAGGTTTAAATTAAATGGGCTAAGTCTAAATTAATTAAATTAAATTAGGTGGGCCTATATCTAATTAACTAAATGGGCCTAAATTATCTCTACCCTAAATTTAATTAATTATGGGTCTAAAAATGCATTTAATTAATTAAACCTAAAAAAACCTAAATTTAAATGGGTTAAAGCCTAATGTGGGCCTAGGGCCCAAAACACATAAACATAATCAAACAAGGAAAAAAATAGTAAAAATATCACAACAAACAAATAAAAGATCAAGCAAATTAATTTGACTTATTCTAAAAACCCTAATTTAATTAAATTGATCTAAACAAACAAATAAAATAATTAACAAACAGCTATAATTCTAACCACTTAAATCTAATCCAATTTTAATTAAACAGCCTAATGATTTCTATCACGACCCAAAACAGGGGTCATGACCGGCGCTAGGGAATGGGAATTCTTTCGAATCCGGAACCCGTAGCAAGCCTAAAAATAAAATAAAGCATGCCATAATAACAGTAACAATATAATATGCAGCGGAAATAAAAATCATAATATCATAATATTATTCACATCAACTGGATTTAAATCGAATCTCATCTCATAGATATATATAATCTTTAATACAAATCCAGTTTCAACATAATACATCTCTTTTAAAAATAAAATACATGAAATTCAACACTGTAATTCACAACTACTGCAGTGTCTAGATAAAATAAATAAGACTCAAGTAGACAATTTACACAAAGAAGCCGGGGCGGAAGAAATCCGGCGTATCGACCTGCTACTGAGGTCTGAGGATGTTGACTCTCCTGAAAAATAGTCAACGGAGGGGAGTCAGACCTCACTGAGTGAATTACTATAATATATATACATACACACTAAGTGATAATGCATACAGTCAACAGTATATATAATATGTATATATACAGGCAATTACACACAGATGCAATAAAATCATTTTTATATATTTTATCTGAAAATCATCTTTTATGAAGGATCACATAGAACCCTAGAATATCACAACCTCAGAAAATAGTGTTAAACAACACTCAAGCCATACAGGCTCACTTATTCCAAATATATCCACTTAATCCATATGGACAGTAGACTGGCCCCGAGACACTAAGTCAACCGAGCTCCAGCAGTCTGACTGCCAGTGTGATTGGCCCCGAGACACTTGGTCAACCGAGCTCCAACAATCACACCCACAAACCACATCTCACATATCAATAATCACATTAAATCAATATCCATAAATAAGTTAGTATTATAGCCTAAAGCTATAGGCGTACCGGTACGTACTCGGTCCTAGTGCTGCCCACTAGGTAGCACGTTCTATTGATATCCTTCATCATTAAATATAAAACATTCATTCACAAAAATAAATGATGCATGAATGTAAATGAAATAACAATATAATCTATATATATACTGAAAATATACCAAAAGTAAACCAGGTATATTTCGAGTATATATACGTCAAATGAATCCCATCAAATTATAACTTAAGCTGGAAATATATTTAAAAACATTTTAAATATATTTTATTCACAAAATATGCATATAATTTAGTATATACCAAAAATATACTTAATGTAAACTTAAGAAATAATCAAAATATTTATGCATATTTAATCAATATAAAACATGTATTTCTAAATCATGCATCCTAAGCATATATATATAGTATAGTAACTCACCTAATGCGCTCCACGAGACGGGTCCGACGGGCCTGGTCCACTAGCCCTCGGTCTCGGCGCAACTAAACAAGCAATAAATAATCGACATCAGAATAACCCTAACAGAAATCCTAGAATTCAATCTAAAGTATTTAAATACGGAAACAGAATTAGGGTTCGACTGGACATCACGTTTTACGAGAATTCTACCAAAAATCCGGTAGAACCTCCCCTGTAAAACGGACATCTCTCTACTCAAAAGAGTAGAGCCGACCCTGCAAAGAAAATACACTTCGAAAAATAGGCTCAACACAATCAAAATCCCACGGTCGGACTCCAACTACAGTCCACCGACCGGGGTCCACAAACACAGAACATATTCCAGATATACCAAAAATATCCTTAAATCACAAAAATACATTTTATAGGTAAAAATTACATAATTAACCAATTAAATTCAAATAAAAACACATTTAACCCTAATTTCTCAAAATCACATAAACTTCAATAATTCAAAATAAATACTTAGAAATTCATAAAAATTCCAAATAAATTCCTATAATTCATTTCAACACCTAATTTAACCATAAACTCCAATTTCATAATTTAAATAATTAATTTCCGAAAATTAGAAAATAATATTAAAATATTCAAACATACCCAAAAATCCAAAAAATCTCCAAAAATTCTACAAAAATTCATACATGTAGATTGAGCTACTAGGAACAACATTTGTGAAGGGAGTTTTCATGAATCAATCAATTCGAAGCTCAAAAAAATCAAAAACCCTAATAGGCCGAAATTGAAAAATCGAAACCTAAGCAATTCTAGACCATTTTAGCTCAAACCAAAGTTAGAATCACACTCACCGGAGCTCAAGGAGAAGAAAGAGACCAGCGGTGTCGAAAACGGTGGCCGAAATCGACGTGATCGATGGTGGATCGATTTTCGGCTTCTCCGGCCAAAATCGACTTCCAAGCGCCGGAAACGGCTACCTCAGGCGGCGAAAATGGTTGGGGAAGACGGTGGCACACCGGACGGCACACCCACGGTGAAGAAACGGCGTGACAGGCGTCCGGACGGCGAGGAGAAGGTGATCGGGGAAGGAGTAGTCGGGGGCAAATGTGTAATTTTCCAATTCTTTTGTAATTTGACAAATTTTAATGTATATATGCATATATATATATACTTTACACTATATAATAAAATAATATTAAATTACACACATCAAATATACACCACACACATAAAATTTAATATTTTAATTATACTAAATAAAATTAATTAAATAACAATAAAACAAATAAATAATTAATAAAATATTAGGGTAATAATAAACCCTAATTAAATAAATATACACACACAGGCTTTATTTAATAATTTAAAAATACGCATGAGTTCATGCAAGTCCGTAAATACATTTAAAATAATTAATAATACATTGTTTATGTGAAAATTTTCCCGAAAATGCAAGTCCCGGGAAAATTTTACGTAAAACACTAAAAATAATACACAGTAATTAAAATAGGTTTTAAATACATATTAACTCGTAAAAATATCATATAAAATACAGAAATTATTAACACTGCATATCCCGGTACAGTGTAAAAATATTTAAAAAAAAAACACGGGATATTACAATTTCTATAAGCATTAATTTTAATTAATTACCTAATAAAAAAACCCTAATTTTACTAACCGATTAATTAAAAAAAAACATCCAATCGCACACACACAAAATTTCAGTGTTCCTACTATCAGGGCTATTACAATCAACTATTAAGAATAATAAAAAGAAGAAGAATTAATACAATCCCAGAAATAAATACAAATAAGATCATTAAATAAAAAAACTTAGAAACCACATTCAGCTACAAGGTTCCATCCATGATATTCCATGGATCTCCATAGATTTGGTTCTTGAAGTATGATCATCATGTAATCCCCTCCATAATCACCATCACAAAAGGGTAAAATAATGGTGAATAAAATTATAATGAGAACTAAATTAAATTGAATTCAATAAAATCCAAAATAATAAGAAAAGAAGAATAAAAGAAAGTATAGAGAATATAATGCTTTATGGATGCTGAATAAATTACTTCTTAGACTAGTAAGATTACCGTTATTTTTAGTAGGCCTTCAAGAACTTATTATTCTTCTTCTAAAAAATCTCCAATGAATAAATCACTAAGAATTTTTTGTGTACTGCCTAAAGAAAAGTCTAGAGATACTTAGGAAGAAGAGAACCAAAATTGTAGAAAAGAATGCTAAGGATTGAGAATTGAGAGTCTTCCTTTCTGCTCTAAAAGCATAAGCTTTCCTTTTATAGGAAAAAATAAAAAAACCCTAGGTCTTATGTAATGAAGAGTTACAATTTTAAAATGACTTTATTTCCTAAAAAATTAGATAAATCCCAAAAATAAATTTAAGAAAAAATTTTAGCCAATCAAAATTCAGGAAAAATAATTTTTTTTATAAAAATACAAAAAACAGACGAAAACACATAATTTCGATCGGAATTGCGTAATTTCAATTTTTTTACTTTTAATTACAAAAAGACCCTTGAAAGAAATTAAATTCTTTAATTAGGTTTTAAAAAGTATTACAATTAAGTCCTTAAAAAACCAATGAAACTCTTTTTGAAAATGTATTCAAACTTGTAAGGTTTCAAACTTCAAGTGTTGAAGACTTACTTATAACATTTTTATCATTGGAGTCCTTTGTCATATCTATATTTTATTATCTCAAAATTGAGTGTTTACATAAGGTGAGTCCATACAGATACTCTACCTGTGTCCAAGGGATCTATAAAATGACATATACTAATTTAGCAACAAGTGTCAGTTTATACAGGATTGGAAATGCAAAAATACACTTACATGTAAAGCATCAGGAGGAGAAAAGCTAGGAATCTGAACTGTATCAAGGTACATATGCTGCTCAATGGGAGTCTGCACTGCTAGAGCCTAATAGTATATAGACCTATCAAGCAGGGGAATATTACCCAGAATGGTACTCGAGGAAGTATCACCTTGAGGAGCTTTACTGTACTGAGTATGCTTAACCTCCTGCTCAGTCCTCAGTGTCACCCTCAGTCTCCTCCTCCATAGCAACATCAGTAGCATCTTCAACCTGTATAGAGAATAAATGTCATCCATATTGATGAAAGAGAATGAAGTAAGATAGTAATAAGGAGGAATGGTGACAAAAAGCATACCTCAGCTGGATCTATGGGAACTTGCTTTAAGAGATTCTCTCAAATATACTCTTAATAGTGGTGAGAATGCTCGAGTAATGTCAAAGCATCATATCCCTCAAGAGCTACTCTGAGCTCAAGACCAGTCAAGTTGCAACTCCTCAACATGGAAGAGGGAATAGAAGAAGGAAAATGCCTCTTAGAAGGTCCTATATGCCAATGATAAACACGCTCACTTAGACACCACATCTAGCAACCATAACCATGAAGAAAAATCCTCATAGTCTCAAGCCTCACAATAGCAGTCATGAAACTATATCACTAGATGTCTTTAGTACCCACCATCAAATCTGATCTAACCTGCAAATTCATTTAAATAAATTTTATTTAACTTTTACAACTAATCAAATGCTAATAGTTAAATTTATCTTACCAGGTCCTACTCTAAAGAGTTCAGCTGGTCCTGCTCAGTCTGTAAGTCATACTTGACACTAGCAAGATGAGAAGAACCCTATCTCTGCATTAATGGAAGACTCTTGTCAGAGCTAATAGTGCTAAAGCCTCAGATTACCTCGATCTTAATGCCCCAGATCTAAAAAAGAAAAGATAGTTAAAATGAAAAAGAGCTATAAAAGAGCAAAAACTAAAAAGGAGTAAAAGACACAAAGGAGGCGTACATGCAAAACATGCCAAAAGCCGAACATCATCACAACATCTCTATAAATAGTATCTAGTCTATATAAGAGATAGGCAAAAGCTGTGGATCCCCAATTGAAAGGACCAAAAAGCGTAATACTAACCCCATGACCAATCTCACATAAGAGGGTAGTGCCTAGCAGTATCAATAAGAAGCCTCTTACCTCTTGAAGGATTTGGCAAGGTGTGGTAATGGGTAATCTTCGAAAAACCTTGAACAAGAGAAGAAAAAAGCACGTTCTTCCAATTCTTCTATGTCAAAACAAACCCAAGCAAGTTATGAACATAATAAATCCTGGCATCCTCAGAAGAGTGCAGTAATGGAAATAAAAAAGAACCAAGGTACCCAGGTGATCAATGATAGTAGAGAAGCTCATGGGAGAAATAGTTAACTCACCCACTTGTGTATGGAAGGTTTGAGTAGTATCCATCTACCTCTCGATAAGAGCAAAAAGTGAATAGTGATATAACCTACCTTAAGTAGTTGGTAGAGTAGCAATGAAGTATTAGAAGCTAGATGCCCAAATGTGTTGTACTACCTCTCCCGATAAATCATGAAAGAGTTATCGAGCTAAGTGAAAGCAACTCGAGAATTTCAATGGTTTCTAAATAAAATTCAGAAAATGACAAGATTACTTTCCTTACTAACTTTTGATTTTTATTTATTTTCATTCCTATCTTAAAAAAATAGGAAGACTAGATTTTTGATCAAAAATCTAGATTTTCTATCGGTATTTCTAGATTTTTGACTGAAAATTTAGAAATCTAACTAAATTCTATTAGTCCTCTAATATATTAAAACCAATTTTGCAAAATTTTGCTTCAAAATTGACAATTTTATGCAATTTTGTCTAATTTGTATAAGAGATGTTCTTTAATTGCATGCATAAATATGTTAATGTATTGACAGGAATATATTTTTATAGAATTAAAGACAAAAGAGAAATTTACCTCATCTCTAGCCTAAGAGCATCTGTGAAGGTGCAAGCAAGTTAAAGGGAGCACCTCTTCCCCTTCATTGAGCCCTAGACTATTTTGGGGGAAATGTAGTCGAGATATGACTGGATCTAATTATCTGGAGCTGCTTCTATATAGTATGCATTATGGGTGAGCCATAGGATCAAACAAATCTCAAATTGGAGTTAGATGAAAAGATAATTAAAGAAACAAGATTTGAAAATCAAAGAAAACAAGAGAAAGGAAATGAGAAACAAAGAAAAGAAAAGAATAGGAAATGAGAAATGAATTAGCAAAACACCAAACTTATATTAAAGTGGAAAACGTCCACTTTAGTCCCTTAACTTCATTTGCATTTAAGTCCAGCACGTCTCTTACAATTTAGTCCTAAATTGTAATGCTATATGATTTGATAATTCCTTGAATTACTAAATTAGAGTAGAAGAGAATTCAGACTATACGATCAAGTACAGTCGACATTGTATGACCAAGTACAATGTGCCTATTTCAATTCAGAGTATATGACTGAGTGTAGTCGACATTGTACAATCAAGTACAATGTGTCATTTATAAAAAACTATATGATCAAGTGTAGTCAACATTATACAACTGAGTACAATGTGTTATTTCAATTTAAACTATACGATCGAGTATAGTCAACATTATATGACTGAGTACAATGTACCTATTTTAATTCAGACTATACGACCGAGTATAGTCGACATTATATGACTAATGCAATATGTCATTTCAATTCAAACTATACATCTTAGTGTAGTCAACATTGTACGACCGAGTACAATGTACCTATTTTAATTTAGACTATATGATCAAGTGTAGTCGACATTGTATGACCAAGTGCAATATGTCATTTTAATTCAAACTATACGACCAAGTGCAATCAATATTGTACAACCGAGTATAGTCAACATTGTACGACCGAGTGCAATGTACCTATTTTAATTCAGATTATATGACCGAGTGTAGTCGACATTGTACGATCCAGTACAATGTGCCATTTCAATTTAGACTATATAACCAAGTATAGTCGACATTATATAACCGAGTACAATGTACCTATTTCAATTCAGACTATACGACCGAGTGTAGTCGACATTATATGACTGAGTGTAATGTTTCATTTCAATTCAGACTATACAATTGAGCATAGTCAACATTATACGATCGAGTGCAATGTGTCATTTTAATTCAATCTATATGACCAAGTGTAGTCGACATTATATGACCGAGTACAATATGTCATTTCAATTCAAACTATACGATCGAGTGTAGTCAACATTGTATGAACGAGTGCAATGCATCATTTGAATTCAGACTACACGACCGAGTGTAGTCAACATTGTATGACCAAGTGCAATGTGCCATTTCCATTCAGACTATATGACCGAGAATAGTCAGCATTGTATGATTGAGTGCAATGTGTCATTTCCATTCAGACTATATGACTGAGTATAGTTGACATTGTATGATCGAGTGTAATGTGTGATTTCCATTTAGACTATACGATCGAGTATAGTTGACATTGTACGATCGAGTACAATGCATCCTTCCAATCTGAACTATACGATTGAGTATAGTCAACATTATACAACTAAATGTGATGTATCCTTCCAAATCAACACTATAAGTCCAAGTATAGTGTTTCCTTATATGTTTTAAGTTTATGCCTAGTGTTCTAAGGTAACACAAGCATTTATTGTGAATCAATGATCGCTTGCAAGCAAAAGCCTCAAGAAGCACAGATAAGTACTTAAACTTTGTTCTTAATAAATTGTGTGCTTATTTGCTTTGTTGCAATTTGTCAAGCAAATAGTGACAAAAGGGGCAACTGTAAACACCCAATTTTGGGATAATAAAATATGAATGCAACAAAGGACTCCAACGATGAAAATGTTATAAGTAGGTCTTTAACACTTAAAGTTTGAAACCTCAAAAGTTTGAATATGTTTTCAAAAAGAGTTTCATTGGTTTTTTAAGGACTTAACTATAATACTTTTTAAGATCTAATTGAAGAATTTGATTTCTTTTAAGGGTCTTTTTATAATTAAAAGTAAAAAAATCAAAATTATAGAATCTCAATCAGAATTACGTGTTTTTCGACTATTTTTTTGTATTTTTACAGAAAATAAAAAATATTTTTCCTGAGTTTTGATTGGTTAAAAAATTTTCTTAAATTTATTTTTGGATTTATCTAAATTTTTAGGAAATAAAGTTCTTTTAAAATTGGAATTCGTAGTATGTAGAACCTAGGGTGTTTTTTTTTTTGTTTTTTCTATAAAAGGAGAGCTGAGGCTCCCAAAAGGGGAACTCAATTCTCAATCCTAAGCATTCTTTTCTGCAATTTTGGCTCTTTTCTTCCTAAGTATCTCTAGACTTTTTTTTTGGCAGTACACAAAAAATTCTTGGTGATTTATTCGTTGGAGATTTTTAAGAAAAAAAAAAAAGTTTTGAAGGCCTATTAAAAACAATGATGATCTTACTAGTCTGAAAAGCAATTCATTCAGCATCCATAAGCATTATCTTCTCCCTCCTTTCTTTTATTTTTCTTTTTGATTTTATTGAATTTCAATTTTATTTAAATTTTTATTATAATTTAATTCACTAATCATTGTTTTATCCTTTTGTGATGGTGATTATGGAGGGAATTATATGATGATCATACTTGGAGAAGAGGTCCATGCAATGCCATGGATGGAACCTATAGCTAAATACAATTTCTAGGTTTTTTTATTTCATTGTCTTATTTTTATTTATTTTTGGGATTGTGTTAATTTTTTCTTTTTTATTATTCTCAATAGTTCATTGTAATAGCCTCAATAATGGGAATAATGAAATTTGGTGTGTGTGCTTGTGTGTTTTATTTTAAGTAATTGGTTAGTAAAAATTTAAGGTTTTCATTTGGTAATTAATTAAAACTAATGGCTATGGAAATTGTTATGCTGTTTAATTAAAATTGAATTAGATTTAAGTTGGTAAAATTAGTTTGCTTGATTGATTATTTTATTGTTTATGGTCACTTTAATTAACTTAGGGTTTTAGAATAGATTTAATTAATTATTTGATCTTTAGTTGATTTTTTTATATTTTTATTGTTTTTGGGTTTGTTTGCTTATGTTTATGTGTTTTGGGCCCTAGGCCCACATTAGGCTTTAACCCATTTAAATTTAGGTTTTTTTAGGTTTAATTAATGAAAATGCATCTTTAGGCCCATAATTAATTAGATTTAGGGTAGAGATAACTTAGGCACATTTAGTTAATTAGACACAGGCCCACTTAATTTAATTTAATTAATTTAGACTTAACCCATTTAATTTAAGCTTTTTCATAATTTGTAGATTTAAGATCATTCTAGAATTAAAACATGTAGGATTAGGCCCATTAATTTAAATACTTCATAATTTGTACATTTAGGCCTATTTTTAGAATTAAAATAAATAGACTTAGGATCATTTAATTAAAAGGAATTAGGCCCATTATTCTTTAGACTCACTCGTAAATTAAAATATGTAGATTTAGCTCATTTATTTAAAATCAATATAGATTAGACTAACCGAAGGATTGTGATTAATGCATTATTTACGTGTATATTTCACGACTAGTTTGCCTGGAGTTGATTGTTTTTTTGAGAGTTTATATAAAATTGCATATAAATAGAGGATAAAATAGTAATTCATAACATAATTCTAAACGAACATAAGACTGAAAGAAGTTGGTATTCCGTATCCAGAATCTCCTGGTTGTGGTGCTGGCTTTCTTTTAGAGAATTGAGTACCACCATTTTCTATTTGTCCTAGTTATTACCCTGGGTGGCGACTCCTCATCTCCATGTCATATCTTTGTGATAGTGGTTTGTGTGTTCTCTAGAGCCCTGAGCTCAAACAGTGTCGTGGTTGCTAAGATCTTGGGTGCATGTTAAACCCTACCGTCTACACCTGCCTTGCTATATTATTCTGAAAGCCTTGAGGAAAAATGTTGTTATTATTATTCTAAGAGAATTTAGGTGATTCCTCTATCCTGAATTGTAGGTATTTGAATACGAATTGTTACATTGTTCTCCTTAGAATTGATTCCTAAAAAAATTAACATGCTCCATGTAAGAATCTCCAAACACACCAGCACTTCCAAATCCATATTCACTCATTGAATGTCCAACCATGGTACATTTTCACACTATAACTATGAAGTTATAGCCGCTGTAGTAGTTTTATGACTGAGATCTCATAATTGCTTTAAAAGAGCTACCATCTATGCTTGAAAGGAACTTACCATATCAACTCTAATTTGATCTCCTTGACTTAGTGGATTTTGACAGTCAAAGATAGTTATTATTAGACATCTCTTCGAGAAGCTCAAAAGCAGCATCAATTATTTTTTGCATTAAAGAACCTTATACGGCAGCATCTATTTTGTCTCTAGTAGACCAAGTGACATCATTGTAGAAAGTTTAAATTAGCACATCCCTAAATTACCTATGATGAGGATAACTTCCTTGTAGCTTTTTAAACCTTTCCCATGCATCACTTAAAGATTCCATGTCAAACTATTGAAATGTAGTGATGTCCTTGATAATCTTTACCATCTTCACCGGTGGAAAATACTTTGCTATAAATGCTTTTGCTAGAAGATCCTATGTAGTGATAAAAGTTGGTGGTTGTGAATTGAAACATGGTTTAGCTCTGTCCTTCAATGTAAAGGGAAAGAGCCTAAAATATATAACATCATCTGGTACCCTATTATTCTTGAAAGTATTAAAAATCTCTAAGAAATTGAAAATGTGATCGTTGGGATCTTCATTTATCAAATAATATAACTGAACACTTGATTGGATCATCTATAATAAAGTTAGCTTAATTTCAAAGTTGTTGGCATTGATTGTTTGTCTCATAATACTCTGTCATGTCCTTTCTAATCCCGATGTGGCAAAATCTAGAAGTATTCTCTCTTCTGCTTATTGGTCTACCATGGTACTCAATTTACCCTAAGAACACATCCTATTCTCCTTCTTAAACCTAGTCAGTTATGATAAGAAAGTGAGAGACTCTGTCCTTATTCTTTGGGTGTTATGCATACACCATAATAATTCCTACAACATTTAACAACAAAAAAACCAAAAATTTGCTTAAATCAAGAAAAACATAACTAATTATGATGTTGAGCTTTTTCAATCCAAGGCAATAATGACAAAAACTTAATTACTTTTGTAAATGCACAAGTTTGTCAAGTAATATAAAGGAAGAGAATATCGTTCCTACGAGAATTGAATGTTTATCGACTTATTAACTTCTACCTTAAGTTGTTTAAGAATTAACTTCAAGAAAATTATAAATTCTGAAAACTAAAATTAAGAATTAGGCTAATGAATTGCCAATGACAAAATTTAAATTAAAGAATCAATAATAAAAAGATTGTTAGGTATTGCATTAATTACCTCACTATGCCTAAGCAATTAACATGAAATTACCTTCCCTATTCTTGCATATCATGGGGTTTCAATTGTAATAATTAATCTTTTTCAAGTAGAAATTGCTTAATTTATTTCTATCTATTGTAGGAACTTAAATTGACTCTCATCAAATTAAAGCCATGACAATGTCAATAAATAAACTCTAAATGCACAACCAATTAGAATTGAATTGATTCTAACTATCTCTAAACATATTAATAAATAAGTATTCATACACCTATTAAAATCAATATATCTTAATAATTAATTTAAATTTAAATTCAATTATAGTTTGCCATACCATAACACAAATAATTACCATGAACACTATATGCAAGCAACAAAAAAAGGTAATAAATAAAATTACTTAGATAAAGTAAGTTCTACAATCCCTAACATCAATAAAATTAACTGGACATAATGTTTAACGAAACCAAAAGTTTACTAGAAATATACATCAATAGATCTTAAAGAAGTAAAAGAAGAGAAGAGAAACTAGTTTGACTTGACAAACTAAGACTAAGATTCTTTAATTCTTTTACATATTTTTTTTCTTATTTCCATTCCTGATCTTTTTTTAATTTTCAATCTATTTTCTCTTTGCCTCCTAATCAACATTTTGCATCCTATTTATGCCCTCATCCTTAGCCATTTCAAAATATATTAATAATGGATACTCCATGTTGAATACATCAACTGCAATGTACCAGGTTTAGGTTAGCTATGATCGCAACTGGAGGTTATAATCATGATAGAAATAATTGGCCTGCAAATAAAAGAAATGTTGTGATTGCAGTTGATGTTGTGATTATGACAAATATAGGTGGCCTATAGAAAATGAAGAGATGCGATCATGATAATGAAAAAGAACTCAATAAGTCTTCAATAAGCTACGGTCATGATAGCCTTTGCAACCATGACAATACTAAAATTAAGCATCTCATTCATATTTTAAAGCCTTTAAATGCTTATCTTTACCTCCCAACCTATATAAAATCAACATAACATATAACAATAATATATTCTTAAAAAAATTGAAACCTGAATACCCCAAAACACACACACAAAACACACCTAAAAAAATACTACTCTGAACATAAAATCATATAATCTCAAATGGTATAATGTCCACACTACTCTAATAATTGTTGTTGTAAGCAAACTTCATTAAAGGCACTTGCTTATCCCAATTTCCACTAAGACCAAAGGCACTAGCTCTTAGCATATCTTCCAACAGTTATATTATTCTCTTTGATTGCTCACCCATTTGGGGATAAAAGGTAGTAACAAACCTTAATTTAGTACATAATGCTTCTTGCAAACTTGAATAAAATTATGATGTGAATCTCATATCATGATTTAGCACTGCAAATACTGGTGTTCCATGTAATCTTATCACTTCTTTGATGTACGTCTCTGCCAACTTATTCAAACTGTAGCTTACTTTCATTGGTAGGCAATGCATTGATTTAGTCAAGAAATCCACAATTACCCATACAACATTATTTCCTTTTGAGTTCTTAGCAAGCCAACCATGAAATTTATAATTGTAGGTTCCCATTTTCATTCTAGTATTGGCAAAGATTGCAATAAACTAACTAGATGTTTGTGCTTAAATTTAACTTGTTGACAAGTTAAGCATTTAGAAATATAATTTTCTATGTCTTTCTTTATTCCTTTCCACCAATAATGTTCCTTCAAAATTTTGTATGTCTTCATACTACTTAGATGCATCGTATAAGCAAAACAATGTGTTTCTTCCATAATCTCCCTCCTTAAGTCATCTGTATTTAGCACAAAAATCCTTTTTTTCAAATCTCATTACTCCATCCCCATCACAAATCACTTACTTCTTCCCATTCTTGATCTTCTCACACAATTGTTTAGCTTCTATATCAGTTAACTACAGTTGAGCAATTCTTTCCAATAGTAGAGATCTCACTTTCAATGTAGCTAAAATACCTCCTAAAGCATCTAAACTCAACGCAATAGCTAATTTCCTCAACTCCATCAGTAATGGTAGCATTATTATGTGAATGTAGCATAGATTTTTAATTAATTTTTAACTAAGCTGCATCTGCCACTATATTGGCCTTACCAGGATGGTACTTAATTGTATAGTCATAGTCCTCTAACAACTCCACCCATCGCCTTTGCCTTAGTTCATCCCCTTTTGACTTAATATATACTTCAAGCTTTTGTAATTCATGAAGATTTGGCATGTTTCTATGGCATACATGTGTAAATTATTTGTTAATGTAAAAATTAGAACAAGACATTAGTTCTATCCTTAACTTTCCTTTTTTTTTTTCAAATATGTTCTTATTTTTTATGTAAATTTTAATTAATTACTCTTTAGGTATTAAACTTTTTCCTAGCCCAAACCAATACATCTTTTTTTTTTAATTTCCTTTAGTTCAATTATAGCTATTATATTAAATTTCATCACAATCACTTGATTTATTCATTATTTTAATAAGTTGGAATTATAATCAAATAAAAAAATTCACCATAAATTTTAAATGTATTTATATGAACATTTGAATAATTTTTTTATATAAAAATATGCACATGATCACATAAAAAAATATCATATAAATCTCTAAATATAATTTTGAAATTAGGTAAAACTTAAATAATTAGTGAAGTTGATAAAATTGAAATAATTAGAGAAGCTTATAGAATAAAGTATATAATTTTTTTATTTTTAAAGTGAAAAATTAATATTATTGTTATTGTCCATCAAATATTATAAATAAATTAGTTGAATGACAAATATTTTTAAATTATATGTGGAGTAATTTTACTTGTCGTCATTAATGGCAACAATTGTGAAATTATAAATTATTATTTACTTTTATTTTAAATTTTAAGTTATAAAATTTCTTTTTTAGTAATTTGAAAATTAAATCAAAATAATAATAATTTGCAAAATGAGTAGGTAAAATTATTGTGAGAATTTGAGGAAAAATCTGCAAAAATAAGGATACGTTTGCAAAACAAAAAAAAAAATAGTAGGATAAAAAAGTTACTATTTTCTTCTTCTAATTTTCATATCAATAAATAATTTACACATATTATGTCAGCATTTCAAGTCAATATAGCACATCCTATCTTAACCATAAATATATTTATAACAAATAAAAAAATTTATATATTAATTTACTATAATTTTAAAAATAAAATAAATTGACAAAAATAATTAAAATTTATACTATATAATAACCTTTTTGTTCGGGTTATTGCATAATTATAACTAACTATAATTGCCTACAAAATTACTATAAGTGCCGTTTCAATTTTAAAGTGTCATTTTTTTTTACCTAAAAAAAAATGACACTTAAAAAAAAGACATTTTAAAGTGTCATTCATGTACACGGATATTACCAAAATTAATAATTAGTTATAACCCATAAAAAAACCTTCAAAATTATTATAAGTGCCGTTTCAATTTTAAAGTTTCGCTCATGTAACACGGATATTACATTTATCAACTTTATTTTCTACTCTCTTATCAAATACGATAACTATCTCTCTTGCTGAATAGAGTGTTTTTTTTTTTTTTGGTTATAAAAAAGCAACTCAATGAAAAAGTGCCTATTCATTTTAGGAATCGTTTTTTTAAATATCTTTTAAAGAAGAAAAATGTGTGTAATTTACTACATATGTGACTCTTAATTATTGTAGAGTTAATGCACAACTATATAACTCTAAAGCCCTGATTAGATATAAATACTCAGGCATAATTATTGGTTTAAGAAAAAAAGGCTGGTGGATACCTATTTAATAAACAATTACAACCCTCTCTAATTTCACGACCTTTAGTTTTCATATTAAAATTTAATGTTCTTTTTCACTTTTTTTTTTCACATTTTTTCTTCTCGTCCTATAATCATCCATATTAGATGGCTACAAGGTTTTTTTTTTTTTGGCCAATTTTCCAATTTTTTCTTTGTCTATTATATTTTTCATATATTTTTTCTTCTCTCATGATCATCAACATTCTAAAGGCAGTAAGGTATAAATATATTTTTTTGTTGTTGCTAATTTTTCCTATTTTTCTTTGTTTCTTATGTATAATTAATTTAGTACCTTTTTTATCATTCTGATCATAGTTATTGTTTATGACATCAATGTCTTTTTTCATAAATGAAAGATTTTTTTGAATTATATATAAAAAAAATTGAAAACATGTAAAATACTTTAAAAAAAGGAAAACTCAACCAGGGTCCCTGGTCAAGCATAATATTGGTTGGACTCTAAAAGGAACAGATGAATTTTGAATAAAAATGAATTTTTTCTTTCTTTTTAAACGTTTTGGACGTGAATTCTAATGAAAATTTAACGAAAGGCATATATTATTTTGTAGAATTTTCTTTTACATTGATAAAGTATTTATATCAATGAAATTAAGAGTTGTTTGAATTATTTAATGTTTTTTAATTTTTCCAAAATACATAGCAATATTTGGTTATATTTTAATTTTTTTTAATTAATTTTTCTCCTATATATGGATTTTGAAATCAATTATAATTATAGAATTCAAAATTTTCTGAAAAAGAAACAAGTATTATAACCAATAAGGGATTGCAATTGTTGTTATCTATATTTAATGAATATTGTATAACACGTTTTTCTTTTTAATTTGTGATCAAATTTTATTTATCAAGTTACAGTTCAATGAACATATTATTAATGTAATAATTTGTAGTTTTGATTCTATAAAAATATTTTATATTAAAAGAATTATTATTTTAGTTCTTTATTTATCTATTTATACATAGTAAATTAATTATTTTCATGCAAAGTGCAAGATTTCATATTATTAAAATAATTTATAAAGTTAAAGAAACAAATCAAAATAATTTTTAAAAGTAAAATTCAATTAATAACCAGTTCAAATTTAGATAGAATTTCTTATTATATATATACTAGTAAAGAACTATGTGTTTTACATGTGAATAAAAAATTTATTTGACTCGTCATAAATAAATAAATAAATTTATTATTATTATTATTATTATTAAATAATTAAAAAATAATAATAGTGTTATTTATTTATATAACAATTTTATATTAACTTAAAACAGTTATAATTCATTATAATTTTTATAAATCTTTTATTTAAATAATTTTATGATATTACTTTTGTCACAACACGAACCCAGAAGTACGTGACCGGCACTAGAAAATAATAAATGTGAATATGCAACCGAAACTCGTTGTATGCCTTAGAAATTTTTTACAAATAAAAGACAATCGCATAACAATAATACCATGGACAAAATCATTAATATTAAATACATAAGTCATTACTCCATTACAATAATATTTCGACACAAAACAATACCATAATATCAATAATACAAGTTTCACAATCAACTATTGTGGTATCTAGAATTTGATTACATAATGTTCAAAATCAAATACACATACATAATGCAGCCAGTTAAGAAGAAACCTGGCGCAAACGATAATCGAAACTATGCCAACTGTGAGGTCCTAAAAAAATAAATTAAAGGGAATCAAACCTCACCAAGTGAATCAATTTTATGGAATACATATTGGTTTGAAAACATTTGTTAAAACTCTTTTAGAAAATAAAAATAAAAAATAAAATAAAGTAAAATAAAATAAAAATAAATAGTAAAATCATTTACTTTAATATAAAACTCTAGTGCAAAATCATATAAATTTATTATTTTATTGGAAAATCTGGTAGAATACTTAGACCATCAAATTCTAATCACCACTTGACTTACTTATTTCAATTGACTGTCAGTCCCAAAGAGCAAACTTGACCAGAGTTCAACCACAGTTGGTCTCTTATTCCAAAGGAACATTGGTCTCTTATTCCAAAGGATCATTGGTGCCCATATAGCATGCTCGACTAGGGTCCAACCAGTATCATACATTTGCCCAAAGAGCAAGCTCAACCAGGGCTCTCAAAAATAATCACACATCTGCCCAAAGAGCAAAGTTCAATTAGGGATCTCATTCCCACAAATCTTACCTAGAGAGCAAAGCTCAATCAGGGCCCACAAATCAATCAATGGCCATATAAACAATTATTATTGATGCGCATGTAGTCCTAGTGACACCCACTAGATAGCATGTTCTACCATTATTTCCAAATCATTTAAATCATAATAAATAAAATAAAATAAACAAATAAAGTGGAATAAAACAATTTCCATAAAGCATTCTTTAAAATATTGTTCATGATAAATAAGGAAATATTCATGCATATAGCTATACAAATAAATTCATATCATCATTTCATTATTATTTAAATCATATAAAAATATAATTAAAATCGCCACAACACACATTCTATAAAATTAACTCACAGGTTGAGCATGCAGGGTGACACGTCCTTTACTACCCAAATGCTACAGCTCTGGTCTCGGAGTTCTCTAAAATAAATAATATTTATTTAAAATATGTTTATAATTCTCAAATTTCAATAAAATCATGAGATGATGAGGTTGACTCAATCTAAAACTCAATGCTATACAGACTCGGAATTAACATATACTGATGTCACATTTTACAAGAAATTTATAAAAAATTTGGCAGAGTCTCCTCTATAAAATAAACATTTGTCTACTAAAATACAGCCGTTCCTGCATAAAAATAGCACTTTTAACCGTCTTATAACTCAACAACTCAAGTTGGGCCCTCACACTACACTTATGCCCAACCAAGAACTACAATTCACAACATGTATAAAAATAATATAATTTATCTCAAATCACTAATAATTCATAAAAATATTAAAGGAATAATTTTTTCCAAATAAATAATAAAATTCTAGTTTATAAATAATATTTTACTAATAAAATCCGTTAATGGAATAAAATTCCATTTTACATTTAAATTAACATAAATTGTAAATAATTATCAAAATCACTCAATTATATCATAAAAATAATAAAATGCTCATTTAAGCTTGAAAACATAATAAATAAATTTATCATTCATTTAATTTCCCAAAATTACCACTTACTAATTAAAATTGGAAAACAATTATAAAACTTATTTTTTCATACTTTTATTAATCAAAATAGTCTAAACCAAAATAATTAACAATAATTTCATTTAAAATAAAAGAATTTATTAATTTCCAACAATACTTTAAAAATTCATATCTTAAATTCTATACATAATTTCACAAAACTTTCTTCTTGAAGTTTAATCTACATAATATATATAATTTAATAAAAATATAAAATTTACCCAACCTGAGATTGTCCGGAACAATGTTGTGAACAATACCCCCGACGCCTGAAAAATTAAATAAAAACCACAGTAAGCAAGATCATAACCTCTAGATCATTTAATTTCAAAGCAACTATATCTAATAAAATCAAATTAAAGCTCAGTTTAACCAATCAACTAAAAATAGACTAAAATCAATTACTCAAAATAGAGGGGGCTTATCGGAGTTAGAATTCGAAATTGATGAAGGGCTTTTGAAGCTCAGATGACGAGGAGCATTTTAGGATCAGCAGCCAGCCTTAGAGTGGCCGAAGGCGACGCCAGTGACATCCTAAGCAATCCAGTAAGAAAGAAACCAAAGAGAAAGAGAAGATAGAATGTGACGGCGGGAAGAGGAGGAGGAGCTGGCGGCTAGCGCGGCGACAGCGAGGCTGAGGTGGTGGTGGTCGACATTGGCAGTGGTCGTGGTGGGTAGTGGCAGCATGGGGAAGAAGGGGAGAAGAAAAGAAGAAGAAAAGGAAAAAAAATGTTCTGCCACATTTTTTTCTTTTACAAAAGGTACAAAATAATTATTTTAAAAATAAAAATATATCCCCTTTAATTATTCACACACACACACACACACACACACTCTTTAACAATTAATTAAAAAATAATTTACTAAAATCACACAAATATTACCAATCTCATAATAATTAACACTAATAATTAAACTTAATAATTCACATTTAATATTAATAATTAAAAAATTTGGGTCTTTACAATCTTTCGCCTTATAGAAATTTGTTCTCGAATTTTAACAAAAATAGAAAATGTAAAAAGTTTTACTAATGAAAAAGGTAAGGGTATGCCACTCGCATCTCTACCTTTGTCTCCCACGTATAATCCTTCACTGCATGGTTGCTCCACACTACTTTAACCATAGGGATTTCTTTGGTGTGGAGTTAATGAACCTTTCGATCCACTATCGCCATAAGGTACTCTTCATAAGTCAAATATTCGTTGAGCTCCACTACTTGAGGCTGAAGAATGTGTGAAGGATTAGAGATGTGCTTCCATAATATCAACACATGGAACATTGGATGAATATGCAATAACTTTAGTGGTAACAATAATATGTAAGTTACATCTCCTGCCCTTGAATGAATTTTGAAGGGTCCGATATATCTGGGAGCTAACTTACCCTTCTTACCAAACCTTATTACTCCTTTTATTGGAGACACCTTAAGGAATACATCTCCAATAGAAAATGATACATCTTTCCTTTTAGGATCAGCATAGCTCTTCTATCGGCTAAAATTTATCCTTAATCTCTATTGGATAATAGGAATCTTCTCTAAAGTTACTTGCACAAATTCTAGGCCTGTCAATTGTCTCTCACCAACTTCCTAACACAATGGTGATCTACACTTCCTTCCATATAGCCCTTCATACGGAGCCATCTTAATATTTGCATGATAACTATTATTATATGAAAATTCAATCAATGAAAGGTGCAAATCCCATTGATCACCAAAATCCATCACATACATTTGAAGTATATCCTCTAAAGCCTGAATGGTCCTTTCTAACTAGCTATTAGTCTAATGATGAAAAGCTGTACTAAAGTCTAGTCTCGTACCTAAAGCCTTATGCAATTCTTGCTAAAAGACTGAAGTAAAAGTTGGTCTTCTGTCTGACACTATACTTCTAGCACTCCATAAAGATAAAAAAAATTTGGTTGATATATAATCTAGCCAGCATGTTTATAGTATAGGTCTTCTTGATTAGCAAGAAGTGAGCTGACTTAGTCAACCTGTCGACTATCACCAATATGGCATCATATCCACTTGATGTACAAGGCAAACTAGAAACAAAGTTCATCGTAATCATGTCCCACTTCCACTCTAGGATTGGCAACTATTGCAATAATCTTAAAGGTCTCTGATGTTCCAACTTCACCTGTTGACAAGTGCAACACTTGGATATAAATTATGTAATATCTCTTTTTATCCCATTCCACCAATATATGAATATTTCAAATAATGATACATTTTGGTAGAACCTGGGTGAACACTATAAGCAAAAAAAAAAAAAAAGAGCTTCCTCTGTGATCTCCTTTCTCAACTCATCTACATCTAGCACACATAACCTAGTGCTTAAGCGTAAAATGCCCTCACTGTCAATTACAAAATCTTGAGATTGTCCTTACTGTGCCTCCAACCTTATGTTTTGTAATTGTGGGTCCCTTCTTTGTGCTACTTTAACTCTATCCAAGTGCACAGAACGTACCATGAATTGAGCTAAAAGACATATCTTGGTTACCTTCAATTGTAACCCCTAATCAACTAACTCATGCAACTCCTTAACAATCTGACTCTTTTCTAAACTAATGTGAGCAAGACTTCCTGCTAACTTCCTACTCAAAACATCAGCTACCACATTAGCCTTGCCTGGATGGTAAAGAATGGAACAATCATAATCTTTCAAGTTCTATCCATCTCTTCTGCCTCAAATTCAAATATCTTTGTTAAAAGATATACTTCAAACTTTTATGATAGGTGTAGATTTTACAAGTCACACCGTACAAGTAATGCCTCAAAATCTTCAAAGCAAACACTATAGCTGCCATTTCCAAATCATGAGTAGGATAGTTCTGTTCATGCTTCCTCAACTGACGTAAAGCATAAGCAACTACCCTACCATTTTGCATTAAGACACACCCTAATCCTACTTGGGAAACATCACAATACATCATATACTTTTCATTCCCTAAAGGTAAAGTCAACACCAAAGTTGAAGTCAACCTACCTTTAAGCATCCAAAAATTCTCCTCACACTTGTTCGTCCACACAAACTTAACATTCTTTTAGGTCAACCTTATAAAAGGTGCAGCTATCTTGGAGAAATCCTTCATAAATCCACTATAGTAGCCAACTAAACCCAAAAAATACCTTACTTCTGTCATTGTAGTAAGTCTCGGTTATTCTATAATAGCTTCTATCTTCTTTAGATCCACTTGTATACCATCTCTTGAAACTACATGGCCTAAAAATGCCACTTGATCCAACCAAAATTCACATTTAGAGAACTTGGTATACAATTGATTCTCTTTCAAAGTCTGAAGCAACATCCTTAAATGCATGACATGCTCGGCTTCACTCTTGGAATACACCAAAATATCATCAATAAAGAATATCATAAATCAATCAAAAAATGGCCTAAATACCCAATTCATCAAGTTTATAAAGGCTAATGAGGCATTAGTTAACCCAAAGGACATTACCAAAAATTTATAATAGCCATACCTCATCTGAAATGCAGTCTTGGGTACATCCCCACTTCTAATTCTTAATTGATAATACCCAAATCTCAAATCAATCTTGGAAATATTCTTAGCTCTTTAAAGCTCATAAAATGAATCATCAATCCTTGGGAGAGGATATTTATTCTTGATGGTGACTTTATTTAAGTATTTGTAATCGATACACAATTGAAGGCTACCATCTTTCTTCTTCATAAACAAACTGGAGCAGCTTAAGGAGATTAACTAGGTCTAATGAAACCATTGTTAAGAAACTCTTGTAAATGTTCCTTAAGCTCCTTTATTTCTGCAAGTTCCATTCTATAAGGCAGTATCGAGATATGATCTATGTCCGATACAATATTAATACATAATTTTACCTTTATGTTTAGTGGGAATCCTGGTAATTCTTTAGGAAAAATATTAGGAAACTCACACATCACTAGCACATTTTCTGTTATCCCCTTATCCACCTTTGTATCTCTAACCACAACTAAAAAGCCTTGACACCCTCTTCTAAGCATCTATCTAGTTGTGATTATAGAGATAATATTCTGAGGCATCGAACTCTTATTGCCTCTGAAATAAAATTCTTCATCATTAGCGATTCTGAAAATCACCTCTTTCTCTCAACAATCCAGACTGGCATAATGTTGAGCTAACCAATCCATCCCCAATATCACGTCAAAATCGATCACATCCAATAAAACTAAGTCTACCAGTAACTCTCTACCTTCCACTAATACTGGACAAGATGGAAAGACTAATCTATCTCTAACTCATCATTAAGTGGAGTCTCTACAGATAAAAAAATCAATAACTTGGATGGTTGCCATTCTATTCTATAAGCAAACGTAGGAGAAACAAAGGAATGTGATGCACTATAATCAAATAAAACTCTAGCATCCTGAATATAAACTGAAAGAGTACTACCATAACTGCATTAGATGCCTGAGCATCATGAGGAGTCAAAGTGAATACCCTAGCCTGACCACGACCAGCCTGTTAAAAAGTGGATGGCTTTGTAAATCATCTGCCACTCAATCTCTCTAGTCGCCTACTCCTTATACCTCAACCCTGCTAGCCCATAAACTAAGTCAATCTCTGTTAAGGATACACAGGTGCTTGATAAGGCTGATGCACTTGATGAAATGGCTGAGCAATTAAAGATGAAGATCCTTGTGCAAATGATGGCTAATAACCAGTGTTAGTATAAGCTCTAGTAAGATGTCCTATCTGTCTATACTTAAAACATGCTCCAGATAGCAAGTGGCATGGCCTTTGATGTACAGGGCCATAAGTAAGACATGCACTAGGCCCCAATCCTGTGCTATAATAACCAAAACTCTAACTACTATTACCACTACTAGCTCCATATCCAAATCTTAGAGGTTTGTTGTGCTTGTGGTTATGTCTCCCAGATCTATGTCCCCTCTGACCTCTATACTGTTGGGAGGTACTAAAAGTCTGAATGCCAAAACTACCAATCTTAAACATAGGCTGTTGAATCCCCTGAGCTACCACTGATCCATTGATGTCGCTCAAGTAGGGGTTAGAAATAGTACCATGTATGATGTGTCACCTCTTAAGTTGTCTGGCCTCCTCTATGACACTCTCTAAGTTTCAGTCTTCAGTTCGAATACCAATATAAGTTAGGCCTAACCTAGTCATAAATAAGTCTATAGCTCTTTACTCATTCTGCATCACATCCGCAACATAACGTGATAGCCTGAAAAACTCACGGATGTGCTCCTCAACTAATATGTCACCCCTGACTATATGTAGTAACTGCCATCTATAATTATCTCTTATGAAAGATGGGCAGAAATACCTCAAAAATTGCTCCTTAAACTCCAACTAAGTCATAGTAGTTATATAAGGCTGAATAGTCTACATGAACTAGTCTTGTGTTGTAGCCTGTACTGATAACTCCACTATCATGATCCTTTAATAATCAGTGTATCCAGTTCTAGTTCTAGCCCCGATAGTATTTATGAAGTCTAAAGCATCACCCATACCATCAAAAAAGACTCTTCCAACTCTCGAATACAATAGAGCTGCGTCTATATCTGACATACCTTGATTTCTCTACTGTAACATATGTTGCACCAAAGTTGTAGCTTAATTAAGTGTTGCTAAGCCTTGGTTAATCTCTGCCATACCACCTGCAAAAGTTAGAAAATCCACTTCTAGCTTAACTTGCTGCTGTTGCACTTGCCTATCAGTTGCAACAACTCTAGATCTACCCCTTCCTCTATGACATGGGGCATAAGGAACTTCATCCTAAACAAATTGGTCACCCTCATGATAAGCTGCATCTATAGCAAGAGCATTTGTGTTTTCTGTCTTATTCTTAAAAAGACAAAACCAACGAAATTCAAATCACAATAAGGAACTGATAAATACATGGAATTCTAGAAACAACGGTGAGGAAAATTGATGTATAACACCTATTTATCATAGTAGTTCAAGAAAAGACATATTCCAATGACTTAAAGATTAAATAAATAAACCAAGAGCTATGATACCAACTTTGTCACAATCTGAACCCAGAGGTATGTGATCGACACTAGGGAATAGGAAATGCAAATATACAATCGAAACCTGTAGTAAGCCTTAGAAATTTTTCGCAAATAAAAGACAATCACAAACAATAATACCATGGATAAAATAATTGATATCAAATACATAAGTCATTACTTTATTATAATAATATTTCAACGCAAAACAATACCATAATATCAATAATACAAGTTTCACAATTAACTACTACAGTATTAAGAATTTGATTACATAATGTTCAAAATCAAATAGACATACATAATGCATCAGGTGAAGAAGAAACCCGAAGCAGACGATAACTAGAACTAGGCTAACTATGATGTCCTGAAAAAAATAAATTGAAGGGAATCAGACCTCACTGAGTGGATCAATTTTATGGAATGCATGTTGGTTTGAAAACATTTGTTAAAACTCTTTTTAAAAATAAAAATAAAATAAAATAAAGTAAAATAAATATAAATATAAATATAAATATTAAAATCATTTACTTTAATATAAAACTCTAGTACAAAATCATATAAATTTATTATTTTATCAAAAAATCTGGTAAAACACCTATACCATCAAGTTCTAATAGCCACTTGGCTAACTTATTCCAATTGACTATCGGTCCTAGAGAGCAAGCTCGAACAGGGTCTAACATAGTCGGTCTCTTATTACAAATAATCACTAGTGCCCATAAAGTATGCTTGACTAGGGTCTAACCAGTATCATACCTCTACCCAGAGCAAGATCAACTAGGGCTCTCAAAAATAATCACACATCTACCTAGAGAGCAAAGCTCAACCAAGGCTCTCATTCCCACAAATATTGCCCGAAGAGCAAAGCTCAGTCAGGGCCCATAAATCAATCAATGGCCATATAAACAATTATTACTGGTGCGCATGCAGTCCTAGTGACACTCACCAAGTAGCATGTTCTACTATTATTTCCAAATCATTTAAATCATAATAAATAAAATAAAATAAAATAAACAAATAAAGCGAAATAAGACAATTTCCATAAAGCATTCTTTAAAACAAAGTTCATGATAAATAAGGAAATATTCATGCATATAGCTATACAAATAAATTCATATACAATTCATATAATCATTTCATTATTATTTAAATCATATGAAAATATAATTAAAATCGCCACAACACACATTCTATAAAATTAACTCACAGGTTGAGCGTGCTAGGCGACACGTCCTCTGCTGCCCAAATGCTACAGCTCTGTTCCTGAAGTTCTCTAAAATAAATAATATTTATTTAAAATATGCTTATATAAATAAATTCTCAAAATTCAATAAAATTATAAGATGAAGAGATTGACTCAATCTAACACTTAATGCTATACATATTTGGAATTAACATATACCGATGTCACATTTTATGAAAAATCTACCAAAAATTCAATAGAGTCTTCTCTGTAAAACGGACATCTCTTTACCAAAGTAGAGTTGTTTCTGCATAAAAGTAGCACTTATAACCATCTCACAACTCAACTCGAGTTGGACCCCCACACTATACTTATGCCCAACCGAGAACCACAATTCACAACATGTATAAAAATAATATAAATTATCTCAAATAACTAATAATTCATAAAAATATTAAAGAAATCATTTTTTCCAAATAAATAATAAAACTCTAGTTTATAAATAATATTTTAGTAATAAAATCCTTTAATGGAATAAAATTCCATTTCACAATTAAATTAGCATAAATTATAAATAATTATCAAAATCACTCAATTATATCTTGAAAATAATAAAATGTTCATTTAAGATTGGAAAAATAATAAATATATTTATTATTCGTTTAATTTCCCAAAATTACCACTTATTAATTAAAATTGGAAAACAATTATAAAAATTATTTTTCATACTTTTATTAATCAAAATAGTCTAAAACAAAATAATTAACAATAATTTCATTTAAAATTAAACAATTTATTAATTTCTAACAATTTCTCAAAAATACATATTATTTTTATACATAATTTATTAAACTTAAAAAATTCATATCTTAAATTCTATACATAATTTCACAAAACTTTCTTCACAAACTTTAATCTATATAATATACAGAATTTAATAAAAATATAAAAATTACCTGACCCAGGACTGTCCAGAACAGTGTTGTGAACAGTATCCAATGCTCGAAAAATTCAAAAAATTAAATAAAAATCACAGCAAGCAAGATCACAACCTTTAGATCATTTAATCTTAAAGCAACTATATCTAATAAAATTGAATTAAAGCTCAGTTTAACCAATTAACTAAAAATAGCCTAAAATCAATTACTCAAAATTGAGGGACTTACCAAATTGGAGTTCGAAATTGATGGAGGGCTTTTGAAGCCCAGAGTACAAAGAGCATTTTGGGACTGGCGGTGAGCCTTAGAGTGGCCGGAGGCAGTGCCGGCAATGTCCCAAGCAATCTGGCAAGAATGAAACCGAAGAGAAAGAGAAGAAAGAAGGTGACAGCGGGAAGAGGAGGAGCTAGCAGCTAGCACGACAATGGTGAGGCTGAGGTGGTGGTGGTAAAAGCCGGCAATGGTGGTGATGGGTGGTGGCAGCATGAGGAAGAAGGGGAGAAGATGAGAAGAAGAAAATGAAAGAAAAGGAAAAAGAAAGGGGTAGGTGAAGGGGAAAAAGAAACAAAAAAAAAAACGTTATGCCACATTTTCTTTCTTGGCAAAAAGTACAAAAGGTACAAAATAATTATTTTAAAAATAATAATATCTCCCCTTTAATTATTCACACACTTATATATATATATATATATATATATATATATATATATATATTCTTTAAAAATTAATTAAAAAATAATTTACTAAAATTACACAAATATTACAAATCCCATAATAATTAACACCAATTAATTTAAGTAATAATTAAACTTGATAATCTACATTTAATATTAATAATTAAAAAATTCAGGTCTTTACAACTTCAATATTTTTATAATTAATTTTTCTTAACTCCAGAATTTTATTTCATATAAAAAAAATATTATAATCATAATTAATCATAAGATAATAAAAAATCATTAGTCATTTGTTAATAAAAATTTTAAAAATAATAACATTTATATTTTCTTTATATAACAATTGAAATATGACAACCCATTAAATTTGCTATTTATAACAATTTTAGTAAATTTTTTATTTGAGTTATGACAATTTATTTCTTAAATATTTTCAATATTAATACTTTTATTTACACAAAAATTAATTTAATGTAATTTTATAAGCTCAACTAATAATTAAACGATAAATATTAATTAATTTAATTTTAACACTTTTTTATTATATTTTATAAAAATGTCTAAAAGTGATAATATTATTACTTTTCTTACTTAAAATATACTTTCAAACAAATTATATACTTTATTTTTTATTTATTAATTTTAATTTATAAAAATATCTATTTTTAAAACAAATTATATACTTTTCCTATTTTCATAAAGTTTGTTAATTTTGATATTTATTATTTATGAAATAACCCAAATTTTTTGTTAGCATTATAATAATAATAATATTATTATTATTATTATTATTATATTTATGTATATAATATTTGGGAAGAAGACAAAAGATATATATAAATTTTAAAAGAGAGAGAAAGAGAGAGAGAGAGAGAGAGAGAGAGAGATCATCAATCGGAGCACTTTTTAATATCAATTCTTTTTTCTTCTCCATTCAACACCTAAATGACCTCAAATTTGAACCTTAGACTCATCTTATTCTCCTATTTGTTTCAGTGGTTATCATTTTATGAGAGGTGGCGTTGAACAATGCAAAATTCACATTTTTTCGTCAGCATTCTACCTCTAATTGGCACTGTTTCGATAGTTTTCTGATAACACGATTAATTCTATTTTGTTCATCTCAATGTCAGGAGTCCATAAGCACCAACCACAAATTCGATCTACATTTATAAAATATTTGGCGAATATTTTTAGGTAATTTCAGTTTATGTTTAGATTTCCTATTTTTGTACCTATTTTAAGTTGTTTGAGGCTTTATTTGTGCTCCATTAAATATTGTGAACATTTCAATATGCTTTGTTTGTCTAGGTGTTGAGTTTTCTGGTGAGATTCGTGTGGGTCCCACCAGAATCCTATGGGTAAATATTACCGACCCGAAAATAATTGTGATATTGTTTTTAATAAATAGTATAAATCATGTTGATCAATTTCCATAAATATTATTCTAATTCTTTACAGATTTTGATAAATAAATCTTGGAAGCTTTGCAGTGGAAATTAGTTAAATTATCGGAGTTAATTCTTAAACCTCAAATTAATCATTTAGGGTGTTCCTAAGTCAATTTTCATTATTCCATCATTTTTAAAAAAATTTAAAATTTTTGGGAGTTAATAGGAATTTATTTTGATGAGTGTGTATATATATATATATACATTGGAGTGGAGGTATCGAGAAATAGGTGGACAAGGACATGATAGCCTACTCGCTCCATTTGTAAGTTAATATTTGAAATGTGTGTTGGATTTATACAAAAAGTATACATTGATTGAATATATTTAAAAAGGAAAATTTAATTAAAGAATTTATATTTTAATATTGAAATATTTATACTATTGATTTATTATATTAAAGAAGAGGATTCAATTTAAGAATTTATATTTCCAATATTTGAATATTGAAAGGGTTGATTTTGATATTTTAATATGTTGATTATGTTTTGATTATATTTAATGTTATTTTGCCATTATTATTTTATTATGGTGATTATTGATGTTTTAATTTGGTTATTTGTTATTATGATTTTTATTATAAGGATATGGTGAGAAATTAAGAGTACTTTCATTTCTAATTACCATATTTCTTGTGCATTTTATATATATAAAATTATTTTTGAAAAAGATTGGTAGAACGGGCTACCTAATGGGTGTCATTAAGACCTTGTGCACACAGGTAATAATTTTGAGTTAGGCCCTTATTGAGAAATTTATTTGTGAAGCTCGGTTAATGCTTAATTCTTAGGCATATTATGATTTATTATTTACTAGAACTTGTAGCTCAGTTGATGTATAGCTCTTGAGAATCGCTAGTAAATATTGGAATAGATTACTTACTGAGGCTGGTAGCTTGGTTGATGCATAGCTTTGGGGAACTACCAGTAAGTATTGGAATAAGTGTCTGACTATGACTGGTAGTTCGGTGGATGATTAACTCTCAAGAGCCGATAGACATTTGGATAAAAAGAGCAACTGGCTACTAGATTTGTGGTTTAAGGTTATGCCATGATTTTCCACTTAAAGAATATTTTAAAGAAATGTTATTTCTATTTCAAAGGTATTATGAGAGTTTATAAAAGTCTTTAAGATTTGTAAAGATTATTTTAGTAAAATAATGGTTTTAAATATAAGTTATATATATTTTATTATATTTTCATAAAATCTTTTAATAAAGAAGGATTTTCAAAACAGCATGCATTTTCTTATATTAGCTTACTCAATGAGGTTGGACTCCCCTAAATTATTTTTCTAGAAACTTAGGAGTCTATAGTTAGTTCATCTTCCCTATGCCGGGTTCATTCTTTACCAACTGTTTTATGTAGGTTATTATAGTGTTACTAATATTTGTGAAATAATTTTAAATAATCTAAACACCATAGTAGCATTGGGGTTATTATTGTTATTGTAATTCTATTGGTAATTGTAATGTGTATTTATATATATTGAGTTTAAGATGTTGTATTATGGTGACTTTGGAGTTATAGTGATTGAGCATTAATATTGGGAGTGTTATTTACATTTTTACAGGTTTTGGTTTATTCTCGATACAGAGAAAATTCAATCAAATTTTCATTAAAATTTTAAGTGGTTAACTTTATATTAATAAAAAAAATTTTAAGGCTTACTACAGGTTTTAGAAGCTTTATGCTTTCCCATTCCTTAGTGCCAGTCACATGCCCTTGGGGGTTCTAGTTATGATAAAGTTGGTATCAGAGCAATGGTTCAATCCTTGTTCCTTTGGTTGTTATTATCTGTCATTTCTTGAAACTACTACAGTGATTAGGTTGATAATTGTCACTTGTTGTCATCATAGTTTCTAAAATTCTATGTATATGTTAGTATTCTTATTATGTCTTAAATCTTGTTAATTTCTGTGTCTTCCCTAAATGAGATGAGTGCGCACTACTCCTGCTACAAAGGCAGTATGTAATCTTGATGAGTAGTCATTCCACGATGAAACTCCTGCCTCTGTCCTACTAGCTATAAGAAATGATACACCTAAAGTGGTAACAGTTCAGAGATAAGGATAACAATAGCTAGTACAAATAGCTACTCTAAATATAGATCTTATAGCTTTTATAGTTGGTGTAGGAAGGTGTAATCAAGGACTAGTGACATTTAATCAAGCCATGCCTCTAGTATAGTAAATGCTAGAATAGAGAAATTAGAGGATGATTATAGAAATATTAGTTTAAGTCGCAACACAAGACTAGTTTATACAGTCAATCCAGTCATATATGATCTGATTATCATAACCTGGTTGGCTTTTAAAGAGCAATTTCTGAGATACTTATATTCACCTTCAATGAGGGATAATTACAGAGAACTGTTGAAGCATAAAGCTAAAGGATAGCAGTCAATAAAGGAGTAGACTCGTGAGTTTTTCAGGCTATCATGCCATACTAGAGACATGATGCAAGATGAGGGAGGAGTAGTAGAACTGTATGTTAAAGGACTGGGTTCAATAAATATTGGCATCTGAGTTGAGAATTGGAGATTAAAGAGTTATTTTAGGATTTAGTCCTTTTGGATGTAACTGATTTTGATATGATTTTAGAAATGGATTAATTAGCTTAATACTATGCCACGTTGGATTGTTGAGAGAATGAAGTGATTTTCAGAATTCCAAATGATGTGGAATTTTGATTTAGAGGTGATAAGAGTTTAGTACCTCAAAATCTCATTTCTACAATTACAACTCGAAAGATGCTTAGAAGTGGATGTCAAGGTTATTTGGTTGTGGTTAGAGATACAAAGGTGGATAAGGGGGTAGTTGAGAATGTACTAGTTATGCATAAAATTTTGGATATTTTTCCTAAAGAGCTACAAGGATTATCACCAAGTAGAGAGATAGAATTCTATATTAATGTTATACCTGGTACTAATCCTATCTTAATATCACCTTATAGGATGGCACTTACAGAATTAAAGGAGCTTAAAGTGTAGTTACAACTTGATAAAGATTTTATTAGACCCAGCACATCTCCTTAAGGTTCACCAGCATCATTGGTGAAGAATAAATATGGTAGTCTTTGACTTTGTATCAACTATAAATAGTTAAATAAAGTCACCATCAAGAACAAGTATCCTTTTCCAAGGATTGATAACTTGTTTAATTAGCTTTAAGGAGCCTGATATTTTTCCAAGATTGACTTGAGATTTGGATATTATTACTTAAGGATTAGAAGTGAAGATATACCTAAAACTGAATTTTGTATGAGGTAGGCCCATTATGAATTTTTGGTGATGTCCTTTAGGATTAACTAATGCTCCAGTAGCTTTTATGAACTTAATGAATCGAGTGTTTAGGCCATTCTTGGATTGATTTATGGTAGTCTTTATTGATGATATTTTGGTATATTCCAAGAGTGAAGTAAAGCAATGCATTTGAGGATGGTGCTTCAGATTTTAAAAGAGCATCAATTGGATGCCAAATTCTCTAAGTGTGAATTTTGGTTAGATCAAGTGGAATTCTTAAGCCATGTAGAATCCAAAGATGGCATACAAGTAGATCCTAAAAATATTAAAGCCATTACAGAATGGCTGAGACCCACAATAGTTAGTGAAATAAGGCATTTTTTGGGTTTAGCTGGCTATATTAGGAGATTTGTGAAGAATTTATCCAAGAAAGTTGTACCTTTAACAAGGTTAACTTTGAAGAATGCTAAGTTCATATGGATAGATAAGTATCGAAAGCACTTCCAGTTGCTTAAGGACATGTTGACTTTAGCTCTAGTGTTGACTTTACCTTTAGGGAATAAAGGATATACAGTGTATTATGATGCTTCCCGAGTAGGATTGGGATATGTACTAATGCATAATGGAAGGGTGGTTGCTTATACTTCATGTCAACTAAAGAAGCACGAGCAGAATTATCCTACTTATGATTTAAAAATGGCAGGTATGGTGTTTACTTTTAAGATATGGAGGCACTACTTGTATGGTGTAACTTGTGAGATGTACATCAATTATAAGAGCTTGAAGTACATTCTTAAGTAGAGGGACTTGAGCTTGAGGTAAAGAAGATGGAAGGAACTTTTTAAGGATTATGATTGCTCCATTCTTTACCATCTGAGTAAAGCTAATGTGGTAGCTGATGCATTGAGTAGAAAGTTAATAGGTAGCCTTGCTCACATTAGCACGAAAAGGAGACCAATCATTAAAGAATAACATGAGTTGATTGATCAAGAGTTGCAATGAAAGGTAACTAAGAAATGCCTTTTAGCTCAATTCAGAGTACGATTAGTGTACTTGGATAAGTTAAGGCAACTTAAAGAAAGGACCCATATTTATAAAGAATAATGAAAGAAGTTCATCAAAGTCAGTCTTAAAATTTTATAATTAATAACGAGGGTATGCTATGTTTGGGCACTAGGTTGTGTATGCTAGATATGGACAAACAAAGATAGGAGATAATGGAAGAAGCCCACCTTTTTGGCTTATAAAGTTCACCCGGGTTCTACCATGATGTATCATAATTTAAAAGATACATATTGGTGGAACGAGATGAAGAGAGACATTATGGAGTTTGTATTCAGTTGTCTCGCATGTCACCAAGCAAAATTAGAACATTAGAGGCCCTCATGATTATTGTAACAATTGCCTATCTTAGAATGAAAATGGGATATGATTGTTATGGATTTCATAACTGGGTTACCTCTTACAATTGGAGGTTATGATACCATTTAGGCAATAATTGATAGGCTAACCAAGTCAGCTCACTTTTTGCCAATCAAGAAGATATGCTTTATTGACATGTTAGCAAGATTATATATTAATTGAATTGTTTACCTATATGGGGTGCCAGAGAGTATATAGTCGGGTAGAGGAGCAAATTTTACTTCGGTATTTTGGTAAGAGTTGCATAAAGCACTGGGCACAACACTTGACTTCAGCACAACCTTTCATCCTTAAACTAACGGTCAATGGGAAAGGACCATTCAAACATTTAAAGATATGCTTTGGATGTGTGTTATGGATTTTGGTGGGTAATGAGATTTGCACTTGCCATTGATTGAATTTTCATACAATAATAGTTATCATGCAAGTATTGAGATGGCTTTATATGAAGCATTAAATGGTAGAAAGTGTAGATCACCCTTATGTTGGGAAGTTGGAAAGAGGCAATTAACAAGCCCAGAGTTAGTGCGAGTTACTTCAGAGAAGATCCCCATTATTCAACAAAGGTTAAAGACAACTTTTAGTAGGTACAATAGCTATATAGATCCTAGGAGGAAGGATATAACATTTCCTATTGGAGATATGGTGTTTTTGAAGGTATCTCCAATGAAAGGGGTGATGAGATTCAGTAAAAAGGGTAAGTTAGCCTCGAGATACATAGGACCATTCAAGATTCACTCTAGAGTTGGAGAAGTGGCTTACAGATTGGTGTTGCCACTTGAATTGTCTCGAATTAATTCAGTTTTCTATGTATCCATGTTGAGGAAGTATACGTCTCATCCTTCTCATATTTTTCAGCCATAAATAGTGAAACTTAATGAGGATTTATTATATGAAGAGTACCTAGCAGTGATCGTGGATTGATAAGTTTGCTAACTGTATACTAAGGAAATACCTATAGTGAAGGCACTGTGGTGCAACCATGCAGTGAAAAATTGTACTTAGGAGACGGAGGTTGATATACAGAATCAATACACCTATTTGTTTCAGTATTGATGTAAAATTCAAGGAAAAATTTTCTTTAGGGGGGAAGAATTTAATAACCCAAATTTTTTGGTTATTAATATTATTTATTTTATTATTATTGATATTGTTAATCTATTATTATTATTATTATTATTATTATTATTATTATTATTATTATTATTATTATTATTATTATTATTATTATATTTGGGAAAAAGACAAGAGAGAGAGAGTTAAAGTTTAAAAAAAAAGAGAGGGCATTAGTAGGAGATGAACACGTGGTGTCGATTCTCCTTAAAAGGAGAAGTCACTTGCACAAAAGAGGAAACAATGGGGGAGATCTTATTTTGGCGGCAAATTACTTTTTAATACCAATAATTTTCTTCTTCTCTGTTCAATATCTAAATGATCTCAAATTTGAACCATAAACTCGTCTCGTTCTCCTCTTTGTTCTAATGGTGATCATTTTATGAAAGTTGGCTTTGAACAATGCAAAATTCACGTTTTCCAGTTAGAATTCTACCTCTGATTCACACTATTTCAGCAGTTTTTCGACAACATGGTTGGTTCCATTATGTTCATCTCGATGTCAGGAGTCTAAAGGCATCAACCACGCATCCGATCTACACCCATAAAATATTTGAAGAATATTTTTAGGTAATTTTGAATTATTTTTATATTTCTTATTTCTGCGCCTATTTTGAGTTGTTTGAGGCTTTATTTATGCTCCATTAATTATTGTGAACATTTTAGTATGCTTTGTTTGTCCGGGTGTTGAGTTTTTCGATGAGATTCAAGTGGGTCCTACATTAATTCCTGTGGGTAAATATTACCGACCTGGAAATAATTGTAATACTATTTTTAATAAATAGTATAAATTTTTTTAATCAATTTCCATGAATAGAGTTTAGTCTAATTCTTTATGGAGTTTGAGAAATAGATCTTGGTTGCAGTGGAAATTAGTTAAATAGTCGGAGATAATTATTAAGCCTCAAATTTACATTTAGGTTGTTCCTAAGTCAATTTCCATGATTCCATCATTTTTATAATTTTTTAGAATTTTTGGGAGTTAATAGGAATTTATTTTGATAAGTATTTATATATATTGCTTATAGAGTATACCGGAGCAGAAGTATCGGGAAATAGGTGGACAAGGACACATCAACCTACTCGCTCCATTTGTAAGTTAATATTTGAAATGTGTGTTGAATTTACACATAAAGTATACATTGATTGAATATATTTAAAAAGGAAAATTTAATTAAAGAATTTATATTTTAATATTGAAATATTTATACTATTGAATTACTATATTTAAGAAGATGATTCAATTTAAAACTTTATATTTCCAATATTTAAATATTGAAAGGGTTGATTTTGATAGTTTAATATGTTGATTATGTTTTGATTATATTCAATGTTATTTTGCCATTATTATTTTATTATGGTGATTATTGATGCTTTAATTTGGTTATTTGTTATTATGATTTTTATTATAAGGATATGGTGAGAAATTAAGAGTACTTTCATTTCCAATTACTGTATTTCTTGTGAATTATATATATATATATATATATATATATATATTTGAAAAAGATTGGTAGAATAGGCTACCTGATGGGTGTCATCAAGACCATGTGCACACAGGTAATAATTTTGAGTCGGGCCCTTTTTGAGAAATTTATTTATGAAGCTCGGTTGATGCTTATCTCTCGGGTGTATTATGATTGATTATTTATTTTGGCTGGTAGTTCGGTTGATGCGTAGTTCTCGGGAACTGCCAATAAATATTAGAATTGATGAATTACTAGGGCTGGTAGCTCGATTGATGCATAGCTCTCGGGAATTACCAGTAAGTATTGAAATAAGTGACTAACTGCAGTTAGTAACTTGATGGATGTTTAGCTCTCGAGAATTGGCAGACATTTGGATAAAAAGAGCCAAGTGACTACTAGATTTATGGATTATGGTTCTACCATTATGTTCCACTTAAAGAATATTTAAAGAAATGTTATTTATATTTCAAAGGTATTATAAGAGTTTATAAAAGTCTTTAAGATTTGTAAAGATGATTTTGGTAAAATAATGGTTTTAAATATAAGTTATATATTTTTTATTATATTTCTATAAAATATTTTAATAAAGAAGGATTTTTAAAATATTATGCATTTCCTTGTATTAGTTTACTCAATGAGGTCTGACTCTACTCAATTATTTTTCTAGGAACTTGGGAGTCTACAGTTAGTTCATCTTCCCTATGCCGGGTTCATTCTTCACTGATTGTTTTATGTAGGTTATTTTTGTGTTATTAATATTTGTGAAATGATTTTAAATAATCTAGGCAACACAATAGCACTGGGGTAATTATTGTTATTGTAATTCTATTGGTAATTGTAATGTGTATTTTATATACATTGAGTTTGGGATGTTGTATTATGGTGACTTTAGAGTTGTGGTGATTCAGCATTTTATTATTGGGAGTGTTATTTGCATTTTTATAGGTTTTGGTTTGTTCCCAGTTAGATTAAATCCTACCAAATTTTTGTTAAAATTTTAAGTGGTTAAGTTTATATTGACAAAATTTTTTTAAGGCTTACTACGGGTTTCAAAATCTTTATGCTTTCTCATTCCCTAGTGCCGGTCATGTGCCCTTGGGGGTTCGGGTTATGACAATTTACTTATTAAATTTAATATGATGAGACTTATAAATTATGTTGTCTAATTTGATTTATATTAGATAAAATATAAGTAGACCTAATTAAAGTAGAAAAATATATATTTTTAACAAAATTATCACTAAAATTTTAATTAATTAAATTTTGTTATAGATAAAAATAGAAATTAACATAATTAAAATAGAAAACACAATTTCAATTAAAATTAGAATTATAGGTCAATTAATTTCATTTTTATTAGAGATAAAATAGAAGTTAACCTAATTGGAATAGGAAATATACTTTCAATTAAATTAGAATTACATTTTAATTTAATTTAATTTTGTTATAGATAAAATAGAAGTTAACCTAATTCAAATAGGAAATATACTTTCAATTATATTACAATTATATTGTCACAACCCGAATCTCAAGAGCACGTGACTAGCATTAGAGAATTGGAAAATGTAAAGCTTCCAAAACCCGTATTAAGCCTTAAAATATTTCTCACAATAAAATTAACTTACTTTTAAAAATTTTAACGAAAATCCAGTAGAGTTTCCCCTCTACCAAGAATAAACCAAAACTTGTAAATCAAGGAAATAAACTTCTAAATATTATCCAATCAACACTACTTCCCAATAACTCCAATAATCCACCACAATTATATATATCTCCATCACAATAAAATCCACAATATAAGATAGTATTTAAAAATACCAAATCCCAAATACAAATTATACAAGTCCTTTATTAACTACTGCGGTATCTAGAATTTAAATACACAACACTTCAGTTACTAAAACCTACACAAAATAGTCGGAAAATAAAAAACTCGATGCATATGAAGACTAGGATCAGTTTAACTATGAGGTTCTGGAAAAATAAATTGAGGGGAATCAGGCCTCACTGCATGAACTAACTTTATAAAATACATGTTGGATTTAAGATAGTTATTTAAAACTTTTAAACCCCTTAAATAAATAATTATTCCAAAAACCCTTTTATTTTTACCAAAACTATTTTTTTTATAAAAATACCTTTCAAAAAAGTAAATAAATAGAAATGCCTCTAACTTATAATAAGGTAACTCATACAAAAATAATATTTACAATAAATAAATCATTTCATGGAAAATCATAGTAGAACCCCAAACCTCAGTTCTACTAGCCTATCGACTCTTTTAATCCAAATGGCTATCGGTCCCAGAGAGCACATTCAACAAAGGTCTAGCCACAATCGGTCTCTTCCACCAATTATTTATTAGCACCCAGAGGGTAATCTCGACTAAGGTCCAACCAGTAGACATATACCTGCCTAGAGAGTTTTACTCAACTAGGGCTCATAATCAATAATTATGCGTAGAGAGTCATACTCAACCAGGGCTCACAATTATAAAATATGCAAAACACATATCAACACTGGTGCACACACAGTCTTAGTGACACCTACCAGATGGCATATTCTACCATTTCTTCCAAAATAATATGTGAAATAATATAAAATTAAATTAAACCAACTAAAGCATGTTCGTCAAATGCTTAATCATAATAAAATAAATGAATCATGTAAAAGGTAAAATTCATGATCATAAGTAAACTTGTATTAATCTCATAAAATTCTCATTTATAAATAATCTCAACAAACATTTTATAAAATTAACTTACGGGTGAAGTGTGTCAGCCGACATGTCCTCGGCTGCCCAAACGTGATGGCTCCTGCTTTAGAACTCTCTAAAATAAATAGTATTTTTATTTTAAACATATTTATGTATACAAATAAAATTCATAAAAAAATTTTGAAAATTCTAAAAAAATGATTAAAATCAAGAAATTTATAAAATGGACTTAGAAATGTCCTAAATATAAATTTTGAGGCTAAAGGAATTTATCTCTGACAATTAAACTAATTTAAATGAAAATTAAGGAATTTCCACCGCAACCTTTCTGAGATTTAAATCTCAAATCGGTAAAGAATTGGACTAAACTCTAATACATAAATTGATCATCACAATTTATACTATTTGTTAAAAATAGTATCATATATTTATCTCAGGTTGGCAATGTTCATTGTTGGAATTTGAGTGGGACCCACTGGATTCTTACCCAAAAACACAACACCCGACTAAAAATTTATACGAAAACGTTTCTAATAATATATTGAACACATCTAAAACCTCAAACAACCCAAAACATACACAAAATTATAGATCAAAAATCCAAAAAAAATTACCTAAAAAATTCACCAAATATTCTATAGGTGGAGATCGGGCAAATGGTCATTGTCTACAAATTCCAAACATCGAGAGGAATACAATGAAAGCAACCGTGATGCCTGAAACCTGTCGGAACAATGCAGAAATGACAAAACTAAGCCAACTGATCTCCCTCAATTCATGGTCTTTTTGGACGGATTTTCACAAAATAAAAGCTATAGAAACATAGAACATGATGAGAAGAAGCTAGGGTTCAAATTTGAGATCAATTGAAGGTCATTTAGGTGGTTAAATGAAGAAGAAAAGTTCATGGACCAAAATGAAATTTGCCACTAAATTCAGTTCATACCTGCTGTTTCGACCACTTTTTCCTGTCCACTAACCAATGGTTTCTTTATATAATAATAATAATAACAATAATAATAAATAGAATAGTAAAGAAAATAATAATAACAATAAGATAATAATAATAATAATAATAATAAATTTGGGTTATTACATATATTTTAATTAAATTAATTTTTATTAGAAATAAAATAGAAAATAATCTAATGAGAATAGAAAATATATTTTCAATTAAATTAAAATTTTTTATTAGAGAAAAATTCGAAGTTAACATAATTAAAATAAAAAATATACTTTCAATTAAATTAAAATTATGTTTTATTCAATTTAATTTTTGTTAGAGATAAAATAAAAGTTAACCTAGTAAAAATAAGAAATATAATTTCAATAAACTTAAAATCATATTTTAATTGATTTAAATTTACTTTTATTAGTTAAGGACTAAATTATCTAATTTTTACATATTAATAACTGAAGACTTTTTCATAATTTTACATGTCTCCCTTATATATATATATACACACACACATTAGTAAATAACCACATGTTTCACAAGTGAATAAAAAATTTATTAGACTCATTATATATATAGTAAATAAATAATTAACCATATATTTATTATTATTATTATTTATTTTTTTTCTTTTTTTTAATAAATAAAGTTTTAATTATTTTTATTTAGCAATTTAATATTAACTTAATATAGTTATAGTTTTATAAATCTTTTATTTAAATAATTATACGATATTTCTTCAATATTTTTTATAAATAATTTTTCTCAACTCTAAAACTAATTTCATATAGAAAAAAATATTATGGTTATAATTAAATATAAGTTAATAAAAAATCATTATTTTTTTAATAAAAAATTAAAAATAATAAAAGTTATATTTTCTTAATATAACAATTTAAATATTATAACCCATTAAACTTATAATTTATTACAATTTTAGTAAATTTTTATTTAAGTTATGATACTTTATTTCTTCAATATTTTTAATATTAATTATTTTATTTACTCAAAAATTAATTTAATGTAATTTTTAAAGTTCAACTAATAATTAATTGATAAATATTAATTAATTTATTTTAACTTTTTTTGTTAAATTTTATAAAAATATCTAAAAATGATAATTATACTACATTTATTATGAAAAATATACTTTCAAACAAATTATATGCTCTATTTTTATTTATTAATTTTTAATTTATAAAAATATCTACTTTTAAAAAATTTATATACTTTTCCTATTTTCATAAAATTTAATATTTTCATTTTAATTATTTACTTATTAAATTTAATATAATAAGACTTATAAAATTATGTTATTGTAATAACCCATATTTATTTAAATGAATAAATAAATATGTTAGTTACTTTTGTCATCAGATTGTTTTTGGGTTGTTGTTTGGTTGTTGATTCAAGGTATGGTGTTAGCACAGTTATTTACTAGCAACTTTCTAGTATAAAAGGAATTAACTCATTTAATTGCTAGTAGTTATCTCAAATCTCAAATTAGAAGGATCAAATGGAAATTTTTCTAAAATGTGGGGACCAAAGTGGTAATTTTCCATTCTCTTTAGTTATATTTGTTGCAAATATGAAAATACTCATAGACCCTGTAATACCCTATATTTTTAATTTAAATAAAATAATTTTCAAATTTGTAGTATTAATAAATAATTTAAATTATATTATATAATTGTTAATTATCTAGCTATTTTATTATGTTAGGGTTATGTTATTATTATTTCAAGGAAATTATATTTTCTATAGAATTAAATATTATATAATTATTTTATAAGTATGATTTAGTCTATATTATCCTCGTTATTTTCAAGCCTATTTATATATATATATATATCACTGTGCCTCCCGGGCTTCTGCCGGCCAGCCACCCTTCTCCGGCGTCCTCTCTCCCCTTGGTTGCCTCCCCTTTCCTCTTTTCTTCCCCTTCCGACGACTCTCCTTCTCTGTCCAAGCTTCCCCGCCACTGTCAGCACCAGATCGACGCAATCTGTTGCTCCCTCAGCCTGCCTTGCCTCCTCAGGTGACAATCGATGCCTGCCTCACCGCTACAACCATTTCCGGTGACGAAAATTGAGGTGGACAGCTAGTTGCTCTGAGTTGTGTTTAGGTCGTTTTCAGGTTGTTTAGGTTGATTTAGGTGTTAAACTTTAATTATCCCAAGTTAATTGGTTAATTATGCTAGTTAGTTGTTTAAATCTAATTTTAGTATATTATTTTGATTTTTTTATTTTACAGAATTTTATTTTATTTTATTTTATTTTAATTAGTAAATTGGAGTAATTATTGTTATTTATTTTTAGTATATTGATTTTATTTAAGATTATAGAAAATTATTGTGTTAATTGTGAATTTTGTGGATTTTGGATATTTTATTAATATTTTGTTAACTTCCAAAAATTTATTGTTAAAAAATCATGAAATTGTGATAATTGGTATTATCATTAAATGTTATTAATTTTAGAACTTAATTTATAGTTTTTGTGATTTTTATACTATTTTTATAATTGTTTTAAGTTTATGCCAAATGTGGATAATTAGGTTAAATTTATATTTTGGAAGAAATTATTAGTTAATTATATGTTTTTATTGATATTAAGAAATTTTATGTTGAGAAAACAATTTTTATGTATTTAGATAATTTTTTATAGAATTTTTTAGTAATATGGATATATTATGTGTATTTTTCTATTATATGGATAAATATGTAATTTTATGCTAATTATAGTTAAATATATATTTTAGTTGCTTTTATTAATATTTTAGAGGTTTAGAGGATTTTTATAAATTAATTGGTAATTTTAATTAAGTAATGTTAATTTTGAATATTTTTTTCAAATATTATATATATATATATATATATATATAATTTATTATTTTGGTAACAAAAATATATATATATGGTTATATTTAACATATTTGGTATAATGGTTTTAATTAAGGTATTTGTTGATAGTTATATTAATTATGGATTATATATGCATATTTTAAGAATAATGTATATTATTGGAAATTATGGGTTTTTTTAATATATTTATGTCTAATTAAATTTAATTAAGTGCTTTGTTATATTTTAAGTATGATTTTAATGTTTATTTATGAAAGTAATATTTTCATGAATTTTATTAGTTAGAATTAAGTTGTGATGTTTTGTTGAGTTGTAAACTTGGTCAGGCTAATACTGTGTTGGAGAGCTGACCCGAGTGTAGATTGTGTGCGAATTTTTAGAAGTGCATTTTCTGTGCAGGAATGGCTCTACCTATGGTATAGAGATGTCCGTTTTACAGAGGAGACTCAGTCAAAATTTTGGTAAATTTTCTCGTAAAACGTGACATCTTCTGTAAATTCTTAACGTTAATTAGGATTTTTCCCTATCTATCGAGTCTTATCCAGTCTTCCTCGAATCAGTCTAGATTTTTGCTATTTCTATCAATTTTCGATTTTAATTCCATAGACATGTTTTTAAAATAGGTGTGTTATTTTTTTCCTAGAGAGTACCGGAGCAATAGCTTTTGGATCGAGGTAGACGCGCGGTTGTTAGCTTTCTCGCTCGTCCTGTAAGTTAATGAATTGATATGTGCATGTGTTTTATTTAAAGATGCGTGCACTCATATTTTTGGTATTTATTATATGATTTATTTAATTTAAATGCTGCTATTTAAGATTTAAGTACATTTTATTTATTTAAAATTAGTTTTGAGAAATTTTGGTAAAACGGGCTACCTGGTGGGTTTCACTAGGACCATGTGCACATGGTAAAGATTGAGAGATGGATCCAATATATGTATGACTTATGGATATAAAGTGGGATGGGCATTTCAATGGAAGCCTTAGCTCTCGGGGACCGCCAGTGATTGGAAAGTTAATAATGGACTAGGATGGGTGCCTCGGTGGATGCCTTAGCTCTCAGGAACCACCAATGCAATGTATTTGGATTAAGTGGATGACTGCAGCTTGGTGCCTCAGTTGATGCCTTTGCTCTCGGGGACCAGCAGTCTATGTGGATTAAGTGGGCCCAATTGGCCATTTAGAAATTTGGGTTTAGCGCTCTACAGAGATTTTTCAAAAGCTACATATATACGTTATAAATTATTTTCACTATAATTATATGGTTTTCAAAAAGGTTTTTTAAAACCGTACAGCTCTTTTTATTAACTTACTCAGTAAGGTCTGATTCCCCTCAATCTTTTTTTTCAAGAGCTTCGGAGTTCGACCTCAGACCACCTCTACGCCGAATTTCTTCATCACTGGCTATATTCTGTAGGTTGTTATGAGTTGTATTGTAGTAGTAACTCTAGAATACTGCAGTAGTGTTTGTACTATGAGATTGTAAAAATTAAGTATACTTATGTATTGCATTTTAATGAACCATGCTTACGTATAATGTTTTAAGATTGATTTATGATATTTGATGATGGAGAATATTTTATGTTGTGCACGATTATGTTTATTTTTAAAAAAATAAGTTTGATAATATGTTCTTTCATGAAATAAAGTTTTAAATTTGAAGGTTTTATTTTTATTTTCTTTAAGGCTTACTATGGGTTTCGATGGCCTTATGCCTACCCATTCCCTAGTGCCGGTCACATGCCCTCAGGTTTGGGCCATGACAGACCCCTGAACTCTTCCCCAATGTTCACTGTAGCATCATTATTTCCTCCTTCTCCGTTCATTAGCCAAACAACCTCCATTTTTTCTGAAATTTGAACCCCAACCATTTCTCGATGTGCTCTACATATTACTGGTGTTTTCGTTTAACCTAAAATAGCATAGAAAAATTTAGATTTAATTTTGAAATTTTAGCTCAAGTTATGAACGCCGAAAAGATTTATTTTGTCACTGATCAGTGGAAGGTCTTACTGAAATCTTATTCCCCACTATCTCAAGAGTCTTTAGATACTGATCTCATGTCCTATCTTCATTGGTGGAATATTTAGTGAATTTTTAGGTAATTTTCAATTTATTTTTTTATCTCCTTTTTTTGTGTATAATTTTTATTATTTGAGACCGTAAATGCATTCTTCTAATTTTTTTGAAAGTCTTGCTATAATTTGTTAGGTTGAGTGTGGTGTTTTTAGTAAGAATCCGACAAGTCCCAATCGGATATTCTGGTGAGAAATAGTGACTAGACTAGAAAATTATAGTTTTATTTTTAATAAATAGTATAACTTATGAATATTAATTTTTGTAACTGGAGCTAGGTCTGATTCCTCATAGATTTTGAGTAAAAAAACCTAGAAGCATTTCGGTGGAAATTTCTTAAATTCCATTTACATTGTTTTAACTCACCAAAATTAATTCCAGTAGCATCAAATGTCATATTTAGGGTGCTTTCAAGTTAATTTTATTTATTCCATAATTTTGGTAATTTTTATGGAATTTTTGAAAATTTTTATGAATTTCTTTGTTATATGTACATATGCATATATTTTAAATAAAAATTATTTATTATAGAGAACATCGGAGCGGAAACATTGGAGACTAGGTGGACAAGGATACGTTAGCTAGCTCACTCTACTTGTAAGTTAATATTTTGAAGTGAATGCTAATTTCAGTATTTAATAAATATTGAATTTGAGATATTAGTTATGTTTTGAATAGTATTAAGGTTATGATGTTATTGGTATTGTTTATATGATGATTTATGGTAAAGATATTATTGTGAAGGATAAATAAAAAATATTTTATTTTATGGCATTCTTTAAATTAATCACATATTATTTATATAATGAGTTTTTGAAAAATACTGGTGGAACAGGCTACCTCATGGGCGTCATTAGGACCGTGTGCACACTGGTATTGATCTTTGAGTTGGGCCCTTATGTGGATATTGTATGAAAAGGCTCGATTGATGCATAGCTTTCAAGCATATGGTTTAGAAAAGCTCGATTGATGCATAACTTCAAGCATGTGGTATTGAAAAGGTCAGTTGATACATAGCTCTCGAGTGTGTGGTATTGAAAATCTTGGTTGATGCATAGCTCTCGAGCGTGTGGTATAGAAGGCTTAGTTGATACATCGCTCTCAAGCATATTTTGATTGATTAGTTACTAGGACTAATAGCTTAGTTGATGCTTATCTCTCGGGAACCGCTAGTAAATATTTGAAATAATAGATTAACTACAACTGGTAGCTCGATGGAAGTATAGCTCTTGGGAACCAGCAGTCCTTGGATGAATAAGTGAGCCGATTGGCTTTTAGATTTGTCGTTTAGGGTTCTATCAAAATTTTTCACTTAAAGACATTTTGAATAAAGTTTATTTTATTATAAATATGTTTATGAGATTTTATAAAATCCTTTTAGATTTATAAATATAATTTTGGTAAAATAATGATTTTAAATATAAATTATAAATATTATATTTCTATAAATTATTTTAATAAAGGAGATTTTTGAAATAGCATGCATTTCTTTATATTATCTTACTCAATGAGTTCTGACTCCCTTTAGTTATTTTTCTAAGATCTTAGGAGTCTACTGTTAGTTCTTCTTCTCTACACCAGATTCATCCTTCACCGGTTGCTTTATGTAGGTTATTATAATGTTATTAATATTTATGGAATAATTTATAGCTAATCTAGACACCGCAGTAGTTTGGAGAAGTTGTTGTTATTGTAATTGTATCAATGTATATATTTGTGATATTATTTGGTTTAATATGGATATATGTAATATTATGATAATGATGATATGATGAACACAAATTTGGTGTTGACTTTGTATTGTGTTGGAGAAATGGTGATTAAGAACATCATGAGAAGTGTATTTCTTTGATTTACAGGTTTTGGTTTGTTCTCAGTACAAAGGAAACTCTGCTGAATTTTTATTAAAATTTGAAGTGGTTATGTTATCATGATAAATATTTTAGGCTTACTATGGGTTTTGGAAGCTTTATGTTTTTCCCATTCCCTAGTGTTGATCAGGTGCCCATGGGGTTTGGGTCGTGACAAAGTTAGTATTAGAGTAATGATTTATTCCTTATTCTTTTAGTTGTTAGTGTCTGTCTTTTCTTGGAACTACTACGGTGATTAGGATGATAAATGTCACTTGTTATTGTCTTTATATCCAAAATTCTGTGTATATATTAGTTTCCTTATCATGTCTTGAATCTTCTTAATCTTTGCATCTTTTCAAAAATAGGTGAACACGAACTGCTCATACTGTAGACACAATATATAATGATAAGCAGTCCTTTCAAGATAAAGATCCAATTCTAGTTCTAGCCCCTACTCCACTGTCTAGCATAGGGGTAGGTCAGAGGTAGCTACAACTCAAATATCATAGTAGCTACTACAAGTGGAGCAGGTAGCTTTTGAACTAGAACTTGCAGCATTTATTGTTAGAGTAGCAAGAATTAGTGAGGGCTTGCTAGCATTTAACTAAGCATGATAATTATTTAGCAGATGCTTCAATGAAGGAATTATAAGATGTTTAACGTTGATGCAACATTTGTGTACTCTATGATGGATAAAGAACATTTTAATGGAATAAGAGATGCTTTGTATTTTATCAATATAATTAAGTTACGGACAAGAATAGGATTTACATATTACCATAGGATAATAAGTATGAAGTTGTCAGTTTAGGCTGCAATACAAGATTGGTTTATGCAGTCAGTCTAGCCATAGATGACTATTATGACATGGTAGGAGTTTAAAGAGCGATCCTTGAGATACTTTTACCTGCATATATTGAGGAATAATTATGGATGGCAGTGGTTGTAGGTACATTTCCAGTTTGTTACCATAATGTTAGTATTTTAATTGATCCTGGTGCATCTCATTCCTTTGTGTCACCCGTATTTGCTTCCAAAATGGAATGGCAACCATCCAAATTGTTAGTTCCACTATCTGTAGCAACTCCCCTCGATGATGAGTTAAACATAAATATAGTCTTTTCATTTTGTCCGATATTGGTAAAAGGTAGAAATTTGTTAACAGATTTAGTTTTATTATATATGATTGATTTTAATGTAATTTTAGGAATGAACCGGTTGGCTCAACACTATGCCACATTAGATTATTGAGAAAAATAGGTGAACTTTAGAATTCCAAATGATATGGAATTTTGATTCGTAGATGATAAGAGTTCAATGCCTCGGAATCTCATTTCTATAATCATAACTAAAAATATGGTTAAAAGGGGGTGTCAAGGCTATCTAGTTGTAGTTAGAGATACAAAGGCAGATAAATGGGCAGTTGAGAATGTGTCAGTTATATGCAAGTTTCCTTATGTCTTTCCTAAAAAATCGCAGGGCTTGCCACCAGAAAGAGAGATAGAATTATGTATTGATGTAGTATATGGTATAGATCTTATCTCTATGCCACTTTATAGGATGGCGCCTGCAGAATTGAAGAAACTTAAGGAGCAGTTGTAAGAGTTACCAGATAAGGGTTTCATTAGACCCAGTACATCTCTTTAGGGCACACCAATATTATTTATGAAAAAGAAGGATGGTAGAATTTGACTTTATATCAACTATAGACAGTTGAACAAGGTCACCATCAAGAATAAGTATCATCTTCCAAGGATTCATGATTTGTTTAACCAGTTTTAAGGAGCTCAATGTTTCTCTAAGGTTGTCATAAGGTCCGGATATGATCAGTTTAGAATCAAAAGTGGAGATATACCTAAAACTACATTTTGGATAAGATATGGCCATTATGAATTTTTGGTAATGTCCTTTGGGTTGGCTAATGCCCTAACAACTTTTATGGCCTTAATAAATCGAGTATTTAGGCCTTTCTTGGATCAATTCATGATAGTTTTTATTGATGATATCTTGGTGTATTATAAGAGTGAGGAGGAACATGCCATGCATTTAAGGATGGTGCTTCAGACTTTGCGGGAGCATCAACTGTATGCCAAAGTCTTAAAATGTCAATTTTAGTTGGATTAAGTGGCATTCTTAGGCCATGTAGTATCCAAATATGGCATACAAGTGGATCCTAAAAAGATTAAAGCCATTGTAAAATGGCTGAGACCCACAACAGTCACAAAAATAAGAAGTTTTTTGGGTTTAGCTGGCTACTATAGGAGATTTATAAAGGATTTCTCCAAGATTTGTCACACCTTTAACAAGGTTAAACTAAAAGAATGTTAAGTTTGTGTGGACTGATAAATGTGATGAGCACTTTCAAATGCTTAAAGAAAGGTTAACTTCAGCTCCAGTGTTGACTTTACCTTTAGAGAATGAAGGGTATACAGTGTATTATAGTGCTTTATGAGTAGGATTGGGTTATGTATTGATGCAGAATGGAAGAGTGGTTGCTTATGCTTCATGTCAGTTAAAGAAGCATGAGCATAACTATCTTACTCTTGATTTAGAAATGGCAGCAATGCTGTTTACACTAAAGATTTGGAGGCATTGCTTGTATGGTGTAACATATGAAATATACACTTACCACAAAAGCTTAAAGTACATTTTTTAGTAAAGGGATTTGAATTTGAGGCAGAGAAGATGGATGGAACTCGTAAAAGACTATAATTGCTCTATTATGTGCCATCTGAGTAAAGCTAATGTAGCAGCTGACACATTGAGTAGAAAGTCGGTAGGAAGCCTTGCTCACATTAGCACAGAAAAGAGGCTAATCATTAAAGAATTGTATGAGTTAATTGATCAAGGATTGCAATGGAACATAACCAAAAAATGTCTTTTGGCTCAATTTAGAGTACGATCAGTGTATTTGGATAAAGTTAAGGCAGCTCAGAGAAGGGACCCATAATTACAGAGAATAATGATAAAAGTTTACCAAGGTTAGTATCGAGACTTTATAATTTATAATGAGGGTGTGCTACGGTTGGGCACTAGGTTATGTGTGCTAAATGTGGATGATTTAAGAAAATAGATTATGGAAGAAGCACACTTCTCTGCTTATAATGTTCATCCAAGTTCTACCAAAATGTATTATAATTTGAAAGATACGTATTGGTGGAATGGAATGAAAAGAGACATTATAGAGTTTGTATCCAGATATCTCACATGCTAACAAGTGAAATTGGAGCATCAGAGACCCTCGGAATTACTACAATAGTTACACATTCTAAAGTTGAAATGATATATGATTGCAATGGACTTTATTTTTAGGTTGCCTCATACATTAAGTGGCTATAATGCCATATGGGTAATAGTTAACTGGTTAACCAAATTAGCTCACTTCTTGTCAATAAATAAGACCTATACTACATACAAGTTGGCCAGGTTATACATCAACCAAATTATCTGCCTACATGGGGTACTATAGAGTATAGTGTCGAAAAGAGGAGCTACTTTAACTTTTATCTTTTAGCAAGAATTGCATAAAGCATTGGGTACGAGACTTTAATTTAGTATGAAATTTCATCCTCAAATAAATGGTCAGTTAAAAAGGATCATTTAGACATTAGAAGATATGCTAAGAATGTGTGTGATCAATTTTGGTGGTTAATGGGATTTACATTTAACTTTAATTGAATTTGCATATAATAATAGTTATCATGCAACTATTGAAATGGCCCTATATAAAGCATTATATGGTAGGAAGTGTAGATCACCCCTATGTTGAGAAGTTGGTAAGAGGTAAATAATAGGTCCAAAATTAGTGCAAGTGACTTTAAAGGAGATTCCTATCATCCAACAGAGGATAAAGACAACTTTTAGTAGACAAAAAAGCTATATCGATCCTAAGAGAAATGATTTATCATTTTCTATTAAAGACATAGTGTTTCTCAAGGTGTCTCTAATAAAGGGAGTAATGTGATTTGGTCAGAAGGGTAAGCTAGATCCAAGATACATTGGACCCTATGAGATTCGTTCAATAGTTGGAGAGGTGGCTTATAGATTGGTCTTACCATCTGAATTGTCTTGAATTCATTTAGTGTTCTACATATCTATGTTGAGGAGGTATATCTTTAATCTTCTTATATTCTCCAGCCACAAGCTATAGAAATTAGCAAAGATTTCTTATAAAGAGTATCCTATGGCGATTATGGGTCGATAAGTTTGTCAGCCCCACACTAAAGAGATTCCTATGGTGAAAGTATTATGGAGAAACCATACAATACAGGACTGCACTTGGAAGATAGAGGCTACTATACAGAGTTGATGCCCCTATCTATTTTAATGTTAATGTAAAAATTTAAGGAAGAATGTAATAAACTATAATTTTTCTTGAGGGGGGAAGAATGTAATAACCCATATTTATTTAAAGAAACAGAAAGATATGTTACTATTGTCATCAGGTTGTTTTGGGGTTGCTAGATGGTTATTGATTCAAAGTATGGTGTTAACATAGTTAATTACTAGCAACTTTCTAGTATGAAAAGGATTAACTCATTTAATTGCTAGCAGTTATCCCAAGCCTCAAAGTGGGAGGATTAAATAGAATTTTTTCTAAAAATACGGGGACTAAAGTGGTAATTTTTTAATCTTTCTTTAGGTATATCTGTTGCAAATGCAAAAATGCTCATAGACCCCTAAACTCTTTCCCAACGTTCACTGTAGCACCATCATGTTCTCCTTCTTAGTTCACTAGTCATACAACCTTCGTTCACCAGCCAAATGACCTCCGTTTCATGTGAAATTTGAACCTCAACCATTTCTTGATGTCCTTTTTGCATTGGTGGTGTTTATTCAAGCTAAAACACCCTAGAAAAATTTAGATTTAATTCTAAAATTTTAGTTCAAGTTACGAACGCTGAAAAGATTTATTTTGTCATTGATCAGTAGAAGCTCTTACTAGAATCTTATTCGCTACTATCTCAGGCATCTTTAGATACAGATCTCTTGTCTGATCTTCATCAATGGAATATTTAGTGAATTTTTAGGTAATTTTTGGTTTATTTTTTTATCTCTTTTTTCTATGTATATTTTGAGGCTGTAAATGTGTTCTCCTAATTATTGTGAATTTCTTGGTTTAATTTTTTAGGTTGGGTGTGGTGTTTTCTAGTGAGAATCAAGTGAGTCCCAACCGAATTCCCATGAGAAATAGTAACTAGCCCAGAAAATTATGGTTTATTTTTAATAAATAGTATAAATTATGAGGATTAACTTCTATAACTAGAGCTATGTCTGATTCCTCATGGATTTTCAGTTAAAAATCCTAAAAGCATTTTGGTGGAAATTTCTCAATTTCCATTTAAATTGTTTAGCTCACCAAAATTAATTCCAATAGCCTCAAATGTCATACTTAGGGTGTTTTTAAGTCAATTTTATTTATTCCTTAATTTTGGTAATTTTATGGAATTTTTGGGAATTTTTATGAATTTATTTGTTATATGTATATAAATGCTTATATTTTAAATAAAAAATATTTATTATAGAGAATACTGGAGTGGAATCATTAAAGACTAGGCAAATGAAGATACATCAACCGGCTTGCTCCAATTGTAAGTTAATATTTTGAAATGTATATTAATTTTGATATTTAATAAATATTGAATTTGAGATATTATTTATGTTTTGAATAGTATTAAGGTTATGATATTATTAGTATTATTTATATGATGATTTATCGTAAAGATATTATTGTGAAGGATAAACAAGAATATTTTATTTGATGGCATTCTTTAAATTTATCGCATATTATTTATATAAAGAGTTTTTAGAAAATACTAGTAGAACGGGCTACCTAATGGGCCTTATCAGGACTGTGTGCATAATGGTATTAATATTTGAGTTGGGCCCTTATGTGGAATATTGTATGGAAAGGCTTGATTGATGCATAGCTCTCGGGCATATGGTTTGGAAAAGCTCAGCTGATGCCTAGCTCTTAGGCGTGTGGTATTGAAAAGCTCGATTGATGCATAACTCTTAGGTGTGTGGTATTGAAAAGCTCGATTGATGCATAGTTCTCAAGCATGTGGTATTGAAAAGCTCATTAATACATAGCTCTCGGGTGTGTGGTATTGAAAAGCTCAATTGATGCATAACTCTTGGGTATATTTTAATTGATTATTTACTAGGACTGGTAGCTTGGCTGACGCTTATCCCTCGAGAACCGCCAGTAAATATTTGGAATAAGACATTAATTATGGCTAGTAGCTTGATGGAAGCTTAGCTCTCAGAAACCAGCAGTCCTTGGATGAATAAGTGAACCGATTGGCTTTTAGATTTGTGGTTTAGGGTTCTACCAAAATTTTCCACTTAAAGACATTTTGAATAAAGTTTATTTTATTACAAAGATTTTTTGAGATTTTATAAAATCCTTTTAGATTTATATATATGATTTTAGTAAACTAATGATTTTAAATATAAATTATAAATACTATATTTCTACAAACTATTTTAATAAAGGAGATTTTTGAAATAGCATGCATTTCTTTATATTAGCCTACTCAGTGAGGTCAGATTGCCCTCAACTATTTTTTCACATCTTAGGAGTCTACTATTAGTTCTTCTTCTTTGCGCCAAATTCATCCTTCATTGGCTACTTTATGTAGGTTATTGTAATTTTATTAATATTTGTGGAATAATTTATAGTTAATTTAGACACCGTAATAGTTTGAAGAAGTTGTTATTATTGTAATTGTATTGGTGTATATATTTGTGATATTATTTGGTTTATTATGGTATATATGTAGTATTATGATAATGATGGTATGATGAACACAAATTTGGTATTGACTCTATGTTGTATTGGATAAATGGTGATTAAAAACATCATTGGAAGTGTATTTTTTTGATTTACATGTTTTGGTTTGTTCTCGGTACAGAGGAAACTCTGCTGGATTTTTGTTAAAATTTCAAGTGGTTATGTTATTGTGATAAATATTTTAGGCTTACTACGGGTTTTGGAAGTTTTATGTTTTTCCTTTTCCCTAGTGCCGGTCACATGCCCATGGATGGTTATCTAATTTGATTTATATTAGACAAAATATAAGTGGATCTAATTAAAATAGAAAAAAATATATTTTTAACAAAATTACTACTAAACGTTTAATTAATTTAATTTTATTAGAAATAAAATAAAAATTAACATAATTAAAATAAGAAGCATACATTCAATTAAATTAGAATTATATATTAATTAATTTCATTTTTATTAGAGATGAAATAGAAGTTAACCTAATTACACTATAAAATATACTTTCAATTAAATTAGAATTACATTTTAATTTATTTTATTTTATTAAAGATAAAATAGAATACATACTTTCAATTATATTATAATTATATTTTAATTAAATTAATTTTTATTAGAGATAAAATAGACGTTAACCTAATTAGAATAGAAAATATACTTTTAATTAGAATTTTTGTTAGAGATAAGATGAAAGTTATCCTAATTAAAATAGAAAACATACTTTCAATTAAATTAGAATTATATTTAGTTAATTTAATTTTTGTTAGAAATAAAATAAAAGTTAACCTAATTAAAATAAGAAATAGACTTTCAATCAAATTAAAATTATATTTTATTTTTATTAGTAAATGACTAAATTGTCCAAATTTTATATAATAATAAGTGAAGACTGTTTCGTAATTTTACGTATTCCTTCTCCTCCCCCCGTACATTTATATATACTAGTAAATAACCACGTGTATCACACATAAATCAAAAATTTATTTGACTCGTGATATATAGTAAAGGAATAATTAAACTTATTATTATTATTATTATTATTATTATTATTATTATTATTATTATTATTATTATTATTATTATTATTATTATTATTATTACTACTACTACTACTAGATAAAAATTTTAAAAATAATAATAGTGTTGTTTTTTTATATAACAATTTGATATTAACTTAATATAGTTATAACTCATTATAATTTTCATAAATATTTTATTTGAATAATTATATGATGTTACTTCAAAATTTCTTGTAAGTTGTTTTTCTCAAGTTAATATAATTAAAATAGAAAATATATTTTCAATTAAATTATAATTTTTGTTAGAGATAAGATATAAATTAACCTAAATAAAATAGGAAACATACTTTCAATTAAATCCCTATATTTTAGTTAATTTAATTTTTATTAAAGATATAATAGAAGTTAACCTAATTAAAATAGAAAATAGACTTTCTATCTAATTAAAATTATATTTTAATTAATTTTTTTATTTTTATTAGTAAATTAGTAAATTATTCAATTTTTTTATATAAAAATCAGTGAAGACTTTTTTTTGTATATATATATATATATATGCATTAGTAAACAATCACATGTTTCATATATGAACAAAAATTTTATTTGACTCTTGATATATAGTAAATATACAATTAAACATATTATTATTATTATTATTATTACTATTATTATTATTATTAAGTTTTAAAAATAATATTAATGTTATTTATTTATATAATTATTTGATATATATATATATATATATATACTAGTAAACAACCATATGTTTTACACGTGAACAAAAATTTTATTTGACTCATGATATATAGTAAATATACAATTAAACTTATTATTATTATTATTATTATTATTATTATTATTATTATTATTATTATTATTATTATTATTATTATTATTATTAAGTTTTAAAATTAATAACATTGTTATTTATTTATATAATTATTTGATATTAACTCACCATAGTTAAAATTCATTACAATTTATATAAATTTTTTATTTAAATAATTATATGATATTACTTCAATATTTTTATAATTAATTTTTCTCAACTCTAGAATTAATTTCATATAAAAAAATTATGTTCATAATTAATTATAAGATAATAAAAATCATTTGTTATTTGTTAATTAAAAATTTTAAAATGATAAGTTGTATTTTCTTTATATAACAATTTAAATATTACAACCCATTAAATTTATAATTTATTATAATTTTAATAAATTTTTTATTTGAGTTATGACACTTTATTTCTTCAATATTTTTAATATTATTACTTTTATTTATAGAAAAATTAATTTAATGTAATTTTTAAGTTCAACTAATAATTAAATGATAATATTAATTAATTTAATTTTAAAATTTTTTGTTAAATTTTAAAAAAAAATCTAAAAATGATAATTATACTACTTTTTTTATAGAAAATATACTTTCAAACAAATTGTATGCTCTAATTTTTATTTATTAAATTTTAAATTAAAAAAATCTACTATTGAAACAAATTATATAATTTTCCTATTTTTTTAAAATTTGTTAATTTTGATTTTAATTATTTATTTATTAAATTTAATCTAATAAGACTTATAAAATTATGTTATAATTTGATTTATATTAGATTAAGTATAAGTAGACCTAATTAAATTAGAAAAATATATATTTTTAATAAAATTATCACTAACATTTTTATTAACTTAATTTTGTTAAAGATAAAATATAAATTAACATAATTAAAATAGAAAACATACTCTCAAATAAATTAGAATTATATGTTAATTAATTTTATTTTTATTAGAGATAAAATAGAAATTAACCTAATTAGAATAAGAAATATACTTTTAATTAAATTAAAATTAAATTAATTTTTTTAGATATAAAATAGAAGTTAATGTATTAATTTTATTTTTATTAATAAATAATTAAATTATTTAATTTTTATATAATAATAACTAAAATTTTTTTTATAATTTTACATGTTGCCTTCGGATATGTGTATATATTTCGTAAAAGAGTAACAAAAGTGGCTATACGATGAAAAGTATTAATCCCGTTAAAGAAGGTATGTACGTGGACTTTTGTGCAAATGAAATTTAATAGACGATTCAAGTCATCGCCATATTCAACCAAAGGTGTTTAGCCAGTAGCGTGGCCTTTACTGCCACTAGGTGCCAAGAAATAGAAATGACACTTCCGCAAGGCCGGCTCAAATACTGGGAGTCAATCTTGAACATAACCCTATTGTCAACTTACTGTTGAAATTATAGCTTTTCGTATTTACTCGTTTTAGAGCAGGTGCGCTTAAGTTGAATTTTTTTTTTTTAATGGAAATACAGTAAATTTAACTCAAATCAAAATGCAATACAATAAAAAAGGGTAAGAAACAGTCCGCTCCCCTGGATCAGACATAGAAGCTACTATCCTAACAATGGAATAAGCAACAATATTCGCTGATTGCTTGATAAAAACTAACTGACTATTAATCAGTTTATTATGAATGTGAATGAATAATATATTGCTTGTGAATGAATAATATATTGTTTGTGAGAGAATAGTACTCAAATAGTGAAAAGAAAATCTCTATATAAAGGGATTGAAATTCATTAATGAAAAAGTTAAGAAAAAGAAGAAAAAAAGATAGATTACTTTTTAAATTCTTTCAATATTATAGTTCTCTAAATTCTCTCCAAACTCTCTCTAAATTCTCTCAAAATCATTCTACTATAAAATATTTTTCTTCTAGTTAAATACTACTAAATTCAAGTTTAGTTCTATAACAAAATAAGTAATTCAATCTTTATTTCACAACACGTTATCAGCACGAGGAGCTCTCGATCAAAACAATAAGGTACATGTTTCTTAATATTTAATATTTATGAATATGTTAGTTGATTATATATTATCATGGATGACTATGTCTCCTACTAATTTATATATTTATATTTATTTCTTTAATCTAACTTTATGTTAATTGTTATTTTTATTTTGTTTTACTAACTATACCATTGATGCAAATATTGCTAGAAATGGTTCTAACCTTATGGATGACTATGCCTCCTACCAATTTATATTTATGCACATTTATTTATTTTATTATTTATGTTAATAGAAGGCTATACCCCATTTTATATTAATGGACGGTTTTGCCCCATATTTATACATATCGTTATGTTAACTCACTTGCTATAAATAATCATATCAACATTATTTATTGATTTTACTTTATATAATTTATTTCTCAATATATTATATTAAAAAAAAATTCTAACGGCTATATTTTTATTACCAACGGTAATATAACGGTAATAAACGGCTATATTTTTCATTATAAATAGATGAGCTATAAATTTTATTTATTCACACAAATTCATATATTTTCTCTTTCTCTCTTTACTCTAAATTGTAAACATGATTTGGTATATTTATATTTGTGTTTTGATCATGACTATTATAATAGTTTTAGGAATAATTAATATGGAAGATGATTTTCTATTTGATATAATTTTATGTATTATTGTATCATTTTTTGTACCACTATTATTTCTTGCAATATTCATTCATGATATAATTAATTAGTAAATTCTGATCATGTTTGATTTTTTTTAGTAGTCATCAAATTTATGAATACTAATTGAGTTATATTTTTTTTTATTAGTTATCATAATGACAAATCTAGCAAAGCTTGAGTTCGTTGCTCTTGACATCACGGGAAAAAATTATATGTCTTGGATTCTAGATGTAGAGATGCATCTTCAATCAATGGGGTTAATTGATACCATAAAAGAAAATAATAACACCTCATTGCAAGATAAGGCCAAGTCTATAATTTTTCTCCGTCGCCATCTTGATGAAGGATTAAAATGTGAATATTTGACTGTCAAAGATCCAAGTGTTCTTTGGAAGGATCTAAAAGACAGATATGATCATCAAAGAGATGTAATACTACCAGTAGTCACTGATGAATGGAGAGCTTTACGCTTTCAAGATTTCAAAAAAGTGAGTGACTATAATTCTGCAATGTTCAGAATAGTATCACAATTAAAATTCTGTGAACAGACAGTCACAGACGAGGATATGTTGGAGAAAACTTACTCCACATTTCATGCATCAAATGTTACACTGCAACAACAATACAAGATGCAGAGATTTAAAAAATATTCTGAACTAATTTCATGCCTACTGGTAGCTGAGAAAAATAATGAACTCTTGATGAAAAATTATCAGTCCCGTCCCACTGGCTCAATAGCATTTCCAGAAGCAAATGCTACAAATTATTCCAAATATACAAATTACAATAGCTATGGACGTGGGAGAGGTAGAGGTCATGGACGTGGAAGAGGTCAATTCTTTGGCCGTGGTCGTGGAAATAAATATAATAATACTCCACAATAAACTCAGACTCAACCTCAAAAGAAGTTAAAATCAGTCATCAATGGTGTTCAAGAAAGGCCTCAACATAAGTTTGAAACTGTGTGTTTCAGATGTGGTAGTAAAGGACACTGGTCACGAATTTGTCAAACACCACCACATCTTTGCCAACTTTATAAGGCGTCATTGAAAGGCAAAGAAAAGGAAATAAACTTCAATGAGCATTATACTCATGTTAATGATACAACCCATCTAGATGTTTCTGATTTTACTGATGATTTTACTGAAAATGGAAATTGAGACATCTATAATTTTAAGTATATTGTTATTACTTATTTTATTCTGAAGAATATGCTATTATTATGTATGTTATTTTCAAATTAAATAAAATGTCCTACTTTACAATTATTTTATGTTTTTAGCTTAATTGATTAATTTTTTTTGTTTATCTATTTTGAAGTTTAATATGGATTGTACTCAACATAAAGACAGTATTGGAGATCTCTGCATACCATATAGTGGTACTACACATACTATCTTGAAAAATAGAGATTATTTCTCTTAAATAAAGCCCACAAAGGCAGTTGTAAAAACAATATCAGGTCCTGTAGATCTGATTGAAGGAATTGACAAAGCTAAATTTATGTTACCAAATGGAACAAAGTTTATAATTGATAAAGCTTTGTTTTCACCAAAATCAATAAGAAATTTATTGAGTTTTGATGACATATATCGAAATGGGTATGATACCCAATCCATTACTATAAATGGTAACAAATATTTAAATATAGTTTCCTATGAATCAGGAAAAATACAAGTATTGGAAAGACTGCCAAAACTCCCTACTGGATTGCATTACATGCATATACATGTAATTGAATCAAATATGGCAGTAAAAGAAAAATCTTATAATCCTTCAATAATAAATTTATGGCATGACAGATTAGGTCATCCTAGATCAGTAATGATGCAAAGGATAATTGAGAATTCACATGGGCATCCCTTGAAGGGGCAAAGAATTCCTCAATCAAATGAAATGCCATGTACAGCTTATTCTCTTGGAAAATTAATCTTGAGACCTTCACCATCTAAAATTCAAAATGAATCACCTATGTTTCTTGAAAGAATTCAAGGTGATATATGTGGGCCAATTCACCCACCATGTGGACCATTCAGATATTTTATGGTATTAATTGATGCATCTAGTAGATGGTCACATGTTTGTCTATTGTCAACTCGTAATGTTGCATTTGCAAGGTTGCTTGCTGAAATTATTAAATTACGAGCACAATTCCCTGATTATACAATCAAGAGGGTAAGACTTGATAATGCTGGTGAATTTACATCTCAAGCATTCAATGATTATTGTATGTCTACTGGGATCATTGTTGAGCATCCTGTTGCCCATGTACATACTCAAAATGGTTTAGCTGAATCATTGATTAAACGCCTTCAGCTTATTGCTAGACCATTAATAATGAGAACAAAGCTTCCCATTTTAGTTTGGGGTCATGCAATCCTACATGCTGCTTCATTAATTCACATCAGACCTAGTGCATATCATAAATACTCCCCACTACAATTGGCATTTGGTCAAGAGCTAAATATTTCCCATCTCAGAATTTTTGGTTATGTAGTATATGTACCCATTGCGCTACCTCAGCGCACAAAAATGGGTCCTCAATGAAGATTGGGAATTTATGTTGGGTTTGAAACACCCTCAATTATTAGATATCTTGAACCTTTAACTGGTGATGTTTTTACAGCACGTTTTGCTGATTGACAATTTAATGAGGTTGTTTTTCCCAACATTAGGAAAAGGGGAGAAAGAAGGAAAAAGGGATATTTCATGGAATGAACCATCATTATTGCATCTGGATCCTCACACAAAACAATGTGAATTAGAAGTGCAAAAGATTATGCACGTACAAGCAATTGCAAATCAATTGCCAGATGCATTTACTGATACAAAAAGAGTGACTAAATCATACATACCAGCAGCCAATGCTCCTGCTCGTATTGAAATTCCAGAAATAAAACCTGAGAATAAAGACACTCATGAGTCTAAAACACGCCAGAAGCGTGGAAGACCAATTGGTTCTAAGGATAAAAATCCTCGAAAGAGAAAGGGAGTAGATAATCATATTGATAGCGAGGAAAATATCCCTAAAGAAATAGAAAATAAAGAAAGTCATGAAACATTGTCATATACTGTTGCATGTGAAATCATAAATGACAAAGATGATCCTGAACCAAAATCAGTCATGGAATGTCAAAATAGGCATGATTGGATAAAATGGAAAGATGCTATGTAGGCTGAATTGGACTCACTAAACAAACGAAATTTTTTTGGGCCAATTATTCCTATGCCTAAAACTGTGAAACCTGTAGGATACAAGTGGGTCTTTGTATGAAAGAGAAATGAGAAAAATGAAATAATAAGGTACAAAGCTAGACTTGTAGCTCAAGGTTTTTCACAAAGGCCGGGAATTAATTATGATGAAACGTATTCTCCTGTTATGGATGCAATTACGTTCAGGTATTTGATTAGCCTAGTAGTTTCTAAGAAATTAGAAATGAATCTTATGGATGTTGTGACTGCTTGTTTGTATGGATCACTTGATAGTGACATTTATATGAAAATCCCTGAAGGATTTAAAATGCCTGAAGCATTAAGTACAAAACCCAAAGAAATGTATTCGATCAAGCTCCAGAGATCTTTATATGGGTTAAAACAGTCTAGGCGCATGTGGTATAATCATTTAAGCGATTATTTGATTAATAAAGGATATGTGAGTAATATTATCTGCCCATGTGTTTTTATTAAGAAAAAAATATCCGGATTTGTGATTATAGCTGTATATGTTGATGATTTGAATATCATTGAAATAGAAAATGAGATCCATGAAGCAACAGTATACTTAAAGAAAGAATTTGAAATGAAAGATCTTGGAAAAACCAAGTATTGCCTTGGTTTACAAATTGAGCAAATGCACAATGGGATATTCGTGCATCAATCAAATTACACAGAAAAGATCTTGAAATGCTTTAATATGGATAAAGCAAATCCTTTAAGTACTCCAATGGTCGTTAGATCACTCAATATTGAGACTGATCCATTTCGACCTTGTGAAGAAAATGAAGAAATTCTTAGTCCTGAATTTCCATATCTCAGTGCCATTGGAGCTCTAATGTATCTTGCTAATTGTACTAGACCTGACATTTCTTTTGCAGTCAATTTATTAGTAAGGCTCAGTTCAGCTCCAATAAAAAGGCATTGGAAGGGGGTCAAACATATACTTTGATACCTTCGAGGAAATATTGATTTGGGTTTATTTTATTCTAATAATTCAAAATAAGAATTGATTGGTTATGCAGATGCAGGGCATTTATTTGATCCTCATAAAGCAAAATCTCAAATAGGCTATGTGTTCACAAATAATGGAACTGCAATTTCTTAGCATTCCCAGAAACAAACGCTTCTCACTACTTCCTCAAATCATTCTGAAATTATTACACTATATGAAGCAAGTAGAGAGTGTGTGTGGCTTAGATCAATGACACATCATATTGAAGAATCTTGTGGTTTTCCAGTCAACAAAAGTCCAATAATTTTATATGAAGATAATGCAGCATGCATTGCACAATTAAGGGAAGGATATATCAAAAGTGATAGAACCAAACATATACCTCCAAGATTCTTTTCATACACTCAAGAGCTAATAAAAGACAATCATATAAATATCAAGTATATTCAGTCTAGCCAGAATTCAGCTGATCTTTTCATAAAGGCACTTCCAACTACAATCTTTAGAAAGCACGTTCATGATATTGAAATGCGACATCTGCATACTATGTGAAGGAAGATTATACATATCAACTTGAGGAGGAGAAAATCATGCACTGTACTCTTTTTCCTTAAGCTAAAGTTTTTCCCACTGGGTTTTATTTAGCAAGGTTTTAATGAGGCAGTTGTAAAATATTGTTATTCAAGGGGGAGTATTATGAATGTGAATGAATAATATATTGCTTATGAATGAACAATATATTGCTTGTGAGAAAATAGTACTCAAATAGTGAAAAGAAAATCTCTATATAAAGGGATTGAAATTCATTAATGAGAAGGTTAAGAAAAAAAAGAAGAAAAGATAGATTACTCTCCAAATTCTTTCAATATTATAGTTCTCTAAATTCTCTCCAAACTCTCTCTAAATTCTCTCAAAATCATTCTACTATAAAATATTTTTCTTCTAGTTAAATACTACTAAATTCAAGTTTAGTTCTATAACAAAATAAATAATTCAATCTTTATTTCACAACACAGTTGAATTTGTTGTTCTATTCTTTACTCGTTTTAGAGTAGGTGGGCTTAAGTTGAATTTGTTGTTCTCACTTACTATTACACCCTTAGTCTTAATTGGTGGCTTTACTTCATTAAAATTTTTATATGGAAAATGTTTATCTTATATTTATATACACAAATTGCCACGATTTCGGATTGAAATTTTTCACAACCAAAAATTTTGATTATAATCGAGACCGAACCTAAAAACTGAACTAGTATATATATATATATATATATATATATATATATATATATATATATAAGTCCAATAATATTTTTTCTAAACTGACTAAATAATAAAAATAATAGCTTATTAGGGATAATTATTGTTACAAAAATATAGCGAAGAAGAAATTGAGAAAATAAATATTATTGTATGCTCTATATATATGTAATAGTACAATTATAGGGTTAGGAATCTTGATAGATGTTGGTAAAATACAAGAGAAAAAATAAAGTTGGTAAAGACTAATCTAGCATAATTAATTACATATTTGTTAATGACCTAATAATGCTAAAATCCCCCTTAAATTCAAGATGGCAATGTATTAGTCATTTGGAGTTTGCTAACAAGAATTTGGAAATAAAGAGGAGAGTGCAACATGGAAAAGATATCAACTGACTAATCTTGGGAAGAGACAAAATTAAGATTAATGTCCCTTGAAGCACATAATGGCAAATAAAATGATAAATAGTCTCAATATACTTAGAGCACTCATGAAAAACTTCATTGTGAGCAATCTATACAACAATATGGTTGTCACAATAAAGAAAAATAATGGATGAGTGATGAATTCCCAGATCATGGACTAACCATCATAACCTTAATAACTTAGACCTAGTGTCAATAAGAGCTTGATATTCAGCTTTGGTACTAGAACAAGAGCCAACTGTTTGCTTCATACTACACCAAGATATAAGAGAATCCCCAAGAAAGAAGCAATTTTCAATAGTAGAGTGTCTATTAATAAGATTGCCAACCCAATCAGCATCAAAACACGCTATTAATTAAAGACATGAAGAACTGGGGTAATGAAGCCCATGAAATAAGGTGCCCTTAATATAACAAATGATATGAAGCACAACAACATAATGAGTGGTATGAGGAGCATATTGAACTTACTCACAATATGGACAACATACACAATACCAAGATGAGTAAAAGTAAGATACACAAGACTTCCGACTAGTTGCCAATATAAAGCATAGTCACTAAGAGGAGTACCATCAGTAGCTAAAAAATGGACATTGGACTTTATAGGAGTATTAATAGTCTTAGTATTGGTAACTTCTGGATAAGGTACAAGATTAGTGGTATACTAGGCCTAAAAAATAATTCAATAATCCAAGATTCTTTATTTCAAATTGTTTGCTAAAAAAAGACTTAAGATATTATATACTTTTCAAATCATCACTAATAATAATCATGTCATCCACATAAATTAGAAGGAGTACATTACCTTAAGAGCTCTTACAAATGAACAAGGCATGATCGTAAGTGCTAGTTTAGAAATCAAATTGATAAACAGTAGAGCTGAATTTGGAAAATCATGCTCGAGGCACCTACTTAAGTCCATATAAAGCCTTACGGAGACAACCTGATGAGGGAAATAATCATAACTAAGAGGCTGCATATACACTTTTTCAGTAAGATCTCCATTATAAAAGACATTTTTAACATCCATCTAAAATAGTTGTTAATGTTTAGCAGTGATAATCATAATAAGACTGCGAACGTATGTGAGACAAGCTATAGGAGCAAAAGTCTCCTCGTACTCAATGCTATATTCTTGTGTGAACCCTTTAGCCACCAATCTAGCTTTATACCTTTCTACTTAACCATCAGTTCAAGTTTGGATTTTGTATACCCATTTACAACCAACCATAGATTTATTTGAAGGAATATCAAATAAATCCCAAGTATGAGTACTTTTAAAAGCTTGAATTTCTTCTATCATTTCTTTTTGCCATAGAGGGTTAGTATTAGCCATGTGATAAGTATAAGGCTCATATAAAGACACAATGGTAGAATAACAGTGGAAATCTTGAAGAAGAATGGAAGATTTAGTGACTATACCATAACAACATAGCACAGTGTTAGAAGAATTAGAATTTAATTCACCAAAAGAAACAAGGACTTAGAAGAAGGAAAAACTAGAGGATCCAAGTCGATGTAAATGCACTAGGAAAGTTGGCAGGTTGTCTGTTACTGTGAGAGCTATCATATGGAGTAGTAGGTTTTACAGCTAAATCATAAAGAAAAATTAAAATAGTAGTATCAGTGAATAATATAGGGATATTATAGTAACTCAAAATGGAGAAAGACCGAAAAACATTTTATATTTTTAGAAGGTAATATGACTGGAGATATGAAGGCTTTTAGATAAAGGATCCTAATATCAATATCCTTTGTGTTCAATACCATACTCGCGAAAACAACATAAATGTGCTTTTGGTTCTAATTTGGTATATTCATGAGTTTGTAAAAGAATAAAACAAGCACAACTAAAAACACAAAAAGATTGATAATCAAGACAATGGCCATAAAACTACTCAAAAGGAGAAATGCTAATGATAATAAGAGAAGGAATGCAATTAATAATATAAATAGCAATGAGAGTTGCTTCCCCCTAAAAACTTTCAAAACAAAAGGAAAAGATTAAAAAAGCTCAAATGGTATAAAAAATATGTATATGTTTTCATTCTATATGCCTATTTTGTTGAGAGGTACCTAGACAAGATCTATAAATAATAGTTCCATTTTGTAAAAGAAATTGAGTAAGGATAGCATCTCTATATTCCATGGCATTATGAGTGCAAACAATTTTGATGGTTGAGAAATTTGAGTTTTAATGATAGTGCCAAATTAAAATATAAATTGTAAGTAATTCAAACATGTTACACATGAGATAAATCCATGTATATAATGAGAAATCATCAATAAAGATCACAAAATAACGAGAACTAACCTTGGTATTATAAGATGAAGAGCCCCAAATATTAGAATGAATAAGATTAAAAGGTGCAAAAGAAATAGAATCACTTATATTAAAAGGTAAAACATGTTGTTTTGACAAATGACATGAAACACGATCAAAGTGTGTTGTTTTAACAGGACCTAAACATCCACTAGAAATTAAATATCATAATCTAGAGGTAGAATATGATTAAGATGAGAATGCTAGACACTAAAAGTAATAATAGCAGTTAAAAGTTGGGATGGCAATTGTAGAGATGATAGCTCATATTGTCTTCCAACCTTTCGACTTATCCCAATAATCTTCCCTATATATGGATCCTGTATAGTAAGACCACGATTTGAAAAATGTAAATCAAAACCAAGCTCACTTAACTACCCAACTGATACATTATTTAGAGATAATTTAGGAACTAAGAAGGTATTAGGTAATGTGAAAGAAGATGCAGAAACAATTCTTACACTATCAATAGTTAAAGTTGAATTATCAGCAATATGAACAATTGGTGTAATAAAAGGATGTGACTTAGAGGTAAATAGAGATGAATTATAAGTCATATGATTGCAATAAATAGAATTAAAATACCATGAAGAGGAAGTACTTGGAGTGATAGATAAGGCTAAATTAGAAGAATAGTAGAATCATATTGGAGCTGTTGTAAAAGAACTTTGAAATCTCTATGGCAAAATTTTGGAGAAGTGCTATCAAAAGGACCTTATATGGCAGTAGCTACAGTAGAATGTGAAGCTTAAGAACCTTAGATGAGGAGTTCTGTCTGGAAGCCATTTTGGTTTGTAAATAATGACACTCAAAAAATAGTATGACCGGTCTTTTTATAATAATTACGAAAATTCTTTTTTGAAGAAGTAGCATATGGAACCAAAGTGACAGGAGTTGTAAGAACAACATCAGTAGATAATAAATAACACTTATCTTGAAGCATTTCAAACGAGTTTCTTCAGATTGCAAATCTTTGATTACAACTTTAAGAGAAGGCAAAGGATTGCGATGGAGCAAAGTAACACCAATACATTCATATTCATCTCAAAGAGTCATCAAAAGATGCCAAACACATTGGCGATCACGAAGCTTAGAATAGGTAGTAGCTATAGAAGGATTTTCCCATTCGGGTTCACACCGAGCTAATTGATCCCAAAGGACTTATAATTCATAGACATAACTGTGAATGGTTTCTTCAGATTGCAAGAAATAGAATAACGAGCTTGCAAGAAATCTCATACCTTTTTAGGAGAGTCATATCTGCAAAATTCCAATTTGATGCTTGCAATACAAGTATTGTGAAACGATATCAATATTTGATGATTTTTTTCCTTCCCATTTTCTACACGTTCAATAAATTTTTCTTCTATTTCATCAACAAATTTAATAGATTTAGGAACCTCACCAGTCATCTGTCACCATAGAAGGTGTTCTTTGAGAAAACTACACCTCATGTGACCATAAATAATAATAATTTAAGCCATTGAAGATAGCAGTGATGAGATGAGAGACATGTTTAGCAGTTTTAGATAAATTCATGAGAAGAATACAGAACTCACAACAATACAAATCAAGGGAATATCTTTAAAAGTGATCTTAAAAAAATCAAATGAAAAGGGAGAAGTTTGAATGCAAATATTTGACTCAAGAGGATCAAAGGGGGGCTCTGATACCATATTACAAAAATATAGAAAAGGAGGAATTGAGAAAATAAATATTGTTATAGATTCTATATAAATGTAACAATACATTAAGTTACAATCTATTTATAGAGGTAGAATCCCTATGACGTTAGGAATCTTGATAGAAGTTGGTAGAGTACAAGAGAGGAAATAAAACTGTTACAAGCTAATTAGGAAAACAAATAATTATAGAATTTTCAAGGACCTAATAATGCTAATTATGCTGACAATTATAATTTTTTTAAATCAGCAGTAGATTAAGGTGATACTATTCAAAGCTCAATATTCACTAAATCTAAAATAAGGAAAATTATAAATCTAAATATGATATGATAATGTATTGAAATGGCTAATATTTACTAATAATCATTGGAATTAGCTAGTAGAGAAGTTTTAAATTTGAATTGTACTATATGTAATAGTGTTAAATTAATTATTAGAAGACTTTTATTGTTCTTATGATCTTGTCTAGATTCAAATAAATTAGCTAGAATTTAATGAATTCTAATAATTTAAACCAACTAAATTAGGTAGAGTTTTTTCTAAAAAAGTAATTAAAATTTAATGAAATATGAATACTAATAGTTTAGATTAAAAAAAAAAGGTTAATACTTAATACAAAGGCAAAGAACATAAACGAATTAACCCATCGCGTCCAGGATGTGGTCAATGCATATGCAACTTGTCCCTATAAATATCAGGCAACGAAGAGACCCATCGGCACTAAACCCCTTTTGCATTTCATTCTTCTGCTATAGAAACATATCTCTGGTCGCAACATATATAAATATATATTTTATAGTCAGGATAAATCAATGGCCATTTCTAAGACATTAATAATTGCGGTCTTTGTTACTGTCTTGCTCATGTTGTCCTCTTATCAAGTGCTGTCCTCCGGAGAACCAGATAATGTCTCAAAATATGGTAAGCTGGGTACGTACGTAACTCGTCTTTGCTTTATTATGCCTGTGGCATTTGATGTTTAATTTTTTTCCCAGATCAACTATGTTTTGGCCAAAGGTTCAAATTCAACCTTTACGTTGTCTTAAATTCAGATTAGATTTTTTTTATTATTATTTTATCCTAACTGAAAGTTTTCTTTTAAAATTAAATTATATTTGGATCTTTTATTAAAAAAAGTTATAATTAAGTGCTAAAAATTATTAAAAAAATTAACGGTTAACTAATGAAAAATTATTTAGACTCAAAATTTTTTTTGAAATTATATATAACCTAATTATAAAATTTTTAAACTTACACGAATTTTTTGCCATTATCTCTTAATCAGAATAGTGTTGTTTTTGTTGAATTACAGGAAGGAAAGTAGCTCAAACCAATGGAACTCCAGATCCTAATGGTTACACTGCTGTCCCAAATCCTAAACACTGCTCTCCACCATACTGTCCTTAAAGGTGGCCCTAAACTGGGCAGGTAGCAGAGAAAGTTCTATATATATCTTCAATACTTAAAGCAAATAAATGTGTTGCATGGTGATGCTGTACCCTGCCAGTTCTCTGTTGTTTGTTCAAAGAATTAAACTTCGTTCCCTATTTCTATATGAAAGAATCCTTAGCAAAGTAGTTTGAGGGTGCAAAATATGTAATATTGTTGCCATATTTTTTCATTAAGCTCATAATGATTGTCTCTTCATAGTTAAACGAACAGATGTCGGTGGAGATGCCTTCTTAAAACTATCTGCAGAAAAAATGGGGGAAAGATAATTATAGTGTCTCAATTTTTTTAAGTTTGATAATTTATTGTTTTAATTTTTTTATAATAATTGTTTCTAAATTAACAAAATGCACCCATTAAATTTAGAGAAAGGATACACTCCCTTTATAATAACTAGTCTACCACCCACGCAATGCGCCGGATACAACTAAACCTACTCAATTTACCCATAAATTTGTCTTTGTTAAAAATTTAAAAAAGAAAAAAGAAACTGATGCAGGAGCAAAAAGAGATAACGAAACATAGAGACCGTATCTTTTACACCATTCACGAACAACAATCTTCAACTTCAACCAAAGCCTCTCAACTTTCCCAATCAATAATTTTTTTAGAAAATTTCTACAATTCCACCCTGTTAGTCTGCAATCACTGTCTCCATATCCTTGAAGAAAGAAGAGGACAGCTAGCAAAATGAAGAGAAACAAGATAAGAATAAGAAGAATTGAAGGAACGGGACCAACATCTCGACCATTATGCGGTGTTGATGGGGAGGCCAAATCCAGAAAGTGTTTTTTTTTTTTTTGAGGATTAATGATTTAAGGGAGATTCTACCGTAAATTTGTTTTTTGAATACTTTATTTTAACCTTATGTTTATAACTATAAGAGGAAAGTATTTTTCATTATCCACCGATAATTATACATAAAATGATATTTACTTTATAAAAAAAAGTATTTATAGAATGCACCGTGATTTAATATTAATTTTTATAGTTAATTTTTAATATTTTTAATTTTATTTAATTTTAAAAATTAAATGTAGTTTATAATTACTTTGATTTTTACCAAATAATTTTTACTTTATTAATAATTATTATTAAATAATTTAATATATTTTTATCTAATGATTACAAAAGTAAAGTAAAAACAAAGTTTATAAAATATAAGTTCACCTTAGAACTTTTTAAAAAATTAACAATGATATGACAACAAATGTCATTTCAAGTGTCCCATCAAAATGATGTGATATTTGCATACTCGATACATAAGCGTCACTCGTTATCTTGGATCCCATGTGACAAACCATATAATCAATTCTAGTCATTGAAAAAACGTGAGATGGTGTAAAAAGAATTTCAACTTTTGAGTAATCGGACGGAAAATTATTCAAAAACAAGTGACTAAGGAAGTGAATAATTGAACTCTTGAGGAACCTCTAACCCACGCTATTCTTAGGATGAGTTGGAGAATTTTACGCGCCAAACCAGTCCCATATCCCTGGCGGTTTTTCTTTTTAGGAAATATAGTGCAAACCCAATATAGTTATGAAGATACTAATTCCTTTGAGTTAACCAAGAAGAGGACTTGACTCCCGATTGAATGATAATTAGAAAGTGTCATCAAGCTAGTGGCAGGATAATTATGTTAAAGCAGAAGATGTGCCTCTGCGTTCTGCGACAAAAATAGGCTGTTGAATGTTGAGTTGATAGATTAAGCAAATTCTTTATAGGTGAATTACATAAGCAAATCTTTATCAACTTGTTTAGTTACATGAACTAGGCCATTTTCCTTTGTTTCATTTTTCTTAAGAACAAGTAGGCTACTAGGCGATATGTAACAACCATCACCATCAATGCTGTCACTTGTTCCCCACTATGGTCTAGTCTTGAATCAGTGCGAAGCATAGACCGGCAAGAACTTGATCCAGGAGATGAATCTGAGCAATGGTACTGAATGTTCAGAAGCAACCTGTATGCGTGATAGTTGAAAGAAACGTAGCGCATCCATGACATAAAGGATGGAACCGCCTGCATTGAAATGTTTCAAATTAGAATTTGCAAATTAACAACAACAATAGCAGAGATCCAGGTATCTTACCTGAAGAAAGAATCCACCAGATAACATGAAGGTCATAATAATAATGGAAGCAGTGTTGTTGCTTTCTTTACATCCATGACTGCTGCACCTATAGTAAGTCCAAGACCCTGCACATGTAAAATTCTGAGGTAATCACATTCTGAACCAGGAAAGAAACATGTATTTTTACATTCAGAAGCAGCAAATTCAAGTAGTACCTGAGAGGCCATAATGCTGAGAAAAACTGTTAGCATTGTCAGAGAGAACGCGGCAAATCTCAATTTCAATCCGACCATAAAATATACTATCAAAATGAACACTGTAGGCATTATCAGATCCAAAGGAAGATCACTAATGTTTCTGGCTGCAAAATATGCACTCAGTCTATACATTCCAACTGCTCTCTCTTTCGCTAGCATCGCCCTTTCTTGTGGAAATGTGAATATGGCAGTAAACAGAGGAAAGAAGCCCCAAAATACTGATATGAAGAATAACAATCCTGCCTGCTAGCACCATGAAACAATAATGATGTTAAAAAGGCATCCCCAATGTGCGAAACTTCTAACTTTCGAAGCTAAAAAAAAGTAATTATGCATTCATATTAACTAGACCAAATTAACTGGCCTGATCTTCAAGATGCTGAGGAGATGAATCATCAGAATGCCACCAAAGTAGTCCTATTATTACTGCAGTGGCTACAACCTGAGTTACACGCATAAAACTGAAGTACTCATGGCGCCTTTCTGTAAGGCTTCTGCAGAGAAGAACTGAGAATTGCTCCCACCAAGTTGCTCCCCATTCCTTTGGATTCATCTTCCCAGGAATCTCAATCTCACCGTCTATTGTAACAGGATTTAGGGAATTTGTTTGCTCCGTTCTTGACACTTTTGCTTCATAAGCCTCCAGAAGATACTACAGGGTGTGAATTTGGAGTAATTAGAATTGTTGCACAAAATAGTGTCCGGAAGGATTTAAATCCTGACAACCCATCTATTCTTTAAAAATTTCTGAAGCACCAAAAAATAAAACACCTGATGGACATCAGCAGGAGAAAGGCCTTCCTTTATTGTGTCTACTGTTCTGCTTTCAAGTAAGAACTTGTACTCTAGTTCTGAAGGAAATGACTTTTCATTTAAGTTCCCATTTGCAAGATCAATCAGAAACTCTGCAGGATTCATTGCTATGAGTGGGTTGCAACCAATTGAAGAAAAATACATCATTGCTTCCGATGCTTTTCCAAAGTATAAAACACTTCCTTTTCCCAACAGAAGAAGCTTGTCGAACTTGCTAAACAGCCTGCTAGAAGGCTGATGTATTGTGGTCACAACTGTCCTGCCAGTCTATATTCAGACACCAAACATAAACAAATGACAATTTATTAAAGTTATTTACACCTCCAAATCTTGATTAAAAAATTTTTTTATCACCTTTGCCATGTTCTGCAGAATCTGGACAATTCGAAGAGCGGTTGTCGAGTCCAATCCTGATGTGGGCTCATCCAAAAAAATAAGTGATGGGTTCAGAAGAATCTCGTGGCCAATACAGACCCTTTTCCTTTCACCTCCAGATATCCCTTTCACAACATTTCCACCAATTACAGTATCTTGGCTCCTGACATTGATAAAAAATGATAGTGAACATTTTCTGGCAGGAAAAAAAAAAAAAATTATCCGAAGAAAATCAGGCCATGACAGGAATCTGCAGAAAATTACTATTTGACAGCCCACCTTTGAGGGCAGGCAATTGAGTCTCCATTGACTTCTTTTCATCCTGAAGTAATTGTCTAGTTTTTCTCAGATTGATTCAGAAAACATAAACATTATGGGGACTTCTTTTCAATTGCTAGACAAGCAGGTGTAATTAAGAACTACTAACATTTCTTTTTGCCCTGTTCGTCGAAAAATCAGTTCCTGGCAAAAATTGTAAGGTCCTAATATATATATATATATATATATATATATCTTAAATTTTCCTTTCCTGGACCTCAACATGGTGCGACCAAAAAGTAAATAATATCCCCTTTTTAAGTTCAGGTATTTTTAATACTTCATGTGATTGTGTTATGGCCATAACTAATGTTATCGACTTTTTGGAATCTCAGCCTTATTATCATATATATGTTTTGGAGAGTGATCAATTGATTGATGAAGCTGGAGATTGTAACTATTGTCATGTCAAATTAGAAGTGTTGTAGTAATTCACGCTATAACTATATAATCGTGAAGGAAATCACTCACCTCTCAAGGCCAAGGTCGCTAATAACCGTCATGGCTCTTTCCTTTTTCTGTTGTCTTGTCAAGATATTGGGAAGACGAAGCAAAGCAGCATAAGTTAGAGTTTCTTTAACTGTAAGGTGAGGAAACAATGCATCATCTTGCGTCACAAACCCAATCCTGCACTTTCATCCAAGCATAATCACAGCAAATTAATTACTTAGCCATTTTTATGAATCATGTTGGCTTATAGACTATGAATTTACTTGATTAGTTTAATAATCATACATGTAGCAACTTTCTATATGAATAGTATTGTCACAAACATTAGAAGACAAATTTTTTGAGTAAAAATGATATGTTTGCCCCTATATACATGGGGTCATCAATTAAAAATAGATGACATAAAAATATTTTTTCTCCTTATGATAATACTATTCATGTAGCAAGTTGTTACATAAAACATTATCCTTAATTAATGTACCTTCGTTTTAAGGACTTAGTATATGGTAGGCTATTATAAGTGATGGAACCATCTTTAAATTTGACCTTTCCACTCAGCAGATTTAGCAGAGTTGTTTTGCCACTTCCTGAAGGTCCCATAAGAGCAAGAACCTCGCCTGGATTTGCTGAACCATTAATTCCATCAATTATGTACTTCTCTGAATTAACACTGTATTTCACATCTTGGAACTGCATATATAACATAATCGATAGATCAATAATGCACCCTTTTTAGATTTTTTTTCAACAAAACAATGCTCATTATATATCATCACCGGCTATATATTAATTACCTTGAGAGCTATTGGTAAGGTAGGTTCAACATGCATGTTCTTCCACTTGCTAGAAACTGTGCTATCCTTGTAAGCTGAGGGAGATGCACCCAATGCATTATGGCCTGTGTTAGAGGGTAAAAAAGAACTCAGCAGCCATGGAAGACATGATACGACAATACTAAAATTCTAATAGCTGCCACTAAACTCATAGTGTATTTATATTCTTAGTATTGTACATACATGCAAATCGCAAAAGAATAGACTGCAAGTCAATTCTAAAAAAATCCTACTTCGAAGGGAACCTGTTTTGCATAAGCTTCCGGAGATATTGTCGACCAAGTCATCAATATTGACTTTGAAACTGTCACTGAAACTCTGCACATTTTGCTCAGTTAATATTGCAGCCTGCTTATGATCCTTGTTCTCTTCTGGCCGCACGGTGCTTAAGGATTTGCGACCAAACTTCCACTTTCCGTCACTTCTTAGTACCGACACGCCAGCTTCAGTCGATCCATCAAGTTTCTCGCAATGCTGCTCGCGTTCTGTTGATTCTTTGTCCATCTTTATGTGCATCTGGAATTATTTCAACAAGAAACCAACCATCAATTTGTTAGAAACAAGAGTTCTAAAAGTCATTACAAAAATGACAACAACAGTGTTGGAAGAGAAGGAAGAAAAGTATTACTTGGAAAACGAACTTGAAAACGAAGATATGGGCTGCTCCAAGCCACAGATGTAGGGATATATGCAGGCCTGAAATCAACTTTATATAGGCCCTGCTTTTGTACCGTACATGTGATGTTTTATCACCATTATGAACCAACAAAGATCCTTGTCGATCAATTTAATGGCTGTTCGAAAATTGGTAAAAAGAGTCTTTGAGTGCATGTAAATATAATAACCTCGCAGACATGGCAAAACCCAAACTTAAGCATCATGTGCTGATTTTAATATAAATTACACATTCTTGCAGCAAGTTCTTATAAGCAACTTGTTATATGATTTAACCCCATCAACAATAACATTTTCCTAGCTGTATTATTTATGTTATGAAAGTTGAGCTAAATCACAAGGTTTGAAGAGCCTCCAGCTTTCCTGGTTAGCTTTGGATGGTACAATGTGACTTCCGTATTGAAAATTGGTATTCCTTAATTGGCAATGTTAGCTCCAAAACTTAAAATTGTTAGGCAATGTGCGTTTTGCTTATGTGTAGATAAGGACTCAACTAGCCATTGAAAAAAACATATGCATACAATTGATGATAGGTGACAAGAGACTGTTCTTACTTAAATAGCGTCTAAAATTCGAGTTATAATATATACAATTCTATTAAATTAGTTATTAAAATATTTTTATTTATTTTATATTTTTATCCGAATTGGATCATATTAATTAAAAAAAATTTGTATACGAAAATTGCACCTAACTTTTTCACAACAATAACGATTATTTTTCTTAAGATATGGGATTCTCATTCTACCAATGCTAATTTAAAAAATTAAGTTTTATTTAATTTAAAAAAATTATCTTCTATTATATTTATTAATATCTAAATTTTTTAATATTTTCATTAATTGAAAAATATAAACTTTCTTTCAAAAGAGAGGTAAAAAAAATTTATTAAAAATTTACATCTATAGTAGATCTAGAACTATATAAATTGATATATTAAATTTAAAAAAAAAAATACACAACCTTTTGGCAAAGCTGATAGCCAAAAGATTTTGATTTGCGTCGGTCCTTTTTTTTAAAAAAATTTCATATTTTTCAGATTCAATAACTATAAAAGTTCCGATTTTTTTAAGTTTGAGTTGGTTAGATCTACAGTAAAACAAAACTCTTCAAACAATTTTTTTTTTCATTGATAAAATTTAAATCCAAAATTTTAAAATTTTAGAATTCCAAAACTCTTTATTTTTTTAAACCAATAGATATTACAATTTATTTTATTTTTTGTTTGAAATTCTCATTTATTGAATGTCATGTTTTTTTTTATATAGTTCTTTAATCTGTCTTGTTTTATTGTTTCAATATTTTATATAAAATTTTCACATTTTTACTATTTTATTTTCATGCTATACATAACTTTTTCATATAAAATTTACTGGCCAATCAATTACATGTAGGCAATTTCTAACTAGATATAGCTATTGTATACTTATATAGAGGCAAAAGGGATAATAATATTTGTATTACTATAACTTATATTATTTTTTCAAAAGTCCTATAAGTAATTTTTTTTACAATCAATTTTTAAAAGTTTTAAAAAAAATTTCGATAGTTATATCCATTAAGTCAAACCAATTTTTCATTAGTCAACTGTTAAAATTAAACTTATTTTTTACACTACAATCCTGAAACTTTAAAGTCTTTCATATTTCAAATAAATAATTTTTATTTTTATTTATAATTTATAATTTATAATTTATTACATTATTTAATTTTTATGATAACTCTATTAACTCATTAAAAATAATATCAAAAAAATAAAAAATATTGATTGATTTATGTCAACATTATAATTTGTGTCAGATTTTAAATATTTATTGAATTCAATTATATTTGAATTAGATATTCTCAAAAAAAAAAAAATTTTGTTTCTTTACGTTAAGCTATTTTACAAAAATGTAGGTTCACTTATTTAATTTTTCAAATATTTATTATAAAAGAGTCTAGTAAAGAAATATTTTGTAAAAAAAATTTGTCTATTTTAAATTTCGTCCAGTTTAAAAATTATTTAAAATGCAATACAAATTATAATATTGATAAAATTGATTGAGTTTTTTCCATATAAAAAAATTTATTCATTTATGATATATTAATTAAAATTATATATTTTAAACTAATTAAAATATTTAATTAATTTTATTAACGTTACTAATTAAACTAGTAATTTAAGAAAACAATATTATCTTTGGTATCATTTTAGTGAGTTATATAGTTATTATACAAGTTATAAAATAAAATAAATCATAAATAAAAAATTTATTTAAAATATAAAAACAATATATTTTTTAAAAGTTGTAGAATTAAAATGTAAACAAAAAATTTAATTTGAAGGGTTAACTAACTTCAAATTGATTTGACTAATAGATATGACTAATGAGAAGACTTTTTAAAATTTCCAGAACTTAATTATAAAAAATTTATTTATAGAACTTAATTGAAAAAATGATATAAATTATAGGATTAAAAATGTTATTATCTCGCAAGCAAAATATATATAGTTTTCTAATGCGGTATTGATGGTTTCTCAAGAATAAAAGTAAAATTTGTCCAATTGTGAGTAGTGTAATGATAAAAAGTTTATTTTTAAATACTAACAAATCATAAATTTAATCCGTACTTTCATCCCCGTTCTTGAACTAGAAAAACATCAGGCAATAAAAAATATTGCATAATTTTCTACATAAATTTATGAAGCAGTGAAGGAAGAGAATAGTTACTATGTGTAAATGGCAGGGTTTAGTATGTGCCTAAGTATTTGACAATCATGATACTATGTGAATTCAAGATCCATTAGGAAATATAAAATAAGTTTTAAGCCTAAATCGGATAAAGAGTCGCTAGCCGAATGAAACCCGTGATACATTGTATGACAACTGGATTTAACAGAGATTTCTAGAAGCTATCATCAGATAACGGGTTTAAAAACTGAGTATGGACTTGTGAAATGTCCATCCAACCTTACGGTTGATCTTCGTTTGTATTTTATATTTTATTGGAATTAATTATTTAATTACTTTTTTGTTAACATGCAAATTGCAATTGTCTTCAAATCAACTTCCAAGTTCTACAATTAAGTTCAAATTTACACATTAATCCAATTTCATACAATTTAGCGTGGTTCACAACACTTTTTACATGCAAGAAAAAGTGAAATAAAGAAAATAAACCAAAAGTAAACAGAAATTAAACCAAATAATAAAAAGGAAAAATAGACTAAAAGAAACATGAATTATAATTAGATGATTTAAATCATCCTAAGTTCTTATAATAGACAAAATGTTAACCCCCATAGATATATGAAATCCTACAAAAGAAACCACGAAGTTAATTCATGGACCATATCAACACAAATGAGTATAGTAAATACATAATATTAATTAAACAAGATAAATAATCATGTAAAGAAAACTGAAACATGAAAACCTGAAAATATAGTAAAGTACAAATCATACGAGATGTAAGAGGAATATCAAAATAAAATAGCACATAGCTCAGCTAATGCGGCAAATGCCTCATTAATGAGGCATCACCTCTGTGACTAAAGGCAATGTGAGATCGCTTTAACACGAAAAGGCACTGCCTGACTACTAAGCACAGGTACACTCAGCAAACATTCTTCATACTTAAGTAAACAATCTCTAATATAAATAATTAAAGGCTTACAACTATACTCAATATCTTGAAAAATCATGTTATAAGCATGGCATAGAGTGAACAATGAATCGAAGAAATAATTAAATAAGTAAGTAAACAAAAGCCTATGCAAATCTACAACTCCAATATTAAAAATAAATGAAGATTATTATGATTTTGTGAGCTCTTTTCATAGTGATTGGTTTTAATCTCTATCTCCACTTGAATGCAAGATTTCCTCCTTCTTCCTCCAAGAAAATAGGTTTTTAGGCTCACTTCTTCTTTTTCCTACTCAAGAATGTCCCCCCTCTCTCCAAAGCTCTCTCTTTTCTCCTTTTCTTTCTGAAACTTGCTAAAAAAAAAACCTAAGAGTTGCCCCCCTCTATTCTCACTCTTCATACCTCTTTTAACTCCCTATGCCTTAACAAGACCCCCACTTTCCCACCCTCATCATTACACTTTTATTTCTGCACTCAAAACCCTCCTTTTCACATAATATATTTAGTTCAGTAAGAGGTGGGCCCACAAATTTGACCACCATTATCATCTCTGTATTTAATGTAGGTGCAAGCGGCTGTTATAGAGGTAGTGCCTCTTCGATGAGGCATCACCTCTCTGGCCTTGACCCAAAACTGGGTCTTTGGGCCAGAACAGGCTTAAGCTTGGATTTATGGGTTTAAGTCTTTTTTTGCATGGGTTTGGGCTTGGAATGGGTTCAGGTTCTTAAGTCCATTTTCAAGAAGATTTTGAGTCTTCTCTTGCATTCAAGATTTGTATGTTCTCATCACTAGGCTTTGTCGTGGGCTGATCAAATTGAGCATCAATAGTTTGCCCCCTATTACAGACCAATTAAATCGAGTGTCTATAGTTTGCCCCTTGATTTTTTTAAAAACCAAATGCATGCAATAATAATTTTTTAAAAAATCACATGCAAAACATAGGTAGTAATAAAAAAGGATTTACTCAATTTTTGAGCCACACTTAGAAACTAAATTCTTTAAAATCTATACCATCGGCCTTGGGTATACAAGCCCGAGAGGTCAAATCATGCACTCTGATACTTCAATCATAAAACTTCAAAATCAATAACATCTTGATACTTCAATCAAAAGATTCCAAATCCAATAATATTCTGACACTTTGATCAGAAAATTCCAAATCCAATAACATTTTAATACTTCGATCAGAAAATTTCAAATCCAATAACATTCTGATACTTTGATTAGAAAGCTTTAAAACTAATTAAGAAATCTATGTCATCAACCTCGGTGTTCAAAATTGAGAGGTTAAATTTTCTTTAATAATTGGGAAACTCATGCCATTAACCATAGGTATACAAACTCGATAGGTAGTCCCCTAAAAATTCAGGCCATCAACCTTAATGTTCAAAATTGAGAGGTCAAATTTTCTTTTATTCTATTTTTCTTTTAACAATTGTTGGACCGTTAGCTTCAGGGCCTAAGTGTCACGACCCGAACCCGAGGGCACGTGACCGGCACTAGGGAATGGGTAGGCATAAGGCCCCCGAAACCTGTAGTAAGCCTAAAGGAAAAGAAAATAAAACCATTCATATTTTAAACTTTATTTTAAAACAGAACACATTATCAAACTGATTAATAAAAATATGTTTCAACATTTCATATTATAAATTGAATTCAAATCTTATACATAAGCGTAGTTTACACAAATAAATTACACAATCATATTTAAACCATACAAATCCTTAGTACATATACTACTGCAGCAACCTAGATTAACACACAGTACAGCTTACAATGACCTACATAAAATAGCCGATGAAGAAGAAACCCAGCGTGGAGGTAGTCTGAGGTCGAACTCCCAAGCTCCTGAAAAAAATAAATTGAGGGGAATCAGACCTCACTGAGTAAGTCAATAAAAGAGCTATACGGTTTAAAAGCCTTTTTTGAAAACTATATATGTTTATAGTGAAAATAATTTATAATATATAAGTATAGCTTTTGAAAAATCTCGGTAGAACCCTAAACCCAAAATCTAAATGGCCAACCAGGCCCACTTATTCCAATTAGACTACCGGTCCTCGAGAGCAAAGGCATCAAATGAGGCACCAAGTCGTAGTCATTTACTTAATCCAAATAAATGGTACTGGTGGTCCCCGAGAGCTAATGCATCAACCGAGGCACCCATCCCAGTCCATTATTGACTTTCTAATCACTGGCGGTCCCCGAGAGTAAAGGCATCCACCGAGGCACCCGTCCCAGTTTAACATTCACCAATCATATATACATCGGATCCATCTCTCAATCTCTACCATGTGCACACGGTCCTGGTGAAGCCCACCAAGTAGCCCGTTCTACCAAAATTTCTCAAATCAATTTTTAAATAAATAAAATGCATTTTAAATCATAAATAATAGCATTAAATTAAATAAATCATATAATCAATATAATAGAAATACGAGCGCATGCATTCTTTAAATAAACACACGCACAAATCGTTCTATTGACTTACAAGATGAATGTGAAGGCTGACGACCACGCGTCTGCCTCGGTCTCACAGTTTCTGCTCCGATATGCTCTAAAAGAAAAATAATGAATCGACTTTTAAAACATGACTAAGAAATCGAAATCAGAAATCAACAGAATAATGAAATTCCAGACTGACTCGAGAAAAACCGGACGAGACTCGACAGACAGGATTTAACCTAACTAACGATAGAAATTTTAATGAGTATCACGTTTTACGAGAAAATCTACCAAAATTTCGACAAAGTCTCCTCTGTAAAATGGATATCTCTCTACCAAAGGTAGAGCCAGACCTGCATAGAAAATGCACTTCTAATATCCACAACATCCACACTCGAGTCGGGCTCCCAAAACTACACTCAGCCTCGACCGAGATCACAACTCAACAGAATATCGAGAATTATTAACATTTTTTCTAAAAACACATATTTCACATACACATTTACTAAAAATAGATAAATATATATAAAATCTCAATTATTCAAAATTAAACAATTAAATTTGTATTCATCATTAAAAATATAATTTCAATCCAAATTAAACTATCGTAATGTATTATATGTATATATATATATATATATATATATATATATATATATATATATATATATATATATATATATATATTGGGAATTTGATATTTAAAATTTATACTACTTAAATAAAAATACTAAGTAAGTTATAAAAATTGTCTAAACCCTTTAAATATTAATAAAACTAATAAAAATCTATATTTTATCATATTTATTGTAAAATTACATTTTTACCCCTAGAATATATAAATTACATAATGTGCTATTAATACTAAAATTAATTCCTTAAAATTATTTAATCATGCCAAAAATTCCTTTTCTCAAAATAAACTTCCTAATATAATTAAAATATTTAATCAACTAAAAAAAATTTCCAAATATATATTATTTAACCTAGAATCAAATTTGGCATAAACTCAAAAATATTTATAAAAATAGTATAAAAATCACAAAAATTATAATTTGAGTTCTAAAATTAATAACATTTAATAACAACCTCAATTATTAAAATTTTATAATTTTTTTTTAACCATAATTTCAAAAATTAACAAAATATTACTAACATTTTCAAAAATCCTACCAAATTTACAATAATTCCTAAAAATTTCAATAAAATTTGTTTCACTCAAAATAATTATTAATAACCACCCTAGTTATGAATTATGCCCAAATTATTGTCAAATAAAGCCAATTAAATATTAAATAATTTCTGGAAATTAACTAAATTACCAAAAATTTCAAAAAAATTGAAACCAACTTCAAATACATACTAAACAACCCTAACTAACCTAGGATCTATCAATGTCAAGCAAAAATCAAAGAAAGGAAGGAGGGATAAAGTGAGTGTTACTCACTGCCAGCAGGACGAGGAAGAAGAGGAGGGAGAGCTTGCTGTCGCCGGGAAAAATGAAGAAGATTGAGCAGCACAGGCGAGGTGGACAGTAATGGCAAGCGAAGGATCAAGCTGGCAGGAGGGTGCTACCGCGTGTAGGAAGAGAGGAAGCTGCCTGACGAGGGAAGAAGAAGAGTAGCAGCTGCCAGACTTGGGAGCTTCTGAAGCACGGTAGAAATGGAGTTCTCCAGCAAGGGCGAAGGCGGCACAGTGAGGGATAAAGAATGGCAGGGTGACGGACGGGAAGGAGGGTGCTGTGAGGGTTCCTTTCTCTGTCAAGTGTTTTCTGCTTTCTCTTGCCTTTGATCCCGTTTTTTTTGTCCAAATCCTTATATATATATATATATATATATATATATATATATATATATATTAATATAATTTAGTATATGTATATGTGTATATAGGTAAATTTTTAAATTTTTTTTTTTGGTATATATATATATATATATAGATACATATACTACATGCACACACATATATATACACTAATTATTTTAAATGCACACACCCACCTAACTAATATTTAACCTAAATTATTTATATATATGCTTATATATATATATATATATATATATATATGAGTAGGAACATACACACACATATATATATTTATATATTTGTATATGTGCATGTACATGGAGACACATACATAGACATAAAATTCAATATAATTTAAAATAGCAATAATAATAATAATAATAATAATAATAATAATAATAATAATAATAATAATAATAATAATAATAATAATAATAATAATAGACAATGAAATTCTAAACATTAAGTAAGTAATACTCTCATATATTAATAATCCTTAAATAATATGAACATAAATAAATAAAATATAATATGATGCAAAAGTAATTGTTAGTAATACTTTTTGAAAGAAATTATCCCTTTTTTATTTAAATAATATATAGGGTATTACAGTCTCCCCTCCTTATATGAATTCGTCCTCAAATTCAAGAAAAGAAGAATTACAAAACTAAGAAGGAAAGAGATACGGAAATGAAACTCGCATCTCGGCTTCAATCTCCCAGGTGCAATCCTCTGCGGAATGGTTACTCCATAACACCTTCACTATCGGTATCTCCTTAGTTCGCAACTGTCGGATTTGGCGATCCACAATCGCCACTGGGTACTCCTCGTAAGTCAAATCGTCGCTAAGCTCTACAGTTTGAGGTTGCAACACGTGAGACGGATCAGGGACGTATTTTCTCAACATAGACATATGAAATACATGATGGATTCTCGATAGTTCTGGTGGTAACACCAGCCTATACGCCACTTCACCCACTCTAGACCGAATCTCAAACGGTCCAACGTATCTGGGAGCTAGCTTACCCTTCTTGTCAAATCTCATAACTCCTTTCATTGGAGACACCTTCAGGAACACCATGTCTCCAACCATGAAGGATACATCCTTCCTCCTAGGGTCAGCGTAGCTCTTCTGTCTGATCACCAACTCTGATCCCGTTAACTGCCTCTCACCAATCTCCCAACACAAAGGTGATCTAAACTTCCTACCATATAGTGCCTCATACGGAGCCATCTCGATGCTAGCATGATAGTTGTTATTATAAGCAAACTCAATCAGTGGCAAGTGTGACTCCCATTGTCCTCCAAAATCCATTATACACATCCTCAGCATATCTTCTAACGTCTGGATGGTCCTCTCTGACTGACCATCTGTCTGAGGGTAGAAGGCCATACTGAAATCCAATCTGTTACCTAAGGCCTTGTGTAATTCTTGCCAAAAGACTGAGGTAAAGGTGGCTCCTCTATCCGACACTATGCTCACAGGTACTCCATGTAGACAAACAATCCTATTGACATAAAGTCTTGCCAGTCTATCAGTAGAGTATATCTTCTTTATAGGTAGAAAGTGTGCTGACTTAGTCAACCTGTCAACAATCACCCAAATAGCATCATAACCTCCAGTAGTCTGAGGTAGCCCAGTCACGAAATCTATGGCTATCATATCCCATTTCCATTCAGGAATTGGCATGGGTTGTAATAGTCCTGAGGGTCTCTGATGTTCAAGCTTTACTTGTTGGCAAGTCAAGCACCTAGATACAAATTCTGCAATGTCCTTCTTCATTCCATTCCACCAATATGTATCCTTCAAGTTATGATACATCTTGGTAGAACCCGGATGAACACTATATGCAAAAAAATGTGCTCCTTCCATAATCTCCTTTCTTAAGTCATCAACATCTGGCACATAAATCCTAGTGCCCAACCGCAATACACTTTCTCTGTCAATCACAAAGTCCCGTAACTGCCCTTGTTGCACTTCATACATGATTCTCTGCAACTGGAGGTCTTTGCTCTGAGCTGCCTTAACCCGATCCAAGTATACTGATCGTATAATGAATTGAGCTAAAAGGCACTTTCGGGTAACTTTCATCTGCAACCCCTGATCGATTAATCCATGCAACTCCTTGATAATGGGCCTTCTCTCTGTGCTAATATGGGCAAGGCTGCCTGCTGATTTTCTACTCAAGGCATCCGTAACAACATTCGCCTTACCTGGATGGTATAAAATGGAGCAGTCATAATCCTTAAGGAGTTCCATCCATCTCCTCTACCTCAGATTCAAGTCCCTCTGCTGGAAAATATATTTTAAGCTCTTGTGATCAGTGTATATCTCACACATCACTCCATAAAAGTAATGCCTCCATATTTTTAAAGCAAACACCACGGCTGCCATCTCTAAGTCATGAGTAGGATAGTTCTGCTCATGCTTCTTCAACTGCCTCAAAGCATAAGCAATCACTTGGCCATTTTGCATCAACACACAACCCAATCCTACTCTGGAGGCATCACAATACACTGTATAACCTTCATTCCCAGAGGGTAAAGTTAGAATTGGAGCCGACGTCAACAAGTCCTTCAATAACTGAAAGTGCTCTTCGCATTTGTCTGTCCATATAAACTTAGCACTCTTTTGGGTCAACCTTGTCAAAGGTGCAGCAATTCTAGAGAAGTCCTTCACAAATCTTCTGTAATAGCCTGCTAGACCCAGGAAACTCTGTACTTCCCTAACTGTAGTCGGCCTTGACCACTCTGTAATAGCCTCTATCTTCTTAGGGTCCACCTGTATACCATCTCGAGAAACCACATGGCCTAGAAATGCCACTTGATGCAACCAGAACTCGCACTTTGAGAATTTGGCATACAACCTGTGCTCCCTTAGAGTCTGAAGTACCCTTCTCAGATGCATCACATGCTCAGCCTCACTCTTGGAATAAACCAAGATATCATCAATGAAAATTATCACAAACCGATCCAAGTATGGCCTAAATACCCGATTCATCAAGTCCATAAAGGCTGCTGGAGCATTAGTCAACCCAAAGGACATTACTAAAAACTCATAATGACCATATCTTGTTCGAAAGGCTGTCTTGGGCTCATCACCTCTTCTGATTCTCAACTGATGATACCCAGATCTCAGGTCTATTTTAGAGAAGCATGTAGCACCTTGAAGTTGATTAAATAGATCATCGATCCTTGGAAGTGGGTACTTGTTCTTGATGGTGACCTTATTCAACTGCCTGTAGTCGATACAAAGGCAAAGGCTACCATCCTTCTTCTTCACGAACAACATCGAAGCACCCCAATGCGATGTACTGGGTCTGATGAAACCCTTATCAAGTAACTCCTGCAACTGCTTTTTTAGCTCCTATAGTTCAGCTGGTGCCATTCTGTAAGGTGGCATAGAAATAGGATCCATACCAGGTATGACATCGATACAGAACCCTATCTCTCTATCTGGTGGTAATCCTGGTAATTCTTCAGGAAAGACATCCAGAAATTCACACACCACTGGCACTTGCTCAATTGCCACATTCTCCTTCTCCTTCTCAATTGCCACTGCCAAGTACCCCTGACAACCCCTTCTAAGCATCTTCCGGGCTGTAATGGCAAAAATGAGATTATGAGGCATGGAGCTCTTTTCACCTTTGAAACAGAATTCTTCTTCACCTGGAATTCTGAACACCACTTCTTTCTCTCTACAATTCACAAAGGCATAATACCTCGACAACCAATCCATACCCAAAATGACATTAAATTCCAGTACGTCGAGCAATACTAAGTCCGCCAATAGTTCTCTACCATCAACTACCACCGGACACGAAGGAAAGAAGACATCTATCTCCAACTCGTCACTAAGAGGAGTCGAAACAGATAGAGGAAAGGACAACCTAGAAGGCTGCCACTCGATTCTCAAAGTGAACATAGGAGAAATGAAGGAATGCAAAGCACCGGGGTCAAACAACACTCTAGCATCGCATGCACAGACTGAGAGAATACCTGCTACCACTGCATTCGAAGGCTGAGCATCCTGTGGTGTTAAAGTGAACACTCGAGCCTGACCACGACCTGCCTGCTGAGAAGTCAAAGGCTGCGCAAAACCACGTCCGCTAGGTCTACCAACTGAACCTCGACCCTGCTGACTCATAGGCTAAGGCGGTCTCTGCTGTGGCTGTATGGGTGCTCGATACTGCTGAGGCATCGGATAGTAGGGCTGAGCCACTGATGAAAATGAACCCTGAACGTACTGTGGCTGGTATCTGGAGTGGGGACAAGCTCTGGCAAGATGTCCAACCTACCCACATCTGAAGCAAGCGCCCGACAACATATAATATGGGCCCTGATGAAATCATCCACAACTAGCGCAAGCGCTGGCTCCAGACCCAGAACTACTCTGCCCGAAACTCTACCCACTACTGCTGCTACTAACTCCCGTATCGAATTTGTGACTCCTACTGGTTCTCCTGTTTGAGGCATATCCATGTCGGCCAACTCGGTGAGTCCTGGACCTCCTACCACTCTGTTGAGAACTACCCGCAGCCTGCTGACTCGAACTGCCAATGTGAAATGCTGGCTGCTGGTACCCGGGAGCTATACCATATCCACTGCCCCCGACCATATAAGGATCTATCATGGTGCCCTGGCAGATATGTCGCCTCTCAATCAAACGGGCCTCCTCAATCACACTCTCTAGGGTGCGATCCTCGGTATGCATACCAATAAAAGTAGGTCCCAATCCAGTAACATACAACTCCACTGCTCTGTAAGGGTCCCTCCTAATATCTTCTGCATGTCGGGACATCCTATTAAACTCTCTGGTATAGTCCTCCACTGACCTATCACCTCTAGTGATGTGGAGTAACTACCACCTGTAGGCATCTCTGGTGGCTGAAGGATAGAAAAATCTCAAAAAGCGATCCTTAAACTCTGGCCAAGTCAGCTCGTGCATCGATGGTTGAACCGACTGCATAAACCAGTCCTGAGCAGCCACCTGAACCGACAACTCCACAATCATAATTCTCTGATAATCCGTGTGTCCCGTCCTGGTGCCTGCCTCAATCGTATTAATGAAGTCTAAGGCATCACCCATACCGTCGAAAGAAACTCTACCTAATCCGAGAGTAAAGAAGTGCTACTTCAGTGTCTGACATACCCTGGTTCCTCTGTTGTAGCATCTGTTATACAAGGGGCATCGCCTGATTCAATGCTGCTAGACCATGATTAATCCCTGCCAGTCCAGCTGCAAAGGCTGTAAGGTCAACAGCTGGGGCTTCAGGCTCGACTGGCTGCTGATAAGGAATCTCAGCTGCAGTTACCCTGGCTCGACCTCTACCTCTACCTCTGCCCCTACGACGTGGAGCAGGAAGGGGAGCCTCATCATGCACAGACTGCTCATCAAGTCTAAGGGTCAGATCGACATCGGGGTCGGTACGTACATGTCTCATTCTGAAAAGAAGACAAGGAAAATTGAATTCAAAATGGGGTAAGAATATTTAAAACAATGCGGAATTAGAAACAATAACATCTCAAGAAAATTATCAACCCTAAAGCTGCAGTAGTTATATAGAAAGACAGACATAGATAATTAATCGAACTTATGCTCTGATACCAACTTTGTCACGACCCAAACCTGAGGGCACGTGACCGGCACTAGGGAATGGGTAGGCATAAGGCCCCCGAAACCTGTAGTAAGCCTAAAGGAAAAGAAAATAAAACCATTCATATTTTAAACTTTATTTTAAAACAGAACACATTATCAAACTGATTAATAAAAATATGTTTCAACATTTCATATTATAAATTGAATTCAAATCTTATACATAAGCGTAGTTTACACAAATAAATTACACAATCATATTTAAACCATACAAATCCTTAGTACATATACTACTGTAGCAACCTAGATTAACACACAGTACAACTTACAATGACCTACATAAAATAGCCGGTGAAGAAGAAACCCAGCGTGGAGGTAGTCTGAGGTCGAACTCCCAAGCACCTAAAAAAAAATAAATTGAGGGGAATCAGACCTCACTGAGTAAGTCAATAAAAGAGCTGTACGGTTTAAAAGCCTTTTTTGAAAACTATATATGTTTATAGTGAAAATAATTTATAATATATAAGTATAGCTTTTGAAAAATCTCGGTAGAACCCTAAACCCAAAATCTAAATGGCCAACCAGGCCCACTTATTCCAACTAGACTACCGGTCCCCGAGAGCAAAGGCATCAAATGAGGCACCAAGTCGTAGTCATTTACTTAATCCAAATAAATGGTACTGGCGGTCCCCGAGAGCTAATGCATCAACCGAGGCACCCATCCCAGTCCATTATTGACTTTCCAATCACTGGCGGTCCCCGAGAGCAAAGGCTTCCACCGAGGCACCCGTCCCAGTTTAACATTCACCAATCATATATACATCGGATCCATCTCTCAATCTCTACCATGTGCACACGGTCCTGGTGAAGCCCACCAAGTAGCTCGTTCTACCAAAATTTCTCAAATCAATTTTTAAATAAATAAAATGCATTTTAAATCATAAATAATAGCATTAAATTAAATAAATCATATAATCAATATAATAGAAATATGAGCGCATGCATTCTTTAAATAAACACATGCACAGATCGTTCTATTGACTTACAAGATGAATGTGAAGACTGACGACCACGCATCTGCCTCGATCTCACAGCTTCTGCTCCGATATGCTCTAAAAGAAAAATAATGAATCGACTTTTAAAACATGACTAAGAAATTGAAATCAGAAATCAATAGAATAATGAAATTCCAGACTGACTCGAGAAAAACCGGACGAGACTCGACAGACAGGATTTAACCTAACTAACGGTAGAAATTTTTACGAGTATCACGTTTTACGAGAAAATCTACCAAAATTTCGACAGAGTCTCCTCTGTAAAATGGATATCTCTCTACCAAAGGTAGAGCCAGACCTGCATAGAAAATGCACTTCTAATATCCACAACATCCACACTCGAGTCGGGCTCCCAAAACTACACTCAGCCTCGACCGAGATCACAACTCAACAGAATATCGAGAATTATTAACATTTTTTCTAAAAACACATATTTCACATACACATTTACTAAAAATAGATAAAAATATATAAAATCTCAATTATTCAAAATTAAACAATTAAATTTGTATTCATCATTAAAAATATAATTTCAATCCAAATTAAACTATCGTAATGTATATATATATATATATATATATATATATATATATATATATATATATATATATATATATATATATATATATATATATATATATATTGGGAATTTGATATTTAAAATTTATACTACTTAAATAAAAATACTGAGTAAGTTATAAAAATTGTCTAAACCCTTTAAATATTAATAAAACTAATAAAAATCTATATTTTATCATATTTATTGTAAAATTACATTTTTACCCCTAGAATATATAAATTACATAATGTGCTATTAATACTAAAATTAATTCCTTAAAATTATTTAATCATGCCAAAAATTCCTTTTCTCAAAATAAACTTCCTAATATAATTAAAATATTTAATCAACTAAAAAAAATTTCCAAATATATATTATTTAACCTAGAATCAAATTTGGCATAAGCTCAAAAATATTTATAAAAATAGTATAAAAATCACAAAAATTATTATTTGAGTTCTAAAATTAATAACATTTAATAACAACCTCAATTATTAAAATTTTGTAATTTTTTTTTAACCATAATTTCAAAAATTAACAAAATATTACTAACATTTTCAAAAATCCTACCAAATTTACAATAATTCCTAAAAATTTCAATAAAATTTGTTTCACTCAAAATAATTATTAATAACCACCCTAGTTATGAATTATGCCCAAATTATTGTCAAATAAAGCCAATTAAATATTAAATAATTTCTGGAAATTAACTAAATTACCAAAAATTTCAAAGAAAATTGAAACCAACTTCAAATACATGCTAAACAACCCTAACTAGCCTAGGATCTATCAATGTCAAGCAAAAATCGAGGAAAGGAAGGAGGGATAAAGTGAGTGCTACTCACTGCCAGCAGGACGAGGAAGAAGAGGAGGGAGAGCTTGCTGTCGCCGGGAAAAATGAAGAAGATTGAGCAGCACAGGCGAGGTGGACAGCAATGGCAAGCGGAGGATCAAGCTGGCAGGAGGGTGCTGCCGCGCGTAGGAAGAGAGGAAGCTGCCTGAAGGGGGAAGAAGAAGAGCAGCAGCTGCCAGACTTGGGAGCTTCTGAAGCACGACAGAAATGGAGTTCTCCGGCAAGGGCGAAGGCGGCACAGTGAGGGACAGAGAATGGCAGGGTGACGGACGGGAAGGAGGGTGCTGTGAGGGTTCCTTTCTCTGTCAAGTGTTTTCTGCTTTCTCTTGCCTTTGATCCCATTTTTTTTTGTCCAAATCCTTACATATATATATATATATATATATATATATATATATATATATATATATATATATATATATATATATATATATATATATATATTATATTATATTATAACTATATATATATATTAATATAATTTAGTATATGTATATGTGTATATAGGTAAAATTTAAAATTTTTTTTTTTTTGGTATATAGATACATATACTACAAGCACACATATATATATACACTAATTATTTTAAATGCACACACCCACCTAACTAATATTTAACCTAAATTATTTATATGTATGCTTATATATATATATATATATATATATGAGTAGGAACATACACACACATATATATATTTATATATTTGTATATGTGCATGTACATGGAGACACATACATAGACATAAAATTCAATATAATTTAACATAGCAATAATAATAAAAATAATAATAATAATAATAATAATAATATTAATAGACAATGAAATTCTAAACATTAAGTAAGTAATACTCTCATATATTAATAATCCTTAAATAATATGAACATAAATAAATAAAATATAATATGATGCAAAAGTAATTGTTAGTAATAGTTTTTGAAAGAAATCATCCCTTTTTTATTTAAATAATATATAGGGTATTACACTAAGCCTGAAAGGCCACTTCAATCTTACCTAATTTTATCATGAAACTTCATCCTTTTCAATTTCTATATAAGCCTCTTTCTCTTTTTACAAAACCATTTTTCTTCCTTCTTTTTTCAAAAAGATTTCTTTCTTTTTCTTTTTTCCCACATCCCTTTTTTCCAATAATGGAAGCCACTTGAACTCCTAATCCACCATAATAGGACCTGGTGATGCCACCCATAGATCCTCTACGTATTGTCAGATTCTCGATTGGGGATGATATTCCACTCATAGTGAGTTTAGGCACTCATATATATATCTTGACTTCTGAAGATGTTATTATTCACATCAATCATTTTCTCCTATAAATAATCTTCAGGTTATGATTAATAGACATGAATTCATCATTAGGAATAGGAATGGACTCAATTAAATTAAAAAAAATTAAAAAGATTAAAAATTATTCTGTGTTCTACATTGTGAAGAGGCAACATTAGAAAGGTGATCATTTCCATGTGGCTTACTAGTGCTTCGCTTCTTCACATAAGGTATCACTTCTTTAATGAGGCATTACCTCTCTAAAAGTATTCAACATTTTCAGTCTTTCAATTTTAAATAGTTTACATAAGTTTTTGAATTCTATGTTTATTTCTAGTATGATGCCCACACATTCAAAGGTGCTAGGAACTTTAGTGGGGCTCAAGTATGGTACAATGAGCTTACAGATGATATCAAGGACCGTATTTAAGATATGAGTTTTAAGGATTTTGTCCTACCACTTTTGGACTCCTAGGGTCACACTGATTACCAGTTGCTACATGCGCCGATGGAGAGGTGGTTCGAGACCACCCACACCCTTACACCTTCCTTTTGGTAACCTAACACTAGATCCTATATGCTTTATTGTCATTACTAGGGTTGCATGTGCAGGTGATGTTATCTCATTCGATGTGAGCATCCATTGGATGGCACCAGATCGGGTAGCTTACATCAAGAGGCTCCTTACTATAGTCCCAGATATAAAAAGGACCTACACTATTAAGATTATATAAGGCTAGGGTTGAGGCTACTACCACTGCTCGAAAGATCGATCAGGTAGTGAGGGCATTCTTAGTCTATCTGCTAGATTCTACCCGTTTTGCTAACATCACCAACTCTATCGATCTGATGTTCCTACTGCCTTTTTGAGACTTGGATCGGGTGTCCTCTTATGATGGGGTAGTTATGCACTAGCCTACTTATACAAAAGCATGGATGAGTTAGTCTGTGGGCCTAAACAATTCTACAGCTTTTGACACACCATCCTAGTAAGTATTCTTTCTCTTTTGTTTTTTGAAATTTGTTTGCCAATTACGTTGGTTATTTATTAACAATTCTCTTTTATAGGTCTAGGCTGTAGAGTTGGAATTAATTCGAGGGATAACCCGCATTAGTGACATTCATTTCTTAGTGTTGGCCCGGTGGGATGCTAATCGCTCATAGAGGAGGCATTTGGCTTAAGTGCACATTCATAAGGAGCGATTGAACTCCCTTACCTATGATAAGGTACTGAAAAAAATACAGACACTATTATTAGTATCACATAGTTATAGAATCCATGTCACTTACTTGTTCTTCCTTGCAGCTGTGCTAGGATTTGTGGGGTCCTCAAGATAGGTGGCTCGCAGAGATGACTCACTTGAGATAATTATCTTTGTGGCGAGTACTGCTTCATGGACCTAGCTATCGAGTGTGGTATCTCAGCGAGAGGATCTTCCACTAGGATTATAGTGTTAATGATATGCACTAGGTCAATCATTTGATTATGCATTGACTTTCTTATTTTATTAATAAATAGGTATTTCCTTATGATTTGATTTTATGATAATTATATGAATGGTTAATTTTTACTAAGGCCATCAAGTACGTGACTTGATAGTAAAACCCTTAGATTAAAATAAGAGTTCTATTCTAATTATCCCTAGCCATTTATTCATTATAAAAATATTAAAGTATTAAGGCTAGTATGATGTTGACTAATGGTTATGTTTTACTAATCATTAATATGAGATATTAAGTCAACTCATAGGTACATGATGAGAGATCATGTATTGGATTGACCCACTATGAGAATACTACATAAATTATTGTCATAAGTATTTCTCATCATAGTAATTTTATTTCGGTCCTTTGACCTTGAAATCATCATGGATTTCTACGTAGCTAATTTATGTTTTGACACATTCTAACATTATCTTTAACCGGATGATTAAATTGGAATGTTGTTGGATATAAAATTAGTTATATGAGGAATGTGAGTGATTCAAAAGGAATTTATCCCTCATTAATATAAGAAAGATATCTTTAGGCCCCTTGATGAGATAGACTGAAGAAAATTGCATGGCCATACTAAAATGAATTGATAAAGAGTTATCATTTTCAGTCTACTTGGAATCAAGTCATAATATTGAACTATATAAGGATGACATTCTATGCCTTATGTTCAATTAAGATATCATCTGATAAAGGGATGATAAAATTCATTGTAATTAGGTTATGTCGGATTATTGACTTCATATGACTTGGGTAGTCATAATGTCTTGCTAGAGGCCACTTATGACTTGTAGGCCTAAATAGAGATTTAGGCCCACTACCAATGTTATGTGAACCTACAGTGTCACACATTTAGAACAAGCCCAAAATGAATATGGGTTTAATAAGCCCAAAATAAACTCTATGGAAATAAATAATTAAAGTGTTTTATTTATTTATTTATTTAAGATAAATGTTATTTTAAATAAATAAATAAGATATTATTTTTTATTTATTTTTAAACAAAATCAGAATATAATAAATGAAAAATTACCAAAAGGTCATTAGTAGGTGAAACCCTAATTTAGAGTCTATAAATATGTTATATTCTTTAGGGTTTCACATACTTGTTTTTCCTGCCTCCAAATTCATTTTCTTTCTTATTAGAAAACAAAGACAGTGTTTTTCCTTTTGTTCTTGATTTGTGAGACAATTAAGGAGGTTGCTAGCACACACACTCCAATTAATTTTATGAAGGGTTGTTCGTGTGGATACCTATAGAGGACACATCCTTTTGGAGACGTCTTGATCCGAACAACCAAGCCAAAAAAGCATGAGGTAAGGTGTCACCAGTGTGAACCTCCTCTCATCCTTCCAGAAAATCTTGCCTCTTTTGCATTTTAGTGAGATTTTTGAAACCTTAGATTTAATTAAGTAGTTGAATTACATGGATTCAGGTTTGGGAACATGATAAAATTTTAATTTTTTTGCTACATTTGTATCACGAAACCCAACATATAGTGCCCGTGCTAAGCCTATCCCCGTATCACCTCCTACAGGGCATATTCTAGATGCAACTACTAGAGGGTGATGAGCTGCTTACAGTGGTCGTAGGAGACCCTACTGAAAGACACATTATAAGGAGCAAGATTTGCTACTTGGACTTTGTCAGAGCCAATTCATCGCAACGGGTGCCTCTTTCAGCTGTTACGACTGCTCAGGTATACACTTGACTTTGCCTTTTTTATTTTTCTCTTTTAAATTATATATTAACTTAAATTTTTTTGTCCATAGATGGAAGCCATAGGTCCCACTTATAGAGTTAGGCCTCTTGCACATGAGAGAGCCCACTAGTGCCCTCACACTGACAATGAAGACGGTACCTCTGCTAAAGCACCACCTCCTAGAGCTCCTTCCAGTCCTAGCTCATGGATGGTCATTAGGCACTTGACTCACACTCCTGACTCACTAGCTTACTGTAAAGTGTCCCTAAGGAACTTATCTTGTGAGTTCTTGAAATTGGATGATAGCCTGACTCCGGCATACACTCCCGATGCTACTTATATAAGCCTTTTCATTTTCTTGCATTCGTGATTTGTAATATCCCGTGTTTTTTTTTAAATAAATATTTTTACACTATACCGGGATATGCAGTGTTAATAATTTCTATATTTTATACGATATTTTTCACGAGTTGATATGTATTTAAAACCTATTTTAATTACTGTGTGTTATTTTCAGTGTTTTACGTAAAATTTTCCCGGGATTTGCATTTTCGGGGAAATTTTCACGTAAACAATGTATTATTAATTATTTTAAATATATTTTCGGACTTGCATGAACTCATGCGTATTTTTAAATTATTAAATAAAGTCTGTGTGTATATTTATTTAATTAGGGTTTATTATTACCCTAATATTTTATTAATTATTTATTTGTTTTATTGTTATTTAATTAATTTTATTTAGTATAAATTATTAAAATATTAAATTTTATGTGTGTGGTGTATATTTGATGTGTGTAATTTAATATTATTTTATTATATAGTGTAAAGTATATATATATACATATATACATTAAAATTTGTCAAAAATCAAAAGAATTGGAAAATTACCATTTTGCCCCCCGAGTCTTCTTCTTCCTCCCGATCCTTCTCCTCGCCGTCCGGATGCCTGTCACGCCGTTTCTTCACCGTGGGTGTGCCACCCCGCCTTCCCCAACCATTTCCGCCGCCTGAGGTAGCCGTTTCTGGCGCCTAGAAGTCGATTTTGGCCGGAGAAGCCGAAAATCGATCCACCGTCGATCACATCGATTCCGACCACCGTTTTTGACACCGCTGGTCTCTTTCTTCTCCTTGAGCTCTGGTGAGTGTGATTCTAGCTTTGGTTTGTGCTAAAATGGTCTAGAATTGCTTATGTTTCGAATTTTCAATTTCGATCACATTAGGGTTTTCGATTTTTTTGAACTTCGAATTGGATGATTCATGAAAACTCCCTTCACAAATGTTGATCCTAGTAGCTTAATCTTCATTTGTGAATTTTTGTAGAATTTTTGGAGATTTAATATTATTTTCTAATTTTCGCAAATTAATTATTTAAATTATGAAATTGGAGTTTATGGTTGAATTAGGTGTTGAAATGAATTATAGGAATTTATTTGGAATTTTTATGAATTTCTAAGTATTTATTTTGAATTATTGAAGTTTATGTGATTTTGAGAAATTAGGGTTAATTGTGTTTTTATTTGAATTTAATTGGTTAATTGAGTTTAATTATTGATATTATTGATAAATATGTTGAGAAAATTAATTTTGGATAATTGTATAATTTTTGGTGAATTTTTGAAGTAATTTAAGTATATTTATATATATAGGGGTATTTTGGTAATTTTACCCTAAATTGTCTAAAAATGTAATTTAATTGGTTTTAATAATTATTTAAGGTATAAAAATGATTTCTACAAAATATTTGGTATTTTTAACTAATTAAAACTATTTTTCGTGAATTATTTTCAATTATATATATAATATACGGTTTTTCTAATAAAATGAGTTTTATTCAGTTTTTACGGTGTTTAAAGGTTAATTATGTAATTTCTACGTATAAAATGTATTTCTGTGATTTAAGGATATTTTTGGTATACCTGGAATATGTTCTGTGTTTGTGGACCCCGGTCGGTGGACTGTAGTTTGGAGTCCGACCGTGGGATTTTGATTGTGTTGAGCTATTTCTCGAAGTGTATTTCTTTACAGGGTCGGCTCTACTCTTTTGAGTAGAGAGATGTCCGTTTTACAGGGGAGGTTCTGTCGAATTTTTGGTAGAATTCTCGTAAAACGTGATATCCAGTCGAACCCTAATTCTGTTTCCGTATTTTAATACTCTAGATTGAATTCTAGGATTTCTGTTAGGTTTATTCTGATGTCAATTATTTATTGCTTGTTTAGTTGCGTCGAGACCGAGGGCTAGTGGACCAGGCCCGTCGGACCTGTCTCGTGGAGCGCATTAGGTGAGTTACTATACTATATATACATATGCTTAGAATGCATGTTTTATGTTGATTAAATATGCATAAATAATTTGATTATTTCTTAAGTTTACATTAAGTATATTTTTGGTTTATTTTTGGTATATAATAAATTATATGCATGTTTTGTGAATAAAATATATTTAAAATGTTTTTAAATATATTTCCAGCTTAAGTTATAATTTGATGGGATTCATTTGACGTATATATACTCGAAATATACCTGGTTTACTTTTGGTATATTTTCGGTATATATATGGATTATATTGTTATTTCATTTACATTCATGCATCATTTATTTTTGTGAATGAATGTTTTATATTTAATGATGAAGGATATTGATAGAACGTGCTACCTAGTGGGCAGCACTAGGACCGAGTACGTACCGGTACGCCTATAGTATTTAGGCTATATTACTAACTTATTTGTGGATATTGATTTGATGTGATTATTGATATGTGAGATGTGGTTTGGAGGTGTGATTGCTGGAGCTCGGTTGACCAAGTGTCTCGGGGCCAATCACACTGGCAGTCAGACTGCTGGAGTTCGGTTGACTTAGTGTCTCGGGGCCAGTCTACTGTCCAAATGGATTAAGTGGATATATTTGGAATCAGTGAGCCTATATGGCTAGAGTGTTGTTTAACACTATTTCTGAGGTTGCGATATTCTAGGGTTCTATGTGATCCTTCATAAACTGGGATTTTCAATAAAATATATAAAAATGATTTTCTGCATCTATGTGAAATTGCCTGTATATATATATTAGATATATATATACTGTTGATTGTATGCATTATCACTTAGTGTGTATGTATATATATTATAGTAATTCACTCAGTGAGGTTTGACTCCCCTCCGTTGACTTTTTTCAGGAGAGTCAACATCCTCAGACCTCAGTAGCAGGTCGATACGCCGGATTTCTTCCGCCCCGGCTTCTTTATGTAAATTGTCTACTTGAGTCTTATTTATTTTATCTAGACACTGCAATAGTTGTGAATTAAAGTATTGGATTTCATGTACTTTATTTTAAAGAGATGTACTATATTGAAACTGGATTTGTATTAAAGATTATATATATGTGATGAGATGAGTTTTGAATTAAATCCAGTTGATGTGATTAATATTATGATATTGTGATATTTAAGATTTTTATTTCCGCTGCATATATATTATATTGTTATTGTAATTATTGCATGTTTATTTTATTTTTAGGCTTGCTACGGGTTCCGGATTCGAAAGAATTCCCGTTCCCTAGCGCCGGTCATGGCCCCTATTTTGGGTCGTGACAAAGTTGGTATCAGAGCGGAGTTCTGTGTCAGGGCTTAGTTATGTGAGTTGTGGCCCTAGTTTTAGAGTTGTGTTTTCGGTTGGACTACTGCAGTGTATTAGGTTCGAGTATGTCTTGATAAGTATTCCTTGCTGTAGTTTTCAGCGTTATTCCTCCGTTGTCTATTTTGTCTGAATCTTTTTGTTTTTCTTTTCAGAATGAGGAGGCGAGCGCGTGTCGCTCCACCGGTCGTTGAGGCCAAGGATGATGAGTCTTTTCAGGATGAGGTTTTACCTCCTGAGCAGCCAGTTAGACGTAGAGGTCGTGGTAGAGGTAGACCTCGAGGAGCGGCAGGTCACCGTAGGCAGAGAGAGTTACAGGACGAGGAGCCTGTAGAGCCTGAGTTTGATGTTCCTATTCCTCCAGTTGTTCAGCCTGTTCAGCCTGCCTATCAGCAGGGTATGTCTGACCCTGAGGCAACTTTATTCTATGCCCGAGTTGGCAGGATTGCATTTGATGGTACTTCTAATCCTTTAGATTTTCTGCATGCGATTGAGACTAGGACTCGGACTGCTCATACCGAGTACCAGCGGATCTGTTGAGGGACCAGCTCTAGATTGGTTCATTCAGATGATCCAGCCCTATATGATGACGATGACATGGGCTCAGTTTCGAGAGCGATTTATGAGGAGATTTTGTCCAGAGCCTCTTCGTTTGAGTTATCGTCTTCGTTTGACTAGTATTTCTCATGGAGATCGATCTGTAGAGGAGTATACCCGAGAGTTTCTTCGTCTGGGTAGATATGCTAAGGATCTGATGCGAGATCAGTATTTCGCTGTTACTACCTACGTTACTGGTTTGGGTTCAGCTTTTGCTGGTATGCCTACAGCAGGTCTTACTCTCGAGTCTGTGATTGAGTTAGCTAAGGAGATTGAGCTGAGATTAGTTAGGCAGAGAGCGATGCCTGATTATTACCAATTGGGAGTTCAGTCGAGTGGACCGCAGGTTACTCCATATTCGAGTTTCCATGTTGGATCGAGTAGTCAGCAGCGAGGTTCGACTCAGCAGAGTCAGAGACAGCAGCAGCGAGTGCATTGGAGCAGTAGACATGGCCATGGAGGTTAGCGTAGATCGTTCAGATTTGGGTCAGGTGCTTCAAGCAGCAGCAGTGGTCGTAGTTCTGGATCAGCGGCCAGTGTTTGTCAGACTTGTGGTAGAGTCCATCAGGGACAGTGTTATCTGACACCACTGACATGCTTCAGATGCGGGCAGACAGGACATTTTGCCAGATCGTGTCCTTATTCTGGGTATCAGCAGCAGCAGATTCCACGATTCCCACAGCAGTCGATTGCTAGTGCAGTACCCATGCCATTTCAGTTACCACCAGCCCAGCATCAGAGTTCCACTCAGTTTGTTCCACAGCAGAGTCATGGTAGAGGTACTAGAGGAGGTGCCAGAGGTGTTGGCCAGGCTTCTACCAGTCAGCAGGGAGGTCGAGGTCAGGCCAGAGTTTTCCATCTGACTCAGCAGGATGCTTAGGCATCTAATGCAGTCGTGGCAGGTATTCTTTCTGTTTGTTACCTGGATGCATGGGTTTTGTTTGATCCGGGTGCCACACATTCGTTTGTTTCTCCTATTTTTGCTTCTAAATCTTGTTGGCAAGCTTCGAGGATGGCTTTTCCTTTGTCTGTTGCCACTCCTCTGAGCGATTCCTTGGACGCCGATATTGTTCTTTCTGGTTGTCCAGTTCTCGTGGGAGATAGAGAATTACCCGCTGATTTGATTTTGTTGGATGTGATGGAGTTTGATGTTATTCTGGGAATGGATTGGTTATCTCAGCACTTTGTTGTGGTTGATTGCAGGAATAAGGAGGTGACTTTTAGAATTCCTGGTGAAGTAGAATTTAAGTTTGTTGGTGATAGGAGTTCAGCACCTCAGAATCTTATTTCTGTTATTACGGCTAGGAAGTTATTGAAGAAAGGTTGTCAAGGGTTTTTGGCATTGATTAGGGATACGTCAGTGGAGAAGTTGTCACTCACAGATGTTCCTGTTGCTTGTGAGTTTCCTGATGTTTTTCCCGAGGAGTTGCCAGGTTTACCACCTCATAGAGAGATTGAGTTTTGTATAGATGTGGTTCCAGGTACTACTCCTATATCTATACCACCCTATCGTATGGCTCCTGTAGAGTTGAGAGAGTTGAAGGAGCAGTTGCAAGAGTTGTTGGATAAAGGTTTCATCAGACCTAGTGTTTCTCCTTGGGGTGCACCAGTCCTGTTTGTGAAGAAGAAGGATGGTACCCTGAGACTGTGCATTGACTACAGAGAGTTGAATAAGGTGACGGTGAAGAATAAGTATCCTCTCCCGAGGATAGATGATTTGTTTGATCAGTTACAGGGTGCACAATTCTTTTCTAAGGTTGACTTGAGGTCGGGTTATCATCAGTTGCGGATCAGTGAATCCGATATTCCTAAGACAGCGTTCCGCACTAGATATGGTCATTATGAGTTTCTGGTGATGTCTTTTGGTTTGACTAATGCACCAGCAACTTTTATGGATCTGATGAACAGAGTATTCAGACCGTATGTGGATCAGTTTGTGGTAGTCTTCATTGATGATATACTAGTATATTCGAGGAGTATGGAAGAGCATGTATATCATTTGAGGATTGTACTACAGACATTGAGAGATCATCAGCTATATGCTAAATTCTCGAAGTGTGATTTTTGGATGGAGAGTGTTTCTTTTCTTGGACACGTAGTGTCTAAAGAAGGTATTCAGGTTGATCCACAGAAGATTGAGGCAGTATCTGAGTGGCCTAGACCTACTTCTGTTACTGAGATTCGGAGTTTTATGGGTTTAGCCGGGTATTATAGGCAGTTTGTGCAGGATTTTTCCAGGATTTCAGCCCCTATGACTCGCTTGACTCAGAAGAATGTTATATTCGAGTGGTCAGAAGCTTGTGAGAATAGTTTTCAGTTGTTGAAGGAGAAATTGACCACAGCGCCAGTATTAGCTTTGCCTAATAGTGTGGATAAGTTCACAGTTTACTGTGATGCCTCTAGAATTGGTCTTGGTTGTGTGTTGATGCAGAACGGAAGGGTGATAGCCTATGCTTCGAGGCAGTTGAAGAAGCATGAGCAGAACTATCCTACACATGATCTTGAGATGGCTGCAGTGATCTTTGCTTTGAAGATTTGGAGACATTATTTGTACGGGGTGACTTATGAGATATTTACTGATCACAAGAGCCTTAAGTACATTTTCCAGCAGCGAGATTTGAATCTGAGGCAGAGAAGATGGTTGGAATTATTGAAGGATTATGATTGCGAGATTCTTTACCATCCGGGTAAAGCTAATGTGGTAGCAGATGCCTTGAGTAGGAAGTCCTCAGGTAGTCTTGCTCACATCGGTGTTGAGAGGAGACCGTTGATCTAGGAATTGCATTTGTTGGTGGATCAAGGTCTGATGATGAAGATTAGTAGATCAGGTGGACTGTTAGCTCAATTTAAAGTACGATCTGTACTAAGGGATAGGATTAAAGCAGCTCAGAGCCGAGATCCTATTCTAGAAGAGCTTGCAGAGAATGTCAGATCAGGGAAGTTCACTGATTTCACACTCGATGATGATGGTGTGTTGTGGATCAGTGATAGATTATGTGTTCCTGACGTGGATGACTTGAGAGAGGAGATTTTAGAGGAAGCACATTCTACAGCCTACAACGTTCATCCAGGTGTTACTAAGATGTACCACAGTATCAGAGATCTATACTGGTGGAATGGATTGAAGAAGGATGTCGCTGACTATGTTGCTAAGTGCTTGACGTGTCAGCAAGTGAAAGCCGAACATCAGAAGCCTTCTGGGAAGCTTCAGCCTCTTCCTATTCCCTAGTGGAAGTGGGAAAGGATAGCTATGGATTTTGTGGTCGGTTTACCTCGTTCGAAGGATGGATACGATTCTATCTAGGTGATTGTAGACAGGTTGACGAAGTCTGCACATTTCTTACCGGTGAAAGCCACATATTCAGTTGCGAGATTGGCGAAGTTGTATGTGAAGCATATTGTGTGCCTTCATGGTGTACCTGTGTCCATTATGTCAGATAGAGGTTCGGTGTTTACTTCTCGTTTTTGGCAGAAGTTGCAGGAAGCGATGGGCACTAAGTTGGATTTCAGTACTGCTTTTCATCCTCAGACAGATGGCCAGTCTGAGAGGACGATCCAGACACTAGAAGATATGTTGAGGATGTGTGTCCTGGATTTGGGAGGTAGCTGGGATGATCATTTGCCGCTTGTTGAGTTTGCATATAATAATAGCTACCATAGCAGTATTGGTATGGCACCGTATGAGGCGTTATATGGGAGGAAGTGTAGATCCCCGTTGAGTTGGGATGAGATTGGTGAGAGAGCTTTGGCTGGACCAGAGATGGTTCAGGATGCTGCAGAGAAATTCGCCATGATTAAGCGCAGATTAGAGATCGTAGTTAACAGACAGAAGAGTTATGCAGACCCTAGGCGCAGAGATGTGGAGTTTCAGGTTGGAGATTTTATTTTTCTGAAAGTATCTCCGATGAAGGGTGTGATGAGATTTGGCAGGAAGGGTAAGTTAGCACCGAGATACATTGGACCGTTTGAGATTCTGGAGAGAGTTGGCACTGTTGCATATCGGTTGGATTTGGCTCCGAGTATGTCACAAGTGCATCTAGTATTTCATATCTCGATGTTGAGGAAGTATATCTCAGACCCTTCACACGTGTTGCAACCTGACAGTGTAGAAGTGAGTGAAGATTTGACGTTTGTGGAAGAACCTGTGGTGATCGTTGATTATCAAGTTCGACAGTTGAGATCGAAGCAGATTCCGATGGTTAAGGTTCTGTGGCGTAGCGACAGAGTTGAAGAGCATACGTGGGAGACTGAAGCTGAGATGCGAGCTTCTTACCCGTATCTCTTTCCTTCCTGATTCTGTAATCTTGTTTTTCTGGAATTCGGGGACGAATTCTTGTAAGGGGGGAAGATTGTAATATCCCGTGTTTTTTTTTAAATAAATATTTTTACACTGCACCGGGATATGCAGTGTTAATAATTTCTATATTTTATACGATATTTTTCATGAATTGATATGTATTTAAAACCTATTTTAATTACTGTGTGTTATTTTCAGTGTTTTACGTAAAATTTTCCCGGGACTTGCATTTTCGAGGAAATTTTCACGTAAACAATGTATTATTAATTATTTTAAATATATTTTCGGACTTGCATGAACTCATGCGTATTTTTAAATTATTAAATAAAGCCTGTGTGTATATTTATTTAATTAGGGTTTATTATTACCCTAATATTTTATTAATTATTTATTTGTTTTATTGTTATTTAATTAATTTTATTTAGTATAAATTATTAAAATATTAAATTTTATGTGTGTGGTGTATATTTGATGTGTGTAATTTAATATTATTTTATTATATAGTGTAAAGTATATATATATACATATATACATTAAAATTTGTCAAAAATCAAAAGAATTGGAAAATTACCATTTTGCCCCCCGAGTCTTCTTCTTCCTCCCGATCCTTCTCCTCGCCGTCGGGACGCCTGTCACGCCGTTTCTTCACCGTGGGTGTGCCCACCCGCCTTCCCCAACCATTTCTGCCGCCTGAGGTAGCCATTTCTGGCGCCTAGAAGTCGATTTTGGCCGGAGAAGCCGAAAATCGATCCACCGTCGATCACGCCGATTACGACCACCGTTTTCGACACCGCCGGTCTCTTTCTTCTCCTTGAGCTCTGGTGAGTGTGATTCTAGCTTTGGTTTGTGCTAAAATGGTCTAGAATTGCTTATGTTTCGAATTTTCAATTTCGATCACATTAGGGTTTTCGATTTTTTTGAGCTTCGAATTGGATGATTCATGAAAACTCCCTTCACAAATGTTGATCCTAGTAGCTTAATCTTCATTTGTGAATTTTTGTAGAATTTTTGGAGATTTAATATTATTTTCTAATTTTCGGAAATTAATTATTTAAATTATGAAATTGGAGTTTATGGTTGAATTAGGTATTGAAATGAATTATAGGAATTTATTTGGAATTTTTATGAATTTCTAAGTATTTATTTTGAATTATTGAAGTTTATGTGATTTTGAGAAATTAGGGTTAATTGTGTTTTTATTTGAATTTAATTGGTTAATTGAGTTTAATTATTGATATTATTGATAAATATGTTGAGAAAATTAATTTTGGATAATTGTATAATTTTTGGTGAATTTTTGAAGTAATTTAAGTATATTTATATATATAGGGGTATTTTGGTAATTTTACCCTAAATTGTCTAAAAATGTAATTTAATTGGTTTTAATAATTATTTAAGGTATAAAAATGATTTCTACAAAATATTTTGGTATTTTTAACTAATTAAAACTATTTTTCGTGAATTATTTTCAATTATATATATAATATACGGTTTTTCTAATAAAATGAGTTTTATTCAGTTTTTACGGTGTTTAAAGGTTAATTATGTAATTTCTACGTATAAAATGTATTTCTGTGATTTAAGGATATTTTTGGTATACCTGGAATATGTTCTGTGTTTGTGGACCCCGGTCGGTGGACTGTAGTTTGGAGTCCGACCGTGGGATTTTGATTGTGTTAAGCCTATTTCTCGAAGTGTATTTCTTTGCAGGGTCGGCTCTACTCTTTTGAGTAGAGAGATGTCCGTTTTACAGGGGAGGTTCTGTCGAATTTTTGGTAGAATTCTCGTAAAACGTGATATCCAGTCGAACCCTAATTCTGTTTCCGTATTTTAATACTCTAGATTGAATTCTAGGATTTCTGTTAGGTTTATTCTGATGTCAATTATTTATTGCTTGTTTAGTTGCGTCGAGACCGAGGGCTAGTGGACCAGGCCCGTCGGACCTGTCTCGTGGAGCGCATTAGGTGAGTTACTATACTATATATATATATGCTTAGAATGCATGTTTTATGTTGATTAAATATGCATAAATAATTTGATTATTTCTTAAGTTTACATTAAGTATATTTTTGGTTTATTTTTGGTATATAATAAATTATATGCATGTTTTGTGAATAAAATATATTTAAAATGTTTTTAAATATATTTCCAGCTTAAGTTATAATTTGATGGGATTCATTTGACGTATATATACTCGAAATATACCTGGTTTACTTTTGGTATATTTTCGGTATATATATGGATTATATTGTTATTTCATTTACATTCATGCATCATTTATTTTTGTGAATGAATGTTTTATATTTAATGATGAAGGATATTGATAGAACGTGCTACCTAGTGGGCAGCACTAGGACCGAGTACGTACCGGTACGCCTATAGTATTTAGGCTATATTACTAACTTATTTGTGGATATTGATTTGATGTGATTATTGATATGTGAGATGTGGTTTGGAGGTGTGATTGCTGGAGCTCGGTTGACCAAGTGTCTCGGGGCCAATCACACTGGCAGTCAGACTGCTGGAGTTCGGTTGACTTAGTGTCTCGGGGCCAGTCTACTGTCCAAATGGATTAAGTGGATATATTTGGAATCAGTGAGCCTATATGGCTAGAGTGTTGTTTAACACTATTTCTGAGGTTGCGATATTCTAGGGTTCTATGTGATCCTTCATAAACTGGGATTTTCAATAAAATATATAAAAATGATTTTCTGCATCTATGTGAAATTGCCTGTATATATATATTAGATATATATATACTGTTGATTGTATGCATTATCACTTAGTGTGTATGTATATATATTATAGTAATTCACTCAGTGAGGTCTGACTCCCCTCCGTTGACTATTTTTCAGGAGAGTCAACATCCTCAGACCTCAGTAGCAGGTCGATACGCCGGATTTCTTTCGCCCCAGCTTCTTTTGTAAATTATGTACTTGAGTCTTATTTATTTTATCTAGACACTGCAGTAGTTGTGAATTAAAGTATTGGATTTCATGTACTTTATTTTAAAGAGATGTACTATATTGAAACTGGATTTGTATTAAAGATTATATATATGTGATGAGATGAGTTTTGAATTAAATCCAGTTGATGTGATTAATATTATGATATTGTGATATTTAAGATTTTTATTTCCGCTGCATATATATTATATTGTTATTGTAATTATTGCATGTTTATTTTATTTTTAGGCTTGCTACGGGTTCCGGATTCGAAAGAATTCCCGTTCTCTAGCGCCGGTCATGGCCCCTGTTTTAGGTCGTGACATGATTAATCTCAACAAGGCATCAATAATATCTTATCTTTAATCATACAAATTCTTTAGACCAGAGAGTGTATATGTATTGCCTGATCGAGACTCATTGTAACTATTTGATGACCATCACTCAACAGTAGAGGGTAATGATTTTTACCTACTTCTTTATGTATGATTAGTTATATAAGTGCTTACCTTAGATTATGTACAAACAGAATCATAATGCTATTAGTAAGGCTAGGATCACAACCGTTCAGTGCCAAGTTACCGCTCTAGAGATTAAGGAGAAGGACAATGAGAAAAAAGATGAAAAGGGTGTTGGTGATGATGATGGTAATGGTTCTAGTAGGGGTGGTGATGAAGATGATACTGAGGCTTCTTAGACTAGGATCCATACTTTTTTTTGCTTTCTGATCTCTGATATTGTAGAATTATTTCAACTTTATTCTAAATGTTTATGTTCATATTCGATGAAGCATTTAAAATGTTTTGACTTATTTCATTGAGGAATTTTTTACCATTTTAATATAATATTATATAAATACATCATTCAATCATGCAAATTTCCCACTAATGAATCAAAATAGGAAAAGTCAAATCAAATAATAAAATCAAAATATGGCTTTAACTACCATAAAGGAGATCACTTTTTTACTCCAGTGTTGCCTCTTTATGAAGAGGTGATTCTTAAATGCCTTCTTATGATGAGACACTGCCTGATCAAAGAAGCGAACGCCTTATCGCCTCTTCTGCAGATCCCCTTTTAATCCTCATTACTCTTTACAAAATCCAATTCTCCTTCTCAAACCTACATCTTAACTCTCCATCTTCTCTCTCCTATTAACTTTAAAAATCTCTAAACATGATTAAAAGAAGTTTTAAACAACTACAAACAATCTTAAAGGGCTTAGAAAGGGCTTACATGGGCAAAGCTGGAGCCCTTCCATTTATTAATTTTTTTTATCTCTTCATATAAGAAGAATTAACTTTCCCTTTCTCCATCTTGTGACTCAATTCCAAGATCCAAAAAAATATATTTTTGGATTCAATTCTTTATAAATATGCCCATTACTAGAGGAATTCGAGGCTATTATAGGATGTCACTTGGACTTTTCCTATCAAATTGTAATCCCTTATATTAGAGTTTCAGACTTACGCTTTATCCAACATCAGATGCTAGACTGTTCAATCTCTCCCTTTCGTCTTCTCTTCACTACATCTTCTATAATAAAGTTCTGGTAGGATCATGGTAGAGGTTGCAGCACATGACCATTTGATCTTACACCTATTGTGTCTCTATAGTCAGCCTTTACTTTGCTACTTTCAATAATCCTATATATCTTTGTCGATAGTATGGATAGAAACACCTAATTATAGGGTTAGTGCATGAATTTAAACTCAGACCCCTCTCTTAAAACTTCCTGGACAACTTAGTTGCTACCTGGCCTCATAGAATCATTCAAAGGCACATCAACTATGACGGAGATTAGACCACTGATAATCAGTATAAGGAGTGGATTCAATTGCAATAAACAAAAAATGATGAGTCCATAAGAAATAAAAGGAAAATAGAGTTACAAATATTGAGTGCTCAGGGCATTCAACAAAAGAAGCTAAAAATATTAGTTTATGAAATTTAATCATCATTCCCTTTTTATGTTAAATGGAATTTCCTTTTATAGTTAAACAGTTTATAATAAGCATTTAATACAACATTCAATAATAATTTAGGCAATCCATTCATTTCAATTAAGCATAAGATGGCTATAGATTTCACTTTTGATATGACTCCTATTATTAAATGGCTTGCCCTTGTAAGGTTTTCAACAAACTATTTTTCTTTTTCTCTCTCTCTCTTATTATATGTCCTTTATTTTTGCCTGAACCGCCTCTTTTAAGGTTTTCAATCCATTAGGACTTTTTATTTTTTCATTTTTATCTCTAACTTTTGCCTAGACAATCATTTTTTAAGGTTTTCTCTCTAGCGAGACTTCATAGAAATTATTTTTTAAGCTTGTCCAGATTAATAGGCTCTGTAAACTCATTCCCTTTTAAGTTGGATAGAATTTCAGCACCCTTGAAAAATAACGTTTTCACCATATAAGGAACTTCCTATTTCGGCTTAAACTTTCCACATAATCAATCATGATTAGCTTTATGAGCTTTAGCACTAAACCACCCTCCTTAATCTTTCCTGGCTTAATCTTTTTATTATAGGCCCGAGCTATTCTTTTCTAATATAGCTAGGAGTGATATTTAGTTTTCATTCTTTTTTCATCCAACAATGTCAATTGCACTATTTGGCTCTTTACTCACTGATACTTATGGATTTTGGATTCCAAGAGAACCCTTAATAATTAAATCTTAACCTCTACTAGCAACACAGCTTCACACCCATGCACCAAAGAATACGAAGTGACTCCAATCGATGTTTTAGCGGTAGTCTTATATCCTTATAATGCAAACTACAAATAATCTACCCAGTCTCAGTAATTCTCCATCATCTTAGCTAGGATCTTCTTTATGTTTTTATTTTCAACCTCCACTGCCCTATTTGCCTATGGTCTATATAGAGATGATTTGTGATATTCAATTTTATATTTTTTTAACGATGTCGCTACCTCTACCCGAAACTGAACACCATTATCAGTAACAACATGATGAGGTAACTCATATCTATAAATTATGTTCTTCTTAATGAATCTTACCATTTGCTTCGAGCCAACAGTAGTGTACAACTCAACTTCAACCCATTTAGAGAAATAATCAATCGCCACCACAATGTATCAATAACCATTTGATGCCCTTGATGCTCTCGGTCTTATCTCTCCTATAACATCAATTCCCTAAACTGCAAATGGCTAAAAAGAAGTCATTCCTTGAAGTTTCATGGATGGCAAATGGCTGACATCCCTCAAGGCTTGATAATTATGGCATTTCTTTACAAACTTAACACAATCTATTTCTATAATCGGCCAAAACCAACCCTGACGAGCTATTTTATTTACTAAGACCGTCTCATTCCTATGTGGCTCGCATACTCCTTTATGAACTTCTTCTATAAGTTTTTAAGCTTCATTTTTATCCATATATCTCAAGTGAACCCCAGTTGGCATCCTTTTGTACACCATCCTATTATGGCTGATGAATTACCATGACAACATCCTCAAGAACATTTTTCCTTTCTTATCAGCGTCTTTAAGGAATTTCCCTGTCTTCAAATACTATTGTAGATTATAAAACTAAGGCTTTTTTTTTATAAGATTAATTGGCATCACCCTTATCTCCGTTTAACAAGGGATTCAGGATTTCACGAGAATAAGAGGCTTAACTTCTCTCTGCATCCCTCTTTCCTATATTGAAGCCAAAGTGGCCAAAGCATCTGCCATCTAGTTCTCTTCTCGTGGAAAGTGTACAAATCTACATTAAGTGAAAGCCAAAAGAACAGTATCCAAATAATACCAATACAATTTTAGTTTATCTTCTCTGACTTTCCATTTATTGGAGATCTATTTTATTACCAACATAGAATCCCCATATATTGTAGCTTCCTTTGCCCCTACATTCTAAAGCACTTCCAACCTAAAGATGTAAGCTTTATATTCTGCTTGATTATTGATCAATTTGAATTACAACCTTTTCACCGCTTCATCGAAGTACATTTTCTAACCCTTGAACTCTGTTGCCCCTAAATACTTATCTGGAAACTCTAGCTCCCACTATTGTTCGTCACTTACTGGGTTTTGAGCTAAGAAGTCTGCCACCACTCTCCCTTTCACTAACTTCTTTGCTATATAGTCTATGTCAAATTTGGTGAGTAAAACTAGCCATCTGGCTAATTTTCTTATCAGTGATGGGGTCTGTTGGAGGTACCCAAGAGGGTCATGTTTAGAAACTATCTAGACTTTGTTAATAATAGTGTTGAAGCTTCTTAGTGGCCCAAATCATAGCTAAGCATGTCTTCTCTACCAAGCTATAATTAGCTTCATACTGTAGGAGTTTCTTAATTAGGTAATACACTGCATGCTCAACTTTACTTTTGCCTTTTTAAGTTAACATGACACCTATTGTATCCTTCTCAATTGCTAGATAAAAGATCAAGGGTTTACCTGGCTTTAGCAGTTGTAAGACCAAAAGATTCATCAAATAATTCTTAATAGCTTTAAAAGCCTATTGACATTAATCATCCCAAACTACTAGTTGATTCTTCCTTAAGAGCTTAAAGATTGGGTCACAAATAGTAGTCAATTTAGCTATAAATCTACTAATGTATTGCAATCACCTAATGAACTCTCTGACTTCGTTTTCATTTTTTGATGCAAGCATCTCTCTAATTTCTTTAACCTTATTTAGATCCACCTCTATTCCCTTTTGGCTAACAATATGTCCCAGCGACTTCCCAAACGTCACTCCAAAAACACACTTCTTCGTATTCAACTTTAGATTGTACTTCTTTACCCTTGCCAAAAACTTGTCCAGAGCCTTAAAGTTCCCTCCTCTAATTAGATATTTCACCATTATATCATCCACATATACCTTTATCTCCTTATAGATCATATCGTGCAGTAAGGTGGTAATCATCCTTTGATATGTAGCCCCTCTATTCTTCAATCCAAACAGTATGACCAAGTAATAGTAGATACCTTATTTAGTGGTGAAAGAAATTTTTATCTTATTGATTACTACCATCATGATCTGATTATATCATGAGAAACCATCTATGAAGGAGTACATAGAACTGAAAGCCACACTATCGACCAGTGTGTCAATGTACGGTAAAGAAAAATCATCTTTTGGGCAAGCCTTATTTAAATCTATGCAGTCCATGCATATCCTAACCCTTCCATCTTTCTTGGGGACCATAACGATATTTACTAGCCATTTGGTGTCTTCTATTACCTTTAGAAATTTCACCTTTAGTTGCTTTTTAACTTCTTCTTTGATTAAAAGAGGTCATTCTAGCCTCAACCTCCTCTTTTTCTATTTTATTGGTATGATGTAAGGATACATGAGAATTCTTTGTTCTGTTATTTTCTTATCTATCCTAGGCATATCTTCATATCCCCAAGCAAATACTTTCTATCTTCTTTTTAAAGTTTCTTTCATTTTTCTCTCTTATCAGGTGTTAAGTAATAAGCAATTAGTATATTTTTAGGATGAACATTTGTGCCTAAATTAAATGATTTAGTTTGCATAAAACTAATGTCAAACATATGCAAGAAACAATCATCATAAACATAGTAACTGTTAGGAAACACATCACATAAATAAGTAAAATCAAACTTCATTGCATCTACTTTAGAAAGGAATAAGTCATTAGTTTCAAATAAAGTAATAAGGGCAACATCAAAATCATCATAGAAAATATCCATAATAGAATTCAGGACATAGGTCTCAAAATCCAGCTCCTTTTCCTTATCAGTAATGCCTTTTAGCTTTGAAGCAGTAATGACCTCTTCGGACTCTTCTTCAGCCAGTGTCATCTTTTCTATATGAATGATCTCAGCATTAGCCTTCTTTGCACCATTCACAAATTCAACAAAGATCTTAAATCCTAGGATCACTTCCCCAACCATCAAAAGAGCTTCAGGAGTTCCCGTGTATGGGTAACTAGTACCCCCTTTAGTTAACACATCCTACAATCCTTGCCTCTTGGTTTTGAAAACAACTTCATCTTTATCCTCAGAATCTTCAGCCCTAGAATATCCAATCCTATATTTCAAAATAAGGACTTTTGGTTCAATAAACTCAGATGATCCACTTTGATGCTTTCCTAGCTTTAGTCTAGGCATGAACTTCATACTCCTCATCATGTTCATAACTTTCTCATCCAACTCATCTTTATAAATCATACAGACTTTAAAACTTAGGCTTATAGGAATCTCCTTGGGAGCCAATTTCATAACAGCCACAGCAGCCTCGATCTCTATTGAGATGGTAATAACTTTACCCTCATATGGAAGCTTAATTTTTTGATAAATAGTGGATGGCACACCACCCAAAGGATAAAACCATGACCTCCCCAATAGTATGGCAAAAGTCATAGGAATGTCTATTACATGTAAGTTGACTTAAGTGTTAATAGGCCCAGTCTTGACTAAGGCTTAGAATGTCTCTTCAACATGTCTTTTCGTATCATCATAGGCCTTAATAACTACACCATAGGTTTCAAGTCAACAACAGTCAATCCTAACTTTGGCAAAATTTTGAGTGGGCACATATTAATGGTAGAACCATTTTCTACCATCAAAAAACATAATAGCATCTTAAGGAATTTCCATTAAGGAGTTAATTATTTGCTCAAATGTGCAACTCGTAGACATTCTCTTTTAGTCCAAGGCTAAAACTAGTGCTTCTCAATAGTATCTAAAATGCATAAGGAATTCCCACACATTAGCAATAGTTTTATTGTCCTTTTTTACCTTTTCTTTCATATCATCTTTCATCTCTACAGGTTTAACAGACTTAATTTCTTCTTCTTTCTTTTCAACCTTCCTAACTGATTGACTCTCTTTACTTTCCACATTTTTCCATAGATCAACCCTTTCTCCATCTTCATCATTGAAGCTCCAGATATCTAAAACACTTATAATAAGCTACACAAGTTGTTCATTTAGGTTCAGGTCTTTTAGTTCAACTTTTGCTAGCTCAGAAGTGGCGTTAGTAAAGGAATTAAAGACATTTTTCCTCAATTAAGCCGATGTTAATCATGAGGATAGGTGCATTAGGCGGTGGGATGTTTTGGTAGTTAGGCAAAAGGTTATTTTTGCTATTTTATTTTTAGGTTTTAGGATTAGTTATTTTATCTGCATCAATCAAGTCTTGGATTTCATGTCTCAATTGGGTGTAACTATCAATGTCATGTCCAACGACTTGATGATACTTCTATTTGGTATTTTAAACATCCCTCAAGGATACATCTAATTGAACATTAAGATTATATTGCTTCACAAATGCAATATACAACTCCTTCCAATCAAACTGTAGATATGGTTCCAAAGCATAGTACCAATGAATTGACGCACCTTCTAATGACATGTGAACTGCTTGACTATCTGGGCCTTAGTTAATTCGGTGGCCTTCATATAGGTCATATATTGTTTTAGATGCAAATACAGATCATCAGTCCCAGAATATTTTTTTATGTTAGGGAATTTGAATTTTTGAGGCAAAGGATCATCATCCATATCTAAATCAAGGTTGGTATAATCTAATGGGACGTTGATTCTCTTCTTCCTAATTAACATTTGGACTTGTGACACTACCTTGGAAATCTTCTTAGCCCAATCAGTTTATTCCACTATTCTGGATAGGTTCACATTCTTTCAGCTTACTAGATCAGCCAACACTGTTATATCATCATCATCTTTTTTCCTTTCACAGGAATCTCATCATCAAGTAGTTCTTCTTTTAACTCTACTTTAAAGGCCTCGGGATCAAAGCCACCTGCCATTACTATTTTTGAATTTCTGATTAATCAGCTGAAATTATATCAAATCCATTTGAAAGAGCTTAAAGGATTTATAGCTCCAAGAGTACATGTTAAAACTATGCATAACATGTATGCATGATATGCAATTTCATTTTATTATTTGACTATTCAAAGACATAAAATAAACATACTTTATTTACACTTAATAAGGAAGTAAATAAGAAGCTCTCAAATGATAATCTCCACCCTTATTTCTCTCACACACATATTCAATGGTGAGTTTATTATCCTAGGATTTTTTATTTAAGATTTAATTATCAACAGGGGATAACAAAACTAACATATGTAAGATAACTCTCAAAATGAACAAATAAGCAATAATACCTTTAAATAATTTCAAAGTTCATTTTACTAGGCCTTGATGGTCATTAAAAGCCCATCTTAGTGTAGCCTATTTGCAATGGGCTATAATGGGCATAAAATGCCCATCTTGACATGGTCCATTTAAAATGGGTTTGGGCCTTATTTCAAGGATTACCATATAGCATCAAAGCACATGCATTTGGGAAAAAATGCTAAGAGAAATTGCCAAGTCATTATATGACCTGAGTCTTAGGCTAAAAAGGCTTTAGTTCCTACAATGATATACCTCCATTACATCTCCCGACTCAAGGGTCCATATAACAAGGATAAGTACGTGCTATGAGTGATAATAATTCAATACTCCACCACCAAGTTTGAGTGAAACACAAGCAGCAGAGTAATGACTATCATTGGACTATTTAGGGACTGAGTGTCCAAGTGTTTCGTGACCATGGTACTATGTGAACTCGAGGCCCATTAGGAAATACAAAATAGGCTTGAAGCCTAAATCGGAGAAGGAGTCACCACTCGGATAAGACCCAGAATACACTATACAATAACTAGATTCTGTGAAAATTCTTAGAAGCCATCATCAAATAACAGGTTTGAAAACTGGGTATGGGTTTTTGGAGTGTCCACCCAACCTTGTAGTTTGCCTCTGTTTATTTGTTTGTATTTTATTTTCTTTAATTATTCAACTACTACTTTATTAACTTGCAAATTGCAATTGTCTTCAATCAATTTCCAAGTTTTACAATTAAGTTTAAATTTGCACATTAATCCAATGTCATGCAATTTAGTGTGATTCACAACATTCATCATATAAATAAACATTCATTCACTAAATAAGTATAAATTCACACACAAAGAAAAAGGGGGAAGGAGAATATATTCCAACCCTTTTTACATGCAAGAAAAAGTGAAATAAATAAAAAATAAACCAAAAGTAAACAGAAATTAAACTGAACAATAAAAAGGAAAAATAGACTAAAAGGAACATGAATTATAATTAGATGATTAAAATAATCCTAAGTTCCTATAATAGACAAAATGTTAACCCTCATAGATATATGAAATCTTATAAAAGAAACCACGAAGTTAATTCATAAACTATATCAACATAAATAAAAGGAGTAAATACATAATATTAATTAAATAAGATAGCAAAATAATAATGTAAAGAAAATTGAAACATGAAAACCCTAAAATACAGAAAAGTGCAAATCATACGAGATGTAAGAGAAATATCAAAATAAAATATCACATAGCTCTATTGATGTAGCGAACGCCTCATTAATGAGGTGTCACCACTATGAGTAGAGGCAACATGAGATCACCTCAATATGAGGAGGCACCGCCTAACTACCAGGCACAAGTACACTAAGCAAACATACTTCAGTCTTAAGTAAGCAAAATCTAATATAAATAACTAAAGGCTTACAAGTATACTCAATATCTTAAAAGATCAAGTTATAAGCATGGTATAAAGTGAACAATGAATTGAAGAAATAAGTAAATAAGTAAGTAAGCAAAAGCTTATGCAAATCTATGTCTCTAATATTAGAGAGAAATGAAGATTATTATTGCTTTATGAGCTCTTTTAAAAGTGATTAGTCCTCAAAGATTGGTTTCGATGTTTATCTCCACTTGAATGTAAGATTTCTTCCTTCTTCCTTTAAGAAAATGGATTTTAGGCTCACTTTTTCTCTTTCCTTCTTAAGAACGTCCCCTCTCTCTCTAGAGCTCTCTCTTCTCTCCTTTTCTTTTTGAAACTTACTAAAAAAAAGCTAAGAATTACCCCCCTCTCTTCTCACTCTCTATACCCTTTTAACTCCTCATGCCTTGACAAGACCCCTACTTTTCTACCCTCATCATCACACTTTTTCTTTCTACACTCAAAACCCTCTTTTTCATACAATACGTTCAGTTCAATTAGAGATGTGCCCACCAATTTGACCACCATTTTCACCTCTGCATTGAATGCAGGTACAAGTGATTGTTATAGAGGCAACACCTCTTTGATGAGGCATTGCTTGTCAGGCCTTGACATAGGACTAGGCCTTTGACCAAAATAGGCTTAGGTTTGGTTTTTTAGGTTTAAGTCTTATGTTTGCATGGGTTTGGGCTTGGAATGGGTTAAGGTTCTCAAGTCCATTTTCAGGAAGATTTCAAGTCTTCTCTTGCATTCAAGCTTTGCATGTTCTTATTAGTAGTCTTTGTCACAAGCTGATCAAACCAAGCATCCATAGTTTGCTCCCTATTATAGGTTAATCAAGCTGGGTGCCTACACTATGGTATTAATTAGCATGTATGAAATTTAAATTTTAAATTTTAATATATAGGATTCAATATTTGTTGCATTTTTTTTTTTGGTAAATTCTTTCCTACTTTATGGTTAAAATTGTGACTTTATATTTTAGGTGTTATACATTTTAGTATCGAAAATAAGATACATATTTTGTGTTACAAATTTAACCATATAGAATATAACATACCGAATAATTTTTTTTTTATCATTTTCACCTTAACTACTACCTTTCAAGATTTTTTTTTTTAATTATTGGAGAATGACAGTGGGAATTGATCTTATGTTGGAAAGAAAGAAAGGAAAAAAAAAAGGTTTATAATTGAGGAGGAGTCATAAACTAATTAGTTAAAACTATTTTGGTAGAAGACAATCCCATGATGAAGTCTAGTGTTCTATTTTGGACTCCTAGTTGGAAAAATTAAGTTCAAGTCTAGTTAATGTAAAGTCCAACACTCTAAGATTCATTTGAAGGCTAAACATGTTTGAGTCCATAAAGCCCCTAAGCATGTTTAAGTTTAGAGATGTCAAAATGGGTTAGTGAGTTGTATTCGTGTTGGGTTGACCCACTTTGATGACACGATTAGGGTTAACACAAACACAACCCATGTATTAATCGTATCAAATATTTCAACCCTAACGCGATAAGAAAATTAAATTGGTTACACAAATAAGACACATGTAACCCATTTATTTAAATGAGTTGTGTAAGTCATAACATTCAATACGGCCTATTTAACATGTATAACACTTATAATGTATAACAAATACCATTTTTCACAAAAAAAAAATCTAAAATAATGTTTGTAATTTAGCAATTTGTATAATACATTTATAAAAATATTATTTTTATAAAAAAAACTTATAATGAATGAATTATTTACTATTTAAAATCATAATAAATTATATGATTTTTAATGGATGGTGTCATATTGTGTCAAATTAACATGACCGAATATGTCATATATAATTAAACAAGTTAAAAATGAATTCACGTATCAATTTGCGACATGATTTAATTAAATCTTGTCATAAATGGATTAATCCGTTTCCAACAAAAACCTATTTAACCTCAAAACTAATTCGTTAATTTTACGTGTTAGATGAATTGTGCTCGCATATCATTGCTCATTTTAACACCCCTATTTGTATGCATAGAGTTTTAATTCTTAACGAAAACTAATTAACAAGGTTGATATATATAATTAAGGGATAAGTACACTTTTGATCCCTGTGGTTTTGCCTTATGGCAAAATCAATCTTGTATTATTTTTTTTTGGCTTTTGAATACCCTATGTTTTACATTTTTTATATTTTAGTACCCTTAAGAAATATTATTTGAAAAAAATGCTTTAATGTAAAGATAATATGCATTTTTAATACTAAAATCATATAATAAGTAATATATCATTTAACTAACTATAATAAATTAATAAAAAAAATTAAATTTAAATGTATTTTTAATTTAATTATGAATAAAAAATAAATTTACAATATTTTAAAAAAAAATTGATTAGATTAAATGACAAATTATATATAAAATAAATTTATCATCAAAATTTATAATTATATTGATATTTTTCATAAAATAATGCTATTAGAGTATACAAAAATATGAAATATAAGATATTTAAATCTCAAAAAAAAACACATGATTGATTTTGCCTGCCAAAACCACAAGTATCCAAATTTTGCTTATCTCTATAATTAATAATAGGCATGTTTGAGTGCATAAAGCCCCGGGCATGTTTGAGATGATGGAGCTTGAATTCTTAACACAAACTAATTAACAAGATGATATATATAATTAATAAAACCTGAAGCAATTGCATTATCTGAAATTTCAATACTGACAAAAAGAAAAAAAAGAAAAAAGATCGATTTTATAACATGCATTTGAACTAAGAGATCAGTCCAAATTATTGGGCGGTTGCCTTGTCATTGGGGCATCAGAAAACCTTATAGCGAATCCATGGTGTCTGGCATCCTCATCTGCATGCCTCAATCGCAGTTTCTGATAGCTGAGGACCTACACTTTTCCACCTAAAAGTGTTCCATGCATGATTTGTCATCTATATATAGTACACTAAATAATTAAAGAGAAAAGTACTTTACTTCAGATTGTATAATACACTTTTTGCATGTGCGTGCGGGTGTTTTTTTTTTTTTTCCGAACAAATAATTAGATTTCTTGCAAAGCTCTGGGAACATGATTGTAGCTTTGATATCTGTACCCAGCACCTAGTTCTTTTATATTTACTAATTCTTAAAAAAATTCTTATAATTTATTCCGTTTTTTAATTTAGTCCCTCAGGACCTAGTATTTGTCGCTTTCAAATTTGAATTTTTTTTTAAAAATTTCTCTAGGAAATTTTTATATTTAAAGGCTCTTACTGATATGTAAATTATACAAATAAAATAAAAAACGTCAAATTAATACTTATTTAATTATAAATATTGATAATCATATGTTTCCAAATCCATAATATAAGTCAATGATTATAATGAAACAAAAATTAATATCATAGTTTTTGTTTCATTTGTATAAATCTGTATATGTGCTACCTTACGAATTTTAGTATTTATTTCAAAAATATGTTTTTTAGTACTTCTATATTTAAATTTTATTTTAGCACCCCTTCCCTCAAGTGAAATTTCTGACTTTGACCCTAAATCATTATTGATAACCAACTAGTCATCAAATTAAAGAAGCATACTGAATAATATAATATATAGGACAAATTCAATTTTTTGGTCCCTTTACTTTTCTGTTTCTTTCATTGAGTCCCTAACTTTTTAATTTTATTTTATTGAATCCTATGCTTTTATTTTTCTTCATTGAATCCTTATATTTTTTTTATACATTCAATCCTTCCGTCAAAATTTAGTGCCTATATTTAATACGATATTTGATTAAGTTCTTACAAAACATATAATTGATTCACTATATTTTTAATTATATTACTTAAATCCTCACAATTTTTATTTTTAGCCAATTAAACACTTATTTTTTAAGTTAATTGTTAAAATCCTAAAATGCACATTCTTTCATTTTTATCTTGTTAAAAATATAGATTATAAATTTCTTATATATATAACAAAATTTTTATCTTTTTGATTCAAAAATATTTTAGCTAGCTATTAGTATTTGTATAGCAGATTAATAAATTTTTGGTTTCATTAATTTAAAATTCTAATTAAATATGTAATTAATGCAACATTTAAACACATGATAAATCTAAATTTTAGACCTTCATTAATTAAAATTTAAAGATTTAATAAATAAAAAATTGTACTAACCAAATTTTTTATTAACAGAATATTTTATAATTCTGTAGCCTTAAAACTACAATAATTCATGTATATAATTAAGATACAAATGCTTTTATTTATAGAATTTATCTATCAATTTGCAAAATATAAAAATATTTATAATATTATTTAATTTTTTATAAGTAAGTCACTTGTCACCAAATTAAAAGTGATTTTAAATTATAACTAAATGATTTAAAGGTAGAGTGGATAAGAAAATAATGAAAAATAATGATTTAAACTCTAAATAGCTTTATTTGGTTGCTTTAGTCAAAAATTATTGAAATTACATATTTATTAATTAGATATATAAATGCTTAGGGGTGAGCATGATTTGGTTCAGAGAATACAATTCTTCAAAATTGTTAAAAATTTTAAAAATAAGAATTTAAATGGTTAAAACTGAAACTTATAAGGATTTATTTAATATAATTTTAAAATATAAAGAGTCAATTATATATTTTATAAGGATTTAGTTAAATATAAAAATTAAAATTTTAATGGAAGAATTCAATATATAAAAAATAAAAGTATAATTACTGAAAAAATAAAAATATAAAAAGTCAATAAAATATAATTAGAAGATAGATAGTCAATAAAAACAACAGAGAGAGAACAAAAGTCACGTTTTGCCATATATAATATATTGCATACTCTCAATACAACATATATGGTTCCATTACTCTGATGAAAACTCTATTTCTTATGAAAATAACAATACGAAATTACTCTTATAGAATTCGGGTTAATTTCTATCGATATTAATAAATTTACTTTGAGAATTATTGTTCATATGACTAGAGTATAAATGATTATACTAAAAAATCACTCCAAAATATATTTTCAGAAAAAATGTAGTGGAATGCAATTGTCTACTTAAATACCAACTTCCTAGACATAATTTTATCAAGATAAGTAATTAATATCACAATAATTAACAACAATTATACTTGACAATAACTATTAAATAAACATAAAAGAGAACACCAAAATTTAACGAAGTTTAACCAATTATGTATATATCTTCGGACACTACCAAAATAATATTTCACTAATTTGAGGAAATATTACAAAAAAGAGAGAAAGAATACAAATAGCCTAAATATTGGAGAAGGCTAATTTTGTGGGATAATGTAACTAAGGGGGGAGGATTTTTTTTATAACTAAAGAATTCCTCCCATTTTAATAAAAATCCCGATGTGGGATTTGATTTTGCCAAAAAATAACAAATCTCCACATTCGCAAAATTTCATACAATTCTCCTTCAAATCCAACCTCCAGTAGTATTTGTAAATTTCATATTTCAATTTGTAACAATATTGATCAAGTCTGAATAATGTGTAAACTTAACCGTAGTTACCATTTTTGTCATTATATCAACAGTATTCTTAATGGTTTAAATCTTCTATATTATAACTCTACCTTCTTTCAGAATCTCCAATAAAAAGTGATATCGAACATCGATATGTTTCATCCTTGCATGATAAACCTGGTTCTTTACGAAATGAATAGCAATCTAACTATCACAATGCACTTTGATGTGCTTTTTCTCCATTCCCAGTTCACCAAGTAACCCTTGAAGCTAAATTGCCTCCTTTACAGCCTCTGTCATTGCCATATACTTTGCCTTTATAGTAGATAAAGCAACTGTTAACTATAAGGTGGACTTCCAACTGACTGGTGCCTTTGCAAAAGTAAACACATAACCAGTAGTTTATCGATGCTTGTCCAAATCACCATTATAGTCAGAATCACAATACCCAACTACACACTGACCATCTTGCCTATCCTGCTGATATACCAAACCAATATCTATGGTGTTTAGAATATATCATAGAATCCATTTCATAGCTTACCAATGCTCCTTTCTAAGATCATGTACGTACCTACTCACAACCCTAACTACCTGTGAAATATCATGCCTCATACACACTATTGCATATATCAAGCTACCAACAACACTTGCATACGGTACTTTTGACATGTATTCTCATTCGGCATCATTCTTTGGTAACATGGAAGCACTAAGTTTAAAATGAGGAGCAAATGGTGTACTAACTAGTTTTGACTTCTCATTCATTCCAAAAACATTTTAGTACCTTCCTTATATATTCTTTCTGAGACAAATAAAGCCTCCCCAATTTTCTATCTCTGGATATTTCCATGCCAAGAATCTTTTTTGCTTCACTGAGATCCTTCATCTTAAACTCCTTATTTAATTGAGTTTTTAATTTCACAATTTCTATTTGACTCTTGGATACTATCAGTATATCATCAACATAAAGAATAAGATATATATAAGATCCATCTTATAGCTTATGCAAATACATACAATGATTATATTTACTTCTCATGTATTTATGCCCTATCATAAACTTATCAAATCGCTTGTACCACTACCTCAAAGATTGCTTTAATCCATATAATGATTTTTTTTAATTTGCAAACCATCTTTTCTCTACCAGTAACTTTGAATCCATCTGGCTGAGTTATATAGATTTCCTCATCCAAGTCTCCATGTAAAAATGCAGTTTTTACATCTATCAGAACTAGCTCCAAATCTAACTATGTTATCAAAGATAATAAAATTATGATGGAGGAATGCTTTACAACTGGAGAAAATACTTCATTATAATTAATTTCCTCCATCTATGCATAGCCTTTAGCCACCAATCTTGTTTTGTAGCTAACATTATCCTTGTTTAGAAATCCTCTTTCTTTGCATATACCCATTTGAACCTGATTGTCTTCTTTTTCTTCAGAAGACTAGCTAGTTTCCATGTCTGATTCTTTTAAAGGGGCTACATTTCTTCATTCATGGTGATCCTTCATTTATCTTGTTATGAACTTTGGACTGCTTGATTATAAGCGGCAAGAATGTCATTAATTACATTTGGTGATGTAGAAGCAACCATATTAGGATATCGAGCATGTTGTCTAATGGTCCTCTTTTCCTTCCTTAATGTAATTGATTCATATTGCTGTGGAGGTTTTTGGGTCTGAACTTCTTCTTCATTTGACTCTTCTTCTATCATAGGAGAGTCATCATTAGTTTCTTTATTGGTTGGGATAATTCTTTTGCCATCAAACTCCACCTGTTTAGGAGTACTATCTTTTTTCTCTATCTTTTCAAAAGTTACCTTTCTCAACATGGTTAATTCATCAAAGGTAACATTCCTACTAAAGAGTACTTTTTTTATTTCTGGACACCAAAGACAATAGCCTTTCACACCAGATGTGATCCATATAAATATTTCCTTCTTTGCTTTTGGATCTAACTTTGACTCCTTAACATGATAATATATAGTGAAACCAAACACATATAAGGAATCATTATCTATAGCAAGTTTTCTAAACCATTTCTCCAATAGTGTTTTACTACCAATAGCAGTCGATGGTAAACGGTTAATAAGGTGATGAGCATATACCAAAGTCTCAGTCCAAAATTCTTTGCCTAATCTAGCATTGAACAACATACACTGAACCTTCTCCAATAATGTGCAATTCATAAGCTTTACCACCCTATTCTATTATGGTGTATATCTGATGGTGAAGTGCTTGACAATAACTTCATCTTCACAGAATTTCAAATATGGATTATTTTTTAACTCTCCATTATTTTCTGTATAGAGAAGTTTGACTTTTTTGCCTATTTAAGTCTCCATTTTTTTTCATTTAAAAAAATTCCTAGGACCTCATCCTTCATCTTTATTGTATACACCCATACTCTTCAGGAAAAAACATCAACAAATGAAATATAATAGTGTTTTCCTCCTAATGAAATGTTCTTAGAAGGCCCCTACACATCTAAATGAACATAATCCAGAATACCTTTAATATCATAGATGGCTATTCTAAATTTCACCTTTGTCTTCTTCCCTTTGATGCAATGCTCATAAAAATCCAATTTGCAAGCCTGAGCTCCTTTTAATAATTCTTGATCTATCGACAATTTCAAAGATTTTTCTCCAGCATGCCCCAAGCACATATGCCATAACTTGGTTACTTCTAACTCTTGATCAATCGTAGAAGTTGTCGCTGCTATTGTCCTAATAATTATACTACCTAGAAAGTAATACACATTATTTCATTTCTGAATCCCCTTTATTATCACAAGTGCACTAGAGATGATTCTCATTATCCCATCTTTCGCCCTTACTTCAAAACCTTTTGACTCTAAGGTTCCAACATAAATGAGATTACTCGTCAAATCTGACACATGATGAACACCTGTTAAAGTTCTAATTGATCCATCTTCATTGCTCAAGAAAATTGAACTAATCTCATGTGTGTTAAGAGGGGCATTATTTGCTGTGTAGACAACTCCACTTTTTAATTCTTTAAAGTTAAAGAACCATTCTCGATTGGGAGTCATATGGTGACTACATACTGAATCTAACAACCATGAACTTGAACAGCTAGTTGATGGTGTAGCAATAATTGAAAGACCTGAATTTGCATCATCATACTCAGCTACATTTGAATTTGAGATAGCATTTCCCTTTCCAGGTTTGCCTTTATCTCCCTTTCTAGGTTTGCCTTTATCCTTTAGTTTAGGATAATCTTTCTTCCAGTGCCCTTTTTTCTCGACAAAAGGCACATTGATCTTTGCTTAGTTTGGACTTTGACTTTGATCTCCCTCTCTTTAGTTTATTCTGACTCTTTGAACGTCCTCTAACAACTAGAGCTTCTGCATTTACACTTGTATTTTCTTACTTTTCTTTCTTTTGTATTTCATAACTATACAAGGTTATAGTTACTTCACTTAAAGACACAATAACCTTTTTATGAAGTAGAGCAGTTTCAAGATACTCAAACTCATTAAAAAGTTATCCCACCAACATCAAAGCCAGGTCTTCATCATTAAAAGTCACATCCATATTCATCAAATTAGTTATCAACTAATTAAAGTTAGTAATGTGATCATTCATAGTAGTACCTAAAATATAGTTAATGTGGAACAATCTCTTTTTCATATAGAGTTTGTTTTAATTATTTTTCTTCAAGAATTTCTCCTCCAGTGCATTTCATAATTTACTTGCAAAAGTTTCTTTAGAAATGAATACTTATGCTCTTTAGAAAGACATGATCGAATGGTACCATATGCCAATCTATTAATTGTCTTTCATTCTTTCTCCTTAACATCATATGGTTTCTCTCATTCAATGGCAATGTCTAGACCCTACTAAAAGAAGGCATCTAAAACCTACTTTTCCACATGTCAAAATGACCAATGTCATAAAAAATCTTCATTGCAAATCTCATATTTGTCACAGCAATTCTTACCAAAATTGAAGATGATGAAGCTATTGATGTTGATATGGATACTTTTATTTTGTTTGTCATTTCTACTACAAACTCTATTTAATAGTTATTGATGCGGAATGCCAACTAGCACAAGGATATTTTTTCTGATATGGAAGATCAGCTTAAGCCATAACCATAGAGCATAGTAAAATAAATTAAGAGCTCTTATACCAATTGTTGTGGAATTCAGGTTAATTTCCTTTGATAATAACAAATTCACCTTGAGAACTATTGTTCAAGTGACTATAGTGTAAACGATTGTACTACAAAATCACCCCAAGGTAGATTCCTAAGAAAGGTGTGGTAGGACACAATGGTCCACTTAAATACCAACCTCCTAGATAGAATTTTACCAAGACAAGCAATTTAATAGCACAGTAAGTAGCAACAACTATACCAAATAATATCTATTAAATAGACATAAAAGATAACATCAAAATTTAATGGGATTCAACCAATTATACTTACGTCCTCAGATACTATCAAAATAATATTTTACTAATTTAAGAAAATATTACAAAAAAGAGAGAAATAATACAAATATCTTAAATATTGGAGAAGACTAATTTTATAGAATAATATAACTAAAGGGGGGAGGAGTTCTTTTATAACCAAAGAACTCCTCCCATTTTTATAAAAATGGGATTTTGCCAAAAAAACAACAATTACTTGGTTTATTTTAAAAGTGATTTATTTAATTTTAAATTGTAGCTTTCCAAATACATTATCAGTCATGAAATGCTTAGTTTTATTATATCTAACTAATTCATGCATGCCATATATATAGCACCACTCTCAATTGGATTTCTAGCAACTTTTAGAATATGAATATATGATTGTAGCTTGCTACAAGGACCTTAATTAAGGGAGAAGCATATTAAAAGCCAAATGTTATATAAAGAGCGTAAACCCTAGTTTAGTTACTCAATTCAAGTTTAAGATACAATAGGTTAAATTAATAATTGACGGATGTTAGTGAATAAATGAATAAAATTCAGGGGTAAATAATGATTAGCACATATATATACATTAGCACATTAGCACATATATAATTATTATACTTTGAAGAAGATTGAATTTCATTGATTGAAAGTAACGATTAAAGCAGCTTCTATACATTTACACATATAGACAAGAAAGGTAGATTAAAGACAACAAACATATGATAAGATGAACTAAGTATTCAGAAGTTTAAATTTGTCCTAACCTTATATGTATTGGATTAAGTTTTCAAATCTCTAAATTACTCTATGATCACTACTCATTTATGGTTCGTATGACACACGAAAAGAATCATCATATTAAAGTTGAAAAGGAGATAACATAGTGTACGAGTTCGAACTGGGAAATGAGACAAGCGCAAAAGGCCTTTCTGAAAGGAATATATCTAAAAAAGAAAATAGGTTGATTAATTACAACCTTTTTCCCAATAGAAGAAATGGCTTGGAATTGAAAAGTTGTGGGTAGCTGTAGCTACAACACTTTCTTTTCGCTTTGTGTAAAAGAACTTGACCCTTTCATAAGACAAGTCACATATCATTCATAAGGGTCATAGTACATGATGAACTATCATATCTCATATACATTTATAATGTCTTGATGGATTACACAATACTTATAAATGAGATGTTTTGTAAGATTAATTGATGTTCCATGGACCGTGGTGATGTATAAAGGTCACCCATAATTAGACCAGAGTTTAGGCAAAAGGATTTCACATGGGTCACTTGCCGCTAGCCTTGGCAAAAATGACCACACAAGGTCACTTAATTTAATAAAAATCAAGAAATAACATACAAAAGAAGTTGAAGAGCTAGGGCAAAAAATTTTAAACTATGGACATTTAATTAATTTTAATTTAAAGAAATAAGATTTTTGTGATGATGGTGGAGGTAGTAGAAATTATGGTGGTGATAGAAATAATAGAGGTTATGACGATAGTGTGCAACCACTATATCAAGAAACTGTGGTGATAATGGTGGTGTTGGCAATGGTGGTGGTAGTAGTGATGCAGGCACTATAGTGGGTATGGTGGTGGTGGTAGAGATGGTAGAAGTTATAGTGGTGGTGAGATAGTGAAAGTTATGGTGGTGGCGGAGGTAATGGTGATAGTGGTAGTAGCAGAGGTTGTAATGATTGAGAAAATTGTGATAATATTAAAATATTAATTGAAAAATTTTTTAAAAAATCTTTTTAAAACCTTTTATAATTTAAAAATTTAGAATATAGTTTTTTAATTTTTTTAAATTAGAAAATATCACAATTAAATAATAAATTTTATTTTTTAACTTTTTGAATTTCTTTTAAAAATGGACCTTATTTTTTTTAAACTAAACTATCAAATCAACCTAGCCTCACTTTTTTTTTATAATTATTTCTAGTATGTGATACTTACAAGACTTCGACTAAATTCAAATTAAATTAGATGTATTTCATTACGAGAGCAAAAAAATTTTTATTACTTTTATTAATAAAATTTAAATTTAAAATTTTATTTAAAAAAATTCAAATTTTATATGGTAGTGTGACTAGTTTTGAATTCAACCATCACTTCTATAAGGAAACAATTTGAATAATTGAGTAATTAAGGCTATTATGCTTCATATTGGGGTGATTAATAGTTAATGGGGAGATTATTACCTATAATTAAACTTTTACACTAAACATTTTTTTTTCTCAGTTCCCCCCAAATAAAAAAAATCATTTGCTCCTTTATCATCATGTACTTCATCTGAAAGTTATCATCCAATAATGAAATAGTTAATTATATTTTCAATAAAATTACACCAATTTAGTTAATTATTATAATGTCAAGATTATTTAATTCTACACTGTTTTATTTTAAAAATCTAAACAGTATTTTAAAGAGTTAGTTTAAGATTTTTTCTCTAAAGTAAATTTATTTCTCACAAAAAAACTAAAATATATATAAAAAAGCATCTGATGGCTATTGCTCTTATAAATATTCCTCCATATATTTTTGTTTATGTAGTTTATTATATTGTACTATTTGGTTTCTAATATTTAAATTTATATTATTTTTCATTCTATTTTTGTAAAATTACACGCTTTGTCCCCTTTTGTCAAATTTTCGGTTATAATTATTGCTAACTGACATGACAATTATCAAGTAAATATTATTTGTCTCCCTCTACTTAAATATAATATAATATACTATCAGCCCCTAACATTTAAAAATTAAAATTTTTATTATTAAACTATTTTTTTAGAATTTAACTATAACATGATAATTATATCGTTTACATAAAAATATAAAATGCATAATTTTAGTTTTATATAATTAAAATTTTAATTAAATATCAATTAATTAGTGTTAGTTTAAATATCTTTACTTAAAAAATAACTTAAAATATTTATGTTGCATTAAAAAAACTTAATAAAATCAATTCTCCTTTTACTTTAGATTCTTTATTTGAATTGTCAGTTTTAATTGTTGTTGTGTGAATAAAATTATTTAAAATTATAATTTTATTCATAAATATAATTTTTTTTACTCAATAATCAAAATAACAATCTAAATAAAAATCAAAATTTAAAAATTAGAAGGATAATTTACTTGGCTAATTTTTTTTTATGTAATATATATTTTAAGATAATATTTAAGTAAAAATATTTTAACATTGGGAGTAATTAATTGTTATTTGATTAAAATTTTGATTAGATTAAAGATTAATTTTCTATTTTATTTTTTATTAAAATATGTTTAATAAAATTATATTTAAATATTTTTAATAAAAGTATTATTTTTATAGTCAATTAATGATAATTTAATTTAACATAAATTTTGTTAAACTATTAGTTTAATAATAAAAATTTATTTTATAAATTTTAGGAGCAATTAATGTAATATATTCAGAAAGAGAGGGCAAATAATATAATAAATTCAAGTAGATGGATTCAATAGTATTTGTTTGATAATTGTTACATCAGTTAATGGTAATTCTGACAAAAAATTTAACAAAAGAGGTAAATAATATACTTTTACAAAATAAAAAAATATATAAATTTTAAATGTTAGAAATCAAATAGTATAATATAAAAAAATCACATGGAAAAATAGTAATTCACCCTACATTTTAATTCTTTTGCCAGTTTTCTAACTCTTGATTTGTATAAGTTGTTTTCTTATACTTTGTATCTTTGTATTTAAAAAAATGAAAATAATTTGTTTTAAATAAAATTATAAATTAATTTTCAAAATACATATAATTTTTTGAAATAGTAAATTTCAAAATATGAGTAATAAATTAAATTAATAAAACTTTTAGCTAACAACATAATTAAAAACTTAGTCAAAGGTAAATATATATTTGAACTTCGTGAGAATGCATAGATATATGAACTTATCTGGATAGGCAAAGTAACCATAAAACACACATATGGCTGGGGCTGTTGACATTACATATAAAATTAAATATACAAAAAACAAAAATGATAAAGAAAAATGGAAAATGAAAGGAACTAGAAGCAAACAAGAAGGTGGAAGCTTCTAAGTTCAGACCATTTCCATCTTCAAGTCCCAGCATGGAGTTTAGCTTTGTCGAAGTCTGGTCATGTACCCATGAGACCGGAAACTAAGATTTTGGACACAAACTACCATAAGACTATGTCTACTTGAGATGGCTTCAACGTTGTTTCTTAATTACTTGGCATTACATATTACTTTCTAAGTATAGTCAAGAAAATGATAGTTATAAAAATAGCTTTCATGTGATTAATTTTCTCTGGAAAACAATAAATATAACATGTTATATGCTTAATTTAATACGTAAATGTATTTAACTTATCGTTTATTTTAAAATTAAAATTATCTACAGATATCTGTATTTTTTTTATTTTAAGAAAAAGTTTTGATATGAAGTATAAAAATTTAACAAAATATATATATATATATATATAGCGTCATGCTGCGGAGGATACTTAGTTTGTTTTTTCTTTAATTAATTAATTAATTTTGTTTTCTGTGAATTTTGTCGTCCATGAAAATGACTTGGAATTGGAAGACGTGAGCAGAAAAGAACGTTGAAGATGGTCTCTTAGCACAAAAGATTTAGGGCTCAGGCCCACCATTATTTATGGAGAATACGCAAGTCAACAAACGAATCGGAATGACTATCCAAATCTGAAATAAAAATGGGGTTGCAAGAGATGCTTGTGTAATTTGTGGATGCTGCAGTGTTCTCAGTTTCAGCAACTTGCACACCGGGAAAAGAAAATGTCAATTTTTGTTGCTAGCTAGTTACTCGAAGAAAAGAACAAGTTTTGTTGACTTTATATTTTGTATATAAAGAGATAAATGTTTAAAAATTTTACTTCTTTTTACAAAATTTATTTAATTTAAGTCAGATTAATCAAATATATATGCGACCACCATATATCAAAAATGAAACGTAAAAAATTGTGTCATCATAATTTATTATTACTATTAATTACCTCTAATATTAGATAGTTATAGAATTCCACTAATTTGGATTGAATTAGATAGATTTTATAGGGAGGGTAAAATTCTTTTTGCCTCTATTATATATAAATTTAAATTTAAAATTTAATTTCTTTGATCACATTAACAAATAAAACATTGATAATTCATAAATCTCAATATTGTAGAGCAAAATGTAAAGTGGGCACTGACATGAACAAAATTGAGTTAAGAATTTTCTTGGCAAGCTTTTAATTTTCTTTTGAGGAAAAAACCAACTGCCCATTTAACTTTAAGAGATAAAATAATTAATGCATAATTGATGGATAGATAGATATAGCTACCTAATACAAAAACCATATGCTGCTTTTATATCACATGGACCGACTCATGACCCTACAATTTGAGCTAAATCTAAGATGCATGTGTTTGACTTCCGATTGGCAAAAACCGAAGCCAAAGAATCAGTTATCACATCAAATCACACCATTTCAAAATGGGTTGCTTTTCTGCTTCCAAGTTGATAGATAATTTAATTTGGGAGGCAGAGCTGGTCAGGCCGGTTATTGCTGCCAGCTTTGACCGACATTTGATCTTTCCTCCTTTCTTATTTATTTGCGCATTAAAGAATATATATATGTTCAATTTATACATATAATTATTATGAATAATAAAGCTGCGCATGTGATGAAAAAATATTTTATTTTATTAAAGTTTAAAATTGAATTTTGTTGAATGTATATCGAATTAAATCATTTTAATTTTAAATCGAATCAAATTAAATTATATGAATAATTTGTTACAGTTATAAATTTTTTTATAAATTTTCAAAATCTAACATATGTATATAAAAAAAAAATTAATTTCTACATATAAATTTTAAAACAATACATTATATATAATTATTATTATTATAATGTTGAATATGTAATTAAATTATAAGTAAATATAATCAATTAATTGAAATTTGCAAAACCTTGTTACTTGGTCAAGAATTAAACTTGGATTAATACACTGTAACTGGATATCGTCATGTACATGTTTATAACATTTAAACACACATGTATTTTACACATTGTGTTTCTACTCTATGCAGAGAATCTGAGCCCACATCTCATCATAATATATATTTTTTTCCATCAATTTAGAAAGAAAATTTCATAGGAAGTGTTATTTGGATTATTTTTTTTTTAGTTGAACTTAACTATGGTCATTTTTCGGCCGATAAACTATGATCATATTCATTTCCAAAAATGCCCAAATGGGCGGCATAATTTTTTCTCCTTCTCTCCTCCTAAAAGAATCATGATTTTTTTTTTTCACATAATATATCTATCATTTCCTATAATTGTCATTTTTTATTAATATGACATTTTAACTTATATTTTTATCATTTCAATACTTAAATTTGTCTAAAATATACTAATATGATGACGTAATATACCTATCATTTTATGTGTTTATCACTTTTTATTAGTTTAACAACTCTATTTGTAAATTTTGATCGGTCATCGTTCAAAACCCTAAATTTTAAGGGGTTTTCATATAAATGTATTAAAAACCAAAAAAAACTTTCAAAAATCCCGTTGACTGCAAAAGCTTTTAAAAATATTTTTACAAAATTAATTCTTTCAAAAATAATTCATTCCTCTTACCACTTTTATTTTTAGGGTTCTTTTTTTTTTTCCTTTTTACTAATTTTTTTCAACTCTTTTTTTTACTTTATACTTTTTTTTCAACATTTTATTTTTTAACAATTTTTTTGCTTTATATTATTTTCATTTATTTTCTCAATATACTTTTTTTTATTGTTTTCATCTATTTTTTTCTCAATATTTTTTTACTCAACATTTTTTTTCTATTTTTATAGTATTATATTTATCTTTTTTTTCTCAACATTTTTTTTCTTATGTCTTCATCTTTTTTTGTCAACATTTTTATTTTTTTTTATTTTTAAGATACTGTCTTCATTTTATTCTCAATTTTTTCTTTTTTTTGCTATATATTTTTTCTCTTAAGACCTTTTTTTTTTCAAATGAATAATTATAAACTAAACATTTTCAATTATTATTAAACCAAGCAATAAATATCTTCAATTGTTGTAATAACAATAAATAAATAAAATTTTTTACTTTTATATTTCTAAAGAATAAGAATTTTATTTTTTTTACTTTAATTTTTTTATTAAAATGTCTAACAACTTCTTTTTTAAAAAAAAATATTTGATACTTATTAATCATCAATATATAATAAGTTTACAATTCTTATGATGTATTTGCAACATAAAAAAAAAGTTGAAAATCAACAAAAATCAACAAACCGAAAAAAAATAAAAACTAAAAATAACAACTGAAACAATAAAATAACAAAAATCAGCAACAATTTATGTTGTTGATTATTGTTTATTTTTATTTGTTTATGTTGATTTATTTTATTTTTTACTACTTTTTAAATAATTTTTTCATTATTAATGACAAAATTAAGGTTATAAATAAAATTTTTTACTTTTATTAGTATTAATGATAAAAATAATAATTTTTTATATATATCTCATAATTTTTATTGTTATTTTTTTATTTTTAAAAAAAGTCAACAAATATAAATAAAGAAAAACAACAAAAATAATTGAAACTTATAATTGAAACAACAAAAGCAACAAAAATCAACTAAAACCAACAAAAGCAACAAAATTTTACAGTTGTTGATTGTTATTTATTTTTGTTGATTTTTATTTTATTTTTTTTTTCAATTTTTCCATCATTAATAATAAAATTAAGATCATAAATATAATTTTACTTTTATTAGTATAAATAATAAAAATAATAATTTTTTTGATATAATTCATAATTTTTTTTGTTATTTTTATTGAAAAAATAATTATTGAATACTTTGGGTAATTTTTACTTTAATTAGTTTAATTTCTAAATTCTTAATAATTATGAAAAAAAAATATTGAAAACTATGGGTAATTTTTTGTTTAATTAGCTTAATTTTTATATTCTAAATATTTAAAATATACAAATCAAATAAACACATACAATAAATTCAAATTAAATATGACTTTAAAAATAATAAATAGGTAAAAAATGAACTAAAAAAGAAAAAAATGAAAAAAAATAAAAACATAGAAAAAACGCTGAAGTTGGCCATCACCTTTCAAAAATGGCCTAAAATCTTGACAACATTAAAAATCAAAGAAACAAAACTGAAAAGAAAAAATGTGTCCAGCCACTAATGATATTAAGTGCGTTGACTAGGAAATGGAGTAAAATTTCCTCCTAAATTAATTCATCCTAGCATCTCCTTTAATTATCAATTGAAAACCCTAAATATAATTAAAGCCGGAATCGAGATTGAATGCTTTGTTTCAGAGTGTGAAAAATTCAGAGGTTGCAGCCATGGACGCCATTGTTTTGTCCTTCTCTTTGTATATATCTCCTCCAATGTTGCAGCCATGGACGCCATTGTTTTGTCCTTCTCTTTGTATATATCTCCTCCAATGTTGCAGCCATGGACACCATTGTGTTCTTTTTCTTAGGCGGATGTGAACCCCTTTTTCCACTTGGATTTTTTTTTTCCCTCAATTTTGTTTAAAATTGCAAAATTTTGTTAATGTTTTTTTTTTTCCTTCTAAATAATATCTTTAAATGATTTTAGATTCAGAGATGGATTAAAATATGATATACGTTCTTGAATATTTTGATTTAGCCGGTTGTTGCAATGAATTTATGATTTTTGACTTTTGGAAAAAAAAAAAAAATGATATGCATCATTCTTGCTATTTCTCTTTTTACTTGATGCTTAAATCTAAAAGATCAAATCATGGATAAAATTTTTTGTTGGACTGAGATCAGAAAAAATGGGATGAAACTGGTTCTGTGACCGTGGATGTTGTGCATAAACACAGCAGAAGAATATTCCAATAAGAAATAGTAAATGATAGTTTATCTTTGCAATAAATATTTGCAAAATAATTCTAAAACCACCTATTCCATAAATTTCTTTATCAATATAACTATAATAATGATAAATATCTTCTAATAACTAATTTAAAACGATGTCACGATTTAAATTCAAGATGTCACTTAAGCGAAAACCATTATTACTAGTTAATCTCAACAATTATAAGTCTTAGATCCTTTTATTTTTATAATAAGCTATGAAAATTTTGACTTTATAATAAAAATATTTAGATGAAAGGGCAAAATTATTATTGAAAGCTTATAATAATGGCAATTTAGTCAAATATTAAAAATTCTAACAAGCAATAATTAAAAAGCTTTATATTATTAATAGAACAAATAGGTGTTGAGTACTTAACAGGCATTAGCTATTGATTCTAAAAGGTGTAGTCAACCATAATTTTTTGCTTAAATTATTTGGATTAAACAACTACTAATAATTGGATCGAAAACATCCAGTGACAACTGAAAAAAAACATAGAGAGAGAGAGAGAGGCATTTCTGCAGTTTTGCAACAGAAGGGATAATATCAGAATTATCAAATTCTTTCCTGATGTGGAAAATTATATATTCCACAGTTCAACAATGCCAAGCTAGCCGTTATGCAATAGCAACGCAGACATTCATGTGCTTGCAGTGCTGGAAAGAAGCTTTTCAGGTGCTGTAGCATACGTATGTTCATTGGGTTAGAAATCCAATTACACCAGTGCAATGGGCCTCCACGTCAAGTTGATAAAATTGTCACCAACTCGCTAACCATGCATAGCCAGCTACTATAGGTGTGAGTTCAAGTGGTAAATTCTCTTTTTATAATTTCAATTATACATTTTGTTTCAAACTATTTTTTTTTAGTGAAATTGTGATTTGTTTTCACAATATTAAGTATATAATTAATTCTTTTCTTGATCGATAATAATTTTAAAAAAAATTAAATAAAACTTCAATAGAATCACAAAAATATAAAATACTCTATACCCATGACTACCTATATTTCATCTTGGATAATATACTTACAAGTAAACTAATAGGCAAGTTATTCTTATTAAGATCTCTTTAAGAGAATATTTATTATGGGAATGATAAATTTTTTAATGTGAAAACTAAATGAGAAAAATAGATTAAAAATAAGATTAATCCCAGGTTTAAGAAAATGAAATAAAAATAAGATTCACTTGAATAATAAATGAGACTCACAACCCACTATCACAAAGTTTCTAAAGGAAATGCCTGCCCCCACTAGCCCACCTTCAATGTTGTCAAGCTCACATCACCAGTGAGTCACACACACCTTAAGTCCAAGGATCTAACATGGGTCACTCATGTAAAGTTCAATGAAAACCCAAAGTACAAATACAAACAAAACACAGTGTGAAATTATTTGCTCAATAAAAGGAAAAATAAAACCCATTTGCTTACATGGACATCCTACATCATCATCTCTTGACTTACATGGCATATGACTCTTTCCACATAATCATCAAGAAAGCTTGGAAGTCGAGACATGTTCAAACATTCATAACACCACGAAACCCGTCATCTTTTACTAACAAATTTATAATTTTAGTATTCTAATTATCTAATATTATCTTTTTTTGCCCCCTTTTCTTTTTTTTCTTTTCACATTTACCCTTTTTCTTACCTTTGACTTTTTCTCTCTTTAAATGTTTCCTCTTCTCCAGCTCCCCTTTATATACTAGCTAGCTCAATCTTTTCATATACAAAACAAAATTTTGCTTTTTATTGTTCCTCTTCTCTTTTCCACTTATATCTTCTTGATTCTTCTCTTCTGCTCTGTGTTCACTCAAGAATGGATCCCCATGACTTTCCTGTCTCTAGGTCTCCAAGAAAAGAACTTCAAGGTCCAAGACCACCAGCACTGAAAGTCCGTAAAGATTCACACAAGATCAGGAAACCACCAGTAGCACCACAACCATCACAGCAGCAGCAGCAGCAGCATCAAGTAACGCAGCCGCGGCCGCCAGTTATAATCTACACAGTTTCACCTAAGGTCATCCATACAAGCCCTAGTAACTTCATGAATCTAGTCCAGCGCCTTACAGGCTCAACATCTTCTTCTTCTACTTCTTCGACCGCATATGCAACTTCGAGTACTAATTCAACTTCAACCGTTAATAATAACCCTTTTAGCAATGATGTTAGTGGTGCAATATCGCCGGCAGCAAGATATGCAGCAATAGAGAAAACTAAGACACCAAAGGAGAATATGAGGCAGCAAGTGGTGCAGCCAAGTGGGGATATGGGTTTCTTGGAAGGGATTGACATGAGTCAAGCAATTGAGAGGCCACCATCAGGTAATTTGTTTCCTGGAATTCTATCTCCAGGTCCAGCTTCGCTACCTCCAATATCACCGAACTTCTTTTCTCCACCGTCTGATCCAAATATGTTGAGCTTTCTTCACGATTTGAGCCCTGTTCTTCATGGTAATAGAAGCTTTTTGGAGGGTAGTTTCATGCCTAGTCCTTCTGCAACAACTTTTTTTTCTCCTCGCTTGAATGCTTCACCAACTCCATCTATAGACCTTTTCAATAATTTCAATAATTTCAATAACAATTTCTTTGATTATTGAACTAATATATAATTTGATTCACTATACAATTCTAGGAATCATAGACAATCATAAATAGAGATTCATTTTCATTTTCATTTATTTATTTTTTTGTTTTGTTTTTGGGTGTGTGATCATGATCTTCATTGATGGTGGAAAAGAGTGGGAGGAGATAGAAGGGCTACAGTGGAAATTTGATTTTTGGTAGGTTAGCAAGTTGGAGACTTGTTAATGGCATCATGTTTCTTATTTTTAATTTTAGTGGGTCATATGATAGGGGCAAATTTTTGCCCTATAATATTTCAATGGCCGCTTTTTTGTTTTTTTTTTTTGCCTGATACAATTCTTTTGTCATGTACCTTGTGGCATGTAATTGAAAAACAATAGCATTTCGGTTCTTAAATTTTTTTTTTTTTTTTTGACTAACACATACATATATGTATATAATAATATGCTCTTGCAATGCCAAAGCTTAAGTTTGAATTCTTCAATGCTATCTATGTCACATTTTGTGCGCAAAAGTGTGGCATTATCTATGCATCATCAGCAATAAATCAAGAAACCATATGTACATGAATATATTAATAGTATAAGTTATGTGTTGTTTAAGCTCCTTGGATTGAATGGAAATGTAGAATCAGGAACGGCTATACCCACTTTTTATCTTTGTCTATTTTGCTGTTTTTTCCTTTCCACTTGAGTTATAGCCAGGTTCATATGAAGCCAAGTTATTTGCATTGATTCCAACCACTTGCTTGCAACACCACACAAACCCTTTCGTGGAAAATAAATGGAGTAAGGTCCTAAGTAATGGCATTTTCCTGTGAAGTATGATAATGAATCAAAGAGGGTACAATTAATGCCCCATTACCATTAGTGCTCCTTCTTCTTCTTTTTCTCTCATTTAAAAGAGTTCGTGTTTTCATATATGATCATGACAGACACTATAAAGTACAGACGAGAAAAGTAAAAACTAATGAAATTTTTTTTTAAAAAAAAAAACAGAAGAAGAAAATAGTCTTAATTCTTAAGCTTTTCTTTTCTTCTTTGTTCCATGGAATTTATTATTTTGATCATTACTGAATTTTGCTTTTGTTTTCATTGCGATCACTAAATTTCACTTTGTTCCAATTTAACTATAAATTTGTCATAAAATTCATTTGTTTCAAAACGAATAGTGGGAATTGAACAACTGGATAATTAAAATAAATCCATTTTAACTTTTGACTCAGTATATATATATATATATTCAAAATTTAATAAAAATTTTCTAATTTTATAGATCAAGCAATTACATAAGCTTTTACTCTTGTATGGATGCCTTATTAAGGTTTACTTTCGATTTTCAACATTTTATCTACTGCAATACACCAATGACATTGGTTGAATATTAAGTACTCAAATGGTAAAAATTCCTTTTAACATATTAACATTATATATGTTTAGATGTAAACATTAGATTTAAAATTTTAAATTTCAAATAACATAAAATTAAATACTATTTCAGATTCTTATTGAATAAACTATTGTGGATTTATTTTGAATTTTTATTATATAAATCCATACATGTAGTTTTTAAATAAGAAATTTGATTAAATTTCAAATCTATACTCAAATTCCTTACATTCAAATATAATATTAATATAAAAATTTAATTTCTATTTCCATAATATGATAACATTCTTCCTACTATGTTAAAAAAAAAAAAATACACCAACAATTAATCATATCTGTAGTAAAAAAAAAAAAAAAACCCTCCACCTCTAACATAATTTGGTGAGTCCTTGTCAGCATTTCAATGTTCCAATTCACCAAATTCTGATAGAAGCGTAAAATATATGGAAAATGATTTATGTTATTAGTAGCTACATGAACAATATTGTCCATGGAGAGAGAAATTCATTTTATATTATTATCTCTCATTTGATTAGTCTCATATATATGATGTCAATATGTAATTTTAACTCAAAAATTTTGTTTTTTAGTATTATGGACAAAACTATTCATGTCACTACCAATGACATGTATCATTGTCCTATATTTAAGAAAAAGTTAAAATTTACTAATCTCAGAGGTCATTTGTTTCATGAAAAAATAAATGTGAGAATCACAATCTGAATAGATTCCAATTCCTATTATTTGGTTCATTACAATATTGCATGAGAATGAGAATGGTTTCCCCATCAATGAGAATTACCATTCCTCTTATTGGGTAAAGAATGATTTTTCATTCCCATTAAATTAAGTCAAATTAATTATACATTAGTCAAAATTTTAAATATTATCATATATTATTAAAATTTATGAAATATAATATTTTTAAATAATGAAATAAAATATATAAATTCATAATAATTATTATTTAATATATTTTCATATATAAATAATATTGATTCTGATTCCAATTCCTTTACAAACCAAACACTTTATTAAAATTTTCATTTCATTTTCGATTCTCCTTCATTACCTTTCCAATTCCGGGAGTAGTGAAATTGAAAATAAAGCTGAATGACCATTGGTGGAAATTACCTCGTTTTCTTGCTTTAACTTTGATCTAAGCTCCTTAAATTCATATATGAACAATGCCAATGTTCAAGTCCTGTTTCCCTTTAAATGGAACAAACTGAATCTTTACCTTTCTTGGTTTTTTTGTTTTCTTTTTTTAGCAATTGTAGTACAAAATAAAATTAAACAACAAAAGATTAGCAAGTCAATGGCCTTAGGATTTTCCCCTGATTTTAGTAACACAAAGAAAAATCAAAATTTTGGTACTGGATAAACGCAGGTCAAGTGGCTCCAATGTGATCAATATTTGACTAAATCAAATGAATTTGGACTAATTTTCACAAGTGAAGTTGAGTTTGAAATTGAGAGGAAAAAACTAAAAAACAAGCAAACCCATCGCAGACAAGTGGTTATACCTTTTGTTTCTTTGTTAATAATTGACTTTGACTTTGACTTTAAATTCAGAAAACTTTAAGGTGCATACTATTATACGTATCAGTATTGAAATGTTCATAAGACTTTCCATAGAAGAAATAAACATTGTAAGTATAGATTCATCAATGTTATACCCCACATTTTATTACTTGAATATGACACAAGACACTTGCAAGTTGACCACATTTGTACAAAGACAAAGGATTGGTGCTCTTAACCTGGAGTTTCAAGAGATATACTTTGCTTTTGGGGCCACAAAGTCAAAAAGAAAAAAAAAATGTTCAATTTTATACTTGAACTTGCTTAATCTTTCTGTGGTCATGTTTATATTTACTGTTATTTAAAAGACCATCCCAATGTGGGAGTGGTTAAGAATAGAAGAATAGAGGAAGACAAAAACAGTCCATAAAAGATGAAATTTATATTATTATAATAATCAAGTTGTGAAAGTAGTAGTTATTGATATTACCTTTTTATTTTTTGACAAATTTGGCAGAATTTTGTACATTTTAAGGTAAAGACATATCAAGTAAAATTCACGTTTTTAAGATTAGAAAATTTTAGATTAAAAATGTTACATACTGAAAAACAATGAAATAATTAGAAATATCTTGTTTAGAGACGTGAATTCTTTTTTCAATCTTGAAACATCATAGAAATTAATTAATGAGTTAAATCGGAGCATAATTTAATTATCCTTTTTAATGTTTTGCTAATACTTGATTATCATCATTATATCCACCAATATACCGTAACGTTAAAAAAATCTGACAACTTCTGATAACCAACCAAAAAAAATAATCATAAAATCTAGATCTATAAATCTAAATATCAACTTTGATAAACACTAAAATATATTTATAATTTATAAATTTCAGAATAAACAAAGAAACAAATATTTAGTTCTTTGGCCATATCACCTAACATCAAGAAAAAAAAGAAAGAAAGAAAAGATCTAGAACAATTTAGCAAATTTCATAACAAGGAGGAAACGGTCTCTTTCTTGTTTTTCTCCTCTCTTTTCTATCTCTTTGAGTAATTTCACAAATGATTTTTAAGTGTTTAGAGTGGTTTTAGCCATTATTTTCTACTTTTTTTTTTTTCTCACTTTTATATTTAAATAATATAAATTTAGTGTATTTATTCTTATTTTTGTGATATAATTTACTAAATCTTTAAATTTAGTTTGGTATTGTGATTTTTTTTTTTTTTTGGTAATTTTATGGTCTGGTGTATGAAATGGAACCTGAATCGATGCATTTATATGATAATAGTTTACAAGAAAATTCTTAGATTTAGCTTTAATATCCACTCCTTAGTTACATAAGATAGATAAAATATGGAGGTTATGGAATATTTTTAACATTTTACTATTGAAATTCATATTATTTTTATATTTCTAGTGTGATTATTTTAGTTTAGATGATATATTTCTTTTCCGGATTATATATCGATAATTATTTTTCATGTATTTCTCTTGAGCAATGGATGTCTTTGTTGAAAAAAAAACAATTGTTGAAATATAAAGTTAGATTTGGGTTGGCATGTCATTAACAGGCTTGATTAATACTTAATTAAATCCATCATCATGCCATATGTCAGCCTGACAAGCAGGAAAAGTTGGAAATAATCAAGTAAATACTTTTCCAATAGTTAATTTTAAAATCTAGAGTGCGGACCATGTCAATTAGACTAGATTATTGAGCAGCAAGTATTTCATACTTCTTGGTTACATTTTGATATCCTGGGTATAATTAATCAACAAATGCAACTGAGTCATTCAATAGCATTCATTTTCATCATCTGACTTTTCTTGAGAATGGTGAAAGGTAGAAAATGAATTTACCCAACAACCTATTGAAGTTGATGAATAAGCACAGTGGGTAAGCTAAAAACATTACACAAATTAACCAAATGAGAAAAAAGAATCAAATAATGTGCTGAACCTTTTCACTGTGATCTAAAACTTGCTCAAATATTTAGGACCAACTCAGTGTTTTCATTTTCATTGCATCAAAAAATTTCATGTTAACTCTTCAACCACGCTCCAGTCAATTGCAAATTCCTGCTCTAAACATGTTCATGTCTCTCTATGTTCTTGGCTTTTGAAACATAGGAGGTATTTACAGGTATAACAGAGCATAACAATGCTATTTCCAAAAAAGAGTAGTTGCCCCATAGGGGCTTGTACTCATAACTGTATGCTGAGTTATGCGGGTATGCGGCACTGCCACCGGTGGAAATAGCAACTGTTAAACAAGAAGTGCACGATAACACCGACTTTGTTGACATTGTTAACAGTCATAACACTGATGGGCTGAGTGCGGAATGTACTGAGCTCAAATTATTACTGCCATTGCTTAAATGACTTACAGGAGACTGGTTATCCCAGGTTAAGTCCTTTAGAGGCCGTTGCTCCTTTTCATGGACATCATCAACTGCTACATGTGGAGACCGCTTTCCCTTGAATACTCCCCACAAATAAAATTTTGCCTGGAATCCTGCATATCAATATAAAGATGAAGTTTAAATCAACATTAACTAAACATTTTTGTTGCACAGAGCTTTACGGCAGATAATTATATAAACTTACTCCAAAATTCCATTGGAAGTACTGTAGAAGAGAATATCAAGAGTTCTGCATTTTGAACAACTACTCTCATGGCACAGTCTCTCCGGATCATGTCATCTACCAGGCCATCAAAAACCTTTTCATTCCTAGTGTAGAAGAGGGAACAAATGTTTAAAAGAACCATACAAAAAAAAAAAAAAAGAAGGGCGACACAACTATCAATGCCCTACCTTTCACTGCTTGGGAAAAAATAAAGAGCAATACTATCATCCCTTGGCCCTGACTTTGCAAAACCTTTAGGCCAAATGGTGGACCTAGGAAGTAATTCTGGTGAAAGAGAAGTTGGCATTGAATTTGCTTCCTCACCAACTTTAGGGCATGCCAGATTAGAGACATGGGCAACAAGTCCAACCATTCTAGATACTTTTTTGTCCAATATGCTCAAGCTACCCCTGTTAATCAAGCAAAGTAATCTCACAAATCAAATAATAGCCCACTAAATGATCTTAAAAGACAGATGAGAAAAATAGAATTATCTTGCCTCCAAATTGGTTCTTGAATAGGCAGTGCATGGACATAAGCCTGTTCAACAACATTTGGTTCATAAGAAATAACTAGCTGATTGTTAGCATTACAAGGTTCAGTCGCTTCATGGAAGTGGCCTTCATCCATACTGTTCCATCTTTCATCAAGCTTCTGCCCTGTCTCCTCATCCTGAGGAAAATTTGCCTCTAAGGGTATAGCCTCAAGAGAGTTCTTGTCATTTAAACATTCAGCCTCTTCATTGATGCTGCCCTCATCCAGAACATGTTGTCCTCCATGCTTCTCATCTTTCTGTCCATCAGAGCAATTCACCTCAAGTGTTTGAAGGTCACCAGGATCCAGTTTAGAATTTTTACTTTCAAGAGACTCAACTGCTTCATTGGAGCTGCGTTCACCCAATCCATCTTGTGTTCCAAAATCCTTATCTTTCTCAATAGTCTTTAAGCAATCCACATCAAGAAGTTGAACAGAGGAGCACTTTTCAAGACCTGCAACCTTTGATTTAGTCGATGAACAAGTATCGACCTTTCTTCTCTTAGATTTCTTCTTCAAATTATTGGAACGATTCCTCTTGTTCACTTGAACATCTTTGAAACTTTCAGTCTCAGTTTCTCCAACTTTAAAAGGGCTAACTTTGTCATCAGGTGATTCTATGACATCAGATGCACAATTCTCACACAACCATACCACACACTCATCAAAAGTTGCTGGCAATATAGGTAAGCAGTAACTGGAGAAAAGAGAGGACAAACCACAGTCAGACACGAACTTAGCATAGACAAAAAATATAAATGTTTAGCCATCATCATGAAGCACCTTACTCAAAATTAATACAACACTGCCCCTCCCTCTGCTCTATATTGGGGGCAAGGATCCATACTGAATTTTTTTGCAGCACAAAAAATGAGTCAATCAATCATACACAGAAAATTAGACATGGTAAACCGAGTCGAAAAGATCCTTCATTGTTTAAGAGTCATAAAATTTTATGCTTTAACATTTCTAAGTTGTAAGATCAAATGGGCAATTACTTACCGATGCACAGCATAAACTTGACATTTATCACAAAAAATCAATGCATTGGAGAAGCCTTCATCACCACAAGTCTGACAAATAGTCACCTACAACATCAAATACAAATTAACTACAGCAGGCTTCTACAATTTCTTGAAAATTCAACATTTAAATACAATCAACTGCCTATATAGTTACCACAGAATGTTTGTAAAATTTCCAGAACATTTAATATTTAAACAATTAGCAGTTCAGCACCCACATCAAACACAGCCCAAAGTTTACTCCATCGTAAGATGAATGATGAAATGCTAAATAAATTAAGCAAATCTCATTAGTTGTGTCATTTAATGTCACGTAAATCAAAGAACTCACCCTATTTAACACTAACTTGCATAACTATCACAATATGAATTAAGCAATACTGTTAACCTCCTTCCCTTGTTATTGGTCAACCACTGGGATGTGAATGGGAGACTCTAGTATTCTACAGAAATATAAAGTGCTTCTGCAATGGATTAATAGCATAGTTAAATCAACAAGTGCAGCACATATATGTGAACTGAAAGATGAGGATCTGTTAGAGCCTTCAACTTTTAAACACCAGCTATGGTTTTTCCATTTGAGAGAACACTATAAGAGGAACTATGCTTTATTGAACCAAATATGCTTCTGTCAAAATAGCAGCAGAATTTTATTTTATTTTTTTGTCTTTTTGAACAAATAAGAATGCAAATTGATAAATTTCAATTTCATTCTATCAACTTGATTCAATTTGTAATTATACAAACCCAAAACATATATTGAGGCTGATAGCTCTCCATATGCGTCAGTTAACTATCAAACAACTAATATATCCTCAACAAGAAAAGTTACAAAAAAAAAAAAAAAAAAACAGTAGAGCTTCTGAAGAAAATGGATAGGCAAATAAATTGATACACACCAAAGAGCAAGTACCTTGACCAGTCCTTATGCTTCAATCCATCAGAAGTTCTCTAAAGGTCAATTATGCTAAAAACAATATTAAATATATCACATGAATTATAAATAACTAACCTTATTAATAGGCATTTTAGATAACTTCCCATGTATTTATTTCAGTGCAATACAGAATTTTATTACAAGAAAATGATCCCTTATAGCAGATCCTAAATGAATATTTCTTTTTAAGTTGTTTTCTTCTCTCTAGTACTTGGCTTAAAAGCCAACAACAGGGTTTCCGCCAATGTACACTAACTGCAGGAACAATTACCATCAGTTTCCCAGTCACTCATGGAGATAGATCCACAGCTCAAAATTATAGTCTACTGTTCATCAAATTTATCTGCTGCTGTCTAAATAAAAGAAATTTATATGCTAGGAACAAATCACCAAGATTATACTGTCCAAGCAGAACAATTTACCATAATACTTCATGACAGGACCTACCCTCATGATTCCCAATGAAAAACACTTTCATACTATTGCAGCAAAATGGTCATTTCATTGCCCCTGGAAAAAACATCTAAGCAAGCTAACACAAGAACCAAAAGCAATCCAAGCTTTCTTACTGAAGAAATACATACCAGACCCTAGAATATTCAGAAGAGGCCTAAACAGCTAAAATGCAAGAGAATATAATGGCAAATCAGCTAACAATAACACTTAGTTGGCATGAATTCTTAAGCTTCTAAGTGATCCAAATCATCCCAGTTTCAATGATCTATATTACCAGCATAAATTTCCAAAATGAGAGACCGGATGATGAATCAAGATGACCTCACATATGAGTCAGAGTAACCACAAAATTGGTGCACTTTGCCAACCAATGACCTCTCTCTTCCTCGAGTCATAAACAAGTCAGTATTACAAATGGAGCATTTTAAATCCCGAATAAGAATTTGCAAGAACATGATCAGCTTCCTTTATGCATCTAAAATCAAACTCATGAAATCAAAACTTAGGTCATCCACAACCATACAAGCCGCTTTAAGTCCAAATTCTCCATTACATTTACAAGTAGCCTCTAATACCCACCACCAGATATGCTAAATTGAACACTTTTCATTCTTTAAAGACTAAAAATTATAATACTAATATCACACTATACAACAAGATAATTCAAATATCTTTCCTTCAGAGCCAATAAACAGAAAAAAAAAATTAAAAACCAAATTAGAATAGAACTTTTTTTCACACATAAGCCTAAAAAATTTCAAATTCAAATGGAAAAATTTCCTTTTCTTTCTTTCTTTTTCCTTGTTGAGATGTAAGCGATCAAATCAGCCCAGAATTCACAGTCGAATCATAAAAGATTCAAAACCCATGAATCAATATTGCCAAACTAAAAAGAAAATGCTTTTATTTGAAGAAGGAAAAAAAAAGCAGGAAAGGAAAGGCGACTCACCATGGTGAAAAAGGAATAAAGAAGCTGGCATGAATTCAACGATTGGAGCAGAACCCACCAGCCAAAACGAAAATAAATGAACTCATTAAACAACAACAGTAATGGGTGCAATTGCAAGAGAGGAATAATAATTGTAATAATAAGAAGAAGAAAATGAGAAAAAACACAAACAAGAACGGTGTCTTGCTTTTTATTCAGTTCAAAATCAACAAAGTTCTGTCTTTAGGGGAAAATATATATATATATATATACATAACAAAATCATAACATTTTATACCACTTGCAAGTAGGTATGCATTCAGTCGGGTCAGTTTTGGATTATTTTTTTGACAGAAATGAATTAACTAAATGAAATCGAATTGAATTAAAAAAATAAAACTGAATTAACTGAAAAAATTAAATTTTTTAAAATAAAAACCAAACTAACTGAATAAATCAAATTTTTATAAATATAAATTATTTTTTATTATTATTAGAAAATAATAAATTAAATTAAATTAAATTTCGGTTAATTCGGTTAACTAATTTTTTGACTATAAGATCAAACCGAATCAAACTAAAAATTGATTCAATCTAAAAAACTTAACCAATCAATCCAAACCGAATTGAGTCAGTTTGATTTGATCTAAAGGGTTGCACACCCCTCCTTGCACATGAAATCAAAAACCTAATTTTTCTATCATTTTTATTTGCAACACCTCAAAAATTAGAAAAATTAATCCTCCGTTCAAATTCATTTAATGGGCATTTAAGAATATCTTCAATGATACACTTTAAAATAAAAAACATATTTTAGATAATAAAGAACATGTTAAAAAATCTTTCAATATAAAGAGCAAATAATTTTATTTAAGTCAAATATATTTTTTTTATTTCACTCTTCATTTTGTTTTATCCTCAAAGTATTTAATATTAATTTTTTAATATTTTGTGAAGAAAGAGAAATAATTTTAGGTAATAAAAGAAATTAATAGAAAATAAAGATATATATGAAAATTAAATATGTATTAATTAATAGTTTATATAAAGAGTAAATTTTGGTTTTCTATATGTAGATATTTAAACTCATTCTTTAATTTATAATTTTAATTTGATAGTGGTTTGAAATATTATTTTTTATAATTACTTTTTTAATAAAAAAATTGTGTTAAATAATAAGCGGGTTGGAGGTGCTCTAATGTATTTGTTAATGAAGCTCTTTTTTTATATGTGGGGCTCAAAGATGCTCAATAATTTGAATGATTAAATAAAGAAACATAATCCTTTTTATTAAAAACTTGCAAAATAAATTTTAATAAAATATTTTAATAATTTAATTGAGTCATTTGTCAGTGTAAATGTCTGTTTAAATACAAATAAATGTTTGTTACTTATTAAAACAACTGTTTAATTTAAATTTATTAACCTGAAACAGTAGTTCCAGTATTTTTTGAACCACCAAACACACAACTTCCAGTATGTTTCTTAAGTTTGCTTTTGTGCTCTCACTTCATCTCTAAAGCATTATGAAGATGTGTAATTTCATATTGTTTTTCTTCTCATATTAATTCTTTTCTCATATCCTAAAATAATTGAAGTGTCATTTGTTAATTTTCTAATCTTAAATATAAAATTTCATAAGTTTTGCTATCTCTCTCTCTTTTTTTTTTTTTTTTCAGTCGAATCAAATTATATAATTAATCAATCAGTTGTTTTGAGTTGAGAGTTAGCATTATGTATGTAAAGTTTTGAGCTAAAAACCTAATCAGCAGAATTCTTCTTCTGCATATACCCTTCTCTCTCTGACCGATTACTTTTTTTTTTTTTTTTCTCAGTTTGTTTGAACTTTGTTTTCTTTTTGAAAATTAATGAAGCTTTTTTTTTTTGTGTTTGGTTTGATTTTCTTTTTGAAATTTAATTTTGACTTTTTTGTGTGTTTATTGTTTGTTGATTATCTTTTTTCATGTCATTCAGTTTGCGAATTCTCATATAATCTAATTGAACTTGCTTTGCGTTGTTAATTTTGGTGATTTGTGAGATTATAATTTGTTGGCTGATCGAAGGAATGCTGAATTTTAGTGGGTTCATCTTAAAGTGAGAAATTGAACATTTTTGAAGCACTGATGATGTCAAAGTTGTTAACTTTTGGAATTATAAAGTGTATCACTCTGATAAATTTTGTTTTCATACATATTGAGTAACAATATGGATGCCTCAATACCATTTACTGAGGAAGAAGTCTTCAAGTTTTTCTTTAAGGTCTTAAAAGAGACCTTCGAATATATTTGCTCCCTTGTGAGAGAAGATCCTATCTAAAGGCTACCATTAGCTCTTATCAACATCAAGGAAGGCTTCTTGGTGTTGAGAAATATATGGCAATTGCTCTGAGAAGGTTAGCATCCGGTGAATCTCAAATTTCAGTTGGGGCTGCCTTTGGAGTTGGCCAATCTACAGTCTCTCAAGTGACTTAGAGATCTATTGAAGCATTGGAAGAACGGGGCAAAAACCATCTCAAGTGCCTAATGCTAATAAAAAGGAGGTTATTGAGTCCAAATTTAAAGAATTGTTTGGATTGCCAAATTGTTGTGGTGCCATTGATGCAACACACATAATTATGACACTAACGGCTGTTGAAAGCTCAGAAAATTGGTTTGACCAAAAGAATAACTATAGCATGTTCTTACAAGGGGGGTCACCGACCATGATATGAGATTTTTTAATATTATGACAAATTAGCCTGGGTGAATGACATCATCAAGACTATTGAAATGTTCAATGTTTGTCAGTAAAGGAAGGTAGTTTGCCATATAATATACTCACATGTAACTCAGCATCAGATATGGATATGTGCTCTTGAGGAGGTACTTAACGGTCTAAAGTAAAAAATAAACTCATGCTATAAATATTCTGGCAAAGGGCATAACACGGGGCAGCAAATAATTTCTAACTATTTAAAGTTCTTAGCTGATGGAATGTAGTTCATGGATGCAGATTGGAACCCCTAAAAGTGTTAAATCTCTTGGCTCTGATACATGGGGAGATCTTCTTGAGATGTTCAATAATCTCATTCGGTGCTTGGAAAATGAGAAGGGATTTCTTTATCATGAAACAAATCTTAAGGTAATGAAAGAAGGTTTGGCTTAGTTCAAGGATGTGTTGATTGATAAGAGTATTAGATACAAGGAGGTTCGGCATCAGGAGAGCCTGGTGAAAAAGAAGCTCTCTAAGACGTTGGATCACTCTCCACATTGTTTGTTCACACTTTTACTATATTACATCTATGGGTATGTTAGGGACATTGAAGTTGATTTGTATGGTGGAATTTATAGCGGTGATGTGGGAGTCAATTTCGCTTGTGTATGGGAAGGATTTTGATTTCAGATGAAAGAAGATTTTAAGCAGGAAATTGTAGGGATGCAAGGAGTTCTGGAATTGCAAGGCCATATACGGTGCGTTACAAACAAAGAGAGGACCATAACGTACAGAGGAACCAAATTCTTTATACATAGTGTCAATCTATGATAAAACAAAATGGTATTGACGAACCAACTTAGTTGTAGTTTTTAATATTTTAAACTGAAGATGGATCATATTACGATGTGTACGGTATTTTAGCTATTCCATCCATTTATTACTTTGGTTTATCAAATTCATTATTGTTGAGTATCAAGCACTTTCTAGAGAATTGATAAATTATTTACTGCTTAAAATAGAAGGTATGCTCACCGAACATGGATACTCCTATCTATCTCTGTGAAGGTAGATGCCAAACATGCCATATTATATTGGCTTCCACAATAAAAGGATAGCTGATTTAAGTATGTTTACACTTTGCAATTTAAATTTAATTAACTATAATTTTTTATTTCCCTGTTTCAGATGTGGACAGCACTTAGATGTAACAAATTATCTCTCTAAATGGCAACAATAGTATAAGTTCCCCATAGGGATGAATAAGGCTATTAAAATTTTAAAAAAAATTAACAAAAATTAAGAAGAGATTAAGGGATGAAGAGAGTTTGACACAAATTATTTAAAGAGTTCGGTTTATTAATCAAACCTGTGTTTCTATCTAACTCTCACAAATTAGAATTTTTAACCCGCTTCAATTTATTTACTTAGATTGAATTATTACACAATGAGTTTTATACTTAACTCAAACCTTACACAAGGATTTTCAAAACTCACTCTTAAACTAACTTTCAAGTGTTTTAATGGTAAACATAATCCACTCTCAAAGAGTAATTTGAAGTTTAAAAAGAAAATTGAAAAAAAGAAGTTAATGCATGAAGGAATAAGTTCTTTAATCAACAAAGTGTGTAAGTCTTAAATGATCCTCCAGTATTTTTTTTAGTTGGAGATCATAAACTAGTTGTTGAGGTGCATTAAATTCGTCTTCAAGCTTTCATGTCTTCATTAAATGTAATAACATCTTTTTACAGGAATTTAGTATGTCATGATCATGATAGTTAATTAAACTAGCTTTAGGGGCTACTTTCTGACCATTGCCAAGTGGGTCGTGATGGTGATCACAATTGGGATTTAGATCGTGAGGACTGCAATCCATATTTGGCCTTTGGTCCTTTACATAACTCACGCTCGTGACATGCATTCGTGAGTTGAGTCACAATCATAATCATACTCATGAGGACCACTGTTCCTTTCTCCATTGAAGATGGCTTTAGTCAGGCTCATGACCTGGAACAATGGGTTAGATCACGAATACAGTCCTTATTATAATGCGAACTATGAGGACTACTGTACCTTTATTATTTAAGGATTGCTTTAGTCAAGCTCCTGAGCTGAGATCATGAGCTGGGTCACAACCATTGTCTCAGTCATGATGCAGACCATAAGCACTATTATCCCTTTATCATTTGAGGATTACTTTGTTAGGCTCGTGAGTTGAGACTATGAGCATAGTCCTGGACATAACTGCTTTCAAATTTTTTCAAGCCTTTTGAGACCCTTAGACTCATGATGATGCTCTTGATCGTGATGGGGATTGTGAGCATTATTTCTTTGATGCTTTCTTTGGAATTTTGAGTATCTTTTTGCACCTAACTTATATACACTTAAAATAATCACATTAGCAGCATAAAATCGCTTTGTTAAAATCAAAATAAGGGTAAATTAAGCCTTAATCATGCAAATGGTCAACAAATAGTATAAAAATTATAAGAAGCAAGTGTGAGCGACGAGGTCAAGGCGCGTGCCCAAGTGTTTGGTGACCACAACACTGTGTGAGCTCAGAGCCTACTAGGAAATAGAAAATGGGCTTGGGGCCCAAAATGGAGATGGAGTCACACTCGGATAAAAGTTAAGATACACTATACAACATCTGGATTCCACAGAGATTCCCAAAAGCTGTCATCAGAGATTGAGTTTAGAAACTAGATATGGGCTTTTAGAATGCCCACTCAACCTTGCAGTTGGCCTCCGTGTGTGTTTTGTATTTTATTATCTTTAATTGTTAAATTATTTCCTTATTTTAACGTGGATTAAAATTATTTTCAATTTTATATTTTAGTCAGAGTTTTGCACATTAGTCTCATTTCATGTTTATAGCCTGATATACATTACAAATAAAATAAATAATAATAATTTACAACCATTCATTCCAAATGAATAGGGATTAGGGATTACAATACTTTATTCAAAGAAAATGTGAAATAAACAAAAAATAAACCATATATAAACAAAAAATAAACTAATTAATTATACAAATAAAACATCTTAAGAACTAATTAATGGAATAACTATTTGATAATTAAAAGTTACCAAATAATTCCTGCAATAAACACAAGTTAATCCTGTCTCACTAAACAACAATATTATCTTATAAAAAGAATTAACAAATAATATTCATAAGAAATAGAGATAAAATAACAAAATAGTCCATAAAAATCACAATAATATTTACACAACAGTAATATTAAACAACATAATAATCTTACATAAAATCAATATATATAACAAAATAAGCATGGAAATCATACAAAAATATACAAAACAAGCATTAAAAATAAAATAGAATGGTGCAGGATTCTGATGAAGCAGAAGAGGCATCGGCTCCTGACCAAGAGGCGATTTCATATAGCCACAACACGAAGGGATGATGTATCTATGAAGAGGCATCACCTCTTCAATAAAAATAATCTACATTTATTTGATTCTAAGAAACTCAATATTCATGCAAACAAATGAAGGCTGACATAAATATACAAAGATCAACTATCAATACTCAATCTTTCATGCAGTCATGCTTCCATATGACCTCAAATAAATAACGAAACTCAAGAAAACAAGCAAAAAAGTAATAAATCTAAGCTTTTAATGAAATAAAGAATTTAAAACTTAAAATAAGGGGCTCTCATTGATTTGAACAAAGTTGATGCTCCTGACTAAGCCCTTAGAGCTTGGTTGGCTGACTTGGGTACTTGGAACGCAAAGGAGTCCTCCTCTTTTTTAAGAATTAAAATCCTTTGGTCTAAACGTCCCTTTCTTCTTCCTCTCTATTTTTCTTTCTTTTTTTCTTTTCTCTCTGTTTTTCCAAACCAAAAATTTTTTATCTCCAAAAGTCTCCCAGTCTAAAAAAATCAAAAGTACCTTCCCCTATGCCCACTCTCTCTCTTTTAAAGCCTCTTCAATTCCTAATCAAACCACTCTTACCCTCTCCCCCATGCTTTTCATCATTCCCTATGCTCTTCTCTCTTTTTTCCCTACTTTTTCCTTTTCTTTTACTTGTAAGAATGTCTTAAACCTAAAGCAGGTGAGTCCTAACTACTGTCATTAATGGCATTTAATACTGGAGAGGGTGGTTGTGAAGAGGCATAGCCTTTTTGATGAGGCGTTGCCCTACTGATGCCTAAAGTGAAGAGGCAATGCCTTTTCGTTGATGCAATCAGCTCTTCACCCAAGCCAAGTTTGAGCCTAATGGCTAAAAGGGAATGGGCTTAGTCTTATAGGCTCGGTTTTGGGCTCAGGCTTAGTGTTTGGGTCTAAGTTTAGTGTTTTGGGCTTCCGAGTCTATTTTAGAGAGGTTTCAGGCTTCCCTTGCATTCACAACTCATACTTTTTTATCATCAAACTTTTATTGTGGGCTAATTAAACTAAAGGTATCCACATTTTGCCCCCTTGGTTTTTCAAAAAATTAAATTTTCTAAAAATAATTATTTGAAAAACCAATATACACATGAAAGAACATTGAGGGAAAAAAATGGCATACCTAACCTTTAAGATTTGCTCGGGCCGTTAGCCATAAAAATTCAAACCTGAGAAGTCAAACTTTTATTCAAAATGTGACCGTGATGCTCGGGTTTTCTTGGCTCAATTAGCTACTCATTATAATTTAGTGTGATTCTCAAGTTTTTTTGACTTGAGAAGTCACTCAGTAGAAGACAGATGAAAACATGACCGTGATCCTCAAGTTTTTCTTGCCCGATTAGCCACTTATTATAGTTTGGCGTAAAACTTGAGTTTTCTTGGCCCAAGAGTTACTTAGTAAAAGAAATGAAAATGTAATCGTGTTCCTCGGGTTTTCCTGGCCCAATCAGTTACTCATTATAGTTTGGCATAAAACTCAAGTTTTTCTAGTCCAAGAATCACTTTTAGAAAGGAAGATGCACTTTGGGGATTCAAACCCGACCAAACACCTCTTTTTAACGGGCACTTCAAGGATTCAAACCTGATCAGATGCTCTTCTTCTGTGGACTTTAGAGATTTAAACCCGACTAGACACTTCTTTTTTCATGCACTTCAGGGATTCAAACTCGACCAAATGCTTATTCTTTCACACACTTCGAGTATTCAAACTTGACTAGATGCTTCTTCTTTTGCGTACTTTAAGGATTCAAACCTAACCAAACACTTCTTCTTTTGCTAATGCTTTGATCAAAATATCTTCAATTCTCAAACATCGATTTTAGGGTACACACAAAAAGCAAAACAAAAGTTTTTTTTAAAAAAAGCATCTCTAATAGGCCATGGGCCAACTTATGTTCTTTCTATCCTAGGGGCTTCACCCTCCCTTTTATTATTATTTTTTTCAACAGGTCTTCCTCTCTTACCTTTCAGCTTCCTATATAAGTTCTTATTTTCCTTTTTTTAAAATTACTTTTAATTTTCTACTTTCAAACCCTTTTTTTTTCTCTCTTTTCTTTTTCTTCACTCTTTTGACCTTTCATTGCTATGGATGTTGCATGGACACTGGATTTGCCAGTATGGGACCTTGTAGCACCTACAGTGTATCCCTCATGTAGTTTCAGGCTTGGTATCAGAGACAAGATCCCCTTTTTTATGGATATGCAAGCCCATATTTACGGATTAGCCACGGGAGAGGTCAGTACTTGATTTCTTTAATTTTTCCTATAAATAATATTAAATAACATTGGGTTACTAATAAATGATGCATTTTTATTAATTTAACCAAAAGAAATTGGATTTAATTAAATGAAATTGTAAAATTTAAATAATTCTGTCTAATCACTGACACGAAAAGGCATCGCCTCTTCGATGAAGTCATCGTCTCTATGATTAGGCGATCACTTCATCATGAAATAGGCACTTGCCTCTTAATATTTAGGCATTTACAAAGAGGTGATTGCCTCTTAACTAAGAGGTGATGCCTCTTTAATGGATAATAGCCTCTAAAGCAAAGGCATTCGCCTCTTTGATAGAATTCTGGAAAAAATAACTTCATTCTCATAAAATTAAAGTCCCACTCCCAGTTTTACTCCTGTAGCTTGATGCTCACACCCTCAAGGGTGTTGGGAACTTCAGCGATGCCCATATCTAGTACAATGAGCTCCCAAACGCGATGAAAGCTCACATTCCTGACACTTAATTTTCTGACTTTATCCTAGCGCTCTTGGCGCAGTAGGGGCATATTGACTACCAACCCTTGCATGCTCTAATAGAGAGATGGTCCGCCACTACTCATACATTCCATCTTCTTTTTTATAGTTTACACTAGATCGAGTGGCTTTTGCTGTAGTCACCAACATTGCTTACCCAGGGGATTCTATACCTTTTGATGCTAGTCTCCATCAGTTATCTCCAGACCATTTTGCCTTTATTAAGCATCTGCTTGGCATGGCCCCAGATATAAAAGGACACACACAGTGAAGCTTAATTCCATCAAGAGCTTCTTATGCTAGAGTAGAGGTAGTTACCACACCTCACCAGATTGATCAGGTGGTATACATATTCTTAGTTTACTTGTTGGGTACCACTCTCTTCACAGACACTGCTAGTTTTATAGACTTCAGCTTCATAATCCCCTTGAGAGATCTAGACCTGGTGGCCACATATGACTAAGTAGCTATGCTTTAGCTTATCTGTATAGGAGTATGGATGAGTCGGTGCATGGAGCTAAGAGGCTCTATGATTTTTGGCACGCTGTTCTAGTACCTCCTTCTTCTTTTATTATTAAGTTCCACCTTAACTACTATTATTAGAATTTACCAGCACTTATTTTTTCCTTTTATAGGATTAGGCTTTAGAGTTAGAGCTGATCATAGGGACCACTCATGTTATTGACACTCCTTTCCCTGCCATGGCGAGATGGAGCCCTAGTCGCACTTGAAAGAGATCGGTTGCTTGTGTACACATTCATTGTGAGTGACTAAACACTCTCACATATTATGAGGTAGGTACCTAAAAAAATAATTGTAATTAGTGACATATTTATTAATCAAATTCATTCACTTACCGGCTTATTTTCAGAGTTGTGTTCGGATCTATAGGTTCCTTAGGCTGGATGGTCTTAGGTCATGGTCTGCTATATTCCACTATCCCGAAAGAGGGTACTACTCTTAGGACCTGACTGTAAATTTTGGTGCCTTAATGAGAGAGTACACCAGTGGCGGATGGGTGCTCGAGTGTGACCACCCCTTGCTCCTCCCCAACACATGAGTTAGAGGGAGGTAAGCTTGACCAAGCTTTGGCAAGAGACGATGCTACTGATTATTATGAGAGGAGGAAGTCTTGATATATGGATTTCACATGAGCTCATCTCTTACAGAGGATGCCTCTGCTTGCACCTGCACCTCAGGTAAGTACGCAATTCTATTAAACACATATTTTACATTCATGCTTGTGGATACCGTTTCCTAACTTAATTTTTATTTTCAGCCACTAGCTTAGGCACTGGCTTCTCGTTCTAGGCCTACAGCATAGGAGAGGCCTCATCAATGCCCTTGTATTATACTAAGTGGTGAGGGTTCCTCTTCTATTGCACCACCTACTGTGGAGCCTTCTAGTTCTTGAACCCAAATGGTAGCTAATAGGCTTACTACTACCCTTAACCTTTTGATCCATTACTCTGTATCTTCAGGTGAGCTCTCTTGTCACTTATTGCCGCCAAACATGACCTTCGAGCTAGCATTCTTCTTGGAGGCTGCTACATATATGAGTTATTTTCTTTCAAGGTCCTATTCTTAAATTTGACTTAATGCATAGTTAGTTATAACAATATATTAATTATGCAAATACCTCAAAATCATGGAGAGTATATATACCAGGTGATCAAGGCCCATCGAGACTTCCTAATGTAGATGGCATATCAATGGAAGGTAAAAACTATGCTTTATTTCTATATGTATGCATGCTCTTGTGATTCTTACCTTTCATTGTGTCTTGACAGGACCAAGATGAGGCTAGTTAGGATAAGATTACTGCTCTCGAGCATTAGCTGGCTACTCTCCAAGTTGAGGGTGATGAAGAAGAGGAGCAAGTCGATAAGCATGCTGAGGATAGCAGTGATGACGATCCTGTTGATGACCCTATTGATAAGTCTAAGGACGATGAGTAGGGGGATACTCAAGAAGCTTTCTAGTATAGGATTATTTTGATTACAAACATTTACTGCTTTGCACTATTGCTCTGTTGTGATCTAGATTAACCTTTGCTTTATCATTTTCAATTTTACATTAGATGGATGATATGATTTTCAAATTCATTTAACTGTGTTTCAAATCAATTGAAGCATCTTATTAATTACAAAAATTCTTTTTTCCAGTAGTCAGATCTTATTTACAATGTTAATCTCTAAAAAATGTAGTAAACATATTGTGTTGTCGTTTGTTGAAGATGCGCCACCACTTGAAAGAGGCATCGCCTCTTTGTGAAAAGGAGATAAGATATCGCTTGAGAATAGAGAGGCATCACCTAATCGTAGAAGCAATTACCTCTGTAGGATCATTCTACAGCTATAAAAATATCCCCAAAATCTTCTCTAAAATCCCCAATCTTCATTCACGTGAATTCTCCTTATTTTCTCTCTATAAATAGCTTCCTAACATTCCAATATAACCGAAAAAAGCTTGAAAGAACTACAGCTAATTCTAAAAGTCTGGATGATGGATCATGGGCTAGATTAAAGCCATTTCACCTATCTACCTTTTGATCTCTACATGCAAGGAGAATCAATTTCCTATTTCTCCATATTCTTGCTTAGTTTTGAGATCCTCATAAATGTATCTTCCGATTTAACACAATGGAGTTATGCCCCTTGTCGGAGGAATTTGAAGCTATCTTAGGCTCAAAAATGGATTCAGCTTGTCAAATTGTAATTCCTTCAATTGAAACTCCAGAATTGCAATCTATCTAATACCAAATGGCTAGGCTATTTAACCTTTCACCTCAATTTTCTCTTCACCATATCTTTGGTAATGAGATTCTGATAAGCCATTGTTGTGACTGTAGACAGTAATGAGGTTCACTGGCCTTAAATGGTTGCTCTTTGCCTAAATGCTTAGTTCTTACTAGTTTCCCCTTCTAGCAACTATGATCCTAAAATCCTTCATATTTTGAACCAAGTGGAAGCTGGCCCAAATCCTTTTCCTCTCATCCTAGCAGAAACCATCATTAGGCTCAAAAACTTTTCTAAAACTAAACGATTATCAAGGAGTCCCTAGCTGCTAGAAGTGAGCTTTCTTTTCTCTTTTAACCTTTTTTTTTCATTTTTGCTCATTTAATCTTCCAATATACATGGTTTTAAGAAAAGCTGAGGTTGCTCAAACCTCCTAGAGACATTACATATTACAAAACCAAGCACTACCTTATCAGGAGACTTTACCTTATTCCTGAGGATGTCTGGAGCTGGTTGTCTAATTCCCTAACACTCTAATTCAGTGAATGTGCCCATGGTGAAGATTACAACATGTGACCATTTAATCCTATACCTACTGCCTTTCACTAGCCGGTCTCCACTTTTCCACTTTCTATAATCTTACTCAGTTTTACAAACAATACGGGCAGAAACAACTGATTATGGAGTTGGTGCATGAATTTAAGTTATGGCCCCTTTCTCATAATTTTCTAGACAACCTGGTCGCTACTTAGTCTCATAGACTCATTCAAAGGTTTATTAACTATAATGGAGATCAGTCCACTAATGACCAGTACAAGCATGGATCCAATTACAGTGAATAGAGAAGGATGAATTCATAAGAAATAAAAGGATAAGGAAATTACAGGCATTGAGTGCTCAAGGTATTTAAAAGAAAAGGAAGCATCACCAATTTATGAAATTTAGTCTTTATTTTCTTTTTATTGGATGGAATTTCCTTTCCAGGTAAACAATGTGTAATAAGCATTTAATGCAATGTTCAATAATAATAAAGGCAAGCCATTCCATTTAATTTAAGCACAAATTGATTATACATCTTGCTTCTTACATATATCTTATTGTCAATTGGCTTGCCCTTGTAAGTTTTTTAACTAACTATTTTTCTCTCTTTTTCTCCTTTTATATGTCCTTTACTTTTGCCTGGACCGCCCTTTCCAGTTTTCAATCCAATAGGACTTTTTATTTTTTCATTTTTCTATCTCTAGCTTTTGCCTAGGCAGCCTCTTTTGAGGTTTCTCCCTAGGGAGACTTTAAAAAAAGTATTTCTTAAGCTTATTTAGGTTAATGGTCTCTCTGAACTCATTTACTTCCCAATAAAATAAAATAGCAATGCCCTTAGAAAATAGTTTCTTCACTTGATACAAACCTTCCCAATTTTAGTACAACTGAGAGTGATACATGGCTTTCATTCTCTGTTCATCTAGAAATGTTAGTTGTGCCAATTGGCTTTCAATTTGCTGATATTCAGGGATTTTAGATTCCAAAAGAACCCTTAATGACCAAATCTCAACCTCAACCAGCAACAGAGCTTCACACCAATACACCAAAGAATATGAAGTAGCTTCTAGCAGTGGTCCTATATCCCCATAATATGAATTGTAGGTAGTTCACCCAGTCTTTATAGCTCTCCATTCTCTTAGCTAGGATCCTTTACACATTCTTATTTGTTGCTTCTACTATTCCATTAGCTTGTGGTCTCTAAGGAGAGGATCTATGATGTTCAATCTTATATTCCTCCAATAGAGTAGTCATTTCTACTCTAAATTGGATACCATTATCAGCAATGATGTGATGAGGCAACCTATATTTGCATATTATATTCTTTTCTATGAACCTCACCATTTGTTTTGCCCCAACAGTTGTGAACGATTCTACTTCAACCTATTTAGGGAAATAGTCAATCGCTACTATAATATAGCAGTGACTATTAGATGCCTGCAGCCTTATCTCTCTGATGATATCAATTCCCTAAACTGTGAATGGACAAAGAGAGGTCAACCCTTGAAGCTCCATAAAAGGCAAATGGCTCACGTCACCATACACTTAAGGTTATGGCATTTTGTCACATATTTCATACAATCTACCTCCATGGCTACCTGGAAATACCATTGACAAGTTATTTTTATAGCAAGGACTGTTTTGGTCATATGTGGTCCACATACACCTTTGTGAACTATTTTCATGATTTTTTGCACCTTTCCTTATCAACACATCTCAAATATACTCTAGCTTGCATCCTTTTGTATAACATCTCGCCATAACTGATGAATTTTTTATTCAACTATTAAAATCAAATTTTAGGTCAATTATCAATTCACTATTTATATTAACAAAAAAAATTTTCATTTTTTAAAATTAATATCACTTGATTGTAAATTTTAAAAAATTTAAGAAAATTTTTTTAAAAATTATTTAATAGGTTTAAAAACTTTTAAAATTTTATAATTAGGTTCTCTATATATATATTAAAAAATTATCAATTTTCTTTATTAGTATCCATTAAAATTAATTTTTTTATTAATCTCTAGGACTTAATTATACTAAAAACGTTACAGGACTTGATTGTACTTAGGAAAGGTCTAATATGGTCTAAATTTTCAAAATATAAGTTCCAATTTGAGACAAAAAAACTTAAAGGGTCCAATGTGAAACTACGGCAAAATGTGGGAGGTCCAATTTGCACATTTTTCCTAGGTCTATAGTATAAGGTTATTTATAAGGAAAAAAGTGCAAATTGGACCCCTACATTTTACCCTAGTTTCACATTTGACCCTATATTTTTTTTGGGCTCAAACTGAAACTACTATTTTGGAAATGGATAACAACAATTCCAATCCTAAAAGTTATAGGGCTTTTACAATTAAGTTCTGAATGGTTAATTCTTAACAATTAGTTCAATAAGGAATTAAAAAATTAACCGTTAGTCCTATATCGTTAAATGTGATGGAATATGCATATGTGGCAGTGTTTTCACCAATGTGGACTATGAATCATTAAAATGTGGACTAATGCATTCCATGTCAACCATCCACATCATCACTAATGTTATATGGGATCTCCTCTAACCTAAGTTCTTCTAGGGTTGTACTTCATTACTAACTACTCCTTCCTTATCTCTTTGTAAGTTGTAAGTTCCTAAAAAAATATGAATTAGAACTATTAGAGTTCAAATTAAACAAAAATAATCTATAAATTTTTGTTATCTCTTAATGAAACATCAAACATAAACTAAATGAACAAAAGAAAAAGGAAAAAAACAAATCAACCTTTAATTCAACTTCACTAACCATCTTTGGATAACATAGGATAATCTAAAGCACTAAGGTTTATGAACCAATCCCAATCACCACCATTTCTCAATAATATAGCAACAACATATAAAGTAGTGGCAACCATTGTAGGATCTCAATAAATAACAAGATTAGCTTTAACAATCTTTTAACATACCAAACTTTTAAAAAAATCATTAGCCATATAATTACTCAGATCTAAACACTCCTTAGCAAAGAATTCTCTAAATGAACAACATAATGATTATTAGGATGATAAAGAGCTTGTAAGGTATTTTAACATATTTTCATATAAACTAGAACCCAAAATCAAGTGCATAAATTTGAAAAGAGGAGGGAGATTGTCAATCAGAATTTGGTGAAGTTTACTCTCCATAAATAAAGAGCTGAAAGAAGAAGAGAACAAATGGTACAATCAAAGTAAAGGAGTGGCATTAAATGATGAGAAGAAGAAAGGGTAATAAAGAGAGAGAGAGAGAGAGAGAGAGAGAGAGAGAGAGACTAAAAGACCAGTTACTGCTGGGAAGATCCATCTAAGCTCTATGGATAAATGGTGTCGTAGATTCATGTAGTAACTCTTTAAGCTTTTCATTTTCTTTGTTTCTATTCTTTAATAAGAGAACTATTGAAATGGGTAAGCTGGGTTTTCAAAGGTTTCAACTTTTAGATGGGATCAGTGATGGTTCTTCAAAATTGATAAAAAAGAGATAGTTGATGGTGGTTGTGATCTTGATAGTGGTGACCTTTAGTATAAACAAAATTATTATTATTTATTTAACTTAAATTAAAGGAGATCCTACATGGCATTAGTGGTGACGTGGTCAATCAACATGGAAGGTATCAATCCACATGGGCAAAAACACTGTTACATATGCATATGCTGTCACACTTAATGGTATAGGACTAACAGTTAATTTTTTAATTACTTATTGAACTCAATTGTTAAGAATTAAACATTCAAGACTTAATTGTAAAAACCTTATAACTTTTAGGAGTAGAATTATTGTTATCCCTTTTGGAACTATAAACCATATTGGACCTTAACTAAGTACAATTAAATCATTTAACTTTTTTTAATAAAATATTATTTTAATGGATACTAACAATAAAATTAATATATATATATATAGCCTAATTCTAAAATCTTAAAAGTTTTTAAACCTATAAAATCATTATTTTAAATTTTTCTCAAAAATGACCAAATTTATTCATCAATTTAAATTTTTAAACCTACACAATAATTGATGAATATAATTTTTTTTAATTCAATTATTAAAATCAAATTTTAGGTCAATTATCAATTTGTTATTTATTTTAACAAATAAATTGATCATTTTTTTTGAAATATATATCACTTGATTGTAAAAATTTTAAAAATTTTAAAAAATTATTTTATAGGTCTAAAAAATTTTAAAATTTTATAATTAGGTTATATATATATTTCTAAACAAAATTATCAATTTTATTTGTTAGTATCTGTTAAAATTAATTTTTCATTAATTTATATTTGACATGTAAAAAGAAAAAAGAGGAAAAAACATTAATAATCTAACATTTCCCAATGAATACTTTAAAAGACTAAATATAATATTGAGAAAATCTTTTTGGCACAAATTAATTAATGCTAAATTTAATTACTTATATATCCTTCAATTTATTAGATAAAAAAAATTGACAAAAAATCTTTGAGAATTTTAGTAAAATATTCTTATTTCCTAAATTTGGTATACAATTTTATCAAATTTTTTGGTTAATATGTATTATCATAAATAAAATATAAAATAATACCATATATAAATAAAATAATACTCAAATATGTTGAATTTTATGTCCAACAATATACTTTGCATGAAGATTTTTTTCATATGTATATATGCATGCATGCTTTATCTAATGACCGATATTTTTAATTACTAGAAATATATTTTGAGAACTCTATTATTTAAAATACTAAAGTTACTAATAATATTATTGTCATTATTATTATTATTATCTTATTATTATTGATAGTCTTATTTTAAATTAAGGTTATTTTTGTTATTATTAGGCGTTGTGTGTGTAAATATATATATATGTATATACACATGTGTGATATATATATATATATATATATATATATATATATATATATATATATATATATATATATATATATATATATATATATATATGTATGTATGTATAAATATTGGTCAAAAAGCACTAACACCCTACCCTTATCGTACCACCCATTTCTTCTCCTTCTTTTCCCGTCACTGTCCCCTTTCATTTCTTTGCCCTTCCTCACGTTGCATTCTTTCCAGCAGCACTACAAGCCCTCACTCCACCCCCACCATCTACCTCTTCTTCTTTCCTTGCTATCTCTACAGCAGCAGTAGCCTTCTCCCTCGTATAGACAGCAGTAGCACGAAATCAACCAGCAGCAGCAACCCTCCCCTATCTTGATCTTTGTGATTAGGTGGGTTATAGGTTGGTTTAGTTAGGGTTGGTTGGGGTTGATTTTTAGTTGATTTAGGCTGTTAGTTAGTTGATTTAGTTAGTTTTTGTGTTGATTTTTATTATATTTGTTAATTATGCATAATTTTTTTTTAATTTTTTGGGTTGATATATATATATATATATTAGTTAATCTTAAATTATTATAGGGGATTTTGGTTATGGGTATATATAAAAATGATTTATATTGGTTAATTTAATTTTATGGAATTTTGTATAATTTATTTAGGTGTTTTAAGTTTATGTATATTTTATTTATTTTTTTAATTAATTATTTTTCATTGGAAAATTGATTAATTAGTGTTAGTAATTTAAGTTAGTAATTTTAGTATTAATAAAATAATTTTTAGTGAATATATATAATTTTTAAGGAATTATTAATTTTATGTGATTTTTGAAATTATAGGTTAATTGTATGATTTTGTTGAAAATATAGTTAAATACTATGTTTTAATTGATTTTAGAATTTTATAGGATATTAAATTAATTTTTATAAATTATTTATTATTTTTAGCTAATTAATACTAATTTTCGGAAAGTATATCCAAATAATATGTTAATTACCATTTTGGTAATTAAATAGATTTTAAATTACTTTTATAATATAATTAAGTTATTTGAATAATTAAATGTGAAAATGACTATTTTATGTTGAATATTTGTAAAAATTGGATTTTATATAATTATATTAATTATTTGAGATTTTTTTTATTAATTGTTGTGAAAAATACTTATATTTAGTGTTTTGTAATTTAAATAAATTATATTGTGGCATTTTAATTATTTTCGTGGATTTTTTAAGGATTTTAAAATATTATTATTTATTATTTATTTTATTCGCGTGTTGTGAACCTCAGTTGGGAATTGTATGGGGTCCCAACCCGAGATGTTAAGCTTGTGTGAAGTTTAGAAGTGTGTTTGCTTGCAGGATTGACTCTACTTCGGTAAAGGGATGTCTGTTTTACAGAGAAGACTTTGTCAAATTTTTGGTAAATTTTTCGTAAAACATAACATTGGGTCAATCCTAATTTTTAAATTCTGAATCGAGTCTTCCTTAGAAATTCTAGAAGTTAGGGTTTCTAAATTTTGATAGTCATTTTATTTTCTGTCTTTTAGCTTCCCCTCCGGTCGCGTCTACCAATTGAGGTCGGACATGACATAGCAGAGGAGTGCCTTTATCATATAAATTAATAATTGATTTGCATGTCAGGTCTTTCAATTTAAATCATATTAAATTTTGATGAATTATATATTTGCGAGATTCTAGTCGGTACTTTTAAATAATAATGCATGATTTAAATTATAGTCGGTTTACTTTATTTTCATTTATTGTAATTTTTCTTGTTTTATTTATCTTTATTTATTTTAAATAAACTACGGTAGAATAGGCTACCTGATGGGTTTCATCAGGACTATGTGTTCACCAGTAAAATATTTGATTATATTAATTATAATACTGGGGCCGATGGTCTAGTAATGCTTTGCTCTCGGACACCGCCAGTAAAATGATATTTGATTATTGATTAGAATACTGGGGTCAAAGGTCTGGTGATGCTTTGCTCTCGGACATTGCCAATAAAAATTTGGATTTTATTTATTAGATCACTAGGGCCGATGGTCTGGTGACGTTTTGCTCTCAGACATCGCCAGTGATATTGGATTAAGTGACGTGACAGTGGCTGTGCATCTTGGTAATGCTTTGCTCTCGGGATCTAGCAGTTTTGGATAAGTGAGCCATTTGGTTATTAAAATTGAGGACTAGGGTTCTAGCTAATTTTTATACTAAGATGTTTTAAAAGCATTTAAATATTTATTTCTTCCTTTTAAAAAATGAGTTTCTATATGTATATCAAATGATTTGAAAAAATTATAAATATATTAAATTTTCATAAAAACCTATTTTAAAGAAAATTTTCAAACCGTATTCATTTTTTTTATTAGCTTACTCAGTGAGGTCTGACTCCTCTCAACTTATTTTTTTAGGAGTTTGGGAGTCTTCTGTTAGGCCTACTTCCCTACGCCGAATAGCTTCTTCACCGACTATCTTATGTAGGTCTATATAGTTGTGTTTGTATTGGTATCCGTGTACCACAGTAGAGAACTATATAATTGCATATTTTAATTTGAATTTTATGCATTTGAAAAGAGTCCTAGAGGGGGGAGTGAATAGGACTATCAAATAAAAATGAGAAATTAAAAGAATTTTTTACAAGAATTAAATAGAAGTTGAGAAAGAAAAATGAAGAACACAAAGATTTAAGGAGTTCGGATTCAACAACAATCCTACGTCTCCACCTAACTTATCCCTAAATTAGGATTTTCAATCACCCACAATCTTATTCACAAGATTGAGACTATACAAGAGTTTTATGGCTCACTCTTATAACCTTACAATATGAGTTTTCAAGGTTCACTCAAAAAACCAAAATCCAAGTGTTTCAATGGACAACACTTAAACCAATTCCTTTAGAAATGAATATCACTTCCCTTCTAATCTAACTCAAGATTTAAGATGAAGAAAAATTCTATTTCTAACACACACCCAACTCTCACAAGAATTATACAAATAAAGAATTATTTAAGAGAATTTGAGAGCTCAATGAATGCTTAAGAAATAATCAATGATAAACAAGTTGCTTCACTTCCATTTAGCTCTAATGGTATTTATACTAAAAAATATAGTTGTTGGAGGTGCAAATGATATGTCCAATGTCTATATTTTGAATTATTAAGACTGATGATGTCAGATAGCTATTCATGGATTGAAACCGTAATTGGCACCTTAAGACATTTGAATTTGCCTACACTTTCTTCATAAAAGCTATAGATATTTAAATTAACTTTCCATATCAATTTGAATTACCTAAATTGAACTTCTATAGCTCAAGATAGGTCCAAAAAATTAAGGGTTGTGCAATCTATAATGCAAACTACGATCAGATAGCTATACCCAAATGGAAGCCGTGATTTGCTCCTGAAGAAATTTGAATTTTCTCATTCTTTCTTCATGAAAGCTGTAGATATTTGAATTATCTTTCCATATCATTTTGAATAACCTAAATTTGACTTATGTAGCTCCAGATATGTCCAAATTACTAACAGTTATGCAATATGAAATGCAGAATACTGTCAGATAGCTATACATAAGTTGAAGCCATGATCTGCTCCTGAAGAAATTTGAATTTTGTCATGACCCAAACTGGGGCCATGACCGGCATTAGGGAACGAGAATTCTTTCAAATCCGAAATCTGTAGCAAGCCATGAAATAATAAATACATACAATAAATGAAATAAAATAATTAAAAATACATCAGAATTTAAATCTCAATAATTATGATAAGAATAATCTCCACATATCATAAAATAAAATATTTTAATACAACATTTAGAAGCAGGCCTCTCTGAATTTAAATCAACATACATAAATACAAAGTACAACTTCCGACTAATATAAATATAACTATTGCAGTTTTCTAGAATACAATAATAAATAATTAAGTAGATAATTTACAAAATAAAGCCGGGGCGGGAGAAATTTAGTGAATAGGTCTACTGTTGAGGTATGATGAAAAAGACTCTCCTGAAAAAAAAATCAACAGAGGGAAGTCAAACCTCATTGAGTGAATTGTTATAATATATATACATGCATTACTAAATGACAAATGCAAACAATCATATGTATATAATAAATATATATACAGGCATGTACACACAGATGCTGAAAATTACTTATATATATAATACTGAAAAATATCAGTTTATAAAGGATCAAATAGAACCCTAAGTGATCGCAACCTCAATTAGCATTAGAAATCACTCTGGCCATACTAGCTCACTTAATTCCAAGTAAATTCACTTAATCCAACTGGATAGTAAACTAGCCTTGAGACACTAAGTTGACCGTGCTCCAGCAGTTTGACTGTTAGTGTGATTGACCCCGAGACACTTGGTCAACCGAGCTCCAACAATCACACCATCAATCACGTCACATGTCAATCAAATTAATCAAGTCATAATTTCCACAAATAAGTTAGTAATTCAACCTACAATCTATCGCACCGGTACGTACTCGGTCCTAATGTAGCCCACTAGAAAGTACGTTCTATCAATATCCTTCATTTAAAATAAAACACACATTCAAGTAACAAATAATGTATAAAGTCATTCATAATAATCAAATAAACCATATATATACTTGAAATATATCTAAAATAAACTAGGTATATTTCAGGTATATATATGTAAAATAAATTCAATTAAAACATGAAATATACTCAAAATAAACTAATAATATACTTAAAAATAATTTGAATATAAATCGAAGGTAAATCATACATTTATTTCAAAATATACTAAGAATATACTAAAAATATACTCAAGTATTTAATAAAACAATTATGCAAAATCTTACCTTTAAAACATATATTTCTAAAACATGCAACCTAAAGCAATGTACATATATAATAACAACCCATAGGGATGTACTCCTCGAAACTGGTCTGACAGGCCTGGTCCACTAGGTCTCGGTCTCGGCGAAACTAAACAATAAAAATGATCACGAAATCAGAATAAATCTAACTTAGACTTCTAGAAACTCGATTTAGAATTATAAAATACAGACAAACATATAATAAGAATTAGACCCGATGTCACGTTTTATAAGAATTCTACCGAAAATTCGGCAGAACCTCCTCTATAAAACGAACATCTTTCTTCTAAAAAGTAGAGTCAATTCTGCAAGAAAAATACACTTTTATTTTAGAATTCACACAAATCCTCGGTTGGAATCCCGAACTATAAAGTTCCCCAACCGAGGTCCACATTTCATCACAATACAAATAATACAATAAAATATATTAAAAATCAATAAATACCATAAATGCCCTCCAAATATCAAAATATAGTATATTTAACATTAAAACACCAAAATAATTATTTTCCCAATAATTACTTAAAAGCCCTAAATAATAATATAATATTATTAAAAATCCCTTTTTCAATAATTACACAAATAATTCCAAATAACTCATTTTATAATTCCAAATAACTTAATTAGTCCAAATACATATTAAAATTTACTAAAAATCCATTTTATTACAACAATATGTTATTATCTATTATTTGATTTTTGAAAATTAGTATTAATTAATAAATAATTTATAAAAATAATTTTTATACCTCAAATATTATAAAAATTAATTAAACATAATATTTAACTAAAATTACCACCAAATTACCAAATTAACCTTAATATTCAAAAATTCACACAATGTACTAATAATTTAAAAAATTCAATAAAAAATTACATAAATACACAAAAATTATTTTCTCAACATATTTTTCATTAATATCAACAAATACATATAATTAACCAATAATTTCTAACAAAACATATATTTAACCTAATTTTTCAAAATTGACATAAACCTAAAATAATTATAAAAATTACACAAAAACCACAAAAATTATAAAATTAACTATAAAATTAATAATAACTACTAATAATACCAAAAATCACAATTTCATAATTTATATAATTAATTTACTAAAATTAATAAAATAATAATAAAATATTCAAAAATTTACAAAAATTAAAATAAATTCTAAAAATAAAAAAATATATAGAGATGTAAATTGAGCTTTTAGGAACAATATTTGTTAAGAAAGATTGACTGGATCAAACGAAATCAACCTAAAAAAAATTATGAAACCCAAATGTTCAAAACCAAAAATTCAAGAAACAACAAAAAATGGAGGGATTAGAGCTCAAACCGAAACTTGGATCTAGTTCACTGGAGCTTGAGGAGCTCAAGGACACCGGAAATATGAAGAACAACGGCCGAACAAAGGACGAACGACGGCCGAACGAAGGACGAACGACGCCGAAAGCTTCTGTCAACCCTACTGCTGTTTCTGCTTATCAACACCGCCGGAGAAGAAGGAGGAGGATGGCGGAGTTGCTGGCTGATAGAGGGTGGTCCGGTGAGCTGAACGAAGAGGCACACCGATGATAGGGGCTTGGACAGCAACGCGATGAAGGGTGATGGCTCGAGTGGTTTATGGGGGAGGAAGGACATGTGTATGTGTTTTTTATTTTTTCAAAGTAATAATATGTATATATATATATGCACACACACACACACATAAAATAATAATAATAATAATAACCTTAGTGTATGTGTGCATGAATATTCATAATAACACCTAATATAATCATGCAACAATGCCTTTTAATAAAAATAATAACAATAATAATAATAATCATCATCATAATAATAATAAAAATAAACAATATCATTGTTAAAAATAATCTTAGTACCTAAATAGGATTATTAAAATAATTCTTAAAGTAATAAATATAACGTAAATAAATGCCTAAAATAATAGGTTTTAAAATAAATATTTACATAGAAAATTTTGATTAAACATGAAATAATGAATATTAATCACAAAATAGTAAAATAATCAAATATAGTTTTAAATTTTATTAACACTGCATATCCTGATTTAAATTAAAATAATTTAAAAACTATGGTTATTACAAATTTGCCCATATTTTCTTCATGAAAGTTGTAGATTTTTTACTTATATTTTCATAGCATTTTGAATCACCTTAATTAGACTTCTATAACTCAAGATATGTCCAAAATACTAAAAGATGTGCAGTCTAAGATGACAGACATATACGTGGATTTCAACTCAAAATTTGCATAACCAAATGAACTTGGATTTTGACAAATAAGCCCAATTCAGAAAGCTAAAGATGTCTACTTCAAATGTTAAGAGGCTCATTTTCTCATTTAAGAGCTCTAAAGATGTCAAAAGCCTTCTTGAATCTTAGAGGTTCAATTTGCTCAAAAAGTCACAATTTATCCAAAAGTGTATATGTTTGGTATATGTTTAGTATATAATTCCCTACACACTTAATTGAAATTATTAGTATAAAATTGTTTGTCAAAGTCCAAAATTTGGAGTTTGATCATGCAAATGATCAACAACATTTATGAGTAATTTACTGAGATACTATTTTGTATAATTGATGATGTTTATTTATACATGACGATGACATAGTTTGTTTAAATTGAGAAAAATCAATTTGATAATGTGTATTATGATTAAATTATTTTATTGTAAGGTTTAAAATATAATATTCTACGTTTTTGTTTTAAGGCTTACTACAGGTTTCAGTAGCTTTAAGCTTTCTCATTCCCTAATGTCGGTCACATGCCCCTGGATTCGGGTCGTGACACTTTATTTAGCAAAAAAATTGTATTCTTAAAACATAAAAGAGGAAGTTTCATTCCCAAACAAAAAAAAAAATCTATTCCTAATGTAATATGTGTCTTTGATCTTCAAAAGTACTATGAACTAGGTTTTTCAACAGTACTAATATAAAAATTAATTTTTGAATGATATTAACAAAAAAAATATCATAAATATTTTATCATTATTGAAAAATAATTCAAACAATAAAAAAACTAATTAATCATAAAAAATAAAAATTTGTGAAATTAAACTAAAAAAATAATAAGATACTATCTTATTATTAAAAATATTTATACAATAAAATTATATTTAAAGTAATTAATTAATGAAAATGACCTAACTAAGTTATGTGAAAATTTTCAAGACACAATATGGGATAAAAAGGCCACCATTATTTTCACAATTGATATATTAAAGGTGCAATAGACTTCATCTTTAGAAACGGCTAGTCGTATGAGGTAAATTTTTATAATTTTTTTTTAAATTGGATACCCTAATAACTACATAATTTCGATAGTTTCAAAGTTTGAATCTAGTAGACTCGTATGAAGGTGAATTTTATAGCACTATTTGCTATAATAACCAATTTACAACGATTAATATACATTTTCAAAATTCAAATTCTTAAAAAACTATCATGCCTAACCTTCTAACATATACTAATAATAATAATTATTATTATTTAGTAACTTACTTGTAAACAAGATGTTCACTAATACACATGTATTGGATGGTAGTTTTTTCTGTTACTTTTTTTCATTTTTCATTACTTTGAAATTTTTTTAAAGAAAAAAAAAACATTACAAGATGAACATTTAATCATTAAACTACTTGTCTAATAACTAAAAAATTCTTAATGATTGTATAATTAGATATGTTGATTCAAAATTCTTAATGTATTTTCATAAATCTAATATATCCTTTTATCTTTAACCAAGGATTACAAGTGCACTTTATGTTTGTCAAAATTGTTAACAAAATATAAAATCTAAATATCTTGATGTCTCTAAATAATCTAATATTTTGATATATATATATATATATATATATATATATATATATATATATATATATATATATATATATATATATATATATATATATATATATATATATATATAAGGCAATTCTCACAATTTTAAGCGAACTTTTAAGATATTGAAAAACTCAAATCAAATCGAATTCGGTTCGATTCAGTTATTTGATTCAGTTTCAATTTTTGCACACCTCAAATTATAGATAATTAAAATGATGTAATTTTATCTAAAATTACGTTGTTTTAATTAAAATAAGTAATTATATAAAAAAAGATTCATATTATTATATTTAATAATTTATTAATTATTATTGTTATTAAGTAATCTAATCTTATTGATATTATTTAAAATTGATGAGGTAAATAATATTATAATTATTTTTATTTTTATCAAATATAAGTGTTTTCAAATAATATTTAACAGTCAAGTCAACGTTGTAAATCTTCAAGTTGGTGAATCTTAGACTAATGATCAAAGAGTTTCCAATGACATACGGAAAATCTAAGTTTGAGTTTTCCATTTTTCATCCCATTTCAATAGTGTTCGGTTACATTTTGTTAAAAAAATTACAAACCTTCAAAATAATTAGGTTATTGTTCAGTAGTTTTTTGTAGTTATGTATTATGTTCAATCTTCAACATTACATTTGGATAAAGATTTTGAAATTTTTTTAAAATTCGGTATGAATGTTCATGTGAATCAATATTTATGTAAGATTTCAAAATAAAATTATATAAAATAAAAATTGATGAAATTTTTTTTATATTAAGATTAAAATTTTTAGAGAATACAAATGATAATATGATATTATTCAAAAATAATAATAATACAATAAGAAAAAAGAAAAGAAGAAGAAGAAAAAAAAGGTAAAAGAAAATTAAAAAGAAAAAAGTAATATTATGAGAAATAAGATTAAAAATTAAAAATTTCATGGGTAAATTTTATTCGTTAAAGTTTAACCATTGTTCAACTAAAATCATACTAATTTTGAAATGAACTTTTTTTATTAAATATAAATGTTTTCAAATTAAAATTAATGGTCACACAAATTATATGCCAATATCAACTTCCTTATTTTTTTAAATATAATTACGAGAAATTGAAGTTAAAAGGGGGGGAAAAAAAGAAATTAGGTGGCAAGGGACATGGACATAGAAAGGAGGCAGCATGAGAAAAGAGCAATAAACGATGAAGGAAGGAAAATTCATAATTAGTAAGGAAGGAATTTATGGGTATTACATTCGAATTAATAGCTCTCATACTCTACGGAGATGATATTAATATCTTTTCTATTAAAAAAAAAAATTTATTGTAATATCTCGTGTTTTTAAATATTTTATTACTGCATCGGGATATGCAGTGTTAATAATTCTATTATATAATATTGATATTTCATGAGCTTTTATTTAATTAAATTGAATTTTAATTGTTTATTATTATTTTAAGTGTTTTACGTAAAATTTTTCCGGGACTTGCATTTTCGGGAAAATTTTCACATAAATAATTTACTATTAATTATTTTAAATAGATTTACAGACTTGCATGAGCTCATACATATTTTTAAAATACTAAACACCGGGTATATGTGTACTTATTTACCTAATTAGGGTTTAATTAATATTACCCTAATATTTTATTATTTATGTATTAATTTTATTGTTATTTAATTATTTTTATTTATTACTAAATTTTAAAATATTAAATTATATGTGTGTGGTGTATATTTAATGTGTGTAATTTAATATTATTTTATTATATAGTATAAAGTATATATATATACATATAATAAGTCAAAAAATCAATTTTTTGAAAAATTACATTTCTACCCCCAAGCATCTCCTTCTTCCCTGATTGCCTCCATCGTCGTTCCGCCGCCTATCACGTCGATTTCTTGCCGTTGGTGTGCCGTCCGGCGTGTCACCACCTTCCTCGCCGCCTTTTGCAGCCGTTTTCGGCGTCTGGAGGTTGATTTTGGCCGGAGAAGCTGAATTCTTCTTTACCGTCGTTCACGACGATTCCAGCCACCATTTTCAACACCACCGGTCTCTTTCTTCTCCTTGAGCTCCGGTGAGTGTGATTCCAAGATTTTTTTTCACTTAAAATGGTCTTGATTTGCTTAGGTTTTGAATTTTCGATTTCGGCCATATTAGGGTTCTTGAATTTTTTGGACTTCAATTTGATTGATTCATGAAAAATTTCCTTCACAAATGTTGTTCCCCCTAGCTTAATCTACATGTATGAATTTTTGTGGAATTTTTGGAGATTATTTTGATTTTTGGGTATTTTTGAATATTTTAATATTATTTTATAATTTTCGGAAAATAATTAATTAAATTATGAAATTGTGTTTTATGATAATTATAGGTGTTTAAATAAATTATAGAAATTTATTTGGAATTTTTATGAATTTCTATGTATTTATTTTGAATTTAATTAGTTTATGGAATTTTTGAAAAATAGGGTTAATTGTGTTTTAATTGAAATTAATTAGTTAATTGAGTTTAATTATTGATATTATTGATAAATATGTTGATAAAATTAATTTTGGATAATTATATTATTTTTGGTGAATTTTTGAAGTAATTTTAGTATATTTATATATATAGGGGCATTTTGGTAATTTTACACAAAATTGGCTAAAAATGTAATTTAATTGGTTTTAGTAGTTATTTAAGGTATAAAAATGATTTCTACAAATAATTTAGTATTTTTAATTGATTAAAACTATTTTTCGTGAATTATTTTCAATTATATATATAATATATGATTTTACTAATAAAATGAGTTTTTATCGATTTTTACTGTGTTTAAAGGTTAATTATGTAATTTCTATTTATAAAATGAATTTCTATGCTATAAGGGTATTTTTGGTAATTCTGAAATTGTTCTGTGATTGTGGACCCCGGTCGGTAGACTATAGTTTGGAGTCCGACCGAGGGGTTGTGAATGTGTTTCTGTGTCTGTTTTTCGAAGTATATTTCTTTGCAAGGTCGGCTCTACTCTTTGAGTAGAGAGATGTCCGTTTTACAGAGGAGGTTCTGCCGAATTTTAGGTAAAATTCTCGTAAAACATGATGTCTGGTCGATCCCTAATCCTGTTTCTGTGTTTAATATTCTAGATTAAGTTTCTAGGACTTTCTGTTAGGTTTATTCTGATTTCTGTCGTTATTGTTTGTTTAGTTACGCCGAGACCAAGGCCCAGTGGACCAGGCCCGTCGGATCCATCTCGTGGAGCGCATTAAGTGTGAGTTACTATTATATATATATATATATGCTTTAGGATGCATGATTTTAGAAATATATGTTTTATTTTGATTAAATATGAATAAATAATGTGATTTGTATTTAAGTTTATTTTTAGTTTACTTTTGGTATATTTCCAGTATATATATGGTTTATATTGTTATTTTATTTAAATTCATGCATCATTTAATTGTGAATGAATGTTTTATATTTATTATTGAAGGATATCAATAGAACATGCTACTTAGTGGGCAGCACTAGGACCGAGTACGTACCGGTGCGCTTATAGTATTTAGGCTATATTACTAACCAGTTTGAGGATATTGATTGGAATTGATTTATCTGATGTGTGAGATGTGATTTGGGTGTGATTGCTGGAGCTCGGTTGACCTAGTGTCTCAGGGCCAATCACACTGACAGTCAGACTGTTGGAGCTCGATTGACTTAGTGTCTCGGGGCCAGTCTACTGTCTAAATGAAATAAGTGAATATTTTGGAATAAGTGAGCATGTATGGCTAAAGTGTTGTCTAACACTGTTTAAGGTTGCGATATCATAGAGTTCTATTTGATCCTTCATAAACGATGATTTTCAATGAAATATATATAAAATGATTTTATTGCATCTGTGTGAATTTGCCTATATATATACATATTAGATATATACTGTTGATTGTATGCATTGTCATTTAGTATGCATGTATATATACTATAGTAATTCACTCAGTGAGGTCTGACTCCCCTCCGTTGACTATTTTTTTCAGGAGAGTCATCTTCCTCAGACCTCAGTAGCAGGCCTGTACGCCGGATTTCTTCCGCCCCGGCTTCTTTGTGTAAACTGCTTCTCTGAGTCTTGAGTTTTATTTTATCTAGACACTGCAGTAGTAATTAAATTGTTAAAGAGATGTTGTATTATATTTGAACTGGATTTGTATTAAAAGAGTTTATATATATGTAATGATAAGTATTTAATTTAAATCCAGTTGGTGAAAGTGTTATTATGATATTTATGATTTTTATTTCCGCTGCACTGTATTTTATTTAACTGTGATATTATTATTATTATTATTGTATGTTTATTTTATTTTTAGGCTTGTTACGGGTTCCGGATTCGAAAGAATTCCCGTTCCCTAGCGCCGGTCATGGCCCCTGTTTTGGGTCGTGACACTTACCATGCTCTAATAATGAAGATTAAAGCTTAAACTTGCATTGGCTTCTATTGGAGTGGAGAAATCTAGCTGGATATGGATAAAAACATCTCTTGAAAGTAACAATCAGCAGCAATTAAGACAAAATAGATTAATACAGATCCAAGAATATGCTTAATGTCTTCACACTACTCAGGTTACTATGTCTAATTTCCTGTGTATGCTTGATTGACTCATATTTTGTGCTGCAAGAATTTTTGGTATGAATTCTTGCCCCCAATCTAGAACACAGGGAGGGGCAGTGTTGTGCTAATTTTGAGTAAGGTGCTTCATGATAGCTAACTTATATTACCAGCAACTTTTGATGAGTATGTGCTATGGTTGTGTAAGGATTTTGCATCTGAAGTCATAGAATCACCCTCTCATGACAAAGTTAGCCCTTCTGAAGTTGGATAAAATGACTGAAAGTTTCAAAGGTGTTCAAGTGACCAAGAGGAATCTTGCCAATAATTTGAAGAAAGGTCGATACTTGTTCATTGACTAAATCAAAGGTTCCAGGTCTTGAGAAGAGCTCCTCTATTCAACTACTTGAGGTGGATTGCTCAAAGACTATTGAGAAAGACAAGGACTTAATCTGTAACACAAGATGGATCGGGTGAAGCAGTTGAGTCTTTTGAAAGTAAAAATTCTAAACTGGATACAGGTGACCTTCAACCACTTGAGATGAATTGCTCTGATGGACAGAAAGATGAGACGAATGCAGGACGACATGTTCTGGATGAGGGCAGCATCAATGAAGAGGATGAATGTATAGATGATAAGAACTCTCTTGTGACTATACCCCTGAAGGAAAATTTTCCTGAGGATGGGGAGATAGCACAGAAGCTTGATACAAGATGGAACAGTATGGATGAAGGCTGCTTTCATGCAAAGACTGAACCCTGTAATACTTGTTGAACAGGCTTATGTCCATACACAACCATCAAGAACCAATTTGGAGGCAAGATAATTCTATTTTTCTCATTTGTCTTCTAAAACCATTTAGTAAGCTATTATTTGATATATGAGAGTGGTTTGCTTGATTAGCTTAAGCATATTGGACAAAAATATATCTACGATGGTTGGACTTATTGCTCATGTCTCTAATCTGGCATGTCCTGAATTTGGTGAGGAAGCAAATTCAATGCTGAATTCTCTCTCAACAGAATTACTTCCAGGTCCAGCGTGTGGCCTAATGGTATTGCAGAGTCAGCGCCAGGAGAAATTCCAGGGCCAGGGGATGATAGTATTGCGCTTTATTTTTTTTCCCAAACAGTGAAAGGTGTGCATGATAGTATTGCGCTTTATTTTTTCCCAGACAGTGAAAGGTTTGCATTGCCTGTTCTCTTGTTTTTTCTGGGTATGCTTCCTTTTTAACGTTTTCTCCCTCTGTTATACAAGGAACGAAAAGGTTTTTGATGGCCTAGTAAATTATATTGATCCAAAGAGACTGTGCCGTGAGAGTTGTTGTTCAAAATGCATAACTCCTAATATTCTCTTCTACAATATTACCAATGCAATTTTGGAGTAAGTTTATATAAGAATCTGCCATAAGGCTCTTCATGCACAAAATGTTTAGTTAATGTTGGTTTATTCTTCATCTTTATATTGAAATGCAGGATTTCAGGCAAAATTTTATTTGTGGGGAGTGACCCAATTCTCTGCCCAATGATTCACCTTATATTCATGTTATTCTGGCTGTTGATTGTTGCAAAACTGATGATCATTTGATAAAAAATAACCATAATAATATATAAAGAAAATATTGACTATTTATCATGCCCGAGAATAGTCCCAATGTTTCACAGTAGAGGGTGACGGAAAATTGACCAAATCTTTTTAAACCCGCATCCCAGTCAAACTAGTTAACTAAATACATCAATTGAAACTAACCAGAAGGCAAAAATCATCTAAATATGCATAAGATAAGTCAGTAACCCATCATATGCTGTCAAAAATATAAAATGACCTACAATTCAGGCAACAGATACTGCCAAAATCATCACAAAGGCATGTTAATTGAAAGATAAAAAGCACCTGCAATATTTCAGATTCTCAAATCAACTTGGGCCACTTCACTATATATTTAAGGATGCACTTACAAAATATGATTATTCATTCTTCAGATATGCAACCTTGAACCTAGGCACCAGAGTTAAATAAAAAGTTAAAAAGCTCCATAACTTGTTAGATGCTCCAAGAATCTATGATTTCACATGGAAAATTCTACAGAGGTATAAGAGTGTCTAAAGCAATCCATCCATTAACGAATTGCGACAGAAGTGCTTGCATTTGGATGTGACATTGCTAATCGCAAAACTGAGACTTTCACTCTTTGCTGCTGCTCGTGCAACTTCCTTCTCTAGGATCTCCATTTCTGATTGCAGCTTCGACATTTCAGCCTTCTTTGATGAAAGGACCTTTTTCTTAAATGCAGCAATTTTATTCATCTTTTTTCTCATATCTTTCAGGTTCTTGTATTCCTTAATTTGATCAACTGCTTTCACAAGTTCCTCATATCGATTTTGAAGCCATTTTACATCAAGCTTCACAAGCTCAGCATCAGTGATAGCAGAATGCAAGGACTCAAGATGACTTTTCCGAAGATTTATAAATTGTACAGCGTCTAAATCCTGCACAGCTTCACAAACACTTTCCAGTGCAAAGGTAAGCATTTTACTGCATCTGATAGGAAAATCTCGAGCAATATCACCATGCTTGTCCATTATGGCACGAAGAACTGGAGCATACCTTGGCTTTACAGAGTAAGAATCCACCTGTTCAGTGGGAACATCAACCGAGCTGACTTCATCCAGGCTCGTTTGATCATCAAAAGTGCATGCCATATGGAAAACTGAGGCGCCTATGCTCTCACTACTTGCTCTTTCTGGGCTGCATTCACCTTGCTCCTCACTGTACAATTGAAGAACAGGACTATTTTGAACAGTTTCATGTAAATTTGCGAGGGAAGGTACCCCTGAGACTTTACCAGCTTCCAATGAGTCCACCATGGGATGACAGCATGATGTTCCAATGCCTTCAACAGCCGATTGATCAAGCCCATATGTGCCATCCCCAAGGCATTCTTCAACTGCAGAGTTTGGTTGAATTTCTGGAAAGCCAAAAGCAGTGCTTGTCTCTTCGACATTTGGCCTCAAAGATTTTGAAATTGTAGGAGGGTTCTTCCTGTCAGTCTCTTCTCCAATTACTTCTTTGATCGTGTTTTCAGCATGCTTATCTATAGAAGTTCTTTCTCTTGTATCAATTTCATCCCTGATGGAATTAGCAACAGTTCCAGAAATTCCCTCTTCAGTAAGGCCTTCATTGACAGCTCTTCCAGTTTGCTGCTCTTCAGGTGATTTCTTATCCAAGGCACATGGGCCTTCAGATAGAAAGGTGCTTCCATTGTTCATGAGGATTGTCTTCACTTTCTCCATCATTCTCCTGTCCTCTAATTTTCATCAAGGAAAAGTCATGTCAAGCAAGGAATAGAAAAAATTGGGGCTGGTGAACAAAATCCAACTATATATTTACATAATTGCATATTTATATTTGATTCTTTTTGTTTTAAATTTTCTGCACTTTACTTTTTGTTCTACTAGTTTTTCCATAAAATGAAGCAACCATAATCAGAACATTGTATCCATGCTTTTCTCATCTCCATGCCACTCCAGGTATTCAAGAGGAAATAAGTTGGACGTAGATTTTACTAGAATAGAGGAAAGTTTAGTGATATACCTTCAGAGACCCCATGCTTAGAATTTGATCTCTGGCATTCAGCAACAGGGTGCACTTCATTGGCAAGATTCGAGCGCATGGTACAATCAAAGTTGCAAATGAATTTATTTTTCTCCTGGTCTTGTAGAGGGAAAGCATCTTTTCCCACAAATACAACCCACAGATAATACTTCCCAGAAGTTGTTCCTGCAGACACATAGATTAACAAATAGAAACAACTAGGAAATAAAACTCATTAATGCTGACACAGAACTAGGTAAAACTACGCAGACTGCTTCAACTATAATGTTGGTGCCATGACTAACAACCCAATGTAAAGTTCTAGAGGCAGTTATCAACCAAACAAAAATGAAAGAGTCAAGATCATTGAATCAAACTGCCTGCATCTGAGTTCATATGATTCTATAATTAAAAAGGGATGCATGTACTCACTCCAGTACTGGTATGTAAATTGAAGAGAACTAAAGACCAAAATTGCCATATTGTCAAGGACAGCTTTCAGAACAATGTCCTTTCCTGTCATCTCATTTAGCAAGTTATCAAAACCCTTCTCACTTCTGTCACATAAGAAAACACATCTAAGAGATAGTGCATAGCCTGAAAAGTATCACAGTATGGACAAAAGTACAAAAAGAGGGCAAATGTTGATAAAATTTACTCTTGGTGCATTGGAAGAATGCAAAGGTCAATAATATCATCAGTAGGAGGACAAGTATCATAACAGGAAGGCCATACATCTAGCCGAGGAAGCATTTCAGCATGAAGTAATGGTGGTAGAAGTTTGGCCATTTCAGAAACTTTTGCTCCTGCTTTGCTTGAAATGTAAGCTGCAAGTCCATCTACTAGGCCAAAATTTCCACGGCAGGCACAAATGCTTCCACTGTCAAAAAGACAAGGATTAGACTAAACATACAAACAAAAAACTTTATAGCAAAAATCACAAGCTCCAAATTTCAAAAGCTTTTCATATGAAATTATAAAGATCGGGACAGAAAGTAATAGACCAATTCTTACCTCCAGACAGGTTGACTACTTGGTCCTGAAATGACATCAAAGTTTTGTTTAACAACACTTGACGTCTGAACATGCTCACCCTCCAGCATAGCTGTATTGTTCTCAACCTCTGGGATAAATCTTCTTTTTCTTCTAGGTGTATGAAGAAAAGGCATATTCTTCTCCTGATTAAATGAGTAAAAGTCACCAATTTTCCCAGTCTGTTCACTGTTCTGATTTGCCTCGTGATGCTGCAGAGGTTGCTCCCTTGAAACCAAATTTCTTGGCCTTGCACGTTTTTTGCAGTAGGACTTAATCTCCTCCTGGTTTAATGAGGAACATTGAGAAGCGATATTTATGCATATTAAACCTCAGAGAAGAATTTGCATTACTTACCTGCTCCATGGTGTTTAAATTACCAGAAATTTTACTTTGGTTTGATTGGACATTCTTCAAGCGGTCACTTCTCCTGCGTGGGACAGAACTAAGCATTTTGAAAATAGATCCTTGCAGAACTGCCGATGTTTATATTCTTATACATAAATATATATATATATCAGGGATGACGCCTTTCCTGCAATCATATCTCCATTTGAGGAAAAAAAAAAAAAAAAAAGAAAGCAACACAACATGAGAAAAATGTTTCAAACAAATGGAAAATGTATATTTTTAACAGGTTAAATTGACTTTAGGACTCAAAGCATCAACATTGCCAAGATTCAATTTTTTCTCATAAATTTGATATATGAAAAATGTGCCTTAGATCAAACAAAGTTGACACGAATATCAGTTGCAAAGATAAAGTGGAGCTACAAGAGCAAGCAACTATATGCATGTACAAGTCAATTAAAAAGCCATCTCACCTAGCAATGTAGAGTAATGAGTTACGAATGTAGAATGTTGGAGAGGCTAGTAGCAGAATGACTTGGCTTCAGCTGAAAGTACGTACATTGACACAATATACTACATACTATATAAGTGCTGACTAATTAAACACTAAAATGGTACTAAATCTTCAAAAGCACAAATAATAAAGAAGAAGAAAGAGAAAAATTCATATCTGTGAAATGAAATTTAGAAGTATTCTTTGAGGAGCATATTATCAGAAGAATAATCATGCTGTAAGAGCCAATACAAAACAAAATTTGGTAAATGCATTTTGTGTATGTTTCAGTAACACCCTGCATAATCTTTTGTGATAAAACAAGTCCTAAACTGTAAAATTTACAGTTTTTTATATGCTCCTTGGTTATATTAATTTCACAATAGGTTGCCAAGAAGCAAGTCACCCATGACCTTCACTTATAATTCTTAAATGCACAATACTAAGTCTCTCACATTTTTTTTTTTATCATTAGAACAAAGGAAGCTTTTTGGTGCCAAGCTGTAGCCAAGCCATCAAAATGAATTGTTAATACCTAAAGATAAATCCTTGGAAACCTTCTGAGTTTCTGATCATAGAAGATTATGGAAACAACTTACGTTTAGATCTACTCTTGTCTTTTTGAAAAACTTTACTATTTTTGATATTGTAAACCTCCTGGGAAAGCACCAACTTTTGCCCACCATCAACCCAATTTCTATAGATCTAAATTAGAGCAAAACAAAACCGATACACAAGATTACACCAAAAATAAATAAATAAATAACTAAAAAGCAAACAAATTCAGCATGCACTTTCTAAAATCTAAAAGTGCTTAACGTCTTGTCTGATGACTGCTATAACAACTTAAAAGTTAAAAACTTGGACTTTTCATGATACTTCCACTCCAAAAAAAAAAAAAAAAAAAAGGCTAACAACTCCACCAAAAGCAAAAGCTTAGGCTTCGCCATCCACCCATATACAAAATACAAGTGAAGTTTCTAACTGGGGTTTCTCTAAAACCCAGAAGTAACAAAAAAATAAAAAGCCGCAAACTTTCCTTAGTTTTCCAGCATTTTCATAGAAACCAAACAAAAGAAAATGTAAAAACCTTACCTTGATGGAGGCAGAAAATAAAGGAAACCAAGAAAATTCATTAACCAGCAATATTGTGAATAAAAATAGAAACTGATAGAAAAAAAAGTTTAAATGGAAAGAGTAAAATCATTTTTAGCTTCTAGGTATAATGAATCGGTGAGTGAGATAAAAGCATAAAAAATCACAAAATATAGTACTGATTCATATGATATCTCTCCTCTCTTCTTGCATGGAAAAACAAAGACTTCAGAATCCTTCTTGCTTTTCATCCAGCTGTTTATTCATGACAAGTGCCATGTCAGCCTTTATTGGACCCACAAAGATTTTAAATTTTTGCTGAGCCCTTGGTAGTTTGTACTATCCTCAAGATCAAAACTTTCAAAAGTTTATTGGCCATTGACCAAACCTGACAATTTATCTTGTTCTTGAAAATGGTAAAGAAGTGAAAAACCCGAAAAAAATAAAGAGGTGAAACGTGATTGCTGGACCTTAATTTTCTTTACCAGAACTTTTTTGTGGGTATTCTAGTATACATTTGTCAGTGGGTTGCTTTTGTTTTAAAGCTGTGGTGGTTTTCTGTACTTGTAAACTCTACCCAAAGCTGAGTTTTGGCAGCTTCAGGTTATGCATAAACGCAAGCAAAAGGGCTATGTAACAAATCATAAAGAACAATACCAATTGCTTGGTCTGATAAAGTTTCTTCAGAAACATCACAAAACTCTCCTCTTATTTTTGTAAAATCTTTATAATATATAATGTCTACAAGCTCTTAAAAAAATGGACAAATCTTGCTAAACGATACTACATGTTCGCAAGAAAATGAGACTCTACTGACTAGACCATTGTTCATAGACGGACAATTCTCAGTTAGTCGCAGCCAAAATGACTCCTGGGTGTCATCCAAGAAATATCATCAGTACTAGGACTCGTATCTCCTCCAGGATTCAACCTTCCATTAGAATCTTCCGGTAAAATATACTGAAACCCAACTTTTGGTTTTCTTGATGGCAGTATAGGAAGTGGTGCTTCACCTTTAAGAATCTTAGCAGCCTTCTCAACTGCTGGCCTATCCTCATGATTTGGGTGTACACAAGAAAGCCCCACAAGCAGCATTCTCTGCATTTCTCCACCATTATACTTCCCTTTCAACTTTGCAGCAGCAGCCTCAATTACCTTCCCTTGCTCCCATAACCCCCACACCCAATCGACAAGCACAGTTCCATCATCATCAACAGGCATTTTTCCTGTGGCAACTTCTAAAACAACCACACCAAAGCTGAAAACATCAGTTTTAACCGACGGAATGCCTGAATAAACATACTCAGGAGCAAGGTAGCCCATCGTTCCAGCCGGTATAGTGGCTTCTCTAGTCAAAGAACTGTGTTCATAAACTTCTGCTAAACCAAAATCTCCAAGTTTAGCATTGAATTCTTCATCAAGCATTATATTGCAGGTCTTAACATCTCTATGAATTATCTGTCTTTCGCATTCTTCATGTAGATATGAAAGTGCAGAAGCAACTCCAAGAACTATATTCATCCTTTGTTTCCATGAGAGGAAAGCTGAAGAGCTAGTGTTGTCGTGAAGGACTTTGGCAAGGCTACCATTCGGTAAGTACTCATAAACTAAGACTAATTCCGATTCTTCACAGCACCACCCTTGAAGTCGGACCAAGTTATCATGTTTTAAGCAGCCTACAATTGTAGCAAACTCAGTTATGAATGGATTGCGACAGCATTTAATCTCTGCCTTATTGAACCTTTTTACAGCTACTGCTCCAGCATTTGGAAGAGACCCTTTATAAACTGTAGCTGAAGCTCCTTCACCAATAATTCTATTTGGATGAAATCCCATTGTAGCTGCCTTTATCTCAACAATTGAAAATCTTGTTGGTCCTTCTGTATGCTGAAGGAATCGACCTTCCTTAAATCTTTCCTTCTTTATCACAAAGAAAAAGATTATGACCGTGATTATAGCAAGTGATAGGATAAATGCAGCTAAACCTCCTAACCCCAAAGCTATTTCCTTCATTTTATTGCTTTTCTCATCAAGATCAGGAGGGTCACCATTTTCGCTTGGATCCTCAAGATAACACATGAAACAATCCCCATCTTCACTTGTTTCTTCATTAGCAGCAGAAAGGGCAGACCAATAAGTTTTGAATCTCCAATGATCAATAAGATGAGCAGCTGAGCCTTGCCAATTAGAAGCAGTGAAACCAACATGCATAAACTCCTTGAAGTTCTCAGACAAATCGACCCTAACTTCAAGAATAGGTTTTGGAGGCCTATTCTGAGAGTAGCTAACCCAAATCTGAATCAATTTAGCATCATCTGAGTACTCAATCCAAGCAATCATTTGCTTTTCACTTTTAAGATCAATCCCATTTGACAAAGCATCAACAGAAGCAAAAGAAACAACTGTGTTAACATCAATTCCGATGTGATCACTATTAATATCAGAAAGAAAAGGATTAGAACTTGTATCAAATTCAACAGCAATGAATGAATCTTGAGGATTTAAAGCGGGTCCTGGAAGTCCCATATACCCACCAGAAAGACTAAAAGATTCAGCATTAGAAGTGATCAAGAAAGCCATACCATCACCAAAAGAACAAAGCGGAGATGGGATTATGGAGAAGGAGAATCTACAAGAAAAAGATGCAGGGATACTTGTTGTGGAATCAAGAAACCGAACTGGGTATAGATACAGTGCTCTTCCAACACCAGAATATGAAGAAGGATCAGAGAAGAAGAAAGAAGAAGAAGACGAAGCAGGTGGAGGAGAGCAAGCGTGTTCTTGAGTGAGACTAATGGCATTATTTCTAAAATGTGCATCTCCATAGAGAGTGACATTGTTTGATGTCAAATAAGGATTTGCCACCGAGAGGAAATTGAAGTTAACGAAGAGAAAGAAATGGATCCAGAAGGGAAAAGGGACATAAAACTGCATTGCAAGAACAGGAAAAAGGTTGAATCTTGGTTGATGGATAGAGGTAAATTCTTGAAATAAAGACAGGTTTAGGTGAGATTTCTTGAAATATTGAAGAACCCAAAATTAGATTTCTTGTTTCTTTGATGCTGGATTGAGGTAATTCTTGAAAGAAACAGAGGTTTGAAATGGATTTCCTGTTCATTTGATGTTTTGATCAAGAACTGTTAGTTGAGGAAGTTGTTTGTGGAAGGGAGGACAATTTGGAGGGAAAAGGAACAGTTAAAAGAGGTTGGAGAACTGGGCCCTAAAAGGCAACATTAGCTTAAATAGACTTTAAAGGAACAGCTAAAGCAACACCTGCTCTAAACGACATCGTTTTAAAGAGTTTCACTGTCACCTTAGACGCTGTAATCAGCCTCGTCTTGGATGAACCGACACAACAGCAGAGCTAGCCCAAAACACAACCGTACTCTTTACAGCAATGGAGGCTAATCTCTGTGCATCACTAGGTCTCCCATCTCCAGACCCACAAAATGAATTCTACCCAATAATCCGAACTGACTTCAACAGCCTCTTCACTCATTTCACCTCTCATAAACCCATCAAAACCCACAAAAACCCCATCATCAAATCCCTTCCATTTGCTTCCAATTCTATCTCCTCAACTCCCATATCCACGCCCAATTTCTCAAAATGGCTCAAACCCTCTTCAAGAGACAACCCAAAGGTTCAATCTTTAATGAAGAATCTCTCAGTTTTCGAGCGAGCACTTATTGGTGCCGGAGGTGGTGGCATAGCTGGTGCATTTACTTATGTGTGTTTATACCCACTTGATACTATCAAAACAAAGCTGCAGACAAAGGGTGCATCTCAGATTTATAGCAGCACAATTGATGCTATAGTTAAGACATTTCAAGAAAAGGGTATTCTGGGGTTTTATAGTGGTGTATCTGCAGTAATTGTTGGTTCTACAGCTTCTTCAGCTGTTTATTTTGGTACTTGTGAATTTGGGAAATCAATTTTATCTAAATTAGAAAAGTACCCATCTTTGCTTATACCTCCCACTGCTGGTGCAATGGGTAATATTGTGTCATCAGCTATTATGGTACCAAAAGAATTGATTACGCAGAGAATGCAAGCTGGTGCTAAAGGAAGATCATGGGAAGTATTGTTGAAAATTTTGGAGAAAGATGGTATCTTGGGTCTTTATGCTGGTTATTCTGCTACTTTGCTAAGAAATTTACCTGCCGGTGTGTTAAGTTATTCTTCATTTGAGTATTTAAAAGCTGCTGTAATGAGTAAGACTAAGAAGAGTCGTTTAGAGCCGATTGAGAGTGTGTTTTGTGGTGCATTGGCTGGGGCAATTTCAGCATCATTAACCACACCACTTGATGTGGTTAAGACAAGGTTGATGACACAGGTGAATAAGGAGGTTGTAGATAAGGTAGCAGCTGCAATGTATAGTGGGGTTTCTGCTACGGTGAAGCAGATTATGAAGGACGAAGGATGGATTGGGTTTACTAGAGGAATGGGTCCAAGAGTGCTTCACAGTGCATGTTTTTCAGCATTGGGGTACTTTGCATTTGAGACAGCTAGGCTTGCTCTTTTGCATCAGTATTTGAAGCATAAAGAGTTGCGCGAATTGGATGTCGCTCCTACTTGATTGATGGCTTTAAGTGGAGTATCAGGTGCCCTTATTGATGATAATTCTTATCCTTTTTCTTGTGGCTTTATTAGAAGGAATTATAACTTATTATCATTTCTTTAATTTTACACCCTTGGAGAAAGAAACTTCGAGTTGTGATGTTATTAGCTTATTATTGGTATGAAATAAGAAATTGTTGGTGGCATGACTCTTGTTTTTTGGATCATATCCTCTGAATTTTTTATGTTTTATCTTACCTGATTTCTCACATGAATTTGCTTTGATAATTTTATAAAGCCAATGCCTTTTTAACCCATATGTTCATTAATCACTGATTGTAAATCGGTCTAGCATCTAGGAATACAGATGTAAGGTTGAATGTTATTGTAGCAGACTAGCATTTTGTAACATTATCTAATGTCTTGATTATGTGCATTAGGATAATTTTTTTGTCATCTATTTTAAATGGTATGGTTGAGCATAAGCTGCAAATGAGTCTTTATGTTGCAGTCTATATGTTGCATTATTAGGGAGACACATTTTGCTTATTATCAGTAATGTTTGAACATCCTCTATTTAGTAGGTGCTCTGTTTCTATCAAAACATGTTAATCATCCTGTCTATAATTACACATCTGACATATTTCTAGCCTATCAAAGTTATGGTTCTGGAGGTTTACTGCCTTACTGGTAGAGAGTGGAGACAAATCAATGCCGTTGCATCTATACATGCATCGAGATTCTCAGTAGTTAAAGACGCTGAACTTTGACAATCAATAATGCAGCGGAGTAGTTATGGTAGATGAAGTCTTTCTTCGTTCTGTTTTGTCAAACTAGTTAAGCTAAAGATTGATCTAGCTTTGAGTACACAGATGTTCATCATGAATATTGCTCTGGATGGAAATCATTTGTGCTATCATTTGCTTGAGACATCAAAAGAAGAAAAACCGGTAACACAGCTCAAACATTAATCACTCAGATATATTTGCCACTGAATGTTATAATCCCGGGGTTGATCAATGAATATAGTATAGCGATCAAAACACTCACCATCTTCAAGTGGAGTCACAGGGTCGTTGATTTAGGGTTTGAGGATGCATGATAGAAAATCAAGATCATGCACCAGTATAATCCTATTTTTCATGTGAGGTCACTCATGACCCAAATTCCTCTTCTCCCTTTTGTTTCAGCCAAATATGATGTAGTCAGTAAGTGCAGGACCAAGAGTAACCTTTCCCAAATAGCCAAAGCCAAAACAGGCTCCTGCTTCAAAATTAGCATTATAAAGGCATTCTTGGAGTTGGACTTGGACCATCCTATCTAATTTTCCTGCTTTACCTCGGTCTATTCTTTCGAAAATTGCTTGAAATCATAACCATTATCAGGCTTCACATTTGATTCAAAGAAACAGTACTGCACATCCTTGCAGCTTCATGTCTACTTATTAAATTAGCAATTGTCAAACCTAGGTTTCAGCAGCACCATCTGTAACTATGATATTGTCTATTGCCAGCAGGCCCCTAGCTCATTTCAAAGTGTAGAACCGAGAGGAAAATGACATTTTAGCATATGCAACCACAACATTTAAAGACAAAAGCTTAAAGGTGGTGGCACTTTCTCTCTTTCCTTTTGGAAACAGGTTAGCAGTTGATGTATTCTCAACCACATATCTCCAAGGAATGGAGCTAATATCCTCTCTTATATTCAAGTGGAACAATAGTTCCTGAAAAGTTTTTTGTACTAGTCAAAATTGAGAAAAGCAAACTCTCAGTGATTGACTCAAATCTACACCTGAACTCTGCTCAGAGAAATGGATGTTTTTATGACCCAACAAGCTAATTTGGTCCGTCACGATTAAGAGATTAACGGAACTATTATTACACAATTTATCAGCTTAAAGATGATAGTATGTGCATTTGGATTTAGGTTATAGGAGGGTAAATGTTAATCATGTAATGCATTAATCTCTTTAATCCTATTTGGCAAACTTAAAATGATTAAGGTTAGCTATTAACCCCCTTAACAGTTAACCCTATTTATATGTATTTTTATTAACATAGTTCATAGTAGGGTAAAGGTCTATAAAAAAAATTATTGAAAAATACATATTTTTCATTATTCTATCATTTTATGCTTATTTATAAATTATTAATCTTCTCAATTTTTTACATTAATAAAATATAAATCAAACTCAAAAAAATATATATAAATCAATTTATTTTTTATGGTGGTTGTAGGCAGCGGTTTTTTGTCGCACACTCAAGTGTTGGCGACCACGGCATTATGCGAGTTTGAGGCTTATTAAGAAATATATAGTGGACTTGGGATCCAAAACAGAGATGGAGTCGCCATCCGAATGAAAGCCGGAACACACTGTACAGCAATTGGATTTCACGGAAGTTTTCAAAGGCCGTCATCAGAGATCAAGTTTAGAAACTGAGTATGGGCTTTTGAAATGTCTACCCAACCTTGCGGTTGGCCTTCATGTGTGTTTTGTAATTTATTATCTTTTATTATTAAATTATTTCCTTATTAACATGCTCATCATGATTAGTTTTCCAATTTTAGATTTTATCCCAAGTTTGCACATTAGTCTCATTTTATGCTTATATTCCTGACATTCAATCACAAATAAAATAAAATAAAATAAATAAAAATAATTTACAATCATTCATTTCAAATAAAAGGTATAGGGGTTAATGATTACAATGTTTGGTATAAATAAACATAAAGATAGTGAAAATAAACCATACATAAACTAAAAAGAAACTAATTAATTATACAAATTAAAAACTTCTAAAAAATTAGCAAAATAATCATCTAGTGATGAAAGAATCACCAAATGATTTCTGCAACAAATATAAATTAGTTCTATCTCACAACAACAACAATATTTACAAATAATCAACAAATAATATTCACAAAAATAAAAATAAAAAACTCATATCAAATAGCACAATAATATAACATGGAAAGAATATTGATCAAATATGGTAATCATGCATAAAATCAAGAAATATAACATATTAGACAAGGAAATCATGTTAAACATGTAAGATAATAGCTGAAAATCAAGACAGAAACAAGCAGAATGCTAGTCAAGGGGCGACGTCTATTTTACCAGGAGGCGATGACACCATCGCCTCATCATGAAGGGGCGATGTCTCTCAGACTATATTTCTTAGATCTTAAGAAACTCAACGATCATGCGAATAAATAAGAAACAAACACGAATATACAACTATCAACAATCAATATTCAACTTCTCATACAATCACATTTCATATATGACTTTAAATAAGCAATAAAATTCAAGAATATGAACACAAAAGTAATGAATCAATATTTTTAATGAAAACAAAGGACTTAAAGCCTAAGAAAGGGGAAGCTTACTAACTTGGATGTGTTTGATGCTCCTAACTAAGCCCTCAGAGCTTTGTTGACTAATTTAAGGCTTTGAATGCAAGAGAAACTCCTTTCCTTCTTTAAGAAATCAAAGTCTTTAGCTTCCTAAGTCTTCTCCATCTTCTTCCTTCCTTCTCTTATCTTCTTTTACTTCTCTCCTTTTATCCTTTTTTCCATATGTTTTTTTTTTCAAGTTGCTAACCTTCAAATTCTTAACCCCCTCTCTTATGCCCCTCCACCCTTTTTTTTAAAGCTTTTCACTCTTTCCCTTTTTAAATTTCTTAAAAACCATTCTCACCCTCTCCCTTTTACCTTTTTTCATTTCCCATGCTCTTTTTTATGCTTTTTTCCTTTCTTTTACATCCAAAAATGACCAACTCTTCAGCAGGTAAGCCTCCAACCACTACCATTAATAGTATTTAATGTTGAAAAGAGTGGGTGTGAAGAGGCACTGCCTCTTCGATGAGGCATTGCCTCACCGATGCTTGGGGTGAAGAGGCGATCGGCTAAGTCAGGGCCCTTAGGTCAAGAGGCAACAGGCTTGGGCTTGGCTCAGTGTTTCGGGTTTTTTGAGTTGATTTTAAAGAAATCTCAGGCTTTCCTTACATTCAAAACTTGAACTTTCTCATCATTGGGATTTTGTTACGGACCGATCAAACTAACAGTATCCACAGTTTGCCCCCTTGGTATTTTAAAAAATTAAATTTTTTGAAAATAACTTTTCAAAAAAGTAATATGCACATCAAACAATAAAAAGTAAGAATGACACACCTGACCTACGAGCTTTGCTCGGCCATCAGCCTTGGAAATTCAAACCCAACAAGTCAAACTTTATCTTCAAAACGTGATCGTAATCCTCGGGTTTTCCTGGCCTGATCAGTAACTCATTAATAATTTTTTCATGAATCTCAAGCATGGCACAATCTTCACTCAGTAGAGACAAAAGAGAAACGTAGTCGTGATTCCTCGGGTTAAGCTAACTCAATCAGCTACTCATTATAATTTGGCATGATTTATAAGTTTTCCTGGCTTGAGAAGTCACTCAGTAGAAGAGATAAAACGTAATTGTATTCCTCCGATTTTCTTGGCCCGATCAGTTACTCATTATAGTTTGGCGTGAATCTTGAGCATGGCCCAATCTCCATTTAATAAAAAAAGATGAAACATAACTGTGTTCCTCGGGTTTTCCTAGCCTAGTTAATTACTCATTATAATTTGGTGTGAATTTTGAGCATAGCCCAGTCTCCACTCAGTAAAAAGAGATAAAATATAACCGTGTTCCTCAGGTTTTCCTGGCTTGATTAGTTACTCATTATAGTTTGGCGTAAAACCTAAGTTTTCTTGGCCCGAGAATTACTCAGTAAAAGAATAATGCACTTTGGGGATTCAAACCCGACTAGACATTTGTCCTTCCTAATGCTTCAATCAGAATATTCTTATCTAAAGATTGATCTTGGGATTGTAATATCCCGTGTTTTTAAATATTTTTATACTGCATCGGGATATGCAGTGTTAATAATTTTATATATAATTATGATATTTTTACGAGTTGATATTTATTTAAAGCTTATTTTAATTATTGTATATTATTTTAAGTGCTTTACGTAAAATTTTCCCGAGAATTCTATTTTTGGAGAAATTTTCACGTAAATAATTTACTATTAATTATTTTAAATAGATTTCCATATTTGCATGAACTCATATGTATTTTTAAAGTGCTAAATAACGTATATATGTGTATTTATTTATTTAACTAGGGTTTAATTAATTACCCTAATATTTTATTATTTATTAATTAGTTTTAATAATATTTAATTATTTTAGTGTATAAATTATTAAAAATATTAAATTATATGTGTGTGGTGTATATTTAATGTGTGTGATTTTATATTATTTTAATATATAATGTAAAGTATATTTATATATATATATATATATATATATATATATATATATATATATATATATATATATATATATATATATATATATATATATATATATATATATATATACATATTATATTGTCAAAATCAAAATTTATAGCCAAATTACCATTTTGCCCCAACTTCTTCTTCTTCTTCCTCGACGCACGCCCGATCACCAACAACCGCTGCTACTCCCATTTTCTCACCGTCGGTGTGCCTTCCGGCGTGCCACCTCCTTCCCTAGCCTTCCCCGCCGTCAGCAGCGCCATATTCCGTCAAGTTTTGGCCGAAATAAGCTCGGGAAGCTGAATAAATTCTCACCGTCGATCACGACATTTTCGGCCACCATTTTTGACACCGCCGGTCTCTTTATTCTCCTTGAGCTCTGTTGAGTGTGATTCCAAGATTTTTTTCACTTAAAATGGTCTAGATTTGCTTAGGTTTCGATTTTGGTAATTCAGTCATTTTAGGGTTCTTGATTTTTTTTGAACTTTGAATTGATTGGTTCATGAAAAATTACTTCACAAATGTTGTTCTCCTTAGCTTAATCTACATGTGTGAATTTTTTTAGAATTTTTGGGAATTATTTTGATTTTTGGGTATTTTTGAATATTTTAGTATTATTTTCTAATTTTAGAAAATTAATTAAATAAATTATGAAATTTTGTTTTATGATAATTATAGGTGTTTAAATGAATTATAGAAATTTATTTGGAATTTTTATGAATTTCTATGTATTTATTTTGAATTTAATTAGTTTATGTAATTTTTGAAAAAAGTAGGGTTAATTGTGTTTTTAATTGAAATTAATTATTTAATTGAGTTTAATTATTGATATTATTGATAATTATGTTGAGAACATAAATTTTTTGCAATTATACTATTTTTGGTGAATTTTTGGAGTAATTTTAGTATATTTATATATATGGGGGTATTTTGGTAATTTTACCCTAAATTGACTAAAAATGTAATTAAATTGATTTTAATAGCTATTTAAGGTATAAAAATGATTTCTACAAGTTATTTAGCATTTTTAATTAATTAAAACTATTTTTCGTGAATTATTTTCAAATTATATATATAATATACGATTTTTCTAAATAAATGAGTTTTTATCGGTTTTTACTATGTTTTAAGATTAATTATGTAATTTCTACTTATTAAATGTATTTCTATGATATAAGGATATTTTTTATATTTCTATATTGTTCTGTGATTATGGACCCCGGTAGGTAAACAGTAGTTTGGAATCCGACCGAGGGGTTGTGATTGTAAATCTATGTCTATTTTTCGAAGTGTGTTACTTTGCAGGGCTGGCTCTACTCTTTGAGTAGAGAGATGTCCATTTTACAGGGGAGGTTCTGCCAAATTTTTGGTAGAATTCTCGTAAAACGTGATGTCCGGTCAAATCCTGATTTTTAATTCTATGTCCAATATTCTAGATCGAGTTTCTAGGATTTTCTGTTAGATTTATTCTGATGTCTGTTATTTATTGTTTGTTTAGTTGCACCGAGACCGAGGCCTAGTGGACCAGGCCCGTCGGACCCATCTCGAGGAGCGCACTAAGTGTGAGTTACTATTTTATATATATGTGCTTAGGGTGCATGATTTAGAAACGTATGTTATTTTGATTAATTATGCATAAATAAATCAATTAGTATTTAAGTTTATTTTTAGTTTATATTCGGTATATTTTTAAATTATATGCATGTTTTGCTAATAAATTAGGTTTAAAATGTTTTTAAGTATATTTCTAGTTTATTTTGTAATTATATTGGATTTATTTGACGTATATATATTTGAAATATATCTAGTTTACTTTTGGTATATTTTTAGTATATATATGGTTTATGTTGCTATTTTATTCAATTCATGCATCATTTACTTTTATGAATGTATGCTTTATATTTTAATGAAGGATATCAATAGAACGTGCTACCTAGTGGGCAACACTAGGATCGAGTACGTATCGGTACACTTATAGCATTTAGGCTATATTACTAACCAATTGTGGATATTGATTGGATATGATTATTTAATGTGTGATATGATTTGGGAGTGTGATTGCGGGAGCTCGGTTGACCTAGTGTCTCGGAGCCAATCACACTGATAGTCACATTGCTAAAGCTCGGTTGACTTAGTGTCTCGGGGCCAGTCTACTGTCTAAATGGAATAAGTGAATATTTTGGAATAAGTGAGCCTGTGTGGCTAGAATGTTGTCTAACACTGTTTTGAGGTTGCGATATTCTAGGGTTCTATTCGATCCTTCATAACCAGTGATTTTCAATAAAAATATATAAAATGATTTTATTGCATTTGTGTGTATTTTCTTGTATATATATACATATTATATATATACTTTTGATTGTGTGCATTGGCATTTAGTATGCATGTATATATATTATAGTAATTTACTAAGTGAGGTCTGACTCCCCTCTGTTGACCATTTTTCAAGAGAGTCTTCTTCGTCAAACCTCAGTAGTAGGCCTGTACACCGGATTTCTTCTGCCTCGGCTTCTTTATGCAAACTGCATATCTGAGTCTTGAGTTTTATTTTTATAATCTAGACACTGCAGTAATTGTATAAAGTCGTGAGATATGTACTTTAAATATTTGAACTGAAACTTGTATTAACGGATTTATTTATATATATAAGATATGGATTTGATTTAAATCTCGTGGTGGAATAATATTTTTGATACTTATGATTTTATTTCCGCTGCATTAAGTGTTATTGTTATTATTATTGCATGTTTTATTTTATTTTTAGGCTTGCTACGGGTTCCCAATTCGAAAGAATTCCCGTTCCCTAGCGCCAGTCATGGCCCCTGTTTTGGGTCGTGACAAAGTTGGTATCAGAGCGGAGTTCTGTGTCAGGGCTTAGTTGTGTGAGTCGTGGCCCTAGTTTTCAAAGTTGTGTTTTCTTTTGGTAACTACTGTAGTGAATTAGGTTCGAGTATGTCTTGATAAGTATTCCTTGTTTTAGTTTTCTGCGTTATTCCTCTGTTGTCTGTTTTGTCTGAATCATTCTGTTGTCTTTTTAGAATGAGGAGGCGAGCGTGTTTCGCTCCACCGGTCGTTGAGGCCGAGGATGGCGAGTCTTTTCAGGATGAGGTTTTACCTTTTGAGCAGCCAGTTAGACGTAGAGGTCGTGGTAGAGGTAGACCTCGAGGAGCGGCAGGTTGTCGTAAGCAGAGAGAGTTATAGGATGAGAAGCCTATAGAGCCTGAGTTTGATGTTCCTGTACCTCCAATTGTTTCGCCTGTTCAGCCTGCCTATCAACAAGGTATGTCTGACCCTGAGGCAGCTTTGTTCTATGCCTGAGTTGGCAGGATTGCTTTTGATGGGACTTCCGATCCGTTGGACTTTCTGCACGAGATTGAGACTCAGACTCGGACTGCTCACACCGAGTATTAGCAGATCATGATTGTCGAGTTGTCTGTCGAGGGACCAGCCCTAGATTGGTTCATTCATATGATCCAGCCTTTTATGATGACGATGACCTGAGCTCAGTTTCGAGAGCGATTTATGAGGAGATTCTGTCCAGAGCCTCTCCATATTAGTTATCATCTCTGGTTGACCAGTATTTCTCACGGTGATCGATCTGTAGAGGAGTACACTCGAGAGTTTCTCCGGTTGGGTAGATATGTAGAGGATCTGATGCGAGACCAGTATTTTGCAGTCACTACCTACATTACCGGATTGGGTTCAGTATTTGCTGGTATGCCTACAGCAGGCCTTACTCTAGAGTATGTGATTGAGTTGGCCAAGGAGATTGAGCTGAGGCTAGTTAGGCAAGGAGTGATGCCTGATTATTACCAGCTGGGAGTTTAGTCGAGTGGATTGCAGACTACACCATATTCAAGTTTTCATGTTGGTTTGAGTAGTCAACAGCGAGATCCGACTCAGCAGAGTCAGAGGCAACAGCAGCGAGTGCATCGGAGCAGTAGACATGGCCATGGAGGTCAGCGTAGACCATTCAGATTTGGGTCAAGTGCTTCGAGCAGCAGCAGTGGTCGCAGTTTTGGATCAGCTGCTAGTGTTTGCCAGACCTGCAATAGAGTCCATCAGGGACCGTGTTATCTGACACCACTGACATGCTTCAGATGCGGGTAGATAGGACATTTTGCCAGATCGTGTCCTTACTCTGGGTATCAACAGCCGCAGATTCCATGATTTCCACAGTAGTCGATTGCTAGTGCTGCACCCATGCCATTTCAATTACCTCCAGCCCAGCATCAGAGTTCCACTCAGCTTGTTCCAATCAGAGTCATGGTAGAGGTACTAGAGGAGGTGCCAGAGGTGTTGGCCAAGCTTCTACCAGTCAGCAGGGAGGTCGAGGTCAGGCCAAAGTCTTCCATCTCACTCAGCAGGATGCTTAGGCATCCAATGCAGTCGTGGCAGGTATTATTTCTGTCTGTTACCTGGATGCATGGGTTTTGTTTAATCCGGGTGTCACGTATTCGTTTGTTTCTCCTGTTTTTGCTTCCAAGTCTTATTGGCAAGCTTTGAGGATGGCTTTTCCTTTGTCTGTTGCCACTCCTCTGAGTGATTCCTTGGACACTGATATTGTTCTTTCTGGTTGTCCAGTTCTCGTGGGAGATAGAGAATTACCCGCTGATTTGATCCTATTGGATGTGATGGAGTTTGATGTTATTCTAGGTATGGATTGGTTATCTCAGCACTATATTGTGGTAGATTGCAGGAATAAAGAGGTGATGTTTAGAATTCCTGATAAAGAAGATTTCAAGTTTATGGGTGATAGGAGTTCAGCACCTCAGAATCTTATTTTTACTATTACGGCTAGGAAGTTATTGAGGAAAGGATGTCAGGGATATTTGGCATTGGTCAGGGATACTTTAGTGGAGAAGTTATCACTCACAGATGTTCCTGTTGCCTGTGAGTTTCCTGATGTTTTTCCTGAGGAGTTGCCAGGTTTACCACCTCACAGAGAGATTGAATTCTGTATAGATGTGGTTTCAGGTACTACTCCTATATCTATGCCACCCTATAGAATGGCTCCTGCAGAGTTAAAAGAGTTGAAGGAGCAGTTGTAAGAGTTATTGGATAAGGGTTTTATCAGACCTAGTATTTCTCCTTGGGGTGCACCAGTCCTATTTATGAAGAAGAAAGATGGTACCCTGAGACTGTTCATTGACTACAGAGAGCTGAACAAGGTGACAGTGAAGAACAAGTATCCTCTCCCGAGGATAGATGACTTATTTGACTAGCTACAGGGTGCACAGTTCTTTTCTAAGATTGATTTGAGGTTGGGTTATCATCAGCTACGGATTAGTGAAGCTAATGTTCCTAAAACGACAATCTGCACTAGATATGGCCATTATGAGTTTCTGGTGATGTCTTTTGGTTTGACTAATGCACCAGCAGCTTTTATGGACCTGATGAACAGGGTATTCAGACCATATGTGGATCAGTTTGTGGTAGTCTTCATTGATGATATATTGGTTTATTCAAGGAGTATAGAGGAGCATGTATATCACTTGAGGACTGTACTACAGACACTGAGAGATCATCAGCTTTATGCTAAATTCTCAAAGTGTGATTTCTGGATGGAAAGTGTTTCTTTTCTTGGACACATGGTGTCTAAAGAAGGTATCCAGGTTGATCCACAGAAGATTGAAGCAGTGTCTGAGTGACCTAGACTGACTTCTGTTACTGAGATTCAGAGTTTTCTGAGTTTAATCGGGTATTATAGGCGGTTTGTGTAGGATTTTTCTAGAATTGCAGCCCCTATGACTCGCTTGACTCAGAAGAATGTTAAATTTGAGTGGTCAGAAGCTTGTGAGAATAGTTTCCAGTTGTTGAAGGAGAAATTGACCACAGCACTAGTGTTAGCTTTGCCTAATAGTGTGGACAAGTTCACAGTTTATTGTGATGCCTCTAGAGTTGGCCTTGGTTGTGTGTTGATGCAGAATGGTAGGGTGATAGCCTATGCTTCAAGGCAGTTGAAGAAGCATGAGCAGAACTATCCCACACATGACCTTGAAATGGTTGCAGTGATCTTTGCTTTAAAGATTTGGAGACATTATCTGTATGGGGTGACTTGTGAGATATTTACTAATCACAAGAGCCTTAAGTGCATTTTCCAGCAGCGAGATCTGAATCTAAGGCAGAGGAGAAGGTTGGAATTATTAAAGGATTTTGACTGTGAGATTTTATATCATCTGGGCAAGGCTAATGTGGTAGCAGATGCCTTGAGTAGAAAGTCCTCATGCAGTCTTGCTCACATCAGTGTTGAGAGGAGACCGTTGATCCAGGAGTTGCATCTGTTGGTGGATCAAGGTCTGATGATGAAGATTAGTAAGTCAGGTGGACTGCTAGCTTAATTTAAAGTGTGATCTGTACTGAGGGATAGGATTAAAGCAGCTCAGAGCTGAGATCCTATTCTAGAAGAGCTTGCAGAGAATGTCAAAACAAGGAAGTTCACTGATTTCACACTCGATGATGATGGTGTGTTGTGGATCAGTGGTAGATTATGTGTTCCTGATGTAGATGATTTGAGAGAAGAGATCCTAGAGGAAGACATTCTACAGCCTATAGCGTACATTCGGGGGTCACTAAGATGTACCATAGTATCAGAGACTTATACTGGTGGGATGGATTGAAGAAGGATGTCGCTGATTATATTACTAAATGCCTGACGTGTCAGCAAGTGAAAGCTGAACATCATAAGCCTTCTGGGAAGCTTCAGCCTCTTTCTATTCTCGAGTGGAAGTGAGAAAGGATAGCTATGGATTTTGTGGTAGGTTTACCTCGTTCTAAGGATGGATATGATTCCATCTGGGTGATAGTTGACAGGTTGACGAAGTCTGCACATTTCTTACCTGTGAAAGCCACCTATTCTGTAGCTAGATTGGCAAAGCTATATATGAAGCTTATTGTGTGCCTTCATGGAGTACCTGTGTCCATTGTGTCAGATAGAGGTTCAGTGTTTACCTCTCATTTTTGGTAGAAGTTGCAGGAAGCGATGGGCACTAGGTTGGATTTCAGTATTGCTTTTCATCCTCAGATAGATGGTCAGTCTGAGAGGACGATCCAGACACTGGAAGATATATTAAGGATGTGTGTCTTGGATTTGGGAGGTAGCTGGGATGATCATTTGCCACTCGTAGAGTTTGCATATAATAACAGCTACCATAGCAGTATTGGCATGGCACCATATGAGGCGTTGTACAGAAGAAAGTATAGATCCCCTCTGAGTTGGGATGAGATTGGTGAGAGAGCTTTGATTAGACCTGAGATGGTTCAGGATGCTGCAAAGAAAGTCGCCGTGATTAAGCATAGATTAGAGACCGCAGTTAGTAGGCAGAAGAGCTATGCGGATCCTAGGCGCAGAGATGTGGAGTTTCAGATTGGAGATTTTTTTTCTGAAGGTATCTCCGAAGAAGGGAGTGATGAGATTTGGCATGAAGGGTAAGTTAGCACCGAGATATATCGGACCGTTTGAGATTCTGGAGAGAGTTGGCACTGTAGCATATCGGTTGGCTTTGCCTTCGAGTATGTCACAGGTGCATCCAGTATTTCATATCTCGATGCTGAGGAAGTATATCTCAGACCCTTCACACGTGCTGCAGCCCGACAGTGTAGAAGTCAGTGAAGATTTGACGTTTATGGAAGAACCTATGGCGATCATTGATTATCAATTTCGACAATTGCGGTCAAAGCAGATTTCGATGGTCAAGGTTCTGTGCATTGGCATTTAGTATGCATGTATATATATTATAGTAATTCACTCAGTGAGGTCTGACTCCCCTTTGTTGACCATTTTTCAGGAGAGTCTTCTTCGTCAAACCTCAGTAGTAGTCCTGTACACCGGATTTCTTCCACCCTAGCTTCTTTATGTAAACTGCTTATCTGAGTCTTGAGTTTTATTTTTATAATCTAGACACTGCAGTAGTTGTATAAAGTCATGAGATATGTACTTTAAATATTAGAACTAAAACTTGTATTAACGGATTTATTTATATATATGAGATATGGATTTGATTTAAATCTCGTGGTGGAATAATATTTTTGATACTTATGATTTTATTTCCGCTGCATTAAGTGTTATTATTATTATTATTGCATTTTTTTTTATTTTTAGACTTGCTACGGGTTCCGGATTCGAAAGAATTCTCGTTCCCTAGAGCCGATCATGGCCCCTGTTTTGGGTCGTGATAGGGATCTACCCAAGCAGTGATACAGAAGTTCTCGTTTGATTTTTTTTAACGAGCCATGGGTTGTTCTATGTTTTATTTCACCAAGTGCACCTCACCCTCTTCTCCTTATCTTCCTTTCTTTTAATTTTCCTCTCCCGCCCTAATCATATAAATTCTCACTTTTCTCTCTCAAGGGTCACTTTCACCTTTTCAATTTTCTCTCTTTGCCTTTTTTCTCTCCTTTTTCTTTCTTCCTCATTCTCCACATTCTCTGACATGGACATTGCACAAACCCCAGATTTGCCCTTGTGGGACCCTATGACACCTACAATGCATCCCTCTCAAAGTTTGGGCTCAATATCAGAGACGAGATCCCCTTGTTTGCAGACGTGCGATCTCATATCTACAATTTAATCATCGAAGAGGTTAGTACCCAATTTCTTTAATTTTTTCTAAAAATATCATCAAATAACATCAGGTTACTATTCATATATACACATTTATCAATTTAACTAAAAGAAATTGAATTTTATGGATTGAAAATTGAGATTTTGAATCATTTTGTCAAATTGTCATCATGAAGAGGCAATCACTTCTTCATAAAGTGGCATTCGCCTCTTCAAGTGCAATGAGAAGATCTCTTCTATATCAGGAGGCGATGCATCATCACTAAGGTGATCACCTCTTCGACAAAGGCATTTTCCTTAGTAAGATGATTTACTAAAAAATTGAAATTTTATTGCATGAAATGACAATTCTACTCCCTATTTTACTCCTTTAGCTCGATGCCCACACCCTCAAGGGTGCTGGGAACTTTAGCAGTGCATGCACTTGGTATGATGAGCTTTTTGAGGCTATACAGACTCAGATTCACGATATCAACTTCTTTGACTTTATCCTGGCACTCCCAACACAAAAGAGGCATATAGACTACCAACCCTTGCATGCCCTGACGGAGAGGTGGTCTGACACCACCCACATATTTCATCTTCCTTTCAGGGAGACCTGGTAGCCTTTGCCGCAGTTATTGGCATCGCTTGTGCTGGGGATTCTATTCTTTTCGATACTAGCCTTCACCAGTGATCTCCTGACTGTCTTACTTTCATCAAGCGTCTGCTTGGGATAGTCCCAGACATGAAGAGGACCCACACATTAAAGCTTGATCGATTAGGAGCTTCTACACCCATACTAGAGTTAAGGCGGCCACTACACCCCTATAGATCGACCAGGTGGTGCATGCTTTGCTCGTTTATCTGCTGGGCACTACGCTCTGTGCTGACATAGCCAGCTCTGTGGACTTGAGTTTTCTTATACCTCTGAGGGATCTAGATTTAGTGGTAACTTATAATTAGGGAAGTTGTGCCTTAGCTTATCTTTATAGGAGCATAAATGAGCTAGTATGCAAAGCTAGACGACTCTGCGGTTTCTAGCATGCCATACTGGTATTTTACTTTCTCTTCTCCCTTTATATTCCATCCCAACTATTGCTATCCAATTTCATTGACAACCCTTTGCTTATTTTGCAGGACTAAGCTCTGGAGCTGGAGTTAATAGTGAGGATTACTAGGGTCCATGACACTCCCTTCCTTGCGATGGCAAGGTAGGGTCCCAGCCAGGGTTAGAGGAGGCTTGAGCAACTAAACATGCTCACTTACAATGAGGTTAGTACCTACAAAATGTAAATAGAATTAGTAATAAATTTATTAATCAGATTCATCCACTTACTTATTTATTCATGCAGCTATGTCTGGACTTGTAAGGCCCTCAGGCAGGGTGGACGAAGGCTATGATTCGCTCTATCCCTTTATCTAAGAAGAGGATTTTTCTTATAGGCCTTAATTATAGGGCATGGTTCCTCGGGAAGAGGATACATTAGTGGCGGTCAGGCGCCTGAGTGAGGCATCCCCCTCTTGCTCCTCCCAGCATATCTTCTGGGCGCATGAGGTAGTAGGAGATGAGCTCGATCACACCCTACAAGGAGAGGATGCCACAGACTATTGCGAGTGGAGGAAGTCTCGTTATGTGGACTTTACACAAGCTCATCTTCTATAGCGAGTGCCTCTTCCTACACCTGCACTTCAGATGAGCATACAATGATTCACTTTACCTATTTTATATTTACTTATAGATGTTGTTTTCTGACTTGTCTTTTAGGCAACTACTAGGGCACCTGCTCCTCACCATAGGCCCTCTGTACAAGAGAGACCTCATCAACGCCTGCGCATCATTCCTAGTGGTGAGGGCTCTTCTTCTGAGGTGCCCTCCTCGATAGATCCTTCCAGTTCTCAGTCCCAAGTAGTGGCCAACAGACTCACTGCTACTCCCGATCTACTGATGCTTTGCTGGGTGCCTTCTGGTCAGCTCTCTCGTCAGTTTCTAACATTGGATATGACTCTAGAGCCAACATTCTTCCCAGAGGCTACTACCCATGTAAGTTTTCTTCTTTCATAACTGTGTTCTCAAGTCTTATAACATATGATTAGTTATTAAATTATCAATGGAACAGATACCTTGAGATCAGGGGGAGTATATGTGCCGAGTGATCGAGGCCCACATAGACTTCCTAATGCAGGTGACACAACAATGGAAGGTAAATACAAAATATGTTTTATTTATACATTTATGCATACTTTTAAGATTTCTTACCTTTTATCATGATTTGACAGGATCGAGATGAGGCCAGTCAAGCTAGGATCAGTACCCTTGAGTGTCAGCTCGTCGCTCTTCAAGTTGAGGGCAATAAGGAGGAGGGGGCAATTGACGAGGAGTCCGAGAGTAGCAGCGATGATAATGGGATTAACCCTATTGATGCTTCTGTAAATGAGTCTGTTGATGAGCCGATGAGTCTGAGAGTGATGAGTAGAGAGGACATTTTGGAGATTTTTGCTAGCATAAGGGTGTTCTATCTAGAAACATTGGATGTTTTACACTATCGTCCTCTTACCGTCTAAATTGATTCTTTTTATTTTTTACACCTTTATATTTTACACTTGATAAATAAGAATTGAGGCTTTTAAACTCAATTTTTTGTGAAATTTTGAATGAATGAAGGCCTTTTTATTTCTGAAATATTTTTTTCTGACTTTACCTATACAACCCAAAGAATTTCCAATGATATGAAAACCTATTCTATATGTTATAGGGGTATCACCTCTATTAAGGGGCATTGCCTCTATATGAAAGGTGATGGATAATTCGCCTCTTCTCAAAAAGGCATCGCCTGAACATAGAGGCGATCGCCTCTACACGTCTGTCCTATAGCTATAAAAACCCCCAAAATCCTTTTTAAAATCCCTAATTTCTTTATCTTGCCACTTCCCTTTATCTTTTCTCCCAAACAGTATTCTACCCCCAATCATGACTGAGAGAAGCTTAAAACAACTATAATTGATTCTAAAAAGTTTGGATGGTGGATCATGGGCTAGAATAGAGTCATTTCACCTATCTGCCTTTCGATCTCTGCATGCTAGGAAGATCAACTTCTTATTTCTATATGTTCTTTCTTGGTTTTGGGATCCTTAAAGACATTTTTTTGGTTCAATACAATGGAGATTTGCCACCTGCCAGAGGAATTTAAAGCTATATTGGGCTCCCAAATAGATTTTTCTTAACAGATTGTCGTTCCTTCAGTCATAACCCCGGATTTGCACACCATTCAATATCAAATGGTAAAGTTGTTCAATATGTCCCCTCAGTCCTCTCTTCGCCATATTTTCAGGAATGAAATCCTTATGAGCCCTTTTATAGAAATTGTAGCAGCTATAGATGACAGTGAGGTCCCTTAGCCTCAAATGATAGCACTTTTCTGTATACTCAGTTCTTGTTAGTTTCTCCTTTTGGCAACTGTGACCTAAAGATCCTTCATGTTCTGGACCAAATGGAGAGCGGTCTGAACCCTTTCCCTCTCATTCTAGGTGAGACTATTATCAGGCTTGACAACTTTTCCAAGACCAAGTGATTCTCTGGGAGTCCTTTTCTGCTGAAGGTGAGTTTCTTCTTCCTCTTACCATTTTCTGCTTTCCATTATTCTTATCCATTCGTCACTCCTACAGGCTTGGTTACAAAAGAAACTGAGGTTGCTCGAGCCACCTAGAGAAATTGTTCATTATAAGGCCAAATACTGTCGCACTAGGAGACTTCATCCTGTCCCAGAAAATACTCACAACTGGTTGTCTATATTCCCTAATACTCTGATTCAGTGGATGTGCCCATGGTGGAGACTGCAGCATGTGAACCTCCAGTCTTATACCTACTGTGTTTCCTTAGTCGGCCTCTATTTTGCCACCTTCTACAATCCAGCTTGGCTTTGTAGGCAATATGGACAAAAATAACGGATTATGAAACTAGTGCAGGAGTTTGAACTAGGGTCTCTTTCTCATAACTTTTTGGACAACCTGTTGTTACTTTGCCTCATAGAATTATTAAGAGATTTATTAACTACAATGGAGATCAGTCTACTAATGACTAGTACAAGGCATGGATTCAACTACAACAGGTAGAAAATGATGAATTTACAAGAAATAGAAGTACAATGGCATTACAGGCATTGAGTGCCCAAGGGAGTCATAAGAGAAGAAAATGATATTAGTTTAGTTTATGAAATTTAGTCTTTTTATATACTTTCTTGGTGGATAGGATCTCCTTTTGAGTTAGACAATGTGTAATAAGCATTTAATGCAATATTTTCAATAATAAAGATAATCCATTCCATTTAATTTAAGCACAAGATGACTATATAATTTTTCTTCTTACATTTCTCCTATCGCTAATTGGCTTGCTCTTGCAAGTTTTTCAACTGACTATTTTCTTTTCCTTTCTCTCTCCTTTTACATGTCCTTTTACTTTTGCCTAGACTATCTTTTCAGGTTTTCAACCAGCAGGACTTTTTTTACTTTTTTCTTTTTCTGTCTCTAACTTTTACCTAGGTAGCCTCTTTTGAGGTTTTCTCCCTAGCAAGAATTTTACATAAAGTATTTATTAAGTTTATCCATGTTAATGGGCTCTCTAAATTTATTTCCCTCTAAGTCAAATAGAATAATAGCCCTTTTGGAAAATAGCTTATTCACTTGGTAGGGACCTTCCCAGTTTGGCTTGAACTTCCCTCACGGATTAGTCGTGATTGGCCTAGTGAGATTTAAGACCAAGTCACCCTCTTTGATCTTGCCTAACTTGATCTTCTTGTTATAAGCCCGAGCTATCCTTTTCTGATGCAACTGAGAGTGATGTATGGCCTTCATTCTCTTTTCATCCAACAACGTCAACTGTGTCAATTGACTTTTTACCCACTCATACTCAGGGATTTTAGATTCTAAGAGAACCTTTAGTGACTGGATTTCCACCTCAACTAGTAACACAGCTTCACACCCATATACTAGACAATACAAAGTGGCTCCTATTTACTCTCTAGTAGTGGTTATGTATGCCCATAATGCAAACTATAGGTAACTTGCCCATTCTTTATAATTTTCCAGTATCTTGGCCAGGGTTCTTTTCATATTTTTGTTTGCTGCTTTTACAACCCCATTCGCCTATGGTATATAAGAGGATGATCTATGATGCTTAATTTTGTATTCTTCTAACAAAGTGGTCATTTCTGCCCTAAACTGAATACTATTATCTTTGATGACATGATGAGGTAATCCGTACTGATAAATTATATTCTTCTTTATAAACCTAGCCATCTGTTTCATCCCTACAATTGTGAATGACTTAGCTTCTACACATTTAAAAAAATTGTCAATCGGCACTATAATGTAACGATAACCGTTGGATGCTTTCGGCCTTGTCTCTCTGAAAATGTCGATTCCCCAGACTGTAAATGGCCAATGAGAGGTCAATCTTTGTATTTCCATAGAAGGCAAGTGGCTCACATCACCACACACTTGGCAGTTATGGCATTTCTTTACATACTTCACATAATCTGCCTTCATGGTTAACTAGAAGTACCATTGATGGGTTATCTTTTTAGTAAGGACTATCCCAATCATATGCGGCCCACATACACCCTCATGAATTGCTTTAATGATTTTTTTCACCTCATCCTTATCAACACATCTCAGGTGCACTCCAACTAGCAACCTTTTGTACAACATCTCATTATGGCTAATAAACTACTGAGATAGCGTCCTTAACGACATTCTTTCTTTTCAATCAACTTCCTCTAAGAATTGCCCTGTCACAAGATACTACTATAGATCATAAAACCAAGGCTTCTCTGTTGGGTCAATCAACATTATTTTGATCTCCTCATAGTAAGGAATCTGGGCCCTTACTAAGATAAGAGGCTTCATTTCTACTCATCTGCCTTCTTCCCATGTCGAAGCTAAAGTGGCCAATGCATCTATTATCTGATTCTCCTCCCAAGGTAAGTGTATGAATCTGTATTCCATGTAGGATAATAGGATCATGGCTGAATAATCTCAATATGGATTTAATTTATCTTCCCTTATTTCTCACTCCTTGGCGATCTGTTTCACTACCAGCATCGAATCCCCATACACTGTCACCTCTTTTGCCCCTATATCCCTGAGTGCTTCCAGACTTCATATTCAACTTGATTATTAGTGACCTTAAATTCTAGCATCTTTGCCATCAAAATTACTTCTCCTTCTGGCGAGACCAAAATTACACCAATGCTTGTTGTAGACGGTAAGGTTTAGCGCGTGTCCAAGATTTTAACAACTATGACACTGTTTAAGCTCAAGGCTCTAGAGAACACACTAACCACTATCACAAAGACATTGTGTGGAGATGAAGAGTCGCCACCTAGGGTAAAACTGGGGCAAATCAAAAAGGTGACACTCGATTCCTTAAAAAAAAGCTAGCACCACAACCAAGAGATTCTGGATATAAAATACCAACTTCTTTCAGTCTCATGTTCATTTAGAATTACTTTATAAATTACTAAATTATTCTCTATTTACATGCAATTTCATATAAACCCTTATTCTATCAATAAACTCCAAGGCAAACCAATTATGAAAATACAAGTAAATAATGCATTCATTCAAACATATAATCCCTAAGTTAGTCTAATCTATATTAATTTTAATTAAATAAGCTAAATCTACATGTTTTAATTTACAAGTGATCTAAAGACTAATTCCTTTTAATTTTAATTAAATGAACCTAGGTCTATTTATTTTAATTCTAAAAATGAGTCTAAATCTATAAATTATGAAGTATTTAAATTAGTGGGCCTAGTTATACATGTTTAATTCTAATGTGATCTTAAATCTTCAAGTTATGAAAAAGGCTTAAATTAAGTAGGCTAAGTCTAATTAACTAAATTAAATTAGATAGGTCTATGTCTAATTTACTAAATGGGCCTAATGATTCATTTTAATTAATTAAACCTAAAAAAACCTAAATTTAAATGGGTTAAAGCCTAATGTGGGCCTAGGCCTCAAAATATATGAAAATAAATAAACAAATCCAAAAATAAATAAAACATATCAAAACAATTGAATTAAAGATCAAACAACTAATTAAATTAATTCCTTCTAAAAAAACTCTAATTTTCATCAACATGCAATCTAAATTAATCTACTTTCACCATTGATTTTAATTAATTACCCACTTTAAACCCTAACTTTACTAACCAATTAATTAAAATAAACAACATACAATCACACACATAATTTCACTATTCTCACTATTGGGGCTATTACAATAATCTTTTGAGAATAAATAATAAAAATAATTAATACAACTCCAAAAAACATATAAATAAAATAAAGAAATTAAATAAAAAATAAAATACCTAAAAACTAAATTTACAAGGTCTTATTCATGGCATTCCATGGACTTCTCATGAGTTTGGTCCTCCATAATCACCATAAAAAAAACAAAAATTACGATTAGTAAATAAATTATAACAATAATAAAATAAAATTAAAAATCCAAAAAATTCAAAAAAGAAATAAATAAATCAAATAAAATAAAATAAGAAGATGATGATGCTTATGGATGATTTTAATGGAGTGCTCCTCAGATTTTGTAAAATCACCATTTTTTATAGACCTTCGAATATTGTTCTTCAAAAATTCTTCGAATATCTTTATTTGAGCAAAAGAATTTTTTTGTAGAGAATATAGATGCTCTTTTTCTCTCTTTTCTTCCACTTTTTCATCACTTTCTTTCTTTCTTTCTTTCTTTCTTTTTTCCCTTTTTTTCCTCTTTTTTTATTTATTTTTTTTTCTTTTTTCTTTTTTCTGCCTTCTCTTTTTTCTTTCCCTTCGTTCTCTTCTGCCTCCCCTCTTCCTACTGTTCTTTCTTTTTTTGCTTCCCTTTTTTAGGAGCCAAAACACTCCTTATATAGTGAGACATCTTTAAACTCTAGTTATAAATTAATTTCTCAAAGACTTTTATTTTCTTAAAAATATTATCAAAATAATTTTAAGAGAATTTCAGACCAATTAGGACTCAAGAAAAAAAAATTTTAGAAAATTCAAGAACCTAAGCGGAAGAAGTCTAATTCCAACTGAAATTATGTAATTCTGATTGGAATTACATAATTTTGATCATTTTTTAACTTTTAATTACAAAAAGGTCCTTAAAAGAATTTAAGTTTTACAATTAGGTCCTTAAATAGCATTGTAATTTAGTCCATGAAAACATTAAATCCTTTCTTTGAAAAATGTAATCGAACCTCTGAAGTTTCAAAGTTCAAGTATTGAAGACTTATTCATGACATTTTCATCATTAGAGTCTTTTGTCACATCCATAACTCATCATCCCGAAATTAGGTGTCTACAATTGCTGCCCTTTGTCGCTATTTGCTTGACAAATTGCGGCAAAATAAACTAGCACCCAATTTCTTAATTAAAAGTTAGGGTACTTACCTATGCTTCATGAAGCTTTTGCTTATGAACTTCCTATACTCGGACATACAACATTGATTTAAAATGACATATCATACTCAATCGTATGATATTGACTATACTCAGTCATATAATCTTGGTTGAAAGGGACTAATTGCACTCAGACGTACAATGTCAACTATACTCAGACGTATAGTTTGAATTAAAAAGGAAGAGCGCACTCAGTCATATGATGTTGAATATACTCGATCGTATAATCTTGATTGAAAAGAAACATCATACTCGGTTGTATAAGGTTGATTATACTCAGTCATATAATCTTGATTGAAGATACAATGTACTCAGTCGTACAATGCCAACTACACTCGATCGTATAACCTTGATTGAAAAGAAACACAACACTCGGTCATATGATGCTGATTATACTCGATCGTATAATCTTGGTTGAAAATACATTGTACTCGGTCGTATAATGTTGACTATACTCGGTCATTAGTCTTGATTGAAAAGAAATACCACACTCGATTGTATGATGCCGATTATATTCGGTCATATAATCTTGGTTGAAAATACATTGTACTCGGTTGTACAATGCCGACTACACTCAGTCGTATAGTGTTAATTGAAAAGAAATATCATACTCGGTCGTATAATGCTGATTATACTCGATCGTATAATCTTAATTATAAATACATTGTAATCAATTGTACAATGCTGACTACACTCAGTCGTACAATACTGACTACACTTGATCGTATAGTCTGAATTGAGAATAAACACCACAATCAATCGTATGACGTCGATTATACTCGATTGTATAATCTTGGTTGATAATACATTATACTCGGTCATACGATGCTAACTACACTTTATCGTATAGTCTTGATTCTCTTATACGATTATGCTGTAATCCATAATTGCTCGCGATTAGCTGCAACCCTTTCGTTGCTCACTTATGATGTTGAAATCCATAATTGCTCATGATTAGTTGCAACCATTTCGTTACTCACTGATGATACTGTAATCCATAATTGCTCATAATTAGCTATAATCCTTTTATTGCTCATCGATGATGCTGTAATCCATAATTGCTCACGATTAGCTATAACCTTTTCATTCCTCACTAATGATATTGTAACCCATAATTGATTGCGATTAACTACAACCCATAACTACTCGTGATTAGCTGCAACCCTTTCGTTGCTCACTGATGTTGCTGCAACCCATAATTGCTTGTGATTAGCTGCAACCCTTTTGTTGCTCACTGATGATGCTATAGTCCATAACTACTCATTGATTTTAATTAATTGTAACCCTCTCGTTGCTCGCCTTAGATGCTGCAATCAATAATTGCTTGCAAATTGACTATAATCCTTTCATTGCTCACCGTTGATAATGCTACAGTCTATAACTGTTACTTGCAATTAGTTGCAACCCTTTCGTTGCTCACTAATGATGCTGCAATCCATAATTGCTCATAAATTGATTGCAATCCATAATTGCTCATAAATTGACTGCAATCCTTTCATTGCTCACCTTTGATGTTGTAATCCATAATTACTTACGATTAATTGCAACCTTTTCATTACTGACCGATGACAATGCTACAGTCTATAACTGCTTATTGATTTTAATTAACTACAAACCTCTCATTGCTAGCCTTGAATGCTACAATCCATAATTGCTTGAGATTAGCTGCAACCTTTTCATTGCTCACTGATAATGCTACAATCCGTAATTGCTCGTAAATTGACTGCAATCCTTTCATTGCTTGTATTCAATAATGCTACAATCCATAACTGCTCTCAAATTGACTGCAATCCTTTCATTTCTCGCCTTTAATGATGTTGCAGTCCGTAATTGGTCATAAATTTTATCTTTGGTTATTTGAGTTGAATGCTTTGAATTCTTGGTGCTGACTAACTTTGAATTTTGCTTTGCTAACTTATTAGAATTTCTATACTGACTGATTTTAATTTTGTCGTGTTAACCATCTCTACCAATTGGGTGCTCTTTCTTTTTTATTTGTAAATTCCTACAAAGTTGTTGAAGTTAGTTTCAATCATGATGAATGCATAAAAGTACCTTATACTGTTGAAAATTTTATGAGAAAATTCATCACTTTTCATGAGTTAGCGTGCACTTAATAAATCTCACTATTTTTTATTTTCATGACTATCATTTATTTGCCATTTGTAAAGGTCAGAGGCTTCATTAACCATCTTATGCTGAGAGTATGTCTTTTACCAAGTGAAGAGCTTTCTTTCACACCTAATTTTAGGGAGAATTTGCTAAACAAAACTCATGAAAATTAAGCATAAAAAAATTGAATTCTGAGTATTAAAATAGCCTTTGAGTTATTTTTGTGTTTTCCTTCTTTATCCAATTATTCCCCCATATTTTTTATATTACTCAGCGTGGATACCGTGGGAAGGTCCTTTGGATACTCATACTCATATAGAGTATTAGAGTAAATAGATCAATTTTTGGCATGCCTTTCTTGTATTACTCAACATGGATACCACCAAAGGTTTCATGTTTATACTCTTACTCATTTTAGAGCATTCGAGTAAATTATGTTTGCTCTTCTTTTAATTCTCCTCTCAACATTCCCCTACCTTTCTTGTATTACTCAGCATGGATACCGTTAAAGGATTTATACTCGTACTCATTTCTAAGCGTTGGAGTAGATTATATGCACATTTATCATTCAAAAGATTGAAATGATACTTTGAAATTCAAGCAGTATATGCTTCATATCCATAGATTTTGTTTTTCCATTTTCTTCCCTTCGTTTGAGTGCAAAGAAAGTATTATATTGATTAGATTTTATAAACTCTTAGTACAAAATTGTTAACTACTCATCTATTTTCTTCAAGGCTAATAAAAGAAAGCCATTATGATCAAAAGTCATGAGATAGGCTTTTCACACATCATCTCGTGAAGTAGATAAATGTACTTTTAATTTGTGAATTTTATGATTCAGATGGTATTTTATTACAGAATTTAAGGAAATAGAGTTCTGTTACTTCCCTTTATTATCTTGATGTGTGTTTGCCATGCAAGATGATACTTCTGATGAATGATTAGCATTTGCAACCTTTCCCATTCTTATTGATGTATCGATTCCTTTCACCTTCTTAATTCTCTTTTTTTCTTCCTTGCACAAACTATCGTAAGTTAGTATGGTCTATTTGCAAGTGAAGAAATTTTGTTAAAATGCAATATTATTCTTTTTTTGCATTCTTCCCTTTAGATTTATCTCTGATCGCATGGTCATGATACTCCAACATTGAAGTTGTGGCCTTAGGCTACATTTGTATTTCTACCATTTCATTAATGCTATGGTAGAGGACTTCATTTCTCTTTTTGATATCTCCTGTAAAAAATTTCAGGAATTAAAGATCTTATTTCATGATTAAATAATTTTTTAGAGTGTATTCATTTCAAGTTTTGAGTGCATTCTTCCCTTTTATAAGGTTGACAAATGTATTACTGATATGTTAGACCTTCTCATCACCATATTCCATACCCTACACTGGTCTAAATTTTTTAGAGAGATATTCCAGATGAAGCTCCAGATGAGACTATGGAGATGGATGTTGAATCTGAGGAGCTTGAACATCCTATCTAGCCTTTTGAGGTTGCCAAGATAAGGTTTTTTGATAAATTGGCTTTCCTATTTTACTCTTTCAAATGCTTCACATGTCAATACTCTGACTACTTTCTTGTACTTTCACAACATTAATTTCAGATGTTAGTAGCAAAGTATATATACAATCTTATCTAGGCTCGAAGACTTTTATTATACAAAACAAGCATTTCATAAAAAATTGTAAAGTGTATGCATGCTATGTATGATGTGCATGGTCCTGATAATTCTCCTATTTGGAACAGAGCCATGTTATTAATCTTGGAATGTAAGAATGAGGTGCCTCATCAATAGCCTGTTGGCTTGAGTATTGAATGCTTAATTGTTGGTACTTCTAATGTTAGAGCTTCTGATACGGTTCATCAAATTGATGACTAGGCTAGCAAGTGGAGTCCATGGCTTTACACTGGAGCTCGTTATTGACCGATGCACTGTTGAACTTTTCTTTTTGCTACTGCTTTTATTGTATGATAATTGATGTATTTGTATGCTTGTTTCTGCCCCGAGATCTTTTATACTGGCTCTTATATTTTAATGTTCCATCTTTACTCTTTGAATGCAGACTCAATTTGCCCCTGAAGCTACATTTTTCCCTCAGTTCCATTTTGGATTCATTCATGTTATTCTAGCACACTTTTTTTCATTTTCATGTGCAAGAGACCCAGTTCATTCACTATTGTTGTTGATCCTTTGACTTACTAACCTTATTAGTTACAGTCTCATATATTGAAGATGCAAAGGAATGGGAAAACTTATTAAAGTGGTTTCTTAATGATAAAATCAAGTGGACTTACAATTTAAAGGACTCTTGAGTTAAATATGAGACTTGATGTTGATGCAATGATTGATGGTAGTTATAAGACAAGACTTATAAAGCAAGTTATTGAGACACTTAAATTCTCAACGTATAAAGGGACGCTAGGCTTACAAGGAAAATTACAAAGGGGTGGCAAAAAAGAAAACTTAACTAAAATAGTGATCTCATAGCTTTGATTTAGTTTTCATTATGTATTATTTTTCTATTCAAATACTTATGCAGTATGATATAGACGGATATGCAATATTTAAATGAAAATTTCAAATTTAATTTTAATCATTCATTAAGGAAAAAATGAGAACATTCATTACATCACATGATACGATTCCTATTATCAGTTAGTCCTGAATTTTTCTCTCTAATTTTTACCTCACTATTTTTTTTTTCTTTTTTTCTCTCTTTATTTTTTATCTTTTTTCATTTTGTCTTAAATTTCCTATCTTCAGAAGTTACATCATGTGATATATAAATGTTCTTTGAATTTGCATTTATGCTCATGCTAAATGAATCAAATTGAATTAAATTTATGTCAAACATGCAGATGCGATAAATATCAAAATGCACAGTACCATTAGGATGTACATTACATAAGTATGCATGATTAGAATTCATATCATCGATCACTAAAACAAAACAAGTTCTAAAGAAACTAAAATTTTATTCAAAGAAGACAATAAGAAAATTTATTTCCTATTCTAGACACTAGGGATGTTGAGCCTCACAGTGATTGTCCTTGAGGTAGCTAACATAATATTTATTATTGCATCTTTTTGCCACCTGTCTCCATGACTTCTTCTTTCTGTTCCTTAAATGTGCATTTTTCTTTCTTTTTTATCAGCTTCTCATCATCAAACTCATCACCCTATCCCTTAGGCATAATCGACTCGAAGGGTATGTCAAAAGAAAGTGGTTTAGTGTAAAACACCTTGTAGTCAAACTTGCCTGAAGGCTAACCTAATAAGTCTTTTGCTCTTTCCACATCTTTAGGGGCATTAGGAGATTTCTCATTAGTTTTAAGGTCTATGTCCTCAAAGGAGCTTAACACTTCTTCCTCACTTACTCTTAAGTTGATCATCATAGTAGTTGGGGGTGGTACATTTTGGTAGTTTGGGAAATGATTGTTTCTAGTGCTAGGATTTTTGGGGTTTGTAATCTTTCTAGAGTTTATAAGGTTTTAAATTTTATGTTTAAGGTGAATGTAGTTATCCATGGAGTGTTGGAGGTTTTAATGGAATTTGCAGTGCTTGTGTAGGTTATAGCCTAGGATGTTTAGGTCTTGTGGGTTTGGATTAGGCAAAGGTTAAAGTAAGCCCTTTTGCATTAGGCAATCTAGGACATTTAATAATGGTTATTTAAAATTAGAGAATCTCTTTGGTTGTTAAACAGAATGCACTTCCATAATCCGGCTAGTGCTTCCTTACTGTATTCCCCTAATTGGGCAGTTTCTTACTCCAATGGCTCTGGAGCTCTTCCTTTTCTCACTCTCGATTTCCTCTACTTACAAACCATTATCATAAAGGTCTACAACTGTCTTAGGGTTCATCATTTACAACCTCTCAACCAGATTGGGTGACACATTTTGAACTATCATCCTAACTTGATCCTTCTCAACCAATTTATTCTTCATTAATCCTGCCTTATTCATGAACTTGGTTAGAAAACTTGAGAATGACTCATTGGGCTTTTGCATGGTCAGTTCTAGATCCCTGATGGACACTTCGAGCCTAGCATTGTAGTCATATTGCTTTAGAAAAGCAGCACAACTCTCTCTAGTCTGCACAAATAGACTTCTCCAACCCGTGATACCAATTAACAGTTATACCCTTCAAGAATAGTACAAACAACTTTGTGACAACTGCTAGTGGAGCTTTAGTGGTGCTTATGGTAGTTATGTATTGACTAAGGTGAATTCTTAGGTCTCTAGTACCGTCAAACTTTTGCAGTTGTGGCATCTTGAATTTGTCAGGCAAGTTATCCTCCCCAAATTGTATCATATAATCCAAATCAAATAAGTATCCAATGCCTTGTCCTCTTATTAATTCCTCCATATTGGACATTTTCTGAGTCAGTGCTTTCATCTGCAGCTTTTGAACATGCTCAAGTGATTCCCTTTTTGCCTTTTCAACCATATAACTCTCAACATCCTCAAGTTTCATTTCTCCATTGCCATTGTTAGCAGGTGGTGTACCCACAGCAGGTGGATTGGTCACAACAGGTGGATTGGCCATAACAGGAGGTGCAGTAGCAGCAAGTGGTGGCATCAATCCGGCCAAGGCCTTTCTTAACTCATCTTGCATCATCACTCTCATATCATCCATCAGTGCTCCTTTGACATCCTCTAGGGTTCAGTTTCCTCCTTCTTGTTGTTCCATTTCTTCAGCTTGTTTCAATTATGCAAATTCTAGGTAAAGTGGATTGATAGGACTCATTTCCAGTCTGCTAAGGATCTCTTTCGTAATCGAATGCAGACTCAAATCAATTCTCTTTAGTCTGCCACCCTTTTGATTCCAAACACAGGAAGACCCAGATGAATCTGTAATGGATGAAAGACATTCTTAGTATGATGCATAAGATGCATGTATGTATGTATGCATGATGCACGTGCTATGCAACAGGTAGCAAGTAACAAGTCAAGTTTAGTGCACATACATCCTTCCAACCTTATTCCTCCCACACACATATTCAATGGCGAGTCTTTTTCCTAAGATTTTTAGTCTTGGTCTTAATATCAACAGAGGATATCAGGGACTAACGCAAATGCCAAATCTCTCTTGAAGTAGTAAAATATAGAAACAGTATTTCTAAGTATAAAAGCATACTCAATCTTTATTAGTCCTGATGAGCTTCTAAAGTATAGGCTTGGGCCTTTATAGATAGAAATACCTTATGGTAACATTCACAAGCAATTTAGGTAAATCCTAGGGGAAATTACTAAGCCATTATATGTGGTTGGGGTTTGGTAAAAAAGGTCAAAGTTCCCTTAGCAAGATGTCCTCCTTTAAGACTTGAGTTACAAACCAAGGTCAAAGGGGCCCGGCATCCTTTGCAAACTCGAGAGAAGACTGCCCCCTTAAGGACTTGAGTTACAAACTCTGGTCAGATGAGCCCGGCAATCTCTCTTAAACCGATTTAAAGCTAAAAGTGATGGTTAGTAAATTTACAATCCCATGAAGCTAGTGGAACCATGGAACTATAAACCAACGTCATCGGTTAATAAGGACATGCAGAATGAATGCAAGAATAAATTAATTCTAAAAAACATAAGTAGAATCTATCACGACCTAAAACAGGGGGCCATGACCTGCGCTAAGGAACGAGAATTCTTTTGAATCCGGAACCCGTAGCAAGCCTTAAAAAATAAAATATAAGCATGCAATATATATTAAAATAAATAAAACATTATGCAGCGGAATTAAATCTCAATAGTAATATAATAATTCATCAACTCATTTGATAGCATAAAAACCATATCATATATATAAAATCTTTCAATACAGATTCTCGGTTTCAAACTTTTGAAATTTAAATATCAAACTTATATAATACATACAGCTCACTAAAATAACTACTACAATGTAACAAAATAGACTCAAGTAAGCAGGTTACACAATAAGGTCAGGGCAGAAGAAATTCGGCATAAAGGTCTGCTACTAAGGTCTGAGGATGAAGACTCTCCTGAAAAATAAATCAACGAAGGGGAGTCAGACCTCACTGAATGAATTGTTATAACATATATACATGCATAGCTAAATGTCACATGTAATCATTCAATAGTATATATAATAAATATATCTACAGGCGAATACAAACAGATGCAGCAAAAATCATTTTATTTAATACTGAAAATAATAACCGTTTATGAAGGATCAAATAGAACTCTAAATGATCGTAACCTCAAATAGTGTTAGAAAACACTCTAGCCATACTGGTTCACTTATTCCAAATAAATTCACTTGTTCCATTTGGACAGTAGACTAGCCCCGAGACACTAAGTCGATCAAGCTCCAGCAGTCTGACTGTCAGTGTGATTGGCCCCGAGACACTTGGTCAACCGAGCTCTAGCAATCACACTCTCAAATCACATCTCACATCAATCAATAAGTCATAATCCACCAATAGTTAACCTAAATTCTATCGTCGTACCGATACGTACTCGGTCCTAGTGCTGCCCATTAGGTAGCACGTTCTATTGATATCCTTCATTTAAAATAAACTCATACATTTTTAAAATAAATTATGCATGACATTAATTTAAATTACAGTATAATCCATATATATACTAGAAATATATCAAAAATAAACCAAGTATATTTTGAGTATACATATGTTAAACAAATTCAGTTTAAACCAGAAATAAACTATATATATACTTAAAACAATTTAAGTATAAATCATGGATAAAACATGAATTAAGTTCAAAATATACTAAAATATACCTAAAGTATGCCTAAGCATTTATTAATTCATTTATACATAATTCATAAAATTTAAACATACATTTCTAAAAACATGCATTCTAATACATGTATATATAAAATAACAACTCATAGTTGTGCGTTCCTCGAGACGGGTCCGACAGACTTGGTCTACTAGGCCTCGGTCTCGGTACAACTAAACAAATAAATGACAACACGAAATTACAATAAATCTAACGTAATTTCTAGAGACTTGATCTAGAATACCGAACACATACTAAGAATAGGAATTGGACCGAATATCACATTTTATGAGAATTTTACCAAAAATTCGGCAAAACCTCCCCTGTAAAACGGACATCTCTCTACTCAGAAAGTAGAGCTGGTCCTACAAGAAAACACACTTCAAGTATATATAGTCACACAACCCTTCGGTCGGACTCTCAAACTACGATTCTACAGTCACAATTCACGAGATATACACAGAATATATTTAAATTCCAAAAATGCCCTTAATATACCGAAATATAGCAATTTAGGGATTTAAATATTAAAAATAATTATTTTACCAATAATTACATAAAAACCTTAATTATAATAAAATATTATTAAAAATCCACAATTCTCGATAAATTCATAAATATTAACCAAAATTCATTTTATAAATCCAAATTACATAATTAGACCAAAAACATATTAAAAATCATTAAAAATTCATTTATTTACAAAAATAGTATATTATATATAATATAAAAATAATTTTTGAAAAATAGTTTTAATTAGTTAAAAATAGTAAATAATTGGTAAAAATCATTTTTATACCTCAAATAATTACTAAAACCAATTTAAATAAATTTTCAACCAATTTATTATCAAATTACCAAAATACCCCTAATATATATAAATTCACATAATATACAATAATTATTCAAAAATTCACTAAAAATTATATAATTACTCAAAAATTATTTTATCAACATATAATTCAATAAAATCAATAATCATACTCAATTAACCAATTAATTTTAACAAAATACTCATTTAACCTATATTTCCAAAATTCACCTAAACTAAATAAAATTACAATACTTACACAAAAATTACAAATTAAATTCTAAAGTTAATTTCAACCTCTATAAACACCATAAATCACAAATTCACAAATTATTTAATTGATTTACGAAAATTAGAAAATATTAATAAAATAATCAAAAATTCACAAAAATCAAAATAAATTCTAAAAATTCTACAAAAATTACAAGAGGTAGATTGAGCTACTAGAAGAAACTTTTGTAAAGGAAGTAAGCTTGAATCATCAAGATTGAAGTTCAAAAAAATCAAGAAGCACAAGAGACCGAATTTAAAACCAAGCTTAAATCCTTACCAATTCAAGTTTTCAAGCTTCCAGGAGCTTAGAATCAACTTCTATGGAGTTATAGAAGCAAAACCATTCAGGAATAATCAAGAACGATGGTCGGACGGGGGAGAACGGAATCAATGGAGGATTTTGAGTTTCCGGCCAATTTCACGGCCAAACAACGCTGGAAATGGTGGGAAAGGTGGCGGAGCAGCTAAAGGAAGCGGTGGCACACCAGCAAGCACACTGACGGAGGGGGAACAACATCTGGCAGCGGATGGAGGGGAGAGGGACGTTGGGAATGGAGGTTTAAGGGTGGATGGCAAATATTGTAAATTTGATAACTTTATATATATATATATATAACATTTTTAGGGTTTATTATTATTTAATTATGTATATATTATATAGTTATTATTATTATTATCATGTGATATATATATATATATATATATATATATATATATGCATGTATATGTATATATATTAATATGCAAAATATAATCATGCATGATGTCATGCGATTTAATAAAACGAGCTAGCATGAATAAATAAATAATTATTTAGGTTTTATTTTCCCAAAAATGTAAATCTCGGGAAAATTTTACATAGAAAACTTAAAATAATTAAAAATTAACTTTAACAAATTAATTAAATATTCAAATATATTTATTAAAATTATTAATACTACATATCCCGATGCAATTTAAAAAATATATAAAATCTCGGGTTATTACAGTCTTCTCCCCTTACAAGAATTCATCCCCGAATTCCAAAAAAAAAGAAGAAATACAAATTAAGGAGGAAAGAGATATGGGTAAGAAGCTCGCATCTCAGATTCAGTCTCCCACGTATGCTCCTCTACCCTATTGCTACGGCACAAAACCTTGACCATCGGAATCTGATTTGAACTTTTAAATCTTCACTCACTTCCACACTGTCGGGCTGCAATATGTGTGAAGGGTTTGAGACATACTTCCTCAGCATTGAGATATGAAATTCTAGATGCACTTGAGTCATACTCAAAGGCAAAGCCAACCGATATGCAACAGTGCCAACTCTCTCCAAAATCACGAATGGTCTGATATATCTCGGTGCTAAGTTACCCTTCCTGCCAAATCTCATAACACCCTTCATCGGAGACATCTTCAGGAAAATAAAGTCTCCAAATTGAAATTCCACATCTCTACGCCTAGGATCCACATAGCTCCTCTACTTACTAACTGCGGTCTCTAGTTTGTTCTTAATCACAGTAACTTTCTCTGCAGCATCCAGAACCATCTCAGGTCTAGTCAAAGCTCTCTTACCAATCTCATCCTAACTCAGAGGGGATCTACACTTCCTTCCATACAACGCTTCGTATGGTTCCATTCCAATACTGCTATGGTTACTGTTATTATATGCAAACTCTATGAATGGCAAATGATCATCCCAGCTACCTCCTAAATCCAAAACACACATCCTCAATATATCTTTCAATGTCTGGATCATCCTCTCAGACTGACCATCTGTCTAAGGATGAAAAGTAGTACTGAAGTCCAACCTAGTGCCCATTGCTTCTTGCAACTTCTGCCAAAAATGTAAGGTAAATACTGAACCTCTATCTGACACAATGGACACAGGTACTCCATGAAGGCACACAATATGCTTCACATACAGCTTCACCAATCTAGCTACAAAATAGGTGGCTTCCACAGGCAAGAAATGTGCAAACTTAGTCAACTTGTCCACAATCACCCAGATGGAATCGTATCCATCCTTAGAATAAGGTAAACCAACCACAAAATCCATAGCTATCCTTTCCCACTTCCACTCAGGAATAGGAAGAGGCTGAAGCTTCCCAGCAGGCTTCTGATGCTCAGCTTTTACTTGCTGACACGTCAAGCACTTAGCAATATAATCAGCGACATCCTTCTTCAGTCCATCCCACCAGTATAAGTCTTTGATACTGTGGAACATCCTAGTAACACCCGGATGTACGTTGTAGGCTGTAGAATATGGTTCCTCTAGGATCTCTTCTCTCAAATTATCCACATCAGGAACACACAATCTACCACTGATCCACAAGACACCATCATCATCGAGTGTGAAATTAGTGAACTTCCCTGCACAGACATTCTCTGCAAGCTCTTCTAGAATAGGATCTCAGCTCTAAGTTGCCTTAATCCTATCTCTCAATATAGATCGCACCTTAAATTGAGCTAGCAGTCCCCCTAATCTACTAATCTTCATCATCAGACCTTGATCCACCAACAGATGTAACTCCTAGATCAACGATCTCCTCTCTGCATTGATATGAGCAAGACTACCTGAGGACTTCCTACTCAAGGCATCTGCTACCACATTAGCCTTGCTTGGATGATATAGTATCTCATAATCATAATCTTTCAACAGTTCCAACCATCTCCTCTGCCTCAGATTTAGATCTCTCTGCTGAAAATTGTACTTAAGGCTCTTGCGATCAATAAAAATCTCATAAGTCACCTTGTACATCTTGAGAGCAAAGATCACTATAGCCATCTCAAGGTCATATGTAGGATAGTTCTACTCATGCTTCTTCAACTGCCTGGAAGCATAGGTTATCACCCTACCATTCTGCATCAACACACAACCTAGGCCAACTCTAGAGGCATCACAATAAACTGTGAACTTGTCCACACTATTAGGTAAAGCTAACACCGGGGTTGTGGTCAACTTCTCCTTCAATAACTAAAAACTGTTCTCACAAGCTTTAGACCACTCAAATTTCACATTCTTATGAGTCAAGCGAGTTATAGGAGCTGTAATTCTAGAAAAATCTTGCACAAACCTCCTATAGTACCCGGCTAAACCAAAAAACTTTGAATCTTTGTAACTGAAGTTGGTCTAGGCCACTTAGACACTGCCTCAATCTTCTATGGATCCACCTGGATACCTTCTTTTGACACCACATGTCCAAGAAAAGCAACACTCTCCATCCAGAAATCACACTTCGAGAATTTAGCATAAAGTTGATGTTCTCTCAGTGCCTGTAGTACAGTCCTCAAATGATATACATGCTCTTCCATACTCCTCGAATACACCAGTATATCATCGATGAAGACTACCACTTATGGTCTAAATTTTCTATTTATTAAATCCATAAAAGCTGTTGGTGCATTAGTCAAGCCAAAAGACATTACCAGAAACTCATAATGGCCATATCGAGTGCGAAATGCTATTTTAGGAACATCAGCTTCACTGATCCGCAACTGATGATAAACCAACCTCAGATTAATCTTAGAAAAGAATTATGCACCCTATAGGTGATCAAACAAGTCATCTATCCTCGGGAGAGGATACTTGTTCTTCACTGTCACCTTGTTCAGCTCTCTGTAGTCAATGCACAATCTCAGGGTACCATCCTTCTTCTTCAAAAACAAGACACTGGGTCTAATGAAACCCTTATCCAACAACTCTTACAACTGCTCCTTCAACTCTTTTAACTCTGTAGGAGCCATTCTGTAGGGTGGCATGGATATAGGGGTAGTGCCTGGAACCACATCTATATAGAACTTAATCTCTCTATGAGGTGGTAAACCTGGCAACTCCTCAGGAAAAACATCAGGAAACTCACAAGCAACAGGAACATTTATGAGTGACAACTTCTCCACTGAAGTATCCTTGACTAATGCCAAATATCCCTGACAACCTTTCCACAGCAACTTCTTAGCTGTAATAGCAGAGATGAGATTCTGAGGTGCTGAACTCCTATCACCCACAAACTTAAATTCTTCTTCACCAAGAATCCTGAAAGTCACCTCTTTACTCCAATAATCCACCACAATATAGTGCTGAGATAACCAATCCATACCCAGAATAACATCGAACTCCATCACATTCAACAAAATCAAATCAGCAGATAATTCTCTACCTTCAACAAGAACTGGATAACCAAAAAGAACAATATCGGTGTCCAAAGAATCACTTAGAGGAGTGGCGACAGACAAGGGAAAAGCAATCCTCGAAGCTTGCCAATAAGACTTAGAAGCAAAAATAGGAGAAACGAATGAATGCGTGGCACCCGGATCAAACAAAACCCATGCATCTAGGTAACAGACAAAAATAATACCTGTCATGACTGCATTAGATGCCTGAGCATCCTGCTGAGTAAGATGGAAGACTCTGGCCTGTCCTCGACCTCTCTACTGGCTGGTAGAAGCCTGACCAACATCTCTAGCACCTCCTTTGGCACCTTATTCTAATAATCAATTCCAAAGCAAACCAGTCATGAAAATACACGTAAATAATGCATTCATTCAAATGTACATTAATTTTAATTAAATAAGCTAAATCTACATATTTTAATTTACAAGTGATCTAAAGACTAATTCCTTTTAATTTTAATTAAATGAACCTAGGTCCATTTATTTTAATTCTAAAAATGAGCCTAAATCTACAAATTATAAAGTATTTAAATTAGTGAGCCTAGTTCTACATGTTTTAATTCTAAGATGATCTTAAATCTACAAGTTATGAAAAAAAGCTTAAATTAAGTGAGTCAAGTCTAATTAATTAAATTAAATTAAGTGAGCCAATGTCTAATTTACTAAATGGGTCTAATTTATCCCTAAGCTAAAAATCTAATTAATTATGGGCCTAATAATGCATTTTAATTAATTAAACCTAAAAAAAACCTAAATTTAAATGGATTAAAGCCTAATGTGGGCCTAGGGATCAAAACACATAAAAATAAATAAACAAGCCCAAAAACAAATAAAACATATCAAAACAATTAAATTAAAGATCAAACAACTAATTAAATTAATTCCTTGTAAAAAATCCTAATTTTCATCAACATGCAACCTAAATTAATCTACTTCCATCATTGATTTTAATTAATTACACAATTGAAACCCTAACATTACTAATCAATTAATTAAAATAAAAAACATGCAATCACATACATAATTCCACTATTCCCACTATTGGGGCTATTACAATAATCTTTTGAAAATAAATAATAAAAATAACTGATACAACCCCAAAAAACATATAAATAAAATAAAGAAATAAAATAAAAAATAAAATACCTAAAACTAAATTTACAAGGCATTATCCATAGCAGTCCATGGACTTTTCATGAGTTTGGTCCTTCATAATCACCATAAAAAAGAACAAAAATTATGATTAGTGAATAAATTATAATAATAATAAATTAATTAAAAATTAAATAAATCAAATCAAATAAGGAGAAGATGATGCTCATGTTTTCTAAAATCACCGTTTTTTATAGATCTTCGAATATTTTTCTTCAAAAATTTTCCGAAGATTTTTATTTGAGCAAAAGATTTTTTGTAGAGAATATAGACGCTCTTTTTCTCTCTTTTCTTCCCCTCTCTCTATCTTTTTTTTTCCTTTTTTCCCTCTTTTTTCATTTTTTCATTTTTTCTTTCTTTTCATTTTTTTTCTTTTTTTCTGCCTTCTCTTTTTTCTTTCCCTTCGTTCTCCTCTACCTCCCCTTTTCCTACTCTTCTTTCTTTTTCTGCTTCCTTTTTTTAAGAGCCAAAATACTCTTTATATAGTGAGACATCTTCAAACCCTAATTATAAATTGATTCCTAAAAAACTTCTATTTCCTTAAAATATTATCAAAATAATTTTAGGAGAATTTCATACCAATTAGGACTCAAGAAAAAAAACATTTTCTAGAAAATTCGAGAACCCAAGCGGAAGAAGTCTAATTCCAACTGGAATTATTTAATCCTGATTGGAATTACATAATTCCAATCAGAATTAGTGTAATTTTGATCAGAATTACACTAATTCTGATGGCTTTTTTTACTTTTAATTACAAAAAGGTCTTTGAAAGAGTTTAAGTTTTACAATTAGATCCTTAAAAAGCATTATAATTTAGTCCATGAAAACATTAAATCCTTTCTTTGAAAAATGCAATTGAACCTCTGAAGTTTCAAAGTTCAAGTATTGAAGACCTATACATGACATTTTTATCATTGGAGTCTTTTGTCGCATCCATAACTCATTATCTTGAAATTGGGTGTCTACACCTACCCCTCTACTATTCACTACTCCGTCAAAGTACATTTTCCATGTCTGGATCTCTATTGCCCCTAGATGTTCATCCAAAAATTCTAGCTCCCCTTCTTATCCATCGTCTACCGGATTCTGGGCTAAGAAGTCTGCCAAAGCTCTTCCTTTTATTACCTTTTCAGTAACATAATCTATGTTAAATTCAGTAAGTAGAACTAACCATTTGGCTAATTTCCATGCCAGTGATAAGGTCTGCTGAAGATATATAAGAGGATTATACTTAGAAATCACTTGAATCCTATAAGACTGGAAGTATTGATGTAGCTTTTTTATTGTCCAAATTATAGCCAAGCAGGTTCTTTCTACTAGACTATAATTGGCTTTATAGGGTAGAAGCTTATTACTCAGATAATATACAACATGTTTGATTTTCCCTTCCCCTTATTAAGCCAATATTGCACCAATTGCATCTTTCTGTATAGCCAAGTACAGAATTAAGGGCTTCCCTAGTCTTGGCGATTGTAAAATTAAAAGATTCATCAAGTATTGCTTAATAGTTTTAAAGCCTTGCTAATACTTGTCATCCCAAATGATCGAGTAATTTTTCTTTAAGAGCTTGAAGATCGACACACAAATGGTAGTTAGTTTGGCTATGAACCTGCTGATGTACTGTAGCCTTCCTATAAACCCGCTGATTTCTTTCTCATTCTTTGGTGCAGGCACTTCTCTGATTGCTCTGACTTTGTCTGAATCCACCTCTATGCCTTTTTAACTGACAATATATCCCAATAATTTCCCAGACGTCACCCCAAAAACACATTTCTTTGGATTCAGTCTGAGGTTGTACTTTTCAGCTCTTGCTAATAACTTGTCTAAAGCTTCGAAATGCCCTTCTTTGGTTAAAGATTTCACCATCATGTCATCTATATACACTTCTATCTCTTTGTAGATCAGGACATGTAACAGTATAGTAGTCATTCCTTGGTAAGTAGTCCCTGCATTTTTCAATCTAAATGGCATAACCGTAACAGTAAACACCCCACTCAGTGATGAAAGAAGTCTTCAACTTGTCAATCACTACCATCATAATCTGATTGTATCCTAAAAAGCCCTCTATAAAGGAGTACATGGCACTGGAAGTTACACTATCGACTAAGGTGTCAATGTGTGGTAGAGGAAAATCTTCCTTTGGACAAGCCTTGTTCATATCCCTATAGTCCACACACATCCTAACTTTGCCACTTTTTTTGGAACTGGGACTATGTTAGCCAGCCACTAGGTGTTATCTACCACTTCTAGGAACTTTACTTTTAGCTATTTTTCTACTTATTCTTTAATTAGGAGAGCCCATTCTGGCCTTAATCTTCTCTTCTTCTGCTTTATCGGTGCGATGTGAGAATATATGAGAATCCTATATTCTGTAATCTCTCTATCGATCCTAGGCATATCCTCATAACCTCAAGAAAATACTTTTTGGCTTTTTTTAAAAGTTTCTTTCAATTTTCTCTCTCATCAGGAGTTAAGTCGAAAGCAATAAGTATATTTCTAGGGTTATCACTTATGTCTAGATTAAATGATTCAGTTTGCACTGAATTAATGTCAAACATATGCATGAAATGATCATCACACACAGCATAACCATTAGGAAACACATCACACAAGTAAGCATAATTAAACTTCATCACATTAACTTTAAAAAGAAAAATGTCATCAGTCTCAAACAAATTAGAAATAGAAAAGTCTATGTCATCATAGAAAACATCCATAATAGAATCAAGGACAAAGGCTTCAAAGTTGAATTCCTCTTCCTGGTCAACAGCATCCTTCAGCTCCACTATAGGAATGTCCCCCTCTAATTTTGAAGTTAGTACTAACTCTTCTACCATAGGCTCTTTAACAATAGATTCTTTGATCCCACCCATATATTTCATGAAGATTTTGAACTCGAGGACCAGCTTCTCAGCAATCTTCAAAGGCTCAAGAGCTCCTTGATAGGGGTAATTGGCACCTTCCTGCACAAATATTTCCTAGAGAGTCTTTTTCTTCGGTTTAGCCCTAATTCTATTCTTTTAGACTTACCCTCAACCTCCTCCATTTCATCAGACTCATCTTCCCCTGGATATCCTACCCTATGTTTTAAGATCAATACCTTAGGTTCAATGAATTTTGGTGGGCCCTGCTGATTCTTCCCTAATCCCATCCTGGGCATGAACTACATGCTCTTCATTATACTAACAATTTTCTAGTTTAGCTCATCTTTATAAATCATGTAGACTTCAAAACTCGAACTGTTTGGGATCTCAGTAGGAGCTAATTTCAATATAGTAACTGCAGCCTCTATTTTAACCATTATAGTAATCACCCTTCTTTCATATGAAAATTTAATCTTTTGATGAACAGTAGATGGTACTCCCCCCAAAGGATGGAACCATGGTCTCCCTAGAAGAATAGCGAAGGTGACTGGAATATGTATGACATGGAGGTTAACCCAAACTTAAATAGGTCTAGTCTTGACTAAAACTAGGAAATTTTCCTTAATTGGCCTTTTTGTACCATCATAAACCTTTATGACTACATTGGAGGGCTACAAATTAACTACTATCAAGCCCAAATTAGTAGGATCTTCAGAGGCCACACATTAATGGCTGACCCATTATCGACTATAACACAACAAGTCAATTTGCCTTTTACTTCAGCCTTAATGAATAAGGCTTTGCTGTGATCCCTTCCTTCTAAGGGCAAGTCACCATCTGCGAAAATATTGCCCCTTGAGGGCTTTCAATTAGCGAATCCACCATTTTCTCTGGAGTGTGTGTTGAATGTATCTTCTTATAATCAAAAGCCATAACCAATGCTTTCCGAAGAGCTCGGGAGTTTATAAGTAACTCCTAAATATTGGGAAGATTTTTCTCGTCTCTTTTGGTCTCAGTAATCTCCTCAACTTTCTCATCTTTCTGTGATCCCTCTTTTAAACTACTTCCCCCTTTCTCTGCCTCAGCATTTTTCACCTCTTCCTCTCCCTCCTTCGATTTCTCATCAAATCGTGCTGTTTTCTTCTCATTGTTCTTCCATAAATCAACTACTCCTCCCTCTTCATCGTTAGAACTCCAAATATCAAGCACATTTACACAAGACTCAATAACCTACTGTCTTAGATTCAGGTCTTTTGGTTGCGATTTTAGTAGTGTCGGTACCCGTAGCAAGCCATGACCGGCGCTAGGGAACGACAATTCTTTCGAATTCGGAACCCGTAGCAAGCCTAAAAATAAAATAAACATATAATAACAATAATAACAACATTTTATGCAGCGGGAATAAAAATCATAAATATTAAAATAATAATCTCCCACGGGATTTAAATCGAATCCATATCTCATATATATAAATCTTTTAATACAGATCCAGTTCGAATTCTTAAAATACATATCTCATACAAATATAATATACAAACCCCATAATTTATCTACAACTACTGCAGTGTCTAGATTATAAAAATAATCAAACTCAAGACTCAGATAAGCAGTTTACATAAGGAAGCCGGGGCGGAAGAAATCCGGCGTACAGGCCTGCTACTGAGGTCTGAAGAAGAAGACTCTCCTGAAAAATGGTCAACAGAGGGGAGTCTGTCACGACCCAGAACAGGGGCCATGACCGGCGCTAGGGAACGGGAATTCTTTCGAATCCGGAACCCGTAGCAAGCCTAAAAAAATAAAATAAATCATGCCATAATAACAGTAACAGTATAATATGCAGCGGAAAATAAAAATCATAATATCATAATATCATCCATATCAACTGGATTTAATTCAAAACTCATCTCATCACATATATATAATCTTTAATACAAATCCAGTTTCAATATAATACATCTCTTTAAATAAAATACATGAAATTCAATACTTTAATTCACAACTACTGCAGTGTCTAGATAAAATAAATAAGACTCAAGTAGATAATTTACACAAAGAAGCCGGGGCGGAAGAAATCCGGCGTATCGACCTGCTACTAAGGTCTGAAGAAGTTGACTCTCCTGAAAAATAGTCAACGGAGGGGAGTCAGACCTCACTGAGTGAATTACTATAATATATATACATACACACTAAGTGATAATGCATACAGTCAACAGTATATATATAATATGTATATATACAGGCAAATTCATACAGATGCAAAAAAAATCATTTTTATATATTTTACTGAAAAATCCCAGTTTATGAAGGATCACATAGAACCCTAGAATATCGCAACCTCAGAAAATAGTGTTAAACAACACTCAAGCCATACAGGCTCACTTATTCCAAATATATCCACTTAATCCATTTGGACAATAGACTGACCCCGAGACACTAAGTCAACCGAGCTCCAGCAGTCTGACTGCCAGTGTGATTGGCCTCGAGACACTTGGTCAACCGAGCTCCAGCAATCACACCCAAACCACATCTCACATATATCAATAATCATATCAAATCAATATCCACAAATAGCTAGTAATATAGCCTAAAGCTATAGGCGTACCGGTACGTACTCGGTCCTAGTGCTGCCCACTAAGTAGCACGTTCTATTGATATCCTTCATTCTTAAATATAAAACATTCATTCACAAAAATAAATGATGCATGAATATAAATGAAATAACAATATAAACCATATATATACCGGAAATCTACCAAAAGTAAACCAGGTATATTTCAAGTATATATATGTCAAATGAATTCAATCAAATTATAACTTAAGCTGGAAATATATTTAAAAACATTTTAAATATATTTTATTCACAAAATATGCATATAATTTATTATATACCAAAAAATATACTTAATGTAAACTTAAGAAATAATCAAATTATTTATGCATATTTAATCAACATAAAACATGCATTTTTAAATCATGCATCCTAAGCATATTTATATAGTATAGTAACTCACCTAATGCGCTCCACGAGACAGGTCTGACGGGCCTGGTCCACTAGCCCTCGGTCTCAGCGCAACTAAACAAGCAATAAATAATCGACATCAGAATAAACCTAACAGAAATCCTAGAATTCAATCTAGAGTATTAAAATACGGAAACAGAATTAGGGTTCGACTGGATATCACGTTTTACGAGAATTCTATCAAAAATCCGGCAGAACCTCCCCTGTAAAACGGACATCTCTCTACTCGAAAGAGTAGAGCCGACCCTAAAAAGAAACACACTTCGAAATACAAGCTCAACAAAAATCCACAACCCCTCGGTCGGACTCCAGACTACAATCTGTCGACCGGGGTCCACAAACACAGAATAATTCCAGATATAATAAAAATATCCTCACAACATAGTAATACATCTCATAGGTAAAAATTACATAATTAACCTTGAAACACTATAAAAACCGATTAAAACTCATTTTATTAGAAAAACCGTATATAATATATAATTGAAAATAATTCACGAAAAATAGTTTTAATTAGTTAAAAATACTAAATATTTTGTAGAAATAATTTTTATACCTTAAATAACTAATAAAACCAATTAAATTACATTTTTAGACAATTTAGGGTAAAATTACCAAAATACCCCTATATATATAAATATACTTAAATTACTTCAAAAATTCACCAAAAAAATCATAAAATTATCCAAAATTAATTTTCTCAACATATTTATCAATAATATTAATAATTAAACTCAATTAACCAATTAAATTCAATTTAAAACACATTTAACCTAATTTTTCCAAAATTCCAAAAACTTCAATAATTCAAAATAAATACTTAGAAATTCATAAAAATTCCAAATAAATTCCAATAATTCATTTCAACACCTAATTCAACCATAAACTCAAATTTCATAATTTAAATAATTAATTTCCGAAAATTAGAAAATAATATTAAAATATTCAAAAATACCCAAAAATCCAAAAATCTCCAAAAATTCTACAAAAATCCATACATGTATATTAAGCTACTAGGAACAACATTTGTGAAGGAATTTCTCATGAATCATCTAATTCGAAGCTCAAAAAAATCAAAAACCCTAATAGGCCGAAATTGACAAAATCGAAACCTAAGCAATTCTAGACCATTTTAGCTCAAACCAAAGCTAGAATCACACTCACCGGAGCTCAAGGAGAAGAAAGAGACTGGCGGTGTCAAAAACGGTGGCCGGAATCGACGTGATCGACGGTGGATCGATTTTCGGCTTCTCCGGCCAAAATCGATCTCCAGACGCCGGAAACGGCCTCCTCAGGTGGCGAAATTGGTCGGGGAAGACGGTGGCACACCGGACGGCACACCCACGGTGAAGAAACGGCACGGCAGCGACCGGAAATGGAGAAGGGAAGAATCGGGGAAGAAAGGGATGATCGGGGGCAAAATGGTAATTTTCCAAACTTTTTGATTTTTGACAAATATATGTATATATATATACTTTATACTATATATTAAAATAATATTAAATTACACATATCAAATATACACCACACACATAAAATATTAATATTTTAATACTTTATACTAAATAAAATTAATTAAATAACAATAAAACAAATAAATACTTAATAAAATATTAGGGTAATAATAAACCCTAATTAAATAATTATACACACACATGCTTTATTTAATAATTTAAAAATATGTATGAGTTCATGCAAGTCCGTAAATACATTTAAAACAATTAATAATACATTGTTTACGTGAAAATTTCCCCGAAAATGCAAGTCCCGGGAAAATTTTACGTAAAACACTGAAAATAATACACAGTAGTTAAAATAGGTTTTAAATACATATCAACTCAAAAAAATATCATATAATATACAGAAATTATTAACACTGCATATCCCGGTACAGTGTAAAAATATTTTTAAAAACACGGGATATTACAGAGTCAGACCTCACTGAGTGAATTACTATAATATATATACATGCATACTAAATGCCAATGCACACAATCAAAAGTATATATATAATATGTATATATACAAGCAATTACATACAGATGCAATAAAATCATTTTATATTTTTTTATCGAAAATCACAGTTTATGAAGGATGAAATAGAACCCTAGAATATCACAACCTCAAAGCAGTGTTAGACAACACTCTAGCCATATAGGCTCATTTATTCCAAAATACTCACTTATTCCATTTGGACAGTAGACTGGACCCGAGACACTAAGTCAACCGAGCTCCAGCAGTCTGACTGTCAGTGTGATTGGCCCCGAGACACTTGGTCAACCGAGCTCCAGCAATCACACTCCCAAATCATTTCTCACATAACAAATAATCAGATCCAATCAATATCCTCAAGCAGGTTAGTAATATAGCCTAAATGTTATAAGCGCACCGGTACGTACTCGGTCCTAATGTTGCCCACTAGGTACCACGTTCTATTGATATCCTTCATTTTAAATATAAAACATACATTCATAAAAGTAAATGATGCATGAATTTGAAATAAATTACAACATAAACCATACATATACTAAAAATATACCAAAAGTAAACCAGGTATATTTCGAGTATATATACGTCAAAGAAATCCAGATAGATTATAAAATAAACTGGAAATATATTCAAAAATATTTTAAACCTAATTTATTAGCAAAACATGCATATAATTTAAAATATATCGAAAATAAACCAAAGATAAACTAAAAATAAATTTAAGTAATAATCAAACCATTTATGCATATTTAATCAAAATAAAACATACATTTCTAAATCATGCACCCTAAAACATATATATATATATATATATATATATATATATATATATATATATATATATATATATATAATAGTAGCTCACACTTAGTGCACTCCACGAGATGGATCTGACGGGCCTGGTCCACTAGGCCTCGGTCTCGACGCAACTAAATAAACAATAAATAACAGACATCAGAATAAACCTAACAGAAAATCCTAGAAACTCAGCTTAGAATATTAGACACAGAATTAGAATTAGGGTTCGACCGGACATCACGTCTTACGAGAATTCTATCGAAAATTGACCTTCCCTATAAAACGGACATCTCTCTACTCAAAGAGTAGAGCCGGTCCTGCAAAGAAACACACTACGAAAAACAGGCACAACAACTCATCCACAACCCCTCGGTCGGACTCCAAACTACAGTCTATCAACCGGGGTCCATAAACACAGAATAATGGAAATACCAAAAATACCCTTATATCAAAAAAATACATTTAATAAGTAGAAATTACATAATTGACCCTAAAACACAGTAAAAACCGATAAAACTCATTTTATTTAGAAAAATCGTATATTATATATATAATTGAAAATAATTCACGAAAAATAGTTTTAATTAATAAAAAATACTAAATAATTTGTAGAAATCATTTTTATACCTTAAATAATTATTAAAAGCAATTAAATTACATTTTTAGTCAATTTAGGGTAAAATTATCAAAATACCCCTATATATATAAATATACTAAAATTACTCCAAAAATAGTATAATTATCCAAAATTAATTTTCTCAACATATTTATCAATAATTAAACTCAATTAACCAATTAATTTCAATTAAAAACACAATTAACCCTATTTTCCAAAAATTACATAAACCTAAATAATTCAAAATAAATACATAGAAATTCATAAAAATTCCAAATAAATTCCTATAATTCATTTTAACACCTATATTTATCATAAAACACAATTTCATAATTTTTTTAATTAATTTTCGAAAATTAGAAAATAATATTAAAATATTCAAAAATACCCAAAAATCAAAATAATCTCCAAAAATTCACACATGTAGATTAAGCTACTGGGAACAATATTTGTGAAGGAATTTTTCATGAATCAAACAATTCAAAGTTCAAAAAAATCAAAAACCCTAAAATGGCCGAAATTGAAAAATCGAAACCTAAGCAAATCAAGACCATTTTAAGTGAAACAAATCTTGGAATCACACTCACCGGAGCTCAAGGAGAAGAAAGAGACTGGCGGTGTCGAAAACGGTGGCCGAAAACGTCGTGAACAACGTTAGCTCCCACTTTCGGCTTTCCGGCCAAAAATGGCTTCCAGACGCCAGAAACGGCTGCAATAGACGGCGAGGAAGGCTGAGGAAGGAGGTGGCACGCCGGACGACACACCAACGATAAGAAAACGGTGGTAGCAGCAGTGGACGGTGATGGGGAACAGTCGGGAGGAAGAAGAAGACTGAATGGCAAAGTTGTAAATAAGTTAAACTTTATAATTTTGTTAATATTAAATGTATATATGTATATATATATACTTTATACTATATATTAAAATAATATTAAATTACACACATTAAATATACACCACACACATAAAATTTAATATTTTAAAATTTAATAATAAATAAAAATAATTAAATAACAATAAAACTAATAAATAAATAATAAAATATTAGGGTAATATTAATTAAACCCTAATTAAATAAATAACTACACAGACATACGTTATTTAGTATTTTAAAATATATATGAGTTCATGCAAGTCCGTAAATCTATTTAAAATAATTAGTAGTAAATTATTTACGTGAAAATTTTTACGAAAATGCAAGTCCCGAGAAAATTTTACGTAAAGCACTTAAAATAATATACAACAATTAAAATAAGATTTAAATACATATTAACTCATAAAAATATCATAATTATATATATACAAAATTATTAACACTACATATCTCGATACAGTATTAAAACATTTAAAAATATGGGATATTACAGTCTTCCCCCCTTACAAGAATTCGTCCCCGAATTCCAGAAAGAAAATGGTCACAAGATCAGGAAGGAAAGAGATACGGGTAAGAAGCTCGCATCTCAGCTTCAATCTCCCACGTATGCTCCTCAACTCTGTTGCTACGCCACAGAACCTTAACCATCGGAATCTGCTTCGAACGCAACTATCGAACTTGATAATCAACGATCGCCACAGGTTCTTCCACAAACGTCAAATCTTCACTCACTTTTACACTGTCGGGCTGCAACACGTGTGAAGGGTATGAGATATACTTCCTCAGCATCGAGATATGAAATACAAGATGCACCTGTGACATACTCGGAGGCAAATCCAACCGATATGCAACAATACCAACTCTTCCAGAATCTCATACGGTCCAATATATCTCGGTGCTAACTTACCCTTCCTGCCAAATCTCATCACACCCTTCATCGGAGATACTTTCAGAAAAATAAAATCTCCAACTTGAAACTCCACATCTCTGCGCTTAGGATCCGCATAGCTCTTCTGCCTGCTAACTGCAGTTTCTAATCTGCGCTTAATCACGGTGACTTTCTCTGCAGCATCCTGAACCATCTCAGGTCCAATCAAAGCTCTCCCACCAATCTCATCCCAACTCAAAGGGGATCTACACTTCCTTCCATACAAAGCCTCATACGGTGCCATACCAATACTGCTATGGTAGTTGTTATTATATGCAAACTCTACGAGTGGCAAATGATCATCCCAGCTACCTCCCAAATCCAGGACACACATCCTCAACATATCTTTCAGTGTCTGGATCGTCCTCTCAGACTGACCATCTGTCTGAGGATGAAAAGCAGTACTGAAGTCCAACCTAGTGCCCATCGCTTCCTGCAACTTCTGCCAAAAATGAGAACTAAACACTGAACCTCTATCTGATACAATGGACACATGTACTCCATGAAGGCATATGATATGCTTCACATATAACTTCACCAATCTAGCTACATAATAGGTGGCTTTCACAGGCAAGAAATGTGCAGACTTCGTCAACCTGTCTACAATCACCCAGATGGAATCGTATCCATCCTTAGAACGAGGTAAACCTACCACAAAATCCATAGCTATCCTTTCCTACTTCCACTCGGGAATAGGAAGAGGCTGAAGCTTCCCAGAAGGCTTCTAATGTTCAGCTTTCACTTGCTGACATGTTAGACGCTTAGCAACATAATCAGCGACATCCTTCTTCAATCCATCCCACCAGTATAAATCTTTGATACTATGGTACATCTTAGTGATACCCGGATGAACGCTATAAGCTGTAGAATGTGCTTCCTCTAGGATCTATTCTCTCAAATCATCCACATCAGGAACACACAATCTACCACTGATCCACAACACCACATCATCATTGAGTGTGAAATCAGTGAACTTCCCTACCCTGACATTCTCTGTAAGCTCTTCTAGAATAGGATCTCGGCTCTGCGCTGCTTTAATCCTATCCCTTAGTACAGATCATATCTTAAATTGAGCTAGTAGTTCACCTGATCTACTGATCTTCATCATTAGACCCTGATCCACCAATAAATGCAACTCTTGGATCAATGGTCTCCTCTCAACACTGATGTGAGCAAGACTGCCTGAGGACTTTCTACTCAAGGCATCTGCTACCATATTAGCTTTACCCGGATGATATAATATCTCACAGTCATAATCCTTCAATAATTCTAACCATCTTCTCTGCCTCAGATTCAGATCTCTCTGCTGAAAAATGTACTTAAGGCTCTTGTGGTCAGTAAACATCTCATAAGTCACCCCGTACAGATAATGCCTCCAAATCTTCAAATCAAAGATCACTGTAGCCATTTCAAGGTCATGTGTGGGATAGTTCTGCTCATGCTTCTTCAACTGCCTTGAAGCATAGGCTATCACCCTTCCATTCTGCATCAACACACAACCAAGGCCAACTCTAGAGGCATAATAATAAACTGTGAACTTGTCCACACTATTAGGCAAAGCTAATACTGGTGCTGTGGTCAATTTTTCCTTCAACAACTGAAAACTGTTCTCATAAGCTTCTGACCACTCGAATCTAACATTCTTTTGAGTCAAGCGAGTCATAGGGGCTACTATTCTAGAAAAATCTTGCACAAACCGCCTATAATACCTGGCTAAACCCAGAAAACTTCGAATCTCAGTAACAGAAGTCGATCTAGGCCACTCAGACACTGCCTCAATCTTCTGTGGATCAACCTGGATACCTTCTTTAGACACCACGTGTCCAAGAAAAGAAACACTCTCCATCCAAAAATCACACTTCAAGAATTTAGCATAAAGTTGATGATCTCTCAGTGTCTGCAGTACAATCCTCAAGTGATATACATGCTCCTCCATACTCCTTGAATAAACCAGTATATCATCAATGAAGACTACCACAAACTGATCCACATACGGTCTGAATACCCTGTTCATCAGGTCCATAAAAGTTACTGGTGCATTAGTCAAACCAAAAGACATCACCAGAAACTCATAATGACCATATCGCTTGTGGAATGCTGTTTTAGGAATATCAGCTTCACTAATCCGCAGCTGATGATAACCCGACCTCAAGTCAATCTTAGAAAAGAAATGTGCACCCTGTAGCTGATCAAACAAGTCATCTATCCTCGGGAGAGGATACTTGTTCTTCACTGTCACCTTATTCAGCTCTCTGTAGTCAATGCACAGTCTCAGGGTACCATCCTTCTTCTTCACAAACAGGACTGGTGCACCCCAAGGAGAAACACTGGGTCTAATGAAACCCTTATCCAAAAACTCTTACAACTGCTCTTTCAACTCTGCAGAAGCCATTCTGTAGGGTGGCATAGATATAGGAGTAGTACCTGGAACCACATCTATACAGAAGTCAATCTCTCTGTGAGGTGATAAACCTGGCAACTCCTCAGGAAAAACATCGGGAAACTCACTGTCACGACCCAAAACAGGGGCCATGACCGGCGCAAGGGAACGGGAATTCTTTCGAATCCAGAACCCGTAGCAAGCCTAAAAAAAATAAAATAAACATGCAATAGTAGTAACATCAACTCTTAATGCAGCGGAAATAAAATCATAAGTATCAAAGTAATATTCCACCACCAGGGAATCTAAATCAAATTCTCATCACATATATAAATATACTCTTTAATACAAGTTTCGGTTCAAATTCTTAAAATATATATCTCATATAAATACAATACACCAATCTCCGAAACAACCATAACTATTGCAGTGTCTAGAGCATAAAAATAAAACTCAAGTCTCAGATAAGCAGTTTACATAAAGAAGCCGGGGTGGAAGAAATCCGGCATACAGGCCTGCTACTGAGGTCTGAAGACGAAGACTCTCCTGAAAAATAGTCAACGGAGGGGAGTCAGACCTCACTGAGTGAATTACTATAATATATATACATACATACTAAATGCCAATGCACACAATCAAAAGTATATATATAATATGTATATATACAAGCAATTACATACAGATGCTATAAAATCATTTTATATATTTTTATTGAAAATCACAGTTTATGAAGGATCGAATAGAACCCTAGAATATCGCAACCTCATTACAATGTTAGACAACACTCTAGCCATACAGGCTCACTTATTCCAAAATATTCACTTATTCCATTTAGACAATAGATTGGCCCCGAGACACTAAGTCAACTGAGCTCCAGCAGTCTGACTGTCAGTGTGATTAGCCCCGAGACACTAGGTCAACCGAGCTCCAGCAATCACACCTCCAAACCATATCTCACACATCAAATAATTATATCCAATCAATATCCATAAATAGGTTAGTAATATAGCCTAAATGCTATAAGCGCACCGGTATGTACTCGGTCCTAGTGTTGCCCACTAGGTAGCACGTTCTATTGATATCCTTCAATAATAAATATAAAACATACATTCACAAATAAATGATGCATGAATTTGAATAAAATACCAATATAAACCATATATATACTGGAAATATACCAAAAGTAAACCAGGTATATTTCGAGTATATATACGTCAAACAAATCCAATCAAATTACAAAATAAGCTAACAATGTATTTAAAAATATTTTAAACCTAATTTATTAGCAAAACATGCATATAATTCAAAATATACCGAAAATAAACCAAAAATAAACTAAAAATAAATTTAAGTAATAATCAAACCATTTATGCATATTTAAATCAAAATAAAACATACATTTCTAAATCATGCACCCTAAAGCATATATATATAGTATAGTAACTCACACTTAGTGCGCTCCTCGAGATGGATCCGACGGGCCTGGTCCACTAGCCCTCAGTCTCGACGTAACTAAACAAACAAAAAAAATAACAGACATCAGGATAAACCTAACAGAAAATCCTAGAAACTCGATCTAGAATATTAGACACAGAATCAGAATTAGGGTTCGACCGGATATCACGTTTTACGAGAATTCTATCAAAATTCGGTAGAACCTCCCCTGTAAAATGGACATCTCTCTACTCAAAGAGTAGAGCCAGCCCTGCAACTAAACACACTTCAAAAAATAAGCACAACAACTCATCTACAACCCCTCGGTCGAACTCCAAACTACAGTCTACCGACCAGGGTCCACAATTCACGGAACAATTTCAGAATTACCAAAAATACGCTTATAACATAGAAATTCATTTTATAAATAGAAATTACATAATTAGCCTTATAACACAGTAAAAAACCGATAAAAACTCATTTTATTAGTAAAATCGTATATTATATATATAATTGAAAATAATTCACGAAAATTAGATTTAATTATTTAAAAATACCAAATAATTTGTAGAAATCATTTTTATACCTTAAATAACTATTAAAACCAATTTAATTATATTTTTAATCAATTTCATGTAAAATTACCAAAATGCCCCTATATATATAAATACACTAAAATTACTTCAAAAATTCACCAAAAATTATATAATTATCCAAAATTAATTTTCTCAACATATTTATCAATAATATCAATAATTAAACTCAATTAACCAATTAATTTCAATTAAAAACACAATTAACCCTATTTTTCAAAAATTCCATAAACTAATTAAAATCAAATTAAATACATAGAAATTCATAAAAATTCCAAATAAATTTCTATAATTCATTTCAACACCTATACTTATCATAAAACACAATTTCATAATTAATTTAATTAATTTTCAAAAATTAGAAAATAATCTCCAAAAATTCTACAAAAATTCACACATGTAGATTAAGCTACTAGGATCAACATTTTTTAAGGAACTTTTCATGAATCAACAAGAAAAATTTTTAAAAAAAATCAAAAACCTAATTCGGCCAAAATGAAAAAAAAATTGAAAAACAAGGAATTCAAGGGAATTTGAGCTCAAACCAAAGCTAGAATCAAGATTACTGTTGCTTGGGGAGTCCAAAGACACCGAAAACACAAAGTTTGGTGGCCGGAGGAGGAAGAAACATTGAAGCTTGGATTTCGGCCAAAAATGGCAGAAACGGAGCTGCTCGTTACCGGAGAAGAAGACTAGGGGCGGCGGAGCAAGCTAGAAGTGGAGGTGGCACGGTGGGAGGCGCAGTGACGGTAGGTGATGGGGAGTAGCAGCGGTGAGGGAGGTTGGGTCCGACGGAAAAGGAAGAAGGAAGAAAAGAAAAAGAAAGGAAAAGAAAAAGAAAAGAAAGAAAAAGAAAAAGAAAAATAATAAATATATATATATATATATATATATATATATATTTTAATATAGTATATTAATAAAATACTTGGGAAAATCACACACCACACATTTAATATTTTAATAATTTATATACTACATAAAAATAATTAACTAACAATAAACCAAATAAATAAATAATAAAATATTAGGGTAATAAATTAAACCTTAATTAAATAAATATATACACACATAAGCTTTATTTAGTATTTTAAAAATATGTATGAGTTCATGCAATTATGGAAATTCATTTAAAATAATTAAATATAAATAGTTTACGTATCAATTTTCCCGAAAATGCAAGTCCCGGGAAAATTTTACATAAAGCACTTGAAATAATAATAAACAATTAAAATTAGCTTTAATTAAATAACAAACTCATAAAAATTTCATAAATATATACAAAAATTATTAACACTGCATATCCCGATGCAGTATAATAATATTTAAAAACATGGGATATTACACTCACAAGCAACAGGAACATCTGTGAGTGACAACTTCTCCATTGAAGTATCCCTGACTAATGCCAAATATCCCTGACATCCTTTCCTCAACAACTTCCTAGCCGTAATAGCAGAAATAAGATTCTGAGGTGCTGAACTCCTATCACCCACAAACTTAAAATCTTCTTCACCAGGAATTCTGAACGTCATCTCTTTATTCCTGCAATCTACCACGGCATAGTGCTGAGATAACCAATCCATTCCCAAAATAACATCAAACTCCATCACATCCAACAGAATCAAATTAGCGGGTAATTCTCTATCTCCCACGAGAACTGGACAACCAGAAAAAACAATATCGGTGTCCAAGGAATCGCTCAAAGGAGTGGCAACAGACAAAGGAAAAGCCATCCTCGAAGCTTGCCAATAAGACTTGGAAGCAAAAATAGGAGAAACAAACGAATGCGTGGCACCCAGATCAAACAAAACCCATACATCCAGGTAACAAACAGAAATAATACCTGCCACGACTGCATTAGATGCCTGAGCATCCTGCTGAGTGAGATGAAAGACTATGGCCTGTCCCCGACCTCCCTGCTGACTGGTAGAAGCCTAGCCAACACCTCTGGCACCTCCTCTAGTACCTCTACCATGACCCTGCTGTGGAACAAGCTGAGTGGAACTCTGATGCTGAGCTGGGGGTAATTGAAATGGCACGAGTGCAGCACTAGCAATCGACTACTGTGGGAATCATGGAATCTGCAGCTGCTAATACCAGGAATAAGGACACGATCTGGAAAAATGTCTTGTCTACCCGCATCTGAAGCATGTCAGTGGTGTTAGATAACACGGTCCCTGATGGACTCTACCACAAGTCTGGCAAACACTGGCAGTTGATCTAGTACTATGACCACTGCTGCTGCTCGAAGTACCTAACCCGAATCTGAATGGTCTACGCTGACCTCCATGGTCATATCTACTGCTCTGATGCACTCACTGTTGTTGCCTCTGACTCTGCTGAGTCTGACCTCACTGCTGACTACTCGAACCAACATGAAAACTCAAATACACAGTAGCCTGTAATCCACTCGGCTGAACTTCTAGCTGGTAGTAATCAGGCATCGCTCCCTGCCTAACTAGCCTCAACTCAATCTCCTTGGCTAACTTAATCACAGATTCCAAAGTAAGGCCCGCTGTAGGCATACCAGCAAATGCTGAACCCAATCTGGTGACATAGGTAATGACTGCGAAGTACTGGTCTCGCATCAAATCCTCTGCATATCTAACTAGTCGAAGAAACTCTCGGGTATACTCCTCAACAGATCAATCTCCATGAGAAATACTGGTCAACCGGAGACGATAGCTCATACGGAGAGGCTCTGGATAGAATCTCCTCATAAATCGCTCTCTGAACTAAGCCCAGGTCATCATCATCATGTAAGGCTGGATCATCTGAATAAACCAATCAAGGGCTGGTCCCTCGACAGACAACTCGACGATCATGATCCGCTGATACTCGGTATGAGCAGTCCGAGTCCTAGTCGCGATCGCATGTAGAAAATCTAACGGATCAGAAGTCCCATCGAACGCAATCCTGCCAACTCGGGCATAGAACAAAGCTGCCTCAGGGTCAGACATACCCCGCTGATAGGCAGGCTGAACAACAAGAGGCACAGGAACATCAAACTCAGGCTCTACAGGCTCCTCGTCCTGTAACTCTCTCTACCTACGGCGACCTGTCGCTCCTCGAGGTCTACCTCTGCCACGACCTCTACGTCTAACTAGCTGCTCAGGAGGTAAAACCTCGTCCTGAAAAGATTCATCATCCTCGGCCTCAACGACCGGTGGAGCGACACGCGCTCACCTCCTCATTCTGAAAAGACAATAGAATGATTCAAACAAAATAGACAACGGAGGAATAACGTAGAAAACTAAAGCAAGGAATACTTATCAAGACATACTCGAACCTAATTGACTATAGTAGTTACCAAAAGAAAACACAACCCTGAAAACTAGGGCCACGACTCACACAACTAAGCCCTGACACAAAACTTTGCTCTGATACCAACTTTGTCGTGACCCAAAACAGGGGCCATGACCGGCGCTAGGGAACGGAAATTCTTTCGAATTCGGAACCCGTAGCAAGCCTAAAAATAAAATAAACATACAATAACAATAATAACAACATTTTATGCAGCGGGAATAAAAATCATAAATATTAAAATAATAATCTCCCACGGGATTTAAATCGAATCCATATCTCATATATATAAATCTTTTAATACAAATCCAGTTCGAATTCTTAAAATACATATCTCATACAAATATAATACATGCAAGATAATAGTTTGAAAATCAAAATAGAAACAGGCAGAATGCTGGTCAAGGGGCGACGCCTCTCTCCTGACAAGGAGGCAATGACACCATTGCCTTATCATGAAGGGTCGACATCTCTTAACAGGAATAGAGACAGGACTACATTTCTTAGATCCTTAAAAAACTCAACAATCATGCGAATAAATAAGAAACAACATGAATAATAACTATCAACAATCAATATTCAATTTCTCATACAATCATGTTTCACATATGACTTTAAATAAACAATAGAATTCAAGAATACAAAACACAAAAGTAATGAATCAATACTTTTAATTTAAAACAAAGGACTTAAAGCCTAAGAGGGGGAAGCTTATTGACTTGGACGTGCTTAATGCTCCTAACTAAGCCCTCAGAGCTTTGTTGATTGATTTTAAGTCTTTGAATGTAAGAGAAACTCTTTTCCTTCTCTAAGAAATCAAAGCCTTTAGCTTTCTAAGTCTTCTCCTTCTTCTTCCTTTCTTTTTTTCTCTTCTTAACCCCCTCCTCTCATAACCGTCTACCCTTTTTTTTAAGGCCTCTCACTCTTTCCCTTTTTCAATTTCCCAAAAATCATTCTCACCCCTCTCCCCTTTACCTTTTTTCATTCCCCATGCTCTTTTTTTTCGCTCTTTTTTTTTGCTTTTTTTCCTTTTTCTTTTACATCCAAAAATGACCAACTCTTCAACAGTTGAGCCTCCAATCACTGCCATTAATGGCATTTAATGCTGCAGAGAGTGGATGTGAAGAGGCGACGCCTCTTTGTTGAGTTGATCGCCTCTTCACCTAGGCCAGGTCAGGGCCCTTAAGTTAATAGGCGACAGGCTTGGGCTTGACTTAGTGTTTTAGGCTTTTCAAGTTGATTTTAGAGAAGTATTCAAAACTTAAAACTTTCTCATAATCAGGCTTTTTGTTGTGGGCCGATTAAAACTGACAGTGTCCACAGTAGGTTTTATTATTTCTATTTTAATTGTACAAGTGATTCTTTAATTTTTTTTATTTTATTTTATTCTTTATTAATTATATTCTATAACATTTGTATTGTTTTTTATGTGTAAAAATGTATAAAATATATCATGTAACTTTATCTTTATGAAATTTTTTTGATAATTTTTAATTAATTAATATTTTAGAAATTATTTTTATTGTTTATGAAAAATTTAATAATTTATTTATATTATTTTAATTATTTCATATATATTAATAATCTTTTCTAAAAATCTAATTATACAGTTTATATATTACTCTTTATTTACCAAATAAGGTTAACAGTAAAATTATTACACATGTGACTGTTACTCTCTAAATAGTTATACCCGTAACTTTTACACTTCATTTTTTTAACTCAAATTCAAACGTACCCTTAAGAAGAAATTTTTTTAGCCGATTGAAACGGTTAAATTCTCCACCACAAGGAGAGAGTAGGGAGGAATAAAGTTTTGAATACTATTTTTACATTTAAATATTCACATTTTTGTAATTTTAACAAAAATAAAATCATTTTCCTACAAATATTGCTAAAAATAGAGAAATGAAATGAATTAAAGCAATGCACTATTGAAAAAATCTCAATAGTCAACATCTATTCTTCTCTTCTAATGGGAATAAGTAATCAAAATTGAAGCCAAATCTGATCTTTTTTTTTTTTTTCAATATACCACTATTTTATAGTCGAGATCCGCCAAAATTAAATACTCGACGGAATAGATGTAACCACGAATTAATCAAAGAGTAGTCTGTTTTTGAAGAGAATGAGATGCCACACTTAAATAAATGCATCATGGAATTGGATAATTCTCACCTTGGACGAGACAGCACACAGCCAATGCAAAACATGCCCTAGGGGATTATAATTTTATGATAACACTAAACACCTAAAACTTCAATTAAATGCTATGAGAAACGTCAAAGTGCCCTAGGGGATTATGATAACACTAGACCTCTAAAATTTCAATTAAATGCGGTGAGAAATGTCAAAGTGTTCACACTTTCCACATACAATATTGAATGAACCATATGCCCAATTTGACCAGAACTATTTTCACAATGAAAAAGATCCTGAAAACAGAATCGCTTTGCTTCCATTAGCCTGCAATTTTTATTGTTATTATTATTATTATTATTATTATTTACTGTAGCTTGGACTAGTCCGTCCAAAAAACAAAGGGAAAATTCTATGCAAATTGCACTAGTGCTGTGCTAATTCTCCTCCTATATCTACTAGCAATTGAATTGCGGAATTTTGACATTTTGAATTGCTCCGGATGAAAGTGGCAGTTTAGGATCCGCCATTATTATGGAAGTATATGCACTTTTGCTTTCTATGATATCTTTTTCATCAATTTTCAATCTCATAAAATCCACTTTAGCATCTTTCTTTGCATTTCTTTTTTGTCTTTGCTTGCCTCCCTAATTAGACAAGCATATAGATTGTTACCTATTCTTTTTTGGCAAATACTTATCTTTTTGAAGAATAACACTACTTTATATATATATATATATATACACACACTAAGCATAACAGTCCGCTATAAAAAAATAGGCCGCAATTTTTTAAAAATGTCCTTTCTCAAATGAAACTGTCCCTAAATGTATGAGGCAATTTCATCCAAAAAATGAAAAAATTTATTTATCTCATACCATACTGCTATGAGTATCATTACTCACATTTGTGTTAGAATTCGAGCATTTTAATTCATCATTTTTTCCTTAACCATTAAGGACAATTTTTTTTCTTGATTAATTGGAATAATTTTTTTTTATAAAATGCACTATAAAAGACAATCAATTTAATTATAGCGAAGTGGAATCAAACAATTCATATTTGCACTAAATTGCTTGGAAAAACATGTTTCTATTTTTTCTTAAGCTAAATTTTGATGAACGGAGTATATAACAAATTTCTATTTAATGCATCAACTTTTCTCATCATAATTATCCAAAAATTAACAAAAAATTGGTTTCACAAAGTTGTCTTAAGTCACTTCATATAATAATTATCCCAAAATTAACGACGATTAGTGTCACAAACTCGTCTTAAGAAATATCTCAACGTCCTAAAACTGAAAAAGGCTAATCTGATTCTGCTCCCCATCAAGTACTAGCAATTACAAGTTCATTAGTGGGTTTTATTTTCTGTTCATTTCTTTACTTCTCTAGGATAAAAAATTTTGCCCATTAAACCCAGAAAAATAGTGTAAAATTTTGATCAGAAAAGTTACATTACAATTACATGTTCAACAGTCTCATAACACTAAAACAAAGAATTCCTCTTTTCATTTTCATCTGTATGTGTATTGTTAATCTCAACAAAAAAAAAATGATCTTTTTTTTTTTTTTTTTTTTTTTTTGACTTTGCGGTACTAATCTCCAATCCAACGAAATCTAACAAGGCATGATATGCGTAGTTTTTGTTTCATAACTCATAAGCAGACCGCCTTTAACATCTTTCAATTCAGCTCTCAGTACCTTAACTAATTCTGCACACATCTGCCTCACATTTCCTTCACCTTGGCTTTGCATCACCAACAAAACCTTCGTCAATCCATTGCTCCTCGTCACCTTCTCCTTCACTCTCTCGTCCTTGAACAAACAGCACAAGCTCCACAGCACCATCACTCCATCCTCCGTCGCTCTTTTCGACACTTTCATTAACCTCTCCACTATACACCCCGCGCATTTTGGATCCTCACTTATCGCTAACCTTCCGTCTGCGCACGTCGATGCACTCGATAACAGCTTTAACGCATTTTCCGCGGCGGAAACGGTAGCTTTTTGGCTGGAGATGATTTTTGATATGATTTCAACGAGTCCGAGCTGGACGAGTTGTGTTTTGACCGACCGTGTTCGGGTTGCAGAGACCAAGAATGATAAAACAGCGTCGTTTAAGATGTGATTATCGCCGTTCGTTTTCAGGAGATCGAGGACAACCGGCGCGAAGCGTTTTGAATCGTTGTTGTCGAGCGAAATTGATCCCAGAACTCTAATGGAGTCGATTTTCGAAGCTAAATTTCCATTGTTGATGATGTGAAGAAACGAAGAAAAGCAATTTTGATCGAATAATCTCTGCAGCCTTTCCTTGACTCCAATTTGAAGCAATATCAAATCCAAAACCCTAACGACCAACTCCAAAACCTTAATATCAACACTGATATGTCTGCTCAAAACACAAACAATGGACTCTACAAAACAATCAAATTCCGCTAAATATTTTCTATTCTCATCGGAATAGCTCAAGAAATCAACAATTTTGACTAGCGATTCCTCTGCTTTTTGATTCTGACTCTTAATATCCTCAATCCAAACCTTAATTTGCTTCTCAGACACAGTCGTTGCCGCTGGAGAAGAAGAAGAAGAAGTAGAGGAGCGGCAAGAGGAGGAAGATTGGTTCCATAGGTTGATGAGGCGGTGAAGAGTAAGATTAGGAATAAAATCTTTGGTGGAGAGCACTTGCATGGTGGCAGGGCAGGTGTCGTGGCCGGAATCGAGCCAGTGTTGGATGCTGGTGCGGTCGTAGGTGACGCCGGTGCAGAGACTGACCGGAGATTTCATGACGTCGAGAGAAATCGGACACCGGAATATGTTGGGGATTGTTATGTACAGTTCGTTTCTTCCCATTTCTTATTAAAAAAATAATAATGATAACAGTAACGAATGAGGACAGAAGAGGAGGAGAAGAGAAGAGAAGCAGAGACTGAAGAAGAAGTGGCTTTGAAGAGGAGAAGGGGTTTTTGTAGGGGGCGAGCGAAGGAGTCAAAGAGCGGTGACGTCGTCGTTTTGAACGAGTAAACTCTAAAGAAACGGGCAAAAGTTTGGTTGGGTCAATTGGTCAAACGCGGGATTATTTATTTATTTATTTGATTTTTGAAAATGGTAATTAGGAATCGGAGTAGGATACACGTGGAACATGGGAAGCACGTGTGGGTCTTCGGCGCTGGTAGGGGTGATGGTGGTCTTTTTACGTCAGTGACTCTTCTTCGTGTTCAACAAGTCCAAACTCTAAGGTCTCCACTACACACGTAATTGTAAATTGTAATTATAATTTTGATTTTTTTTAACATTTGAATTTCAGGCATTTAATTTAATTTGTAATTTTTTTTTCTGCAGTGAAGGAGAAAATTAACTTTACGATCAAATTTTATTGTGCAGTCATGTATAATAATTTTACTCTTAATTTTATTTTTATGCGATCAAATTCAATTTGTTGGAGTATATTTTTTAAACTGAATCAAATTGAAGAAGTAATGTTTAAATAAATTCTAAAGTATAGTTTCAATAATAAAGACTATATTATATATATTTTACAAGTTAAGAAATTATAAGATCAGATTTTAAATAAGATATTTATAATGTTAAAATTTAAATTATGGAATAATTATAATTTTTGCTAAGTTAAACATAATCTTAATTAAATATTAAATTTTAATTATAAAAAGGAGATTTTTAAAAATTAAAATTATTTTATTTTATTGGTCGCTAATAGTTGGAAATTTTATTTTATTTTCTATCCCGATTGTATGAAAAAAAAAATTGTCCAACGTAAAATCATGTAGAAACTATTCATACAGTTTCTTTTAATAAACTGTTTTCAAGTGTTTGATTTGAATATAATTAAATCAAGGTCAAACATTGCTAATTGAGTTGTTCAACCTAATGTACCATTTTTATTTTATTGATTATGACAGCCGTAGACTATGAACCCTGTATCATCATTTTTCAAACACATGAATATTAACTAAAATTAAATTTTTTGGTGCATTGGGTATCATGTGAGTTGGTATATATTCTCATCCACATTATACAAACATATATGTATATGGAAAATATTTATTTTAATACACATAATATTTATTACAACTTTATAAATTTATTTTAATTATATCATAAATAAAATAATATAACTCTTTCGAATACAGTATTATTTTTTATATTATTCTATAACTATATAATATATATACTTTTTCATACATAACGTACAATACCATCACTATTATAAATACATAAATATTTTTTTAATAATTTTTAAAATGTAATATATATTTATAAAATTCTTATTTTATACATTTTATTTAGTATTAAAAATTTATGTTATTCATGTTATAATAGTTTGTACATTTTACAATATAAAAATTAAAATAAATTATATATTTAGTCAATACTTTAACTACATGCATTGTACGTGAGAAAAAAAAAAAACTAGTATATATTTATAATATATATAAATGTATAAAGGGAAGAACATATAAAATTCCGAAAAAAATTTACTTATTATTATATAAAAATTGAATAATTTAATTATTTACTAATAAAAATTAAATTAAATTAATTAAAATATAATTTTAATTTGATAGAAAATCTATTTCCTATTATAATTAATTTAACTTCTATTTTATCTCTAATAAAAATTAAATTAACTACAATATAACTCTAATTTAATTGAATGTATGTTTCTTATTTTATTTAGGTTAACTTTTATTTTATCTCTAATAAAAATTCTAATTTAATTGAAAGTATATTTTTTATTCTAATTAGATAAATTAAAAAAAATTAATTATAAGAAATATTAAAATAATATCATATAATTATTTTAATAAAATATTTATAAAAATTGTAATGAATTATAACTATGTTAAGTTAATATCAAATTGTAATAATAATAATAATATGTTTAATTATTTATTTATTATATATCACGAGTCAAATAAATTTTTCATATATAATTATTTATTAGTATATATATATATATATATATATATTTTTAACAATTTAATTATTCCATATATGAATGTGTTTGTATATACAGATACATTCATATTTATTTTCAATCCCCATCTATCCAAAAGTTTAAATCAGATTAATTTTTGTAAGAGGATTAAATTTGAACATGATCGAATTTTCATTTAAAAAATTGAAATTTTTTGTCGCTTATGCTAACAAACATCGATAAACAATTTTTTAATAAAAATTACAACTTAAATTTTAACATATTCACTAATTTTAAAATTAAGATGTGAATGTGAATTTTCATTGAAATAAAATGTGTGTGTGTATATATATATATATATATAAAAGAGAAATTAAGGAGAAGCGTGTGAAACCTTGAAAATCTTTAGTAGGGGATGAAGAGGCAAGCAACAACCACACGGCATTCTTGACTCAGAAGTCTTTGATCACTCAAATCTTCGGGAGACAGATTTGCATATTTATGACCTATTACTTGTATCACTAACTACACAATTAAGTCCATATCCACTACTACGACTCTTTTAGTCTTATATATGGACATTATGTGTTTATTTTCTTTTTTTAGCTTTTGCCTGACAATTGGGTAGTCGGATAATTAATTTTCTGTTGACAATTCATCAGATTTTTTAACATTGCACAGTGAAAAATCAATGTAGTATAATCCGAACTATTAACTAGGTGATTTTCTTCTTAGCTTATTAAAAAAGGAGAATTTAAATGTAAAAATATTTTAATATTTAAATAAAATTAATTCAACTGGATATTATTAAAAAATAAACAATTAGATATCAAATATTGAATTATGATAAAAATATATCTTAAATATGCCAATATAATGGGTCTGAACTATCTATATTTAAAATTTAAAATTATAATTAATCCAATTCGATTCTAATCGAATAGAATATAATGACAAACAAATGTATTCTACCAATTACTTTAACACAATAGAGAGATGCAATGAAATGTATAAGGGAAAATGTCCCTTCATGTTTGGTCCAAGGTGCAGATAGGCCTTAAAAAAAAAATTTCGGCTCAAATTCACTCCTAAGGTTAGAAAATTATATCATATAAACACAATCTTAACCTTCTAAGTTAGCACTTGATAACCCATATTAGCATCCTATTATAATAAGGGATATATTCCCTAAAGAGGAGGATTACTTGAATAAGAGAAAAGCTCAATAAGGAAGTCTATTTCAATTAGGAAGACTACTCTACAAAGAAAGTTTCCTCATCTACTAAATAAGACAATCCTACAAGACTAAGGAATCATATTTCTAAGAGGTTTGAGCAATATCTTCTCCTATAAATACATCTCATGACATCTCATGTCATTCATGCTCTCATCATATAACATCATCATTCCATCACCTCATCATCACAAGCAATCATTCTTTGCTCCTTTATTCTTTATTCTTCACTTTCTTATACTTATTCACTTTATTATATTATTTGCTCATACTATTACTTACTTAAGGTTCGGAGTGTTTATGGGGGAAAGCCCTCCCCTTTATCCATTTTCCTCGTCAATGCAGGTTCCACAAGCAAAAATATCAATTCGAAGTTATCAAGTGGCATCATCTATAGGGAAAAGATCAAATTCAATTCCGAATTATCTTTACTTGTTTGGAATCTAGCTCGATCATTCAAGGAAAGCAACTAAATCAAATTTCCGATCGTGAAAATTTTCAATTTAGTCATCAACAAAAAATTCAGATTAAAATGTTGCAGAGATTATTCTTTCTTATCATTACTACACTCCGCATCGCAAGGTTACAACAGTGGAAGGAGCAATAAAAGAAGGGGTAATGATAAAACGTTGCATAAGGTTTTTCGGACATCTGAGTCCGAGCATCAAGAATTCCTGATATCTAAGTCCGAGCATCAAGGATTCCGAACATCTGAGTCTGAGCATCAAGGATTCCGGATATCTGAGTTCGAGCATCAAGGATTCTGGACATCTAAGTCCGAGCATCAAGGATTCTTGACATCTGAGTTCGAGCATCAAGGATTTTGAACATCTGAGTCCGAGCATCAAGGATTCCAAACATCTGAGTCCGAGCATCAAGGATTCCAAACATCTGAGTCCGAGCATCAAGGATTCCGGACATCTGAGTCTGAGCATCAAGGATTCCGAACATCTGAGTCTGAGCATCAAGGATTTCGGACATCTGAGTCCGAGCATCAAGGATTTCGGACATCTGAGTCCGAGCATCAAGGATTCCGGACATCTGAGTCCAAGCATCAAGGATTCCGAACATTCGAGTTTGAACATATAAATTTTAAACCACGTACAAGGTGCCAAGGAGTATAATATACTCAAAACTCAGACAACAACATAGACGTTCTTGGATAGTCAAATTACATCAACACCACAGATTAAGGAGAGAGCTTCAAATACTTCACAACAACTAGAAAATTTCAACGATAATCTCGGAGCTGTATATATACAAAATGCCAATAAATTAGGCACACACAAACTTAGGCAGCATCTTCAAAAGACAAGGTCATTCAAGCAATAATTAAAGTAAACAATGAATATAAATATTCGTGAATTCAAAAGAGGGACAAGAGTACATCAGGAGATAAGTTTCTCTTTATATTATTTAATTTATTTATTTTCGTATCTTATTTATTCTTATATGAATATTCAAAGTTCGTCACATAAGCGCGCTTACATATCTACACATAGATGCTTGTTCATATATACATGATTATCATTCATGCAATACCTACATCAATTACAATTGATATATTTATTATACAAGGACTAACCATCAAATGAGATCGATTATACGATCCCAAAACTATTGTTCTTTTGTCTATTACTACAGATAAGGAAAATGTATTTATTGAAGATGCTACTTTAAGCACCCATCAGTCCAAACAATCGGACACTCTGATCATCTCACTCGGTATCAACATGCAAATTTTGTTAAAAGACATTAGACACATTGTCAGGCAGCTCTAAGGTGAACAAGCACTCATTCATGTTCATATAATAAATGGTGGTTCCTGCTCAAAGCTAGATCAAACGGCACTCGGGCAAATCTTACTTTACCTCAGATATTTGAAATTTCAGAGAATATCCAACAAGGGAAATTCAAGAATGAAGTTAAGTATATCCGCCACACAGCCAGATAAATCAAAAGATTGGAAAGGCTCAGACTCACTATTAGGATCACAAGCATCCTTCCTTTTATAAAAATACTACCAACAACAAATGCTCAAAAAATCAAACATCTGCAGTAATATTGTCTGGACTCAACATCAATCATTATTCTGACTAGGTAGCTGCCATCAAAAGAGTTACTAAAGTTCATAAACCAAGTAACATTATACGGCACTCGGACTGCACTTCTTATGCACCAAGACTATACGGCACTTGGGCCACGCTTCTAATGCACCAAGATTAAGTCCAGCGACTGAAGCTGGCACCCTCAGTCGCTTCTGTAGTACTAAAGTTCTGAGCATGTAAGCCTCATGTCCTTACACCGAGCATCTAAGCCTCGAAGTATCTAAGTCCAGCGACTGAAGCTGGCACCCTCAGGTCGCTTCTGTAGTACTGAGGTTACAAGCATGTAAGCCTCATGTCCTTGTACCGAGCATCTAAGCCTTGAAGTATCTAAGTCCAGCAATTGAAGCTGGCACCCTCAGGTCGCTTCTGTAGTACTGAGGTTTTGAGCATGTAAGCTTCGCATCCTTACATCGAGTATATAAGCCTCGAAGTATCTAAGTCCAGCAACTGAAGCTGGCACCCTCAGGTCGCTTCTATAGTACTGAGGTTACGAGCATGTAAGCCTCGCGTCCTTGTACCGAGCATCTAAGCCTCGAAGTATCTAAGTCCAGCGACTAGAGCTGGCACCCTCAGGTCACTTCTGTAGTACTGAGGTTCCGAGCTCGTAAGCCTCGTGTCCTTGCACCGAGCATCAAAACTCCAGTGACAACTAGTTCCATCATATTGTTTCCACATTGACGATTTAATCTTTTACCTCAAAGCATTTTTATTGTAGGTTTTGTGTACTCAAGTCCAGCTAGCACTTCAAGCAATGTTCTTATATGATGATTTCAAGACTCAGTACTGAGCTCTATCTTTTCTTGTGACTGAGGCTGGCCACCTCAGCTCACCCTTCCATATCGGATGTAGTTACTCAAGCAGTCTCTCTCTCCAGGTAGATACAATGACATTTTCCATCATCTTATGGACTTGGATACATCAGACATAAATATCCGAATACACTTTTAAGGGGGACTCTTGATAACCCATATTAATATCCTATTATAATAAGGGATATATTCCCCCAAAGAGGAGGATTACTTGAATAAGAGGAAAGCTCAATAAGGAAGTCTATTTCAATTAGGAAGACTACTCTACAAAGGAAGTCTCCTCCTCTACTAAATAGGGCAATCCTACAAGACCAAGGAATCATATTCCTAAGAGGTTTGAGCAATATCTTCTCCTATAAATACATCTCATGACATCTCATGTCATTCATGCTCTCATCATACAACATCACCAAGACATCATTCCATCATTCCATCACCTCATCATCACAAGCAATCATCCTTTGCTCCTTTATTCTTTATTCTTCACTTTATTATACCTATTCACTTTATTATATTTTTTCCTCATACCATTACTTACTTAAGGTTCGGAGTTTTTATGGGGGAAAGCCCTCCCCTTTACCCATTTTCCTCGTCAATGCAGGTTCCACAAGCAAAAATATCAATTCAAAGTTATCAGCACCGTTACAAAAAATGGTAGCTTGAGTCTCATGTGTAAAAGGGGGTTCACGAGTTCAAATACGTATAAAGTGGAAGGCATGATTCTCCTTTTCTTCTTCTTCTTCTTCTTCTTCTTCTTCTTCTTCTTCTTCTTCTTCTTCTTCTTCTTCAAAGTATTAAGTTCAAACTCTTCACATCCATGCATTTCTTATAAACATCAACCAAAGCATTGGATATAGTCACCTGAGAATCAAATTCAACCTGCACAATATAGCAATGAACTTGGAATAAACCTCTAAAACATTTTGAGAAACAAATTCATTGCTTCCACATAAAATCCATTAATTGCCATAATACAACTTCCCTTTCAAGCATTTCATCAAACACCTTTCTAGTATCCATCACAATTAGTATAAAACAGCAACAAGGTATTACCTACAAAGACATCCACATCAAATACAAGTTTTAACACAAACCCATTAATCTCCATACCTTTTTTAACATTCAAATTATCAACATAAGTCTTAACAACAGAAGGGAAAGTGCAACCATCAGGCTTAATGTCACTTCGAATTAACTATTGAATGTATTCAAAAAAGGAAAAATCATATCTAAAATTTTAATCTCATAGTTATCTCACTCAAATCATACTTCACATATATGCATTTGTGGATCCCACTTGTACCTGTAAGACTCAAGCTAACTTTTTTTTTAACGGTGCTAACTTAGAATGTTAAGATTGTACTTATATAGTCTAATTTTCTAATATGAGGAGTGAATTTAAGCCAAAAAAATTTTTTGAAGGCGTATCTGCACCTTCTACCAAACAAGAAGGGTCTAAATATAAATTTTCTCAAGGTAAAATAACATGTCTATTGAATAAACATATATATATATAGCTTATTTTGATGTGTGCAATATACTTTAAAATTATTTTTTAAATCTGAATGTTGAGATTGTGTTTTCTAATTTGAGGAGTGAATTTAAGTTAAATTTTTTTTAAGGCCTATCTGCATTTTCTACCAAACATGAAGGGTCTAATGTAAATTTAGCCACTTAAAACATATTATATTATTTAATTTAGCCGCATGTGATATGTATTATAGATTTTTTAAAACTTTTAACAAGAATTATGTCTTTAAATTTTTTTTTTTTGCAACTCCAATAAATTTTATTGATGGAAATGCCTCTCAATTTCTTTTGATATATATACTTTTGTTTTTCTGAGCCATTAGTTAATAAAAATGTTTGTCACATTTCTTCATGTTTCTCGTATCTTATTGAAATTTGAGTGCCAAAATTCAACCAAAAAAAAAAAAAAAAAGCGAATACCCACTTCAATAGAGCACAACAAGGACTCACTACTGTCAAGAGAGCAATTAACATAATTCGTCAAGTGACTTTCGTAGTTTCAAAAAAAATATAATCCAATTGGTTGACCCTTACCCGATACAGTCATATGCGCCGGCCGTGAGTTGTCCATTTGCTGTTCTTATATATTAAATTGGGCAATTCTATTTTATATTACAACTTACAGCTATAATCTATCTATATATTTTTTAAATAATAAAATTTAATTACATTTAATTGAATTTTTCAATTTATATAATAATTTTTTAATTGATTTTTAGTCTAATAGAATACAAATTTATCTTTTTATATATAGAGAGAGAAAGTCAAACCTAATGAATTGTGTCATACATAAATACGAGAATTTAGGAATCAAATTTTTTTGGGTTAATATTTTTTTATACTACAATTTCTTTGACTCTTCTAAAGGAGTGGGTGCCGACATTGAATGATTGCCATATATTGACATTTTTTTAAAAGAAACATTATTATATTATGCGAGTTTTGTTTAATTTGAATAACTTCATGAATGGAGATATTTTTATATATTAATAAAGAAAAAATAATTTATTTAAGAAAATAACTTAAAATACTTGTAATTAAAGAAATATAAATTTTTACGTGAACTATATATTTTAAAAATTAAAGTTTTCAGAATTTATTATAGATTTATTTTCTTGCATTTTGTTAAAGTTATCTCTATATATTAATTAAAGATTTTCTAGTTTCAAGTTTTGCAATGCAAAATATTTTTTTAAAAGACAAATTGATGTAGCCTAATATTTTGAGATGGGCCCAGTCAAACTCCTACTTTTTTCTTTCAATTTTGTTTTTCTTGCTTTTATTTATGGCCTCATTTTGGTACAATTTTGAAAACTTGTAGTTTCACTTGGGCGAATTCCATGTTTTACTTGTTTTTATTTTTATTTTATTTGATATTTTTTATCTATTTATTATTTTTTAAAGATATATTTATTTTAAGTTGATTATATATAATTATTCAATTTATATATTCTAAGTAATTTAATTTTTTATTTTAAATAATTATTTTTTTAATTTTGAAACTTACTATTATTTAGAATATAAAAATTAAGCTAATTAAATAAAAAATTATCCATAATCTTTGATCGTTATTATTTTTTCATAATTATTTATAATTTAGAAATTAAAATAATTAAAGTTAAAATTAACTATAATATTGAATAATTATTTTTTCAATAAAAATAATAAAAAAATTATAAAATATTTTAAATAAATTATTATTTTTATTATTGATACTAATTAAAGTAAAAATTATATTTATGGTCTTAATTTTATTATTAATAATGAAAAAATTGAAAAAGAACAAACATCAATAAAAAACAACAACTATAAAATTTTGTTGTTTTTGTTGTTTTTGTTGTTTCAATTGTTATTTTTAATTATTTTTGTTATTTCTGATGTTTATATTTGTTAAAAATGAAAAAATAACAACAAAAAACAATAAAAATTATGAAATATATCCAAAAAATTTTTTTATTATTATTAATACTAATAAAAGTAAAAATTTTATTTATGGTCTTAATTTTTTAATTAATAATGAAAAAATAATTAAAAAACCACAAAAATCAATAACTTTAATAAGCAATAATCAACAATAATCAACAACTTTAAAATTTTGTTCATTTTTTATTTTTTTATTGTTTCAATTGTTGTTTTTAGTTATTTTTTGTTATTTTGTTTTGTTGATTTTTTTATTTTTTTAGTTTTTGTCGTTGATGTGACAAATAGACCATAAAAATTGTAAACTTGTTACATATTGATGATCAAATCAATTTTTTTTTTTAATTTAGGCATTTTAATAAATAAATTAAAGTAAAAATAAAATAAAATACTCATTCTTTAAGAATATAAAATGAGAAAATTTTGTTTATTTATTGTTGTTACAACATTTGAAATTATTTATTGTTTGGTTTAATAACAATTGAAGATGTTTAGTTCCTAATTATTCATTTGAAAAAAAAAATAAGAGAAAAAATATTGAAAAAAAAAAGAAAACATTGAGAATAAAATAAAGACAGTATCTTAAAAATAAAAAAAAACATTGAGAAAAAAAAAGTTGAGAAAAAAAAGATGAACACATTAGAAAAGAAAAGGTTGAGAAAAAAAAAAGATAAATATAGCACTATAAAAATAAAAAAAAAATTGAAAAAAAGATAATAAAAAAATGTTAGAAAAAAAACTTGAAAAAAATAAATTAAAATAGTATAAAGTAAAAAAAATTGTTGAAAAAATCAGTAAAAGGGAAAAAAAATAAAAAAAAAGTCAACCCTAAAAAGAGTGGCAATAGAAATGAATTATATTTGAAAGAAAAAAATAAAATAAATAATTATTTTTAAAATCAACAATATTTTTGAATTTTTTTTAATTTTTAATATATTTATGTAAATAACCCTAATATTTTTGCATATTCTAGCCTTGTCCGAGTATTAACTAATTTCCGCTTTACTTCGATTGAAAAGCTCTAATGGAAGGTCTACCCTTGAATTCAGAGACCAAACGTCAGGCCCAATGATCTAAACCCTATGTTTTGGGTTAAAAAAAAAAGTTTTCACAGAGTAAAAGAAATTTTAAAAATTGAATTGACAAAAAAAAATTTTAAAACTAATTTTTAAAATTTTTTTTCTTTCAAATATAAATTATTCCTCTTATTACTTTTATTTTTAAGGTTTTTTTTAATATAATTTTTTTCATTTTTAATGGTTTTTATAACTTTTTTATTACATTTTTCTTTTCTCAATATTTTATTTGTTTTTTTCTTTATATTATCTTTATCTATTTTTTTCCAATACTTTTTTTGTTCAATATTTTTTTATTGTCTTTATCTATTTTTCTCTGAATATCTTTTTACTCAATATTTTTTCCTAACTTGTTTCTTCTACTATCTTCATTTTTTTCTCAAAGTTTTTTTTTGCTAAACATTTTTTTCTATTTATGGTACTATCTTTATTTTTTTCTCAATATTTTTTTTTATACTGTCTTCATTTTTTTTCTCAATTTTTATTTATTTATTTTTTCACAACCCAAAACAAGGGTCATGACCGACGCTAGGGAATAGGAATTCTTTCGAATCCGAAACCCGTAGCAAGCTTTAAAATAAAATAAAAACATACAATAATAATAATAACATAATTAAAATAATCTACAACGGAAATACAATCATAAATATTACAAAATAATAATCTACCACGGGATTTAAATCAACAACTCAATCTCATATATATAAATAAATCTTTAATACAAATCCAGTTCAAATATTTAAAGTACATATCTCATACAATGTAATACAATAATCTCACAATCGACTATAACTACTGCAGTGTCTAGATTATAAAATAAAACTCAGATAAGCAGTTTACATAAAGAAGCCGGAGTGAAAGAAATCCGGCGTAAGGGTCTGCTACTGAGGTCTGAAGATGATGACTCTCCTGAAAAATAGTCAACGGAGGGGAGTCAGACCTCACTGAGTGAATTACTATAATATATATACATGCATACTAAATGACAATGCATACAGTCAAAAGTATATATATAATACGTAAGTATACAAGCAAATACACACAGATGCAATAAAATCATTTTATATATATTTTTATTTAAAATTACAGTTTATGAAGGATCAAATAGAACCCTAGAATATCGCAATCTCAAAATAGTGTTAGACAATACTCTAGCCATATATGCTCACTTATTCCAATTATATTCACTTATTTCATTTGGACAGTAGACTAGCCCCAAGACACTAAGTCAACCGAGCTCCAGCAGTCTGACTGTCAGTGTGATTGGCCCCGAGACACTTGGTCAATCGAGCTTCAGCAATCACACTCCCAAATCATATCTCACACATCCAATAATCAAATCCAATCAATATCCACAAATAGGTTAGTAATATAGCCTAAATGCTATCAGCGTACCGGTACGTACTCGGTTCTAGTGCTGTCCACTAGGTAGCACGTTCTATTGATATCCTTCATTAAAATATAAAATGTACATTCATAAAAATAAATGATGCATGAATTTAAATAAAATAGCAACATAAACTATATATATACTAGAAATATACCAAAAGTAAACCAGGTATATTTCGAGTATATATACGTCAAATAAATCCAATTAAATTACAAAATAAACTATAAATATATTCAAAAAAATTTTAAACATAATTTATTAATAAAACATGCATATAGTTTAACATATACCGAAAATAAACCAAAAGTAAACTAAAATTAAACTTAAGTACTAATTAAACTATTATGCATATTTAATCAAAGTAAAACATATATTTCTAAAATCATGCACTCTAGAGCATATATATATATATATAAAATAGCAACTCACTATTATTGCGCTCCTCGAGATGGGTCCGATGGGCTTGGTCCACTATGCCTCGGTCTCGGTGCAACTAAACAAACAAACGACAACAGAAATCAGAATAAATCTAACAGAAATTCTAAAGACTCGATCTAGAATACTAGACACAGAATTAGGATTAGAGTTCGACCGAATATCACGTTTTACGAGAATTCTATCGAAAATCCAACAGAACCTCCCCTGTAAAATGGACATCTCTCTACTCAAAGAATAGAGCCGGTCCTACAAAGAAACACACTTTGAAAATAACACAGAATTCTCAATCAAAATCCCTCGGTCGAACTCCAAACTACAATTACCGACCGAGGTCCACAATTCATAGAATATCTACAAAAATACCGAAAATACCCTTATATAATAAAAATACATTTTATCAACAGAAATTACGTAATTAACCCTAAAACATAGTAAAAACCGATGAAAACTCCTTTATTAGAAAAATCGTATATTATATATATAATTGAAAATAATTTACGAAAAATAGTTTTAATTAGTTAAAAATACTAAATAATTTTCAGAAATCATTTTTATACCCTAAATAACTATTAAAACCAATTTAATTACAGTTTTAGCCAATTTCATGTAAAATTACCAAAATACCCCTATATATATAAATATACTAAAATAAATCCAAAAATTCACCAAAAATAATATAATTGCAAAAAATTAATTTTCTCAACATATTTTTCAATAATATCAATAAATATACTTAATTAACCAATTAATTTCAATTTAACACACAATTAACCCTATTTTCTCAAAATTACATAAACTAAATAAATTCAAAATAAATACATAAAAATTCACAAAAATTACAAATAAATTTATATAATTCATTTCAACACCTATATTTACCATAAAACACAATTTCATAATTTAATTAATTAATATTCGAAAATTAGAAAATTGTAATAAAATAATCAAAAATACCCAAAAATCAAAATAAATTCCAAAAATTCTACAAAAATTCCCACATGAAAATTAATCTACAAGGATCAAATTTTTTGAAGGAATTTTTTTATGAATCAATCAAATTGAAGCTAAAAAAAAATCAAAAACTCAAGTAGGCCGAATTTGAAAAATTGAAACCTAAGCAAATCTAGACCATTTTAAGTGAAAAAAAGCTTGGAATCACACTCACCGGAGCTCAAGGAGAAGATAGAGATCGGCGGTGTCGAAAATGGTGGCCGAAATCACGTCGATCGGAGCTTGGGTCAAATTTCGGCTTCTCGGGTTGTTGCAGCGTTCACCGGTGCCGGAGAGGATGGAAGGAGAGGCTGAGCAGCTGGAGGAAGGCAGTGGACGTCTGGCAAGCACTCTGAATGGCAGTGAACGGAGTCGCACAGTAAGGGGAGAGGAGAAGGGCGTCGGGGAAGAAGAAGGAGGGGTGAGGGCAATTTTTGTAATTTTAACAAAAAAAAAAAAAAAATATATATATATATATATATAAATTTAAATTTAATTATAATATTATATTTCAAATATTTGTGCACCACAAATAATAAATATATAAAAATATACATATACATACATGTAACATATTAATAATAAACTTTATAATATATACATAATCAAATATTAATAATAAACCCTAAAATTATTATATATAAATATGTATATATATATGCATGTATATGTATATATATTTTAATACAACAATTAAAATAATGCATGAACTCATGCAAATACATAAAAAAATCTATTTAAAATAATTTATATTAAATTATTTACGTATCAATTTCCCCGAAAATACAATTCCCGAAAAAATTTCACGTAAAATACTTAAAATAATTAAGAATAATTAAAATAACTTAATAATTATCAAACATATGAAAATAATCATAATTGTGTACAAAAATTATTAACACTGCATATCCCGATGCAGTGTAAAAATATTTAAAAACTCGGGATATTATATATTTTTAAGGTACTGTCTTCGTTTTATTCTTAACATTTTATTTTTTTTCTTAAGACGGTTTTTTTTTCAAATGAATAATTATGAACTAAACATTTTCAATTGTTGTTAAATCAACCAATCAATATCTTCAATTAACAATAATAAATAAATAAAATTTTATCCTTTTATATTCTTAAAGAATAAGGATTTTATTTTTTTACTTTAATTTGTTTATTAAAATGTCCAACAACTTTTTTTAAAATTATTTAATACTTATTAATCATCAATATATAACAATTTTACAATTCTTATGATACATTTATAACATTAAAAAAAACTTTGAAAAAAAAAATTAACAAACCGAAAATAACTAAAAACAACAACTGAAACAACAAATCAACAAAATTTTACAGTTGTTGATTTTTATTTTTTAAATTATTTTCATTATTAATAATAAAATTAAGACCATAAATAAAATTTTTATTTTTATTAGTAATAATTGATCAGAATTATAATTTTTTTATATATTTCACAATTTTATTTTTTTTGTTGTTATTTTTTATTTTTAACAAAAATCAACAAGTATAAACAAATAGAAATAACAAAAAAAAAATGAAAATAACAACTAAAACAAAAAAAATCAACAAAAGCAACAAAAAATTACAATTGTTAATGTTTGTTGTTTTTTCAATTTTTTCGTTGTTAATAATAAAATTAAGACCATAAATATAATTTTTACTTTTATTAGTATCAAGAATAAAAATAATAATTTATTTGATATATTTCATAATTTTTGTTGTTTTTATTGAAAAATGATTATCGAATACTATGAGTAATTTTTTGTTTAATAAGTTTAATTTCTAAATTCTAAATAATTATGAAAAAAATAATTATTGAAGACTATGGGCAATTTTTAGTTCAATTAGCTTAATTTTTATATTCTAAATAATAGTAAGTTTCAAAATTAAAAAAATTGTTATTTTGAATATGTGAGTTTCAAAATTAAAAAATTGTTATTTAGAATATATAAGTTTCAAAATTAAAAAAAAATTGTTATTTAAAATATGAAATTAAATTATTTAAAATGTACAAATAAAATAAATATATATATTCAACTTAAATTAAAGATGATTTTAAAAATAATAAATAGATAAAAAAATCACAGAAAAAATAAAAAGCGAAAAAAAAAAGCGGAGAACACACATTTCATGGAATGAAAATACAGAGAACAAAGGTAACCACAAATGAAAACCAGAAAAACAAAATTGAAGGAAAAAGGTCGGCTAGGCCGCAAATGAAATTTAACAAGTTAAATGGGACATGGAGTGTAATTTTCTAAAAAAAAAAAAAAAAAGGCCTTCAACAACGGTCGGTTGTTGATGGTAAATCTTTGATGAAATTTTTAGTTGATACTAAAAGGATTATTTTAATTGGAAATGAAACATCTAATTAGACTGTAACATGCGAAGGTTGCGTTTTGTATATCAGTTTAGTCAATCCTTCTATCTGTTGGGCTGCCCTTTTTTGGATTAAGGTTAAAAAAGGTAAACGTTATTTATATAATACGTTAACTCTTTCAATCCTATTTGATAAATTTTGAAATATTAAAATTAATAGTTAAATATTCTAATAGGTAATTTCATTTTTATGTATTTTTATTAACTTAGTTAAAGGTAGGAGTAAACAAATATAAAAAATTTATTTTATTGTGAATTTTCTTATTTTTCTATCATTTTATGTTTATTTATAAATTACTTTTCTTTTCAAATTTTTCTACTTTTTTTCTACATTAATAAAAGTTTGAATGTATAGTTTCACCCCTGAACTTTACATGATTAACCTGACACTTCTCAACTTTTATTGTTTTGTATTCAATTTTTAACTTTTATTTTGAATTTTTTTCACCTTTTAATTTGTACTTTTTGTTATTCTATTTAACTCGATAGAAAATTAATTTTAAATGATTTTAAACACATAAAATACTAAAGTCAGCTTTAAAACAATATAAATAAAAATAAAAATTAATATAAACAAATTAGAAAATTTTTGTTTTTAATTATATTATTTCTTTCATAACATTATTTTAATTTATATAAGTTTGTCTTTTATTCATATTAACATTGATTTATAAAATACTTTAATTTTATGTATTATAGAGGTTAAATAGGTTCAAAATAAAAGTATACAAGTTGAATAGAATATAAAAAAGTTGAAGAGTGCTGGAGGTTGATTGAATAAAGTTCATGGGTGAAATTATGGATTTGGCCTTAATGAAATATAAATTAAATTTATAATAAAATGTATAAATTTATTTATTTCTCTTCATCTTTTTTATGTGTAGGAATGTATAAATATATATTATGTAACTTTATCTTTATAAAATTTTCTAATAATTTTCAATTATTTGAAGTTTTAAAAATTAATTTTATTGTTTATGAAAAATTTAATCATTTATATTTTTTTAATTATGTTGTATATATATTAATAATTTTAAAAAATAAATTACACAATTTATATATTATTTGTCAAATAAAATTAGCAATTTAACTATTACACTTTCTTTAATAGTTACATTTATAACTATTACATGTTCTATTTTTAACCCTACTTCAAACACACCTTTAGAAAAATACATGAAAAACACAACATCGTGTGACATTTTCCTTTTGTAGTTATATCAATTTAGGATGCCTTTTTATATTAGTTAATACTTCATATACACATTCCTATTCAACTGAGGTCTTTATTTTCCTATATAATGGTTGCTTGCGGAAGAAGGACGCCTAAACCAAATAGGAAAAGATTCCCTATTAAGGAGACTTATAGAAGGAAGAAACACTCTCTAAATAGGCATAAGATTTTCATCAAAGAGGAATCTTATTTCTCTTAGGTTTGCGTATCACTATCCCTAGAAATAGGACCCTATATTTCTCATTCTCATTCATTTTATTCTCTCATACTCTTTGCTTTTTTCATCTCTCTAAAACTCTCTATCTCTCAACATTCTTTGACTTAGGTATCAAAGGGTTTATGGTGATCCTCCCCGCCTATCAATTTGTCCTTCTTCGGTTCCTTGTAGGGCTTAAGGCTAAGAGTTCTAGAAATAAGTTATCAAGTGGCATCATCTGTGGGAATCTCTTGAGTTAAAAGCCATTAAGCATATATTGAATAAGATATTGGCATCATGACTTCCAGGCCACCACCTATCTCAACTTCAAACATGCACATCAAACCATCAACTCCCTTTCCTCCAATCAACCCGTCGGTACCCTTTCAAATAATAATTATGTCAGCTCTCTTTTAAACATGTTGGACCCTTATCCTGAGCCCCACCTGGAGCATACACTCCACCGGGTAATACTTAAGGGTGACAATCTCTAGGCACCAATTTCCCTTATTATACTCTTTTGCAATATAACAACAGATCCATACCTTTCATACTTTTTCCATGCCTACCAGAAACTCCTACCATAAACACACCAAACCTAAACATAATAACTTAAACATAGTAACCTATCCTCGATGAGCAAAGAAGCAATGATTCAAAACATCCAAACCTAAATGAACTTGATACAATAATATCTGAATGCCTTGATTTAAGGAGATAATCCCAGAATAGCTCACCTAGAAAATAATGTAGCACCACCACCAACAACTCCAAATGCGTCTGGCAGAAATAAAGAGAATCATAAAGCTTTGGAAGGAGAATCTAGCTTAACAATTCCAGCCCTAAATAATTCAAAGATAGCTCAAAAAGTTGAAGAAGTCATGCATAAAACTAGTACCGGGCCAAGGAAAGAAGATGAATGCATCATGGAAGGAAAGACACCCTTTGTAAGCAGAATAATCCAGATGGAGATTCCAACCAAATTTAGAATGCCTCAGTTAGATAAGTCTGACAGAATCATAGATCTAATTAACCACATATCCTCATTCAGGACCAGGATGTTACTTCAGAATGTGAATGATGAAATCATGTACAGAGTTTTTTTAAGTACACTGCCAAGAATGCTCAGAAGTGGTTCCACCGACTGCTTAAGAATTCTATCTCATCCTTTGAACAATTAACCAAGAAATTCTAGACTCAGTTCTTCACTAATGTCCCTTCTACTAAAAATATCAATAATCTTTGGATGTGCAAACAGGAGGCCACAGAATCACTAAAAAGTTATTTAGATCGATTCAACAAAGAAGCTATGCAAATAAAAAATTTGATCGATGAAGTAGCCATAGAGGCTTTGTAGAATGAGACTTGACTGGGAAAGCTCAAAGATAAGATAATGACAAAGGAACCTAGCACCTTCGCTGAGGTAATGGCCATGGTAATAAAGATGGATAAAGATAGAAGGATGCACTAGAAAGACGAGAAAGCACCTATCAAAAAAGATAAAAAAAAATAGGAATAAGAAGGCCCAGCTTCTAGTAAACAAACTTTAAAAACCCAATGGAAGGATTCTGAAAGGAGGCAGAGAAGTATATGCCACTAAACACTTCCAGATCCAAAATTCTAATATGGATCAGATAAAATATATTGGGCATAACTCCAGCTAGAATGCCAAGTCCAACCAGGAGAGCCATGCAAGATAGAAGATACTATTGTCAATACTACCAAGATTATAGGCATGAAATTAAAGCATGCCAAAAATTGAAGAACATCATAGAAATATTATTATAGAATAGGAAACTTAGTAACTTCATAGACACAACTAGAAGGAACAGAGATCTAGATAATTAAGATAGGGATAAGTTAGAGCAAAAAAAACCTTGGAATGAAACAGCCGAAGTTATCAACATGATTTTTAAAAGAGAGGCAACTGAGAAAAGACCTAAAAGATCCTGCAAGGAATAAGGGTTCACTTATAAAAAGAAGCAAGCTATCACATTTGGTTTGGAAGATGGAAAACATGTTCAGCACCCTTATAATAATGCCCTGGTAGTGAGTGTTTCATTAATAATTACTTGGTAAAAAGATTATTGATTGATAATGGAAGCATTGTCAATGCACTCTTTTGGAATGCTTATAAAGCTATGGGAGGTTCTATCACTGATTTGAAAGCTATTCAGAATTCCATTACAAGCTTTTATGGAGGAACTACCTAACTAATAGGATTGGTAGAGCTGAGTTTAGAATTTAGAGACTGAGATACTAGGGAAGTGAAAGATGTCAAAGCTCAGTTCAATGTGGTAGATCTTCTTCTCGCATACAATGGCATCATAGGCCGACCAATACTTTATGAGATTGATGCAGTCATAAGTATTTGACATTTGACCATGAAGATTCCTCTTAAAGGTCAGTTCCTAACAATTCATGAAGATCAGCTCATGGCCAGACAATGCTACCAGATGGCAATCAAACCCCAGATGGAAGTATTCCCTTTAAAATGATGGGAAGAGGAGAAATAAGGAGCCATTCTTGAACTAGTTGACAATGTCCGGACCTTACAGATTGCCGAAGGAAAGATAGTAAGAATCAACAATGAGATCAATAACGAAGTTAAATATGGAATAAGTAATGTCCTTATTAAGTACTTTAGCAGCTTGGCTTTTAAAGCATCTAAAATCACTAGAGTAGAACCTTGGATCATCTCATATAGTCTAAACATTAAGCCAGGAGTAAAGCCAATCATTTAAAAAAAAGAAACTTTGCATACAAAAAATAGAAGGTGATCACTAAGGAAACAAAGAAATTACTAGAAGCCAGAGTCATTAGAGAGGTAACACACCCAGAATGGGTAGCCAACATGGTGCTAGTAAAAAAGTATAATGGAAAGTACAAAATATGTATGGATTACACTGATATCAACAGATCATGCCTTAAACATAACTATCCGTTGCCGATGATAGATTAACTAGTAGACTCAACTACCAATCACTGCTTGTATAGCTTTGTGGTGACGCTCAGGGGTACCATCAGATACCAATAAAGAAAAAAAATATTGTTTATCACTCACAAAGGTCTTTTATTGCAACAAGGTTATGCCCTTTGGGCTAAAGAATTCCGAAGCAACCTATCAAAGGATGATGAATCATGTGTTCCAAAATCAAAATTGAAAAAATGTAGAGGTATATATGGATGACATCATCATCAAGAGCCAACACACAGAGCAACATTGTTATGACCTTGATCACATCCTTCGAATACTGAACCAATAACAGATCAAGCTTAATCCAGAGAAGTGATTTTTTGGATTGAAGGCAGGTAAATTCTTGGGATTCATGATACCCCATAGAGGGATTGAAGTTAATATGAAAAAGATGGAGGCCATCCTTAAAATAAAAGCTTTGACATCAATCAACGAGCTACAAAAGCTAAATGGCAGAATAACAGCCTTAGAGCATTTTATCTCCTGCTCAGCCAAATGATGTATGCCACTATTCCAAGCCTTAAAAAATTCCAAGAAGTTTATATGGAATGAAGAATGCCAGACAGCTTTTGAAGACATCAAAAAGTTTATATCCTTATCACCTTTGTTCAATAGGCTAATCCCTAGAGAAATATTGTATTTATATCTTTTATTGGTCAGGAGTTGATTGCATCGATACTGGTTAGGGAAGAAGGAAGTCAGCAAAATTCAATATACTATATCAACAAAATACTCAGAGGTTCAGAAGTCTGGTATCCTAAAATGGATAAGTTAGTTATGGTCATTGTACAAACATCCCAAAATCTCTGGCACTATTTTCAAGCCCACTTGATCATTGTAAGATCCAGCTTCCCCCTAAGGAAAATCTTACAAAGACCTGAGACATCCGGCAGACTAGTTCAATGGCCAATATTACTTGGAGAATTCAACATCAGTTATGAACCTTGACAGTAGATAAAAGCTTAGACCCTGGCAGATTTTGTACAAGAGATGGCAGCAAAAGATTTTGCTCCTTCTAAATGCCCAGAATGGAAGTTATACATTAATGGAGCCTAATCCATCCAAGGATATAGTGCTGAAGTCATTCTCAAAGGGCTATACAAATTCACCATCAGATATACAGTTAAGATAAAATACAACACCACTAATAATGTAGCCGAGTATGAAACAGTCATCATAGGATTGAAGTTAGCCACAGAGATTAGAGCCGAGCATCTAAAGATATACTCTAACTCACAACTGGTGGTAAACCAAGTTAGAGGAACATACCAAATTAAAGACCCAAGCATCACCAAATATGTTGAGAAAGTCAGACAAGTCCTAAAGAAGCTCGAGTAGGATGGGTGACAATGGAAAATCATCCAAATCTTTATTAAGCAATAACTCAAAAGTAGATTCACTAGCTAAATTAGCCGTAGAAGATAATCAGACATTCAAAGAACTTAAGCTTACTAAGGAATTGATAAAGCTAAACACCAAGGAGGTAAAGATTATGGACATACAGGAAGTAGCAGACTAGATGAAACCAATCATTCAGTAGCTCAAGCATAGGATACTTCCACAAGATAAGCTGAAAGCTCAGAAGTTGAAAATAAAAGTTACGCACTAGTCCATATGTAATAGGGAACTCTATAGAAGGTCTCTCTCACATCCATGGTTTGTATCACCAGAAGAAGGAAATTACGTGCTTAGAGAAATTCATGAAGGAATTTATGGAACCATGAATCTCATTATTCATTGATCATAAAAGTGTTGCTCCAAGGTTACTATTGGCCTACTATATCTTGATATGCTAAGAAATTAGTGCAAGAATGCCATAAATATCAATAATTTGCACGCCTCAGCCATAAGCCTTCTAATCCTTAGTATCTAATTAGGAATCCTTGGCCTTTTGTAGTATGGGGAATGGACATCCTAAGCCCATTTCCTATTTCAACCTCCTAGAAGAAGTTCCTGATAATAGCCATAGATTACTTCACTAAATGGATAAAAGTTAAAGTTGTACCAACCATCACTGAGGCTCGAATCCAACACTTTTTTTAGAAAGAAACCATCAACAGATTTGGAATACCACACACCCTGATAACAAATAATGGGAAGTAGTTTGACAATGAGAAATTCAGAAAGTTTTATTCAAATTTTAAAATAAAGTGCTAGTTTACTTTAGTCGCTTATTTACAAACAAATGGCTAGACAGAAGTTACCAACAGAATCATCATGTAAGGTCTAAAAAAGAGATTAGATGAAAAGAAGGGGAACTAGGTCAAAAAACTCAACAACATCATCTGGAATTATAGAATAACACCCAGAACTTCTATAAGGGAAATGTCTTTCAAACTAACTTATGGGATAGATACGGTAATCCCAGTGGAGATTGGATTAACAAGCTATTGGGTAAATGAGAATTTAGATCATAAATTCAATAATATTAATGCTCAGATATGTCTAGACCTACTTAAAAAAAGAGAGAACATACATCCATTTTAGCAGAAGCCCAGAACAGAGGGTTATGAAATATCATAATCGACACGTTCGATAAAAATAGTTTAAGATCAAAGATTGGGTACTCAGAAGAGCTAATATTAGCAAAAGCAACTCCTGCACAAATAAGCTTGGACCTAATTAGGAAGTCCTTATCAAGTCATCAGAAAAATGACAAAGGGGGCATACAAGATTAAGGATAAACATGGAAAAGAATTACCCTAATACTAGAATTCAAATAGTCTTCAGAAATATTATTAATAAATATGCTCTTAATTTTGGGGAATAAACTACTTCATTTATCATTATATTATTGAATTATAAAGTATTGTATTACAAAATGAAAATAAAATTATAAACTAAGTAATTCATAATTCAGTATTTAAAAGTTTAGTAAAAGGAAGACCCTTATTTAGAGACTCAAACACAGAGGCTGGATTGAATCTAATGGAGACAACACCAGAAGAACTCTCCCCAGGAAACCTCGAATCTTCTAGTTACTCAAAAGATGATTTCTCACCAGTAGACCTGGTTGAACTTTGGGATGCTTCGACCTCTTGGAAGAAGCCTTGCTTTAAGCATCTTTTTCGGCGATAACCCTGGCTAGATCAGTAGGCGTAATTCTCTCTAAGTCTAAAAAGTCTAAATTCAGGTGTTGAGCGAGCAATATCCTCAAACACTCGAATTTGTAAGCTTTAAGAAACACCGTGACCATATTCTAGTAGTTTTTCTTATCATCCTCATGGGATTTATCTATCTCGGGAAGTCTTTTCTCTAACGTCACAATCCAGGAGTCATGCCCCTCAATTTTTGATGTAAGCTGGGCTTAATAGTGCTCCAACTCCTCCACCCACTTCTGGCTCACCTCAGCCTCAGATCTAGCCTCAACATGCTTGGTCTGACAAAGTTGTAGTACCACATTCACTTTGTCCAGTCTCTTCTCAAAATAAATAGTTATGGTGCTAACGTCTATCTCTTTAAGGTTGTATTGGCTCTTAAGATAGTAATAGTTATCCTCATCTAGCAATAGAGCCTGAGTCATCTGAAAGAAAAAATAGAATCATCATCAACACTAGAACACATGAACACAAATCAAACGAAGTGGAAGATAATTACCTCCAATGAGTGTCCTATCATGGAGTTGTACACTCCTCCTTATTGACATCCGTGTAGCGTTGGATGTCTTCAAGGAGTTGTAGAGACTCGGCATATTGATCCCTTAACTTGAGCATTCAGGATACTTAAAGGTTTTATCTTCTTCAAGATCCAGGAACTTATGTCTGAACACCTGGATATTTTTGGACGCTTAACGAAGACTTCCTCGCATAACTCCTCAACATCTGAGTCCTTATTTAAGGATCATTTCCTCCGAGTCTTAGATTTCTTGATCTGAGAAGTTTTAGCCAGGGCACACAGCTCAAAAGAAGAAGAAGAAATCTGTACATCCACCTGGGTCTCCAACTCATCATCTACAAGTTGAATTCCATCCATAAATGAAAAAAAGTCAGCCATCTACAAATAAAAAGAAAAGAACAAAAGTTAGAGTAATACCTTCTGAATCTTAGAACTTACCACTAACATGTATGCAATTTGGGCAGACTCTTTGGAGATACCTTCAAGATAAATTCTCAGTAGATGTTATGTCAGTTATACCATGGAGATAAAGCCTTAGAACCAACTCTGTATCCTCATTGGATAAGCTTAAAGGATGTTTCACCTTATGATAGTCATTAAATCATATCCACCGGATGTGGACAAAGTTCGAAGGATGTTCAATAATAAAAAACCTCTTGTCCAAAAGCTTTACAAAGAGGCTATAATTCCAAATAGCTGATAGGAAGAACATTAGCTCTCCTTTTTCTTATTTAGACTATACAGATACCGACAGACATCTAGATCTAACTCTCTACCCTCCCCATGCATAAACTCTATAAACTCGGTCAAGATCCAGTAGCTATTGGGATGAAGTTGCCTAGGAGCTATGCTGTATCCATTCAAAAAGCTCTTAACGAAGGGATCTACGGGGAACTTCAATCCCCCTTCTAATTGATCAAAGTATATCACTCACTAGTCTATCAAAATCTACTAGAGGAGTGTGGGCCTTAAAGTTTTTATCTACATTATGCAAAGTAAAATCTGCTGGAATGCTAAAGCGTCTTCTGTACCACTTTAACATGTCTTCATCTACCTTGGAGACAAACAAATATGAACTAACTTGCTCTCTTAGAGCCATGGATCTTATTAAATAAGAATAAAAAGGAAGAATATGGAGAGAAGAAGAAACTTTACCTGGGAAGAAGAAAGCAAGCTTGCGAAGAAGGTGAAGGAGATATAGAGAACACTCGAGAAGAAATTTAGAAAGGAAAAAAGATAACAGAAAAGAAAAATGCAACAAGCAAAAGGGTTTGATCAATTTAAAGAGCAGTGAAAGGTTCTCGAATGACTATTCTCATGGTCATCGTCATCTCTCTTGTATCATTAAGGGTAATTCCAAGTAAAAGAAAAGCCTACTAATTGAGCAGTTATTATTATGATAATTGAAATGTTTCATCTTTTAACAAACGAATAGACATAATGGTTACACAATTCAAAATTCAAAGGAAAGTCAAAAGACATTGCGGTTAATAATCCCACTCACTTTGCTGCCAGTTGTCCCTTTCATCGGCACTTGTACTGCACTTTAATGCACCGAGATTCTAAGTCCAGTGACTGAAGCTAACACCCTTAGGTCACTTCAATAGTAGTGAGGTTTGGCACTTGGGTTGTGCTTCTAATGCACCAAGATTCTAAGTCCAATGACTGAAGTTGACACCCTAAGGTTGCTTCAATAGTACTGAGGTTTGGCACTCGAGCAGCACTTATAATGCACTGATATTCTAGGTCCTGTGACTGAAGCTGGAACACTTATGTCACTTTGATAGTACTGAGGTTTAACACTCAAACCATACTTTTAATGCCTCAAGATTATATAACACTCAGACCATGATTTTAATGCACTGAGATTATATACTGCACTCATGTCGCACTTTTAATGTACCAAGATTATACGACACTCGGGCCGCTCTTTTAATGCACTAAGCATCAAAACTCCAATGATGGCTGGGTCTGTCAGATTATTTTTATACTGGCTGGTTAATCCCTTAGGTCATTTCTATAACTTCGAGCATTTTTTTATTATTACAGGTTTTGCGCACTTAAGTCTAGCTGACACTTCTATAATATTCTGATACGGTGATTTTAAGACTCGGTACTAAGCATCATCGCTTCCTTTATGACTGAGGCTAGCGACCTCATATCACCATTCTATAGTAAATGTAATTATGTAAGCAGTCTCTCTCTCAGGGTAGAGGAATGACTTTTCCATCACCTTACATTTATCAAGCCTGGATACATCAGAGATAAATATTTGACCATACTTTTTAAGGGGACTCTTGATACCTCATATACATATTCCTATTTAATTGAGGTCTTTATTTTCCTATACAAGGATTACTTGTAAAAAAAGGATGCCCAAACCAAATAGGAAAAAGATTTTCAATTAAGGAGACTCTCAGACAGGAAGAAACACTCTCTAAATAGGCATAGGATCTTCATAAAAAATGAATCCTATTCCTCTCAAGTTTGCGCATCACTATCCCTATAAATAGGACCCCATATCTCTCATTCTCATTCATTCTATTCTCTCATATTCTTTACTCTCGTTATCTCTCTAAAACTCTCTCTCTCAGTATTCTCTTGCTTAGGCATCAAAGGGTTTGTGGGGATCTTCCCCACCTCTCACCTTATCCTTCTTTGGTTCCTTGTAGGGCTTAAGCTCAAGAGTTCCATAAATAAGTTATCATTAGTCAATACTTTTGTTTTCAAATGTTATAATTATTATATAAGAAAGAGGGATGGTGGCTGATGTATGACAATATTCATATATTTTGAGTTTAATTTTAATGAATTTTATGTGAATTTTTAAGGATATTAGATTTAGTTAGGAATAATTTTCAATTTAGAGTTTCAATTATGAATTGGTATTTTTGGTTGAATTTGAGTCAAATTAGAATTGTTTTAATTTTTAATTATTTTTCTCTTTTTGTGGGTAAATTATTTAAGGAATTCGAGCATGACTTATAATACGAGCGTGCCAAAGTCCATGTTCCTGTCTGCAATTTTTGAAGTTGGCAGCACATCCTGAAGCACGGACATGTTGTAGCCCACATCACTCTCAACCTGATTTGAAGAACTTAAAGGACTATGACACGCCTTAGTCGTGTGTTTTTTGTGAAGATTTTAAAATCTAAAGAATTTCAGCATGACCCAAAGCACAACCATGTTTCAGATTGTGTGATTCTCTAAGTGAAAGTTTAATTTGAGTAAAGGTGTGCCTTAGACCATGTTGAACAAGTTTGAGTTCAAGGCCATATCGAATGATGAATTTTTACTACTTGGATTTTGATTGAGAATTCACGAGGATTAAGGATTCTATCATGCAAAACCTATAAAGAGGACCGTTGTGAGGTTGAAAACCAAGGAGTTCCAAGTTGCAAGACAATAGTTGAAGATCAATGAACAAGGATCATTCATTCTTAACAAGTTTCTCTTATTCTTCTTCATTCTCTTATTTTAATATTTATATGTTTTTAATCTTCGATGTGTGCAAATAAAACCATGCGCAGCTAAACTTTTCTTTTGAGTTTGGATTTGGATGATCTTTTTAGGCTGTGATTAACTCTATTTTTCAATAATTATATCATTTCTTTTTAGTTAATTTTATAAGTTGTGATTTATTTTCTTACTTTTAATTTTGAATTTGATTGATTGCATGTCCATGGATAAATTAATTAATGGAAGTTAAATAATTTACTAGTTTAAAACTCATAAAACTTAGATTACTTGACTATGGAAGTAGGTGAGCTCTTCTAAAATTAAATAATTGTTAAGAAACTTAATAAATTTTTATTAATCTTTTAATCATGAGAGTAGATCGTATTTTAATCTTAATATTTTTAATTGAACTTGGAAAAAATGTTAAGTGATTTAGAACAAGTACCCTTAACTAAAATCAAGGATTATAATAACTGAGATTAGGTTGTTCATGATCGATTTAGAATAGTGAAACGAACTTCAAGCTCTAAGTTGAATTAATTGAATTCCTTTTAAATTTTTAGTTGATTTATTTTAATAATTAGATTTCTTTAGTTAATTATCCATTTAATTTGATTTACTACCTAGAAAATAAGTAGGAAAAGTTAGTAATCGATATTCAATTGTCATGAAAATGCCACTTTTTATACTACAATTCACAATCCGTGCACTTGTGAGTTCTAATACAACCATAACTTAAATGGAATTCAATGTTATTGTTATATTTTATTTGATACTTTTTTGTATCTAATAATTTCACGATTTAACTGTTTTAGAGTTTAAGTCTGGTGAATTCATAAGAAAAATAAAACTTTTCTAGTATATGTTTCTTTTTATATTTAATTTGAACTTAAAACCTTATTTATAAAATTCAATTTTTTGATATTTAGGTCAACAAATATTTGTAAAATTCATAATTCTTTAACATTATTGGTCTTTCACTGTTAGAGTACTCAAATTTCGATTGATTTTTCAATTATTATCGAGTTATTTAAATACTTAAAAATAAACATAATTTAAATATTACAAATCCAAGTTAGCACTAGATCACACAATAAAAGTATATATGGATATTAAAGAAATAATAAAGGGTTCCAAGTTGGAGAAAAAACATGCATTCAAATCTTGTCAACTTAACACTATCTTTTTACTTGCCCGCGTAGTTTGACCATAACCAACAGCACTACGGAGATGCGATCCCAATACCCTCTTCCCCTTTCCTAATGGTTAATGTGAAAAAAGTTTTCCACAGAAAATGGTTCATATAATAAGAACAAGGGTCAAAAACTCCACAACTTCTGCTTATTCTTCTACTCATGAAGGCTCAAATCAAGAGCTAAAGGCTTAATAATAAGGCTAATTAGATTAAGGTCACCCCCCAATCCACGACACTAACATCTTCATTCACAAAATCATTTTTTCATTAAACAAGTCCCTAGAAAATCAATTTGTCCCTCAAAAGTTTTGGCTCTGCCAACTTCCCAAACGGCATATGGGACCCCTCCCCTTGTTTCAGCCTTTAGATACACACATTACTGCAACTCATTACACATCAATCGTTTCTTGTACAAACGATATTGCAGGACAGTTGAGCCCACATATTTATTATATATACATATTAATTGATTAGCCTTCCCCTACTACTCATCACCCTCTCCGTACTACATTCCCCTATCCTATCCCAACTCTATAATCAAAAGATGGGGCTTTGAATAGGATGCATTAATAATACCGTTCCAAGCTTGCTCAAAATGTGGAAATCATTACCTTCTCTTGCCCGGTTGGTACGGCAAGAAAAGGGCCATGATCATGAAGGTCATGTATTCAATTTTTAGGGTTCTGTTCTTAGATAAAAAAATTTGATACCAACTTTGAATTATTTCAGTCATAAAATTGACCATTTTTCAAAGTTGGAGTTAAAGATTCCTTCCCCTCTATCTCCATTTTATTTTTTTAGTTTAAAAAGGGGGCAACATATAAATTACCTTTCAAAAAAAGAATTATTTATTGATAGAATAAAAAATTCTCTATAATTTTATTTTTATTTTAATATATAAAATATATGTTTATTAATTAACTACATAATGAGAATTATTTCACAGATTAATTATGACACAATATTTCTTTTAACATGGTCCTTAATATTTATGTGAACTTTTAAATGGAGATTATAGGGAGCAAAGAATCAAAATACCCATGACCTCTATTGATGTGTTAAGTTGGTGACAAAATAATAAATCATCCTCTTGGATGGATTAGGAGACACAATTTGAACCTTATAAGTCGTCAAACTTATAATATTTTTTAAAAGAAATTGTTGTTTAACAATTTTTCACTGATTATATCAATTTTTTTTTTAATTTTATCATGTTTTTTGGTATGTATTATATAAGTTATAAATACTTGGGTCTTTTCAATTAATTAGAAAATAACTAATATGGCTAAATTTTCTATGACATGAAATCGCTTATGTTATTGTCAAATAATTTGTTTAGCTAACGTGAAATGAACTTGAAGAGAAGGGGCATTGGCACATAAGTAAATGGATGAGTACTAAAGTCCTCTATTTCGTCCCTTGATGACAAAAGCGACCCTTACTTCCACGTAAATCACACTCTTCTCTCTGAAACCCTAGCCACCAGAGAGAAAGGTTAGAGATAGAGTTATTTTTCTTGAGATTGAGGGAATATTTGCTAGTTGTTTGCCAGTGAACAACCCCTCCTTTGCTCTTTTAGTTTGATTTCTTTGTTTTTTTTAGCTCTTTTCTCTTTATTATTGTAGTTTTAATGTTTGTTTGTTTTAAGAGTTTATTTACACTTTATTAATTTTTTCTAATTCTTGTAAGTTTTTAGAGTAAATGAGTAGAGATTATGAAATGCCGGTTATGATTGTTAATGGGGTATTCTCTTCCTTTTTCCAACAAATTTAAATTAATCTTTTAAATAGTATTATAAAGGGTATTTTAAGCCCTGCATAGAAATCCTCTTCTCTCTTTTGAGACTCTTCTCTCTCTTTGAGACTTTAGATGTAAATAATGTTTATAAATTATCAAGGTTATAAATAGCTGTGTGGTAAAGAGTTCAAGTGGTTTTAGCAAAAAACTTATTATATAACTTGGTAAAATTTTTCAACAACATATGCAAGTTATTGTGTTTAATTGATCTTTGTTGTATTTTATTTTGAATCACTTATTATTATTATTATTATTATTATTATTATTATTATTATTATTATTATTATTATTATTATTATTATTTTATCTCTATTTTGATTAATGAAATTTTATCATTTAAAAAAAGGGAAGACACTCCTTTAAATTAGGGGAGGATTGTTAAAAGAGAGATTGCATCTTGTACTCAAAAGGCCTAATAAAGGATCTATTCACTTCGGCTGTATGACAAATTTTCATGTTATGAAATTATATGTTAAAGTTTCTCTTTAGTCGGCCATTAAATATGATATGGACCCGCACAAACACCTAACCATACTACACAACTCCTCCTTTTTCTCCTCCATATCTTTTTCCAACTTTTTCTAATTTTTTTTCTTTTTCATTTGAACTATAAACACCCGTTTGCCCCTTTTACGTTCTCATTTCATTGCATTGATTTTTTCACACTAAAGACACATCGCCTAAAGACCCGTTCATGGGTTCTTCTCTCCGAACCTTTTTCCTTAACCAAATTTAATGCCCAGAAGACTATTGGCTCGTGTTCTGTTTTTCTTTCTTTTTTTTTTTTCCCAATAGGGTATTTGCATGAGTCATCAAATCTTTTACCCCAACAAAAGAAATAGAAAATACCCAACAGCACAATATGTAGCACATGACCCAGCATTCACTTTTCCATGTTTCTTCTACAATTTTACTCTCTTTGTCTGGGCTCATTTATTTCCTTCACTTACAAGCCATCCATCCTTAACATACCAAATTCCTATATTAATAAACCATATATTATAAGCACAAGCATAATCTCTTTTGAAGTTTGTGTTTAGCTTGCACTTTATTACATAAAAATTATCTCATCTTTTTTTCTTGGAACTCTCTTAGATTTCTTCTCTTACCTTGCACACTTAGGTTTTGGGATTTGTGAAGTAAAATATGGGTAAGAGTAGTCATCAAGTTGTAGTAGTGTTATGGCTACTTCTGCTAACATCTCTTGTTGCTCATTGTTGTTGCTCAAGACAGACTCAAAATTTCAAGGTGAAGCCCAAGACTCAAAACTTACCGCCACGTTCCTTCCTTGGTTTCTTGCCAAAATCAATGCCAATCCCACCTTCTGGTCCTTCAAGGAAGCACAATGACATTGGTTTGCAAAGCAGAAAAGCATCACCATGAAGGATAACAGCAACAGCATATATGAGTGCTTGTTTTTTTGCAAAATATTTTTGGGTTTTTTTGGTTTTTCTCTTTTGTTAGCTCTCATGAGATCAAAAAAGGAAAGATTGCTCATCTTGTTGTTGAGTTTATGTGGCTTTTGATTCTCCTCTTTGCTGTTAATTGGGAGTGTAGTATAACTATAGCTGCATAGCTGAAGGTTCAGCATTGGATAGAATACAATAGCAAAGAAGCATCAAGATTGCTTAAAAGGATTTCGTTTTTGTACACATATAAGAAAATTGATTAATGTGTCAACAAGAAAGCTTTCTGCTTTTTGTTAGAAACTAGTACAGATTTTGGTCTGAGTGAATGTTTAGTTAATTATTTTTGTTGAAATCCTCATGCTAATTGTTAAGGATACACACATTATAGAAATTATGAACCTTTCTTTAGTTTACTTGATAATCAAAGGATACGTCGTGGAACTTTTTTGATAGAGTATCAGTCATCTAAACATATAAATACCAGTTTTCAGTCTTTTGGGTTATATAAAGAAATACATAATATGATTTTTGATTATCAGACGAGTAAATTAGATAAAAATTAATTTTATATATTAATGGTAACAGAATTAATTAGAATTCTGCGATATTTAATTATTTAACTACATTTAATTGGAACAGCACTTTGAAATTTAATTTTAAATTTCATCCATGTCATTGAATAAAATCGACTAAATAATGAATATATATATTGGTTTATATGATAAGGAATTCAAATTTCTGTAAGTAAGAAAAGATTAAATTTTATGTACGGACAAAATAGTGATTGTGATAATTTTATTTCTATCATGAGTTCATCTGCATAAATTTTAAAATAGTTAAAAATTTTATCTTATAGCTACGTAATATTAAATAAAAAAATCAATCATATAAAAATTTAATTTTGATGAATGTATAAATTAGTCCAAGAAAATTTGTACCATCAGGAAAAAATTAATATGTGATATTGATGGGGCAGTGTTTTATTTTTTGTTTTTTTGATTGTCGTGTATAATTTCTGATTCTCATGTATAATAATAATAATAATAATAAGGATAGTAGATAGCTAGACTTAAGACTGAAAACGTGAATGCGTGCAAGACTATATATCAACAGTTTGATGGAGTGACCATACATACCCACAAAATTATGTGAAGGTGACGTGATATTATATTTTATATTATGTTTCTTTCGATTTCATCTGATCATATAATTATTAATGAACCACTTCTCCTTCTTTCTTCTTTCTTCTTCTTCAAAGGCCAAAAGCTACACTCTCTTTAGATCTACGAAAGCAATACAGCACCTTCTCTCAGCGTTTTCAAAACAACTGGGTTAATGAATATTTAGTCATAGGTTGAGAAAACAATTACAGAACACTAGTACGTACCTACTTCCATTGTAATTTCAATACCTACTGCATATACATATATGCATGGGAGACTGTAATATATATGTTCATTGAAGGTTTCGGGGGTGTTGATCTACTACTATTCCTACTACGTACTTCTACTACGTAACTAATAACTACTCTTTCGTTGTCAGAAACAAAAAGTATTGTCTATAAAATAAATTAAAATAAGAACTACTTTTTGGATATATCTATAAGGTTTATATTTGAATTTAAATGCTACTTTTCAGCATGTCGATTATAAATTAATTACTTGATAAAAAATACTAATGAATTTCTCATATAAAATAGTTTTTTTACACTACAAATTGAGGGGATGGGAGAAAGAGTTGGCCACAAAATTAAAACTATACTCGCAACAATTATTTTTTTCAAATAATGTAAAAATTAATTTTATAAATAAGGACAGAATTTAAATTCCGCATGTTTTATTGTTATATTCATTGACTCACATGTTAATGCTACGATATAAATGCAAGGCAAAATAATATGGCTTCATTCTCACTTATTTTTATTAGTCTCGTCAAGTTAGTCATTGAAGCTTTGCTAGATTACCACTTTTTCTAGCAGCCAAAATTACCGTTTGTATAGGAAAAACAAAACTTTGTAGCATTCAATTTACAACGATAATCAAAGGTCCATGGCCTACTTAGTATTGAGATGTATATGCCATAATCACACTAATGACTCATGAAAGATCAAGATCAGTGAACCATTCATAAAAAAAATAAAAGAAAGGGTTCAAAAAGGCAGCCACCTTAATGCTCAATGAAAATGAGTTGACACTTTTTCGCATATACTATACATATTATAGGCATTGAAATTCAAATCTAACTTGAGAAGATTGGGTATGTGAGAAATGGCCATCCTTAATCACAAAGCTAAAGTCAATGTTTTGTTCAAAATATTGAAGTTTGGATTTTGATTGTGGGAAATTTCATAGGGGTTTGGTTAAACATATAATATAGAAAGGACCCATCAAACTTTCTACTAATGTTTAAAACTTTCCTTGGTTAGATAGAATGATTTGATTATTTGACTTGAAGGGAGACCTATATTAATAAAATCTTTTTTTTTATTAACAATTAGAGAAATTTAATAATTTTTATAAATGCTAATTAAGATGTGTAAATATTTTAAAATAATAATTAATTTATTGATATATTAACAATTCTCTATTTAAGAACTTTAAAAAACCTATAAGAGAACAATTATTTTAGATCAAAAAAATATTTTCATGTCAATTTATATATCAACCAAGTGTGTAATTCTTTGCAATAATAAATCATTGCATAAACAGCACTGAAATTATTATTATCATCCAGATTTTTTTGCCAAAATGACACACTACACCAAAAATAAAGAATGGCTAGCACTGAGATTATTAGAATATATTATACTTAATTAGTATTGTTGGGAAGAAAATTTCTTAATAAAGATGATAATGAAGGTGGTTGACTTGATAATTCATTTGGTTAAGTTTAATGGCTCTATCTACACCTAATGAATGCTTGAATCCAACACGTGTACTCCATCTGGAATTGTTTTTATTACTTTATTTAATGATAAACTATGTCAAACAGTTAAAAACAATAATAATAATAATAACACTTATGTTTTGTTTAATCATAAAATTGTATAATTAATAACAATATTAATGGATTGTGATCCATGTATTCTGTCATTCTTTTTTCTGACAATATCAGTTGATGTCCATTTTCGAAACTGCTCCTAGCTCTTATTCTATAATTAACACCCCACTTCCACCTTGTAACAGGTGACCTGCTCCCTTTTCTTCTGCTTTTTCTCTTGATGAGAAATTAAACTACATAAATTCTAGTGATTGAAAAGAAAATTTAACTTCTGACAAAAAAAAAAAAAATTAACTTTGATTAATGGGTTATGTATTTATAATTTTTATTATTTTTTTAAATATTATATATTCTCTAAACATGAAAAAATTATTTTTCTTTCTTATTTTTTCCATTTATTTTCCTTTCCTTCTTATTTTTCTCTATTCCAAACAAATAAGTGTTTTTGAAAGGAGTAGAAATCAATTGCTTAACTCATCAAACTCCATACCCACGCTGAATGCTATTGTAGTAAACAAGTTAAGGCAAATATGTTCTATAGCCCTTATATCTTTGCATGTAAGTATTCTTTCACTAATTTTTTAAAATATTAAAATTTAAATATTTAATAAAAATAATGTTTAATTCAACATTTTTTATGAATTTTTAATACCATTTAATTTATTAAAATTTATTTCGAATGTGTATAGTTAAATATAAAAATAATATTTATTTCTAAAAGTATATATTCAAATATAAAAATACTATTTATACATCAATCTTACCATAAAATAATAATTAAATAATTTCACTTTCTTCTTTCTCTTCTTTTGGTGGTTTTATAAATGAGTTTTGAGATGATTTTGGTTATTTTTGGCCAAAATCCTTTCACTTTCTTCTTTTGTAACTTATTTTTCTTCTTAAATAACATGAATTGAAGTTATAATTTTTAATCCTAATATGTTTTTTTGTAATTTTTGTGGAGCCTTATACTAAATTCTTAAACCTAGTTTGACATATATATATATATATATATATATATATATATATATATATATATATATATATATTATGATTTTATGGTTGGATTTGTCCAATGAAGCATGAGATATGAGGTGAGATAATGAGAAAAAAATTGTCAAATTTAACTTCAATCTTGGCTTTTTAGTCACATCAAAAAATTTGAGAAAATAGTGATTGACTGTTAAAGACTTTTTCAATATTTCATTCGTATCATTTTATCTTTATCTTTAATCACATTAAAAGAATTGAAAAGATAGAGGTCGACTATTAATGATTTTTTCATTATTTATATCATTTTGTGTTTTATGAAATAATTTTAATTGGTTGAAATAATTTTATGAAAGGTCCTTTGTTTCATCTCCTAGCCTCACTAATGCTATGGCATCCATCCCTTCTCCATCCAGCTAAATGCAATATTTGCTTTTCCTTTTGATCCTTTGGATGTTTCTTAATAGTCAAATTATTTAGTTCTACTATATGTAGTCCCATGTAGAAGTAAAGTTTATGACTATTTTGTTGGTTGTATTTGCCTTTATTTTCTAATGAATTATGGTTGTTCAAAAAAAAAAAAATTAGTTAAATGATATGTTCTTTATATGGTTTCAAACTAAGTTATGTACTATATTTATTTATTCACTTTATGTAACTTTCTCACAAACGAATAGAATTTCATTTATGTTCAAAACAATCTTAGGATAATTGTAATTTTAGAAAAAAAAATGTGAAAGCAAAGCCAGGGAAGCTAACAAGTTTACCCATTTTTTACAATGAATACGAGGGAAATAAAAAAAAACACTATGGTTGTAGACAAAAGATTTGTTCAAAAAACAAAAAGACATTACCAATCGAAAAACTCCCATTAATTTATATCTATTGAGCCTCTTGACGTCCAAATGCCTGAAACTTGCTATTTTACTTTTTAGATTTACTTGTTTACTGTCTTTCTACGGAAGCAACAGTGATGGCAGCCAGCAGTGTTGCTGGAATGGAATTTAGCACAACCAACACAAACAGCCACTTCTCAAGGAAAGATTTTAGCATTGTTACCAGAAACAGCAACAGTGGTTGTATCACTGAAGACCACACGATGAATTATTCCCCAACCATCAATACTGCTTGTATAATGACAGAACATTTTAGCAATTATTGCAGCAATGAAAAAAACAAAAAACAAAAACTAACGTAATTATTCTGCTCCAAATATTATATGATCCATCAAACTGCCTTCCTGCAACAGCCAATGACGTGATTAAATGTTTTAGGGCCACATAGTATTGTAAATAGAACAGTCACTTTTCAATGGAATGGTGATTGTAAAGAATGTTAAAAAACGTAGAGGCTAGATTCTTTTTTTTTCTTTTACAACGGAAGATAAAGGCTAGATTCTTTACAAACTACAAAACGCGTATGATCTGTTTGATGAGAAGCAAAGTAACCCAATTCCCCTTTTCAACCAAGTTACCTGGAATTGTTCACAATTCCACTCCAATAGAATCCGCAGAACACTCTGATGCAACCAAACATTTAAATTCCAGGCTGAGGTCGATTTTGACATAATAAATGATAAGATTAGCTATTGAAAGCTGCACAATACAGGAACAAATGAACAAGTTGTCTTCCACGAAATGCCTGATACGGCTGGCATGATAAAGTTACCTGAGAATTGTCCTGCAGACAGGTGAACAGTCTATCCTCGGTTGGTTGCACGGCCTCAAAGAAAGAGCATGATATGAGGGGAAAAAAAAATTAGCATCCCAGATTTGCAAGGGTTGTAGGGGACTTTCTAGCCCCCCTGGTGTGGAGGTAAGTGGGAAAGCAAGGAAGAAGACTTTCTAGCCCAGATTATCTCACAATTGATGCTTTTATATACACTACAATACAACAGATTTGTAAAGGGAAAATACCCTAGAAATTAAATGAAGGAAAAAATAAATTGAGGGAAGGAGGGGAGGAGAACAAAAAAGATGACAAAAAAACAGATGTTGGTTTAGCTTCATCTCGCTCAACCATCAAAAGACCCCATTGTCAAGGGTACAAAATGTGTCGGAGACAAGACTTCCCTCCCTCTGTTGCTAAGGTTGGGAAGAGGTAGACATGGCTCCCTCTGATCTGCGTGCAGCCTGGCCAGAAACTGATGATTTGTCTGATCCACGAACATTGTACTTCTCATACACCTTTTCACGATTCTCAGACCACCAAGTCTGTGCTTGGTTCTCCCCAAATCTTCTACGGCTGCAGAACATATGTATAAATCAGATTGCAGCAACATGATTGTCATATTAGAATACTTTTTCATGGTTAAACACATGCAAACAGTACAACTGAACACCGGGAGCAACCACCCATATTTTGGCATCTTACACTAATTGGTGAGAATAAAATAAATCCACCAGATTGAGAAAAGCAAACATTCGAAATCAATCAGAATTAAAATAATCATCTTTATATTTTGGTAGTTACAAATTTTTGGTTTCTTTCTACACACAGGCCTTACAAACGAAGTAGACTATAAACACAGAATAAAAGTCGTCAACATATAAGGAAAGGTACCTGAAGCGAACTCGTTTGAGATCTCTAGTTCCATCATGCAGAGCCTCTAGTGTTAGATACACACCAGGTTCGTATTGTTCAATCCACTCAGCCTCAGCTTGATTACTGCTAGCAACTAATGATGAATCTCTTGATCTTGCACCACTTTCACCATCTTGAAGAGACCTAGATTCCTTCCCATCAGCACTCTCTGACATATTATGACTGGACTGAACACCTCCACCACCATTGGACAATCTGGGATCTGGATTGTCATCCCTTCCATTACTTGGAAATGAATCCCGGAATGAATGAGCTGGACCTTGAACTCCATTTGACAAAGCAGAGTCAATCCCCATGGGGGAAGCCAAGGAAGTTGAACTTATGGAATCAGATCTTGAATGCCTGTCTCCGTTCAAATCAGCATAATGTATGCCATTTGGCTCCAAACCATTTGTTAAGTAAGCCGGCTTCATGCTTTCAGAGTCATAGGCACCAGGCGGCAATCTCTCAGCCATATCCTTCAACTGGAGCAATAATGAAGAAATAAACATCTAAATTATTACAACGGAAGGTAAGAAAGGATGTGATCTCAAAAAGATAATTAATAAAAAGGGACATCTACATCTTTAAGCATCTCCAATTACTACGAATGAAGCATTCAACAGAACTAATCACAACCAGTATTTTCCAACACTATTGGACAGAACAGATGAATATTCAGCCGCTAAATACCAAAATGAGATGTGCAAAAAGTGGGAGAACCTGTGCAGTTAGTGACTTTATAACATCTTTTGCAGCTTTAGATTTAGAAGATTCCTCTGCAGCTAATGCCATGGCTTCTTGGACCTTCTTTGCTGATTTCTGAAGCTCTAATTCTTGAAATTCACATCTCTGTTTCAGGCTCTCAACCTAAGCCAGATACATAGCCATCAAAATTAAATGCATTTCCCATAAGGTCTATCCAAAATCAACCATCCCCCACATCATTTCCTATCGTATCCAAAAAGGTAAGAGGGACCCAGAAAGAAAATAAGCAAATAAGAAATTCTCACTTAAAAATCTAAATTAGGTTAATAATAAATATACAGTTTACGTAGGAAGCTAAGCCAATTCATAACTTGTAAACTTGAACCAATATACCTGTGCACGCAACTTAATCACTTCTTGATTCAAAAGTTCATTTGTTTTCTTCAAACTGTCAGTAACACTTTTCGCAAAGGAAAGTCCTGATGTCGTTGGAACAGGTGTAGCAGAACGTGGGGGGCTAGGTCTCCTCGAGAAAGGTGACACAGACCTGGAACTCACTCCAGACGGTGTGAGAACTGGTTTTGGAACTTTTGCTCGCAGATCAACTGTACTAGACAATACAGCATCTTTCAACTGTAACAAAGAGGGTGCTTGAGAAGAGCGAACAAGAGAAAATGTATCAGCTTTCTTTCCTTGTTTGGCAGCTTTGCTATCCAACTGTTTAATCAAATCCATATTTGAAGGCAATGCAGACTTTGACAGTCTTATCTCAGCTTTGTCCAACCTGTCCTTGTTCTCACCTGAAAGACGGGGGATGGAATTCCTCCTGTTATGACTACTAGCCTCTGATACCTTGTTTAGTTTTATAAAGCACGAATCACATACGCGATATGGCTTGCCAGGATTAGGAGCTAAGGCTGCTCTTGTCGCTTTTCTGGAACTGCATGAATGGCAATGCACAAGACCACAATTATAGCAGTTATGCCTCTTTCTAGTGAACCCAAAAGCCTGCCTACATGATGAACATTGAGACTGTTCAGCACCAGATACCCATTTATGAAGACATATAGCTGCAGTGTAGTTTGCACCACAAGCAATATATTTCACATGTCTGTCTTTCAAAGACTCAACTAGAGTTGCTGTTTTACGATCCTCAATATCCCCATGGCCCAACCTCCCATTGGCACCCTTCCCCCATGTATAAACTTCATTCCTGGATGTTAAAACTGCTGCATGATATGCACCACAAGCAATTTCTTCAACACATTCTCCAGAAAGCTTATCTTCTACCAAGCAAGGTAGCTTCCCATCGGCATACGGATTCCCAAGTTGGCCATAAACTGTACTCCCCATTGTAAAAACATGTCCTGATGTGGTCAAGCCAACAGTTAAACTATGACCACAGGCAATTTTGTGAAAATTGTAATCAATTAGTGCTGGCACACATGTTGGTTTAAGCCGAGGTTCCTTGTCTCCATGTCCAAGGCGATTTTTGTCCCCATCACCCCATGTGAACAATTTTCCAGACGAAATACTGGAACTAGACTGCGTGACAATAACCTCCACAACAGCAGCAGTATGCCACACCCCACAAGCAACAGCAATTGTCCTCAACCCCGAGAGAGATTCTACTTCTCTAGGATATGCAACATTTTCTCTGTCACCGTGCCCCAAGACGCCGAATGTTCCATCACCGAAAGTAAAAAGCTGCCCTGTTGATGTTACCAAGGCTGTATGCCATGGACCACAAGTTACTGAAGCAACCTGAAGTCCCTCGAGTGGACCAGAGATTCTCTTGGGTATCCAATGGCTGACATCAGTACCATGACCGAGAAGCCCAGCATTATGTGTGCCATCCCCCCATGTAAAGAGTTCTCCAGCCATTGTAACAGCACAACTATGAAACTCTCCACAGGCTACAAAGTCAACAGTGCTAGCTGTCAAAGATTCAACCAGACGAGGTTGAATAACATCCTTCCCAACACCATGGCCAAGCCGTCCACCAGATTCTTCACCCCATGTAAAAACTTCACCCTGCCTTGTTACCAATGCTGCATGCCTTACCCCACAGGCTATATGATGAACATCTAAAACTACATTAGATTCTAACGGTCTTGGAAGGAGCACATCTGCTCTAGTACTCAAATAATTTGCATTCTTATCAGCTCCAACCTTGACAGTATTATCATATATGACCTCACCCCATATGTACACATCACCTAAAGCATCACAATCATCTGGTGCAGAACCGTGACTTGATGTGCTTGGGGCACTAGAAACACTGACTCGAATAGCATCTGAACCAGATCCTTTAACTTGCATATTTGTGTTGTCTGATGCTACATGTGACCTATCAGAACTTGGAGAATTTTCAGGCCGAAAACTCCTTGGGGAAGTATTTGGATTAAAACTAACAGAAATGTCTGGAGAACTAATATCTCGTGTAACACTAATGGAACTGTCACTTGCACTATTTGACGTTATGTCTCTGCTGTCCTGAAACCAATTCACCACATATTTACACATCAGGTACCATCAGCAGCAGTAAAAGATGTGGAAAAAGACATCATGATCATCATGTTTCTCAACTATATTAAGATGATTGCAGAAAATATCTTATATAACAATACACCAATTCAGCCAAAAACACACACAAAGCCCATGTGTCAATTCATTAATTACTAGTATAGCAGCAAATTGCTAAGAGTAAATCTTAATTGAATAAATACTTTTAAGCTTGTGAGAACAACTAGCCTGATCTTCACATGTTGACACCCATCCCCTTCCCCATTTAAAAAAAAAAATCAAACTGAGCAAGCCCCTATGATAGCTAGTTATATCATTTGGGTATATATCATATATACAACTCCACTAGCCTTGATTCAACAAAGCCCTTAATCCCAAGTTATTTGGGGTTGGCTATATGGATTCTTTTTCTCCACCCTGAAAAATTTTGGGCTAGATCTTCAAAAAGATAATGCCACATAATGTCATATACACATTCTTTCTTAAGCCAGGCACAAATTAGATACAATGCAAGAAAACTGAAACCAACAATGCATGTTGAAGAGGACAATTAAGGAACTGTTGAATGAATAAACATTAGTCAAAATAGATGGATTACATCAAGGTAAAGGCCACCATCACTCCATCCATCAATTTTGGAGCGTCCACCTTGCCCGGAAGAAATTAATGCTTTCAAGCCAGCAATCCACACCTCTGCTTCAACTTTGTCCTTGCAAATCTAGAAGTGAACAGCATATAAGATTCACATTTTCAGCAGATAACCAAAAACAAAAACTGGAAAACTATTACTCAACATCAGTACCAACCAGATCAAGGGACCGCTTTCCGTCGTTGTAAATAAGAGAAAAAGATAAATAGTCCTTTTCAGGACGGAGGTAACGTTGGAAAACAGCCTGGTAGCACGTAGAAGAGAAGTATTTTAGACATAATTTGGATCATATAAGAGCTCAGCCAGTGCAGTACATAACAAAAATCACAATATCATTAAAATGTAACATATAGAGAAATCTTACAGTTCTTTGTCCAGGAATAATTTTAGAGACAGAAGCTAACTTCAAACTTCTTTCACCACTACTTGAAATCCAGATCAAAGTTGTTTCATCCTGTGATTTTTACACGTGAGTGCAGTTACAATGTGATAGGATGAAATGATATTTTGTGTGTACATGTGGGAGGGAAGAGTATGGAATTGCAGGACCAGAAAGTATACTTTCGAAAACATGACAACAAGATCAATAAACACAGCAGGAAAACATAAACGCTCAAACAACAAATTGTATAAGGTATCAACGCTGATTCATACAGCCTCATAGTGAGGGAGCAATCAAGAAAATCAAGAAGTTGCAGACCATAAACAGGAGATCTATTTATAGAAGCATCCAGAACATATTAGCTAAACTCTCAATAGACTGAAGCAAAATGGAAAAATATACTTGGGCACAAAATATATAGAAAGCCATTAGCGAATCCCATGAATGATAATACCCTAGACCATGAAAGTTCCTTCACAACTGACCATGTTAATATTTTGCATTCTCCAGCTACCGCAATCATCCATGCACACTGATTACAACAACATATATATTGATACTGTGCCACCAACCACAAACAATTGTGTAGTGATAATCAGAGATACAAGCAGATGGAAAATATGGCAACTAACTGGCAGCTAAAAAATTTTTAGTAAGAATTGTGGCTCATGTAGCAGAAACATCACACAACATTCTTCTGAATCCTAGGGAATAGTTGAAATAAAAGTAATAACTAAATAGAAATATTCAACATTCGTGACAGACTTACAGTAGTGGAATGAAATTGACCAATATATACTAATCTCCATCCAATAGATTATCAGTTCTTTTATCATACATGTACTGTAAAAAGTTGTTAACATTTTTAAAACAAAAACAACAAAGCATAGTTCATGACATTCCAACAAATCCCCTCGAGCTAAAGCACATCGTAACCTTAAAATTTCACCTAAGAATAACCAAAAAACATGAAACTGAAACCAGGAGCATTAAAAGAATGAAGAAGCAAACTTACATTAGAAAGTCTAAACGGACAAAACTTAGGCTTTCCCTTACGACCATATTTCAGAAGCTGAGCACCCTTCTTCAGAGCAATTAATGCCTGCAAAAGAGATTGATACAAAATTTTGATTTACAACATAATCTATAACTCCACCACCACCCAGATGCTACATTACCATTATCACAAACACACACACAAAAAAAAAAGGGACAGTAATTTTGCTGTGTAGTTGAAAGCGGTCGTACATGAGCCAAAAATATAGGAATTTAGTCTCAAAATTCCAAAATCCAAACGAACAAAAAAAAAATCTTACTATAATTATAACCGTCAAAAAAATAAAATTAACCGAAGTTTAATTAATTTAATTAAATTTAAGCGAGTAAAAAAAATTAAAAATTAGAATTAAAAGAAGAAGAACAATGAGTCACCTGCTCGATGTCACGTTCGGCATTACCGTAACTAACAAGATCTGCCATTCCATGTGAAGAAATTTACCAAAAGGCCACCTCCCTCTCCGATCGTTCACCGGAGCTCCGTTCATCATATACCATCTAACTATCCTCCGAACATCAAAACCACCTCTCGCACTCTATTTCCCTTTCTTTCTTTTCCTTTAAACAGATCTAAATTCAAGTCTCTTCACTCTGCAAAACTAAGCCAAAACTCGAAACTGCTCGTCACTGTTCCAAAACTCGAAACTGATCGTCACTGTTTACTCAGAAAACAACAAACACCTGCTGTACTATTTTCCTCTTTCCTCTTGTTTTATTTTATTTTATTTTATTTTATTTTCCTTCTCAACCAGAGCTGGAGCAGCACTTTTCCGGCGAATGGAAGCGGAGGAACTGTGACGGAGTAAACGGCGGCGGCGTCGGATAAGAGCGGAGAACGAAGGCCGAGGTAGACAAAGGCGAGGGGGAGGAGGAGAGGACAAAGAGAAGAAGAAAGAAGGAGTCTTTGGTTGAAAAAATAAACTAATATTAATAATTAAAAAAGAAAGAAAATTTAGAATTAAAGTACCGATAGAGTCAAAGATGGAAAATTGGAAAAATTAAAAAAAAAAAAAAAAAAGAACAGAAAAAAGCGCTGTTTCTGCTGCTGCTGCTCTTTACATGTAAGAGAGGAAAGCACAAAATCGCCTGAGGAAGTGTATTTTAACGAAAAAAAAAAGAGAAGACATTTCCAATGCCACTTTTATTAAATATATTTATTTATATATAAATAGTAATAAATTTACTGTTTCTTACATTTAATTTATTTTATATTAATGCTGAAAAAATTAACATCTTTAAATAAGAATATCAAATTCAAATCTTCTTTAATATGATAAAATTCTGAAAAAAATGTTAATATTGACCAACAAAATTAGCTCTTTCAAAATTTTTTTCTAAATTATATTTCAGAATTAAGTTAAATTAATTATTATAAAATATTTACCGTTATTATTATTCTATTCAAAAGAATTAGTTAAACAAAAAATTTAACAATACAAAGTTTTACTTTCTCATGTGATTTATCCAGTTAAAACTGTAAAATATTAAAATTTATGTAAATATAGGATATTATAGATGTTAAATGTAAAAAAATTATTTTACTAATTTATAAAAATAAAATTAATTATTTAGACAGTTCAACTTATTAAAATAAAATTTTATTAATATTTTAATTTTAAATATTTAAATAATATTTTTTATGAATTAATTTTTACAAATAGCTAAAACTGATATTTGTATTGTAGTGAAATTAAACTGAAATTTATGCTATCAATATCATCTAAAAAAAAAAAAAAGAATAAACGGTTTTTTTTCCACTTTACTTTTTCAGTTTCTGGTTTGCTTTATTGCTTTTGTTGCAGCGACTGGCAACTCAAAAGAGTTGTTTGTTTACTGTATGAGAAGAATACTAAGATTTTTTTTAATATTATTGAATTTGCTATTATTAAATTATTTTGAGATTGTCAATCAAATTTAATGTGAACAAATTAACTACACCTTTTTATAATTTTTTTTAAATCAAAAAATTGTTTGTGTTGCTTTCTATCAATATTTTATTTTTTCATATATATATATATATACACACTATGAAATGAGGTTAAGTTTAAAAATTAAGGGATAATTATTAGTAAAATTAATTTTATTTTGAAAAAATTAACGCAGAATTTTAACTGCTTAATATATTTTGTAAAATAAAAAATCTAATTTAATAGATTTTAGAATTAATTATTATAATATTCTTGAGATCTAACCTATTATATTATTATATAACATCTATAAAGTTTTATCCTGTTAAACTATTATATCTATACTGTTTAATTTACCATTAGATCAATATGAAAAAAAATAAAGTTCTATTTGATCCCTTATCTTATAATATAGACTTAAATTCATTTATTTTTTTATTAATTTAATATAGATTTTCATCTATTTTTTTATTAAATTAATATAGATTGTTTAATTTATTTTTTTGCAATAATATCTTATAGTAATTAAATAATTTTTATTTTTAACATCAAAATAAATTTTAAAAAATATCGATTCAAAATCAACACTAGTTAAAATAGGAATATGTAATCAATATTATATTAATTAGGATTTATCATGTTAACATGGACTCGATTTTACTAATTGTTACAATGCTAACACGACTTATGTAATATGTATTGCACTTATTATAATTTATCATATTATAATTATTGATGCCATTTATGTAATCGGCTTCCAACACTTGAGATTTACCATATTAATATGAATTCAATTTTTATAGTTGGCACTCGCCTTAAATGAGATTTGCCATACTGAAATTATTTTTTCTTTATATCATGTTTGGTTTAATTTTATCAAAAAATTAATTTTATTTACAAATAAATTTCAAATAGAGTTCATTTCCAAATGAATTTTATAAATAAAGTGTGTTGGTTTAAATGAATAGTTTGTGAAATTTATTTAAAAATAATTCCTTATTTTATTATATTGTGTTTGACATAAATCTAAAATTCTTGTTAATTTTTAATTTTGGTAAAAAATATCCTTTCAAATAGAAAAGATATTTTTTAAAATAAAAACAATAAGGGGGCATTTTAGCCATTTAGAAATATTGACTTAAAAATTATGGAATTCATTTGGAAATTACAATCATTTTGTTAGAATTTGATATAGTTATAATCAATTTCACAAATTTAAAAATTTGAAATTATAAATGAATTTTACAACATATTTATTTAAACTAAAAATACATAATTTGAAATTGCAAATGAATTCCACAAAATTTTATGAAATTTATTTATACCAAATACACTTTTAATAAGATTTGATAATTGTAATTCTCAAATGTAAATAATGTGTGTGTATATATGTATACAACACACACTAAAATAGTTTTAATAAAATTTAATAATTGAATCGATGTCAAGATGATAAACTCTAATTGATATAGTATTGTTTGCATAATCATGTTGGAGCAGTGCCAATTTTAAATTAATATATTTTTAAATTTTAGTTTTATGCTAAAAATAAAAATTATAATTATTATTACAATAAAAATGTAATAACTTTAAAATTTATTAATTTAATAAAAAATTGGATGAATCTAAGATTATATTAATTATAACTTTATGGACCAAATAGAACTTATAATTTTTTAAATAAGTCCATTTAAATATAAATTAAATTGCACTATAGATAGGATTGGTTTGGAGGATAAACTTGCTTCTTCATAAGCTTATCCCCACCCCGATCGGCAGCTGTAAAGATGTGATAGTTTAACGGAGTAAAATATTAAAAATATTTAAATTAATTACTGAAAATATAAAAATCTATTAACATAATAAATCAAACCTCATAGATATTATAGTAATTAATTATAGATTAAGCTCTTTTTTTTAAAAAAAATCTTACAATCTTAAAAGATATTAAAAAATTCAAATTACAAAAGTGCTGATAAACTAAAACAAAATAAAAAAGTGAAGAGCTACAAAGATTTAGTTTTCTCTATCTGTTAGAGAAGTTAAAAAATATAAGTTACTGAAGTTTTATAAGAGGAAAAAAAAAAGCACTTTATAATTAAATTAAATTAATTTTTAACACTTAAATATAATACATTATAAAGAGTAACTGGAGATTTTTTTTCCTATAAGAGATATTAATTGAAATATAATATAAAAGGAGGTCAATTACTTTCTAATATACAACTCATTAATTCATTTATAATTAGAAATAGTTGGAAGAGTTTTTTTTTTAAAAAAAAAGGGAAAAAGAAAAAGGAAAGGAGGAGGAATTGGTAAGTATTGGGAATGTAGAATTTAATTATGTAACCAAACAGGTCCTATCAGTTGGGGCGGGGTTCCGTATGGAAGGGTTAAACAGCCCCCGATTTCATGTTTTTACTCGTACCTCATGCCTCTAAGCAAGCAGGGACGCACGTTTGGTTCGAGAATGTACCGCCGGTGCCAGTGATGGGTGTTTATGTAATTTCGTCAATATGCCACATCCTCAAACCTTCTTAAATGACCTTAATACCCCTATTCTGCTGTGAACTTACCAATACTCTCTTTTTTTTCTTTGTTTCAACGGAAAATAACTTGTCAATTACTATTAATTTATGAAATTATTTCTTTCGTCAAAAAAAATTTATGAAATTTATATTTTCAAAAAAAAAATTACGAAATTATTCTTACACAACTTATCTAATTTAAAAAGCAATTAACATATTTTTCTTTTTTCTCCTATTTCTTTTACGTTTTCTGCATTTTTTTACTTTTGTTCTAGAAATGAAACTGTCGTTGGCACTTTCTTTATCAACAGTAGCCCTTATTTTATTTTATTTTATTTTTTACTTTCTTTAAGTTTCCATAGCTTAATTTCTAAATAAATTTTTAGCTGTCTTTCTTAGTTTGAATCTGTCTTCTTTGGATCTTTATGATATAACTCTTTGTGAAGTTGTATTTTATATCATCTTTGTGATGATTTTTTTTATCTTTGCAACGATTTATTATATTAGGAAAGGAAACAGCAACAAAAACTTGAAAGAAATTTTAGTTTGTTCAAAATGAGTTTGATTACTCTCATTAACTCACGAAGGATAGCAATGAGGTTGTCTAGTTAATCATTCGAATTTCAAACTTCTTTACATATATGTCTATGTTCTTTCTTATTGTGATAAGAAGGATTTATCTTGTACGCCGTTGATGTACTGACGTATAAAGTGATTTTTTCTTTTTAATTTATTGATCTTTTGGTTATGGTTGTTGTTGCTTTTTTTTTTTATCTCTCATATTTCTCTATTTTTTCCAGGTTTATTGTTTATTTCTACTTCATTTATATTAAATCCAGAAAGTTTGTTTCAACTCTTGCCTAAAAGACATTTAATATAACATAATTATTGTTGTTCGGCCAAAAAAAATAAAAATAAAAATAGTTGGTCGATATTTAACTCTCTATATATATAATTTTAGAACTCATTTTAACTAAATAATTAAATGTAATTAACAGCATTTTTATAATGAATGCGTTTTAAAAAATTCTTACTTTCTTTTAAATTAATAATTTCTTTTATTGGTACTTGCTTTTAATTTGATTTTCAACCGCTTATTTACTGTATAAAAATATGAGAGATTCTTATTTATACTGGATGTATTACACCATAAAGTATGATTTATGACATATCAATTAAGTGATTTACATTTGGATATTGAAAATGAGATAAATATCTCTTTACTACAAATCTTACTATTAAGTATAATACATCTTGTGTAGACAATAATTTTCCATTATTGAGTTGTATATACTTTGTTTTCTGTCTGAAATAAATAACTAATTATTTAAAAGTCAAATGTATACATCACTTAATTTATTAAAATTTAATTTAAAATATTATTTAATTATAAAAATAATATTTATCAATAATATAATATCAAATCAAATGGTGTAAAAATATTGAATTAAATAACACTATTCGGTTGTAATATAATGTGTGGAGGGAGTACGTGAGGTATTGGAGGATATGGTGCCGTTTTGCACTCGCCGATTTTGAAGTGGAGACAAACGAGAAGGTTGTATAGCTTTGGTGAAACCATATGACCCAGTTGTAATCTCTTGAAATAATTTTAGGTTTTAGAGACGAGTGAAAATTTGATCTCCCATGATATATATATATATATATACACATAGTGATTGCTCAAGATATCATGTTGGTTTTGCCTCCAATCTAGGATTTTTCTTTTAAGGTCTCATGTTAGGATTTTTATGCAATACCTTAAAGGTATTGCTACCTTTAAAAAAAATTATTTAAAAAAAATTATCTACTATATTAAATTAACCGGTTATAAGTTTTAAAAAAATTACAATTATAGTTTAAAATTTAAATTAAACATTTGTGGTTCATCATATATTATTTTATGGTCAATTATAAATTGTAAAATTAACCCATCAAATTAAATAAATTTTTATATACTTTAGGAGATGATTTAAGTTTTAAGCCATAAATCAATATATAATAAAAATAAAATTATTATATACCAGAAAATTCAATTTCAATTAATTTAGTTTTTATTGTTAAACAAATATACATATTTTTAATAGTGACATGAATAGCATGTATCTAATGTGTGTGGTTAATACTATTTTTTTAATGTAAATAAAGTCGAATAGAGTAATATCTTAAAATTTTTTGATGTCATAAATATAAAGAATAACTTGAAATTTTAAAATTTTTTGATGTCATAAATATAAAAGATGACTTGAATAAGAAAAATAACAATGATTTTATTGAACTAATATAGTAAATGATTCTATACAATTTCATATGAGTAGTGGAGATATTGACTTTATTATTATTATTTTCAAAGATTTAGATAAATTATATGGAAATAATTTTGAAAATTTTAACAAATAATATGAGAAAAATATTTGCAAATATAAATAATCTTCTTTTTCAAATATGAATTTCTAAAAAAATTGAAAAGTAGTATACAAAAACTTAATGAGATATGAATTCAAATCAATTGAAGACATTGAATAATTTTTTTATGATTTAGTTATAATATTTTATTTTTTTGAACAGAATTGTACAATAATGATTCTATGCAATTTGATTTAATCTAAACTCAATCATTAATTTTTACAAATAATATAGGCTCAATTGTCTAACAAAATTAGACATACTTGTTCCAATTTTAATTTAGTCGATTTAACACACACACATATATATATAATAGTTATTATTATTATTATTATAAAAATATTGATTTGTAAAGAATAATCAAGTTTTAGTTTGGTTAAAATAATTTAAAAAACCAAACGTTTTTAACTTGTTCCAATTTTAATATAGTTGATTTAAAACAAATATTTTTAACCAAACTAATAAAATTCATTTTCAAATATTTAAATTATTAAGCAAACTAAGTAACATTCAAGAATATTAAAATTAAAAATATTTGAATTCGAGTATAATAATTGTTTTAGTATAAAAAATATTAATTTGTCACTATTTTAAAAATAAAAAAAATAGTTCTTGCTATATATTTGTAATTTTGTAGTACAATATTGATAAAAATATAATGACAAGTTGACAACTGCTTTGTTTAGACATAGTTGAGGATGAATTTCTTATGATATTGTTAACCGTATGGTAAATTAATCAATTATAACTTGGGCATTTTTATAATATCTTAGGACTACCAAAAGAAGTAGCTCATTTCAAAATCATTACATATATTTAATTTTCAATAGAGTCGCTACTATGAATGAACGAAAGACGTTCTGAGATTAAAATGAAATACGACCATCACACTGTAAATAGAATCAATACATCATTAAGGATGAAATGAGAATACTTTTAGAAATTTAAAAAAGTCTTTTGTAAATAGTTGTCATCTGATTGCTCAAAAAATGAGAGATAATATCGAACTTAACAAACAACAAACATCATCCTATAAATAAAGATTATTAATTCAGAAAATTATTTATAATTAGATACTTCTTATTAGCTAATATCCGTTATACTTTTTGCATAACTTTAGTTTTGATATGACAAAATATATACAAATACACACTTATCCATTCATAGCTAATTATGAAAAGCATGAAGAAAAAAAGATAATTACAATTATTACATGATTTTTTTAGTAAATACATCAAAAAGAAAAAGTGCAAAAGAACAAATCTAGGGCCAAATGTAATAAACCTTGGAAAATAATGTTAGCATAACAACATTTATATCTATGCACTATCTACAATATCTACAAAGATAAATGTAACAAAAAATTAAAAAATAATAAAATGACAACATAATAGCAATATAAAAATGTAGAAATAGCAAAACATGACATCAACAATGGAATAAAATTCTAAAACATGTCGACAACTTAAATATAGCAAATCAAGTTAAAGTATATTTTATTACTAATTATTAAAAATTCAAAATTACTCCAGTCTAAATTCTTAATACTTTAACACTTTTTAAATTAATTTTAATTAAAATCCTTTGGATGTTAATTTTACAAAACTAATTAAATCATAAAATTAATTTTGTAAAAATAAATATCAAATTTTTGAAAATTAGATTTTCTATGATCAACTAGTTTTTTTGTTTGATAATACATGGTCAACCCATATCATTTTAAAGTCAATTTATATCATTTTGTGATTAACCATATATCATTTTATAATTAATTTTCTATAATACAAGAATTTTGTAAAATATATACTTTTTTGTTTTTTTACTTGATATTTAAGATATTGTGTGATTAACCACTGTACAAATTAGTGAGATTTATATTATTTGATACATTTTTTATTTAGTTTTTTTACGGTTAATCATATATTATTTTATGGTCCGTCATATATTCTGTCTTAATCTATTATTTTAAAAAAGGAAGCGATAACTTGGATTGGGAAAACAAAAGTTTTCATGTTAAACTATAAAGATAACCTTATCTACTGGTTATAGGTTTTTTTTTTTTAATTTCAATCTAAGCAATAATTTATATTTTAATCCAATGACTAAAAAATTGAAGGCATCTATACCTTCAGAACATTGTAAAAACCCCCTCATATTATCGATCAATGCAAACTTTTTTTTTCATACATAATTGGGGAAGAGGAATGCCAATTAGGGAACGCAGAGTCTCGAACTTAAAACCTACATAACTTGTGAAGTAATTTGGATATCATGCCTTACACGGACAACTATATATATATATGTGTGTGTGTGTGTGATAGAGTTTGAATTACTAATTAAAAAATGTGAAATTTAGTGAGATAGATATAGACATCCCATTGCAAAATATACATTAATTTCAAATTTGACTATATATTGAAATTAATTGCCATGTTTATGTATTTCTTTCTCTATTTATAGATGTACATAGTGGAATTATTTGAAGACGGTATAGGGTGTTCATGCCACATTGCTTGTGGCTAAATCCTTACAAGCATGCAGTAAAGGATACGATGTACAGTCCCCCTTCTTTCCCTATCCCTTAGTTATAATTAGCCAAGAAATTAAACGATGGTATAAGTGTAGGTGATTCATGCTTTGAATTTTTTTATTGGACATTTTCTTAATTTTTTTACATTTTTTGGTGTAATATAAAAAATTGAATTAAATTTTATTATACTTAAGCCAATTACACGTACAACTAAAGAAACTCGGTTTCATTTTCGTATTATTATACGAAATATGATGATAATTTTTTGTTTCTAGTTTAATTTATTAATCAATTTGATTATACATACAATTTATTAGCATTTGACTCTATTATGTGTATTATTCAAAATATTTTTTTTGAGAAAAAGAATAATTTTTTCATTCATTCAGTGTTAAAAATACATCTTAATTAACAAGTAATATAAAACAAAGTACAATTAAAAAGTAACAAAATAATACAACGTATATTTTTTTTTCTTATTTGAATTAAAGTTTAAAATCAAGCTTTTTTTAGAAGCAAAAATAGAATAATTCAACCGAAATTCATTATAAATTCAAGTTTTTGATCAATTACGGGATTAAAAAAGAAAAATCAACTTCCAATTTACTTGGATGTTTACTTGTGTATTTATTTGTTTATCCATGTTCTGACTAACTTGCATTTTTCATATTAAGTAATAACAATCTAAACCACATTCTTAAAAGATAAATATATTTGTTAATAATTAATCTTTCGTTCATAGTCTAATGCTTTGGCATTTCAAATGTCTTAATTAAATTCTTAACACTGTGTCTTATGCTTTTGAAATTCGTAAAATAAAGATAAATATCATTATCAACTTAATATAGATTTGTTTTCATGAAAACTCTTGCTAGAATAATACCCACATTATTTGGTCGATCGATGACTTGATATGTGGTCCTGTAATTGTAGTTAGAATTGATTAATGAGGAAGACATTCCAGGTCTTTTCAGGGTTCTTATCTACTACTTAATTTTTTTTTAAATTTCGCCACAATAACAATTCATATTGTTTTTTAGGTGGTGCATAATGGTCAACATACACGAGCCTGGTAATTTTAATATCTTTATTTATTTTTATTATTCTAATGGTATAACTCCCTTCGAAACATATATATGTTAAAGGTTCATTAGAGTTGGAACTTATATTAATCTCAAAATCATATAAATTTACATATATAAAATGTATATAAGTTATAAGCTAATTAGATAAACAGTCCGTTGGTTTTAATTGAACGTATGATCATATATTTCTACTGCAATAATCCTACTTCATCAGCAGCAGCAGTTCCATGGTCTATTAGTATTAAGAACTATAATATTTACAATTTTTTAATTTTTAACTTTTTGAGTTTAACAAAAATAATAATAATAATATGACCAGTTATTTATAATTTTTATATCATTTATATTTTAGTCGAAATCAATAAAAAAAAAAAGACATGAGATATTTTAAAAATAACTCATCTTAGATCATATATATAAATGCATGATTTTAATAAATTTTGATCAAAATGCACATTATATTAATAAAATTAAAATTAATTGACTAAATTATTTTATTTTTATCAAATTTAAAAATTAGATAAATTTCCAAAAAGAAAACAACACAAAAGTTCTGATTTTTATTTATTTTTTTATTTTTTTTGCACTCATAGGCCTGTTCTATTGTTTAAAACTTACAAATGAAGTAAATATTCCAACCTATTTTATGCCGATTTCATTAAATGAAAAATGTGCATCTCTTACATGTCATGATTCCAAGATCCCTTAAACGACGACCTTTTGATTGCTTGCTTTTCAAGTAAGGTTGAACGCATACAGCATGCTTGATTGTATTTGACCTGATGATTGAACTTAATGATCAAGGAAACATTGCATAGTACAACAGCATATGAAAATTAACGTAATGCTCTTTTTTTTTTTCAGGAATTGAAAATCCTGAAACCTGCACAATGAAAAAAATTATGAACGATGCAAGATTGGGGCAATAATTAAAAATATATATATATTATTTATTTAGTAATTGAAAAGAATCTGTCCACTTAAAATTTCATTTCATAATTTCATTCATAATTATTTGCATACAAATGAAAATTAATCGGTTAAAATTAATAGATTAAAATTGGATTTGTGAATATCAAATTTAGTACTGATAATATGTATAAGCAAAATAAGTAAAGGCTCAGTTGATATATAAACTGACTTGAAAATATTTTTGTTTTATTTAAATAAAAAAAAAAACTTGAATGGACACACTATGATTATCTAAATTTTGATGATATAATATGTCCATATTATTTATATAATTTTGTTTGTTGTTTATTAATTAGATTGTTTGAATTTAATTTGTAGCATTATTTATTTATAACTTTTTTATTTTTTATATGGTTGGAGTCCAACAAATCGTGGGCTACACAATAGGGATAGCAATCTCTTTAACATTTACCATAATAACACGATAACTCCCACTAATATTGATGGAACTCAAACTTAAGAGTTCCATAGTTATTTTTCACAACTGATCAGACTACTTTTAATTGACATAACTTTTTAATTTATGTAATGTGTGGTCATGTTATTAGTATAAATTGAATGTTTAAACAGATTTAAAGAATATAAAGCTAGTTTTAATATTGTTCAGGATGATAAGATCCAGTATCCATTGCATATTGAAAATAGGTGATTTAATGTTAGACTAGTTCCATATTTTTTTGTGTGTGTATATATATATATATATTATATATATATATTAGCAGTAATATAGCAGAAAATTACAGGAATATATTAGCAGTAATGTGATTCAAGTAAATCATATCAAGGATATATTTTCTAACATGTTTATATATTCAAGTAAAGATGATTTTTCTTTAATTAGTTTGAAATTGTAATGAATGTATTATCCCAATTTTTAAGACTCTTTTATATTGATTCATTTTCTATTCCATTCATTTTAATAAATGAATTGTTTTATGCTATATTTGAATATAAAAGATTTGAGTATAAATTTAAATTTAAATCAAATTTCTTATTTGAAAATTACATAAATTTGTATTTATGATAATTTTAAAAAAATTAATGATGAATGTAAAAGTTTCTTTAATAAAGATTTGAAATGACATGTAACTACGTGATATTTAAAATCTTTATATTTAAAATTTTAAGATTTTAAGTCAAATATTTACATCAAAATACACTCTTAAAGAATTTATTACCCATATCAAATATATTATATTCAACGGTTAAATTTATAATACATATGATATACATTTACATTTTTATTTTTCATATCTAAAATATTTGATATATACATCACAAATCTAATTATTTGTATAATATACATGAATTAGATAAAAGTTTTACCTTTTAATATGTATGAAATTAAACAAAAAATTGTAACGCAAAAGATTGAATTAGTGGTATAAGGTTTCATTTATTTTTCTGTATAAGCAAGTATGGAACAGAATAGAATAAAGATAAATTTGAATAGAGATAAAGAGGTTAAAGTAAAAATATATAATTTTCAAAGGTAAATATTAAATTTATATAAAAATTTTAAAGTAAACTTTTGAAAAAAAAAATTAGGGAAACATAATCGAATTGTCATTGGACGAAATTTTTTTGAGTCAGCACCTGTAAAATATGTGTAAAATTAGTTTCATAGTTAAATATGGTATACTTAATAATGGTGTAATAATATCTCGTGGATTTATTTTAAAAAAAAAAGAAAAATATAATAAATTTTATATAATAATAACCCTAGTCCGTGGAGAATTGTCGTTGGATGTGTGGCGTTTTTGAGGGACCATATTTAATTAGATGATGATGCCTTTAGGACCCACCTTTTGATTAGGATCTGTCGTCTTAAAATTAGAGGAACAGTTTATGCATGCATTATGCACAATCGAATTATCATTCCTTTATTTTGTTTTTTACTATAAAAATAAAATTTATTTCAAAGAAATATAAAAAAATATAGCTGATTATTCAATAAAACACTGAATGGCCATCTGAGCCGCCCATTTTACAGACTTTTCCTCCCTACCATCTTGGACTCTTGACTTTTTTTATTTTTCTTTTTCAATCTATTTCTCATAATTTACAACATCCTGACTTTTTGGTTTTATTTTAAGAATATTTAAAATAGCAATTGTACAATGTAAATATTCGTAATACTTGGGGTTTTAAAAAACATATATTTTTGGATAGATGCGTTGTTTGCTTTTAGTGTGTTTTATTTTACTTGCATAATTTAGATGATGTGATTTTATTTTGATATCATATTGTTTTATTTTGAGGTGAATATTTAAATGTTAGATAATTTTATTTATTTATTATATTAAATGTTAAAAAATAATTTATGAACTAATATTTGTTGGTTCAAATGGGAAGGAGTTTAAATTTTTTTAAATAAAGTTTTAAGTTTGAATTTTATGTATAAAAAAATTTAAAATAGTTGGAGGTCTTATAGTTAATGAATATCAGAATATTAGATAAAAAAACTGATTTATCAACATAGTTAAAATATATTATCATGATCAATTACAATCAAAATTATAATTTGTTCATTAAGATGTTATTCTAACCAATAACTCAAGTACATAAATAATTCAAATAAACCAACAAATAACGAGTAACTCAATAATGCCATTATGAAATTCAAGATTTATTTTATTTTATTTTGAAGTCTCAATTTTGATCACCGGACCAAAAACATAATAATAATAATAATAAACTCTGATTTGAAAAACTGGTAATTGTCTAATTGATGTTAAGGACTAAAAAGTTAGCTGATGGATGTCAAGGGCCTAAAGTTCCGATTGATGATAACTTTCATCACTTAATGCGGTAGGAAAGGGGTTTAGTACATTATTAATACTATAACTTTAGTTTATGTTTTATTTTGGTATTAAATTTTTTTTGGTATAAAAAGTTTTATTTTTATTTTAACTATAAGTATCATGAACATATTCGATTAAATTAATATACATAACAGTCGAAATAAATATATTTTTAATATATTCACTATATAAATATCTCGGCTTAATTATTTTGTGGGTTCCATAAAATAATTTTTTTAAAAATTTTATTTTATGAGGCCCACAAATAAATTTTATTTTATAGGGTCAATAAGATAATTAAACTGTTTAATGAGATGCTTACATCGTAGATATACTAAATATATGTTTATTTTTATTGTCAAATATATTAAATTTGATCGGATATATTTGAATACTTTAACTTAAAATAAAAATAAAATTTTTGAAACTGAAAAGAAAAAAAATAAAATTTTAATATTAAAATGAAATATGACATAAAATTATGATACTAACAACGTAACAAATCTGGTAGGGAAGTGAAAAGAACAACCACTCAATGTAATCAAATTCACATTAACTCATAAATCAACCTAAAATGGATGACCCACATACAAATTAAATTGATTCTAGGATAAAACATACTAACTGTGAGATTAAGTTGCTAAACCCACTTCGTTTTATTTTATTTTTTTGAACAATGCTTAACCCATTTCACAATTTATAATAAGCCATACTTTGATTAAGACATCAAGTATTAAACCAATTTAAAAAAAAATTTAGTTGACAATATCTTTTTTTTTTGAAAAAAATGGTGTTTGAAGTAAAAAATTCTCCAATTGAATGCATTGTTATTTATATTTTTGGCTAATATTATTTTATTAGTTTATTGTTATAAGATTCATGATTGTTAATTGTTAATATTAGTAAAAAACTATTCATATCATCACGAATTAAACAGGCAATTCCCTCTAAGTTAAATGCTTCTAAAAGTGTTAGAAATTTACCAAAAAGAAAAGATAAAGCACCCATTATGCCTTTTTAAAGTGAAAATTTTATCAAAAATGCTAAGCAAGCAATGATAGAATTATTATCAGAGAAACAAAATAATAATCACCATGAAGGCCGCCTATTTGAGTTTGGGTAATTATCACCATTGTTATTATTACTATTATTATTGGTTATGACAGGGAAAGGCAAAGGCAAAGTAGATTGAAAATCTTCTTCAAGGAATTGAAATAAAAAAAAAAATGAAAGCAATGATGAGAAAGAGAAAAGAAAAAGATGAGTCTGCTTCCAAAGGCTAACTTTGCAGAGAAGAAGCCAAAATTGTAAAGTGAGGACCCTCTTGCACTTTCTTTTGATTTGACACAAAACACAATTTTTTTTTTCACTTAAAAAAAAAAAAAATCCCATTTCTTCTAAATTCCCATACATCCATAGAGATGGTAGGCCTCTTGCCTTGCAAAATGGGGGGCCTTTTTTCTCATTAGTGGGGTTTGGTGTATTTTTTGAGATGGAGAGGTTGATGAATTTTTGCTTGTCTACTTTCTTTCAATTTATTTTATTTAATTCTTTTTGCTTAATTTAATTTAATAATGTTTTCATATATTTAATTTGATGCTAATTGTAGTGTAGCCCATTATAGCTCAGTTTAAAGATATTGTTTTTTTTTTAATTTTCTTAGAATTTAATTTAAAAATAAATAAAAGACAAATATATTTTAATCAAAATAAAGATTTTATATACTTTATGCTTCACAATGATACTAAACAAACTTATATTTAAACAGCATAAGCAATATTGTTTATTTAGTTCTTTTGGTTGGATACTTATGTTTATAATTTTATTAACCGGATTCAATCTAATGTCGGTATTGCATAATTTAACATGCTATTGGATGTATTTATTGTTAACACGTTCACGGATTTTGAGAGTATTGACCCACCTATATATATGAATTTATAAATGAGCTTGAGTCCATCTAATATAAAATCAATTGACTTATATTAAAACTCAATTTACATCATTTATTAGTCACTTCATTCATTTGTACTTTTCAATGTGGGATATATGTATTTTCCAACATTCTCCTTCAAGTGTAATTAAGTCTGAAACAATTACACTTGCCAATATATAAACGGGCCGCACCCAACCACAGACACTTTCCAAATTCAAATACAATAAGGTTTTACATATGAACCCGGGATCACTACTTTGATACCATGAAAAATAAAATTTAGAGAAAAAAAAAAGAAAATTTAAGGAAAATATTTTTCCATAATATTTAAAGAAGGGTTACATCATTTATATATACACATAGAAATTCTAATCACAACCTAATTAGGAATAGAATAACATCCTAAATAGAATAAAAATTTTATTCCTAATTGTATACAAATATTTACTTCATAATATATACAATAAAAAATATTTACTTTCTCAACACTCCCCCTCAAGTTGGTGAATATATGTCAATCATTCCCAACTTGTCAAGTGAGTTGTAGAACATCTTTCTGGATACAGCCTTTGTGAGGATGTCAGCTAGTTGAGTCCAAAAAGAAACAAATGGAAGATCAATTGTTTCTTAGTTCAGATGATCTTTTATGAAATGTTTGTTAACCTCTACATGCTTAGTTCGATAATGTTGAACTGGATTGTTTGCAATTGCTATGGTTGCCTTGTTATCACAATGTAACAACATAGGCTTCAGATGTTTTAATCCCAGATCCTGAATAATTCACCTTACCCAGAGCAACTCACATAATCCATGAGCCATTCCTCTAAACTCAGCTTCAACACTTGACCTTACTACAATTTTCTATTTCTTACTTTTCCAAGTGACTAAATTATTTTCAATAAACGTAAAGTACCCGGATGTTGATTTTTGATTAGTCCGATCTCCAGCCCAATCAGCATCAGTATAGCCAATAATTTCATAATCTTTATTCCTCCTAAAGAATAACCCTTTATCTGGAGAAGACTTTAGATATCTTAATACTCGGTATACTGCATCCATATGTTCTTTACTAGGAGAATGCATGAACTGACTTACAACATTTATTGCATAAGTAATGTCTGGTCGAGTATGAGATAGGTAAATCAACCTTTCCATTAACCTTTGATATCGATCTTTATCAGTTGGAACTTGATCTCTTAGGACTGAAAGTCCATGGTTAACTTCAATTGGAGTCTCGACTGGCTTACAATCAAGCATGTTCGTCTCTGTCAGTAGGTCCATTATGTACTTTCATTGGCAGAAGGAAATTCCTTGAGCTGATCTTGCAACTTCAATTCCTAAAAAATACTTCAAGTTACCCTAATCCTTAAGTTTAAACTCAGATGCTAACTGTCTTTGCAAGATTGTTGTCTCACTCGGATCATTTCCAATAACCACTATATCATTAATATATACAATCAGTGTAGTGACTTTACCTAACTTCTGTTTGATGAATAATATGTGATCAACATCACTTTGCTTATATCCGAGCTTTCTCATGAAAGTTGAGAGTTGTCCAAACCATGCTCAAGGCGATTGCTTAAGTCCATACAATGCCCTTTTTAGTTTGCATACTCGGTCAGTACATTTAGTTCTGGGTGGTGGATCCATATACACTTTTTCATCTATGGTTCCATTCAAAAATGCATTCTTCACATTAAATTGTCACAATGGCTAGTCCATGTTAGCAGTTAAGGAAATAAGAACTCGGATGATGTTTATTTTTGCTATTGGGGCAAATGTATCTTCATAGTTAATTCCATACTTCTGAGTATACTCCTTTGCTACCAACCGAGCTTTATACCGATTTATGCTTCCATTTGAACTGAGTTTGACAATAAATATCCACCTGCACCCCACTATTTTCTTTCCTTCAAGAAGAGGAACAAGATCCAATGTTCGGTTCTTCTGCAATGCCTTCATTTCATCATTCATGGTTTTCTTCCAATCCGGATCATCTAAGGCTTCATGCACATTACTCGGAATAGATACAGTAGATAATTGATTTACAGTAAATGCATATGAGTTAGACAAATGGTTAGTTGATACGAAGTTGTTGATAGGGTATTTAGTTTTGGTATGAAGGTCTGGATTATATTATTTTTTCAGAACCCCTCTATTGATTTTAGAAGGATAACGAGGCTCAGTATTTAGAGTTACTAAAGGAGACAAGTTTACCTTATTGTGCACATCTGCATCCGGAGTTTCTTCAGCTTCTGGTGTGGGTTGGGAAGATGTATTATCTTGATTACTCGAATTTTCTTCTATGATCTATCCGGGTGAGATGCTCAAACTTAGAACATCAGATGTCTATGAGATGCTTAGAACGTTTGGGAGACTCGGAGTCAAAACACTCAGAATGCCATCTTCAACATTCGAACCACTTAGAATGCTATCTTCAAATTCAAAGAGGTTTAGATTTTTCTCCCCCTAAAGAGAGAGCACTCAAAGTGGAAGAAGAAAGGAGAATTTTTATGAAATCAAACATCCCGAGTGACATACATCTTCTTTGTATTCAAATTATAACACTGATATCCTTTTTGTAGATCTGCATAGCCAATAAATATACATCGGATAGCTCGAAGGTCTAATTTGTCGAGTGTCTGATGAACATATGCCTAGCATCCAAAGACTTGGGGCTCAAGATTATTGAGGGGTGGAGATATAACAAGTTCCTAAAGTTTCTGAAGAGGTATTTTAAAATTGAGTACTCTTGATGGTGTCTGGTTTATGAGGTACACAGTGGATTGAACAATCTCTCCCCAGTATTCTTGAGGAACATTCATGTCAAATAATAATGTCGAAAAACTTCTAATAACTATCAGTTCTTCCGTTTGGCTATACCATTCTGTTAAAGAGTGTCGGCACATGATGTTTAATGGTAAATGCCCTTCTCGTGGCAGAAATCATTTAAAATTGAGTTAACATACTCCCCACCATTGTTAAACTACAAGACTCAGATTTTACTCTGGTATTGTGTAGCCACCATTTTATACAGGTCCCAGAACTTGGAGCACACATCTCCCTTATTTGAAAGTACTGATACCTAGGTCATCCGGGTACATTCATCAATAAATGTTATGAAATATCGAGCACTAGATAAAGTAGGAATCTGAGCAGGTCCCCATACATTAGAATGAATGGTCATAAATGGAGTTGAATTTTTATTATAACTCAGTACATAAGAAATCTGGTGGCCTTTTGCCAATTCACAAATATCACATTTGAATTCTGAGTCTGTGAAAAATAAATCTGGTTTTATTTGTCTAAGATAATGAAAGGAAAGATAACCAAGATGACGATGCCACAAGATTACTTGGTCTTTACTCGAGCAACTTCCACTAACCCTATTTACTTGACATGACTTATGACTTGAATCATCATGCAACTCAAAATAGTATAACTTTCCATGTTTAACATTAGAGCTAATAATCTGGTGCATTGCAATGTCTTGAAATACATAATAATTAGGCTAAAATTTGACAGTGCAATTCAAGATTTCAATGATTTGGCCAACAGATAATAGATTACAAGAAAGAGATGAAACAACAAGAATAGTATCTAGATTAAGACAATCAGAGTTAGATACTGATCCTTCATGAATGACCAGTGCTATGCCTCCATTAGCAGTTAGAATATTTTATTGGGTTAATGGGCGGATGGATGTAAGATGGTGAGTGGAGTTTTTCATATGATCAGTAGCACTTATATTAATAATCCATGTATTGTTTCGAGTAAGATTTGTCATACATGATGTTACATCAAGATCGCCACTTGGTTTAGTACCACTAAAGGTAGTAATTGCAGCCTTTTTGAGCTTTTTATGAGGCTTTCTATTAAAATCCCACCATTCTGGATATCCTAAATTTTTATAGCACCATTCCTTGGAGTGTCTAACTTCACCATAATGAGTACAGGTGTATGTGATGGACTTAGTATTTTCCTTTTAAACTAGGGATGAGTCTGAGCTACTACAAGTACACAATGGTCCGACAATATCTTCGAATCTTCCATTGTATGTCGCTGGTTGTGATCCCTCCATACATATGCATAACTAGAGTCGAGATCAAGAGGTGGATCATTTTGAAGTATTTCACTTTAATCATTATTAAATTTCGAATCAAGCCCAGCTAGGAAAATATGTATTTGAAGTCGGGAAATATGTTTATGGAGTGATACTACTCCATTAACATCCTCCCCTTGTGCATACGTTCGGACATCGATTTTCTAAAATATTCCAATCAGTTCATTATAGTATGCAGGTAATGGCTTACCATTCTGACGTGTTGTGAATGATTTTCGGTTCAATTCAAATAACTAAGTTTCGTCAGATCTATCATAGAAGGTTTTTGAGACAGTATCCCATATCTCCTTTGTTGTTGGAAGACAAATGAATCTCTGCATCAATGTCGAACTCATGGAGTCAATCAACTAACTTTTAACTTAATTATTATCAAGGAGCCAAGTTTCCAATGCTTTATCTCCTGTTGGTGGCTTTGGCATAGTGCCATTAAGAAAGCCAAATTTATTTCTAGCTTCAATTCGCATCTCCATGATCTGTGACCATAGAGTATAGTTCGTATCATCAAGAATAGTTCCTGTAGGAAAGGAAGAATTATCTTGAAGGGTTTGAATGAAATTGGGTGTTCCATGGGATACGATGGATGTATTTTCGATATTCATGATTTTGAAGATTCAAAGAATTCAAAGGAAGAAAGAAAAAATACGATTTTAAGAATTCGATAAAAAATTCGATTTCAATGGGTATGCTCTAATACCATGTTAACACGTCCATGAGCTTTAAGAGTGTTGGCCCACGTACACATGTGGACTTATAAATAGGGTTGAGCCCATCTAATATAAAACTAATTGGCTTGTGTTAAGACTCGATCTATACCACTTATTAGCCACTTCATTCATTTGTACTTTTTCAATGTGGGATATATGTATTTTCCAACATTTGTCACATTCTTTGTTAGGCTTAAATGTATTGTTTTGTAGAGACTTTTTCTTTGGGTTTGAAATATTGTATTAAATAAATTTAGAGCTATATGTAAAAATTTATATTCAGGATTCAATATCCTTAATGAAAAATTGATTTATTAAAAATATTTGTAAAAATTGACACAATATATACTTCATTTTAAGTCATCATCACTTTGATTTAATGGTCAACTTATAGACAAAGTAGAAGATTCCATATCAAGTTCTCCATCTTTGTCTTTATCCTTTTAAAAGATATACACCTTATTTTAATTTTTTTTAATGTTAATCATAAAAAAATTTGACATTAAAATTTTAAATCATACTACATCTAAATTTCTATAATTTTAAATATAATTTCATTTTTAATTTTTAAATTGATACGCTCTAATACCTTTAATTCCTCAAAATTATACATGCTTTTTTGCTACAATAATAATAGCAAAATTGCGGTAATTATATTTTAAATAATGCAATTTATATCCTAGGAAGCAATTGGACTAAATTCTTAAGTTCTTGTGTGTATATATATATTCCTTTATAATATAATGGAATATGCTTGGTTCATTTTTATTTACCAATGTATCTCATGCTTTTGCATTTTTCCCTTCTAGCCATTATAAGGCAAGAAAACAACATTTTGCCAACTTGTCTTCGTTTAGAGAGTGATAGATCTTTGCGATACCCACAAACATATGGGATATTAGTTATATAGTAAAAGTAAAGTATCCTTTCCATAAGAATTATTTATTTATTTATTTATAATATTAATCCCTTGATGGATATGATAGAAATATGTTATTGAGAGAAAGTCTCTCTATGGTTAAAGTGCTTACGGTGTAGCACTATGTGGCATTGTACTTAACCTAGCTTTTTTACAATTTCATCCTTCTAACCAACATAGCCATAATCACCTTGTTTATCACCTATACATTCTATTAACTGCACCTCATCCTAACCTTCAATAACTCAACCATATACACTGTGGTCATTGAAATCTCTCCAGTTATGGCTATGGTGTTAACTCTAAAGTTGTCAATATGGCTCTATTCAATAATGAATGTATAAAGGGAGCATGTTTTGACGATAAGAGTGTCAAAGATTCCTTCAACAAAACTAGAAGCAAACAAAAATCTCTTGGTTTTGTTTTCGATCTCATCATGGCTAAGAAGTGCCATCTATGTGGATTATTCAACCATATTACTAAGAATGGTTATGGTCCTTGGCTCCATAAGGAACCAATATGAAAGGCAATGCTTCACCCTCTTATGTCTATGAAAGTGGGATTATCTATAGTTGTGCTTTTCAATTTCACTAAAAAGCTTCCTTTAACTACTGTCTCCATTCCTAAATTATGTATTCTCCACCTGCTACCTAGTGTGAGTCCTAACAGCAGCACACTGATAAAGTGTAATAGACAAGGTGAAGCTAATGATCACCTGTAAGATTCTGATAGTCGGTGGCTGTAGAAAGGTAGTGATGGAAGAAAGGATGCTACTTTGAAATTTGTTATGGATAAAATTGATAGGCTGAATTCTATGAGGAAGGAGATAATGGTCTAGCAAGGTGAAAAAGCCTAATCATATGTTGAGTTCTCTCCTTTTAAAGCCAGTCTATTTAAGCCTGAAGAAGGCCCAAGTTAGTTTATTATCTTAAATATTAGCAACACTTCAAAGACATGCTCGAATGAAATTGTTTCTCTTACTGAAAAATTGGAAAATGCAATGCTCATAATGGAGTCTCTGATTGTCTGTAATTCTAATGAAATAGCCAAGCAAAGTAGCGTAGACATAGGAGTTAAATTGACTAAGCCAAAGAAAGACTCCTCAAAGAACAATGTTGACTCATCCAGCACAGTTTAGATAGTTAGGCTTCTGCTTTATTTTGTTTACTTTAGGTTAGTTATAATTATTTACTTTTACGTTTAGGTCTTATGTTAGTAGAAGTAAAATTAGTGACTGACTTGGTTGCTGGTTAGTGGGTCTATGCCTTTTCTAAAATCTTTTCTCTGCTTAATGAAATTTGGTTTGGTAAAAAAAAATATTTATTTATTTATATATTAATTTTATTTTAATTTTTCTAAGACTATAATTAATTTAAGTTAAATTTTAAGAAATTAAAATTAACATATCAACTAACAACAATGAAAAGAAATACTACTGCTCAAAGGAAATACTAATAATGATTAAAGAATTAATTCTCTGCTCTATGATTGAGCACTTGACATTCAATACATCTAGTTAATAATTGCATACTTGAGTCCTCTTAAAGTACCAATCAATCTTTTTTCAAGTAATGATTAGCTAAATTTGTAATTATTAATCAAATCACTCAAGAATTGACTTTCATCATGCTCTTAATTAAGATACATTGATAATAATAAAAACTATTAGGCACAACCCATGAGATTTAATTAACTAAAGTTATCTCTAATTATGAATTAGTCAAACTCTTATTTATGTATCCATTAGAAATACTAATTCACATTGCACATTCCTAATTACAATCATGTTATTAGTGGTTAATCAATAACAATCATAAAACAAAATACTCAATAATAAGTTTTGAAGAGAATAATAGTTTCTTATTGATGTCAGCTGTTAAGTTATACAAAAATATATATAATGTACAATTACAAACTAAACTAAGAGAAGATAAGTATAGAATAACAAATATAGCTCATATAAAAATAATACATAACAAACTCATAACTCTAATTATAAATAATAGGCCCCTTCAAGTTGATAGTGGAGAGCAATGTAACCAAAGCTTGTTTCAAAAGTGAATAAACAACGGAGTCAATAGGGGCTTTATTATGAGATCTGCCAACTGATCAATAGAGGAGATAGCAGATATAGTGAGTTCTTTATGAGCTACTTATTAATAGATAAAATGAAAATTAATTTTTACGTGATGAGTTCGAGTATGGAAAATTGCATTAAACGACAGGAAAACAACACCTAAATTATCATAGAAAATGTAAGGTGGTGTGAATAATGATACAACCAATTCAGTTAACAAGTGCTTCAACCATTTGAGTTCCATGCTTACATCAGCTACTGCATGAAACTCAGATTTAGTGGAAGACTTAGCTACTGTCTTCTGCTTTTGGAATTCTAGGCAATGAGATTGGTATTGAAATAAATGAGAAAACCACCTGTTGACCTCCTATCATATGGGCATCCTACCCAATTGGTGTCTGAATATGCAGTTAAAGAAAAGGAGTTGCATTTGATGAACAACAAGCATTGGTCAGATGTCCCTTTGATATAGCACAACACCCTCTTTATAATTTTAAAATGATCACCAGTGGGCTTATCATATAGTGACATAGTTAATTGATCGAGAAATAAATGTTAGGTCGGGTGAGTGTTAAATATTGTAGACTGCCATAAATTCATCAGTAAAGAGAGGTATCATTAGTTGATAAGAGGTGGTCCTCTGACGTGAGGCGAGTAAAAGCCACTATTGGAGATGGACATGGTTTACAATTAGAAATGCCTATAGTGGTCAAAATTTTGGTAATATAAGAAGACTAAGACAAAGAAACACCTATGCTAAATTGAGAAACCTGTATGCCAAGAAAGTAGTGTAGGGGTCTTGAGTTGTGAAGTAAAAAGGTAGTAGATAGCTTACAAATAAGAGAATCTAATAACACTTAATTATTACTAATTAGAACAACATCATTAATATAAACTAATAAGAAACATGTATTGCCATTTTTTTCTATAAATGAAAAGAGATGAATCAGATGTAGAGCCAACAAAACTAATGGTGAGTAAGAAGGTACTCAATTTTTAAAACCAAGCTCGGGGCTCCTGTTTGAGAACATATAATGATTTGTGCAATTGACAAACATGATTGGGAAATTATTTATCCTCAAAGCCCTATAGTTAGACCATATAAACACTATTGATAAGATCCCTATGCAAAAAGGTATTGCTTACATTAAGTTGGTGAAGTGCCCAACCATGTGTAACTACAATAGAAAGGACTGTCCATATCATTATTGGCTTAATGACAGGGCTAAAGGTTTCTCAATAATCAAGTCCATACTCTTGTGAATATCCTTGAGCCACCAAACAGGCTTTATATTTATCAATTGTTCCATTCACCTTATGTTTAATTTTGTAAACCCAACAATTTCCAACAACATTACTTCCAAGAGGTGGAGCTATAAGTGTCTATGTCTTATTACAGCTTAGGGCATCCATTTTAAGTTGTATAATATGGCGCCACTTTGGAAGTTTCATGGCTTTAGTGTAAGATATAGGTTCAATATCAGGGGAAGAAGAGGAAGGATTAATGGTAGTGTGGAGGACAATGGGCTTGCAATTAAGAGTGGGTTGTCAAAGTTACATTGGATGACTTCAAATAGGTAGAGGTTATTGAGTTGAGGATTGGATAAAGTAGAAGATGGGCATAAATCAGTAACAAGATTAATTTCGGTAAGATTATAAATGGTTTGGTTGAGTGGTTAAGATGAATGAGTTAGGGAAAATAAGGATTGAGGGGAAGTGATAGTTTTTGATTTGGTGGTGGAGACTGAGGTAGAAGTAGGAGATAAATAAGGAAAGGAAGAGGTAGAGTTAGAATCAATACCTGATCTTATCAAGATATAGTGATCCACGAGATAAATGAGCTTTAACTAATGCGAGGAGGGCATGTTGACTAGCAGAACATTAGTTTTATGGATGGGTGAGTGACATTATGGAAAGAAAATTTTTTTTCATCAAATTGAAGATTTTCTTTGTGGATTTGTCTAGACAACGGTAACCTAAGTGAGAGGGAGAATAACCTAAAAAGACACATTGTTGGTATTAAAAAGAAAATTTATTTTTATTATATGGGCGTAAAAGAGGATAGATAACACAACCAAAAGTTTGAAAAAAAGAATAGTCAAGATTTTTATGAAATAATAGCTCAAATGGTGTTTTATTTTGCAAAGAAGTAGTTAGCATTTTATTAATTAAGAAAATGGTTATTTTAAAGGTAAATTCCCAACACTTAAACGGGGGCACCGCAATATCCTAGAAGAGTTAAGCCAATATCAATAATATTTATGATTTTCCTTTATGCAGTACCATTTTGCTCATGAATGTGAGGACATGTAACTTAATGAATATACTAGAATTGGCAAAATAAGTACCAAGAGGTCTATATTCACTACTCCAATCGGAATTAAATGTTTTGATTTTACAATTAAATTATTTTTCAATCATGATTTTGAAATTATTTTAAAATAGATGGTACATCACTTTTATTTTTGATAAGGAATAACCGAGTAAAAAGAGAATAATCATCTATACAAAATACTTAAAACCAAAAAAAGATAATAAGAGAGTAGGGCCCCAAACATTCGAATGAATAAGTTGTAAAGGATTAGAACTACGATGGTTTGTCAATGGTAAAGAGGTCCGATGAAGCTTCCTGAAACAACAAGCTTCACATTTATTTAATGTTATTTTTTAGAAGAGCAAAGTAATTGAAATGAATTAACTAAATGGCAGATAGTGGTATAGTTGGGATGTCCTAAGCGGGCATACTAATCCTCCAAGCTAGCAAGGTAAGCTTCGACAGTGAGAGCTTGCCTTTTTGGAAGCACACCATGCAACTTGTAAAGTCTAAGCTCAGTTGTCCCGTGAAGCACTATTTTTTTTAAGACCTGGTCCTTGACACAATAATGGTTAGGAAAAAACTCAAAGGAGCATTGATTATCAGTGCATAATTTTTTAACATAAATAAGTGGTTTTGTGATGGATGGAACATGCAAAACATCTTTTAAGTGTAGGGACTTAGAGATAGAAGGAATAATAATAGAACCAACATGTGTAATAAGTAAGCCAACACCATTACCAACATATTTGTCTTTACCCTTGTATTCTTCAATAATATTAAGAGAAGCTAAATCTATAGTGACATGATGGATTACACTTATGTCTGGGTACCATGAAGTTGAATGATCAGGAGTAGGATTCGGAAGAAGCCCAGCGGAAGGAGATGAAGATAATTCAGTCAGATATACTTGACTAAGTTGGAAAGAGTCTGATGAAGCCAAAGAAGGAGATAAAAAATGACCTCTAGATTAGAGAGATGAATCAAATAAAAGTTAACAGTTAATAGCAACAAGGTTCGTAAACCCATAGATTTGACAAGCAGTGATAGAAAAACCTCTGTGACCACCTCGTTGTTGAGAGCAACCTTAATTGACATGGCCAAGAGAATAAGAGGTGGGAGAAGCTGAAGAAAAATTGTGTCAGTGTACCATATTAGCCATGAGAACAGTAGGCTCTTGAGATTTTAAAAGGGTTCATAGGACACTAGTTGTCTATAAAGTTCATGGAATGAGGGAGGATATACTTGTTGCTCAAGAGCACTTATTATACCATTGTACTCAGTCACTAATTTTTGAAAAATTATTGCATTGAACTCGGAGGTGGAGATAGGCTGCCCAGCAAGTGACAATGAATCCAATATGGCCTTGGCTTGATATAAATATTTAGAAACAGATTTAGCGCCTTTGGAAAGATTATAAAGTTCAATGTGCAACTGGGTATGTTGAGCATAACTAATGACACCATAGACAGTAGCCAAAGCACACTAAACCTTTGAAGTAAAATTGAGGCCAATCAATTGAATATAAATCTCTTAGGTGATTAAAGAGAGTAACCATGAAAATAGTAGCTGATCTTTAGCATACTGGGTCGAATATTCAGGATTGAGAGAAGACTGATTGGTTACGGGATCGATAAGTTCTCTTGGTGGAGGTATTTCAGTCCATGGAAAATATCATGGAGATTATAATAGTTAAGAAGAGGGGTAAATTCAAGCTTCCAAGGAATATAATTTTTAGAAATTAATTTAATGGAGAAGATTTGTTTAACTTGAGTAGGAATAGTAGTAGGGATGAAAGGAGAAGGAGAAGCAATAATTGAAGAAGTCATGGAGGATGAAGAAGAACAAGAGGAAGAAGAAGAATTCATAAAGGTAGTCATTGGACTAAACTTTGATACCAAGTCAATAATAAGTTTTGAAGAGAATAATAGTTTCTCATTGATGTCATCTATTAAGTTGTACAACAATATATATAACGTACATGTATAAACTAAACTAAGTGAAGATAAGTATACATTAACAAATATAGCTCATATAAAAATAATACATAACAAACTCACAACTTTGTTTACTAATAACAAAAATAAACATGATGTGCAATAATATATGGGTAACTGAATTCAAATACTAAGATCAAGTGAGATTCATAATTCTTAGCAACAATCAAATCAACCTATCATATGAGCACTTAATATTAAAATCAAGATATCATAAGAAAACCCCATAATTCAATTACAAGTGAAATGAAAAAATTAAAGAAAATAATTATGATTCTTGGCTCTCAATCTTCTTCAATTTCTTATTCTCTTATAGAGTTTTTCTTGATTCTTCTTTGCTCTTTATAATGACCATTCTCTTGTGTGCCTCCCTTTTAGAATGTGTCTCCTTATACGTGTATAGGCCTCTTTTGTATACCCTTCTAGAATTATCGCTGAAATTCCCTTAGATTTTATTTGTCATTGGCTCACACATCAGCTTCCTATAGCTGGCATCTGGAGACCAGTGTTCGTCGCTCTACCTACAATCACAGCAGAAGCTACGGCTACTCAAACCTTGTGATCGTAACTCTCTTGCGTTCTCAACAAAAAGGTCTGACTCAAGAAAATCTGCAATTGCAGCCTTTCCTGCGATGGTGACAACAACTCTAGAATTGATCAACCTGTGCTTGCAGCTTCTCTTGTGACTGCAACTATAGCTAGCTCCCAAAATTCTCTTTAAATCTCTTCCTTCTGTTTTCTAATCTTTCATTTTTCTACGAGACAAAATAAAAACATAAAAGTTGACTACCTACACACCCTAATTACACCAAAACACACTGAACAAATAATATAAAAATACTATAATCCTAACATAATAAACAACGATATTAATAATATATATTAGTGATGATATTAGTGTTAAATTAGTTGGTGTCTCTGTTAAGATCGAATTAAATTGATTAATATTTAGTAAATTTTAAATAGCAATTGTTGAAAAAAAAAAGGTAACTAGCTAGATCAACCTTCTATTGAAAAAAAAAAAAAAAAGACAAGCTAAGATATTATTATTATTACTGTTAAAATTAGCTCCCATTCACCAGACAAAAGATGTTAGTGCCCACTTCCAACCTTACTTTTCCTTTTCCTTTTTTTTTCTTTCACTTTTTTTTTTTTCACACATAAACATAAGGCAAAATGCCACATTACTTACAAGTAGTGTTTAAACCTTAATTTACCAAATTCTTAGATTGAAAAAGGCAAGGCAAAAAATTCTTTTTAAAAACAAAACTTATCGATACTTATCATTTAAAAAAAAATTTCATCATTCATTAGTTATAAAATGGTCAATTTTTAACCGAAATATAAAAATTGAATTGACAGCGATGTCTATTAAATATAATATAAAAGTAAAAAAAAATTAAAAAAATTTCAAATTAATTCCATTATATATCTCCATCAGCTGGCCCTCAAGTTATGAAGGATCATATATACTATTTTAATTAAAAGTTATATATATATATATAATATGATTATCCTATATTTTAAATAATATAAAATTATTTTAAGATATACAGTGTTAATAAAATTTTAAATTTTATTTATATATTATTGTTATTATTTGTGAATATTATTTATTTATTTTATTCTAAAACTTTTATTTACATAAAATATTTATTTTAGGAGTTCTATTATTTTAATACATTAAAATTATTATCATTATCAATATTTAAATAGTATTATTATATTTATTATTTCATTGTTAACATTATTATTATTATTATTATTATTATTATTATTATGTGTTTTTGTGTTATGTGCATGTGTTGTATTTATTTATATAATATAATATAAAAAAAGGGGTCAAAAGTAAAAATTTAAGGTCAAACCCCCCTCTTTCTTTTTCTCTTTTCTTTTCTTCCCCCTGTTTTTTTTCCTTCTCCTTCCCGAAATCCATCACTGCGCAACCCAGCTCGTCAAAGCAACCACCACGACCACCACCAGCCAACGTTGACTCCCCTCACCTCCTTTCCTTTCGCTACGCCAGGTCACATTGATAGCCGCCAAAACCGCCAGAAGTAGCAACTGCACCAAGGAGCTGCCATTATTGCCGGTGGTGCTTCCGGCCATCTCAGCTCGCCTCTCTAGTCTCATATGAATCATTGAGCTTCGGTGAGTGTGATTCTGAGCTTCGTTTGAGCTCAATCCCTTTAGATTTTAGTTTATGTGTTTTAGGGTTTTGATTTTTTTTAGCTTGATATTATTTTATTTATGTTTTTTTGCTTTACAAATATTGTTCATGGCAACTTTAGCTTCTCAAAAATAATTTTTGTTCATTTTTTTTGAATTAATTTGAATTATGGGTAATTTTTTTATTATTTTAATATTAAAATATTGAATTTTTGATAATTATGTTACTTAATTATTTTTAATGAAAATTTAGTTAAATTAGTGTTATTTATTTGAGTTAATAATTTTAGAATTTAGTTAAATTAGTGTTGTGATGCCTCTAGAGTAGATAAAAGCTTTGCCTAATGGAGTAAATAAATTCATTATGTATTGTGATGCCTCTAGAGTCGGCCTAGGTTGTGTGTTGATGCAGAATGGTAGAGTGATAGCTTATGCTTCGAGGTAGTTGAAAAAGCATGAACAGAATTATCTTACTCACGACCTAGAGATGGTTGCAGTGATCTTTACTCTCAAGATTTGGAGACATTATCTGTACAGGGTGACTTGTGAGATTTTCATTGATCACAGGAGCCTTAAGTATATTTTTTAGCAAAGAGATCTGAATCTAAGGCAGAGGAGATGGTTAGAACTCTTGAAGGACTATGATTGTGAGATCCTTTATCATCCAGGCAAGGCTAATGTGGTAGCAGATGTCTCGAATAGGAAGTTGTAATAACCCTTAATTTTAAAATATTTAAATATAAATTGAGATATGCAGTGTTAATAAATTTAAAAGTTATCTTTATTTATTTTATTATTTGTGATTAATAATTACTATTTTTATGTTAAAATATATTTTCTACATAAATAATTGTTTTTAGAAACTTATTATTTTAAACATTTAAATTACATTATTGATTGTTAATTTTTTGAATAGTATTGTTTTAATAATATTAATTTTAGTGCATTATTATTATTTTTATTAATATACATTATTGGTAATATTAAATTATTTAATAATAATGGTTTATATTATTGTTATTTTTAAGTGTTATTATTAGTTTAATGTTTGTGTATATTATTGTGTGTGATGTGCATGTGTCTCTATATATATATATGTATATATATATATATATATATATATATATATATATATATATATATATATATATATATATATATATATATATATATATATGAGTATAATTATGTGCGGTGGAGATTTATTTAATATAAAGTTATATTATAAGGTTTTATTATAAAGTTTTAATAATATATATATATATAAAACGAAAGAAAGAAGGAAAGTTACAGAAGCAACTCACCCTCCCCCGTTGCCAACCCGATTTCTTCATCATTGGTGTGCCTCCCCATTCTTCACGTTGTTGACCACCTTCCTCGAGCCATCGTCGTCGTCTTCTTCCTCTTATCCAGTCACCGGTAGTAGCAGAAACATAAACAGTTGCAGCAAGAAGCTTTTCGATCGTTCTTCCTCCTCCGGCCACCTAAGCTTGTCGTTCCGGTGCTGTTCGACTCCCCTAGCTCTAGTCAAGTCGATACCGAGCTTGGTTCAAGCTCAAACCTCTTAGTTTGTGAGTTTTCTTGATTTTTTAGTTTTAAGATTTTAGGGTTTTTATTTTTTTTAGGTTGATTTTCGGTTGATTCTTGAAAACTCCCTTCACAAATATTGATCCTTGTAGCTTAATCTCTATGAAAATATTTTTTTTAATTTTTTGAATTTATTTGAATTTTGGTGAATTTTTTATTATTTTATTATTATTTATTTAATTTTCATAAATTAATTATTTAATTATAAATTTGGTTGATTTAGTGCTATTATATATTGTTATCAATTTTAGTGTTGAGAAAATAATTTTTGAGAAAATTATGTAAGTTTTAAAAATAATTTTATATTATGTAAATATTGGAATATTAAGTTAAATGTGTATTTTTATTGAAAATAATGTTTAATTATGTGTTTTAGATAATATTAGAATAATGTATGTTGATAAAATAATTTTAATGATTTTATATAATTTTTGAGGAAATTATTTAGTATTATGTGTATTTTGAAATTATTGGGTTAATTGTGAGTTTTTGTTAAAATTATAGTTAAATATTGTTTTTTAAATGGTTTTAGAATTATTTGAGGTAATAAAATGATTTTTATAAATTATTTACTATTTTTAACTAATTAAAACTAATTTTTGAAAATTATTTTCAAATAATATATTATTTACTAAATTGATAATTAAATGGGTTTTTAATTACTTTTAATATATATTTAGGCTATTTATGTTATTTGAATAGATAAAGTGAATTTTTACTATTTAATATTGAATTATTGAGAAACTTGATTTTTAATAATATTATATTGTTATTTTGGGATTTTTACTTTATTATTGTGAAAATAATTATATTGAGTGTTTTAATGTTTAAATATGCTATATTTTGATATTTTGAGGATATTTGTGGAGTTTATTAATTTTTAATATATTTATTATAATATTTGATTTTTGGTGGAATTGTGAACTTCAGTTGGGAAATTGTGTAGTTCAGGGTCTCAACTAAAGGTGTTGAGTATTTTGTGTTTAGAAGTACGTGTTCTTGCAGGATCGGCTCTACTTTTTAGTGGAGAGATGTTCGTTTTACAGAGGAGGCTCAGCCGAATTTTAGGTAGAATTCTTGTAAAACGTGACGTTGCGTCGATCCTGAGTTTCTGGATTTATTTGATTTCCGTATTCTTAGATCAAGTATCTCTAGAAGTATGAGTTAGATTTATTTTTATTTTGTTGTTATTATTTTATTGTTTAGTTGCACCGAGACCGATGCCTAGTGGACTGGGCCCGTCGAGCTAGTCCGTGGAGCGCAAACTTATGAGTTGTTATTTTATATATACATTGCGTTTAGGATGCATGTTTTAGAATATACATGTTTTGATTTGTATTTATTCATAAATTGTTTCATTAAAATGTTTAGTATATGTTAGGTATATTTTTGATATATTTCAAAATAAAGGCATGTTATATTTTTGATTTATACTTAAAATATCTTTAGTATATTATTGGTTTATTTTTGGTATATTTCATGGTTGATTTGAATTTATTTGACATATATATACTTGAAATATATTTAGTTTATTTTAGATATATTTTTGGTATATATATGGTTTATTTTGCTATTGTGAATGTTATTCTGCATTATTTATTTTCCTATATGAATGTTTTACTTAAATGAAGGATATCGATAGAACGTGCTACTTAGTCGGCAACACTAGGGTTGTGTACGTACCGGTGTGATAGATTTAGGGTTGAGTGAGAATCACTTATGGTGAAATATGATTTGATTAATTGATTGATTGAGATTTGATGTGATTGAATAGTGTGGTTATTGGAGCTCGATTGACCTAGTGTCTCGAGGCTAATCACATTGACAATCAGACTGCTGGAGCTCGGTTGACTTGGTGTCTCGGGGCTAGTCTACTGTCCATATGGAATAAGTGAATTAATTTGGAATTAAGTGAGCCTGTATGGCTAGAGAGTTATTGTTGATCGAGGTTGCGTTTAAATAGGGTTCTATTTGATCCTTTAATAAATAGTGTTTTTCAGTAATTATATATAAAGTGTTTTCAGCATTTGTGTGAAATGTTTCTATATATATATTTTATATGGATGAGTGATTGCATATGACATTAGGAGATGCATGTATATATAATATAACAATTCACTCAATGAGGTCTGACTCCCTTCAGTTGTGATTTTTTAGAAGATTCTTCTTCCTCAGACCTCAATAGTATGCCCATCCGTAGGATTTCTTCAACCACGGCTATTTTGTGTAAATTACTTACTTAATTTTATTGTACTCTAGAAAACTACAGTAGTTGTTGTATTTTGTAATTGCTGTATGTTGGTTGTAATTTCAGAGGTCATTCTCTGAATATTGTATTATTATATTTTGTTTTATGATATAGCAGAAGTTATTTTTATTATATTGGTTTGAGATTTTAATTATGGCATATTTTATTTATTATTGCATGCTTTTATTCTTTTAAGGCTTGCTACGGGTTTTGAATTCTAAAAAATTTCCATTCCCTAGCACTAGTTATGACTCTCGATTTGGGTTATGACAAAAGTCCTTAGGTAGTCTTGCTCACATTAGTGTGGAGAGGAGACCGTTGATCCAAGAGTTGCACTAGTTAGTGGATTAAGGGCTGATGATGAAGATTAGCAGATTTGGTGGATTGTTAGCTCAGTTCAGAGTTCGATCAGTGCTAAGAGATAGGATTAAGGTAGCTCAGGGCCAAGATCCTATTCTTGCAGAGCTTACAGAGAATATTCGTGCAAGGAAGTTCACTAATTTCACACTTGATGATGATGGTGTTTTGTGGATTAGTGGTGGGTTGTGCATTCCTGATATGGATAATTTGAGAGAAGAGATCCTTGAGGAAGCATATTCTACAAACTACAACGTACATCCAGGTGTCGTTAAGATGTACCACAGTATCTGAGACTTGTATTAGTGGGATGGACTGAAGAAAGATGTAACTGATTATATTTTTAAGTGCTTGACGTGTCAGCAAGTAAAAGCTGAACATCAGAAGCCTTCAGGGAAGCTTCAGCCACTTCCTATTCCTGAGTGGAAATATGAGAGAATTGCTATGAATTTTGTAGTTGGGTTACCTCATTCTAAGGATGGATACAATTCCATCTGGGTGATTGTAGACAGGTTGACCAAGTTTGCTCATTTCTTACCTGTGAAAGCCACCTATTCTATAGCTAAATTGGTGAAACTATATGTTAAGCATATTGTGTGCCTTCATAGAGTACCTGTATCCATTGTGTCTGATAGAGGCTTAGTGTTTACCTCTCATTTTTGGTAGAAGTTGAAAAAAGCAATGGGCACCAAACTTGATTTCAATATTTCTTTTCACCCTCAGATAGATGGTCAAATTGAGAGGACGATCCAGACACTGGAAGATATGTTGAGGATGTGTGTTTTAGATTTGGGAGTTAGTTGGGATGATCATTTACTGCTTGTGAAGTTTGCATTTAATAACAACTACTATAACAGTATTGAGATGACACCGTATGAGGTATTGTATGGAAGAAAGTGTAGATCCTCTTTAAGTTGGGATGAGATTGAAGAGAGAGCGTTAATTGGATTTAATATGGTTCAGGATGCTGCTGAAAAGGTTGCTGTGATTAAAAGGAGATTAGAGACCGCAACTAGCAGACAGAAGAGCTATGCAGATCCGAGATGCAGAGATGTGGAGTTCCAGGTTAGAGACTATGTATTCTTGAAGGTATCTCCAATGAAGGGTGTGATGAGATTTGGCAAGAAGGGGAAGCTAGCACTAAGATATATTAAACTGTTTGAGATTTTGGAAAGAGTGGACATGGTTGCATATCGGTTGACTTTGCCTCTGAATTTATCTCAAGTGCGTCCAGTGTTCCATATCTCGATGCTGAGGAAGTATATTTTGGACCCTTCGTACGTGTTGTAACTTGATAGTGTGGAATTGAATGAAGACCTGTCATACGAGGAGGAACTAGTCGCGATAGTAGACTATCAAGTTCGTCAGTTGTGTTCGAAGCAGATTCCGATGGTCAAGGTGTTGTGGCGAAGCAATAATGTGGAGGAGCACACTTGGGAGACAAAAGCTGAGATGTGAGCTTCTTACCCGTATCTCTTTACTCAATAATTTTTGTTTCTGTTCTTTTCTTTGAAATTGAGGACGAATTCTTATAAGAAGGTAAGATTTTAATGAATATATATTTTAAATAATATAAAATTATTTTGAGGTATGTAATGTTAATAAAATTTTAAATTTTATTTATATATTATTGTTATTATTTGTGAATATTATTTATTTATTTTATTCTAAAAATTTTATTTACATAAAATGTTTATTTAAAGAGTTCTATTATTTTAATACATTAAAGTCATTATCATTATCAATATTTAAATAGTATTATTATATTTGTTATTTCATTGTTAATATTATTATTATTATGTGTTATTGTGTTATGTGCATGTGTTTGTGTGTGTATATATATATATATATATATATATATATATATAATATAATATAATATAAAAAAAATGGTTAAAAGTAAAAATTTTAGGTCAAACCCCCTCTCTATCTTCTTTTTCTTTTTTCTTTTCTTTCCCCTGTTTTTCTTCCTTCTCCTTCTTGAAACCCATCACTGCGCAACCTAGCTCGCCAAAGTAACCACCACCAGCCACCGTCGACTCCCCTCACCTCCTCCTTCCCTTCCGCCACGCTAGGTCATGTCGATAGCCCTCGGAACCACCAGAAGCAGTAGCTGCACTGAGGAGCTGCCATTGTTGCCGGTGGTGCTTCTGGTCATCTCAGCTCGCCGCTCGAGTCTCATCTGAATCCTTGAGTTTCAGTGAGTGTGATTCTGAGCTTTGTTTGAGCTCAATCCCTTTGATTTTAAGTTTTAGCTAGATTTTAGTTTATGTGTTTTAGGGTTTTGACTTTTTTTGAGCTTGATATTGTTTGATTTATGAATTCTTGCTTTGCAAATGTTGTTCATGATAACTTTAACTTCTCAAAAATATTTTATTTTTATTTTTTTGAATTAATTTGAATTATGGGTAATTTTTGATTATTTTAATATTAAAATATTGAATTTTTGATAATTATGTTAATTAATTATTTTTAATGAAAATTTAGTTAAATTAGTGTTATTAATTTGAGTTAATGTGAATTTTGTATATGTAGGTTAATTGTGTATTTTTGTTGAAATTATAGTTAAATAATATGTTTTAAATGATTTTAGAATTATGTAGGATATTAAAATGATTTTTATAAATTATTTACTATTTTTAACTAATTAATACTATTTTTAAAAAAATTATATTCAAATAATATATTATTTACTATTTTAGTGATTAAATTGATTTTTAATTACTTTTATTATATAATTAAGTTATTTGAGTATATAAAAGTGAATTTTACTATTATATGTGGAATTATGAAAAAATTGGATTTTTATTAATATTATATTATTATTTGAGATTTTTATTTAATTGTTGTGGAAATAATTATATTTAGTGATTTAATGTTTAAATGTATTATATTTTGATATTTTATGGAATTTAATGATTTTTGATATATTTATTATTTTATATTGATTTTTGAAAATTGTGAATCTCGATTGAGAATGTGTGCAGTTCGGGATCCCAACCCGAGGTGTTGAGCTTTGTGGTAATTAGAAGTGTGTTTTCCTTGTAGGATCGGCTCTACTTTTTAGTAGAGAGATGCCTATTTTACAGAGGAAGTTCTGTCGAATTTTCGATAGAATTCTCGTAAAATGTGACGTCGGGTCGATTCTAAATTTTTGTGTTTGTTTGAGTTTTGAATTCCTAAATCGAGTATTTCTTTTGAATTCTTAGAAGTATAAGTTAGAAATTATTCTAATTATTATTATTATTTATTTTCTAGTTGTGCTGAGTTTAAGGCCTATCAGACTGGGCCTGTCAAGTGAGTCTCGTGAAGCGCAAATTTGTGAGTTATTATTCTATTTATACATTACATATAGAATACATGCTTTTGAGAATCCATGTTTTTATTATGTTTTGATATGAATTATTACATTAAATGAAGAAATATATTATTGGTATACTTTAGGTATATTTCTAGTATATGTGACATTTTACTTAATTTGTTTTTAGTATATAATTTTTATATATATGACATATATATGTTAGAATGTTTTAGTATATATATATATATATATATATATATATATATATATATTCAGTATATTCGTCATATATTTAGCATATGCATTTAGTATATTTTTGGTATATGTTTAGTATATAAGTGGTATATCCTTTTTAAATGAATGCCACTTGTATTTTAATTATGCATTTTACTATTTTCATAATTATAAGAATGATTTGAAGGATAATAGTAAAACATGTTAGCTAGTGGGCTACGCTAAGACTGTTGCACGACAGTACGATAAAATTAGGTCAAATCCGATATTATTATTGAGATATTGGTTTTCGGAAAGGATGACTGTGGATTCTCGATTGATCGAGTGTACTCGGGGCCAATCATGCTAGTAGTGAGTTTGTGGAACCTCAGTTGGCCTAATGTACTCGAGGTTAGTCTACTATTTTAAGTTGAAAAAAGTAATACTTGGAGTTTTAATTAAGTCTATTAGCTATTGATTATTTATGGTTGAGGTTGCGAACTATGGTTCTACTTCAGTCCTTTAATTAAAATAATTTTATGCATCTATTATATATATATATATATATATAATGAATTTTAGCATATGTGTGAAATGCCTATATGTATGTATATATATATACTGATGTATATGCTTTAAATTGCATGTATATATATATATTATAATAATTCATTCATTGAGGTTTGACTCCCCTCAATATTTTTTTCAGGAGATTCCTTGTCGTTAGACCTCAGTAGTAGGTCTGACTGTATTTTTTTTCTTCAGCCCCGATTATATTATGTAAATTATTTATCTGAATTTTATTGTATTTTAGAAAACTGTAGTAGTAATACTTGTATCTGTAGAATGTTATTTTTAGTATGAGATATTTCTCTGAATATTGTATGAAAATATTTTTATTTTATAAAATGATATTTACGTATTTATTTTTATATCGACTTAAGTTTTAATTTTGGTGTATTTTTATTTATTTATTACATGCTTTTTATTTTTAAGGCTTGTTATGGATTTTAGATTCGAAAGAGTTTTCATTTCCTAATACTGGTCATGACTTCTGAATTTGTATCGTGACATATATATATATATATACTCCGGTAAATTTAAAGAGATAAAAAAGATTAAAAAAAAACGAATATGTATATATATCCATGCAAATGTTAGTGCACTTTAGGCCCCAAAATATAGCACTTGTCTGTATCATTCTAGACATGGATGTGGCTTTACTTGTCACTAATGGAGGAAGGGATCTAAAGGATGTTTTTCATGGACTTTAAAGAGAGGAACATGGGGGTTCAACTGGCTCTGCCATTCATTCACATTTGAGGATATAATTGTCTCCTTCAATGATAATAATAAGATATATGACTTCCTATATCTATATATTATATGAACATATACATATGTTTATTATGCATATATATGACAAAAATCTCCAGCTAATCAGTACATTTTCCAATCATTTCTTGGTCTAATTTAGTGAGAACTAAATTGTTGTTGTTTTTTTTTTACTGGGTCGTTCATATAGCAACTATTTATTAATTGTTGTTATTTATCATATTTTTGGTGAAAAATAAAAAATATTTTTATTTCAGTACTGTAAAAAAATTAATATTGAGATCTCTGTTTTGGCCATTTAATTTAGATCTCATTGGATTAAATAATGTTAATTAATAGATCATTAGATAAAAGATATTGATATGTCTGTGTGCCTATATTACTATTAATTAGACTAATTATTGATATTGCACTGCATTTCTAATTATATTAAAGTAAATATTTTCTCTAAAAAATTATTTTCTTGATTTTTTTTTGAATTTTCAGTATCATTTTATAGGGGCTGAAAAAGAAAATATCATTATGGATGGTCCTGATTCTCTAAGATGACAAATGTAAAAGAAACTAGATGGTATATGGTTGTACAATTATTGTATGATCATTTCATGCTTTCCATTAAAGATCAAAGCAAATGCCATCTTGCTTTTACTGTGTTCAGTCATATTCGGTGCATGTTTTTATTTTTATTTGGACTCAGTCACATTTTGTGATTGCCAAAGGACATATAAAGAAAGTTAATGAGGGATTGGTGGAGAAAATATATATATATATATTAGTTCAGTTCTTCAAGTATTTCATTTTATTTCAGGGTGGTCAAATTAGTCAAATTACATTGGACATCCATGTAACTTTCTTAAATTACAAAAACCAATTTTTTAATTTACAATTGTGTAAAATAAACCAGCATTGAAATGGTTGAATTTTAATATTTTACTGAGTTCAAATTGTTGTCATGTGAAAATCATAAATATGTTTCATGCAGAGTAGAACTAAAATTGGAGTACTACATAAAGCAACTAATGCTAATATGGAAAACTAGATAGATAAATTTAATGCTTGGATGATAGGGATTTGAGCATAGATTTTGATTTCAATCAAACATCTTGTTTGCTATTTGTATCTATGAGGATTTGAAATAAATCTACAATGAATTTAATAGCTCATTTAATAAAAATTTGAAATAATATGTAACTGAATGTTATTTGAAATTCTTATATTTGAAATTTAAAATTTAAAATTAAATATTTACATTAAATCACACTTTAAAAGAATTGTGATAAAATTTATTACATGGTGAATGGAATTTACTAAAAATAGAACTGCCTTTAATAAAATAAAAAATAAAATAAAACATCCTTTTTTCAAATAAAAAATTTTGTGACAATAATTATTGACAATACACACAGCATGCATACAAGCACATACGCACGTACATATAATGCAATGTTATTAATTTATCCCTCTTAACAAAATTTTAAAATTTGAAATTTTCTAAAGGTCTAATAAGTTTCAAAATTAAACCAAATATAAGTACTGTTTCCTTTTGAATATTCTCTCACCATCCTTGAAAAGGTTTGAAGCTACTGTTACCTTGCAACTACTGCAGAAAACACTATCTTATATTTGCGGAAGATAATTATTTGCACAAATATGGGAGTCATTAAGTAGATAGCTAGTTCTCTACCTTTTTGTCTCGTGTATAACAAAAATAGTTTATGGCAGTTCAGGCCTAATGTTGGAGTTTGTTTGGGCTTGCAAATTGCAAATGCAATTTGAACCCTCAAGTCACACCAGTAACCTAAGCTTCAATGCGTATTAACCTCTCCATGTATAACCACGACTCTATGATGAGAGTTGGTTTAGTTTTATAAAAGGGATAAGTGAAAAAAAAATATATATATATATATATATATATACTAAGCGGTTTAGCATTTTTCCAATTTTAATTTAATAATATTTCAGTACCTTATGATATTTTTACTAATAAATTTGAATCAAATTTATTAACACTATTAATTGTGATGATGTGATATTAATGTAAATGTTAATATCGGCATCTACGTTAGTACGTCAACATTAACGTTGACATTTATATCAGCACTTTAAGATCCATGTCGACATGTCAGCATTTATGTCAGCATCCATATCATTATAATTAATAATTTGATCTAAATTTGCTAACCACATATTCACATAATTCTGAAATATTATTAAAATACCATAGAATTGAAAAAGAGAAAGTATTAAACCACATGACATGTTTTTATTTATCCCCTTATAAAATTATATGACACCATTAAAATTTTGATTTTAATTTATTATTATTTCAAAATTTAAAATTTAACCCCAACACTGATAAGTTCTGATTCCATTTTAAATGTTATTCGTTTAATAGTAAAATACATTCAATATGTAGTTCAAATAATTTTTTTTTACCAAATAGATAAAATAATCTTATAATATAATTTTTTTCAAAACATTAATTGACAGTTGATCCTTGTCTTCTATACTCCCTCGTTTGAAAAAAAAAGAAACATCTAATACAATACCAGGCGTAAGTAATTCGGCCCAGCTGACTTGGTATTATGGTGTGCAAATCTGATAGGGGAAAAAAAAGAAGAAGAAGAAAGGAACACTAATTTATTAGTTAGTTTCTTTTGCTTCTCTGCTCCATCAAGCCTAGTAGTTGGATAGTTCTTTCCAAAATGGAAAATGCAAAATAGCCAGTCAATATAAAAGAACATACTTTAACCAAGACTACAATTATTAAGCTTTGGGGAGAGGGCCAGTGTCCGCTTTGTCTGCATATTTCTGACAAGAATACTGTTTTTTTGAGTTATCATTAAAGAGATTATTGTAATGTAGCTTTCACAAAACACCTTGAAGGAACATGGAGATCACTCATTGCCAATTTTTGTTGCATTCTGATAATTGAATTTAAAAAAGAAGAAGAAGAAGAAGAAACTAGTTAATGATGGTCTAGATAAAAGCCAGCCTTAAACTACAAGTACATCGACAATCAAATGTGCGGAATGATTACAGCAAGCAACCATTTTTTTTTGAGCTTGTAACCTGGCAGTGTCGATGATGTTGTCTCCTCCTCCTTTATCATACTAAATTGGAAAATGGGCCATTGATTAATGTTTATTGACCTGGGTCTGTCATCCAATTTTGGGCTTCAGGATTCAGTTCTGAAAAGAGCTAAATTAATATATGACTAGTTACTACTTCTATTTTTTTTGAACACTGTTTCTACTTCTATTGTGAGTAGTGAAAAGGAGACTGTTGATGATTCTTGCTGCTTCTTTGTAGTTAGAGATTGCGCTCTTTGTTGTTTCTTCTTGCTAGTTGATCATTGGCAGTCAAATTCTTGAAAAGGGTTTGCATGTTCAGAGAACTTTTATAAAATAGCAAGATGCTTCTTTGTTGCAAAAAAGTAGTCTACAATACCAATCAATTAGATCCAAGTGAATTTTAATACACTTCGGCTTTATGAAATACATATAATTCAGGTCCTATATTAAAAAATGCAGTGTAAATTTTGTTTCATTTTTTATAATTGGTTCGTTGCATTGTGTTTTTGTCAAATGTTTAATTTTAAATACTTTACATTATTCAATATGGTTAAATGGTGGCCGGTCATTCAATCCTTAAATGTCTATTTTAAATATTAAACTTTTCATATCAATTCATATCCAATTAAAATTTTCTAAATTTATATGGCGATTCAAATGGTAAGAGTTTGGTTCTCATATATAAAAAACAAAAGTTAAAAGAATTTTATTCCATCAAATTTTAAATTAATTAATTTTTTTTTATAAATGCTGAATACTATGTATTTCATAAAAAAATCTTTTTCGAAACAACGTTTTCTTTTTTTGAGCAACCCAAAACAATGTTTAAGACAAACTAGTCAGCACTCAAGTAGTACAGTGGCATAATACATTGGTTGGTAAACACAAAAGGAAAAATAAATCAACAAGTCCTATAAGTTGTTAAAACTTGTAATTAAGTTCTAATTTTTTTTTAAATTGAGTCCTGCAAGCATTTAAAGTATTTCCTATCAGTCCATTTCTGTTATGTCAAATGTAATGAACTAATATAAGTAAATAGACCCCACCTAATGAACTGACGTGTGTAGCTAACTCATTAATGTTGCTGATAAAAAGTGTCCATCTCAGTTTCTCTTAGGGTTTATTTGAATCAATTGCAAAAAAAAAAACAAAGTCTGTGATTGAAGGAGCTTTTCTCCCTGATTCTCCCCTTTCTCTTGTCCCCTTTCTTAAGGTTTATTTGAATCAATTTATCGATGATGCAAGGAGAGGCCAAATGGAAAATGTCGGCACAACCGTTGATGACGGGGATGATGGAGTCATAGTTGAGAAGGTTAATTTGGACAACAGCGTGAACAATGTAGCTGCGTTGGAGAAAAAGATGGATGAGCCATGAACCAATGCAGCCTTATCCTTCGGGTTCACATACAATCTCTCCCTATTTTGACACGCTGTTGCTGCGTTATATCTATTGTTAGTGCTAATGGCGATAGGTTAAGAATCTTATATGCTCGTAATTGAAAACTTATACAACCGGGTAGAAGGGAATTACGTGAACCCATTGATTTGAAAGATATTAGGATTTTGGAAATGTTGGGAATGATCTCATTTGGCACCATGATAGAAGCTTGAATCTCAGTGTTTTTGAGAGCATTAAGAATATCTGGGTTTGTACCATAGATTTTGATGTGTTTATCTTTAAGAGATTTGATGAGCTCCACTGATCATATTGGAGATGGAAGGTTGTTTCCTAGTTGACCCTAGTTTACTCTAACCTTGTTTGTGACCTCCGCACCTATAATTGTAATTAATTTTTTTTTGAAAAGGAGTTTACTCATGTAATTGGGTTTTTTATGTTATTGACAGTAAGTGGCGATGTTTCATCAATGCATGCTTTTGGCTTTGGTGTATACTATGATGCTTCATCAATGCATTCAATTTTAAAAGTTTCAGGAGGGAACTTCTCTTTCATTGAGACTGAAACTATAATCCAAGATGCATTTGCCCAATATAATAGGGAGCTTCTAAGTGTCATGGTGCAGGAGCTACAAGTGGGAATAAAGTGTGTGCACCCTATATCTAGGGGTCTAATTAAGCCGAGTTGAGTCGACACACTACCAAACTCGAGCTTGACTTGACTTTTAAACTTGAAGCTTGAGCTTGACTTGAACTTGTTCGAGCTCTTTTTTTTTAAGCTTGAGCCAACTCGATTAAATAATTCATATACTTGAGTTTGACTCGACTTGACTAGATTAATTAAATAAAATGTTTAAATTTTTAAAATTATATATTTTAAAATATTCAAACTTGACTCGGTTTTGAACTCAAGTTTGAACTTGACTCGATTAGTAAAGATGTATTTATAATTATATTAAAATAAATGGTAAAATAGTAAATATATCAAACTCGACTTGAACTCGATAGGCTAGTTTAAGTTCGCGAGTCTATTGAATCACATATTTAAGAGCTCAAGCTCGACTCGATAGTCTACTCGAGTAGCTTGAGCTCGAGCTCAACTTAATAATAATTGAGTTGATTTTGAGTTTTTTTGAGTAGATCTCGAGTAGTTCACGAGTCGGCTTGACTCAGTTGTACCCCTATCTATATTCGCCTAGGTTTACTAAAAGTAAAAAGTTACCTAAGTTGTGTGATGGATGATGAATGCTCAAGACTTATTGATGTTAGAGATTTGTATGCAGATGAAGAGAGGGGGCAATCAATGTACCAATATAGTCTTCTGGAAATCAAACATCACTTCTAAAGGTGAGATGTGTTTACAAGGATCCTTTGATTGAGGAAATGACAACATTAGAAAGTGAAGTTGTGTTAAAGAGACATGAAAAATATAGAGAAGCAACAATATCAATTGAAGTGGACAGGCAACGTAACAAACTTCAAGCAGTTGGGTCAATGTCATAAGTAAGAACTACAGTTGAATAGGGTAATCTTGCTAGTGTAGTTTTGATTCTTAACTTGGCTTCCTCTATTTCACTTGTATTATTTTTATTTTTTTAAATATGAAATCCTCTTTGCAGTTCTTGAATATTGAGCAATGAAATTTTTGAAATAGAGATTCCATAATTTTTTAAAAGATTTTTGAATGTATGATGATCAATGATGTTTAATTTGAAACAAAGATATTGTGTAATGGTTTTGTTTCATATTAATTAAGAGGGAAACAATTTAGGTTTGACTGGGCCACTCTTAAAATGCTAAGGATTGTGTTTGGGTGGGTTCTAATTGCCATGTCAGTCTATTCCATTTGAGATAATAGAAGTGGACTAACATGATAACATTTCCAAACTTCTAGGACTCAATTTTTTTTAAGGACTTGATTGAAATTTTAGATAACTTATAGGACTTATGGGTTTATTATCGTAAAGAAAAAGTTTGGTCCTTGCATGCTTGGTCTGATGGTCAGGCTGTTGAGGGGCACCTTCGAGATCCACCTCCCCCCTCCCCCTCCCCCTTTGATAAAAAAAAAAAAGAAAGAAAAAATTTGAAAAGTCAAATCAGTAAATAAAATAAAAAAATAACATACAAGTAACTAGGGATTTACTTAAACTAAATCTAATGGAAAAACTATTAAATTTAAGTTTGACTTTTAAATTTAGAGTTCACAGTCAGTCAAAATTCTTTTAAAGTTTAAATTCGACTTAATTAAGTAAATTTTATATTCAAATTCCACTCAACTTGATTTAATTAGTTATACAAAATTATAAAATTGTAAAATATTTGAAAAATTGATTCAATTTGGGAAGATATTGTAACTAATTTAAAATATAAAACAAAAACTTGATAATAATCAAATCAATTTTAAATTTTTTCAAAATTAATCTTGAGTAGCTTGTAAACAATACCCTAAAAAATTTCTATTATGAATATTTAGTATGAATAGTACAACATACTAGACTAATTACAACACAACTGTTTGGTTAAATCAAAGAGTGCATATAAAGTATAGTAGGTGATTGTAAATTTAATAAGCTTTTAATTAACGTTTGACATTATTGAAAGTGCCTTAGAGGGGGTGAATAAGGCTAATGAAAGATTTTAAAAAAATTGAAACAAATTTAAGGAATGAACAAGAATTAAAAGAGAATAGAGTAGAAATAATAATGACAACAAGAATTTAAAGAGTTCGGATTCTTAATAATCCTATGTCTCTACCTAAATTATCCCTAAGTTAGGATTTTTCAATATCCACAATTTTATTCACAAGATTGAGATTACAAGAGTTTAAGGCTCACTCTTTAACCTTACACAAACAAGAGTTTTAAGGCTAACTCTTTAACTAATTCCCAAGTATTTTAATGGCTAAACACTTAAACCAATTCTAGTAGAAATATCCCTCACTTTCCTTCTAATATGTCCTAATAATTATATGAAGATGAAGTCCTATTTCTATCAAACAACCAACTCTCACAAGATTTAATCAATACAAAGAATATTGATATAAAAAAAAATGAAGCTTAATATGAATGGTTAAAGAGTTTTTGATAATCAAAGAGTAATGTAATGTGTGTATTTTTTATCACAACTTTAGATATATATAGATTAAGCTTCAAAACTATGGCTGTTGGAGCCATTGATTATGTCTCCACGTCATTTTTTTTCAAAAAATTCAAAAATACATTTGTTGGGTAGTCACCATCGAAGTAAGGCTTCAGTTGTAGCCCTCTTCTTTCTATTACTATGGCAGCCTTGCTTCAGTTGTAGCCCTCAACATTTTGTCACCATGGTAGCCTTGCTTTAGTCGTAGCCCTCTATTGAGCTGAATTATGACTTGGCTTTCATTGAGAGTAATATTGTACCTATGCTTATAATCACACTTAAACAAAGAACACTAAATGCTAAAAATTAAGTTTGTTAAGATCAAAATTAAGATTGATTATTGCCATGGTAAACAATCTCCTCTTTTTAATTTTGACAAACTTATTTTGAGTTTGAGAAAATAATATAAAGTGTAAGTGTGTGATGTTTTAAATTTCATTAAAGTAAATAAATTATACTCCCCCTGAATTTATGCATATTATAAAGATGATAAATTTAAGGAGTAAGGAAAACAAATAATGAAGAATATCAATGGAGTGAGAATTAATTTAAAAAATAATGAAATTATAAGAATCTCCCCCACTTTGTAATGAAAAAAATTAAAAAAAGAATATCTTTTGACAAAGATACCAATTAAAATATTTAATATATTTTTTTTTACTCCCCTTTTTGGACATGAAAAGAAATATAAATTTATAAATTATTCCCCTTAACAAAAATAGAAACAACATAAAATATATCATAAGGGAAATAAAAATGTTAAGAACATAAAAACATGATAACATGATCATTAATATTAATGCTAGGTAACATGAAGGAAATATTTTCAAACATATGAAAAAAATAATTAGTAGCACTTAACACATCATAAATATATTACATATTTGACATGATCATATAAAACTTAGTTCTAAAGGAAACAAAGACCAAGAAGCAAAACAATGAAAACAATGGTAGACCAAATCTTAAAAAAATATGTCTATCTAGCCAAGTATCATACATATATAAACAAAGTAAGCAAAACAATGAAAACAAAGATAGACCAAATCTTAAAAAAATATGTCTATCTAGCCAAGTATCACACATATTTAAACAAAGTAAGCAAAACAAAATTTTTTATGACATATAAAAAATAAATTCAAGTATTCAAGTATTCGAACTCAAATATTTCTCCCCATTTGTCAAAATGAAAAAAGAAATTTTAATAAAACAAAAATTGCATTAATGAAAGGGATACAGTTACAATGATATTAAAATATCAATTGTAAACTAAACAGAAACATAAAAAGACATAAAACTAACAGCTCATGGATTATATTCAGAAAATAAACCAAACTTAAATTACACAAAATAACCATAAAACAAACTAACATTTAAAACTTATATACGGAAAATATATTGAAAATAAACTAAACAGAAACTGGTTAAAACACATAAAACATATAAAAATAACTAGTCTTGCCGAGGAGGAGGAAAGAGAAAAGAATTTTGCTAAATTAAAATAATTAATTAATTGAATTTAACTAAATAATTAATTATTAATTTGCAAAATAAGAATTTTTTTAAAAAAAAAATTGAATGAACATATCATAATGCACATATTGAATTTAAACATATATAAATGTATGAGAATTAAAAAAAATGTTATGCTTATTTTGAATAATTAATTTATTGAATAATTTCAATAATTAATTATTAAATAGAATTTTTTTTAAAAAATATTAAGATCAAAATCAAAATTAATAATTAAAGTACTCAATAAGCACAATATGATTTCACATGAAAACAGTCCAACCATCAACTAAGCATAAAATCAAGACAAACTAGAACCATCAATCATGTCAAGTTCATATTTAATGAAATTTAATCTCTCTTCATTAAGAGGTTTGGTGAAGATATCTACAAGTTGATTATATGTATCAATAAATTCGAGTGAGATATCACCAATTTGAATATGATCACACAAGAAATGATGTCTAATGTCTATATGCTTGGTTCTTGAATGTTGAATGAGATTTTTACTAAGGTTGATAGCACTTGTATTGTCACATTTGATTGGAATATGATAAAGTTTTATACCATAGTCCAACAATTATTGGTTTTAGCATAAAACTTATGACCAAGAAAGACTTGCTGCTACATATTCTGTTTCAGCAATAGACAAGGAAACCGAAGCTTATTTCTTGCTAAACTAAGAAACTAAACATTGTCCTAAGAATTGATAAGTTCGGATGTGCTCTTTCTATCTAGTAAACTACTGAAAAAGTTTGCATCTAAATAACTAATCAAGTCAAAAGAAGAATTCCTAGGATACCAAAGTCCTAAATGCAAACTTCCATTTAAATATTTTAAAATTCTTTTGATTGCATTCAAATTAGACTCTTTAGGACTAGATTGAAACTTAGCACATAAGCAAGTAGCAAACATAATGCCGGGTCTACTAGTGGTTAAATAAAAAAGGGATTTGATCATACCTCTAAATCACTTTTCATCAACCGACTTTCCATTCTCATCCTTGTTGAGTTTAGTATTGGTACTCAAGGAGTTTTGCTTGATTTAGCTCCATCCATGCCAAACTTTTTGAGAATATCTCTTGCATATTTAGTTTGATTAATGAATATCCCATTCTTACATTGCTTGATTTGTAGTCCAATGATGAATTTGAGTTCACCCATCATGCTCATTTCAAATTCTCTGTGCATTAACTTAGAGAATTCCTTACACAAGTAATAGTTAGTAGCACCAAAAATAATATCATTAATATATATTTGCATAATACGTAATTCATGCTTGATTTCTTTATGAAAAGAGTTGTGTCAACTTTTCCTTTAGAGAAACCTTTCTCTAATAAGAAGTTGCTCAATCTTTCATACCAAGCTCTTGGAGCTTGTTTCAATCCATACAAAGCTTTTGACAATTTAAAAACATGATTTGGAGAATCAAAATTTTCAAATCTTGGAGGTTGATCGACATATACCTCATCTTCAATAAATCCATTTAAAAAAGCACTTTTGACATACATTTGAAAAATTTTAAAATCCATAAATGATGCACATGCAAGTAGCATTCTAATAGCTACTAACCTTGTAACTGGGGCAAAGGTTTCATTATAATTAATGCCTTCCTTTTGATTATAACCTTTAGCTACTAGTCTAGCTTTGTTCCTAATTATGACACTTTGTTCATTCATTTTATTTGTAAACACCCATTTGGTGCTTATAATAGGATGATATTTATGTTTAGGAACCAAGGTCTAAACCTTATTTCTCTCAAATTGATTTAATTCTTATTACATAGCAAGGACCCAAAATTCTTCACTTAAAGCATCAATAACATTTTTGGGTTCAATTTAAGATATGAAGGCTAAATTAACAATTGACTTGAGTTAAGATCTAGCGGTTACCCCCTTTGTAGTGTTACTTATGATAAGATCTTAAGGATATGCTTTCTTGAATTGCTAATCCTTTGGAAGATCATCCTTTAAGGTAAGTTGAGGCATCTCCTCATTTTCTTCTTTTTTAGGATCCTCAAGTTCCAAAGGTTTGTTAGCATTTTCTTCTTGAGTGTTCACATCCACATGCTTATCTATAAAATCATCAACACTACAAACATCCTTTCTAGGATCAAGTGAGTTTGATTCATCAAATACAATATGCATTGACTCTTTAACTACTAGTGTTCTTTTATTAAAAACTCTATATGCTTTACTAGAAGTAGAATAGTCTAGGAAAATTCCTTCATCAACTTTAGAATTAAATTTTCCAAGATTATCCTAGGTGTTTAATATAAAGCACTTACATCCAAATACTCTAAGATATGAGATTTTGAGTTTTCTATTATTCTAAAGCTCATAAGAAGTTTTGTTTAAAAATCGATCTTTCGAAAACTCTATTTGAAATATAGCAAGATGTGTTAATGGATTCTGCCTAAAAGTATAGTGTTAAGTTATGCTCATGAAGCATTGTTCTTGCCATTTCCATTAGAGTTCTATTTTTTCTTTCAACTACCCTATTTTGTTGAGGAGTTCTAGGAGAAGAAAATGTATGTGAAATACCATTTTCACTATAAAAGGTTTTGAAGAATTCATTTTCAAATTTGATTCCATGATCATTTCTAATAGATGAAATACAAAATCCTTTTCCTTATTCAACTCTTTTTGAAAAATTTTCAAAAGTTTTAAATGCATCATTCTTATGAGCAAAGAAACACACCCAAGTGTATCTAGAGTAATAATCAACCAATACATATGCATAATGCATTCCATCGAGATTAAAAATTTTAGTTGGTCTAAACAAATCCATATATATAAGTAAGGGTGTGTAGGACCCACTCGGTTGAAAAATTTCAGGCCGAACCGAAATAGAAATAAGGAATGGGTGGGTGATGGTTCAGGTGGGCAACAATTCGGTCAAGTTTGAGGGTTATTATTAGTTATCGGTGGGCAGGTTGGTCTAATAATTTCTATTATTGACTCGCTTAACTTTTTAATTATGTTAACATAAAATGCTGCATTTTATATTTAGTATATATCTATCATAAACTACCCTTTTTAACCCTAATTTCCCTAACCCTCATCTCATTTCACCACTGCCTCTCCCCCTTCCTTCTCTCTCGATTCTTCATTTTCTCTCAACTAAGATACAACCCTAACTTTAATATATCTAACCTAGCTACCACTCCCCTTCTATATTTTCACATCCAAACCCTTATTCCCCCCACAGACCACAGTTGGTTCACTTTATTAGCCCCTAAACTCTGATAACCTTCTCTACTCTCTGTTTGTTAACTATTTGCATTCCATAGAAATGGATCGATCTCTTTTTTTTTTTTTTTGAATTTTGTTGTTCTTATTTCATAATCTCTATTCTAATAACTAAATAAAAAATAATTTAAAACCACCAGTGACAAATGAATACCCTTTTTCTTATATGATCTGGTAAATTTGTATGCCTAGTAATTGTTTGATGTTGTTTTTATGTTATGTATACTTAATATTTGTGTTAAATTTGTAAGATTTTTAACTTAATGGGTTTTTAATCTGTTCTTTACTTATTTATGTGTTTTTTATGGTTCTTTTTTAGTAAATAATCCATACAAAGTTTGATTTCTATATGTTTAAAAAATTCAAATGGCATTACAGGAGATTAATTACTTTTGTTTATGTGTATTTAATTTCTTTTTTTAAAAGTAAGGTTTTTAACAGTTTACAGAGGTAGAAACATTAATTATTTTGTTTATTTTAAAAACCCTTCAATGGATTTATTGTTTCTCACTTTAGATATGTGTGTTACATGATTTTTTTTGTTTAGTGTTTATCACTTTAGGTATGTGTGTTACATAATTTTTTTTTTGGTATTTCAAAAACCCTTTAATTAATTTATTGTTAATCACTTTAGATCTGTGTGTTACTTGATTTTTTTGGTGTTTATCACTTTTGATCTGTGTCACTATGTGTTACATCATTTTTTTTTATTTTGTTTAGTGTTTTAAAACCATATAGATGGTGGAAGCATATTTTTTTAGTTGGTAAAAAAGCTTTATTTGCATATTGCCTAGCATATGGTGTTTAGATAATATAACAAAAGTTTATAATTGCATATCTCTATGCATATGGTGGAATTTTTATTTTATTTTGGTTTTTTAAATCACACTCATGATTTTGTGATTGAGTGTGATTATTTCAGTTTATTTATCTATTTTTTGTTCATGCTGCCAATTGATTTATTATCTTTCTCTTTGTTGCTGTGTGTATTGAACATTTTCAGTTGATAAAAATCAACTGAACTGAAATTAGTGAAAGCACAACCATCTTCTGTCACTTATGGTTTTAAATTAATTTCGGTGGAAGCATTAAGGTTGGAAGTCAAAAATAGCAGAGCCTTTAAAATCTGAGGTGATTTGCATATCTTTTTTTGGATTAGATGTTTTTATTAAATAATTTTATTTTGATTCTTTTATATTCTCACTATTTATTTATGATTTGTTATTGTCTTTTGATCTAGATTGAAGCTGAGCCTATCACTAGTAGTAATGTTGTGCCTCAAGAAAAAGAGGTGGAAGCACAATAAAAAGAGCAAGCAAATAGTAAGTCTGATGCTAGCAAAAAAATAAAAGAGATTAATTTAAGAAGTAAAGCATGGGAGCATTTCAAGAGGGTTAAAGATGCTTCAGGGGTTACAATTAAATGTAGATGTATCTACTGAGGTGAGACTTTAAATGCTTTTTCTAAACTAAGAATTTTGGGAGGGTTAAGGATTCTTCAGGGTTTATAATTAAAGGTAGATGTATCTATTGTGGTAAGACTTTAAATGCTCATCCTAAACTACATGGCACATCTTCTTTGTGAGGCCATATTCTTACTTGCATAAAAAATCCACATTCTAAAGATAGTAGGCAATCTTTATTAATTTTAAAACCAAATGTTGTGGAAGCTTGTGATTTTGAATTTATGGGGGTATTAGGTACTTGGAAATTTGACCAAGACCTTATTAGAAACAAACTTTTAGAAATGGTTGTAATTGATGAACTACCCTTTAAGTTTGTATAGGGGGAGGGTTTTAAATTATTCATGTTTGCTTGCTGCCCTAGATTTAAAATGCCTTTTAGGTGGACTGTCAGTAGGGACATTTATAGTACTTGATTGGATTAGAGACTAAAATTGAAAACATTTTTCAAAGACCACAGTCAAAGAGTTAGTTTAGGGCCTCTAATTAGAGGCTTAACTATATGTGCATAACTACACATTTTATAGATGATGAGTGGAGGCTCCATAAAAAAATCCTATCTTTTATTCTAATTACTTCCCATAATGGTGAGGCCATAGCTAAGGCATTGGAAAACTACTTGTTGGATTAGGGTTTAAAGAATATTTTTACAGTGATAGTGGACAATGCCTCTAGCAATGACACTCCTATAATCTATTTTAGAAAAAAATTACTTTCTTGGGGAATAACTACTGTTAGAGCAAAATACCTCCATGTTAGGTGCATTGCTCATATTTTGAACCTTATAGTACATGATTGGTTAAAATAGGTCTCAATTATATTAAAAAAATTAAGGGAGGTAGTTAGGTATATTAGGAATTCACTTAGTAGATTAAGGAAGTTCAAAGAATTATCTAATTTGGTTAGGGTTGAGTCAATAGCTTCTTTATGTCTTAATGTGCTAACTAGGTGGAATAGGAGTTATGAGATGCTAAAAACTTCATGTTTATATGAAAAAGTATTTGATAAATATGATGAAACTGAGTCAGCCTTTAGGGCCGATTTAGGTGGTGAGGTGCTTAATATTTTTGGTTGGTTATATGTGAATGGGATAGTGGAGTACTTGAAGCAGTTCAATGAAATGACATTAAGAATCCCTAGTTCTTTGTATGTTACTACTAATACTTTTTTTAATGAAGTGTCTAATTTATATTATGTCCTAAATGAGTGTATTAAATTAGCTGATGATAACATGATTAAAATGGGCATTAATATAAAAGTAAAATTTGATAAATATTGGGGTGATATAGAGAAAATTAATTTTCTTCTTTTGTGTGCTACCGTTTTGGGTCCAAGTAACAAAATTGATTATTTAGAGTTCTCTTTAGGTTAAATGTATGAGGATGGTGGAAGAAGATTGTTTTATCTTGTAAAGTCCTCAATGTTTGAACTGTTTGAGGACTATAAGGCCTTTTATTGTACTTTTATTATTGCTGGATCTGAGTATCAGTCCTAATATACTTTTAAAAGCACTCATTCAGTGAAATCAACTGTTGTCCCTTTTACTAGCAAGCCTATATTAGTCTTAAAAGCTAAATACAAGCAACATAAAATGGAGATTGGTTTGGGTGGTTCTAAACAATATAAATTGGAAATGTATCTAAGTGAGGCCATAGTAGAAGAGGATGGCCTAGATGTCTTATGATGGTGGAAGATTAATTGTGAAAGATTTCCTATTTTGGCTCGAATGGCTAGAGATGTCTTAGCATTCCCAATTTCAACGGTTGCATATGAATCATCTTTCTCTACAGGAGGTAGAGTTCTTGATACTTTTAGGAGTTCTTTGACTCCTAGAATTATGGAAGCCCTCATTTGCACCCAAGATTAGATGTGATACTCCAATAACCCAATTTTAATTGAAGCGTCAATAGATGATAGCAAAAATCTTACACAAGGTCTGACTTATTCTTATGTTTTTATCTAGTTTGATTTAATTTTAAAGCTTGGATTAGTACTTTCTAATGTTTTTCTCCTTATGTTCTTGGTAGATCTACCTTTATTGGGAAGTGACCCTTCATTGACTTTAACAACTTCATCTACATCCTAGTTTGTTAGCATTTTTTGCTAATAACTTAAGTAAATTAACTGAACACAACCCTGACTTGATTAGTTATATGCTAATATATTTGTGTGCTTACTATCTGAGACTGTGACTATGATTGAGACTTGTGACCAACTTATATTTTGGTAGTTATTGTTATAGTCTCATTATGTCACTTGAAGTAAAAAATTTTGAGGCTTTAATAAATCTATATGTTTGAGCATATTCTGTGTGTTCAGCCTATTTATGACCCTCTATATTGACTGTAAATTGAAATGTGACTAACTTAATATTCAAGTTGTTATTGATATCCTCATTAAGTCATTAGAAAAGAGGTAACTGTGAATTAAAATGTAACCACCTTGTTCTTTAAGTTATTATTGCTATTTGCATTATGTCACTTTCTTTTATTACTGAGGCGATGATGAATGCTTCCACTATTATGTCTGATGCAAAAAGAACACATGCTTAAGTTTCATTGGTGACATTTCATTGTTATTGCCTAAAATGTGGCATTGTTCTTTTATATGACATGATACCATATCTCTGAGCCTCATTTTTCTCATTGCCTCATAGTTCTATAATTTTAAATAACTAAGACTCTTATTGAATGTTGCTTGCTGCTGCACTGATTATCTAATTTATACAACTGAGACTTCTTTTTTATTGAATTCCAGTTGACTGCTTAAGACTCCTTTTGTGTTTCTATTTTATGTTAGTTGATAATTATTTTTTTTAAGGAATTTAAGGTAATGATGATGTGCTTCCACCTCTTAAATTGTCAGTTTTATGAATAACAATTTAATTACATATCTTTAGTGGAAAATGATTAGACTTTTGTCTATCTGCTGCTAGATATTTGACCATTGGTATTCCTTTACTGAAATTTTTACAACTTGAGCCTCAAATTCATAGGAAGTTGCTTGATGTGATTTTTATTGATTATCTAATACCATGCTTATAATTGATTAAATTTAAATTTTACTTTGCAGGATAGATAGTTTGTTGTTGCTATTTTTTGTTACTGCCTGCACATGTATACTTTTGTTTCATTTGATAGAATACGAAGTCCAAGTGGTTGATTGAAGCTATTGTATTGTGGTGGAAGTTATTTTTTTTCAACACTTCACCACTCTCAATGACCACTTAAATTGTGTATGCAAACTTGGTGGAAAATTCTTTTTGTAAATAATTAGGCCCTTTATTTTGGGTTGTATATGGCTAGAATAGAAGCCCATTATTTTGATGTAAATATGATGTAAATCGAAGCACATTATTTTTTATTTAAGCATGATGTAAATCAAAGCCCATTACTACTAGGCTATCACTAGTAAAAATTATAAAATATTTTATTTATGTTTAAAACAATTGCTGGAAGCCTAATAAATTAAGGCCTAACCCAAGTGGCCTAAACCGAACTCCCGTATCGGCAATATTCGATTAAACTGATCTTTATCGGTTAACTGAATCATCAATTTTACATTCTAATTTGGGTTGACTTGGTTGTAATTACTCCTTCCATTTACTCAATCGGATTCAAGGTTTGCTAGTCCGACCTAACCCGACCCGTCCGATGCACCCCCTATCTATAAGTTCAAGTGGTCCAAAGGTTAACACTACATTTTTAAGCTTAAATGAAGACTTGGATTGTTTTCCCTTTTAACAAGCATCACAAAGTTTATCCTTAGAAAATTAAAGCTTAGGTAAACCAATCATAAGTCCATGTTTATAAAGATCATTCAAAAGCTCAAAGTTTGCATGTCATGTCATGTCCATGTGTCATGGGAAATAGATATTAAGAATTTAATGTCTTTATTATTAACTTCATTCAAGTCAATTACATAGACATTGTCTATTTTTTCACCACTAAAAATTACTTTGTATTCATCAAGACTATTAACGAAGCAATTTTTAGGATAAAAAGTGACTTTATTTCCTATATCACATAGTTGACTTATACTAAGCAAATTATATTTAAGACCATCAATAAGTAACGCATTATGTATAGATAAGGATTAAGGATTACCGATTTCTCCAATGCCTACTATCTTTCCTTTGGCATTGCCCCCAATTGTGACATGTCCTCCATCCTTAGCATCAAGCTTGTTAAATTTCTCATTGTCTCCCGTCATGTGCCTTGAACATCCACTATCGAGATACCACTTGCTTTTTTTCCTTATGGATTTCAAGCACACCTACATAAGATAATTTAAGTGTTCTTTTAAACCCAAACCTTTCTTGGTCTAGGTTGGTTAGTCTCAAGATAATCCAAAGGAAGCAAGTTCATGTGTAATCTTCTATGGAAGCACACATTGTTGGTGTGTCCTTTGATCATGCAATATGAACATAAAACATTTTCAAATTTATTTCTCCTATGATGATACGAATTCCTAGTAAATGAGCCATACCTTTGGTGTTGTGGTTATGTATAATTCCTGAAATTTCTTTGTGCTATATATGAAGAGTGTGACATACATTGATAATGGAAATGTGTATTTTAATAGGTTTGTGCAACATGCTCAGGAGTATTGTTTCTAGTGTACATATAAGCATGTTTAGGTTATGCTTTCCTAGCATGAAATGTACCTCTTTATGTTATATAAGATTGAGTCTTATGAGACTTTCTTCTAATATTTGACATATAAGACTTATTAGCTTTGAAATCTTGAGTCTCAATCAGTTTAGAGGTAGAATGAGTGTAATTATGTGATGTTTCAGCAAAATTAATATATGATGATATGAGGAAGAAGGTATTCCATTTACATATCCTATTCCATGAGTATTTCCATGGATTTTTTGAGAGTCAAGTAAATTATCTAAACTCTCTTTTCCTTTTTTTGAATTTGGAAATAGAATTCTTTAGCTATAATATCTTATTATAAAGCTTATGATTCTCATCACTTGCTTTCTTTAGTTATTCTTCCAAGGAATTTGAAGATTTTAAATCATAAGCAAGTTTTTAATTTGATTTAACAATCTTAGCAAAATCATTCTTCAATTCTTCAAATTCTTTGGTCAAACTAACTAACTCATGTTTATATTGTTTCTTCTTAGAAAGTAAGCTTTTCCATTTAACTAAGAATTTGCTTACAATAAAGCTCTTGTAATCATCATCATATTCACAATAATCATCATAAGAGGTGTTAGAAGTAGATGGTACCTCATTTTCATCTTCAAGAGCCATGAAACAAAGGTTGGCCACTTCTTATTGTTCCTTTTCCTCTTTGGATTTAGAGGAGTCATCCCAAGTAGCTTTAAAGTCCTTTTTTTTCTCCTTTGCTCCTTTGTTCTTGAATTTTAGTTTGGAGCACTCTCTTCAAATGTGACTCAGTTTCTTGCATTCATAGTAAGTAACGTCTTTGGTTTTCTTCTTACCTTCTCCTTTAAACTTCTTGTTGAAGTCCTTTGTTCTTGAAGAATTTTTCTTTTTCAAGAAATTTTTGATATTTCTAGTGAGCATGGTAATATCACCCTATTCATCATTAAAATCTTTAATGCTTTCTTCTTTACTACCTTTTTGAAGAGATTTTAATGCGATGCTCTATTTCTTCTCTTCCTTCTCTTCTTTCTCTTTACCTCTTTGCTTAATTATAAGCTTACATGTTAGGAGCTTTCCAATAAGCACATCGGTAGAAAGGGTAAAGAGGTTTTGAGCTTCCTCAATTAAAGTGACCTGAGATTCCTAATTATTCTTAGGTAGGATTTTCAGAATCTTGTTATTCACCTCTTTCTTGGAAAAATACTTTCTAAGTTTCTTGAGGGTTGTGGGAAAAATGTTAAGTTGATTAGTCATCTTCATCATTGACTCATGAGGCTTCATCTTGAAGAGTTTATAGTCATACATGTGAAGTTGAACTTTCTTGGTTCTAACTTGTACATTTCATTCATAATGGGTTTCCAAAGTCTCCTATATTTCCTTGGCTAAAATGCAATGTTTAATCCTTCTTCTCTTATCATAGAAGAGAGTAGAGCGATCATAGGATTTTTATTCTTGTAGTTTTCTTCCTTTTATTCATTGCTCTATTCACTTCTTGATAGAATTATTTGCACACCATCAATGACAACTTTAGGTGGTTGCCAACATTTGAGAGCAACTTCCAAAAGTCTAATGGAATCATAATTCAGATAAAGTTCAATTTTGAACTTCTAATGAAGATAGTCACTATCGTCAAAGAATGGTCTAAATGAAGAAACATTTTGAGATTCAATCCCCATGATCTTATATTCTAGCAATGAAGTTCCTAGAATTCAAGTTTTAATACCAATTGAAAGTGCCTTAGAGGGGGGAGGGGGTGAATAAGGCTAATGAAGGATTTTAAAAAAATTGAAATGAATTTAAGGAATGAATAATAATTGAAAGAGAATAGAGTAGGAAGAACAATGAATATAAGAATTTAAGGAATTTAGATTCTCAATAATCCTATGTCTCCACCTTACTTATCCTTAAGTTAAAATTTTTCAATACCCATAATTTTATTCAAAGATTGAGATTACAAGAGTTTGAGGCTTATTCTTTAACCTTACACAAACAAGAGTTTTAAGGCTAACACTTGAACTAATTCCTAAGTGTTTTAATGGCTAAACACTTAAACCAATTCCACTAGAAATATACCTTACTTCCCTTATAATCTATCCTAAGAATTAGATGAAGATAAAGTCCTATTTCTATCATACAACCAACTTTTACAAGAGTTAATTAGTACAAAGAATATTGATACAAAAAAAAATGAAGCTTGATGAATGCTTAAACAGTTTTTAATAATCAAAGAGTAATGTAATGTGTGTATTTTTTATCATAAATCTAGAGCAAATATATATAAATTAAGCTTTAAAAATATGGTTGTTGGAGTCATTAATTATGTCTCCAACATCTCATTTTTTTTAAATATTCAAAAATATGTTTGTTGGGTTGTTACCATGGAAGCAAAGCTTCAGTTGCAGCCCTCTACTTTTTGTCACCATGGTAGCCTTGCTTTAGTCATTTTAATAACATGCTTTAATAATTTTAAAAACATGCTCATTAATTTTTTTAAAGTTTGATGTCACTATGGAAGCAAGGCTTCAGTTGCAGTGATTAATATTTTGTCACCATGGCAGCTTTACTTCAGTCACAGCCCTCAACATTTTGTCACCATGGCAGCCTTGCTTTAGTTGCAGCCCTCTACTGAGTTGCATTATGACTTAGCTCTCATTGAGAGTAATATTGTACCTATGCTCATAATCACACTTAAAAAAAGAACATTAAATGCTCAAAATTAAGTTTGTTAAGATCAAGATCAAAATTGAATATTGCTAAGGTAAATAATTATGATTACTGGTATAACATGTTTAGCTTTTGCATTACTTATGCTAGCAATACAATTTTTAGATAGAGTTTCAGAGTATAATGTAATCTCTAATAAATAAAGGGTAGGATTGATTGAAGATGTCACTTTGAGATCATTTACATAATAGAAACTTGAGAGAGCAACCAATGGATTCAAAGAGAAATTTGATCATAAGCTTTACTATATTTTTCAAGGGCACATTATCAAATGGAAATAAAGATATTCTTGTAAAAAGACTAGAAAAAATGGCCATGGTGAATAGAGAAGCAACATTCTATAATGATATGAGATCAATAGGTAGAACTCACCGTAAAAATCTTATAAGCTAGCTTGGTTACTTCCATGACAAGACCAACATATTTCCAGTTTACGAGTACATGGAAAATGGATCACTTGCAAACTTCCTTGTTAAATTTTAAATAAAGCCAAGTTGGGTAAACAACATACAAATTGCATTAGACATAGTAAGAGGGATCATGTATCTGCACGAGGAATGTGAGAAACAAATCATCCATTGCAATATTAATCCAAGAAACATGATAATTGATGGAAATTGGTATAAAATATTAGACTTTGGACTAGAAAAGTTACTGATACTAGACTAAAGCAGGACATTGACATAGCGAAAGCCTATAATTTAAAGGATAACTTTTGGATTTTATTGATTCTAAGAATACTTAGAAAATAATTTTCTACTAATATTTTGATTCAAATAATACCCATAATAATAGGCATCAAAATTTGTTGATTCTTAAAGAATGTCTGAAAATTGGAAAAAAATAGAAAATTCTGTTAAATTTTATAACAAACTATCTCCAAACATCCAATAAGATGAATAAATATTGTTCATGACAAAATCCTAAAAGAAAAGGGTGAAAAGATAAAAAAAAAACCAATAAAAAATGAACATAAGCTTTAAACAAAAATTTAAGGCCTAAAAATTGGGCTATCATTTGTAAATTGAATGAACATAGGTGTCTAAATTAGCTTTGTTTTGATATATTATGGGTTCTGTGACTCAACCAAAGCTAAAAGTTAGAGCCCTTCGAAGCACAGTTGCACACTCCCCTCTTATCGAATTCATCAGTAAATTGAAAAGCAATCTTTTCTGCATTGTTCCCTTTAAGTGAAAAAAAATTCACCCTTAAATTTGAAATTGAATCATCATCAGAGGAATCTCTAGAGAAAGGAATCAAATGTTTAACATTGAAGACATTCACTATTCGAATATGGCTATGTAGCTGGAAACGGTATGCATTAGGGTTAATCTTTTTAACAATATCTACTAGGCTCATCTTCTTAGTAGATAGTTTATTATTATCCTCTACTAGAAAATGATCCTTTGTTAGGGTTGCCCATATAAAATCACCCACTTCGAACTCCAAATGCTTACATTATGTCATCTGCTTGTTTTTACAATTTAAAAGTGATAAATTCTTATGAACTATCTTGTGGACATCCTACAAGCTATTCACAAAATTAACTACCTTAATGAACCTTAGTCCTGTTGGGTAGTGTCATCAAGTCCAGAGGCCCCTGGGGCTGAGCAGATGTTAGTGCCTAATTATATATAGTTCTAGGATTCAATTGAGCATTCATTCATTCATTTTAGATTGCATTTAGGTTAATTTAATTATGGAAATATATAATTTTATATTTTTTTTATGTTTTTATAAAGGAAAGAAGTATGTAGGAGTTTGATGGTGATTTAAAGAAAAAATAAGAAGAAATAAAGAAGAAGAAGAAAAAAAAAAAGAAGAAGCAAAGCTCGATCTCTGTCGTGATCATGGATGGAAGTGCAATCACTAATTGATCAAAGCATGCGAGTCTTCTTAGTTTGAGGCCCTTTTGCGATTGCAGGTTCCTAGTAGCTAGAGTCTTTATGGAAAGTGCAATATTCCCATGATTGCCACCCCTTCACTAGTTGCCCCTCTGTTGTGATCAGCGGATCGACCCGTGATCACAACTAGCTCGTTGCCAGCACAGAACATCGTCAGGTGGATGTTTAAAAAAGCAAATCTAAGGGAGGTGAAGGGACATTCTAGAGAGACTACAAAAGGATAAAGACCATAATTTGGAAGAGATATCCTTGAAGGGAATCAATCTTGAAGACTTAGCCATAACAATTAAGAGACAGAAAGGTGCAATAGGAGAAAAAAAAGCTAGGAAGGAGAGCCTCCATTGAAGACCCACAAGCTTCTTAATAACATTTCCTTTCTCTGCCTCCTATAATTATTATTGTGATATTATCTTGGATTGTTATTGAATAATGGATTTTAAAGCCATGTTTAGTTAAGTTTTAATTTATTATTGGGATTTTTGAAAACCCATTTGAATTAAGTTCATTTAATAGATCTAAATTCTTGTTGTCTTGCACATTGTATTTGTTCAGCTTATTGTGTTTCATGTTCTAGCCAAATAAAACCTTTATTTAAATCTAGACATTGAGAAATGATGATTTAATAGACCCATAAATACTTATTAGATTTAACAATGACTTGAGAGAGCTTGAGTAGATCTAATCCTCTATAAGTTCACTTAATGCCTTATAAGTTTGTTGTTGTCTTATTTTATGGTGATGATGAGAGTTAAGCCATACTTTAGGATCTAATTGATGCTTGTTTGTGGAGATTAGCATTACTAGAGAGAGAGTGCTAATTGGTTTATGAAAGCTTGAGGTGTGCATTGAATTTGAATTAATTTATTACTTAACTTAAGGATAATGTGGTGTATAACTTCCTAACAACATGGTTTTTATATTGATTCACTTCCTTAGTAATTGGTTAGCTATAGTTTAATTCACATTCTTTTACCTATGACGTGAGAAATCTGTAAGCGTTCAAAGTCAGTTCAAGTAATAAAATAAAGTATCGATCCCACAGAGATTGCAAATTGAGTATTGAAATACTAAAAATGTTTGTTTGTTTAAACACTAAATTTTGGTTTGAAAACTAAAGAAAATTAAATAAAAAAATTTAATTAAAACTTAACAATCAAATTAAAGGCTAGGGTTATTATTATCATTTCAACCTTTTCTAAAAGTTAATTAAACATCTAAGTCTTTAACTAATCTTAATTCAATTTGAAAGCATCTTTAAAACCATAGATTTTCCTCTCAGATAAACCTATAATTAATTAAGTAGAATTAACACATAGTTTACTAGCTTTCACTAACTAAATATTTCTTAAATCTAATTTTAAATCCAGCTTTTTAATCAATATTAGTCACTTAAATGTCTCTCAACTAAGTAAGTGACTAAATGGTTATTGTTTTAATCCAGTAGAACCTACCTCTCAATTAAGTTCTAAAGTATAAATTCAATCTAAGGCTGATCAAGACTAAGATGACATTAAGTTCAACAACAACCAAAGACTTAAGATTAAAGACTTAGATTTTAATTCAAAAAATAAATAAATTACATGGTTGAAATGAAAAATGAACCTTAAAAATATGCTTAGCTACGCATGTTAAAAGAAAGAAAAGAAGATGAAGTAGAGAAGAAATAACCAATCATTATTAATTAAAAGAAAATAATAACCAAAGAGTTTAAATAAGAAAACCCCTTACTATTTTAAATAGCTGCAATAGAAGGTCTTGTTCCTTCAAAACTTCAAAACTAATTTTCTACTTAACATGAACAAAAACTCGAATGAAAATTAACTTGGATTCTTTAAAGCAAAAATTTAGAGAAGACTAAGTGTAGACTCCTTTTGCTCTTATGAAGGCCTCCTATTTATAGCAACTTTGAGGTTTGTTGCAATTCAAATCTTATAAAATCCCCTTAAATATCAACTTAAAATTTGAATTTAAGAAGTTCTTGCAACAGCTTGCACAGTTGTGCACACCCAGGCACACAACTGTGTCATAGGGTGTGTCAGCTTTCTAACACTCAGGCACAGCTGTGCACACCCAAGTACACGGTTGTGTCAAAATAAGCTGCTTTCAAAACTCCACTTTTCTTTAAGATTTTGACTTATTTTTACCTCCAAATCCTATCTTTGATTAGTTCAAATCTTTCAACTTCCTTCATGCATCCTTATTTCAAAAATTAAATAAAGATGAACTAAATAAACTTAAAAACAAACAAAATTAACAAAAATCCTAACAACTAAACAAAATTAACAAAAATAAATAAAAGATCTAAAAATTAACTAAATTAATTAAAAATGTAACTAATTAGATTCTATTCCTATAGAAAAGAGTGTTCAAAATACAAGATTTTTCTCACTCATAAAATTCCCCCACACTTGAGTCTTTGCTTGTCCTCGAGCAAACCAAAGAACACCCCATTCATATAAAGAATCAAAATCATCAGCTGGTTTTAACTTGACTAACCATTCCAATCTTCCTTTAATATAAAGCTTAAAGACTATAAATTAAAATAATAACTCGAGGTGCATTTACCATGTGAAGAGAAAACTATTACATTGAATTCATGTAAATGAACAATTAACACCCTATAAAATTGAAAGTAAATAAGAATTATCTCTATACTTAAGTAGTCTAAAAATTCCCATATACAGGCAACCATATGGCACTCAACTGATTTATTTAATCAAGATTTTCCCAATCTTAGTATCCCCCACCTTTCCTGCACTACTCAGTGTGGATACCTCCAAAAAGTGTCATTTGGATACTCTTACTCTATAATAGAGAATTGGAGTAGAAGGGGATAGAGCATTGGAGTAGAAGGGGTATATAAGAATTTAGATTTAAAATTTCATCTCTGAATGAGTGCATTTTATGCTCTATCTCATTGTTTTTTTTAGAGAAAGAGTAGCTCATAGGTGCCCAAATACATATGAACTATACTATCCTAAGGAAAGAAACTTAATTCCTAATTATAAGCATATTTTTTAAACATCAAGCATTCAAGTTCAATCATTCAATGGAACAGTAAGTATTAAATTCATTAAAAATAAAAAATCCCTAGCCACAAGTCATTTTTCTAATTTAAAAGTCACAACAAAACATTAAAGAAAGATTATTACACTTTCTCAATAAAACCATCTCTGATGAAATAAACTCTCTATAGGAATAGGTTCAAAAACTTAAATCAAATGAATCTAATAACATGCATGACTCTAATTTATTAAAAGAAAAATAAACATAAAAATTGCAAAAACAAAAACCAAAAAGAAAAGGAAAGTGTACTTCCCTTATTTGGATGCACTTGGAGGTGAGATGAAGATGAACTCTATTGGAGATTCACTTGGTCCCCTTGATCTTTTATCTTGAAAGATTTGCTTTTTAAGCTCTTCAATTTGGGTTAGAATCTTCTTTACTCTTGCTTCACTCCTCCTTTCAAAATGCTCCATCTTATTTGACAAGTCCACAATTAAGTTCCCAATTCTATGATCAGAAAGGTTGATAATCTCTTTTAATTCCTTTTTGATTTTCTCAACTCGTTCATCTGCTCTCTTTATTTTTCCTAAATAAGCTACTTGATATTCTTAATCCTCAATGACATCATCATATTCTTCTCCAGCTCTTGGTAGAGAGATTTTACTAAGCTTTAATGCATTTTGCTGAATCATATAACATCTCCTAAGATCAACATCCTCTAACTCTCCCCATTCAGACGCGATTTAAGCTTTAATGAGGTATTCTTCATCAAACAACTTTGGCTCTAATGGCTCAAGCTTATGCTTAGCAATTTCGAATGGAGAGAAAAATATGGCTAAACTTGTGACAATGTGTCCCATTGATATCAATGCTTTCTTGGCCTACACAACTCACCACATAGAATAAAAAAAAAATAGGCACTACACATCTTTGTGTTAGAATGCATGCACCATAATAAAAACAATTCATTGTGAGATACTTTCATGCTATCCTTTTTCCCAAAAATTATGTGTGACATGAATTTATGCATTAGCAAACATAAGTGACTCTGAATTAATCCACTAGTTAGAATCTATCCATTACAAATTTTATCTCCACCAGTGATTTCATACCAAAATTTACTCATATTAAAATCGGATGGAGGTTGAGAAATACCTCCATTAGGAAAGCCAAAAATTTCAAAAATTAGTTCATAGTCAAAAGTGTATTCTTGCCCAAAAATCTACAAGAAAAAATTCCTTGATTTTCATATGAAATCTTTAATGTAGTATAAAACTCAATTGTTAGCTCAAAGAATACATCATATTGAACTAACTTTAATTTCCCATTCTTTCACACAACACATTGATAAAATCTTTCATTCCTATGCTTTCTAACACATTATCATAAAAAAAATTTAGGTTTGCTGAATTGTCTTTTAGTTAAGGAGCAAAACCTCCTACCTTCTTCCTCAGAATAAATGGAAAAGCATCATACTCATCCCTTAGATTAAGTGGCTTGCCTTTTCTTCCAATAAGCTTCTTTCCCCTAGTAGTGGATCGTTGGTTCTTTGTTTTGGCCATACTAGAGAGATATATTAATTTGCAAAGGAATAAAAGAAATAGAGCAGAATTAAATGAATATAGAAAGATATAAGTAAACTGAAAAAGTTTAACTCTTTAAATAAAAGAGAAGAAGTTAAAAAAAAAATTGGGAAACCTAATCCTGATAAGATAAAAAAAACTTTCTAGATAAAATTTAAAGATAAACAAAAAAAAATATGAAAAAAATAAACTTTGAATTTTACATTTAAAATAGATAATTAAATTATAGATAAGAAGAATTAAAGTCCTAAAAAAATTAAAATTCAGCAATTTGAAAAATATTTTTTTGCTATGTATAATTTCTCCTCCACACTTAATTCCTACAATGTCTGCATTGTTGAAATTTTTTTTAGAACCAGGTTGCATGGCTATGCGCAAAAATTGGCATAGCCGTGCCTGGTTTTTGGGTTGTGGTTTTGTTCGTGCAAAGGCTGTGCAAGCGTTTGGCACAACTGTGTCTACAGCCTCTCATGGTGTCGCACAACTGTGTGCATGGGCAACATAACTGTGCCTGCTTGTTACTTCTTGATGGCTTGAATATTGACACTTTTTTATTTTTTTACATCAAATAGATGTAGCTTTAACCTGTACTACACTTTAACATTACTTTGCACTTCAAAAATAAAGGAGAAATTAAAATTAACTTGATCAATAATTAATTTAAATAGCGACATAACAAAGACATGCTCATAACATAAAACAATTTAAACATAATAGAATTTAAATTCCATATGCACAATTTTTTTTAAATAAGAAAAGAACATTACTTAAAAATAAAAATAAGACTTTATTCTTCATTCATCTCTTCCCTTTTCAGATGATGACACTTCTTCATGCTCAGCTTCTTGATCAAGCGGTGGGTATAGAGGTGGAATAAAATTTTGAGCTTGAAAGAAAGCCATGGGGTTATGGTTAATCATGCTCAACCTATGATTCATTCCAATCATAGTATCATCCATCCTTGTTGCTAGTGAAGTTAATTCACCAACATTTGAGTCAATGACTCCCACTTGAAGTTCTAATTCATCCAAAAGCTCTATTGCATCATTCAAATCCATCTCTTGGTCTTCTTCTTCCCTTTGTTCTAGAACTAATGGTGGTTCATTGGGAAGAATAAGACTGGCTCTTCCCCTAAAATCTTTTCTAATTAACCCTATGGCCTGTATCATGTAAGAATCAATCAAGGATCGACCCCTATCCATATCGCATATTCTCCACATCAAAGACTAGGTAATTAGCTATAGTTGTAACCATACCTCCCACCCTAATTGCTCCAGTCATCTTGGTAGCCACATCCCTTAATTTGGAAGCAATAACATGGCAAATATCTAATTTTCTATTATTAACCATGCAATATATGATATTGAGTTCATTTGCAGTTAGCACAATATCTCCTTCTTTTCTTGAAAATAAGGAATGAGACATGAGCCTATGCAAATATTTTAAAGCTGGTGACCGAATTCGAGATTCTTTCGCTAATCTAGCTTCATACAACACCCCCTTTTGTCCTATGATTTCTCTCCACGAGACATTTCTATCATACTTAATATTGACATTTTGATCTTTTGGAAAATGAAATATATCATTAAGTGCAAACAAACCAAGCTGATGCTCTTTATTTCCTAAATGAAATTTAAGCTTAAGACTTTGCTCATCAAAGGTAAAAGTTGATAAAAATTCACAAGTTGGTCTTGCGAAGGTAGGACTTTGCATAGTCATAAAATCATCCCAACCCATCTTGTTCATATACATGTTTACCTTATATAGTAAATTAACCTCTTGTAGGGTAGTAGCATTCATGTATCTATTTGGGACAATTTTCCTAGCCATCATTTGCTCAAATTTCTTCTTATGCCCCTCATGCCTAAAATTAATAAGTTTTGGGAAGGGTTTTACCAATCTTTCCACATTTTCACCACCTAGATTATTAGAACCACCACCACAATTCTTTTGGAAGGACCAAGCTTCTTGCTTGCAATTGGCTTTCGTCTAGGCTCTCTTTCTATAGAGAGAAGGAAAAGTGATAGAAAATCCAAAGAAGAATGGAAATGGTGAAAGAAAGAGTAGTGCCTTTTATAGAGAAAAGAATGTGTATAGAATGAAAATTTAAAGAATAAGGTGAAAAGTGAAGAAGATGGATGTTTAAATAGAGTGAGGGAAGAGAGAAAGAAAAAAATTAATAAATAAATTAAAGAAGTAATTTGAAGAACCCTAGAAATGGGTAATTGGGAAAGTAGTCAAAATTGTAGAATTCTAAAAATTAGGAAATGGGAAAACATGGAGAAGTGAAAAATTCATGGAGAAATGGGAAAGAATTATTGAAAAATGCTAAAGTGGTCAAAGTTTTGAATCCTAAAAGTAGGAAAGAAAAGTTATGAGGGTAGTGGAAAGACGTGGGAAAGTGGCAAACTGATTCCTTTTAAAAACAAATTTGTAAATTTTTTTTTATTAATAGTGTGCATAACTATGTGTGTCAACGCGCATAGCTATGCACCCTGTTTAACACAAATTATTATTATTTTTTTAATTTTAGGCACAACTGTGCATAACTACACAAATAGTTGTGCTTGAATCAAACTTTAACCTTAGAATTTCATATGTTTAGGCATGGGTGTGTGCTCTAATGCACATAACTATGTCCGAATGTTATTTTTCACATTAAAACAATGTCCATCAGACCACACAACTATGCAGTAGGGTGCGTAACCTGATATAATGGTCATTTAAGGCTATTTCTGCATTTTGCACACATAATAGTACTCACACATCTCCCATATTCAAATCACACATTTTTCCACAAACTTTAACTTACAAAAATGTCTTCTAAAGCTCCTCTTCTTCTATGATTCCTAAAAATACACAATAAAACTTGAATTAAAAATCTTGGCAAATTAAAATTAATTAAAATAAAAAAAATTAAATTTAAATAAAACAAGCTTGGTTGAGCCCCCAAGAAGTGCTTTTTAAGGTTTATAAGCTAGACCATAATGCTTATCATTCAATTGAATCTTTTAAATAGGCAACTTGGTGAAAATTCTCCAATGTGCCTTCATGATACAACTTCAATCTTTGTCCATTCACTTTGAAATTTTCTCCTTGATTGTTGCATAATTCCATGGCTCTATAAATATATACATGAGTCACCATAAATGGACCTGACTATCTACTCTTCAACTTTCCTGGAAATAATATGAGTCTTGAATTAAACAACAACACTTGATCACCCTCTTTAAACTTTTTGATCCTAACTTTTGCATTATGCCACCTCTTTGTACGCTCCTTGTAAATCTTGGAGTTCTTATATGCAACTTCTCAAATTTTTTCTAGTTCACTCATTTGCAAAATTCTTTTCTTTGCTGTTTTCTTGAAATCATAATTCAAAGCTTTTATCACCCATTAGGCTTTGTACTCGAACTCAACGGGACGATGACAAGCTTTTCCATAAACCAACCTATATGGGGACATTCTAATAAGTGTTTTGTAAGCAGTTTGATATGCCCACAAAGCATTATTAAGCTTCCTTGCCCATTCCTTTCTTGACTTATTGACCATTCTTTTTAAAATTTTCTTTAACTATTGGCTACTAACTTCAACTTGCCCACTCATTTAAGGGTGATAAGGTGTTGTAACTTTGTGCATTACCCCATAACGAGCCAATAAATTTTTCATATTTTTGTTGTAGAAATGTGTTCCCCTATCATTTATGATAGCTCTAGGCATACCAAAATGGGAGAAAATCTTCTTTAAAAATTTGCAAATAACCCTTGCATCATTTACAAAACAAGCTTGAGCTTCTACCCATTTTGACACATAAGTATGTACTTGTTTCCTTCTGACATAAGGAATGGTCCCATGAAATCAATGCCCCAAACATTGAATATCTCGAGTTTTAGAATTCTTGATTGAAGTATCTCATCTTTCTTTGAGATGTTCCCACTTCTTTGGCATACATCACAATTGAGTACAAAATTTTGAGCATTTTTAAAGAGTGTAGGCCAAAAGAAACCTACTTTAAGAACTTTAGTAGTTATTCTCTATGGACCAAAATGACTACCATTTACCATACCATGACAACTTTGCAATATTGACTAGATTTCACCACTTACTACACACCTCATTATCATGCCATCATTGCACAATTTTTATAGAAAAGGATCATCCCACAAATAGGATTTGGAGTCATGGATTAGCTTTTTCTTTTGCTCTTTAGTGAATTCTTTTGGAAGTTTGCCACTTGAGATGAAGTTGGCTATATCAGTAAACCAAGGAGCACTTGAGCTTTCAATTGCTAAGAGCATCTTGTATGGAAATATCTCCTTGATAGGCTTTTCCTCTCCTTCCTCTGAATCTAACTCCAACCTTGAGAGATGATCAGTTATAACATTTTTTGATCCCTTTTTATCTTTGATCTCAATATCAAATTCTTGCAGTAAAAGCACCCATCTAATGAATCTTAGTTTAGAATCCTTCTTTTTTATGAGGTACTTCAACGCTGCATGATTTGTATACATAACAACTTTAGAACCAAAAAGATAAGATCTAAATTTGTCAAATGCAAAAATAACCACCAACATCTCTTTTTCTATTGTTGCATAATTGAGTTGTGCCTCCGTCAAAGTATTGCTTGCATAGTAAATCACATGGAGCTTGTTCTATTTCCTTTGGCTAAGTACTACTCCCACTGCATGATCACTTGCATCACACATTAGTTCAAATGGAAGGTTCCAATCAGGTACTACAACTATAGGAGTAGAAATGAGTGACTCCTTTAACCTATCAAAAGCCAATTTGCACTCATTAGTAAAGTCAAAAGGTGAATCTTTCTCAAATAACTTATAAAGGGGTTTAGAGATTTTTGAAAAATCCTTAATAAACCATTCGTATAAGCTTGCATGATGAAGGAAGCTCTCGACTCCTTTCACATTCATTGGATATTGTAATTTCTTGATAATCTCCACCTTTGTTTTATCAACCATAATGGCTTTAGTTGAAATCTTGTGGCCAAGAATAATTCCTTCATTAACCATAAAGTGGCATTTCTCCCTTTAGCACCAAATTAGTTTCTTTACATTGTGCAAGTACTTGCTCTAGATTTTTCGAGCATCTATCAAAAGAATTTCCATAGACTAAAAAGTCATTCATGAAAATTTCCATGATTTCTTCCACTAAATATGAAAATATGGCCATTATGCATCTTTGGAATGTTGCAGGAGCATTACATAATCCAAATGGCATTTGTCTATAAGCAAATGTGCCATGAGGACATGTAAAAGTTATCTTCTCATGATCTTTTAGAGCTATTGCAATTTGATTTTATCCTAAATCTCCATCCTAGAAATAATAGAAAGCATGTCCTGCTATTCTTTCTAACATTTGGTCAATAAATGGTAATGGGAAGTGACATTTTCTTATAGCTGAGTTCAACTTCCTGTAATCTATACATACCCTCCATCCATTCATGACTATTATAGGAATTGCTTCCCCTTCCTTATTTTCCACAATGTTCATTCCTCCCTTCTTTGGTACACATTGGATTGGGGTCACCCATAAACTATCTAATATAGGGTAGATGATTCCTGCATCCAATAGTTTGACCACCTCCTTCTTTACCACTTCTTGCATGTTCGGGTTGAGTCTTCTTATCTTTTAATAGTTGGCTTGTATCCTTCCTCCATCAAGATTTTATGCATACAGTATATAGGGCTTATACCTCTAATGTTGGAGATTTTCCAACCAATTGCTTTTATCCTTCTTTTGAACATTTCCACAAGCACATCCTCTTGATCTTAAGTAAGTTTAGAGGATATAATTACAGGTAAGTGTAAGCACTTAATTTTGGGATACAATTGTGTATGTGTGTGACGAAAGCCCCTATGATGAAAATCTAATTGAGAATTGATCTCTGGTGTAGAGTTTCATAATTTAAAGGACTAAATTGCAAAATTTTATGGATTTAATTACAAAATTGGTTTTTTTAGGGATTTAATTGTAGAAATTAGAAACTTATGAGGACCTTTTTTGTAATTTAATTTAAAAAAAGAAAAAAATTGGTCGGCTGGCATTTAATGCTGACTGACATTGTGTAATGTCGACTGGCATTGTGTAATGCCAACTGGCATTACGTAATGCCAGTCGTCATTAGGCAATGCCAGTTAGCATTACATTTTGAAAATCGACATTCTATAATGTTGATTTGCACTGAAAAGTGATTTTTGTGTATTTTTTACATTGATTTTGTCATTTTTCAATTTTTTCATTGGTCTAAGATACCACGTGTCTATGTGTGAGTCTTTAATTTTTTAAAATCCTATCGCTTATCATCTCATTATCATGATTTTGAAAATTCAAAAAATAAAATGCAGACTGAGAGACTCCTGATCTCGCTCCCAACTATCACACAACTTCCTTGTGTGATCACAGGAGTTGAGGTGGTTAGGTCTAGCTTTAAAGTTAGAAAGGGAGGCTGTGAAAGGGGACTAGCTGGAGAAAGGGAGAGAGGCAGAGGGAGTTTGCGAAAAAAAGGCTGTGAGAAAACCCTAGAGAAAAAGAGATGTGAAAGAAACCAGAGAGAATAAAAACCCTAATTAGCTACTGCAAAAAAAAAAAATTCTTTTCTTTTAAAGTCCAGAGAATCAAGAAAAAAAACAATGGAGTCAATCTTAAAGTGGTGACAATCTCAATCTAAGGGGCATTCAAACAACATTTGCACAACATCTTCTACTCTTTTTTTTCCTCTTTTGTTTTTAATTTGATTTCTTTGTTTTATTTTTTATTTGATTCATTATTGATTATTTTTTTTTGATTGATGTTCTATGGTACTCTAGAGATAAGGCTGGAGATATGTGATTTTTGACAGTGACCATTGGAAGAATCCATGGAATGCCATAGATTAAGATCTGTAAAACCCCCATAGGATTTATGATTTCTGCATTCTTTTAATTTGCTTTTGTTTTGGGTTGTAATTAATTTGATTTTAATTTCTGCATAGTAGTTTGTAATAGCCCCAATAGTGGGAAATAGTATAATTTTATATTCTCTGCACTAAAATTGATTAGTGATTTAGGTTCAGTTGGGTAAAAATCAATTAAAATCAATGGTGGCTTTAGATTAATTTGGGGTTGCATGTAAATTAATTTAGGGTTTTTTTTAGAAAATCACATAAATCTTGTGTTTAATATGATTTTATTGTGATTTTTTATTTGATTTTATTTTTGGATATTTTAGTTCTTTGGGCCCCAAGCCCACAATAGGTCTAAACCCATTAAATTAAAAATAGGCTTAAAAATGGTTAGAGTTAATTAATTAAAATCAATTTAGGCTTAGTAGATTAATTTAGACTTAGGCCCATTTTTAGGTTAACTAAATTAATTTAGACTTAGCTCAACCCATTAATTTCATTTCTTTTAAAATAAATAGATTTAGGATCACATTACTTAATTTAAAATCAAGTTAGACTTAAGCCCACTTATTAATTTAATTTTTCCTTTAAAATTTGGTAGACTTATGACTATTCCCTTAGTTAAATTAAAATAAATAGACTTAAGTTTTCTAAAAGTAATTAAAAATGTAGGTTTTTATTTAGTCCAATTCACTTGTAAATAAAAATATGTAGAAATAGCTAACTTTTAAAAATTAACCTAGTTTAGACTTAGGGACTTTGCCTTTTATATGCATTTTTACATGTAATTTTGTAACGTGTTGGCTTTTTTAGGTTAGATGGATGTTTAATTAGGGCTTAAATAAAATTTCATGTAATTAAAGAATAAAATAGTAATTCATAAAATAAATCTAAATAAACATAAGATTGAAAGAAGTTAGCATTCCATTTTTAGAATCTCCTGGTTGTGGTGATAGCTTTCTTTTAGAGAATTGAGTGCCACCTTTCAATTTGTCCTAATTATTACCCTGGGTGGTGACTCCTCATCTCCATGCCATGTCTTTATGACAATGGTTAGTGTGTTCTCTAGGGCCTTGAGCCCAAATAGTGTCATGATTACTAAAATCTTGGGCGCGCACTAAACCCTTCCGTCTATAGTGGTGACTCCACTGGGGATAAGAGATACTAATTCTACTTGTGTTCTTTAGAGTTATTTTATTAATTATTATTTTATTCTTGCATTCATTCTGCATGTCCCTATTAAAACAATGGCTTTGGTTTATGATTCTATGATTCCACTAGCTTCATGGAGTTGTAAATCGGCTAACCATCACTCTTAGCCTTAACTCGGTTTAGGAGAGATTACTGGGCTTATCTAACTAGAGTCTGTAAGCCAAGTCCTAAAAGGGGGGGTAGTCTTCTCTTGAGTTTGCAAAGGATGCTGGGCCCCTTTGACTTTGGCCTATAACTCAAGTCCTAAAGGAGGGCATTTTACTAAGGGAACCTTGACTTTTTATTGGACCCTAACCACATATAATGACTTAGTTACTTCCCTTAGGATCTACCAAAAATTGCTTCTATGATTTTTGCCAGAAGGTATTTCTATCTATAAAAGCCCAGGCCCATACTTTTGAAGCCCATTTGGGCTAATAAAGATTGGGCTAGACCTTTATACTTAGAAATGCTATTTCTATGCTTATTACCATGAGGCATTTCTATCTATAAAAGCCCAGGCCCATACTTTTGAAGCCCCTTTGGGGTAATGAAGATTGGGCTAGACCTTCATACCTAGAAATGCTGTTTCTATACTTTACTACTTTAAGAGAGATCTGACATGCTTGTCGATCCCTGATATCCCTCTTTTATATTAAGACCAAGATAAAAAATCCTACGATAAGAGACTCGCCATTGAACATGTGTGTGATTGGAATAAGGTTGGGAGGATGTATGTTTTACACTTGATTGATACTTGCTACTTGCTACTTGTTGTATATCATGTGCATCACGCATACATGCATACATGCATCTCATTCATCATACTAACACCTTGTTTTGCAGCCATTATAGATACATCGGTGTCTTCTTATATTTGGGGATGACGAGGTGGCAGACTAAGAAGAACGAGTTAGAGTCCTAAAGCCTTAGTAAAGGAAATCCTGAATAGACTAGAAAGATGCCCTATCAGCCCACTTTACTTGGAAGCTGAACCAACTTCACCTAAATCTGAACAAATAGAACAACAATAAGGGAAATAGACCTTAGAAGACATTAAGAGAGCTCTGATGGATGACATGAGGGCTATGATGTAAGATGAGTTGAGACAAACACTATCTGGACTAATGCAACCTGTTACTGTCATACCACCACCTACAATTGAACAACCACCTACTGCTGTTGCTGACCTACCAACTGTGGATGCTCCACTTGCTGCCAATAATGTTGGGGGCAACATGCTGCTAAAAACCCATATGCTATCAATGTAAAGCTAGAGGATGTCGAGAATTACATGGTAAAGAAGGTGAAGAAAGAATCCTTTAAACTGGTACACAACCACGAGTCCAAGCAGATGCAAGCATTGACCTAGAAAATGTCCAAGATGGAAGAGCTGCTTAGAGGACAAGGCATGGAATATTCATTTATCTCTGATGATATGCTGTTAACGAAGGGTAATAAGCTACATGAGAAGTTCAAAATGCCTTAGCTACAGAAGTTTGATGGAACTGGAGATCCTAGGATTCATCTCAATCAGTACATAATAATTATGAGCACTACTAAGGCCCTATTAGAAGTGATCACTAGGTTATTTGTATTGTCTTTAGAGGGAATGGCTATAAATTGGTATCATCGACTGGAAAAATCTATGAGAGCTGACTGGAAAGAACTATATACTACCTTTTTAAGATAATATGATTATAACACCTACTTGGAAGTGTCCATCAGAGATCTAGAACTAAAAAAGTAGAAACCTAATGAATTTTTCTTTGATTTCCTTACCAAATTCATAAATAAAGCAGGACTGATGAAGAATAAGTTGGTCGAGAAAGATCAGGTTAGGATGATAGTTCAGAATATGTCACCTAATATGGTTTTGAGGTTGTAGATGATGAACCCTAAAACTTTCATAGACCTGTATGATGATGGTCTACAAGCTGAAGAGATTAAGAATGATAAGAAAAGAAGCTCTAGAGGCATTGGAACCCGAAACTACCCAACCGGGGGCACATAATAGGGAAGTACTAGCCTAGCTATAGAGGTGTGCATAGTTCAGTAGTAACCCTGTAGATTCTCCAACTTTAACCAACCACTCTTTAAAGTCCTAGAACAATTGATCTAAAGAGGCTTATTCTGACCCTTAACCTTTTCCAAACCACCTAACCCGAATGTCCTAGGCTATGACCCTAATAGCTACTGCAAGTTTCACCAAGTAGTTGGCCACTCCACAGAAACTTTTATTTACCTCAAACAAAAGATCCAAAACCTAATAGACTCTAAAAAATCATAAAACCTAAAAAATCCAACTCTAATCCAAACACTAGAAATAATCCTTTCCTTGACTATTGAAATGTCTCACCACCGGCCACCATGATGATTAACTTAGAAGTGAGTGAAGAAGAAGTGATAAACTCCTTTGAAAACTTAAACCCTATAGCTAATGGAGAATCTCCTGATGCCTCTAGAGGAGTTGAGGATTTATTAGGGTAGCCCTTAGGCAAATTTGATTATAAGGTGTTCTATTCAAAGCCTACTTCCATTGATAGACCTCTTGAGGGGTTTGTGCACTCAGGATGGGGTGATGAATTTGGTGATAGGCCAGTGAAAGAAAAGAGTAAGGAGTCTCTAACTCCTGAATAGGGGATTGAGGAATTACTGAGAGCACATTTAGGAAAGCTTAGCATGGAGGAAAAGGAAACGTGCATAGTAGAAGTATGGAAGGACAAAAAGAGGGGCAGAATCATTGGAGTTATAGATATATGGTATGACTTTGATGAAAAGAGTCTTGCTGGTTTGGATGTGTGGAGTGATGACCCCAAAGTGAATTATGTCACTAGAAGTGGGAGGAATTACAATGCAACAGAAAAAAGATTGAGAGAGTTGTAGAAAGAGAAGAGACAGATGATGCAAAAATAGGAGAAAGGGAAAAGGAAGACATGATTTTGGAACAAGTAAAGAAGGCTAAGGTAAATGTTAGTGTCTGGGAACTACTGATGCACTCAGGCAGCCATAAAAGAGCTCTGGTGACAGCTTTGTTGAACATGAACATTGAAACAATAGCCACACCCAAGGCTATGGTAGCAAATGTTATAAAAAAGAAACAAGGGTTGATAACTTTCTCAGATGATGACCTGCCTTTGGAAGGAAGAAATCATAATAAGGCACTATTTATCCCAACTGAAGTAAAAGGGAAAAGAACTAACTTTGCAATGGTTGATGATGGTTCTGCCATTAATGTATGCCCATAAAAGAGCTTGCCTAACTTAGGTTTGAAAGCTAAAGACTTGACAGATTCAAACCTCATAATCAGAGCCTATGATGACAACACTAGGAATGTAGAGGGGACATTCCAAGCCCTGGTTAAAATAGGACCCATGGAATCATCCATTGAGTTCACCATGCTGGATATACCAGTTACTTATGCCTTGTTGTTATGAAGGCCATGGTTCCATGCTCTAGGAGGGGTACCCTCAACTGTGCACCAGAAGATAAAATTACCTTATGAAGGAGATGTAGTAACAATTGAAGCAAGAACCAATGTAGTTATGGCTGCCATGTTGGAAAAATAGAAACAAGTGTGTGTTCCTCCCAATTTTCAAATTGTTGGGATATTTGATGGGAATGAGATGGACCCAAGGGTTGCAAAAATAATGAAGAGCATGAATTACCAATTTGGACAGGGGCTAAGCAAGAATGAGTAAGAAAGTCCTAAGCTACCAAAATTCAAGAGTCAAAATGACACTAAAGGATTAGCATATATTGAGATAGGATCTACCAGTAGATGGGTAAGAAAGAAGGAGTAGGCCATGAGAAATAAGCACTTGGGAAGAGTTGAGTTGTTAAGTGAGAATTTCATTAAGCTAGGAGAGGGCGAGTACTATATGGGTGCAAAGGAGTCCGTTAATGTCACTGACAAAAATGTCCCTGGGTTCAAGATTTTCAAGGACCAGATTATGGAAAACTTAGTCAAGAGCAACAAAGAAGAAGTGATAAAGCAACTACCTAAACGAATGGGGGATGTTGTTGTCGAAGAGTTGTTGTGTCTGCCACCTGAAGAAGAGCCACCCCAGGATTTAGCTACTCTTATTAGTGATAGCTTTATTAATGTTTTTTATGAAGAAACTAATCTAATAACATCCTTTGAGGATGAAAATTGTGTTTTTCCTTTGGTTAATGATATGAATGCTAGTTTTGCTTACTTGTGTGTTGTGCATCCTGATAGTTTTGTTCATTATAATTTTGAGCGTTAATGCATGTTTGACATTAATTGAATTCAATTTGATTAATTTAATATGGGAACAAATGATAATCCAAAGAACATTTTTATATCACATGATGTAACTTCTGAAGAGAGGGAAAATATTAAGAGAATATTAACAAAAAGAAAATTAGTATTTGCTTAGACCTACGAAGACATGCCAAGCTTAGATAGAGACATTACAGAGAATCACATTCCAACTCATCCATAAATAAAACCAGTTAACAAAAATTGCACAGGTTGAGACCAAAATGGATTGAAAAGATAAGAGAAGAAATTGCTAAACAAATTCAAGCCAACTTTTTAGAGGTAGTAGATGATCCCCAATGGCTAGCAAACATAGTCTTGATACCCAAGAAAGATGGTAAGGTGTGAATGTGTGTTGATTTTAGGGATTTAAATAAAGCATGTCCAAAGGATCACTTCCCTTTACCTCATATCGATGTGATAGTGGATAGTGCAACATCAAGTGTGATGTACTCCTTCATGGATGGGTTATTTGGGTATAATTAGATAATAATGGAAGTTATGGATAAGATCAAGACAACTTTCATCATGGAATTGGGGACATATTGCTACAAGGTTATGCCTTTCAAGTTAAAAAATGCAAGTGCAACATATCAAAGGGAAGCCATTGCTCTTTTCCATGACATGATGTATAAGGAAGTGGAGGTATATATAGATGATTCGATGGTCAAGTTAGAAATAAAAAAAGGGAATTTTGAAGCACTGGAAAAATTCTTAGCACGTATTGAGAGGTATAATTTAAGACTCAACCCGAAGAAATGCGTTTTTGGAGTTACTTCAGGGAAGTTGCTAGGGCATATAGTCAGTAGCAGAGGAATCAAAGTGGATCCATATAAAGTGAAAGCCATTCAGGAAATGCCAGGACCAAGGATAGAGAAAGACATAAGAGGGTTCATAGGTAGGTTACAGTATATTAGTAGGTTCATTACAAAGCTTACTAATATTTGTGACCTAATCTTCAAGCTTTTAAGAAAAGATCAACCTGTAGAGTGAAATGATGACAGTCAAAGGGCCTTTAATAAGATAAATGAGTATCTCACTCATCCACCTGTACTTAAACCACTGAGGCTAGGTAAACCCTTGATCCTATATTTGGCTCTAGAAGAAAAGGAAATGGGGACAATGTTAGCACAAGAAGGGCTGGATGGGATAGAGCATGCAGTGTATTACCTCAGTAAGAAGTTCCTACTATATGAAGAAAAGTATGATTTGGTGGAGAAGACATGTTTGATAATAATCTAGGCAACAAGGAAATTAAGGCATTACTTTTATTCTTATAGGGTTCAAGCCATTTCAAAAATAGACCCCTTAAGATACTTACTGCAAGCACTCGCTCTAACTGAAAGAATGTCCTAATGGCTGATTCTCTTGACTAAATTTGATATAGAGTACATTATCATGAAGGTTATTAAGGGAAGGGCAGTAGTAGAATTCCTAACTCAAAATGTAGTAGAGGGCGATGAATAGTGGAGCCTAGAATTCCCAGATGATAATCTAGCAGTTGTAGAGCATCGAGAATGGAAGCTTTATTTTAATGGTGTAGTAAACAAAAAAGGAGCCATATTAGGAGTGATCCTCATGACGCCAGAGAGAGAAAGCATACCAATGGCCATGAAGTTGGATTTCAAAGTAACAAAAAATATAGATGAGTATGAAGCGTGCATTCATGGAGTAGAAGTAACAATGGCAGCTGAAACAAAGGAGTTATTAGTTTATGGGGATTCTATGTTGGTTATCAGCCAAGCTAATAAGGAATGGGAAGTGAAAGAGGAAAATCGAAAACCCTATGTCTACTATTTGAAAGCTTTAACAAAGAATTTCACCAAGTGTCTTTTTATCCATCTATCAAGAGATGACAATCAGATGGTAGATGCACTGACAACACTCTCTTTAATGTGGGATAGTGTAACTGGGTTGACTATAATGTTGTTAGTGATCATGAAATCAAAGGCTTCGTGTTATGAGGGTGAGTAGATTATGGGAATTTAGATAGGGCCTCAAGGGAAGCTGTTGTTTTATGATGTTCAAAGGTTCATTGAGAAAGGAAAATATCCAAAAGAGGCCACTTTAAAAGAAAGATATGCCCTGCATATTCTTGCATATAATTTTGTAAGTCACGATGGGGTGTTGTATAAGAGAATGCCAAATAGGATACAACTCAGATGTCTTAAGAAAGATAAAGCGAAAGAGGTTCATATAGGAGCTTGTAGTTCTCTCATGAATGGGATAATCCTAGAAAAGAAGATAATTAGTTAGGGGTACTACTAGATGAACATGGAAAAGGATTGTATTAGAACTGTGAGACAATGCCATCAGTGTCAAATCTATGGGAACCTCAACCACCTTCCTCCAATGGTGCTAAATAGTTTATCATCTCCTTAGCCTTTTGTGGTGTGGGGGGATTGATATCATAGGAGAAATAAGGCCAACAGAATCGAATGGGCATAAGTACATAGTTGTGGCAATTGATTATTTCTCTAGATGGGTAGAGGCTGAGTCTCTCAATGTTCTAAAGGCAAAACAAATGGCCTGATATATCAAGAAAAATCTCATTTATAGATATGGGGTTCCACATCATATAGTGATAGACAATGGGGTTCAATTTTAAGCAGAATTGGTAGAGTTATTGTAGAAGTATGGGATCGAGAATCATAAGTCTTCACCATATCGACCACAAGCTAATGGAGTAGTGGAAGTAGAAAATAAAAATATCAAGAAAATCCTTTCTAAAATGGTCAAAACTTATAAGGATTGGTCCGAGTTTCTTCCTTTTGCCTTATGGGGATACAGAACTATAGCCAGAACTGCCACAGGCCAAACTCCGTTCTCCCTTGTGTATGGCTATGAAGTAGTTTTATTAATAAAAACTGAGATCACTCTCTAAGAGTAGTTATGGAGGACAAAACGCCCAAGAGTGAATGGACATGAAAATTATATGATCATCTGGTGTCTCTGGACGAGAAGAAGATGAATGCTTTGTTTCATACCCAAATATACCAGAAGAGGATAGTAAGGGCATTTAATAAGAAGGTAAAACTGGGCAAGATACAAGTTGGGGATATGGTACTAAAACAATCCAGAACAGTGGTGTTTGATCCAAGAGGAAGGTTTAGACCAAATTGGGAAGGACCATACTTAGTCAAGTCAATTCTGTTAAAGGGAGCTGCCAAGATATCTAATCTTGAAGGGAATGAGTTCAAGGAGCTTGTTAACCTAGATCGCCTCAAGAAATACCATCTATAAAAATAAATAAAAGTAGTATAAATAAAATAAAAGTCCACTGACTAGAATACTTGAAAAGGCTAGTTAAGAAAAAATTAGGATATTCCTGCTATTCAGAAAACCCGCAAAGGGTTGGCAGAAAAAATTAAGGAATAAAATAAAATAAAAAGAGGTCCTATTGATTAGAAAACCCACAAAAGGCTGGTTAGGCAAAAATTTGGGAAATAAAATATGAGCAAAAAATATTTAATTAGAAAATTTGAAAGGACTAGTTGATAACAGAAGTTATGTCATGTGATGTAGCAAATGTAATCATTTTTCCCTAATTAATGAATCTTATTGAAATTGAAATTTTGTTATGACATTGCATGTTCTATCTTATTTATAATGCATAAGTACCAAAAAGGAAAACATAACATAAAAGCTTAAAATCAGCTTTATGAGACCATTTTGCTTCAGTCATGCCTTTGTTTCTTCTTCCTCTGAGATTCATCATGTAAAGCTTGAATCCTCTTATATCTAGAAAATTCAGGTGGTTATGTAACTTGTATAATTACCCAAATTTGAAAAGTAAAAATAAGAAGCCTGTTAAGTTGAAAACCCGAAAGGGCGGCTTAGGCAAAAGTTAAGGTATGCTTGCTAGGTTGAAAACCCAAAAGGGCAGCTTAGGAAAAAGTTAAGGAATAAAATAATTCACTTAGGATCATCTGTTTATCCAAGTCTAATTTCAAGAAAGGGAAGTTTGAAATAGAGCAGTACAAAAGATAGCTTTTCCTAACTACAAAATAGAAGATAGCCTAGAATTAGTCATTCCAAGCTCCAGAATCAAACCATGGGCTCCATCTTCTATTAGGGTTATCATGATGATAAGTATCTAGAGGTCTGACAAATGAAGTACCAACATTGTAAGGGTCCATGCCCAAGTCCGCAAGCTGTCGATGAAGCATCTCGTTCTCCTGCTCCAGATCCCTAGAATAACTTTGTACATATAGGAAACATCATATCATATGCATACCATGCATACATTTTGCATAATAAGTGTATATGCTTACCCACCAACTATATGTGACCAACATGGTAAATAACCTCTGAGATTGGGCGAGTTTGTACAAATACTCTGCTTGTGTCCCGGGGACTTATTTTGTAAAGTTGTACTAACATCAATACCAAGTGTACAGGTAATATAAGAAATAAGTCAAACAAACTCACATGAGAAGTATATACTGGAGAAATGTTGGGGAGCTAAACATCACTGAAATGTATCTGCTACTCAACTAGAGCCTGAACAGTAGGAGCCCAATAGAGTGTGGATCTGTTAAGAAGGGGAACATTGCCAAAAATAGTACTGGCAAAAGCTCCCTCATAGCTGGTCCCAATATGCTGAGTGCATTGTGCATGGTTAGGTTTGGGCCTGGGGACCTCAGGTGCAATCTTAGTCACAAGGGCAACCTCACTCTCCTGTGCAGTCTCAAACCCCTGATCAGTCCCAGCCGCCTCCTCCATCACTTCATCGATAGGGGAGTGAACCTCCTCAATTTATGAAAAGTAAACATTTAGAAAAGGAAATAAGTGGTTTGAAAAACTCCAAAAGATAAATGATTAGAAGTTACCTCAACTTGATCAATAGGAACTTGCTCCAAGAGGTTCTCATGGATGAGTTACCGATAATAGCGAGATCACTAAGAAAAATAGTGGCATCATATCCTTGTAATGCCTCTCTCAATTCTGAACTCATCAGATGAGAACTATAAAGCATTATCTGGGGGAAAACAATAGGAATATGACATTGGGAAGGTCTAAAGCACCATCGATATACCCGCTTTGCCAAATACCACATCCAATAGCCATAACTAGGGAGAACCCTCATCTCCTCAAGTCGTACTGTGACATCCATGTAATCATATTATTGGACGTCATCAACTCCCTCTAGCCAATTAGGATATATCTACAAAATTAGGATTAATTAAGTTTAACTTGTATTGAGTCATGAAGTACTAATGATTTTATTTTCTTACCAGAACCACTCGATGGTGTTCAACTGATCATGGTAGGTCTGCAAAGTATTCCTGGCACTTGCTAGACGGGAAGAGCCTTATCTTTGCATCAGGGGGAGACTCCTATCAGAGTTGATAGCCACAAAGCCACGAATTAGCCCAATCTCTATACTCAGATTTGAAAGAAAGAATAAGTCAATAAAAAGAAAGAAAAGGAAAAGAGAAGAAGAGAAATGAAAAGGGGACAGATGCACATGAAGGACATGCCAGAAGCCGTACATGGTGACAATGCCTCTATAGACAGTGTCCAGTCTATAATACAAATAAACCAATGCCATAGATCCCTAGTCAAGGGTGATAACTTGGTCTAAATCTCAAAGAGGGCTGAGAAGGGTAATGCTGACCTTGTGACTAATCTCATAGAAGAGGGTCATGCCAAGCAATATCAGAAAGAGACACCTCACTTTATAGGCAATTTGATGAGGAGTGATGGTAGAAAGATGTCTGAATCCCTCAACCAATGATGAAAGAACAATGTTCTTCTAGTTCTTTCATGCTGGGACAAATCTAATAAAGTCTCACATATACTGGCTCCGTGCATGTTCAGGAAGACTGCAGTAACTGATGTTGAGGGAAATGAGAGTCCCTTTGAAGGCAATCCCGGTGATCGTAGAAAGATGCATAGGCGAAATAGTCAACTTGCCTACACGAGTATGGAATGTATTGGTGGTGTCCATCCACTGCTTAATCAGTGCGAATAAAGAATAGTGATCAGACCTCCCTCGAGTAGTTGGAAGTCCAGTGACAAATCATCTGAACTTGGAGGCCCAGACCAACTATGCAATATCCCTTGGTAGCTCGTGGAATAATTCACGAGCTATTAAAAAGTAGCTCGTGAACTTCATCGATCGCTGGGAGTATTTTGAGAACAAATGAGTATTATAATAAATAAATATTCTGAAAAATATTCTGAATAATAATAATAAGATCGGTAAAGTAGAATGTCGACTGACATTGTGTAATGCTGATTGGCATTACACAAATGCTGACTAATTTTGGGACTTCCGACTTTGATTTTTAGACTTTCAATCAGCCATTCAACTGAAATCCTATATTCCCGGGTTAAGTTTAAATTTTTTATGCATTTTTAAGTGATTTTTAATCTAATTTCAATAATATACACACTAGTCTGTATTCTAAAATTTGATTCTGATTACTAATTGTATAAATAAATTTTTTTAGGAATAAAAAGAAGTGAGGAAGTGTTACCTCATTGCCCATATCTATGCTCCTATGAACGTGAAGGCGAGTCAAAGGAAGCATAGTAGAACCTTCTCGAAGTCCAAGGTTGTTTTGAGGAAAACGGAGAGGCACAATGGCCGAATTAACTAAAATCTCTGTTCCTCTATGTAGCCTATGTTGTGGGTCAACCATATGATCCGATAGACTGTAAATCAGACTTCGGATGAGTAAGAAATTAAAGAAATGGAGAGGAAAATGAAAGAATAACATCGAAAATGAGGAGGGAAGCTTCTTATAAATGGAAAATATCCATTTTGGTCCCTTGACTATGCATGCATTCAAAATTAAGTTTTTCTTTGCAATTTCATCTATAATTGCATTTTAACTAGGATTTAATTCCTAAATAATTCATTCAACTCATGTCATGAATCAATTAATTATGTCTGTATTTATTTTGAATTATCTGTTAAGTATAGAATACATAATATTACAGAATTTAACTTTGCATTTCTACATGCATCATTTCAATCAAATGTCAAAATTTGTTTCATGTTACATAGTAGTTGAAACATGAATTTTCAAAATTATCATGTTATGTTATGCACAATAGTCATGACATGAATTTCAAATTCCACATGTTATATGCTTTAATAATAGTTATAACATGACATTTTTAAGAATTTTTACCACCAGATAGTACACAGTAGTTATGGTGATGTCGCTAGACATCCTATAGGGAATATAGCAGATCTTAAGTTGCTAGACATTCCACAAGAATTGCAACACCATTTTCAAAGCTTGCTAGACGTCCCACAGGGAATGTAGCGAGGGTCATTGCATTCATTTCGTTGAACATCCCATAGGCAATACAATAAAATTCATTATTACTAGATGTCCCTAAGGGAATATAGTGCAGTTTACTAGACATTACAAAGTAGTTATAATATCATTGCTAGACGTTCCACAAGAACTATAACACATTTTTCAAATCACGAATTGCTAAACGTCTCATAGGGAATATAGTAAAATTTTAAATCACCGAATTGCTAGACGTTCCATAGGAACCATAGAACTTCTTTTAAATCAAGGCTCGCTAGACGTCTTATAGGGAATATAATGAGAATTGTTGTATTCATTTTGTTAAAACATCCTATGGGGAATATAACGAAATCCATTATTATTAGACGTCCTAAAGGGAATAAAGTGCAGTCCACCAGAAACTATGCAGTAGTTATGGTATTATTGCTAGACATTCCGTAGGAACTATAATATGTTTTCAAATAACGAGTTGTTAGACATCCCAAGGGGAATATAGTGAAATGTATAAGTTTCACTAGACATTCCATAGGAAATATAGTGAAACATATTAAACATAGCATCTTGCTTAAAATTGCTCAGTAATTTAAGCATCAGCAATTCAATTAGGATATAATGAAGTACTATAATTCTTTCTTTCAAAATTGTGTGCTACTATTGCTTTATTGCAATTTATCAAGCAAACAATGACAAAGGGGGGCAACTGTAAGCACCCAATTTTGGGATGAAATTGTGCACATATACGACGAAAGCCTATGATGAAAATCTAATTGAGAATTGATCTCTAGTGTTGAGTTCGTGATTTAAAGGACTAAATTTCAACGTTTTGTTGATTTAATTGCAAAATTATTTTTTTAGGGATTTGATTGCAGAAATTAGAAACTTGCAAGGACCTTTTTTGTAATTTAATTAAAAAAATTGGTCGACCGACATTTAATGCCAATTGGTCATTGTGTAATGCCAATTGGTCATTGTGTAATGCCAATTGGCATTATATAATGCCGACCAACATCACGTTATGCCGATCAGCATTAGGTAATGCCAATCAACATTACATGTTGAAAAACGACATTCTGTAATGTTGATTTTTACTAAAAAGTGATTTTTATGCAGTTTTTATGCCGATTTTGTCATTTTTCAATTTGTTCATTGGTCCAGGACATCGCATGTCTATGTGTGAGTCTTTAATTTTTCAAAATCCTACCACTTATCATCTCATTATCCTGATTTTGAAAATTCAAAAAATAAAATGCAGATTGAGAGACTCCTGATCTCGCTCCCAACTATCACGAAAGTTCCTTGCATGATCATAAGAGCTGAGGTGATTGGCTCTAGCTTTAAAAGCCAGAAGGGGAGGCTGTGAAGGGGGACTAATTAGAGAAAGGGAGAGAGGCGGAGGGAGTTTGTGAAAAAAAGGCTGCGAGAAAACCCTAGAGAAAAAGAGCTGCGAAAGAAACCGGAGAGAATAAAAACCCTAATTAGCTACTACAAAAAAAATGTTCTTTGATTTTAAAGTCTAGAGAATCAAGAAAAAAACAACGTATTCAATCTCAAAACAGTGACACAATCAAACAACATTTGCATAACATCTTCTACTCTTCTTTTTCCTCTATTATTTTGATTTGATTTCTTTTTTTTTTTTTTATTTTTTATTTGATTCATTACTGATTAATTTTTTTAGTTTTTTATTTTATTTTAATTGATGTTCTGCGGTACTCTGGAGATGAGGTTGGAGATATGTGATTTTTGGCAGTAACCATTGGAAGAATCCATGGATTAAGAGCTGTAAAAACCCAGTAGGATTTAGTATTTCTGTGTTCTTTTAATATGCTTTTGTTTTGGGTTGTAATTAATTTGATTTTAATTTCTACATAGTAGTTTGTAATAGCCCTAATAGTGGGAAATAGTAGAATTTTATATTCTCTGCACTAAAATTGATTATTAATTTAGGTTTAATTGGGTAAAAATTAATTAAAATCAATGGTGGCTTTAGATTAATTTAGGGTTGCATATAAATTGTTTTAGGGTTTTTTTAGAAAATCACATAAATCCTGTGTTTGATATGATTTTATTATGATTTTTTGTTTAGGTTTTATTTTTGGATCTTTTAGTTTGTTAGGCCCCAAGCTCACGATAGGTCCAAACCCACTAAAGAGGCTTAAAAATGGTTAGGGTTAATTAATTAAAATCAATTTAGGACCATTATATTAATTTAGACTTAGGCCCATTTTTAGGTTAACTAAATTAATTTAGACTTAGCTCAGTCCATTAATTTCATTTCTTCTAAAATAAATAGATTTAGGATCACATCGCTTAATTTAAAATCAAGTTAGACTTAGGCCCACTTATTAATTTAATTTTCCTTTAAAATTTGGTAGACTTAGGACTATTTCTTTAGTTAATTTAAAATAAATAGACTTAAGTTTACTAAAATTAATTAAAAATGCAGGTCTTTCTTTAGTCCAATTCACTTGTAAATAAGAATATGTAGAAATAGCTAACTTTTAAAAATTAACCTAGTTTAGACTTAGGGATGCTGCCTTTTGTATGCATGTTTACATGTAATTTTATGACCTGTTGCCTTTTTTTAGGTTAGGTGGATGTTTAATTAGGGTTTAAATAAAATTTCATGTAATTAGAGAATAAAATAGTAATTCATAAAATAAATCTAAATGAACGCAAGACTGAAAGAAATTAGTATTCCATTCCTAGAATCTCCTGGTTATGGTGCTAGCTTTCTTTTAGAGAATCGAGTGCCAACTTTCAATTTGTCCCAGTTATTACCATTGGTGGTGACTCCTTACCTCCATGCCATGTCTTTGTGATAATGGTTAGTGTGTTCTCTAGGGCCCTGAGCCCAAACAGTATCGTGGTTAGTAAAATCTTGGGTGTGGGCTAAACCCCGTCGTCTACAGAAAGGTTTAACCTTCTCCTAGAAATGTGTACCTCAAATAATTAGGCAAAGGTTTCAAATCCAAATTTGGTGCGTTTAAGGTCGAAGGTGGTATTGGTTTAATGTGTGGTAATTTTATATAAGGTAAGTGGGGTTGGTGTTTAAGGTGTACTTCATCTTAAGAGGATTGTTCCTGAAAACATTTCTCAATATTTTCAATTTCCACATATTTTGCCAACCTCCTTCATTGGACTTCACTTACACATTCATCTATAAAACCAACTTTTAAGCGCAAATCATTATCAGATGGGAATTTCACACCTTGGTAAACATCGAATTTACAACTTTCATCTGCTACTCGTAGTGTGAGTAACCCATTAAAGACATCAATTATGGCTCTTGTAGTGTAAAGAAAAGGCATACCAAGAATTAGGGGAACATCCTCATCTTCTTCAAAATCTAGCATTACAAAGTTGATTAGAAAAATAAATTTTTCAACCCTTACTAACACATCTTCCACTAAGCCTTATGGTTCCTTTACTGTCTCTCTACAAGCTGCAAGTAGATGCTTATCGGTTTTGCCTCTCCTAATCCTAATTTCCTATAAATTGACAAGGGAATATGATTAATTGAAGCTCCAGAATCATATAAAGCTTTTTGAAGTTTTAAATTTCCAATAGAACATGGAATAATGAGACTCCATGGATGCTTCCATTTTGGAGGAATTTTATTAAAAATGATTGCATTACATTCTTTATTAAGTGTGAATGTCTCAAACTCCTGCATTTTGTTTTTGTTGGAAATTAGCTCCTTTAAGAATTTTGTATACTTGGGCATTTAAGATAGACACTCCACAAGAGGCATGTTGATATGAAATGACTTAAATCTCTCAAAAAATCTTACAAATTACTGGTCATGCTCCTATTTTTTTCAAACTCTGAATATATGGAATTGGAGGTTTATAAGGTTGAATTGGTCGAGACTTTGGCTTCTCTTCCTTTTCATTTTGAACTTCTGGCTTCTTCTCCACTTCAACTTCTACCTACTCATCTTCTTATTCTTTATCCCCTTCCTTTTGTTTCTTCTTATATTCCACTATTGCTTTTGGGGTTTGGATCTCAGTTCTGCTTCTCAAGGTAATTGCTTTCAACTGCTCCTTTAGATTCTTCTTAGTGTTGCTTGGCAATGAACCTTGGTTTCTCATTGACAAAGAGTTTACCAATTGCCCTATCTGCATTTCCAAGTTATGAATAAAGGAGGAGTGATTTTTGAACATTTGATCAAATCTCTTTGTAACCTTATCTTGTTGGTTCATCTTTATTGTCATTACTTCCGTGAACTTCTTTAATTTGTTCTTTAAAGATACTTCTAAGGGTGAACCCTTATCTTGATGGATTTAAGATTAGTGATGTTGAGCATTCTAACCTCCAAAACCTGGTGGTTCTTATGGTCTCCATTGGTTATTCCCTTGATTGCTCCAAGAAAAGTTAGGATGATTCCTCTAATTAAGGTTGTAGGTGTTTTCATGCACTTGATTTTGTTGGCCCTTGTTGAAGTTGTTTACATAGTTCACATTCTCCATTGATTATATTTGCATCATTTGGCATTCTATAGTTGGATGATCACCCTAGCAAAATTCATAAAAAGAAGATAAGTTAGATATTGCATTAGCATTCATCTTGTCCATCCTCTTGGATAAAGCATCCATTTTCGCATTAAGCATTGTCAAATTATCAACTTTAATTGATCCGCCTCTTTTTGGAATAGTCCTCTCATTAGACTAGAAGTTTTGTATGTTGGCCATTTCTTCAAAAAGGTCTAAAGCTTCTTCAGGTGTTTTTGACATTATGGTTCCTCTAGTTGATGCATCAATGTTCACCCAAACTGATGGATTGACACCCTTGTAAAATGACTGAACCAAATCCCATGATATTATTAATTGAGGTTGAAATTACCGTTGAAGATCCTTAAACCTATCCTGGCACTCATAGAAGCTTTCATCCTCTCTTTGATAGAAAGAATTGATCTCATTTTTTATCTTCAAGACTTTAGCTGGTAGGAAGTACTTGTTAAAGAAAGCATTGTAAAGCTCTTGCCAAGTGTTGATGGAGTTGGGTGGTAAGCTTGTAAACCACTTATTAGCTTTATCCATAAGGGAAAATGGAAAAAGAATAAGCTGCATCGCTTCAGGTTGTACTTCATTCATCTTGAAAGTTGAGCAATACTCCATGAATTGGGTCATATGACCAATTGGATCCTCATGTGGCAATCCATTAAATTATGAATTTTGAATCATTTAGATCATGGTGAGTTTTATCTCAAAATTATTTACTGCAATCGCCAGCCTCATGATTAGATTTTGATTACCTTGGACGTTAAAACTCATATAATCCCTTATAGTCCTTTGCCCATTCTACTTATTTTGTCCATTTTGGGTTGCTTGCTGTCTCAAATTTCTTTCTTCTTCCATTCTATTTTTATGCTGTCTCCTTCTTTTGACTACCTTTTCAAGTTCTAGATCAATTGGTATTAGTAGAACTCCTTGTTTGCTTACATTATGTGTTGTGTGTATACACTAACACAAGTCCCTGCAATACCATAAATGAAAACAAAATTAAAAATAACGTCTAAATCAAATAACATAATTTTCTTAGCAATATCAATTTTGGCAATCCTTAGCAACGATGCCAAAAACTTGATGCGAGAAATCCGTAAGCGTACGGATTTAGTTCAAGTAATAAAATAAAGGATCGATCAGATAGAGATTGCAAATTGAGTATTAAAATACTGAGAGTGTTTGTTTGTTTAAACACCGAATTTTGGTTTGAAAATAAAATTAAAAAAAGCAAAAAAAATTAATTAAAATTTAATAATCAAATTAAAGGCTAGGGTTCTTATTATCATTTCAACCTTTTCTAAAAGTTAATTAAACATATAAGTCTTTAACTAATCTTAATTCAATTTGAAAGCATCTTTAAAACCATATATTTTCCTCTCAGATAAACCTATAATTAATTGAGTAGAATTAACACATAGTTTACTAGCTCTCACTAACTAAATGTTTCTTAAACCCAATTTCAAATCTATCTTTTTAATCAATATTAGTCACTTAAATGTCTCTCAACTAAGTAAGTGACTGATAGGTTATTGTATTAATCTAGTAAAACCTATCTCTCAATTAAGTTTTAAAGTATAGATTCAATCTAAGGGTGATCAAGCTTAAGAATGACATTAAGTTCAACAACAACCAAAGAATTAAGATTAAAGACTTAGATTTTAATTCAAAAAAAAATTTACATGGTTGAAATGAAATATGAACCCTAAAAATATGCTTAGCTATGCATGGTAAGAGAAGGAGAAGAAGATGAAGAAAAGAAGAAATAACCAATCATTATTAATTAAAAGAAAATAATAACTAATGAGTTTAAATAAGAAAACCCTCTTTAATGCTTCAAACAACTACAATAGAAGGTCTTGTTCCTTCAAAACATCAAAAATAATTTTCTACTTAATATGAATAAGAACTTGAATGACAATTAACTTTGATTCTTTAAAGCAAAAATTTATAGAAGACTAAGTGTAGCCTCCTTTTGCTCTTATAAAGGCCTCCTATTTATAGCCTCCAGCCTCCAACAAATTTGAGGTTTGTTATAATTCAAATCCTATAAAATCCCCTCAAATCCCCTCAAATCATCAGCTCAAAATTTGAATTTAAGAAGTTATTACAACAGCTTGCATTATGGTGCACACCCAGACACATGGCTGTGTTGCACGGTGTGTAAGCTTTCTAACACTCAGGCACAGTTGTGTACACCCAGGCACACGACTGTGTTAGAATAGGCTGCTTTCAAAACTCCACTTTTCTTCAAAATTTTGACTTGTTGTAACCTCCAAATCCTATCTTTGACTTGTTTAAATCTTTCAACTTCCTTTATGCATCCTTATTTCAAAAATTAAAAAAGATTAACTATAAACTTATAAATAAATAAAATTAACAAAAATCCTAACAACTAAACAAAAATAACAAAAAAAAAATAAAAGATCTAAAAATTAACTAAATTAATTAAAAATGCAACTAATTAGATTCTATTCCCATAGAAAAGAGTGTTCAAAATACAAGATTTTTCTCACTCATCAACTTGCTTATTGTTTAGTGTTAAATTGCTTCATTCTAATTCTATTTGCAAGATCTAAACATACCCAACTAAAGCTAATAGCTGTCTAGTCCCCAATCCTTGTGGAAATGATACTTTACTCATTTCTATATTACTTGTCGACCTGTATACTTAAAGTGCCTGGAATCGCAATATGTTTTTGATGCCATTTCCATGGATTAATGTAACTAACATCATAATTAGTGATAGTATATTTAGATTAGAGTAATTTTCTTTTATGTTCTATTTTTAAATTTGTTTTGCTATGTTTTAGGTGTTTTATTGTTGTATGTGCACAATACTAGACATGCTTAGAAAGAACCTCTGATCTTTATCCTAGACTTGTCTTGATTCGAGAAAGAGAATCATAAAAAAAAGAAGAGTACAGCTAAAGAAATGGCAGAATAACAAAAAGCAACAACTGAAATAACTCTCTTAAAGTTCACCATGCTCAAATTAGAAGGTGCTCAATAAAGCATAATGAGGCCAAATGTCCAAGCCAACAGTTTTGAGATCAAGCTTGTACTTCTACAAATGATCCAATACATGCTTCAGTTCGATGGCTTGCCTTTAGAATATCCCAATGCTCATATAGCAAACTTCCTTAAGATGTGTGACACTTTTAAATACAATGGTGTGTTGGATGATGCAATACGCCTTCGACTATTCCCTTTCACTCTTAAGGATAGAGAAAAAGCATGGCTCAACTCACAACCACCTACATTGATTACCACTTGAGACCTCCTTGTAAAGGTGTTCTTGGTAAAATATTTCCCACCTGCAAAGATGGAAAAAATCATAAAAGACATGACCACCTTTCAATAATTTGAGACTGAGTCTTTATGTGATGCATAGGAAAGATTTAAAGAGTTATAGCGAAGTTGTCCATATCACGGTCTTCCTAGGGATGTCCTTATCTGAACCTTTTGTAATAGTGTAATGAGGTCCACTAAAGACACATTAATACAGCTGTTAGGGGATCTTTTATAAGGAAAACTATCAATAAAGCTTTTAACCTTTTGGAGGAAATGGCCAACAATAATTGTTTATGGCCATTAAAGAGACAAATGGCTCCCAAGCAAGGAGGGAAGATAGGAGTTAATGCTATCACTTCTATTCAAGCACAATTACAACCTTATCAAAGCAAATTGGAGACTTGACTTCAAGAGGTAATGCTACATCACCCTCTTTTACTTTATTTTATGAGCATTTCCATATGCTTGGGCATGCTACCTTTGAATATGGCTTTAGAAGTGGACATATGTATAGAGATGGTATGTTAAAGAATTATAGCTATGTTGGGAATCAATACCAACCAAGACAACAAAATAATCCTTTTTTAGATACCTATAATCAAGGTTGCAGAAACCACCCCAATTTCTCATGGGCAGTAATCAACATTCACAAGGCTTCTCAAATCAATTCTTAAAGCCACTACCTCTAGAATTCTAAGCACGATCGAGCAATGATAAAATATCAGCTATGGAGATGAAGATTGACAAATTCTTTAATGTTGTCATGTTCAAAATGACCAGCTAAGGGGAGAATGATAAAAGAATGGAGGTAAAGTTTGACTAAATCATTTAGAATCAAGCATCTTCCATTCACAACATAGAGATTCAACTAGGCCAATTGGAAAATGTAGTTGCTACAAGGGCTGAAGGGCATTTACCAAGCAATACAGAGGTCAACCTCAAAGAACAAGTGAAGGCTATTGCATTATGAAATGGAAAAGAACTTCAAAGACCTACACCAATCTCTTTAGAGGGTTGATGATGACAAAGAAAATCAAGAGCTAAAAAGTGAAGAAGTTCAAGAGAAGAAGTGTGAAGAATTAAGAGAAAAGCAAGTGGAGCAACCACCTATTATTGATACATCCAATTATGCTCCAAGATTACCTTTTCCTTTAAGACAAAGAAAAATAAACGAGGATGAGAAGCGATTTGCTAAATTTCTGAAGACTTCCAAGAAATTGGGGTTGATGTTACCTCTCTCAAAAGCATTAATAGAAATGCCAAAGTATGCAAAGTTCCTTAAAGATGTTATGATCAACAAGCGTTAATGGAATGACAATGAGATGGTGCCTCTGATAGAATGTGTAGCTTCATCATTTTGAGCAAGATTCTAATCAAGCTCAAAGATCCAGGGAGTTTTACAATTCCTTGTATTCTTAGTTCACAATAATTTCCTAAATGTTTATATAATATAGGGGCTAGAATTAACCTTATGCCTCTCTCACTTTTCAGGGAATTAAAGCTAGGAGAATTGACTAAAACCAATATGACTCTTTAACTTGCAAACCATTCAATCAAGAAGTTATATAGAGTAGTTGAAGATGTGCTTATCAAAGTTGATAAATTTGTGTTTCTGATTAATTTTATGATTCTAGATTTTTAGCAAGACTAGAATTATCCTCTCATCTTAGGGAGACAATTTCTTAACATCGGAAAGGCTTTAATTGATGTGAATAAAGGTAATATCACCTTGCGAGTTAAAGAAGAGAAGGTGGAATATGTAATGAACTAGTTCGTATAAAATATGAAAACTAATGAGCAGCATGTAGAAGTAAAAGTACTGAAGGGCAAAGATGTGGTGGAAATAGACCCAATCCAAGTAGTGAAGCAAAATATAGCAAATAAAGAATCCATGATACCTTAAAGGCAAAATAAAATGAAGAAAGCTAAGCAAAAAATGAGCTTAATGAAGAAGGCAATGCAAGCATTCAAAGTGTTATATGTTCCCAAGCAGTATGCTTGTTTAAGGGAAAAAATGTTGCCTCAATTGATTCAGGATGACAAGAAGAGCATTAAGAATTGCTTGATACTAAGGATGAAGTAAGCTTATGTAAGCACCCAATTTCAGGATAGTGAATTATGGATGCGACGAAACACTTCAATGATGAAAATGGTACAAATAGGTCTCCAATACTTGAGCTTTGAAACTTCAGAGGTTTGATTGCATTTTTTAAAGAAAGGATTTAATGTTTTCAAGGACTAAATTACAATTCTTTTTAAGGATTTAATCACAAATCTTAAATTCTTTCAGGGGTATTAAAAGTTAAAAATATATATCAAAATTTTGTAATTCTGATCAGAATTACATAATTCTGATATGTAATTCCAATCAAAATTACACTAATTCTGATTGGAATTACACAATTCTAGTTAGAATTAGACCTTTTTGTCTATTTTTTTATTTTTCAGAAAATAAAAAATGCTTTTTTTCTTAATCCTGATTGGTAGAGGAAATTGTTTTAGGTATTTATCTGGTATTTTAAGAAAATAAAGTCTTTTTAGGAATAAAACTCTACAGAAATGTGAACTAGGGTTTTTGTGTTATTTTGCTATAAAAGGACGTGTTTGGCTCCTTTGGAAAAGGGGACTTTTGAGAAGGGATTTTTGGGGAAGCAGTAGTTTTTACAATTTCTTGGTTGATTGATTTTTTTGTGAAGAGCATTCTTTAATCTTTTCGTTTGTTGATTTTTTAAGAGCTTTCTTTAATCTTTTCTTTTGTTGAATTACTCTACAAAAATTTCTGTTGTGTTTGATTGATTAATTGAAGTCCTTGGGAGAAGTAAAAGCATAATATTTGAAGACCTATCAAGAACGATGATTTTACAAAATCTGAAGAGCACTCTATTAAAAAAACATCCATAAGCATCATCTTCTCCATATTTCTTCTTTTATTTTATTTTTCTTTTTTGATTTTGCTGAGTTTTAATTTATTCAAATTTCTTTATAATTTATTCACTAATCATAATTTTTATTTCTTTTTATGGTGATTATGGAGGATGATGATAATGTTTGGAGGACCAAATTCATGAGAAGTCTATAGAATGCTATGGATAAAACCTTGTAGAGATATAGTTTATAGGGTTTTTATTTTTTACTTCTTTATTTTATTTATATTTTTTGGATTTGTATTAATTAATTATTTCTTTTTTTATTCTTAATAGATTATTGTAATAGTCCCAATAGTGGAAATTGTGAAATTATGTGTGGTTGTTTGTTTATTTTAATTAATTTTTTAGTAAAGTTAGGGTTTCAATTGGGTAATTAATTAAAATCAATGGGGGAAGTAGATTAATTTAAGATTGCATTTTAATTAAAATTAGGGTTTTAGAAGAAATAATTAATTGGTTGTTTGATATTTTATTTAATTGTTTTAATATATTTTAGTTTTTTGGGCTTGTTTGTTTATTTTTATATGTTTTGGGCCTTAAGCCCATATTGGATTCTAATCCACTTAAATAAATTTAGGTTTTTTTTGGTTTGATAATTAGATTCACTTTATTCATAAATTTACTAATTTAATTAAGATTAGGTTTGATTAATTAAAATGCATCATTAGGCCCATAATTAATTATATTTTTAGGTTAGAGATAACTTAGGCCCATTTAGTAAATTAGACATAGACCCACCTAATTTAATAAAATTAATTAGACTTAGCTCATTAAATTAAAGCCTTTTTCATAACTTGTAGATTTAAGATCATCTTAGAATGAAAACATGTAGAATTAAGCCCACTAATTTAAATATTTCATAATTTATAGATTTAGTCCTATTTTTAAATTTAAAATAAAATAGACTTAGGTTCACTTAATTAAAATTAAGGAATTAGGCCCTTTAGGCTCACTTGTAAATTAAAATATGTAGATTTAGCCCAATTAATTAAAATCAATGTAGTTTAGACTAACTTAGGGATTGTGATGGATGCATTGTTTACTTGTATATTTCATAACTAGTTTGCCTTGGAGTTAATTGCTAAAATAAGGGTTTATATGAAATTTCATATAAATAGAGGATAAAATAATAATTCATAAAATAATTCTAAATGAACACAAGATTGAAAGAAGTTGGTATTCTATATCCAAAATCTCCTAGTTGTGGTGCTAGCTTTCTTTTAGGGAATCGAGTACCACCTTTTCGATTTGTCCCAGTTATTACCTTAGGTGGCGACTCCTTATCTTCACACCATGTCTTTGTGATGGTGGTTAGTGTGTTCTTTAGAGCCCTGAGCTTAAATAGTGTCATGGTTGCTAAAATCTTGGATGCACGCTAAACCCCGTCATCTACAACTTATCCTTCATATCTTGGTAAGACAATGATGATGGAGCATGGTCAAGCTAATGACCTTAAATTAGCATGTTTTTATTTTCTTTTGGTTTGCTAATCATATTTTAATAAACGTAGTTTATTCTTTTACAATATGCATTTTCATTTTTTATAAATTTGTAGTGTTGTTTATTTAGTTTTGTCTTTTCAAGTACTATGGCAATTGCACACTGATACATGATCACCACTTCCTTAATCTTATAAAGCTTGGGTCTAACTAGTGCTCATGGACATGGGATGATCGCAAACCCTAAATGCCCACTTCATCTGTCATAATCGTGGCATAATCTGTGATCGCAGTTTATAAAAATCCTGTACCTTAAATATTGCCGCCACCCATTTCCCTCTCCCCTACTATTTTTCAAAATCCACGATCTCCACCTCTTATATAATCCTTTTAATTTCCCAAATCCATTTTACCCATTATCATCTCTTTTGCTTTCATAAACCTTATGGGCGACCTTTTTCATTTTTTGTGTTTTTATTATTGGTTTTTCATTTTCAAGGGACATGGCAACTTTACCGAATAGGGACAAGTGATTGGTCTCAGAGGGATGAGATGCTTTTGATTTTGTGGAGTCACCACCTGATTTTTTAAAAATCAGGAAAAGAAAGGGGCAACATTAGGTCACTCAGTGAGTATTGTCCTTAGTAGAGATTTTTGAGTTCGGGAGATCACATATACTTTTTGACTATTTCTCATTATATGATATTCGATGTATAGCTACCACAACACCTTAGTTTCAGTGATGAAAATTTATATAGCATTCACATAGTACATCAGAAAATATAGGATAATAAAGCTGAGAATTTTATTATATTGTTTTCTTGATAAAATACATATGAAAAAAAAAAGATTACAAAAATGTATGATTGATTCCTAAGGATAACATGATCATTTACATAACTTATTTGATGAATGATAGGATGATCATGCTTGTAGTGATTATTTATGCTATGATGATGAATGGTGATAATATAAAGGATGCATGAGGTCATCACCGGATCGAGAGCATGATGACTCTATTTTGGGGCATGAACTTTTCACATTATTGATGTTTACGATGTTATTTCATGATTTCATAAATAGAGGATGTAGAGTGATGATGTAAAATGAGGATAATAACGCATATATTATTCACGTAGTATGCAAGATTGCTAGTCTCATCACACAAGCACAACAATATTTCTAAATGTTGGTGACAGTAAAATAAAATGTAGTGCAGTAAAGTAAACATGCTAAAATGATTGTGTGGTCCTTAGACTCGACTCAGCTTACGTGAACTTTGAAGCTTTAGCTTTGAGAGATTATTAAGCTTTCCTAGTCAAGAGGTTCAAAATGACAATAGAATGATGCTAGACTGTATACCTTTGAAGCGTGCTTTGACAAAAGATGAGACTGGTTTTGGTGGAAAAAGGGATCTAACAACCTAAAGGAAAGGCTGTGGGAGAGCAAAAACTATATGGGAAAGGGTTTCTCGCGCCTTCGATTGGATTGACTTTTGAGTGTGTGTGTGTCTTCACTTGCTTCCCCCCTTCCAAAATGGGGTGTAGAGGGGTCTATTTATAGGAAAAATGTGTAGAATAGGGTGGTGTAGGCATGGTCACATGCATGTGAGGGGATTTTTGCACATGGTCACACTAAGTGCGAGTGACGATGCATAATGTGTGCATGATCACGTGCTTGGTGTGTGCCCACGTGCGCTTATGTGCTTTTTCACATGCACTTCGATGCTCTATGCACTCTTCTCAGGTTCTACAAGCACTGTTTTGGGTCAGTTATTAGGGTTTTGGGGCCTTTTAGATGTGTTTTTGGAGTCCATTTTGCCAAATTCAGCTTCAATATTAGCACATGACACCTAGGGGTGTTTACGCGTACTTTTAAGTGATACGCGCTGATACCTGGGTTGTGTTGGACCATTCCGGGACCACTTTTTAAGGTTTTGAAGTCCTCTGGATGTGTTTTCAAAGTCCATTTTATCAAAATTGATTTTCATTTTTTCACGAAGTTAGGTCTCGGTCTAAAGAAATACACACCAACTCGACGAGCTGAGCATTCTGAGAGGAGTTTTTTTGAAATAAACCTCATTGTTTTGATAATTCTTATTTTACAAGGTCAGAGCATAAATTAATGACCCGGTGATCAATTTTGCACATTGGCGGTTGGGTGTTTTAAAGTTGCACACTTCAAAGGTGTTATAAACGAGCATACTCTAGTCATCTCGAGGATTTGTTTCATCATCAGAACTTTTTGGGGACAGTCAAATTTGATGTATGGCAAACTCCTATTGCCCATCAACCTTAATCCCTAAATCACTTCATCCCTATTTTAAATTTCTCATTTTGACCCATAAAGTCATCTCATCTTTTCCTTCCTTAAAAATAGAGCAGCCACTTCATGCCTCCTCTATGTTGCCTAAATTAAAAAAGAAGGCAAAATTTTGCTAAGGAATATGGAGCATCGTTTTTGATCCACCCTTGCGAAGAAGGAGATAAATATCTCAAAATTATTCACCGCCCTTTTAGTATTCTTAAGATATTGGATATGAAGACTTTAGAAGATACAAAACTCAAAGATAGGATGTTTGAGTTATGTGATATATTATGGTGGAACAAATTTATTGGGTTAAATCATGATATTTATAAGGATCTAACATTAGAGTTCTACACAACTCTAAAACTTTTTGATAAAACCTATATTTGGGTGTCAGCTTAATGGTAACTCAATTAGAATTGATTATGAAACCATGTTTAAGGTGTTCAGGTTTGCTAAAGGTGGAGTATGTGAACCCCCAATGAAATACAAACCCAAGGAATTTTGGAATTAAATTTCTTATAAAGAGGAGGATTGGGATCATCATGGCATGCCAAATGGGTTGATTGAAGATCATAGTGACATCATCATGCATAAGTTAATGTGCCATTTCATTTTTAGGAAGAAAGAAAGCAATAAAATCTCCATCCAGGAATTATTGATGATGTGGTGTATGCATATTCAAATAAAGATTTCCACAACCCATTTTTTTCTTTAGACACTCTGGCATGTCGCTCGAGCAAAGAAGTAGGGCTGAGTAGCGCTCGATCAAACCCTATTTTCACTTCAACCTAACTTGAGTTTGTGTCATGGTTCAGTTGCTGAGAAGAGGATTTGGTCGATTTGAGTGGAAGGAGGGTGATTTTTTAGATTTTAGATGATGGGTCGGGCGAAGCCTTTATTCTTCCAACCTGTCTGAATTTTTGAAATTGGTCATTTAACTAAATGACGTTGTTTAGTTATAGTAGAGTTATATAAAAATAAAAAAACCCCACTTACCTTAACTCATTTCATTTCTCGCCTCGCTTCTGTCAGACACCTAACCCTAATGCTTTGTCTTCTCTCCTCTTCATTGAGTCTCGCCTGAGTTGCCTTACACCTTTCTAGAGTTCTAGTCAATTTCAAACCATTATTTCTTTAAAATCTCTTAGAAACCTAACCTCTTAACCTTTAATCTTCATCAATTTATCTTTTGTTCTCTCAAAATTGGTTTTAGTCTCTTTTTTTTTCCTTGAATCGTAGTGATATTAAAGTAGATTGCCATAACCACCATTGACAATATGTATTTCCATGGTAATACAAGTGATATATTTTTGGTTTTTGATGGATTTTGTAATTTTCATTGAGATTTTGTTAGTTTAAAAATTTTAATTTTTTATATTAATATCATTTTTTTTTATAAAATAGTATATGTTCTTAAGTTTTATTTTAATAAAATTTATTAATATTTTTTGAGAAATTGTTTTATTTTTTTGGGAAAAATTAGTTGTGTTGATATAGAAATATGTTTGTTTAATGTTTGATCTATGTTTTATTAGTGGAGATCTATCATTTATTTAAAGATCTTACCATGCAAAAAATTTTTTTAAAAAGAAAGTGACGAAGATCTATTTTTTTTATAGATCATTGACAAAGATGTTTATTTTTTTTTATAGATTTATGACCAAGATCTAATTTTTTTTATTATAGATCTGTAATTTTGGTTATGTAAATACGAGTTTTTTTAAATTGATTTGCATCATTTGATGAGATATAGATTGTTATATATATTTTATTTGTTGATCTATCTTTTGTGTTGTTTTTATTACACATAAATGGTGGTGGAAGCTTAAAGTTATAAAATTAAATGGTAGTGGAAGCTTAAAGTTATAAAATTAAACTTTCAAAAAAGGGTAGAAGCTTATGAAATAGTAGACTAGGCTTGGTTTATTTACTGTCTGGGTCACTGCGATCTTTTATTACTTGAATAGCAATGCAAAGGTATAAATTTTATTAATGTTTTCAAAATTTTTATTAAGTTGTAAATTGAATGTAATTTTAATGTGATTTGTGTGCCTGTTTTCTTATAAAAGTTCATCTTTGTTCTTCTGTTTCATTTATGTATATGGAAAACACCAGTGGCAATAGTAATGCTACTAGTTCTAATGCTGAGGTGGAAGCCCCCTAATGTTCTTGTTGCACTTGTCAACCTGTTACTATAAAAAAAAAAGGATACTGAATCGTAATCTACTCGCTGGTAGTATTTTAAGAGAAAAAAAGATGAACATGGTGTCGTCATTAAAGGTAAATGTATTTATTATGTAGCTAGATATAACTGTTATAGTAAAAAACATAGCACATCTTCTCTAAAAAACCATGTGATGCATTGTCTTAAATTTCCACACAGTTTAGAAATTAGGTAGTCACTTTTGACCTTATAACCTTCTGTGCTTGTGGTGGAAGCCCCTAATAGTATTGGTACACAGTCTAGTGTCTCAGGCACTTGGAAATTTGAATAAGATGCTATTAAAAATGCACTTACAAAAATGGTTATTCATGATGCCTTGCCATTTAAGTTTGTGGAAGGGGTGGGGTTTAAAAAATTTATGGTTGCTACTTGTCCTCGTTCTAAAATACCCTCTAGGTGGACCATAAGTAGAGACTATTACAGTTTGTTTATTAATGAGAGGGGAAAACTCAAAAACTTTTTAAAGTCATATTGTCAATGAATCAGTATTACAATTGATTCTTGGACTTCTATCTAACACATTAACTATATGCTTGTGACTGCTCATGTCATTGATGATGGTTGGAATTTGCATAAAAAATTATATCTTTTATGACTGTGACATCTCATAAGGGGGAATATATTATAAAGGCATTAGAGAATATTTTACTTGAGTGGGGCACAAAAAATGTGTTCATAGTAACGATTGATAATGCAAGCTTTAATGACATTGCAATAGGATATTTTTTAAATAAATTACTTAGTTAGATGGTATCTTCTATCAGGGTTCAATTTTACACATGAGATGTATTACTCACATGCTCAATTTAATTGTTAATGATGGGTTAAAAGAATTTAATACATCTGTTAAAAAGGTTAGGGAGGCAATTAGATGATAAGGAACTCTCCTCGAAGGTTAGGGAAGTTTAGAGAAATTTCAGATATGCTAGGTATTGAGTATAAATCTTTATTATCTCTTAAAATCCCGACAAGGTGGAATTCCACCTACATTGTGCTGAATAGTACATGTTGTTATAAGAAAGCATTTGACAAATTCCTGATTTCATAGACTAGCAGTGTTGTAAGTAAATGGTTGCTAGGTTAAAGCTTTTTTATGACACTATTTTGGGAATTTCTAGTTCTCTCTATATGACATCAAATGCATTCTTTTCTAAAATCTCTTATCTGAATTGTATGCTCAATGAGTTATAGCCTTTTTATGAGTTATCTGTTATGAATATGGGTATCGATATGAGATAAAAGTTTGACCAGTATTGGGGGGATCCATAAAAAATGAACTCTTTGATTTTCATTGCTAATATTGTAGATCCTCGATTTAAACTTGAGTTTATTGAATTCTCTGTTACTCAAATGTATGGTGATTTAGGTGGAAGCAAGCTATTTGAGAACCTGGAATTTGATATGAATATGGTTTTTAATGATTATATCTCTATTTATAGGTTTTCTTCTGGTGCTGCTGAGTTTGGTTCTAGTAGTCAGAGTAGGCAGACTATCTAGATAGGTTTTAATACTCTTTTACCACCTCTTAGGAACTCAATGACAACTAGATTCAATAAGCATAAAATGGAATCAGGAATGGGTGGTAGTAAATGATCTAAAATTGATATTTATTTGAGTGAGGCTATTGTGGAGGATAATGGATCTCCTTAATATCTTTAGATGGTGGAAGTTAAACTCTTAGAGGTTCCCTATTCTATCTCACATAGCTAGAGATGTTTTAGATGTTCCTGTGTCCAACATTGCTTCTGAAGCTGCATTCTTTACTAGTGGTCATATTCTTAATGCGTTTAGGAGTTCATTAACTCCAAAAAATTATGGACACTTTGATTTGTACTCAGGATTGGCTTAGAATGCCAAACGAGACTCTATTTGTTAAAGAAACATTAGAGGATTTAGATTCTTTTGAAAAAGGTTATGGCTATTTTCTATTTTCAATTTTATTTATGTTTCAAGTCTATTAATTCAATGCTTCCCTCAAATCTAATGTTTCTTCCTTTTAGATCTTGAACCAGTGGGCAGTGGCCCTTTTTTGTCGCAGTTAATTGAATTCTCTATTATTTATAATGTTGCATTTATTCTATAGAGATGTATTCTGTGCTATATAAACATTTGTTTGCTTGTGACCAACCTGCTGTGCCTACCTTGAGGTGTCTATGTTGAGTTGCAATAGCAAATGTTAATTAAGGTAATGATGATGCTTCCACCCTAGTTTAAAAGTAAAAGGAATGCTTGCTTAAGTTTCTCAAGTGGCTTTCTTTAGCTATAAAAATGCGGTTGCATTCTGGCTGTGCTTGAAACTTTTTTTATTTTGAGCTTTATTTGTTTAGTTATTGCATAGTGATGATGCTTCCACCTAATAAAATTTGTATTAGAATTATTGCTCAATTTCACTTGGTGGCTCTTTCAGTTGCCAGTGAAATAGGGGGTATAATTCTAATTATAATTGATAAAAGCATCTTGAGCCATTTGAGTTGCCTGTTGCTTCTATTTTTTATTTTAATTTGGTAATAATTTCTCTTAATTTAAAATTAATGTCTTTTAATCTTTAATGAATTGTGCAGGTGAATCAAAATTGTATAGATGGATAGATCGATTTTGTAGTTTTTTTTTAGATTCTACAGTCTTTTGCTTTGGCTACGATGATCTCTGATTCACTTATGTTTTGTAAATTTTTGGATAAAGGTTGGATAACTTCCTGAGCATGCAGTTGTTACTGAATTTTATCAAGTGCATATCTGTAGCTTATTATTCTTTTTGTATAAAGCTAGCTGCAACATTTGTAACTAAATTTAGGACTTTTGGTTAGTTAGTTTAGGGCTTTAGCATTAAGTAGTTTAGTGCTTTAGGTTCCTTAGTTGTATACTTTTGCTACACTTTAGATATGGGCTAGGCCTAAAAATATTAAAGAAAAAAATTTATTGTTATGTTTTTTTAATTCGGCCTATTAATATTTAGTCCAACCCAATCCGAGCCTAATCCAACTTTTGATCCAACGGAACCCAAAAAATTTGGGCTTCTAAGAGATCAAATTTCTATAACATTTCAGTTTAGTTCAGTTCTATGTTTTCTTATTCAAAAATCAATTGGTTCCTTCACCCATTACTTTTGACCCATTGGACTGAACCTATGCTCGGCCCTACAAAGAAGTTATAAATCTCGATGGGACACATATTGATAGGTTTGGCTTTACATTTTCATGTCTTTAATTCACTCACAACTAAAATGCCTTCCATTTTGTAAGATAAGATCAATTGATTTATGCTCACCAGGGTCGAGATTTTCTCATCAGCAATGGAATTAAAGGATCCAAAAATAAGGAAATGCTATCACTTGATGAAATTTGTTACAAAGAGGCAAACTTGCCTAAACTAGATGAGAGTAAAGATGAGGATGATGATGAGGAAACATAAGAACAACCAACCTCTTAGCTAGCTCAATTGTCAAATGAAGGGTGGAGTCAAGTTTTAGAAAAGCTGGATCTTTTAAGTGCAACAGTGGATTCTTGATTTCAGAACCTCAAAAAGTCATTGGAGGATGAGTATCATGAGCTGAATGATAAACTCAGTGACTTAGAAATTGAATAATCCTACCACTTCTTCAAAATGATGGAACACTTCAAGGCTACAAGGCATGAGCATCTTCCCTCCCCATCTCCTATCATGAAATCACCTTCGGACTCTCTTCTAAGGGAGTAACTTCTTTTCCCTATCTTATTTTTTATATTTAGTTTACTTTAGTCATTTTCATTCATCACATGTTCATATTTTCTTATTTGTGAATTTTAGTATTTATTTTTTAGTTTGTTTATGCATAACTGCTTATTCATGTGCATTTTAGATACCAAACACATATTGAGGACAATGTGTCATTCAAGTGTGGGGGTATTGGACAACCATTTTGCATTTCTGCATCTTTGATATATCATGTGTATATTTTTGGTACATAACATGCATTTCACGTGCATTTTTGTGGTTTGGCCTAAAATTTTGAATTTTGATGCTTGACACTTGAATTTTTGCAAATTATCATTATGATGAACTTTGTGTATATTTGTGGTTTGTTGAGCTCATTTTGATTAATCTCCTCTTGATGATTGGTTTGAGTTCATCTTAAGCTCTATTAACACTTTGAGTTGAGAATTTTAAACTTTTAATCTATTTAATGTGTGTTGTCATTCATTTAATCATATTGTGAATTGATATTTTGGGTTTGGGTATAGTGAATGAACTAGATTTCTTTATAGGGTTGCTTTTGGTTACATGTGAAAGGAATTATAAAAATACTCTCTCCCATCCTTAAAAAAAGAGAGAGAATAAACATGTGTTCGGAACAAAAATTCCTTATACTCCAATGTTCTTGCAAAAGAAATATGAGTATTCAAAGAACCCTCTTGAGGTGTTCACATTGAGTAGTTCAGGAAAGACAGATAACTACTTAAAGAGGGAAGAATAGCATAAATTAATTAGAAAATAAATAGGAAAAAAGTTAATTTCCACATGCCAAATTAAGAGCCACCTTAGTTTGAATTATCTTTCATTTACTTGTACATTTTCTTAAGATTTTAATTCATGATTGTGTGACTTTAAGTGGACAACACACTTTTCACTTGGTAATATATGTTTCTTGACTTGATTTGTTAACTTAGTTTTTAAAGAATTGCAAGATAGTTATTAATAGGAGATTGCATTAAGAGCTTGATGAAAGTTGAGCATATACCTTGTTCATTATTTTGATGATTTTTTTAGTTTTCTTGAGGACAAGTAAATATTTAAGTGTGAGGGTATTTATTAGTACTTAATTACACATAGTTCTAGGATTCAGTTAAGCAATCATTCATTTTAGATTGCATATAGGTCAATTTAATGATAGAAATAGATAATTTTATATTTTATTTTATTTTTATAGGGGAAAGAAGTATGAAGCCGTTTGATCATGGTTTGAAGAAAAAATAAAAAGAAACGAAGAAGACGAAGTAAAGCTTAATCTCTATCGTGATCATGGATGGAAGTGTAATCGTTGATTAATAGAAGTATAAAAGCTTTCCTAGGTCAAGTCCCTTTTATGATCGTAGGTTCCTGGTAGCCAGACTCTCTGTGGCAAGCATAACATTCCCACGATTGCCATCCTTTTACTAGTCAACCCTCTGTCATGATCGTAGATTGACATGCGATTGTAGCCAGCTCGTTGCTTGCATAGAACATGCTGAGGTGGATATTTTAAAAGAGTAAATCTACGGGAGGTAAAGGGACATTCTATAGAGACTACAAAAGGATAAGGACCATAATTTGGAGGAGATATTCTTGAGGGAATCAATCTTGAAGACTTAACCATAATAACCAAGAGAGAGAAATGAGCAAGAAGAGAAAAAGAAGCTAAGAAGGAGAGCTTTCATTGAAGACCCACAAGCTTTTTGATAACATTTCCTTTCTCTTCCTCCTATGATTATTATTATGATATTGTCTTAGGTTGTTATTGAATATTGGATAATAGATTTAAAGCCATGTTTGGCTAAGTTTTATTTTATTGTTGGGATTTTTGGAAACCTATTTGAATTAAGTTCATTTAATAGATCTAAATTCTTATTATCTTACATATTGTCTTTATTGAGCATGATGTGTATTGTGTTCTGGCCAAATACAACCTTATTTAAATCTATACATTAAGAAATGATGGATTTAATAGACCCTCAAATACTTGTTAGATTTATCAATGACTTGAGAGAGCTTGAGTATATCTAATCCTCTATAAGTTTGCTTAGTGCCTTGCAAGTTTGATGTTGTCTTATTTTATGGTGATGATAAAAGTTGAGCCATACTTTAAGATATAATTGATGATTGTTTAAGGAGATTTTCATTGCTAAAGAGAGAGTGGTAATTGGTTTATGAAAGCTTAAGGTCTGCATTGAATTTGAATTAATCTATACTTGACTTAAGGATAATGTGGTGTACAACTTCCTAATAACTTGGTTTTCATATTGATTCACTTCCTTAGTAATTGGTTAGAAATAGTTTGATTTACATTCTTGTGTTTAATGTTAAATTGCTTCATTCTAATTCTATTTGGAAGCTCTAAACATACCCAACTAAAGCTAATAGGTTTTTAGTCCCTAATCTTCATAGGAATAATACTTTACTCACTTCTATATTACTTATTGACCTGTATACTTGCAGTGTGTGGAATCGCAATGAAAGGGTAAACCATTTGAAAATGACTAAATCTTATACTATGGTTCACTACGTGGTTATGAGCAAATTATGCTGAGCACAATGTTTGATCCTATCTCTTCACATCATCCCTTATAAAATAGCATAGTAAATTTCTAAGAGACTTGCTGACAATGTCAGTTTTTCCCTCTATTTGAGGATGGTATGCACTGTTAAAATTCAGCTGAGTATTTACCATCTTCTATAGGTTACACAAAAAATGGCTAAGAAAATAAGTGTCTCGATCAGAGACAATGAAAGTAGGCAGCCCATGTAGACGATACACATCATAAAAGAATAATTGGTGCCACATTAATAACATTTATAGTCTTTTTGTAAGGAATAAAATGAACCATCTTAGAAAATCTATCAACCATAATAAAGATGGAGTTATTACCTCACTATGGTTGTGGCAACCTCAACACAAGATCCATGCTGATGTCTACCTAAGACTGAGAAGGGACTGGTAAAGGCATATGTAGTCCTGCATTAGTGGCTATCCCCTTAGAAATTTGACAAATCTTGCACCACTACATAAACTTTTTAACTTCTTTGCAAATTGTAGGCCAGAAGGAGGAAGCCTGAATTGATTGCAAAGTTTTGTCTTTGTGCACATGACCCTCACCGTGTAACTCCTTGATAATATGCAGTTATAGGTACATTCTGGAATGCACAATTGATTGCCCTTAAACAAATACCCATCATGCAATGAAAAATTTATTTTCTTGCCAGCCTATACATCTTGCATTATCATATAAAAATAGGGGTTAGTTGCAATTAAATCACAAAAAGATTCAAAGCTAGGTACCTCAACTTTTATAATAACCAACAAACTACTTCTATGACTGAAGGCATCTGCCACTCGATTGGTGATACTTGTAAGCACCTAATTTCGGGATGCAATTGTTTACAATTGTGATGTAAGCCCCTATGATGAAATTCATTCAAAAATTGAACTCGGTGATCAATTTTCTAGACTTTAGAGACTAAATTGCAACATTTTTGTAGGATTTGATTATAAAGAAGTCAATTTTCCATGGGTATTTTGGTAATTAAAAGTTAAAAATAAATAAATAAATTTTAGGGATCGACATTTAAAATGCCGATTGACATTTGTGTAATGTCGACGCGTTAAAAGTCCCATTTTTTGATTTTTTTTGTGTTTTTTTTATTTTTATCGATTTTTTTTAGTGTTTTGATTGGTTGAAAATTCAATTTTATCATTATTATTATTAGATAATTTTTTTTACACGTTCAAAATGCGTAAGAAGATTTTGAAATAAAAAAAAACGCTATCAGATGTATTCTGTTCCTCCAAAGGAGGAAGTTAGTATGTAGGTAGACTCTGCGTTTAAAAGCAAAGTCTGCATGCATGCAAGGAGGAAATGAACAAAAAGAGAGGCTAAAAAAACATAGAGACACACAGCAAGAGAAAAAAAGAAAAAGATGAAAAAAAAAACATCCAGAGAACTGCGTAATAAAATCCTACTGCGCAAGAAAATCTTGATTTCTTCTGTCCAGTCTAAAACTCTAATTTCTTGACATCATTCTTTAAAGATTTCAAAATAACATTCTGTGTTTGGAATGCAATTGAGTCTCTGTCCAAAATCAAACAACGAGTTAAAAACAACAGTGACAATCTCAATCTGAGGGGCTATCTCAAAGCATATGCACAACATTTATTTTTTTTTCTTCTCATTCGTTTTGTGATTTTTATTTTATTTTGTTATTATTTTGATTATTCAATTTCACTAGTAATTTGATCATTTATGTGTTTTTGTTTTAATGAGAAAATGTGGATTGAGGAAAATACTGTCTGTGTTTAGACGAATAGAAAGTTCATGGAATGCCATGGAAGAACCTATGTTGGTTTCCAGTAGAACTTAGGATTTTTATCTTTATTTTGCATTTTGGTATCTTGTGTAGTTATTTTAATTCATGGATGTATAATTGTTTAATTTTAATTCTTGTATGTACTTTGTAATAGCCCCAGTAGTAGGAATAGTGAAAGATTTAATTTTCTACATTTAAAATCAATTAATAATTAGGTTCAATTGGGTAAAAAATTAATTAAAATTAATGGTGGTAGTAGCTTAATTTAGGGTTTATATGTAATTGATTTTGGGTTTCTAGAAAATCACTAAAATTTTTATTTGATCCTTTTTTATATTTTATTTGTTTTGGGTTGTGTTTTTGAGTTTTTATATTATTTTAGGCCCTAAGCACACGCTTAGGTCCAATTCACTTTAAATGGGCTTAAAAAATGGTTTAGGACTTTAAATGATTAAAATCAATTTAGACCCATTAAGTTAATTAGATTTTAGGCCCACTTAGTTAATTAAAACTTGTTTAGACTTAGCTCAGCCCACTTAATTTCATTTCTTTTAAAATAAATAGACCTAGGCCCACATTTCACTTAAAATAAAACCAAGTTAGACTTAGGCCCATTAATTTAACTTTCCTTTAAAATTAAATAGACTTAAGCCCATTTTTTAGACAAAGTAAAATAAATACATCTAGGCTCACTAATTAATAAAAATGTAGGCCCACCTTTAGTCCATTTCTCTCTTGTAAATAAAATGTAAATCTAGCTAACTTTTTAATAAAATTAACATAGTTTAGACTTAGGGACAACACAACCTTGAGTGCATTTTTTTTGTGTAATTTTATTGACTAGATGCCTAGGGTTAGATGGATGTCAAATAGGGTTTAGATAAAATTGCATGTAATTAGAGGATGAAATAATCATTTATAAAATTATTCTAAATGAACACGAGACTAAGAGAAGTTAGTATTCCGTTCCCAGAATCTCCTGGTTGTGTTGCTAACTTTCTTTTAGAGAATTGAGTACCACCAATCAAATTGTCCTAGTTATTACCTTGGGTGGTGACTCCTCTTCTCCATGCTATGACTTTATGACATAGTAGTGTGTTTTCTAAGGCCCTGAGCCTAAACAATGTCGCAATTGCTAAAATCTTGGATGCGCGCTAAACCCAAATGTCTACAGTGGCGACTCCACTAGGGATAAGAGATACTGATTCTACTTGTGTTCTTTATAATTATTTTATCGATTATTATTTCATTCTTGAATTCATTCTGCATGTCCCTACTAAACCGATGGCGTTGGTTTATGATTCCATGATTCCACTAGCTTCATGGAATTGTAGATTCACTAACCATCACTCTTAGCCTTAACTCGATTCAAGAGAGATTACCAGGCTCATCTGACTAGAGTCTGTAACCTAATTCCTTAAGGGGGGGGGGTAATCTTCTCTCAAGTTGGTAAAGGATGTTAGACCCCTCTAACCTTGGCCTGTAACTCAAAGTCTATAATGGAGAGCATCTTGCTAAGGGAACCTTAACTTTTCACTGAACCCTAACCACATATAATGGCCTAGTTACTTCCCCTAGGATTTTTACCCAAAGTGCTTGTTGGTTTGAATTTCCATGAGGTATTTCTATTTATAAAAGCCCAGGCCTAAACCTTTGAAGCTCATTCAGGCTAATAAGGATTAGGCTAGACCTTTATATTTAGAAATGTTGTTTCTATGCTTTTTTTTTTTAAAGAGATATTTGGCATGCGCGTTGGCTCTTAATATCCCCTGTTAATATGAAGGCCAAGACCAAAAATCCTAGGAAAAGAAACTCGCCATTGAACATGTGTGTGGGAGAAATAAGGTTGGAAGGTTTACCGGCATGATGGCTTGTTGATTACTTCTTGATACTTGCTATGTGCTAAGTGCTTGCCTGCTATTTATTGCATAAACACATGCATCATGCATACATGCATACATATAGTCCACGCATCATACTAATACATTGTTTTGTAGCCATCATAGATTCATTTGGGTCTTCTCGTGTTTGGGGTGAAAAGGTGGCAAATTAATCAGAACAGATCTAAGCCCTAAGTCAATAGCTCAAGAGATCCTTTAAGAACTAGAGAAGAGTCAAATCAACCCACTGTACCTAGAAGCTAAACAAACTCAGACTGAACATACTAAAATGGAACAAACCAGAGATGTGGACCTTAGAGGACATTAAGGGAGCTTTGATGGATGACATGAGAGCTATGATGCAAGATGAACTAAGATAGGCTTTGGTTGAACTAGTGCAACCTATTGTTGAACAACCACCTGTTGCTACTGTTGAACAACCACCTGCTATAGGAGCTCCACCTGTTGCTATAGCTCCTCCACTTACTGCTAGCAATGCTAAGGGGCAACCTACTACTAGAAATGTGCTTGCTATTGATGTGAGACTGGAAGACGTTGAAAACTGTATGGTAGAAAAGGCGAAGAGAGAGTCATTTGAATTGGTCCATGATTATGAGTCCAAGAAGATGCAAGCATTGACTCAGAAAATGTCCAAGATGGAAGAGCTGATTAGAGGACAAGGAATGGGATATTCTTTTGAATTTGATGACATGCTACAAATAGAGGGAGATAAACTGCATGAAAAATTCAAAATGCCTAAACTGTAGAAATTTGATTGGAGAGGAGACCCTAGAATTCATTTGAGCCAATACACAACAACCGTAAGCACTACTAAAGCACCATTAGTAGTAGTTGCTAAGCTATTTGTACTATCACTGGAGGGAATGGTTGTAAACTAGTACCATGGGTTAGAAAAGTCTATTAGGGTTGACTAGAAAGAACTATGTACTGCATTCTTGAAACAATATAATTATAACACTCAATTAAAAGTGTCTATTAGGGATTTGGAGTTAATTAAGCAAAAACCCAATTAATCCTTTTCTGATTTCCTCACCAGATTCATGAATAAAGCAGGACTGATGAAAAATAAACTGGCTAAAAAGGATCAAGTTAGGATGATTGTTCGTAATGTTTCACCTAATTTGGTCGAAAGACTGTAAATGATGAACCCAAAGACCTTCATAGATCTATATGATGACGGTCTACAAGTTGAAGAGATAGAGAATAAGAAAAAGAAGAATTCTAGAGGCTTACCAATCCAAAATTACTCAATTAGGGCACACAACAGGGAAGTACTAGCCGAGCTATGAAGGTGTGTGCAGTTCAGCAACACCGAAGGTTCTCCAACTTCAACCAACCACTCTCTAAAGTCCTAGGGAGACTAATCCAAAAAGGCCTACTCTAACCTTTAACCTTTTCTAAGCCACCAAACCCAAATGTCCCTAGTTTTGACCTTAATAGTTACTGTAAATTCCACCAAGCTGTTGGCCATCCTATAGACAATTGTATCCACCTAAAACATGAGATCCAAAACTTGATAGACTCCAAAAAAATCACCAACCCTGAAAAATCCAACTCTAACCTAAACACTAAAAACAACCCTTTCCTAGACTATCGAAATGTTCCACCACTAGCTACCATAATGATCAACTCAGGGGTTAGCGAAGAAGAAGTGCTAAGCTCCTTCGAGGACCTTAACCCTATACCCAATGGAGAACCTTTCAGACAACTATAGAGAGGAGTGGAAGATTTACTGGGCCAGCCCTCAGGCAAGTTTGATTCTAGAGTATTGTACTCGAAACTACCCTATGCTAATATCCCTATTGAATAAATTAATCCCTTAGGTTGGGGAGATGAGTTTGATGATAAGTCGGTAAAAGAAGAGCCTAAAATTCCTGAGCATCTGCTAAGAGGAGTTGAAGATCTATTGGGACAACCTTCGGGCAAGTTCAATTATAGAGTATTCTATTCTAAGCTTGCTTCCACTGACATCCCTATTGAATTAATTGTGCCTACAAGGTGGGGTGATGAATTTGAGGATGAACCTTTGGCTCTTAAATAATCTCAAGAAGGAGTTAAAGATTTATTGAATCAACACTTAGGCAAGCTCAATATGGAAGATCTGAAAGGGAAGGAAACATGCACATTGGAAGTGTGGAAAGATGGGAAAAGAGACTGAATCATTGGAGTTATTGACGTCTAGTGTGACTTTGATGAGGAAAGCCTAAGCATTTTCAATGTCTGGAGTGATGATCCTAAAGTGAATCATGTCACTAGAAGTGGGAAGAATTATAAAGTAGTAGAAAAGAAAACATAAAAAGTAACAGAAAGAGAAGATGTAGAGATAAAAGAAGAACATAAAGAGGATCTGATTTTAGAACAACTAAAGAAGGCTAAGGAAAATGTCAGCATTTGGAAATTACTGATGCATTCAGGTAGCCATAGAAGGGCTCTTGTCAAAGCTCTATTGAACATGAATATTGAAACAATCGCTACTCCAGAGGCTATGGTAGCAAATGTTATAGAAAAGAAACACGGGCTGATAACATTCTCAGATGATGACTTGCCTTTAGAAGGAAGAAACCATAATAAGACATTATTTATCCCAGCAGAGGTGAGGGGAAAGAGAACCAATTTTGCTATGGTCGATGATGGTTATGCTATTAATGTATGTCCTTTGAAAATCCTGCCTAACTTAGGTTTAAAAGCTGAAGACTTAACATATTCAAACCTCATAATCAGAGCTTATGATAACAGCACTAGGAATGCGGAGGGAACATTCCAAGCTCTAGTTAAAATAGGACCTGTGGAATCAACCATTGAGTTTACCATGCTGGACATTCCAATCACTTATGCCTTGTTGTTGGGATGGCCATGGTTCCATGCCTTGGGAGGGGTACCCTTAACTGTGCATTAAAAGATAAAATTCCCTTATAAAGGAGAAGTTGTGACCATAAAAGCTGGGACTAATGCTGCTGTGGCATCCATATTGGATAAATGGAAACAAGTGTGTGCACCCTTTGGTTTATAGATTGCTAGGATATTTGATAGGACTAAAATGGATCTGAGAGTAGCAAAAGTGATGGAGCATGAATTACCGGCTTGGACAAGGACTGGGGAAGAATGAACAAGGAAGTCCATAATTCGTAGGATTCAAAAATCAAGATGACACAATAGGATTGGGTTTTGCAGGGGAAGCAAAGCTAAAAGGTAGAAGGGTAAGGAAGAGATTCAATGTAGAAAAGAGGAAGCTTTATGCAAAAGTTGGTCCTTTGAGTCAAAACTTCATTAAGCTAGGGGAAGGTAAATACTATCTAGGAGCTAAGGAATCAGTCAGTGTTGCTGGAGCAGATGTCCCTAGGTTTGAGATCTTCAAGTAGCAGATTATGGAGAATCAGGTGAAGGACAACAAAGAGGAAGTGATGAAGCTGGCAATTGAGAGGATGGGCAGTGCTGCTATTGAAGAGCTGTTGTGTCTGTCACCTGAAGAGGAGCCACCCCAAGATTTAGCTACTATTATTAGTGATAGTTTTGTTGATGTCTTTTATGATGAAACTGATATAATAATGTCCGGTCTATTTGAGGATAAAAATTCTATTTTTTCCATGGTCAATGATATGAATGCTGGTTTTGCTTACTTATGTGATGTGCATCCTGATAGTTATGTGCATTATAATTTAGATCATTCATGCATGTTTGACATTAATTCAATTTAATTTGATTCATTTAACATGGGCACAGATGATAATCCAAAGAACATTTCTATATCACATGAGGTAACTTCTGAAGAGAGGGAAAATTTTAAGAGAATATTAATAAAAAGAAAGGTAGTATTCACTTGGACTTATGAGGATATGCTAGGGTTAGATAGGGAAATTATAGAGCATAACATTCCTATTTATCTAGAAATTAAACCTGTTAAGTAGAAACTATACAGGTTAAGACTGGAGTGGACTGAAAAGATAAGAGAGGAAATTGCTAAACAAATTCAGGCTAATTTTCTAGAAGTAGTTGATTATCCTCAATGGTTAAAAAACATAGTGTCGATACCCAAGAAAGATGGTAAAGTGCATATGTGTGTTGACTTTAGGGATTTAAACAAACCATGCCTTAAGGATGACATCCCTTTACCTCACATTGATGTAATAGTGGACAGTGCGGCGTTAAGTGCGATGTACTTCTTCATGGATGGGTTCTCTAGTTATAATCAAATAATGATTGTAGTCATGGACAAGATCAAGAAAGCTTTCATTATAGAATGGGGGATGTACTGTTATAAAGTAATGCCTTTTGGATTAAAAAATGTAGGTGAAACTTATCAAAGGGCAGCTACTGCTTTTTCCATGACATGATGCACAAGGAGGTCGAGGTGTATGTGGATGACATGATGGTCAAGTTAGAAACAAGATAAGGACATTTCAAAGCTCTAGACAAGTTCTTAGCTCAAATTGAGAGGTATAATCTAAGGGTCAATCCGAAGAAATGCATTTTTAGAATTACTTCAGGAAAGCTTCAAGGGCACATAGTTAGCAGTAGAGGAATTGAAGTAGATCCAAATAAAGTGAAAGCTATTCGAGAAATGCTGGCATTGAAGATAGAGAAAGAAGTGAGAGGTTTCCTTAGTAGGTTATAATATATTAGTAGGTTCATTGCAAAGCTTACTAATATTTATAACCTTATCTTCAAACTCTTGAGGAAAAATCAGCATGTGAAGTGGAATGATGATTGTCAAAAGGCATTTGAAACAATTAAAGAGTATCTTGCCAATCCGCCTGTATTAAAACCATCGAGGCAAGGTAAGCCATTGATCTTGTATTTAGCCCTAGAAGAAAATGCAATAGGGGTAATGCTAGCACAAGAGGGATTAGAAGGGATAGAGCATGCAGTCTATTATCTCAGCAAAAAGTTCTTTTCATATGAGGAAAAGTATGACTTGGTAGAAAAGATGTGTCTAATCATGATCTAGGCAATGAGGAAATTGAGGCATTATTTTCAGTCCTATAAGGTCCAAGCAATCTCAAAGATTGATCCTCTAAGGTATTTATTTCAGGCGCCTACTTTGACTGGAAGGATGTCTCAATGGCTAGTACATCACCACGAAGGTCATTAAGGGAAGGGCAATACATCACCATGAAGGCCATCAAGGGAAGGACAGTAGCAGAATTCCTCACTCAGAATGCAGTTGAGAGAGATGAACAGTGGAATTTAGAGTTTCCAGATAAGAATTTGGCAGTGGTAGAGTGGAAACTCTACTTTGATGGAGCTATAAACAATAGAGGAGTTGGGTTAGGAGTAATTTTGGTTATGCTAGAAGGAGAGACCATACCGATGGCCAAGAAATTAGACTTCAAGGTGACTAATAATATGGCTGAGTATGAAGCATGTACCTATGGAGTTGAAGCAGCTCTAGCAGCTGGGGTAAAGGAACTATTAGTTTACGGGGATTCTATGCTAGTGATTAGCCAGACAAATAAAGAATGGGAAGTGAAAGAGGAAAATTTGAAGCCCTACATCTACTATTTGAAAACTTTAGTGAAAAACTTCAATAAATGTCTCTTTATCCATTGACAAGAGATGACAATCAAATGGCAGATGCATTGGCATCACTCTCTTTGATGCGATGTGGGATAGTGTAACGGGATAAACTATGAAGCCTTTGGTAATCATGAGATCAAGAGCTCCGTGTTACAGGGGTAAACATATTATGAGTGTTCGAATAGGGCCTAAAGAGAAGTCATGGTTTTATGATGTTCAGAGGTTTATAGAAAAAGGAAAGTATCTAGATAAAGCGACTTCAAAAAAGAAATATGCCCTTCATGTTCTTACATATAATTATACGAGTCATGATGGGGTATTATACAAAAGAATGTTGAATGGGATGCAGCTCAGATGCCTCAAAAAGGATGAAGCTGAAGAGGTGATGAAAGAGATTCATGCAGGGGCTTGCGATTCTCATATGAATGGGATGATTCTAGCTAAGAAGATACTTAGACAAGGGTGTTACTAGATGAGCATGGAAAAGGATTGTATCAAAATGGTGAGACAGTGCCATCAGTGTCAGGCCTATGGAAATCTTAACCATCTTCCTCTTATAGTATTGAATAGTTTATCATCACCTTGTCCCTTTGTAGCTTGGGGAATTTACATCATAGGAGAAATAAGGCCGACAACATCAAATGGGCATAAGTACATAGTTGTGGCAATAGATTACTTTGCCAGATGGGTAGAAGCTGAGTCCTTCAATGCTATGAAAGCAAAATAGATGGCGCGATTTATTGAGAAGAGCCTTATTTGCAGATATGGGGTTTTACACCATATTGTGATAGATAATGGCATCCAGTTTTAAGCAGAAACATCAGAATTATTGCAGAAGTATGGGATTGAGCATCATAAGTCTTCACCATATCGCCCTCAAGCTAATGGAGTAGTAGAAGTAGCTAACAAAAATGTCAAGAAAATTCTCTCTAAAATGGTCAAGACTTATAAAGATTGGTCTAAGTTTCTTCCTTTCGCTTTATAGGGATACAGAACTACAACTAGAACAGCCACAGGGCAAACTCTGTTCTCTTTAGTATATGGTTGTGAAGTTGTTTTGCCTATACGAACAGAGATCAAATCATTGAGAATAGTCATGGAAGCTAAAACTCCTAAGAGTGAATGGGCACAGAAGAGGTATGATCATCTTGTATCTTTGGACGAGAAGAGGATGAATGCTTTGTTTCATACGCAAATATACCAGAGGAGGATAGCAAGATCATTCAATAAAAAGGTGAAGCCTGGAAAGATAAAAGCCGGGGACATGGTGTTAAAATAATCCAGAGCAGTGGTATTTGATCCAAGAGGGAAGTTCATACCAAACTGGGAAGGGCCATATTTAGTCAAATCAATTTTGCCTAAGGGAGCTGCAAAGATATTAGATATAGAAGGAAATGAATTCATGGAGCTTGTTAACCTAGATCGCCTTAAGAAATACTATCTGTAAAAATAAAATAAAAGTAGTATAAAGAAAATAAAGTCCATTGATTAGAAACCTGAAAAGGCTAGTCATGCAAAAGTTAGGACATTCCTGTTGCTCAGAAAACCTGTAAAGGGCTGGCAGGAAAAAATTAGGGAATAAAAATAAAAGAGATGGTCCCACTGGCTAGAAAACCCATAAAGGGCTAGTCAGGCAAAAATTAGGGCAAATAAATTAGTGAGAGAAAAATGTTCAGCTAAAAAATTCGAAAGAACTAGCTGATAATAGGAGTTATACCATGTGATGTAATAAATGTACTCATTTTGGCCCTAATTAATGAATGATATTGAAATTGAATTTTTGTTCTAGCATTGCATGTTCTATCTTATTCAAAATGCATAAGTACTAGAAAGGAAAATAGAACATGAAAGCTTAAAATCATCAATATGAGACCAATTCCTAATGATGTCTTTGCTTCTTCTTTTATGACTCTTCATATAAAGCCTGAGTCCTCTTGTATCTAGAAAATCCTGGTGGTTCAGTAGCTTGTACCATAACCCAAGTCTTGTAATTATCATCAGTAGCTCTATCAGCATTTGAGTGTATGTTCTGCTCAAGAATCTTGCGAGGCTATAAACTCTTGACCCTGTCTAGGAAATCCTATCTAAGAAGAAAGCCTTCAAAGTCAGTTAGAACAGTGACTATGAATTGTGGACGGCCATACTGACGACAAAGTCAGGAAGGAGAAAAGAAAGTCGAGAAGTGCAGCCTTGGGATAGGAACACAGTGATCATACAAGTTGAGGGTCATAAACTTCAGCTTATACCAAGGGCAAGTCCATGTAATCTCAATATCTGTAACGCCTTGTAACCAATTCACCCATTGGTCCATAGTGTGTCTGTCTTTCACCTTCAATGGACAAGATTGTAGTTGATGAAGCTGATAAGATAAAGGATTATCAAGAACAACAAACAAGCTCAACTTCTCTTGTAACTAGATCTGAAAAATACAAAAAAATAAAATGAAAGCCCGCTAAGTTGAAAACCCAAAAGGATGACTTAGGCAAAAGTTAGGGCAAGCCTGCTAAGTTGAAAACCTTAAAGGGTGATTTAGGCAAAAGTAAGGCCAAGCCTGCTAAGTTGAAAATCCAAAAGGACAGCTTAGGCAAAATTTAAGGCAAAAAAATAAAAAAGATTTGGTTACACACCTGAAGGAGAAGTAAACTACTCGAAAGACGATGATGGGTTTAGAAGTTGTCTAACCCAATAATGGTGTCAGCAAGAATAATTGGCATAGGGCCAGACCCAGCTTCCACTTGCTCTAGAATACTCACAATCCTAGTATCGACATCTCTGTGCGAAGAGACCAAGAGGAATTGAGCATAAAAGCAAAAAGCGACCACTCTAATCCAAGTAGCATTGTTCTTGCCTTTAGTCTTACATGCAATAATTAAAGAAGACAAATTGATAGTCTCAGAATTGTGGGAAAAAAGATGAATACTAACTAGGGGCATACCGAAGAAAGCAACAAGCCTATCTAAGAATTGCATACCTAAATCAGGCAGGGCAATAGTAGTAGTAGAGTCCAATGAGCACCCCTGAATAGTAGCAAACTCCTCAATCATAAGACACAACTCTTGGCCATTAAACTTTAAGACATGATCTTTTGAGCTCCAGAATATTGCAGCAGCATGCAAGAAATTGTCATTTATCTTCAAATGTTGAAAAGATCTTAAGGGCTTGAGATGAAAAGGTCGAAGCCTATTCCAGTCATCGCCATTAAGGCTCTTAAGAAATTTCTTCATCAATTGGAGAGAAGCTTGAGTTATGATGAGAATGGAGAGAAAGGGATAGTGAAATTGGTTCTTTTGTGAGCCTTTTATAAAGAGAGAAGTTGAATTTGGATGGAATTGGGCTTCCTCTATTAGATAGAGATAATGGATGATAAATAATAAGGATAAATGGATAGAGATAGAGGATAAATAGCATAATTATCTAATTATCATTATCCTAATTATATAATTATCTTTATTATCTAAAATCTTTATCCATTTAGTTAAAGTCTAATTTAAGGTTAAATTAAGTCATAGACTAGTTCAAAAAAGTGCATACAAATAATATAGAATTAAGACCATAGCAGTATGATAGAAAAATTCGATGGCCTATATCAATCATCTTGAGCTCTAGAATCCAACCATAGGCTCCATCCTCTGGTAGAGTCATCACAGTGAAAGATGTTTGGAGGTCTGACAAAGGAAGTCCCAACACTGTAAGGATCAATGCCCGAACCTACAAGCTATCAGTGAAGCATCTCAATCTCATGCTCCAGACCGCTCGAGTAGCTCTGTACACATAGAAAACACATAATGTGCATTTCATGCATACATTTGGATCTTTATTGTACATATACTTACCCTTTAACTATATGTAACCTGTATAGTGAATAACCTCTGAGATGAGGTGCGTCCATGTTAATACTCTGCCTATGTCTGAGGGACCTATTTTGTAAATTTATTAAAATTAGTGCCGAGTGTATAGATTACATAGGAAACAAGTTAGAAAAACTCACAAGAGAGGCATCTGTGGGAGAAAAGATAGAAAGATGAGCATCACTAAAACACATATGCTGCTCGATTGGAGTCTGAATAGTAGGAGCCCAATATAACATGGACCTATCTGGAAGTGAGATATCATCAAGGGTAATGCTTACAAAAGCACCATCGCGACTAGTCCCAACATATTGAGTATGATAAACAGGACTAGGTCTGGGCTCAGGACTCTTAATATCAGGAATAACCTTAGTCTCTGAAGTAATCACAATCTCCTCATCTACATCAACAGAAGAGCAAACCTCCTCAAACTATAAAGAGAAGGAGTGATTTATAGGTTCTAGAAGTAGAAGCTAAAATAATGAGAAATTACCTCATCATCGTCAATGGGAACATGCTCTAAGAGGCTCGTACGGATAAATTGCTGATAATGTCGAGAATGCTCAAGAAAATCTAAGGCAGCATATCCTTGTAGTGCATCCCTCAACTCTGAACCTGTAAGATGTGAGCTGCGGAGCATAAAGGAAGGGACATCAGATGGAGTGCAATGTTGAGAAGGGCCGGAAGACCAACGATAGACTCGCTCCCATAAACACCACATCAAATAGCCATAGCTAGAGAACAGGATCCTCATAGGCTCAAGGTAAACTATAGCTGCCATTAAATCATATCACTGGATGTCCTCAGCATCCTTCAACCAATCAGAATTTATCTGCAATTTATGTAAATTAAGTCTAATTTCTATTAAACTATAACATACTAATGATTTTATTTTTTCTTACCTGGTGCCACTTGATAGTGTTTAACTGATCATGATACATCTAAAAAGTATTTCTGTTGCTAGTAAGGTAGGAAGAACCCTATCTTATCATAAGAGGAAAGGTCCTATCAAAACTAATAGCGTCAAAGCCTTGAATTAGTCCGATCTCTATGCTCCAGATCTGGAAGAAAGAGAACATATCAAAAAAAGAAAAGAAAAACAAGACTATAAAGATCAAAGGAAGGAGAACATACATGCAAGATGTGCCAAAAGCCATATATCGTGACAACACCTCTACAGATAGTGTCCAGTCTGTAGTAAATATAAGTGAGTGCAGCAGATCCCCAATCTTGTGTGGCAACTCGATCTAAGTCACAAAGAGGACCAAATAGAGCAATACTGACCTCATGATCGATCTCACAAAAGAGGGTCGTGCCTAATAATATCAAAAGGAAAAACGTCGCCTTATGGACAATCTGACGAGGAGAAGAAGTAGGAAGGTGTCTAAATCCCTCAACTAAGGATGAAAGAAGAACATTCTTTCGATTCTTCCACGCTGGAGTGAACATTATCAAATCTCACATGTACTGACACCCTACATGATTTGGAAGACTATAATAACTGACATTAAATAGAACTATAGATCCTTCAAAGGAAATCTTGGTGATAGCAAAGAAACTTATAGGTGAAACGGTCAGCTCACCCACATGAGTATGAAGAGTGTGGGTAGTATCCATCCATTGTTTGATTAAAGCAAATAAAGAGCAATGGTCAGACCGGCCTTTGAAAGAGTCCTAAGGGGGGGGGGTGAATAGGACTATCGAACAAAAATAGGAAAATAAAGAAATTATTTACAAGAATTAAGTAAGAGTTGAGAAGGAATAATGAAGAACACAAATATTTAAGGAGTTCGGATTCAACAATAATCCTACGTCTCCACCTAACTTATCCCCAAGTTAAGATTTTTTTAATCACCCACAATCTTATTCATAAGATTGAGAATACACAAGAGTTTTATAGCTCAATCTTACAACCTTACAACTTGAGTTTTCAAGGCTCACACTAAAACCAAATTCCCAAGTGTTTTAATGGCTAAACACTTAAACCAATTCCTTTAGAATAGAATCTCACTTCCCATTTTCTAAACCTAGAAAATAGAAGAATAAGAATGTCTATTCTAATCACTCACCAACTCTCATAAGAGTTTTACACAAATAATTGTTTAAAGAAAAGTTTAAGAGCTCAATTGAATGTTTAAGAAAATGATGAATGATAAAAAAAATTTCTTAACCTTTCAATTGAATTCTAAGTTGTGTTTATATAGAAAAACACTTAAAAATATAGTTTTTGGATGTATGAATCATGTCTCCAATGTTTAGAATTGATTTTGAATCAATTCTTGGACTTTTGGCAGCTCAAAGGATGTTCACGAGCGGCTCACGAGTGAACAGTGCTCGTGAGAGGTGAAAATATATCCATTGAATTCAAAAATTCCCATTGGAATTCTGTTAGAGATTTGCTCATGAGCAATTGCTCATGAGAGGTTCTGCCATATTTTGGCAAAAACGTGCTCTAAATGCTCCATTAACGGACAACTCGTGACCACTTCGAAAGATGCTCATGAACGAGATAGAAAAAGATCGATTCAGTTAAAAAGTTCTGCATAAAAGTTGTAGATAATTGTCTTAGATTTTTATAAATCTTTGAATCACCTTAATTAGACATCTTTAGCTCAAGATATTTCTGAAATACCAAGAGCTATGCAAGCTAAAATGCAAGCTGCATATGATGACTTCGACTGAAGATTTGCATACCCAAATGAACTTGGATTTTGACAAGAAAGCTCAATATGGAAATTTTAAGATGTCTAATTCAAAAGTTAGGAAGCTAATTTTCTCATTTAAGAGCTCTAAATTTGTCAAAAGTCTTCTTCAATATCAGAGGTTCAATTAGCCTGAAAAGTCACTATTCATCCAAAAGTGTATATGCTTGGTATATGTTTGGTATATAATTTTCTACACACTTAATTAAAATTATTAGTATAAAAATTATTTGTCAAATTTCAAAATGAGGAGTTTGATCATGCAAATGGTCAACAATCTCCCCCTTTTTGGCTTTGAAAACCAATTTGAAAAGATGATAAATAATATGTGTGTATGTGCAAAAAATAAATAACATGTATAAGTACATTAAATAAAAATAGCTCCCCCTTTCAAATTAAATGGATGAGAAATGAGAAAATTTTTTGCTCCCCCTTAACAAATTCATAAATTCAATATTTATCATGTACCAGAGCATATAAAAAAATGAATTATCATAGCATGTATAAGGGTTGAATAAATATATTCCTTTAACAAAAATATATTTCTTTATTTCTCCTCCTTTTTGGACATGATAAGAAATATAAATAAATTTTATTATCCTTCTTATCAAAAATAAAGACAATATAAAAAAAAGTTATCAAGAACATGGCTTAACATAACAAATGATGATAACATGATTATTAAAAAATGTTAGACAACATGAAGGAAATAATTTCAAACATATATGGAGGTAGTGCTACTATAATGCATCACAAAATAGTATATATGCTATATTCAAACATCACATGATCATGTAAAATTTAACTAGTCAATCAATCATATATAATCATGTGGTACTTAGCATATCTTAAACACAATTATTTATTCCCTAAGCACATAGCTTCTTCTCCCCTTTTGTCAAAGACAAAAAGAAAAGAGAGAGATATAAGGGGAAATAGACCTAAGGGAGCCAAAAATACTAGAGGGAATAAAAGATCAAGAACCAAAAAAATGAAAGCAAAGATACTCAAAATCTTTATAAAATTCATGTCATTTTCTGTAATATCCCGTGTTTTTAAAATATTTTTACACTGTACCGGGATATGCAGTGTTAATAATTTTTGTACATATACTATGATATTTTTACTAGTTGATATGTATTTAAAACCTATTTTAATTATTGTGTATTGTTTACAGTGCTTTACGTAAAATTTTTCCGGGACTTGCATTTTTGGGAAAATTTTCACGTAAATAATTTATTATTAATTATTTTAAATATATTTTCGGACTTGCATGAACTCATACGTATTTTTAAATTACTAAACATCGTGTATGTGTGCGATATTTATTTAATTAGGGTTTAATATATATTACCCTAATATTTTATTATTTATTTATTAATTTATTGTTATTTAATTATTTTTATTTATTATTAAAATATTAAATTATATGTGTGGGTGTGATTTTTTTTAAATATTTTATTAAAATTATTTTTTTATTATTTTTCTTTCTTCTTTTTCTTTTTCTTTTCTTTTTCTTTTCTTTTTTTTTTCTTTTTTTTTTCTTCTTCTTCTTCCTTCTCCTTTCCCCGCGCCCGACCACCCCTCACCACCAACCGCCGCTGCAACTGTCGTTCCCCTATCGTCGGTGTGCCTCCCAGCTTGCCACCGCCGTTCCCAGCCGTCCCCCGCCGCCAGCAGCCTTCTTCCCCGGCGCCGACAGCGTCTTTTCTTCTTTTGGCTGAAATTTCTTCTCCTCGTCGTCGACGATGATTTTGGCCATCGTTTTCGACACTGCCGGTCTCTTTATTCTCCTTGAGCTCCGATGAGTGTGATTCTAGCTTTGGTTTGAGCTTAAATGGTCTTGATTTGCTTAGGTTTCAATTTTTCGAATTCGGCCATATTAGGGTTTTTGATTTTTTTGAGCTTCGATTTGATTGATTCATGAAAACTCCCTTCACAAATGTTGATCCTAGTAGCTTAATATACATGTATGAATTTTTGTGGAATTTTTGGAGATTTTTTGGATTTTTGGGTATTTTTGAATATTTTAATATTATTTTCTAATTTTCGGAAATTAATTATTTAAATTATGAAATTGTATTTTATGGTTAAATTAGATGTTTAAATGAATTATATGAATTTATTTGGAATTTTTATGAATTTCTAAGTATTTATTTTGAATTATTGAAGTTTATGTAATTTGGGAAATTAGGGTTAATTGTGTTTTTAATTGAAATTAATTAGATAATTGAGTTTAATTATTTATATTATTGATAAATATGTTGAGAAAATTAATTTTGGATAATTATACTATTTTTGGTGAATTTTTGAAGTAATTTTAGTATATTTATATATATAGGGGTATTTTGGTAATTTTACCCTAAATTGGCTAAAAATATAATTTAATTGGTTTGAATAGTTATTTAAGGTATAAAAATGATTTCTATAAATTATTTAGTATTTTTAACTAATTAAAACTATTTTTCATGAATTATTTTCAATTATATATATAATATACGATTTTTCTAATAAAATGAGTTTTTATCGGTTTTTACAGTGTTTTAAGGTTAATTATGTAATTTCTACCTATAAAATGTATTTCTATGTTATAAGGATATTTTTGGTATTATCAGAATTGTTCTGTGTTTGTGGACCCTGGTCGGTGGACTGTAGTTTGGAGTCCGACCGTGGGATTTTGATTGTGCTCTGTGTAGTTTTTAAAGTGTATTTCCTTGTAGGGTCGGCTCTACTCTTTTGAGTAGAGAGATGTCCATTTTACAGGGGAGGTTCTGCCGGATTTTCGATAGAATTCTCGTAAAACATGATATTCGGTCGAACCCTGATATCAATTCTGTGTTTAATACTCTAGATCGAATTTTAGGATTTCTGTTAGGTTTATTCTAATGTCGGTTATTTATTGTTTGTTTAGTTGCGCCGAGATCGAGGGCTAGTGGACCAGGCCCGTCGGACCCGTCTCGTGGAGTGCACTAGGGTGAGTTACTATACTATATGTATATATGCTTTAGGATGCATGATTTAGAAATATATGTTTTATTTTGATTAAAATGCATAAATAATATGATTTGTATTTAAGTATATTTTTGGTATATACTAAATTATATGCATGTTTTGTAAATAAATTATATTTAAAATGTTTTTAAATATATTTCTAGCTTAATTTGTAAATTGATTGAATTCATTTGACATATATATACTCGAAATATACCTGATTTACTTTTGGTATATTTCTAGTATATATATGGTTTATGTTGATATTTTATTGAACTTCATGCATCATTTATTTTTGTGAATGAATGTTTTATATTTATTAATGAAGGATATCGATAGAACGTGCTACTTAGTGGGCAGCACTAGGACCGAGTACGTACCGGTATGCCTATAGTATTTAGGCTATATTACTAACCATTTGTGGATATTGATTGAATGTGATTATTGATATGTGTGAGATATGGTTTGGAGGTGTGATTGCTAGAGCTCGGTTGACCAAGTGTCTCGGGGCCAATCACACTGGTAGTTAGACTGCTGGAGCTCGGTTGACTTAGTGTCTCGGGGCTAGTCTACTGTCTAAATGGATTAAGTGGATATATTTGGATCAAGTTAGCCTTAATGGCTAGAGTGTTGTCTAACATTGTTTTCGAGGTTGCGATATCATAGAGTTCTATATGATCCTTCATAAAAGATGATTTTCAATGAAATATATAAAATGATTTTATTGCATCTGTGTGTATTTGCCTGTATATATACCTATTATATATATACTGTTGACTGTATGCGTTGTCATTTAGTGTGTATGTATATATATTATAGTAATTCACTCAGTGAGGTCTGACTCCCCTCCGTTGATAATTTTTCAGGAGAGTCAACATCTTCAGACCTCAGTAGCAGGCCTGTACGCCGGATTTCTTCCACCCCGGCTTCTTTGTGTAAACTGCTTACTTGAGTCTTATTTTTATAATCTAGACACTGCAGTAGTGGTAAATTAAATTGTGGGATTTTATGTATTTTATTTATGTGAGATATTGTATTATATTTGAAACTGGATTTGTATTAAAGATTTATATATATGAGATGAGATTTGACTTAAATCCAGTTGGTGAGAATAATAATATGATATTTATGATTTTTATTTTCGCTGCATTATATATTGCTACTATTATTGCATGTTTTATTTTATTTTTAGGCTTACTACAGGTTCTGGATTCGAAAGAATTCCCGTTCCCTAGCGCCGGTCATGGCCCCTATTTTGGGTCGTGACATTTTCAAAGATAAAAACCATTCCTAAGAAGAATTTTTACATGAATATGAATTTAGCATGAATAAACATAATTAATAGTCATGCATAAAAAATGGCATTAACAAAAATACAATGATGAGATAGAGGTAAACTAACAATTTTAAGGCTTAAATATAGAAAATATACGAAAAAGGAAAAAACAAAAGAAAGAAAGAATTAGCCTTGTGGAGGAGGAGAAGGAGGAGGAGGAGGAGGAGGAGGAGGAGGCCAAGAGCATTGTATGTTATGATGGGCATACAATTGATGAATATCATATTACATATGATCCATTCTTAGCTCAAAATGATGAAGTCTAGTATTTACTTGATTAAACCTTGTGTTGAAGTTTGACTCCACTATGGATAGGCGATCAAAGAAACCACCAACCCAAGCAGGCTCATCATCAACACTTTAAGAAGTGGAAGGTCTTTTTGCCATTTTTATTTGAGTAGGAGTTTGCTCTTGAGGTAATTCTTCTCCAATAGAAAGAGTTCCTATATGCTCAATATTTTGTTCTTGCTCTACATTAACATTTTCATCTTTTACTTCGTCTTTCCAAAACCAAAAGTTTTTGAAAAGTTTGAATTGCCTAGAATTTCTTAAGAGTTTATCATCAAGAAAAGATAGAGGTAATGAAGGAATATTTCTCAAGTTAATCCTAAAGTAAAGAGCGATCTTAGTGATGAATCCTCCATACATAAGGCACCACTAACACTATCACTTGCTAACCAAAACCTCCATTAAAGCCATCTTCCGAGCTTAATATCTAGACCTTCAACAAGACATCTAAGAAGGAAAAGATCATCCAAGGAGATAGTTTCATTACTTAAGCCTCTAGCATGAAAAGAGTAGGTAATAAACCTATGTATATACTAAAGAGATTTTGAAGCCAAATTAGATGCTTTAGTATATCCGGCTTCAAAAGTTCTTACATGAGGTTTAGAATGTTGAGACAAAAAAGATTAGGAAGCCAAGTTGAAATAGGAGAGACTAAACCTCCTTATTTAAAGTTAAAGATGTCATCAAAGGCTTAAGAAGTAAGGAATCTATCTCTCCCACCTAATCTAAATCTCATGCTATTCATAGAATTTTGCTCATTAAAAGAATGAGTTCTTAAACAAAAGGAAGCAAGAAATTCATGAACTAAGGTAGGATAGGTAGGAAAATCATTGAAAGGAAAATCATATGAATCCACATTATCAAGTAAACTTCTAACCTCATTGAAACAACCCATCTTTTCCAAAGTGGCTTGAGACATATATTTAGAGGAAATAATTTTCCTATCCTTGAAATGAGCAAGCCTCTCCCTAAATTAAATTGAAGTGTATGAGAGAGGAGGTTGCTTCTTAGGTTGATCTTTAGTAGCTCTTCTAGAGGAGGAAGAAGCATCTTGAGCAAACTTTGAAGCCATGACAAGGGCAAGAAAAAAAATTGAAAATGAAGAGAGAGTTTTGAAAAGATTTGAAAGAATTTTGATGAAGATTTAATTGAAAATGTAATTAATTGAAAGTGAAGAAGGATTAAGGGGTATTTATACATAAAAAAAATTATAAAGAATTAAAAAAATTAAAAAAATTTATAGGTTACCATTTGAAATAAAGAAAAAAAATAAAAATAATTTGGTTAAATGTGCATCCAGATCGCTGCTCACGAGCAATCCGCTCATGAGCATCGCTTGTGAACGGTACTGGATGTTGCATCTAGACCGCTCCTCATAAGCGGTCTGCTCGTAACCCATCTCGTGAGCGGTTCTAGATGCCCAGACCGCAACGGTTGCAAGCTTAACAGCTCGTGATGAAAATTTCCAAAAGACCCTTGTACTTTTAAATTTGTTACAATTAAGTCCAAAAAAGGTGATGAATAGATTCTTGACCATAAAATTAATTATACAATTAAAGTAAATGATAGTTAAAAAAATATTTTTGACATAAATAAACAAATCAAAGAGAAAATTTTGCAAATATGTAAATTACATATAAAAAAATTATTTTTTATTTATTTTTATTTAAAAAAATGGACACTAAAAATAAACTATAAATTTAGGAAAAAAAATCTAATAGCTCAAGGTTTATATCCAGAAAATATCCAGAAAATAAAATGAACATAAACTGATGAAAAACAGTCATAAAACACTTTTAATAGCTCAAAACTTAGATACGAAAAGTATACTGAAAATAAACCAAACAGAAACTAGCATAAAAACACATAAAAAAATTTATTGTGGACGAGGAATATTTATGCTAAGTTAAAATAATTAATTAATTGAATTTAGCTCAATAATTAATTATTAATTTGCAAAATAGGAGGGCTTTTAAAAAAAATTGAATGAATCCAAATCAAATAAAATTAATACAAAGATCATGCAAATGGGAAATACAATATATCATGTATATGAAGTAAATTTTGCTAAAATAAAAACTTTTAAAACAAAGCTTATACATGATGCCGAAAATAATTTTTCTAAAGAACATGATCACAAAAGAATCTAATCATCAATTCATCAATTTAATAGGTAATCAAGACAAGCTTGAGCCATCAATCATACCAAGTTCATGCTTAATAAAATTCAATCTTTCCTCACAAAGAGGCTTGGCAAAGATGTCTACTAATTGATTATTAGTATCAACAAAATCAAGAAAAATATCACCATTTTGCACATGATCATGCAAGAAATGATGTCTAATATCAATATGCTTAGTTCTAGAATGCTGAATGGGATTTTTAATAAGGTTTATAGCACCTGTATTATCACACTTAATTGGAATATGATTAATATCAATGCCATAGTCCAAAAGTTTTTATTTTTGCCATAAAACTTGGGTGCAACAACAACTAGCCACCACATATTCTGCTTCAGCGGTGGACAAGGCAACAAAAACTTGTTTCTTACTAAACCAAAAAACTAAGCAATTTCCTAAAATTTGATAAGTTCCAAAAGTACTTTTTCTATCTAGTAGGCTACTGGCAAAATCAGCATCAGAATAACTAATCAAGTCAAAGGAAGAACTCCTAGGATACTAAAGTCCTAAATGCATTGTACCACAAAGATATTTAAAATTCTTTTGATAGCATTCAAATGAGACTCTCGAGGACTTGATTGAAATCTAGCACACAAGCAAGTAGCAAACATAATATCGAGTCTACTAGCAGTTAAATAAAGAAGGGATCCGATCATACCTCTAAATTGCTTTTCATCAACCGGTTTGCCATTCTCATCCATGTTGAGTTTGGTTGTGGTGCTCATTGGAGTTTTGCTTGATTTAGCTCCATCCATTCCAAACTTTTTAAGAATTTCCCTTGCATATTTGGTTTGATTGATGAAAATCCCATCTGCACATTGCTTGATTTGAAGTCTAAGAAAGAACTTGAGTTCTCCTATCATACTCATCTCAAATTATCCTTGCATTAGCTTAGAAAATTCCTCACACAAGCAATGGTTAGTAGTACTGAAAATAATATCATCAACATAAATTTGAACAATTAATAAATCATGCTTGGATTTCTTTATGAAAAGAATTGTGTCAACCTTTCCTTTAGAGAAACCTTTCTCTAGTAAAAAGTTACTCAATCTTTCATACCAAGATCTTGGAGGTTGTTTCAATCCATACAATGCTTTTGAAAATTTAAAAATATGATTTGGAGAGTCAAAATATTCAAAACCCGGAGGTTGTTCAACATATACCTCCTCTTCAATAAAACCATTTAAAAATGCACTTTTAACATCCATTTGATACAGTTTAAAATCCATGTATAATGCAAATGCAAGTAACATCCTAATAGCTTCTAACCTTACAACGGGGGCAAAGGTTTCATCATAATCAATTCCTTTCTCTTGATTATAACCTTTAGCTACTAGTCTAGCTTTATTCCTAGTTATGACACCTTGTTCATTCATCTTATTTCTAAACACCCATTTAGTGCCAATAATAGGATGATGTTTTGGTCTAGGAACTAAGGTCCAAACCTTGTTTATCTCAAATTGATTTAACTCTTCTTGCGTAGCAAGGACCCAAAATTCATCACTCAAAGCATCATTAACATTTTTTGTTCAATTTGAGAAATGAAAGCTAAATTAACAAAAGACTTGAGTTTAGATCTAGCAGTTACCCCTTTTGTAGTGTCACCTATAATGAGGTCTTGAGGGTGAGCTTTCTTGAATTACTAATCCTTTGGAAGTTCATCCTTCAAGGTAGGTTGAGGTATCTCCTAATTTTCCTTCTTGCTTGGATCTTCAAGTTCCAAAGGCTTACTAGCATTTTATTCTTGTGATTCCACAATCTCATTGTTACCTACAAGATTATCAATACTATAAACATCCTTTCTAGGATCAAGTGAGTTTGATTCATCAAATACCACATGCATTGACTTTTCAACTACTAGAGTTCTCTTATTAAAGACCCTATATGCTTTGCTAGAGATGGAATAGCCTAGGAAAATTCCTTCATCGGCTTTGGAATCAAATTTCCTAAGATTATCCTTGGTGTTCAATATAAAGCACTTGCATCTAAATATTCTTAGATATGAGATTTTGGGTTTTCTATTGTTCCATAGCTCTTAAGATGTTTTATTTAAAATTGGTCTTTTGAAAACTCGGTTTGAAATGTAATAAGATGTGTTAATGGCTTCCGCCCAAAAGTATAGAGGCAAATTATACTCATGAAGCATCGTTCTAGCCATTTCAATAAGAGTTCTATTTTTCCTTTCAACTACCCTATTTTTTTGAGGAGTTCTAGGAGATGAAAATGTATGAGAAATACCATTTTCATTACAATAGTTTTTGAAAAATTCATTTTCAAATTCGGCTCCATGATCACTTCTTATGGATGAAATACAAAATCCTTTTTCTTTTTGAACTCTTTTTGAAAAATTTTCAAAAGCTTTAAATGCATCATTCTTATGAGCAAGAAAACACACCCAAGTGTATCTAGAGTAATCATCAACAAATACATAAGCATAGTGCATTCCACCAAGACTAACAACTCTAGTTGGTCTAAATAAATCCATATGTATAAGTTCAAGTGGTCTAGAAGTGGACACTACATTTTTTAGCTTAAATGAAGACTTAGATTATTTTCCCTTTTGACAAGCATCACAAGGTTTATCTTTAGTGAATTCAAGCTTTGGTATACCAATCACAAGTTCATGTTTACAAAGATCATTTAAAAGCTCAAAATTTGCATGTCCTAATCTTCTATGCCATGTCCATGTGTCATGGGAAATTTACATTAAGCATTTTATATCTTTGTTATCAATTTTATTCAAATCAATAACATAAACATTGTCTACTCTTTCACCACTAAAAATTACTTTGTCTTCATCAAGACTACTAACAAAGCAATTTTTAGGATAGAAAGTCACCTTATTTCCCATATCACATAATTGACTTATACTTAGCAAATTATGTTTAAGACCATCAACAAACAACACATGATGTATAGATAAGGATTGAGGATTACTTATTTCTCCAATGCCAATAATTTTTTCCTTTTGCATTATCACTGAAAGTAACATGTCCTCCATCCTTAGCATCAAGTTTGTTGAATTGCTCCTTATCTCCTGTCATGTGCCTTGAACATCCACAATCGAGATACCACTTGCTTTTTTTTCTTGTAGATTTCAAGCACACCTACATAAAATATTTTAAATATTCTTTTGAACCCAAACCTTTCTTGGTCTAGGTTGTTAGTTTTAAGATAATCCAAAGGAAGCAAATTCATGTGCAGTTGTCTATAGAAGCACACATTATTGGTATGTCATTTGATCATGCAATATGAATATACAACATTTTTAAATTTATTTCTCCTAGAATGAAATGCTGTTCTAGTGTGTGTAGCATGCCTTTGGTGTTGTGTGTATCTCTTATTATTTTATGAAATTAAGTGAGACATACATTGGCAATGGTGATGAGCATTTTGATAAGTTTGTGTAATATGTTTATGTGCATTGTGTTGTGCAACATACTTATTATAATTATGTCTAGTGTACATATAAGCATGCTTAGGTTGAGGTGCTCTAGTTTGAGCCTTACCTCTTTGTGTTAATGAAGGGTTAATCTTATGAGACTTTGCCTTGCTATTTAACACATGAGATTTTTTAGCTTGAATCTCATTTAAGGTTGAAAGATTAGAATCATATAAAGCTTTAACAAAAGTAATATGTGATGAGGATGATGAAGACATTCCATTTTTATATCCAATTCCATGGGTATCTCCATGAAATTTTTGAGATTCAAGAAGACTATCTAAAGTTTCTTTTCCTCTTATAAATTTAGCAATGGAATTTTTTAATTCTAAGACTTCCTTAGAAAGATTATGATTTTCATCATTTGCTTTCTTAAGTTGGTCTTCTAAAGAATTAGAAGATTTAACATCACTTACAAGTTTTTCATTTGATGCAACAAGTTTAGCAAAATTAATTTTTAAATATTCAAAATCCTTATTTAAGCTAGCTAACTCATGTTTATATTATTTCTTCTTAAATAACAAAATTTTTTCATTTAACAAGTAATTTGCTCACAATAGAGCTCTCATCATCATCATCATCATCATCATCACAATATTCATCACAATCATCAAAGGAAGAATAAGAAGTGGATGGTACCCTCATTTTCATTTTCAATGGCCATGAAGCAAAGATTGGTAACTTCTTGTTGTTCCTCTTCCTCTTCAGATTCGGAGGAATCATCCTAAGTAGCTTTGAATGCCTTCTTCTTATCTTTTGCTCCCTTGCTCTTAAATTTGAGTTTGGGACATTCACTTCTAATGTTTCCTGGTTTCTTGCATTCATAACAAGTAACCTCTTTTATTTTCTTCTTCCCATCTCCTTCGAACTTCTTGTTGAAGTCCTTTGTTCTTGAGAAAATTTTCTTTCTTAAGAACTTTTTGAAATTCCTAGTGAGCATGGCAATGTCACAATCTTCATCACTAGAATCTTTGATGCTTTCCTCTTTACTATCTTCTTGAAGAGCTTTTAGAGCAATGCTCTTTTTCTTTTCTTCTTTCTCTTTTTGTTCTTCACCTCATTGCTTGATGTGAGCTCATGTGTTAAGAGCTTACCAATGAGCACATCGGTTGATAGAGTAGAGAGGTCTTGAGCTTCCTCAATTGAGGTAACACGAGATTCCCAATCCTTCTTAGGTAGGATTCTTAGAATCTTGTTGTTTACCTCTTCCTTGGAGAAATGTTTTCAAAGTTTCTTGAGGGTTGTGAGGAGAGCAATGAGATGGTTTGTCATCTCCATGATTGATTCTTGAGGCTTCATTTTGAAGAGTTCATATTCATACATATGAAGTTGAACCTTCTTGCTCCTTACTTGAATGTTGTCTTCATAGTGATTCTCCAAGGTCTCCCATATTTCTTTAGCCGAAATGCAATGTTGAAGCTTACCTCCTTCTTCTTTTGTCATGGAGGAGACTAGAGTAATCAGAGCCTTTTTCTTTTTGTGATTTTCTTCCTTTTGATAAACACTCCATTGGATTATTGCAAGAGTAGTTACCATACCATCAATGATGGTTGTAGGTGGTTCCCAACCTCTTAGGAAAACATCCCAAAGTTTGATGGAATCATAATTAAGATTCCATTTTGAATTTCCAATGTGGATAGTCACTACCATCAAAGAATGGTCTAAGAGAAGAGATGTTTTGAGATTCACTCCCCATTATCTTGTATTCTAGCAATGAAGTACCTAGAATTCAAGCTTTGATACCAATTGAAAGAGTCCTAGAGGGGGTGTGAATAGGACTATCAAACAAAAAAAGAAAAATAAAGAAATTCTTTGCAAGAATTAAGTAAGAGTTGAGAAGGAAGAATGAAGAACATAAATATTTAAGGAGTTTGGATTCAATAATAATCCTACGTCTCCACCTAACTTATCCCCAAATTAGGATTTTTGTAATCACCCATAATCTTATTCATAAGATTGAGAATACACAAGAGTTTTATGGCTTACACTTATAAACTTACAACATGATTTTTCAAGGATCACTCAAAAACCAAATTACAAGTGTTTTCAAGGCTCACATTAAAACCAAATTCCCAAGTGTTTTAATGGCTAAACACTTAAACTAATTCCTTTAGAATAGAATCTCACATCCTATTTTCTAAACCCAGAAAATAGAAGAATAAGAATGTCTATTCTAATCACTCACCAACTCTCACAAGAGTTTTACACAAAGAATTATTTAAAGAAAAGTTTAAGAGCTCAATTAAATGTTTAAGAAAATGATGAATGATAAACAAGTTTTCTTAACCTTTCAATTGAATTATAAGTTGTGTTTATATATAAAAACACTTAAAAATATAGTTTTTGGATGTATCAATCATCTCTCCAACGTTTCAAATTGATTTTGAATCCATTCTTGGACTTTTAGCAACTCAAAGGATGTTCACGGGCGGCTCATGAGTGAACAGTGCTTGTAAGGGGTGAAAATATATTCGTTGCAATAAAAAATTCCAATTGGAATGCTGTCAGAGGTCTATTCATGAGCAATCAGCTCGTGAGAGGTTCTACCATATTTTGGCAAAAACGTGCTCTAAATGCTCCATTGACAGACAGCTCGTGACCACTTCAAAAGATGCTCATTAATGGGACTGAAGAAGATCAATTCAGTCAAAATTTTCTTTATAAAAGTTGTATATAATTGTCTTGTATTTTTATAAATCTTTGAAACAACTAAATTGGACATCTATAGCTCAAGATATTATTGAAATACCAAGAGCTATGCAAGTTAAAATGCAAGCTGCATATGCTGACTTCTACTGAAGATTTGCATACCCAAATGAACTTGGATTTTGACAAGAAAGCTTAATCTGGAAAGCTTAAGATGTTTAATTCAAAATTTAAGAGGCTCATTTTCTCATTTAAGAGCTCTAAATTTGTCAAAAGTCTTCTTTAATCTCAGAGGTTCAATTAGCCCGAAAAGTCATTATTCACCTAAAAGTGTATATGCTTGGTATATGTTTGGTATATAATTTTCTACACACTTAATTGAAATTATTAGTATAAAAATTATTTGTCAAAGTACAAAATTAGAAGTTTGATCATGCAAATGGTCAATAGCCTCGAACAGTCGGAAGTGCAGCAATAAAATGCCTGAATCCAGAGACCCAAATCAGACGTATCACTTGCTTTGGCAGTCCATGAAATAATTCCTGAGCTAGATTGAAACAGCCCATGAACTTCATCGAATGCTAGTTCAATTTCAAAATAATAATTAATTAATTAATCAAAGAATTTAAATTGAAAGATTTGATTAGTTAATTAATTAATTAATTGACCCTAAAATTTTTTTTTTTGAAAAGCTGATCGACAATTTAGAATGCTGATCGACATTCCATATTGCCAATCAACATTCTACTATGCCGATAAAAAATCTGGAATTTCGACCAGAATTCCAGACACCTGATAAGTTATTCGAACAACCCAGAGGCTGAATTTCATATTTTCGGAGTTTAATTTCAATTTTATCATGCATTTTCATGTTAATTTCTAACTAATATACACGTCAATCTCTACTTTGAAACTAACTCTGATTACTAATTGTATAGGTGATATTTTTACAGAAATAAATAGAATCAAGAAAAGTTACCTCATTACCCACATCTCTGCACCTGTGGGTATGTAAATGAGTCAAAGGAAAGATAGTTGAGTCTTCTCGAAGTCCAAGATCATTCTAAGAAAAAAGAGGAGGTAGAATCCTCTAACATTCTGAAGTCTCAACTCTCTTATGTTGTCTGTGTGATAAGGAGGCCATAGGATTAGACGGATTACAAATCAGACATCAAATGATGAAGAAATCAAGGAAAGAAAAACAATGAAAAGAGAGAAAATGAAAGGAAAGGAAAATGAAGAAAGGTGATAATGGAATGTTGCATGCAAAAAAGGAAAGTATATATAAAGTGAAAAATATCCACTTTGGTCCTTATACATGGATCTAAGTTCTTTCATTGCAATTTGGTCTATAATTGCATTATGATTAGGAACATGTTCCTAATTAAATCATGACATTCATCAAATTAATAATTCATTGAATTATTAAATATGCATAATCAATCTGTGATTCTGAATTTTTTATTAAGTACAGAATACAAAAAAAGATTACAGAATTTATTTTTTGTATTTTACATGCATCATTTCAATCAAAGGATTCAAATGATTATGTTATGTGCTGCACAGTAGTCATAACCTTCATTATGTTATGTACTGCATAACAGTTATGACATAAACTTTCAAATTCATCAGTGTTAGACATTCCATAGGAATTATAGCAGATTTTTAATTCAACTTCACTAGACGTCCCACATGAAATATAGTGTACATCGTTAGACGTCCCACAAGGAATATAATGAAATTCATCAGTGCTAGACATTCCACAGGAACTATAACAGATTTTCAATTCAACTTCACTATATATCCCACAGGGAATATAGTGTACATCGTTAGACGTCCCACAAGGAATATAACAAAATTCATCAGTGCTAGACGTTCCATAGGAACTATAGAAAGTTTTTAATTTATCATCACTAGACGTCCCACAAGGAATATAGTGTGCATTGTTAGACGTCCCATAGGGAACATAACGAAATTCATCATTGCTAGACGTTCCACAGGAACTATAACAAGTTTTCAATTTATCATCACTAAATGTCCCATAAGGAATATAGTAAAACTCATTTACACAAAGTCCACTAGACATTCAACAGGAAATATAGTGAGACTTGCCAAACATCATACCTTGCTTAGCAATTTGAGCATCACTCTATCCTTTAGGATACAATCAAGTGTCCTAATTTCTTTCTTTTGAAATTGTGTGCTTCTATTGCTTTGCCGCAATTTTTCAAGTAAACAATGACAAAAGGGGGCAACTGTAAGCACCCAATTTTGGGATGCAATTGTGCACAATTATGACGTAAGCCCCTATGATGAAATTCATTCAAAAATTGAACTCGGTTGTTAATTTTCTGGAGTTTAGAGACTAAATTGCAACATTTTTTTAGGATTTGATTACAAAGAAGTCAATTTTTCAAGGGTCTTTTGGCAATCGACATTGTGTAATGCCGGTTGGCATTATATAATGTCGATCGGCATTATATAATGCATATCGGCATTGCACAATGTCGACGCGTTAAAAAGTCCCATTTTTTAATTTTTTTGTGTTTTTTTATTTTTTATCAATTTTTTTAGTGTTTTGATTGGTTGAAAATTCAATTTTTTCATTATTATTATCTAATAAGCTTTTTCAAGCATTCAAAATGTGTAAGAAGATTTTGAAATAAAAAAATGCTATCAGATGTATTTTGTTCCTCCAAAGGAGGAAGTTAGTACGCAGGTAGACTTTGCATTTAAAAGCAAAGTCTGCATGTGTGCGAGGAGGAGATGAACGAACTTAGAGGCTAAGAAAAACACAGAGACACACAGCAAGAGAAAAAAAAGAAAAAGACAAAAAAAAGAGAAAACATCCAGAGAACTGTGTAATAAAATCCTACTGCGCAAGAAAACCTTGATTTCTTTTGTCCTATCTAAAACTCTAATTTCTTGACATCATTCTTTAAAGCTTTAAAAATAACGTTCTGTGTTTGGAATGCAATTGAGCCTCTGTCCAGAATCAAACAACGAGTAAAAAACAACGGTGACAATCTCAATCTTAGGGACTATCTCAAAGCATATGCACAACATTCATTTTTTTTCTTCTCTTTCATTTTGTAATTTTTATTTTATTTTGTTATTGTTTTGATTATTCAATTTCACTACTAATCTTATTATTTCTGTGTTTTTGTTTTGATGTATGAATGTGGATTGAGTAGGATACTACCTGTGTTTAGATGAACAGAAGGTCCATGGAATGCCATGGAAGAACCTGTGTTGTTTTCCAGTAGAACTTAGGATTTTTATCTTTATTTTTCATTTTGATATCCTATGTAGTTATTTTAATTAATGGGTGTATAATTGTTTAATTTTAATTCTTGTACATAGTTTGTAATAGCCTCAGTAGTGGGAATAGTGAAAGATTTAATTTTCTGCATTTAAAATCAATTAGTAATTAGGTTCAATTGGGTAAAAAATCAATTAAAATCAATGGTGGAAGTAGCTTAATTTAGGGTTTGCATGTAATTGATTTAGGGTTTCTAGAAAATCACTAAAATGTTTGTTTGATCTTTTTTTATGTTTTATTTGTTTTAGGTTATGTTTTTGGGTTTTTATATTGCTTTGGGCCCTAAGCCCATGCTTAGGTCCAATTCACTTTAAATAGGCTTAAAAAATGGTTTAGGACTTTAAATGATTAAAATCAATTTAGGCTCATTAGGTTAATTAGATTTTAGGCCCACTTAGTTAATTAAAGCTTGTTTAGACTTAGCTCAGCCCACTTAATTTCATTTCTTTTAAAATAAATAGACCTAGTCCCACATTTCACTTAAAATAAAACTAAGTTAGACTTAGGCCCATTAATTTAACTTTCCTTTAAAATTAAATAGACTTAAGCCCATTTTTTAGACAAAGTAAAAAAAATAGATCTAGGCTCACTAATTAATAAAAATGTAGGCCCACCTTTAGTCCATTTCTCACTTGTAAATAAAATGTAACTCTAGCTAACTTTTTAATAAAATTAACATAGTTTAGACTTAGGAACATTGCGACCTTGAGTGCATTTTTTATGTGTAATTTTATTGACTAGATGCCTAGGGTTAGATGGATGTCAAATAGGATTTAAATAAAATTGCATGTAATTAGAGGATGAAATAATCATTTATAAAATTATTCTAAATGAACACGAGACTAAGAGAAGTTAGTATTCTGTTCCCAGAATCTCCTGGTTGTGGTGCTAATTTTCTTTTAGAGAATCGAGTACCACCAATCAAATTGTCCTAGTTATTACCCTAGGTGGCGACTCCTCTTCTCCATGCTATGACTTTGTGACATAGTAGTGTGTTCCCTAAGGCCCTGAGCCTAAATAGTGTCGCGGTTGCTAAAATCTTGGATGTGTGCTAAACCTCACCGTCTACAATACTCGATTTATTTTTCACCACATAAGTGAACTTCTCCAAATAAGCTATCCATCTTGCATGGTGGGGTGACACTTTATCCTGTTAGTGTCAATGCCTTAAGAAATCATGATTTATATATAAAATAAATTCCTTCTGGAATAAATAATGATGCCAATGCCTCATAGCTCACACAATTGCATAGAACTCAACATTATAAGTGTTGTAGTTGAGTTTTGATCTAGATAATTTTTCACTACAAAATGCCATAGGTTTGTTATTCTGAATTAACACTGCTCTAATCCCTACCTTAGAAGCTTCTATGTGTAACTCAAAAGGCTATGAAAAATCTAGTAGCACTAAAATTAGTGTAGTTGTAAAGTGATCTTTAATCAACTGAAAGGTTGCCTCTACCTCATCTATCCACTCAAACCTACTGCCCTTCATGCAATATGTAATTAAAGCCATAATGCTGCTAAAATTACCAATAAAATGTCTATAAAATGAGGCAAGACCATGGAAACTCCTCACTTCTGTTAGGGTCATTGGTGTAGGCCATTCCTTAACTGCTTGCACCTTAGCTTTATTAACCTCTAAACCAGCTCCTGAAATCACATACCCTAAAAATAACACCTTGGGGGCCATGAACATGCACTTCTTCATTATAGCACAAAATTTTTCCTTGTAAAACACACTAAGAACCTCCCTAACATGTTGTATGTGCTCTTTTGGGTTAGCACTATATATCAAAATATCATCAAAATATACCATAACAAATCTACCAATAAAAGGCTTTAACAACTGGTTCATCATACACATAAAAGTATTAGGGGCATTAGATAAGCCAAAAGGCATCATATGCCACTAATGTTGCTATCTTATTTATTAAATTGGCTAGCACCCTAAACACCCTTATTAACACCTCGAGATGCTCATGTTGCACAAACACTATTGTTAACTCTAGCACTGTTAGCACTTGTTTGACCATTACTTATGCCCGTAGTGAAGGAATCACTAATACAACATGATTGTTTCTCAACCAATAATGCCCTTTAGTGTGTAACAAACACCGATACTAGATAAAAAAAATTCAAAATATTCTAAATTTGTACCCAATATACTATACTACAAACTTGTTTTCAATTTTTTGTAGCTCATTTCTTGCTATCAGTTGGTAGAATTTAGTGGTGTAATCATCCACTGATTTGGTGCCTTGTTTCAAATTTTACAAATGTTGGTACATCAACCGTTGAAAATTATAGCGCAAAAAATTCAAGCTATAAGTGGAACAAGGGGATATGTTGCCCTAAAATGGTTTAAAAACTAGCCTATTAAGATGAATGCAGATGTCTATAGCTTAGGAATAATGTTTTCTTTAAGATCATATGTTTTAGAAGGAGTATAAGTATGGATGTTCCTAATAAAGAAGCTGTCCTTTTAGAATGGATTGTAGATGTTTCGAAGAAAATGAAATGCAGAAACTTGTCAATGAGGAAGAAGTGGACACTAAAACATTGCAACAAATGATAACTATAGGAGTTTGGTGCATAGAAGACGATCTGTCACTCGATCCTTCAATTAAGAAGGTGGTTTTCATATTGGAAGGTATTGTTGAAATACTAGTTCCTCCTAATAGGGTTTCTTTTAGCAGTGTACTCTAATAAATCATGTACCCCAATATTAAATTTCTTGTTCTTTCTACATCAATTGATTGAAAATAATTATTATAGTTGTACATATCGTAAAAGAAAGTTTTAAAGCTTATGCTGGTGTTTGTTGATCTATCTAGAGTTCAAGTTCCTACATTTAGAATAGTCTAAATTTCCTAAAATTCGGACAACCTACAATTGTGTAGAAACTAAAGAGATTGAAACAAGTTTTTGTCTACTAATATTTGTCAGTTTGAGTAATGAGGAGCTTAAATTTCTTTAATAAGGTCTCAAGTTTGAATCTCATATATAAACTAAAATAAGTGCTAGGAGAGTTTTACCCCTAGGAGGTCCACCTGGTATGATCAAATTAAATTGGTAGGGTCCTTGTGCTATTAAAAGCTAAAGGCTAAATGCAAAAAAAAAAAAAAAGTGTGTGTCTTAACTTTTGAGAGATATTTGAGCTTAAGAATAATGTTACAAAGGTGTCTTGTTAAAATTGTTGATCATATATGTATATATATATATATATATATATATATATATATATCTGAAGACAAAACTAAACTATAAGAACACGTGATAAAGCATTTGATTTAAGGATTTTGCAAAACAAATTATGAGTATCTTAATAAAGAGGAGAAAAAATGAAGCCGCAAATGAAGGACGACAACTCAATGGAAACTTTCTTTTGTTTTTACTTAGTTGGATTTTATATGTATGCCTTTCAATTAATGTTTCTCAGAATATTAACTTAAATAAATTAAGAACTTAGTTTTTATTTGGTTCAATTTCGTTTCATTTCCTTATATTCATTTACAGATGAATTCTAAATTTATTTGAAGCAAACACATTTCATCAATAAAAATGGATTTAGTGAGCAATTCTATAAAATGAAGAAGTTAAATTAGAACTGAATTTTACAAAGTTTTCATTTAAACCAAATATACTCATCTAGATTTGCAAATGAATTTCATAAAATTTTATGGAATTCATTTGAACCAAATACCTATTGAACTAAAAAGTTCATAAGAAAAACTTAGGATTTTGGGGTTTGTTTGGTTTAGCTTTTTTTTTTTCCCCCCTTTTATGTTGCATATCTTCTAGAGCAATAGCTCAATTGAAAGCTTTGGGTTTAGTTCACTATTACTACTATAACTTTAGGCTATGTTTCATTTTAGTACCAAATTTTAAAATTTTTTTCTTTTTAATCCCAAAAATTCTATTTTTATTTCAAGTTAAAGTACTTTGAACATATTCAATCAAATTTAACATATATGATAGCTAGAATAAGTATACTTTTAGTATATTCACAATGTAAGCATCTTATTAAGTAGCTTAATCACCTTGTGAGCTTTATAAAATAAATTTTGCTAAATTTTTATTTTATGGGACCTACAATCAAATTTTGTTTTATGAGATCAACAAGATAATTAAACTGTTTGATAAGATGTTTAGAAGGTAAATATACTAAAAATATAATTATTCCAGCTGTCACGTATATTAAATTTGATATATATTTGAAGTATTTCCACTTGAAATAAAGATAGAATTTTTAGAACTGGAAAGAAAAAAAAAATTATAATTGTAGTAAACATAAACTTCTAACATTAGCTTAGGTTCCTCTCCGAGTCCCATTAATAACTCATTTTGGTCTTCAGCTTCTAGCCATTTTGCCTTTGGTTTTTACCTAACATGTAATGGCTTCGCTTTTGGTATTTGGTTCGCTTAAATCCAGCAACGAACAGTCATATGGACAGTTATGCTTATCGGGCTTTAGGTACAGGCGGTACAGCTGGTGTTAATTTGAGTTTGAGTCTTGAGAGCAGTGGCCAAGTATACTTACTAAATGCTGCTGGTTTCAATATAAAGATTCTGAAAGACAGTGGAAACACACATAATAGTACATTCCACTGTACAATGATGGATGTAGATGGAATGTCCAGGTTGTATTCATATAATCTAGATCAGAACAGTAATTGGTCTATTGTGTGGTCTTCATCCCACAATAATTGTGATCCTCCAAGCTTGTGCGGTCTTAATTTGTATTGTATTATTGTGGATAGGGAACCTTCTTGTGTTTATGTTCTTAGGTTTAATTTTATTGATCAGAGCCAGAAGAATTTGGGCTGCAAGAGGAATTCTGCTTTAGTTGATTGCACGAGCTCGGCTGCAAGTAAGTTAATTTATATGAAATGAAGAATATATCTTGGGAAGATAATCCATATTCTAACACCATCTAGAACTGCAACTGACTGCAGAGAGGAGTGTTTTGGAGACTGCAGTTGTGAAATTGCAATATATAGGAATCAAAAGTGTAGAAAACAAAAGCTTCCTTTGAATTTCAGGAGAATTCAACAAGATGGCTCCATAATCGCTTTTGTTAAGGTGGGTGGAGATATAGGAAGCTGAAATGTGTCACAACACAGGAATGTTCAGTCAATAAAAAGCAAGAATGCGCTGCAAATTGGTATTTTAGTTGCTGGTATGACTTGTTTGAGTGTTGGGTTTACTGTCCTACTAATATCTAGTACTGTTATATCTGTAGATACAATATTTGGGCATATTATTAGAGTCATTACTAATATAAACCCTTAATATTTTCTCTTCATAAATCAATTGTCCATACCCACCAAATCTTCTAGAAAATTTCACTAAAATCTTTAAAAGATTTTTGGACAAGTTGTAAAAATTTGTATGACTACTTATCATGCAACTTACGTGAACAACTTATCTAAGAAAAAGATTTTGTGCTTAATAAGCAAGTGAGAATAATTAGCAACCAAATAAATTATGTTGTGTGTAAATTGAGTGGTACTAGTGTGAGAGGTTGTATAAAAAGGATGTAGCGTGAAAAGTGAGTTTGAGTGTGTAGATAGTGTATTTATTTGAGTGATAAAAATAATTTTTTTGTCGTAATAGTGAATTTATATTAATGAAAAATATTATCTTATTCACTATTTTATTATCCCATTTTTCATGTGCTATTTTATTATTTTATATACTCAAACTCAAAACATATTAAGTAACTCCATGGAAGCAAATGGAGGACTGGTTTGGGATGTGACTCTTAGATCATTTTCATACCAAGAACTCGAAAGGGCAACAAAAGGGTTCAGTGAGAAATTAGGAAGGGGATATTTTGGAATAGTTTTCAAGGGAGCCTTGTCAAATGAGCAGATGAATTTTGCTGTAAAGAAACTAGAGAAAGTGATGGCTGAGGGGTAGGTTGAGTTTCAGAATGAGATGAGATCAATTAGTAGAACTTATCATAGGAATCTTGTTCGCTTGCTCAGCTACTGCCATGACAAATCCAACATACTGCTGGTTTATGAGTACATGAAAAATGGCTGACTAGCAAACTTTCTTTTTCAGTCAGAAATGAGGCTTACTTGGGAAGATCAGAATTGCTTTAGACGTAGTAAAAGGCATCCTTTATCTATAAGAGGAATGCGAGAAGAAACATACTAATGGATGAAAATTTGTGTGCACATATCAGACTTTAGACTAGCAAAGTTGCTGATGCCAGATCAAAGCAAGACAATGACTGGAATCAAAGGAACGAGGGGATAGGTTGCCCTAGAATGGTATAGGAACCAGCCCATTATAACAAAAGCAGATCTATACAGCTTTGGAAATGTGTTATTGGAGATTATATGTTGTAGGAGTGTGAGCATAGACATGCCAGACGATGAAGTTATTCTTGCAGAATGGGTATACAGATGTTTTGAAGAAAATGAATTGCACAAGCTGATAAGTGCACAAGAAGCTGACAATGAAACACTGAAGAGAATGGTGAGTGTTGGACTATGGTGCATACAAGAGGAGCCATCGCTAGGTCCTTCAATCAAGAGGGTGGTCATGATGTTGGATGGTATTGTAGAAATACCAACTCCTCCAAGCTCAGTTTCCTTTAGCAGTAATATACTATAAATCATGGGCCTCCCTTTCCTTTTCTTGAATTAAAATTTTTCTTTAGTTTTACATTAAGGAATTAAATCGAATCACAAGTTATACATCATTCAAGAAAACAAAGTTGTTGATGAAATCTCTCAATGATCCGCTGTTTTAGCCAGGTTTGTACTACCTATTATGCTATTAGCATGTTAACTATTTAGAAGGGTACCACTTTGGCCTTATTTCATCAATTCATATTTTTTTTAGTATACTTCTATTTAATTTCAAAATGGTTAGCCAGAAAATTTTTTAATCCATTAAAAATAAAAATGAACATTAAAATTTTATTATTATTTATAATGATAGTAAAAAGTACTTACATTATATTTTTATTTTTTATTTTTTATTAATATTAGTCTATAAAATAAATTGATTTAATACTTTTTTTTGTTTTTTTAATTATTTTTCATTGATGCATTTTATGTGAAAATTTTAAAATTTATTTCAAAATCAATTAAAACTTGAAAATATTTTTTAAAATTTATTTTTGTTAAAAAGTTTAATAATTTTTAAGTTCATTTTGTAGGAATCTAAAAATAATTTTTAAAAACACAATTCGATCTTTAACATAAAAGTGGATAAAATTGATAATTTATAAAGTTAAATGAGTAAATTTAAATAACTTTTAAAATAAAATTCAATTGATATTTGACTTAAAGTTTATGATAGAAGAGATTATTTTCCCTTACAATTTATGTAGATTTGTTGCTGAAGTATTTTTGTTTTGAACTAATTTCAATATTTAGTGCTTAATAGAATGACTCTAAGACTTATTAGATTCATTGGCCATTGATTAATTCTTCTATATATATATATATATATATATATATATATATATATATATATATATATATATATATATATACTGTAATTAAATAAAAATTAATTCAATAGTTTTAATTTCATTTAAATTAATACACATATATGTACTTAAAAAACTCAAAATGTTCTATTACACTAGAAATTTGAATCTAAATCGATTAAACCAAAGAAAGAAAAAATAAATAATTGAATCTATGAATTAAATTTATATTTTCAATTTTTAAAAATTTAACAGTTTATCAAATAAAAATGGATATATATATATATATATATATATATATATATATATATATATATATATAAAGTAAATAGTTTTTATAATTTGTATATTTAAATAATTATTCATTATTAATTTTTAATAAATTTTTAATATAATATATAGTTAATAAAAAAACTACATTAATGACAGTAATAGCATGTGATTGTAAACAATAGCAAAAACAACGACCACAATAACAAAAAGTTAAAAATTGAACCAAATCGGAAAAACGATCAATCAGTTAATTTATTTTTTAATAATATCGAAAAATTTTACTGATTATATGCTAATAATTAAATCCGATAATATTTTATCATCTTAAATGACATGTGTATCACATGACTATTCAACCTCAATATTATAGTTAATTCATTTATAAATAATAAATATAAACAATTAAATTAATAAAATTTGTCAAACGATTTTATTAACCCAACCATATATAATAAAAGAGTGGACAACTTGAAGTCTTTAGGTTTGGATTTCTAATTCAACAGTGGAATATTGCAGGCAATTTTTGACATCGGCAAAGGAAATTTACCAAAGAAGGAGAATATATTATATATATTTTGATGATGCCTAAAGACAAAGGAGTAAATAATCTAATTCTTTTCTTCGTTGCTGTATTTTTCCCCTTCCATTGCCGTAAGCAAAAGTCTTTGGTAATTATTTTCAAACAAAGTAGTATTTTGCATATATGAAAAGAATTACAGGGACAAATTTTCCATTAAGCAGTAAATATTGTCGTTTTTTCTTTGATTCAATAAATACAGATTTTTTAAATTAAATTTTTATTTTTTAGTTTACTTTTACATGAACATAATTTCCAATAAGCTGCAAATATTGTCGTTTCTTTCTTTTATTCAATAAATACAGATTTTTCAAATCTAATTTTATTTTTTGTTTATTTTTAATTGGCTTTATGAAATTTTTCTTCATGAATATATATATATCCGTCCCTTTCGGTTGCTTCAGATGGAACCTGCTCTATATGTGTTAATAAAAAAATAAGAAGCGTCCAAGTTATAAGAAAAAAAATCATGTCAAGTAATATATTTTTATGGAATAAAAAGAATAATTAATTTAAATATTGGTAGCAGGAAAACTCTTAATGAAAGTTTCAATATGGAAAGTCTGTCATAAAATAAGGTAAAAAAATTCTGATAAAAAAAAAGGTCATAAAAAAAATGAGATTATGAAAATTTTATGTGAACGTTGAATATTGAAAAATTGAACTCAAGTCTAGTGCTTCAATTAATTTCATATTTTTCCATAATTGACTTCACATTTATTGCAAATCAACTTAATTAGTTAAATCTAACTTGTAAAACACTTAATACATGTCATTGATTGACTCTGGGGAAAACATCAAAAGTGGGAAATTTTTTTAAGTTTTATAGTTTTTTTTATAAATCACTAATATTAAAAAGTTACTGATTTTTTATTAATTTAATTTAACTGTGATGGAACGTTAATAGAAACTAATTTAACATCAATTTTCTAGTCTATCAGTGCATATAATCCAATTCAAATAGAATGAGGAGAAACATCGTTACAAATACTGTAAAATATAAAGTAACTTTTTTTCAAAAATATTCTGATGTGTATGATAGTAAGTAATAAAATTAGACTAAAATAAACTTGTGAAAGAGTAGTAAAGTAGTAATTTCTCTTCAAAATATTATGAAATGTATAGTTCGATTTTTACTATCGTTAATTTAAAAAGAAATGATTGCTTTATATGTTGTGCAGTTATTTGAAACTAAATTAATATTTATTAATGAAGCATGTTTGGCCTAAATTCATTTGCAAATCATTTTGAAATAAATTTTATCTGAAATTTATTTGAAATGAAATGAATAAAATAAAAATATTCTGAAACATCAGTGAAAGAAAAATGGCTTCAACTGTTTTGCTGGTTCTTCTTTTGGCTCTGATCATCACTGTTAGAGCGCAACAAGAAATCTCCAACATTGGCCTGGGATCCTCTCTTTCTCCCACAGGTAATTCTTCCTGGCTCTCACCTTCTGGCCTATTTGCCTTCGGATTCTGCCCCGAAGGCAATGGTTTTCGCATTGGTACATGGTTTGCTGGAATTCCACATGAGAAGACTGTTGCATGGACAGCAAATAGAGATACCCTGCCGGTTTCCAGTAATGCAATGTTGGTATTAACTGGTGACGGCAGGCTTGTATTGCAACTCGTTGGAGTTCGAGAAATAATACCCATTTCAAATGCATCAACTCATGCATCCTTTGCTCCCATCCTAGATTCTGGCAACTTGGTGCTTTACAATGCCGATTCAAGAATCATATGGCAAAGTTTGATCATCCAACGGATACCCTTTTGCCAGGTCAGCTACTACGGGCTGGAAATGAGCTTGTTTCTAGCATTTCAGAAAGCAATCACTCTACTGGGAGCCACCGGCTTGTTATGCAGCATGATGGGAACCTTGTTATGTACCCGGTAGCTACTCCGTATGCTCCTGATTATGCTTATTGGGCTGCAAGTACTAGCTTCCTTGGAGATAATGCCACATTAACGCTAAGTGAAAATGGCCGCATGTTTATTGTCAATTCTGATGGCTTTGATGCAAAGAACCTTACCAGTGGAGGAATTGCATCCGAGGGGAAGACATACCGCTTGACAATTGATGCAGATGGGATTCTCCGCTTGTATTCTTATATCTTGGATCAGACAGGCAATTGGTCAATAGAATGGTCAGAGCCCAAGAACAGATGTTATTCTAAACCAGTATGCGGTCTTAATTCATATTGTGTTCTTGTGGATCAAGAACCTGATTGCCGATATCCCCTTGGTTTTGTCTATCTCGATCCGAAGCAGAAAAGTATGGGATGCAACAGAAATTTTCGTGCAGAGAGTTGTGTTTTAGAGAATGAAAATATGAAGTATGAAATTTCTGAATTGGAAAGCGTAAAATGGGAAGTTGATGCTTATTCCATTTTATCCTTAGAGACTAAAGAAGATTGCAACCAGAATTGTTTAGGAGACTGCAACTGTGAAGCAGCTCTGTTTCAAGACCAAAAATGCAGAAAGCAAGGGCTTCCATTGCGATATAGTAGAACAGTTATTTGTGGGTCGACTGTAGCTTTGATCAAAGTAGGTGTTGGAAGCTCGAAATACATTACTCGGGAGGGTGAGAAGGAGCGATCTGCTATCTTTATCACAGGTGTTGCTTGTCTAACTTTTAGAGTCATTGTCCTGGCACTATCTTGTGTTCTGATTTTAAGACACCGAGTTTCAACATATAGAGGTCTATCCAACGAAGGAGATATAGGATTGGTTGAAGATGTCACTTTGAGATCATTTACGTATCAAGAACTTGAAAGAGCAACTAACGGGTTCAACGAGAGATTAGGAAGGGGAGCTTTTGGGACGGTCTTTAAGGAATCCTTATGGAATGGGCAGGGTCGAACCGAGATTGCAGTGAAAAAATTGGAGAAAGTGGTCGACGAAGGAGAAGTGGAATTCATGAATGAGATGAGATCAATTGGAAGAACTCACCACAGAAATCTTGTTCGCTTAGTAGGTTACTGTCAAGAAAATACCAACAGACTTCTGGTTTATGAGTACACGAGAAATAGGTCACTTGCAGAATATATGCTAAAATCCAAAACAAAGCCTAACTGGGGAGACAGAATCCGAATTGCTTTAGAGATAGCTAGAGGCGTACTTTATCTCCACGATGAATGCGAGAATCAGATAATCCACTGTGACATAAATCCCAGGAACATATTAATGGATGAACATGAGCATGCGAAGATTTCTGACTTCGGACTGGCAAAGTTGTTAACGCCAGACCAGAGCAGGGCAACAACTGGGATCAGAGGAACGAGGGGATATGTTGCTCCAGAATGGCACAGAAACCAGCCAATTACAGTGAAAGCAGATGTCTACAGCTTTGGAATTGTTTTCTTAGAGATCATATGTTGTCGTCGGAGTGTGAATAGTGGTGTTCCAGAAAATGAAGCTATTCTTTCAGAATGGGTGGAAAACTGTTTTGAGGCAAATGAACTGCATAAATTGGTGAGTGTAGAAGAAGTGGATGAGCAAACATTGCATAAAATGATTAGTATTGGACTTTGGTGTATCCAGGATGAGCCATCACTTCGTCCTTCAATGAAGAAGGTGGTTTTCATGCTGGAAGGTACCACACAAGTACCTATTCCCCCCAGCCCAGCTTCTGACACCACCGAACTGACTGAAGTCTAGTTACATATATGGCTTCTACATTTTTTTTTTCTTTATGTTCTATAGGTAACGAAAACAATGCAACTGTTGCTTGCGAAGCTCGGCCTGGATGGCCAAGCTGCCGCGTCCCCATATGCCCCCTTTGATGTATGGAAAAAAAAAAAAAAAAGTGCTACTGTTACGTATTACTTGTCATCGAGATGCTGTTAGAGCTTCTTTTACAATCTTGGAAGGTTAATCTCTTCAGAAGACCTGTTCCTGTGGATCTCGTGTTATTCCTATATATGAATTGGCAATATATATATATATATATATATATATATATATGTCTGCATGTGTTACGCATTACTTGTGATCATCTGACTCTTTATTTTTATTGCCTCAATTTGTTTTTATTTGTTCAAGTCCTACAAGCGTATATAATTCTTGGGAATCTTTACAAGAATATTTTACATGTTAAGATCATTCTGTTGTAAGGCTCAGTGGCTCTTATCATATGGAAAATACCTCAAAGCTATTGCCAAAGTTTTATTTGCATATTCCAGATGATCAATTTTCGATTGAACCGAAGGACAAACTCAGTATCGAAAATTACAATACATATAAGTTTATATTATATTTTTATTGATTAAATATAAAATATTCACTCAAAGAAGAAAAAGACAACAATAATATAAAGATGGTATTTTGAATACTGTTGGGAATTTTTTAAGGTGGTAGAGATGAACTTTTGATTGTATTGAAGTAGATACAAGTAAAAGGTGACAAAGCAGAAATGTGAAAGTGAGTTGTTTAGAGAGATGGTTTTGACTTGCAAAGGTTGTCGTCCTACTTTGCCTTTACATCTTGCCAATTGTCTACAATTTGTACCAGCCGGTTCCCAGCAGAATAACTTTTAGTTTTTATTTTTTGTTAGTCCAACAGTAGAACCATGTTTTCTAAGTATCCACTATCTGATATAATTATTTTTTTTATTAATCGGCAGTAGAACCACATGAATATGAATATCTCACACAATACAAACGATAAAAGTTAGAAAAAATTATTGTTATTCCGAGATATATATATATATATTCACTTTGTATTATATCCAGTTTTAAATTCTGTTTGTTTGCAGAAAATATTATCTTTATATTTTCTCTTTAGAAAATATTTTTTTAAAAAAATATATTCTAAAGAAAATATTTTCTGATATTTGACTGCAACACTAAAAAAAACAATAAATAAGGAAATAAGATATTAAAAAATAAAAAAGAAAACAATAAATAAGGAGAATAGACATTAAAAAAATTAAAAAATGATTTCTCATCCTTAGAATGGGAAATTATTTTTTATTATTTTGAAGTTATTTTCCTTTGATTTATTTTCTTTGATAATACAAATACAGTAAAATAAGGAAAAATATTTTTTACAAATAAACAGAGTTTTAGTTTAAATATCTAAATGTAATTTAAAAACTTACATTTTGTTCCTTATAAAATAAATTTATTTATTAAAATTTTTTTCTTTTTTTTTTAACAAATAAAAGATGTAAAAGAATATTTTCAAATGTTAATTCGACTATTTTTAAAATAATCTCATAAATTAATTTTCAAATATTTTCATAAAATTTTAACTTTTTTACATTATTTTATATTCCAAAAATTTTCATATTTTAATTTTCTAAAATTCATTTCTCAACTTTCAATTATAATATCTAAAAATTTTCTAATAGAGTTTGAACACAAAAAATAATGTGAAATGAAGAAAAAAAAATTTGTTCAAAAAACAAAAGAAAAAAAGGAGAATTAGAAATGCTAATAATATTAATTAATAACACAAAAATTTTGATTTTTTTGAAAAAAAATAAAAATTTCTTTAAAATCTTGTAAAAAAACACACAACTTATAAATCAATTTATCATATACTCTAATATTAATAAAAATAAAAAACATAAAGGGAATTTTTTTAACTCTCACTATAAAAAAAATTTCTAAGAAGATTTTTTCTTAAAAAGATGAAATCTTCTTTATATTTTTTATTAATATTTTTAGCATTTACAATGCTTTTTTTCTTTCCACACTAATTTTTGTATTCCATCTCTATTAAAAAAAATTAAATAATGAGGTTAAAAGTTGAAAAATGAATTTCAAAAAATTTTAAAAATGGAAACTTTGAATAAAATAATTAAAAAATAAAAATTTTATGGAAATATTACAAAATTGATTTCTGATGTTATTTTAAAATTGGTTAATTAGACTAAAATTTAAAAATATTCTTTTACATTCTTATTAAAAAAGAAAAAAGAATTTTAATAATTTATTTTATTTTATAAAAATTTAAAAGTAATTTATTAACATTTATTTAAATCTTTAAACTAAAATTGGATATAATTGTTATAATTTACAAAGATAAATAATTAAATTGATATAATTTTAAAAATTGTATATAATTGAAAATTGAATAAAAATTCGGGATAGAATTGATTATTTTTTCAAAAAATTATTATATGCATAATTTAGTAACTTCGACCACATATAAGCAATTACCCTCACTAAAATAACCATCCCACAATATTAGAAATTATTGAATACTCTATTCATGCATTATTGTGGACTTGAATAGTTCAAATTAAGTCTCATCAAAGACCTCATCAGAATTTTTTTTTTTTTTTGGCAAGATAGTGTCACATGTTCTTGGAGGACTCCCAGGAAATTTGGAAATATATGTATATGTATATTTGCAAGTTCTTAGAACTTTATGACCATACGCACAAAAGAAAGACTCAGGGTCGAGAACTTTCAAATTTTGCTTCTGATAATGATCTTGTTTTACCTTTTATGCTGCATATTTTGTGGAGCAATAGCTCAAGAAAGAGCTTTCATTGTTAGCAAGGGTTCTTCACTCACTCCTACCAACAACTCGTATTGGTCTTCAGGATCTGGTGACTCTGCCTTTGGTTTTTACCCAGAAAGGGATGGCTTTGCTATAGGCATTTGGATGCCAAGAATCCAGCAGAAAACTGTCATATGGACGGCGAATCGCGACGACCCGCTATTTTCAAGTGATGTGACTTTGATCTTGAATACTGACGGTAGGCTCATCTTGCAGCTGAATCAGAGCCGGCACATACCTGTTTCAAGTGCTGATCAGCCTGCTTCCTCCTTCAGAATCGAAGATCATATGGCAGACTTTTTCCATTCCAACAGACACTATTCTGTCAGAACAGCGACTTTTAGTAGGGGCAAAACTAGTGTCTAGCATCTCCAACAAAAATCATTCAAGCGGAAGATTTCAACTCATTATGCAAACAGATGGAAACCTGGTGATGTATCCTGTAATATTATCTGAAACAAGAGTGGACTATCCTTACTGGGATACACAAACGCTTAATGCTGGAAATAATGCAAGTTTGAGTCTCGATAGAGATGGCCAGTTATGTCTGCTAAATAGTTCTGGCTTCAATATAAAGACTCCGAATGATCATAACCGGGGAGTCCCGTTCGATAACACAATCTACCGCGCAACAATTGATGCAGATGGAATATTCAGGCTGTATTCTCATAATTTGTATCCGCATGCTAATTGGTCGATTGAGTGGTCATCATCTGACAACAAATGCGATCCCGTTAACTTGTGCGGTCTGAATTCATATTGCACTCTTGTGTATCAGGATCCTGCATGTACTTGTCCTCTCGGCTTTGATTTTATTGATCAGGGCCAGAAGAACTTGGGCTGCAAGATAACTTCCATTATAGATGATTGCATGAATGTTACCATACAAAAACTTGAGAACATATCATGGGACGATGACCCTATTCTATACTACCATCCAATACAAGCATTGGATGCAGAGATGAGTGTTTAGGGGACTGCTTCTGTGAAGCTATATAGGAAGCAAGAGTGCAGAAAACAAAAGCTTCCTCTGAGATTTGGGAGGTTTCAGTATAATATACAAATGACAACCTTTATCAAGGTGAGCATCAGTGATTTTCAAAGCGAAGAAAGGCAATCAGAGCCCCAAGCCAAGAATGATTCCTCAAGAAAAAGAAAGAAGAATGAGATGCAAATTGGTATTTTAGTTGCTGGTGTGGCGAGTTTATGTTTTGCGTTCCTTGTCCTAGTTCTTGCTGTAAGATACCGCATTTGGGCTTACAAAATAATCCCCATGGAAGCAAATGGAGGACTAACTTGGGATGTGACTCTGATATCATTTTCTTACCAAGAACTTGAAAGGGCAACCAATGGGTTCAGTGAGAAATTAGGAATGGGATCTTTTGGGACAGTTTTCAAGGGAGCCTTGTCTAGTGGGCAGGTGAATATTGCTGTAAAGAAACTAGAGAAAGTGATGGCTGAAGGAGAAGTTGAGTTCCAGAATGAAATGAAATCAATCGGTAGAACTCATCACAAGAATCTTGTCCGATTGCTTGGCTACTGCCATGAAAAATCCAACATATTATTGGTTTATGAGTTCATGAGAAATGGATCGCTTGCAGACTTTCTTTTTCAATAAAAAATAAAGCCTAATTGGGAAGACAGAACTAGAGTTGCTTTAGATATAGCAAGAGGCATCCTGTATCTCCATGAGGAATGCGAGAAGCAGATCATCCATTGCGATATAAATCCAAGAAACATGCTCATGGATGAAAATTGGTGTGAAAAATATCAGATTTCGGACTAGCAAAGCTGCTGATGCCAGACCAAAGCAAGACCGTGACTGGAATCAGGGGAACGAGAGGATATGTTGCCCCAGAATAGTATCGAAACCAGCCCATTACAACGAAAGCACATGTATACAGCTACGGGATTTTATTCTTGGAGATTATATGCTGCAGGAGGAGTGTCAGCATGAATGTGCCAGGCGATGAAGCTATCCTTGCAGAATGGGTGTGCAGATGTTTTGAAGAAAATGAACTGCACAAGCTGATAAGTGCAGAAGAAGCTGATACTGAAACACTAAAGAGAATGGTGAGTATTGGACTCTGGTGCATACAAGAGGAGCCGTCGCTACGCCCTTCAATTAAGAGGGTGGTCTTGATGCTGGAAGGTATTGTAGAAATACCAAATCCACCGAGCTCGGCTTCTTTTAGCAGTAAATTACTGTGAATAATATTTACTTTACAACAAGTTGTATAAATTATAAATGATCACACTTAATCTTAAGGCCTTGTTCTCAAAAATTTCTGAGCTTTTTTCTTCTATTTTCTAGAGCATACAACACAGTTACCTTATTTTGCTCTTTTTTCACTTCCATTAATAACAAGTCATTTTGGTCATCAGCTTCTCTAAATTTTAATGGATGCAAACTAAAATAAATAGCAAAAATGTAAACTAAAGCAATTGAGCGTTAAAAAAAAAAACAGCCATTGAAATTTCTGAAGAAATTGTGTATAGAGGATGATTTTTTAGTAATGTTGGAAATTTTTTTAAGGTGTTAAGAGATAAAATCCTGACCGTATTGAACTAGAGACAAGTACAAGGTCATAAATCAGATTAGAGTGAATCTTGCCAAATGTCTATAGATGATCTAATCTCAATCTGATTCTTTTGTCCGTTTTGTTGCTGTTTTTGATTTTTCAAATATATATACATACACTGGTTCTCGCACCGTCTTCATGCATAAGCCTTTGGTATTGTCCAAGTCAAAACTGGTGCTAAAGCTGCAGGACTTGTAATGAAACTTTGATTTAAGGATTTTGCAAAACAAATGATGAGTATCTTAACAAAGAGGCCCAAAAAAAAAAAAAAAAAAGAAAAAAAAAATGAATCTACAAATGAAGGACTGCAACTGAGTGGAAACTCTGCTTTTGTTTTCACTGAGTTGGGTTTTATATTTATGTCTTTCAATTAATGTTCCTAAGAATATTGACCTAATCAAATTAAGACCTTAGTTTTATAGACTAAAAATTTCATAAGAAAAGCAAAGGATTTTAATTTCTTTATATGTACTTTACAACAAGTTGTACAAATTATAAATGATCATAAATAATCCTAAGGTCTTGTCCTAAAAAATTTCTGAGCTTTACGTTGCTCCTGTTATTTTCTTCTATGTTGTATATTTTCTAGAGCTTTCAACATAATTACCTTATTAGGTTATTCTCTCACTTCCATTGTCAACTCATTTTGGTCCTCAGCTTCTGTTCATTAATTCTGGGCTCATATAATTGCTGCTACAGCTTCTCCAAATTCTGGTGGATGCAAACTATAATCAATTGAGCATAAACGAAAACTGCCATTGAAATTTCTGAAGAAATTGTATTGGCAAAAGAAGAACGTATTGATGTTGGAAGGTACTGTAGAAATACTAATTTCACCAAAGCATGATTTTTTTTTTATTTAGCAATGTACTACACATCATGTTGTTAAATTTCAAATTTGAAAAAAAAATTGTGTAATTTTTTTTTCTTATAGTTCTACACATTCATGAGTTATACACTACAACAATTGTTACCTACAACTAACATTCTTTTTCATTTTAAAATTTAAATTTAATTTTAAATGCTATTTAATTGTAATGTTATCTTTTATATATATATATATATATATATATATATATATATATATATATATATATATAACTTTTAATATAAAAGAAAACTGATAAATTTTTTTTTATAGAAAGAAAACTAAAGATTTTTTTTTGATAGAAAAGAAGTTAATGATTTCTATTTATAATATAAAGAAAAAAATTTTATTCTTTTTTTTAATGTGAGATTTGAAACATTTTAGTTTTACATTTGTATTTTGTTAATTAGTTACAATTCAATTTTTGTAGTTAAAATTTTGTAAAACTAGCTATAAATTATTGTTGTGGCTAATAATGTATATTAGTCATCAATCTATATGACTTGTAGCTAATATTGTCTATAAAATAATTTATGTTTATGGCAAATTGATATTGTTAGCTATGACCTTAATTTTTATAGACACATACTTATGGCTAAATATACAACAAATTTTTTAACTATATAACTTTTGATGCATGTGGTTAACAAGTATATTTAACTATAGAGTTGTAATTTTTATGGTTATAAATTATATTTAGCTATAATTTTTTTTGTTCGTGGCAAAATTTTGTTGTTGTACGTATAAATTGTAGTCATAGTAGAAAATGACATATAACATATAATTTTTTACTCTCAATATATATATATATATGTGTGTGAAATGTAAAATGTTTAGAATATGTGTTACTCATTTAATAGTTAGGTATAGTACTTTGAATGGGAGTACAAGTTTTCTAGTAATAAGGGAAAGAGAAGAACAATGTATAGAGGATGAATTCTTATGGAAATTTTTGAAGTGGTAGAGATGAACTCTTAACCCTATTCAGCTAGATACAAGTACAAAGTGACAAGTCAGAAATGTGAAAATGAATAGTTTAAGTGAACATCAAGGTTACATTTGATGAAGAGCTCACTCCCAGAAAATAGCATGTAAAATGAACATTTTGCTTGAGGACATTATTGATTCCATAATTAAACCTCTCTCTGAATGATAGATATTACACCTTCCATCTTAAAATAAGATTGCTAATCCCTTTTCTAGCAATTGTCCAATGCTCAGCAGGCTATTCTTTAGCTCTAGTTATTGGTGCAAAACCGCAAGTGCACGGTATTGCCAGGTAGTATAAAAAATATCGATCCCACGAGGACTCGCTCTAATCACCTATCAACCTAATTCTTTATTGTCTAAGGCTTTCAAATAGGAATTTTGAATGAAATTTAAATAACAAAGAAATGAACCTATAGAATAAAAATAATTCTTAAATATAAAGAACAAACAATCAATAATCAAAACTTGTTAGGAATTAAAGCACCTCATAATCACTAAGCTGCCCAAATTTATTACCCAATTAGCTATGCATATCCTGAGTTTTTCTAAAGTATCAATCAATCTCTCTCAAGTATCAATTAATTTAAATTCACAACTATCAATTAAGGCAATAAAGACCCAATTCTCATTGCAATCCAAACACCTAGATATCAAAATTATGAATTATGAAGTACAACTCAATGGGAATTTAACCAACTTAATTTATCTCTAATTTTGAGCTAAGTTAAACTTGTGTTTGTAGGTCTATTAGAATTACCATATCTCAATGTATAACCCTAATTAAAATCATGTTATTGATGGCCAAACAACAACAAGCATTAAGATTAATAAAAACAATATGAAAAAACTAATGAATTTATTAAATTGGAAGTTTAGATCATATTTGAATCATCAATTCCTAACACAGAAATATTTAGCCCAACATATTATTAATAATCTCCAAGAAATCACAACAAAAACCTATAATAAAAATATAAAAAAGAGAAGAAGAAAGAAATAATTATAATTAATCTTCAATCTTCAATTCTTCAATTTCTTGCTCCTTCAATCTTCTAGGGTTCTTGTTTGTAACCTTGGTTTCTATTCCCCAATGATGGCTTAATATGGCTCAATACGGCTCCCTAGAGCTAAAATGCTTTATTTATAGAGAAAAATACCCTAAATTCTTTCAAGGACCAAAACATCAATTTTCCACCTTCAAAACCTCCTCCAATGAGGAAAATAACTCCATAAAATAATTCATTAACTATTGGCTTGAATCTCAGACTCTTTAGGAAATCAAAATTCCTATAAAAACATACAAAAAATGCATAAATTAAATAGAAAACTAAAAAAAGAAATAAAACTAAGCTAATAAATTAAAATCCCAATAAAACACTAATTATAAATAATAAAATATAAAGAAATACTAATAAATCTTAAAGAAAACTATACAATAATTGACATTAACAAATTCCCCCACACTTAAACCTTTGCTTGTCCTCAAGCACACAAAAGAGAACACCTATCATCATAATGAATTTAGCACATTAACAAACTTTAGCTTGTCTATCCTCCACAATCTTTAGTTAATACAAAACTTATAACTTAAAATTAAATTGATAGCTCAAGGTCAAAGACATAAGCTTTACCAAGTGCAAAGCAAACTTAACTATTGAATTTTCAAAAATTTATAAGTTGACAATCAAGAAAACAAAAGCAAGTGATATTACTCACTCAACCCTTAGCAACCTCTAAATTCTAACACATAAAAGATAGCAACATCAATTTTTTTTTTCAAGCGAGTGCGTTTTACGCTCTATCTCACTTATTTTTTTCTCTCTTACAAGTCTTCCCACTTTTAATAATCCATTGTTGTTCCCACACTGCTAAGCGTGGATACCGCCAAGTGGGTCCGTTGGATACTCTTATTCTATTTAGAGCATTGGAGTAGATTGGAGCATAAGAAGATTGTAATTTAAATATAGCTCTTTATTAACATAGAGATTTTTTTTTTTTTATGAAGTTACCATTTCATATGCTAGACTCAAGGATCAACTAAGAATAAAAAAATTGAGTATCACTTTCAAGTACTTTTCTTAACTATCAACCCATAAAATTCAATCACTCAAAAGCAAGTAAGCATTAAGTTCATTAAATTTTCAAAAGTCCTTAACCATAAATTATCAACCTAACTTAAATGTCACTAATTAAGCATTAACAAAAGATTATGAAACATGCACAGAAAAATCACATTCAATGTGCTTTACTCATCATAAGGATAGGTTGCAAAAATTTAAATGTGTAGATGCTAACATGCAAACAAGTATAAATCCAAAATTAAAATAAAATAAAATAATAAAATTTATAATAATAAAAAAATAAACTAAAAAATAAATAAATAAACTAAATCCAACATCCATACAAATGTACCCCCCCCCCCCCCCCCCCCAACACTTAATCTTCACATTGCCCTCAATGTGAAAACTAAGCAAGAAACACAAAATAACATGCATAAAAATGATAGAAAAAATAATAAAATAAACAAAAGAACATAAGTAAGGTAAAAGGAAGCTCCCCTCAATGTCAAAACGAGCCAATATGTGTGGCCGATCCACATTATCCCTTACACCTAAAACTTGTGCATCATTGTCATTGACCATATCTTTATCCACATTGGGTTCACTGTCATCTTCATCATCATAGTGAAAATATGTGATGGGTGTGTGAAATTGAAAGGAAAAAAAAACTAAGAGAATGAATAATGGGTGTGGTGGAGGGGGGAAGAAGAAAGTGGTAGGGATTTTTTTAAGTACGAAAGGAGAGGTAAAAATAAAATAAAGAAAAGAAAAACAAAAGAAAAAAAATATATAATTAGGATATAAAGAAATATAGAAGAAAGAAAAAGAAAAAAAATGTGAAAGGAAAAGAAAAGAAAAAAAATTGAAATATATATATATATATATATATATATATATATATATATATATATATATATATATATATATATATATATATATATATTTTAGAATGAAAAAAAAAATTCTAGGTATTATTTTGGGGCTGCTGTAGCAGCAGTAGAAGCGCAGAAATTTGGGTGATGAATATTGCTGTCTCAGCTTAGGTGCTGTTGTCGCAGCTTTGCACTGCAGATTTTGGACATGTCTTGGCTACAGTCGCAGTGTGATTTTTTTTTTTTTTTTAGCAAAAAGGGACAATTAGCAACTAAAAAAATGAAAAATAAACACACAAACACATAAGGAAAGATGAAAAAGGAAATACTGGAAATAAAATTCTCAATGAAAGCATTGAAAATTAAAAAGAAAACTAAGTAAATGAACAAAAGGTTTTTTTTTTTAAATTTACAAAACTGAAATAAATTCACAAAAAAAAATAATATCCCTACGAAATTAATTTTTTTAATAGCAATGCAAAACTGAAATAAATTCAAAAAAAAAAAAATTGAACATGCTAAAAATGATGAACAAATAAATTAAGAACACACATGCAAGTAATCTAAAATAAATATCTCTACGAAAAAAAACTAAAGAAAAGACAACACATAAAATAAAAATTAAAGCATGAAAGAAAAGAAAGAAAATTTTTAAATATATATATATATTAAGAAAAATAAATAAATAAATAAATAAATTTAGTAGTTCTAGTTTAAGGTCGTTAGCTTGACCCATGTGCACTTCACTATGGAGGGAATAATGCAAGAGACTCTCGCTCATTAGGCACAGACTGAATTGCACTTACCCACTCACTATCAGAAATAGGACAAATAATGCATGTATAAAAAAGTTTCACAGTGTTTGTGTTCAATACCTCCTTCATGTTTGGGTTAAGTTGCCTTTGTCTCTTAACTGTAGGCATATTTCCCTCTTCCATATATTTGTTATGCATAACAATAGAGGGATTAATTCCCTTTATGTCAAAATTATGTAAACCTAAAGCTTGACCTCTACCCTTTACTACCTCACAAACTCTCTTTTCTTGCTCAATGGTCAATTCATTAGAGGTGATAATAGGTAGTGTATTAGCTTCTTCCACAAATGCACATCTCAAATGGTTGGGTAGTGGCTTAAACTCTAAGTTTGGAGGTTTTTCAATGGAAGGGGAGATGGGGTTATCACTTCCAACCAATAATTCAGGTTTATTGAATGTGTACTCATGCTCTCCCACACTTCCTATTTATCACTTGGTATCTCATCTCCCCTACTCACATCTAAAGCAAAATTAAGTTTTTGAACACTTTCATTATTCGCAACAGTTTTCATCCATGATTCATCATCTAAAAGGTAATTCATTAATTTTGGCATTATAAAATTAACTTTTTCATTGCCCACCCTTAATGTTAATTTTCTCTCATACATATCAATTAAGACTTTACTAGTGTTCAAGAATGGCCTACCTAAAATCAGTGAACAAGATCTATCTTCCTCAAAATCTAAAACAACAAAATCAATAGGAAAAATAAACTTTTCTACTTTTACCAAGATGTCTTCTATCACTCCATGAGTTTTCTTGATGGAATGATCAGTTAGTTATAATGACATGTTGGTAGCCGTCATGTCTCCCAACCTCAATTTCCTAAAAATAGAAAGAGGCATCAAGTTAATACTTGCACTTAAATCATATAAACATCTAGGAAATTCATTAGTGCCAATAATGCAAGGAATTGTAAAACTCCCTGGATATTTTAATTTTGTTAGGATCTTGCGTGAAATGATGGAGTTGCATGTCTCTATTAGAGGTATGATTTCATGAGTATCCCAACGCCGCTTGTTTGTGATAAGATCTTTCAAGAACTTGGAGTATTTGGGCAGTTGCACAATTACTTCTGAAAAAGGAACATTAATCTGCAACTTATTAAAAATTTCTAGGAATTTTGAGAATTGCTCTCCATCTTTCTACTTCTTCAATCTTTGAGGGAATGGTAGCTTTGGTACAAAAGAGGAAGGTGTAGATTTAGGAACTTCCTTCTTCTCTATTTTACTATCCTCTCTTACCTCTTCCTCTACCATGGCATATTACTTATAATCTTTCTTCTCATCCCCTTTAGAAATTTCAGCTTTTGTCTTCAATTCCTTGCCACTCCTTAAAGTTATAGGCTTTACTTCCTTTGGATTAGACTCTATAGTACTTGGAAGGTTTCCTTGTGCTTTTGATACCATGGCATTAGCAAGCTGTCTAAATTGTACCTTAATACTATGAATTGAAGAGGAATGATTCCTTATAATTTGATCGAACTTGGCCTCCATTCTCTTTTGATTCTCCTTATAACTTGATAGCTTATTAGTAATGGCATCTATAAATTTATCAAGTTTGTTCTCTACGAATGTCATTCTATCTTGTGGTGGGTGTTGAAATCTCGGTGGTGCTTGTTGCCTTTGCAAGTTGTTATTATTAGGGAAATTTGGTGCAACCACATTATTGTTACTCCAAGCAAAATTGGGGTGATTTCTCCACCTCGGATTGTAAGTGTTGGAGTAGGGGTTGTTAGCCTACCTTCCTTGAAATTGATTAACCATAAAATTCACTTGCTCTTAGTATCCATCTCCCACTATACTTGCATCACCAAAACCAAATTCATTATTAGAGTAACCCAAAAAATTGCAATCATCACTAGTAGGGGCTGAATTATTTTTATGGGTGAGGTTGCCCAATTGCTTTGATAATGCAGAAATTTAAGTCGGGAGGGCTGTCACTGTGTCAACTTTGAGCCTTCCTATTTGTTTTAGAGGTTGAACTCTCTCAGATGACCATAGGCAATTGTCAATCGCCATCCTTTCCAAAAAATTTGCAACCTCATCCATTGTTTTCCTCATAAAAAATTCACCAGCCTTAGCATCAATGGAATCTCTTGTAGAACTTATGACTCCATTATAGAATGTCCTTATGAGCACATCTTTTGGTAGTCCATGATGTGGACAGCTCCTTTGCAACTCCATAAACCTCTCTCAAGCTTCACTTAAGGATTCATGCTTAAATTATTGGAATGAAGTAAGCTTTTTCACCCCTTTGCTGTCTTAGATGGTGGAAAATATTTAACTATGAACCCCTTGGCCAAATCATTCAAATTAGTAAAAGAACTAGGTGATTGAGATTTTAACCACGCTTTAGCCTTATCCTTCAAAGTGAATGGGAACAATCTTAGTGTTAGTGCATCACTAGACATACCATTATACTTGAGCGTGTCATAAATCTCAAGGAAGTTTGCAATGTGGTCATTTGGGTCCTCATTTAACATCTTATAAAACTGAATGGTTGAATGGAGCATCTGTAACAAAGCAAGCTTTATCTCAAAACTATTAGCTTCAATGTTTGGCCTCGTTATGCTTTGCCTTATGCCTCCCAAACTAGGCATAAACATGTCCAACAACACCCTTGTATTAGCAGCTTGATTCTCTTCATTCGCCATCGTTCTCAACTCCTCACGATAATGTCTACGATTCTCTTTCTCAAACCTAGTAAGCTCTAGTATGTACATGAGTGGTTTCTAAACTGACTTTCGGGTATCATGCATACATTGAAAAGCTCTGCAAAATTTAAAATTAAAAGAGTTAAAGATTAAAAAAAGAAAAAAATTAAAAATTGGTGCCTTAATCCAACAAAAATCAAATCAATTATGATATTAGAACTGAGTCCCTAGCAACAGCACCAAAAAATTATTGGTGCAAAATCGCAAGTGCACAGTATCGCCAAGTAGTTTAAAAAATATCAATGCCATGAGGACTCGCTCTAATCACCTATCAACCTAATTCTTTATTGTCTAAGGCTTTCAAAAAAGGAATTTTGAATGAATTTTAAATAACAAAGAAATGAACTTATAGAATAGAAATAATTTTTAAATATAAATAACAAACAATCAATAATCAAAACTTTTTAGGAATTAAATCACCTTACAATCACTAAGCTGCCCAAATTTATTACCTAATTAGCTATGCATATCCCGAGTTTTTGTAAAGCATCAATCAATCTCTCTCAATTATTAATTAATTTAAATTCACAACTATCAATTAAGGCAATAAAGACCCAATTCTCATTGTAATCTAAACACCTAGATATCAAAATCATGAATTATGAAGCACAACTTAATGGGAATTTAACTAACTCAATTTATCTCTAATTTTGAGCTAAGTTAAACTTATGTTTATAAGTCTATTAGAATTACCATCAAACCCTAATTAAAATCATGTTATTGATGGCCAAACAACAACAAGCATTAAGATTAATAAAAACAATATGCAAAAACTAATGAATTTATTAAATTGGAAGTTTAGATCATTTTGGACCATCAATTCCTAACAAAGAAATATTTATCCTAATATATTATCAATAATCTCCAAGAAATCACAAGAAAAACTCATAATAAAAATATAAAAAAAAAGAAGAAGAAAGAAATAATTATAATTAATCTTTAATCTTCAAATCTTCAATTTCTTGCTCCTTCAATCTTCTAGGGTTCTTGTTTGTAACCTTGTGTCTAATCTCTAATGATGGCTCAATATGGCTCAATACAGCTCCCTAGAGGTAAAATGCTCTATTTATAGAGAAAAATACCCTAAATTCATTGAAGGACCAAAACAACAATTTTTCATCTTCAAAACCTCCTCTAATGACGAAAATAACTCCATAAAATAGGTCATTAATTATTGGCTTGAATCCTGGACTCTTTAGGAAATAAAAATTCGTACAAAAACATACAAAAAATGCATAAATTAAATAGGCAACTAAAAAAAAGAAATAAAACTAAGCTAATAAATTAAAATCCTAATAAAACACTAATTAAAAATAACAAAATATAAATAAATACTAATAAATCTTATAAACAACCTATGCAATAATTGACATTAACACTACTATATAAAATACTTTAGTAATGATATGTGAGATTTCATTTGATTGAAATCTTACATTACCTTTGTCTTTTACCACCATGCTTGAATTGTTCCCAAGCTTCACCATGTCGCTAAAATTTTCATCTAGATAAAAGAAAAGTTTCTTTATTGACGGCTACTACTAGAGCATACAAAACTTCACAAGTATACAAGTCACAACAAGTAATAGAGCGATAAGTAGTGTATCATTCCCGTAAGGATTGATAATTAAACACCTATTAGTTCTAATTGTCTTGTTTAAAACTCATAAATGAATTGAATAAGAATAAGTGTAAAAGCTAAAATAATTAAACAAATAGATCAAACACTAAGCTAATTAATGAGTTTGGAAAATTAATATGGAAATATTGTTTTTAGGAATTTAAAATACCATACAATCATTAAGCTAATGTATAAATCTATTTATATCACTTGCATATCTCAAGTTTTTATAGATCATCAAGCACTCTTTCTTAAGTAATGATTAATTCAACTTGCACGAATTAATTAATACACAAAATCAAGGCTTAACTCTCATCATCACAAGGAAATGAGTTAATCTTAATCAAGTTAGGAATTAAGAATACCCAAATGAGAATTGAATCAGGTTAAGCTTTCTCAAGTCATTAATCCACTTAACTTGTGTTTATGGGTTTACTAAGATTACCGTTTCTCAATGTATAATCTTAAACTAGAGCTATAGTTGGCCATCTACAACATTCAATAGGGCACAATAAACATAATATGTAAGATAATATAAACAAGATCTATAACATAAACTTAAATCAAATGGGTTTTAAATCCTAACAACAAAAGAAACTTAGTCACTCATTGCTTCAATATTCATCATTCAAAAAAATACAAAATATCCAAAATTGTATAAAAAAATTAGAGAAAGAGTAAAAGAAATGTTATCAAGAAGCTTCCAAGGGTCTTTAATGGTTTCCTCTTCTCTAAGCTTCTTTTTTTCCTCTTGCTCTTCTCTCACCTGGGTGTATTTTCTCTTTATTGGTAGGTTAGATCTTGGGTACAAAATTGGATATGAATTTCAAGGCTATTATCCTTAAATACCTACTTCTAGAATGTCCTTTCATTTTCTCCTAGATTTTTTCTTTTAATAATTACACATTAGTATGTCCTTTATTGGAAATGGGCTGCCCATGATTGCTAATGCTTTAGCGATTGTGACAGAGGGTCCTCCTATGAAGGATTGGCAATTGTTATGCTACTACGCTTGCTACATAAGGTTTGGGTATCAAGACTCTACAATCATTCACCATCCATGATTGTTATAAAAACTTAGCTCTAGGTTTCTTTAGCTTGACATCGATCATTCTATGATCATTGACCTCCCATGATCACCATGAAAGGTTTAGGCATTAAGAGTCTGTGATCATTCTCCATTTACGATCACCATAAAAACTCAGCTCCAAGTTTCTTTAGCTCTACTTTTAGGCTCATTTTGCTCACCATTTACCTCAAAGTTCACTTTTCCTTGAAAAATAAAACAAAAACATAAAAGTATATATTTATACTAACTAATCTAAATACAACCCAAAATCTATAAATGCATGCTAAAATAAGTCCTAAAACTATATGTAATTTAGCACTAACATCCTTATTTCCACACATATGGTTGTTGCACCCTAAATCAAGAAATCGTATATCTTTGTTCTTTGGTTAGTCATCCTCCATTTATGCCATCAAAAGCATTTCTTCTTGAGCTTCTGCAAAATTAGCTTCCTTTTCCTTACTTGGACATTCATACTGATAATGTCTAAACTTATGGCAATGATAACATTCCATAATAGACCTATCAATTCTAGATGAGCTTCTTCCTTTTCATTGTCTAAGAAATCCACCACGATCTTGTCCTTTTGCTTTCATTGATCTATCATCATGTGTTACCTTCAAGGCTTGCTCTTCAATCATAGGGACACTCATGTATTGTTCATGCACCAAGAGACTACTTTGCATTTGGTCAATAGTTAATGAATCAATATCATTTGACTCCTTAATTAAGCAAACATCATAGTTGAATTTTGGAGTGATAGATTATAAGATCATTATTTCACCATGATTTCTTATCTTATTAGCTGTGGTAAGAGTTTGTGTAAAGTATTCATTTACTGATTCTTATGCTTTCATCTGAAGAACTTTGAACTCTCTCATAGGGCCTTGTAGTTGTGCTTACATCAATTACTTAAAAAAATAGTTTTTTTGCCTTTAGATCCTTTAGATATTCTTTTCTTGTTTGCATAGGAAAGGACCAACAAAAACTTGTTTATCATTCAGTAACATGCCATTCAGCTTGTTAATTACATTTTTAGCACATTCCTCATTATTGAATTGCACAAAACCATATCATGAAGATTGACCCAAATAATTTTTAACTACTTTTCAAGATAAAATATTCTCAAATGCAGAAATTTTATCATGTAGAGCTTTATTGTTGATTGCCTTATCCAAATTCTTAATATAAATGTTTCCTATACCACTTTTATGAATCATAAGGTCCTTATGAGAATACATAATCCTAATCAGTTTACCATTGAGAGGTGTGAAATTCAATAATATAATGCCTGTGTCACATCATGGATATTACTATAATTGACATAACCATAACTAAGTGACCTTTTATTAGTCAAATCCTTGCAAACCCTAATGGACACAACCCGACCTAGTTGGTTAAACAAAACATAAAGCTGAGTCTTATCCACATTATGTTCAACATCCCTAACATATAATGAGGTCGATACAAATTGGCTCTAACTCACTCCATTACATGCCACCCCATTTGGCTAGTTATAGAGAGAAGTGTTTTGGAGATTACAGTTATGAAATTTCAATATATAGGAATCAAGAGTGTAGAAAACAAAAGCTTCCCTTGAATTGCTGAAGAATCAACAAGATGGCTCTATAACCACTTTTGTTATGGTGGGTGGAGATACAAGAAGCCAATATGTACCACAATACAGGAATGTTCAGTCAATAAAAAGCAAGAATGCACTGTAAATTGATATTTTAGTTCCTGGTATCACTTGTTTAAGTATTGGGTTTATTTTCCTAGCAATACCTAGTACTCTTATATTTAGATATCGTATTTGGGCATATAAAGTAAACTCTATGGAAGAAAATGGAGGATTGATTTGGGGTGCAACTCTTGGATCATTTTCATACCAAGAACTCGAAAGGGCAACAAAAGGGTTCAGTGAGAAATTAGGATGGGGATCTTTTGGGACAATTTTTAAGGAAGCTTTATCAAATCTATGTCCGTTCTGGATCGATCATCCCTAAAAAGAGAATGGTCCTGTACTAGATGCATGTTTTAGTTGTTCACCATCCTATTCTTTTTTATATATACACTTTTATTAATAAGGAGGTCATATGACTTAGATTTTGATGGACTACACAATAGGGCCTAGCCCTCCCCTTTTAAATCAATGATGATAGGAATCAAATCCTACACCTCAAGATGCCCTTTAAGAGGAGTTACCACTTGACTACTTTCTCATTATATATTTTTTTTAATTTTTTATGGTGCATACAAGCTATTAATGCCAAACCAAATCAAGACAATGACTGGAATAAGAGGAATGAGGGGATATGGCCCTAGAATGGTATAAAATTCATCCCATTACATTAAAAGCATATTTATATAACTTTGAAATTATGTTCTTAAAGATTATATGTTGCATGAGGAGTGTGAGCATAGACGTGTCAGACAATGAAGTTATTCTTGTAGAACATGTTTATAGATATTTTGAAGAAAATGAATTGCATAAGTTGATAAGTGCAGAAGAAGCTAACACTGAAACACTGAAAAGAATGGTGAGTGTTGGACTATGGTGCATAAAAGAAAAGCCATCACTATATCCTTCAATCAAGAGGGTGGTTTTGATGTTGGAAAGTACTGTAGAAATACCAACTCCTCTAAGTTCAATTTCTTTTAACAGTAATGTACCATAAATCATGTGCCTCCCTTTCCTTTTCTTAAAATAAAATTTTTCTTTAGTTTTACATTAAGGAGTTAAGATGAATCACAAATTGTAAATCATTCAAGAAAACAAAGTTGTTGTTAATGAAATATTTGAATGATCCATTGTTTTAGCCAGGTTTGTACTACCTATTATACTATCATATAAAAGGTATTAGTAATGGTTATAAACTAGGCAAATGTACATAGGTAAAATTAATTGTTGGGAACTAATTATTATAAAACTTAGTGATGTTATTTATTTGAAAAACAACATTCTAAAAGTTTTTATCATGAATTAAGAAAAATTATTGAAATGAATATCTCACATGTCTATACATTCACCACACATAAATTTTTGAATTTTTTTTTGTCAAATCTTTTAATTTTGCAAGAGTTTGTTTAAGGAATAAGTGTTTTGATTAATATAGGAAACACAAATTGAGGCTCTTAATTTTATACTGTTTGTTTATATATATGTGTGCAGACTTTCATTATATAACTCATGAATAGTTCATGACCAATTTAAATTTCACTTGTCATTTTTCTTTCTTACACTCATATGTACCCTCAATTTCAAGGCATATTATTTTTTTATTAACTAAAATAAAAGTATTAGAAATTGATATAAATTAAATAACTAAAAAAACAACTGAGTATGCATAGAAATGGTTGAAATATTTTAACATCATGAGTGTAATAACTAATAGTTTAGAAAATATATTTATTTACAATAGGGTTTCATAATTATACCACGAACTTTAGTTATTTTTACCAATCTATCTTACTTTTAAAATTATGATGAATTAGTATATGAACTTTTTAATTTGTTGCAAATCTATCCACAGTCAAAATAGCATATGCTCATGCTGATATCGCAAGCATATGCGTTTATTTGTTGAAAATGAGGATACATTTGTAAAAAGATGAAAGTAAGGAAAATATTTGCAAAAAATATGAAATTTTAGGATACAAAAATTACTAGTTTCTTCTTCTAATTTTCACATGTGTAAATAAATTTACACATGCATGTGATGTTAGCGTACCATGTCAATATGGCTACATGCTATTTTGACTATGAATGGATTTGCAACAAATTGAAAAGTTCATTTACCAATTCATCACAATTTTGAAAATAGGATAAATTGATAAAAATGATTGGTGGTGAAAATTCACAAGTGCACGGAATTATACAAGTAGTATAAAATTATCGCCCCACAAAGATTGAGGATTAACTATTGAGTTACTCATGTGTTTATTTGTTTAGACAACCATATTGAACTTGTTCTAAGTTAAATCTAATTTTATCAAAACTATGAGAAAATAAATTCACAGTATGATTGAAAACTAAGGTTGTTACTTTTAACTCAACCATTCTAAGAATAAAGTTAATTCCTAAACCAATTTAAAGCTTAGTTCACTCGCTATCATCTTAAGAATGATGAATCTTTCTCTTGAATAAACCCATAATTTATTGATTGTACTTAATACCTAATTATTCAACTCTCACTTAATTAAATGTTTCTTGTAACCAATTTTAGTCTCAGTTCTTAGGCAATATTAATTGCCTAATTGTCTCTAAACTAATTAAACAATTAATAGGTTGTTATTCTTTCTAAATAAGATCCATTTCTCAATGAAACCTTATTTTCTAGATTCATTCATTAGGTGCTCAGTAAAGACCTTAAGCACAATAACAACCAATGAACTATGTCTTTTGATATAGGTTTAATTCAATTTAATCACATAATTGAGTTAAAGCAAGAATCCTAAGAGAAATTTAATTACACATATTGATTAAGAGAAAAGACGAATAACAAAAGAGGAGTTCAAACATCATTAGTAAATTAAAATAAACATAACAATGGAATGAAGGAGAAAAAACCCCTTTTCTACTACTCAAATCTGAAATGGAAGCTCTTGAGTTCTTAATCTTGAAACTTCAATTCTCTTGATCAATAGAAAAAACTTAGAACTAATGTTTATTCACTATAGAAAAATTATTAAGAAGAGTAAAAATTTGTTCAATAGAGCCCCCCTTTGATGGCCTCCATCTCTCTTTGTTAAACTTTCAAAAACAGATTTTCTAATCCCAAGAAAATAGTAGCTTGAGATTTAAAATTAAAAATGCAGTTGTTGACACATGGTTGTGCACCCAAATGCATGGTTGTGCATCCCTCTGTTAGTGTCAATTATTGCATAGTTTTTCTAATTAATTTTCATTGGATTTATTATTATTTCTTTATATTTTATTTAGTTCATTATTTATAATTAGTGTTGAATTAGGATTTTAGTCAATTAGTTTAATTTTATTTCCTTTTTGGTTTCTTAGTTAATTTTATGTATTTTTATTGCCTTTTTTAGGAAGCTTTACATTCCTAGAGTGTTCAAGATGAAAGCTACAACTTAAGGAGCTATTTTGTGAAGATATTTTCCTAATTTTAGGAGGTTTTGAAGCTGTAAAATTTTTTTTTTAGTCCTTAGACGAATTTTAGGTATTTTTCTCTATAAATAGAGAATTTTAGCTTTAGGTTAAGGGGGTTATTAGGGTAGAAACACCATTAAAGAGCTCAAAAAGGATTTAAATATTAAAGTGTGCTTTCAACAAGTTTTATCTTTCTTTCTTCTTTTGTTATAAATTGTATCATGTTTGGAATTATTATGGCTTTATAACATAATATTATGAATAGCTAAATTATTTAGGGTTTGGTTTTTTAAAAACTAGTTAGATTTGTTTAGATTTTTATTTCTTTATTATTGATTTGATTTTCATTCAATTTTATGAGTTGTGTTTGATGTCTTGTATTCAATTAAGGGCCCGATTGTTTGCATGTTTATGGATAAATTGCTATCAATGAAAGTTGAGTCATTCACTATCTCATAACTCATAAGACTTAGGAATCTCAATCACGAAAGTAGACGAATCCTTTGGGGATTAATAAATTGCTAGAAGCTTAATGATACCTAATTAATTGATTGACCATGAAAATAGATGATAATTATTTTTGGTATGCTTGAATGACCTCAAAAGAGGCTTTAGGTAATTTAGAGTAATTTACCCTTAATTGTGATCAATGAAATAGTTGAATTTAATTTTGTAATTCAAGTCCTAACTAGTGAAACAAACCCAAGCTCTAGTTTATCCCCATTGGTTTAATTAAATTAATTAGAGTAGATAGTTTATTTTAATTAATTTAATTTAATTATTGTAATTTAATTTGATTTTTGCTAGCTAGGGAAAATCGATTGGCAGTTAGTAACTAATACTCTTTCCTCGTGGGAACGATACTCTACTTATCACTTTATTACTTACCACGATCCATACAGTTGTGAAAAATAGTTAACAAGTTTTTGGTGCCATTGCTAGGGATTAGCGTTACTAATATTAACATATTTTTCATTTTTATTAGAGTTTCACTTTGTTTTATTTTAATTTGCTTAAAATTCTTTTTAGATTTTTTTATTTGTAATATTAGTAAATAATTTTTCATGGATAATGATGAATTTTCTTATCAATTTTTGAGATCTAATCCATGTGATCTTATCAATTTTTGAGATCTAATCCATGTGATCTTATCAATTTTTGAGATCTAATCCATGTGATCTGTTAACATGATTATAGGAATCAATAACATCAGTTGCCTAATTCTATGATGTAAATAGGCAGATTTTTAGGAAGTATTTTTAGAATGTGTATATCACAAGCATTGATAGCTTTTCTTTCCTCTATGATGTAAATAGGCAAATTTTTAGGAAGCCCTATTCTTTCTTTCCTATTCTAGTCATCGGACTTTTGTATAAATATCAGTCTTCATTGTACAAAAGAAATATACAAAAAATTCCTTTTCCTTTATCATGGTATCAGAGCAATTTTTCAAAAAATAGATCCATGTAAAATGAGAATAATCATCAATGAACAACATAAAATAACGAAAACCATTTATTGAAGAAATAGGGGAAGGACCCCAAATGTCCAAATGAATTAAGTCAAAAGGACTCTCTGAAATGGAATTGCTAAGATTGAAAGACAACGTTGGTTGTTTTGCAAGCTGACAATGTAAGCAATTAAATGACTCAAATTTTATAGATCCTAACAAGCCACGAGAAATTAAAGACTGAATTTTGCTAGCTGAGGCATGACCAAGACGAAGATGCCATTGGTGAATAGAAGAGTTGGTAGTTGTAGCAGCAGATAAAAATTTCTGAGGAAGATGAAGAGAGACAAGTTCAAATAATCGACCCACCCTACGACCTGTCCCAAGAATCTATCCCGTTTATGGATCCTGTACTTGACAACAAGAAGGGGACAAGTTAACATTCAGCCCTTATTCACACAACTGACCAACAGAGATAAAATTGAGGGCTAAATTAGGGATACAGTAGGTTTCAGGAAGACTAAGATTGGAGGTAGATGCATGACCAGTGTGAGTGATATTCATTTTACTACCATTGGCAGTATGGATCGGTGGCAGGGAAGAATTCGGTGAGGTAGAAGACAACAGGTTAGCATTATTAGTCATATGGTTACAACAGGTAAAGTCATAGAGCCAATGCGAAGTACCTGGAGTGACAGACATGGCAGTAGATGAATTGGAAGAGATAACCTATTTGAATAGTGCTTCAAGATCACTCATAGTGATGGCAGCAGAACCATTAGTGGCAGTAACGGATACAGAAGGAGGCCAGGCTTCGAGACAGTCTTGGGTTTAAAGACCACAACTTTTGGTCATGGAGGACGAGTCGGGAAATTCTCAAGAATATGGCCAAGAGCATGACAATATCTGCATTCGATAGTCGGACAATTAACAAAAACATGACCAGTTTTATTGCAATTCTTACAAGAGTTGTGGCTAGATTTCTGATATGAGGAACGAGTAGTAGCAAGAGCAATTTCAGAATTTGAGGTTTTATCAAGATTGAGGTGAGTTTCTTCAAAAATGATTTCTTGTATAGCCATATCAAATGTAGGAAGAGGATGTCGGTGCAGTAGAGAGGCTCGAACATCTTTATATTCAGGTCGGAGAGCCATGAGAACTTGAATAAGATGAAGATGATCTTCACTTATTTTAGCATAAGATAGTTGATTCCAAATCGATTGAACTTGAGCAAGAAAATCATTCACAGATTGACCAGATTCTTGTTTCAGATTATGAAGTGTAGTCCATAACTGAAAGTAATGAGCAAGTCCAGTGGTTCGATATCTACTGGCCAAGAAATCCCAAATTTCTTTTGCAGTGTCATAATCAACAAATTGGATGTGAATGGATGGAATAAAGGTGTTGCAAAACCAAGTAATAATCTAATGGTTTTTGCTATCCCAATCTTCAAGGCGGTCAGCAAATTTATCATCAGTTTCATCTTGTTGTTTGGTTGGCTTATTAATATCTTCGGTAATAATACACCAAAGCTTATGACTGATCAAGAAACTCTTCATTCCTTGGACCCACAGATTATAGTTTAAACCAGTCAAGACCGTTGTAGTAGGTTTTACAATATCAGATTTCTCCATTTGGAAGTGGAGGTGGACGAGCTGAATGCAAACATCATCACATACTTGACTCTGTTCGTGCTCTTCTTCATTCTGCCTCTTGTCCCAAAAATTTTTAGGGTGAAGCCGCTCTTACTACAGTCTACAACATTAATCGAGTCCCCACCTTAGTTCTCCAAAATTTATCCCCTTTTGAAAAATTGTTTGGTAAGCCTCCTGATTATTCTCTACTTAAACCTTTTGGTTGTGCCTGTTTTGTTCTTCTACAACCCCATGAACGTACAAAATTAAAACCACGTGCTCGTTTATGTTGTTTTCTTGGATATGGTATTGAACACAAAGGGTATCGTTGTTGGGATCCTATTACTAATAGACTTCGCATATCTCGTCATGTTACCTTCTGGGAAAATACCATGTTCTCATCTCTTTCTAAATTTCACCACTCTATTAATGTTGACTCTATATTTTTCACTGATTCCTCCATTGAGTTATTTCCAAGTTCTGACATAGAAAATTCTGATACGCTCAATATTAGGCCTTCCACACCTGCTCCTAGTGATTCTGCTTCCACTGTTGATCCTGAACCTGTTGATCCTCCACTTATCCTTGACACCACTCTTCGTCGTTCCACTTGGGTAAGAGAAACTCCTCATTATCTTACTGATTTCCATTGTTATTATGCTACTGCCACCATTCATTAGCCTCCCTCTTATCTTGAGGCAAGTACTGACCCTCTTTGGCATAAAGCTATGTCTGAAGAACTTCAAGCTTTGGAGAGAACTCATACCTGGGACTTAGTTGATCTTCCTCCTCACAAGTCCCCTATTGGCTGCAAATGGATTTATAAAATCAAGACTCATTCTGATGGGTCCATTGAGCGCTACAAAGCTTGCTTAGTAGCCAAAGGTTACACTCAAGAATATAGGATCAATTATGAAGAAACTTTCGCTCCGGTTGCTCGATTGACATCAGTCCGTAGTTTATTAGCTATTGCTACAGTTCATAAATGGAAGCTTCTACAAATGGATGTCAAAAATGCGTTCCTCCATGGTGATTTATCCGAAGAGGTGTATATGCATCCTCCCCCTGGCTATCATTCTCCTCATAAGGTCTGCAAGCTCCGACGAGCTTTGTATGGCTTAAAATAAGCTCCTCGAGCTTGGTTTGCCAAATTTAGTTATACTCTTGCTCAACTTGGCTTTATCTCTAGTCCATACGATTCTGCATTGTTCGTTCGTCAAACTGACCATGGTATTGTACTTCTGCTACTTTATGTTGATGATATGATCATAACAAAGAATGATATATCTGGTATCTCCAATTTACAACATTTTCTCAATCAATGTTTTGAAATGAAGAACCTTGGCCATCTCAGTTATTTTTTAGGTCTTGAAGTTTCTCATACTTTTGAAGGTTATTATCTCTCTCAAGCTAAGTATGCATCTGATCTACTTTCTCGAGCAGGCATTACTAATGGTAAAACTATATCAACCCCATTGGAACTCAATTGCAAACTTACTCCTCTCGATGGCACTCCTCTTGATGATCCTACCTTATATCGACAACTTGTTGGTAGTTTTGTTTATCTCACTGTTACTCGCCCTGATATCTCATATGCAGTTCACTTAGTCAGTCAGTTCATGTCTGCCCCTCGCTCATCGCATTTTTCTGCAGTTTTTCGGATACTTCGCTATATTAAAGGAACTCTTTTTCATGGTCTCCATTTTTCTGCTCACTCCTCTTTGGTGTTATCTGGCTACTTTGATGCTGATTGGGCTGGTGATCCCACAGATCGTCGTTCTACTACTGGTTATTATTTTTTCTTAGGCGATTCTCTTATCTCTTGGTATAGTAAAAAGCAAACAGTCGTTGCTCGTTCCAGCACCGAATTTGAGTATCGTGCTCTAGCTGACGCTACATCTGAATTACTTTGGTTACACTGGTTGTTATCTGATATGGGTGTCCCACAATATTCTGCTACTATGCTCAATTGTGATAATCGAAGTGCTATACAGATCTCTCATAATGACGTTTTTCATGAGCGTACCAAACACATTGAACTTGATTGCCATTTTATTTGTCATCATGTTACTCAGGGCACCATACTTTTGGTTCCCATCTCCTCTGCTAACCAAGCCGCTGATATCTTCACCAAAACCCACACGTTTTTGAGATTTACTAAGCAAACTCAAGTTGGCATCCACTATGCCATCTTGAGTTTGAGGGGGTGTGTTACCGTGATTATAGGAATCAATAACATCAGTTGCCTAATTCTATGATGTAAATAGGCAAATTTTTAGGAAGTATTTTTAGAATGTGTATATCACAAGCATTGATAGCTTTTCTTTCCTCTATGATGTAAATAGGCAGATTTTTAGGAAGCCCTATTCTTTCTTTCCTATTCCAGTCATCGGACTCTTATATAAATATCAGTCTTCATTGTACAAAAGAAATATACAAAAAATTCCTTTTCTTTATCATGATCCTTTATATAATGTAAAACATATGCAATTTAATTATTTTTCATCTTATTTTCAGGTTTGTAATTGGTGTGAAGAGAACCACAATGGGGCACATTGTTCATATTATTCATATTCACCTCCATCTTCTCACTACAACACATCTTGGAGTAGTTGTATGGATTACACTTAGGGTTATCAACAAGAACCTACATCGAATCTTAAGATTATGAGCAAGAAGAGATTATCACTTAGGAAATCAAATAAGCCTCCAAGTGTAAGAATCAGTCTGTAGACATCAAGGATGAAGAGGCACAAAGTCACTCAATTCAATTAAAAAATGAGTTGGATGAGGAAAATATATCAATCCTTGAAACTACATGGGATGAAGAAGAGCTATCTATAAATAATAATGCATATGTTCCACAACTTGTTATGGTCATATATGAGGATCCATGAAAAATGTTGGATTGTCTGAGAACCTACATGAAAAACCTTACATTATTCATGTAGTTCTAGAACCAAAGGTTTGACATGTGGAGTTCACACTTTATTACATGGGCATAAAGGAACCTAGCAAAAGAAAGGACAGGAAGATGTTACCAAGAACATTTTCTCATGTTCGGTTATACCCATGATACTACGTATTCAAAGGATCAAACTAATAACTTTAAATTAGTGGTCTTGGAAGGCAACTTAAATTTATTTTATTTAGATTTATAATTTATTTATTTTTATTTGCATACTTTTTATTTCTATTTTTATTTTCTTTTATTTCTATTATTATTATTATTATTATTGGTGTTTGAATTTATTTTTATGGGTTTTTGAAGTTGTCATGGAAGAGTTAAGGGCATTGGAATCATTTTACAAGGACAATGCATCACATGGTTCACAGCATGGCTGTGCACTATTTAGATGCAATCTCATAAATTCCCTCAGTATGACACACGGTTGATAGCACGGCCTTCGCATGGCCCTTTCAAATAAGTTGCATTTCACAGTAGGTAGCATGGTTTTGAACATGTCCTTTACATGCAATTGTTATATGATGAATCTCTGTCCATATTGTCAGGTCCGATTTTAGGTATAGATCACTAAGTCTTATGCCTAAGGACTCTTTAAAAATGAAGTCTAAAGTATGGTTATATATATATATATATAGAATACAAAAATATTTAAATACTTTTTTTATTCTATTATATTTTTTGTTTAAAAATATTCACTCTATTTTATTTATAAGATAAATTTTATTTTTTAAATAATTACTCTTAAATATGTAAAATAAATTTTATTCAATGATATTAAAGTAAATATAAATAAATTTATAGCTTTAATTTATTTATCTCTTTTTTATGTTGTATTTTGTTATTTTTTAATTAAATCATTTGCTAGATAATTTTATTTTTAGTTTTAGATTTAAAAGATTTTTAAAATTTTATTATGTGTTAATCAAAGCTGAAACTAAGAGAAAAAAATAAGGAGAGGCCAATACTTCCTTTTAATCAATTAAATTTTATTATAATCTTTTAAAATTTATATATTTACCATCTCTCAGTAAAATTTACTTGATTGCTTCATACTTCCAATACAATAAATTAAATATATGTATAATTTTTTAGTTGAAAATTTTAAAATTTTACCTTTTAAATTAGGATCTAATATTGGTGATAATATCAAATTAATTATTAATTTATTTAATTTTAATAGTAAAAAATAGTTAATATTTTAAAAATAATAGTTAATTGATATTTTAAATCTAAAAAATAAAAATAATTTTTACCTAGGGCCACAAATACTCTTGAGCCGGTCTTGCATATTGCAACATGAATTAGAGTTCATTACAAGTGTAAATTGAAGAAGGTAAAACATGCCATTTTTTTTTTCTGTTTCTGGTTTTTTTTAGCATCCTTTCATAAGCCAGCAATTGTTTTGCTACTTTAAGAGCTTCGTTGGGAGAAATACCATATTCTACCATCTCTATAAATAACTTCTCTGCTTTTCGCATTTCCCCAGCCATACAATATCCATGTTGCTAATATCAAATTGTTTTTTTAATTTATTTAATTCTAATATAAAAAATAGTTAATATTTAAAAAAATAATAGTTAATTAATGATTTTAAATCTAAAAAATAAATAAATTTTTTTTTTGCTTAGAGTCACAAATACCTTTAAACCGGTCCTGCATATTGCAATGTGGATCAGAATTCATCACAAGTGTGAATTAAAGAAGGTAAAACTACCTTTTTTTTTTTCACATTTTTTGTTTTTTTAGCATCCTTTCACAAGCCATCAATTGTTTTGCTGCTTTAAGAGCTTCATTGGGAGCGATACCATATTCCACCATCTCTATAAATAACCTCTGCTTTTCACATTTCCCCATCGTTACAATATCCATGAATGAACGATCCAAAAGTATAAAGATATGTTGTAACCATTTCAACCAAATAGTTGATGGATGTATACGTTAGTATTTACTACAAACATATTATTATTTACTATATATATATATATATATATATATATATTTATTTATTTATTTTAGTTATAGTAAATAGAGTTTTACTTATATTTTTATTTTAGTTAAATAATATAGATTAATTACTTAAATAATGTATAATCATAAGATAGAACATATAACATCATTACTTAAATAAAGAATGTTCATTAACCTTTACATATAAATTCATTAATCTTTACCTGTATGTTCATTGATTCTTATTTGTAGATTTATTAACTTTTCAATCTACAAGTTCATTAACCTTTTCCTATATGTTCTTTAATATTATCATTTCAATTTCATTAAAAATTTAAAAAATATATATTTTTCGTTTATCAGAAAATTATTTTTTTATTTTATTAGTTACAGTGATTGAATTTAATTTTTTATTCATGATTTTAGTCAAAATAAAAAATTTTATTCATTAAAAAATTATTTAATTTTTATATTTTAGTTATAAAAAATAAGTTTTTCCTTATATTTTTATTTTAGTTAAATATTGTAGGTTCATCACTTAAATAATTTATGTTCATAAAATAAAATATATAGCGTCATTAAATAAAAAAAAACTAAACAAATAAATTTAACAAAATAATATATTAAAATTATAATAAATCTCTTATCAATAACAAATTATTCTCTATTTTTACAATTAATAAACATATATTCACAAACTAATGAACACCAAGCTATAACCTGCTTTTTGAATCAATTATATATATATATGGTAGCTAATTAAATTTGGTGGGGTAGCTAATTAAATTTGGTGGGGCCAATCATTTGTTACAACAAGCTTTCTCCAATGATGGATTTCTTTGTCTTTTATATGTCGGTTCCCTTAGATTTTTATGCATTGCAGCCATGCCTTTCATAAAAAGGATACCAACCTCAATTCTGCGGGATTATTTAACTTTCATGGTTATCAAAAGCTTACCTGGTAACCAGTTATGGGAGTAGAACACATGTGTTATAAACTTTTAGTTTATATTACAATATAAATAGAAGTGCATAATATAATTTGACCTTCACTTAGCCATGACAAAGCCCTTGATTTCCTTTGTGGCCTGGGCTTTTTTTATTTTTTTATTTCAGTTTTATCTTTGGCTTTTTCATTTTTTTTCGCACTTTTGAGACATTGCTCACAACTTCGGCGTTTTTCCTTTTTTTTTTCTGCAATTCTTTTTTACTAATTATTATTTTGAAGTAATTTTTAATTTAAGTTTATTGTATGTATTTATTATATTTTTATATTTTAAATAATTTAATTTTATATTTATAATAATAATTTTTTTATTTTGAAACTTACTATTATTTTAAAATATAAAAATTAAGTTAATTAATCTAAAAATTATCCATAGTCTTCAATAATGATTTTTTCATAATTATTTAGAATTTAGAAATTAAACTAATTAAAGTAAAAATTACCTATAGTATTCAATAAATATTTTTTCAATAAAAATAACAAAAAAATTATGAAATATATCAAATAAATTATTATTTTTATTATTAATACTAATAAAATTTAAAATTATATTCATGGTCTTAATTTTATTATTAATGATAAAAAAATTAAACAATAATCAAAAATCAAAAATCAAGAAACATTAACAATTGCAATTTCTTGTTGCTTTTTGTTGTTTTTTTGTTATTTTAGTTGTTGCTTTCAATTGTTTTAATTGTTTCTCTTTGTTTATATTTGTTGATTTTTGTTAAAAATAAAAAAATAACAATAAAAAAAATAAAAGTCATGAGATATATCAAAAAATTATTATTTTTATCATTAACACTAATAAAAGTAAAAATTTTAATTATGGCCTTAATTTTATTATTTATAATGAAAAAAAATTTAAAAAACAAAAAAAAATTAACAACTATAAAATTTTGTTGATTTTTTTTTTCAGTTGTTGTTTTTAGCTGTTTTTTGTTTGTTTCGATTTGTTGATTTTTTTTATATTTTTCCAGTGTTTTTTTTATTGATGTTACTAATAAATTATAAGTATTGTAAACTTATTAAATATTGATGACCAAATAAGTATCAAATAATGTTTTTTTTTGAAAAAAATTGTTAAACATTTAATGAACAAATTAAAATAATAATAAAATAAAATCCTTATTCTTTAAGAATATAAAATGAGATTTTTTTTTATTATTGTTATAACATTTGAAGTTATTTATTACTTGGTTTAACAACAACTAAAGATGCTTAGTGCATAATTATTCATTTGAAAAAAAAAATCTTAAGAAAAAAATACTGTAAAAAAAAAAAGAATAAAATAAAGATAGTATCTGTTACGACCCAAAACAGAGGTCATGACCGGCGCTAGGGAACGAGAATTCTTTCGAATCCAGAACAGGTAGCAAGCCTAAAATAAATAAAACATGCAATAGTAATAATAACAACACAATTAAATAAAATATTATGCAGCGGAACAAAATCATAATTATAAAAATAATAATCCACCACGAGATTTCAAATCAAATCCATCTCATATATAAATAAACTCTTTTAATACAAATCCAGTTCAAATATTTAAAGTACATATCTCACGACTTTATACAACTACTGCAGTATCTAGATTATAAAAATAAAACTCAAGACTCAGATAAGCAGTTTACATAAAGAAGCCGGGGCGGAAGAAATCCGGCGTACAGGCCTGCTACTGAGGTCTGATGAAGATGACTCTCCTGAAAAATAATCAACGGAGGGGAGTCAGACCTCACTGAGTGAATTACTATAATATATATACATGCATACTAAATGCCAAAGTACACAGTCAAAAGTATATATAATATGTATGTATACAAGCAACTACACACAAATGCAATAAAAATCATTTTATATATTTTTATTGAAAATCACAGTTTATGAAGGATTAAATAGAACTCTAGAATATCGCAACCTCAAACAGTGTTAGACAACACTCACTTATTCCAATATATTCACTTGTTCCATTTGGACAGTAGACTGGCCCCGAGACTATAATATCCCGTGTTTTTAAATATTTTTACACTGTACCGGGATATACAGTGTTAATAATTTATGTATTTTATATGATATTTTTACGAGTTGTTATGTATTTTAAACCTATTTTAATTACTGTGTTTTATTTACAGTACTTTACGTAAAATTTTCCAGGGACTTGCATTTTCGGAGAAATTTTCACGTAAATATTTTAATATTAATTATTTTAAATGTATTTTCGGACTTGCATGAACTCATGCGTAATTTTAAATTATTAAATAAAGCCTGTGTGTGAATATTTATTTAATTAGGGTTTAATATATATAACCCTAATATTTTATTATTTATTTATTTATTTATCATTATTTAATTATTTTATTTATTATTAAATTATTAAAATTTAATTTTTATTATTATTTTATTAATATTTAATTATTTTATTTTATTTTCTTTTTCTTTTTCTTTTTTCTTTTTTTTTTTCTTTTTTCTTTCTTTTTCTTTTTCTTTCCTTTTTCTTTCTTTTTCTTCTTCTCCTTCTTCCTTCTCCCGCGCCCGACCCCCACCTCACCCCTCACCGTCTGCAACTCCGGCCACCTACCGTCGGTGTGCCTCCCGGCTTGCCACCGCCGTTCCCAGCCGTCCCCCGCCGCCAGCAGCTCCCTTCCCCGGCGCCGGCAGCTTCATTTTTCCTCTTTTGGCCGAAAGTTGATCCATCGCCGTTTCTCCCTCCTCCGGCCACCGTTTTCGACACCGCCGGTCTCTTTCTTCTCCTTGAGCTCCAGTGAGTGTGATTCTAGCTTTGGTTTGAGCTTAAATGGTTTAGAATTGCTTAGGTTTCGAATTTTCAATTTCGGCCTATTAGGGTTTTCGATTTTTTTGAGCTTCGAATTGGATGATTCATGAAAAATCCCTTCACAAATGTTGATCCTAGCTTAATCTACATGTATGAATTTTTGTAGAATTTTTGGAGATTTTTTGGATTTTTGGGTATTTTTGAATATTTTAATATTATTTTCTAATTTTCGGAAATTAATTATTTAAATTATGAAATTGGAGTTTATGGTTAAATTAGGTGTTGAAATGAATTATAGGAATTTATTTGGAATTTTTATGAATTTCTAAATATTTATTTTGAATTATTGAAGTTTATGTAAATTGGGAAAATTAGGTTAAATGTGTTTTTATTTGAAATTAATTGGATAATTGAGTTTAATTATTGATATTATTGATAAATATGTTGAGAAAATTAATTTTGGATAATTGTATGATTTTTGGTGAATTTTTGAAGTAATTTAAGTATATTTATATATATAGGGGTATTTTGGTAATTTTACCCTAAATTGTCTAAAAATGTAATTTAATTGGTTTTAATAGTTATTTAAGGTATAAAAATGATTTCTATAAATTATTTAGTATTTTTAACTAATTAAAACTATTTTTCGTGAATTATTTTCAATTATATATATAATATACGGTTTTTCAAATAAAATGAGTTTTAATCGGTTTTTACAGTGTTTTAAGGTTAATTATGTAATTTCCACCTATGAAATGTATTTCTATGATTTAAGGATATTTTTGATATTTCCTGAATTATTTTGTGTTTGTGGACCCCGGTCGGTAGACTGTAGTTTGGAGTCCGACCGAGGGGTTGTGGTTGAGTGTTGAGCTTGTTTTTCGAAGTGTGTTTCTTTGCAGGGTCGGCTCTACTCTTTTGAGTAGAAAGATGTCCGTTTTACAGGGGAGGTTCTGTCGGATTTTCGATAGAATTCTCGTAAAGCGTGATGTCCAGTCGAACCCTAATTCTGTTTTCGTATTTTAATACTCTAGATTGAATTCTAGGATTTCTGTTAGGTTTATTCTAATGTCGGTTATTTATTGCTTGTTTAGTTGCGCCGAGACCGAGGGCTAGTGGACCAGGCCCGTCGGACCCGTCTCGTGGAGCGCACTAGGTGAGTTACTATACTATATATATATGCTTAGGATGCATGATTTAGAAATATATGTTTTATTTTGGTTAAAATGCATAAATAATGTGATTTGTATTTAAGTATACTTTTGGTTTATTTTTGGTATATAATAAATTATATACATGTTTTATTAATAAAATATATTTAAAATGTTTTTAAATATATTTTTAGTTTAATGTATGATTTGATTGAATTTATTTGACGTATATATACTCGAAATATACCTGGTTTATGTTTGGTATATTTCTGGTATATATATGGATTATATTGTTATTTCATTTACATTCATGCATCATTTATTTTTGTGAATGAATGTTTTAATTATTTATTAATGAAGGATATCAATAGAACGTGCTACCTAGTGGGCATCACTAGGACCGAGTACGTACCGGTACGCCTATAGCTTTAGGCTATAATACTAACTTATTTGTGGATATTGATTTGATTATGATTATCGATATGTGAGATGTGGTTTTTGGGTGTGATTGCTGGAGCTCGGTTGACCAAGTGTCTCGGGGCCAATCACACTGGCAGTCAGACTACTGGAGCTCGGTTGACTTAGTGTCTCGGGGCCAGTCTACTGTCTAATTGGATTAAGTGGATATATTTGGAATAAGTGAGCATGTATGGCTAGAGTGTTGTTTAACACTATTTTCTGAGGTTGTGATATTCTAGGGTTCTATGTGATCCTTCATAAAAGATGATTTTCAATAAAATATATATAAAATGATTTTTCTGCATCTGTATGAATTTGCCTGTATATATACATATTACATATATACTGTTGACTGTATGCATTGTCACTTAGTGTGTATGTATATATATTATAGTAATTCACTCAGTGAGGTCTGACTCCCCTCCGTTGACTATTTTTCAGGAGAGTCAACATCTTCAGACCTCAGTAGCAGGTCGATACGCCGAATTTCTTCCGCCCCGGCTTCTTTGTGTAAATTATTTACTTGAGTCTTATTTATTTTATCTAGACACTGCAGTAGTTGTGAATTAAAGTATTGGATTTCATGTATTTTATTTAAAGAGATGTATTATATTGAAACTGGATTTATATTAAAGACTATATATATGTGATGAGATGAGATTTCGATTTAAATCCAGTTAATGTGAATAATATTATGATATTATGATTTTTATTTTTCGCTGCATATTATATTGTTACTGTTATTATGGCATGATTTATTTTATTTTTAGGCTTGCTACGGGTTCCGGATTCGAAAGAATTCCCGTTCCCTAGCGCCGGTCATGGCCCCTGTTTTGGGTCGTGACAAAGTTGGTATCAGAGCAGAGTTCTGTGTTAGGGCTTAGTTATGTGAGTTGTGGCCTTAGCTTTAAAGTTGTGTTTTTTCTGTTGGACTACTGCAGTGTATTAGGTTCGAGTATATCTTGATAAGTATTCCTTACTGTAGTTTTCAGCGTTATTCCTCCGTTGTCTGTTTTGTCTAAATCTTTTCGTTTGTCTTTTCAGTATGAGGAGGCGAGCGCGTGTCGCTCCACTGGTCGTTGAGGCCGAGGATGATGAGTCTTTTCAGGATGAGGTTTTACCTCCTGAGCAGCCAGTTAGACGTAGAGGTCATGGCAGAGGTAGACCTCGAGGAGCGGCAGGTCGCCATAGGCAGAGAGAGTTACAGGACGAGGAGCCTGTTGAGCCTGAGTTTGATGTTCCTGTTCCTCCAGTTGTTCAGCCTGTTCAGCCTGCCTATCAGCAGGGTATGTCTGACCCTGAGGCAGCTTTGTTCTATGCCCGAGTTGGCAGGATTACTTTTGATGGTACTTCTGATCCTTTAGATTTTCTGCATGTGATTGAGACTAGGACTCGGACTGCTCATACCGAGTACCAGCGGATCATGATCATCGAGTTGTCTGTCGAGGGACCAACTCTAGATTGGTTCATTCAGATGATCCAGCCCTATATGATGACGATGACATGGGCTCAGTTTCGAGAGCGATTCATGAGGAGATTCTGTCCAGAGCCTCTTCGTTTGAGTTATCGTCTTCGTTTGACTAGTATTTCTCATGGAGATCGATCTGTAGAGGAGTATACCCGAGAGTTTCTTCGTTTGGGTAGATATGCCGAGGATCTGATGCGAGATCAGTATTTCGCTGTTACTACGTATGTTACTGGTTTGGGTTCAGCTTTTGCTGGTATGCCTACAGCAGGCCTTACTCTCGAGTCTGTGATTGAGCTAGCTAAGGAGATTGAGCTGAGACTAGTTAGGCAGGGAGCGATGCCTGATTATTACCAGTTGGGAGTTCAGTCGAGTGGATCGCAGGCTACTCCATATTCAAGTTTTCATGTTGGTTCGAGTAGTCAGCAGCGAGGTTCGACTCAGCAGAGTTAGAGACAGCAGCAGCGAGTGCATCGGAGCAGTAGACATGGTCGTGGAGGTCAGCGTAGATCGTTCAGATTTGGATCAGGTGCTTCGAGCAACAACAGTGGTCGTAGTTCTGGATCAGTGGCCAGTGTTTGTCAAACTTGTGGTAGAGTCCATCAGGGACCGTGTTATCTGACACCACTGACATGCTTCAGATGCGGGCAGACAGGATATTTTGCCAGATCGTGTCCTTATTCTGGGTATCAGCAGCAGTAGATTCCACGATTCCCACAGCAGTCGATTGCTAGTGCAGCACCCATGCCATTTCAGTTACCACCAGCCCAGCATCAGAGTTCCACTCAGTTTGTTCCACAGCAGAGTCATGGCAGAGGTACTAGAGGAGGTGCCAGAGGTGTTGGCTAGGCTTCTACCAGTCAGCAGGGAGGTCAAGGTCAGGCCAGAGTTTTTCATCTGACTCAGCAGGATGCTCAGGCATCTAATGCAGTCGTGGCAGGTATTATTTCTGTTTGTTACCTGGATGCTTGGGTTTTGTTTGATCCGGGTGCCACGCATTCGTTTGTTTCTCCTGTTTTTGCTTCTAAATCTTGTTGGCAAGCTTCGAGGATGGCTTTTCCTTTGTCTGTTGCCACTCCTCTGAGCGATTCTTTGGACGTCGATATTGTTCTTTCTGGTTTTCCAGTTCTCGTGGGAGATAGAGAATTACCCGCTGATTTGATATTGTTGGATGTGATGGAGTTCGATGTTATTTTGGGAATGGATTGGTTATCTCAGCACTATGTCGTGGTAGATTGCAGGAATAAGGAGGTGACTTTCAGAATTCCTGGTGAAGTAGAATTTAAGTTTGTTGGTGATAGGAGTTCAGCGCCTCAGAATCTTATTTCTGCTATTACAGCTAGGAAGTTATTGAGGAAAGGTTGTCAGGGATATTTGGCATTGGTTAGGGATACGTCAGTGGAGAAGTTATCACTCACAGATGTTCCGGTTGCTTGTGAGTTTCCTGATGTTTTTCCCGAGGAGTTACTAGGTTTACCACCTCATAGAGAGATTGAGTTCTGTATAGATGTGGTACAAGGTACTACTCCTATATCTATGCCACCCTATCGTATGGCTCCTGCAGAGTTGAGAGAGTTGAAGGAGCAGTTGCAAGAGTTGTTGGATAAAGGTTTCATTAGACCTAGTGTTTCTCCTTGGGGTGCACCAGTCCTATTTGTGAAGAAGAAGGATGGTACCCTGAGACTGTGCATTGACTACAGAGAACTGAATAAGGTGACGGTGAAGAACAAGTATCCTCTCCCGAGGATAGATGACTTGTTTGATCAACTACAGGGTGCACAGTTCTTTTCTAAGGTTGACTTAAGGTCGGGTTATCATCAGTTGTGGATTAGTGAATCTGATATTCCTAAGACAGCATTCCGTACTAGATATGGTCATTATGAGTTTCTGGTGATGTCTTTTGGTTTGACTAATGCACCAGCAGCTTTTATGGACCTGATGAACAGAGTATTCAGACCGTATGTGGATCAGTTTGTAGTAGTCTTCATTGATGATATATTGGTATATTCGATGAGTATGGAAGAGCATGTATATCATTTGAGGATTGTACTACAGACATTGAGAGATCATCAACTTTATGCTAAATTCTCGAAGTGTGATTTTTGGATGGAGAGTGTTTCTTTTCTTGGACACGTAGTATCTAAAGAAGGTATTCAGGTTGATCCACAGAAGGTTGAGGCTATGTCTGAATGGCCTAGACCTACTTCTGTTACAGAGATTCGGAGTTTTCTGGGTTTAGCCGGGTATTATAGGCGGTTTGTGCAGGATTTTTCCAGGATAGCAGCCCCTATAACTCGCTTGACTCAGAAGAATGTTAGATTCGAGTGGTCAGAAGCTTGTGAGAATAGTTTTCAGTTGTTGAAGGAGAAGTTGACCACAGCGCCAGTGTTAGCTTTGCCTAATAGTATGGATAAGTTCACAGTTTACTGTGATGCCTCTAGAATTGGTCTTGGTTGTGTGTTGATACAGAATGGAAAGGTGATAGCCTATGCTTTGAGGCAGTTGAAGAAGCATGAGCAGAACTATCCTACACATGATCTTGAGATGGCTACAGTGATCTTTGCTTTGAAGATTTGGAGACATTATTTGTACGGGGTGACTTGTGAGATATTTACTAATCACAAGAGCCTTAAGTACATTTTTCAGTAGAGAGATTTGAATTTGAGGTAGAGAAGATGGTTGGAATTGTTGAAGGATTATGATTGCGAGATTCTTTACCATCCGGGTAAAGCTAATGTGGTAGCAGATGCCTTGAGTAGGAAGTCCTCAGGTAGTCTTGCTCACATCGGTGTTGAGAGGAGACCATTGATCCAGGAGTTGCATCTATTGGTGGATCAAGGTTTGATGATGAAGATTAGTAGATCAGGTGGACTGTTAGCTTAGTTTAAAGTACGATTTGTACTAAGGGATAGGATTAAAGCAGCTCAGAGCCGAGATCCTATTCTGGAAGAGCTTGCAGAGAATGTCAGAGCAGGGAAGTTCACTGATTTCACACTTGATGATGGTGGTGTGTTATGGATTAATGGTAGATTATGTGTTCCGGATGTGGATAATTTGAGAGAGGAGATCCTAGAGGAAGCACATTCTACAGCTTACAGCGTTCATCCAGGTGTTACTAAGATGTACCACAGTATCAGAGATTTATACTGGTGGGATGGATTGAAGAAGGATGTCGCTGATTATGTTGCTAAGTGCTTGATGTGTCAGCAAGTGAAAGCCGAACATCAGAAGCCTTCTGGTAAGCTTCAGCCTCTTCCTATTCCCGAGTGGAAGTGGGAAAGGATAGCTATGGATTTTGTGGTCGGTTTACCTCGTTCGAAGGATGGATACGATTCCATCTGGGTGATCGTAGACAGGTTGACGAAGTCTGCACATTTCTTGCCTGTGAAAGCCACATATTCAGTTGCTAGATTGGCAAAGTTGTATGTGAAGCATATTGTGTGCCTTCATGGAGTACCTGTGTCCATTGTGTCAGATAGAGGTTCGGTGTTTACTTCTCGTTTTTGGCAGAAGTTACAAGAAGCAATGGGCACTAGGTTGGATTTCAGTACTGCTTTTCATCCTCAAACAGATGGCCAGTCTGAGAGGACGATCCAGACACTGGAAGATATGTTAAGGATGTGTGTCTTGGATTTGGGAGGTAGCTGGGATGATCATTTGTCGCTTGTTGAGTTTGCATATAATAACAACTACCATAGCAGTATTGGTATGGCACCATATGAGGCGTTGTATGGAAGGAAGTGTAGATCCCTGTTGAGTTGGGATGAGATTGGTGAGAGAGCTTTGACTGGACCTGAGATGGTTCAGGATGCTGCAGAGAAAGTCGTCGTGATCAAGCGCAGATTAGAGACCGCAGTTAGCAGACAGAAGAGTTATGCGGATCCTAGGCGCAGAGATGTGGAGTTTCAGGTTGGAGATTTCATTTTTCTGAAGGTATCTCCGATGAAGGGTGTGATGAGATTTGGCAGGAAGGGTAAGTTAGCACCGAGATACATTGGACTGTTTGAGATTCTGGAGAGAGTTGGCACTGTTGCATATCGGTTGGATTTGCCTCCGAGTATGTCACAAGTGCATCCAGTATTTCATATCTCGATGTTGAGGAAGTATATCTTAGATCCTTCACACGTGTTGCAACCTGACAGTGTGGAAGTGAGTGAAGATTTGACGTTTGTGGAAGAACCTGTGGCGATCGTTGATTTTCAAGTTCGACAGTTGCGATCGAAGCAGATTCCGATGGTCAAGGTTCTGTGGCGTAGCGACAGAGTTGAAGAGCATATGTGGGAGACTGAAGCTGAGATGCGAGCTTCTTACCCGTATCTCTTTCCTTCTTGATCTTGTTTTTTGGAATTCGGGGACGAATTCTTGTAAGGGGGGGAGACTGTAATATCCCGTGTTTTTAAATATTTTTACATTATACCGGGATATACAGTGTTAATAATTTCTATATTTTATATGATTTTTTTACGAGTTGTTATGTATTTTAAACCTATTTTAATTACTGTGTTTTATTTACAGTACTTTACATAAAATTTTCCCGGGACTTGCATTTTCGGGGAAATTTTCACTTAAATATTTTAATATTAATTATTTTAAATGTATTTTCGGACTTGCATGAACTCATGCGTAATTTTAAATTATTAAATAAAGCCTGTGTGTGAATATTTATTTAATTAGGGTTTAATATATATAACCATAATATTTTATTATTTATTTATTTATTTATCATTATTTAATTATTTTATTTATTATTAAATTATTAAAATTTAATTTTTATTATTATTTTATTAATATTTAATTATTTTATTTTATTTTCTTTTTCTTTTTCTTTTTCTTTTTTCTTTTTTTTTTCTTTTTTCTTTCTTTTTCTTTTTCTTTCCTTTTTCTTTCTTTTTCTTCTTCTCCTTCTTCCTTCTCCCGCGCCCGACCCCCACCTCACCCCTCACCGTCTGCAACTCCGGCCACCTACCGTCGGTGTGCCTCCCGGCTTGCCACCGCCGTTCCCAGCCGTCCCCCGCTGCCAGCAGCTCCCTTCCCCGGCGTCGGCAGCTTCATTTTTCCTCTTTTGGCCGAAAGTTGATCCATCGCCGTTTCTCCCTCCTCCGGCCACCGTTTTCGACACCGCCGGTCTATTTCTTCTCCTTGAGCTCCGGTGAGTGTGATTCTAGCTTTGGTTTGAGCTAAAATGGTTTAGATTTGCTTAGGTTTCGAATTTTCAATTTCGGTCATATTAGGGTTTTTGATTTTTTTGAGCTTCGAATTGAATGATTCATGAAAAATCCCTTCACAAATGTTGTTCCTAGTAGCTCAATATACATATATGAATTTTTGTGGAATTTTTGGAGATTTTTTGGATTTTTGGGTATTTTTGAATATTTTAATATTATTTTCTAATTTTCGGAAATTAATTATTTAAATTATGAAATTGGAGTTTATGGTTAAATTAGGTGTTGAAATGAATTATAGGAATTTATTTGGAATTTTTATGAATTTCTAAGTATTTATTTTGAATTATTGAAGTTTATGTGATTTTGAGAAATTAGGGTTAATTGTGTTTTAAATGGAAATTAATTGGTTGATTGAGTTTAATTATTGATATTATTGATAAATATGTTGAGAAAATTAATTTTGGATAATTGTATGATTTTTGGTGAATTTTTGAAGTAATTTAAGTATATTTATATATATAGGGGTATTTTGGTAATTTTACCCTAAATTGTCTAAAAATGTAATTTAATTGGTTTTAATAGTTATTTAAGGTATAAAAATGATTTCTATAAATTATTTAGTATTTTTAACTAATTAAAACTATTTTTCGTGAATTATTTTCAATTATATATATAATATACGGTTTTTCAAATAAAATGAGTTTTAATCGGTTTTTACAGTGTTTTAAGGTTAATTATGTAATTTCCACCTATGAAATGTATTTCTGTGATTTAAGGATATTTTTGATATTTCCTGAATTGTTTTGTGTTTGTGGACCCCGGTCGGTAGACTGTAGTTTGGAGTCCGACTGAGGGGTTGTGGTTGAGTGTTGAGCTTATTTTTCAAAGTGTGTTTCTTTGTAGGGTCAGCTCTACTCTTTTGAGTAGAGAGATGTCCGTTTTACAGGGGAGGTTCTGTCGGATTTTCGATAGAATTCTCGTAAAACGTGATGTCCAGTCGAACCCTAATTATGTTTTCGTATTTTAATACTCTATATTGAATTCTAGGATTTCTGTTAGGTTTATTCTAATGTCGATTATTTATTGCTTGTTTAGTTGCGCCGAGACCGAGGACTAGTGGACCAGGCCCGTCGGACCCGTCTCGTGGAGCGCACTGGGTGAGTTACTATACTATATATATATGCTTAGGATGCATGATTTAGAAATATATGTTTTATTTTGGTTAAAATGCATAAATAATGTGATTTGTATTTAAGTATACTTTTGGTTTATTTTTGGTATATAATAAATTATATACATGTTTTATTAATAAAATATATTTAAAATGTTTTTAAATATATTTTTAGTTTAATGTATGATTTGATTGAATTTATTTGACGTATATATACTCGAAATATACCTGGTTTATGTTTGGTATATTTCTGGTATATATATGGATTATATTGTTATTTCATTTACATTCATGCATCATTTATTTTTGTGAATGAATGTTTTAATTATTTATTAATGAAGGATATCAATAGAACGTGCTACCTAGTGGGCATCACTAGGACCGAGTACGTACCGGTACGCCTATAGCTTTAGGCTATAATACTAACTTAGTTGTGGATATTGATTTGATTATGATTATCGATATGTGAGATGTGGTTTTTGGGTCTGATTGCTGGAGCTCGGTTGACCAAGTGTCTCGGGGCCAATCACACTGGCAGTCAGACTATTGGAGCTCGGTTGACTTAGTGTCTCGGGGCCAGTCTACTGTCTAATTGGATTAAGTGGATATATTTGGAATAAGTGAGCATGTATGGCTAGAGTGTTGTTTAACACTATTTTCTGAGGTTGCGATATTCTAGGGTTCTATGTGATCCTTCATAAAAGATGATTTTCAATAAAATATATATAAAATGATTTTTCTGCATCTGTATGAATTTGCCTATATATATACATATTACATATATACTGTTGACTGTATGCATTGTCACTTAGTGTGTATGTATATATATTATAGTAATTCACTCAGTGAGGTCTGACTCCCCTCCGTTGACTATTTTTCAGGAGAGTCAACATCTTCAGACCTCAGTAGCAGGTCGATACGCCGGATTTCTTCTGCCCCGGCTTCTTTGTGTAAATTATTTTCTCGAGTCTTATTTATTTTATCTAGACACTGCAGTAGTTGTGAATTAAAGTATTGGATTTCATGTATTTTATTTAAAGAGATGTATTATATTGAAACTGGATTTATATTAAAGACTATATATATGTGATGAGATGAGATTTCGATTTAAATCCAGTTAATGTGAATAATATTATGATATTATGATTTTTATTTTCCGCTGCATATTATATTGTTACTGTTATTATGGCATGATTTATTTTATTTTTAGGCTTGCTACGGGTTCCGGATTCAAAAGAATTCCCGTTCCCTAGCGCCGGTCATGGCCCCTGTTTTGGGTCGTGGCAGAGACACTAAGTCAATCGAGCTCCAGCAGTCTGACTGTCAGTGTGATTGGCGCCGAGACACTTGGTCAACCGAGCTCCAGCAATCACACTCCCAAATCATATCACACATCAAATAATCATATCCAATCAATATCCACAAATGGTTAGTAATATAGCCTAAATGCTATAAGCGTACCGGTACGTACTCGGTCCTAGTACTGCCCACTAGGTAGCACGTTCTATTGATATCTTTCATTGAAATATAAAGCATACATTCATAAAAATAAATGATGCATGAATTTAAATATAATAGCAAAAATAACCATTTATATACTAGAAATATACCAAAAGTAAACCAGGTATATTTTGAGTATATATACGTCAAATAAATCCAATTAAATTACAAAATAACTAAGTATATACCAAGGATATACATAAAAACATTTTAAGAATAATTTATTAATAAAACATGCATATAATTTGAAAATATACCAAAATATACCGAATATAAACTAAAAATAAACTTAAATACTAATTGATTTATTTATGCATAATTATTTAAAATAACATATGTTTCTAAATCATGCACCCTAAGCACATATATATAAAATAGTAACTCACAATTAGTGTGCTCCTTGAGATGGGTCCGATGGGCCTGGTCCACTAGGCCTCGATCTCGGTGCAACTAAACATAAAAAAATAACAGACATCAAAATAAACCTAACAAAAAATTCTAAAAACTCGATCTAGAATATTGGACACAGAATCAGAATTAGGGTTTGACCGGACATCACGTTTGATGAGAATTCTACCGAAAATCCGGCAGAAACTTCCTTGTAAAACGGGCATCTCTCTACTCAAAGAGTAGTGCCAGCCCTGCAAAGAAACACACTTCAAAAATAAATAGAAAACACAACCAAAATCCCTCGGTCGGACTCCAAACTACAAATCACCGACTGAAGTCCACGATTCACAGAACAATATAAAAATATCGAAAATACCCTTATATCATAGAAATACATTTAATAAGTAGAAATTACATAATTAACCCTAAAACACAATAAAAATCGATAAAAACTCATTTTATTAGAAAAATTGTATATTATATATATAATTAAAAATAATTTACGAAAAATAGTTTTAATTAGTTAAAAATACTAAATAATTTGTAGAAATCATTTTTATACCTTAAATAACTATTAAAACCAATTTAATTACATTTTTAGTCAATTTAGGGTAAAATTACCAAAATACCCCTATATATATAAATATACTAAAATACTCCAAAAATTCACCAAAAATAGTATAATTATCCAAAATAAATTTTCTCAACATATTTATCAATAATATCAATAATTAAACTCAATTAAATAATTAATTTCAATTAAAAACACAATTAACCTAATTTTTCCAAAATTACATAAACTATATAAATTCAAAATAAATACATATAAATTCATAAAAATTCCAAATAAATTCCTGTAATTCATTTCAACACCTATAATTATCATAAAAGACAATTTTATAATTTATTTAATTAAATTTCGAAAATTAGAAAATAATAATAAAATATTCAAAAATACCCAAAAATCAAAATAATTCCAGAAAATTATAAAAAAATTCACACATATATATTAAGCTAATGGGAACAACATTTGTGAAGGAATTTTTCATGAATCAATCAATTTGAAGTTCAAAAAAATCAAGAACCCAAAAATGGCCGAATTACCAAAATCAAAACCTAAGCAAATCAAGACCATTTTAAGTGAAAAAATTCTTGGAATCACACTCACCAGAGCTCAAGGAGAAGAAAGAGACCGGCGGTGTCAAAAATGGTGGCCAAAAACGTCATGATCAACAGTGAGTAAAGTTTCGGCTTCTCTGGCCAAAACGAGCTTCCCGACGCTGGAAATGGACTCTGTTGGGGGCAGAATAGCTGGAGGAAGGAGGTGGCACGCCATATGGCACACCAATGGTGAGAAAATGGGAGTAGCAGCGGTGGTTGGTGATCGGGCGTGCGTCAGGGAAGGAGAAGAAGAAGTTGGGGCAAAATGGTAATTTGGCTATAAATTTTGATTTTGACAATATAATATGTATATATATATACTTTACACTATATATTAAAATAATATAAAATCACACACATTAAATATACACCACACACATATAATTTAATATTTTAAAATTTAATACACCTAAAAATAATTAAATAATATTAAAACTAATAATAAATAATAAAATATTAGGGTAATTAATTAAACCCTAGTTAAATAAATAAATACACATATATACGTTATTTAGTACTTTAAAAATATGTATGAGTTCATGCAAGTATGAAAATCTATTTAAAATAATTGATAATAAATAATTTACGTGTCAATTTTCCCGAAAATGCAAGTCCCGGGAAAATTTTACGTAAACTGCTTAAAATAATATAAAACAATTAAAAATAAATTTTAATTAAATAGCAACTCATGAAATATCATAAATATATATACAAAAATTATTAACACTGTATATCCCGATGAAATATTAAAATGTTTAAAAATACGGGATATTACAGTATCTTAAAAATGAAAAAATGTTGAGCAAAAAAAGTTGAGAAAAACAAAAATGAAGACACTAGAAAAAAATATTGAAAAAAAAAAGATAAAGATAGTACCATAAAAATTGAAAAAAAAATATTTAGCAAAAAAAAACATTAAGAAAAAAAAAGGAAGATAGCAAATAAATTTAAAAAAAAATGTTGAAAAAAAAATGTTAAAAAAAATATATAAAGTGTCACGACCCGAACCCGAGGGCACGTGACTGGCACTAAGGAATGAGAAGGCATAAGGCCCCTAAAACCCGTAGTAAGTCTTAAAGAAAAGATAAATAACACCTTACAATTTAAAATTTTATTTTAAAATAGAACACATTATCAAATGGATTTTTCTTATAAATAAACTAAATCAGATGCTCAAATAAAATATGCTTCGACGTTACATATTATAAATCAAACTTAAATCCTTATACATAAATGTGGTTTATACAAATAAATTACACAAATATACTTAAATCATATAATCCTTAGTACATATACTACTGCATCAATCTAGATTAACACACAGTATAGCTTATAATGACCTATATAAAATAGCTGGTGAAGAAGAAACCCAGCGTGGAGGTAGTCTGAGGTCGAACTCCCAAGCTCCTGAAAAAAAATAAATTGAGGGGAATAAGACCTCACTGAATAAGTCAATAAAAGAGCTGTACGGTTTGAAAACCTTTTTGAAAACTATATATATTTATAGTGTAAAATAATTTATAATGTATAGGTATAGTTTTTGAAAAATCTCGGTAGAATCCTAAACCCAAAAATCTAAATGGCCAACCGGGCCCACTCATTCCAACTAGACTACCGGTCCTCTAGAGCAAAGGCATCAACCGAGGCACTAAGTCATAGTCATCCACTTAATCCAAATATATGGCACTGGCGGTCCCCGAGAGCAAAGGCATCGACCGAGGCACCCATCCCAGTCCATTATTAACTTTACAATCACTGGCGGTCCCCGAGAGCAAAGGCTTCCACCGAGGCACCCGTCCTAGTTTAACATTCACCAATCATATATATTTCGAATCCATCTCTCAATCTCTACCATGTGCACATAGTCCTGGTGAAGCCCACCAAGTAGCCTGTTCTACCAAAATTTCTCAAAATCGATTTTAAATAAATAAAATGCATTTAAATCTTAAATAATAGCATTAAATTAAATAAATCATATAATTAATATAATAAAAATACGAGCGCATGCATTCTTTAAATAAACACACGCACAAATCGTTCTATTGACTTACAAGATGAATGTGAAGGCTGACGACCACGTGTTTACCTTGGTCTCATAGCTTCTACTCCGATATGCTCTAAAAGAAAAAAAATAACAAATCGACTTTTAAACGTGACTATGGAATTGATATCAAAAATCAACAAAACAATGAAATTTCAGGCTGACTCAAGGAAAGCCGGACAAAACTTGATAGACAGGATATAACCTAACTAACGGTAGAAATTTTACGAATATCATGTTTTACGAGAAAATCTACCGAAATTTCGGCAGAGTCTCCTTTGTAAAACGGACATCTCTCTACCAAAGATAGAGCCAAACCTGCATAGAAAATGCACTTCTAATAACTACAGACATACACACTCGAGTCGGGCTCCCAAAACTACATTTAGCCCCGACCGAGATCTCAACTCAATGAAACATCAAAAATTAATAACATTTATTTCTCAAAATACATATTTCACACACACATATACTAAAAATAAATAAAAATATATAAAATTTCAATTATTAAAAAATTAAACAACTAAATTTGCATTTCATTATCAAGATATAATTAAAGCCTAAATTAAAACCATTATAATGTATTATATATATATATATATATATATATATATAAAATATTTGAAATTAATATTTAAAATTAACACTACTTAAGTAAAAATACCAATTAATTTATAAAATTATATTTTTACCCCTAAATACATAAATTACATAATATATTATTAGTACTAAAAATAATTCCTTAAAATTATTTAATCATCCCAAAAATTTATTTTCTCAAAATTAATCTTCCTATTATAATTAAAACATAAAATCAACCAATAATTTCTTCTAAAAATATAATTTAACCTAAAAATCACATTTGGCATAAACTCAAAAATATTTATAAAAATAGTATAAAAATCTCAAAAATTATAATTTGAGTTCTAAAATTAATAACTTTCACTAATAACTTCAATTATTAAAATTTCATAATTTTTCACAATAATTTTCGAAATTAACATAAATACCAATTAAATACCTAAAATTTTTATAAACCTCTAATTAACACCAAAATTCTTAAAACTTTAAAATCAACCCAAAACCTTTCAAAATATAATTTTAATTACTCTAAATTCACTAATTAACCCAAAGAAAAAATCCAATAATTCAACTAAAAATTAAATAAAATTATGCAAAAATTCTGTAAATTAAGGAAAATTAAGAAAAATGCTTAAAAATTCGAATTTGGAGCAATTAAGTGGCATAATTCAACATATACCTAAGAACAACCTAAAATCAACATCCAATTTCGATCAACAACCATAAAATAACCTAAAATCAACCTAAAAATAACACAGAGCAACTCACCTTCAACCTCCAATTCCGATGCCGGAGGTGAGTTGTAGCGGTGGCTCTTGGCTTGGATAGACACCTAAGAGGATGAAGGAAGTTAGGGAAGCTTGGGTGGCGCTGGATCAGCTTGGATCGAAGTTGACAGAGGTAGAAGAAGAGAAGCAGCGATAGCAACACCTCTTGAAGCTTCCTCTCGCGGCGGCAATGGCTTCTCAGGCAGTGGAAGGAAGAATGGCACGGTGAGAGGGAAGAAAAAGATGGTGAGGGACGGAGAGGGAGAGGTTGCAGGGGGTTGGGTTGTCGAGAATGGTGAGCTTCTTCCTTCCTTCTATTTTATTTTTCTTTTGCTTTCTTTTGTCTTGTTATTTTCGGTTTTTGGTCCTTACTCTATACTTATATATATATATATATATATATATATATATATATATATATTATATTATATTATAACAATTAATATATATAATTATGCATATATGTGTATAGGCAATTATTGGTATATGTACACATATACTACATTTACATATACATACATATACACTAGCTATTTTAATACACACACATAAAATAATAATTAATCCTAAATATATATATAAGTATGAATATATATATATATATATATATATATATATATATATATAGTAACACATAAATAGCCATAAAATTTAATATAGTTTAAAATAGTAGTCATAATAATAATAATAATAATAATAATAATAATAATAATAATAATAATAATAATAATAATAATAAACAACAAAATTTTAGACAATAAACAAATAATACTCACATATATAATCATTTCATAAATTAATAACCCTAAAAAATATTATTAACAATTGTATAATATAATGCAAAAGTAATTATTAATAACACTATTTGAAAATTCCTTTATTTAAATAAAAAATATAGGGTATTACATAAAGAAAAAAGTAAAAAAAAAATTAAAATTTTTTAAATTAAATGACATTTTTAAATTTTTTTAATTTTTGGTACATTTATATAAAGAAAACTAAAAGTTGTTGTGCCTTCCCAATTTTGTTTGTTGGGTCAAGTTGGTCCTTTACCAATATTTTTTTTTCCTTCCGTTTTGTTATTTTTTTTCTTTCCCTTTTTGTTTGTTTCTTTTTCTTTCCGTTTTTGCTTATTTATTTTTTTCCTTTGTTGTTTGTTTCTTTATTATTATTTTACATAAGTACTCATCACTACTTTTATTTTATTTTATATTATTATATTTTTTTTTCAAAATAAATTTAGTTAGCAATTTAGAATTTATTTTATTTTATTCTTCATTTTTTTATGTTGCATTAAGTATTATTTTCGTGATTATTATTGGGCATTGTTAATTTTTTTAATTATATCAGGGATTGCATGAATTTTAATTGATTTGATTGAAATTCAAATTTTGGACATAATTTTTCAATATATACATTTATATGCAATTCATGTTTTTAGTTTGTATAGTTGGCTCTTAATTTTCATGAATTTATGCTTAATTTAGATACATGTTAATTTATTTTTTATATTTTATTTTATTTGCTTTTAATTTTTTCTAGGTGATATTCCTAACTCTTAATTTTTCATGTGCTTGTTGATTTTCCACCATCTTAAGGCGAAGACTAGAGCATCACATTAGGGGAGTGTTAGTTTTTTTGTATTTATTTTTCTTTAATTCCTTTAATTTTATTATTCTTTTATTTTTTTTTGTGTTTGTTTGATCCTTTCACATTGAGGACAATGTGAAATTTAAGTGTTTTTGGGAAGGGGGGGGGGGGGTGATCGAGTGGGTGAGGATAGCTTGTCACTTTGTGCGTTTATTTTTTGTTGCATTTGTGTTAATTATAAATGTTTAATTTGTGTGTTTGCATTATTTATGTCTTGCGGATTACTCAATTCATGATTAGGGACAATAAAAGGAAGAGTGTGTAGTTTTGATAGCACCAAAATTGAAGGTGTTTATTGTTAAGGATAGTTGAACACAATTTTTATGTGTAAATAATTTAGTTTTCATAATCTAAGCAAGACTTTAAGATAATGATATAGGCATAGTTTTTCTTTTAAAAAAATTGTTGTTGATTGGGTTTATAAAAAAAAAAAGCAAGACGGAACGTAAAATGCACCTGCCATGAAAAAAATATAGAAAAAAAAATCAAAGTGAGAGAGCATAAAATGCACTCGCTAAAGAAATTAAAAAAAGGGTGAGATGGAGTGTAAAATGCATTCACCAACCCAAATCATTGTGAGATGGAGCTTAAAATGTACTAACAAAGTAAAAAACAAAAGGCAAATCCCATGGTATTTCCATGAAATTATTTTAATTTGTTTTAAGGAAGAATTGTATAATTGGTGTGTCAACTTTTCAATTTTTGCTATTTTAGTGGTTAGATTTTTTTTTTTTTTGCAATCAAGTGTTCAAACTCTTTATTGTATCAAATTAGTGGTTCTCTTCGGTAAATGGTTGGCTAAGTTTCCAGTCAGTACAAACGAAGCCCACTTTAAGTTATTTGGCTTGACATGTCAGCATACATGATAGTAAATGTCTAGAATGACCTCTTTTTTAATAAATTCTCCTTTAGAGAATTAGGGATTTGTTTTTGAAAAACAAAAGAGAATAAAAAGGCAATCTTTTTATTCTCAAGCATGTTAGCTTGACGGCTGCTTCCCGTCGCCATCGATGAGAAGAAACTCACAGTCGCTATCCTAAACATGAATTGAAAGCAAAGGGAAGCAATGAGAGATGAGGAAGAGGCAGTAGACGATGAATCACCAGTCAATGTGATCACCCAAATAGAGGTGGCCATGGACGTGAAGGACCAGAGGAATGGAGAAGATGACAAGGGAGGGGATACCCATATATAAATAAGACCTAGATGCTGATTTTGAATTTAGTGAAAATGGTTACTTTCCTATAGTTTGTATTTAGATCTCTATGTGCAATAAGAAAGAGGTAAATTTATGTATTTACATTTTGAACTTCTTTTGATTGTTTATGGTTAAAATTTTAGCTTAGATTCTGATTTTAGTCTTAATTTTGGATGCTTTTCGTGTGTGTTTTTTTCTATTTTTTTGCTAAGGTAATAGTCAATTATTGCTTGCTCTAAGAGTTTCTTACATCAATGAAGAGGTTACCAAGCATTGGTAGTATGAGAAGGAGTGGGTTGGCCGACGAGTTTAGTGGTGTCACTTTCTTTAAGAGTTTTTTGCATCCAGAAGTCGACTAAACAAATGGGTTCTTGGTTAAATAAATTATAGTCAAGCTTAAATATTTATTGAGCTTCAGGATTCAAGTAAGGACCAACCATAACTATTTGAGAGGTTTTAAGATTCATGTCATGAACTAGCAATCGCAATGAGGTAAAGTTGGATTCTTAATTAGCCAACCTCTCCCACTTTGAGAAAGAAAAAGAAATGGACTTGTATTGTTATATTTCTTGATAAGATAAGAAACTTTTTTTAGCAACACAAGAAAAACAATCAAAGAAACTAGGTATGGTGTTAATGATGGCAAAGAAGAAAAAATGGGAGGTCAAAGTGGGAACAAGAGGGTGCCTACAATGTGTACATGCATCATATACTCAGAGAAGGATATAAAGCATGAAATTTCAAGTCTACAATGAGCTACAACTATGTTAAAAGAATACATTTGTTGTTATTTTTTTTCTTTAGATGCCAATTTTTTTAAGAGATGGAGATTATTGCATGAAGTAAAATTAGAGCACAACTTAATTCTCAAATATAAATATAAATGATTAGGATCTTATTGACCTTAAATTTATTTAATCTCTAAAGTTTTGACTTTAACAAATAATTTGATTAATCTAATGTGCTTATTTAAGTATGTTTTAGTTTCAATCATTTACAAAGAACTAAAGTGAAGTTGTTCAAGACCTTAATTCATTAAAATGTCATCAACAAGTCTTACAAAGGTCAAGACTCAATTGGGACTTTAAAAGCTTCAAAACAAGCTTAATTCAAGCTTAAAAAGGTTCCTGACGAGCAAGGCTCATAATCGGAAGCCTTGCTCATGGGCTCAAGCCTTAAAGAGCCACAAATTGAAAAGAGGACAGAACCCTCAAGATCATAAGGAGTCTTATTCTGGCCATGGCCACCTCATGACATCTTTACTAGATCGTGAGCCATTAGCCTCTCATACGAGAAAAAAAGCCTGAGACGTTTGAGAGCAGCTCATAACCAGGTGAGTCTACAAGACACAACAGTCACTGCCATCCAATGGCTATATTTTCAACCATCCCCCTCACGACCATAAGGAGCCATTTCTCTGTAAAAAAGCTATTTTGCATTTAATGGAACTTGGAGATGGTTGGGGATGAAGTTAGTGCCCCCAATAACAATATTTGAGTTATTAATGTATATAAACAAATCTTAGAGCTTCACTAAATTGTTAGATACTTGGTTGTTGAACTCTTCCATCTTAGCATTCATTAAGCTCTCAAATTTTCATCTAATTTCTTTATTGTTCATTAAACTCTTTGAGAGTTGGTTATAGGGTAAAAATAAGACTTTTACTTCATCTAATTCTTGGGATAGATTAGAAGGAAAGTGAGAATTGTTTCAAAAGGAATTGGTTTAAGTATTTAACCATCAAAACACTTGGGATTGTGGATAAAGCTTAACCTAGTCAAAAGCTCATTACTGTATGGTTTAGAGTTGATCTTTAAAATTCTTGTAATCTTAATCTTTATGAATAAGAATGGTGTGGGGATTGAAAATCCTAACTTAGGGATAAGTTAGGTCGAGACATAAATTTATTTATGAATCGAACTCCTTAATCACTTGTGTTTGATTTTTTTACTCTTTTAATTTTCTCTTAATCCTTATTTAATTATTTTAATTTTCTTTTAAATGTTAAGAAGCCCTATTTACCCCTCTAGGGAAATAATAGAAATTGAAGTAAATGGATGAAGTATGCTAAGATTTGTTATGGAAATTTTTTAGGTTCGGGTAAAGTTCCAGTTTTGTTTTTTCTTCTTTCTCCTAAATTACTTCTTTCATTCTCAATTTTTCTTTTTTTTAAAGCTAAATTCCTAACTCTAATGAAAATTTTAATGGAAAGAATGGAGGGCAGTTTAAACATTTATTATGAATTGTATATGTGTATGTTGATGTGGCATGTTACATGGCTAAAAATGGGTTTGACACATATTGACTAGTACTTAGGCCACCATGCACTTGAGAGGACCACTAATTTGATAGAAAAATAAAGAGTTTGAACACTTGATTGTAAAAAAAGTCTAACCACTAAAATAGTAGGCTTCATTTCATTCAATAAAATTCATAGTGCCTTTATGGTTTTTGAGACACTGATTAGGCAGGATGTCCTTTAACATGAATAAGCATATCTAGTTACTATGTATACCTTGGAAGCGACTGTATATCATGGTCAACTAAAAAGCAACCCACAGTCTCAAGATCTAGTTCCAAAGCAGAATACTGAGTTATGGCAGTTGCAGCAGCGAAGCTTTCATGGATTACTTTTCTTTAAAAAGATATTAGAATTCATTTACAACAACCACCTCAATTATTTTCAAACAACCTTAGTGCCTTGTACATGACAATTAATCTAGTATTTCATCCCAAGTCCAAACATATTGCTATTGATTATCATTTTGTTCGGGAGAAAGTTGCTATTGGTAATTTAGTTACTAGATTCGTCCAATCGCCTTAGCAAATAGTGGAAATTTTTACAAAACCATTACCTAAAGTCTCATTTTAGAATTTTCAAGACAAGCTTGGAGTTCATTCCATCATCCCCTCCAACTTAAAAATAGGTGAAGAAGTAGACAATCAGTATAACAACATCCAATTTGGCAACCTCCAGTATGTCTCATGTCTAGAAGGAAACATTGATAGCTTGATTCAAATTCAAACTTGAACAACTCCTTTCAAAAATGTCTCTAATAGCTAGTGAATATTTGTGCCTTGATTTGTGAATATTTTCTTTATTATTGGGTTGTAATCTTAGTTACCATTTGTAACTGAAATCCCTTGCTTCCTATTTTGCTTCTTTTTTTCCTAATTTATCTTTTGTAAGCTTTTAACCATGTGTTGACATGTGGCTCTCTCTACTTCAATCTTTAATATACGAAGTCTCAAGTTAATAATTCATGTGTCATCTCCCATTCAATAGCATTTTTTTTGTGATCTTCATTTTTTTTATTACCTTGAAAACCTAAAGACATCCTTTATTATTATTATTATTATTATTATTATTATTATTATTATTATTATTATTATTATTAAAGACACTTTTCTTAAAAATATATTATTATTATTATTATTATTATTATTATTATTATTATTATTATTATTATTATTATTAAAGACACTTTTCTTAAAAATATTTTCTCTCTTTTCCTTTTTTTTTCAATTTCAATTCCAATTACTAAAAATGAAAAAAAAAGTTGAAGCTAAGAGAAGGGTTTCACCAGGTTTTGACATGTGTCACTCTTTCCTTTCAACATTCCTCACTCTCATGCTTTTATTAATAGCCATATGCCAATCTATAATATTTTACCTGCTCCATTGATAGTTAAAAAATAAGAAATTGAAGAGTTGCAACCCTTCGTCTTTACCATCTCTTAAAAACCAACCAAAGAATTACAACCCTTCGTCTTTCCTATCTCTTAAAACCAACCATTCATTGTATTCTCTGCTTCCAATCTCTCTAGCTTTTTTTTGTTATAGTTTCTCAATTCTCAATTTCATAACAATGAGAATTGGCTTTAAAATTATTTTTTTATAATCTCTTACTCCCTCCTTATTCATTGTCTTATAATTTCTTACTTTGTAATATCAAAATTGAAATCACATCTTATCTTCTCCGTTACCAATATCTTTACTAGTTAGGATTTTATGATTTTTCAATTGCTATTTTTATTCTTTTTTCATCAATAGATCATTTTTCTCAAAAGATCATCGGTCAATTAAAACCCAAATAACAAAAATTCATTTTCTTTCTCATGGATCAAACATTGCATATTTATTTTCTTTGGCAATTCTCATGGAACATACACTATGGTTGTTGCACTTTTGACTCCTCTCAAATCCTTCACTCTCTCTCTCTCTCTCTATGTATATGTGTGTATGTGTGCTCTCTCTTCACAATTCTTGAATTTTTTGATTCTTGAAGCAATGGATGGTACTGCTCCCTTACTCACTCTATGTAATAATTTTTTTAAAAAAAATAGTTTTTACATTTGGTGTTTTTGTATACTATATATGGAAATGATTTGGTCATGTTTTGAAATTTATAGATGTAATGGTAGAAATGCTATCTATGAACTCCAACCAAGCCTCTATTAATTACGATCTTTATACTCTTTTGGAGGTTCTATTTCTTGCTCTCAATTTATTACTCTATTTTGGTATTTTAATTTTAAAAATCAAATTGATAATGTTAGGGGTTTTATTTGTTCAAAGGTTCTATTTTTTTGCTCTTAAGTTATTACTAGCTTTTTATCAAAAAAGTTTAAAAAGTGGTAATATTGGTTTTATGTTATTTGCCTGCTTGATTTGATAATAATACATTCCTCCTTTTTAGGTTCAAGAATTGATTATGTGAGGAAATTTTGATGTGGATTTTTGTTATGAATTGCGTCAAAGGTTGAAAGATATAAATGGGAAAGGTTATTCAGATGTAGTGGTGGTTGAGAAAGTTATGGTGGTTGCAATTAAGACATCAAAAGATATCTCAAGAACAATCTTAGTTTAGGATTTGATTTAAACTATTCAACACAGTTATTGCATTAAGCTTTTGGTGTTCCTTCCTGCTCACTCCTTGAGCAATTTTTTTCATTTCATTTTAGCTTCATCTGTCTCTTTTATTATCTAGTCATATTAAAAATGTTGATTTTAATTATTAAAGTTTTGATTGCATTAATGACATTTATTCCATTTTGCAAAGTTTAATTTAATGTGAATTATCATATTTTAATTGCTCTGAGCATGCAATATTTCATTTAAATCTTAAACTCAAATTCGATGTATGATGCAGGATTATCCAAAAAGGTTGCCCCTCTCAGTAGGGTTTGGATTTATAGTAAATATTTTTAGCTACTCATTCCTTATTTTATTCTCCTTGGGATAGAATTAGGTCTCTAAATATAGTTAGTCTTTTATTCTTCAATAATAACAAGTTAGTTCATGATGTTGTGAAAGCATCTTTTATAATGTTGTTATTATTATTCTAATGTCTACTCAACGTATAACCAATTTTTATATGTGCGTATAAGTAATGGATACATGGCTAGCTTATACAACCTTGAGGAATAAAAGATGTTGTAAAGGTAATGTATTCTTGGTGATCATAAATTATGTTTTTATTAATTTTGTAAGTAACATAAATCTAGACAACATGCATACAGTGATTGGGTCTTTAAAGTCTAGGGATAGAAAATGTTAATAGTTATTATTTTCTTGAGTTGTAGGATTTATTTTATCGTAGTATTTACATTATATTGATCAGACCAATTTATAATTCAAATTGTTTTCTATAGTTAGAGCTTTTGGTGAGTTTGAGTTTCCTTTAAAATTGGACAATAATAATGAGGGATTAACTTTGATTGTTTAGCATCTCTTCTACTTGAAGCACTATTTATAAGTCATCACAACTTTAAAATTTCAATATTCTTGGACATTTTATAATACATTATTCTATTAAATGGGGACTTTTCTAATTGGTTATGAGTTTAGATAGGAGACTTTATTGATTCTTTTTTATTTGATTTATTTTAATAAAGGTACCTAAAACAAATCCATATCATAGTGCAACTTTTGGTGAAATAACTATCTATCATGCAAATAGCCTCATTCTCAGGAAGGTATCTTTGCTATTTTTTATTTTTCAAGTACATGGACCTCTTTCTACATCACTAAATTTATGTTTCTCTTTCTATTATCTCACTCAATTGTTTTTTTTAGATTGGTGTACAAGTGGATGATCCACTTCAACAAATATTTAATGGCCAAGAGGTGGAAGTATATGTATGATACATTTATTAACAACAAATCAAGATAACAATTGAATAGCACACCAAAGGGTTGACTCATCTCTTGAACTTATTTCCCTCTGCAAATATTTGTAGATAATTATATATGAATTATATAAATAATAACTTGAAATTCTAGTTATTGTTCTGTGATTTTTGGATGATGGAAAAATAAATGTTTATTATTATTTTATATTTAATAAATATATAAACTCTTATTATTTTATGTTTCCTAAATACAAGATTTATATAATCATTTGAATTACTATTATATAAATTAGCTTATAATACTTTTATATGTTATTCAATTGTTGCTTTGCACAGACTTTAGCCTTAATTAAATTTAAAGTGTTGGATGTTGATAGTGAGGATACAACTAAGTACTAATAGTGTTTACAGAAGTCGAGTTAAATTATGAATTGTTGAAATGGATGTCCGGAAATGCAATATATTGCATTAACTGACCTTATTAATATATTCAGTGAAGTTCTTTTATGAAATATCTCTAAAAAATTTTCTCCCAAATTATAGTAAAAACTTTACTATCACTAATTCACAAAAATTCATTAAAATAAACTATTAAGTTCATCGTGCAATGCACAAGTATTGGCCTAGTTTGTATATATAGAAAAAGATTCTTCTCTATTTGGATTAAGGGAATGAGATTATATTTTTGCTATTATCCTCTTTAAAGATATAGTCAGAAATTTCGTTAAAAATTATTCTTCCAATGAGCAAATTGAAATAATTTTAAAAATAGTATTCAATTGATGACTCAAAATTTAGAATAAAACTAATGGTTTTCCCATTATAAAAAGAAAAAATTGATATAACTTTAATATAAGTTATTGATATGGTGTGTGCGTGACACACACACCATATCAATAAATGACATTAAAATTATATAAATTCTTTTCTTTTTATAATTAGAAAACTATTAGTTTTATTTTGAATTTTGAATTTGCTCATTCAACTTTAAAAATTGTAATTTTATTTGAAAAATCTAATTATATTTTAATAATTATTTTTAGATCCCTATAAAATAAATTTGACACTTGTTAAATTCACTATCATTTTTTCTTACAAGAAAAAATAAAATATAAAAAATAATTTTAAATTCTAATTTTGACACTCTCAACATAAATTTAAAAATTAATTTTAAAATAATTTTTAGAAAATTTTAACCTTTTTATTAAAAAACCTTAAATTCTAACCACTTTAAAACTTACTTATAAACTTTCAACCATATTATTTAAATATTTTTTCAATAGGGGTCAAACAAAAAAGGTGTCAAATGAAAAGAAAAAAAAAAAAAAAAAGAAGCTCTTGAGATAGTAAAAATATTATCAACAATAAATAAAATATTTGATTTTTCTGAAAATATAAAAAATAAAAATAAAAATTTTATTATTATTATTATTAATTTTTTATTATGATAGTTAAAAGTACTAATATTTTTCATTGATACATAAAAAATTTAAAATTTCATGTGAAAATTTAGTAACTAATTTTAAAATTTATTTCATATTCAATAAATCAACATATAATTTATTTTAAAATCAACAAAATTTTAAATTATTGAATAAAATTTGGTAAACGATTCTATGAACCCAACCATAATAATAATAAAAAAACGTGGACAACTTGAACTCTTAAGGTTTGAATTTCTAATTCAAGAGTACGTTTTTTTTTTTTCGGAACTGGTTTGAACAAATGACTTGAGTGGAATATTAGAGGCAATTTTTGACACCGACAAAGAAAATTTAACAAAGAAAAAGAATATATTATATTTCAAATCTTATATATATATATATATATATATATATATATATATATATGCACGCGATATTCGGTATCCTGTAAAATCTGAAGTCACGGCCTAAATCCATGAGTCATGACCGGCGCTAAGATAAGAATTCACGAGAATCCAGAAACCGTAGCAAGACTTAAAAAAATACACAATAAAATATAACCATAAATATACTCAAAATTAAAAATTTTAATAATAGAAAAGAATCTTTTATAAATAATATCTTAATAAAAATATTTTATAATATTCAAAATACATAACCACCAATAATGACAATCAGAGAATTCAACAAATATGTAATACCATTGCATCGTCTAGCAATATAAGGAAAAAGTAATTTAAAATTTATATAAGTCAGCTAGAGAGAAAAAGGTTCAACGAAGAGAACTACTATAGGAGGTCTGACGAGAAAGATCATGAAAAATAATTTAAGAGGGTCATACCTCACTGAGTGAATTATTATTATATATATGCATGCAATCTAAGGACATAGATATTCAAACATCAGTATAATAATATTTATATGTTTATATATATTTATTTTATACATACATTTCATACAAATGCTTGAAATCACATTTTTCGATAAATAAATAAATGCAGTAATACTTAGGTTAAGTAACGAAGCAAAATCCGAAAATATTTCGCAATCTCAATCACAGAACCTCATTAGCCAACAAGCTCATTAAGTCCAAAAATATTTCCTTATCCAACTTTGGCAGTGGACTGACCCCGAGTACATAAAAGGGTCAACCAAGGATCCACAGTCTCATTACCGGTATGACTGACCCTGAGTACACTATAGGTTAACTGAGGATCCGCAGTCATACTCTTTTTATCCACAATTCTCAATAACCATTTATCCATATCTCAATTCAATCAAAATTCATAGCCTAGCATCTAGCGTAATATTGCGCAACAGCTCTAGTGTAACCCACTAGGTGACATGTTCTACAACTATTCTCCAAAATATTATTTATCATAAATAAAATAATAAAATTATATATTAAATATGAATAGTATCCAATATATATATATATATATATATATATATATATATATATGCAACATAGCATAATAAAATTTATATTTATTAAAAATTGTGGATGTCAATATTATTTCTACATACAATGCATACATAGAATAATAATTCACAGGTGTACGCTCCTTTAAAATGACTTGACTGGCCCGATCCTATAGGTCTCGATCTCGGCACAGCTATAGAAAAATAATAATAATATAATTAGGATAAAATTCTAATCTTATATATTATAGATTTTTAAGAACAGACTCGATCCAAGACACAACTCTACTAAAAGACTCAAAACCAAACACAGACCCGATGTCACATTTAGGAGAAATCTATCAAAAATTCGGCACAGTCTCCTTTGTAAAACGGACATCCCTCTACTAAAAGTAGAGTCAAACTTGCACAAAAACACACTTCAGGTATCCATAAGTTCAACTTCTCGAATTGAACCCTTGAACTACAATTATTACCCAATCGAGAACCAACATAATCCACTATTAATAAAATAATATAAATTCCAATTATTCACCAAAAATCATATTCTTAAATAATATTTTTCTAATAAAATCCATTAGTAGCATAAAATTCCCATTTTTCAATTAAATTAGCATAAATTACAAATAATTATTAAAATTACTTATTAATATCATAAAAATAATAAAATATTCATTTAGGCTTAAAAATAATAAATAAATTTATTTTTCATTTAATTTCCCAAAATAACTATTAAATAATTAAAAATTGGAAAATAATTATAAAAACTATTTTTACACTTTTATTAATAAAAAATAGTATAAAATAGCATAATTAACAATAATTTCAATTAAAATCAAATAAATCACAATTTTCTAATTTTTTTCAAAAATACATAATTTTTAAAAATTCATAATTAAAATTCTATACATAATTTCACAAAACTTCCTTAATAAAGTTTACTCTACATAATTAATAGAATTTAATAAAAATATAAAATTTTCTAGGCTGAAACAATTTGTGAAAAGTAACCCAAACTTGAAAATTTTGAAAAAAATCATAAAAATAATTAAAAATCACCATTAGCTAGATTTCAACCTTAATTACAATTAATCTCAAAGCAACTATATCTAATTAAATCAAATTCAAACTCAATTTTACAAAATATTCAAAATTAACCTAAACACAAATTCACAAAATTGGAGGCGTAATCGGAGTTACCCAAACAAATTGATTAAGGGGAAATGAAGACTGGAGGATAAGCTTCGAATCAAGACTGGTGGCAAGCTTAGAGGTGATCGGAAACATCATCAATAAGCCCAAGGGTAATCCGGTCACCGAGAGGAAGAGAGAAAGGAAGAGAAGGAGTGGTGGCACTGGCGAGGAGAAGGGCAGCCAGTGGCGATGTTGACCAGTGGAGGTCGTGGTGATGTGGCGGTGGCAGGTGGTGGTGACGCTGCTGTGTTGGGTGCGGGAAGGTGCAAGAAAAGAAGGAAGAAAGAAAAAGAAGGAAAGAGAAAAAGAAGCAAAAAAGGATTATATATATATATATATATATATATATATATATATATTTAAATAATATAAAATAATAATAACCTTTAAATTAAAAATAATATTTTAATATTTTTTTTTTAAATTTAAACTTCCCCCAAATTAATTATACACTAAACAATTAGTCAAAAATTTAAATAAAACTATACAAATAATAAAAATTTCATACATAATTAAATAATAATTAACTTTAAATAATCCCACACTTAATTTTAATTAATAAATATTCAGATTATAACATCTGACTAATTTGAATTCGACCTGGATAAGACCTCAAAGGGTGACAAATGTCTCTCTATAAGTATTTAATGCTTCTGCATACACTAAGTTTCGAACTTGATACCTAACTTAAGCGGCATTAGACCCTAATTATTAGACCCAGCACTAATGGGTTAATTATATATATTTTAGGGATTTTTACATCAATGCCCAAAAAAAAAGCCCCACTTACCAAAATGCATCTACTTTTCATTTTTTATGAAAATGCCCCTAAAATCTAAAAATAATTACCTCCGTGTCCTTTAACGTAAACAAAAAAAAGAAAGAAAGAAAGGGATGCAAAAAAAAATAGAGGGGTGTAATATCCCGTGTTTTTAAAATATTTTTACACTGTACCGGGATATGCAGTGTTAATAATTTCTGTATATTATATGATATTTTTATGAGTTGATATGTATTTAAAACCTATTTTAATTACTGTGTATTATTTTCAGTGTTTTACGTAAAATTTTTCCGGGACTTGCATTTTCGGGGAAATTTTCACGTAAACAATGTATTATTAATTATTTTAAATGTATTTTCGGACTTGCATGAACTCATACGTATTTTTAAATTACTAAATAAAGACTATGTGTGTATATATTTATTTAATTAGGGTTTAATATATTACCCTAATATTTTATTATTTGTTTATTCATTTATTGTTATTTAATTATTTTATTTAATATTAAATTATTAAAATTATTTTATTTATTTATTATTATTATTTTAATATTATTTTATTTTTTCTTTTTCTTTTTTTTTTTCTTTTTTCTTTTTCTTTTCTTTTTCTTTCTTTTCTTTCTTTCTTTTTCTTTTTCTTCTTCTTCTTCTTTCCTCCTACGCGCCCGACCACCACCCACCTCACTCCCCCACCGTCTGCAACTCCGGTCACCTACCGTCGGTGTGCCTCCCGGCTTGCCACCGCCATTCCCAGCCGTCCCCCGCCGCCAGCAGCTCCCTTCCTCGGCACCGGCAGCTCCATTTTCCATTTTTGGCCGAAAATTGTCCCTTCGCCGTTTCTCCCTCCTCCGGCCACCGTTTTCGACACCGCCGGTCTCTTTCTTCTCCTTGAGCTCCAGTGAGTGTGATTCTAGCTTTGGTTTGAGCTTAAATGGTTTAGAATTGCTTAGGTTTCGAATTTTCAATTTCGGCCTATTAGGGTTTTCGATTTTTTTGAGCTTCGAATTGGATGATTCATGAAAAATCCCTTCACAAATGTTGATCCTAGCTTAATCTACATGTATGAATTTTTGTAGAATTTTTGGAGATTTTTTGGATTTTTGGGTATTTTTGAATATTTTAATATTATTTTCTAATTTTCGGAAATTAATTATTTAAATTATGAAATTGGAGTTTATGGTTAAATTAGGTGTTGAAATGAATTATAGGAATTTATTTGGAATTTTTATGAATTTCTAAATATTTATTTTGAATTATTGAAGTTTATGTAAATTGGGAAAATTAGGTTAAATGTGTTTTTATTTGAAATTAATTGGATAATTGAGTTTAATTATTGATATTATTGATAAATATTTTGAGAAAATTAATTTTGGATAATTGTATGATTTTTGGTGAATTTTTGAAGTAATTTAAGTATATTTATATATATAGGGGTATTTTGATAATTTTACCCAAAATTGGCTAAAAATGTAATTTAATTGGTTTTAATAATTATTTAAGGTATAAAAATGATTTCTACAAAATATTTGGTATTTTTAACTAATTAAAACTATTTTTCGTGAATTATTTTCAATTATATATATAATATACGGTTTTACTAATAAAATGAGTTTTTATCGATTTTTACAGTGTTTTAAGGTTAATTATGTAATTTCTACCTATGAGATGTATTTCTATGTTGTAAGGATATTTTTGGTATTTCTGAATTATTCTGTGTTTGTGGACCCTGGTCGGTGGATTTTAGTCTGGAGTCCGACTGAAGGGTTGTGGATTGTGTTGAGCTTGTATTTCGAAGTGTATTTCTTTGCAGGGTCGGCTCTACTCTTTTGAGTAGAGAGATGTCCATTTTACAGGGGAGGTTCTGTCGAATTTTCGGTAGAATTCTCGTAAAATGTGATGTCCAGTCGAACCCTAATTCTGTTTTCGTATTTAAATACTCTAAATCGAATTCTAGGATTTCTGTTAGGGTTATTCTGATGTCGATTATTTATTTCTTGTTTAGTTGCAACAAAACCGAGGGCTAGTGGTCCAGGCCCGTCGGACCCGTCTCGTGGAGCGCACTAGGTGAGTTACTATACTATATATATATGCTTAGGATGCATGATTTAGAAATGCATGTTTTATGTTGATTAAATATGCATAAATAATTTGATTATTTCTTAAGTTTATATTAAGTATATTTTTGGTTTATTTTTGGTATATAATAAATTATATACATGTTTTATTAATAAAAATATATTTAAAATGTTTTTAAATATATTTTTAGTTTAATTTATGATTTGATTGGATTTATTTGACATATATATACTCGAAATATACCTGGTTTACGTTTGGTATATTTCCGGTATATATATGGTTTATATTGTTATTTCATTTAAATTCATGCATCATTTATTGTAAATGAATGATTTATATTATTATTAATGAAGGATATCAATAGAACGTGCTACCTAGTGGGCAACACTAGGACCGAGTACGTACCGGTACGCCTATAGTATTTAGGCTATAATACTAACTTATTTGTGGATATTGATTTGATGTGGTTATTGTTATGTGTAAGATGTGGTTTGGGGTGTGATTGCTGGAGCTCGGTTGACCAAGTGTCTCGGGGCCAATCACACTGGCAGTTAGACTGCTGGAGCTCGGTTGACTTAGTGTCTCGGGGCCAGTCTACTGTCTAAATGGAATAAGTGGATATATTTGGAAAAAGTGAGCCTGTATGGCTAGAGTGTTGTCTAACACTATTTCCGAGGTTGCGATATTCTAGGGTTCTATGTGATCCTTCATAAAAGATGATTTTCAGATAAAATATATAAAAATGATTTTATTGCATCTGTGTGTAATTGCCTGTATATATATATTAGATATATACTGTTGACTGTATGCATTATCATTTAGTATGTATGTATATATATTATAGTAATTCACTCAGTGAGATCTGACTCCCCTCCGTTGACTATTTTTCAGGAGAGTCAACATCCTCAGACCTCAGTAGCAGGTCGATACGCCGGATTTCTTCCGCCCCGGCTTCTTTATGTAAATTATTTACTTGAGTCTTATTTATTTTATCTAGACACTGCAGTAGTTGTGAATTAAAGTATTGGATTTCATGTATTTTATTTAAAGAGATATTATATTGAAACTGGATTTGTATTAAAGATTATATATCTATGAGATGAGATTTAATTTAAATCCAGTTGATGTGAATAATATTATGATATTATGATTTTTATTCCCGCTGCATATTATATTGTTATTGTTATTATTGCATGTTTATTTTATTTTTTAGGCTTGCTACGGGTTCCGGATTCGAAAGAATTCCCGTTCTCTAGCGTCGGTCATGTCCCCTGTTTTGGGTCGTGACAAGGGGGGGACATGTCTCTTGTAATATCCCGTGTTTTTTTAAAATATTTTTACACTGTACCGGGATATACAGTGTCAATAATTTTTATGCATTATACGATATTTTTATGAGTTGATATGTATTTTAAACCTATTTTGATTACTGTCTATTATTTTCAGTATTTTACGTAAAATTTTCCCGGGACTCTCATTTTCGGGGAAATTTCCACGTAAACAATGTATTATTAATTATTTTAAATGTATTTACGGGTTTGCATGAACTCATACATATTTTTAAATTATTAAATAAAGCCTGTGTGTGTATATTTATTTAATTAGGGTTTATTATTACCCTAATATTTTATTATTTATTTATTATTATTTGATTATTTTATTTATTATTAAATTATTAAAATTTATTATTTTATTATTATTTATTTATTAATATTTAATTATTTTATTTTATTTTATTTTTTTTCTTTTCTTTTTTTTTCTTTTCCTTTTTCTTTCTTTTTCTTTTTCTTTCTCTTTCCTTTTTCTTTCTTTTTCTTTTTCTTCTTCTTCTTCTTTCTTTCCCGCGGGCGCCGGACCACATTCCCCACCGCCGTTTCTCCCTCCTCCGGCCACCGTTTTCGACACCGCCGGTCTCTATCTTCTCCTTGAGCTCCGGTGAGTGTTATTCTAGCTTTGGTTTGAGCTAAAATGGTCTAGAATTGCTTAGGTTTTGATTGGAAGTTTTCGGCCACTTTCGGTTTTTGATTTTTTTGAGCTTCGATTTGGATGATTCATGGAAACTTCCTTCACAAATGTTGTTCCTGGTAGCTTAATCTTCATGTATGAATTTTTGTAGAATTTTTGGAGATTGTTTGGATTTTTGGGTATTTTTGAATATTTTAATATTATTTTCTAATTTTCGGAAATTAATTATTTAAATTATGAAATTGGAGTTTATGGTTAAATTAGGTGTTGAAATGAATTATAGAAATTTATTTGGAATTTTTATGAATTTCTAAGTATTTATTTTTAATTATTGAAGTTTAGGTGATTTTGGAAAATTAGGTTAATTGTGTTTTAAATTGAATTTAATTGGTTAATTAAGTTTAATTATTGATATTATTGATAAATATGTTGAGAAAATTAATTTTGGATAATTGTATGATTTTTGGTGAATTTTTGAAGTAATTTAGGTATATATATATATATAGGGGTATTTTGGTAATTTTACCCTAAATTTTCTAAAAATGTAATTTAATTGGTTTTAATATTTATTTAAGGTACAAAAATGATTTCTACAAAATATTTAGTATTTTTAACTAATTAAAACTATTTTCCGGGAATTATTTTCAATTATATATATAATATACGGTTTTTCTAATAAAATGAGTTTTAATCAATTTTTACAGTGTTTCAAGATTTATTATGTAATTTCTACGTATGAAATGTATTTTTATGATTTAAGGATATTTTTGGTATATTTGAATATATATTCTGTGTTGTGGACCCCGGTCGACAGATTGTAGTCTGGAGTCCGACCGAGGGGTTGTGATTGATTGTGGTGTTTATTTTTGAAGTGTATTTTCTTTGCAGGGTTGGCTCTACTCTTTTGAGTAGAGAGATTTCCGTTTTACAGGGGAGGTTCTGCCGGATTTCCGGTAGAATTCTCGTAAAACGTGATATCCAGTCGAACCCTAATTTCCGATTCTGTGTTGAATACTCTAGATTTAATTCTAGGATTTCTGTTAGGGTTATTCTGATATCGATTAATTATTTCTTGCTTAGTTGCGCCGAGACCGAGGGTTAGTGGATCAGGCCCGTCGGACCTGTCTCGTGGAGCGCATTAGGTGAGTTACTATATTATATATATATGCTTAGGATGCATGATTTAGAAAATGCATGTTTTATTTTGACTAAATATGCATAAATAACATGATTTATATTCAAGTATATTTTTGGTATATAATAAATTATATACATGTTTTATTAATAAAATATATTTAAAATGTTTTTAAATATATTTTTAGTTTAATTCATGATTTGATTGGATTTATTTGACATATATATACTCAAAATATACCTGGTTTATGTTTGGTATATTTTCGGTATATATATGGTTTGTATTGTTATTTCATTTATATTCATGCATCATTTATTTTTGTGAATGAATGTTTTATTATTTATTAATGAAGGATATCAATAGAACGTGCTACCTAGTGGGCAGCACTAGGACCGAGTACGTACCGGTACGCCTATAGCTTTAGGCAATATTACTAACCATTTGTGGATATTGATTGATTGTGATTATTGATATATGTGAGATGTGGTTTGTGGGTGTGATTGCTGGAGCTCGGTTGACCAAGTGTCTCGGGGCCAATCACACTGGCAGTCAGACTGCTGGAGCTCGGTTGACTTAGTGTCTCGGGGCCAGTCTACTATCCATATGGATTAAGTGGATATATTTGGAATCAGTGAGCCTGTATGGCTAGAGTGTTGTTTAACACTATTTTTCTGAGGTTGCGATATTCTAGGGTTCTATGTAATCCTTCATAAAAGTTGATTTTCAGACAAAATATATAAAATGATTTTTCTGCATCTGTATGAACTTGCCTGTATATATACATATTACTCATATACTGTTGACTGTATGCATTATCACTTAGAGTGTATGTATATATATTATAGTAATTCACTCAGTGAGGTCTGACTCCCCTCCGTTGACTATTTTTCAGGAGAGTCAACTTCCTCAGACCTCAGTAGCAGGTCGATACGCCAGATTTCTTCCGCCCCGGCTTCTTTATGTAAATTATATACTTGAGTCTTATTTATTTTATCTAGACACTGCAGTAGTTGTGATTTTCAGTAGTTATGATTTTCAGTAGTTGTGAAATAAAGTATTTGTTTTAAAGAGATGTATTATAGTAAAACTGGATTTGTATAAAGATTATACATTTATGAGATTATATATGTGAATTGATGAGTTTTGAATTGAATCCAGTTGATATGGATGATATTGTAATATTTATGATTTTATTTTCCGCTGCATATTATATTTTTATTGTTATTATTGCATATGTATTTTATTTTTAGGCTTGCTACGGGTTCCGGATTCGAAAGAATTCCCGTTCCCTAGCGCCGGTCATGGTCCCTGTTTTGGGTCGTGACATCTCTCTTCCTTGCCACCATCACCGTCACTGTCACCATCAATCTTGGAAACAGTTCAAGCTCTCTTCCCCACCTCTGCCTCCTCAACCACTGTCATCTTCCTTCACCACCATTACCATGACCTCTTTATTGCCAGCGACTCCTTTCTTTCCTTTTTCATTTTATTTTTAGCTTTTTGTCTTTTAGTTATTTCAATGCGTTGAGATAAAAAAAAAGGTATGTGGGTTTCGTTGATTTTGTCACTATTTTGAAATACCCATGTTTTAGTTATAAATATTTGCTCTTTTTGGTGTTTTTGTTAGAAATCTGCTATGGCCGCCATTGTTCTCGATCTTGAGTGTAGGCCAACGTGATTTACTCTTCATCTTGCTTCCCTATTCTTATTTGTATTGTGGATGTTTGTTAAGTTTTTAGGAGGATCAATTGTCCTCCATAGCTTACTCTCCCTCATTCTTTATCAATTAAGGTTTCTTTTTATGTTGATATGTAGTCATGGAATTGAACAAGCAAATGGACACTATAAATGGAAGCAATCAACAATGGAGCTTTCATCATCACTCTAGCCTTCATAGAGGTCCATGATGCATCATAAACATTTTACCATAAAGAACATTCCAAAGATGAAAGATAAAAACTAATAATAAATAATAAATCAATAAACTAGTTCCCATTTTTTTTTTATCATGTGTCTTACTTCTTTTGATGTCACTCCTTTTAATTGGCCATTATTGTTTGTTGCTTTGTTTTGATTGTGTATGGTTTGATTTCTTTTCTTCTTTGTTTTTAATGTAGCCAATTAAGAAAGAGCGGGTCGGCAACTTGTTTTAGATTAGTAGTAGTTGATGGGAAAGGACAATGGAGGGCATTCATCTTGCTATATGTTTTGCATACCAACAAACAACAAGAACTATAATGCCATATTATTATTATTATTAAAACAAAAAAAAATTAATTCTTAACATTTTGTGTCACATAATGAATATTTTCTCATTGAATAAATTAAATTAGTAATGATTTTTCGATCCCTATTAATTACAATTTATAGCTAAAGATTTGAGTAAATTAGTAATAAATGTTTTGTAATAAATACATAATATTGCTAATGAATGTGTTGTAATAAATACATAATATTGCTGAACAAAACCAAAAATCTCATGTACATTCTTCAACAAAAAAAAACTCTAAATTAGAAAAAATGAATTGGAAACCAAAAATAAATGAAAAGTATACAAAATTATAACATGCTAACATCTTCTAATGCGTCATCAATAAAACCAAATTCAAATAAAATCACAATAATAACTCTCCTTCAATTATGAAATATTTAGACATAAAATAAAGATTGCATAAATACAATAAACATAAAGAAGAAACTTTGTGATATAACTATATTGCCATTAATAAAAATAAAAAAGTATCAGAAACCAAAAAAAAAAAAAACAAAATGATACCAAATTATAATCGTAACATAAAATGGCAGCATCCTCTTATGACTCAACAATACAAAAAAACTTAATCAACATATTCATTTCTTTATATTTTTTCTATTACAATAATTACAACTCGCTTAACTCCAAAAAAAATGTTTAGCTTTAAGTTATAGTATATTTTTCATATATTTTTTGTTTATTTTCACTTTCCTATACAATAACAAAAGGAGACTTTAAGATATAGGTAGGTCTATACTCCCTTTTCTATGGAGGAGGACTTACAAAATCATTTTCAGCATCTTGCAAATACAAAATTAAATCAGAAACCAAAACGCAATAAAAAATAAATTTAAAAAAACTAATAACAATATATACCACATCAACTCCTATCACATTTTGTCCACCAAATCCACCAGAATGAGTAGGAATAGAAACAAAATCAACATTTCAACACCCTATTCAATAAAAAAAAATTCAATTATTACAATGGATAATAGAGTATTTTCCGTTTATAATCAATATATGATTAGTATATAATTAGTATACTAATTTCTTACACCTTTATTAAGCTTCATAAGGAATAATGAACAATACTAAATAATCTCATTATATTTAATTAAATGTATTATTATTATTATTATTATTATTAGTCTCATGATTGCTATGTTAGCGATTTTGTTCATGATGACTTAAATACAAATTTCAAATGCAAGAAAATTGAAATATTTTTTGTTTATTATTTGTATATTTTAGTTTATTTTTTTGTGTATGAAATGAATAACATAATATCAAAAAAACAAATACATAAATATACAAATTTATATTTCTAAATATTTTTCTAGTATTATAAAACAAAAAATTTACATATATGAAAATTTAAGTATTTATTAAAACTAATATGATTTTTATAATTTAAATATGTTAATGATAATCTTTCCTTTTCTCTTTCTCTCTCTCTCTCTCTCTCTCTCTCTCTCTCTCTATATATATATATATATATATATATATATATATATATACCCAAAACAAAAAATAAGAATAAGAAAAAAAATAAAAAAAAAAGGAAAAAATTTTAAAAAATAAAAAATAAGGATAAAATAAAAATAAAAATAAAAAATGAAAAAAGAAGGGGAGAAAAAAATAATGAAGGGAAAGGGATAAAAATAGATGTATTTTAGTAAATAAGTCTAAAAATATAACATTTTGGTAAATTTCTTTATATTTTAATGATGCCATAATTTGACGGACCGTTTGTCGTGACACACAGGACTGCGTGAGATGCTTGTTGGTTGTGCTTAATGTGGGATGCGGGATAGCGAAAAGAGTGTGAGTACGTGCCGAGCAGTCATCCATTCCTTGGATGGGCGCGCTGATTAGGCACCACACTAGTTGGGAGCTGTCCCCCACTCCCCTGATGAGCCCATAGGAGGGTGAAACTAGTGAGCATCGGAGATGGAAAAGGCTTAACCTCGGGTATACGGGAGGCCTGGGGTGCCGCACAGGTGAATGTCCCTGTGCTAAAACTTTGAGCCTGTGACAAATGGCATCAGAGTCAGTTGTGTGCTAGCTGCGAGTTTGCTAAGCACTCTTTACCACTCTGGCAGGTCGATGAAAGGGGTGCTCGCAAGTGGGTCCTCTATAAAGAGATTGAGATAAGGATGAGTAGGCAGGAAGCCGTAGTGAAAGTTCACCAAGCACTCGTATCCGCGCTGGCACACCCTAAGCAGTAGAGGGTAGTTGCAAGTGGATTGCAGCCTTAGTGTAAAAGGGTGAGTAGGCAGGGAATTACGCACAAATCCTGGCCAATTAAAAAGAAAAAGAGGAGGAGTTTTCCTCACGCAATGAGGATGTTGCGAAATCAAATGGGGGAGAATGTCACAGACTATTTATTGTGACACGCAGGACTACGCAAGATGCTTGTTGGTTGTGCTTAATGTGGGATGCGGGATAGCAAAAAGGGTATGAGTACGTGCCGAGCAGCCGTCCATTCCTTGGATGGGCGTGCTGATTAGGCACCACACTGGTCGGGAGTTGTCCCTGCTCCCTTGATGAGCCCATAGGAGGACGAAACCAGTGAGCATCAGAGATGGAAAAGGCTTAACCTCGGGTATGTGGGAGGCCCGAGGTGCCGCACGGTTGAATGTCCTTGCGCTAAAACTCTGAGCCCGTGACAAATGGTATCAGAGTCGGTTGTGTGCTAGCTACGAGTTTGCTAAGCACTCTTTACCATGTTGGCGGGTCGATGAAAAGGGTGCTCACAAGTGGGTCCTCTATAAAGAGATTGAGATGAGGATGAGTAGGCAGGAAGCCGCAGTGAAAGTTCACTAAGCACTCGTATCCGCGCTGGCACACCCTGAGCAGCGGAGGGTAGTTACAAGTGGATCACAACCTCAGTGTAAGACGGCAAGTAGGCAAGGAATTGCACACAAATCCTGGCCAATTAAAAAGAAAAGGGGGAGGAGTCTTCCTCACGCAACGAGGACGTTGCGAAATCAAGTGGGGGAGAATGTCACGGACCATTTGTCATGACCTGTAGGACTGCGCGAGATGCTTACTGTTTATGCTTAATGTGGGATGCAGTATAGCAAAAAGGGTGTGAGTACGTGCCAAACAGCCGTCCATTCCTTAGATGGGCGTGCTGATTAGGCACCACACTGGTCTGGAGCTGTCCCTGCTCCCTTGATGAGCCCATGGGAGGGCGAAACCAGTGAGCATCGGAGATGGAAAAGGCTTAACCTCGGGTACGCAGGAGGCCTAGGGTGCCGCACGGGTGAATGTCCCTGTGCTAAAGTTTTGAGCCTGTGACAAATGAAATGTCATGGACTATTTATTGTGACAGATAGGACTATGCGAGATGCTTGCTGGTTGTGCTTAATGTGGGATGGGGGATAGCAAAAAGGGTGTGAGTACGTGCCAAGCAGCCTTCCATTCCTTGGATGGGCGTGCTGATTAGGTATCACATTGGTCGGGAGCTATCCCCGCTCCTCTGATGAGCCTATGGGAGGGCGAAACCAGTGAGCATCAGAGATGGAAGAGGCTTAACCTTGGGTATGCGAGAGGCTCGGGGTGTCGCACGGGTGAATGTCCCTACGTTAAAACTCTGAGCCCGTGACAAATGGTATCAGAGCCAGTTGTGCGCTAGCTATAAGTTTGCCAAGCGCTTTTTACCATGCTGGCGGGTCGATGAAAAGGGTGCTCACAAGTGGGTCCTCTATAAAGAGATTGAGATGAGGACGAGTAGGCAGGAAGTTGTAGTGAAAGTTCGCCTAGCACTTGTATCTGCGCTGGCACACCCTGAACAACGGAGGGTAATTGCAAGTGGATCGCAGCCTCAGTGTAAGAGGGCGAGTAGGCAGGGAATTGCACACAAATCCTGGCCAATTAAAAAGAAAAGGGGGAGGAGTCTTCCTCATGTAATGAGGACGTTGCGAAATCAAGTAGGAGAGAATGTCACGGATCATTTGTTATGACACGCAGGACTGCGCAAGATACTTACTGGTTGTGCTTAATGTGGGATGCAGGATAGCGAAAAGGGTGTGAGCATGTGTTGAGCAGTTGTCCATTCTGAATGTACTGATTAGGCACCACACTGGTCGGGACCTGTCCCTACTCCCCTGATGAGCCTATGGGAGGACAAAATCAGTAAGTATCGAAGATGGAAAAGGTTTAACCTCGGATATGCGAGAGGCCCAAAGTACTGCACGAATGAATGTCCCTACGCTAAAACTTTGAGTCCGTGACAATAAGTTGTAAATAATCTAATTCTTTTCTTTGTTGTTGTTGTCGTTTTGTTTTTCTTTTCCCCTTCCATTGCCTTCAAGGCAATGAAAAGTCTTTGAAAATTATTTTCTAACAAAATTATCCTATAAGACTTGTAAAAGTCTTTGGATACACTTTCCTCCTAACAAGTTAAAGACATTTAAAGCATACCGTAAAAAGGAAAGCCATGGGAAATTTCTATTATTTTTATTTAATAATTACATTTATAATATATAATTTATTAACTGAATATAAAATTTTAAATATATATTAAATATTCAATAATGAATATAATATTTTAAAAGTATAAAAAAAATTTAAATATATTATAGTTAATAGTTAGATTTGCATCACATATGTATATATTATATTTTTATTAAGTATGTGTAAAATATTTGATATATAGTTTAGAAATAAATATATTTTTTAATTTTTAGTAATTGGTTAAAAATTTGAAGTTCTGATAACTCATTTTAATCAGAAAAATATTATAAATTAAATATAATAAAATCTGGGTATCATATATTAATTTCTTAGAAAAATTAGTGGTGATTAGCTGGTAAATTTTGGCTTATTGGAGGGCAGACTCAGTCGTTGCTGTTGACCTGTCGTTTGTATATAAATGATGGGGACGTAATGAAAATACATTATGGAATCTTTGAAAGTAGACACTCGTATCACTATCATTTAAATGTATGATAGGCCACTGACAACGGTCCAGTTGGTCCTAAAAAGATTTGACTGTTCTCTTCTTCTAATTTATTTTGCATATATGAAAAGAATTACAGGAAAAAATTTCCAATGAGCTGTAAATATTGTCGTTTTTTCTTTTATTCAATAAATATAGATTTTTCAAACTTAATTCTTATTTTTTAGTTTATTTTTACATGGACATAATTTCCATTAAGCTGTAAATATCGTCGTCTTTTTTTCTTTTTTTTTTTAATAAATATAGATTTTTTCAAATCTGATTTTTATTTTTTAAATTGTTTTTAGGTTGTATGGAATTTTTCTTCAGGAATATACTGATGTTTTTTTTTTTTTTTTTTTTTACGTTTTCCATGCCTTGCGGTTGCTTATGATGGAACCTGCTCTATATATGTTAATAAAATAAGATCAGAGTCCAAATTACAAGAAAAAAATAATGTGAAATACTATATTTTTATGGAATAAAAAGAATAATTAATTTAAGTATTTGTAGGAGGCAAAACTCCTAATGAAAGTTTCAATATGGAAAGTCTGTCAAAAAATAAGGTCATAAAAGTAAATGAGATTATGAAAGCTTCCTGCCAATGTTGTATATTGAAATTATGAATTTTTTTTAACAATTATTTTTTAATAATTATATAAAGTAATTAATTTTTAACATTATAAAAAAATTTTTTTATATCTTTTACCATTTAAAATATTCATAAATTACTATTGAAAAATTGAACTTAAATCACGTGATTCAATATATTTCATATTTTTCCATAATTGACTTCATATTTATTACAAGCCAGCTTAATTAGTCAAACTCTAAGTTGTAAAACACTTAATACATGACATTGATGGACTTTGGGGAAAACATCCAAAGTGGGCAATTTTTTTCAAGTTTTGTAATTTTTTTTTATAAAGCACTAATATTCAGATTTTATTGATTTTTTTATTAATCTATTTTAGCCCGGATGTAACGATATCATGAACTAATTTAACATCAATTTCCTAGTCTGTCACTGCATGTAATCCAATTCAAATCAAAGGGGAGAAACTGTCATTATAAATAATGTAAATGCAGGTAACTTTTTTCTCTAAAAATATTTTGATGTGTATCATAATAAGTAATAAAATTAGACGAAAATAAAAATAGATAAAGAATTGTGTTGCTGTATAATGACCATTATGTCCCTAGTTTAAAATTATTTTTTTCATTAGATTATTAAAAAAAAATTTACAAGTTGAGGTGTTTAAATTTTTGCATAGTGTGTATAAATTAAATTTTAGATTAAAAAAAAATTTAAAAAAATTGAAAGGGGAAAATTGGAATTGTTGCTACCCGTAGCGACCTCCATGCCATCCAATAATAAAAATATACATAGAGTTTAGTACTATTCTGAAACACCGGTGAAAGAAAAATGGCTTCAACTGTTTTGCTGGTTCTTTTTACTCTCATCATCACTGTTAGAGCGCAACAAGGAATCTCCAGAATTGGCCTGGGATCCTCTCTTTCTCCCACAGGCAATTCATCCTGGCTCTCACCTTCTGGCCTATTTGCCTTCGGATTCTACCCCGAAGGCAGTGGTTTCCGCATTGGTACATGGTTTGCTGGAATTCCACATGAGAAGACTGTTACATGGACGGCAAATAGAGATACTCTGCCGGTTTTCAGTGATGCAACGTTGGTATTAACTGGTGATGGCAGGCTTGTATTGCAACTCGCTGGAGTTCAAGAAATAATACCCATTTCAAATGCATCAACCAATGCATCCTTTGCTTCCATCCTAGATTCTGGCAACTTAGTGCTTTACAATGCCGATTCAAGAATCATATGGCAAAGTTTTGATCATCCAACAGATACTCTTTTGCCAGGCCAGCTACTAGGGGCTGGAAATGAGCTTGTTTCTAGCATTTCAGAACGCAATCACTCGGAAGGGCGCCACCGGCTTGTTATGCAGCATGATGGGAACCTTGTTATGTATCCAGTAGATACTCCAAACGCTCCTGATTATGCTTATTGGGGTGCAAGTACTAACTTTCTTGGAGACAATGCCACATTAACGCTAAGTGAAAATGGCCGCATGTTTATGCTCAATTCTAATGGCTCTGATGCAAAGAACCTTACCAATGGAGGACTTCCTTCCGACGGGAAGACATACCGCTTGACAATTGATGCAGATGGGATTCTCCGCTTGTATTCTTATATCTTGGATCAGACAGGTAATTGGTCAATAGAATGGTCAGAGCCGAGGAACAGGTGTGATCCTAAAGCAATATGCGGTGTTAATTCATATTGTGTTCTTGTGGATGAAGAACCTGATTGCCGATGCCCCCCTGGTTTTGTGTACGTCGATCCGGAGCAGAAAGGTATGGGATGCAACATAAATTTTCGCGCAGAGAGTTGTGTTTTAGATAATGAAAATATGAAGTATGAAATTTCTGAATTAGAAAGCGTAGAGTGGGAAGTTGATGCTTATTCCGTTTTATCCTTAGCGAGTAAAGAAGATTGCAACCAGAATTGTTTAGGAGACTGCAACTGTGAAGCAGCTCTGTTTCAAGACCAAAAATGCAGAAAGCAAGGGCTTCCATTGCGATATAGTAAAAGAGTTATTGGTGGGTCGACTGTAGCTTTGATCAAAGTAGGCATTGGACGCTCAAAATACATTACTGAGGAGGGTGAGCGATCTACAATCTTTATCACAGGTGTTGCTTGTCTAACTTTTGGTGTCCTTGTCCTGGCACTATCTTGTGTTCTGATTTTGAGACACCGAGTTTCAACATATAAAGGTCTATCCAACGAAGGAGATATAGGATTGGTTGAAGATGTCACTTTGAGATCATTTACATATCAAGAACTTGAAAGAGCAACTAACGGGTTCAACGAGAGATTAGGAAGGGGAGCTTTTGGGACGGTGTTTAAGGGATCCTTATGGAATGGGCAGAGTCGAACCGAGATTGCAGTGAAGAAATTGGAGAAACTGGTCGACGAAGGAGAAGTGGAATTCATGAATGAGATGAGATCAATTGGAAGAACTCACCATAGAAATCTTGTTCGCTTACTCGGTTACTGCCAAGAAAATAACAACAGACTCCTGGTTTATGAGTACATGAGAAACGGGTCACTTTCAGAATATCTGCTAAAATCCAAAACAAAGCCTAATTTTGGAGACAGAATCCGAATTGCTTTAGAGATAGCTAGAGGCATACTTTATCTCCACGATGAATGCGAGACTCAGATCATCCACTGTGATATAAATCCCAGGAACATATTAATGGACGAACATGGGCATGCGAAGATTTCTGACTTCGGACTGGCAAAGTTGTTAATGCCAGACCAGAGCAGGACAACAACTGGGATCAAAGGAACGAGGGGATATGTTGCTCCAGAATGGCATAGAAACCAACCAATTACAGTGAAAGCAGATGTCTACAGCTTTGGAATTGTTTTTTTAGAGATCATATGTTGTCGTCGGAGTGTGAGTAGTGGTGTTCCAGAAAATGAAGCTATTCTTTCAGAATGGGTGGAGAACTGTTTTGAGGCAAATGAACTGCATAAATTGGTGAGTGTAGAAGAAGTAGATGAGCAAACATTGCAGAAAATGATTAGTATTGGACTTTGGTGTATCCAGGATGAGCCATCACTTCGTCCTTCAATGAAGAAGGTGGTTTTCATGCTGGAAGGTACCACACTAGTACCTATTCCCCCCAGCCCAGCTTCAAACACCAGTGAACTGGCTGAACTCTAGTTACATGCATGGCTTCCACATTTTTTTCCCCTTATGTTCTATGGTTTTCCCTTATGTTGCTCGCGAAGCTTGGCCCCGATGGCCATGCTGGTGTCTGCTCCTCCCTCTTTGATGTAATTTTATAAGAATTATTATATTAATTTAAATAAATAAATAATTAAAATCAAAATTAATAAATTTTATGAAAATAGAAAAAATATATAATTTATTTCAAAAGTAGATATTTTTATAAATTAATAAATAAAAAATAGAGCATATAATTTGTTTGAAAGTATTTTTTTTACAGGAAAAGTAGTATAATTATTATTTTTAGATATTTTTATAAAATTTAACAAAAAAGAGTTAAAATTAAATTAATTAATATTTATCATTGAATTATTAGTTGAACCTTAAAAATTACATTTAATTAATTTTTATGTAAATAAAAGTATTAATATTAAATATATTGAAGAAATAAAGTGTCATAGTTCAAATAAAAAAATTATTTAAATTGTAATAAATAATAAGTTTAATGGGGTTGTAATATTTAAATTGTTATATAAAGAAAATATAACTTTTATTATTTTTAAATTTTTTATTAACAAATAACTAATAATTTTTTATTATCTTATGATTAATTATGATTATAATATTTTTTTAATATGAAATCAGATCTAAAATTGAGAAAAATTAATTATAAAAAATATTAAAATAATATCATATAATTACCAAATTGTAATAAGTTATAACTATATTAAGTGAATATTAAATTGTTATATAAATAAATAACATGGTTATTATTTTTTAAATTTTTTTTTGAATGGAAATGGAAGTTTTGTTGATCGAAATTCAATAATAATAATAATAATAATAATAATAATAATAATAATAATATATTTATTTATTTATTTATTATATATCACAAGTCAAATAAAATTTTTGTTTATATGTGAAACACGTGATTGTTTATTAGTATATATAAATGTATGAAGAGGAACATAAGAAATTATAAAAAATATTCACTCATTATTTTATAACAATTGGATAATTTAGTCATTTACTAACAAAAAAAATTAATTACTTAAAATATAACTTTAATTTAATTGGAAGTCTATTTCAAATTTCAATTAGGTTCTAGTCTATTTCCTTTATTAATTAGGTTAACTTCTATTTATCTCTAATAAAAATTAAATTTATTAAAATATAATTATAATTTAATTGAAATTATGTTTCTATTTTAATTAAATTAACTTCTATCTTACTTCTAACAAAAATTTCAATTTAATTGAAAATATATTTTCTATTTTTATTAGGTTATCTTTTATTTTATTTGTAATAAAAATTAAATTAATTAAAATATAATTCTAATATAATTGAAAATATGTTTCCTATTTTAATTAGATTAAATTCTATTTTATCTCTAACAAAATTAAATTAAATGAATTAAAATGTAATTGTAATTTAATTGAAAATATATTTCTTATTCTAATTAGGTTAACTGTTATTTTATTTTTAATAAAAAAATGAAATTAATTAACATATAATTTTATTTAATTGAATGTATATTTCCTATTTTAATTATATTAACTTTTATTTTATCTCTAATAAAATAAAATAAATTAAAATTTTAATAGCAATATATATATATATATATATATATATATATATATATATATATATATATATATTTAATTAGTTCTACTTATATATTTCTATTTTAATTAGTTTTACTTATATTTTATCTAAATATAAATTACAACCTGTATTTTTATTTATTAATTTAAAAGGGGAATTGTTAAGTTTTAAATATTATTTTATTCAATTAATGTTAAATGAGTATTTTTAATAAAATTTATTATTAAGAGTATTTTAATAAAATTATTAATTTAATGCATATTATATATATGAATTTATTTGAGTGATATATATATATATATATATATATATATATATATATATATATATATATATATATATATATATATATATATAATAAAAGTAAAAGTTAAAAAATAAGAAAATAAACATGGCTGCTGCCACTTTTTTTTCTTCTTCCTATTCTTTTATTTTATTTTCTTTTATTTTTCTTTTTCTTCCCTTCCATCGACACCACTACCAACCACTACCACCATCACTACGCCGGTCAGCCACCATGCCGCCACCACCACCCAACGATGTTGACAACAGCTAGCCTCGATGCCGGACCAGTTCTCTTCTTCCTCTCTTTCCTCCTTTTCTCTTCTTCCTTGCCGATTTGCTTTGGAGGTCACCGACGAAGATTCCGGCAACCCTTAGACGTGCCGCCAGTCTTGATCGAATCCTGATGTCTTGGACTTCCTTTCCCCTAACTCAATTCATCTAGGAGTCCCCTAACTCAATTCATCTAGGCAACTCCGGTAACAACTCAATTTTGAAAAATTATTTTTAGGTTAATTTTTTATTATTTGTTTAATTGAGCTTGAATTTGATTTAATTAGATATAGTTGCTTTGAGATAAATTATAATTGAGGTTGTGATCTTACCAAATGTGGTTTTTAATTATTTTTATGATTTTTTCGAATTTTTTGGGCATTCGGTTACTATTCTAGCCTGAAAAATTTTATATTTTTAATAAATTCTATTAATTATATATATTAAACTTTGTTGAGGAAGTTTTATGAAATTATGCATGGAAATTTAAATATGAATTTTTAAAGATTATGTATAAATATGTATTTTTGGAAAAATATTACAACTTGGTGAATTATTTGATTTTAATTAAAATTGTTGTTAACTATTCTATTTTAGACTATTTTGATTAATAAAAGTGTAAAAATAATTTTTATAATTATTTTCCAATTATTAATTATTTAGTAGTTATTTTGGGAAATATGTGAAAAATAAATTTATTTATTATTTTTGAGCCTAAATGAGCATTTTATTATTTTTATGATAATAATAAGTGATTTTAATAATTATTTACAATTTATGCTAATTTATTTGAAAAATGTAAATTTTATGCTATTAATGGATTTTATTAGCAATATGTCATTTAATAATTAGAATTTTATTATTTATTTGGAAAATAAATTTCTTTAATATTTTTATGATATATTTTAGTGATTTGAGAGTATTTTTGAAGTGTGTTTTCATGAAGGAATAACTCTTCTTTTAGTGGAGAGATATCTGTTTTACAAAAGGGACTTTGACGAATTTTCAGTAAATTTTCTCATAAAATGTGATGTCAGGTCTGTGTTTAGTTTTGAGATTATTCGATTCGAGTCTTAGATCGAGTTTGTTCTTAGAAATCTAGAATATATAAGGTTAGAATTTTTATCCTAATTATTTATTTATTATTTTTCCTATAGTCGTGCCGAGATCAAGGCCTACAGGATAAGGCCAGTCGAGTCATCCTAGAGGAGCATATTCCACCAGTGAGTTATTCTTATATGTATTCATTTCAGGTAGAATTTTTATTATTGGCATCCATATTTTCTTTATAAATGTGAATTTATTTAAGCTATGTTGCATTAAATATTAATTATTATTGTTATTATATATATGTTTGTATATATATAAAGGTGAATATTTAATTGTATAATTTGGATGCTATTCATATTTAATATTATTTTATTATTTTATTTTTGATATGATGTTTTAGAGGATGGTAGTTGTTATGACTTGTGTTTTTAAATTATTAAATATATTTAAGATATGCAGTGTTAATAAAATTTAAAAAATTTATTTATTTATTTTCATTATTTGTGATTATTAATTGTCATTTTATGTTAAAGTATATATTTTATGTAAATATGTATTTTAGAAGTTATTAATTTAATATTAGGGTTTATACTATTAATGTTATTTTTGAAACGTATTATTTTAATGATATTATTTTAAGTACTGATATTATTTAATTAATTGACAAGATTTTGAGTATTATTTTTATTATTTAATTATTCCATAAATATTGTTTATTTTTATCATTTTTATCATTATTTTTTAAGGTTATTTTATCTATTATTGTGATGAATTAATAGGGTTTGTGTAATTATTTATATGTGTATATATATGGTTAAATATGTGTGTATAATTGTATATGTATGTGTGTATATTATATATTATATAGAGTGTATTTTATATAAATGTAGACTAAGTTATATTTTGACCACATGTTTTTAATGAAACTTTATATTATAATATTATAATATATACATATACACACATACAAACAAAACACACAAACCCATACTCACAAATCAACACATACATGTGCACACATATACATACACACAAACACTTAAACACAAAACAAAACACACAAACATATACCCATAAACACATACACACGCATAAATATATAAACACATACATTGCACACACACACTATAACAAAAAACCACTCGAAGCCAAGCCTTCCTCCTCCGCTCATTGTCGCCTCCTCCTCCTCCTCTGGCCACCTCTTCATGCGTTTCCGGTGTCTATAAGCTCCTCTAGCTCCGATGATCTTGAATCTAAGATTGGTTTTAGCTCTAACTTGTTTATTTGTAAGTTTTCTTGATTTTTAGTTTTAAGCTTTAGGGTTTTCTAATTTTTTTAGGTTGATCTTGAATGATTCGGTTAATCTTCCTTCACAAATGTTGTTCCTAGATGTTGAATCTATATGAAAATATTTTTTTTTATTTTTAGAATTTATTTGAATTTTTGTTTTTTTTTAATTTTTTTATTATTATTTAATGAATTTTAGTAAATAAATTATTTAAATGATGAATTTGGTTAAATTATTATCATTATAATTTTTTTTATTAATTTTAGTGTTGAGAAATTAATTTTTGAGAATTTTATATAATTTTTAGGAATATTTTTATATTATGTAAATATTGGAAAATTAGGTTAAAATTTAATTTTTGTTGAAATAAATGTTTAATTATATGTTTTAGGTGATATTATAATATTATTTGTTGATAAAATAATTTTTATGATTTATATAATTTTTGTGGAATATTAAATATATTATGTATATTTTGAATAATTGGGTTAATAGTGTAATTTGTGATAATTATAGTTAAATAATATGTTTTAAATGGTCTTAGAATTATTTGAGGTATTAAAATGATTTTTACAAATTATTTACTATTTTTAACTAATTAATACTAATTTTTTAAAATTATTTTCAAATAATATATTATTTATTATTTTCGTGGTAAAATGGGTTTTTATAACTTTTTATTATATATTTGGGTTATTTAAGTTATTTGGATTTATAAAATGAATTTTTATGATTTTATGTGTAATTATTGGAAATTTTGATTTTTAATAATATTATATTATTATTTGAGATTTTTAATTAATTATTGTGAAAATAATTATTTTTGGTATTTTGTTGTTTAATATATTATATTTCAATATTTTGAGGATATTTGTGGAATTTATTAATTTTTAAAATATTTATTGTTTTAAATGCGTTTTTGGTGGATTTGTGAACCCCGGTTGGAAAATTGTGTAGTTTGGGATCCCAATCAAGGGTGTTGAATATTCCAGTTTTAAAAGTGTGTTTTCTTGCAGGACCAGCTCTACTTTTTAATAGAGAGATGTCCATTTTACAAAAGAGGTTTTGCCAAATTTTTGATAGAATTCTCATAAAATGTGACGTCAGGTCAATCTTGAAATTCCATGTTTTTGTCTGAGTTTTTATATTCCTAGATCGAGTCTCTTTAGAAGTATAAATTAGATTTATTCTAATTGGTTATAGTTATTTTATTTTCTAGTTACGCCAAGACTGAGGCCTAATGGATCGGGCTAGTTGAGCCAATCTCGAGGAGCGCAGCATTATGAGTTATTATATATATATATATATATATATATATATATATATATATATATGCTTTGCATTAGAACACATGGTTTTAGGGTTTTATATTTTTAATATATGTTTTAAATGATTTAATTCATTAAATTATTTAATATACTTTTGGCTTATTTTTAATTTATTTCGATAAATATATGCTTGCATATTTTTAATATACATGTAGTATATCTTTGATATATTTAGAGTTTATTTTGATACATGCATGTTATATAATTTGATACGTTTTTAGTATACGTTCGGTATATTTTCAATATATTCTTGTATATTATATGCTACGTTATTTTAATTAAGCATTTTATTATTTTCTGTGAATATACATAATTTTTAATTGAAGGATATCGATAGAAAGTACTACCTAGTGGGCAGCACTAGGATCAAGTAGTTACTGGTGTGATAGATTATAGGGTTGAATTACTAACTTATTTGAGGTATCATTTGATTGATTATTTATTGAGATTGATGTGGTTGAGGAGTGTGATTGTGGGAGCTCAGTTGACCTAGTGTCTCGAGGCCAATCACACTGACAGTCAGACTATTGGAGCTCGATTGACTTAGTGTCTTGGGGTCAGTCTACTATCCAAAATGAAATAAGTGATTTAATTGGAATTAAGTGAGCATGTATGGCTAGATATATATTTTTAATTGAGGTTGCGATTTAATTAGGGTTCTATTGATCCTTCATAAATAATTAAATATTTTTCTGCATATATATAAAGTGATTTCAGCATCTGTGTGTGTATGCCTGTATATATATTTATTATATATACTGATGACTGATTGCATTTGATATTAGGATGTATGTATATATACTATAATAATTCACTCAGTGAGGTCTGACTTCCCTCAGTTGTTGATTTTTTAGGAGAATCTTCCTCCTCAGACCTCAATAGTAGACCTATCCATCAAACTTCTTCCGCTTCGGCTAGCTTATGTAAATTATTTACTTGGTCTTTATTGTACTTTAGAAAACTGCAATAGTCATATTTTGTATCAGCAGTGGTTATAGTTTACATCAGTTGCATGTATATTTTATTAGAGGCTTGTCTCTGAATATTGTGTAAATATTTTATGATATGATATGACAGAAGGATTTATTTTTACATATTGATTTATGATTTTATTTTTGTCGTTATTTATATTCATTTATTTTATTTCATTGCATGCTTTTATTCTTTTAAGGCTTGCTACGGGTTCCGGATTCGAAAGAATTCTCATTCCCTAGTGCCAGTCATGACTCTCAGTTTGGGTCGTGACAGTAGTAGAACGTGCCACCTAGTGCGCCATACTAGGACTATTACACATTAGTATGCTAGATGCTAGGCTATAAATTTTTATTGATATGAGATATGATTAAATTGATTATTGAGATTTGTGGTTAGAGAGTGGTATGATTGTGGAAGCTTGGCTAACCTAATGTCTCTGGGCCATTTATACCGGCAATGAAACTGCAGGAGCTCAATTGACTCAGTGTCTTAAGGCAAGTCCACTGTTAGAATTTGAGAAGAGAAATATTTTTGGATTTAGTGAACCTAATGGCTAGTGCGGTTCAATGTTTAAGGTTGAGGAATATTTTAAGGTTCTACTTCGATCCTCCACTTAATTTCTATTAGTGTGCTGACATGAAAATTGTTTTTAATTATTTACTTAAAATACGTGTATAAATTATATAAATATAAATACAAATATATAAGTATTATATTGATGCTTGATTGCTTGTATGCTTAGGTTGCATGTATATATATAATAACAATTCATTCAGTAAGGTCTAACCCCCCTCAATTATTTTTCAGGATCCTTTTCATCAGACTTCTTGTAGTAGTCCTCTTCGCTGGACTCTTTCTTCACCGGTTGACTTATGTAAATTTTGAACTATTACTCTTGGTATTATTAGACACTGCAGTAGTAGTATATCTTGTTGCAGTATTTTATATTATTATTGACTGAGACTTTGTATTTGAATATTTCTATGAAAATATTTTATTATGATATATAAATGGAGATAACTTTTTGATTTAAAAAGTTATAAATTTTGAGGTATATTTTTGTTATGTTTTGTATGAATTTTATATTTTTAGGCTTGCTATGGGTTTTAAACATCGGTCATGACTCTTGGATTTGGGTCATGAAAAAGTTAGTATCGGAGCTTAGGTTTAGTATGGTTGGACCAAGGTTGTTAGAGTCTGAGTTTTCTTTGAAACTACTGCAACAATTAGGTTCGATTATGTCTTTGAAAGTCTTCCTTGCTTTAGAATTCCGCAAAACTGTTAGAATGTTTGTTTTTGATAAATAGTGTTTATTTATATTCTTTCAAAATGAAGAGGAGAGCACAAACTGCTGCTCCATTGGTTGATGAGGCCGAGGATGAGGAGTCCTACCAGGATGAAATTCTACCTCTTGAGTTGCCAGTTAGGCATAAGGGTAAAGGTAGAGGTAGAGTAAGACCTAGAGGAACGGCATGTCACCGTAGACAGAGAGAGTTATAGGATGAGGAACCTGCATGCCAGAATTTTGAGGGAGATGCTTTTGCACCAGAGGTTCAGCAGGGTGCAACAACTATACCCCAAGCCATACCACCTTTGTAGCCTCTTTATCAGTATGGAGTTCAGGGTATGTTAGACCTAGAGGCAGCTTTATTTTATGCTAAAGTCAGTAGGATTTCCTTTGATGGGACTTTAGATCTGCTCGATTTTCTTCACTTGAATGAGTTGAGGACTTGAATTGTATATATCGAGTATCAGCAAATTCTGATTGTTGAGTTATCTATTGAGGGGCCAATGTTAGATTAGTTTGTTTAGGTGATCCAGCCCCATATGGCTACACTGATTTGGGCTCAATTCAAAGAGCGATTCATGAGACAATTCTACCTAGAGCTGATGTAGATGAGTTACTTACTCCGACTGACGAATATTTCCAAAGGCGAAAAGTCGGTAGAGGAGTACACTAGAGAGTTTCTTTAGTTGTCCAAATATGTTGAGGACATGATAAGGGATTAGTATTTTGCTATCACTACCTATGTTAATAGATTGGGTTTTGTATTCATTGGGATGCCTATTGCGGGCTTAACTCTTGAGTTAATGATTGAGCTAGTTAAGGAGAATAAGCTTAGGCTTACTAGGCAAGGAGTAATGCTAGATTTCTATCAGATGGGAGGTACCAAAGTAGGAGGATGTCAGGATACTCCATACTCGACATTTCAGATCGGCTCTAGTAGTCAGCCCAGGGGATCTATTCAGCAAGGCCAGAGACCTTAATAGAGAGTTCACAGGAGTAGCAGGCATGGTCGTAGTAGGACCCATAGACCTATCAAATTCGATTCATGTGCTACTAGCAATAGTAGTGGGCAGAGTTTTGGATACCGTAGCACAGGATCTGCAGCCAGTGCGTGCCAGACATGTTAGAGAGTTCATCAAGGACCATATTATATGCCTTGGAGGTGTGTTTTTGATATGGACAAATAGGAAAGTTTGACAAATCTTGCCCCCACTTAGGTTTTCAGCAGTAGTTTCCCCAATCATCTTCAGCTAGTGTAGCTCCAACTTAGTTTTAGCCGCCGCCATTCCAGTACCTGAGTACTTCTAAGTTTGTTGCTTAGCAGGGGCAAGGAAGAGGGGGTAAAGGCAGTGCTAGAGGATTTAGACAAGCTTCTACTAGCCAGCTGTGAGGTAGAGGCTAGGCCAAAGTCTTCACTCTCACGTAACAGGATGCTCAAGCATCCAACATAGTGGTAGCAAGTACACTCATGGTATGTTTTATTAATGCTAAAGTTTTGATTAATTCGGATGCTACCCATTCTTTTATGTCCCTTGTGTTTGCTTCGAAATCAGGTTGGTAAGCTACAAGGATGGAAATTCCTTTATCAGTTTACATCGATGTGGTTCTTCTTAGGTGTCCTGAGTTTCCAGATGTCTTCCTTGATGAATTACCAGGTTTACCACCTCACAGAGTGATAAAATTCTGCATTGATGTGGTCTTAGGCACAGGTCCTATCTCTATGCTACCTTATAGGATGGCTCCTGTGAAGTCAAAAGAGTTAAAGGAACAGTTGCAAGATTTATTAGACAAGGGTTTCATAAGACCCAGTACTTCTCCTTGGGGTGCAATAGTCCTGTTTATGAAGAAGAAGGATGGTATTCTAAGACTGTGCATTGATTACAGAGAATTGAATAAGGTGACTATTAAGAACAAGTATCCTCTTTCGAGGATAGATGATTTGTTCAATCAGTTTCAGGGTGCATAGTTCTTTTCTGAGATCGACTTGAGGTCAAGCTATTATCAATTACGAATCAGTGAAGCTGATGTTCCTAAAATGGCATTCCATACTAAATATGGCCACTATGAGCTTATGGTGATGTCCTTCAGATTAACCAATGAACCAACAACCTTTATAGATCTGATGAATAAAGTATTCATACCATTTGTGGATCAATTTATAGTGGTATTCTTGATGATATACTGGTGTATTCTGAGAGTATGGAAGAGCATGTATATCACTTGAGGACAATGCTACAAACACTAAGGGAATATTAGTTTTATGTTAAGTTCTCAAAGTGTGATTTTTGGCTGGAAAGTGTAGCATTCTGTGGGTATGTAGTGTCTAAGGATGGCATTCAGGTGGATCTATAGAAGATTAAAGTAGTGTTTGAGTGGCCTAGACTGACAACAGTCACTGAGATTCAGAGTTTCTTGGGTTTGGCTGGGTATTATAGGAGGTTTGCCTAGGATTTCTCAAGGATTGTAGCACCTATGACCGGCTTGACTCAGAAGAATATGAAATTTATATGGTCAGACGCATGTGAAAATAGTTTTTAACTATTAAAGGAGAAGTTGACTACAGCTCCAATGTTGCTTTTGCCCGATGGAGTAGACAAGTTCACTGTGTATTATGATGCTTCTAGAGTTGGCCTAGGTTGTGTGTTGATGTAGAATGGAAGGGTAGTGGCTTATGCTTCCATGCAGTTAAAAAAGCACGAGTAGAACTATCCTACTCATGACTTAGAGATGGCCTGTCACGACCCAAAATAGGGGCCATGACCGGCGCTAGGAAACTGGAATTCTTTTGAATCCAGAACCCATAGCAAGCCTTAAAATAAAGTAAAACATGCAATAATCATAATAATAAATAAAATACCCGCACCAAAAATAAAATCATAAATAAAATAAAATAATAATCTGCCAATAAAATTAATTAGACATCTTCATATGATATATAAATAATCCTTTAATACAAATCCAGTTCAAATCTTTAAAATACATAACTCACACAAATATAATACATAAACCCCACAACTGTTTACAACTACTGCAGTGTCTAGATTATAAAATAAACTCAAGTAAGCAGTTTACATAGTGAAGTCGGGGCGGAAGAAATCCGGCGTACGGGTCTGCTACTGAGGTCTGAAGATGATGACTCTCCTGAAAAATAGTCAACAGAGGGGAGTCAAACCTCACTGAGTGAATTGTTATAATGTATATACATGCATACTAAATGAGAATGCACACAGTCAATAGTATATATAATAAATATATATACAAGCTAATACACACAGATGCAACAAAATCATTTTATATATTTTTACTGAAAATCATTATTTATGAAGGATCAAATAGAACCCTAGAAAATCGCAACCTCAAACAGTGTTAGACAACACTTTAGCGATACAAGCTCACTTATTCCAAATATATTCACTTGTTCCATTTGGACAGTAGACTAACCCCGAGACACTTGATCAACTAAGCTCCAACAGTTTGACTGTCAGTGTGATTGGCCCCGAGACCCCTAGTCAACCGAGCTCCAGCAATCACACTCTCACATCACATCACACATTGAATAATTCAATACAATCAATATCCATCAATAGGTTAGTAATATAGCCTAAATGCTATCAGCGTACCGGTACGTACTCGGTCCTAGTGCTGCCCACTAGGTAGCACGTTCTATTGATATCCTTCATTTTAAATATAAAACATACATTCATAAATAAATGATGCATGAATTTGAATAAAATAGCAACATAAACCATATATATACTAGAAATATACCAAAAGTAAACCAAGTATATTTCGAGTATATATACGTCAAATAAATCCAATTTAGTTACAAAATGAACTAGAAATATACTTAAAAACATTTTAAGTGTAAATTATTAATAAAACATGCATATAATTTAAAATATACCAAAGATATACCAAAAATAAACCTAAGTAATACTTAAATCATTTATGCATACTTTATTAAAATAAACCATACATTACTAAAACATGCACCCTAAAATATATATATATATATAAAATAACAACTAACGGTTATTGCGCTCCTTGAGATGGGTCCGACGGGCCTGGTCCACTAGGCCTTGGTCTCGGCACAACTAAACAAACAAACAACAATAGGAAATCAGAATAATTCTATCGGAATTCCTAAAAACTCAATCTAGAATACTAGACATAGAATTAGAATCAAAATTCAACCGGACATCACGTTTTACGAGAATTCTACAGAAAATCCAGCAGAACCTCCCCTGTAAAATGGACATCTCTCTACTCAAAGAGTAGAGCCGGTCCTGCAAAGAAATACAATTCGAAATAACATAATTCACAACCCCTCGGTCGAACTCCAAACTACAATTCATCGACCGAGGTTCACAATTCATAGAATAATCACAAAAATACCAAAAATTCCCTTTAATACTAAAAATACATTTTACAAATCCAAATTACATGATTAACCCTAAAACACATTAAAAACCAATAAAAACTCATTTATTTAGAAAAATTGTATATTATATATAATTTGAAAATAATTTACGAAAAATAGTTTTAATTAGTTAAAAATACTAAATAATTTGTAGAAATCATTTTTATACCTCGAATAACTATTAAAACCAATTTAATTACATTTTTAGCCAATTTGGTGTCAAATTACCAAAATACCCCTAGTTACGTAAATTCCCTAAAATTAATAAAAAATTCACCAAAAATAATATAATTACTCAAAATTAATTTTCTCAACTTATAATTCAATAATATCAATAAATATACTCAATTAACCAATTAATTTCACTAAAACACATAATTAACCTAATTTTCCCAAAATTACATAAACTAAATAAATTCATAATAATTATATAAAAATAAAAAAATTACAAATAAATTTCTAAAATTCATTTCAACACCATAAAACACAATTTCATAATTTAATTAATTAATTTTTGAAAATTAGAAAATATTAATAAAATAATTAAAAATTCACAAAAATCAAAATAATTCCCAAAAATTACACAAAAATTCATAAAGGTAGATTAAGCTACTAGTATTAAAGTTTGTGAAGGGAGTTTGCTTGAATCATTCAAATCGAAGCTCAAAAAATTCAAAACCCCTAATAGGCCGAAAATGGAAAATCAAAACCTAGGGAAATCTAGACCATTTTAAGTGAAACAAAGCTTGGAATCACACTCATCGGAGCTCAAGGAGAAGATAGAGACTGGTGGTGTCGAGTTTGGTGGCCGGAGACGTGTTGATCGATGGTGAGATGAATTTTGGCTTCTCAAGGATTTTTCGGCCAAAACATGTTGGAAATGGAGGCTTCAGGCGTCGAGAAAGGCTAGAGGTGGTGGTGGGAAGCTAAGAGGCACACCGACGGTGAAGGAATGGCTTGATAGGCAACGAAACTGTGAGGAGGACGATCGGGAAGAAGAAGATGCAGAAAATGGCATTATCGTAAATAAGTTAAACTATTGTTTTTGATAATTAATTATGTATATATATGTATATATATAACTATATTATATATTATAATATTATATAATCACACACACAATAAATACTCACCACACACATATTTTAATAATATATACACATATATACACATATATAATTAATTAATAAATATTAAAACTATATAATAAAAATTAATTTAATTAATTAAACCCTAATTTAATTTAAATAAATGTACATATATGCATTTCATTTTACACTTTAAAATTATATATGAGTTCATGCAAATTCGTAAAACTATTTAAAATAATTAATATTAAATTAATTATGTCTTAATTTCCCCGAGAATAAAATTCTCGAAAAAAATTTACGTAAATCTCTTAAAATAATATAAAAGAATTAAAATTAGCTTTAATAAATAACAAACTCATAAAAATATCATAAATATGATTAAAAATTATTAACACTGCATATCCCGATGTAGTTTAAAATTATTTAAAAACTCAGAATATTATAGTCTTCCCCCCTTACAAGAATTCATCCCCGAATTCCAGAAAAAGAAAATTACAAGATCAAGAAGGGAAGAGATACGGGTAAGAAGCTCGCATCTCAGCTTCAGTCTCTCACGTATGCTCCTCAACTCTGTTGCTGCGCCACAGAACCTTGACCATCTGAATCTGTTTCGACCGCAACTGTCGAACTTGGAAATCAACGATTGCCACAGGTTCTTCCACAAATGTCAGATCTTCATTCACTTCCACGCTGTCAGGCTGCAACACGTGTGAAGGGTCTGAGATATACTTCCTCAGCATCGAGATATGAAATACCAAATGCACTTGTGACATACTCGGGGGCAAAGCCAACCGATATGCAATAGTGCCTACTCTCTCTAGAATCTCAAACAGTCCGATATATCTCGATGCTAACTTACCCTTCCTGCCAAATCTCATCACGCCCTTCATCAGAGACACCTTTAAGAAAACAAAGTCTAAAACTTGAAACTCCATATCTCTGTGTCTAGGATCTGCATAGCTCTTCTGCCTGCTAACTGCGGTCTTTAATATATGCTTAATCACGATGACTTTCTCTGTAGCATCCTGAACCATCTCAGGTCCAATTAAAGCTCTCTCACCAATCTCATCCTAACTCAAAGGGGATCTACACTTCCTTTCATACAATGCCTCATATGGTGCCATCCCAATACTGCTATGGTAGCTGTTATTATATGCAAACTCTACGAGTGGCAAATGATTATCCCAGCTACCTCCTAAATCCAGAACACACATCCTTAACATATCCTCCAGTGTTTGGATCGTCCTCTCAGATTGACCATCTGTCTGAGGATGAAAAGCAGTAATGAAGTCCAACCTAGTGCCCATCGCTTCCTATAACTTCTACCAAAAATGAGAAGTAAAAATTGAACCTCTGTCTGACACAATGGACACAGTTAGTCCATGAAGGCACACAATATGCTTCACATACAGCTTCACCAATTTAGCTACAGAATAGGTGGCTTTCACAGGTAAAAAATGTGCAAACTTAGTCAACCTGTCTATAATCACCTAGATGGAATTGTATCCATCCTTAGAACAAGGCAAACCAATCATAAAATCCATACCTATCCTTTCCCACTTCCACTCGGGAATAGGAAGAGGCTGAAGCTTCCCAAAAGGCTTATGATGTTCAGCTTTCAATTGTTGACACATCAAACACTTAGCAACATAATCAGTGACATCCTTCTTCAATCCGTCCCACCAGTATAAATCTCTGATACTGTGGTGCATCTTAGTGACACTCGGATGTACGCTATAGGCTGTAGAATGTGCTTCCTCTAAAATCTCTTCTCTCAAATCATCCACATCAGGAACACATAATCTACCACTGATCCACAACACACCATCATCATCGAGTGTGAAATCAGTGAACTTCCTTGCTCGAACATTCTCTGCAAGCTCTTTTAAAATAAGATCTCGGCTCTGAGTTATCTTAATCCTATCTCTCAGTACATATTGCACCTTAAATTGAGCTAGCAGTCCACCTGACCTACTGATCTTCATCATCAGACCTTGATCCACTAACAGATGCAACTCCTCGATCAACGGTCTCCTCTCAACACTGATATGAGCAAGACTGCCTGAGGACTTTCTACTCAAGGCATCTGCTACAATGTTAGCCTTGCTCGGATGATATAAAATCTCACAGTCGTAATCCTTCAATAGTTCCAACCATCTCCTCTGCCTCAGATTCAGATCTCTTTGCTAGAAAATGTACTTAAGGCTCTTATGATCAGTAAAAATCTCACATGTCACCCCGTACAGATAGTGTCTCCAGATCTTGAGAGCAAAGATCACTGCAACCATCTTAAGGTCATGTGTAGGATAGTTCTGCTCATTCTTCTTCAACTGCCTCGAAGTATAGGCTATCACCCTACCATTCTGCATCAACACACAACCAAGGCCAACTCTAGAGGCATTACAATAAACTGTGAACTTGTCCACACTATTAAGTAAAGCTAGCACTGGAGTTGTGGTCAACTTCTCCTTTAACAACTGGAAACTGTTCTCATAAGCTTCTGACCACTTGAATCTAACATTCTTTTGAGTCAAGTGAGTCATAGGGGCTGCAATTCTGGAAAAATCTTGCATAAATCGCCTATAGTACCCTGTTAAACCCAGAAAACTTTGAATCTCAGTAACAGAAGTCGGTCTAGGCCACTCAAACACTGCCTCAATCTTCTGTGGATCAACCTGGATACCGTCTTTAGACACCACGTGTCCAAGAAAAGAAACACTCTCCATCCAAAAATCATACTTCGAGAATTTAGCATAAAGCTGATGATCTCTCAGTGTCTGCAGTACAGTCCTCAAGCGATATACATGCTCCTCCATACTCCTCGAATATACCAGTATATCATCGATGAAGACTACCATAAACTAATCCATATACGATCTGAATACCCTATTCATTAGGTCCATAAAAGCTACTGGTGCATTAGTCAAAGCAAAAGACATCACCAGAAACTCATAGTGGCCATATCGAGTGTGGAATGCCATTTTAGGAACATCGGCTTCACTGATCTGTAGCTGATGATAACCCGACCTCAAATTAATCTTAGAAAAGAACTGTGCACCCTGTAGTTGATCAAACAATTCATCTATCCTCGGGAGAGGATACTTATTCTTTACTGTCACCTTATTAAGCTCTCTGTAGTTAATGCACAGTCTCAGGGTACCATCCTTCTTCTTCACAAATAGGACTGGTGCACCCCAAGGAGAAACACTGGGTCTAATGAAATCCTTATCCAATAACTCTTGCAACTGCTCCTTTAACTCTTTCAACTTTGCAGGAGCCATTCTGTAGGGTGGCATAGATATAGGAGTAGTACTTGGCACCACATCTATACAAAACTCAATCTCTCTGTGAGGTGGTAAACCTGGCAACTCCTCAGGAAAAATATCAGGAAAGTAATAGGCAATAGGAACATCTGTGAGTGATAACTTTTCCATTAAAGTAAAACCTGACTAATGCCAAATAACCCTGACAACCTTTCCTTAGCAACTTCCTAGCCGTAATAGCAGAAATAAGATTCTGAGGTGTTGAACTCCTATCACCCATAAACTTAAATTCTTCTTCACCAGGAATTTTGAAAGTCACCTCTTTACTCCGACAATCCACCACGACATAGTGCTGAGATAACCAATCCATACCTAGAATAATATCAAACTCCATCACATCCAATAGAATCAAATCAGCAGATAATTCTCTATCTCCCATGAGAACTGGACAACCACAAAGAACAATATCGGCGTCCAAAGAATCGCTCAGAGGAGTGGCGACAGACAAAGGATAAGCCATCCTCGAAGCTTGCCAACAAGACTTGAAAGCAAAAATAGGAGAAACGAACGAATGTGTGGCACCCAGATTAAACAAAACCCATGCATCCAGGTAACAAACAGAAACAATACCTACCATGACTGTATTGGATGCCTGAGCATCCTATTGAGTAAGATGGAAGACTCTGGCCTGTCCTCGACCTCCTTGCTGGCTGGTAGAAGCCTGGCTAACACCTATGGCACCTCCTCTAGCACCTCTATCACGACCCTGTAATGGAACAAGCTGAGTGGAACTTTGATGTTGGGCTGGAGACAACTGAAATGGAACAGGTGCAGCACTAGCAATCGACTGCTGTGGAAATCATAGAATCTACGACTGTCGATACTCGGAATAAGGACACGATCTGGCATAATGTCATGTCTGCTCGCATCTGAAGCATGTCAATGGTGCAGATAACACGGTCCCTGATGGACTCTACCCCAGGTCTGGCAAACATTGGCAGTTGATTCGGAACTACGACCACTGCTGCTGCTCGAAGCACCTGACTCGAGTCTAAATGGTCTATGCTGACCTCCACGGTCATGTCTACTGCTCCGATGCACTCGCTGCTACTGTCTCTGACTCTGCTGAGCCAGACCTCTCTACTGACTACTCGGATCAACATGAAAACTCGAATACGGAGTATTCTGTAATCCACTCAACAAACACCCAGTTGGTAATAATCAGGCATAGCCCTGCCTAACTAGCCTCAACTCAATCTCCTTAGCCAACTCAATCATAGACTCTAGAGTAAGGCCCGCTGTAGGCATACCAGCAAATGCAGATCCCAATTCGGTAATGTAGGTAGTGACTACGAAATACTGGTCTCGTATTAGATCCTCTGCATATCTACCCAACCGGAGAAACTCTCGAGTGTACTCCTTTACTGATCTATCCCCGTGAGATATACTAGTCAACCAGAGATGATAACTCATACGAAGCGGCTTTGGAAAAAATCTCCTAATGAACTGCTCTCTGAACTGAGCCCAGTTCATCGTCAACATATAAGGCTAGATCATCTGAATAAACCATTCCAGGGCTAGTCCCTCAATAGATAGCTCAATGATCATGATCCGCTGGTACTCGGTGTGAGCAGTCTGAGTCCTGGTCTCAATCGCATGCAAAAAATCTAAAGAATTAGAAGTCCCATCAAAGGCGATCCTGCCAACTCTAGCATAGAATAGAGCTGCCTCAGGGTCAAACATACCCTGCTGATAGGTAGGCTGAACGACTTGAGGTATAGGAATATCCTAAAACTCAGGCTCAACAAGCTCCTCATCCTGTATCTCTCTCTGCCTACGGTGACCTGCCGCTCCTCAAGGTTTACCTTTACCACAACCTCTGCATCTAACTAGAGGCTCAGGAGGTAAAACCTCATCCTGAAAGGACTCATCATCCTCGGCCTCAATGACCAGTAGAGCAACATGCGCTCACCTCCCCATTCTGAAAAGACAAACAGAACGATTCTGACAAAATAGACAATGGAAGAATAACGTAGAAAACTAAAGCAAGGATTACTTATCAAGACATACTCGAACCTAATTCACTGCAATAGTTCAACAGAAAACACAATACTGAAAACTAGGGCCACAACTCACACAACTAAGCCCTGACACAGAACTCCGCTCTGATACCAACTTTATCATGACCCAAAACAGGGGCCATGACTAGCGCTAGGAAATGGGAATTCTTTCAAATCCGGAACCCATAGCAAGCCTTAAAATAAAGTAAAACATGCAATAATCATAATAATAAATAAAATACCCGCACCAAAAATAAAATCATAAATAAAACAAAATAATAATCTTCCAATAAAATTAATTATACATCTTTATCTGATATATAAATAATCCTTTAATACAAATCCAGTTTAAATCTTTAAAATACATAACTCACATAAATATAATACATAAAATCCATAACTGTTTACAACTACTGCAGTGTCTAGATTATAAAATAAACTCAAGTAAGCAGTTTACATAGTGAAGCCGGGGCGGAAGAAATCCAGCGTATGGGTCTACTACTGAGGTCTGAAGATGATGACTCTCTTGAAAAATAGTCAACAGAGGGGAGTTAGACCTCACTGAGTGAATTGTTATAATGTATATACATGCATACTAAATGAAAATGCACACAATCAATAGTATATATAATAAATATATATACAAGCTAATACACACAGATGCAACAAAATCATTTTATATATTTTTACTGAAAATCATTGTTTATGAAGGATCAAATAGAACCCTAGAAAATCGCAACCTCAAAAAGTGTTAGACAACACTTTAGCGATACAGGCTCACTTATTTCAAATATATTCACTTGTTCTATTTATACAGTAGACTCGCCCTGAGACACTTGGTCAACCGAGCTCCAATAGTTTGACTATCATTGTGATTGGCCCCGAGACCTTTGGTCAACCGAGCTCCAGCAATCACACTCTCACATCACATCACACATTGAATAATTCAATACAATCAATATCCATCAATAAGTTAGTAATATATCCTAAATGCCATCAGCGTACCGGTACGTACTCGGTCATAGTGTTGCCCACTAGGTAGCACGTTCTATTGATATCCTTCATTTTAAATATAAAACATACATTCATAAATAAATGATGCATAAATTTGAATAAAATAGCAACATAAACCATATATATACTAGAAATATACCAAAAGTAAACCAGGTATATTTCGAGTATATATATGTCAAATAAATCCAATTTAATTACAAAATGAACTAGAAATATACTTAAAAACATTTTAAGTGTAAATTATTAATAAAACATGCATATAATTTAAAATATACCAAAGATATACCAAAAATAAACCTAAGTAATACTTAAATCATTTATGCATACTTTATTAAAATAAACCATACATTTCTAAAACATGAACCTTAAAAAATATATATATATAAAATAACAACTCATGGTTATTGCGCTCCTCGAGATGGGTCCGACGGGCCTGGTCCACTAGGCCTCGGTCTCGGCGCAACTAAACAAACAAATGACAATAGGAAATCAGAATAATTCTATTGGAATTTCTAAAAATTCGATCTAGAATACTAGACACATAATTACAATCAGAATTCGACCGAACATCACGTTTTATGAGAATTCTACATAAAATTCGGCAGAACCTACCCTGTAAAATGGACATCTCTCTACTCAAAGAGTAGAGTCGGTCCTGCAAAGAAATACAGTTCGAAATAACACAATTCACGACCTCTCGGTCGAACTCCAAACTATAATTCACCAACCGAGGTTCACAATTCACAGAATAATCACAAAAATATCAAAAATGCCCTTTAATACTAAAAATACATTTTAAAAATCCAAATTACATGATTAACCCTAAAACACATTAAAAACCGATAAAAACTCAATTATTTAGAAAAATCGTATATTATATATAATTTGAAAATAATTTATGAAAAATAGTTTTAATTAGTTAAAAATACTAAATAATTTGTAGAAATCATTTTTATACCTCGAATAACTATTAAAACCAATTTAATTACATTTTTAGCCAATTTGGTGTCAAATTACCAAAATACCCCTAGTTATGTAAATTCCCTAAAATTAATAAAAAATTCACCAAAAATAATATAATTACTAAAAATTAATTTTCTAAACATATAATTCAATAATATCAATAAATATACTCAATTAACCAATTAATTTCACTAAAACACATAATTAACCTAATTTTCCCAAAATTACATAAACTATATAAATTCATAATAATTATATAAAAATAAAAAAAATTACAAATAAATTTCTAAAATTCATTTCAACTCCTATAAACACCATAAAGCACAATTTCATAATTTAATTAATTAATTTTCGAAAATTAGAAAATATTAATAAAATAATTAAAAATTCACAAAAATAAAAATAATTCCCAAAAATTCCACAAAAAATCACAGAGGTAGATTAAGCTACTAGGATCAAATTTTATGAAGGGAGTTTGCTTGAATCATTCAAATTGAAGCTTAAAAAATTCAAAAACCCTAATAGGCCGAAAATGGAAAATCAAAACTTAGGGAAATCTAGACCATTTTAAGTGAAAAAAAGCTTGGAATCACACTCATTGGAGTTCAAGGAGAAGATAGAGACCGGTGGCGTTGATTTTGGTGGTCGAAAACGTGCTGATCGACGGTGAGATGAATTTCGGCTTCTCAAGGATTTTTCGGCCAAAACACGTTGGAAATGGAGGCTTCAGGAGTCGGGAAAGGCTGGAGGTGGTGGTGGCAAGCCAAGAGGCACACCGACGGTGAAGGAACGACTTGAAAGGCGGCGAAACTGCGAGGAGGACGATCGCGAAGAAGAAGATGCATAAAATGGCATTATCGTAAATAAGTTGAACTTTTATTTTTGATAATTAATTATGTATATATATGTATATATATATAACTATACTATATATTATAACATTATATAATCACACACACAATAAATACTCACCACACACATATTTTAATAATATATACATATATATACACATATATAATTAATTAATAAATATTAAAACTATATAATAAAAATTAATTTAATTAATTAAACCACTAATTTAATTTAAATAAATGTACATATATGCATTTCATTTAACACTTTAAAATTATATATGAGTTCATGCAAATTCGTAAAACTATTTAAAAGAATTAATATTAAATTATTTACGTCTTAATTTCCCCGAGAATAAAATTGTTGAAAAAATTTTACATAAATCTCTTAAAATAATATAAAAGAATTAAAATTAGCTTTAATAAATAAGAAACGCATAAAAAATATCATAAATATGATTAAAAATTATTAATACTACATATCCTGATGCAGTTTAAAATTATTTAAAAACTCGGGATATTACATGGCCATTATAATCTTTGCTCTCAAGATTTGGAGACATTATCTGTACAGGGTAACATGCAAAATCTACATTGATCACAAGAATCTGAAGTATATCTTTTAGTAGAGAGATTTTAATCTCAAACAGAAAAGATGGTTGGAACTTCTGAAGGATTATGACTATGATATCTTATATCATCTAGGCAAGGCTAATGTGGTAGCAGATGCATTGAGTAAGAAGTCCTTAAGTAGTCTTGCTTACATCAGTGTGGAGAGGAGACCGTTGATCTAAGAGATGCACAAGTTTATGGATCAAGGGTTGATGATGAAGATAATCAGGTTAGGAAGATTATTAGCGTAGTTCAGAGTTATATTAGTATTGAGGGATAGGATCAAAGCAACTCAGAGCCGAGATCCTGATTTGGTTAAACTTATGGAGAAAGTTCATAAAGGTAAGTTCATTGATTTTAATCTTGATGATGAAGGTGTGCTATAGATTAGTGGGAGATTATGTGTTCCTGATATGGATAATTTGAGAGAAGAGATATTAGAAAAAGCTCATTTTATAGCTTATAGTGTACCTCCTAGTTCCACTACAATGTACCACAATATTAAGGATCTTTATTGGTAGGATAGAATGAAGAAAGATGTAGTTGAATTTGTTTCTAAGTGCTAGACCTGTCAGTAAGTGAAAGCAAAACATCATAAACCTTCTAGGAAGCTTCAATCTCTTCGAATCTCTGAGTGGAAATGGGAGAGAGTCACCATGGATTTTATGATAGGATTGCCTCGTTCAAAGGATGGATATGATTCCATCTAGGTGATAGTGGATAGGTTCCAAGTCAGCTCATTTTTTTCTAGTTAAAGCTACTTTTTTAGTGGCCAAGTTGGCTAGACTGTACATCAAGAATATTGTGTGTCTTCATAGGGTGCCTATTTCCATTATTTTTTATAGAGGTTTGGTGTTTACCTCTCAATTTTGGCAAAAATTACAAGAAGTGATGGGTACCAGGCTTAATTTCAGTACTATTTTTCATCCTCAGACAAATGGCCAGTCTAAGAGAACAATCCAAACACTTGAAGATATGTTGAGAACGTGTGTAATGGATCTTGGAGGCAGTTAGGATGATCATCTGCCATTGGTAGAGTTTGCTTATAATAATAACTACCATAGTAGTATTGAGATGGCAATATATGAAGCATTGTATGGAAAGAAGTGTAGATCTCCTTTATGTTGGAAAAAAGTCGGGGAAAGAGAATTAACTGGACCAGAAATTATCCAGGATGCATATGAAAAGGTCAATTTGATCAAAAGGAGATTGGAAACAATAGCTAGCAGACAGAAGAGTTATACAAATCCAAAATGCAAGGATGTGGAATTTCAGATTGGTGACTATGCATTCTTGAAGGTGTCACCAATGAAAGGGGTTATGAGATTTTGGCAAGAAGAGAAAGTTAGCATTGAGATACATATGAATTTTGAGATTTTGGAGAGAGTTGGCATAGTTGCATATCGGTTGGCTTTGTCTCTGAATTTAACCCAAGTGCATCCAGTGTTCCATGTGTCGATGCTCAGGAAGTATATTTCGGATCCTTCACACGTTTTACAGCCCCAAAGTGTGGAAGTGAATAAAGATCTAACATACGAAGAAGAACCAATAGCCATTGTTGACAAGGGGAATTATTATAACCCATATTTTTATTTATTAATTTAAAAGGGGAATTGTTGACTTTTAAATATTATTTTATTCAATTAATGTTAAATGAGTATTTTAAATAAAATTTATTATTAAGAGTATTTTAGTAAAATTATTAATTTAGTTTATATTGTATATATGAATTTATTTAAGTGTGTATGTTTGTGTATATATATATATAACAAAAGTAAAAGTTAAAAAATAAAAAAAATAAATGTGGCTACTGCTACTTTTTCTTCTTCTTCCTATTGTTTCCTTTTCTTCTTCTTTCTCTTCCCTTCCACCTGACACCACCGCCAACCACTGCCCCCATCATTGCACCGGTCAGCCACCACGCTGCCACCACCACCCAACAATGTCGACAATAGCTCGCCTCCACACCAGACCGCTCCCCTTCTTCCTCTCTTTCCTCCTCTTCTCTTATTCTTTACCGGTTTGCTTTGGAGGTCACCGACGAAGATTTCGACAACCCCTGGACATGCCGCCGAGCCTGGTCAAATCCTGACGTCTTGAGCTTCGTTTCCCCCAACTTAATTTGTCCAGGCAACTCCAGTAATAACTCAATTTTGAGAAATTATTTTTAGGTTAATTTTTGGTTATTTGTTTAGCTGAACTTGAATTTTATTTAATTAGATATAGTTGCTTTGAGATAAATTGAAATTGAGGTTGTGATCTTGCCAATTGTGATTTTTAATTATTTTTATGATTTTTTCAAATTTTTCGGGCATCGATTATTATTTCGGTCCAGAAAATTTTATATTTTTAATAAATTCTATTAATTATGTATATTAAAATTTATTAAGGAAGTTTTGAAATTATGCATGGAAATTTAAATATGAATTTTTAAAGATTATGTATAAATATGAATTTTTGGAAAATTATTAGAAATTGGTGAATTATTTGATTTTAATCAAAATTGTTATTAATTATTTTGTTTTAGACTATTTTGATTAATAAAAGTGTAAAAATAATTTTTATAATTATTTTCCAATTATTAATTATTTAGTAGTTATTCTTGGAAATATATGAAAAAAAATTATTTATTATTTTTTAGCGTAAATGAGCATTTTATTATTTTTATGATAATAATAAGTGATTTTAATAATTATTTACAATTTACGCTAATTTATTTGAAAAATGGAAATTTTATGCTATTAATGGATTTTATTAACAATATATTATCTAATAATTAGAATTTTATTATTTATTTGGAATTTAAATTTCTTTAATATTTTTATGATATATTTTGGTGATTTGAGAATATTTTTGAAGTGTGTTTTCGTGTAGGAGTGTCTCTACTTTTAGTAGAGAGATGTCTGTTTTACAAATGAGACTCTGTCGAATTTTCGATAGATTTCTCGTAAAATGTGATATCAGGTTTGTGTTTAGTTTTAAGATTATTCGAGTCGAGTCTCAAATCGAGTCTTTTCTTAGAAATTTAGAATATATAAAGTTAGGATTTTTATCCTAATTATTTATTTATTATATTTCCTATAGCAGTGTCGAGACCGAGACCTACAGGACAGAGCCAGTTAAGTCATCCTAGAGGAGCGCATTCCACCAGTGAGTTATTATTATATGTATGCATTGCATGTAGAATTTTTATTATTGGCATCCATATTTTCTTTATAAATGTGATTTTATTTATACTATGTTTCATTAAATATTAATTGTTATTGTTATTGTTATTATATATATGTTTGCATGCATATAAAGGTGAATATTTAATTGTGTAATTTAGATGCTATTCATATTTAATATGATTTTATTATTTTATTTTTGATATGATGTTTTGGAGGATAGTAGTAGAACATGCCACCTAGTGCACCACACTAGAACTATTGCACAGTAGTATGGTAAATGCTAGACTATAAATTTTTATTGATATGAGATATGATTAAATTGATTATCGAGATTTGTGGTTAGAGAGTGATGTGACTACCGAGCTCGGTTGACATAGTGTCTCGGGGCCAATCATGTCGACAGTGAGATTGCGGGAGCTCAGTTGACTCATTGTCTTGGAGCTAGTCCACTGTCAGAATTTGAGAAGAGAAATATTTTTGGATTTAAGTAAGCCATTTGGCTAGTGAGGTTCAATGTTTGAGGATGTGCAATATTTTAGGGTTTTTGCTCCGATCCTCCACTTAATTTCTATTGGTGTGCTGACATGAAAATTGTTTTAATCATCTGCTTGAAATGTGTGTATAAATTATATAAATATATAAATATATTATATTGATGATTGATTGCTTGTATGATTGTGTTGCATGTATATATAATAATAATAATAATAATAATAATAATAATAATAATTTACTCAATGATGTCTGACCCCCTCAATTATTTTTCAAGATCCTTTTCATTAGACTTCTCATAGTAGTCCTATTTGCTGGACTCTTTATTCACCAGCTGACTTATGTAAATTTTGAACTATCACTCTTTGTATTATTAGACGCTGCAGTAGTAGCATATCTTGTTGTAGTATTTTATATTGTTATTGACTAAGGCTTTATATTTGAATATTTATATGAAAATATTTTATTATGATACATATATGGAGATAACTTTTTGATTTAAAAATTTTTAAATTTTGAGGTATATTTTTGTTATGTTTTGTATGAGTTTTATATTTTTAAGTTTGTTATGAGTTTTGGATTCTCGCGGATTCCCATTCCCTAGCACCAGTCATGACTTCTGGGTGTGGGTCGTGATAACATCAAATTAGATAACATGATTTTATAAGTCTTACTATACTAAATTTAATAATTAAGAGCAAAATTAATAAATTTTATAAAATAATTAATTACATATTAAATTAGTTAAAATATAATTCTAATTTAATTGAATGTATATTTTTTATTTTAATTAGGCTAACTTCTATTTTATCTCTAGAAAAATTAAATTAAATACAATTTTAGTAGTAATTTTCTTAAAAAGATATATTTTTCTATTTTAATTAAGTTTACTTTATCTAATATATATTAAATTAGATAATACAATTTTATAATTCTTGATGTATCAAATTTAATAAGTAAATAATTAAAATTAAAATTGATAAATTTAATAAAATAATTAATTATGAACTATTAACATAAAAAATGTTAATAGATTTTTGTTTTTAAATAGAAAATTCTTAAAGAATGTAATAAATTACTATGTTATAACTTTATCAAGTTTGTAATATAAATTATTATTTAGGTAAAAATATTGAAAGAGTGTTGTACAATAGTTCAAATACAAAATTTATTAAAATTGCAATAAATTATTATGTTATATGTAACACTATCAAGATTGAAAAATTAGACTGACATATAAATAAAATAATACTCTTATTATTTTTAAATACTTATTAAATTAAATTTTATCAAGTAAATATTTATAATCATATTAATTAAAATTTTTTATTTTTCTTGTATATGTAATCTTATTTTAAAAAATATATAATTTGTTTAGAAGTAATACTTCTATAAGAAAAGTAGTATAATTATCATTTTTAGATATTTTTATAAAATTTAATAAAAAAGAGCTAAAATTAAATTCATTAATCTTTATCATTTAATTATTAGTTGAAATTAAAAAATTTCATTAAATTACTTTTTGAGTAAATAAAAGTATTAATATTAAAAATATTGAAGAAACAAAGTGTCACTATTCAAATAAAAAATTTACTAAAATTGTAATAAATTTTAAGTTTAATGAGGTTGTAATATTTAAATTATTATACAAAGAAAACATAACTTTTTATTATTAAGAAAATAACTAATAATTATTTATTATCTTATAATTAATTATGACCGTAATAGTTTTTTTATATAAAATGAGTTCTAGAGTTGAAAAAAATATTAATGATATAAAATATAGAAGAAATATTATATAATTATTTAAATAAAAAATTTATCAAATTTGTAGTGAATTATAACTATATTAAGTTAATATCAAATTGTTATATAAATAAATAACATTTTTATTTAATAATAATATCCAAGTATATGTTTAATAATTTTTTTACTATCATGAGATAGAAAATATTTTATTCACGTGAGGAGCAAGTGGTTACAAGGGGGAAGGGGGGGCAGGGGGGAGAGAACGTACAAAATTACGAAACAGTCTTCACTCACTATTATATAAAAATTGGATAATTTAGTCATTTACTAATAAAATATAATATAATATAATTTTAGTTTGATTGAAAGTCTATTTTCAATTTTAATTAGGTTAATTTCTATTTTATCTCTAATAAAAATTAAATTAACTAAATATAATTTTAATTTAATTGAAAGTATATTTTCTATTTTAATTAGGATAACTTTTATTTTATCTGTAACAAAATTCTAATTAAAAGTTTATTTTCTATTCTAATTAGGTTAACTTCTATTTAATATCTAATAAAAATTAATTTAATAAAAATATAATTACAATATAATTGAAAGTATGTATTCTATTTTATTTGTAACAAAATTAAATTAAATTAAATTAATTAAAATATAATTCTAATTTAATTGAAAGTATATTTCATAGTCTAATTTGGTTAACTTCTATTTTATCTCTAATAAAAATTAAATTAATTCACATATAATGCTAATTTAATTGAAAGTATGTTTCTTATTTTAGTTATGTTAATTTTTATTTTATCTCTAATAAAATTAAATTAATTAAAATTTTAGTAATAATTTTCTTAAAAATGTATATTTTTTTTATTTTTGTCAGGTCTACTTATATTTTATCTAATAGAAATCAAATTAGATAATATAAATTTATAAGTCTTAATACTGTTGCACAACAGTCCTACCATGACCCACTAGATAGAACGTTCTACAACTATCCTCTAAAATATTGTTTCATAATAAAAATAATGAAAATTCATAATAAAATATGACAACATACATTATTCAAAATAAATATTCTCAATTATATATATGAAAGCATATATATAAATGTTAACAATAATAAATATCATTTAATGAAATAAAGCATAATTAAATCCATATTTATTAAAAATATATGGATGCTCACAATATTTTCTACATGCAATGTATATATATAGTAATAACTCATAGTTCAAGTGTGCTCTTCTACCTTGGCTCAGCTGGTCCGGTCTGTTAAGCCTAGCTCACGAAGTAACTAAGGAAAATAATAACAACAATAATATATTAGAATTGAAATCCTAATTTATACTTCTAGAATTTCTAAAGAATGACTCAATTTAGGGCACGACTTGATAAAAAAATTCAAAACTCAGGACCGACCCGATGTCACGTTTTAATTATATAATCTCTAATTTAAATATTTTCTTTTCTAATTACACTCACCACATAATATTAAAATATATTAAAATACACTACATTAACATAATTCACAAATAATAATAACAATATTAAATAATATATAACAATAAATTTAAGTTTTAAATTCCAATTTAATATTAATACCATAATATAATAAAATAAATAATAACACTTGAATTTAATTTAATTTCACAAAAAAACCATAATATAAAAAATTAATAAAATATTTATTAATACTGCAAATCCCAAAAATAAATTTCATAATTTATCAAAATTCGGGTTATAACAATCTTCTCTCCTTATAAAAATTCGTCCTCGAATTTAAAATAAAAAGAATTGAATACAAGAATTCATTGAGGAAATAGGTAAGGGTAAGGTATCTACATCTCAGCCTCAGTCTCTCATGTGTGCCCCTCCATGTTGTTGCTCCTCCACAACACCTTGACCATTGGAATTTGTGTCAAACATAACTGTTGGACTTGATAATTAACAATCGCAATTGGCTCTTTCTCGTACATCAGATGTTCATTCACTTCCATACTTTGGGGTTGCAACATGTGCGAAGGGTCTAAAATGTACTTCCTCAACATCGAGACATAGAACACTAGATGCAATTTAGACAAATTCGGAGGCAAAGCCAACCGATATGCAACCATGCCCACTCTCTTCAGACTCTCGAAAGGTCCAATGTATCTCGACGCTAATTTCCCCTTCTTACCAAATCTCATCACACCCTTCATCAGTGACACCTTCAGAAATATATAATCCCCAACCTGAAACTCCATATTTTTGCTCTTCGGATTTGTATAGCTCTTTTGTCTGCTAGCTGCAGTTTCCAATCTTCTTCTAATCAAAATAACTTTCTCAGTTGCATCCTAGATAATTTCAGGTCTAGTAAACTCTTTTTCTCCAATCTTATCCCAACACAAGGGGATATACACTTCCTTATGTACAGAGCTTCATACAGTGCCATTTCAATAGTGCTATGATAGCTATTATTGTAAGAAAACTCTACCAGTGGCAAATGATTATCCTAACTTACACAGATTCTCAACATATCTTCAAGTGTTTGGATTATCCTCTCAGATTGACCATTTTTCTAAGGGTGAAAAGCAGTACTAAAATTAAGCTTGGTGCCTATTGCTTCTTGTAACTTCTGCCAAAATTGAGAGGTAAACACAAAAACTCTATCAGATACAATGGAAACAGGCACACAATATGCTTAACATATAGCTTAGTCAACTTGGCTACATAATAAGTAGCTTTAACTAGTAAGAAGTGAGCTGATTTAGTTAACTTGTCCACTATCACCCAAATGGAATTGTATCTATCATTTGAAAAAGGTAACTCTATCATAAAATCCATAGTAATTGTCTCCTATTTCCACTTAGGAATCGGAAGAGGCTGAAGCTTCCCAAAAGGCTTTTGATGTTTAGCTTTCACCTGCTGACAAGTCAAACACTTAAAGACAAAATCAACTACATCCTTCTTCAATCCATCCTACCAGTATAGATCCTTAATGTTGTGGTACATCTTAGTAACACCTGGATGTATACTATAAGTTGTAGAATGCGCTTCTTTTAGGATCTCTTCTCTCAAATTATCCATATCAGAAACACATGATCTTCTACTGATCCATAAAACACTGTCATCATCAAGTGTAAAATCAGTGAACTTTCCTTCACGAACATTCTCTTTAAGTTATAATGTATGGGTTGTAACGTGAGTCATTGAGCCACTTGAATTCCCTAGGTACAAAGGGACACTAGACTTACAAGTTAAATCATAAAGGGCGATAAAAGAGAATACATAACTAGAATAGTGATCCCATAGCTATAATTTAGCTTTCATTATGTATTATCTTTCCATTCAGATACATATATAGTATGATAAAGATGAATATGCTATATTTGAACAAAAATTTAAAAATCAATTTTACTCATTCATTAGGGCAAAAATGAGAACATTCATTACATCATATGATACAACTCCTATTATCAGTTAGTCCTTTCTCAATTTTCTCACTAATTATTTCTCTCTCACTTTGGTTTCCTTAATTTTTACCTAATTAGTCCTTCACGTGTTTTCTTACTCTCTTTTCTTTTCCTTTTTTTTTTAAAAAAAATTCTCCCTTTAGAAGTCATATCATGTGATATATGAATGTTCTTTGAATTTGCATTTATGTCTATGTTGAATGAATCTAATTGAATTGAATTTATGTTAAACATGCAGATGTGATCAATATCATAATGCACAGTACCATTAGGATGTACATTACATAAGTAAGCATGAACAAAATTCATATAATTGATCACTAAAATAAAACAAGCTCTAAAGAAACTATAATTTTATTCAAAGAAGAAAATAAAAACATTTATTTTCTATTATAAATGCTAGGGATGCTAAGTCTCAAGATGGTTGTCCTTTAGGTGGCTGACATAACAGCTATTCTTGCATCTTTTTACCAATTGTTGCCATGACTTCATCCTTATGTACCTTAATTGTGCATATTTCTTTCTTGTCTAGCAACTTCTCATCATCAAACTCATCACCCCATCCTGAAGCCACAATTGACTCAAAGGGTATGTCAAAAGAAGGTGGTTTAGTATAAAACACATTGTAGTCAAACTTGCTTGAGGGTTGTCCTAAAAAACCCTAAACTCTTTCCATATATTTAGGGACATTAGGAGATTTCTCATTGGTTTCGAGGTTTATGTTAGCAAAGGAGCTTAGCACTTCTTCCTCACTGACTCCTAAGTTAATCATCATAATAGTTGGGGGAGGTACATATCAGTAGTTTAGGAAAGGATTATTTTTGGTGCTTGGATTTTTTGGGTCTGTGATCTTTCTAGAGTTTATAAGATTTTGGATCTCATGTTTAAGGAAGATGTAGTTGTCTATGGAATGTCCAACTATTTTATGGAATTTACAGTAATTGTTTGGGTTATAGCTAGGGACATTTAGGTTTGGTGGTTTGGAAAAAGTTAAGGGTCGAAGCAGGCCTTTTTGGATCAAATGGTCTAGGACGTTAGATAAGGGTTGGTTAAAATTGGAGAATCTCCTTGGTTGTTGAATAGCATGCACTTCCACAATCTAGTTAGTGCTTCCTTGCTTTGTGCCCCCAATTGGAAAATTTCTTACTCCGGTGCTTTTAGTAACCTTCTTTTTCTCACTTTCAATCTCCTCAGCTCGCAACCCATCATCATAAAGGTCTATAAATGTCTTAAGGTTCTTCATTTGCAACCTCTTAACCAAATTAGGTGAGACATTTTGAACAATCATCCTAACCTGATTCTTTTCAGCTAGCTTATTTTTCATTAATCTTGCCTTATTCCTGAATCTAGTCAGAAAAATTGAAAATGATTCATTAGGCTTCTGCTTGGTCAATTCTAAATCCCTGATAGACATTTCAAGCCCTGTATTATGGTCATATTATTTTAGAAAAGTAGTACACAATTCTCTCTATTCATCTTGGATAGACTTCCCTTACCCATGATACTAATTAACAGCTATACGCTCCAAGGATAGTACAAATAACTTGGTAACTATAAACAAATGAGCCTTCGTGGTGCTTATAGTAGTTGTATATTAACTAAGGTGGATCCTTGGGTCTTCAGTACCATCAACTTTTATAGTTGTGGCATCTTGAACTTATCAGGCAGCTTATCTTCCTCAAATTAGATCATATCATTAAAGTCAAATGAATATCTGGTGCTCTGTCCTCTCATTAATTCTTTTATTTTGGACATCTTCTAAGTTAGTGCTTTCATCTGCTTGGATTCCAACTCTTGAACTTACTCAAGTGATTCCTTTTTTGCTTTTTTAACCATGTAGTTCTTAAAATCCTCTAATTTTATCTCTATAATAGGTACATTTATAGTAGCATTTAAAGGTTGCCTCCTAGCATTATCATTGTTAGCAGGTGGTGCACCCATAACAGGTGGATTGGCCACAACTGGAGGTGTAGTAGCAAATGGTGGCATTAATCCAGCCAGAGCTTGTCTTAGTTCATCTTGCATCATTGCTCTCATGTCATCCATCAATGCTCATTTCATGTCCTCTAGGGTCTAGTTTCCTCCCTCTTGTTGTTCCATTTCTTCTACTTGTTTAGCTGGAGCTTGTGCTGCTTCTAGATAGAGTGGATAGATAGGACTCCTTTTCAGTCTGCTAAGTATCTCTTTTTCCAATTTGCTAAGTATCTCTTTTGCAATTGTTTGCGGACTTGAATCCATTCTCACTAGTTTGCCACCTTTCTGTCTCCAAGCATAGGAAAACCCAGATGAATCTATGATGGCTGAAAAATAAAGTGTTAGCATGTTGCATGAAATGCATGTGTGCATGTATGCATGATGCACGTGCTATGTAACAAGTAACAAGTAACAAATAAGTGTACAACATCCTTCCAACCGTATTCCTCCTACACACGTATTCAATGGCGAGTCTCTTTTCCTAGGATTTTTGGTCTTAGCCTTAATATCAATAGGGGATATTAAGAACTAACGTGCATGCCAAATCTCTCAAACCTTTAAAGCATAGAAATAACATTTTTAGGTATAAAAGTATAGCCCAATCTTTATTAGTCCTGATGGGCTTGTAAAGTATGGGCTTGGGCCTTTATAAATAAAAATACCTTATGGCAACAAACACAAGCAATTTGGGTAATTCTAAGGGAAGTTACTAAGCCATTATATGAGTTGAGTTCGGTGAAAAAGGTTAAGGTTCCCTTAGCAAGATTCCCTCCTTTAAGACTTAAGTCACAGGCCAAGGTCAGAAGGGCCTGACACCCTTTACAAACTCGAGAAAAGACTACCCCCATTTGGGACTTGGGTTACAGACTTTAGTCATATGAGCCCGATAATCTCTCTTGAACCGAGTTAAGGCTAAGAGTGATGGTTAGCCAATCTCTAATCCCATGAAGCTAGTGGAATCATGGAACCATAAACGAACGTCATCGATTTATAGGGACATGCAGAATGAATGTAAGAATAAAATAATAATTAATAAAATAATTCTAAAGAACATAAGTAGAATCAATATCTCTTATCCCTAATGGAGTCACCACTGTAGACTGCAGGATTTAGCGAGCGTCCAAGATTTTAGCAATCGCGATATTATTTAAGCTCAGGGCTTTAAAGAATACACTAACCACTGTCCCAAAGACATGGCATGGAGATAAGGAGTCGCCACCCAGGGTAATAACTGGGACAAATTGAAAATGTTGGTACTCGATTCTTTAAAAGAAATCTAGTACCACAACCAGGAAATTCTGGATACGGAATAATAACTTCTTTCAGTCTCATGCCTAACATAGGCTCGAGACCTAAAACACATAAAAAAATAAATAAGCCCAAAAATAAAAAAATATCAATTAGTCAATTAAATTTACTTTTTCTAAAAAACCTAATTTAGTTAAAGTGACCTTAAACAATAAATTATAAAATAATTAACAAGTAACCCTAATTCTCTCCACTTAAATCTAATTCAATTTTAATTAAAAACCCTAATGATCTCTATAGCCATTAATTTAATTAATCATTGAATCAAAACCCTAATCTTACTACCCAATTACAATAAACACATAACCACACATAGGATTCCACTATTCCCACTATTGGGGCTATTACAATTATCTACTGAAAATAAAAAAATAAAAATTTATACAACCCTAGAAAAACTAAATAAATAAAAATAAAAAATAAAAAAACCAATAAAATAATAATAAATAAATAAATAAATAACCCTAAAAACTATATTCAACTACAAAAGTCAATCCATGACATTCCATGGATCTTCATGGATTTTGTTTCTAAGTGAATTCATCATATAAGTCCCCCCATAATCACAAACACAAAAAAATAAAATAAAAAATGATTAGTGATTAAACAAAATAACAATAAAAATTAAATTAAGTTAAAATTAACTAGAACCAAAATAATCAAATAAAAAAATAGAAAAGGGTTGGAGAGGAGATGATTGTATGGATACAGTATTGATTTGTTCCTAAGAGTGGTATAAATCACTGTTGCTTTTTTAAAATAGGTCTTTAATGCTTGATTTTCCCCTCTCAAAAGTCTACTACTTTTCCTCAAAGAACAGTACCTTTGAAGAAAATTTTATATGAATGCTGCATAAGAAGGAAAGGTCCAAAAAAATTATTATTTTTTTCTAAAAAGTCCCTTTTCCAGGAGAGTTGAGCTAGGTTTATATAAAACACCCTAACTAAAGTCACGTATTTCATTATGACTTCTCCCTTCACAGTGATAAAGTTTTAGTTTAATAAGGAATTTTAATTTCTTGAAAAATTCAAATAAATCATGGAAAAGGGATTTATTACATTATTTTGACCAATTAAAATTCAGAAAATAAAAATTTTTATTTACTAAAAAATAAAAAATACAGATAGAACATGTTTAATCTCGATCGGGATTATATAATTCCAATTGAAATTACATAATTCTGATCGATTTTATGTAATTTCAATTGGAATTATGTAATTCCAATCAGAATTAAAGAATTTCAATCTTTTTTTTAACTTTTAATTACAAAAAGACCTCTTAAATAAATAAAATTTTCAATTCAGTCCTTAAAGCAAACATTACAATTAGGTCCTTAAAAACAAATTAAGTTCTTTTGAAAATGCATTCAGGCTTTTAAGGTTTCAAACTTTAAGTGTTGAAGATCTATTTATAATATTTTCATCATTGGAATCCTCTATCGCATCCATACTCAACTATCCCAAAATTGGGTGCTTACAGCTTCTATCCTCTGTGGATCAACCTGAATACCATCTTTAGACACCATGTGTCCAAGGAATGAAACACCCCCATCCAGAAATCACACTTCAAGAATTTTGCATAAAGTTGATGTTCTCTTAGTGTCTATAGTACTGTACTCAAGTGATATACATGCTCCTCCATACTCTTCGAATACACCAATATATCATCAATGAAGACCACTATAAACTGATCCACAAATGGTCTGAACACCATATTCATTAAATCCATTAAAGCAACTGGTGCATTAGTTAACTCGAAGGACATCACCAGAAACTCATAGTGACCATATCTAATGCAGAATGTTATTTTAGGAACATTGACTTCACTAATCCGCAACTGATGATAGTTAACCTTAAGTTAATCTTGGAAAAGAACTGTGCACCTTGAAGTTGATTAAACAAATCATCTATCCTCGAAAGAGGATACTTATTCTTCACTGTCACCTTATTCAACTCTCTATAATCAATCCACAATCTCAATGTACCATCCTTTTTCTTCACAAGCAGGACTGTTGCACTCCAAGGAGAAACACTGGTTCTAATGAAACCCTTTTCCAGCAAATCTTGTAACTGCTCCTTTAACTCCTTCAACTCTTCAGGAGCCATTCTATAGGGTGGCATCGAGATAGGAGCTATGCCTAGGACCATATCCATAAAGAATTTGATCTCTATGTGAGGTGGTAAACTTGCCAACCCATCAGGAAAGACATCTGAAAACTCACAAGCTACTAGAACATCTGAGATAGATGTCTTCTCCACTAAAGTATCCCTGACTAGTGTCAAGAATCCCTAATAACCTTTTCTCAACATCTTCCTAGCCATGATAGTGGAGATAAGATTCTAAGGTACAAAACTTTTATCACCCATAAACTTAAACTCTTAATCATTCAGAATTCTAAATATCACCTCTTTACTCCAACAATTAACTATTGCATAGTGCTGAGATAACCAATTCATACTAAGAATCATATCAAACTCCATTACATCTAACAATACTAATTTCACTAATAATTCTCTACCTTCCACGAGCATTAGACACCTAAAAAGAACAATGTCGATTCTAATTATTCACTTAGAGGAGTGGCAATAGATAAAGAAAATGTCATCCTCAAAGCTTGCCAACATGACTTCGAAGCAAAAAATAAGGGACATGAAAGAATGTGTGGCACCCAGATTAATTAAGACTCTAGCATCCAAGAAATAAACTGGGAGTATACCTGTGACAACTACGTTGAATGCCTGAGCATCCTGCTATATGAGGGTGAAGATTATGGCCTATCCACGACTTCCTTGTTGGTTGGTGGAAGCCTGACCAAAGCCTTTGGCACTACCTCTGCCTCCTCTGTCACACCCCTATTAGGCTACAAACTGTGACGTACTAGGATATTGAGCTGGAGGCAACTGATAGGGAGTTAGAGCTGCACTAGCAATAGACTGTTGCTGAAACTACTGCTGATAGTTAGAATAGGGACATGTTCTAGCAAAGTGCCCCGTCTGTCCACTTCTGAAACATGTTAATGGAACTATATAATAGGTCCCTAATGGACTCTCTGTAGACAATGAGGTTTAGCGCACGTCCAAGATTTTAGCAACTGTGACATTATTTGAGCTTAGGGCTCCAGAGAACACACTAACCATTGTCACAAAGATATGGTATAGAGATGAGGAGTTGCCACCCAAGATAATAATTGGGACAAATCGAAAGTGGTGGTACTTGATTCTCTAAAAGAAAGCTAACATCACAACCAGGAGATTCTTGATACATAATACTAACTTTCAGTCTCGTATTCATTTAGAATTATTTTATGAATTATTATCTTATCCTTTATTTACATGCAATTTCATATAAACCCTTATTTAAACAATTAACTCTAGGAAAACTAGTCATGAAAAAACATGTAAACAATGCATTCATTTAAATTTATAATCCCTAAGTTAGTCTAATCTACATTGATTTTAATTAAATGAGCTAAATCTATATGTTTTAACTGAAGACTAATGGGCCTAATTTCTATTCAATTTTAATTAATGATCCTAAGTCTACTTTAACTCTACAAATGGGCCTAAAACTACAAATTATGAAGTATTTAAATAAGTGTGCCTAATTCTACATGTTTTAATTCTAAAGTGATCTTAAATCTACAAGTTATGGAAAAGGCTATGTCTAATTAATTTGAATTAAACTAAAGTGGACCTATATCTAATTAACTAAATGGGCCTAAGTTATCTCTAACCTAATTTCTAATTAATTATGGGCCTAAAATGCATTTTAATTAATTAAACCTATTCTTAGTTAAATTAGTAAATCTATTAAAGAAAAGGTGAATCTAATTGTTAAACCTAAAAAAAAAAACCTAAAATCGTGAGCTTAAGGAAAACACAACAAAACATAATATAAAAATCATAAAATTAACAAATCACATATAAAAATAAAATAATTAAACAAACAATTAATCAAGATGCATAAATCAAAAGAATAAAAAAACATGAAAATAATAAACTAAACTATATTAGAAATAAACTACATTAATCATGCATTCAATGATATCTAACCCTGATTAAATTATATACAACTTAAATTTACTACAACCACCATTAATTTTAATTAAAGCTTTACCAAATAAACCTAATTTACTAATCAAGTAATACAATAAAACACACAACCACACTCACAAAATTCCATTATTCCCACTATTGGGATTATTACAATGATCTATTGAGAAAAAAATAAAAAATTAATACAAAAAAAAGAAAACTAAATGAATAAAAATAAAAAATAAAACAACAAAAAAATAATAATAAATAAATAAATAAAAATAAAAACCCTAGAAACTATATTCAACTACAAAATTCAATCCATGGCATTCCATGGATCTTCACGATAAATTCATCATGTAACTCCCTCCATAATCACAAACACAAACACAAAAATAAACATGATTAGTAATGAAACAGAATAAAATAAAAATTAAATAAAATTAAAACTAAATGAAACTAAAATAATCAAATAAAATAAAAAGAAGAGGGTAGAAGAAAAGATGGTTGGATGGATACAGTATTGATTTTCTCCTCAAAGTGGTATAAATCACTGTTGTTTTTTAGAATAGATCTCAAATGCTTGATTTTTCCTCTTGAAAAGTCTATTGCTTCTTCTTAAAAGAACAGTACCTCCAAAGAAAATTTTTTAATTAAAACTAATGAAAAGCCATGAAGAGCCCCCCCCCCCCCCCCCCCCCCCCCCCGGCAGGAAAGTTGAGCTGAGTTTATATAGAAAACCCTATCTAAAGTCAAATTTTTTAATTAAAACTAATGAAAAGCCATGAAGAGCCCCCCCCCCCTCCCCCCGGCAGGAAAGTTGAGCTGAGTTTATATAGAAAACCCTATCTAAAGTCATGTATTTCAATGTGACTTCTCCATTCACAGTGATAAATTTTTAGTTTAATAAGGACTTTTAATTTCCTAAAAAATTCAGATAAATCCTAAAAAAGGGATTTATCACATTATTTGGCTAATCAGAATTTAAAAATAATTTTTTATTTATTAAAAAAATAAAAAATACAGACAAAATGAAATTGGGATAGCATAATCCTGATCAAGATTATATAATTCCGATCAGTTTTATGTAATTCTGATTGGAATTACATAGTTCTAATCTTTTTTTTATATAAAGACTCTTGAAAGAATTTAAACTTATCAATTAGGTCCTTAAAGAAAACATTACAATTAAGTCTTTAAAAAATCAATTAAGTTCTTTTAAAAATGCATTTAGGCTTTTTAGGTTTCAAACTTCAAGTGTTAAAGATCTATTTATAATATTTTCATCATTGGAGTCCTTTATCACATCCATACTCAATTATCCCGAAATTGGGTGCTTACATTCTCCCACACATCTACAAGCACTGGATACAAATCCTATGCTACCTTATCCAAAACTCTGTCCACTACTACTACTGGTAGCACTGGAGCCAAATTTGATAGGCCTGCGAACTCCACCATAGCCATGTCTCCTATCTTGGTGATATCTATGCTGCTATCTCTGGTCCTACTGAACAGAGTCTCTCAGCTAACTATTGGAGCCTATCTAAAATGTTGTGAATGGTGTGCTTTGAGATCCTCTTGTCTGAACACCTTCTATCTGATAATAGTTAGGCATGACTCCTTCCGTAATCAATCTGAGCTCTATCTCCTTGGCCAACTCTATCACAGACTCTATAGTAAGGCCTGCAGTAGGCATCCCAGCGAATCCAGAACCTAGTCCAGTGACGTAAGTGGTGACCATAAAATATTGGTCTCTCAGTAAATCCTCTACATATCAGCCCAATCTAAGGAACTCTCTAGTGTAATCCTCCACTAACCTATTGCCTCTGTTAATGGTAGTCAGTCGGAGTCTGAAACTCATTCGTATAGGCTTTAGGCAGAAATGCATCATGAATCTCTCTTAAAACTGAGCCCAAGTGAGTGTTGTCATGTGCAATTGGATGACCTGTACAAACCAATCCAGGGCTCGCCCCTCTACAGATAACTTGACAACTAGTACTCAGTGTGAGCAGTCTGAGTCTTAATCTCTATAGCATGTAAAAAATCTAGAGGATCAGAAGTCCCATCAAACGATATTTCATCGACTCTAGCATAAAATAAGGCTGCCTCTGGGTCAAACATGCCTTGCTGATACACAGGCTGCATCTACGATACGGCCAGAGGTACAACAGCTTCCTTATATTCTTGCTCTACAGGTTCCTCATTTTGTAGCTCTCTTTGCCTATAGCGACCTGCCGCTCCTTGAGGTCTACCTCTACCTTTGTGCCTAACTGTCGACTCAAGGGGTAGAACCTCATCCTAAAAAGACTCATCATCTTTGGCCTCAATGACCGGTGGAGTGACACATGCTTATCTCCTCATTCTAAAAGGAAAAACATAGAAAAGATTCAGAAAAAATAGACAATAAACAAGCATCCTAATGGTTACGCAGAAAACTATAATAAGGAAAACTTATCGAAGACATAGTCAAAGCTAATTTACTATAGTAGTTTCAAAGAAAACACAACTCTACTAACCTAGGTCCATAACACTAAAAAATCTAGGCGCTGGTACTAATTTTGTCATGACCCAAACTGGGGAGTCATGACCGGCACTAGAGAATGGATTACATGAATCTGGAACCCGTAGCAAGCCTTAAAAATAAAACACATGTAACATATCACAAAAATACCTCAGAAGTAAAACTTTAATTAATATAAAAGAGATCCTTATATCATAATATAATAAAATATATTTATATAATTATTCAAATACAGAATCACTGACTAACATAACACAGATACTACAACAAGAAGCACTACTACTGCAATGTTTACTAAAATACAAGAAAAGTAATGGTTCAATATTTACATAAGTCGGCCGGGGAGGAAAGAGTCCGATGAAGAGGTTTAAGAAGGAGGTTTGAAGTAGAAGATCCTGAAAAAAATATTGAGGGGGGGGGGGGTCAAACCTCACTGAGTGAATTATTATTATATATATTCACGCAACCTAAAGACATAGATACTCTAGCATTAGTATAATAATATATTTATATTTATTTAATATATACATGCATTTCATACAAATGCTCAAAATCCATTTTTATTATAATAATAAATGCAAAAGAATTTTGGGTAGAGGATCGAAGCAAAATCCCTAAATTTTTTCGCAACCTTGATCACTAAAATTTACTAGCCAACAAGCTTTCCATAACTCCAAAAATATTTCCTTTATCCAATTTTTGGCAATGAACTGGCCCCGAGTACAGAAAGGGTCAACCGAAGATTCGCAATTCCACTACCGATGCTAACTAGCCTCGAGTACCCTATAGGTCAACCGATGATCTGCAATCATACCCCTTACCATCCATAATTCACAACAATCATAATATCCACATCCGAAATTAATCAAAGTTCAAAGCCTAATTCTAGCGTACTGTTACGCAACAGCCCTATCGTGACCCACTAGGTGGCACGTTCTATAACTATCCTCCAAAATATTGTTTTATAGTAAAAATAATGAAAATTCAAAATAAAATATGATAGCATATATTATTCAAAATAAATATTCTCAATTATCTATATGAAAGCATATATATAAATGTTAACAATAATAAATATCATTTAATGAAATAAAGCATAATTAAATCCATATTTATTAAAAATATATAGATGCTCACAATATTTTCTACATGCAATGTATACATATAATAATAACTCACAGTTCAAGTGTGCTCCTCTACCCTGGCTCGGCTGGCCCAGTTTGATAATCCTAGCTTGCGGAGCAACTAAGGAAAATAATAACAATAATAATATATTAGAATTGAAATCTTAATTTATACTTCTAGAATTTCTAAAGAATGACTCAATCTAGGACATGACTCGACAAACAAATTCAAAACTCAGGATCAACTCGATGTCATGTTTTACAAGAATTCTACCAAAATTTTGGTAGAGCCTCATTTGTAAAACAAACGTCTCTCTACTAAAAGTAGAGCCGATCCTGCACACAAACATGCTTCAAATACTCAAAAATCTTAACTTCTTAGGTTGGATCCCTGAACTACAATCATTACCCAACTAGGAACCAATAGAATCAAAACAAATAAAATAATAGTAAATACCAATAATTCACCAAAACTCATAAAAATCATAAATTACTACAATTCAATTTATTTAAATAATAAAAGCATCAAAGATTTTTATTTTCAAAATAAATAATAAAATCCCAAATATAATTAAATAATATTAATAAAAATCCATTTTTCAAATATTCAAAATCAAATAGCATAAACTATAAATAATTATTTAAATTGCCCAAGTTTATAATAAAAATAGCTAAAACTTCATTTAATCATATAAATAATAGGTAAAATTATTATTCAAATATATTTCTAGAATTTATTGTTAATTAGCTAAAAATAGTAAATAATTCATAAAAATTATTTTAATACTATTTATTACTCAAAAATTATCCAAAACATAATAATTAACAATAATTTCAATTAAAATATAAAAATTACTAATTTATACTAATTTTTCCAAAAATCCAATTTTTACATAAACATTCAAAAATTCATAATAAATATTTGGAACATAATTTCAATAAACTTTCTTAAAAAAATATACTTAAAATAATTAGTAAAATTTATTAAAAATAAAACGCATTTCCAAGATGGGAACAGTGCCTGTGAACAGTAATCGAGCTCATAATAGTGCTCAAATCGTAACTATCTGCAAAATTGAATTTAAATAAAATTTTGGAAAGCTTACAACTTCAATTTCAATAATCTGAAGTCAATTTAACATGAATCAAACTAATTTAACACAAAATCAACAATTAAAGCTAAGAACCCTAGAATCAATTATCCAAAATTGGAGTTACATTCAAAGTTAATCGAGTGAATTACCTTAAGGGAAATGAAGCTCACGAAACCAACTTTCAAACGAGACTGGTGGGAGCTCTAACCATCGCTGGAAATGTCATTGGCATGCTCCTAAGGTTGATGGTGCTAAAAAGAAAGAGATAACGACGCTAGTGGGAGGAAGGAAAGGTGGTGGCGGTGAGCAGAGGAGAGACGGCGATGGAAATGGTGGCACTATCTAGTTCAACAACGTAGGGGGAGGGGCTGGTTCGCGTTTTGTTGCATAGAAGAAAGAAGAAGAGAGAAAGGAAGGGAAGGGGGAAGGAAAGAAAAAGAAAAGAGGAGGGAAGGAAAATTCTTTTGTGTGTATATATATTATCAAAAGGTAGAAAGGACAAAATAAAATAAAATAAAATAATATCTCTAATTTAAATATTTTCTTTTCTAATTACAGTCACAACATAATATTAAAATATATTAAAATACACTACATTAACATAATTCAAAAATAATAATAATATTAAATAATATATAACAATAAATTTAAGTTTTAAATTCCAATTTAATATTAATACCATAATATAATAAAATAAATAATAACACTTGAATTTAATTTAATTTCACAAAACAACTATAATATAATAAATTAATAAAATATTTATTAACATTGCAAATCTCAAAAATAAATTTCATAATTTATCAAAATTCGGGTTATAACAGGTTAATTATAACCATAATATTTTTTTACATGAAATTAGTTCTAGAGTTGAGAAAATTTATTTATAAAAAATATTGACAGAATATCATATAATTTTTTAAATAAAAGATTTATAAAAGTTGTAATAAGTTATAACTATATTTTGTTACTTTTAAATTGCTAAATAAATAACATTGTTATTATTTTTGTAACTTTATTTAATAATAATAATAATAATTAAACATATTATTATTATTATTATTTATTTACTATATATCACGAGTCTAAAAAATTTTTTATTCACGTGTGAAACATGTATTTGTTTACTAGTATATATAAATGTACGAATGAGGGACATACAAAACTATAAAACTGTCTTCACTTATTATTATATAAAAATTGGATAATTTAGTCATTTACTAATAAAAATAGAATTTAATTAACTAAAATATATTTTTTTATTGAAAGGCTATTTCTCATTTTAATTAAGTTAACTTCTATTTTATCTTTTATAAAATTAAATGGATTAAATATAATTCTAATTTAATTGAAAGTATGTTTCCTATTTTAATTAGAAGAACTTCTATCTTATTTCTAACAAAAATTCTAATTGAAAATATATTTTCTATTTAAATTAGGTTAACTTCTATTTTATATCTAATAAAAATTAATTTAATTAAAATATAATTGCAATGTAATTGAAGTATGTATTCTATTTTATCTATAACAAAATTTAATTAATTAAAATCTAATTCTAATTTATAATTTAAATTATATTTCATAGTCTAATTATGTTAACTTCTATTTTATCTCTAATAAAAATGAAATTAATTAACATATAATTCTAATTTAATTGAAAATATGTTTCTTATTTTAATTATGTTAATTTTTATTTTATCTCTAAGAAAATTAAATTAATTAAACTTTTAGTCGTAATTTTGTTAAAAATATATTTTTTCTGTTTTAATTAGGTCTACTTATATTTTATCTAATATAAATCAAATTAAATAACATTATTTTATAAGCCTTATCATATTAAATTTAATAAGTAAATAATTAAAATCAAAATAATAAATTTTATGAAAATAGGAAAAGTACATAATTTATTTTAAAAGTAGATATTTTTATAAATTAAAAATTAATAAAAAAATAGAGAATATATTTTGTTTGAAAGTATATTTTCTGTAATTAAAGTAGTATAATTATCATTTTTATATATTTTTATAAAATTTAACCAAAAAAAAAAGTTAAAATTAAATTAATTTATATTTATCAATTAATTATTAGTTGAACTTAAAAAATTACATTAAATTAATTTTTGAGTAAATATAATTATTAGTATTAAAAATATTGAAGAAATAAAGTATCATAACTCAATTAATATTTTACTGAAATTGTAATAAATTATAAGTTTAATGGGTTATAACATTTAAATTGTTATATAAAGAAAATATAACTTTTATTATTTTTTATTAAAAAAAAATCTAATGAGTTTTTATTATCTTATGATTAATTATAACAATAATATATTTTTTTTATATGAAATTAGTTCTATAGTTGAGAAAAATTATTTATAAAAATATTTATGGAATATCATATAATTATTTAAATAAAAGATTTATAAAAGTTGTAATAAATATTAAGTTAATATTAAATTGTTGAATAAATAACATTGTTATTATTTTTAAAATTTTAATAATAATAATAATAATAATAATAATAATAATAATAATAATAATAATAATAATAATAATATGTTTGATTATTTATTTATTATATATGATGAGTCTAATAAAATGTTTGTTCGCATACGAAACACGTGGTTGTTTATTAGTATATATGTGTGTGTATATATATGTGTGTGTGTGTGTGTGTGTGTTTGAACAATGAGTTTTAAAAAAGGCTTTGAGGTTTGAGAAAAACATTAGTTTTTAGGTATTAATTACCCTTACTACTTTTGCTCTAGGTGTAGGTGGCGGGGTTTAGTACGCATCCAGGTGTTAGCAACCACGACACTATATGAGCTCGATGCCCACTAGGAAATACAAAATAAGCTTAGAACCAAAATTGGAGAAGGAGCCGCCACCCGGATGAAACTCGGGATACACGACAACTGGATTTCACAAAGACTTCTAGAAGCCGGAGTTCAAAGAACGGGTTTGGAAACTATGTATGGACTTTTGGAATGCCCACCCAACCTTGTGGTTGGCATTTGTGTGTGTTTTATATTTTATTACCTTTAATTATTCAATTATTTCTGTAATAACATATTGATTGCATGCCTTTAAATAATTTTTAATTTTATATTTAAGTCCAAATTTGCACATTAATTCAAATTCATGTATTTTAATATGATTTACAACATTTATCACATAAGCAAACATTCGTTCACAAAATAAATATAAATCCACATGCAAAAAAGGGAGGGAGAAAAATAGATTACAACCTTTTCACATGTAAGAAAGAGTAAAATAAACAAAAATTAAACTAATAGAAGAAGAAATAAATTACATCTCTATCATGTGAATAACCAACAAGATAAATAAAGGTAAACAATTGCTAAGATTAATTAAAAGATACTCATTTGATAACCAAAATCATCTCAAAGTTCATTAAATAAGCAAATATTAATCTCCACAAATATATAAACCCTACAAGAGGAAACCATAAAAGAAATTCATAAGTCAAATAAACATAAATAAAAATAATAAACTTGTGATTATTTAGCTAAACAAGGTAAACATATGATTGTATAGGGGTAACTAAATTACAGAAACATGAAAATACATACAAACACAAACCATATAAAACGAACATAGAAATTATAATAAAACCATGTATAACTTTGTTGATGTGGTGACGCCTCATTAACAAAGTTTATATTACCTTATATTACCTTAAAAAAAGTTTATATTACGTCGCCTCTATGAATAGAGGCAATGTAATATCACCTTAATATAAGGGGGCGACGCCAAATGCAGATACACTTAAGAAATATGCTTCAATGTTAAGTAAGCAATATCATATATAAATCACTAAGGAATTGTAACTATACTTAATAATTTAAAAGATCATATCATGAACATGGCATAAAGTGAACAATAAATCTAAGAAATAAATAAACAAAAAAATTAAAAACTTTATGAAAGTTAAGAACTCAATGCTTACAAATGGTGATTCTTATTGCTTTATAAGTTTATTTTTTCAAAGTGATTGGCCCTCAAAGATTAGTTTTGATCTCAAGCTTCACTTGAATGCAAGAGTTCTCATTCTTCTTCTTTGAAAATGAACTTCTAGGCTAAGTTTTCCCTTTTTGTTCTCTCTAAGAACATCCTCCCCTCTTTTAGAGCTTTTTTTTTCTCTTTTTTCTAAAACTTGCTAACCTCTTTTACTCTCATTCTCATACCCCTTTTTAAGCCTCCTATGCCTTTGACAAGACATCCACTTTTTACCTCTCATCATTACCCTTTTCAGTCACCTTTTCCTCCAAAGTCTCATTTTCACGCAATATGTTTAAGTTAGACTTGTATGGGCCACCCACTTATCCACTAGTGTCATTTCTCCATTAAATGCATGTGCAAGTGGCTGGCGAAAAGGCATTGTCTCACCAAAGTGGTTGTCATAGAGGTGGCCCCCTTCAGTTAGGCATTGTCTTTTTGGCCCTAATCCATGGTTAGGCCAAAGTGGGCCTAAGCGTTTGGGTTAAGGCTTGGGCTTGGCTATTGGGCTTAGTCTTTTAGATTAAGGCTTGGGCTTTATATAAATGAGAATTCAGGCTTTTAGATCCATTCTCAAGAAAGTTCTGGGCCTCCCTTGCATTCAAGACTCATATTCCTCATCATCAGGCTTTCATTGTGAGTCGATTAAACCGAATGTCCACAATTTACCCCCTTGATTTTTTAAAAAATCAAAATTCATACAATTAAAATTTTTCAAAAAAATGAACATGCACAATGACAAAAGTAATAAATAATAAAAGTATATACCTAATCTTCGAGATTCACTTGGGAGATTAATACTTTAAAATTCACACCATCAGTCTCAAGTGTACGAACCCGAGAGGTTAAATTTTTTTAAAACAGTTAGGAATCTCATGTCGTCATCCTCAGGTATATAAACTTGAGAGGCAGTTCCTTAAAACATATAGGAAACTCACACTATCATCCTTGAGTATACAAACCTGAGAAGCTATTCCTAAAAAAAATAGGTAGGAAGCTCACACCATTATCCTCAGGTATATAAATCCGAGAGGTAGTTCCTTTAAAATTTGCACTATCAGCCTCGATGTTCAAAATCAAGAGGTCAAATTTTGCTAAAATAGTCAAGAAACTCATTATGTTATCCTCGGGTATACACACCCAAGAGGTAGTTCCTTTAAAATCCATGTCGTTAGCCTTGGTGTTTAAAACTGAGAGGTCAAATTTTACTAAAATAGTTTGGAAAATCATGTCGTCATCCTTGAGTATACAAACATGAGAGGCAGTTCCTTTAAACATATAGGAAACTCACGTTGTCATCCTCGGGTATGCAAACTTGAGAGGTAGTTCCTCTAGAAAATTCGCACCGTCAGCCTCGCGTATACAAACATGAGAGTTTGAATTTTTCTCTTTAATAATTAGGAAACTCACGTCATCATCCTTGGGTATACAAACCTAAGAGGCAGTTCTTTAAAATATATAGGAAACTCAAGTTGTCATCTTAGGGTATACAAACCCGAGAGGCAGTTCTTAAAAAAATAGGTAAGAGGCTTATGTCGTCATCCTCTGGTATACAAAATCGAGAGGTAGTTCCTTCAAACAAATAGAAAACTCATACCGTCATCCTCGGGTATACAAACTTGAGAGGCAGTTCCTCCAAAAAATTCATGCCATTAGCTTTGGGTATACAAACACAAGAGGTTAAATTTTTCTCTTTAACATTTAGGAAACTCATATCGTCATCCTTGGGTATACAAACTCGAGAGGAAATTCCTTGAAATAAATAGGAAACTCAAGTTGTCATCCTCGGGTACACAAACTCGAGAGGCAGTTCCTAAAAAAATAAGTAGGAATTTCACATTGTCATCCTCAGGTATACAAACTCGAGAGGCAATTCCTTCACAATCTACACTGTCAGCTTTGGTGTTCAAAACTGAGAGGTCAAATTTTGCTAAAACAGTTAGAAAACTCACATCATCATCCTTGGGTATACAAATTCGAGAGGTAGTTCCTTAAAACAATTAGGAAACTCATGTTGTCATACTCGGGTGTACAAACCCAAGAGGTAGTTCCTTCAAAATTCACACTGTTAATTTCAATGTTCAAAATTAAGAGGTTGAATTTCTCTTATACTTGAGCCGTTAGCCTTGGGTAAGCCTTGAGAGGTCATCTTTTGTCTTTTCAACCTTTTCGTCATTAAACTACTTCCTTTCAATTTGTTTTATAAAAAAACTCTTCTCTTTTTTCTCTTTTTTTTTTCAAAAAATATTTCTCTCTCTCTTTTCTTTTATCTTCTATCTCTCTTCCTTTTTCTCTTCTCTTTTTCTCTTTTCCATTTTTCTTTTCTTCCTTTTCCTCTCTTTTTCTTTTTTTTTTTCTTTTCCCTTTCTCTTTCTCTTTTTTCTTTTCTCTCTTTCTTCCCATATTTCATTCTCTTTTGACAATAGATGCTGCCTAAACCCCTTTGATCTTCCACAGTAGGACCTAGTAACACCACCCAAAGATCATTTGCAGAGCCTCAGATTCTCGATTGGGGATGACATTCTGCTCATAGTGAGTTTGGGCACTCACATTTGTGCCTTGGCTTCTGAAGAGATTAGTATTCAATTCCCATAATTTTTTCTATTAAATAGCATCGGGTTATGATTAGTAAACATGTATTCATTATCATAAATAGGAATACAATTGATTGAATCGAGAAAATTTAAGAAATTAAAAACTTATCTATGTTCTCCAGTATGAAGAGGCATTACCTCTTTGCTAGAAAGGTGGTCATTTTCACATAATCTATTGAGGTGTCACCTCTTCAATGTGGTGTCAGTGTCACCTCTTCAATGAGGTGTCACCCCTCTAACAGGATTTAACATTCTCCCTATTTCTGATTTCAAGTAAGTTACATAAATTTTGACTTCCCCATTTATTTCTAGAATGACACCCACACATTCAAAGGCATTGGGGACTTCAGTGGTGCTCGGGTTTAGTACAATGAGCTCACATAAGACATTAAGGACCACATCCAGGAGACCGAGTTCAAGGACTTAATTTTATCACTCTCGAACACTCAGGGCTGCATTGATTACTAGCTACTCCACGCATTCACGGAGAGGTGGTTTGAGACTCACATACATTCCACTTTCCCTTTGGTGAGCTTACATTGGAGCTCATCTCCTTTGTTGCTATCATTGGGATCCCATGTGTGAGTGATGTTGTCCCATTCAACGCGAGCATCTATTGGATGGCACTGGATTTGGTAGCTTACATTGAGTGACTCCTTAGTTTGGTCTTAGGCATGAAAAGGACCCATACCATCAAGATTGACTCTATCTAGAGTCACTACACCCAAGCTAAGGTTAAGGTTAATACCACTGACTAAGAGATCAACCAGGTGGTGAGGGAATTCTTAGTCTACTTGCTAGGTGGCACTCTCTTTACTAATACTGCCAGCTCTATTTATCTAATATTCTTGATGACCCTTCGAGACTTAGATCGGGTATCTTTTTATGATTGGGGCAGTTGTGCATTGGCCCACTTGTACAGGAGTATGGACGAGGTAGTCCGAGGAGACAGACGGTTTTGTGGTTTCTAGCACACTGTCTTAGTGAGTATTCCTTCCCTTTTTTTTTTACTTCTAAACTCTATTTGCCAATTATCTTGATTATTTGCTAATAATTCTCTTTTGCAAGTCTAGGCTTTGGAGCTTGAGTTGATTCGAGGGATAACCTATATTAATGATATTCATTTCTTGGCCTTAGCCTAATAGGGTGCTAGTCATTCATGAAAAAGACATTTGGCTTATGTGTATGTTCATTAGAAGCATCTGAACTCCCTAACCTATGATGAGATACCTAAGAAGAGAAATAAAAAAATTATTAACATCACATATTTTTTGAATTTATGTTACTTACTTGCCCTTTTCTGTAGTTGCACTAGGATTTGTGGGGTCCTCAGGACAAGTGGCTTTCAGAGATGACTTGTTTAAACCCGCTATCTTTGCGGAGGCTGCTCCTTTAAGGACCTAACTGTTGAGTATGGTATCTCGATGACAGAGTTTAATTATGATCATAGTGCCCATGCTAGGCGGATCCTTGCATCACCTCCTTCTGGTATATTCTAAACACATCTAATAAAGGGTGATGAGCTGGCTAGAGTAGTCGTAAGAGACCCTGCCAAGACCCATATTGTGAGGAGCAAGAGCCACTATTTAGAATTTATTCAAGCTAATTGGTTGCAGTGAGTACCTCTTTTAACTACTACTATTGTTCAGGTACTCACCCAACTTCATCTTTTTTTTCTAATTACTTGCCGACTCAATCTTTTCTATTTATAAGTAGCAGCCACAAGTCCTTACATAGAGCTAGGCCTCTTGCACATGAAAGACCACTCCAGCATCCTCATACTTACAGCGGAGAGGATACTTCAGCTGAACTTTTGCCTCGTAGAGCTCCTTCCAATTCTAGTTCATGGATGGTTACTAGTCATTTGACCCACACATCTAATTTGCTGGCTCACTATTGGGTGCCCCTAGGGGACTTATCTCGTGAGTTTCTATTATTAGATGAGAGCTTGATACTAGGATACACTCTTGATGCTACACACGTAAGCTTTTTCCTTTTCCTGCTTTCATAATTAATCTCAACAAGATGTTAGTAATAATAAATCATTAACCATGCAAATGCCTCTAAAGCAAAGAGTGTATATGTATTGTCTAATTGAGGCTTAGTAAGATCATTTGATGACCGTCACTTAGTAGTGGAAGGTAATTATTTCTCCTATTTCTATATGTATGCATGCTTATATGAGTACTTACCTTGGATCATGTATGAACAAGATCATGATGCAATCAGCCAGGCCAGGATCATGGCCCTCTAGCGCTAAGTTGCTACTCTTCAAATCGAGGAGGAGGAAGATGAAGAGGGCAGTGGAGATGATGATAATGATGGTACAGATGGGGGCGATGATGGAGGTGATGTAGAGGCTATTGAGTCAGAGGCATCATAGATTAGGATCTAGACTTCTCTTTTAATTCTCTGATTCTAATGTTAGAAGATTATTGTGACTTCATTTTGGACACTTCTATTTAAATTTGAATGGATGTTTAAATATTTAAACTTATTTCAATGAAAACTTGATTATTCTAACACAATACTACACAAATTCATCATTCAATCATACAACTATTCCATTAATGAACTAAAACAAGAAAAGCCAAATTGAATAATATTGTCACAACCCAAACCTGGAGGTACATAACCGGCACTAGAGAATGGAAAATGCAAAAATATAACTAAAACCCGTAGTAAGCCTTGAAATTTTTTTTGCAAATAAATAACAATCACTTAACAATAATATCATGGATAAAATCATTAATATCAACTACATAAATCATTTCAACAATATTTCAACACAATACAAATATGTAATAACAATAATACAAGTTTCATAAACAACTACTATGGTATTTAGAATTCGATTACATAATGTCCAAATCAAATAGACATACATAATGCAGCCGGTGAAGAAGAAACTCGATGCAAATGACCAGTGCTAGACTGACTGTGAGGTCTTAAAAAAAATAAATTAAGGGAAATCAGACCTTATTGAGTGAATCAATTTTATAAAAGCATGCTATTTGAAAACATTTGTTAAAACCCTTTTTCAAAATAAAAATAAAATAAAATGAATAAATATAAATATAAATATTGAAAATTATTTACTTTAATATAAAACTCTAGTACAAAATCATATAAATTTATTTCGTTAACCTACACCATCAAATTCTAATAGCCACTTGGTTTACTTATTCCAATTGACTATCGGTCCCAGAGAGCAAACTCAACCAGGGTCCAGCCATAGTCATTCTCTTATTCCAAATGATCACTGGCGTCCAGAGAGCATGCTCAACCAGGGTCTAACCAACATCATACCTTTGCCCAGAGAGCAAGCTCAACCAAGGCTCAACAATAACCACACATCTGCTAGAGAGCCAAGCTCAGCCAAGGCTCTCATTTCACAAATCTTGCCCAGAGAGCAAAGCTCAACCAGGGCTCACAAGTCAATCAATGTCATCAAATTAATCATTATTAGTGTGCACACAGTCATGGAGACACCCACCAGGTAGCACATTCTATCATTATTTCCAAATCATTTAAATCATAATAAATAAAATAAAATAAATAAACAATCAAAGCGGAATAAAACTAATTCCATAAAGCATTCTTTAAATACTATTCATGATAAATAAATAAATAATCATGCATGTAGCAATACAAGTAAATTCATAAATAATTCATATAGTCATTTCATTATTATTTAACTCATATGAAAATATATTCAAAATCGTCACAACACACATTCTATAAAATCAACTCATAGGTTAAGCGTGTTGGGCGACGCATCCTCTGTTGCCCAAATGCTATAGCTTTGGTCTCGGAGTTCTTTAAAATAAATAATATTTATTTAAAATATGCTTCTATAAATAAATTCATAAAATTCTCAAAACTTAATAAAATCATGAGATGATAAGGTTGACTCAATCTAAGACACAATGCTATACAGACCCAGAATTAACACATACTGCTGTCACATTTTAGGAGAAATCTATTGAAAATTTGGCAAAGTTGCATTTGTAAAACGGACATCTCTCTACCAAAGTAGAGTCGTCCCTGTATAAAAATAACACTTCTAACAGTCCCACACTACACTTATGCCCAACCGAGAACCACAATTCACAACATGTATAAAAATAATATAATTTTCTCAAATCACCAAAATATATCATAAAAATATTAAAGAAATTATTTTCCAAATAAATAATAAAATTTCTAGTTTATAAATAACATTTTGCTAATAAAATCCGTTAATGGAATAAAATTCCATTTTATAATTAAATTAGCATAAATTGTAAATAATTATCAAAATCAATCAATTATATCATAAAAATATTAAAATGCTCATTTAAGCTAAAAAATAATAAATAAATTCATTATTCATTTATTTTCCCAAATTCACCACTAGTTAACTAATAATTGAAAATTAATTATAAACATTATTTTTCATACTTTTATTATTTAAAAATCTATCTAAAACAGAATACTTAGCAACAATTTTAATTAAAGTTAAATAATTTATTAACTTCCAACAATTTCTCAAAAATACATATTTGTACATAAACTTTAAAAATTCATATCTCAAATTCTATACATAATTTCGCAAAACTTCCTTCACAAAGTTTAATCTACATAATTTATAGGATTTAAAAAATATATAAAAATTATCTGAGCCGAGAACAGTGCTATGAATAGTACCCGAGGCTCGAAAAGTTCAAAATTTCTAGTAAATAAAAAAAATTACACAAATAGATAGATCACAATTTCAATTTCATTCTATCTAATGACAACTAAACATGAATCAACCTAATTGAAGCTCAATTTGAGAAAATGAACAAAAATGACCTAAGTTCAAATTACTCAAAATTGAGGGGCTTACCAGAGTTGGAATTCAAAATTGACAGAGGACTTTTGAAGCCTAGAGGATGAGGAGCATTTTGAGAACAACATCGAGCCTTAGAGTGGCTGGAGGCGGCGTCGGCATGCCCTTCTCCCTACTGACAATGAAGAGATTGAGAGGGAGGCAATGAAAGGGAGAGGAAAAGGATGGCAGCAGCTAGCGTGGTGACGGTAAGGCTAAGGTGGTGGTGGTCGACATTGGTAGTGATGGTGGTGGGTGGTGCTATATAAGGAAGAAGAAAAGGAAGGAAGAGAAGGGAAAAGAAAAGAAAGGGAGGAGAGAAAAGGATGAAAAAAAAGTTTTTGTATATATACATACATAAATACATTTGTTTATAGTACAAAAGTACAAAGTAATCATTTTAAAAATAGTAATAATATCTCCCCTCTTAATTATACAACACACACACATATATATACTCTTAAAAATTAATAAAATTTTATTAATAATACATTTAACACTAATTAAATAAAATAATAATTACACTTAATAATCCACATTTAATATTAATAATTAAAAAAATTCAGGTATTTGCAAATATAACTAAAAATATGCCCTTGACTATTGCGGAGGCGATTGCCTTTGTCACTAAGGCATCGCCTCTTTACAAAGAGGCGACATAAAAATGCCTCTTCATGAAGAGCTGCCACTTAGTCATAAAGGCGAATGCCTCGTTGACTTATTTGCAAACGCTACTTTTAAATCCTCATCTCTCCTTATAAAAGCAACTACTTCTTCTCACACCTATGCCCTAACTCTCCATTTTCTCCCTCTTAACAGCTCCAAAAACCTCTAAACATGACCAAGAGAAGCTTCAAACAACTATAAACAATCTTGAAGAGCTTAGATGATGGATTATAGGCGAAACTAGAGCCCTTCCACCTATCGATTTTCAGGTTTCTTTATGTTAGGAGAATCAATTTTCCCTTTCTCCATGTTTTGGTTCAATTCTAGGATCCGGGCAAGCACATCTTCTAATTCAACACACTAGAGATATACCCCTTGTTAGAGGAATTCAAAGTTATCCTGGGTTGTTACATGGATTCTACCTTTCAGATTGAAATTCCCCAGGTTGGAACTCTAGATTTACGCTCTATTCAATATCATATGGCTAAGCTATTTAATCTTTCCCCTCAATCTTTCCTTCACCATATCTTTAGTACTGAAGTTTTGATAGGATCCTTCCTTGACCTTATTGCAACTACAGACAAAAAGGAAGTCTATTGGCCAGGGATGATCACCCTTTAACTGTATGCTTAATTCTTACTAGTTTTTTCTTCTGAAAATTATGATTCAAAAGTCCTCCGCATTTTGGATCAAGTGGTAGTTGGGCTTAATCCTTTTCCTTTTATTCTGGCAAAAACCATCATTGGGCTAGATAATTTTTCAAAAACCAAGTGATTCTCTAGGAGTTTGTTATTATTAGAGGTAAGCTTTCTCCTTTATTTTCTCTATTTTCTGCTTTTCTGTCATTTTTCTAATTCATCTTTTTAAGCATGCTTCATGAAAAGCTGAGACTACTTGAGCCTCCCAGAGACATTGCTCACTATAAAGTGAAGCATTACCATACTAGAAAACTCCATACCATACTAGAAGATGTTCAGAGCTAGTTGTCTACTCACCCCGATACTATAATCCAATAGATGTGCCCATGGTGGAAATTATAGCATGTGACTATTCAATCTTACACCCACTATATCCCTATAGTCGGCCTTCATTTTACCAATTTCTATAATCTTGCACATCTTTGCCAATAATATGGACAGAAACAATTGATTATGGGGTTAGTACATGAGTTTGAACTAGGACCCCTCTTTGAAAACTTCTTGGACAACTTAGTTACGACCTGGCCTTGCAGAATCATTCAAATGTATATAGACTACAACAGAGATTAGTCCACTGATGATTAGTACAAAGCATGGATTCAATTGCAATAGATAGAAAAAATGAGTTCATGAGGAACAAAAGAACGAGCGAGTTATAGATATCGAGTGTTTAAGGTGTTCAATAAAAGAAAAGAAAGAAAAATTAGTTTATAGAATTTAATCATCGTTTTGCCTTTTTGTAGAATGGGATTTCCCTTTTACTTAAACAGTTTGTAATAGACATTTAATGCAATGTTCAACAGTAGCAAAGGCAATCTATTTCATTTAATTTAAGCACAAAATGACTATACATTTCACTTATGACATATCTCATGTCGTTAATTGGCTTGCCCTTACACGTTTTCCAAATAACTATTTTTTCTCTCTCTCTCCTTTTACATATCCTTAATTTTTGCATGGACTGCCTTTTTTAAGGTTTTCAATCTAGCATGATTTTTTCATTTTTTTTATTTTTATCTCTAACTTTTGCCTAGATAGCCTCTTTTGAGGTTTTTTCCCTAGCAAGACTTTACAGAAAGTATTTCTTGAGCTTATCTAAGTTGATGGGCTCCCTGAACTCGTTTCCTTCTAAATCAGATAGAATATCAATGCCTTTAAAGAACAATTTCTTTACTAGATATGGACCCTCCTAATTTGGCTTGAACTTCCCTTGCAGGTCAATCATGATTACCTTAGTGAGCTTCAGCTCTGAATTGTCCTCTTTGATCTTGCCTGGCTTAATTTTCTTATTATAGGCCCAAACTATCCTTTTTTTATATGGCTGGGAGTGATACATGGCTTTCATCCTTTTCTTGTCTAATAACATCAATTGTGCTAATCGGCTCTTTACCTACTGATACTCAAGGATTTTGGATTCCAAGAGACCCTTAATGATTGAATTTCAACCTCCATTGATAATACAACTTCACACCCATACACAAATGAGTACAGAGTAGCTCCAGTAGATGATTTACCAGTGGTTCTATATCCCCATAATGCAAATTGTAGATAACTTGCCCAATCCTTATAATTCTCCAGCATTTTGGACATAATCTTCTTCACATTCTTATTTTCCGCTTCTACTGCTCTATTTGCCTGCAGTCTGTATGGAGATGATCTATGATGCTCAATTCTAAATTCTTTTAATAAAGTAGTATTTTTTACTCTAAATTGAACACCATTATTAGTGATAATATGATGAGGTAACCCATATCTACAGATTATGTCCATAAACCTCATCATCTGTTTTGTCCCTACAATTGTGAATGATTTTGCTTTAACCCATTTAAAGAAATAATCAATCACTACCACAATATAACAATTCCCGTTAGATGCCCTCAGTGTTATTTCTTTGATAATATCAATTCCCTAGATTATGAATGGCCATGGAAAAGTCAATCCTTGAAGTTCCATAGAAGGTAGATGACTCACATCTCCATACACTTAACAATCATGGCACTTCTTTACAAATCTCACACAGTTGGCTTCCATGGTCAACCAAAAATACCCCTAATGAGTTATCTTCTTAGCTAGAATTATTCCATTCATGTGTGGCCCACATACACCTTCATGAATTGCTTCCATGACTTTTCGAGCCTTATCCTTATCCACACATCTTATATATACACCAGTAGTCATTCTCTTATACAACATCCCATTATGGCTGATGAATTATCAAGACAACATTCTTAGGGACATTTTTTCCCTTTTATCTACATTTTTAGGAAATTGTCCTATTTCCAAATACCATTGCAAATTATGAAACTAAGGCTTTTCTAGATGGTCCATTGACATTACACTTATCTCCTCATAACAAGGGGTTTGGGATTTTATAAGAATAAGAGGTTTGACTTCCATTTGCATTCCTCCTTCCCATGTTGAAGCTAAAATGGCTAAAGCATCTGCTATCTAGTTCTCTTCTCGTGGCAAGTGTATGAATCAGCATTGAGTAAAAGCTAATAGAACAGTAGCTGAGTAATCCCAGTACACTCTTAGTTTATTTTCTCTGACCTCCCATTTATTGGAAATCTATTTTATCACCAACATAGAATCGTTGTATAACATGACTCCTCTGCCCCCATATTTTGGAGTGCTTCTAACTAAAAAATGTAGGCTTTGTATTCAACTTGATTATTGGTTACATTAAATTCTAACATTTTCACCATTTGGATCATTTCTCCTTCTAGTGTGATTAGATTTACACCAATTTCTGCTCCTTTATTATTTACCGCCCCATTGAAATACATTATCCATCTTTGGATCTTTATTGCCCCTAAATCCTTATATGAAAATTCCATCTCCCATTCTTGTTCACCATCCACTAGACTCTAAGCCAAAAATTCTACTATAGGTCTTCCTTTTACAACTTTCTTGCCCTCGTAGTCTATATTAAACTTAGTAAGTAGAAACAGCCATCAAGCTAACTTTCTCATGAGTGACGAGGTCTACTGAAGAAGATATCTTAAAGGATTATGGTTAGAGACCTCCTACACTAGGTAAGATCGGAAATAATGTTGAAGTTTCTTGGTTGCCTAAATTATGGCCAAACATGTCTTCTCCACCAGGCTGTAATTGGCCTCATACTTCAGAAGTTTCTTACTGAGGTAATACACAGTGTGCTCAACTTTTCTTTTACCTTCTTAAGCTAGCATTGCACCAATTGCATCATTTTTAATTGCCAGATAAAGAATTAAAGGTTTACCCAGCGTTGGTAGCTGTAAGACTGGGGAATTCATCAAATAATTTTTTAATAGTTTCAAAAGCCATTTGACATTTATCATCCTAAATTACTGATTGATTCTTCCTCAAAAGTTTAAAAATTGGCTCACAAACAGTAGTAAGCTTGGTTATGAATCTACTGATGTACTATAACTGCCCAATGAACCCCCTAACTTCTTTCTCATTTTTCGGCACATACATTTCTTTGATTACTTTAATCTTATCTTGATTTACCTCTATTCCCTTCTAACTAACAATATGTCCTAGAAACTTTCCAAAAGTTACCCTAAAAAAAATACTTTTTTGGGTTGAGCCCGAGGTTATACTTTTCAACCCTTGCCAGGAACTTGTCCAAAGCCTTAAAGTGTCCTTCTCTGGTTGGCGACTTTACCATCATATCATCCACGTACACCTCTATTTCTTTATGGATCATGTCATGGAGTAAAATGGTAGTCATCCTCTAATACGTAGTCCCTGCATTCTTCAACCTAAATGGCAAGACCAAGTAATAGTAGATACCCCATTCAGTGGTGAAAGATATTTTCAACTTATCAATTACTACCATCATGATCTAATTATACCCCAAGAAACAGTCAATAAAAGAGTACATCACACTGGAAGTCGCACTATCAACTAGTGTGTTAATATGTGGGAAGGGAAAGTAATCTTTTGGACAAGCTTTGGTCAAATCCCTATAGTCCATGCACATCCTAACCTTCCCATCCTTTTTAGGAACTAGAACTATATTGGCCAACCATTGGGTATCCTCTATCACTTCCAAGAACTTCGCCTTCAGCTATTTCTCGACTTCTTGCTTGATCAAGAGAGTCCATTCCAACCTTAACCCCCTTTTCTTCTGTTTTATTAGTGTAATGTGAGAATATGTAAGGATCCTATGTTCTGCAATCTCCATATCGATCCTAAGCATATCCTCATAGCCCCAAGAAAATACTTTATGTCTTCTTTTTAAACCTTCTTTCATTTTTTCTCTCTTATCATAAGTTAAATCAGAAGCAATCAATATATTTTTAGCGTTATCATTCATGCCTAAATTAAATGATTCAGTTTGCACAAAATTAATTTTAAATATATGCATGAAATGATCATCACAAATAGAATAACTGTTAGGAAACACATCACACAAATAAGAAAAGTCAGATTTCATTGCATTGACCTTATAGAAGAATAAATTATCAGTTTCAAATAAGTTAGCAAAAGAAATATCAAGGTCATCATAGAAAACGTCCATAATAGAGTTTAGAATGAAGGTTTCAAAATCCATCTCCTCTTCTTGATCATCAATATCCTTCAGCTCCACAACAAGAATGTCCTCCTCTGATTCTAGAGGTAGTACCAATTCTTCCACTATTGCTTCCTTAACAACATCTTTCTTAATACTATTCACATAATTAGTGAAGATCTCAAACCTGAGAACTAGCTTCCTAGCCTCTGTTTAGGAGTTCCCTTGTATGGATGCCCATTAACTTCTTTTACAAATGTTTCCCAAAGTCCCATTTCCCGATTCTAGCCCTATTTTCTTCTTTAGAATCTTCATCATCATGATACCCAATCTTATACTTCAGAATTAACACTTTCTATTTCAAAAATTTTGATGGTCCATTTTGATTTTTCTCAAGTCCTAAGCCAAGCATGAAGTTCATATTTCTCATCATGCTCATGATTTTCTCTTCTAATTCATCCTTGTAAAGCACAAAGCTAGGAGTGATAAGAATCTCTTTGGGAGCGAGTTTTAATACAGCAATAGTCTCTATTGAAATAGTGACCATCTTTCCTTTATGTGGACACTTAATTTTTTGATGACTAATGGAAGGCACACCTCCCAAAGGATGAAATGATGGCCTCTCCAAAAAAATGGTAAAAGTGATTAGGATGTCGATCACATGCAAATTAACCCAGGTTTTAATAGGCCTAGTCTTTACTAAAGCTTAAAAAGTTCCCTTAACAGGCCTCTTCATGTCATCATAAGTCTTGATTATCACATATGAAGGTTTTAAGTCAACCACAGTCAATCCTAACTTAGGCAAAATTTTCAAAGGACATATATTGATGGCAGAACCATTGTCCACCATTACACAATAAGTGAGCTTCCCTTTTACTTCAGCCTTAATGAACAAGGCCTTGTAGTGTTCTCTTCCTTACAGTGGCAAATCATCACTAATGAACATAATAGCTCCCTCAAGGCTCTCCATTAAAGAATTCACCATATGCTCAGGAGTGTAAGCTTTAGGAACCTTTTTTGGTCCAATGCTTGGACTAGCGCTTCTTGATGGGTTTTGGAATTCATGAGTAATTCCTAGACACTAGCCACAGACTTTTCTTCTTTCTTTGGCTATTCCTCTAGTTCCCTTTTCTCTATCTTCTCATTCTCAATCCTAGCCTCAGATACTAATTAATCCTCTTTTTTCCTTTCCCTTTTTTAGTAATCTTCCTAGCTGGCTAAATCTCTCTCTTCATTAATGTCCCATATGTCAATCTGCCCTCCTTCTTTATCAGAGCTCTAAATATCCAACACATTAATGGATAATTGTATAGGTTATGGGCTTGGTTGTTCAAGGTTAGGTTTTAATGAGCTAGGTGTGACATTAACAAAAGAGTTTAGAACTTGCTCTTTTATTAAATCGGTGTTAATAATGAGAATGAGTGCATTTAATAGTAGGACATTTCTATAGTTGGGTAAAAGGTTATTTTGGGTATTCATCTTTCTAGATTCTGGATCAGTGATCTTGTCAAAATCGATCAAGTCTTGGACTTCATGTCTCAATTGGGTGCAATTGTCAGTGTCATGTCCAATGGCTTGATGATACTTACAATAGAGTTTCAGGTTGGCATTTGGCAAAGGTTATTTTAGAGGTAAGGGTTATAGAAGGTTCTTTTCAATAAAATTCTCTAAAAATTTTGAGAGAGGCCTACCCAAGTTGGAGAACCTCTGAGGTTGCATAATGGCATTAATCTGCACACTGTTGCTTGATCCACTTGCTTCTTTGCCCCTAGATGTTCCATTAAAGAACTTCTTTTCTTGTGCCAAATCAGACTCTTTTTATACCCTGAATTTGTATAACTCTTTAAATTTTTGAATCTCAATGTCTTCCAACTTCTTAGAAAGTAATGGAACACAGCCTTCCATTGTTATCATCAATTGATTAGACTCATCAAGCCTATGACTCATTTTTACTAGCTTCCCCCTCCATCTAGTCAAATAGTTAGTGAAGGACTTATTAAACTTTTGCTTAGTGTTTTGCAAGTCCCTCAGAGATACATCAATTTGAGCATTCAGACTATAGTATTTCATAAATGCGACACATAGCTCTTTCCAATCATTATGTATATATAGTTCTAAGGCATAATACTAGCATATTAGAGCACCTTCCAATGACATAGGAAATTGCTTAATTATCTGGGCTTAATTTAGTTTAGTGGCCTTCATATAGGTCACATATTGTTTCAAATGCAAGTGTTGATCATCAATCCTATAATACTTTTTTACGTTGGGGAACATGAATTTCCAAGGAAGGGGGTCATTATCCTCATCTAAATCGAGATTGGTATAATCCATTGGGGCATTAATTCCCTTCTCCTTCATCATCATTTAGACTTGTGACATAGCCTTGGACATGTTCTTAGCCCAATCAGTCTATTGCACAGTCTCAGATAGGTTCACATTCTGTCAATTTACCAAACCAGCCAATATAGTCACATTATCATCTTCCTTCTCTTTTACATGAATCTCATCATCAAGATCAATTGGGTTAGTCGGCTATTTTTCCCTGAGTAATTTGGTTATTTCTCTATTATCTCCTTCATCATTGACCAAGTTTTAGTGAATAATTCTTCTTTTAACTATGCTTTGAAAGCTTTGGGATCAAAACCACCTACCATTACTATTCCTGAATTTTTGATTAAGTGACCAAAATTAAATCGAATCCACACAGAAGAGCTTGAAGGATCTATAACTGTAAGACCACATGTTAGAATTATGCATGAAGTGTATGCATGATATGCAGATTCATTTTATTATTTAAAAGAGGAAAATGAACACACTCTATTTACACATAATAAACAAAAAAAATGCTCTCAAATGATAATCACCACCCTTATTTCTCCCACATACATGTTCAATGGTGAGTTTCTTATCTTAGGATTTTTGGCTTGGGTTTTAATTATCAACAGGGGATAACCAAACCGACATATGCAAGATAACTCTCAAGGCGGAACAAATAAGTAGTAATTCCTTCAAATAATTCCAAAGTCCATTCTAACATGCCATAATAGGCCTGAAGGCGCATCTTAGCATGGTCCATTTACAATGGGCTTGGGCCTTATTTTAAGGATTACTATATGGCATAAAGCATATGCATTTGGGGAAAAAATCTTGGGGAAAATTATTAAGTCATTACATTAGCTAAGTCTTGGTTAAAAAGCCTCAGCTCCCATAATAATATACCTCCATTATGTCTCCCCATTTAAGGGTCCATACGACATGGATAAGTACATGCTATGAGTGACAATAATTAAATATTCCACTATTAGGTTTAAGTGAAACACAGGTAACAAAGCAATGACTATCATTAGGTTATTAAGGACTAAGTGCTCATTATGTGAAAATGTGTAGTGAATGCAAAAGACACAAAAGAAATAAAAGAATAATTAAAAATGATAAAATAAAAAACATTGGAATCAGTTTCTCTATTCCCTAGTGGAGTCACCACTATAAGTGATAGGGTTTAGCATGCGCCCAAGTGTTTAATGACCACAACACTATATGGGCTCAAAGCCCATTAGGAAATACAAAATGGGTTTAGAGCCCAAATTGGAGGATTCGCCTCCAGGATGAAACCTAGGACACACTATATGACAACTGGACTCCACGGAGGCTCCTAAAAGCCGTCTTCAGAAAATGGGTTCGAAAACTGTGTATGGGCTTTTTGAATGCCCACCCAACCTTACGATTGGCCTCTGTGTGTGTTTTGTATTTTATTACCTTTAATTATTCAATTTTTTCTTTAATAACATATGGATTGCAATTGCCTTAAAATAATTCCCAATTTTATATTTAAGTCCAAATTTGCACATTAATTCAAATTCATGTATTTTAATATGATTTAGAACATTTATCACATAAACAAATATTCATTCGCAAAATAAATATAAATCCACAAACAAAGAAGGGAGGGAGAATAATAGATTACAACCCTTTAGCTGTAAGAAAGAGTAAGATAAATAGAAAATAAACCAAAAATAAACTAATAAAAGAAGAAATAAATTACATCTCTAACATGCGAATAACCAACAAGATAAATAAAGGTAAATAATTGCCAAGATTAATTAAGGGATAATCATTGGATGACCAAAATCATCTCAAAGTTATTGAAATAAGCAAATATTAATCTCCACAAATATATAAACCCTATAAAAGGAAACCATAAAATTAATTCATAAGTCAAATAAACATAAATAAAAACAATAAACACATAATCATTTAGCTAAACAAGGTAAACGTATGATCATGTAAGAGTAACTAAATTACAGAAACATGAAAATACATATAAACACAAACCACGTAAAATGAACATAGAAATTATAATAAAACTATGCATGACTCTATTAATATGGTGGTCATCAATGAGGCATCGTCTTTATGAATAGAGGTGATGTAATACCACCATAACACAGGTAGGCGATGCCTCTTCATAGAGGCATCATCTCATTACCAAACGCAAATACACTTAAGTAATATCCTTTAGTCTTAAGTAAGCAATATCATATATAAATGACTAAGGACTTGTAACTTACTTAATAATTTAAGAGATCATATCATAAACATGGCATAAAGTGAACAATAAATATAAGAAACAAGTAAACAAACAAACTGAAAACTTTATGAAAGTTAGGAACTCAATGCTTACAAATGGTGATTCTTACTGCTTTAAGAGTTTATTTTTCAAAGTGAGTGGCCCTCAGAGATTAGTTTTGATCTCAAACTTCACTTGAATGCAAGAGTTCTCCTTTTTATTCTTTGAAAATCAACTTCCAAGCTAAGTTTCCTTTTTCTCTCTCTCTAAAAATGTCCTCCCCTTTTTAAGAGCTATTTTTCTATTTTTTCTAAAACTTGCTAACCTCCCTTACTCTCACTCCCATGCCTTTGATAGGACATCCACTTTTTACCTCTCATCATCATCCTTTTTAGTCACCTTTTCCTCCAAAGTCTCACTTTCACATAATATATTCAGGTTATAATCGTATGGGCCTACCCACTTGTCCACTAGTGTCATTTCTTCATTAAACGTCCATGCAAGTGGCTGGCAAAGAGAGCATGCCTCTTCAAAGAGGTGTCACCTCACTGAAGTGGCCGTCATAGAGGTGGTGCCCCTTTGGTCAGGTGTTGCCTCTTTGGCCTTGATTAATGATTAGGCCAAAGTGAGCCTAGGAGTTTGGGTCAAAGCTTAGGCTTAGCTATTAGGCTTGGTCTTTTGGATTAAGGCTTAGGCTTTATATAGATGGCAGTTCGGGCTTTAAGGTCCATTCTCAAGAAAGTTTCAGGCCTCCCTTGCATTTAAGACTCGTATTTCTCATCATCGGGCTTTTATTACGGGCTGATCAAACCTAGTGTCCACACTAGGGTGAAAGTAATATACCTTTAGGATACAATAAAGCTAAGAATTTTATAGACAGTTTATTTTTAAGAGAATAGGAGACCAAAAAAATTAAACTATTACTAGGCATCAACCTGTGGTTTGCACAGGAAAAAATAAATTCTTAAAATTTTTTGTTATAAAATATAAATTAATTAAGTAAAACAAAAAAAAAAGCAAGTCAATTAAATTATAAAATATCATTAAAAGTAATAATTTAATAATGTTATGTATATCTTTAAATAAAATAAGAATTTATTTAATTATATCTAAATAAAATCATTAAAAATGTAAATGGAGTCCATTATGTAATCATTAAAAAGATTAAGCATGCCACCTTTTCTTTTCTTTTTTTGCCAAAATAATGTAATAGTATAGTTCTAAATTTAAAATATATATGTAAGTGCCAAATCATTCCATGTTATGCCCATTTAACTCAAAGACTTGCATCAAATTCTACCATATTCAATATATATTATACTATTTCAAGTTCTTTTTTTTTATCCAAAAGAAGTTGCCAAGGTAATGCATTCTTGGTGATCATAGATTGTTTTTTTAGTTAATTTTATAAGGAATATAATCTAGAGTCCATGGATTCAGAGTCTATAGATAGAAATTGTTAACAGTTATTATTTCCTTAAATGGCAGAATTTGTTTTATCATATTATTTACATTATATTGACTCAAACAATTTATAATTGAGAATCTTTTCTATGGCTATAACATTTGGTGAGTTTCGCCTGTCTGCCTAAAGAGGGATGGCTTGCCATCTTATCCATGGGGCAAGGCATAAAAAAAGGGGGAGGTTTAAATCCCCTCACCCCTCTCCCCTTTTATGACAAAAAAAAAGTTTCACTTTTCTTTGAATTGCTTGGCTCTTCTATTTTCTTCTTTTATTCAATTAGTTATTAGGTGAAAGAAGATAATACTTGATATTTGGATTCTTTTCTAATTTATACTCATATTTTAACTAAGGATATAATTTAGCACCAAAAAGTTATAACATTTTTTAATTCAATGCACTTAATTCACCCACGCACACATGCACAAACATATGTACATAGGAAAAAAGATAAAGAATACAACTACTCTATAGGTGGTTTGCATTTAGGAAAATCATAATGAACTTAAGGAAGACAACCATTGCATGGTATTCTATCTAATCATATTATTCAAAGATTATCTTTTCATTGTTTTCTCAATTCCGCATTGATAAGTGAAGTCCTATAACATTTAAAAAGTTCTATATTGTAAAAACTTGTCATCCTTCATTCCCCTATCTCTATATTCTTCTTTAAAACAATGTAAAGACTCAAAATCGAGACCTATAATTATCTTCTTTGAGAGTTATGCCACTCCATCTATTTTATCAAAAGTTGGTTTTAAAGAAAATTATTCAAATAATCATATATTAGTGATTTTATTAATGTTTTATATGTGTCTCTCTACTTTTCAGTAAGATATTAGGTTTATACCAATTTAAATTGATAATTGTTGAAGTATAATAGATTGCATGTCCTCTCTAATATGTACTATAAGTCAAATCTACATAATCTATTAGAATAATTCTTGCAAAATGACATGGAAACTAAATAAAAACTGAAGGTACCTCACTTTATAAGTCTTTATTTTTGTAGGCAAAAGTGGGTATTCTCCAAAATTTTAGGTTCTCCATTCAGCAATACCCATCAATGTCACTCTTCCTTATTTGCGTACATTTCCATTATTCATGGTACTACTACTCACCCTTTCATAATTGAATTGAGAAAAAAAATACAATACAATACAATAAAAAAATCCAACCTTTTAGTAAAACTTAAAAGAGAGAATGTGAAAAAATAAAAAATTTCCAACCTTTAGTCAAAAACTCAATTACTATTATATGCATTATTGTCAACTTTCTATATATAATGATGATGATGAGGCATGCCATCTTCTAGTGCACTATATATACAAACTTCAAATATTTCATCATCTCAGTAGTTTAGATCATTTCATTAGCATTTTTCATTCAAATTCCTTTCTAGCTTTAATTCTCTTTTATTCTTTCTTTGTCTTTTGTTATTCCGTTCAACTTTAGCTTCTCTTCTTTTCTCTTGCCTTGTTCTTGCTCTTTCATTTCAATATGGAATTGAGAAACAAAAATAAATCTGTTGAGATAAATATATGAACTCTCATCTTTAAGATTCAACTTAAAATGGGTAGCATTCAAATCTCTCATTTGATGTTGTCCTTGGTAATAGTTTCAGCTATTCATGCTATTGTTATTGCTGATATTGGGGGAGATAATTCAACAGACTCCTATTAGCTTCTGTAGATCAAATCATAAGTTGTTGATCCATTAAGAGTTCTTGAAAGCTAGTCTTTAGGAGCTCAAGTGTGTAGCTAGAATGGAATCACATGTTTGCCTGATCAAACTCACGTTATGGAATTGAATTTAGGACTTCTCCATTATTATCTCCTAGTCCTTCTCCTCGATTTGCAGCAAGCTAGAAAAAATTATATGCTAATGAAGAAATGGAAGCAAATTTCAATAACAAGTAAAATATTTATCAATTAAAGGGCCATACACCAAGTTTCATATGCTTGCTCAAATCTTCAATAACAAAAGCAATCTTTTGTGTTGATAACCTAAAATATCAATGAAGAAACTAATGGCGAAGAAGGTTATGGCATATTATAGAAATCTACATGAATTGTTATGCCAAAGAAATCTAAATCCTTATTTCCAATCCAAAAAAAGCTCATTTAAACTACCAAAAAAATAAAAATTGAAGGAAATTCCTAGCTCAAGAGTATGAATAACAGTCTAAAAAGACATCCAAGTTAACACCAATAATTCAGCATTAATAAAATTATACCATATACCCATAATCTACAACAGCTTCAAGAAATGAATTTAATTCAAACACATAACCATCTCACATCTTTTGGAAGTCCAACTATAATGATTTCTTTGTAATCATTCACAATCTTCATATGTCCTAGTAGAATAAAGAATAAAAAGCAAACAAGATCAGATGCTAATATAGTTGAGAACATATGGAAAATTCAACTCCTATAAATAAGGGTCAAAGTCCTAGTCATATGCTAAGTTAGATGAATACTAGTCAAATAAGCAATCTGTGTACTTCCATAAGCGAAAGGGCCTGTGACCTAAAGCCTACAGAACACATAAATCACCCATTATCTATGAAAGTCGCACATGATTTCCACATGTCCAGTAGCGATGGAAGTTCCTTAATTTATGAAGCCACTCCTCAACTAGGACAAAAATCACTCCATAAGTGGCATATCTTTGATATTAAGTAGTCTTTTAATCTAACAAAACAAGGTAACTCATTCAGTAACCTTAAAAAATCTACTTATCATCCAATCACTATCAAACTCTGACTTAAGCATCAGAGTAGGACTGCCAAGAGCAACCCTAGCCCTTTTCTTACGTCTTTTTATTTTGCATACTATTTAACAATCCATATATATCTCTTATATCCTCCATTGAAGTAAGAGCTTAAGGGAACCCCTCTTATAATTGGTGTGGTAAGCGTGCAGATTTAATTCTCATCATTTCCTTGAAGTTTCTATATCATGGTGAAGCATTCCCTTAATGATGAAAATACACAATTACCCATTTTAGATCCACCACCCATGGTATCTTCAAATCAAGATCTAGATAACTCACAAGTCGCTAATAATGGCGATCCTACCTTAGGTATGCCTAATTCAGTAAGGCAAGTTGAATTAGTTTCCATTCAGAAAGATCTTTTGCACTTATGAAAAGGGTGGAACAAACTATAGTTGTGATAACAAGTATGCCATCGGAGATAAAAGAATCTCCTATTTTGAAATATTATACTCGTTAAGTGCAAAAAGGAAAAAAGCCCACTCTAAAATATTGTACTATTTTTAGTGAAGACTTATTATGAGATGAACTTAGTAATATAAAAGCAAATTTAGGTTGCAGATGCTGAAGTAGAGAAGAAAGTGCTTGCAACAATAAAAAATATGGTCCCTTAGCACCTCGAGAATTAAATAAAGATTTAAGTTCACACCTCACCTTTAACAAAATAGATTTTAAAGGTGCCTTGTCCTTCTAAATTCAAAATTCAATAGCTTGAATCATATAAAAGAACCTCAAATCCAAGAAGTCATCTAGTTAAATTTTACACCATGATGTATCTTCATATAACTTTTCAAGCTTTACTGTACAAGTATTTTCTACAACCTTGAAAGATACAGCTCAAGAATGATACTTGGGGCTATAAGAAGCTTCCATTAGTTCATTTTTGTAGCTAACTTTATTTAAAGTTAGGTTCATTAACTAACATTCCTACCAAAAAGATATCTTCAGACTTGCAGAAGGTGGTGTAGGAAGAAAGAGAAAGCCTGTAGAATTACATAAGTTGCTTTAACAAAGTAGCTGTGCAAATATAAAACTTGAGCCATAACAATGCTCTAATAGCCTTGAAATAAGGAATCGAGGTTCAGAAGTTTATAAGACATATGAAGCCTGAAGGTCCATAAGACCACATTTTAAATTTTCCAAAAAGCAATATTATGATAAAGAAAGAAGAAGGAATTAAGATGATAGAGGCAAAAGTACCTATTGTCATGCAGGCTACATTCTACTTAATTTCTCAAAAGCTAAAATATTAAGACGGATAAAAAAATTTGGAGATAACATTCATTGGCTAAAGTAAATGAGCCATCATTTTACATAAAAGTGAGATCAGGAGAAGTACTGCAGATTCCACAAAGATGTAGGCCATGATACTGAAGACTATAGAAATTTAAGAGAGAGGATAGAATGGCTGGTACAGGAAGGAGCTTTGGGTAAGTTTGTTCTCTCAAGTGCAACAGATGACAAATGAGTGATAACTAATGAAACTGCAGCTAAAGGATGTGCGAAAGCTGAAAGAAGTGTGGAAAAAGATTACCAAAAGGGTTCTAGAAAAGAACCAATAGGAGTCATCAATATCATAGCTAAAGGCTTAACGTTGAAGGATATTACAACAAAATGTAAAAGGCTGAGCAATGAAGTATACATAATTAGAATAAATAAAGTAGAACCTCTAAAACTGGTCACATTTACTTTAGATGATGAAAATAAGGTAATATCTCCTCAAATTGATTCTTTAGTAGTTGAAGGTATGGTTGAAAATATTATTTTAAAAAGGATGTTAGTTGATATAATTAATCTACTAACGTTTGAGGTATGTGTAGCTTTAGGACTTGTCCCTAACAAACTTCATTAAGTTTATAACTTACTTATTGAGTTATAAGGCCAATACTATACGATATAGGAGCTTGCACTTTTATCATAAATTTGACCAGGAAGATACCTATAGAAACTGGTGTAGCTATAGTATAAGGAAATTCAAAAGCAGCTAAGGAAGCTTATCTTTGCACATTAAAAAATGCATCTCAATCATTAATAATGATAAAAATTTTAAGTGTGCCAAAGAAGTCAATACAGAGCCTTTAGATGAAACAGTGGAGTTACCAATCTCTGTAGAAGGCCATAAAATCTATAGTTTATAAATATTTCCATAGGAAAATCTGTGGAATTTTACGAAGGTAATATTGGTCAAGAATGAAACTATCACTTTAATATTGGTCAGGAAAACCTTATCAAGGTAATATCGGTAAGGAAAACCTTATCAAGGTAAAACTATATACTTATATTAATCTACAACTAATGAAAATATCACTTTAATATTAGTCAGGAAAGAAGGAGATGAACAAATGTTTATCTACTGCATCTCAAAGGTGTTAAAAGGTTCTATTCAATGATATCCAGTCATAGAAAAGATAGTATATGCAATGGCGATTTCTATAACAAGGCTAATGCCTTACTTTCAAGCAGATATAATAATGGTAAGGATAGAATAGCCACTCAGGAAAGTCTTGTAGAAAGTGAAAACCTTTAAAGAAAAAGGCACAATGGTGAGGTGATGTCTATAGGAGTCAATAAGTTGTAACCTATAGCACTTATCATATTCACTTTAAAAGATGGAAAAAAGGTATCATTGAGGGAGCTGCAGACCTAACAATTGAGTTAGGAGATGAGGAAAAAAGTGGAGTTCATGGTTATTAACATCCTATTTTCTTATAATCAATCATTGGAAGGCTGATCCTATATGACATAGGGGCCTGCACCCATCAGAGACTTAAGCATGAGCATACCCATAGAAACTAAAGTAGCTATGGTTTAAGAAAATCAAAAGGCGATAAGAGAAGCATACCTATGCACATTTAAAAATGTTTCACGATCACTGATAGTGGAGACCTTAGACATACTGAAGCCATCAGATGATGAAAGAGAGTTGACAATATCTGTAATAGGTAAAAAACTTTTCATTGGCTCACTTTTATAAGAACATGTTAAAATTCAAATAAAAGAGGTTTTAAAGGAAAATGAATCAGCGTTTTCTTAGAACCCATATGATATTATAAGAAGAAGTCCTAAATTAATATGCCATAGATTGAATGTAGACCCACAGCTACACCTGTCATACAAAAAAATGAAACCATGCTCTTGAAAGGCATGCTGCTACATTTATAGAAATTGATAAGCTAAAAAAATATAGGCTTCATAAGGAAATTTTTTACCATGAATGGTTAGCAATGTAGTATTGGTCAAAAAGCCTAATAGCAAATGGTGGCTCTATGTCAATTCCATAGACCTGAAAAAAGCATGCCCAAAAGATTGTTTTCCTCTTTCTAACATAGATCAACTTGTTGATTCTACCATAGGACATGAAATATATAACTTGTAGATGCATCTATGGGATATCATTAAATCCCAATATGCAAAAAGGATCAAGCTAAAATAGTCTTCATCACAGACAAAGGCATATACTGCTATTAAGTAATGCATTTTGGCCTGAAGAATGCCGGAGCTACCTACCAAAGGTTAGTAAACATGATCTTCAAGGAGATGATAGGAAAATATATAAAAGTATACATGGATGACATAATCATCAAAAGCTTGAAGGCATAAGATCATGTTAAAGATCTTAGTCAGGTGTTTAAAGTGTTTTCAAAGCATATAATGAAATTAAACCCAGAAAAATATGTCTTCGGTATTAAAGCAGATAAGTTTTTGGGTTTCATATTGTCATAGAGGGGCATAGAAGCTAACCCGGAGAAGATTCAAGCTATTATGAACATAGCACCTCTAAAAGTAATCAATGAAGTCCAAAAACTGAATGGAAGTAGGAAGGTTCATCAACTGCTCAACCAGAAGATGCATGCCCTTTTTCCAATCATTAAAAGACCTAAGGAACTTTAGGTGGATAAACGAATGTCAACAGGCTTTTGCTGACCCTAAGAATTTCCTCAAGTCCCCACCTCTGTTAAGCAGACCTAACCAAGGTGAAGTCCTGTACTTATATTTATCTGCCACTAATGATATTGTTGCTTCAGTGTTGGTTAGGGAGGAAAATAATGAGCAGATGCCCATTTACTAAATGTCCAAATTATTAAGAGTTGTTGAACAGTGGTACCCAATAATTAAAAAGATCGCATACATAGTTATTATATCTGCAGCAAGATTCAAACCCTATTTCTAAGCATATACTATTTGTAGACAGCGGGGTTTAGCGTGCATCCAAGATTTTAGCAACCGCGACACTGTTTAGGCTCAGGGCCTTAGAGAACACACTAATCACTATCACAAAGACATGGCGTGGAGATGAGGAGTTGCCACCCAGGGTAATAACTGGGACAATTTGATTAGTGGTACTCGATTCTCTAAAAGGAAATTAGCACCACAACCAGGAGATTCTGGATATGAAATACTAACTTCTCTTAGTCTTGTGTTCATTTAGAATAAATTTATAAATGATTATTTCATCCACTAATTACATGCAATTTTATTAAACCCTAATTAACATTCATCTACCCAAAAAGGCAACAAGTCAATAAAATTACAAGAAAAAATGCACTCAAGATCACGTTGTCCCTAAGTCTAAACTATATTAATTTTATTTAAATAAGTTAGTTAAATCTACATTTTATTTATAGGTGAAATAGAATAAAAGTGGGCCTATATTTTATTAATTAATGAGCCTAAATCTATTTTTTAGTCTTTCTAAGATATGGGCTTAAGTCTATTCAATTTTAAAGAAAAATTAAATTAGTGGGCCTAAGTCTAACTTGGTTTTATTTTAAGTGAAATGTGAGCCTAGGTCTATTTATTTTAAAAGAAATACAATTAAGTGGGCTGAGCTAACTCTAAACAAGTTTTAATTAACTAAGTGGGCCTAAAATCTAATTAACCTAATGGGCCTAAGTTGATTTCAATTATTTAACATCCCAAACCATTTTTAAACCTATTTATTTAGTGGGTTAGACCTAAACGTGGGCTTGGGGCCAAAAAAAACATAAAAACATAAAAACCCAAAAAACATAACAAAATCAAATTAAACACACATTCACACATGATTTCTAAAAAACCTAATTTAATTACATACAAACCCTAATTAACTAAAACCACCATTAATTTTAATTAATTTTTACTCAATTGAACCTAATTACTAATTAATTTTAAAGTGCAGAATATTTAAATCTTTCACTATTCCCACTACTGGGGCTATTACAAACTATGTACAAAATTAAAATTAATAATTGTACACCCATGAATTAAAAATAAACTACACAGGATACCAAAATGAAGAATAAAAATTAAAATCCTAAGAACTACTATTAAAATAGTACAAGTTCATCCATGGCATTCCATGGATCTTCTATTCAATTAAACACAGGCGGTATCCTCCTCCTCAATCCACATGCAGACACCAAAACAAAAAAGCAAATTATCAATGAAATTAAATAATCAAAATAATAACAGAAATAAAAGAAAAATCATAAACAGAAAATAAAAAAGGAGTAATAAAAGAAATAGAAAAATAACACTGGAGATTTAGATGATGTGCAAATGCCTTTTTTTGAGCCCCTCAAATTGAATTATCACCGTTAAAATTAAGATATTGTTGATTCTGGACTATTGCCTTCGGAAATTTCAATATCAAAAATTAGGGTTTTATGCTCATAGTCTCTCTTTTTTCTCACTGTGTCTTCTTTCTCTCAATCTCTCCCTGTAAAAAAATCCTTTCGAAAACCAGAAGAAAAAAAGAAGTCCCTCAACCAAAAAAACCTCTCTCTCATGCACGCATGCAGACTCTGCTTTTAAATGTAGAGTCTGCGCATACTGAACTTCCTTCAAAGGAGGAATGGACTGATGATCAGATAGCGTTTGTTTTGATTTCAAAAAAATATCTTCTACATTTCTTTTATAAAAAAAAACTTTATCAGATAAAAATTTGAATTTTTCAACCAATCAAAACACTGAAAAAATCGATAAAAATAAGGAAAAATACACGAAAAAAATTCAAAAAATGGAATTATTGTGCATCGGTACTGTGCAATGCCGACCGGCATTGTGTAATGCTGATCGGCATTACACTAATGCTAATCCTAAAAAATAATTTTTTTAACTTTTAATTACCAAAAGACCCCTGAAAAAATGACTTATTTGCAATCAAATCCTAAAAAATATTGCAATTTAGTCCCTAAAGTCCAGAAAATCAACAACCAAGTTCAATTTTTGAATAAATTTCATCATAGGGGCTTACGTCACAATTATGCACAATTGTATCCCGAAATTGGGTGCTTATACTATTGTTGTTGGAATAGATCTAACTGCAGAAGGTCTTATAAAAGGTTGAAACCTCTAGAAGACTTACAGAATGGGAAATCAAGATTGGAGAATTTGATATTTGATTTGAACCCAAGAAATCATTAAAGGCAAAAGTTCTTACTGACTTTATGGTAGAAATGTCTGACATATAGAAGGCAGCCTTGGATCAGTAGGTGGCTAATAAGAGAGAATGGAAGCTTTATATAGATAGAGCTATAGGCTCTAAAAGTACAGGTGCAGGCATAATGCTTCAAGGCCCAGAATAGGTTAAAATAGAATACATGGTACAAATAGAATAAATGGTACGTTTAAACTTTCTTGCCATAAATAATGCTGCAGAATATGAAGCCCTTATTACTAGGCTATCCATAGTTAAGGAAGTATGTGTAGAACACCTGGTGATACATTCTGACTCCAAACATATGGCCAATCACATAAAAGGAAACTTTTCTACAAAAGAGCCATTGATGAAAAAATATTTAACAAAAGTTAAATAATTACTACATATATTGTAAAGGAAGATGCAAGATAATGGATCCCAGAGCAAATATGTAGGGCTAATAATATGGAGGCAGATATTTTGGCAAAGATTGCATCCTTAGATGCACAACCTCCCAAGGGTATTTTTAAGGAAATCCTACAGCATCCAAGCATAGAAGAGCAACAGGTTCTTACAACATTTGTTAAAAATAATTAAATGACTCCTTTAATCAAATACATGTCTAAAAGTATCCTCCTTACAGAAGATAAAGAGGCTAAGAAAATCATCCATAAATCTGTAAATTATTCTTTTCTTAATAGAATTTTGTATAAAAGATCCTATAACAACCTTGGTTGAGATGTATAACTGTAGGTGAAGATATCTATATGTTTATAGAAATACATCAAGGCATTTATGGAGCTCATGAAGCTGTAGACTCCTTGGCATAAAATAACCTTACAAGGGTACTTTTGGCCCATAATGCTTAAAGATGCTAAACATTTGGTAAGAAGATATGAAAAATGCCAAAGCTTCAGTAGGATTATGCATCAACTTACAGCAAGTCAAAAGCATATAGGCAGTGCCTAGCCTTTTACTCAATAGGGTATGGACATCTTAGGCCCCTTTCTAATTGCCACATGTCAAAGAAAATTCCTAGTTGTGGCTATAGACCACTTCATTAAGTGGGTGGAGGCTAAACCCTTAGCCACCATCATAATAGTCCATCCATAAACTAATGGAAAGCTTGAGGTTATTAATCAAATCATACTCCAAGACCTGAAGAAAATGTTAGATTAAGCAAAAGGGCTATGGGTGGAAGAGTTATACAACATCCTATAAGCCTACAGGACTATACCTCAGTCTGTCACAGGTAAAACACATTTCCTATTGACCTATGGCATTAAAGTTGTCATATTTATGGAATTGGGAGTTCCAAGTTATAAAGTCATGCATTTTCATGACCTAGAAAATGAAAAAGCCCTAAAGGAAATCTTAAACCTTTTGGAAGCCAAGTGGGAGCAAGCTAGTATTTGAATGGTGGCTTCAAAGCAGAAAATGGCAAGGTATTGGTAAACTTAGGGCCAACTGGGAAGGACCCTACAAAGTCACCAAGATAGTAGGACTTAGTACCTACAAGCTTCAGAGCATGGAAATAAAAGAGTTGCTTAGAACATAGAAAGTTGAGAACCTCAAGAAATATTTCCTATAGATGAATTTTACTTAGGTACGAGGTTTATAGTAGCTTTTAAATATTTCTATATTTTTATATAATTGTTCGCAGGCTAGTGAGAGCAACCTTAGACTTGTGTTTTTTAATTTCTTAAAGAAAGGTTTATTAAACCTTTAAATTGTTTGTTTATTTTTCAACTCCTTAAAGAAGGACAATGAAATCCTTCTATATTTCTCTAGCCTAGAAGTCTATATATATATATATATATATATATATATATATATATATATATATATATATTAAGCAATGAAGTTTCTTTTCATATTTTGGTCTGCAAATATTTATGTTCCTAAGATATATAACTCAAGGTAAAAGTACACCTGTAGATGGTGGAAGTTACTTTACCGCCACAGGTAATAGCCTATAAGTATTTTAGGTCCCTTGTGTGCACATGAGTAGGCCACGATGAATAATCTCCTCCATTAGATTAAAAATAATAATAAAAAAAAGAGCTCAAGGCAATTCACATGCCACTAAAATAACAAACCAAAAATAATTAATAGTGCTGAGAAACTAAACCTGTAGACATATTATATTTGAATCTAAAGAAGTTTGAAAACATTAGGTGCATCGCACTAATTAAAGCACCTATATTGAATAAAAAAAAACCCAATGGCAGATATAAACACCACAAATATTGTTCATAATATAAAAAGAAATCATTAGGCAGGATTATTGCCCCGAATTAGCATCAACAATGTCTTTGCCACCATTAGCCTATGGCTCTCCTTTATTTGAAAGCAAGAAAAGTACTTCAGACCATAGGCAATAGCCTATGAGATCATACTATAAAGTTATAAAAGTTCAAATGCTATAAAAATTCCACATGGCTTAAATATTTCAAATTATAAAGCCAAAAATGCTAGAAGGCTAAAGATTTAATAAGAGCACTAAAAGACTCAATCTAATGAATAAGCAAATTTTGCTTATCCACGTTGAGGGGGGACAACCATAATATTAATAATTATTATTTTTATGAAACTTCAAAAAGCTAAAAACTCAAGTGCAAAAAAGATGGAAGTTGAAGCATAAAAGCCAAAAACATCTTCATTTGTAGCAATTTATTCTTTAAATAAGTTTCTACATGTAAAAGTTTCTTTATCTATAATTTTTCAAATACATACTTCTACAGCAATAAACTTTGTTGCATGTAATAAGGTATGCCAAAAAAATGGGGAAGCTTTTATCGGTCAAAATATGACCTTTGATCTACAGTAAACAAACCTCTAGAAAAGGAAATTTTTTATTGCACATGACATTCAAATTTTAATTTTGAAAAGACAGATATCTTATGTCATAAATTAACGATAAGATTCAAATTTAAAATATGAAATTATCGCTTGAAGCTTAACTTTAGTTTCGCTTTTGAAAAGTTTCTATGAAATTAGTATATTTTACTTGTAGAAGAATAACATGCAATAAGATGAAAACACTTTTACCTACATATGAAAAATAGGTATCAGATAAAATACATTTTTCCTGCTGAGCTTATCAATAAGGCTAAAAGTGGTTTTATACAAAGCATCAACAAAAAAAAGGAGAAAGAAAAAGAAATAAGTCCTTTAATCGGTCAAAACAAGGTATTTTGACCTTTTTGGGCTAGGGAAATCTTATAATATATGGAAAATTCAACTCCTACAAATACGGGTCAAAGTCCTAGTCATATGCTAAGTCAATTGAATACTGGTCAAACTGGCAATCTATGTACTTCCACAAGCAAAAAGGTCTGTAACCTAAAGCTTATGGAACATGTAAATCACCCATTATCCATGAATGTTGTACATGATTTCCACATGTCCAGTAGTGATGGAAGTTCCTTAATTTACAAAGCCACTCCTCAACTAGGCAAAAAATTACTCCATAAATGGCATATCTTTGATATTAAATAGTCTTTTAGTCCGATAAAACAAGGTAACTCATTCAATAACCCTAAAACATCTACTTATCATCCAATCACGATCAAACTTTAACTTAAGCATCGGAGTGGGATTACCAAGAGCAGCCCTGACCCCATTCTTACGTCCTTTTGTTTTGCAGCCTATTTAACAAGCCATACATATCTCTTTTATCCTCCATTGAAGTAGGAGCTCAAGAGAACCCCTTTTGTCAATAGATAAAATAAAATAAATCCAAAAAAGAAAAAGCAAAAATAAAGAAAACCCAGAAGCATATTAACCGAAAGCTACAATTTTGCACACATATACAAAACTATGAGAACCAATCTAACATGAGTTTTTAAGAAATGGTTAAATAGTTACTTGGAAATGAAAAGAAAGAGAAGTAGAAAGGAGAAGGAAGAGCTATTGCAGACACAGATAATGACTTGAGCCGTGAACTACCAATAAATGAAGAAAAAGAAGGAAAGACAGAGCAAGGAGAGGGTGCGATTTTGATTGAGAAAAAGTATAAATGAAGGATTATAATGGAAAACATAATTGTAACCGAAGTTGAGAAAGAGAGAAAAACAAAAGGTATTGAATGAAGGGAATAGTAACTGAAATAAATCCATAGAAAATGAAAATCAACCAATAGCAGAATGGAATCAAGAATGCAAATTACCTATGAAGCTTACAAAGTACCACATGACACAATCAATATGAGGTGGCAAATTATATGTACTAAGCTTATATATATATATATATATATATATATATATATATATATATATATATATATATATATATATATATATTGCATATAATGCTCCCACAGGATTCCAATTATTTGAGATTTAAGCTGGACGAACCCATAAGAAAGTAAAATTCTATATATATTTTTGAAATTCAAGTGGATGAACCCACAAGAAAGTAAAACTCTCTTAGTATCTTTTTTTTTTTTTTTTTTCATATATGTAAGATTAAAATGTTAAGGAATCCAAGCTCCCAAAACCACTATAATATATATATATATATATATATATATATATATATATATATATATATATATATATATATATATATATATAAAGCTAGATCAACCCATAACAAAGTAAAACTCTCTGAGTATTTTTTTTGTCAGTGTTCGTTAGAGATCTTATTTAATGACTGCTCAAACGTCCATATTGCATGATTTGTTAGTTACGGGATATAAAAAGAATATCTATTGTTTAGCTACATTAATATTTTCGATACAATACTCAATAGTTAGTTATCTGATATAAGGGGGATAAAAATTAATAATAAGAAAAGAAAAAAACAGTTTAAATAACTTAATTATCCTTATTTAAAATGATTATGCACCCTTCAAAATCAATCTTAACTTAAAAAAAATTATTTAATTATTTTTATGGGACAAATATCTAATAACTTCAATGCATATAATTTATTTTGATTTAATAATTTTTATATTATAATCACTAAGGATTATTTATATTTATTATGTTGTTTTATTTTTTATTTAATTTATATTGTTAAAATTTCATTAAAAATAGTTATATTGCTAATTTAATTATGCAATATAAATTTTTAATTTTTAATTGTTTAATTCTTTAACTGTTTATATATATATATATATATATATATAATAAACATTGAATTGAATTTTGATTTTCTTCAATCAATTCTTTTTTTAAATAAAAATGATAGGATATAAAACTTAAAATATTATATGTATTGACAAAATTAATCTAAACTAAAATAATTAAAAAGAATATTTTATATGTATTAATTTTTTTTAAATAGAATTAATTAAGTTGAGAGAATTTGAATTTTTCAAAAATTAATAAATATAATGTATTTTTTATTATATTATTTTATGTTAATTTTGTTAGTATAGATAATATTTTTAAGGTGTATTCTATCATTACTTTATTTTTTATAAAGTAAAATACACTTTCTTAATACCCACCATTAGATACTAAAACACAATTTCATTTAATGATGATAAACACAAAGTAAAACAAAAGTAATTAAAAAACAAAGTTATCATAGAATTTCTCTATTTTTAGTATTGTTTTGTATCATTTTTATTAAAAAAAAAATTGACTAAAGAAAATCTAAATTAAATTCACCATCGATTTTTTTGGGTAAAAATGTAAATATCATATCTATAAACACTTAAAAGCATTAAACAACTAAAAATAAAATATATATATATATATTGCATAATTAAATTAAAAAATAAATATAAATGTTTTTAATAAAATTTTAATAATATAAGTTGAATGCACATTAAAATAACATAATAAATTAATAAAATAATAAAAAATTCTTAGTGTTTATAATACAAAATACTATTAAATCCAAGTAAATTATTTGTGTTGAAGTTATAAGATTTCCAGTACTATGAAGAATTAAATAATTTTTAAGTTAATAATAATTGTTATGAAATGTACACAAACAATTGAAATTTAGAAAAATTAATTCTTTTAAATTATTAATAAAATTAAAATTCAATGTAATTATTAGGAAAAGGAGTGAAAAAATTTCTACCCTAAAATTTAGATTATGCTTTTCAATTATGACATTGGCATGTTGTGTTATGCATGTTGGTTGACCAAAAAGTTAGACATTTCGTTATGCTATAGCCTAAATTTTTAACATGAAAGTAACATTTATTTTGAGTGTGAGTTCAGTTAATATTCAACAATTAAAATTAATTCAGAAGTTAAAATTTGTGCAATTTATACACTTCCGATTAATGTAATAACTTCCCTTAAGAAAAGATTAATTTGGTAGCTACTATTAGGGAATTTTAAAACAGTACTCAACTAGAAATGATTTCAAGTAATATGTAATAAGAAAAATTCTTATCTGGATTGAAATTTTTTGTTTTAAAAAATTATTTTTCAAAATTAATAATAAATTTTAATTTTATACTATCTAAAATAAATTTTTTATTTTTATTTAAATTACAATATACAAAATATATTGAATTTTGATTAGTCCAATTTGATTAAGATAGGATTGTAAGAATAGTAGAAATTTTTCAACAACTAATTTAATATTTCAATTCGAGATATCGTTTAAATGAGAACAGTTTTTTAACCAATTGAACTTATTGAAAGTTGGTTAAAATACATCCTATTTAATTAACTGTTAAATAAATTATTTTTTATAAAGGTAAAAATTTCAAAAATATATATATAAGGGCCATTTTTTCTCCATCAATTACAATTTAATGCAAAATGGACTTATTCAATGATTTTTTCATTTTTAATTTTAGGTTTATTTTATGGAGGAGCAATTCCTTCCAATTTTTACCCTAATTTTACATAATTGTTTTTTACTATCAAAAAGGGAGAGATTGTTGAACCTTGAAGGGTAAAACAATTATTTTTTATGGTCACAAGTAATTAAATAAAATTGTATTTAATTTATGTGCTTAAGTGTTTATATTCAGGTTAATTAAATTTGTAATATTTAGTTGTGGCACAAGTAGTGATAAATTCATCATGATCATAACTGCACAAGTCAAGAAATGAAGAGTCAACACTTTGACTTTATAAAGTTTTCAACTCTATCGTGGGCATGACAGTATTGTCACAAGTAATGACAAGGGGCAAAAGAAGATCAAATTTTGTGGCAAAAGCTGAAGTCAGATTTGGTAAAAAATGATGGGAATTTTCGTTATAAGTGGTCATAAGCAAACTCCAATCATTAGAAAAAAAAATTAAGCAAAATTAGAAAGATTCAATTTGTAAAATTTCAAGAATTCCTAAAGCTATTCATGACCAGAGTCACCACCAGTGTTATGATCATGACGACATGTCATGACTAGTAGCACCACTAGTGTTATAATAATAGCAGCTTATAATGACCAATGTCACCACCAGTGCCATGATCATGACGACCAATTTCAGAAGTTCCCGAGAGTTATCATAACCAGCCTCACCACTAGTGTCATGATCATGAAAGCATGTGAATTCAAATTTCTATCTTGGTGTCCCGACTTTCATAACCATGACGATCTTTTCATGAGCATGACAAAGTTGCAGAATTCTTTTTCTTTTATGGTTGAACAACTCTATTTGCACTTAATGCACATCCAACAACTATTTTTCTCTATAATAGTATAAATACTACTCTGAATTCGGCTAGAGGAAGTTAATGAAGTTGAGCAAAAACATTTAGAGCAATCTTTGAACATTTATTCTTGAATTGAATCTTCAACCACCTAAGATCTTTATCTTTATTCTTTGTAATCTCTTCTATCTCAAGAGTGTTCTTATGTATGGGTTGGTAAGTATTTAAGACAATTGTTCAATAGCTCAATAGTGAGATTGAGTGAGTTAGGATTGAGATTTAAACACTTGTAAGCTACGATGATTGTTTTTAGCACTTGGGTTTTGAGTTTAAGCCTTAGGAAAATATTTAAGTAGCTTAGATTTAAACTTGCAGGATTTAATCTATACCTTGAAGTAGATTGTTAGTGGACTGAAACTCTCAACAAGTGGTTAAGGAGAGGACGTGTTAAGTGATGAACCTCTATAAATTCCTTTTATTTTTGTAGCTATTCTTCTTCATTCTATTATGCTCTAACTCTATTTTTAGCTTGCTCTTTATCAAATAATCGAAAATCTCTATCTAGCTCAAAAAGCTAGTTCACCTCCTGGCACTTCTGAATTACAAAATATAAGTTACCATTAAGACAAAAGTCTTCAACATTCTTCCAAACCATCGGTAGCTTCCTCTACTGCATCATTATCTTTAATATTTAAGCCAAGTTCCTCCAGCGTTATATTTCGAATAGCATCCTATGGACTCCTACCATATGGCTTTTTTCATTTCAACCTTTCCTTTTAGATTCATCATCTGCTTCAACTCATGAAGTTTGTTTGATCTCATGTTTTTCATATGTGACTTATGTGATTGAACTTCTCCCTCTCTGCTACCCCTCAAAGTGTCCATGGGAGAACTTGTTACCACCTTGTGGTTATTAGAGTCAAGTGAAGTTTCGCACGCTATTGTTTCTGATTTAGGAAGGTTCTGAATTTTTAGTTGTTGTAGTGTTCTTCTTCGATAGTGAATGAGTTAGTCTAAAATTTAGGCCCATTATTATCAGCATTTTGATTAGTTACAAGATCTGTGGTGGGCTGGTTAACTTGCTTAGGCCCAATAATTACCTTTGACTTCCTTTCACTCTTTTTATAGTATTGATTACCATCCCTGTGCACACCTTTGACCTCTCCATTCCTGTCAGAAGACTCTGCTGATTGCTTTCCATCTATATTATTGTCCCCTACTATTTCAAAGAGTAAATCAAATCTCAATTCTGAAACTTTTGCATTCCCATTCAATCTCGACACTTTTGATATTATTGCCTTATTAGTATTTCTTCGCCCTCTCACCAGAGCATGCATCCATAGACCCTTTGTTCTAGTTCCTAATTAGTTGATGATCTAGGCATACTATTGTTTTGGTTCCATCATCCTCCATTCATTGTTGGCTGGTTCATTTTCTCTTTAAAGATACAAAGGTCACTATTATGGCCATTTCTCCCACATTGATAGCATATAACTGACAAACATTCATACTCCACCACCTGCAGCCGACCATCCACTATAATCCGAGATGCTAGCGGCTTCCTTAGATCAAGTTCAACTACAACTCGGGTAAACTTTCCCCTTGCACCTTCTTCAGTATTATAGTCAATCCTTAGTGGTTCCTAATAAGGTTTGCTATCGATTTAAGGATATTTTTATTGTAATATTGGAGTGTTAAGCCTGGGAATCGAATCCAAGATGCAACTGCAGATAATTCATTATCATTGGTACTGAAGGAGAGGCTCCATGGCTGCACCATGAGATAATGGTTGAGAACAATCTAGGGTCCTCTTACTAAGGCATTCGTATAATCTTCATCATCATCAAAACGCACCATGAAATGGTCATTGTCCAAGTCAATGATTTTATAGCCTTAGCTAGGCTTCCAAAGGTCCGTAATTTTGGAACAAAGTAATTTATAGCCTATCCTCCGCCCTAGCAATTTCACCAAAACTGCTTTTTCTTCAATGAATGTGCCATTAAGCACTGGACCAATCTGAGAATTATATTACTGGGATGCCATTCTCCTTCCTTGATCGTACATCATTCTTTGTGATCTCAATCTCTGACTCCACTTGGCTCATTAAGGAATCCTTCTATAGGCTCCTCTCACTTGCTAGTAGTTTGTCTTCGAATGATATTCCATCTTATAAAGTACAAATCCCTGCTACCATCTCATCATTCTTATTTTTAGCCTTTTTCGTGGATCTGTCCTCCTCCGGTAATGGAGGGTAGGGTATTAAAAACGACCCATACTATGCATATCAGTCGTTTTGTACCGAACAATAGAGGGGGTGATACGAGATTTTGTCGGATTGATTTAGCTAAATCTAGTTTGGTAGATTTTATGGGTGAGTCAGTTGTGACACTCGTCAAATCGATTGTAACATCCGTTATTTACCGGATCGATGAAAAAGAACTAGTGATACGGACCTGCTTGTGAAGAAGAAGCAGCAGCTCTTCAAGAAAAAGAAGAAGCTGTCTGGAAATTTTTTTTTATCAAAAAAGAAATTATTTAATAATGAACTTTTCATGCTAATAATTGTACTAAATATAGTTAATCCAATATATATTTTTATATATTGAAATAATTAAATGTGTTGGCAATTATAATATCTATTAGTTAAAAAATATATATCCTTTAATATTAATAAACGAGATATTATATATATTTATAAATAATATACAATAATGGAATAATAAAATGATGAATTTAATTAATAAATTTAATAATTATATGAGTTAATAAAATTATAATTAATGAAAATGATATTTAATAATAATTATTATTATTATGACAACAGTAATATAATACAAACCTAACAGTAAGTATTTTTTAATAAAATATTGCAGAAGTCAATTAAAATATTGATGTAATTTTTTTTTAATTAAAAGACAACTTCGCCAATTAAAATATTTTAATATAATATTATTTTAATTATGTTATTATTTTTAATATTAATATAATAATCATCATTATTATTATTAAAATCAAAACAGAAAAAATAAAAAAATTATTAATGAACTTTTTATTTGAATGGGCTTGGACTTAAATGAAATAGTAAAAATAATAATAAAATATATTAAAATATGTAAATTTTTTTTACTAATATACTAAATTTTAACCAATAAAATATACAGAAATACTCATGTCATCCTACTGATGAAGTGGCTAAAAAATAAATAAATTCGAACTATAAAAATCTAATTATATGAATAGTGACTTTGCAATATCAAAAAGAACATGGAGTAATATGAAATTAACTAAAATCACGTAAAATTTTAAGTAACATACTAAACCATAACAAACAAAATAGATGAATATGTTCATATCACTCTTCTGATGAAGTGGCTAAAAGGAAAAAAAAATTTGAGCATAACATTTTTTTTCTTATGAATAGTAATATTGGTAAAAACAAATTTTTTTCTTAATATTGGAAATAGCAATATTGGTAATATTGGTATATTTATATGGCCAACTTTTTTTTTTATTTTGATATAATAATAATAATAATAATAATAATAATAATAATAATTTGTTTATTTATAATAATATTAAAAATAATATCATAATTATAATTATATTATAATTTGTTTATTTTTTTTAATTTTAACACTATTATGATTATTTATGTATTTATTTATTTATTTATTTATTTATTTATTATTATTATTATTATTATTATTATTATTATTATATTTGCAAATTGTTATAGACCATACCATTTGTTTAATTTTTTTATTATTATTTTTTAAATTTTTTATTTGTTTATTATTTAATTTTATATTATTATTATTATTATTATTTGTAAATTGTCACAAACCATATCATTAAAAAGTAAATTGTCACTGATAAAAATATATAAAGTAGACAATTATTTGCTCCCAATAATCACCGACTATACAATAAAAAATCAATATGAAAAAGAAAATAATTGAACAAAATTGTAGAGATAGGAAAAGGCAAATAATTGAACAAAGTTGTAGAGATAGGAAAAACCAAATAATTGTACAAACTTGTAGAGAATCTCTACTCCACGATAATATTTCATTCCAACCTGTATAGCACTGCACAGGCCAAAACAATGCAAAATACATCTATAAATAGTTTGATTCTTTGAGTTTTAAGTCAAAATTTTAACAAACAAATTTACATCCAACAGAAGAAAAATTATTTTCTTATATATATATATATATATATATATATATATATATATATATATTGACACACTATGTATTTATATTTGTAAATAACATGTTTAGTTTTATAATTATGTTTGTTTAGTTATATAATTAAATTTATGTATATATATTAAATTTGTGTGTGTGAGAGAGAGTATATATATATATATATATATATATATATATATTAGATTGACTTGACACAGAAACTTTTTCATTTTTTTTTTGTATGTAGATTTATTAATGGGAAAGAAAGGAAAAGATGGCAAGCCCAATGATGGTATTTGATGGAAATTTGCTACACCTGTTAATAATAATAGATCTAAAATGATTTGTAATTTTTATGGATGTGTGGTTACTAGTGGAATAATAAGATTTAAGCAGCATTTAACAGGAATTGAAGGTGACGTTGCAGCATGTCCAAAAGTGTCACGTGCTATGAGATATGATATAAAAAAACTTATTTTAGAATGGCAAACCAAGCAAAAACCAAAAAAATGGTGCTAAACAGCAATTTAAGGAAGAAATTGTACAAATGCATGCAAGTGGACAATATAACAACAGTGATGATGAAGAGGAGGAAGATGCAATAATGCAATATGCTAGGCAACAAAGCCTTCGTCAAATTAAAGTTGATTCATATAAAAGGACAACAAGTGTTCACTATGATGCAGGTGGATCCAGTGGTAGTCAACAAAGAAAGAAAATGATGGGTCACTCTTTCAGTGTTAGAAACACTCAGGATACACAAAATCCAAAAGGCAACAATCCACAATCTTCTAGATTTGCTCCTCCCCAGTTATCAACACCAACAGAAAGATTGCGAGTTATTGAAGTGAATTTAAAGATCAAAAGGGAAACAAAGAAGCAGATCAAATTAAAATCTCCTTAGTTCAAGAAAAGTTGATGAATGCCTTTGGTCGATTTGTGGTTCATAATAGACTACCATTTGTAGTAGCCGAATCACCTTGAACACGACCTTTACTTAGAGTTGCTTCAGAAGTTGGACCGAACATTCCACCTTCAACAGCTTATGAGCTTGCAAAGATATGGTTGCCAAGGGAATATTAATTAATGAAAGAATATATTACATCTTTTATAGGGATTTGGAAGGAAAGAGGTGTGTTTATATTATATGATGCATGGACAGGCCTAACAAAAATGTCCATTATTAATTTTCTTATTTACTTATATCATGGCATGATTTTGCATAAGTTAGTGAATGCATCTGATGTTGAGAAGAAAGATGAACATTATTAATTTTTATTGATGTCAAAGGTTATTAAAGAATTTGGAGTTAAAAAGCTTATACAAATTGTTACAGATAATGATGTTGCAATTAAGTCAACAGGAAAAATGCTCATGAACAAGTATCATAATCTGTATTGGATAGCCTGTAGTGCTCATTGCATTGATCCCATTTTTGAAAATATTGGGAAGAGAAGTCAAGAATGTCATTGTATTGTAAAAGAGAAGAAAATCACCCAATTTATTTATAATTATAATTGGGTGACAAATTATATGAAGAAATTTATAGATGGTAAAAAGCTGTTTCACCCTGGCATTACTAGATTTGCTACCAATTTTATTGCGTTGGAGAGTTTGTCCGTCAATGCAATAATTTGAGGAATATATTTGACTCACCTATATGGGTGAATTCTAGATATGAAAGAATGACAAATCCACTAGCTGTTGAAGTTAGGGAAACTATATTAGCAATAATAAGTAAAGGAAGACATTTTTGGCAAAATGCAAATGAATTGTTTAAAGTTCAAAAGCCTTTTCTGAAGACATTAAGGCTAGTTGATGGGGATGATAAACAAGCAATGAGATTTTTGTATGATGCAATGGACAAATGCAAGATGGCCATTGAAGAAAATTATCAATATCATAAGCATTATTGGTAAAGTATTAATAGAAGATGGAATTTCCAATTACATCATGATTTGCATGTTGTGGGTATGTTATTTATAATTGATAATTAATACATTATTAATTTATTTGCAAGGTATTAATATGTAAAATGATGTACTTGTTATAGGTTATTATTTCAACCCACAATATCAATATGGAGATAAGTATGACATTCCATCTAATACTGAAGTTATGCGACGAGTTCGAAATGTTATTAAAAGGATTGAACCAAATGAAGAAGTGCAAATTCAAGCCCTTTTACAAGTAACATTTATTATTGCATTTGAAATAATTTTTTCATTATATATTGATAATTACAGTTATATTATATGTCCATTATTTTTTTACTGTCGTGCAGATGTTTACTTTTCAAGAAAAGGGACAATATTTTGGACAAACACTTGCTCAAAAAGTAATTAAGAATTTGCCCCTAGGTATTTTTTGTCTTCATATATAATTGATATTAATTAATTAATTAATAAAAAAAATTTAACTAGTTAAATATTATTGGATGATGTAGTTGAGTGGTGGATTCATTTTGGAGAGTCAACACCAGAACTTCAAAAAATTGCTATGAAAGTCTTAAGTCAAACAACATCAGCAACAAATTGTGAAAGGAATTGGAGCACTTTTAGTTTGATTCATACAAAGACTAAAAATAGATTAAAGTACAAAAAACTACATTATCTAGTATATGTACACTATAATATAAAGTTGAAATTGCGAAATAAAATGCAAAAGTCACAAAAAGAAGTAGAGGAAGCTTTTAATCCTATCAACTTGGATTATATTTTTTATGAGCATGACCCTTTAAATCCATGGTTGAAAGAATCATAAGCTCCTTTACTTAATGTATAGGATCTTGATTAGTTGAATGATGAAGATGGTGAACAAGATCCTATAATTGATTTAATTGAGCAAGAATTAGGTGTGACTCCTCCATTCAGATATAGTGTTAATCCTCCTTCAGGTGATGGTGGTGAAAGTGATAAAGATGATGATACTAGTGATGGTGGTAGTGGTGCTGGTGCTGGTAATGATGATGATGATGATGATGGCGACAACAATGGTTATGGTTGTGGTGGTGATAATGATGGTGGTGGAGGTAGATATCATAGGCCAATTAGAATAAACCATGGATATTATGAAGATTCAAATTATTCAAATGATATCCCTTCCTTTTTTGATCGATATGGTTCTCCAAATATTCCATCCAATTTTGCACCACGACAACATGAATTTGGATACAAAATCAGTGAAGGTGAAAGTAGTTCTACTTTGACTACTGCAAATCAAGACTATGGGTTCAGTTATTATATGAATCCATTTGATCATCTACGATATTATGGAATACCCTCTGATAATTGGAATCAACAAGACCAACACCAAAGTTATCCAAGTATATTTGAGAATCAAGTTGATACTTTTCAAAATTATCCCAGTAATTTACCTGAATTTCAAAGCCATTCTACTATATTCAATGAAGGGATTTCATTTTTTAACTTATTCCCATCTCAAATGAACAACCAAAATGTTGATGATTATAATGTTGAGCCTAGTAGTCAAGATCTTCCAAACCACTTTTTTTGGTGGTGATTTCTATTATTATTGTATCTATCAAAAAGTTTGTAATAATATCATATTAATGTAATATAATTATATACATATACTCTCTTATATCATTTTTTTATTACAGTAAATAATAATTTTTATATTATATTTCTTATTTTTTCAAATGTATATTTTTTAGTACAACTATATATTGTTTAAGTAATTCTTAACTTATTATATTAGATGTAAAAGTTTATTTTGTTTTTTTTAATAATATGGTGTATTTTATTGATTATTTTTCATTATTCATTGCAGGGCCGAACGATACAGTCCGAATCAATCCGATTCATTCCGATACCGTTACATCGTTATCGATACCGAAATGGATCATGATACCATTATTTAAAATCCATGATGGAGGGTGGGCGTCCTGAGGAGTTGTAGGTATATTCAGAGGTTTTTCCATCACTTTAACTGAAGAATAATTAATTTAAATATTTATAGGAGAGAAAACTCCTAATGAAAGTTTCAATATGGAAAGTCTATTATAAAATAAGGTCAAAAAAATAAATGATGTTATGAAAGTTTCCTATGAAAGTTATATAGTGAAAAATTGAATTTAAATCTAGTGCTTCAATCAATTTCATATATTTCCATAATTGCCTTCATATTTGTCATGAATCAGCTTAATTAGTCAACTTTAACTTGTAAAACACTTAATACATGACATCCAAAGCGGGCAAATTTTTCTAAGTTTTCTAATTTTTTTTATAAACCATTATTATACAGAGTTTACTGATTTTGTTAATTTAATTTAACCCAGATGGAACGACAAGAAAAACTGATTTAATATCAGTTTCCTACTGCATGTAATCCAATTCAAATCAAAAGGGAGAAACCGTCATTACAAATAATGTAAAATGTAGGTTTTGCCAAAAATATTGGTGTATATGATAACAAGTAATAAAATAGACTAAAATAAAAATACAGAGAGTTTAGTGCTATTCTGAAACATCAGTGAAAGAAAAATGGCTTCCACTGTTTTGCTGGTCCTTCTTTTTACTCTCATCATCACTGTTAGAGCGCAATAAGGAATCTCCAACATTGGCCTAGGATCCTCTCTTTCTCCCACAGGTAATTCATCCTGGCTCTCACCTTCTGGCCTATTTGCGTTCAGATTCTACCCCGAAGGCAATGGTTTTCGCATTGGACATGGTTTGCTGCTATTCCACATGAGAAGACTGTTACATGGACAGCAAATAGAGATACCCTACCGGTTTCTAGTAATGCAATGTTGGTATTATCTGGTGATGGCAAGCTTGTATTGCAACTCGTTGGAATTCAAGAAATAATACCCATTTCAAAGGCATCAATCCATGCATCCTTTGTTTCCATCCTAGATTCTGGCAACTTAATGCTTTACAATGCCGATTCAAGAATCATATGGCAAAGTTTTGATCATCCAACAGATACCCTTTCGCCAGGCCAGCTACTACGGGCTGGAAATGAGCTTGTTTCTAGCATTTCAGAAAGCGATCACTCTATAAGCGCCACCGGCTTATTATGCAGCGTGATGGGACCTTGTTATATACCTAGTAGATACTCCAAATGCTCCTGATTATGCTCATTGGGCTGCAAGTACTAACTTTCTTGGAGAGAATGCCACATTAATGCTAAGTGAAAATGGCCGCATGTTTGTGGTTAATTCTGATGGCTTTGAGCAAAGAACCTTACCAACGGAGGACTAGCTTCCGACGGAAAGGCATACCGCTTGATAATTGATGCAGATGGGATTCTCTGCCTGTATTCTTATATCTCGGATCAGATAGGTAATGGGTCAATAGAATGGTCACAGGTGTTATCCTAAACCAATATGCGGTCTTAATTCATATTGTATTCTAGTGGATCAAGAACCGGATTGCCGATGTCCCCCTAGTTTTGTCTACCTCGATACGGAGCAAAAAGGTATGGGATGCAACAGAAATTTTTGCGCAGAGAGTTGTGTTTTAGAGAATGAAAATATGAAGTATGAAGTTTCTGAATTGGAAAGCGTAGAATGGTAAGTTGATGCTTATTCCATTTTATCCTTAGCGACTAAACAAGATTGCAACCAGAATTGTTATTATACTGCAACTGTGGAGCAGCTCTGTCTCAAGACCAAGAATGCAGAAAGCAACCATTGTGATATGGTAAAAGAGTTATTGGTGGGTCGACTGTAGCTTTGATCAAAGTAGGCATTGGTAGATCGAAGTACATTACTCAGGACTCAGGAGGGTGAGAAGGAGCGATCTGCTATCTTTATCACAGGTGTTGCTTGTCCAACTTTTAGTGTGATTGTCCTGGCACTATCTTGTGTTCTGATTTTGAGACACTGAGTTTCAACATAAAAAGGTCTATCCAACGAAGGAGATATAGGACTGGTTGAAGATGTCACTTTGAGATCCTTTACTTATCAAGAACTTGAAAGAGCAACTAACGGGTTCAATGAGAGATTAGGAAGGGGAGCTTTTGGGAAGGTCTTTAAGGGATCCTTAAGGAATGGGCAGTGTCGAACTGAGATTGCAATGAAGAAATTGGAGAAATTGATCGACGAAGGAGAAGTGGAATTCATGAATGAGATAAGATCAATTGAAAGACCTCACCATAGAAATCTTGTTCACTTACTCGGTTACTATCAAGAAAATACCAACAGAATTCTAGTTTATAAGTATATGAGAAATGGATCACTTGCAGAATATCTGCTAAAATCCAAAACAAAGCCTAACTGGGGAAACAGAATCCGAATTGCTTTACAGATAGCTAGAGGCGTACTTTATCTCCATGATGAATGCGAGAATCATATCATACACCGTGACATAAATCCTAGGAACATATTATTGTGGAATTTGGGTTAATTTCTACCAATAAATAACAAATTCACCTTGACAACTATTGCACAAGTGACTAGAGTGTAAACGATTATACTAAAAATCACCCCAAGATAATTCCCAGGAAAGAGTGGTAGGGTCACAATGGTCCCACTTAAAAGTCACACTCCTTAAACAGAATTTTACCAAGACAAGTAATTTTAATAGCACAATAATTAACAACAACTATACCCAACAATAGCTATAAAATAGATATAAAAGAGAACACCAAAATTTAACGAGATTCGACCAATTATGCTTACGTCCCCAGACACTACCAAAATAATATTTCACTAATTGAGAAAATACTACAAAAGAGAGAGAAATAATACAAATAGCCTAAATATTGGAGAAGGCTAATATTTTGTGGGATGATATAATCAAAGGGGGGAGGAGTTTATTTATAGCCTTAAGACGCCTCCCATTCCTTTTAAATTTCCAATGTGGGATTGACAATTTCACCAAAAAACCAACAAATCTCCACCTTGACAAAATTCCATACAATTCTCTCTCAAATCTAACATTCAGTAGTGTCTGCAAATTTCATTTTTCAATTTGTAACAATATTGATCAAGTCTAAACAATTTTTAAACTTAATCGCAGTTACTACTTTTGTCATCATATCAATAGGATTCTCAATAGTCCTAATTGACAAGGTAATGATAGAAAGCTTCTAGAAGATGAATTGTTGATTCAGTATTTGTAAGTTGTACATTACTCTATTTTTATACATATAGAACAAAGCTAAACAGAGGAAAAATAAATGTAAACGTGCATGTTTGTTACAGCTGAAAAAAATAGAATATGGTTATAACAAAATTACAAATAAAAGATAAAATATATATGATGTGTATACAGCTGATATGTAACAGAATACAACTGGTATTTATCGCTTAACACCCCCCCTCAAATTGAAGGCGCATGATGGAAAAGCCAAAGTTTGCTTCAATGTCATTCAAAGGGAACTCGACTAAGAGGTTTGGTGAGAATGTCAGCGATCTGGTTAGCACTCAAGATAAATTTTACTCGAACCTTACCAAGTTGAATTTGTTCCCAAACAAAGTGATAATCTAACTCTATGTGCTTAGTTCGTGCATGAAAAACTGGATTGGCAGTAAGATAGATGGCACCCACATTATCATACCAAAAAGTAGCTGGATTAGGCATAGAACAACCAAGTTCACTCAACAAAGATTGCATCCACATAATTTCAGTAGTTGCATTAGCCATGGATTTGTATTCACATTCAATGGACAATCGGGCAATTGTAGGTTATTTCTTAGTTTGCCAAGATACAAGATTGGTTCCCAGGTATAGAGCATAGCCATTGGTTAATCATCTATCATCAGGACACCCTCCCCAATCACTATCTGAGAAGCATTGAATATCATAAGTGGAGTTTTGAGAGAAAAATAACCCATACTGATGTGAATGTTGAAGATAACGAAGAACTCTTTTCAAGGCTTGCCAATGAGAAGTTGTGGGCTAATTCATATATTGGCATAGCTGGTTAACACTATAAGCAATGTCAGGGCGAGTGATGGTGACATATTGTAAGCCTCCAATCAGTTGATGATATAGTTAGCCTTCTTGGAATGTCTTACCCAAGAGTTTTATGAGTTGGGGAGATGTGGCCATGGGTGTGAGACAAGATTTGCAATCTTCCATATGAAATTTGTGAAGAAGATCATGAAAATATTTTACTTGAGATAGTAACATACCATTCGGCAATTTAATGATTTCCATGCCAAGAAAGAAGTGTAAGTCGCCCAAGTCCCGAAATGGAAAAGTCGATCAAATTTGTGTCATAAACCAATCAACAAGGGCAGAAGAAGTGCCAGTCACCAGTATGTCATCAACATATACGAGAACAAATAGCTTGGAATTGTTAGCACACCAAATGAAGAGTGATGCATCGGCCTTTGAAAAATGAAAACCCAACTGAAGTAGAAATTCAGACAATCTGTGGAACCATGCTCAGGGGGCCTATTTTAACCCATACAAAGACCTGTGTAAATGATAAACATGCTTAGGGAAATTAGAATTTACAAAACCCAAAGGCTGGTCCATGTAGATTTCATCATGTAAACTCCCATGAAGGAAAGCATTAGAAATATCAAGTTGTCTTATACACCAGCCATTGGAAGTGGCCAAAGATAGGAGAGTCCGAATAGTGGTGTATTTGATAATGAGACTGAATGTCTCTGAATAATCAACTCCATGCTCTTGTGTGTATCCTTTGGCGACAAGACGAGCCTTATATCGCTCTATACTACCATCAACTTTACGTTTAATACGATAAAGCCATTTGTTGCCAACTATGTTTTTATCTGTAGGATGAGGTACTAATGTCCAAGTGTTCATGGTCATTAGGGCATCAATTTCACGAGTCATTGCTTCCTTCCATTATGTATAGTGTTTTACTTGATTGTATGTGTTTGGTTATGTAGTTAAGTAATCTGTTGTTGTTCGGGTATAAAGGAAAGCTTGGCATTTAGAGGTGGTAGAGGGACGCAAGTGCATTGGATGGGTGCGTTGAGGATGGGATATATGTGTTGGGTATGGTGCATTATAAATATCATGGATAGTTTTGAGGCGTTAAGGTGTGTAGGAGGAGGTGTTTGAAGTGGTTGGCATTTGTGGTGAGGACTGAATAGGAGAGGAAGGAGATGTGGAGATTGGTGGATCATGAGAGGTACGATGTAGGGAAGAGACGTTAGGATGTAGGTGAGAAGGGGTGAAATAGGTGTGGATGGGGTAGTGTTACGGGGAGATTGAGATATAGGAGGATTAGATAGATAATAGAGAAGGAGGTAAAATAGGGGAAGAGATAAAGTTTAAATCAAACATACCTGAGGATGCACTAGAGTCCCATTGAGATAGATTGTTGGTGACATGTAGCCAAGGAGAAGTAGGATGCATATGGGGGAAGTAGTTTGTATATGTTTGATATAGAAAAATGGACTTAATAAATCTGACATGGCGAGCTAAATATATGCGGCCTGTGTTAATGTCCAAACAATGGTATACACAGTGAGTGGGACTCTGACCAAGATAAACACATGGAAGGGAATGAAAAGAAAATTTATGTTTATTATATGGTCTAATAAAAGGAAAAATGGCACATCCAAATGGTTTCATATTTAAATAATTAGGATCTTTGCCATATAAAAGTTGGAAGGGAGATTTATGTTGTAAAAGTGGACTAGGTGTTTGATTAATTGACATTATGCACATGGTAAAAGCAAAGTTCCAGTATTTAAAAGGCACATGTCTATGAGTTAAAAGAGTGAGGCTATTGTCAATTAAAAGGCAAATTTTTCTCTCTGAAGTGCCATTTTTTTTATGCATATAGGCATAGGCTACACGATGAACAATGCCAACAGAGTTAAAATATTTATTGAGTTTTTGATACTCACCGCCCCAGTCAGAATGAAAAGATTTAATTTGGGTATTAAATTAACAATTAACAAGAGATTGAAAATTAAGAAAATAAAAGTACACTTCACTTTTATTTTTAAGAAAATAAATCCAAGTGTATCGGGTGAAATCATCAATAAACAAAACAACATAATGATGTCCTAAACAAGAAAGAATTGGAGCAGGGCCCTAAACATCTGAAAAAATAATATCAAAAGGAGCAGTGCTTTTATGATCAACACTAGGTAAAGATAACCTAGACATTTTTCCTAAGTAACATAAAGAACATGATTGTGAAGTGTAATATGAACAAGGTAGACGATATTGGTTAACAATATGAGCAGTGATGCGCATATTCGGATGTCTAAGCCATTCATGCCATTGCTGAAGAGATGGGATTGCAGAATTGAAGGCAAATTTGGAGGATGGGTGAAGTAGATAGAGACCATTCTCGCTGAGTCCTTAGAGGAGCACCCTCTTGGTTTGTTAATCCTTAACAAGAAAATAGGTAGGATGAAATTCAAAGAAGCAATGGTTGTCATATGTAAATTTTTGAACAGACAACAGATTTTTAACTATTTTAGGAACATGTAACACATGTTTAAGAACAAGTGTACCATTTATAGATGGGAGAGAGGCAATACCAATGTTAGCAATTGGAAGCCCATGACCATTACTAACATGAAGTTGATCATTACCTCTATAAGCATCTGTTATTTGTAAATTGGATAGGTCTGGAGTGATGTGATTGGTGGCGCCAGTGTCAGGGACCCAAACTAGTGGTGGATGATCAGCATAATTGAGATGATGACCATAAGGTTGATAACTATAACCCCAGGAAAAAGGAGGACCTGCAGAAGAGTAGTGTGCTTGGGGATGGAAAGAGGACTATGTGGATGTAAGTTAGCAAGAATACCTCCTTCGACACTTATCTGCAGTGCAATTACGCCACCCACAGATTTGGCAAGGTGAACGTGGGAAGCGTTGGCAATGTCCGTTGTGGGGAGGGTTGTACAGGGGGCGAGGTGGATTGGGCAATATAAGGGAAGAGGAGCAGCAAACAACAACATGTGCAAGAGGGGGTTCTTGGGAGGATTTGAGCAAGATTTCATGTGCCACAAGTTGGCCATGAAGTTCATAGAAAGGGACAGGATCAGGTATGAGATTTAGTGCAGTGATGATACTCTGAAAATTACTTCCAATGTTACGATAGATAATGGCATTAAACTCAGCTGAGGTGAGTTGTCTACCTACTGAACTAAGTTCATCAGAGATGGCTTTGGCTCTTTGTAAATATTCAAAAATAGAAAGGTCATTTTTCTTGATTTCTTGGAGCTCAATATGGAGTTAAAGCTATTTATTTTATGAAACAGAACCAAATGCTCGAGCTATAGCATCCCAAACAGCAACTGAAGAGGAAAGATTGATAATATAGGCAAATATAGGCTCGGTAAAGGAAGATAAAAGCCAAGAGAGAAGAAGCTAGTCTTTTTTTAACCAAAGAGCATATTTCGAATTTGGTATTTGAACAAGAGGATTAGTAGTGGATGAAATCATTTTTGGAGGAGCAGGAGAGGTACCATCAATAAATCCATATAAATCTTGGAAATGAAGGAGAGGGATAAACTGAGCTTTCCAGGTGAGGTAGTTCTTATTATTGAGTTTAATAGTAAAGGTGTGAGTAGAAGAAGAAAATAGAACTGGTGTGGAGGTATGAGAGGTGGGAACAAGTTGTTGATCGACCATGAGTGGACTGTTGATTTTGTATGCAGTGTTGCAGAGGAAAAAAAATATGTATATATATATATATATATATATATATGTGTGTGTGTGTGTGTGTGTGTGTGTGTGTGTGTGTGTGTGTGTGTGTGTGTGTGTGTGTGTGTTTGAGAGCTAAAGCTCTAATACCATGACAAGGTGATGATAGAAAACTTTTAAAAGATGAATTATTGATTAAGTATTTGTAAGTTGTACATTACTCTATTTTTATACATATAGAACAGAGCTAAACAGAGGAAAAATAAATGTAAATGTGCATGTTTGTTACAACTGAAAAAAATAGAATATGGTTATAACAAAATTACAAATAAAAGATAAAATATATCTGAAGTGTATATAGCTGATATGTAACAGAATATAGCTGGTATTTATCACTTAACACGAATCTTCTAGATTGTGACTCCACCTTCTTGTAGAATCTCCTGTACAAAGTGATATCGAACATCGATAATCTTCGTCCTTGCATGATAAACCTGGTTCTTTGCTAAATGAATAGCACTTTGACCGTCATAATGTACTTTGATGTGCTTCTGCTCCATTCCCAGTTCACCAAGAAATCCTTGAAGCCAAATTGCCTCCTTTACAACCTCTATAATTGCCATATATTCTGCCTCTGTATTAAACAAAGCAACTATTGACTATAAGGTGGACTTTCAACTGACTAGTGCCTTTACAAAAGTAAACACATAACCAGTAGTTGATCAATGCTTATCCAAATCACTAGCATAATTAGAATCACAATATCCAACTACACAGTGACCATTTTGCCTATCCTACTGAAATACCAAACCAATATTTACGGTTTTCAGAATATACCGTAGAATCCATTTTACAGCTTGCCAATGCTCCTTTCCAAGATCATGCATGTACTTGCTTACAACCCCAACTGCCTATGAAATATTTAGCATCGTACACACCATTGCATATATCAAGCTACAAACAGCACTTGCATACAGTACTTTTGACATGTATTCTCATTCTTCGGTGACATTGATGCACTAAGCTTGAAATGAGGAGCAAGTGGTGTACTAACTGGTTTTGACTTCTCATTTATGCCAAAACATTTTAGTACCTTCTTCAAATATTCTTTCTGAGACAAACAAAGCCTCCCTAATTTCCTATCTCTGGATATTTCCATGCTAAGAATCTTCTTTACTTCACTGAGATCCTTAATATCAAACTCCCTATTCAATTGAGTCTTCAATTTCTTAATTTTTGTTTAACTCCTAGAAGCTATCAACATATCATTAATATAAAGAAGAAGATATACATATACGATCCATCTTGTAACTTATGCAAATACACATAATGATCATATTTTCTTCTTGTGTACTTTTGCCCTATCATAAACTTGTCAAATTGCTTATAACACTACCTCAGAGATTGCTTTAATCCATACAATAATTTTTCTAATTTGCATACCATCTTCTCTCTACTAGAAACTTTGAATTCATCTGGCTGAGTCATGTAGATTTCCTCATCCAAGTCTCCATGTAAAAATGCAGTTTTTAGATCCATCTGAACTAGTTCTATATCCAATTGTGCTACTAAAGCCAATAAAATTCTGATGGAGGAATGCTTTACAACTAGAGAAAATACTTCATTATAATCAATTCCCTCTATCTGTGCGTAGCCTTTAGCCACCAAGCTTGCTTTGCAGCGAACATTATCCTTATCAAGAAATCCATCTTTCTTTGCATATACCCATTTGCACCCAATTGCCTTTTTTCCCTTCGGAAGACTGGCTAGTTTTCATGTCTGATTCTTTTGAAAGGATTGCATTTGTTCATTCATGGCAATCCTCCACTTTTCATGTTCTGAACTTTGGATTGCTTCATTATAAGTGGTAGGAATGTCATCAATGGCAATTGGTGATGCATAAGAGACCATATCAGCATAGCGAGCAGGTTATCTAATGGTCCTTTTTCCCTTCCTTAATGCAATTGATTCATGTTGCTATGGAGGTTCTTGGGTCTGAATCTCTTCTTCATTTGACTCTTTTTCTACCATAGGAGAGTCATCATCAATTTCTACATTGGCTGGAATAATTCTGTTGCCATCAAACTCTACCTGTTTGGGAGTACTATCTTTTTACTCCATTTTTTCTAAAGTCGCCTTTCTCAATATGGTAGATTCATCAAAGGTAACATCCCTACTGAATATTACTTTCTTTGTTTTGAACACCAAAGACGATAGCCTTTCACACTATAAGTGATCCCCATAAAGATTGCCTTATTTGCTCTTGGGTTCAAATTGACTCCTTAACATGGTAATATGTAGTAGAACCAAACACATGTAAGGAATTATAATCTGTAGTAGGTTTTCCAAACCATTTCTCCAATGGCATTTTACCACCAATAGTAATCGATGGTAAACGGTTGACAAGCTGACAAGCATAGACTACAGCCTCAACCTAAAATTCTTTGCCCAACCTAGCATTAGACAATATAGACTGAACCTTCTCCCTCAAAGTCTGATTCATTCACTCTACCACCCCATTTTGTTATGGTGTATATCTAATAGTGAAGTGCCTGACGATACCTTCATCTTCACAGACTTTCAAAAATGGATCATTTTTTGACTCTCCACCATTTTTTGTGTGGAGACGCTTGCATGTTTGAGTCTCCACCATCTTTTTCCATTTAAGGAAAATTTCTAGCACTTCATCCTTTATTTTCATTGTATACACCCATACTCTCTGGGAAAAAAAACCAATAAAGGAAACATAATAGTGTTTTCCTCCCAATGAAGCATTCTTGGAAGGCTCCCACACATTTGAATGAACATAATCCAAAATACCCTCAGTATCATGGATGGCTATTCCAAATTTCACAGTTGTCTTCTTCCCTTTGATGCAATGCTCACAAAAATCCAATTTGTAAGCCCGAGCTCCTTTCTATAATCCTTAATCTTTTGGCAATTTTAAGAATTTTTCTCCAGCATGCCCTAAGCGCATATGTCATAACCTGGTTGCTTCTAACTCCTTATCATCAGTAAAAGCTATTGATGTTGTTGTCCTAACAATTATACTACCCATAAAGTAATACACATTATTTCTTTTTTGAATCCCCTTCATTATCAAAAGTGCACCAGAGATGATTCTCATTATCTCATCTTTTACCCTTACTTTAAAACCTTTTAATTCTAAGGTTCCTATAAAAATAAGATTCCTCATTAAATTCGGCACATAATGAACAACTATTAAAGTTCTTATTGATCCATCCTGATTGCTCAAGCAAATTGAACCAATCCCATGTGTGTTAAGAGGGGCATTATTCACTGTGTAGACCATTCCACCTTTAAGTTCTTTAAAGTTAAAGAACCATTCTTGATTGGGAATCATATGGTGACTACAAGTTGAATCTAGAAACCATGAACTTGAACAACTAGTTGATGGTGTAGTAGCAATTGAAAGATCTAAATGTGCATCATCACACTCAGCTACATTTGAATCTGAGACAGCTTTTCCCTTTCCAAGTTTACCTTTATCCTTTAGCTTGGGACAATCTTTCTTCCAGTGCCCTTTTTCTTGACAAAAGGCACATTGATCTTTGTTTAGTTTGGACTTTGACTTAGATCTCCCTCTCTTTCCTTTATTCTGGTTTTGTGAATGGCCTCTAACAATAAGAGCTTCTGCTTTAACACTTGTATTTTCTTGCTTTTCTTTCTTTTGCAATTCATAATTATTCAAGGCTACACTTACGTTACTTCACTTAGAGATACAACAACCTTCCCATAAAGTAGAGTAGTTTCAAGATACTCAAACTCATTAAGAAGTGATCCCACCAACATCAAAGTCAGATCTTCATCATTAAAAGTCACGTCCATAGTCATCAAATCAGTTACCAGCTAATTAAAACTAGTAGTGTGATCATTCATTGTGGTACCTAGAATATAGTTAAAGCAAAACAATCTCCTTTTCATGTAGAGTTTGTTCTGACTACTTTTTTTCAAGAATTTCTCCTCGAATGCCTTTCATAATTTACTTGCAGAAGTTTCTTTAGAAAATGCATACTTCTGCTCTCTAAAAAGACACAATCAAATTGTACCATATGTCAATCTATTAATCACCTTTCATTCTTTCTCCTCAACATCATCTAGTTTCTCTCCTTCAATACCAATGTCTAGACCCTGCTAAAAGAGGGCATCGAGAACCTCACTTTGCCACATGGTGAAATGACCAATGCCATAAAAAATCTCCACCACAAATCTAGCATTTGTCACAGCATTTCTTGCCAAAATTGAAGACGAAAAAGTTGTTGACACTGATGTGGATACTTTTGTGTCATCTACCATTTCTGCTACAAATTCTATTTAATAGCTATCGATGTGGAATGCCAACTAGCCCAAGGAAAATTTTTCTGATGTGGAAGATCAGCCTAAGCCGCAACCACAGAGCATACTAAAATTAACCAAGAGCTCTCATACCAATTATTGTGGAATTCGGGTTAATTTCCACCAATAAATAACAAATTCACCTTGACAACTATTGCACAAGTGACTAGAGTGTAAATGATTGTACTAAAAATCACCTCAAGGTAATTCCTAGGAAAGAGTGGTGGGGTCACAATGGTCTTACTTAAAAACCACACTCCTTAGACAAAACTTTACTAAGACAAGTAATTTTAATAGCACAATAATTAACAACAACTATACCCGATAATAACTATTAAATAGATATAAAAGAGAACATCAAAATTTAACGAGGTTCGACTAATTATGCCTACATCCCCAGATACTACTAAAATAATATTTCACTAATTGAGTAAAAATTACAAAAAAGAAAGAAAGAATACAAATAAACTAAATATTGGAAAAAGCTAATATTTTGTGGGATAATATATCAAAGGGGGGAGGAGTTTATTTATAGCCTTAGGACTCCTCCCATTCCTTTGAAATTTCCAATGTGGGATTGACAATTTTGCCATTCTGACTTCAGACTGGCAAAGTTGTTAATGCCAGACCAGAGCAGGACAACAACTGGGATCAGAGGAACGAGAGGATATGTTGCTCCAGAATGGCACAGAAACCAGCCAATTACAGTGAAAGCAGACCTCTACAGCTTTGGAATTGTTTTCTTAGAGATCATATGTTGTCGTCGGAGTGTGACTAGTGGTGTTCCAGAAAATGAAGCTATTCTTTCAGAATGGGTGGAAAACTGTTTTGAGGCAAATGAACTGCATAAATTGGTGAGTGTAGAAGAAGTGGATGAGCAAACATTGCGCAAAATGATTAGGATTGGACTTTGGTGTATCCAGGATGAGCCATCACTTCGTCCTTCAATGAAGAAGGTGGTTTTCATGCTGGAAGGTACCACACAGGTACCTATTCCCCCCAGCACAGCTTCTGACACCAGTGAACGGACTGAACTCTAGTTACATGTATATGGCTTCTACATTTTTTTTCCTTATGTTCTATGGGTAACGAAAACAATGCAACTGTTGCTTGCGAGGCCAAGCTGCCGCCATGGGCATTGCGAGGTCCCCCCTTCGCCCTTTGATGTATGGAAAAAAAAAAAGCTACTGTTACGATTTACTTGTGATCAATTTCTGAGCTGCTGTTATAGCTTCATTTACAATCTTGGAAGGTTAGTCTCTTCAGAAGACCTGTTCCTTTGGATCTCTTGTTATTCCTATATATGTATTATTGATAGGAATTTATCTTTCATCTGACTCTTTATTTTTGCTGCTTCAATTTGTTTTTATTTGTTCAACTCCTAAAAGCGCGACCTGTAATCTAGTTCTAGTTCTAGTGTCTACAATTTGTACAAAGCCGGTTCCCAGCAAAACTAACTTTCATATTCCAAAAGTTACATTATTTCATATTCCAAAAGTTTTCATATTTTAATTTTCTAAAATATGAATTTTAGTATTTACAAATTTTCTAATAGAGTCTGAACACAAATATATAGATATTAGAAATTAGAAATGCTAATAATATTAATTAATAATACAAAAATTTTGATTTTTTTAAAAATAAAAAATTCTTTAAAATCTTGTAATATAAAAAAAAAACACAACTTATAAATTAATTTATCATATACTCTAATATTAATAAAAACAAATAAAGGGATTTTTTTAATTATCTCTATCAAAAATAACAAAATTTCTAAGAATTTTTTTCTTAAAAAGATCAAATCTTCTTTATATTTTTTATTAATATTTTTAACATTTACAATGCTTTTTTTTTTCACACTAATTCTTGTATTCCATCTCAATTACACAATAAATAAATGATGCTGTTGAAAGTAGAAATGCAAATGTCAAAAATTTAAAAAAAAATAAGAACTTTGAATAAATTAATGTAAAAAAATAAAAATTTTATGGAAATATTTTAAAATTGATTTTTAAGGCTATTTTAAAAGTGGTAAAATTAAAATTTGAAAATATTCTTTTACATTTTTATTAAAAAAAAAGAGACAAAATTTAATAAATAAATTTATTTTACAAAGATTTAAAAGTAATTTATTTAAATCTTTAAAATGAAATAGGATATAATTGTTACAATTTGTAAGGTTGAATTACTAAATTGATATAACTTTTAAAATAGGATATAATTAAAAATTGAATCATTTAAAATAAAAATGATTTTTTTTTCAAAAAGTTATTATATGCATAATTTAGGGGTTTGTTGCATTATTGGTATCATAACTTTGGTACAAAAATTTTAATTTTTTTTAGTCCCAAAAATTCTATTTTTATTTTAAGTTGGAGTACATCGAACATATATGATCAAATTTAACACAACTAGAATAAAGATATTTTTAGTATATTTACCTTGTAACATCTCATTAAATAGTTTAATAATCTCGTTGGCCCCATAAAACAAAATTTGTTTGTAAACCCCATAAAATAAAATTTTAGTAAATTTTATTTTATGGAGCCTATAAGGTGATTAGACCATTTAATGGGATGCTTACATGGTAACTATACTAAAAATATATTTATTCCGGCTGTCATGTTTGCTAAATTTGATCGGATATATTTGAGATACTTTAACTTGAAACAAAAATAAAATTTTTAGAACCAAAAAGAAAAAAAATTAAACATTTGATACCAAAATAAAATATGACCTAAAATTATTATACCAACGGTGCAACAAATCCCATAATTTAGTAACAACTAACTTGGACGACTTATGAACAAGTACCCTCACTAGAATAAGGATCCCATGATATTAGAAATTATTGAATACTCTCTATTCATGCGTTATTGTGGACTTGAATAGTTCAAATTAAGTCTCATCAAAGGCCTCATCAGATTTTTTTTTTTTTGGCAAGATAGTGTCACATGGTCTTGGAGGTGTGCCAGAAGTTTGGAAATATATGCATATGTATATTTGCAAGTTCTTAGAACTTTATGACCATACGCACAAAAGAAAGACTGAGGGTCGAGAACATTCAAATTTTTCTTTTGAAATGTGATTATATATTAGTAATAGTTTTTAAGAATGTTTAATGCATATTTCAGTGTGTTTTAGTCTTTTTTTTTTTGGAATTATTTTTTTTAGAATGGAAGTGTCATCACAAATTTGGAGGAACAAGCAATTTGAAGAGAGTGTTATGTTACCATGACAACAAAGTTTCAATCGCAACCTTTGGAAGCTTGAGTGCAACAGCATTTAAGATATGGGTGAGATATGGGAGAGGAGACATAGTGATATGAGTGAGATATGGGTGAGATATGGGAGAGGAGACATGGTGGTAAGGAAGGAGATATGGACTAGAGATGGGAAAATGTGTTAGAATATTATGGAATATGTTAGTATAAAAGAGGGAGGCTAGAGATAGAGAAGAGACACGAAAGAAACACAAGAATAAACATAATAGAAAAAAATAAAGAAAGTGAAGAAGTAGAGAATAAAGAAGAGGCATATGGGAGAGGGTTGCAAATCAAAAGTTTCTTCTTTTCTTTTTACTCTTCTTAGTTCTTTAATATTTTTCTCTATTGCACTTAAGAATATGATGGTTATTATATTTAGCTAACTTTATTTATGTTAGGGATTGTTGAACTTATTTAATTTAAGTTGATCAACTATTAGCTTTTCTATTAAATTGTATTAAGCATTCATTAAGCTTAATTGTTTATGATTTGGCTATTCATAATTGATTTATAATTAAGGTTAATTATTGAGAAATATTAATCCTAACAAGAATATGAATGCTTGTTGATTGATTTAAGTTTAGAGATAGCTTAATTCATTTCAATTCTAATTGGATGTGCTTCATGATTTGTTTACTAAACTTGATTAGATTTTAATTTAATGAGAATTAGTTGAAGTCTTTTTAATTGATAGAAATAAAATAAGTAATTGTTACTTGAGAAAGATTAATTGCTATCATTGAAACTTCAAGAATTGCAATAGAAAGAAGGACTAATTTCTTGTGATTGACTTAATTAAAATATAGTGATACAATCCCTAACATCATTATCATTATTACTTAAAATTTAAATTAATTGATTTTATTCTTTAGTTTCATTTTGGCTATTAAAATTTAGCAATTATAATTCACTTAATATTTGATTCTTAAACAAGTTAAAAACATAATTAATAGTTGGATAAACATTCAATCATTGTGGGATTGACTTTTACTTCTTCTATATTACTTGGTGAAGTCGTATGGTTGTGAGAGCAAAACAAGTGTTTGGCGTCATTGTAAGGGATTTAATAAGTTTAACAACATAATTGGTTCTATTTTTCTTGATTTAATTAATTTTTGTTTTAAATTTGGATATTCATTTTCTATTTTTACTTATTGCAAGAATTATTCTGGTGTATGTTTAACACCTGAAGAATAAGGTCAGAACCTCTCATGTTTATTCCAAAACTTACACAGTTTGAAAGAGAGAATAAGAGGCATTCTCAAGAGGAATTGAGTACCATGGTGGAATAACAGGAAGAAGAAAGAACACTATTGGATTTTGCCATGCCAAGTCTACATGGTACATAATAAAGTATTGCAAGGCTAACAATCAACGCCAATGATTTTGAGACTAAATCGGCCTTAATTCAAACAATCCAGTTAAATATTCAAATTTATGGCTTGGAAAATAAAGACCCTAATGCTCACATCACTAATTTTTTAGAAATCTTTAATACTTTCAAATATAATGGGGTGTTAGATGATGCAATTCACTTAAGGCTCTTTCCATTCACATTAATGGATAAAGCTAAAGCATGGTTGAACTCACAGCCACTCGCCTCTATCACCATATGGGATCTTTTAGTAAAAGCTTTTCTAGCAAAAAATTTCCTACTGGCAAAGACAGCGAAGATTATCAAGGATATCACCACCTTTCAACAGTTTAAGATGGAATCATTGAGTGATGCTTGGGAGAGATTCAAAGAGTTATTAAGAAGCTGTCCTTATCATTGTTTGCTGAGGGATGTGCTCATCCAATCTTTCTAAAATTGTGTTGCTTGATCCACTAGAGAAACCATTAATGCAGTGGTTAGAGGTTCTATAATGCGAAAAATAGTTGAGGCTGCATTTTCACTTCTAGAAGAAATGGTAAATAATAACTATCTTTGGCCATTAAAGCGCAAAACCTACCAAGGCAAGGAGTAGAGTATATGTAATGACTTTTCTTCAAGCCCAAATTTCTGTAGTTTTAAACCAATTGGGGGATCTCAACTAAAGAAATGAAATAGGTGCAACAACTTCATAGTTGTTATATGAAAATCGCAATATAGTAGGGCACTCAATAAGAGAATATAGATGTGGTAAAAATGGTGTATATAGAGATATAAGCTTAGAGCAAGTCAACTTTGTTAGGAACCAATTTCAAGGAAAATAGGGTAACAATCCATTCTCGAACACTTACAATCCAGGATGGAGGAATCACTCAAATTTTTCTTAGAACAATAATAACAATTTGGTTCCCTAAGGCTTTCAGAACAATATGACAAGGCAAGCACCTCTAGGATTTCAACAACCCCATTAAGATCATATAACCTCAATAGAAAATAAATTGAACAAATTTTTAGAGGCTATGTCTAATAAAATGGGCCATCAATATAAAAATTAAAAGTGGATGGAGTCTAAGTTTGATCAGATAGCTAAAAATTATAGTTCTTCAATTTATAATATTGAGGTGCAGTTGGGACAACTTGCTAATACAGTAGCACAAAAGAAGTCAAGGGAATCTCCTAAGCAATATTAAAACAAATCCAAGGGAGCAGTTGAATGCAATTACACTTAGAAGTAACAAGGAGATAAGGTAAAAAGATGAGCTCAAGATAGAAGTGGTAGAAACATAAGAAATTTAGAATTGTCATAATGACTCTAAGAAAGGCAAGGAGCAACAAGCAAGGGACAACGATGGAAAAAAGCAATTGTCAATGCCAAATCCATAGAAATATGAGACAAAGATGCCTTTTCCACAGAGATTAAAGAAACTCAATGATCAAAAGAGGTTTGGTAAGTTTTAAAATATTTTTAAAAAGCTTGAACTTAATATTCCTTTTATTGAAGCTTTTGCAAAAATGCCAAAATATGCCAAGTATCTTAAAGATATTATCACCAATAAGAGGAGTTGGAATGACAACCAGACTATGGAATTAATAGAAACTTGTAGCTCTATCATCACTGATAAAATACCAACTAAATTAAAGGACCCAAGGAGCTTTTACTCTTCTTGTGTAATTAGTGCTCAAGAATTTCTTAGATGTTTATGTGATTGGGATGCAAGTATTAACCTTATGCCATTTTCTCTTTTCAGGAAATTATAACTTAGCGAGTTGACAGCTACAAACATGACTTTGCAACTTGCGGATCATTCTACAAAGAAAACACATGGGATCATTAAGGATGTTTTGGTTAAGGTAGATAAATTTATCTTTCCTATGGATTTTATAGTTTTGAATTTTAAAGAGGATAGTAAGTTTCCTCTGATTTTTAGGAGACCATTTTTAAATACTGGGAGAGCCATTATAGAAGTTCATAAGGGGAAAATCATTCTTAGGGTTAGTGATAAAAGTGTTGAATTTATGATGCCTTGATTAATTAAGTACCCAATAGAAGAAGAATTTTGCATGAGAATAGAAGTTGTAGATAAGTGTGTGAGGGAGGTGAATTTGAACAAATAAATTCTTGAGAAAAGTTTAGAGTATGATGTAGATAGTGAACCCTCACAAGAAGCTACTTTTGTTAAACTTGAAATTTTAGTGCCTAGTGACAACCCCACTCCCCCATCTGTTGCTAAACCACCTAAATTAGAGTTTAAACCATTACCTACACATTTAAGATACACCTTTTTAGGGGAGGGAAACTCTTTACCCATTATCATTTCCAATAAAATATCTATGGAATAGGAGAAAAGGGTATATGAAATAGTAAGAAATAGGGTGAAATCAATTGGGTGGTAGATTTTAGACGTCAAGGAGATTAGTCATTCAATTATTATGCATAGAATCCATATGGAAGAGGGGAGTAGAGCTATCATAGAGAGACAAAGGCACTTGAATCTAAACATAAAGGAGGTTGTCAAGAAGAAGATTGTTAAGTTTTTGGATGCGGGCATTATCTACTTAATTTCTTATAGTGAGTGGGTAAGCCCAGTGCAGTGTGTACCAAAGAAGAGTGGAATGACTGCTATAAAAAATGAAACAAGTGAGCTAATTTCAAAAAGGATGGCTAATTGGTGGAGACTATGTATTGACTATTGGAAATTGAACTCATCCACAAGGAAGGACCATTTTCTTCTCTTGTTCATTTACCAAATATTGGAGAGGATAGCAGGGCATGCATGCTACTATTTCCTGGATAGTTATTCAAGTTATAAATAAATTTTTATTTTTCCAGAGGACAAAGAGAAAATAATGTTTACATGCCCATATGGGACTTTTACTTATCAGTGCACGCCTTTCGAACTATGCAATGCACTAGCCACTTTTCATAAATGTATAATAAAAAAAAATATCTCATTAAGAACATCATAAATGTATTTATGGATGACTTCTCTATTTTTGGTGATTCTTTTGAATTATATTTATTTACCTTGATAGGGTCTTGAAAAGATATGAAGAGGCTAACCTTATTCTTAATTGGGAAAATTGTCATTTTATAGTAAAGGAAGGGATAGTCCTTAGTCACAAGATTTTGAGTACAGGGATCGAGGTAGATCAAGCTAAAACATAAATTATAGAGAAGTTTCCAACAAAGTCAACGGAGTTTGAGGATTTCTAGGACATGTAGGTTTTTATAGGCATTTCATTAAAAACTTTTTTTAATTACTAAGCCTTTAACCAAATTGTTAGTTAAAGATGCTCCTTTTGTATTTAATGATGATTGTTTAAATGTTTTTAACAGATTGAAGAAGGCTTTGGTTTTAGCCCCAATTATTTCACCTCTGGATTGGGCACTTCCTTTTGAGATCATATACAATGCTAGTGACCACACTATGGGGCAATGTTGGTCAAAGGAAAGACAAGAAGCTCTATGTCATACATTATATAAGTAGAACTTTTATAGAGTCCCAGTTGAATTACACCACAATCGAGAAAGAAATACTTGCGATCATTTTCACTGTTGATAAATTCAAGTCATATTTACTTAGTTTGAAGGTTATTATTTTCACTAATCATGCAATAATAAAACATCTCTTAGCCAAGAAGGATGCAAAACCATATCTTATTTGTTGACTATTACTTTTACAAAAGTTTGACTTGGAGAATAAAGACAATAAAGGTTTTGAGAATGTTATAGCTGACCATTTGTCTATATTAGAGGGCTATGAACAAATGAGCCAAGAAGAGGATATCAATGATGGATTTCCTAATGCTTTATTGCTAACAGTTTAACATTTTAGTGCTCTATGGTTCACGAACATTGCTAACTCCTTAGCATGTGGAGTACTTCCTCAAGAATTCTTTTATTAACAAAGGAAGTGTTTCCTTTATGAAGTGAAGCATTATCTATTGTAGGATCTGCTTCTCTATAAGATTTATAGAGATGGGGTAATTAGGAGGTGTGTTCCTGAAATTGAAATGTTGGAAATTTTGTCTCATTGTCATGATTTTGCATATGGTGGGCATTTTGGAGCAACAAAAACTACTGTAAAGGTGTTAGAAAGTGGGTTTTTCTAGCCTACTTTATTCAAAGATACCAAGGAGTATGTGGAACACTATGATAAATGTCAAAGATATGAGAAAATTTTTAAAAGTAATGAAATGCCACTCACATCGATTCAAGAAGTAGAGATTTTTGAAGTTTGGGGATTATATTTTATGGGTCCTTTTCTATTGTATTTTAAAAGCCAATATATCTTAGTTGGGGTAGACTATGTGTCTAAATGGGCAAAAGCCATTCCTTCACCTAAAATGATGCTAAAGTGGTGATAAGATTTTTTAAGAAATTGTTAAGCAAATTTGGAGAACCTAAAGCTGTGATTAGTGCTAGAGGCTTACACTTTTACAATAACTAGTTTGAGTTATAACTCAAAAGGTATAGAGTTCACCATAGAGTTTCTACCCTATATCACCCTCAAATCAGCAATCAAGTGGAGGTCACTAATAGGGAAATTAAGAAAATTTTAAAGAAAACAGTGAGCTCTTTGAGGAAAGATTGGGCGTCTAAGTTGGATGATGCTTTGTGAGCATATCGTACATCATATAAAGCTCTCATTGGTATTGCTCCTTATCGATTAGTTTTTAGGAAAGCTTGTTATTTACTGGTGGAGCTTGAACATCAAGCTTATTGGGCCATTAAGACACTAAACTTTGACATGAAGGCAGCTGGTAAAAGATGTTTATTATAGCTCAATGAGTTGGATGAGTTTTAAGCATATAAGTACACTAAGCTTTTTAAGGAGAAAACAAAATGATGGCATGATGCTTATATTCTCAAGAAAGAATTTAGAGTTAGTGATCTTGTTCTTTTATTCAATTCTAAATTGAAGTTGTTTACAGGCAAGTTAAGATTAAGGTGGAGTAGTCCATTCAAGGTGCAACAAGTTTTCTCTCACGGTGCACTTGAACTTATGAATTCTAAAGGAGAGTGTTTTCTTTGAGTAAATAGTCAGAGGTGCAATGTTTATTGAGGAGGACTAATGGCCAAGGAAAAAGAGACTCTTTTCCTTCATCAACCTTAAAAAAAAAAGAAAAAATAGAAAAACTTTAGCATTTTATTTTATTTTGCTTATTACTTTACATTTTCTTCCTTCATTTTATTTTATTTTGTTCATTGCTTTTGTCTTTTAAATTTAAGACTGTTTAAGCACAACTAAAAATTAATAATTGGGCGTTTTGGATTTCTTACAAATATGGTGGTGAATTAAAGTGCAAATTTGGATATAAATTTGGTGAAGTTAGTTTAGTTATGCTTGAAGTGTTTATGAAATCATAGACTTGACAATTCGGGCCACATGTTAGCCAAATATGCTTAAGACATTCACAATTTAGCATTTTATTTCATTTCATTATGTCATTTTATTTCTCATTTTCATTTTCTTTATGCGATTTGTTTTAAGATGCTTAATAATTTTTAATAAATTTATTAAGTATGTTTGTGTGTTTCTTTCAGGATTAAATAAAAAATATAATAATAATAAAAAAATCAAGTTATGTAAGAGATTTTTAGTCACCATAGCGGCCTTGCTGCTATCATAGCCTCACAAGAATTTAAGCCACCTGATTCACACTATCACCATCATAGCTATATTGTAATTACATCTTTGCCGCCTAATTGATCAGCTCCGCATTCTGTCACGATTAAAGCCATGTCACAATAGTAGCCATAAGAAAACTCTATTTCAGTATGCTATCTATCACACTCATAGCGAAACTGCTATTGAAGCTCCAAAAATTCTAAGAGATGCCCAGATTTCTATCACTCTTAAAGCATTGCTACTATCATAACTTTAAGCTTAGGGAAAAAAGTGCCTTCGCCAATACCTATTTCTTCACCAAAATCACCATCTTAGGGGAATTTTTCATTTTCATTTAGTTATTTCTTTAATTTTCATTTTAGTGTTTTTTTTTGTCACATTTACATTTCACATTAAGGGTAATGTGAAATTTAAGTGTTGGGGGGTGCATTTTGTTAGTAATATGCACTAGGTCAATCATGTATGATCATGTTTTGACTTTATCATTTTATTAATGAATAGGCATTTTCATTATCATTTTCTGTTGTGATAATTACTTGAATAGTCAATTCTTCTTAAGGTCATCAAGTATGTGACTTGATAGTAAAACCCTTAGATTAAATATGAGTTCTATTCAAATTATCCCTAGTCATTATAATGTATGAAGGCTAGTATGGCGTTAACTGATGATTATATTTTACTAATCATGAATATGAGATATTAAGTCAACTCATAGGTACTTATTTGAGAATTGACCCATCATAAGAATACTACATAGATAATTATCATAAGTAATTCTCATCATAGTAATATTAATTTAATCCTCTGACCTTAAAATCACCATGGATTTCTATATAACTATTTTGTAGTTTGACAAAATATAACATTATCTTTAATCGAATGATAAAATAGATTGTCGTTGGATCTTAAATGAGTTATGTGAGGAATGTGAGTGATTGAGAAGGAATTTATCCCTCATTTAATCTGAGTAAGATATCTATAGGCCCCTTGATAAGATAGATTGAGAAAAATGCATGGACATGGTAAAGGGAATTGATAAAGAGTTATCATTCTTAATCTACTTGGAATTAAGAAATAATATAATTGAATTGTATAAGGATGACATAAACTATGCCTTATAGTCAATCAAGATATCATGTGACAAAAGGACTACAATATTTGTTATAAATTAGATTATGTCGGATTATCAACCTTCACATGACTTGGGTAGTCATAATGTTTTACTAGAAGCCACTAGAGGCCACTTATGACTTGTAGGCCTAAATAGGAATTTCAAATATATATATATATATATATATATATATATATATATATATATATATATATATATATATATATATTTAAGGTAATGGTTATCTTAAATAAATAGGAAACTATAAATAAATACTGGAATATACTAAAAACGTTTTGGTAAATGAGAAATTACCAAAAATTCATTTTGGTAAATAAAACCCTAATTGGGAGGTCTATAAATATGATATATTCTTTAGGGTTTCACATACCTTTTATTCGACCACCTAAATTTGTTTTCTCTCATTTTAAGAAAACAAAAACATAGAGCTCTTTAGTTCTTGAGTTGTGAGACAATCAAGAAAAAGGTGCTAGCACACACATTCATTTTGACTCAAGGGCTATTTGTGTGGATACTTATGGAGGATGTATTCATTTGGAGACATCTTAATCTGGCCTAAAAAACTAAAAGCTCAAGGTAGGATGTCACCAGAGTGGACCCCCTCTAGTCCTTTCATCATTCTTACCGATTCTTACATCTATGGTAAGGTTTTTAGACAATCGGTTAATCAAATTACATAGATCCTGGTTCAAGTTTGTAATTAAATTTTTAAATTTTCACTTCATTTTGAATCACATAACCTAACATATTTTGCCTAAGCATAACATTTTAAGTCATTGGAAATTCAATGTGTTTTATTTTATTTTATTGTGTTTTATTGCATTATATTCATGCATGGGGTAGGAATATAATCAATTCTCCATACAACTTTGATGCTTGCAACTTATCAATCTCATGAGCTTAGCATATTGATATAGTTTTCTTGATTAGTTGATTTAATCACCATTTAATATTTAATTTAAGTTCTTAAAGCATTACAAGAAATTTGTGGTTAAGGACATTTATTTTTTTTTAACGAATTTAATGCTTACTCTCTTTTTGAATGTCTAAGTGTGTATAATTTAAGAGGAATTAGAGAAGTAGCATGTTAAATAGCTTGAGTCATTGGAATTGCTTACAATTGACACTAATAATAATAATAATAATAATAATAATAATAATAATTTTTTTGTGGAAGGGAGTTGAAATTTCTTATTCAAATGTATAGATGCTCCTTTACTTCAATGCTCTTAAAAGAGTATAAGTATCCTAAAAGGACCTTTCGGAGGCTTCCACGCTAAGCAGTGCAGGAAAGGCAGAGGAATTCTGATGATTAGGATGTCCATATATATATATATATATATATATATATATATATATCTCATCTTTACCAATGATGAGGGAATTGGTAAAGAAAAGAAATTAAAAAAAAAGCTACAAAGACTCGTTAAGCAATTAAATCATCCCCCTTGTCCAATAAATGTTGATCTAGTCATCTTGCCTTGAAGATAAGCCTCACAAGTCAAATTGGATGCAGATTCAAGATTGCTCAAAATTCTCATCCTTTCCAATTTGTTGATCCTATCTTTCGCAATGTGACATAATCTCAAGTGCTAAAGATGTGTTGGAGATCATACATAGTGATGTATATGGACCATTTAGAGAAATGGCTAGAGGTGTTTTCTACTATTTTATAACCTTTATAGATTATCTATTAAGGTATGGCTAATTGGTTCCTGTGAAGAACAAAAGTGAATTCTTGGAAAAGTTTAAGGAATTCAAAGCCCAAGTAAAGAACTAAACTGGGAAAAGTATTAAAACTCTAAGATGAGATCAAGGAGTAGAATACTTAAGTACCAAGTTTCTTAAGTTCTTTAAGGAATATGGCATTGAATCATAACTCATATAGCTTGGAACACCTTAATTAAAATGTGTGCCTAAGAAACATAATTGTTCTTTATTAGAATTGGTACATCATTCTATGATAAGCGACACTGATCTTCTTATTGGGGTTATGTACTCTAATCGCCCTCCAATATCTTTAATCATGTTCCATCCAAATCTATTTCTATTACGCCATATGATACATGGTATGATAAGACATCAAGTCTTGAACATGTTAAGATTTGGGGATGCCCAACTTATATTAAAAGGCTGAAAATAGACAAACTAGATGCAAGGTCAATTCAAGGTATATTTATTTAATATCCTAAAGATAGCTTAGGATATTATTTTTATCTTTTTACTTAACAAGTTATTATTTTAAGTAGAGATGCCATATTTCTTGAGAAATAGTTTCTTCAAGAATGTGGTAAAGGAAGAAAGATAGCATTAGAAGAAGAGTCTTCTAATGAAGCCAATCAAGTTGATGAAGAGTCTAATCCCATTGAAAATATCATCATACCAACTCTTAGAAGATCTAGTAGGTATCTCATCTATTGGAGAGATATGGTTTTCTACAAGATATGCAAAAGTTACATATTCATAAAGAAAGCAATCATAATGATGATCCTACTACATATGAAGAAGCTTTATATGATAAAGATTCTTTAAAATGGCTTAAAACAATAAAAGAAAAAATGGATTCCATGTATGCAAACCAAGTCTAGAAACTTATTAATCCTCCTAAAGGTATTGTACCTATAGATTGTAAATGGGTCTTCAAGAGAAAGATTGGTGCATATGGAAAAGTTGATACCTATAAAGCAAGGCTTGTAGCGAAAGGGTTTTGCCAAAGGAAAGGGGTTAACTATAAGGAAACCTTTTCACCAATAGCCATGCTTAAATCCATTCAAATACTTCTCACTATAGTTGCATACTATGATTATGAGATTTGACAAATGGATGTCAAAACTATTTTTCTCAATGGTTTTGTTGAGGAAGAAATATATATGGAGCAATGCAAGGGTTTTAAATCCGAGAAAGGTTCTAAAGTGTGCAAGCTTAATAGATTAATTTATGGTCTAAAGCTAGCTACAAGGAGTTGGAATCATTATTTTGATAAAGCCATTCACTATTTTAGTTTTATCAAAAATGAAAATGAGCCTTGTGTGTACAAGAAGTTCAGTAGGAGACAACTCACTTTTCCTAGTACTATATGTTAATAATATCTTATTAATTAGGAATGATGTTGGTATGCTTACAAATGTGAAACTATGGTTATGTAAAACTTCCTCTATGAAAGACTTAGGGGAAACTACCTATATTTTTGGCATTCAAGTCTATAGAGATTAATCAAAAAGAATGATAGGTTTATCCCAAAGTCTTTAGTTGGAAAAGGTGTTAAAGAAGTTCAACATGCTTGATTCCAAGAGAGGATTGCTACCATTTAGGCATGGTATCCATTTATCCAGGGGTATGTCACCTAAACACCCGAGGAAATAGAGTAAATGGCTAAAATTCCTTATGCTTCGGCTATAGGAAGCTTGATGTATGTTATATTATGTACTAGGCTTGATATTGCCTATGTTATTAGTGTGACTATAAGGTTTCAATCTAACCCAAGTATGGAACATTGGATAGCTGTTAAAGCAATCTTTAAGTACTTAAGAAGGACTAAAGATTTAGTTTTAACTTATAGAGGAAGTGATATACAAATAGATAGTTTCATAGATTCTGATTTCCAATCAGATGAAGATGATAAAAAGTCTATCTCCAGGTTTGTGTTTATTTATAATGGAGGAGCAGTGAGCTGGAAGAGTTCCAAGCAAAGTATCATTGCTGATTCCACTATAAAGACCGAGTATATAGCTACATTAGATGTTGCTAAAGAAGTTGTTTGGATTAAAAGTTCATTACTAAACTAAGAAGTGTTCCTTCCATTGAGTCCTAGATTCCTCTTTATTGTGATAACAATGGAGCTATTGCTTTGGCAAAGGAACCAAGGTCTTACTGAAAATCCAAACACATTAAAAGGCATTTTCATATTATCAAAGAACTTGTTGGAAAGGGCAATGGTAGCTTTAGCCAACTATATGGCTAATAAATATATATGATTTGGTGTCTTATTAAAGGTAGTTCTAGTAAAAGATTTGTCTCACTTATTTTTCTTCTTTGTGAATCTTACTTTGTGTACATTTGTATATTCAATGAGAGAGTTTGCTATCCATTGAATAATATTTATATATATTCTTGATCATGAGTTGCTTGTTTTAAATCTTATATTAAGTGGTAGTTTTATTAATTGATTAATTTAAAATTGATTAAGGAGTCAAGTTCATGTTGTTAATACATTTTGCTTAAGGGCAAGTAAGAAGCTAAGTATGGGGTATTTATTATATATTAGTAGTAGTAGTTTTTAAGTATGTTTAATGCATATTTTAAGTGTGTTTTAGTCATTTTTTTAGTGGAATTGATTTACTTTTCATGTTTTAGTTTTCTCTTTTTTGTAGAATAGAAGTGTCATCACAAATTTGGAGGAATAAGAAATTTGAAGAGGAGTGTTCTATCACTATGGTAGAAAAGCTTCAATCACAGCCTTTAGAAGCTAGAGTGCAGCAGTATTTTTTATCACCATTAAATAAGAGCTTTGATAGTAGCCTTGTCCATAAACTTGAAGAAACATCAATTAATTGTCATTATAGTAGCATAGTTACAACCGAAGCATTTTTTGTGATGTAGCCACTTATGATTTTTCAATATTATTCAATTTTAAAGTGGCTTAATGGATGATATGGGTGAGATATAGGAGAGGAGACATGGTGATATAAGTGAGATATGGTGGTAAGGAAGGAGATATGGACTAGAGATGGGAAGATGTGTTGGAATATTATAGAATATGTTAGTATAAAAGAGGGAGGTTAGAGATAGAGAAGAGGCATGAAAGAAACACAAAAAGAAATAGAATAGAAAAAAAATAAAGAAAGTGAAAAAGTAGAAAATAGAGAAGAGGCATACGAGATAGGGCTACAAATCAAAAGTTTCTTCGTTTCTTTTTACTCTTCTTGGTTTTTTAATACCTTTCTCTATTGCACTTGGGAATATGATGCTTATTAAGTTTAGCTAATTTATTTATTTTAAGGATTATTGAACTTATTTAATTTAAGTTGATTCAGCTATTAGTTTTTCTATTAAATTGCATTAAGCATTCATTAAACTTAATTGTTTATGATTTGGACATTCATAATTGGTTTTTAATTAAGGTTAATTATTGAGAAATATCAATCTTAATAGGAATATGAATGCTTGTTAATTGATTTAAGTCTAGAGATAGCTTAATTCATTTCAATTTTAATTAGATGTGCTTCATGATTTAGTTACTAAAATTTATTAGATTTTAATTTAATGAGAATTAGTTAAAGTCTTTTCAATTGATAGACATAAATTAAGTAATTTTTACTTGAGAAAGATTAATTACTATCATTGAAACTCCAAGAATTTTAATAGAAAGAAATACTAATTTCTTGTGATCAATTTAATTAAAATATAGTGATACAATCCCTAACATCATTTTCATCATTGCTTGTTAAAATTTAAATTAATTGATTTTATACTTTAGTTTCATTTTGGCTATTAAAATTTAGCAATTATAATTCACTTAATATTTGATTCTTAAAAAAGTTAAAAATATAATTAATAGTTGGATAAGCATTCAATCCTTATAGGATCGACTTTTACTTCTTTTATATTACTTGACAAACTCATATGCTTGCGAGAGCGAAACAAAATGATCCTGTTTTACTTTCTACACTGCATATTTTTGGAGCAACAGCTAAATAGAGAGCTTTCATTATTAGCAAGGGTTATTCACTCACTCTTACTAATAACTCATATTGGTCTTCAGGATCTAGTAACTTTGCCTTTGGTTTTTACCTAAAAAGGGGTGGCTTTTCTATAGGCATTTGGATGCTAAAAATCCAGTAGAAAACTATCATATGGACAGCAAATCATGACAACCTACTATTTTCAAATAATGTGACTTTGATCTTAACTACTAATGGTAGGTTCATCTTGTAGCTGAATCAGAGTCGGCACATACCTGTTTCAAGTACTGATCAACCTACTTCCTTCACTCCCATGATCGATATAGGTAACTTTGTATTTTATAATTTAAAATCAAAGATCATATGGCAGACTTTATCCAATCTAACAGAGACTATTCTATCAAAATAATAACTTTTGGTAGGGCAAAACTAGTGTCTAGCATCTCCAACAAAAATCATTTAGGTAAAAGATTTTAACTTATTATGCAAACAGATGGAAACCTAGTGATGCATCTTATAATATTATCTGAAACAAAAGTGGACTATCCTTACTAGGATACGCAAACGCTTAATGTCGGAAATAATGCAAGTTTGAGTCTCAATAAAGATGGCTAGTTATGTCTGCTAAATAGTTATGGTTTCAATATAAAGACTCTAAATGATCATAATCGGGGAGTCCGGTTTAATAACATAATCTATTGCACAACAATTAATACAGATGGAATATTCAGGTTGTATTCTCATAATTTATATCCATATGCTAACTGGTCGATTGAGTGGTCATCATCTAACAACAAGTGTGATCCCGTTAACTTGTGCAGACTGAATTCATATTTTACTCTTGTGTATCAAGATCTTGTATGTACTTCCTCCTGACTTGGATTTTATTGATTAAGGCTAGAAGAATTTAGGCTGCAAAAGGACTTCCATTATAAATGATTACATGAATGTTACCATGCAACAACTTGGGATCATATCATAGGACAATACCCCTATTCTATACTCCTATCTTATACAAGCATTGGATGTAGAGATAAGTGTTTGGGGGACTACTTCTGTGAATCTGTAATGTATAAGAACTAAGAGTGTAGAAAATAAAAGCTTCCTCTGAGATTTAGGAGGTTTTAGTATACTATACAAATGACAACCTTTACCTAGGTGAGTAGCAATGAATTTCAAAGGCAATCAAAGCCACAAGCTAAGAATGATTCCTTAAAAAATAGCAAGAACAATGAGATGCAAATTGGTAGTTTAGTTGTTGTTGTGGTGACTTTATGTCTTGTGTTCATTGTCCTAGCAATATCTAGCATTCTTGTTGTTAGATATCGCATTTGGGCTTACAAAATAATCCCCATGGAATCAAATGGAGGACTAACTTGGGATGTGACTCTCAGATCATTTTCTTACCAAGAACTTGAAAGGGCAACCAATAGGTTTAGTAAGAAATTAAAAAGAGGATTTTTTTGGGACAGTTTTTAAGGAAGCCTTATCTGATGGGCAGGAAAAAATTGCTATAAAGAAACTAAAGAAAGTGATGGCTGAAGGAGAAGTTGAGTTCCATAATAAAAATCAATCAGTAGAGCTCATCATAAGAATCTTATCTGATTACTTGGCTACTACTATGAAAAATCCAACATATTATTGGTTTATAAGTAGATGAGAAATGGATCACTTACAGAATTTCTTTTTCAATCAGAAATAAAGCCTAATTAGGAAGCTAGTGTTAGAAATAGATTATCCTACTTAGATATTAAATGTTAAGTAAGGAAAATTTTAAAAATTTGCTTATCATAACCCTTAATCTCATCAAGAATTCCAATCCCTAGGATCCAATTTTTATTTAACATATAGCTAATACACAAACCATCATAAAGACAAGAAATAAACAACCTAGGAATTCTAAGTTTCAAGAAACCTTACTAATTCCCAAGGTTAATGTAGACCATAATCAATCTACTAAAATGGTTGGTTCCTTTGATTCAACTCTTAAATCAACTCTTTAAGTCTCCCAATTGTGAGACCTCCAGCTTGAAACACCAAGCTTCAACAAATCTCCTTCTTTTTTTGATCAAGTAATAATAAGATCCCTCTCTCTTTTGATCTCTCAAGCTTCCACTACTTAATCCTTATAAGAGCTATGAGTTTTATATATATCCTTTTTATTTCTTATGTCCTACACTTTTTCTCTTCACCAACCACCAATTAATATCTACTTTTTGCTTTTAGATATACTTGGGTAAAGATTAAAATAGAGATTAATGACATGCCATTATGCCACTTGTCATAATTAATTAACAATTAAATAAATCATTAGTGTTCAAAAATAGAGGATATAGATGTTACTATTTTAGACTTTCTCTACATCACCTAAGACTTACACATGTCAATTAATATCTTAATTAATATTTGATTTAATAAAATCAAATATATTACTTAATGGATTTAGGCTAAACCATTGGGCCAACTCTTGACCCAAAGACCATTCCATCATACAAGTGGACTTAAATAAGGTAAATGGGCTTTGTCTATTACTTAGTTTAATCTTTAATCCAAAACTCTTTTGAGCCTAGGTCCATAACACTTGGGCCATTAATCCAAGTAAAAAAGAAACAACATATACCCATTATTAATTTAATATCTTAATTAATATCTCATATCAATTAAGTATAAATTAATAATTAAACCTTTCATTGAAATTAGATTTCATGATATGCTACAATCATTGCTTTAAGCAAAAACCTAATTGCATTAATCTTAATTAATTGATTAAACTTTTAATCAATAATTAGATTAATATAAATAAAGATTTGGTAAAACCTTTGAGGTGTGACTTGCTAGGTTTATATCGAATTGGTAATGAGAAGATAATATCAACACTTAATATTATTTGAAACTCCTTTTAAGTCTCAATGTGAAAATCCTAATTATTCACATTTAGTTCTCATAAGTTGTGAGTGACCCCTAGCATCGATATCACAACTAACCAATTAGAAATGAATATTTTTATTAATTCACATGAACCCTTTAATCATAATCACCTTGCATTAAAATCCCTTCATTAAAAGATCTCGATATAGCATAAAGTTAAGGATTAGTCAAACTCTAATAACCATATCATATGACCTCATCTCAAGTTCTATCTCTTGATTAAAACACAACAACTACTAGAAACTCTTCTAGACTGTTATGTTTGTCCTAACTAGGAACTCTTTCATTAAGAAACAACTTAAATAGCATATGATCTTATCTTGGTTCACTCTAGGTAATGAATCCCATCTTGGTCAAACACTTATCCCTACATTTAATTGACTAGAGCCACCACACGCCATATACCCATGTATGAGTAACATAAGTATGTAAGTGGTAACAAACTCTAACAACTTAAATGTGGATGACTATGTCACCTCAGGTCAAAGGACTATATGCACCATTATGACCTAGATTATGATCATTCACAATAAGTGAATATCCATGCAATCATTTATCTCACATCACTATTCGATCCACCCATCATATGAGTATCCATATGTCTATTCTGATATCTCATATCAAGTAGCACGAGACTCACTACCTCCCACTAGTAGTATCACATACTAATCAAGGAAAACAGATAGAGGTGATAGTCTAATTAATATTACCCAAATATTAATTATACGACTATGAACATCTTATAGCATATGTACTAAATAAGTTTATAACTCATATTATTAACTATTGATAATAAAATTATTTAACATAATGCTAAAGGGTAAATACTCAAATAAACAAACACTTTATTTAAATGAATATTATATTGTCATATGGGATAATTTACAATGTTATTATAGATTACAAGAATGGCACTAGGGCACATCTATGCTAACAATCTCCCACTAACACTAGCGTCATTCACTACAATATTTAATACATATCTTCTTAAGATAACAGTCTAACTGTAATTTTATGAGTGCCTTGGTAAGTGGATTAGCCACATTGTCAATTAAAGCTACCTTTTGAATGACGATGTTGCTTTTTCCAATAAGTTCTTTGATAATATAGAAGTGTCTTTCAATGTGTTTGGATTTATAGTGAGACCTCAGTTCCTTTGCTAAAGCAATGGCTTCATTATTGTCGCAATTGAGAGAAATTAGGAACTTAATAGAAAGAATAACTTTTAGTTTAGTAATGAACTTTTTAATCCAAACAGCTTCTTTAATGACATCTGATGCAATTATATACTCAGCTTCTATAGTGGAATCAGTAGTGACACCTTACTTGGAACTCTTCTAACTCACTGCACATCCATTACAAATAAAAAAAAACCATAGATATAGATTTTCTATCATCAATATCTGATTGAAAATTAGAATTTATGAATCCATATATTTGTAAATCACCTCCTCCATAAGTTAAAATCAAATCTTTAGTCCTTCTCAAGTACTTAAAGATTAACTTAACTGCTATCTAGTGTTCCAAACTTGGATTGGATTAAAACTTACTAATCGTACTAACAGCATGGGCAATTTCAGGCCTTGTACATACCATAGCTTATATTAAGCTTCCTATAGCCAAAGCATAATGAACTTTGACCATTTGCTCCATTTCCTCAGGTGTCTTAGGTGACATACCCTTAGATAAATGGATACATGCCTAACTGGTAATAATCCTCTCTTGGAATCAAGTATGTTGAACCTCTTTAACACCTTTTCCAAGTAAAGACTTTGGGATAAATCTATCATTCTTTTTTATCTATCTCTATAGACTTAAATGCCAAGAATATAGGTAGCCTCCCCTAAGTCTTTCATGGAGAAAGTTTTACACAACCATAGTTTCACATTTATAAGCATGCCAATGTCATTCCCAATTAATAAAATATCATCCACATACAATATGAGGAAACTGAGTTGGCTCCTACTAACCTTCTTCATTCTTGATAAAACCAAATAATCATATGGCTTCATCAAAATGATGATTCCAACTCTTTGAAGCTTGCTTTAGACCATAACTATATTTATTAAGTTTACACACTTTGGAACTTTCTTAAATTCATCACCTTTAGGTTGTTCCATATAAATCTCTTCCTTAACATAACCATTAAAAAAGTAGTTTTGACATGCATTTGCTAAATCTTATAATCAGAGTGTGCAGCAATGGCAAGAAGTATCCAAATGGATATAAGTATGGCTACCGATGAGAAGTTCTCCTCATAGTCAACCCCTTGCCTTTGGTGAAAACCTTTCGCTATAAGCTTTGCTTTGTAAGTATCAACCTTTCCATCTATACCAATCTTTCTTTCAAAGATCCATTGACAACCTATAGTTATAATACCTTCAGGTATATCAACAATGTCCAGACTTAGTTTGCATACATGGAATCCATTTTGGATTTCATTACTTCAAGCCATTTAGAAAATCTTTATTAATAATGCCTTTTTAAATGTTGTAGGATCATCATCATGATTGTCTTCTTTATGCATATGCAACTCTTGCATATCATGCAGAAAACTTTATCTCACTGGTGGATTAGATACCCTACCTAACTTTCTAGAAGTTGGTGTGATGATATTTTCAATGGGATTAGACTTTTGGGATTGATTTATATCCATTTGATCAACTCAATTGGCATCATTAAAAGACTCTTCTTCTAATGCTATAATCCTTCCTTTACCACCTTCTTAAAGAAACTCTTTCTCAAGAAATATGGCATCGTTGCTTGCAACAACAACTTGTTTAGTAGGAAGATAGAAATAATACCCTAAACTTTCTTTAGGATATCCAATAAATCTACCTTTAATTAACCTTGCATCTAATTTGTCTATTTTTAACCTTTTAATGTAGGCTAGGCATCCCTAAATCTTAACATGCTTGAGACTTGGTGCCTTATCATACCATATCTCATATGGTGTGGTAGAAACAGACTTAGATAGAACGTTGTTTAATATGTATACGACAGTTTGCAATGCAAAACCCCAAAAGAAAGTAGGCTCATCTGCATAACTCATCATTAATCAAACCATATCTAATAGAGTTTGATTCCTCCTTTCGAACATACCATTGAGTTGAGGTGGTCCAGGTGGAGTCAATTGTGATAGAATGCCACGTTCCTTAAGGAACTCTATAAATTGGTTACTCAAGTATTCACCTCCTCGATCTGATTAAAGGATTTTAATACTTTCCCCATTTGGTTCTCCACTTGGACCTTAAATTCCTTGAATTTTTCAAAGGATTCATTTTTATATTTCATTAAATATAAATGTCCAAACCTTGATAGATCATCTATGAAGGTAATAAAGTAGTAGAACTTGCCTTTTCCATTTGGTTGAATGGCCCACATACATCACTATGTACAATTTCCAAAATTTCTTTAGCTCTCTCTATTTATCCAACAAATGGTGACTAGGTCATCTTGCCTTGGATGTAAGCCTCATAAGTCAGATTGGATGTGGATTCAAGATTACTCAAAATTCTTATCCTTTCTAACTTTGTGATTATATCATCCGCAATGTGACCTAATCACAAATGCCATAAATATTATGAATTAGAGTCATTATCAACTAGCATCGTGTTCATAACATTCAAATTGGTTGGATAATGATTGTTATTGGATTTATTATCAACATACTAAAGACCATCTAATACATAACCTATGCCAACTATCTCATTATCAAAATAGTAAGTATATACACTTCTTTCAAATAAAAACTTATAACCTTTTGTAGTCAAACTAGAAATAGAGATGATGTTCTTATATGCATTAGGTACATATAAAACATCATTCAATAACAAAACATGGTTATACAAGTCAATAGAGGCAGTTCCTATAGCTTTAGTAGCAACATTTACTCCATCTCCAAGCTTCAAAGTCACCTCATTTAACTTCAACGGTCTTTCACTTGCTAGATAATATAAGGAAGAACATATGTGAGAACTAACACGAGTATCCAATACCCATGCCTTAGATGAGCTCTAAGAACATTTAAAAATAAATAAATTAGAGAAAGTCTCACCTTCTCCAATTTTGTCCTTTCCTTTAGTCTGAAGAGACTTAAGGATTTTGGACAATTTCTTTTCCAATTTCCCTCTCCAACATAAAAGAAACACTTTCCCTTGTTGGTGTTCTTAACCTTCTCTTTGCCTTTATTCTTTCTCACACCTCTCGAAGCTTTAGGAACTTTTCCCTTAGCTTTCTTGCTTTTGTTGCCCTTACTCTTCTTAGTCCTACTAGAAGAGGCAACCAAAGCTACATCCTTCCTTTTCTCATTGTGAATATCCTTTTGGGCCATCACAAGCATATTTAACAATTCCATAAAAGGTGCACTCAATCTTATTCATATGGAAATTTGCAATAGATTGCCTAAATGAATTCAGAAAGGATTGTAAAATCAAATCTATTTAAAGTTGAACATTCGTCATGAAATCTAGACTCTCAAGTTGCTTTATGGAACGAATCATAGAATTCACGTGTGCTCCAACATCATCACCTTCCTTCATTTTAGCACAAAAAAGCTACTTGGATATCTCATATCTAGCGGTCCTACTTTGTTCACCAAATAACTCTTGTAGGTGAAGTAGGATTTCCCTTACATTAGTGTACTTCTCATGTTGCTTATGAATATCATTGCTCATAGAAGCCCACATAATGCAACATGCTTGTATATCTTCGTCTTTCCATTTTACAAGAGTGTCATGTTCCTTTTAGGAAGCATTAGGTGGAAGGGGTCCGGGAGGACTTTGTTCCAAAATATACAATATGCATTCAGAGGCCAATACAACTTTTAGATTATGAAGCCAATCAATAAGATTAGGCCTAACAAGCCTATTGTTATCAAGAATGATGCTTAACGGATTTGAGGATCTCATATTATCAAATTTCTGCAAAAGTATAATAGGATTGATTAGTGCCATGACATTATAATAATTCCATTAGATTTAGTAGTTAATCATAACAATCTCCCACTAACTTAGCAGAAAATGGATTTCCCTTGTTGGATAGATTTCTAATGGGTGATGAAGTTCTTAATAAGTTACTAATATCCTTTAGGTACACATTGCCATTCTTGGAATATTGGTTCTCATTAAGTGAACAACTCTTATTCATCACATCTTATGTGAGAAATCATCAATCCAACTCCTATTGTTACAGGCCTTAAGTAGACATTGCCATTTTTGGCCTTTAGCATTTGTTAGGTCAATACCATTGGATCAGTGAAGTGTATAAACTTGAACCCTATATACCTCAGGTACACCTATTTGTCATTCTTAGCATGTAGTGCATCTATACACCTATAACATCTCATGTTTAACAATAAGACTACATGAATCTCTTGGATCTCATATACATCCTTATGTATCCATTGTCGATGCACATAGTCCAAAACCATGCAAGTTATTGCTCCAATGGAGAGCCTAGACCTAAATTTGGTTTGGAAGATTTTCGGGTCTTTATTTGAGGTCTCACTTTACACATTAGCCATTTTAATATTGCATATATCACATATATACATAGTATGGCATTCATACACATATCACATATACATATAATTTGTTACATCCATTTATACATATCATATATGCAAATTGCATGTTTTAACATATATATAATATATACACATTGAACATGCATTATGAATGCACAAATATAGTATGATCATTAGTATTTTACAAACGTATTCTAAAATAAATTACATTGTCTTCATCTTGATGTATCTCCCACTTGAACTCTTCAAGCTCCATTTCATAACTCTTGTGATGTACAATCATTTCTTAGCATTCCAAAGTGAATATTACGTCCTAGTTCTATGTAATTAATGCTTAATTACATAACTAATAATAAAAAAATTATTATTACAAACTTAGGATGTAATATAAAGACCATGATCATTCTATACATGTATGTCAAATAAAAACATGCATTTAAAGGCCCTAAAGCATCCCAAGGAGGGATGAGGACACGACTCAGCATCATTATGCCGACTCAGGATTGTTGGCACATAATGCCTCTATCACGAGTCGACACACCTGTGATGAATCGACACGGGCACCCTCTGTCATGAGTTGGCATGCCTATGATAAGTTGACAGGGCCACCCTCTGTCATGAGTTAGCACACCTATGATAAGTTGACATAGCCACAATCTAACACACACTTAAGGCCATTTTTACATATGGTTAGCCACAACAATTGTAACCAACATCAATCTCAATCATAAAACTTACAATTATCAACCAATATAGCATATGTTAAGTGTAAAAAGGAGCTCTGATGTTGTTGTTAGGAATTAATTATGCTACTTAGACATCAAATGGTAAGTAGGGCAAATTTCAAAAATTTGTTTAACCCTTGATCTCATCAAGAATTCTAATCCCTAGGATCCAATTTGCATTTAACACATAGCTAATATGCAAACCATCACAAAAACAAGAAATAAACAACCTATAAAACTTACTAATTCCTAAGGTTAGTGTAGACCATAATTAATCTACTAAAATAGTTAGCTCCTTTGATTCAACTCTTGAATCAACTCTTCAAGTCTCCCAATTGTGAGACCTCTAGCTTGAAACACCAAACTTCAATAAATATCCTTCTTATCTTGATCAAGTAGTAGTAAGTGCCTTCTCTTTATTGATCTCTCAAGCTTCCACTACTTAATCTTTATAAGAGCTCTAGGTTTTATATATATCATTTTTGTTTTTATGTCTCTACACTTTTTCTCTTCACCAACCACCAATTAATATCTACTTTTTACTTTTAGATATATTTGGGTAGAGATTAAAATAGAGATTAATGACATTACCATTATGCCGCTTGTCATAATTAATTAACAATTAAATAAGTCACTAGTGTCCAAAATTAGAGGATGTAAAGATTAGTATTATAAACTTTCTCTACATCACTTAGCACTTACACATGTCAATTAATATCTTACTTAATATTTGATTTTATAAAATCAAATATATCACTTAATGGATTTGGCCTAAACCATTGGGCCAACTCTTAACCCAAAACCCATTCCATCATATAAGTAAGTAAGGCAAATGGGCTTTGTCTATTACTTGGTTTAATCTTTTGTCCAAAACTCTTTGGGGCCAGGTCCATAACACTTAGGCCATTAATCCAAGTAAAAAATAAAATAACATATAGCCATTATTAATTTAATATCTCAATTTATATCTTATATTAATTAAGTATAAATTAATAATTAAACCTTTCATTGAAATTAGATTTCATAATATGCTACAATCATTGCTTTAAGTAAAAACCCAATGTCATTAATCTTAATTAATTGATTAAACTCTTTAATCAATAATTAGATTAATATAAATAGAGATTTGGTTAAACCTTTGAGGTGTGACTTACTAGGTCTATGTCTAATTGGCAATAAGAAGATAATATCAACACTTGATATTATATGAAACTCCTTTCAAGTCTAAATATGAAAATCCTAATTTTTCACATTTAGTTCTCATAAGTTATGAGCGACTCTTAGCATCGATATCACAACTACCCAATTAGAAATTAATATTTTTATTAATTCACATGAACCCTTTGGTCATAATTACTGTGCACTAAAATTCCTTCATTAAAAGATCCCGATATAGCCTAAAGTCAAGGATTAGTCAAACTCTAATAACTATATCATATAACATTATCTCAAGTTCTATTTCTTAATTAAAACACAACAACTACTAGAAACTCTTTATAGCACTGAAACTCTTTCAGACTGTTATGTTTGTCCTGGCCAGGAACTCTTTCATCAAGAAAAGACTCAGATAGCATAGGATCTTATCCTGATTCACTCAAGGTAATGAATGCCATCTTAGTCGAACACTCATCCCTACATTTAACTGACTAGAGCCACCACACGCCATATAACCATGTGTGAATAACACAAGTATGTAAGTGATAACAAAATTTAACCACTTAAATATGGATGATCGTGTCACCTCGGGTCAAAGGACTATACACACCATTATGACCTAGATTATGATCATTGACAAGAAGTGAATATCCATACGATCACATATCTAGTGTTGCTATTCAATCCACCTATTATATGAGTATCCATATGTCTATTTTGATATCTCATATCAAGTAGCATGAGACTCACTACCTCCCACTAGTAGTATCATATACTAATCAAGAAAAATAGACAAAGGTGATAATCTAATTAATATTACCCAAATATTAATTATACAACTATGAACATTTTATAGCATATGTACTAACTAAGTTTTTAACTCATATTATCAACTCTTGATAATAAATTTATTTAACATAATGCTAAAGGATAAATACTCAAATAAACAAACACTTTATTTAAATGAATATTATATTGCCATATGGGATAATTTACAATGTCATTGTACATTACAAGAATGGCACTATGGCACATTTATGCTAGCAAATAAAACTAAAGTTTTTTTAGATATAGCAAGATGCATCCTGTATCAACATGAGGAATATGAGAAGTAGATCATCCATTATGATATAAATCCAAGAAACATATTCATTGATGAAAATTGGGGTGCAAAAATATCAAACTTTGAACTGGCAAAGTTGTTGATGCAAGACTAAAGTAAGACAGTAATTGGAATTAAGGGAACAAAAGAATATGTTGCCCTATAATGGTATAAAAACCAGCCCATTACAAAGAAAGCAGATGTATAAAAATATGAAATTTTATTATTGGAGATCATATGTTACAGGATGAGTGTCAGCATGAATGTCCCAGACGATGAATGGGTGCACAGATGTTTTGAAGAAAATGAACTGCACAAATTGATAAGTGCAGAAGAAGCTAATACTAAAACACTAAAGAGAATGGTGAGTGTTGATACCAACTGATATAGCAAAAGCCTATAAATAAAAGGGATAAATATTGAATTTTTCATTTAGTCTGCAAATGCCCAAAAAAACATTCTTTTATTAATCTGTTTAGTCAAAGAATACCCAGAATAATAAGCATTAATAATCATTGATTCTTAAAAAGAATGCCAAAAATTGGTAAAGATAGATGATTCTATTATAATCAATTAAAAAATTGTCTTCAAAACACTAAAAAGATGAATAAATATAGTTTAAGACAAAACCTTAAAAGAAAAGGGAGAAAAGACAAAAAAGAGACATATTAAAACAAACATAAACTTCAAAGCTAATTTTGAGGCCCTAAACAACCGAATTTGGCCTCAAAACTTTGCCTATTATGGGTAAGCCAATAACAAATATGGGTCTCTGAATTAACTTTGTTTTGATATATTATGGGCTCCACGATTGATCTAGAGCTAAAAGTTAGAGCTCTTCAAAGCCCCTTTACGCACACCCCTCCTATCAAGCTCATCTAAAAACTATAGTGCAATCTAATCCGTATCAATACAAGAGGAGTCCTCGCTACATCCTTCAATTAAAAGGGTGGTGGTCTTAATGTTGGAAGGTATTGTAGAAATACTAATTCCACCAAGCTTGGCTTCTTTTAACAGTAACGTACTGTAAGTCATATTTACTTTACAATAACTATAAATTATAAATGATCACATTTAATCCTAAGGCCTTTTTCTCAAACATTTTTGAGCTTTTTTCTTCTATTTTCTAGAGCATCCAACACAGTTAGTTACCTTATTAGGCTCTTCTTTCACTTCCATTAATGACAAACTCATTTTGGTCTTTAGCTTCTTTAAACTTTTAATGGATGCATACTTTAAATGCAAAAAAGTAAACTAACGCAATTGAGCATTAAACCAAAAACCATTAAAATTTCTGAAGAAATTGTATATAGAGCATGATATTTTTAATAATGTTGGAAATTTTTAAGTTGTTAGAGATGAAATCCTAACCTTATTGAACTAGAGATAAGTACAAGGTCATAGATCATATTAGAGTGCATCCTGCCAAATGTCTATATATATATATATATATATATATATATATATAATCCTTAATCTGATTCTTTTGTTTGTTTTGTTGTTGTTTTTTATTTTTCAAATATATACACATACACTGGTTCACGCACCTTCTTCATGCATAAGCCTTTGAGATTGTCCAAGTCATACTCACTAGTTGTAGCTGAATGAATAGTCTATTCAAGAGGCAGCAATCCCTTATTTTTTTATTTTTTATTAATAAAGAGACTATATTATTTAAATATTGATAGACTATATATCATAACTTCAAATCAAATAAAGATTTATTTTATAAACTATTAATAATAGAATTCAAACCTTACACCTTATTGTACTTCTAAAAAAAGATAAGAATTATTTTTTTTAAAAAAAGACAAGGATTGCACATTGCATCTCTTACTCATGAGGGTATAGCTGCCTTTTATTAGTAATATCAATTCAATAAAATAATTAAATTATTTCCATACTTCATAATAATTCATTTGACTAGATGAATCCATCATATTATTCTATGAAATACGCTATTTGACCAAAAAACATTTTTATATTAATTATTGTTAATATTTAATCGATAACTATTTGAATCAGTTAGTAAAAGACTATTTTTACTTAAGCGTCATTTTGAATCTGAGCCATGATAAATGCAAAAATGTTAACTTAGTTATCACTACAATAAAATAATGTACTGAAATGGAAAATAGAATTAGAAATTTCCGCTTCAAAAAATAAGATATGCAATTGAAATGGAAAATTAAAATTGCTACAAAATTTAGAAACGAAAAGCAAATTCGTCGCTAATGGTTGATGGGAGTAAATAATGGGAGAATAGCAACAAAAATGGGTGACGGAATTAGAGAAAGAAATTGAAACAAATAAATTTTCTATCGCAAATTCATGGTGGGAACATTGGTGCGTAAAATAGGGTGGCTTTTAGCTATAGAAATTTATGTTTTTAAATAGAAAATGAATTATTTTGTCTCTATTTAGCGACAAAATACAAATTCGTAGCTATATTTGGACATGTAGCTACAAAAATTTTTGTTTCTAGATAGAAACAAAATTATTCTGTCTGTATTAGCGACTGAATACAAATCCATAGCTATATTTTGACATTTAACTATGGAAATTTCCATTTCTAAATAGAAACGGAATTAATACATCTCTATTTAGCGACAAAATACAAATATGTAGCTATAGTTGGACATTTAGCTACGGAAATTTTTATTTCGAATTAAAAATGGAATTATTTTGTCGCTTATCATAGGAATAAAATCTGTAGCTATATTTGGGGGGTATTTAGCTATGGAAATTTTCATTTCTAAATAGAAACAAAATTATTCTATCTCTATTGAGCTACGGAATACAAATTGGCAACTGTATTCAGAAATTTTCGTTTCTAAGTGAAAACGGAATTTATTCCATCTCTATATTGTCAACTTGTTCTTTTCCATGAAATTTTACGATGAAATCTTAATCCGTTTCAACATAACAATGGAATAATCTGTTGAAAAATTACAAATATTTGCTATAGAATTTAATGTTTCTAATTTACAAAATAGCAACAATAAATTTTATAATTTATACTTAAATTCTATTTTATCTAAATTAATTAACATATAAAATTTTAGAAAAATTTATTGTTGTAATTTAAGTATAAGTATAGATATTACTTCGTTAAATTTTTTATATGCTTTTTTGTTACAAAATAATTTTTTTAATTATTTTATTATTTGCTTTTTTGTTGTTAGTTATTAAATGAATATAGTTTAATTTTAGAAACGAACTAGGATTCCGTTGCTAAATTTAGAAATAGACTAAGATTCCGTTGCTGACTTTAGAAACAGAGTAGGATTCTATTGCTAACTTTAGAAATGAACTAGGATTTTGTTTCCAAATTTAGAAATGGACTAGGATTATGTTTCTAAATTTAGCAACGAGTTCGTTGCTAAATTTAGAAACGATTTACACTTCCATTTCTAAGTTTTTGTTGCTAATGTTGAATTTGACTTTTATTTTTCTATAATTATTAATTTTCATTGCAAAAAAAATAAGTTTTAAAAATTTGATAATATTGACAAATTTAACATAAAAATAGGGTGAAAATGTGAAATTAATAAATTATAATTTAAATATTATAAAATGAATGGCTACATTAAAATGGATTTTTAAAAAATATATATATGTATATATTAGTACTAAGTAATATATAATAATATTAATTTATCAAGGTATTATAAGACTGAATCCATTTGATTTTATATATATATATATATATATATATATATATATATAGGCTTGGTCACGGTTCTTGAATCACTGGTTCATAATTTTAAAGTCAGTGAAATTGGACCGGAACCAGAAATAGAGCTGGTTCAAGGCCAATTCAAAGATCGATCGGTTTTGGTTCAAACTAGCTAGTTCCGGTTTTGAACCAGTTCAATTTTGTATAATTTTTTTTATGGCATAAAGTTGAAATAAAAATTTATTACGACATTTTGATAAGTTATTTTTCAATTAAAAATAAAATATAAAAAATAAAAAAATTATACTTTATTTTGACTAGTTAACTTAAAATAAATTAACTAGTTAATTTTAGATAAAAAATTTCAAAAAGATATAAATAAAATTATTTTATGCTAGATTTTATATAATATTGGTTGAAATAAAAAATTTTACAATATATATATATATATATATTTCAAAGGGTTTGAATTAAAAATTAAATTATAAAAATAAATTAAAAATTATAATTGATTGTGACTTAAAATTAAAAAATTCAAAGAGATCTAAATGAGTATATATATATATATATTGAAAATATCGGTTCGGAATCGTTGGTTCACGATTCTATCTAAGGAAGAACTGGCCTTGAATTGGTCCTCTCCATGGTTTTGGGCCAATTCAACTCGATTCTAAGTTTGATCAATTTCAGTTCAATTTTGACCGGACCAATTCCAGTTCAAAATTTGAACCAGCCTATGACCATACCTATATATATTAATTATTACAAAATGTTTATATGCATTTATAATTATTTTATCATAAATTTTGTTGTTAGTTATTAAATCAATACAGTGTAGTATTAGAAACAAACTATAATTCCGTTTTTAAAGTTTAAAAATAGACTAGAGTGTCGTTTCTAAATTTAGAAACGGGGTTAGAATTTCATTTCTAATTTTAGAAATGGATTAGAATTCCTTCTCTAAATATTGAAAATAAGTTTTAAAGTTTAGTCATATTAATAAATTTAACAGAAAAATAGGTTGGAAATAAATTTTTTGAATTTAATAATGTATAACTTTAATATTATAAAATTAATATCCGAATAAAAATGAACTTTTAAATATATAATATCTTGATATCTTAATATTATTATGTAGTACTAATAAATGCAATATAGTGAAGTTAATGTTAAATAATCTTAATATTTTTATATAATACTAATAAATGTAATATTAATTAAAATTGTGTTATTACAAGTGGGGACATCCTTCCCTTACTGGTAAGTGTCTTATCCTCTGCAGTCATCCTCACTACTCTTTGCGTCAAGTGTGTCCTTCGGATGCAGACACATTAAACATATGTAAATTTTATATTTAATTAAGTATATTATATAATTAATTTTTTAAAACTTGTAAAAAATAAAATTAGTTTAATCTAAACATCAATTACTTAAAATTATTAGTTTTTTTATTAGAGATAATAAAATTTGTTATTTATAGATGCATACTATTTTTAAAAAAAATTAATTTTATAATCTATATTGAATAAAAATCAAAACTAATTTTGTAGTTTAAATTTAAACTACATAGGGTTTGGATTTGAAACCCAACGACCCCCGGGTTGTTACTTGGCAAAAAAAACTTTAACTTACCAAGGCAAAAGAGCTATATAATTTTTTATACATATTAGTATTAAATATAATCTTAATTAATTAATAACTACTATATAATATTAATTAAATATTTAGTAAATAAAAATAATTTAAATATATTTTAAATTTTAAATTATATATTATATATTATAATTATTTTATTTTCTTGCAAACCATAAAACTACAAAGTTTTATCTCAAAACTACGTAGTTTGGATGTAAACCTAAAACCCAAAATGTTGTCTAAACAAACAACTCAATTTCTTTCTTCTGCAACCAGCCGCCTACCCTCTCCCGCCGTCCTCTTACCACCGCTGCTGATCATCACCTCACCTTCTTCAAAACCTAAAATCTTATCTAAACAGTGTCATCATCATCATATTCTTCTTATATTTCTTTCGCCTTTTGCTCTGTAAACAAATAATAGCACACCCTTTACGGTCAATCAACACAAGGAAGTTGTAAGTTCTTTCATGACAGCCTTTTTCGGTTATTAAAATTGGGTACTTCAAGCTCTAATTGAACGGGAAGAGATAAAGTGAGGATGGCGATGATAACTTAATGCTCTAATTAGAGATAAAGTCTAATTGAATCTATGTTTTTCTTTTCTTAAGTAACTTTGCTAAGCTTTCATTTGTGCCTCTTTCCCCTTGGTGGGGAATTCTAATCAATGTTAAATCAATGCTTTGTTAGGATTAATGATGGCATTGAATGGGTATTGTTGATGTTTTTTCTTCTTTCTTTTGCAGCAACAACGGACAGGAAAGTTCAAGATTGTCGCCAGAGAAGAGCACAGGAATTAGCTGTTGGGTTGCAAGGCTATTTAGGTCCTCTGGTATGGTATTGACGGAAATGCTCATTGAGGTTTTGGAGATTGATTAGCTTCATAAGAAAATTAGAGATTCTCTTAAACTCTATATCAGTCAGTTTTTATTTTAGATTTTAGTTCGGTAGAATTTTTTTTTGGATTGGTATATGGAATTAACTACATATTGTAGGCTTCTGTGAATGCTTCTAGCGCTCATGTTAATCTCATATGCATATCAATTGATAATAATGAGTTTCCTCTGGATTTCTTTTTGTAAAATTGGTTGGTGGAAGTTTTGGAATAAAACTATGTTGATTGAAACTATTTTTTCGATTCAAAAGTAGTACTGCCATCACAATCAAGGAGTTGGATGCTTGATGTGTTAAATACAGCAATCAAATTTGAGTGGTTGGCCATCCATCCGTTAAATTAATATTGTGAGAAGCCTGGGAATGGATAATTAGACTTAGCCATCAAAGGAGATTGCAGAACTATATTAATTAAACAAAATGATAGACTAAAGGGTATGTGCAGCTACTACTATGATGTGTGTGCTTTTGTTTTGTGATATCTGCCCCTGTTCTTCTATTTAATAATAAAAAAAGGGTAGAAAATCATGAAAAAGGTTTTTCTTATGTTTTGTGATATCGGCCCCTGTTCTTCTATTTAATAATAAAAAAAAAGGTAGAAAATCATGAAAAAGGTTGTTCTCATAGCATGAGGGCGGGAATGGTATAATTTATGATATCTGCCCCTGTTCTTTATTTTTCTCTTGTTGCATATTTCTGTTCTGTTCAGCTGCATCGATGCCATATAATTTTATCTTTATTTTTCTCTTGCATATTTCTGCTCTGTTGAACTACAGCTGCAGAGGTTTCGTCACAACTTGGTGGTACTGTGCTCCTGAGCTTTGTGGTTCTTTCTCCTTCAAGGTATACGTTTATTACTTTGCAAATTAGATTTTCCTATATTCAATAGTGCAAAGATTGTTTGTTGTTGTGTTTTATCTATGGTAACTTGATTGTGAATTTGGCATAGGCTACCTCTTCATTTTTGTCGGGTGCTAGATAGTTTAAATTATCAACAGGTCTAACTATTTATTCATTTAATCAAGGAAATCACTTACCAAATTCATGGTAATAAAGAAAGAATAATACTAGCCATTCACTTTTCTGCACTCGCACAGATTCCAGCAGAAAAAGCAAATGACTGCAAATGGATGGTTTGCTTTTAAATATCATAAATGTTACTGCATGTTCTAGACCATGCCTTGCTGCATATATTCATGCAGTAGTGCTACTATACCATTTATTTTCTGTGAAACAATATGAAGGTCTAGTTGTTAGTGGAGTTGAGTTCGTTAAATATAATATAATAGAAAACGTTTTTCAAATTATTAGTTGTTAGTGGATCGTGTATCCAAACTTTAGCATTTCAGCAGAAGCTTGCATGTCCATATGGAGAAGTATGCATAAAAAATTGATGAAAGTTGGACAAAGTGCGATGAAAAGAATAAAACATGAATTAATGTTAGGCAAAATTGGTATGAAAAGAATAAACACGTGAATGTTAGGCAAAAGTCACATGCAAAATGATGCAATTAATCCCTAGGCTGTCAAACACCACCTAAATAAATTAACACCAAAAATAATAATTGAATATTATTTTATTAAATAATATAAATCAATGTAAATTTCATATAACTAAGATATTATTTTAATATAAATAAAATAATAATAAAATAATTACAATTAAATAAATATAAATATAAATTAAATTAAATTAAAGTAATAAATCATATAATTGTAGAAGTTACAAATTAAATGATCAAAATATTATTAATTTAAATTTGATTAAAATTTAGCAAAAAATTTTCTTATCAATCCTTCATAGTGCTTTCATCATAAAATATGTACTTAATAAAAAAGTACACTATAGAATAGTGTAATTAGCCTTAGCAATTCATGCAGTGATTTCCTCACCGGATAGTGAAATTTCAGTGAATTGTCTAAGTGGACAGTTCGGAAATGCATTGTCTACGTCAATATGTATAGAGTAAATCTTTATTTGTGTGTATATAAGAATTCAATAGTGTCTCATAGTGTTCTTGATTGCATGTATGAATAATGGAGGTTGAGTTAGGACATCCACCAACACCATTTGAGGTGTTCAAGCGCATGCACATGAAGGATGGATCATTCGTAGACAAGCGGTGTATGCTATTGGAATTTATGTGTGTAATCTAGATGCAATACAAATAGTTAAAGTTTGTTGTATGCTATTAAAATTTATAGATGTAATTTAAACTTATTTTTAAATGAAAAATTATTGTCCAAAACAACGTAATTAAGAATCAAAATTATAACAAAATAAGATATTTGCTTAGTGCCAAACAAACGATTAAATTAATTTTCTTAAAAAAATTGCAGTGAAATTATAGCAATGGAAATTCCGTAGCTAAATAGCAATGGAAGTTCCATTTCTATTTTTCTGTTTAATAGAAATGAAATTGTCGTTGTTTCTATTTCCATTGAAGTAGCATCGGAATAGTGTCCGTATAGAAATGGAATTTCTGTTTCAAATTTCAACAAATCATCAACGGATTTAGTCTATTTCTATTTAGATATGGAACATTCCGTTTCTAAATTGAAATGGAAATGTTTTCATTGCTATTTTAGAGACATAATTTCCCTTGTAATTTCCATTGCTAGTTTAGCGACGGAATACTTTCCGTTGATATTTTCTGTAAAATAGAAACAAAAATAAATTGGAAATGGAAAAAAATTCCATTTCTAAGTGTGTCGCAAAATCTATCCATTACTATTTTAGTGTTAGATTTGAAACAGTAATTCCCTTTCTATTTAAAAAATTTAGAAATAGAATTGTTGTTTCTATTTCATTGCCATTATTAGAAATTGAATTTATTCGTCGCAAAAATTAAAGGCAGATACAAAAATTCCATTGCTAATAATTTGCGACGAGGCTTTTTAAACGGAACATTTTCATTTCTAATTCCATCGCTATTTGCAAATAGCTAATGATTTCGAAATGGATTTAGCCGTTTCTAATTTGCTTTTTTCTTGCAGTGTTAACCATTAATCAACTCTCTTCAAGATCTTCATTAATTAATTCTGGTTCTTAATCAGACTTTGGTTAAGCTGAACTCTGTATAATTTCTGTTTTGTTTAGACTTCGTTTCTAGCTGTGAACTGTTGAATCCACCAGCTGAAGGAATCTCTAACCTCCACTTCTCGAATCACAGTGATCACCTGCTCGTCTCTTTATAAACAAGGTATTTTGGACTTTTTTCATTTTATTATTGTTGTTTCCGTTGTTTCTAATATATCTGGAACTGCTAATTGCTAATATATTTGGAACTGTTCTTAATTAGACTTCGGATTTTTTGTTGTTGTTAGAGTGTGAGATTATATGATGCTAGTGCTAATGTTAATGCTAATCCAGCTTCAGCTTCATTAAATTGTTGATTTATTTTCTTTAGCCTTAGGGTTGTTTTCTGTTAATTTATTCACCATCTTTGGGTTGTTTCTTTAGTCTGGATTGCCATGTTTAAAATTTAAAATCTGTTTTTTTTTTTTTTTTTTTTTCTATTTGTATCTTGTAGTTCTGTTTTGTGAAACAATTTATGAATAAAATGATCTATTCTGTGCCATTCATGTAGCAAATAATAGATTAGGTATCAATCATGTCAACAGAGGAGGACCATATCGCTGCAACCAAGGAGCAGATGCAGTCTCTCTCTGTTAACTCTGCCTCTGAGTCAGATTTACCCTCTTCATCTTCGTCTTTGCAGTAAGCTTTCCTTCTTTTTCATCAATTTCATTAGCACCAGTTATTGTTGCCGTTGTTGTAGAATTTTTAGGTTTGAGCTATAAATTGATTACATGTTCAAGCTATAATGTGATTTAGTTTATGGGTTTACCATTGGTTGATCTATTTAAGAATGTTTGGAGCACAAAAAACAGATAGAATGTATGTGTCAATCTTAATTCTAAGTGAGCTCTTGTTCTACATTTTTTTATGTATAATGTAATGTGATTCATAACTGTTGTGGGCTTTTCTGTTCTTTTGGAACTCAGGATTATGAACCCAGAAGAGAGGTTTCGAATCGTGAGAAGCATTGGAGAAGAGTGTATACAAGAGGATGAGCTCCTCAATCTTCTTACCAAGAAGCCCCAGCCTATTTGCTATGATGGATTTGAGCCTTCTGGAAGAATGCACATTGCTCAGGTACTGCATTTTGTTTTGAAATTTTTACCCTTTAAGCTTCATTGTAGTACACAAAATTGGAAGTTTGAAGGTCAACTGCATAATGCTGATTTTCCTTTTTCTGTTCTCTTTATGTTGCTGCAATGAATAGGGTGTCATGAAGATCATAAACGTGAACAAATTGACTTCTGCTGGTTGCAAGGTGAAGATTTGGATTGCTGATTGGTTTGCCCAACTGAACAACAAAATGGGTGGCGATCTGAAGAAAATCCAAACAGTGGGCCGTTATTTCATTGAAATATGGAAGGCTACTGGTATGGATCTTGAAGGAGGTAAAGTAGAATTTTTGTGGTCTTCTGAAGAAATTAACTCTAGAGCATCTGAGTACTGGCCCCTTGTAATGGATATTGCGCGTAGGAACAAGCTTCCTAGGATTATGAGGTACATGATAGATATAAAAAATTTGTGCTTCTAAAACCTCTGGTGTTGACCAAACTAACAAAAATTTCTTTTTCTTCTTCATAGGTGTGTTCAAATAATGGGTCGTAATGAACAGGATGAGCTGACAGCAGCTCAAATTCTCTATCCATGTATGCAGTGTGCTGACATATTTTTTCTGAAGGTACATGCGCTCACTGTGTAGAATTTACTATTTTAATGCTCAAGGGCTGTGGTTTAGGAAGGTTGAATTGTTTCTAGTCTTTATTAAGAGTCCAAATTCTAAAAATATTAGGATCTCAAGTTTTATGTAGGCTTATACTGAGTTTATAAACACCTATGTTTGTTATGTTTTCTATTTAGAGAGTTTTAAGATTAATAAAGTAAGATTTCTGCAATTAGAATTGTGTGAATGCTTCCTTTTCCTTGGGTGAAATTCCTTAAAACCTTTTCTCTATTTTCTTATATCATTGTGGAACAACTTTTTTCCTAAATCTATCTTGAATCATGACTTTAGCACTTGAATATGATTGTGCATTCATTTTAAGTAGTTGCCTTTGTTTACAATATGTTGTTGTTTTGTATAATTGTATGAACTTGCAACTTGCATTTCCTTTTCTAACAATTATATTGAACAGGCTGACATTTGTCAGTTGGGCATGGATCAGCGCAAAGTGAATGTTCTTGCAAGAGAGTACTGTGATGACATCAAAAGGAAAAACAAACCTATTATTTTATCTCATCGTATGTTCCTAATTTCTGCATTTCATAATTTAAACTGATGTAACGAGCTTGTATATTTTTTTATTTTTATTTAATTTTTATTGCTCTGTGAATCTTGTTGCTCTCAATGCAGACATGCTGCCAGGGTTGCAAGAAGGACAAGAAAAAATGTCAAAAAGTGATCTAACTTCGTCCATCTTTATGGAGGATGAAGAGGTATGCTTCAATTTTATACAAGGAAAAATAGAATAATGTAAAGAAAGGTATTTATAGAATGGACCTTCCAACATAGAAGGCTTCATGTTATCATTTTTTTAGACATTGTTTTTATGTGTTGGTTATATGTTATTGCCATAGGCAGATGTAAATTTGAAGATAAAGAAGGCGTACTGTCCGCCCAAGCAGGTTGAGAAGAATCCCTGTCTGGAATACATCAAATACATTATCTTCCCATGGTTTAATGAATTCAAGGTGGAACGTAGTGCACAAAATGGTGGAGAAAAGTAGGTTCTGTTGCATTCTGTATACTTTGACCTTTCATGCTTTCTTTTTTTTTTTCTTGAAATCTTTTTTCTCTTCCCTTTTTTTGAGTCTTTGTCCATGCATTCTCTAGTTAAACAGTTTATCAGTCTGTCACTCTTACATTATTTTATCGAAAGTTGCTGCTTTTGAAGTTGGGACTTTAAATCACTTTGTGGTCCAGCATCAATGAGCTGTATCCTGATGTTTTGCATTTATATAACAATTTAGGATCTATCAAAGCTTTGATGAACTTGTTGCTGATTATGAAAATGGTGGTTTGCATCCTGGTGATCTGAAACCTGCTTTGTCTAAAGCTATAAATAAGATATTGCAGGTAAGTCTTTGCTATTGCTTCTGATACAAATTAATTTGCCCCATTTATATTTATCCTAATCTCTTAAGAATAAAATGGTCTCACCTATCATTCCATAAAATTCTAATTGTTGATATGGAAATTTATGTTTAAGGTAACGTTATGAGGAATCATTTTCTGATCGTTGAGTGAGAATAGTCATGAATAACTGTTATGGAATAAAGAATGAAAAGAGAAAACAAACATATTTAGATGATCTTATTTAGTGTATTATTTTCTTCACCTGATAGCTTAATTACGGTATTAGATCATGCTTCTTGTTAAACAAAAATTGTGGTGCTTCCCGGAAATTTGTGTGCTTTGGGAAATTAGATCATGTGAAGACACATTCAATAGCAAATAAGAGCTGATGTTTTTGTGCATAGAGACTAGAGTTGCAACATGTACAATGTGGATGACTGATATTTGAAAATTTTTGTATGCGTTATTTAAGTGGCCAAAGTTTAAGGGTTGCTTGAATTAAAGAAGATACTGTCTATGAACTGAATGGTGCTAGATGCAAATTTTTTTTTCTTTTGGGTTATTTTAGATGGATGGAAATATAAAAACATCATACATTCCATCAATCACCAATGTAGTTAATTATAAAACAAACAAGATAATTCCCAGATCTAAAGCATTTAGTGTTTCAAATTGAAGATATATATTGGAAGAGGTTTATTTATACAATGAATCAGCCTGTTTATCTTGTATCTCTAGTGCATTAACAACTTTTTGTTGATCTATTTGATTGGTTGTCTATCTAGTTTTTATGGAGGAAAGCGAGTATCAAATCCACATCTCTATCAAATCATAGATGCATCTGTTGTTTCATAGTTCTCATTAGTTTGTTTTTCAGTGAGATGTGCAGTTAATTATTGTCTGCTAATTGTTTGCTTGATAATATTTTGCAGCCTGTACGCTATCATTTCAACAATGATGCTAATGCCAAAGATCTGTTGAAAAGGGTCAAGGTTTGTGAACTAATTCCATTTTGTTATATTGTACAAGTAGGTCTGCTAAATGAAATGAGCATAGCCTGAAATTTTGTTGGTTAAACTTGAAAAATTCCGGTTAATCTGCTTGATGAAATCTGGTAATATAATTTGACATGTGAATTGTGTGATGGCACAATATCCCTGGTCAGTTAAGTGCCACGGGCTTTCCTCTTGTAAGTCGAATGCATCCTGCCAATTGAGGGCCTTTCTTATACGTACCCCCTATATTGACAATCCAACCCCCAAAATTATGTTTACAGTCCTTTAGATAGAATTTTTTGAACAATACAGTCCTCTAAATAGAATGAGAGAATAGCAGGCGTCTATGCTATTTTTTTTTTTTCCTATCACATGTTTTGCTGTGCATTTCTGTTTATTGTTTACACCTCTTGTAACATTGATTGTTGTTATATGTATAGGGTTATAGAGTAACACGATGAGGCGGAAGAGCATGTCAACTGCTTTGGATTGAATTAGGGAAGAGACTTTTGCACTTTGATGCTGTAAATTTTGACTGTGTCTTGATTTCACTGGGATTTCAATTTTGATCTGAAGAACTCAGAACCAGGATTTAGTATAAGCAACTTGTAATCATTCATGTGGCTTCGCTGCAAATGCTTGGAGGAGCCAAGCAAGGAGATCAAGCTTCTAATCATCTAATGCATCTATTATTTGTGATTAATAAATAAAACAGCTAAATCTGTGCGAATTTCAAATTTATATATTTATTGTTTCTAATATATATATTTATGGTTTTGTTGTTATTCTTATTATGATAGTGCCCTTAATTTTATTATTTCGACCTTTGAATTTTTCGTTTTTAGAACTAGTAAAATTTTCAAAATAATATTTCTAATATGTTTTATAAATTAAAGTGCTTAGGAGTTTTATTTTAAATCACAAGTGGATTTAAACAATCCCATACTTTTTATTTTTTTCAATTTAGAAAGAAAATTTCTCTTTCATGTACTATGTATGATGGAGGAAAATCTTAAATATTACTAAAAGGTAAATAAAATAAAAAAAAATTAATCATTAAATAAAATAATATTTAATTTCCTTTTTATATTTAGTAGAATGAGTGAAAAAAAAATGTAAATTAAAATATGCAATAAAAAATGCAATTATTATAATTAACAAAATGAAAAATTAATTAGTTCAATAAATGAAGTCTTATCTAAGATGAAATGAAAATTGTAAAATTTTTTTTGACGAAAAAATATTAAAATTCAACCACTATAAATTACAATTAATAAAAATAAAAAATAAAATTTAATTTTAAAGTTTTAAGTAATACTTAACAAAAAATAACATTTAAAAGATAATTTGAGTTAAAAAAAATAATAAAGTATAATATGAAATGCATGTGATTAAGTTAATTTACTACTTAAAATATGCAACAAATTACTTCAACTTGTAAAATTTGCTAGAAATATTTACTTAAAATTTTGTTTAGAGTGACTAAAATCAACTATAGAAGGGTTTAATTCATAAACAAAAGTAGAATTTAGGACTGAAACTATACCCTAATTAAACAAGAATATTCTAATAATATTAACTTGCTAATAATTTTTTATTTAAATATAAACAATTAATTATAACACAAAAAATAAATAATAGTACGATTATAAAATTAATTTTAATGAAATTGAAATCAAAATGTAACAAAATCTAATTTATTGTAAATTATGATAATATATAATAAAATCTTCAAAAGCAAAATTTGATAATACAAATTTTTTTAATTAAGCTTTTAAATGTCTTTTATAATTAAAAAGAATTGCTTTTCGCTGGGGGAAGGGCAGAGCTATTTCTTTCTTTCTTGAAGGGCAGAACCTTAACTAGTACTTTTCTTTCTGTTCAGAACCGTTTGACGTAGTTTTGGTTTTGGTTCATTGAATCATTGGTCCAGTTCATAGTTTGTGTTCGACCCATGGTCATATTTAATAATTTATGACGTTATTCAAGTTATTTAAAGAATCATAATTTTTAAACAATTTTTTAAAAAATGCCCATATTAAATTTTTTTATTCATAAAAATTATCAGTAAATTAGACATATACCCACGCAATGCATAGGTGATTTAAAAATGTGAATAAAATATTGTATAAAAATATTTTAATTTTAAAAAATAAATTAATAGATACAATTAGAAAAAGAAACTATATCTTATGTTACAACTTAAAAAAATAATTGAAATTTTCCATTTAGTCATTTATCCTCCCTCTTAATATGAATAAACATACAAATAACTAAATTTTTTTAACTTTCATGCAATAATATTGTATATTTTAGTGGTACAAAAATTATAAAAGAAAAATATAAAATAAAGATAAATTCAATTAACTTTTTTAGTTGTTACTGAAAATAAAATTGAAATTGATTTAATAATATTTATATGCCTTCTCAACTCTCAAGTTATCAAGAATATTGAATTTCATAATAACCATTAGAGATTTTAAGTGTCGAGTGATCCAGTAAAAGATGGATAATAAATCTAAAGAACATTGTTATTGAAAATGTGATTTATATAAAAATGTGAAGAAAATAGTAAGTATAACTGAAGGAAAATCATAAGCAGAAAATAATCATTAAATTCATGGTATATATATATATATATATATATATATATATATATATATATATATATATAAAAGTAAATAAAAGATAATATTAAATGTGAAAGTTTAAAAGTTGAAGAAAATAATAGTTTGTAAGTTAAAAAGTTGAGGAAAATAATAGTTTAAAGGGTTAAAGGAGATAACAATTGAAAATTAAAAGGTTAAAATAAATTTTTGTTTGAATTTCCATAAAATTTTGAGAAAGAGGAAGAAATAAAGTATGCAAGTAGAAAAATTAAAATAAATACAATATAAAGTATATTAAAATCAAATTAATATTAGAAAAAATAAAATGACTTTAAAGGTAAACTAAATGAATTATAATATATGACTTGTAGATAAACATCACATATAAAATGCCACTGTACATCATTTAACTAATTTATATAGATATAGGCTAGACATTAGCCCGAATAAATAAATAATTTTAATTTATACATATTAATTATTTATCTATGTTACTGCATGTTAATTAGTAAAAGTAATTTTTCTTAATCATTTATTTTTTAATTTAAAAAAAAAAAGATAAAAATGAAGATAATGATAGCAAAAAAATGAAAATGATATAAACTTTTGAGTGTTAAAATAAAGATTCATAAAGTGGTGATAGTCATAATAACTCTTTAACTATCTTTAAAAAAGTAATGAAACATAAATACTTGCAATCATTAAATGAGATCAATAGGAATTCAAGAGTTTTTAATTTAATAAAAGAAATAGAAATATTTCAATAATAACATCTAATTTAATTTTATTAAAAAAATAAAAATTAAAAAAATTAAAATTAAAATAATAAAAACAACAATGAATATTAAAATTAAAAAAATAATAATCTATAAGAATAAAGAGTCATAAAATATGAATAATTCATAACTCATTAATATAATATCTAGTGCAAAAATTTGTTAACACAATTAACTAGAGAAAATAAAAAATTTTACATGAAAAATACTATACTTGGCAAAATAAAAAAACTACAGCAACATAATTAATAAATATCTTTATGACTACTTTTTGTAGACTAAAAAAATAAAATAAAAATGATAACTTTAAATTTAATTCATATAGAGATATAAATAAAATATAAAAACATTACCTATATAATAAGAGTAATATAATAAAAAAAATCATAACTTTGTTGATGTGAATAAAATATACATAAACTATTCATATAGATGATATGAATAAAAATTCAAAAAAATATAGTTAGAAACAAAAATATCATGTGGCTATCATATAAATATATATGTTATATAGATAGTTTATATGAATAAAATATAATTAATTAATTTAATGAGTGGTTTAGATAAAAAAAATATAATAAATTATTTATTTATTAAAATAAAATTTTATAATTTATAATTTTTCATAAAATCTAATTTAATTTTATAATCATAAAATAAAAATAAAAAGGAAAAATTAGAGTTTTTATATTTTAAACTAGGCAAAAGATAAAAAAAAATTTATGAAAGAAAACTTAATTTTAGTGAAAAAAGAAAAATAATATTTTTAATTTTTATTGTGAAAAATATTAATTAGAAACAAAAATAATTGAAAAATAAGAAGAAACAAAAATATTAAAAAAATTTATTTTAACTAAAATAAAATAAAAATTCTAGTTAATGTATGCTTAAAATATAGAGTTACATATGTCAAAATGAGTTCATGATCACAAAATAATAGTTTAGTAGGTATTTTTTATAGTCAATCATTAGATGTTATCTAGCTATTTTTCTTATTTTATATAATTATTTTTATTTTATTCATATACTTAACATTATGTTAATTTTGCATCTCAAAATTATCCATTTCGAAAAGAAAAAAATATTGTACAATGAAATAGAGATTATTGAAGGAATAAAGTTGGTTAAAGACTTTATAACCTATTACTTTATTATGAATATAAAAAATAAAAAATATGTAAATACTTAATAATTTGTTAATAATTTCTTATATTATGTATGTTGGAGGCAATTAAATTAATAAGGGATATGCTATGCCTAACTAGGTCCCCGTGAATGATTATTGTCATGTTCAACTCTATCAGTCTGAGCCAAATGATACTTTTCTGAGAGCTTGGATCACTGTTGAAGTTGACATTTAGAGGCAGCAAAAGCCTTGGAACATATCCAAGAGTGAAGGTGATTTTTGGATGTTTGTCATGACAGAAAATACAAGAGATAATTATTTTTTGAATGTAAAGATGTGATATTATTCTCTTCTATGAAGGAGAAGTAGAGAAATTGGCTTCTGGGTTACTTGAACCTTTTGTTTCTCATCTTAATTTTGCTAAAAGTCATGTTTCTCGAGGTGGGAATTCTATCAAATTCTGTCCACCCATTGCTTATGCTTTTTGGTTCACCAAAGCTACTTTTGAGAGTTAACCAATTAATCCAGCATTATTAATCCGACATTACTTTGGTCTGCTATCCTGTTTTCTTGGATTTTTTGAAATTTCTTCTGTGTGTGTTTTTTTATGCGGGTAAAGGCTTGATTTAACCTAATTTGAGCATAATTTTATTAGATTTTGTAGTTGAATTGGGTATTGTTATGAAGTTCATTTTGTATTGTATCATGTTTTACTGAATTTAATTTTATCTATGTAAACAAAATAATTATTTTGCCGTTGGTGATTCTTACATTGTTTTTTTCTGGTTCTCAATTTTATGTATTTGGTGCTTATGTTAGTGTTGATTGTTGATTGTTTTTAAGTTGGTATAACTATGAGGTAGGTTGAGGTATTTCTTTTTAGTGTCTGTATGGATAAAATTTATACGAATTAATTTTCTTCTTAGTGTCCTTAAAAGGACTCCACATATTCCTAAACATGATGAGAACCCTAAGACTTTGAGCAATGTGGTTCATGGGAGCGAAGAAGTTGTTGATGCTAAGCCTCTAGTTGTTCTTAATAGAACTCCAAGGAATGTTCTTACAGAAAAATCTGCCAACAGGCCAAAACACAGGGAAGAGGAAAGGGATGAGTGGAATCTGTAGAAGCTGATCGTTATGTACGCATTCTATATTGTTATTCTTTGTTTCTATTTCTCTACAGTTTATTTCAGGTTTGTCCCTTTTTCGAATCTCTTTCTTTCTATACGAATCATTTAATCAATTTAATGCGGATTCTTAAATTTCTGCAATTTTTTGTAATCTAAATCTGTTATTTGATTGGTTTGTTATATACCCTTTTGATTTTTTTTTTTTAAATTCTAAGATTTCTAACTGTTTTTTATTTTATTTTTAATTTCTGGGTAGTTTACTTGTAGTTAGATGAAAACTAAAACAATTAAAAGAATGTCAGATATAGTTTTTATTGAGTTTGGATACAGGCAGAAAAAATGGTTGGGTTTCTCAATTTGAGCAAAAGAAAAGGGTGCCCAATTCTTTGAATGAAAAAATTTGATATGTGTATGTTTCAAGTTGGCACTTTTCCATTTGAAATCCAATTTGGATGTTTTATTAACATATTAGTGAAAAAGAATCAAATGGGTCCATTCAAAGATTGAACCCTGAGGATCTTTCATAAGATATATTTTCTTTTTTGCTTTGAACATGGACTATATATATACATATGGCTTTTCATTGGCATGCTTGCAATTCTTAGATCTTCCATTACTCTTTTAGATGCTATAATTTGGGGGAAAAAAAAGGTGTTCATATTTCTTCATCAAATTAACCATTTGTGCTATTATTTTAGTACTTTATTGAGGTTTTGTTTTACCAAACCTGAATGTATCTATAATGTTTCTCGGTAATTGGATATTTTTATTTTCATATCGGAAAGAAAGAAAGTGATTTATATATTAAGTTTTGCAGCTCTTTTATGTCATTCTTAAGCTATTGATAATCTGATACTTGACCTGCTATATACTAATTTGTGAGCATTAAAAATTATCTGGATAATTTTCTACACATGCTAATTTCAATTCACGGGCATTGTGTTCAAAGGAAAAAAAAAAAAAAAAGGAAATCTAATATTGATCAATATTTCATGCATGCAAACAACCACTTTTATTTTGTCTGTAAATCTTATATACTTGAAATTGTTGTAGTCTTAGATAAGCAGCAAGTGATAATAGACAACATGCATGCAACATAGAAATTGAAGTCAATCAAGATGGAGATCAAGGTTGAGGATGAGCAACAAGTGATAAGAGGCTTTGCACATGCTAATGTCCAACCAAGACAACAAATCAGCAATCTATTTTGCTGTTTTGCACAGTATGCAGCAACAAACTATTCATCACAGTAAATACTATTCACCTATATATATATATAATAACCCTACACTTTTACATGTCTAATACTTTAGACAAATTTCATCCTAATTATTTTATTTCCTTTTAAAATGATGTTTATTTTGTTAACTTTTTAATTAATAAAATACAAAATTAGTTTAATGCCTTGTTATTTATATTTTTGTTATTTACGTAATTATTTATATTAACTACATATATTATTAATTATATTCACATGAATATATAATAATACTGAACAAATTTTTTTAACATTACCTAAATTATTAATTACAAAATTTTAGTTGCACTTATATCACAATTTGAATTAAGATAATTAATTATTAAATTAAATTATGATTAAAATAAATATAATATTTAATTATAGATTATTTATAAATAACTATTAAAAATATTTCATTTTAATGAATATGAAAAAAATAAAAAGAATGGGTTCAATTTGTAAAGATAATAAAATATAAGTAATAAATAATAAACGATATAAAAAACATTAAGAGAATATTTCTTTTAATATGAAAATTGATGCTATGAGTTAGAAAGTGGGCATGTAAGATTTAGACAAAGGGGAAAAAACAATACAATGATAAAACATTTATTTTTATCTTTGGGTGGTATCTGAATTGGCTAAAAAAAGGTTTAGCATACAATTTCAACTTTGTTTCTTTTTGATATCTACGTTAACAAGTAAGTCAACAGTCATTTTTTTTTTTATTTATCTTTAAATTTTCTTCATTTTATCCAGTGCTTCGAAGATTTTTATATATTACAAATTTTTTCAAAAATATAAAAGTTAACGTATTTATTTATTTTATTAACAATAAAAATAACAAAAAAAATTTATAATTTAAATTGTATTAATTTTAGAATGTTTCTTTTTAATATCTACATTAACAAGTAAGTCAACAGTCATTCTCTTTTATTTATCTTTAAATTTTTTTCATTTTATCCACTGCTTCGAAGATTTTTTACATATTACAAAATTTTTCAAAAACATAAATGTATTTATTTATTTTATTTACAAAAAAAATTTATAATTTAAATTGAATTAATTTTATAATGTTTCATTTTTTATATCTATATCAACAACTAAGTCAACGATCATTCTCTTTTATTTATCTTTAAATTTTCTTCATTTTCTTCGCTGCTTCAAAGATTTTTATATATTACAAATTTTTTCAAAAATATAAAAGTTAATGTGTTTATTTTATTTTATTTACAATAAAAATAACAATAAAATTTATAATTTAAATTGAATTAATTTTAATTAGAATGATATTTATGCAGTCTAAGTAAACAACTAAATAATTATACTAAAAAAATATTGCTATTTGTCTTCTCTTAAATTATTTCAAAGAAACTTTACTAAGAATTTATTTGATTATAAGTTTTAGAGAAATAAGAAAAGAAATGAATGAATAAAAATAATAGTTGAGTAGATATTCTGAACTGAGAATTTTTTACAGTTAATATATGGTCATAAATCAGATTATATATATATATATGTCTTTTGTTCGTTTTGTTGCTGTTTTTGATTTTTCAAATATGTATATACTGGTTCGTGCGTAAGCCATTGGGATTGTCCAAGTCAAACTTGCTAGTTCTAGCTGAATGAAGAGCCTATTCAAGAGGCAACAATCTTTTGTTTATTTATTTATTAATAAAAATTTTATATAATTTAAATATTAATGAACTATACTTCAAAATACAATTATTTTGTTTCAAATTAAATAAAAATTTATTTCATAGACTATTGATAATAAAATTTGAATCTTATATTTTATGATACCCTTACATCTCTAATAAAGGGAAAACTTCCTTTTATTAGTAGTATCAATTCAAAAAAATGATTAAATGATTTCCATATGGGTTCAAAATAATTCATTTGACTAGCTGAATCCCATCATAATATTATTATTATTCTATGAAAAAAGCTATTTTAGGTGAGTAGCTGCCTTTAAATTAGTAAATTTAATTTCCATATGGGTTCAAAATAAATCATTTTACTAGATTAATCTCATCATATTATTCGATGAAAAAAGCTATTTAACCAAAAACTTTTGTATTACTTAATGGTAATATTCTATGAAAAATGCAATTTAACCATACAGATAAGTCAGTAAGGAGTTATTTTCACTTAAGTGACATTTTGAGTTTGAATCATGGTGGACATAAAAATATTAATTTAATCATTGAGAAATATTTATTACATTTATATTCCGACTCAAATCAAACTGAATTAATTATAATTTCAATGAATTATGCATAATAATAGATTAAAAAAATTAATAACACATCATTTGATATTATTTAATTTGTTAAGATCTATTTTTAAAAATATATTTTCAATTTATAGAAATAATAGTCCTAATACATCAGAGTAACTTGAACCGAACATTTTTTGTTAGTTTACCCCTCAATTAAAAAACTGGTCACTTAAATATATCAACTTTTTAAATATAAAATTTATCAACGTTTTAACACTATTTGAAATGTCTAAAATAATATTTTTATAAGTTAAAAAAAAATTAAACATATGAATTTTCTAGAAAATATTTATAGGACATATTTTTGATAAGTTAATATGTCAAAATAATTTTTTTATAAATTGAGTGAAAAAGCTAATAAAATATGTCAAATTTAATTGATCATAAATGTATTAAGTTAAAATAATGCTAATAAATAAAATAAAATAACACAGTCAAATAAAAAATTAAATAATACTGTCAAATTATATGAAATAAAAAATTAATATAAAATGTCAGATAAATTACGAATACTCTTATTGCACTCTCAGAGGATCCAGTTCCAACCTTTTCGTCATTTTCATTTTCATAATTACAGTTGGAGTCAAGCATATTAAAACACCTCAATTCTATAGATTGGAAATTTCAAAATTTTGAATTTTCAAAAAAAAAAAGAAATTTCAGAATTTTGAGTCTGTGAAAGACAAAAATATGTCATTGTAGGAGTCACAAGTTTTAATTTTCATCACATTTTACATTATAATATTAATTAACAAGTTCCCAGAATTATAAATATAATGATCACATTTAACTAATTCATCGTTAAATTATGGTATATATGTGTTATAAGTATGTTCATGGGTCTCTTCAAATCTGTAATTACCTGGATGATGGTGTATGAACAATAAGCTTTCTAATTACGAAAAAAACAAAATGAAAAAAAAACAAAACAAAAACAAAAACTATTAAGAGTTGTGGCGGTGTGGTAAACTCTAAACTTATAGTCTAGCCTAAAATGATTAGTCTGCGTCGGACTGATCCTTTAGATCCCATATTGTTAGATTGTGGTGTGTAAGTGTGCTATAAGCATGTTCATGAGCCTCATCTAGTCAATAATTGACTAGATGATGTTGTATGAATAGTAAGTGTAGACATCCGGTTTGATCGGCCCATGACAAGGAGGCAAACTGCGAATACTCGGTTTGATCGGCTCGCAAAGAAAGCCCAACGATAAAAAAAAATATGAATCTTGAATGAAATAGAGGCTTAGAATCTTTTTGAGAGTAGACCAAAAAATATGAATTCTCATCCATATAAAACACAAGCCTTAGCCTAAAACAAACTAAACCCATGCTAAGCCCATAACCAAGCCCACTTTGGCCCAAACATAGAAATAGTTGTCAGGGCCAAAGAGGTGATCGCCTTGTCGATGAGACGATCTCCTATATGGTAGTCACTTCGTGACAAAGAGGCGTCACCTCTTTGTTATCCACTTGCACAAGTATTAAATGTCAAGTTGATGATAGCAGCAAGGTGTGGTGGGCCCACCCTTTATCCCTCTGAACCTTGAGCGTAAATGGTTGATTTTTAAGGCAAAAAGGTGGCTAAAAAGGGAGATGTCATTATAAGAAGAAAAAGGGGTTGTCTTGTCAAGCATGGGGGATTAAAAAGGAGAGGGGGGAAGTTTAGAGAAGAGGGAGCTACAAGAAAAAAAAAAAAAAAAGCCGAAGAGTGCAGAGAGAAAAAGGGAAAAAAAAGAAAAAAAAAAGGGGAGATTAGAGAAGAAGGATCAAGAGTTCACTCATCTTGCATTCTAGATAGTGCAGAAATCAAACCTTTGAGGGCCAAACATTTTTGGAATTCAAACTTATTTTTTTTAGTAAGGATGTTTATTCTCTAGGTATCCTCTTTCATATTTTGAATTGTTTTCCATATTTTGTGATTATCTAATTCTAGTATCATTAGCATCTATATTTGAAAAAAAAAAAAAAGATTATGTGATTTTGGTGACAGTGCACCTTATTGTGATAAGGTGTAGCCTTATTGTATAAAGGAGACACCTTAGCATAATAAGGCACTACTATTCATATATATATATATATATATATATATATTTTTATTTTTATTTTTTTTTTTTTTTGCTTAATTTTTTTTTCTTTCAGTCACTTCATCAGAAGGGCAACTATTTTGTTCGCTTTTGTTTGGTGTGTTAGTCAAGATTTTACGTAAGTTTAGTTGTACTTCATATTTCTGCATGGTTTTCCACTATTCCAAATCACTGTTCATATAATTAAATTTTTGTATTCTGAATTTGCTCTTTTTCCAGCCACTTTATTAGAAGGGTGACCGAAGTATTTGTAAGTATTTTGTTAGCTTCTATTTAGTCTGATAGTTAAAATTTTACGTAGATTTGGTTGCATTTGCATGGTTTTGCATAGTTTATTAGTATTTTTTATTATTTTAATCAAGCCCATTCACTATTGAGCTATTTTTTTTTGTTTAAAGAGGCAAGTGGCAATGCCTCTTTGTTTTAAGGTGACGTGTTGTCCCTCTATGTATAGAGGCAGTGCCCCTTTGAAGAGGCGTCATCGTATTGTCTTTTGTGCATTTTCTTTTAATTAATTTATTATTATTGTTATATTCATTATTATTTTTGCATGCAAAATGGTTGTAATTCATTCCTCCTCCCCCCTTTTTCTTTGCATAACCACTTATTTATTTACCTTTATTTTTAATGAATGTTTAGTATTATTTGTGATAAATGTAGTGAATCACCCTTGAATTGCATAAAATTGAATTAATGTGCAAATTTGGACATAATTGTAAAACTTTGAAATTGAATGGAAACAATTGTAATTTGCATGTCAATAAAGAAGTAATTGAATAATTAAAGATAATAATATACAAAACACAAATAGAAACCAACCACAAAGTTGGGTGGGCATTCTAAAAGCCTATACCTAATTTTTGAACATGTTCTATGATGATGATTTCTAGGAACTTCAATGTAATCTAGTTGTCGTATAGTGTGTCCCGGGTCTCATTTAGATGATGACTTCTTCTCCAATTTGTGCTTCAAGCCTATTTTGTATTTCTTAGTGGACCTCGAGCTCATATAGTGCCAGGGTCACCAAATATTTGGGCACGTACTAAACCCTGCCGTCTACAATAAGTCTTCTAATTACCAAAAAAAAAAACTAATTCTAAGATCTTGCCGTTCATAAAAATTTCAGAGCTAAAAATTTTGAGCAATCTACAATGTTTGGGTTTTTTCTTTTATGTTATATATTTTCTAGAGCTACAGGCCAATAAAGAACTTCCATCATTAGCTTGGGTTCTTCTCTCAATCCCATTAACAACTCATTTTGGTTGTCAGCTTCTGGCCGTTTGCCTTTGGTTTTTACCCAATAGGAAATGGCTTTATTGTTGGCATCTGCTTCACTTAAATCCTACAACAACGGTCATATGTATAGTTAACTGTGATGACCTGTAGCTTTCTGGGGATGCAACATTTTGTTCTGAAATGTGTTTGATATATAGGATCAGGTAGTCAACAGAATATAACAAATTACAGCTAAAATAATTAAGATATTAAAAATGAATAAATAATAAATACACAAATTTTAACGTGAAAAACTCTAAATAAATTAGGAAAAGACCACATGTTAGAATAAAAAATTTCACTATGAAAAATAATAAGAGTTACAACCTTTCTCTCTATATCACCCAAAGAGAGAATAATAATACTCTCTCTAAAAATTGGAGAAAACACACTTTCAATAATTTTTCTCCTTACAAGGAAATTACTCTCTCATACATTTAGCTCACTAACTCTCTTTCCTTATCAACTTCTCTACTTCTCTAATGCTAACAAATCAAGCCTATTTATAGGCTTACAATTCTTAAGGGCCAAGAATGAGCACACGTTAAACATTGCTGCCTATAGTAAGTCTTGCAATTACCAAAAAAAAAAAAAAAACTAATTCTAAGCCTTGACGTTCATAAAAATTTCAAAGCTAAAAATTTTGAGCAATCTATAATGTTCTGACTTTTCTTTTATGTTATATATTTTCTAGAGCTACAGGCCAACAAAGAACTTCCATCATTAACTTGGATTCTTCTGGGAACTTCCACAGAATCTAGTTGTCGTATAGTGTGTCCTAGGTCTCATATGGATGGTGATTCCTTCTCAAATTTGGGCTTTAAGCCTATTTTGTATTTTTTAGTGGATCTCGAGCTCATACAGTATCGTGGTAGCTAAATACTTTAGGAGTGTGCTAAACCCTGCCTCCTACAGTAAGTCTTATTATTATTATTATTATTATTATTATTATTATTATTATTATTATTATTATTATTATTATTATTATTCTAAGGCCTTGACATTCATAAAAATTTCAAAGCTAAAAATTTTGAGCAATCTACAATGTTTGGGCTTTTTCTTCTATGTTATATATTTTCTAGAGGTACAGGCCAACAAAAAACTTCCCTCATTAGCTTGGGTTCTTCTCTCAATCCCATTAACAACTCATTTTGGTCATCAGCTTCTAGCCGTTTGCCTTTGGTTTTTACCCAACAGGAAATGACTTTACTATTGGCATCTGCTTCGCTTAAATCCTGTAGTGATGGTCATATGTACAACTAACCGCGATGACCCACAAATTTCTGGGGATGCAACATTTTGTTGTGAAATATGTTTGATATATAGGATCAGGTAGTCAACAAAATATATCAAATTGCAGCCAAAATAATTAAGATAATAAAAATGAATAAAATAATAAATACATAAAATTTAATGTGAAAAACTCTAAATAAATTAGGAAAAGATCACATGTTAGAATAAAAAATTTCATTATGAAAAATAATAAGAGTTATAACCTCTCTTTATATCACCTAAAGAGAGAACAATAATAATCTCTCTCAAAATAGGAGAAAACAAAATTTCTATAATTTTTCCCCTCATAAGGAAATTACTCTCTCACACGCTTAGCTCACTAACTCTTTTTCCTTTTCAACTTCCCTACTTCTCTAATGCTAACAAATCAAGCCTATTTATAGGCTTACAATGCTTAAGGGCCAAGAATTGTTGAGGTGGTGTAAACCGCCACAACTTGTTTTTTTTAAAAAAAAAAATTTAATTTATTTGGTTAATAATCTTTCATTAGAATATTTGATTAAGGATCAATCACAATTTCACACTATTCTTTCTATCTTGAATTCCATTGTTACTTATGTTTCTGTCAGGCCACAAAAGGATTGACACCAAATATACTTGTCACTATTGATAGCCTTTGTTATGAAATTATGTTCGATTATCTTTGGTATGGATTATTTGAAAATCAGTGGTTCCTTCTTCCATTTTCTCTCAAACGAAGTGGTACTGAACTCGAATGTGTTTTTTCCTTGAATGAAAGGTTGCATTTCTTGTGAGATGCAAGACACTTTGATTGTCATTAAACAAGGAAACTTTCTCTCGTTTGTGTCCTCTAATGTCATCTTCAACCACATTGCTTCTTTCTTGGCTTGTGTAGTTGCTATATATTATTCTTATGTTATTGATGTAGCCACAATTGATTACATTTTTTATACCTAATTTATAGCTCTACAAGCAAGAGTAAATACATAATCTGTCATGGATTTAATTTTATCCAAATCACTTGTATAATATGAGTCAACATATCATTTGTTAATGAATAATGATCCTCCATAATACAGTGCAACATTTGAGGTCCTTTTGATATATCTTAGGATTTTTTTCATAACATTCCAGTGCTCTCTACCAAGATGTCATGGATCGACTAACTGATGTCATTGAATGTGTAATGTCTAGTCTTGTACAAATAATAACAAACATTAAACCTCCCACTGCTGATGCATATGGTACTCGAGACATCTATATTCGTTCTGCTTCACTATTATGACTCTTATTGGAGGATAGTTTGAAACTAGCAAAAAGTGTGGTAGAAATTGTCTTATAATCTTGCATGTTGAATTATTGTATAATTCTTATTAAGTAGTTTTTCTAGAGTATCCAAACCTTTATATTATTTCTATCTCGGTGAATTTGCATCCTTTGAATCTTATTTGTTGGTTTTAAGTCCTTTATTTCAAATTTCCAAGCCTATTGTCTATTTAATTCTTTGATATGATCTTTGTTTAAGGCATGCTACCAACATATCATTAACATACAATAATAAAATAACAAAGTTATTTTTACCATACCTTTTAAAATATGCATAAGGACCTACATTAAGTATGTTGTATCCAAGGTTCATGATGAAGGAATCAAATCTCTTTACCAACACTTAAATTCCTATTTTAAACCATATAGAAATGTGTTCAACATGCAAACGAAGTTCTCTTTTTCTTATTCTTCAAAACCTTTTGGTTGGAGCATATTAATCTCTTTTTTAAATTTTTCATGAAGAAAAGCAGTTTTCACATCTAGCTACTCTAAATGTAAATCATATGTAGCACACATCATTAAGACCACTCAAATAGTTGTAAGTCAGACCATAAGGGAAAAGATTTTATATATTGAAGTCAATACCTTCTTTTTGAGCATACCCTTGTATCACCATTAATCTTACACGATACTGCTCCATTTAATCATCACTATTACACTTGATCTTCTAGATCCATTTGTTACCATTTGACTTTATTCCTTAGGGTAATAACACAAGTTTTCAGGTCTAATTTTTATGTAAAACTTCAATTTGTTCTTGCATTGCTGCCATCTACTGAGATGCTTTTGGGCTTTCCATTGCTTCTTAAAGGGTTGATGGCTCTTTATACTTTGTTAGAAACTAGTATGTAACATTACTCTCCATAATATAATCAGAATGCTAAGTTGGTACTTTTCTATATTGAGTTGACTATCGAACTATGATTCCTTCAGACTTAACTAGTTCTCATTCACTCATACAAAAAGAATCTTTTTATTGAAGGTCCTTTGCCACCCATACAAAATAAAACTAAAAATTATTAAATTAATTCATATTTAATTATAATTATTAATTTTTTATATTTATATATTTTATAATTAAATAAAAATTAATTTAATGATTCTCAATTTTATTTATATAGCTAGATGTCTACATATTTTAACTGGAGAAAGACTCCGACTGTTCTATTATACTAAAAATTGAATCTAAACAGATTAAACCAAAGTAAGAAAAAATAATTAACCGAATCTACGAATTAAATTTAAATTTTTAATTTTTAAAAATTCTGTGGGTAATCAAATAAAAAATAAATCAAAACAGATATTTCCAAATATATTTTATATATTTTTATATATAAATATTGTGAATAAACTTATAGTCTTTGTATATTTGTTATTTTTTAACTATTAATCATTATTAATTTTTAATAAAAATTAAAACTACAATAATGACAACAATAGTATATGATAATAATAATAATAATAATAATAATAATAATAATAATAATAACAATAATAATAATAATAATATTGTTGAAATATTTTAGAATAAAAAACTGAACTAGATTGAAAAACAATCAATCTGTTAATTTATTTTGTAAAAATAAATACAAAAATTTTTCCACTAAAATTAAATCCTATTCACATTTTAATATTTTAAATAGAGCGTTTACGTCTTAACTATTCCATAGTGTTAGTTAATTCATTTATGATTAATAATACAAACTATTAAATTAATAAAATTTGTCAAACGGTTCCATTGACCCAAATCATAATAGAACAAGTGGACAGCCTTTTTTTTTTTTTCTTTGAACTGATTTCCACAAAAGACTTGATGGAATTTTGGGATTTGGGGCCAATTTTTGACACCGACAAAAGAAAAAATTTACCCAAAAAAAAAAATCCATTATATTTCCAGTCTTATATATTAATTTAAAATTTAAATGAGATGAATAGTAAAAAATAAAATTTTTTTAACATTTAAATTATATACTTTGACGATGCCTTAATTTAATTTAATTTATTTTATTTCTTTTCCCTTTCTACTTGCCTTCAAGGCAAGGAAAAGTCTTTGGAAATTATTTACTAACAAAGTAGTATTTTGCATATAGTGTTGTTCTTTTTCCTTTTATTCTATAAATACAAATTATTCCAAATCCAATTTTTATTTTTTTGGTTTACTTTTTTAATAGAATTTATTGAATTTCTGTTGATGAATGTATCTATTGTGAAACATTTTTCAGTCCTCGCTGAAGATGGAACTTGTTCTATACGTGTTAATAAAATAAAATAAAATAAAAAGTGCCCAAGGTAGGTATAAGAAAAAAAAATCTTGGCTAATAATATATTATGTTGATAGAGAAAAAAAAAAGAATTTGTTGAATTTTGGTTTATCTTGAAATAATAAAGTTTACGTTTTGTTTGTCAATCATGGCGTGTTGTATTATAAGCTGGTTGACCAGTAAGTTAGACATTTCATGGGGCTGTAGCCTAAGTGCAACATGACCTAACGGATGATCAAAGAAAATTCCAAGCCCGTGCCATACATCCAGTTCAAGAATGTTGATTCAATGTGTTGACTTTCTCATCCCTTGCCCATATAAACATATTTTAGTAAAAGGTTCGGCTATCTGTGATGTACCCTTGCCAAAATTTGCAGCAATGTTTCTGTTTCTTCTTCTTCTTGTGAGTTCCATCTTCTCTAAATCATCAGCCCAACAAAGAATTTCAAATATTAGCCAAGGCTCGTCCCTCACTCCCACCAGCATCTCCTATTGGTCCTCTGTTTCTGGCCATTTTGCCTTTGGTTTTTACCAAAAACGTGATGGCTATGGTATTGGAATTTGGATGCCAAGAATCCAGCAAAAGACTGTTGTATGGACAGCGAATCTGGACGACTCACCTCTTCCTGCTAATGCTACATTGACATTAGATGAGGGTGGCAGGCTTATCTTAAAAAAGATGCAAGGAGAGCAGGTACACATTTCTGACTCTTCTCAGTCTGCTTCCTCAGCATCCATGCTTGACTCTGGTAACTTTGTACTCTACAATGCAGAGTTCAAGATCATATGGCAGACTTTTGATGTTCCAACAGATACCCTTTTACCAGGACAGCGTCTGTTGACGGGAAAAGAGCTGGTGTCAAGCATCTCTAACACGAATCATACGAGTGGAAGATTTGGAATCAATATGCGAGAAAATGGAAACCTGGTGATGTTCTCCACAGAATATCCATTTCGAAGTGAATATTTCTACTGGAGGTCACGTACATCAGATGCAGGAGAAAATGTCACTCTGAATCTTGATGGCAATGGTCAGCTCTACTTGCTAAATACTAATGGCCTTACAATAAAAACCCTCAACAGGAGAAACATATCTGGCGAAGCCATGTATCGAGCCACGATGGAGGCAGATGGAATATTTCGACTGTATTCACATAATTTGGATCAATATGGTGATTGGTCGATACGACAGCAGATTCCTGCTGACAACAATTGTGCTCCCATTGGCTTGTGCGGCTCAAACTCGTATTGTAAACTTGTAGATCGAAGTCCTGAATGTGCTTGTCTTCCTGGTTTTGAGTTCATTGACAAGACCCAGAAGAATTTGGGATGTCAGTGGAGTTTCAGTTCAGATATTTGCCAAGGCAGAAACTTTATTATTCAAGAACTGGAAAATAATGTAGAATGGAAAATCAATGAGCCATATTCTATTCTTACAGCTACCACAAAACAGGTGTGTAAAGAGGAGTGCTTGAGAGACTGCAGCTGCGAAGCTGCAGTATATACGAACCAACAGTGCAAAAAGCAGAAACTTCCATTAAGATCTGGGAAAGTCACGCAAAATTCACCGGGGATAACTTTTATCAAAGTAAGCAATGGCAGCTTGGCAACGAAAGTCGGAGCCAGTGATCAAAAGGAAGACGTGCAAGAGGGCATCCTGATAACATGCATTGTTATCTCAGCCATTGCAATTTTTGTTCTTACAAGTTGTGGTTTTGTTTTCTATAGATACCGCGTATGGAACTACAGAAAGATAGCAAGTCAGGGAAATGATGAACTGTTTGAAGATGTCGTTCTGCGATCATTTACATATGAAGAGCTGAAAGAAGCTACAAAAAATTTCAAAGATGAAATTGGTAGAGGAGGTTTTGGGACAGTTTTTACAGGGTTTATGTCAAATGGCAATAGAGTTGTGGCAGTAAAGATGCTACAGAACGTTGTGGCTGAAGGCGAAAGGGAATTTCGAAATGAGATGAATGTAATAGGAAGAACCCATCACAGAAATCTAGTTCGATTGTTCGGTTACTGCCATGATGGAACTAACAGGCTTTTAGTATATGAATACATGAGCGGTGGTTCACTTGCAGATTTCATTTTTGAGTCAGAGCAAAAGCCAGCTTGGGAGGCAAGAATAGAAATAGCTTTAAACATAGCTCGAGGCATTGTCTATTTGCATGAGGAGTGCGAGACTCAGATCATCCATTGTGACATCAAACCTGAAAACATTCTGATGGATGAGAAAGAATGGGCAAAAATTGCAGATTTTGGTTTGTCCAAGCTGCTAATGCCTAACCAATCCAGGACATACACAGGATTTAGAGGAACAAGAGGATATGTTGCACCTGAGTGGCACAGTAACTTGCCGATTACTGTGAAAGTGGATGTTTACAGCTTTGGAATAATGTTACTGGAAATCATATGTTGCCGTAGAAATGTGGCAATGGATGTTGCAGATGATGAAGTAGTTCTTGCAAACTGGGTCTATGATTGCTTTGAGGCTAAGGAGCTAAACAAGCTGATTGAGGACGAAGAAGTTGAGAAGAGTCAACTTGAGAGGATGGTCAGGTTGGGACTATGGTGCATCCAGGACGAGCCATCAATGCGACCGTCAATGAAGAAGGTGGTACTCATGTTGGAAGGCATAATTGACATACCAGAACCCCCTGCTGCTCCTACCTTTTCTAGTTCTGTGTATACCTGCAATGACACTTGCACATAGCTAGCCAAGAAAAACCTGAGGGCCGGAGAAAACCCGGCTGAACAATTGTTCCATTCATTTCGGAGATGGGTTTCCCTTTTTTGACTTGTCATCTTGTATATTCGTCTGTACAATTGCATTGACCCTTGTACACTAGTGTGTAGGAGCTGGGTTCAACAAGATCATTGATGGTTAGGCCATAAATTTTCATCCTTTAAACATGATTGAAACATAAAGAAAACAATTGTTATGCTAATTTCTACTCTTAACATTATCATGTCTAACATTTGTTAATACATTGTTGAATTAAGGAATAACTTGTGTACACACCACTTTTTTTTTTTCACCTGATATAATTCTTTTTACATGTGAATATCTAAATCTTTTGCCACTTTAACTACTTGTAGGATACATGTACACATACAAATATGAAAGTATATATACTCTTTAAGTGTTTTATAATGTAGCCAATGAAAATGTAATAATTTCCTGTTAAATTATTCTCAAAGTTAAGCTTTATAATAATTAAATGGATGTGAATAGGTAGTACACATATAGATATGGATGTGATGATGATAGAATTTGATAGGAATTAACCAACTTTTTTGTTTTTTGGAAATGCTTAATCAGAAAAACCCAACCAAGGGCAAGGAAACAACAACAGGAAGAGGCCCGATAACAGAGAGCCCAACCAAAAGACAAAAACTACGCAGGCAACCACTTAACTTATGAAGAACACAAAAACAGCCCATGAACAAGCTGAGAAGAGACGGTACAAAACAAGGGCAAATTAGATCATAGGCCGTCTATATTGCGGCATGGATCATGGTACATCATACGAGTATACAAGAAGCAAGGGAAAAAAAAAAAACAAGCAAAGCCAACAACAAAACACATACACTCAAAAACCGAATCACGCAGCTACATATCTAACAAAACCAAACATCATGGGTTAGTCGTCGGTCTCAACAATCAAAAAATAATAAAAAACAAATCACAAACGCAGCACAACAACATCATCATCATGCAGCCAAACGTTCTTCTTCAGTAGCTGCTTCTGCTTCTGATCACAAACCTGCTGTTTTTCTTTTTGCAAATTTTGGAGATTGCCAGTATACTACTTATGTATATAATATCATCATATAACAGCACCGAAACACATATATATGAATTATAGCTTCCAGGTATAGACAAGGAGTAAGACACAAGCACAGCTTTATACTGGCCATCAGTGTTTTTGCTTGTTTGATTGCCCTTTTTGACAAAAAAAAAAAAAAAAAGCAAGAGGAACATCAAAAGCACCATTCCCATGGAAATAAAACAAATCTGTCAGGAGGAAAAACATTAAATAGAGGAAGTTGAACAGAGAAAGCATTAACTTATTTTATAGAAACGTTGAATGAAGTGTTAAAAGCATTAAAATATTGAAGTTGGTAAGCAGGTTTTCAACTTTAGGAATGCATATATGTAGCGAAATAGGTCACCCTGTTTAAGAAATTGATTCTTTTTTCTCAGTTTTATGTTTGTTTTTGTTAAGTTATAACTGCATATTCATTAGTTTGTATATATAAATTCATTAGTTGTTAATACCGTCTAATATATTCCCGCCTAGTTAAGCGTTTCTTATCTCTTGAGCAGGGACATTTGGATTAGAAAGAAAACAGAATCCGTTTGGGATAGGGACTACCCCAAAGAGAAATCCTAAGCAAAAAAGGAACATTATCCTACTAAGAATATGATTCACTATTTCACAAGGAATCCGACTTCTCTCAGGTTTAAGTATTATTATATATAGAACCTCATATCCCTCACAAAGGGATATTTTATTCTCACATATTCTAGCTATCTTATATTCTTCCTACTTCTGTTCTCTAACGTAGACATCGGAGTATTTGTGGGGACTCTCCCCACCTTTCACTTTGCCTTCTGTTTGTGGATTGCAGGATACTAATCCAAAGAGTTCTGGAAACCAATTATCAAGTGGCGCTGTCTATAGGAACTCTTTGGGAAAAGCCATTCATTTACCTGCTAAGCTAAAGACATCCTCACTGTGACTTCCAACCCACCACCAACCTTAACTCCTGAAGCCGACACCAATCCTTCTGTATCTATCCCTTCGACTGACCTCTCAAACCATCTCCTAGCAATAGTGCTTCCAACCACTTTTCAGCATACTGGAGCTTCATCTGGACATACACCTCCACTCCCCGACAACACCTTAAGATACCAGTCCTTGGGCACAGACCTCCCATATTACGCTCCTCTACAACACCATCGCTTAATACCTTCCATACCCTTTCCAAGTTTAACAGAAACACCAGCAATAACCACACAAAATTTAAACACTGTAAACCAAACACTCAACCTCGACCAAACTAGCAAGGAAGTCATGATAAAAAATATCCAGGCATAGATAGCTTTGATGCAACAACAACTAAACGTTATAATGCAAAGTGGGCATTTTGAACCGGCTCAAAATGATGATAACACAACACCTTGGCAGGCCCCGGGGATGAGCATGGGAAAGGGTAAAGCACTGGAAGGGGAGTGTAGTTCAATAATTTCGGCTCTTGATGATTCAAAGATAGCTCAGAAGGTTGAAAAAGCATTATACAAAGCCCAGACCAAACCAAGAAAGGAAGAAGAATGCGTTATGGACATCAGAACTCCATTTGTCAGAAGATTAATTCAGATGAAGATTCTTACTAAGTTCAGAATCCCGCCACTTGATCAGTATGACGGGACGGGAGATCCCATCAGCCACATTTCAGTATTCCGAACAAAGATGCTGCTTCAGAATGTAAATGATGGAATTATATGTAGATTTTTTTCAAGCACACTCACAAAGAACGCTTAAAAGTGGTTTCATCGACTCCCGAAGAATTTCATCACTTCTTTCAAGGATCTGGTAGAAAAATTTCGTATTAGATTCGTCACCAATATTCCCCCGGCCAAAAACATCAACAATCTTTGGATGTGCCGGCAAGAAGTTGATGAATCTTTATGAAGTTATCTTGACCATTTCAATAAAATAACCATGCAAATTGAGCATCTTGTCGATGAAGTTACTATAGAAGCTTTGAAAAATGGCATTAGACTCAGCAAGCTTAAAGATAAAATAATGACCAAAGAACCAAGTACCTTTGCAGAGGCAATGGCGATGACGGTCAGGATGATAAAAATGGACGAGGATAGAAGGATGCGACAGGAGGAAGAGAAGCGATCGATCAAGGATGAATGACCCAAACACAGATGAGCAGTGTCACAACCCAAAACAGGGGCCATGACCGGCGCTAGGGAATGAGAATTCTTTCGAATCCGGAACCCGTAGCAAGCCTAAAAATAAAATAAAATATGCAATAGTAATAATAATATCACCATTAATTAAAATACTATGCAGCGAAAATAAACTCATAAATATCAAAATAATATCCATTCTCATATATAGATAGATCCTTTGATACAAGTCTCAGTTCAATTTCTCAAAATACATAATTCACACAAATATAATTCATAAAACCCACAATTTATTTACAACTACTGCAGTGTCTAGATTATAAAAATAAAACTCCAGACTCAGATAAGCAGTTTACATAAAGAAGTCGGGGCGGAAGAAATTCGACGTATAGGCCTGCTACTGAGGTCTGAAGATGATGACTCTCCTAAAAAATAGTCAACGGAAGGGAGTCAGACCTCACTGAGTGAATTACTATAATATATATACATGCATACTAAATGACAATGCATACAATCAACAGTATATATCTAATATGTATATATACAGGCAAATACACACAGATGCAATAAAATCCTTATATATATATTTTTACTGAAATTCATAGTTTATGAAGGATCAAATAGAACCCTATAATATCGCAACCTCAAACAGTGTTAGACAACACTCTAGCCATACAGGCTCACTTATCCTAAATATATTCACTTTTTCCATTTAAACAATAGACTGGCCCCGAGACACTAAGTCAACCGAGCTCCAGCAGTCTGACTGTCAGTGTGATTGGCCTCGAGTCATTAGGTCAACCGAGCTCCAGCAATCACACCTCCAAACCATATCTCACACATCAAATAATTATATCCAATCAATATCCACAAATAGGTTAGTAATATAGCCTAAATGCTATAAGCGTACCAGTACGTACTCGGTCCTAGTGCTGCCCACTAGGTAGCACGTTCTATCGATATCTTTCATTAAAATATAAAGCATACATTCTTAAAAATAAATGATGAATGAACTTACATAATGTAATATCCCGTGTTTTTTTTAAAATATTTTTACACTGTACCGGGATATGCAGTGTCAATAATTTTGACTGTATATACGATATTTTTATGAGTTGATATGTATTTTAAACCTATTTTAATTACTGTCTATTATTTTCAGTATTTTACGTAAAATTTTCCCGGGACTTTCATTTTCGGGGAAATTTTCACGTAAACAATTTATTATTAATTATGTTAAATGTATTTACGGGTTTGCATGAACTCATACATATTTTTAAATTATTAAATAAAGCTTGTGTGTGTATATTTATTTAATTAGGGTTTATTATTACCCTAATATTTTATTATTTATTTATTATTATTTGATTATTTTATTTATTATTAAATTATTAAAATTTATTATTTTTTTCTTTTTCTTTTCCTTTTTCTTTCTTTTTCTTTTCCTTTCTCTTTCCTTTTTCTTTCTTTTTCTTTTTCTTCTTCTTCTTCTTCTTCTTCCCGTGGGTGCCCGACGCCACCACTATTCCTCACCGTCGTTTCTCCCTCCTCCGGCCACCGTTTTCGACACCGCCGGTCTCTATCTTCTCCTTGAGCTCCGGTGAGTGTTATTCTAGCTTTGGTTTGAGCTAAAATGGTCTAGAATTGCTTAGGTTTTGAGTTGAATATTTCGGCCACTTTTGGTTTTCGATTTTTTTGAGCTTCAATTTGGATGATTCATGGAAACTTCCTTCACAAATGTTGTTCCTGGTAGCTTAATCTTCATGTATGAATTTTTGCAGAATTTTTGGAGATTGTTTGGATTTTTGGGTATTTTTGAATATTTTAATATTATTTTCGAATTTTCGGAAATTAATTATTTAAATTATGAAATTGGAGTTTATGGTTGAATTAGGTGTTGAAATGAATTATAGGAATTTATTTGGAATTTTTATGAATTTCTAAGTATTTATTTTTAATTATTGAAGTTTAGGTGATTTTGTAAAATTAAGTTAATTGTGTTTTAAATTGAATTTAATTGGTTAATTGAGTTTAATTATTGATATTATTGATAAATATGTTGAGAAAATTAATTTTGGATAATTGTATGATTTTTGGTGAATTTTTGAAGTAATTTAGGTATATATATATATATATAGGGGTATTTTGGTAATTTTACCCTAAATTGTCTAAAAATGTAATTTAATTGGTTTTAATATTTATTTAAGGTATAAAAATGATTTCTACAAATTATTTGGTATTTTTAACTAATTAAAACTATTTTCCGGGAATTATTTTCAATTATATATATAATATACGGTTTTTCTAATAAAATGAGTTTTAATCGATTTTTATAGTGTTTCAAGGTTAATTATGTAATTTCTACGTTTGAAATGTATTTTTATGATTTAAGGATATTTTTGGTATATTTGAATATATTTTCTGTGTTTGTGGACCCCGGTCGACAGATTGTAGTCTGGAGTCCGACCGAGGGGTTGTGATTGATTGTGGTGTTTATTTTTGAAGTGTATTTTCTTTGCAGGGTCGGCTCTACTCTTTTGAGTAGAGAGATGTCCGTTTTACAGGGGAGGTTCTGCCGAATTTTTGGTAGAATTCTCGTAAAACGTGATATCCAGTCGAACCCTAATTTCCGATTCTGTGTTGAATACTCTAGATTTAATTCTAGGATTTCTGTTAGGGTTATTCTGATGTCGATTAATTATTTCTTGTTTAGTTGCGCCGAGACCGAGGGTTAGTGGACCAGGCCCGTCGGACCTGTCTCGTGGAGCGCATTAGGTGAGTTACTATATTATATATATATGCTTAGGATGCATGATTTAGAAAATGCATGTTTTATTTTGACTGAATATGCATAAATAACATGATTTATATTCAAGTATATTTTTGGTATATTTTTGGTATATAATAAATTATATACATGTTTTATTAATAAAATATATTTAAAATGTTTTTAAATATATTTTTAGTTTAATTCATGATTTGATTGAATTTATTTGACGTATATATACTCAAAATATACCTGGTTTATGTTTGGTATATTTTCGGTATATATATGGTTTATATTGTTGATTTATTTAAATTCATGCATCATGTATTTGTGAATGAATGTTTTATTATTTATTACTGAAGGATATCAATAGAACGTGCTACCTAGTGCGCAGCACTAGGACCGAGTACGTACCGGTACGCCTATAGTTTTAGGCTTTATTACTAACTTATTTGTGGATATCGATTTGATTATGATTATTGATATATGTGAGATGTGGTTTGGGTGTGATTGCTGGAGCTCGGTTGACCAAGTGTCTCGGGGCCAATCACACTGGCAGTCAGACTACTGGAGCTCGGTTGACTTAGTGTCTCGGGGCCAGTCTACTGTCCATATGGATTAAGTGGATATATTTGGAATCAGTGAGCCTGTGTGGCTAGAGTGTTGTTTAACACTATTTTCTGAGGTTGCGATATTCTAGGGTTCTATGTGATCCTTCATAAAAGTTGATTTTCAGACAAAATATATAAAATGATTTTTCTGCATCTGTATGAAATTGCCTGTATATATACATATTACTCATATACTGTTGACTGTATGCATTATCACTTAGAGTGTATGTATATATATTATAGTAATTCACTCAGTGAGGTCTGACTCCCCTCCGTTGACTATTTTTCAGGAGAGTCAACTTCCTCAGACCTCAGTAGCAGGTCGATACGCCGGATTTCTTCCGCCCCGGCTTCTTTATGTAAATTGTCTACTTGAGTCTTATTTATTTTATCTAGACACTGCAGTAGTTGTAAATTAAAGTATCGGATTTTATGTATTTGTTTTAAAGAGATGTATTATGTTAAAACTGGATTTGTATAAAGATTATACATTTATGAGATTATATATGTGATGTGATGAGTTTTGAATTATATCCAGTTGTTATGGATGATATTGTAATATTTATGATTTTATTTTCCGCTGCATATTATATTTTTATGGTTATTATTGCATTTTTATTTTATTTTTAGGCTTGCTACGGGTTCCGGATTCGAAAGAATTCCCGTTCCCTAGCGCCGGTCATGGCCCCTGTTTTGGGTCGTGACACATAAAATAGCAACATAAACCATATATATACTGGAAATATACCAAAAGTAAACCAGGTATATTTCGAGTATATATATGTCAAATAAATCCAATATAATCGTAAAATAAACTAAATATATATTTAAAAACATTTTAAACATAAATGTTTAATACAACATGCATATAATTTAAGATATACCAAAATATACTGAATATAAACTAAAGATAAACTTAAATACCAAATGAATTATTTATGCATAATTAATCAAAATAATATACATTTCTAAAATCATGTACCCTAAGCATATATATATAAAATAGTAACTCACACTTAGTGCGCTCCTCGAGATGGGTCCGACGGGCCTGGTCCACTAGGCCTTGGTCTCGGTGCAACTAAACAAACAAAAATAACAGACATTAGGATAAACCTAACAGAAAACCCTAGAAACTCGATCTAGAATATTAGACACAGAATCAGAATTAGGGTTTGACCGGACATCACGTTTTACGAGAATCCTACCAAAAATTCGATAGAACCTCCCTTGTAAAACAGACATCTCTCTACTCAAAGAGTAGAGCCAGCCTTGCAAAGAAACACACTATGAAAAACAGGCACAACAACTCATCCATAACCCCTCGTTCGGACTCCAAACTATAGTCTACCGACCGGGGTCCATAATCACAGAATAATATAAAAATACCAAAAATGCCCTTACATCATAGAAATACATTTTATAAGTAGAAATTACTTAATTAACCTTAAAACATAGTAAAAACCGATAAAACTCATTTTATTTAGAAAAATCGTATATTATATATATAATTGAAAATAATTCACGAAAAATAGTTTTAATCAATTAAAAATACTAAATAATTTGTAGAAATAATTTTTATACCTTAAATAATTATTAAAACCAATTAAATTACATTTTTAGCCAATTTCGTATAAAATTACCAAAATACCCCTATATATATAAATGTACTAAAATTACTCCAAAAATTCACCAAAAATAGTATAATTATCCAAAATTAATTTTATCCACATATTTATCAATAATATCAATGATTAAACTCAATTAAATAATTAATTTCAATTAAAAACACAATTAACCCCATTTTCCAAAAATTACATACACTAATTAAATTCAAAATAAATACATAGAAATTTATAAAAATTCCAAATTAATTTCTATAATTCATTTAAGCACCTATAATTATCATAAAACACAATTTCATAATTTAATTAATTAATTTTCTAAAATTAGAAAATAATATTAAAATATTCAAAAATACCCAAAAATCAAAATAATCTCCAAAAATTCCAAAAAAATTAAAAAATGTTTATTAAGTTAAGGGAAACAACATTTGTGAAGGAATTTTTCATGAATCAATCAAATTGAAGTTCAAAAAAATCAAGAACCCTAATAGGCCGAAATTGCAAAATCGAAACTTAAGCAAATCAAGACCATTTTAAGTGAAACAAAGCTTGGAATCACACTCATTGGAGCTCAAGGAGAAGAAAGAGACTGGAGGTGTCAAAAAAGGTGGCCAAAAACATCGTGAACGACGGTGGCCAAAGTTTCGGCTTCCCGAGCTAATTCTGGCCAAAACTCGACGGAATAGGGTGCTGCTGGCGGCGGGGAAGGCTGGGGAAGGAGGCAGCACACCGGACGACACACCAATGGTGAGAAAACGAGAGTAGCAGCGGTGGTGAGGGCGAAAACCGATCGGGGAAGAAGGAGAAGTGGGCGATGACAAAGTTGTAAATAAATCAAACTTTAATTTATGTTTTAATATTAAATGTATAAATGTATATATATATACTTTACACTATATATTAAAATAATATAAAATCACACACATTAAATATACACCACACACATATAATTTAATATTTTAATAATTTAATACTAAATAAAAATAATTAAATAACAATAAAACTAATAAAAAAATAATAAAATAATAGGGTAATTAATCAAACCCTAATTAAATAAATACACATATATACATTATTTAGTATTTTAAAAATATATATGAGTTCATGCAAGTCTGTAAATCTAACTAAAATAATTAATAGTAAATTATTTACGTGAAAATTTCCCCGAAAATGCAAGTCCCGGAAAAATTTTACGTAAAACACTTAAAATAATATACAATAATTAAAATAAGTTTTAGATACATATCAACTTGTAAAAATATCATAATATATATACAAAAATTATTAACACTGCATATCCCGATGAAATATTAAAACATTTAAAAACACGGGATATTACAAGCAGGCTTCCCAAAAATAAATTTCAAAAATCCAGTAGAAAGATTTGATAGGGAAGCAGACAGATACACACCCCTGAACAGCTCTCGATCCAAAATCCTAATGTGGATAAGGCAGAATAGAGTTAGAATCACCCTAGCTAAGAGAATCAACCCAAGCCAGAGATTTACCCAATACAGGGGACAATATTGCTAGTATCACCGGGAATACGGGCACGACACGGAGGGTTGCAGAGAGCTGAAGAATGCCATAAAAAGATTGGTGCAGAGGGGAAAAATCAAATTTCACAGATGCATCGAGAAGAAACGAAATCTCAGAAAACTAGGAGCATGACAGGCCAGAAGCAAAGAAAACCTAGAGGGAGCCAATTGGCACAATCAACATGATCATTGGGGGAGAAAACACTGAGAAAAGATTAAAGCGGAGTAGAGGAGAAAAGCCAGTATCCAAGAGAAGCGATATGGTGTTCAATTCGGAAGATGATTCACATGTTCACCACCTCCATTGTGATGCCCTGGTAATAACTGTGTTCATAAACAAGTATTTGGTAAAAAGGTTATTGGTGGATAACGGAAGTGCTATCAACGCATTATCCTGAAATGCGTACAAGGCAATGGGCGGCTCCGTCACAAACCTGAAAGCCATCTAGAACCACATCATGAGTTTCTGTGGAGGAATTATATAACTAATGGGAATTGTCGAACTGAGCCTAGAATTTGGAAATCAAGACGATGAAGAAACAAAAGTCATCCGAGCAGTATTCAACGTGGTAGATATACCACTAGCATATAGTGGGATTATAGGACGGCTGACACTCTATGAAGCAGATGCAGTCACTAGTATCCGGTGCTTAACTATGAAAGTTACAGTCTAGAATGTAACCCTTACTATTCGGGGAGATCAGCATATGGCTAGTCAGTGTTACCAGATGGCCATGAAGCCTCAGGCGGAGGCTTTTCCTTTAGAAGAATGGGAAGTTAAAAAGCAAGGCGCCAATCCACAACCAATAGAAGACACAGAGACCTTACAAATCATGAAAGGGAAGACCATGAAAATTGGCAATGAACTCAACCATAACATTAAAGAAGAAATAAGGGAAGTCCTTACTAGACACTCGGAGGATTTTGCTTCACAAGCATCCGAAATCATCGACATGGACTCGTAAGTTGTCTGTCTCTGTCTAAACATCAGACAGGGAGCTAAGCCAATAGCACAGAAAAAAAGAACCTTTGCCTACGAAAGGCAAAGAATAATTACTGAAGAAACAACGAAGTTGTTAGCAGCTAGGTTCATCAAAGAAGTTACTCACTCGGAATGGGTAGCCAACGTGATACTTGTCAAAAAAGCAAATGGGAAATATAGAATGTGTGTAGACTACACTGACCTCAACTGAGCATTCCCTAAAGATAGCTACCCATTGCCCATGATCGACCAGCTCGTTGACTTCACTGCTAGTCATGGATTATACAGCTTCATCGATGTGACACAAGGTTACCACTAGATCTCGATGAAGGAAGAGGATCAGGAGAAGACATCCTTCATCACCCATGAACGCTTGTCTTGCTACAAGGTGATGCCCTTCGAACTGAAGAACACCGAAGCCAACATCCATGAGGTATAAAAGTTAAATGGCAGAATCACCACATTAAGGCATTTTATTTTATGCTCTGCCATATGGTGTCTACCATTATTTTGAGCTCTCAAAAATTTTGGAAAGTTTGAGTGGTCTGCTAACTGCCAGACGACATTTGAAGACATTAAAAATTTTTTATCCTCACCACCCCTACTCAATCGGCCCATCCTGGATGAAACATTGTACTTATACCTTTCTATAGGCCAAGAATGCATTGCCTCAATACTGGTAAGAGAAGAAGGAAGCCAGCAAAGCCTAGTTTATTACATTAGTAAAATGCTCTCAGGATCATAAATTTGGTATCCTATATTATACAAGCTAGCCATGGCTATGGTCCACGCCTCTCGAAAGCTGTGACATTACTTCTAAGTTCACCATATTATCGTCCGATCCCGTTTCCCATTGTGGAAAATCTTACAAAGATCAAAGACCTCGGGCAGGCTAGTATAGTGGTCGGTATTACTTGGCAAATTTGACATTAACTATGAACCCCGCCAACAGATGAAAGCCGAGGCATTAGCAAATTTCGTGCAATAAATGGCTTCGAAAGACCTTACCTTGACCAAAGCACCAGATGGAAGCTCTATTTTGATGGAGCATCCTCAGCTCAGGGATCCAGCGCCGGAATAATCCTTAGGGGACTACACAAAGTTTACATCTGATATGCTGTCTGAATCAACTACAATGCAACCAACAATGTTACTGAGTATGAAGCACTCATCACAGGCTTGAAGTTAGCCATCGAAGTCAAAGCTGAACACCTCATCATACACTCGGACTCCCAGCTGGTGGTCAACTAAGTCAACAAAACATTTCAAGTCAAAGACACTTGCATTGCCAAGTACGTGGACAAAGTCAAGCAGCTCTTGCAATACATTAAGCGAGATGGGGGCCGATGGGAGATCATCTAAATACCCAGAGAAGAAAACACTGAGGTCAACTTCTTGGCCAAGTCAGCAGCTGAAGACAGTCAAACATTCTAGGATATGCATTTCACCGAGTCATTAACCAATCCTAGCACTGAAGACCCCAAAGTTTTAGAGACACAGGTAGTCTTGGAATGGATGCGACCGATAATCCAATACTTGGAACACAGAATCCTACCTAAAGACAAGCTGCAGGGTCAGAAGCTAAAAACCAAAGCAGCCCACTATTCCATCATCACGGAGAGTGTAATATCCCGAGTTTTTAAATAGTTTTATACTGCATCGGGATATGTAGTGTTAATAATTTTTGTATATAATATTGATATTTTTATGAGTTTTTTATTTGTTTAAAACTAATTTTAATTTTTTTATATTATTTTAACTTTTTTACGTAAAATTTTCCCGGGAAATATATTTTTGGGGAAATTGACACGTAAATAACTTTGACTAGTTGTATGAATTTGCATGAACTCATATATAATTTTTAAAGTGCTAAAATAAAGTGTATATATGTGTATTTATTTAAATTAAATTAGGATTTAATTAATTACCTTAATTTTTATTATTTAGCTTTAATATTAATTAATTAATTTTAGGTGTATACACTATTAAATATATTAAAATATATGTGTGGTGAGAATTATTTGTGTATGGGATCATTATTATTATTATAACATATGATTTGGATATATATATATATATATATATATATATATATATATATATATATATATATATATATATATATATATATATATATAACAAAAAATAAAGTTTATAATATTTACAAGATTGCCATTGAAGCTTCCTCTCCCTCCCGATCGTCTTCCTCACGAATCCGATCACTGTCACGCTATTTCTTCATCGTCGGTGTGCTTCCTGGCATGCCACCATCGTCCCTAGCCAGCCTCGCCGTCTTTTCTTCCTTCTCCGGCGCCGTTTGAAGCCTGTTTTGGCCGGAAGACTGAAACTTAAAGTCGTCGTCGTTCACAGCATTTTCTACCACCGTTTTTGACACCGCCAGTCTCTATCTTCTCCTTGAGCTCCGATGAGTTTGATTCCAAGATTTTTTTCACTTAAAATGGTTTAGATTTGCCTAGGTTTCGATTTTACAATTTCTGCCTATTAGGGTTCTTGATTTTTTTGAGCTTCAATTTGATTGATTCATGAAAAATTCCTTCAAAAATGTTGTTCCCCTTAGCTTAATATTCATGTGTGAATTTTTTTTTAGAATTTTTGGAAATTATTTTGATTTTTGGGTATTTTTGAATATTTTATTATTATTTTCTAATTTTCAAAAATTAATTAATTAAATTATGAAATTGTGTTTTATAATAAATATAGGTGTTGATATGAATTATATAAATTTATTTGGAATTTTTGTGAATTTTTATGTATTTATTTTGAATTTATATAGTTTATGTAATTTTGATAAAATAGGGTTAATTATGTTTTTAATTGAAATTAATTAGTTAATTGAGTTTATTTATTGATATTATTGACATATATGTTGATAAAATTAATTTTTAGCAATTATATTTTTTTTGGTGAATTTTTGGATTTATTTTAGTATATTTATATATATAGGGGTATTTTGGTAATTTTATACTAAATTGGCTAAAAAATGTAATTAAATTGGTTTTAATAGTTATTTAGGGTATAAAAATGATTTCTACAAATTATTTAGTATTTTTAACTAATTAAAACTATTTTTCGTAAATTATTTTCAATTATATATATAATATACGATTTTTCTAATAAAATGAGTTTTTATCGATTTTACTGTGTTTTAGGGTTAATTACGTAATTTCTACTTATAAAATGTATTTTTATTATATAAGGGTATTTTCGGTATTTTGTATATACTTTGTGAATTGTGGAACTCGGTCGGTGATTTGTAGTTTGGAGTCCGACTGAGGGATTGTGGTTGTAATTCTGTGTTTATTCTTGAAGTGTATTTCTTTGCAGGGCTGGCTCTACTCTTTGAGTAGAGAGATGTCCGTTTTACAAGGGAGGTTCTGCCGAATTTTTGATAGAATTTTCGTAAAACGTGATGTCCAGTCGGATTGTGATTTAATTCTGTGTCTAGTAATCTAGATCGAGTTTTTAGGAGTTTCCATTAGATTTATTCTGATTTCTGTCTTAGCTGTTTGTTTAGTTGTGCCGAGACCGAGGCCTAGTGGACCAGGCCCATCGGACCCATCTCGAGGAGCGCAATAATTGGGAGTTGCTATTTTATATATATGTGCTCTATGGTGCATGATTTTAGAAATATACGTTCTATTTTGATTAAATATGCATAAATGGTTTAATTAATACTTAAGTTTTTTTTGGTTTATTTTATGTATATTTTAAACTCTATGCATGTTTTATCAACGAATTATGTTTAAAATGTTTTCAACTACATTTCTGGTTTATTTTGTAATTTAACTGGGTTAATTTAACGTATATATACTCGAAATATACCTGGTTTACTTTTGGTATATTTCTAGTATATATATGGTTATTATTGCTATTATATTTAAATTTATGCATCATTTAATTTTATGAATGTATGCTTTATATTTTAATGAAGGATATCAATAGAAAGTACTACCTAGTGGGCAGCACTAGGACCGAGTACGTACCGGTACGCTTAAAACATTTAGGCTATATTACTAACCTGTTTGAGGATATTGATTGGATTCGATTATTTGATGTGTGAGAAAGGATTTGGGAGTGTGATTGTTGGAGCTCGGTTGACCAAGTGTCTCGGGGCCAATCACACTGACAGTCAGACTGCTAGAGCTCGGTTGACTTAGTGTCTCGGGGCCAGTCTACTGTCCAAATGGAATAAGTGAACATATTGGAATAAGTGAGCCCGTATGGCTAGAGTGTAGTTTAACACTGTTTTGAGGTTGCGATTTTCTAGGGTTCTATTTGATCCTTCATAAACTGTGATTTTAAATAAAAATATATAAAATGATTTTATTACATTCGTGTGTATTTGCTTGTATATATACATATTATATATACTATTGACTGTGTTCATCGACATTTAGTATGCATGTATATATATTATAGTAATTCACTCAGTGAGGTCTGACTCCCCTCCGTTGACTATTTTTCAGGAGAGTCATCTTCATTAGACCTCAGTAGCAGGCCTGTACGCCAGATTTCTTTCGCCCCAGCTTTACTATGTAAACTGCTCACTTGAGTTTGATTTTATGATCTAGACACTACAGTAGTCGTAAAATTGTTAAAAAGATATTGTATTATATTTGTGCGAATTATGTAATTTAAGAATTTGAACTAAAACTTGTATTAAAGGATTTATTTATATATAAGTTGAGTTATTGATTTAAATCCCGTGGTGGATTATTATTTTGATATTTATGATTTTATTTCCACTGCAAATTATGTTATTATTATTATTGCATGTTTTTATTTTATTTTAGGCTTGCTACGGGTTTTGGATTCGAAAGAATTCCCGTTCCCTAATGCCGATCATGACCCCTATTTTGGGTCATGACAAAGTTAGTATCAGAGCGGAGTTCTATGTCAGGGCTTAGTTGTGTGAGTCGTGGCCCTAGTTTTCAAGTTGTGTTTTCTGTTAAACTACTGCAGTGAATTAGGTTCGAGTATGTCTTGATAAGTATTCCTTGCTTTAGTTTTTTGCGTATTCCTCCATTGTCTGTTTTGTCTGAATCATTCTGATTGTCTTTTCAGAATGAGGAGGCAAGCGCGTGTCGCTCCACCGGTCATTGGGGTCGAGGATGACGAGTCTTTTTAGGATGAGGTTTTACCTCCTGAGCAGCCAGTTAGATGTAGAGGTCGTGGTAGAGGTAGACCTCGAGGAGCGGTAGGTCGCCATAGGTAGAGAGAGATACAGGACGAGGAGCCTGTTGAGCCTGAATTTGATGTTCCTGTACCTCCAGTTGTTCTGCCTATTCAGCCTGCCTATCAACAGGGTATGTCTGACCCTGAGGTAGCTTTGTTCTATGCCAGAGTTGGCAAGATTGCATTTGATGGGACTTCCGACCCGCTAGACTTTCTACACGTGATTGAGACTCAGACTCAGACTGCTCACACCGAGTACCAGCAGATTATGATCGTCGAGTTATCTGTTGAGGGACCAGCCCTAGACTGGTTTATTCAGATGATCCAGCCTTATATGATGATGAGGACCTAGGTTCAGTTTTGAGAGTGTTTTATGAGGAGATTTTGTTTAGAGCCTCTCCGTATGAGCCTATAGAACCACGCCTAGATCATCCACCGAAGAGACACAATTCAGGCTAACCTATGGCATGGATGCAGTAATACCAATGGAAATTAGTTCACCAAGTTACAGAGTAAGCTAGAATCTTGATCACACCATTAACAACATTGATGCTCGGATATGTCTGGACCTACTAGCGGAAAGGAGAGAACAAGCACTAGCCACAACTGAAGCACATCGACAAAAGGTGACACGGTATCATCATCAATGACATAATCCAAGATAGTTTAAGTTGGGAGACTGGGTACTCAAAAGGGCAAATATTGGCAAAGGCAACTCAGGAACTGGCAAGTTAGGTCAAAACTGGGAAGGTCCATACCAAATCTCGACAAGCATAACTAAGGGAGCATACAAGCTAAGAGAAAGAGGAGGCAAAGAACTACCACGATTTTGGAACTCAGATTCTCTCAGAAAATATTATCAATAAGTTGTATTCAACACATGATTCAATAAAGTATCTCTTCATTAATAAAAATGCCTTTACAAGAGATCGGTTACAAAAGAAAAGAGAATATCTATTCTACTATATGCACATTCAAACCCCCAGGCCCGAAAATAGAGGGGGAAACCTCATTAATAGCATCTAGTTATGCCACAGACTTAGCAGCAATAGCAACCCCCACAGTATCCCTCGCAGGAACAGCATTGGCCTTTTGATAGGCGTCCTCTTCAGCAGTAAGCTTGGTAAGGTCTGCCGGTGTTATTTGATCTAACACCCCCAAGTCCAATTCCGAGTCCTGAGCGAGCAGGACCCTCTTACACTCAGCCCTGTAGGCCTTAAGAAATCCCCCTACCATGCCTTGGTATGACTTTTTATCACTCACTCGGGATTTCTCGAGCTCAAACATCTTTCTCTCTAGCTCAGTAATTTGAAGGTCCCACTCTTCGATCCTCCTCGTCAGCTGGCCTTGGCTATGTTCTAACTTGACAACTTTCTTCTGACTCGCCTCAGCCTTAGACTTCGCCTCAGCATACTTTGTATGGCAAAGTTCTAATACTGCCTTCGTGCCATCCAGCTTCTTTTTAAAATCAATGGATATAGTTCCCACCTCTATCTCCTTCAGGTTGTACTGGCTCTTCAGATAGAAGTACTAATCCTTCACTAGCAGCAAAGCCTGAGTAATCTATCAACAATAAAATTTCACATTAACAAAAAGCACATACTATAACAACATCAGTAGTAGAGCTAACTTACATCTAACGACTGGCTAATCATTGAGTTGAGCAAACCCTCCAAGCCCTCATCGGACCAGCGCTGCATATCCTTGGGCAGCCTCAGCAATTCAGCATATTGATCCCTCACTTGGCTATTAGAGACACTCAGGGGCTATATTCGCTTTAGTATCCAGCCCCTCATATCTGGACACCCAGATAACCTTGGGCATTGGACATATATGTCCTCATCAAGCCCCTCTATGTCTGACTCTTGTTCGATCAACCGCTTCTTTCTCTGACCCACCCATTCTAATTGTGATAACTCTATTATCACTTTACCCTTGGGATTGGTAGTTACTGCTTTAGGAGCCGCAGGAGCTTTGAGTTCTAGGGAAGGAGATATCTGCACTTCCTCCAGAGCAGTTAGCTAGTCAACTAATGAAATCCCGCCTGTAAAATTAAAAAAGTCAGCCATCTACAGTTGCAAAAATAGATCAAGTTAGAAATATAGCTTTAAGTAACACAAACATACTAGGTGAATGAACACGACCCGGATAGACTCTCCATAGGTATCTCCTGGACACATTTTTCATCAATCGAGCTTTGGCAAGACCGTCGAGATGCAACCACAAAACTATCTCCACATCATGGTCGAGAAGTCTCACAAGCCTTTTCACCATATGGCACTCGTTAGACCACATCCATCGGACATCAAAAAAGTCTGACTGATGCTCTACAATAAAAAAATGGTGTCTCCACTTCTTATGGAGATCCGAAAGCTTTACAAAGAGGGTGTGGTTAGGCACAGCCAATAGGGAAAACATCAGTTCTCCCTTCTTCTTAGTTAGCCTGTACAGGTATCAGAAAATATCTAAATTGGGTTCTTTCCCCTCTTCATGCATCAGTTGGATGAACCCAGTCAGAATCCTATAGCTATTCGGATGGAGCTGACCAGACGCTATATTATGCCTATTCAAAAATCTCTTCATAAAGGGATTTAAAGGAAATTTTAAACCCCCCTCTAGTTGGTCATAATTGGTCATAATACACCATTAATTTACATAGCCCTAGCAGGTGGGTATGGGCCCTAAACTTCCTATCTACGGTGTGAAGGGCATAATTAGCAGGGATACAGAACCGCCTCCGATACTACCCAAGTAACTCATCATCTACATTTGAAATAAAAAGGTCAGAACTAACTTGTTCCCTCAATGCTATAATGAAGAAGGAAAATGCACAATGACAAAAGCAAGAAAAAAGAAGAAGAATAGACAAAAGATCACTTGTTTACCACAAGCAAGAATCACGACAGGCAAAAAGGAAAACAGTAGCGACAATACAAACATGACAAAGGCAACAAAAAAAAAGCAAAATACACCAGTTGACAAGCACAAAAGTACTTACAAAGACACGAAAGGATCTAGAAACACTCCATTAACTGCCCTCATCATTGCTTTTTTGTTCTTAGGTCATCAGGGGCCTTTTAGGGAAAATAAGCCCATTGAATAAGGAGTTATGACAACGACAGCAGAAACATTTCATTTACTAATACACAAAATGACGCATAACTCACATGATTTAAATTTTAAATCCCTAGGACTTGAAGCGACACTGTCACGTGTCGGCCTGCCCACATCTCGACTGGGCTCCTTCATTAAGCTACTCGAAAAGCATCCAAGCTATGCTTCTAGCCCATTTTGGGTATCTGAGCATCTAAGCCTCGCGCATCTAAGTCCAGTGACTGAAGCTAGCACCCTCAGGTCACTTCTGTAGTACTGAGGTTTTGAGCATGTAAGCCTCACGTCCATGCACTGAGCATCTAAGCCTCGTGCATCTAAGTCCAATGACTGAAGCTGGCACCCTTAGGTCACTTATGTAGTACTGAGGTTCTGAGCATGTAAGCCTCGCGTCCATGTACTGAGCATCTAAGCCTCGTGCATCTAAGTCCGGTTACTGAAGTTGGCACCCTCAGGTCGCTTCTATAGTACTGAGGTTCCGAGCTCGTAAAGCTTTGCATCCTTGCACTGAGCATAAAAAATCCAATAACAACTGGTTCTATCATATTAGTTCCGAATGGACGGGTTAATCTATTGTTGTGCTCCTACACACTTGGTGGATATTCAAGCTCCACGGATTGTATTTTGGCAACAAGATTGTCCTCGAGACTCAGCATTGAGCTTTATTCTTTTACTATGACTGAGGCTAGCCACCTCAGCTCACTCATCTTTATCATTGTATAGTACCCCTATATGAAAGCATCAACACCCTACTCTATCCGAGCACGACAGACATAAATATCTGAATACACCCGGGGGGGACTCTTGATACCGTCTAATATATTCTCGCCTAGTTAAGGGCTCTTTAACTCCTGAACAGGGACGCTTGGATTAGGAAGAAGGAAAAATCTGTTTGGGATAGGGACTACCCCAAAAAGGAATCCTAAGCAAATAAGGAACACTCTCCTACCAAGATTATGATTCACTATCTCACAAGGAATTTGACTCCTCCCAAGTTCAAGTATTGCTATATATAGAACCCCATATCCCTCACAAATGGGCATCTTGTTCTTATATATTCTAGCTATCCTATATTCTTCCTACTTTTATTCTCTAACTTAGGCATTAGAGTGTTTATGGGGACTCTCCCCACCTCTAACCTTGCCTTCTGTTCATGGATTATAGGATACCAAGCCCAAGAGTTCTGGAAACTAATTATCAGTTGTAATGTAGAGGTTCATCATACTCAACAATAGGTATTAACGAGAATTAATGTATATTTACTTGATGGTGATGACTTATGGTACAGGAGTATATATATGTAAATTATAAAATAGAGTTTGAAATAAATACAAATAACAAAGACAAATCTGATATAATAACTAACAACTCTATTCTGATCTCGAACACGCCCCCTCAAGCTAATGGTGAAAGTGAATGTAACCGAAACTTGCTATAAAAGTGGTTGAATAATGAACTGGATAATGGCTTTATTATGAGGTTAGCCAATTGGACAACAAAAGAAATAGTAGAGATAATAAGTTCTTTGTGAGCAACCCGTTGTCATATAAAATGAAAATCAATTTCAACATGACGAGTCGGAGCATGAAAAATGGTATTGGAGGAGAGAAAGATAGCGCCCAAATTGTCACAGTAAATATGAGGTAAAATAAGTGAGGAAACACTTAATTCTGTCAATAAGTGCATCAACTATTTAAGCTCCATACTAACATCAACAATGGCATGAAACTCCGATTTAGTGGAGGATCTAGAAATGGTGCATTGCTTCTTTGATTGCCAGGCAATGAGGTTATTGCCAAGGTATGTGAGAAAACCACCGATAGACCTCCTGTCATCTAGGCAACCTGCCCAATTAGCATTGGAGAAGGCAGTTAAGGAGAAGGTGTTGCATTTGGTAAAGAATAAGTGCTGATCAGATGTTCCTTTGAGATAACGTTAAACTCTCTTCATAACTTTAAAATGATCACTAGTGGGGCTATGCATATACTGACAAAGCTAATTTATCGAGAAGGAAATATTTGGATGGGTAATTATTAAATACTGCAAACTTCCATAAAGTCATCGGTAAAGAGAGGCTTCATCAGATTGTAAAGGTTTGCCTTCTGAAGTTAGACGAGCAGTGGCGACCATTGGAGAGGGACTAGGTTTGCAAGTGGACATGCCTGTAGATGTTAAAATCTCATGATTATAAGATGATTGAGATAAAGAAACATCTGTGGGAGAATGAGACACCTTAATGCCAAGGAAGTGGTGCAGTGATCCCAAGTCGCGAAGTAAGAAGGTAGTAGGTAGCTTATGGACAAGAGAATTCAATAACATTTGATTATTTGCAGTCAATATAACATCATCAACATAAACTAATAAGAAATAATGATCGCCATTTTTCTGATAAATGAAAAGAGATGAATCAGATGTAGAGCCAACAAAACTAATAGATAATAAGAATGTACCCAATTTTTGAACCTAAGCCTTGGGTGCTTGTTTGAGACCATATAAAAATTTTTGTAATTTACAAATATGATTAGGAAAGCATTTATCTTCAAACCCATGAGGTTGGACCATGTAAACATGCTCTTCAAGATCCCTATTCAGAAAGGCATTACTTACATCAAGTTGTCTAAGTGACCAACCATGTGTAACGATAATAGAAAGAACTATCCAAATTGTTATAGGCTTAACCACATAACTGAAAGTGTCTCTATAATCAAGGCCATACTTCTGTGTATATCCTCGAGCCACCAAACGGGCTTTATACCTGTCAATTGTTCCATCCACCTTGCATTTAATTTTGTAAACCCAACGATTTCCTACCACATTGCCACTAGAGGGTGGAGGCACAAGTGTCCATGTCTTATTTCGGTGCAGGGCCTCTATTTCTAGTTGTATAACATGCCACCATTCTGGAAATTTAATGGCATGGGTATAAGATGTTGGTTTGCATTCAAAGGAAGAAGATAAATGAGAAATTGTAATATGTAGAACTATGGGATTGCGAGTAAGGGTGGTTTGTCGAAGTTGCATTGGATGAGTTCGAATGGGTGGAAGTGGTTGGGTGGATGAGTGGGAGGATGTTGGAGATGGGCATAAATTAACAACCAGATTAATGTCATCAGGATTGTAAACGGTTTGGGTGAGTGGTGGAGTCGGGGTTGGTTTGGAAGAAGGAGAATGGGTAGTGTTGGAGATAGACTTAGAGATTGAAGGAGAAATAGAAGATGAACATAGGTTAGATAAAGAAGAAGTGGTAAAGTGAGAGTTAATACCTGATCTCATGAAGATAGAGTGGTCCGCAGGATAAGTGAGCTTTAACCAAGTAGAGGATGACATACTAACGGATGAAACATCAGAGGAAGTGGATGAGTGATCAACATTATGAAATGGAAAATTTTTTTCATCAAATTGAACATTATGAGCAATGTAAATTTTTCCTATGGATTTATCTAGGCAGCAGTAACCTAAGTAAAAAGGGGAATAACCTAAAAAGACACATTATTTAGAACAAAAGGAAAACTTATTTTTATTGTAGGGATGTATAAGTGGGTAGATGGCACAACTAAAAATTTGAAGAAAAGAATAGTCAGGATCTTTATGAAATAATCTCTGAAAAGGAATTTGATTTTGTAGATAAGTGGTAAGCATCCGATTAATTAAGAATGTTGCAGTTTTAAAGGCAAAATCCCAAAACTTAAAAGGTGCACCACAATGTCCTAATAGAGTCAACCCAATATCAATAATATTTCGCATTTTTCATTCAGTAGTACCATTTTGCTCATGGGTGCGAGGGCAAGTGACACAATGAAGAATACTAGTATTGGCAAAATAAGTGCATAGGGGTTTATATTCACCTCCCCAATTTGAATTAACTGACTTAATCCTACAATTAAATTATTTTTCAACCATTGTTTGAAATTTTTTAAAAATAAAAGGGACATCACTTTTATTTTTGACTAGAAATAACCATGTAAAAAGGGAGTAATCATCTATAAAAATCACAAAATACTTAAATCCAAAAACAGAACCTAATGGAGTAGGGCCCTAAACATCTGAATAAAAAAGGTGTAAAGGATGAGAACTACAATGATATGTCAAAGGTAAGGAGGTTTGATGAAGCTTTCCTAGACAACGAGCTTCACACTTATTTGCATTTTTTTTAAGAACAGGGTAATATAAAGGAATTAACTAAATGGCAAATAATTGTATAGTTGGGATGTCCTAGTTTGGCATGCCATTCCTTTAAGCTGGCAAGGTAGGCCTCGACATGAAGAGCTTGCTTTTTTGGAAGCACATCATACAGCTTGTAGAGGCCAAGCTTAGTTGTCCCGTGAAGCACTATTTTCTTTGAGACCTGATCTGTAACACAATAATGGTTAGGATACTACTCAAAGGAACAATGATTATCAGTGCAAAATTTTTTAACTAAAAGGAGTGATTTAGTAATAGATGGAACATGAAAAACATTATTGAGATATAGGGGTTTAGAAGGAGAGGGGATAATAGAAGAACCAACATGTTCAATGGGCAAACCAACACTATTACCAATAAATAATTTTTCTTTACCCTTGTAGTCTACTGAAATGTCAAGGGAAGCTAAGTTAGGAGTAACATGGTGGGTTGCACCTGTATCTGGGTACCATAAAGTGACATGACCAGTAGGAGGGTTTAGAAGAAGCCCAGCTGAAGAAGAGGAAGGCAATTCAGTTAGTTATGTTTGATGAGCTCGAAAAGAGTCTGAGAAGGCCAAGGAGGGAGATCGAAAACGATCTCGAGATAGGAGTGATGAATCAAACCTGCGACAGTAATCAGGAGCAACATGGTTTATGAGCCCGCAAATTTAACAAGCAGTGGTAAAGAAACCTTTGCGTCCATCTCGTTGTTGAGTGCGTCCCTGTTGTGTATTACTAAGGGAGCGAAGGGAATGACTAGTTGAAGAATAGCTACTACGTTGTACCATATTCACCGTAGGAATGACAGGTTCTTGAGATTTCAGAAGTAGTTCATATGATACTAATTGACCATGAAGTTCATGGAATGTAATAACGCTGGTTTTTAAATTATTTTATTAAATAATGAAATATGCAGTGTTAATAAAATTTAAAAGTTATATTTAATTATTTTACTATTTTGTGATTTATTATCATTATTGTATGTTTAATTGAATTTTCTACGTAAATATATTAATTTGGAATTTATTATTTTGAACGTTTAAACTCCATTATGTATATTTATTATTTTCAAATACTATTATTTTAATAACGTTAATTTAGTGCATGGTTATTTTAACATTATTTTTAAGTACTAATATTATTTTATTAATTTATGAGATTTGAGTATTATTAATATTTTGAATACATCATTATTATTTTATTTTTATTGATTTACATTATTGATAATTATTATTTTTGATAGTGTTATTTTATTAATATTAATTCTTAGTGCATTATAATTTGATTATCATTGTTTTATTTAATTACATTATTGGTATTATTATTATTATTTATTGTTTATGTAAAGGTTATATTTTTAAGTGTTAATGTATATGTGTGTTTATACATACATATATATGTGTGTGTGTGTGTGAGAGAGAGATATTTATTTATTATGTGGTGGAGGTTTATTATAAAATAATGTTATATTATATAAGTATAATATAAAGTTATATATATATATATATATATATATACAAAACACAGGGAAGGAAGAACAAAAACGCAGCCAACCCTCATTTCTTGCACATCCGACTTTCTTATCGTTAGTGTGCCCCTCCGTTCTTCACATCGACCACCTACCTTCCTCTGCCATCGCCGCCTGTCTTCTTCTTCTTCATAGGTCGTCAGAGCTTGCGGAATTAGTAGCGGCAACAACTGTGTTGGTGGTCACTAGAGGCATCACAAAACGGCAGGAGCTAGCTTTTCCAGTACCGTTCGATCCCTTAAGCTTCGAGGAGGTTGATTCCGAGCTTGGTTTTAGCTCTAACTTGATCTTTGATCAGTTTTAGTTGATTTTTGATTTAAGCCTTAGAGTTTTTTCATTTTTTTTTCGGTTGATCTTGTGTGTTTTGGATAATTTACCTTAACAAATGTTGTTTCTAGATGATTAATCTATATGAAAATATTTTTGTTTTGATTTTTAGAATTTATTTGAAATTTTGTTAAATTTTTATTATTTTATTATTATTTATCTAATTTTCTTAAATTTATTTATTTAATTATAAAATTTGTTGAATTAGTGTTATTATGAGTTAATATTAATTTTAGAGTAAATAAAATAATTTTTGAGAATATTGTGTAATTTTAAGAAATATTTATAGTTTATGTAATTTTAAAAATTTGAATTAAATGTGTATTTTTGGTAGAAATTAGAGTTCAATTATGTGTTTTAGTTGATATTATAATGTTATTTGTTGGTAAAATAATTTTTATGGAATTTTATATAATTTATGTGTATTTTGAATTACTAAGTTAAATAAGTATTTTTGTTGAAATTATTGGTTAAATATGTGTTTTGGTTGATATTTGTATATTATATGTTGATTAAATGATTTTAATGAATTTCTATAATTTTTGAGGAAATTATTTAGTATATTGGATATTTTATATTAAAGGGGTAAATGTGTAATTTTGTGTTAATTATAGTTAAATATTATGTTTTAGTTGATTTTATAATTATTTAAGGTATTAAGATGATTTTACAAATTAATTACTATTTTTAACTAATTAATACTATTTTTTCAAAAAATTGTTTTCAAATAATATATTATGTATCGTTTTGGTAATAAAATGGGTTTTAAACTAATTTTATTATATAATTAAGCTATTTAAGCAATTAGATGTGAATTTTATTATGTTATGTTGAATAATTGTAAAATTTAATTTTTATTAATATTATATAATATTTAAGATTTTATTAGTTAAATTGTGATAATTTTTGGAATATTATGTAAATAATAAGTGTATTTATTATTTTGAGGCTAAATGTGTATTTTATTATTTTGGTGATGTTAAATTGTGATTTTTAAATATTATTTACAATTTATGTAAATTTAATTGTAAAAAAATGGAAATTTTATTCCATTTATAAATTTTTATTATTAAATATCATTTAAATTAGATTTTTATGTTTTAATTAGGAAATAAAGACTTTTAATTTTTTTTATGGGTTTTTGATGATTTTTATTATTTTACTGTTTAATATTGTTGTTTGTGTATTGTGAACCTCGGTTGGAGATTTATGGAGTTTGGGGTCCCAACCCGAGGTATTGTGCTTTGAGATTTTAGAAGTGTGTTTTCTGTGCAGGATCGGCTCTACTTTTGTAGGGAGATGTCCATTTTACAGAGGAGATTCTGCTGAAATTTCAGTAGATTTCTCATAAAACGTGACAATCGGTTCGAGTCTAGTTCTGAATTTTTGATTGAGTCTGTTTATAGTAATCCTAGAAGCATAGAGTTAGAAGTTTATTATGATGATTATTATTATTTTATTTTTCTAGCTGTGCTGAGACTGAGGTCTAACGGACTAGGCCCATCGAGTTTGTCTCGTGGAGCGCTAATCTGTGACTTATTATATTGTATATAGATGCATTGCATATAGAATGCATGACTTAGGATTTTTCGTTTTCATTATATGCTTTTAAAAGTGATTTAAATTATAATATGATTTGGAATAATTTGAGTTTATTTTTAGTATATTTTGATGTATATGTCTGCATATTTTCTATATACATTTACGATATCTTTGATATATTTAGGGTTTATTTTTGATATATGCATGCTAGACAATTAGGTTTATTTTTAGTGTATTTTAGTATATATATACTTGTTTTAAATGTATATTTATTCATAATTGTTTTATTAAATGATTATTACACTTTAGGTATATTTTTAGTATGTTTTAGGTATATTCTTAATTAATTGCATGTCATATTATTGATTTATACTTAAATTGTTTTTAAGTATATTCTTGGTATATTTTTAATATACTTCTAAATAAATGCATGTTATATTATCAATTCATATTTAATTATTTTTAAGTATATCATTGGTTTATCTTTGGTATATTTCATATTTGATTTGACTTTATTTGACATATATAAACTCAAAATATACTTAGTTTATTTTAGGTATATTTCTAGTATATATACGGTTTATTTTATCATTATGATTATTATTCTGCATTATTTGTTTGTCTATATGAATGCTTTATTTTAAATAAAGGATATCGATAGAACGTGTTTCATAGTGGGCAGCACTAGGACCGTGTATGTATTGGTGCGATAGATTTAAGTTTGAGTGAGGAATTAATTGTGGTGATTACAATTTGATTGATAATGATTTGATTGATGTGATTGAGATATGATGTGATTGATAGTGTGATTGCTGGAGCTCGGTTGACCAAGTGTCTCGGGGCCAATCACACTGATAGTTAGACTGCTGGAGCTTGATTGACTTAGTGTCTTGGGGCCAGTTTACTGTCCAGAATGGAATAAGTGATCTATTTGGATTTAAGTGAGTCTGTATAACTAGAGTGATAATATGATTGATTGAGGTTGCGATCAATAGGGTTCTATTTGATCCTTCATGTATTAAAATAAATGTTTTATGCATTTATTATGTTTATAAAAGTAGAGTTTGACATTTGTGTGAAATGCGTGTATATGCATATATATAAATAAGAATGAATGACTGGATATGGTTTAGATTTCATGTATATATAGTATAATAATTCACTCAGTGAGGTCTGACCCCCCTCGATTATTTTTTTCAGGAGATCCTATATCGTCAGACCATAGTAGTAGAGTCTTCGTTGGCGTTCTTCTGTCCTGACTATTTTATGTAGATGTATATTTTGAACTCTGATTTGTATTCTAGAAACTGCAGTAGTAATGTCATTGTATCAGAAGAGTATTGCTTTGTTTTGATACCTTGTACTCTAAAGGTTGTATTTGAATATCGTATGAACATATTCATTTATGAAAGGATTTGGAATATCTATTTTATATAATGATTTTGATGAAAATTTTTAATTCAATTGTATTTATTTATTTATTACATGTTTTATTTTTTCTAAGGCTTGCTATGGGTTCCGGATTCGAAAGAATTCTTATTCCCTAGCTCCAGTCATGGCATTTGGTTTGGGTCGTAACATGGAATGAGGGAGGATCAACCCGTTGCTGAAGCACATCAATTATACCATTGTATTCAGCCCCTAATTTGCGAAAAATGATTGCATTAAATTCAGAAGTTGAGATAGATTGCCCGATAAGAGACAAGGAATCCGATATAGCCTGAGCCTAATACAAATATTCCAAAACAGATTTAGATTCTTTGGACAAATTATGGAGTTCAATGTGCAATTGAGTTCACTGAGCATTATTGATAACACCATAGGCAGTAGCCAAGACACGCCACACTTCTGAAGTGGAATTAAGACCAATTAATTGAGGATAAATCTCCTCAATGATGGAAGAGCGTAACCATGAAAATAACAACTGATCTTTAGCATACCAGGCTGTATATGCAGGATTAAGAGAGGACTGATTGGTTTTTGGATTAATGATTTCAAAAGGTGGAGGTATTTTGGTCCCATTAATGATTCCATGGAGATTATAATAGTTAAGAAGAGGGGTAAATTGAAGCTTCCAGGGGATGTAGTTTTTAGAATTTAACTTAATTGAGAAGGTTTGTTGAACTTGAGTGGGAACAGAGGAAGAAAAAAGAGTAGTGGCGGAAGAGGTCATGAATGATGAAAAAGAAGAAGAAAGGGATGACAAGGAAGATGAATTTGAAGACATGGGCTTAGCTCTGATACTAACTCAACAATAGGTGTTGGCGAGAATTAATGTATATTTACTTGATGATGATGACTTGTGGTACAAGAGTATATATATGTAAATTACAAAATAGAGTTTGAAACAAATACAAATAACAAAGACAAATCTGATATAACAACTAACAACTCTATTCTTATCTCGAACAATCATAATTTTATATAATATTCATGAATATGTAGACAAATATTAATGAACATGAAGTGTAAATATGATTAACCTATACTAATTAAGCAATGAACCTGCATTATTTTTAACATGTTATATATGTTCGTTTGTTTGTGTTAGTTATAACTTCAAGTTCATTAGTCTATGCTTATAAAATCATTAGTTGTAATGTAGAGGTTCATTTATTATTAATTGGAGTTTCATCACAATTTTAATATGTTATTTGTCAAATTCATTTGTTTAGTTTTTCTATTTAATGAATATATATGTTTTATTTTATAAACTTACATTATTTAAGTAATGAACTTACAATATTTAACTAAAATAAAAATACAAGTAAAACTCTATTTATTATAATTAAAAAATAAAAAATTAAATATTTTTTTAATGAATAAAATTTTTAATTTGACTAAAATCATGAATAAAAAGTTAAATTAAACCACTGTAATTAATAAAATAAAAAGAAAAGGAAAATATGAATAAAAATGCAGGTGAAAGTTAGTGAACATACATATGAAGATCCATGAATATGCATATAAAGATCATTGAATCTGCAAGTGAACACTAATGAACTTGTAGGTGAAGGAACATGAACCTGCATGTGAAGGTTAATGAATCCAACTTATGGATAGGTTACTGTCTTCTTCTTCTTGATTACAACATAGTAGAGTCCCGTTGAAGGAAGGAAATTATAGTTTATGATAAGGTATTATATCAGAATTACCAGCTTTCCATGTCTTCTACTATCAGGTATATTTATATTATATGCATACAGTCTCTGTTTAGGTTACATTCAAGTGTTAATTATCTTAATTCAAATTTTATATAACTGCAACTAAAATTTAGTTAAAATAATAGTTAAATAAATATTAGGATGTAATATTTTATAATATAAAATATCACTATTTATTTTATTAAAACACATAAAACATTACAATGACATAAAATAAACATTACAAATGATTCAGTTTTCTTAATTACTTCTATATTGCTCCCACAAATGTTCTATTAATGCATTGTGAAGTGCAATATGAGTTTCTTTGTCCATGATTTGTTTATGTTGAGCAAGAAATTATTGAAATAAGATGTTTCCATTCTCGACTATTTCAGTTGTTGGTGCTGGTGATTCTGAGGCATCTTCAATCGTGGCATTAAGATCACATTCATCTTCAATTTTCATGTTCTGCATGATGCTGCATGTAGTCATTATATCATGTAGCACATTTTTTCTTTTAAAAAAAGAAAATGTTAGACCAGTAACAATTGCAAAACGTGATTGTAAAACTTGAAAAGCATGCTCAATATCTTTCCTACATGTCTCTTGTTTCATTGTAAAATATTGTTTCTTTGGACCTCGCGGATCATTAATTGTTTGCACAATAATGAACCATTTTGGATATATACTATCGGCTAAATAATAACCCGTATTATATTATTTTCCTTGAATGAAATAATGGGTGAGAGGAGTTATACTTTGAGTAAGATTGGACAACAAATCATGTGACTTCAACATATTAATGTCATTATTGGTACCCGACATGCCAAAATAGGCATGTCATATCCAAAGATCATAATCAACTATAGCTTCCAGAATAATAGTTGGTGATCCACTATGTTCTGCATATTGTCCAATTCATGTTGTTGGATAATTTTTTCACTTCCAATACATACAATCTAAACTCCCTAGCATTCTAAGAAATCCACATTGTTGACCAATATGAAGTAGTCTAGCAACATCATTAGTGGTAGGTGCTTTGAGATACCATTCAGAAAAAATTTCTACTATAGCACAACAAAATCTCATCAAACTTTCAATTGCCATTGATTCCCCAATTTTTACATATTCATCTGTAGCATTTGTTGGTAGACCATATGCCAACATCTGGAACACAATTGTTAATTTTTGTATAGATGATAATCCAAGTATTTCGAACCCATCACACCATTGTTAGAAAAAATTATCATGCCCTTTGAATGCATCAACAATATAAAGGAATAAATTTTGAGACATATGATATCGGTGATGAAAAAAATCATCATTGTAGCGTGGATTGTTTGCAAAATAATCATTGAATAAATTTTGATCTACAACTTCACGATCATGATTGATCACTATATGGTCTGAAACTTACCCACCATGGATAACCTGGTTATTTTTGTTGATTGAGATAATAAGCAATTGACATCTTATTATTATTAATGACTTGCTAAATAATAGGGTTTGAGGCTTCCCACTTCTCCATCAAAACGGTTGGTCTCTTCATCATTTGATGATGAAGATTGAAAATTGGATGGATCTAGATTATTAAAATTTGTTGATAAATTAATTTTGTATGGCTAATTCACAAAGAGAAAGATAATTTTTTTTTAAAGAAGATAGTATGATTTTTTTCCATAAAAAAAGGGTGCTGTTTATATATAAAAATTTATGTTAAGATGATATAAAGTTTACATTTTAATCCAACAGTTAAAATTTGGATGACATCTATCTTATGGGTGAGATGAGGATAAGAAAAAGAATTTATTTTAATGGTTGAGATTATGATGAAATCCATTGTACAGTTTATATAATAATGAAATCCATCAAATGGTTATTATATGGATGAAGTCCATCCTATGGTTCATATAAGGATCAGATAACAAAATATAATCCAACGGTGGAGATAAGGATAACAAAATATAATCCGACGGTGGAGATGAGGATGAAATCTATCTAATGGTTGAGATAATGAAGAAATCCATCCAACGGTTAATATTAGTATAAAATTCATCCTACGGTTGAGATAAAGATAAGTTAAAAAAATTAATCTGACGGTGGAGATGAGGACGAAATCCATCCTATGGTTAATATAATGATAAGTTAAAAAAAAAAAAGTTAATTTGATGGTGGATATGAGGATAAAATCCATCCTATGGTTAAAAAAGGTGAGAAATCCATCCAACAGTGGAGATGAGGGTGAAATCCATCCAACGGTTCATATAAAGATAAGAAAAAAAAATTAACCCAACAGTTGGGATGAAGATAAAATCCATAAAGTGGTCTATTTTATTCATCCATATTTTTTTATGTTATTATTTTAATCTCAATTTTAATATTATAAATACGAGCCATACTTCTTTGTACATACCCACTTATTCTACATTTTTATAAAACACTCACATAGTTATTCACTTGTAAAATCCTCTTAACACATTATTTAGAAACAAAAGAATGACTTTTAGAGCTTCTAGATATAGTGTTGAAGAAGACTTTCTCTTATGTCAAGTGTATATGAAAATTTTTCAAGATTTAATTATGAGTGTACATCAGTTTTATGATAATTTTTTGTCTCAAATTGAAGAAAATTATAACAATGTAAAGCGAGAGAGCTGGGACCTTTGTAATAAAAGATCTGTCAAAGTCGAATTCAAACAATTGAGAAAGCAATAAGAAAATTCAATGCATGTCAGATAAGTTGAAAATTCAAATCCTAGTGGTGCCTTTAAAATAGATATTGTGAGTATTTATTCATTTTTTGTATATTATTATTATTATTATAAGGCCACATGTAAAAAAAATTAGTTGCCATAGTTTTGTGGAACTTGTATATCAACTTTGGCCAAAGTTTAATTTTTAATTGATTTTTAAAAATGTAGGGATTGAGTAGTTAGTTTGGCTAAATATCAGGGGTGGTCGTTTCATTTGTTTACATACACATACTTGTATTGAGGAGTGACTCACCAAAAAGAGATGAATATTTTAAAATAACTTAATATTATTATTATTAATAATTCAAAAAGATGAAATAATAATAATAATAATAATAATAATAATAATAATAAAATGTAAATATTAAAATTTATATTAAAAAATCTAAAAAATATATTAAAAAATCATTGAAATTGGAATTTGAGCTAAGACCCTCTAGCTATTAAAGGATTAAGGGGCTATAAAACTATTCAACGCCTTTTTCTGCTTTTCGTTTTTAAAGGGATAATAACATTTTTAATCCTATAACTTATATCGTTTTTTCAATGAAGTTTTATGAGTAATTTTTTTTTTTTACAATCAAGTTCTGTAAATTTTAAAAAGTTTTCTTATAAGTTTTATCCGTTAGTCAACTCAATTTTTCGTCAGTCAACCCTTAAAATTAACTTTTCTTTTACATTTTAATACTAAAACTTGAAAATTTTTTATATTTTTATTTATAATTTATTTTTTTATTTAATTTTCATAATAACTGTATTTACTTAGTAAAAATAATATCAAAAAATTAAAATTATTTCTTTCTTAAATTATTAGTTGCATTAACAGTGACAAATAAAATTAATTAAGTATTATTTTAATTATTTAAAATAAATAATTGTAATAAATATATCATATACGAATAATATTTCTTATATTTACATAAATTCAATTAGTTTTGTTAACATTATAATTTGTGTTAAATTTTAAATATCTGTTGAATTCAATTATATTTGAATTAGATATTTTCAAAAAATATATATTGCTCCACATCAAGCTATTTAATAAAAATTATGTTTAGTTATTTAATTCCTCAAATATTTATCATAAAACAATCTATATTAAGGAAGTATTTAAAAAAAAAACATTGTCTATTTTAAATTCAATTAAGTTTAAAAATTATTTAAAATATAACACTAATTATAACATTGTCAAAGTTAATTGAATTTTATCCATATAAAAAAATTATTCATTTATGATATATTAATTAAAATATATAATTAATTTTATTTAATGTTGCTATTGAACTAGTAATTTAAGAAAAATATTTTTATTTTTATTTTTTGATATTATTTTAGTGAGTTACATAGTTGTTATGCAAGTTAAATAATAAAAGAAATCATAAATAAACAATATTTATTGAAAATATAAAAATAATATATTTTTTAAATGTTTTAGGACTGCAATGTAAAAGAAAAGTTTAATTTTAAAGGTTAACTAATAAAAAATTGAGTTGACTAACGGATAAAACTAACAGGAAAACTTTTTAAAACTTATTGAATTTAATTATAAAAAAAATTACTTATATGACTTTATTGAAAAAATGCTATAAATTATAGGATTAAAAATGTTGTTATCCTTTTTTTAATATTATGTCTTTCACTTTTTGTTAAGAGTTTGTTTTTAATCAATACGAATGAAGTGGCAGACTTTCTATGCATTTTTTTTTGTCTACTTGTTATTGTATCAGTTTGATTGATGGACTAATTTTTCTTTTATGTTTTATTTTTTATTTCATCATAAAATTGGATTTTTTTTGAAAAACACCCAAATTGGTAAAATGTTTAACTTTTTGCCACAAATTGGCAAAAGCCCCAAAAATAAAATCTCTGCAACCCACAAATAATAGAAGAAATTAAACTGCAGCTAGCCGTGTCTCACACTTATGCCAAAAAATCAGAGTTGAATTTTGACCAAAACGACATTCCAATTCTGGATTTGTGATTCAGGGCCTCTGCAAGACTTTCTAGTTCTACCCTTGTAGTCAGTTCAACCCACTTTCGTTAACCTATTATGAGCAATTTTTTAAAGTCAGATTTTGGAGAATTTGATGAAGGTAGAATTGAAACATATTTCCAATCCCATAACTTTGTATTTTGAGCAGAAAAAAAGGAGCATATCAACAATTGTTACCTTACAAAAAATTTGTAGCAATGCCCATCTTTCTTCTTCTGCTTTTAAATTCCATTATTTGTAGTGCAACAGCTCAACAAAGAGTTTCCAGCATTAAGCCAGGTTCTACATTCACCCCGAGTGGCACTTCATATTGGTCTTCAGGTTCCGGATAGTTCGCCTTCGGCTTTTGTCCAGTGGAGAATGGCTTTGCCATATGCATTTGGATGCCAAGAATCCAGCAGAAAACAGTCATATGGACTGCAAATCGTGATGACCCGCCACTTCCAAGAGATGTGAACTTGATGTTAAGCACTGATGGTAGGCTCATCTTGCAAAATCAAGGAAGGGAGATACCTATTTCAAATGCTAATGCATCATCGCCTCCATGCTTGATTCGGGTAACTTTATACTCTATGATTCTGGGTTAAAGATCATATGGCAGACTTTTGATGCACCAACAGCCACTATTATATCAGGCCAGCAGCTTTTGACAGGGAAGAAACTGGTGTCTAGCATCTCCAACTCCAACACAAATCGATCAAGCGGAAGATTTCAACTCATTATGGAACCAGACTGAAATTTGGTGTTGTATCCTATGCAGTTCCCAATAACACCAGATGTTGCTTACTGGCATACACACACTGCGAGTAACCAAGTGAGTCTGAATCTCAATATTAGTGGCCAGTTATACCTGCAAAATTCTACTGGCTTTATTATAACAACTCTGAATGAAAATACGCCCAATATCTGGAAACTCCATCTATCGTGCAACAATAGATGCAGATGGAATATTCAGGTTATATTCTCATAATCTGGAAAAGCATGGTAATTGGTCAATTGAGTGGGTGTCACCTAAAAGCAAATGTGATCCATTTGGTTTGTGCGGTTTAAATTCATTTTGTACTCTGGTGAATCAGGATCAGGACACTGCATGTGTCTGTCCTGGTTTTGATTTTATCGATCAGACGCAGCACAATTTGGGATGAAGAAACTTATCTTTAGTTGATTGCGTGAGTTTCACCAAGGATAAGGTTTCTATGTATGTACTGCCGGCTATATCATGGGAAGACAACCCATATTCTTTTCTCCCATCCAACTCAAGCAATGCATGCGGCGAGGAGTGTTTAAAAGACTGCAAATGTGAAACTGCAATCTACAGAAACCGAGAGTACAGAAAACAGAGGCTTCCTCTGAGACTGGGGAGGACTCGACAGATGAAGAAGGTGTGACGACTTTGGTTAAGGTAGTCAGTGGAGATTCAACGAAAACAATGGGAGGCATAGAAACAAAAATTGTGCAACGAAAGCATGTTCGTATAATAGGCAGTCTGTTTTTTAACTTTTTCATTGTTTTTGCTGGCAATTTTTGGCGTTCTGTTCCACAGATATTGCATTTGGAATTATAAAAATATTTCAACCGATCCTGATGATGAGCTGATCGAAGATGTGGTTCTGCGATCATTTACATATGATGAGCTCAAGAAAGCAACAAAAAATTTCAAGGATGAAATAGGAAAAGAGGCATTTGGAACAGTGTTCAAAGGGGTCATTTCAAATGGAGACAGAGTAGTGGTTATCAAGAGGCTGGCGATGGTGGCTTCTGAAGGTGAACGAGAATTTCAGAACGAGATAAAAATAATAGGCAGAACACATCACAGGAACCTCGTTAGATTGTTTGGTTACTGCTACGATGGAACTAATAAGCTTCTGGTGTACGAGTACATGAACGGTTCACTTGCAGACTTTCTTTTCAGAGCTGAACAAAAGCCAGCTTGGAAGGAAAGAATCGAAATTGCTCTGAACATAGCTCGAGGAATTTTCTATTTACATGAAGAGTGTGCTAACCAGATCATCCACTGCGGCATCAAACCTGAAAACATACTGATGGATGAGAAAGGTGGTGTAAAAATTGCAGATTTTGGTTTATCCAAGCTGTTGATGCCCAACCAATCCAAGACATACACAGGAATCAGAGGAGCAAGAGGATATGTTGCACCTGAATAGCACACAAAACTTACCCATAACTGTGAAAGCAGATGTATTCAGCTTCAGAATCATGTTGCTAGAGATTATATGTTGTCGAAGGAACTTGGACATGGGTGTTCCAGATGATGAAATAGTTCTTGCAAACTGGGTCTATGATTGCTTTGAGGCTAAGGAGATACGGAAGCTAATCCGGGACGAAGAAGTTGAGGAGAGTAAGCTTGAGAGGATGGTTAAGGTGGGACTTTGGTGCATCCAAGATAAGCCATCGTTGCGGCCATCAATGAAGAAGGTGGTACTGTTGGAAGGAACAATAGAGATAGCAGCCCCTCCCAATCCTCCTTCATTTTCAGCTCATCCCGCTCTTCCTGATCCTCCTTCATTTTCAAATTCTGTGAAAGCTGTAATAATGAACATTTCACCTAGGTAGCGAGCAAGCAAGACGCGGGTTATACTTTATTATAATTACCGTAAAATTATCTATTATACATTTGAAATCACTTTAAAATTGGATTAACCTAAATGCACTTCTTGCTCGAATAATTCAATGCCTTCAAAATCTGTCATTTACAGAAAACATTGGAAGCACCAATCACGATATCATTCCTTGGCCAGTTGCTGTATTTGGTACTTCTTCATGTACGGATATTCAATAGCCAATATGGACCTGATTTTCATATCTATGACAACAACTCCTGACCATGGCCATGGCCGTGGCATTGGAATGAGCATTGATAGCCACGGACCTAGAACCACTGCAATCTTCTGATAAACTTTCTTGCAAATGTATGCTAACGTATCACCGTTCGGTACATCAAACATGTATATTGCAACATGTTAGTTTTCTGTACATAAATGCTAGTGTGTGCACCAGGTTAACCATTGCATAATGTGAAATGGTATGTTGAGCTAGATGTTTATAAGCTCTTAACATGCAAAATCATTTTTGGACAACAAAAGAAATGTAAAATACTTTCTCGTTTTGCTTATAGAGCTGCTTAAATTTCTATCTGGAACAGTCACAAATAGAATATAGTAATTAAAGAAATCTCTTTTACATCAATTAAAGAACATAAATGTGTCAAGAATCTAGTATAGATAACAAAATGTCATTCACTATGGAAAAGAAAAAGATTGAACACCAAAAAGCCAGAAGGAGAACTCCTAGAACGATGACTTGCAAACAAATACATAAAACATCAGCTTAAGCTTATATCAATAGACAAAAGCAGCCAAATAAATCTGAAATATACAACCAATTTACCCAAAAAAAAAAAAAAATGGTGGAGCAACAGGTACTTACCCAAACCCCAACAAACAATGGTCCAAGGTGGAGATTTCCAATTGCAACCTGATCAGACTTGGCCAACTCCATTGGTTTGTATTGTGTTTCAATAAGACATTCATATAGCTGATGGAACAAGAATTAACAGAGTAAAATAACTAATATGTAGAATCCATCCAATTCTAACTACCGCAGCCAAGCTTGAAAAAGACCCATAATAAACTATGAAATGCACTAACCAATTATAATTTAGCATCCATCATCAAAAAGAAAGCTCTAGCTGAGTAAATAACAACATCATAGAAATTGTTAGTGAAACATTTGATTAACAAAGTGGAGGCTGCACAAAGTAATACCAGTTGTAGAAACCTTTTACCCAAATTAATTAAAAGAATTTGCAAGAGCCAAAGGATAAAAAAAAAATGGAAAGACAAGTGATAATTAATGTTAATTAAGAGGGGAAAAAAAAACCATATTTTCTCTTTTGGAATGATTATTTCTGGTTACAATTGCAACTTATTTTATGTATGCAGCAAAACATGTATGGCATACATGAAAAAAGTAAGAAATCGCATTCAATTTGCTCATTCCAAAATAGATTAGCAGCATTGGAGTAGATGCAGTTTCATTCCTCCCATCAAATTCAGATACAACATCAAACACATGCAGCTTCCAATCTAGAGTTTGCACAACAACAACATTGGCCGAGCAAACATTACCATGAACTTGTGTGAATTGCGAAAATATTTTTTTAAAGACAACGGAAAAAATTCATACTTACTGATTCTACCCACATAGCAATTCAACCAACAACTGATCCTATTTTACACTGTAAATTTTTCAACTTTGAACTAAAATTCATTCAATCAAACACTTGCAAAGCTACCTAACACAACCAACTCAAACAAACCAACCAAATTCAAAGGCAATCACTGAACATACTAAAATTCAGTCAATCAAACACTTTTAAAGCTGCCTAATACAACCCAACTCAATCAAACTAATCAAATTCAAAGTCAATCACTGAAGATTCTCCTAAAAGATTGTAACTTTATTTAAAAACCATCCACTATTACCTACAATTAACAATTTATCACCATCTCAGGATCAGTCATAACTCCCTGTTCCCTTCTTTAAACATAACACATTATGGACACATAACACCTCTTTTGTTTTGTTGGCATTTATATACAAATGGTCGTAATAAGCTTAAACCTTTTTCTTCCACTTTCTATATCTCTTGTTTTCCCTTTTCTTCATATCCATGAAAAGTAATCTACAAACCAAGTACTCACCCCTACATTTCAAAAAGAAATTACAAAGAAAACTCATCAAAGAAGCCAGAAGAAATTAACAAAGAAAACCCATGATTCTTTAGTAATTTCTTGAAGAAGCCAACGTAGAACCACAAAAGCAACATCATCATCAAAGAGAAGAGAAAGGATGAAAAATATGAATAATAAGGATCATCATGTTAGTGAATGAATAGTAGGCTTCATGAAGAAAATCATGATGATAATTATAATTACATTGAAATAAACTTTTGAGAAACTATATGTAAAGAGGAATAAGAAAAGCAAATAAACTTTTACTGTTTTACTCTTTTAGCCTAACTATCCAATGCACAACAGAAATCCAAAAAGTATAAGAACAGTTTGCAAACCTTTGCAATCCTTGTTCCCTCGTGCACGCTCAAATCAAGTTCCAGTTTCACTTAAAAAAGTACTGGTGTCTAAATCACCAGTAAGATTCAGAACATGATTTAATTGTCCTTTAGCAAAGCTAGACACTGTACTACAACTGGGAATCTCAGATTGTCATGCACCAATCCTCTCTTCTCTTTGATCCCTGTTAGTTGGAAGATACCAATCTTTGAAACATCTAGAACAGCTTTGTGAGAGCCAACTTGTGATGAGGGTTCCAGCTTTGCATCATAAAAGCCCATGCCCAAGGAAGAGCTCCCTGCCTTATCAAAGAAATTGAAAGCCCGATTCTAGCGTCTGGACTGTGTGACAGGAAAAATCTAGCCATATCTATAGACTCAAATTTCAATGCATGTGCTCCATCAAACCTCTCAAACTCTAAACATAACACCATCGAAAACCATTATAAACACGTAATAACACAAGATCGTACATCTATACTCTGCAAACTTAAGAAAATATCACTATTCTATCATTTATCTCAACTACAGCTCTCATTAGACAGAATTTGGCATAAAATCTATTAGCCAAACATAAAATAAAATTTATACCTAATCTTATATATCAATATTTATTCCTAAAATTTTATGCATAACATCATAAAACCTCACATAAATTTTGATATTAATTATTATACTATTAATAGAAATTTATTATACTATTTATTTATGCTAAAAAATTTTATTATACTATTTTTCAATCTATAGAAAACCTTTATGTAAATTTTATTATTTATATATATCCTATAATTTAAAAATTTCACTAATAAAATATATTAAAATATAAATAAATAATTTATTAATAAGTAGTTTGTGCAACACATTGATATACAACTAGTTACATCTTAAATTGGGATATAATAAAGTTCTCCTTGGGGGGAAATCAATTTATTTAAGTAAATATTTTTATCTCAGTTATTTTATTCATAATTCTAAAATAACCTTTTTTATATTTTTATTTCTTTTTTTTAGTTAGTCATATATGTATGTTCTATTTTTTTTAATTTTTAGGTTTTTTTTCTTTTCTTATTTGTTGTTCTTGCTTCTCCCATTTGATGTGGTTAGTTTGTTCTCATTTGTTGTAGTATGCTTATGTAAATAAAGAAATATTTTATAGGAGCATACAAGTAAATTAATAAAATATGTGTACACTTTAAAACATTAAAATATAATACAAATATGTGGGAAGATATAATATATAAATGTAATATATTGGTTTAATCTTTTTTTTACAATTATTTTTTCGTTCTCCTTCTTTTTATCTAAATACAATTATAATATTTCTCTTTACTCTACCTTTTCATTTATTTTTTATCATCTAATTATAATTGGACCTATTTCTAAAAAAAAAAAAGTTGTATCTAAAATTTTCTTTCCCTCCCTTTCCCTTTTGCCATGCATGGTGTGAAGAAAAGGAGCGAAGACAATAGGGAGATTCAGACGGTGAAATTTACCACTAAAGGTGTTGGCTTGTTAGGTATGCCTTGTGTTAGCTTGTTAGGTATGCCACATGGCAGAATTATAGGATATTATATCGTGGTGCTCAACTTTATTATATAGACTAGGCAAATGCATACCCGCATATTGCTCGGTTGAGTTTAGATTGTTTCAATGAATTGAAATCCTTCATTGTTATTTGTCATTGTTGAAATAAAGTTACATTTGTAAAATGAACATTACCTTTATTTTCGCGGCTTGATCAAACGTCTGAACAAACTTTTGGCACTCTTAAAAGTTGTGAGACCATGCATTTTGCTTTTAACATTGTTGGCCTTCTCTCTCAATTGCTTCTTGCCTTTCCAACATCCTTAAATCTATATAACTCTCAAAACTGAAAGTTCAACAGGTATTACGGGTAGAGTTTGGGTTTGTTCACTTTTTAACTGTTTTCAGAATTCATTTTCAATTTTTAGAATTCTTTATGCTGACTGAATACTGATACCTTGATAGCTTAATAGCATGGCTAGTCCCATAATCTTCCCATTCCCACCCACCAATGCTCTAAATCATGAGTGAAGCAAAGATGACAAATGCAATCTCATCAAGTTATGTCACTGATATATGTATATATATATATATATATATATATATATAATATATATATATAATTTCACCTGTTCAAGGAAGATGCCAACAATTTCCAAACCTTTTGTTGAACTTCATCAATATGTTCGCATCTCCATGAAACTTTGGTTTTGGGGATATGATATTTCGAATAGTTATATCTATATCCACATTGTGGATTCACTCTACATTTGCTCAAGACACCAACTTTAATATTTGTTTATTTCAGATTGTGATTTCAAAGTTTGTTTATTGGCATCATTTCATAGCACACAGTCATCTAAAACGCACATAAAATCGGTCATAATTGATACAAAATATTATGCAACACCTGACTCAGACATGACCAAGCTAAGACATATCCCTGGAAAACCCAGATCATAGATGCAGATATGAAAACCTGACCAGAATTTGTAAATGAAAATTTTGATGTATAGAGTTCAAACTGATAAAAATCTTTATCTTGAGCAAGCTGCGAGACATATCGAAACGCTCCTCCAGGAGCAATTGAATTCTTAAATACAGTCAAATTTCAAATTTTGATATGGTCCAAAATTGAATTGTCAAATATACAAATCTAATTTTCCATTTTATTTGTGAATTATAAACTAATAATGGAATCCAGGGTCTTATTAAAACTACATGATTAAGCAAGCAATAAAGCGATGAATCTAAGTAAAGCATCAACAGCATTTTGAGCAGCTAAAGAAGCAAAGACATCAGCTTCATTTGAAACAGCAGAACCTCCACCTGCTAAATCAGACAAAGCCCTGATGGCAATGAAAGGCGTCTTCTGCTGTTGATAGATTGTAATGACCTAAATTGTAAATTATTAAAATATATTTCAAGATATGCAGTGTTAATAATATTTTAAATTTTATTTATATATTATCATTATTATTAAATATTATTCATATATGTTATTTTAAATATTTTATTTATGTAAAATATATTTTTAGAAGTTTATTATTTAAATATTAGGATTAATATTATTGTGTTAATTTTTAATATTATTATTTTAAGAACATTATTATTATTTTTGTTGTTTGATATTATTATGAATATTATATTTTACTATTAAATTATTTTATTAATATTATTAATATGATTATCAATTGTTAATTTTATATTAAGTATTTTTATTAGTATATATATATATAAACAGAAACAACTTACCTTCTCTCCTTCCTCGCTCTGTCCCATTTTTTTCTTGTTGGTGTGCCTTTCTTCTCTTTGCCAGATGCCACCCAACCACCTACCGTCTTTCATCCTTCCTCCGCCATCACCTCCTCATCCCTTCTTCTTCATCTTCTTCCTCTCGACGTCGGAAACTAGCAAGGAGCAACAGCGGCAGCAACTGCACCTTCGGTCATTTGAGACGCTACCGTCAGTGAGGGCTCGAGTTGTTTGGCTCGGTCGACTCCCTGAGTTGTGAGGAAGATGATCCCAAACTCCATTCAAGCTCTAACTTAATTATTTGTGAGTTTTGCTTAGTTTTTGGTTTATGGCTTTTAGGGTTTCTAATTTTTTTTAATTTAAATTTAGTTGTTTTGTGAAATCTTGCTTCACAAATATTGATTCTAGTAACTCAATCTTCCTAGAAATATTTTTTGTTTGAATTTTTGGAATTTATTTGAATTTTGGTTAATTTTTTATTATTTTATTTTTAATTATTGAATTTTTGTTAATTAATTATTTTAATTATGAATTTCATTAATTTAGTGCTAGTATATTATATTATTAATTTTAGTGTTGAGAAAATAATTTTTCAGAATATTATATAATTTTTAATAATATTTTTGTATTATGTATAAATTGGAATTTTGGGTTAAAGTTATATTTTTGTTGAAAATATTGTTTAATTATACGTTTTAAATAATGTTAGAATAATATATTTTGATAAAATAACTTTTGTGATTTTACATAAATTTTTGAGAAAATTATTAGTATTATGTAAATTTTGATTATATAGGTTAATTGTGGGTTTTTGTGGAAATTATAGTTAAATAATATATATTATATGATTTTATGATTTTATAGGGTATTAAAATCATTTTTATAAATTATTTACTATTTTTAACTAATTAATACTAATTTTTGAAAATTATTTTCAAATAATATATTATTTACTATTTTGGTGATTAAATGGATTTTTAATTACTTTTATTATATAATTAAGTTATTTGAGTATATGAAGGTGAATTTTTATTATTTTATGCTAAATAATTGAGAAATTGGATTTTTGATAATATTATATTATTATTTGAGATTTTTATTTAATTGTGGAGAAATAATTATATTTAGTGTTTAATGTTTACATATATTATATTTTGGTGTTTTATTTATATTTGTGAATTTTAATGATTTTTAAAATATTATTATATTATTTGATTTTTTGATGAATTGTGAATCTCAGTTAGGAAATTGTGCAGTTCGGGGTTCCAACCGAAGGTGTTGAGTGTTCTATGTTAGAAATGCGTTTTTCCTATAGGATCGACTCTACTTTTTAGTAGAGAAATGTCCATTTTATAGAGAAATTTTTGCCGAATTTTTGATAGAATTCTTGTAAAATGTGATATCAGGTCAATCTTGAGTTATCGTATTTTGTTTGAATTTTATATTCCTAGATTGAGTCTCTTTAGAAGTATAAATTAGATTTATTTTGATTGTTGTTATTCTTTTATTTTCTAGTTGCGTCAGAACGAGGCCTATCAGATTGGGTCCGTCGAGCCAGTCTCGAAGAACACAAATTTGTGATATATATATTGCCCTTAGGATACATGATTTAGAATATTCATGTTTTAATATGTATTTATTCATGAATTATTTTATTAAATGTTTAGTATATGTTAGGTAAATTTTTAGTATATTTTTGATATATTTTAAAATAAATACATGTTATATTTTCGATATATATTTAGCATGATTTTAGTATATTACTAATTTTTATTTGGCATATTCTTATGATTGATTTCAGATTTATTTAGCTTATATATATTTGAAATATATCTAGTTTATTTTAGATATATTTCTGGTATATATATGGTTTATTTTGTTATTATTTTGTTATTATGCATTATTTATCGCATATAAATGTTTAATTTTAATTGAAGGATATCAATAGAACGTGCTAGTTAGTGGGTAATACTATGACTGTGTATGTATTAGTGCGATAGATTTAGGGTTGAGTTGAGAATCACTTGAGGTAATATATGATTGATTAATTGATTGAGATTGATATGATTGAATAGTATGGTTGCTGAAGCTCGGTTGACCTAGTGTCTCGGGGCTAATCACACTGACAGTCAGACTGCTGAAGATCGATTGACTTAATTTCTCGAGGTCAGTCTACTGTCCAAAATGAAATAAGTGAATTAATTTGGAATTAAGTGAGCCTTTATGGCTTGAGAGATATTTTTGATTGAGGTAGCAATTTAAATAGACTTCTATTTGATCTTTCATAAACAAATATTTTCAGCATTTATCATTTAAAGTGATTTCAGCATTTTGTGAAATGCTTGTATATATATTTATTATATATACTAATGATTGATTGTATATGATATTAGGAGGTGAATATATATAAAATATAATAATTCACTCAATGAGGTCTGACTCCCCTTAGTTGTTATTTTTACATGAGATTCTTCTTCCTCAAATCTCAATAGTAGACTTATCCATCGGACTTCTTCAGTCTCAGTTTGTTTATGTAAATTACTTACTTGATTTTATTGTACTCTAGAAAATTGCAATAGTAATCGTACTTTGTATTTGTAGAATGTTGATTGTTATTTCAGAGATCTTTCTCTAAATATTGTATGAAATATTTTATTTTATAATATGACAGAAGCTTTTTATTATTATATTGATTTAAGATTTTAATTATGGTGCATATTTTATTTATTTATTACATACTCTTATTCTTTTAAGATTTGCTACGGATTCCAAATTCGAAAGAATTCTCATTCCCTAATACCAGTCATGACTTCCGATTTGGATCGTGACACAAATCAAGGCAACTGCTGCACTCTGCATGTCAATTGGAGTTGCATTGAATTTAGAATTCAGGAATTCGCGATAAGCACTGTTGTCGACGAAAACATTAGCACTAACCCCTTTTTTCACTCTCAACACTGCAGGTGTTCTTGGCAAGCAAGTTGAATTCACACATCCTTGTAACTTCAGTCCTTACATTGCGAAGACAGAAATTTTTTCTTAAAGAGTTAATGAGCTTGGTAGAAAAATAAAGCGGTGTGAAGAAAGGTAGGAGATAAAGAACCTGAACTTTCTTTGCAACTGAAGTAATGTTTATCAACAGGAAACCGGAAGGCATGCTCTCTAACTTGAGGAGTTCCATTCACAGGAAAGATCTCTTCAAGTTGGTACCAAACTCTGGTTAAAAGGTTTTCTACCGATTTTTTGCTATTTTTGGCATCAGTCTTGTTGTTGTAATCACAAAATTCAAGAAAGCCTATTTTCCTGGTGTAGTCTCCATTAGATTCTAAAGAGAGTTGATCATCAAGACCGTCTCCGTACCTCTGTTCATTGGTCGCAAAAAAAAAAAAAAAAGAGGGTGTCAGAAGCTAATTACAATTAAGAAAAGGAGAGTTACTTATTCTTTCTACAGTAGAAATTTTTTGTGTTTTACCTGCCAATTCCATAGACCAGTGTGAGCCCAGTACTGAGGGTTAGTCATATCGCCAATTTGAAGTGAAGGATTTGCATTTCCTGCAATTCCATAGTGCCCAACACCATTCACCTTAAACAGAGTTAGCAGTGATTGTGTGGTTACACCTGCATTTAGCTATTTGACTCTCTCTCTCTCTCTCTTTGCGAAACAGTTTAGCCACATTCACCAAAGCAATAGAAAAGTAAAATTTGTTCAAATCCATATTAAACTCATAAGTTAACACCCCAACAGCACTGAAACTCATATATGTCCTAACTTATGAACCTAAACTGATTAGTCTATTGCTAGCAATTAAAAAAGAGACAAAAGTACACTAATGCAAAACTTGTATTAAAACTGCCTACACCGACCAATCTTGCACAATCATCCTACATGAACTCAGGCATAAATTTATACAAATTATGTGCAAACTGTAGGGTTTTTAGAAACATGTGTTAAGAATGCCTAACAGAAACTTATAGCACAAAAACATTCAGCAGGGTTAAAAAAAAGGACAGATAAGAGAACATAGCATACCTTAGCGTGGCCCAATTCAAAAAGGTTAGTTCCAAAATTGCTGGCATTGCCTCCAAAGAGATTGATAAAAGCTCCAATGATCTACTCCCCTTTAGATTAGAGGTTGTGAAGCTCAAGAGCAGAGCTCATAGCCTGCATACAACAATTGTATCCAAACAACAATATATGGGGCTTGGTGATTAACGACTCACAATCACATATGCATTCAAATAAACACCGAGTTTTGGCAAATAACAATCCCCAAATAGAAGTTGAATATAATTTCTATGTTTTACCTGTAAAAAATGATTGATTATATAAAAACTGAGTTGTGATTATGCACAGCTGATGGAATGGGATTCTACCCAACTGCTGTCAAATTTCAAAGATGGAATTTTAAAGAGGGCATTTAGAAACTCAAGAATGACCTCCTATGGAATAATGTTCAAGTTTCAAATTGCTACCTTTCACTCTTCTTTCATTAGCAGTGTAATCATGCATCATAAGAGCACAACACCTCCTATGTCTGCAATCGTTAATGCAGGTGCATTAAAGACCATCAATCCATCTCTTAGAAGAATTTTCCATTAACCAAAAAAAAAAAAAAAAAAAAAAAAAGAAGGTCTTCCAAAATACACCCCTTCTCTTATTATGCCAAGAAATAACAAAAATAAGAGAAAACAACAATCTTCCCCTCCAACATCTACCAATCAAGAATCAAGATATCATAATTCAACACTCCGCCTAAATTGCTTCTTGAGCCCCCAAAATTCTAAATCCAAAACAAAAAATTTGGGCTTCATTCTTCACTGAAAGAATTGAATATAAGATCATTATATCTCTTTTGAGTAATAAACAAAACCAAAAAACAGAGAAGAATTGCCAAAGGAAATGGAAAGTGTCTATTCGGCGAGAAAGAAAATAGGTTGTCTTTAAAGTTAAATTTGTAATCGTTCCGGTAAAAATTGCAAGTGAATAACGTAGCAATCTATAGTACTCTTTATTCTGAGTACAAATATTTAACAAAAGAATCGATGCAAAGAAATTGAAAAATGTTGTATAATTTTGAAAAACCAATAAAACTTACCAAAAATAGGTCTTCACTGATGCTTATTTCTGCTTTTAATAGTACATTCAGCAGCATAGAGATAACTGAGTGAAGATTGCTTATTATGTCTTGACATGCACCGTACCATTATGCCATCTTCATCTTTGTATCATAAGTGCAATAAATTCTTAGGCAAATTCAGTAACACATACTCTGGATGGGTTCGCAACAAATATGCGAGAAAGAAGATGTGTGAAATCTTGAGATATGTGGACATAGTCGGGGATCTTGTATTGAACAACCATTATTCTCTGCAGAACAATAAGGAAATTATAGACACTCAAAAAGAGGAAAATATTGTGAATAGAAGAGAGGTAAAAAGAGAATACAATACATTGATTGTTTTCCTAAAATCCTTAGGGTCCTCTTGATCTTCAAACGGGTATGCTCCCACCAGCATAACATATAGAGTCACTCCACAGGACCATACATCCGCCATCTAAATAATCAGAGTAAAGCATGTAAATGGAAAAAAAAAAAAAACACAAGCCTGACAATTTTCTATCCAAAACACTTCTAACTTTACAGATTATAAATTCAATCTTCCAAGAGGAAAGAAAAAAGGTTAACAGCTAACCTTTCCTCACATGAAAACAGGTATAATAGCAACTAAAGCCAAAAACCAATCAGAGGATCCCAAAGTCTTAATAGATCATAACATGACTAATGTACTTTGAATTTCTAGGATATATAAGTTCAATTGACATAATGAATGTGAAATTTTGATAGACAAATTCTATTTAACAGAGATGTTTAGCTGTAAAATTTTCTACACAAGTGACAAAGAATGGCCACCAATTCTGGAAATCCAAATAGCTGAACAGGTACCTGAGCATGCAAATTGTTCCTTTCCTGGGATGGAGCCAGCTTTTTAAGTAGGGAGGGGCCAACTAATTTATAAAACTAATAACAAATATTGCCATTAAATTCATAACATCAAGTTAAACTAACACAATAACAATATAAAATATATTAAAATTTAGATCTTTGTTCTTTCAAATCATGAAAATCATCTACAAGTGAATCTAAACTAAACTTTTTGACAATTTGTTTTTCAATATACACTAACATACAGTCCGAAAGAAATTCATCTTCCATATTGTTACGAAGCAGTGTCTTGACAATATTCATTGCTGAAAATGATCACTCTATTGTATATGTAGTAACTAGAAGTGTGAAAATAAGAGTTACCACCCTATACACAAGTGGATAGATTTCTGATTTTCTAGTTTTCACTATCCATTGGCACAAATCAATAATAGTTGACAGCATTTTAAATTCAGGAAGTTGTCTTACATGTTCAAATTGCTCAAATTGCACCTTCAATTGTAACATTTCATGCTCTGCAAAGTCTAGTGGGTAAAAATTTTGTACCAACTTGCGAATACCATCAATTCTGAATGACAATTGCATCTCACTTAGATCCAAAGCTGAACTAAGAATAATTAACTCCACCGTATTGTTATTGAACTTATTGTTTAATTCTTGTAATTGTGTATCTATCACAGCTAAAAATTTCAACTTTATAATGATGCTCTATTGTAATATCACTATCTTGATGGTGAGCCTTTCCTCTTCTTACAATATAATGAGCACTCAAATTAGGCACATGTATATTGACTGCTTCACAAAAAGATTTTACCATTGCAAGAAGTCATCCCATCCATCATCTCTCAATTTTTGAATCAATGCCTTAGTAGATGAAACAAGATGCATTGCATTCAAAATATCCTGAGATTTAAGTTGCATGACAAAGCAAGTTAGAAATCCTTAAAAAATTTTCCATGAGATGCAAAATAAAAACAAATTCAAAAGAAGTCATTGTCTTATATGCTGCATCCGCTTCTCCACGATGAGCAGGTATAGCCCCATCCTCAATAATGTTTAGTAAAATTTCACATGTTACACTAAACATCTTGATTAAGCTAGAAATAGATTTTAAACGAGAACTCTAACGAGTATCACCTGCCCTTTCTAAAGAACCAATTTGGTTAAGTCCTTTCCACTATCGATTGCCTCATTTGCAAGTAAATGAGCAATATTGTCTACATGGGCTGCTTTCAATTGTCCATTACACTTACATGAGGCACTAACAATATTGATGATGTTGTGTAGCTTGGTGAAAAAGTGATGAATAGGGATAGCTTCCTTTGATGCCATAACTAATGCCAATTGTAAATTATGTGCAAAACAATGAACATAGTAAGCATAAGGGCGTTCAGTTGAAATTAATGCTTGCAAACCGTTCCACTCTCCTCGAATATTATCAAAATCAAGATTATGTCTAGATAGGACTTAAAAGATTGCTTCTTTTAATGTTAATACAATAGTATCCTTAAAATGAACAAGCCCAAAAAACTATTGTTGCACATAACCATTTTTGTCAACAAATATCAAGATAATTGACATTTGTTTCTTCTTAGACTGATCTTTAGCTTCATAAACCATTATGCAAAATTTTGCATCATCAATTTCCTCACAAATAACATTCTTGATTTTAGATGCTATAACTTGCAAAATTTCTTTTTGCACTTATGATGATGTGTATATTGCATTTTTTAAAGCTTATTTATAACTTCAACTACTATATCATTGTAAGATCCTACAAAGCTTAAAAGTTTCAAAAATTTCCATGATTGATTGATGTATTAGACTCATCATCACCTCTAAAAACACATCCTTGAATTGCAAGCCACCTAGTTGCATCAATTGAAGCGTTTAGTCAAAGTCTATTTTCTATAATTTCTTAAGATGTAAATCGCTGAAAACTAATCAAAATATGAGATGGTTGATTCATGAAATCTACACAAGCTTTCTCTGCATTTTGATGAGGAGATATGAGATTTTTTCTAATATGTGCCAAAAAAGCACAGTTTTTGCCATCTCTTACCTTTTTTCATGTTTAAAATCCATTAACAGTGAATGCTTCTGATCCAGAAGGCCCATTTGTTTTTTTGGAATGTATAACATGGTAGACAAAATGAAGCATCCTTACTAGGAGAATATTCTAGCCACAATGGAAATAACTTAAACCATGAAGGTTGAAAACTACGAGCATGTTTTTCCCCTAAACTTTGGATATTTTGAAAGTATACATTGATATGGACCATTCTTAATATAAGCTCTTCGAATTTCATCACTTTGCTTAATAGAATACTCCCATATTTGTGGTTGTAATCCTAGATCACGCTGCAATGAATTGATATCAAACCCTTCTTTCATTTCAACTCTTTGAGACTTTGTATGTCACGACCCAAAACAGGGGCCATGACCGGCGCTAGGGAACGGGAATTCTTTCGAATCCGGAACCCATAGCAAGCCTAAAAATAAAATAAATCAAGCAATAATAACAATAATCATATAATATGCAGCGGAAATAAAAATCATAAATATAATAATATTATTCATATCAACTGGATTCGAATCAAACCTCATCTCATATATATATAATCTTTTAATACAAATCCAGTTTCAATATAATACATCTCTTTAAAATAAAATACATGAAATCCAATACTTTAATTCACAATTACTGCAGTGTCTAGATAAAATAAATAAGACTCAAGTAGATAATTTACACAAAGAAGCCGGGGTGGAAGAAATCCGGCGTATCGACCTGCTACTGAGGTCTGAAGAAGTTGACTCTCCTGAAAAATAGTCAACAGAGGGGAGTCAGACCTCACTGAGTGAATTAATATAATATATATACATACACACTAAATGATAATGCATACAGTCAACAGTATATATCTAATATATATATACAGGCAATTACACACGGATGCAATAAAAATCATTTATATATATTTTATCTGAAAATCATCTTTTATGAAGGATCATATAGAACCCTAGAATATCGCAACCTCGGAAATAGTGTTAGACAACACTCTAGCCATACAGGCTCACTTATTCCAAATATATCCTCTTATTCCATTTAGACAGTAGACTGGCCCCGAGACACTAAGTCAACTGAGCTCCAGCAGTCTGACTGCCTGTGTGATTGGCCCCGAGACACTTGGTCAACCGAGCTCCAGCAATCACACCTCCAAACCATATCTCACACATCAAATAATCATAACCAATCAATATCCACAAATAGGTTAGTAATATAGCCTAAATGCTATAAGCGCACCGGTACGTACTCGGTCCTAATGCTGCCCACTAGGTAGCACGTTCTATTGATATCCTTCATTAATAATATAAATCATTCATTCACAAAAATAAATGATGCATGAAGTTCAATAAAATATCAACATAAACCATATATATACCGGAAATATACCAAAAGTAAACCAGGAATATTTCGAGTATATATATGTCAAATGAATTCAATCAAATTATAAATTAAGTTGGAAATATATTTAAAAACATTTTAAATATATTTTATTTACAAAACATGCATATAATTTAATAAATACCAAAAATAAACCAAAAATATACTTAAATACAAATCACATTATTTATGCATTTTAATCAAAATAAAATATACATTTCTAAATCATGCACCCTAAGCATATATATATATAGTATAGTAACTCACCTAGTACGCTCCACGAGACGGGTCCGACGGGCCTGGTCCACTAGCCCTCGGTCTCGGCGCAACTAAACAAGTAATAAATAATCGACATCAGAATAACCCTAACAGAAATCCTAGAATTCGATCTAGAGTATTTAAATACGGAAACAAAATTAGGGTTCGACTGGACATCATGTTTTACGAGAATTCTACCGAAAATCCGACAGAACCTCCCCTATAAAACGGACATCTCTCAACTCAAAAGAGTAGAGCCGACCCTGCAAAGAAACACACTTCGAAAAATTACACAAGGCACAATCAAAATCCCACGGTCGGACTCCAAACTACAGTCCACCGACCGGGGTCCACAAACACAGAATAATTCCAGAAATACCAAAAATATCCTTATAACATAGAAATTCATTTTATAAGTAGAAATTACATAATTAACCTTAAAACACTGTAAAAACCGATAAAAACTCATTTTATTAGAAAAACCGTATATTATATATATAATTGAAAATAATTTACGAAAAATAATTTTAATTAGTTAAAAATACCAAATAATTTATAGAAATCATTTTTATACCTTAAATAACTATTAAAACCAATTAAATTACATTTTTTAGTCAATTTAGGGTAAAATTACCAAAATACCCCTATATATATAAATATACTATAATTACTTCAAAAATTCACCAAAAATTATAAAATTATCCAAAATTAATTTTCTCAACATATTTATCAATAATATCAATAATTAAACTCAATTATCCAATTAATTTAAAAAAAACACACATTTAACCTAATTTTCCCAAATTCACATAAATTTAAATAATTCAAAATAAATACATAATAATTCATAAAAATTCCAAATAAATTCCTATAATTCATTTCAACACCTAATTTAACCATAAACTCCAATTTCATAATTTAAATAATTAATTTCCGAAAATTAGAAAATAATATTAAAATATTCAAAAATACCCAAAAATCCAAACAATCTCCAAAAATTATACAAAAATTCATAAATGTAGATTAATCTACTAGGATCAACATTTGTGAAGAGAGTTTTCATGAATCAATCAATTCGAAGCTCAAAAAAATCAAAAACCCTAATAGGCCGAAATTGAAAATTCGAAACCTAACCAATTCTAGACCATTTTAGCTCAAACCAAAGCTAGAATCACACTCACCGGACCTCAAGGAGTCGATGAAGACCGGCGGTGTCGAAAATGGTGGTCGGAATCGGTGTGATCGACGGTGGCCAAAGTTTCGGCTTCTCCAGCCAAAATCGACTTCCAGACGCCGGAAACGGCTACCACAGGCGGTGAGGAAGGCTGGGGAAGGTGGTGGCACACCGGATGGCACACCCAAGGTGAAGAAATGGCAGTAGCAGCGACCGGACGGTGAGGGAAACGGTCGGGAGGAAGAAGAAGCTCACGGGGGCAAAATGATAATTTTCCAATTCTTTTGATTTTTGATGTATAATGTGTATATATATATATATATTATACTATATATTAAAATAATATTAAATCACACACATTAAATATATACCACACACATAAAATTCAATATTTTAATAATTTATACTAAATAAAAATAATTAAATAACAATAAAACTAATAAATAATTAATAAAATATTAGGGTAATACTAAACCCTAATTAAATAAATATACACACACATAGGCTTTATTTAGTATTTTAAAAATACGTATGAGTTCATGCAAGTCCGAAAATATATTTAACATAATTAATATTAAAATATTTACGTGAAATTTTCCTCGAAAATGCAAGTCCCGGGAAAATTTTACGTAAAGCACTGTAAATAAAACACAGTATTTAAAATAGGTTTTAAATACACATCAACTCGTAAAAATATCATATATATATTCAAAATTTATTAACATTGCATATCCCGGTACAGTGTAAAAATATTTAAAAACACGGGATATTACAGTCTTCCCCCCTTACAAGAATTCGTCCCCGAATTTCAGAAAACAAGATCAAGAAGGAAAGAGATACGGGTAAGAAGCTCGCATCTCAGCTTCAGTCTCCCACGTATGCTCCTCAACTCTGTCGCTACGCCACAGAACCTTGACCATCGGAATCTGCTTCGATCGCAACTGTCGAACTTGATAATCTACGATCGCCACAGGTTCTTCCACAAACGTCAAATCTTCATTCACTTCTACACTGTCTGGCTGCAACACGTGAGAAGGGTCTGAAATATACTTCCTCAACATCGAGATATGAAATACTGGATGCACCTGTGACATACTCGGAGGCAAATCCAACCGATATGCAATAGTGCCAACTCTCTCCAGAATCTCAAACGGTCCAATATATCTCGGTGCTAACTTACCCTTCCTGCCAAATCTCATCACACCCTTCATCGGAGATACCTTCAGAAAAATGAAATCTCCAACCTGAAACTCCACATCTCTGCGCCTAGGATCCGCATAACTCTTCTGTCTGCTAACTGCGGTCTCTAATCTTCGCTTAATCACGACGACTTTCTCTGCAGCATCCTGAACCATCTCAGGTCCAGTCAAAACTCTCTCACCAATCTCATCCCAACTCAAAGGGGATCTACATTTCCTTCCATACAAAGCCTCGTACGGTGCCATGCCAATACTGCTATGGTAGCTGTTATTATATGCAAACTCAACGAGCGACAAATGATCATCCCAGCTACCTCCTAAATCCAAGACACACATCCTCAACATATCTTCCAGTGTCTGGATCGTCCTCTCAGACTGGCCATCTGTCTGAGGATGAAAAGCAGTACTGAAATCCAACCTAGTGCCCATCGCTTCCTGCAACTTCTGCCAAAAATGAGAAGTAAACACCGAACCTCTATCTGACACAATGGACACAGGTACTCCATGAAGGCACACAATATGCTTCACATACAACTTCGCCAATCTAGCAACTGAATAGGTGGCTTTCACAGGCAAGAAATGTGCAGACTTCATCAACCTGTCTACAATCACCCAGATGGAATCGTATCCATCCTTCGAACGAGGTAAACCAACCACAAAATCCGTAGCTATCCTTTCCCACTTCCACTCAGGAATAGGAAGAGGCTGAAGCTTCCCAGAAGGCTTCTGATGTTCGGCTTTCACTTGTTGACACGTCAAGCACTTAGCAACATAATCAGCGACATCCTTCTTCAATCTGTCCCACCAGTATAAATCTCTGATACTGTGGTACATCTTAGTAATGCCCGGATGAACGCTGTAAGCTGTAGAATGTGCTTCCTCTAAAATCTCTTCCCTCAAGTCATCTACATCAGGAACACACAGTCTACCACTGATCCACAACACACCATCATCATCAAGTGTGAAATCAGTGAACTTCCCTGCTCGAACATTCTCTGCAAGCTCTTCCAGAATAGGATCTCGACTCTGAGCTACTTTAATCCTATCCCTCAGTACAGATCATACTTTAAACTGAGCTAGCAGTCCACCTGATCTACTGATCTTCATCATCAGACCTTGATCCACCATCAGATACAACTCCTGGATCAATGGTCTCCTCTCAACACTGATGTGAGCAAGACTACCTGAGGACTTCCTACTCAAGGCATCTGCTACCACATTAGCTTTACCCGGATGATATAAAATCTCACAATCATAATCCTTTAACAGTTCCAACCATATTCTCTGCCTCAAATTCAGATCTCTCTGCTGAAAAATGTACTTAAGGCTCTTGTGATCAGTAAATATCTCACAAGTCACCCCGTACAAATAATGTCTCCAAATCTTCAAAGCAAAGATCACTGCAACCATCTCAAGGTCATGTGTAGGATAGTTCTACTCATGCTTCTTCAATTGCCTCGAAGCATAGGCTATCACCCTTCCATTCTGCATCAGCACACAACCAAGGCCAATTCTAGAGGCATCACAGTAAACTGTGAACTTATCCACACTATTAGGCAAAGCTAATACTGGCACTGTGGTCAACTTCTCCTTTAACAACTGAAAACTATTCTTACAAGCTTCTGACCACTCGAATCTAACATTCTTCTGAGTCAAGCGAGTCATAGGGGCTGCTATCTTGGAAAAATCTTGCACAAACCGCCTATAATACCCGGCTAAACCCATAAAACTTCGAATCTCTGTAACAGAAGTAGGTCTAGGCCATTCAGACACTGCCTCAACCTTCTGTGGATCAACTTGAATACCTTCTTTAGACACTACGTGTCCAAGAAAAGAAACACTCTCCATCCAGAAATCACACTTAGAGAATTTAGCATAAAGTTGATGATCTCTCAGTGTCTGTAGTACAATCCTCAAGTGATATACATGCTCTTCCATACTCTTGAATATACCAATATATCATCAATGAAGACTACCACAAACTGATCCAGATACAGTCTGAATACCCTGTTCATCAGGTCCATAAAAGCTGCTGGTGCATTAGTCAAACCAAAAGACATCACCAGAAACTCATAATGGCCATATCGAGTGCGGAACGCTGTCTTAGGAATATCAGCTTCACTAATCCGCAGCTGATGATAACCCGACCTCAAGTCAACCTTAGAAAAGAACTGTGCACCCTGTAGCTGATCAAACAAATCATCTATCCTCGGGAGAGGATACTTATTCTTCACTGTCACCTTATTCAGCTCTTTGTAGTCAATGCACAGTCTCAGGGTACCATCCTTCTTCTTCACAAACAGGACTGGTGCACCCCAAGGAGAAACACTAGGTCTAATAAAACCTTTATCCAACAACTCTTGCAACTGCTCCTTCAACTCTTTCAACTCTGCAGGAGCCATTCGATAGGGTGGCATAGATATAGGAGTAGTACCTGGAACCACATCTATACAGAACTCAATCTCTCTATGAGGTGGTAAACCTGGCAACTCCTCAGGAAAAACATCAGGAAACTCACAAGCAACAGGAACATCTATGAGTGACAACTTCTCTACTGACATATCCCTGACCAATGCCAAATATCCTTGACAACCTTTCCTCAACAACTTCCTAGCCGTAATAACAGAAATAAGATTCTGAGGTGCTGAACTCCTATCACCAACAAACTTAAATTCTTCTTCACCAGGAATTCTAAAAGTCACCTCTTTATTTCTGCAATCTACCACGGTGAAGTGCTGAGATAACCAATCCATTCCCAAAATAACATCAAACTCCATCACATCCAACAAAATCAAATCAGCGGGTAATTCTCTATCTCCCACGAGAATTGGACAACCAGAAAGAACAATATCGGCGTCCAAAGAATCGCTCAGAGGAGTGGCAACAGATAAAGGAAAAGCCATCCTCGAAGCTTGCCAACAAGATTTAGAAGCAAAAATAGGAGAAACAAACGAATGTGTGGCACCCGGATCAAACAAAACCCATGCATCCAGGTAACAAACAGAAATAATACCTGCCACGACTGCATTAGATGCCTGAGCATCCTGCTGAGTGAGATGGAAAACTCTGGCCTGACCTCGACCTCCCTGCTGACTGGTAGAAGCCTGGCCAACACCTCTGGCACCTCCTCTAGTACCTCTACCACGACTTTGTTGTGGAAAAAATTGAGTGGAACTCTGATGCTGAGCTGGTGGTAACTGAAATGGCACGGGTGCAGCACTAGCAATCGATTGCTGTGGGAATCGCGAAATCTACTGCTGCTGATAACCGGAATAAGGACATGATCTGGTAAAATGTCCTGTCTGCCCGCATTTGAAGCATGTCAATGGTGTCAGATAACACGGTCCCTGATGGACTCTACCACACGTCTGACAAACACTGGCCGCTGATCCAGAACTACGACCACGGCTGCTGCTCGAAGCACCTGATCCAAATCTAAATGATCTACGCTGACCTCCACGGCCATGTCTACTGCTCCGATGCACTCGCTGCTGCTGTCTCTGACTCTGCTGAGTCAGACCTCGCTGCTGACTACTCGAACCAACATGAAAACTCGAATACGGGGTAGCCTGCAATCCACTCGACTGAACTCCTAGCTGGTAATAATCAAGCATCGCTCTCTGCCTAACTAGCCTCAGCTCAATCTCCTTAGCTAACTCGATCACAGACTCGAGAGTAAGGCCTGTTGTAGGCATACCAGCAAAAGCAGAACCCAAATCAGTAACGTACGTAGTAACCACGAAATACTGATCTCGCATCAAATCCTCTGCATATCTACCCAAACGAAGAAATTATCGGGTATACTCCTCTACTGATCTATCTCCACGAGAAATACTAGTCAGCCGGAGACGATAGCTCAAATGAAGAGGCTCTGGACAGAATCTCCTCATATACCGCTCTCGGAAATGAGCCCAGGTCATCGTCATCATATAGGGCTGGATCATCTGAATGAACCAATCTAAGGCTAGTCCCTCGACAGACAACTCAACGATCATGATCCGCTGGTACTCGGTATGAGCAGTCCGAGTCCTAGTCTCAATCGCATACAGAAAATCTAACGGATCGGAAGTACCATCGAAAGCAATCCTGCCAACTCGGGCATAGAACAAAGCTGCCTCAGGGTCAGACATACCCTGCTGATAGGCAGGCTGAACAGGCTGAACAACTGGAGGAACAGGAACATCAAACTCAGGCTCAACAGGCTCCTCGTCCTGTAACTCTCTCTGCCTACGGCGACCTGCCGCTCCTCGAGGTCTACCTCTGCCATGACCTCTACGTCTAACTGGCTGCTCAGGAGGTAAAACCTCGTCCTGAAAAGACTCATCATCCTCGGCCTCAACGACCGATGGTGCGACACGCGCTCGCCTCCTCATACTGAAAAGACAAACGAAAAGATTCAGACAAAACAGACAACGGAGGAATAACGTAGAAAACTAAGGCAAGGAATACTTATCAAGACATACTCGAACCTAATTCACTGCAGTAGTTCAACAGAAAACACAACTTTAAAACTAGGGCCACAACTCACACAACTAAGCCCTGACACAGAACTCCGCTCTGATACCAACTTTGTCACGACCCAAAACAGGGGCCATGACCGGCGCTAGGGAACGGGAATTCTTTCAAATCCGGAACCCGTAGCAAGCCTAAAAATAAAATAAATCAAGCAATAATAACAATAATCATATAATATGCAGCGGAAATAAAAATCATAAATATAATAATATTATTCACATCAACTGGATTCGAATCAAACCTCATCTCATATATATATAATCTTTTAATACAAATCCAGTTTCAATATAATACATCTCTTTAAAATAAAATACATGAAATCCAATACTTTAATTCACAACTACTGCAGTGTCTAGATAAAATAAATAAGACTCAAGTAGATAATTTACATAAAGAAGCCGGGGCGGAAGAAATCCGGCGTATCGACCTGCTACTGAGGTCTGAAGAAGTTGACTCTCCTGAAAAATAGTCAACGGAGGGGAGTCAGACCTCACTGAGTGAATTACTATAATATATATACATACACATTAAATGACAATGCATACAGTCAACAGTATATATCTAATATATATATACAGGCAATTACACACTGATGCAATAAAAATCATTTATATATATTTTATCTGAAAATCATCTTTTATGAAGGATCATATAGAACCCTAGAATATCGCAACCTCGGAAATAGTGTTAGACAACACTCTAGCCATACAGGCTCACTTATTCCAGATATATCCTCTTATTCCATTTAGACAGTAGACTGGCCCTGAGACACTAAGTCAACCGAGCTCCAGCAGTCTGACTGCCTGTGTGATTGGCCCCGAGACACTTGGTCAACCGAGCTCCAGCAATCACACCTCCAAACCATATCTCACACATCAAATAATCATAACCAATCAATATCCACAAATAGGTTAGTAATATAGCCTAAATGCTATAAGTGCATCGGTACGTACTCGGTCCTAGTGCTGCCCACTAGGTAGCACGTTCTATTAATATCCTTCATTAATAATATAAATCATTCATTCACAAAAATAAATGATGCATGAAGTTCAATAAAATATCAACATAAACCATATATATACCGAAAATATACCAAAAGTAAACCAGGTATATTTCGAGTATATATATGTCAAATGAATTCAATCAAATTATAAATTAAGTTGGAAATATATTTAAAAACATTTTAAATATATTTTATTTACAAAACATGCATATAATTTAATAAATACCAAAAATAAACCAAAAATATACTTAAATACAAATCACATTATTTATGCATTTTAATCAAAATAAAATATACATTTCTAAATCATGCACCCTAAGCATATATATATAGTATAGTAACTCACCTAGTGCGCTCCACGAGACGGGTCCGACGGGCCTGGTCCACTAGCCCTCGGTCTCGGCGCAACTAAACAAGCAATAAATAATCGACATCAGAATAACCCTAACAGAAATCCTAGAATTCGATCTAGAGTATTTAAATACGGAAACAAAATTAAGGTTCGACTGGACATCACGTTTTACGAGAATTCTATCGAAAATCCGGCAGAACCTCCCCTGTAAAATGGACATCTCTCTACTCAAAAGAGCAGAGCCGACCCTGCAAAGAAACACACTTCGAAAAACTACACAAGGCACAATCAAAATCCCACGGTCGGACTCCAAACTACAGTCCACCGACCGGGGTCCACAAACACAGAATAATTCCAGAAATACCAAAAATATCCTTATAACATAGAAATTCATTTTATAAGTAGAAATTACATAATTAACCTTAAAACACTGTAAAAACCGATAAAAACTCATTTTATTAGAAAAACCGTATATTATATATATAATTGAAAATAATTTACGAAAAATAGTTTTAATTAGTTAAAAATACCAAATAATTTATAGAAATCATTTTTATACCTTAAATAACTATTAAAACCAATTAAATTACATTTTTTAGTCAATTTAGGGTAAAATTACCAAAATACCCCAATATATATAAATATACTATAATTACTTCAAAAATTCACCAAAAATTATACAATTATCCAAAATTAATTTTCTCAACATATTTATCAATAATATCAATAATTAAACTCAATTATCCAATTAATTTCAAATAAAAACACATTTAACCTAATTTTCCCAAATTCACATAAACTTAAATAATTCAAAATAAATACATAATAATTCATAAAAATTCCAAATAAATTCCTATAATTAATTTCAACACCTAATTTAACCATAAACTCCAATTTCATAATTTAAATAATTAATTTCCGAAAATTAGAAAATAATATTAAAATATTCAAAAATACCCAAAAATCCAAACAATCTCCAAAAATTCTACAAAAATTCATACATGTATATTAATCTACTAGGATCAACATTTATGAAGGGAGTTTTCATGAATCAATCAATTCGAAGCTCAAAAAAATCAAAAACCCTAATAGGCCGAAATTGAAAATTCGAAACCTAACCAATTCTAGACCATTTTAGCTCAAACCAAAACTAGAATCATACTCACCGGACCTCAAGGAGTCGATGAAGACCAGCGGTATCGAAAATGGTGGCCGGAATCGGCGTGATTGACGGTGGCCAAAGTTTCGGCTTCTCCGGCCAAAACCGACTTCCAGACGCCGGAAACGGCTACCACAGGCGGCGAGGAAGGCTGGGGAAGGTGGTGGCACACCGGACGGCACACCCATGGTGAAGAAACAACAGTAGCAGCGACCGGACGGTGAGGGAAACGGTCGGGAGGAAGAAGAAGCTCACGGGGGCAAAATGGTAATTTTCCAATGGTAATTTTCCAATTCTTTTGATTTTTGATGTATAATGTGTATATATATATATATATATTATACTATATATTAAAATAATATTAAATCACACACATTAAATATACACCACACACATAAAATTCAATATTTTAATAATTTATACTAAATAAAAATAATTAAATAACAATAAAACTAATAAATAATTAATAAATTATTAGGGTAATACTAAACCCTAATTAAATAAATACACACACACATAGGCTTTATTTAGTATTTTAAAAATACGTATGAGTTCATGCAAGTCCGAAAATATATTTAAAATAATTAATATTAAAATATTTACGTGAAAATTTCCCCAAAAATGCAAGTCCCGGGAAAATTTTACGTAAAGCACTGTAAATAAAACACAGTATTTAAAATAGGTTTTAAATACACATCAACTCGTAAAAATATCATATATATATTCAAAATTTATTAATACTGCATATCCCGGTACAGTGTAAAAATATTTAAAAACACGGGATATTACATTGTAGGACGATTATCAACATTCAAAGAATCGATATATGTATAGAAGAACTCGACTTCTCAGAAGATTTTAAAATTTTATCATTCATTCTTTTATAGAACGATTCGATTGGAGATGATTTCCCCATTTATGGAAAAAAAACATAGCTAAATAAATTATAATTGTCTAAATCATTCAAGCATGCAACCAATTATGTGGTTCTTTTATAATTTAAACAACAACTAAAATGTTTTGAGCAATAATTAAATTGCTCTCCTTATCAATTTAAGCAAAATTGTGTACCTGAAATTAGCACCAAGCACTAGTTGATTTAATCAAACTTATAGAAATATAGCAACATTTGATGATCAATGGGCTGTTTATTAAAAAATAAATAAAATTAATAGGCTGCAATAATATCTAAAAAAATCATCATCATTACAAAAATTAAATATATTTGATTGACATCAACTCCATCAAAATTACAAATCTAAAATTAACACTAAATTACAATTTATTTATCTAATTTTATGCATAAATAAATAAAAAATCAACTCATCAAAAATTAATTTCATTTAACTAAACAATTAAATCTAACTAAATAATATTTTCATAAATAATATTTAACCAAATGTATAGCAGAAGACATCAAAAGCATTTCAAATCTTAAGAACCCATGTTTTACTTTTTGATTTTGGTTTCGAAAGATTTAATTTTTTTTAATTTTTTTTTTTTTGCATGAATCAAATGAATGCCTACACAAAATCTAAATAATCATTACTCAACAAACCTAAAACAAATCTAAATTAAATTGAATTAACAAAATTAGTAATAAGCTCACAACTTCTCTATGCTAAGAAACTATATAAGAAAAAAGAAAAAATAGATTACCAATTTCACGGGAGATAGAGAGATAAGTGATGAAAGAGGATAGAGAAGATGATTAAATTTTGAATGGGCAAACAGGAGACAATGAATAGGCAAATGACAACCACTTTCAATTAGTAGTCCTTTTAGCTTGTTTAATTTTTTTTTTTCAAAGGAAAGGGGCCACTCATATTGACTTATGAATAAAGAAGGAGAGTAATTTATTATATATACTTAAAAAAATTTTTTTGAAAATATTGGGCGGGGCCAGGGCCACTCCCATGTGTAACCTGGCTTCGTCCCTATTCCTGTCAATTATTATAGAAACAATATAAATAATATCAAAATGCAAATTCCCATATTTTAGGCACTGCTACATCTATAAAGGCAACGTATAAATCCTGGCTATATTAATCTTATGCTAGCGGTTGTCCTCTCCATTCTATAAGGAAGGGCCTTCGCAAAACCTTTTTTTTTTTTTCAACCCATATTCCAAGATACCATAACCTCCAATTCTATAATTTCTATTTCAATATCAACTCATCTAATGTTATTGGGAAACTTAGTGGTAAGCAAACTGAAGTAGACACGTCCAATTCCTATTCAAATTAGGATTGGAATTCAGATTAGGATTTTCATATTAGGATTATGTTTAGTTTTCCTTCTCAAGTTAGGATTATATTTCAGTTTTCCTTATTCAATTAGGCTTTATATTTTCTTGTTTAGTTTTCTTCTTTTATTAGTTTTCCTTACTACTTTAGAATCTATTTGAACTAGTATAAATAAGGCCGAGTATGGGCCGCGGAGAATCCGAACCGTCCCAAAACTCCGATCTGAAAATTTCTATAACCAAAAATCTCAGTTGACTATTTAACTTTTTCCGACACAAACTGTCCCAAAAATTTTCATTGGAACGGAGGTGGAGATCATAAGTTCTTCGACCCGAGAACCGAATCGAACCATCCTGAATTACAATGAACCGAAGAACCAAAACTAAAACTAATAATTTTCTCTCTCTCTCTCTCTCTCTCTCTCTCTCTCTCTCTCTCTCTATATATATATATATATATATATATATATATATATATATATATATATATATATATATATATATATATATATCTTAAATTCTAAATTCTAGTGTACTTTAAATGTCTTTTAATGATTTTAATATTTTTGAGAATGGATTTAACTTGTATAATTAAGATTTCATGGATTGAAATTGGAATGTTAATGTTATGACGTGTGAGTTTTATGATAGCTTCATTTTCATATTAGTTTTTTATTTTTATTTCATATTAGATGTGTTATGTTGTTTTATAATAAGTTTTAGAAGTTTTTATTGGTTTAAGTATGAATTTTTAGGTGATGAATAATTATTTAATCTCCAAATTTTGATTTTACCCCGGACCAATTTGTATTCTCCATTTACTCTGAATCTCCGTCCAGAATTACTCTAAAATTCAAAGTAATTCGAAGCGGAGATTTAAATTTTTGGGTTTGGGTTCGGAGATTGAATTTTTAAAATCTCTAACATTCAGGTCGAGTATAAAGAATTTACATTCTCTGGATTTCTTTAACTTGTGCACAACTTAAGTATAAATAAGGGTGCCTATAAGGAGTTCTATTCATGGTATTTTTGTTTTAATTTCAATTCTAATAATAATTTAGAGGTTGATTACTCTAATTATTTTCTAGTTCCAACCTTAATCATCGATTCTACTTCTCTCACTGTGTTAAGTGGTGTCAAAGCCAAAAAAATCTTAAATTACTTGATCTCTTTTTCAACTCTAACCAATGGTTGGCCGAGAATAAGGATGAGGCAGAGGCAATTAGCCCCAACAAACTAAGTTGGTTGAATTGCTAAGGATAGTATAGGGGAATTCAAAATGTGACTAAAAATAAATTAAGAATCTAGATCTTGAGGTTGATGAAAAACTTAAGGATGTGAACCCTTTTCATGAAGCTAGACCTGCTAATCATATAACACGAGGTGGATTGGAATAATGGTTACTATACACTCTCGATTTAAATGGAGGAGGAATCAAGGTTGAAGTAGCTGATTTTCATGGTAAGTTACATGTTAAGGATTATTTAGATTGGGAAACCAATTTAGATAATTATTTTGAATGGAAGCCCTTAGAAGAAAATTGAAAGGTGCTATTTATGAAGCTTAAATTAAATGGTACTATACTTCAATGGTGGAAAAGAGTTGAAGAGCAATGTGCTCGACAAGGTAAGCCAAAAATTAGCATTATGAGCATATGAAGGCTAAGCTACGGAAGTAATTTTTGCCTGCTAATTATACAATAGACTTGTATGAGAAGTTCTAATATTTAAAGCAAAATAACATGTCCGTTGAGGAGTATACTACAAAATTCAATAATCTGTGCAAAATTTAATAATCTATCCATTCAGGTTAGTTTATCTAAGAGTAATGAATAAACTACTTCTCGTTACCTTTCTAGTTTAAATAATTCCATAAGAGATGAGATGGGAGTGGTTCATTTATTTAATCTCTAAGATGCATGTCAATATGCTCTATCCACTGAAAAAAGAATTACACATTATAGAGCTAGGAAGTTTTCATATGGCAATAATTGGAAAAATAATAGAGGAGCTAAATATGGTTATTAAATAACTCAGTAAACCTATAAAGGGGCTGCTGCAATAAATAAAAATAGTGAAGCCTCATTCAATGTTGAAAAGACCCATAAAGGCAAAAGTATATTGCCTTATAGTGAATAAAATAATTTTGGTTCATTATCAACCACAAGAAGTAACACACTTCATTTGCTTGCCCACAAAGGTGAGTGAATCTAGCAAAATTTGAGGAGTTAGAACCAATATTTAATGACTAAAATGAGGAGATAGAAGAAGTTGATCTTCAACCAAAACAAGGTAAGTCCTTGACGATATAAAAAGTAATAATTATAATAACTAATGGTGAAGAAAAAGATTGGAGGAGGCATAGTATTTTTTGCACATATGTTGTTTATGAAAGCAAGGTATGTGATTTTGTTATTGATAGAGGAAGTTTGCAAAATGTCATATCAAAAGAGGCTATGGAAAAATTGAAGCTTCCTACAATAAAACACCCTTGTCCTTACAAAGTGGGTTGGTGAAAGAAAAGGCATAAGATACCAATTACTTCTCAATGTTTAGTGAAATTCATTATTAAGGATAATTTGAAGGATGATGAAGCTTTATGCATTGTTGTTCTAATGGATGTTGGTCATATTCTTATTGAAAGACCTTAGTTCCATGATATGGATCATAAGATAAGACCAAACACTTACTCTTTTAGTAAGAATAACAAGAGGTATATTATGCATCCTCTCAAGGAAAAGGTAAAAGGAAGTTCAACAACTAGCAAATCTAACATGATTAGTGGATATTTGTGTGCTAAAAGGTTTGAAGCTGAAAGTAGTGAAGTCAGGGTTGCTTTAAAGGACAATAATGCATCATATTCTTCTACTACTAATTAACATCATTATGTGCAAGAATTAAGGAAGGTAATCAAGTACTTGTTCATTTACGACAAGAAAAATTTTCTAAAGGGTTTGTTGATACACCACCTACTATTGAAGCTCAAGTCCCACAATTGCTACTTGTAAAGGCTGCTGTTGTTTAAAAAGTTTTAGATGTTAAAGAGGTTCAGTCTAGGCTTGGCAATCCCTATAGGCAAATTTTAGTGAAATAGCTAGGCAAACTAGTAAATTATATCACATGGATTACTAAAGATGAATTGAAATGAGTTGATCCTGCCATTTATGAGGAATTTATTAAGGCTTACTCATCGAAGCCGAGCCTTTTTTTTTTACCAGAGGAGATTGATGCAGGCACATCCAATTCCTATTCAAATTAGGATTGTGACGTAGCAGAAGGGTGGATAAAATAATCGAATATTGTTGAATCGCGCACGACTGCCAATAATCAATCTTCTATAGCAATTTAGGCTATAGGCATCAAAATTTCTAGAAACTTTGGAAGAACAAAAGAAAATTCAAATATCATAAAATTGTCATCCAACAATAACAAGGAATGCTTAAATAGTAAATCCTCAAAACAACCCTAACCAAAAATAGGAAACTAAAACCCTAAAAATAGGAAAACATAAAATTGCCCGTTTAAGGGCCTAAATGATAGAATTTGGCTGAAAAGCGATGGATCTCACAAGTAAATCTTGTGACTTCAACTTCGAACCATTGGCCTATTTCCACATGAAATAGGCTTTTGAGTTGCCCAAATTCGATACTTTAAACTTGTCCAAAATTTCAAAACTGCCATTATAGTAATTTGTCAAATTTTTGCATGAATTGGAGGGCTTGTTCCTCTATGCTACCTGCATCATATTGGAATTCAGATTAGGATTTTCATATGAGGATTATATTCAGTTTTCCTTCTTAAGTTAGGATTATATTTCAGTTTTCCTTATTCAATTAAGCCTTATATTTTCTTGTTTAGTTTTCTTTTTTTTTTTATTAGTTTTTGTTACTACTTTAGAATCTATTTCAACTAGTATAAATAAAGGTGCCTAAAAGGAGTTCTATTCATGGTATTTTTGTTTTTTTTTTCAATTCTAATAACAATTTAGAGGCTTATTACTCTAATTATTTTCTAGTTCCAACCCTAATCATCTATTCTACTTCTCCCACTGTGTCATAAACTAAAAATATAAAGAAATAAGGGTAATTTTCAGCTAATAATACTTTGATATTTCTAAACAATTTGATAGAGAACAACATACAAATTATCTACAAAGCTGTAACCACATCCAATCCATTCATTATGAAACTCTCATCAAATCTATAGGCATATGTAAACCATCAAGCCAATGTGAATTATTAAGTTACCTTGCCATTATATTCTCTTTATGAAAGAACCTCAAGGGTAATATATGTCGGTGTGCCAATCGTAGATTTAGGTTTTGAATGGAGCAAAGATGACTGCACAAACCGTACTTTTTATAAAAAAATTATAAAAATCAATAGGAATGTTTTTGGTTCTAGAAAAAGATACTAATTTGGATTTTGCAATGCAATGAAACCTTGGAATAATGAAAATCATAAATTTTCATATGTGGTGTTGGGCTTCCATCCAATAATGTGTGTCCAGCTTTTTATGGCAAACTTGCTGCATAAAACCAAAACAAAACAAATATATAACATAGAATAGGTTTCTCCAAGCAATAAAAAAAATACAAATATCCATATGATATATGATTTCTTACATAACAATGGCAGTAGTTGACTCCTAATACATTATCACATTATTGATTCCTCTTTTTTAGAAATACATTATAAAATCATTGAATTTTATTTCCATTGCATTAATTAATTCTTCCATAAGTCTTGTCCTGTCTCTTAACAAGTTTTCTCTTTTTTCTTATATATTGATAAAGTACTAGATTCTTTTTTTGATTTGGAAGGCATAATCTTTTTTATTTTATTTTTATGGCCATCAATAGTGAAGTCACGATGGAAGGGATTCAACAGAAATGGGTTAACCAGTCTCTTCAGGAGGAGGAAGAAGGCGGTGGGGTTATTGATGAGGATGAGGTAGGCGAGGTGGCTATTGATTCTCAATTATGTCTGGATCGACATTTTCTTATGGATAAAAATATCAATTTTCCATTAATGCAAAACTCTTTTGCTTCTCTTTGGAAAACTGGTGAAAGGAGTTTGTGTAAAGGAGATTGGTTCATAGGTGTTTCTTTTTTAATTCTTCCATAAGTTGGATATTCAGAGGGTCTTGAATTGAGTTCCCTGGACTTTTGATCATTTTCTTTTATTATATAAGAGGCTTGATGCAAATGAACAACCTAAAAAGGTTCCATTATTCCATATGTTATTTGGCTCTAGATTTATGATGTCTGTATTGTTTTTATGTTGAAAAAATTCTGTAAGATAGTTAGAGACTTTGCAGGAGGGTTTCTTATATCAAACCCAAAGAACTTTAATGGTATGTGGAAGAGTTATCTAAGGATCTAAGTTACTGTGGAAGTGAGAACTCCTATGAAACATAGAATGCATCTAAAAAAATCTTGTGGGGAGTGGTTTTGGGTAACCTTTGAATACGAGAGGCTACCTCAATTTTGCCATTACTATAGGATTATTGAACATTCTAACACCTTTTATGAGAAGTTATATGATGCACCAGTGGATAAATTAGAGTACATGTATGAGGCTTAGTTGAATGCAAGTACTCATAGGAATAAGGGGGTGGATGGTGTAAAATGGTTTTGCTTAACTATTTAGGAGGCAAAGATGGGTGGTTCTGGCACTGCTGGTGATCGGATGATCATTGATTTTGCTAGATCTTCTCCTATGGTAGTTACTCATGGTAAAGGTGTAATTAACGAAGATTATATGGTGATAGGCACTAAAAACATAGATCATAGGGATATGGCTATAGCTAAGGATATTCTAAACTTGGTGGACTCTATTAGTAAAGGCAACTATTAAGTATAGAAAGGTGTTGTTATTTTATAAAGTAAGAGATGTTATTTTAAAGAAGAGAAGGCTTTTAGCTATATTGATGGTAGGGAAATTAATGGGTTTAGTATGGAAGGATCTAATAATTCAAAAAGCTTATTAATGGTGGTTCTAATGTCCAATCCCACAAGAACCAATGAGTACCCTCAGTTAGAATATTCGTGGCCTTAGGAACCCATGAACTATTCAGGTTCTTAAGGATCTCATTCTTATTAAGTAGCCCAAGTTGGTGTTTTTAATGGAAACTATGGCAGGTCATGAGAAAGTTGAGCCCATCAAAAAGAAAATCCAGTTTCAAGGTAGTTTTGTAGTAGATAACATTTGTAATAAGGAAGGATTGGTTTTGTTCTGGAAAGTAAAAGGGATGGTTAGGTTATTGAGTTTCTCGACCAATTGCATTAATGTGGTGAATTCTATAGGTGAGCTTGGTTCATGGTGTCTCATTGGCCTTTATAGCCTTCTAGTGTGTAGCTACCGTCAGGATTTGTGGAGTATGCTTTAGAATCTTAATGATTAGTTTAATCTTCCATGGGTGATTCTTAGGGATTTTAATGGTTTGATGTCTCCAAGTGAAAATAGGGGTGGTGTTGACCTTCCTAAATGGCTTAGTTCAGGTTTTTATAATGTAGTTGAGGAGTGTGATCTTCATGAGATTGATTTTGTTAGGAATCCTTTCACTTGGGAAAGGAAGTTTATCTTGAGTGATAAAATTAAAGAGAAGCTTGATCGTAAGTTCGGGAATTCATCTTACTGCTAGTAATTTCAAGAGGTGAAAGTATTTAATCTTACTGCTACACTTTTAGACCATTCTCCCTTTTCTTAGAAATTCTTAAGAAAATCTATTAAGTGCAAGCTAGGAGGTTTTGCTTCAAAAATTCTTGGCTAAGAGAACAGAGTGTGCTAGTGTTATTTCTCAAAGCTGGTCTAATGATCATGATGAGTTTATTTTGGATAAAATTGGGTGATGTGGTAAAGCCTTACTTGATTGGGGTGATAATTTGAATAAGAGCTTCAAGAACATATTGGAAGTTTATTGTTCTGAGATGCATAAGTTGCGAAGCATTGGGGATTACTGTTCTGTTCAATAATTGGAATTAGTGAATAAGAAATATTTGTCAATTCTGGGTCAGCAAGAAGATTTTTGAAAACAAAGAGCCAAGCAACATTGGCTTTAGTTTTCAGTCTATAACTCTTGATTTTTCCATATGTTTACATTAACTCATAGGAAGAAGAATTCCTTTTAATGACTTAAAAATGATAGGGGTTGCTAAAACTAGAATTCAAGACTTAGTTCTATTATCACTAATTATTTTAGGTCTTTGTTTACTTCCTCTTTTGGTTCTAGTTCTAAGTTGTGTGATATTGTTTCACCTTATGGTTTTAATTTACATAATGATGTTTTGGTTTATGACTTTATAGAGGATGAGATTAAAGACGCAATTTTCTCTATACATCCTGACAAATCCCCAAGGTCTGACAGTATGAATCCTGCATTCTATTAATGATTTTAGAGCATTATGGGTCAAGATATTGTTACGGCTTATCTATGTTTTTTAAATGGGCATGCTTTTCCTAAAGGTCTGAATGACACTACTATCATTTTGATCCCTAAAAAGGATTTTTTAGAATCAACGGCAAACTTAATGTCAATTTCCCTGTGTAATGTGTTGTACAAAGTGGTGGTTAAAGTATTGGCTAACAAATTAAAAAGAATTTTTCCTGAAATTATTTTTGACTCTCAAAGTGCATTTATACAAGGTCAACTTATAAATCACTCATTTTCTTAATTAGAAAAGGCAAGGGAGGCAAGGTTTGGCTGTACTCAAAGTTGATATGAGCAAAGCCTATGATCATATAAAGTGGAATTTTCTTAGAAGCATGATAAAGAAAATGGGGTTTCATTGGAAGTTTGTTAATTTAATCATGTTTTATGTTTTTTCAGTCTCGTACAATATTGCTTATGGAGGGCAGCTTTTAGGTCTTATTATTTTAGGTAGAGGTTTGTGTTAAGGCGATCCTTTATCTCTATATCTCTTTATTATTTATGTTGAGGGACTCTTTGCACTAATTCAAAAACAAGTTCATATAGGTTCTCTTCATTGGTGTAAGGAGGCTAAAGGGGCACCTAAGATTTCTCATTTGTTCTTTGCCGACTATAGTTTTTTATTTTTTCGGGCTGGTTTGGAAGAATATGATGTTTTAAAGCATTGTTTTAAGCAGTATAAGATTGCCTAAAGTTAGAAGATAAACTTTCAGAAATCTTTTATCTCTTTTAGTAAGAATACTGATGACCCTTTATGCATCCAAATTTGTAATTTTCTTGGAGTGCATGGTACAATTAATCATAAAGGTACTTGGGTTTACCTTCTTTGATTGGTAGGAACAAATCTAAAATTTTTGCTTATGTAAAGGATTGAGTTAAGAAGCGTTTTTAGGACTGGCATAATAAGTTTCTCTCTAAGGTTAGTAAAAAGATTCTTCTTAAGGCGGTGGTTCAAGTAATTCCTTCTTATACAATGGGAGTGTTCTTGCTTTTGCTTGAGGTTTATGCTGAGTCAGAGAGGATGATGAATTCATTTTGGTATGGCAAAATTTGAAGTAATGAGTATTCATTGGTTAAGCTGGTCTAAGCTTAGCTGCAAGAAGTCTTTTGGTGGTTTGGGATTTCGTAAAATTCATGAATTTAACTTAGCTTTTCTTAGTAAGGGTGGCAGATTGTAACTTGTCCTAATTCTTTAGTGTCTCAGGTGTATAAAGTGACAAGCGAAATCCATAAACGTACGGAGTCATGTAAGTAGTAAAAATATTGATCCCATAGAGATTGCAAAATTGAATACTAAAATAATAAAAGTGTTTATTTTTTTAAACATCGAAATTTGGTTTGAGTGAAAATGAAAATAAACAAATTAAATTAAATTAAATTAAATCAATCAAATAAAAGCTAGGGTTCTTACTTTCAATTTAACTTTTTCTTTAGGTATATTAACTTCTAAGTCCATGCTAATCTTGATTCACTTTGAAAGCATATATAAAATCATAGATTTTCTTCTTAAAAAAAATCTACAATTAATTTAGTAAAATAAACAGTAAGTTTTGTAGCTCTCACTTATTAAGTGTCTTTTAAACTTAATTTTATATCCAACTTTTTAGTTAACATTAGTCACTTAAATGTCTCTCAACAAAGTAAGCAACTAAAGGGTTATTGTTTAAGTCCAATGGAACCTATTTCTCAATCACTTTCTAAAGTGTAAATTCAATCTAAGAATGATCAAACCTAAGATGACATTAAGTTCAACAGTAACCAATGAATCAAAATTAAAGACTTAGAATTAATCACAATATAAACATAGTTAAATTAAAGCAAGAACCCTAAAAATATACTTAGCTACTCATGCTAGAAGGGAGAGAAAAATAAGAAGTAAAGAAGAAAATTCCAACCATTATTATAAAAAGGAAAATAATAACAAAAGAGTTTATAAAGAAAACCCCCTTTCTCTTGCTTAACAAACTTGCAATGGAGGATATTGTTCCTTCAAAACTTCAAACTTAAAATCTCTCTTAGCATGAAAATAAGAACTTGAATCAAAGCTACTTGATTCTAAAAGAAAAATAAAAGTAACAAAAGCTTGATCCAAGATCTATTCTAAAACTTATTGTAAAAAACTTCTTCCTTTTTTTTTTTTTTGCTTTCTAAGAGGCTTCTTTTTACTGGCATAGGCTCTCAACAAACTCTAGAATTTGTTACAAATTCAAAACTATGAAGTTATCCCAAATATGCAACTCAAAATTCAAATTTGTAAAGTTGTTACAATAACATGTGCAGTTGCGCAAACCCATGTACTTGGCTGCGAAGCAAGGTGCACAGGAATAGTATGCTGAGTCTTGTGTGGCTGTGTGCAAACATGCTGAATTAAAATCTCCTCTTTAACTTCAAAATTTAAATTGTTATTCCCTCCCAAATCTTATCTCCACTTATTCAAAGCTCTCAAATCCTTCAAAATCTTTTCCTATGCATCATGAATTCAAATTTTAAATAAAAATTAACTAATTAACTTTAAAATAACCAAATTAATAAAAATCCTAACAACTAAACAAATTTATGTAAATTAACTAGACAAACTCAAAAATCAAACAAACATGCAACAAATTGAATATTAAATCTTTATTATAGAGTGTTAAAAATAAGATATTTTTATACTCATCAATTTCCCCCACACTTGAGTCTTTGCTTGTCCTCAAGCAAAACAAGAAAAAAAAAACCTATTCATATAAATAATCAAAATCATTAGATGGTTTTAACTTGAATAACCATTCTAATCTTCCCTTAGTAGAAAGCTTAAAAACTATAAATTAAAACAATAACTCGAGGTTAAGGATATAGCATTTAATATGTGAAGAGAAAACTATCCTATTGAATTCATGAAAATAAACAATTAACACTAAAAGTAAAATAAGAAAACAACATATTCATATAAAGAATCAAAATCATTAGCTGGTTTTGACTTGACTAACCATTCTAATCTTCCCTTAGTACAAAGCATAAAAACTATAAATTAAAACAAAGTTTAATAACTTAAGGTTAAGGATATAGCATTTAATATATGAAGAGCAAATTGTCCCATTGAATTCATGAAAATAAAGAATTAACACTAAAAAAAAGAAAGTAAATGGAAATTTATCTTAACACTTAGGTAATCTAAATTCAACAGATAATAGCCACCTTATGGCACTTAAATTATTTATTTATTTGTTCAAAGTTTTCTTAATCTCAGTATCCCCCACCTTTCCCGTATTACTCAGTGTGAATACCTCAAAAAAGGGTCATTTTGATACTTTTACTCTAATATAGAGCATTGAAGTATACTAACGAGTGCATTTTATGCTTCATCTCATTTACAAGCATTATCATATTATTATTATTATTATGCTCATAAGTGCTTAAGTATGCATGAACTAAATTACTCTAAGAGAAGAAATTGAATTCTCACTTACAAGCATTTTTCTCAGGTATCAAGCATCTAAGTTCAATCACTCAATGGAATAGTAAGCATTAAGTTCATTAAAAATAAAAAATCCCTAACCACACATTATTTTTCTAATTTAAAAGTTCAAATAAAACATTAAATGAAGATTATAACACTTATTCAAGAAAACCATCTCTAATGATAATAAATCTTCATAAGAATAGGCTAAAAAACTTAAGTGGAAGTACCTTATTCATGTAAATTTTAACAACTAAACATGCAAACAATAAAACCAAATAAAAAAAAAAGAAAAATAAAGGGAAGGTGTACTTCCCTTATTTGGATGCATTTAGAGGGGAGGTGAATGGGAAAATGAACTCAGTTGGTGTCTCAATTGGCCTCTCCATCACCTTGCTTTGAGAGATTTGCTCTTTAAGCTCTTTAATTTGGGCTTATAGCTTTTCCATCTTTGCTTCACTCCTTCTTTCAAAGCCCTCAATCTCATTTAACAAGTCCACAATTAGGTTTCCAATTTTATGGTCAGAATGATTTATCATCTCTTTTATTTCCCTTATGATTTGTTCACCCCTTTCATTAGCTCTTTTCCTCTTTCTCAATCAAGCCTCTTGAGCGTTTTGAGCCTCTTGATCCTCACTAACATTTTCATATTCTTCTATAGTTCTAGGTAGAGGAACTTCACCAAGCTTTAAGTTATTTTGCTAAATCAAAAAGCATCTTCTAGCACCAACATCCTCTAACTCTCCCCATTCAATAATGACTTCAGTTATTATAAGGTACGCTTCATCAAGCAATTCATGATCCAATGGCTCAAGTTTGTGCCTAGCAATTTCAAAAGGTATAAATAATATGGCTAGGCCTGTGACAATATGCCCCATTGATATCAATGCTTTCCTCTCCTGCACAACATGCCAAACGGAACGAAAAACAAAATAGGCACTATTCACCCTTGTGTTAGTATGCATGCACCATATTAAAAAAAACTCATCAGGAGAGACTTTTATGCTATCCTTTTCACTAAAAATTATGTATGACATAAATTTGTGCATCAATAAACAAGCATGACTTTGAATTAAACCACTAGTCATAACCTGTCCATCACATATTTTGTTCCCACTAGTGATTTTAGACCAAAATTGATTTATATTAAATTTAGGTGGAGGTTGACAAATAACTCCATGAGAAAAGCCAAAGATATAAAAAATCAGTTCATAGTCAAAACAATATTCTTGCCTAAAAAATCTACATGAAAGGAGTCTTTGATTTTCATCTACAATTTTCAGTGTAGTGTAAAACTCAATTGTTAGCTCAAAGAACACATCATATTGAACCGATTTCAATTACTACAACCCATTCTTTCACACAAATTGTTTATAAAATCTTTTATCTCTATGCCTTCTAACACTTTATCATTAAAGTATTTAGGCATACTGAATTTTCTTTTAACTAAAGAGTAGTATCTCTTACCTTCGTCTTTAGAATAAATGGAAAAGAAAGCATCATTGTAATCTTTAATGTCACATAGCTTACCTTTCCTTCTAATGTTCTTTCCTTTAGCATTAGGTTGTTGGTTCTTAGTTTTGGCTATACTAAAAGAAAGCACATCAGATTGCAAGGAACAAAATAAAATACAAGTAAATTGAGTGTAGAGAAATAAGGGTGAAGTGAACACATCTATGCTTAAATAAAAGAGAAAAAGAATATTAAAGAAAATTGAAAAACTTATTCTTAATAAAATTTGGAAGAGATAAAATTTATTCAAACAACCTAAATATTATTTTAAAAGATAAAACTATATTTCAAAATTTTGAATTTTTTTTTATTTATTTACAAACCTACAAAGATAAGGAAATCCAAAAATTAAAATTCCTATTGATTAAAGAAAAATTAAAAATTAAAAATTAAAAATTAAAAATTGAAAATTTAATTTCTCCTCCCCTATACTTAAAACTTGCAATGTCCCTATTGCATTATCCAACACAAATTGCCCCCCCCCCCCTCTTATATATAAAAAATTCAGGTCGCACGGTCGTGTGCAAATGGTGCACGGTTGTGCCTAAAACTTGGTTTTTTAATCCTGCATTTGCACAACTGTGCATTAAGGCCACACAGTTGTGCCGTGATTTCATGTATCAAATTTTTACATCGTATTGATGTAATTATAATATGAACTCCATCTCCAAGTCATTAGAAACATAATGCATGCAAATGCAGGAGAAATTAAATATAAATTTGAACAAAACCAATAACTTTAAATAATATTCATAACTTAACATGTTCAAGATAAAACTCCATATAAAGGTAAACATAACAAGTTCACATCAAACTCAATTGGACATAAATTAAACTTAAAAACATAAACTAAAAGAAAACATGAACTAAAGAAAAGATGAATTTAAACATGAAATTCAAAAACAAGAAACACACATAAAGAGACATCTTCTTTAACTCCTTTATTCATCTCCCTCTTCCTTGAATGAGGTTTCTCCTTCTTGCTTCGTATCTTGTGGTAGGAATGGAGGTGGAACAAAATTTTGAGCACTAAAGTATGCCATGAGGTTATGATTGATCATGTCCATCCTATGATTTAAGCCAATCATATAATCATCCATTCTTTGAACAAATGAAGTTAAGTCACCAACATTTGAGTCAATAACCCCAACTTGGAGTTCCAAATCATCTAAATGTTGCATCACATCATTGAAATTCACATCTTAAGCTTATTCTTCTTCCTTTTCTCCTTATGCAGGTAGTGGTTGTTCATTTAAACGGATGAGACAAGATGTCCCTCTAAAGTCTTTTCTAACCAAACCTATGGCCTCCATCATATATATGTCAATCAAATATCGATCTTTAACCATATCAAACAACATGGTTTTAACATTAAAGCCTAAGTGATTAATTATAGTGATAATCAATCCACTAACTTTGATAGCCCCAATCATTTTGGAAGCTACATCCCTCAACTTGATAGCAATGGCATGACAAATATCTAATTTCTTATTGTGCAACATGCAATAAAGGATGCTAAGTTTAATGGTAGAGACTATGGCATCTCCTTCTTTCCTTGTAAATAAAGAATGAGACATAAGCTTATGCAAATATTTCAATGCTAATGATCGAATTTAAGACTCTTTTACAGACCTAGCCTCATAAAACACCTCACTTTGGCCTGTGATTTCTCTCTAAAACTCATCTCTATCAAACTCAATATTAGCATCTTGATTCTTAGGAAAATGAAAGACATCATTAAGCTCAAAAACTCTAAGTTTATATGTTTAATTTCCTAATCGAAATTCAAGCATAAGAGTTTGTTCATCAAAGTAAAAACTTAAGAGAAACTCACAAGTTGGCCTTGTATAAGTAGAACTTTGCATCATCATAAAAGCTTCCTACCCCATCCTACTCATATACATGTTAACTTCATCAAGCAAGCCTACTTCCCTTAAAGCCAAAACACTCATATATCTATTAGGGACAATCTTTCTAGACATCATTTGCTTAAATTTCTTCTTTTGCCCCTCATGCTTAAAATTGATAAGTTTAGGGAAAGGTCTTACCAATCTTTCCTCATCTGTACCACCCAGGTTGGAAGAGCTTCCACCACATTTCCTATTGGATGATGGAAAATGCTTTTTGTTAGCCATTGATTTCTTCCTATACTCTCTTTCCATTGTGAGCAGAGGAATTTAATGAAAATTTTAAAAGAAGAAAATTAAAAGATGAGAAGAATAGAGAGCACTCTTGAATATAACTTTGAAAGAAAAGAGTGAAATTATAGAAAATGATATAAAGAGAGGAGAAGATAAGTGTTTATATAAAGAGAAGAATTGAAAAAGACAATGATTTTACGAGTTCAAAGAATTGGAAAATTAAAAAGTAGTCAAAAATTGAAGAACCCTAAGTATGGGAAAGTGGAAAGACATAGGAAAATGGAAAAGACATCATTGAAAGACGTGAATTTTTTTGTTAGTTCTACAGTGTGCACTGGGTTGCCTTAAAACTTAATAGTTTCAAGCACAACTATGTGTTTGTCATGCATGGTTGTGCTTGAAGTGCATCTTTCATACAAAATTGCATATGTTTTGACACAACTGTGTGCTCAAATGCACACAGCTGTGCCGGAATGTAAATTTTCACAAATCAAGTTACACATTAGGTTGCATGGTTACATAGTAGGGTGCATAACCTAAGCACACAATCATTTTGCACATTCATCATTTTGTAATGTAAATCATCACCTCATATTAACCATTTATTTTCCACATAAAAATTGACTTACAAAACATCTTCTAGAGCTCCTCCTTTCTTCCAATTCCTAAAAATGAAAATATTAAAATAAGAAAATTTATAAATTCCAAAAAGAAATTAAATTTAAATTTAAACTAAACTAAATGAAACAATCTTGGTTAAGCCCCTAAGAAGCGCTCTTTAAGGTCTATGAGCTACACCATAATGCTCATAACTATCTTAAATTTTTCAAGTAGACAGCTTGGCAAAAATTCTCCAATGTGCCTCCATGATAAAGCTTCAATCTTTTCCCATTTACTTTGAGTCTTTCTCATTGAGTGTTGCATAATTCCACAACTCTATAAGGATATGCATAAGTTACCATGAATGGCCCTAACCATATACTTTTCAGCTTCTTGGAAATAACCTGAGCCTTAAATTGAATAGCAACACTTGATCTCCTTCTTTGAACCTCTTGATTTTAATTTTTGCCTCATCCCACTTCTTTATGCATTCCTTATAAATTGTCAAGTTCTCATATTATATTTCTCTAATTTCTTCTAGCTCACTTAATTGCAAAATTCTTTTCTCAGCTACTTTTTTAAAATCAAAATTCAATGCTTTGACTGCCCAATATGCCTTATGTTCAAGTAATGGGAAGATGACAAGCTTTACCATAAACTAACCTATATAGAGACATTCTAATAAGTGTTTTACAAGTTGTTTGATATGCCCATAAAGTATCATTAAGCTTCTTTGCCCAATCTTTCCATGACTTGCTGACTATTCTTTTCAAGATCTTTTTTAACTCTCGGTTGCTAACCTCAACTTGCCCACTTGTTTAGGGTTGGTATGGTGTTGCAATTTTATACTTCACTCCATAACGAGTCAACACAGTTTCCATATTTTTGTTACAAAAGTACATTCCCCAATCACTTATGATAGCTCTAGGCATCCCAAATTGAGCGAAAAGCTTCTTTAAGAATTTGCAAACCACTCTTGCATTATTGACTAAACAAGCTTGAGCTTCTACCTATTTTAACACCTAGTCCACACAAATAAGTATGTACTTTTTTGCTTCTGATATAGGAAATGGCCCCATGAAATCAATGCCCAAATAATAAAGATTTTAACTTCTAATATTCCTTATTGAAGCATTTCATCTTTTTTTGAAATATTGCCACTCTTTTGACATGCATCACAACTAAGTACATATTCTTAGGCATCTTGAGAGATTATAGGCCAATAGAATCCTGCTTCAAGAACTTTAGCAACTGTTCTTTATAGACCAAAATGGCCCCCATTGATTATCCTATGACAATGTTATAATATTGACTCTACTTCATCATTTACTATACACCTCCTTATCATTCCATCATTGCATATCTTCTATAAAAGGGGATCATCCCATAAATAAGACTTGGAGTCATAAATGATTTTTTTTCTTTTATTGTTTATTGAACTATATTGGCAAACCAAGGAGTATTGAATCTTTTAATTACCAAAAGCATCTCATATGGAAATAGCTCCTTGATAGATTCCTTATATTCTGTATCTTGATTCAATTCTAATCTTGAAAGATGATCAGCTACAACATTTTCAAATCCTTTTTTTTATCTTTGATCTCAATGTCAAACTCTTACAATAGAAGCACCCACCTAATGAGCCTTGGTTTTGAGTTATTCTTATTTATAAGTACTTCAATGCTGCATGATCTATATAAATAATAACTTTAGAACTAAGAAGATAATACCTAAATTATCAAAAGCAAAAATAACCACCAGTATCTCCTTCTCTATTGTTGTATAATTGAGTTGTGCATCTATTAATGTCCTGCTTGTATAGTAAATCATATGAAGTTTGTTCTCCTTTCTTTGTCTAAGAACTGCTCATATTATGTGGTCATTTGCATCACACATCAACTCGAATGGAAGATTCTAATCTGGTGCGACAACTATAAGATCTAAAATAAGTGCTTCTTTTAACCTGTCAAAAGCCAATTTATGCTCATCAATGAAATCAAATGGAGATTTTTTTTGAGTAACTTACAAAAAGGTTTTGAAATTTTTGATAAATCTTTGATGAAGCACCTATAAAAGCCTGCATGGCCAAGGAAACTCCTGACTCCTTTAACATTTGTTAGATATTATAAATTTTCTATTGTCTTCATATTTACTTTATCAACTTTAATTACTTAGGCTGAAATTTTATGCCAAAAAATAATTCTTTTATCCACCATAAAATGGCATTTTTCCTAATTTAGCACCAAATTAGTCTCTTCTCAACTTGTAAGAACTTACCCTAAGCTTTCTAAACATCCTTCAAAAGAGTTTCCATAGACAAAGAATTCATCCATGAAAACATCTATAATCTCTTCCACCAAGTTTGAGAATATAGCCATCATGCACCTTTGAAAAGCTGTTGGAGCATTACATAGCCCAAATGGCTTCCTTCTGTAAGCAAATGTATCATAGGGAAAAGTGAATGTTGTATTCTCTTGATCTTCTAGTGCTATTATGATTTGGTTGTATCCTAAGTAACCATCCAAGAAATAATAGAAAGCATGTCCAGTAATTCTTTACAACATTTGATCAATGAATGGTAATGAAAAGTGATATTTTCTTGTTATTGAGTTCAACTTCATATAGTTTATGCATATCCTCCATCCACTCATCACTCTTGTAGGAATCTTTTCTCCTTCTTCATTTTCCATAATGGTCATACCTCCCTTCTTTGGCACAAATTAGATTGGACTTAGCCATGAACTGTTTGAAATTGGGTAAATTATTCTAGCATCTAATAGCTTGACCAATTTCTTTTTCACCACTTCTTACATGTTTGGATTGAGCCTCCTTTGCCTTTCAATGGTTGGCTTATGTCCTTCCTCCATAAAGATCTTATGCATGCAGTAAGAAGGATTTATCCCCCTTATATAAAAAATTTTCCAACCAATCACTTTTATGCTATTTTTTTAACACTTTCACAAGCACATCCTCCTATTCTTGAGTAAGTTTAGATGATATGATTATAGGTAAGGTTTGGTTTTCTCTAAGAAAAGTGTACCCCAAATATTAAGGTAAAGGTTTTAAGTATAGTTTTTGTGGTTTTATAGTTGAAGGTGGTATAGGTTCAGTGTTGGGTAGTTGAAACTAGGGTTGGTGTTTGAGGTTTACTTCATTTTGAGAGTTTTGTTCTTGTAAACACTTCTTAATTTTATCCATTTCCATAGAATTTTCCAACGTCCATCATTGGACTTCACTAACACATTCATCCACAATATCAACTCTTAAACACAAGTCATGGTCAGAAGGATGTTTCATACTATGATAGACATTGAACTTACATCTTTCCTCTCCCACTCTTAATGTTAGTGTTCCATCATAAACATCAATGATGGCTTTTAAAATATAGAGAAAAGGTATACCAAGGATTAGTGGAATATCTTCATCTTCCTCAAAGATAAGGACTATAAAGTCAACTAGAAAAATAAATTTTTTAGCCCTTATAAGCACATCTTCCACTATTCCTTCAGGTTCTTTCACTTTTATATCAGCTAGTTGTAAGTGGATGCTTATGGGTTTTGCATCTCATAATCCCAATTTCCTATAGATTGACAAAGGATAAGATTAATTAAAGCTCCTAAATCACATAAATCTTTTTGAAATTTTAAAATTTCAACAGAATATGGAATAATGAGACTCCCTGGATGCTTCCTTTTTAATGGAATTTTATTAGAGATGATTGCACTACACTCCTCTGTGAGTGTGATTGTCTCAAACTTTTGTAACTTCTTTTTATTGGAAATCAACTCCTTCAAGAACTTCATATACTTTGGCATTTGAGAAAGACATTCCATAAGAGACATATTGATGTGGAGTGTTTTAAACCTTTCCAAGAACCTTCTAAACTATTGATCATGCTCTTATTTATTTAACCTTTATAGATACAGGGTTGGGGGTCGTATAGTCAAACTAGTGGTGTCTTTGGATCCTCTCGTTTCTTATTTTGAGCTTCTGCCTCCTTTTGTACCTCAACCCATTCATTTTCTTGCTCTGTTTCTCCTTCCTTCTTCTTTTCTTTATATTCCAATATTGCTTTAGGGGTTTGAATCTTTGTGCCACTTTTTAAGGTGATGGCATTTAACTGCTCTTTTGGCTTTTTCTCTGTGTTGCTTGGCAATACACTTTAGTTCCTTATTGACAACTCTAAATTATGAATAGAAGAAGAATGATTTCAAATCAATTGCTCCATCCTCTTTTGAGCTTTATTTTTTTTGTTCATCTTTACTGATATAACATCCATGAATTTTTCCATCTTGCTTTCCCAAAAGGTTGCAGCTTTATCCTATTAAAAATAAGGTTGAGATTGTTGTGCATTTTGACCTCTAAATCTTAGTGGTGCTTGTGGCCTCAAATGGTTATTTCCTTGATTGCTCTATGAGAAATTTGGATGATTTCCCTAGCTAGGATTATAGGTGTTGCCATATACTTGGTTTTGCTACCCCTTAAAGTTACTCACATAATTGACATCTTCCATGGATAGTCCTTACTTCATTTGGCATTCCATTGTAGGATGGCCTCCTTGGTATAGTTCACAAAAGGATGATACAAATTAAGAGATTACATTAACACTCAACCTGTCTATCCTTTTAGATAAAGCATCCACCTTTGTATTTACCATGGTTAAACCATCCACTTCAATTGATCCTAATTTCTTTGGAATGGCCCTCTTAATAGACCAAAGGCTTTGTGTTTTAGCCATTTCCTTAAAAAGATCAAGGGCATCTTCAAGCATTTTTGACATAACGGTCCCTCCAACTACCACATCTATGTTTACTTTGACTGAGGGATTAACACCCTTTTAAAATGATTGCACCAAGTCCCATAAAGGAATTAATTGAGATGGGCACTATCTTTGAAGATCTTTAAACCTTTCCTAACACTCATAAAATGTTTTATCCTCTCTTTGGAAGAAAGAATTGATCTTGTTCTTTATCTTCAATACCTTTGCAGGTGGGAAGTATTTGTTAAAGAAAGCGGTGCAAAGTTCTTGCCAGGTATTGATGGAGTTAGGTGGTAAACTTGTAAACCACTTTTTGGCATTATCCATAAGAGAAAATGGAAAGAGAATCAACTAGATTAGTTCGGGTTGCACTCCATTCATATTGAAAGCTAAGCAATACTCTAAGAATTAGGTCATGTGACCAATTGGATCTTCATGTGGTAATCCATTGAATTATGAGTTTTGAATCATTTAGATAATTGTCAACTTGATTTTAAAATTGTTTGTTAATATCATCGGTCTTACAATGGGTGTTTGGTTACTTTAGACATTAGGACGCATGAAATCTCATATGGTCCTTTGCCCATTTTGCTCGTTCTATCCATTGTCAGCTGCTTGTCATCTTGGAGGTAGATTTCTTTCTTATTCTCCTTTGTTCATTCTAATTGTACGCTGCTTTCTCCTTTAACGAATTATCTTCTTTAGTTCCAAGTCAAGTGGTATCAAGGAAACTCCTTGCTTGCTTGCACTACGTGCTGTGCCAATCTTGATTCACTTTGAAAGCATCTATAAAATCATAAATTTTCTTCTTAGACAAATCTATAATTAATTTAGTAAAATAAACACCAAGTTTTAAAGCTCTCACTTACTAAGTGTCTTTTAAACTTAATTTTATGTCCAGATTTTTAATTAACATTAGTCACTTAAATATCTCTCAACTAAGTAAGCAACTGAAGGGTTATTGTTTAAGTCCAATAAAACCTATTTCTTAATCAAATTTTAAAGTGTAAATTTAATCTAAGGGTGATCAAGGCTAAGATGACATTAAGTTCAACAATAACCAATGAATCAAAATTAAAGACTTAGAATTAATCACAATATAAACATATTTAAATTGAAGCAAGAACCCCACAAATATACTTAGCTACTCATGCTAAAAGGGAGAGAAGAATAAGAAGTAAAAAAGAAAATTTCAACCATTATTATAAAAAGAAAAATAACAATAAAAGAGTTTAATAAAGAAAACCCCCTTTCTCTTGCTTAACAAGCTTGCAATGGAGGATATTGTTCCTTTAAAACTTCAAATTTAAATCTCTCTTAGTACAAAAAAAAGAACTTGAATCAAAGCTACTTATTTCTAAAAGAAAAAAAAACTTCTTGATTCTATTCTAAAACTTATTATAAAAAACTTCTTCCTTTTTTTTTTGCTTTTTAGGAGGCTTTCTTTTATATGCATAGGCTCTCAACAAACTCTAGAATTTGTTACAAATTAAAAATTATGAAGTTGTCCCAAATCTATAGTGCAAAATTCAAATTTGGAAGGTTGTTACAATAGCTTGTGCAACTATACACACCTATGCACATGGCAGCACAGCAGGGTGCATAATAACAGTATACTGAGTCTTATGTGGCTGCACATGAATACTATGCTGAGTGTTGTGTGGTTGTGCTCAAATAAGCTGAGTTAAAATCTCCTCTTTAACTTTAAAATTTAAATTATTATTCCCTCCCAAATCTTATCTCCACCTATTCAAAGCTCTCAAGTCCTTCAAAATCTTTTCCAATGCATCATGAATTCAAATTCTAAATAAAAATTAACTAATTAACTTAAAAATAACTAAATTAACAAAAATCCTAACAACTAAACAAACTTATGTAAATAAACTAGAAAAATCCAAAAATAAAAAAAACATGCAACAAATTGAATATTAAATCTTTATTATAGAGTGTTAAAAATAAAATATTTTTACACTCATCATAGAGTGAGGTATTTTCCTAATTCATCCTTTTTGGAAGCTAAGATTGGTGAAAATCCTAATTATACTTGGCATAGCATGTTAACTTCCCGAGACTTTATTAAGAGTGGTTTGGTGTGATGTATTGGTAATGGGAGGAGTACTACTGTTATTATAGATCCTTGGCTTCTGGATTATCATAACCTTTTTGTTACTTCTATTTTGGGGTCTGACATTCAGGATATAAAGGTTATAAGTGATCTTTTAGGTTGGGATGGGGATTTGATCAGAGACATGTTCAATGAGAGGGATACTATGTTGATTTTGAGTATTTCCTTAAGTAGAGCTAGGCGAAATGACTCATGGTCTTAGCATTCTCTATACCATCAAAAGTGCCTATAATAAGCTTGTTGTGCCTCCTTCAGGTTTTAGTATTGAAAATGTTGATGTTTAGAAGTTGGTGTGGAACCTTAAAGTTCCTTCTAAGGTTAAGTTGCTTTTATGGAGAGCTTGTTTGAATATTCTTCCAACTTGTGATAATCTATTACAGCATCATGTTCAAGTCTCTGTTGTTTGCCCCTGCTATCACAGTGAGATTGAATTTGTGATGCACATTTTTGTTTTTTATACCATTGCTGTTGAATGTTGGTATTCCTCTTCTATAGGTTATTATTATGGAAATGCGTGGAATTTTATAGATTGGTTCTATTTTTCTTATCAGAGGTGCCCAATTTTTTATCGAAATATGCTCAGCATGATTGTGTAAAAGATTTGGTAGCATCAAAATTCATTTCTTTAGCATCAGAAGCGCTTGTCCCTTGCTAAATTAGTGATGAATGGTTCTTTTTTTTTCTCATTAAATGGTTTGCAGCCCAAGTTCTCTCCAGTAGTTAGGTACATTTTTCTTATCAGAGTTTTGACTTTCGTTGGAAAAAACCTCCCCTTAGGACTTTTAAGTATAATGTGGATGCTGCTCTATTTGTTCAGTCTTCTAAGATTGGGTTTAGATGTGTGATCAAAGATTGTCAAGGTTGTTTTATGGCTGCTAAACCTAGGCTCTGCTCCCAAATTTATGTCATGACCCAAATCCGAGAGTCATGACCGATACTAGGGAATAAGAATTCGTGAGAATCCGGAATCCATAATAAACCTTAAAATAAAAACTCAATAAAATATAACCATAAATATACTCAAAATTAAAACTTTTAATAATGAAAAAGGAATCTCCATAAATAATGTCTTAATAAAAATATCTCACAATAATCAAAATACAACCACCATTAACAACAACTAGTGAATACAATAATTATGTAATATTACTGCAGCGTCTTATAATACAAAAAAAGAGAAATTTAAAATTTACATAGATCAGCTGAAGAAGAAAGTGTCCGGCAAAGGGAACTACTATGGGAGGTCTGACAAGAAGTATCTTGAAAAATAATTGAGAGGAGTCAGACCTCACTGAGTGAATTATTATTATCTATATGCATGCAACTTAAGGATACAAACATTCAAGCATCAATATAATAATATTTATATATATTTATATTATTTTATACATGCATTTTCATACAGATGCTCGAAATTACATTTTTTGATAAACAAATAAATGCAATAATATTTAGGTGGAGGATTGGAGTAAAACCCTAAAACATTTCGCAACCTTGATTACTGTATTTCACTAGCCAACAGGCTTTCCATAAACTTCAAAAATATTTCCTTTATCCAACTTTGACAGTGGACTGACCCCGAGTACATTGTAGGTCAATCGAGGATCTGCAGTCACACCCCTTATCCACAATTCTCAATAATCATTTATCCATATCTCAATTCAATTAAAATGCATAGCCTAGCATCAAACGTACTATTGCGCAACAATCTTAGTGTGACCCACTAGGTGGTATGTTCTACAACAATCCTCCAAAATATTTATCATAAATAAAATAATGAAATTCATATTAAAATATACAAACATCCATTAATAAAAATTAATATTGACATTATATATATATATAACAATAATGATAAATAACCTTTAATGCAATATAGCATAATAAATAATAAATTCCTATTTATTTGAAATATGGATGTCAATGACATTCTATACGCAATGCATATATATAATAATAACTCACAGTTCGAGTGCGCTCCTCTATTCCGGTTCAGTTGGCACGGTCCCGTAGGCCTAACTCGTGGTGCAGTTAAGGAAAATAATAATAATAATAATAATGACAATAGAATTAAATTCCTAATTTTATACATCTAGAATTTCTAAATAGCAACTCTATCTAGGACACGACTCGATTAAAATTCAAAACTTAGGACTGACCCGATGTCATATTTTATGAGAAATTTATTGAAAATTCGGTAGAATTTCTTTTGTAAAACGGACATCTCTCTACAAAAGTAAAGTCAATCCTACATACAAACACACTTCAAAATATCCATAAAGTTCAACTTCTCGGGTTGGCCCCTGAACTACAATTATTGCCCAACCGAGAACCAACACAATCCACTATTAATAAAATAATATAAATTCCAATTATTCATAAAAATCATAAGAATTCATTTAAATGTCACAAATCAATTTATTTACATAATAAAAGTATAAAAGATATTTATTTCCAAAATAAATAATAAAATTCTAATTTGTAATTAAATTATATTAATAAAATCCATTCTTCTAATTTTGTAATTAAATAGTATTAATTACAAATAATTATTTAAATTGCTAAAATATATAATAAAAATAACCAAAAACTCATTTAAGCTTAAAAATAATAAATAAAATTATTATTAATATATTTTCCCGGAAATTAATAATAATTAGCTAAAAATAGGAAATAAATTATAAAATTATTTTAATGATATTTATTACTCGAATTCTGTCAAAAAAAAAATAATTAATAATACTTTCAACTAAAATATAAAAATTACTAATTTATACTAATTTTTCCAAAAATTCATTTTTCACATAAACATTCAAAAATTCATGATAAAAATTCTACTCATAATTTCAATAAAGTTCCTTCACAAAACTTGATCAAAATAGTCAATAGAATTTTTTTAAAATATAACTTTCCCAGGCTCGGAACAGTGCCGGAACAGTTACCCCCAGCTCGGAATAGTGCCATTTCGAAAATAATTTTCAAAATTAAATCTAAACATATATTTGGAAAGCTTATAACCTCCACATGAATAATCTAAAATCAATTTAACATAAATCAACCTAATTTAACATAAAATTAACTAATTAACAAAAATTAGGTAATCTCGGATTTACCTAAAATTGAAGACGTTAAAGGCTCGGATCAAACTAATTGAGAGAGGGGAAATGAAGCCCACTCTGAGATGAAGAGAATGAGTTATCAAACTCGGCCTAAGGTGGCCGAAAACGTCACCGGCAAGGGGAAGAAGATCTAGTCAAAACTTGAAATTGAGTGGAAAGAGAGAAAGTGTTCGTCGGAGATGGAAGGGATGACCTGGTGGAGGGTGACCGGCTCTATGACGTGGATGAATGGACGATAGCATGGGAGGGGCTACTGGTTCGGTAATGGCAAAAGCAAGAAGAAGAATAAGTAGTAGTAGTAGTAGTAGTAGGGGGGCCAAATCAGGTACTGCACTTTTTTTTTAACTGTAAAAGCACAAAATTTTATTATTTTAAAAATAAAATATCTTCTCACCTTATTTTCATCCACATAATATATTAAAATATGCTCTAATAATTATTAAATATATATTAAAGTATTCCAAATACACTAAATCAACAATTTATATAAATAGTAATTTATCAATGCCAAAAATTTAAATTTAATTTCACTATTAATCAAATATCTTAATGTAATAAAATAATTATTAACACTGCAAATTTTAAATATTTAATTTTATAATTTATAAAAATTCAGGTTAAGACAGTGAGATTGAATCTTTGATGCACATTTTTCTCTTATCCCTTTGCTGTTGAATGCTGGTATTCCTCTTCTATGGGTTATTGTTGTGGAAATGCGGGGAATTTTATGGATTGGTTCTGTTTTTCTTATCAGATGTGCTCGATTTTTTATTGGAATCTGCTCGGCATGATTGTGTAGAAGATTTGGCAGCATAAAAATTCGTTTCTTTAGCGTCAGAAGCGCTTGTCCCCTGCTAGATTAGTGATGGATGCTTCTTTTTTTCTCATCAGATGGTCTGCAGCCCAAGTTCTCTCCACCAGTCAGGTACCTTATTCTCGTCAGAGTTCTGACTTTCGTTGGAAAAACCGTCCCCTTGGGACTTTTAAGTGTAATGTGGATGCTGCCCTATTTGTTCAGTCTTCTAAGATTGGGTTCAGGTGTGTGATCAAAGATTGTCAAGGTCGTTTCATGGCTGCTAGAAACCAGTCGTTCTTCTTTACTTTTTCTGCTCCTTTGTTTGCGGAAGTTCTCGGGCTTAAAGAGGCTCAGCTGAGTTAAATCCATGCATATCCAACCTGTGGTCATTGAGTTGGATGCTCTCTTAGTGGTTCAAGCATTCCAACAGCCTGCCCATGATAATTCTTTGTTTAGGACTGTTATTGCATATTGTTTTCTGTTTCTTCAAGAAATGCCTTATTGTCAGGTTTCTTATGTTCCTAGATTAGCGAATGTAGTTGCTCACTGTCTTGCTAGAGCGTCTAATTCTATGCCTGGTCTGTATGAGTGGGAGTCTGTCCCACCTCAGTTTATTGTTGATGTTTTGTCCGATGATTTGATTTAATGCATTCCTATTTCCAGTTTCGAAAAAAAAAATTAATTATAAAATATAATTTTAAATTGATTGAAAATATATTTTCTATTTTAATTAGATGAACTTCTATTTTATCTCTAATAAAAATTAAATTAATTAAAATATAATTCTCATTTATTTGAAAGTATGTTTTCTATTTTAGTTACATCAATTTTTATTTTATCTCTAACAAAACTTCTAATTTAATTTAAAGTATATTTTCTATTCTAATTAGGTTAACTTATATTTTTATCTCTAATAAAAATTAAATTAATTAAAATATAATTCTAATAGGAATAACTCATCATTTGCTCCCTGCACTTTTATTTTTTTCTCAATTTACCCCCTCCACTTTTATTTATTTAGATTGCGTTCTCACTTTTTTATTTTTATTCATATTAAAAAATTTTACTTTTATTAACTCCTTCAATAAATATAATTATGAAAATTTTGATAAATTATGTTAGAATTTAATTGTTTATAATTTATTTTTAATATAAAGATTATAAAAATACTATTAAATGCCAAATACTCTTCTGATAATTAAATGTAAATTATATAATTGTAATTTATTGATTAACAAAAATTATATCTAATATTATAAAAATAAAAACTTAAGCAAAATTCTACTAAATTTTTTTTAGTAGAATAAACTAAATTAAAAATTCAGTAGGATTTTGCTTAAGATTTATTTTTATAATATTAGATACAATTTTTTTAATCAATTAATTGCAATTTTATAATTTAAATTTAAATAAAACAGTATTTTTATAATCTTTATATTAAAAGTAAAATATAAGTAAATAAATTATAACCTAGTTGATGAAAATGTTTAGAATTATATTTATTAAAGGGGTTAATCTTGCTAAAATAAAAGTAAAATGACTTAATGTGAACAAAAATAAAAGTATAAGGGAGTAAATCAAGAAAAAATAAAAATACAAGAACTCAATTTATACAAATAAAAGTGGAGGTGCTATATCAAGAAAACAATAAAAGTGCGAGAGGTAAAATATGAGTTATTCTATTATAATATAATTGAAAGTATGTTTCCTATTTTAATAGGTTAACTTCTATTTTAATACTAAAAAAATTAAATTAAATTAAATTAATTAAAATGTAATTCTAATACAATTTAAAATATATTTTCTATTCTAATTAGTTTAACTTTTATTTTATCTCTAATAAAATGAGATTAATTAACATATAATTCTAATTTAATCTAAAGAATTTAACAAAAAAGAGTTAAAATTATATTAATTATATTTATCATTTAATTATTTGTTGAACTTAAAAAAATTGAATTAAATTAAATTTTACTTAAATAAAAGTATTAATATTAAAAATATTGAAGAAATAAAGTGTCAAAGTTAAAATAAAAAATTTACTAAAATTTTAATAAATTATAAGTTTAATAGGATTGTAATATTTAAATTGTTTATAAAAATATTGAAGGAATATCATATAATTATTTAAATAAAAAATTTATCAAAATTGTAACGAATGATGACTATATTAAGTTAATATCAAATTGTTATAAATAAATAACATTGTTATTATTTTTAAAAATTTAACAATAACAACAACAACAATAATAATAATAATAATAATATGTTTAATAGTTTATTTACTATATATCACAAATCTAAAAAAAAAAAAAAAATTATTCACGTATGAAATACATGATTTTTTAGTAGTGTCTATATATATATTGAAAAAAATTAAAAATAAAAAGAAAAAACAGTCTCCTAAATTTTCGGTTTCATCCCCTAAATATACCTAATTGAAAGGGAAAGATAGCAATTTTTATACCAATTTCTACTCTGATATTATCATCGGAGATCATTTACAGTGTCATCATGCACCATCTTACATAATCCAAACCATTAAATTTCAATCTCAACCCTTTATTAAATGACCTAATACCTGTTAAGAAGGTTTAAATATTTACATAAGATAATAATAGATATATCTTTTTAAAATGGAATGTTTATCTTTTATATTGTTATTATTATTATTATTATTATTATTATTATTATTATTATTATTATTATTATTATTATTATTATTATTTGAAATTAAGTCAAAATTAATTAAACTCATGTAAAGATAAAATCTAACTAAATAAAATAGGGATTTTTTCAAAAATAGACCAAAAATAAAAAATATTATCAAAAGTCCAAAAATATTTTCAAAAACCAACTTTACCTTTTTCAAAACTAACTTCTCTTAACTTTTTTCTTTCAAATATGGACCACATTTCTTTCCTTTCTTATTTTTTTAGTATTATCTTCTTTTTTTCCTCAATGATTTATTATCAACATTTTTTTTTCTATTTTCTTCATATTTTTTCTCAATATTTTTTTTTCTAAACTTTTTTTTTCTATTTTTAAGGTACCGTTTTTTTATCAATATTTTTTCCTAATAGTTTTTTTATCCTCAAAATTTTTTCTATTTTTAAAATACTCTTAACATTTTTTTTACTCAACATTTTTATTATTTTTACCAGTAAGAGACGTTGTACCTGTGTGCTAAGCCACAAAAAGAAATGAGTGGTTGTAGACACCCAGTTTAATCGGCCCATAATAGGGGGTAAACTGTGGATGTTTGGTTTGATCGGCCCACGACAAAACCCAGTGATGAGAATGTGCAAAGTTTGAATGCAAGAGAAGACTCAAAATCTTCTTAAAAATGGAGCTGCGAACTTGTTCGTGAAAAAAGGGGACAACGTATAATAAATAAAATGAATTTCATGTTTTTTCTTATCTATGCATAGAAAATATAGAGTTTTGCATATCTATATATCTCCCAAGGATCCCTTTTTACTAAATAAAAATCGACGGATCGGATTATAAATTATAACGAATTTTGGGGAATTTATAACCTTAAAAAATCTTTATTTATTTTATTTTTTATTTTTCTTAAATTTAGTAAAGTAAAATGAAAAAATTAAAGTTATAAGTATAAAACAAGAAAAAAATAAAATAAAAGAAGAATAACATATCATATATATTTCATGTAGAAATATGAATAAATCAACTCATTTCAAGCCCAAACCCATGCAAAAAAAAAGACTTAAACCCACAAATTCAAGCCCAAGCTCGTTTTGGCACAAAGGCCCAATCCTAGGTCAGCGCTAGAGAGGCGATGCCTCATCGAAGAGGTGCCGCCTCTATGGCAATCACTTTGATGAGGCAATGCCTTATTGAAGAAGCACCACCTCTGTAACAGCCACTTACACCTGCATTAAATATAGAGGTTACAATGGTGGTCAAATTAGTAGGCCCATCTCCTACTGAATTATTGTGTGAAAAGGAGGATTTTGAGTGCAGAAAGAAAAAGTGTAATGATAAGGGTGGAAAAGTGGATGTCTTGTCAAGGCATGGAGAATTAAAAGGGCTATGGAGAATGAGAAAGGAGAGGTTGGAAACTCTTACCAACTTTTTAACAATTCTAAAAAAAAAAGGTGAGAGCTCTAAGGAGAAGAGGGAACGTTCTTAAGAAGGAAAGAAGAAGAAAGCTAGCTTAAAAATTGACTTTTTTGAAGGAAGAATAAGGAAATCTTACATTCAAGTGGAGATAGAGATCAAAACCAATTTTTAAAGGCCAATCACTTTGAAAAAAGCTCATGAAGTAGTAATAACCTTCATTTCTTTTCAATATTGAAGTTGTAAATTTGCATAAGCTTTTGTTTACTTACTTATTTCTTCAATTCATTGTTCACTTTATGCCATGCTTATAACTTGATCTTTCAAGACATCAAGTATAGTTGTAAGCCTTTAGTTATTTACAATAGAGATTACTACTTAAAATTGAAGCATGTTTGCTAAGTGTACCTGTGCCTAGTAATCAAAGAGGCACCACCCCTTAGAGTTGAGGCAATCTCACATCACCTCTACTCACAGAGGCAACACCTCATTGATGAGGTGTTCACCATATCAACAGAGCTATGTGCTATTTTATTTTGGTATTCTTCTTACATCTCATATGATTAGCACTTTTCTGTATTTTTAGGTTTTTGTGTTTCAATTTTATTTACATGATTATTTTACCATCTTGTTTAATTAATATTATATGTTTGCTCTCCTCATTTGTGTTGATTTAGTCCTTGAATTAACATTGTGGTTTCTTTTGTAGCATTTCATATACCTATGGGGGCTAACATTTTATCTACTACTAGAATTTGGGATGATTTTAGTCATCTAATTATAATTCATGTTCATTTTAGTTTATTTTTCCTTTTTGTTATTTGGTTTAAATTCTATTTACTTTTAATTTATTTCTGGTTTATTTTCTTTTTATTTCACTTTTTCTTGCATGTAAAAAGAGTTGTATTCTATTCTCCTCCCCTCCTTTTTTGTGTGTGTGAATTTATATTTATTTAGTGAATGGATATTTATTTATATGATGAATGTTATGAATCACACTAAATTGTATGAAATTGGATTAATAAGCAAACTTTAATTTAATTATAAAACTTGGAAAATAAATGAAAATAATTTTAATTTGCATGTTAATAAAGAAGTAATTGAATAATTAAAGGTAATAAAATATAAAACACAATGGAGGCCTACAACAAGGTTAGGTGGACATTCTGAAAGCCCATACCCAGTTTCTGAACCCGTTTTCTAATGATAGCTTCTGAAAATCTCCGTAGAATTCAGTTGTCGTATAGTATGTCCCGAGTCTCATTTGGGTAGTGACTCCTTCTCCAATTTAGGCTCCAAACCTATTTTGTATTTCCTAGTGGGCCTTGAACTCACACAGTGTCATGATGGCCAAACACTTGGGCACACGCTAAACCACATCACCTACAGGGTGAAGGTGAAAAAGATATAAAAATACCCAAAGACTTTATTTTATTGTTGTCAAAAGATTTTTTTTTTTTAACTCTTTCTAGTTGTAGCTTAACGTTGTTAAATTCCTGATATAGTGTTTGGTTCTCCTAAAATTACGCTTGTATCCCATAGGCATAAGGCGAGTTGCAACTACTACATTCGCCTAAGTTTCTAGTGGGCTTGACACTTATGTCTTACTATTTCTCAAATGGATCTGAGTAAAATAATAGGAACATTTATAAAAATACCCCATTTTTAAATGTTGTGAACAAAAATGCCTCAACTTTTCATTTTTGTCAAATCTACCTTATCATAATTACAAGAGTGCCTTTTGCATTTTTTAAAATGTACCCATGTTTTTCTTTTTTATTTCTCTTTCATTTCTCTACCTTTTTTTTTTACTAATTTCTTCGTATATTTTGTTTCCTTTTTTATTTTTTATTTTTCTCTTATTTTTTCTCTTTTTATTAGTTTTTATTTTATCATTTTTTCTTATTTTTTTCTCTTTTTTATTTTTTATTTTTGTAGTTCCCTTCTTTTTTTATTTTTTATTTTTTTTATTTCTCTCTTCATTTTCTCTTTTTTTAAAAAAAAAAAATTTCCTTAATTTTTCCTCTTCTTTATTAGTGAAGCATTAGCTAATATATTTTTTGGGAATTTTATTTCACAAATTCTTCAAGTAAGTTATAAGAATATACAAAACATTATGACAAAAATATAAGCAACTCACATGCATTAAATTTTCTATACATAATTGATTATTCAAGTTCTTAATATGTAAAAGATGTAATATTCATTATAATTCAACCAACATGACTATGTCTAAAAAATGATAATAGAGATTTAGGTAAGGAAAATAAAATCATAATTTAAATTTTTAATGATTCTAAAATAGAATCAATTTTATCAATGTATTTCAAGCACGAAAAATATAATTTTAACATTTTTAAGATTTGGAGTAGTCTAATGTATTTGTAAAATACAAATAATGCCAAATAACTTCAAATTAAAGAACCAATCCCAAAACAAATTATAAGCTAATTTAATAATGTGTCAATAAATGAAAAATGACGATGAGTGTAGCTTAGATGATAGAGCACTTGCTTAGTGTGCGAGAGGCATTAGAATCGATACCCCACATCTCTATTCTTTTATTAGGTATCATGTATTTAATTTTATTGTTTTTGGGTTTACTTTTAGTTTCTGATCTTGTTTTAAAATTGAAGGGAAAGGTGTAAATGCTTTTGGTGCTTCTAGTTTTGATTTAGGAGATGTTGGTGGTTGTGAAAAGGGTGCTTATGATTTACAGTTTATTGAAACTGGTGGTGGTGGTGATGAGCTAAAGGATTTTGTTGTGCTATTTTTTATTTTATTATTTTTATATCGTTTTGGTTTCTGATACTTTATTTTGTGTTTTTGTTTTGAAGGTGCTAAGAAATTATCTAAGGATATTGGTTTTGATTCCAATATTAAACATAATTCTGTTAATGGTGTTGATGGTGATGAAGTGTTGAAAGATTCTAATTTAGTGCATTTTTTTTATATTATATTAATCTATGTTGGTTTTATTTTTTATTTTTTGCTTCCGATTCATTTTTTGTATGCTTTTGGTTTATTTTTGGTTTCTGATTCATTTTTTTGTATCCTTTTGGTTAACTTCTGGTTTCTGATTCATTTTTCTGATTTTAGTTATTTTCTTTGGTTTTGAAGAATGTATATGAAAATTTTGGTTTTTTCCTATAATATTATATATTCAGTACATAATATATAAGAGATTATTTGATCAAATCCACACATGAATTTATCAAGTTAAATTAAATAGATAACAATCATAGATTAGTTATAGGTGAAAGTTTAGCCCAATAAATCAATCGATTACAATCATTAGAAGACCTTTTTTCGATGTAAGTAATTGAAATTAGAAGCCTCAATGAATCAATTAATTACAATCATAGAGGCAGACAAATTCAAAGCAAAGCAACTAAAAAATTATGTTGGTAATTGAATTCCGATGACTTAAAAGTATTGGAAAGTGAAGTTATCGGTCTATTCGCCATTGTAGTGAATGAGAATGAAAATAAATAGTTGTTGCATTTCTCACAAGTGAAATATGTAACATCAACTAAAAGTAAACCAAACATATTCTAAAATGAACTTAAAACAAATATTAATGAATTGTTCCAGAAACCAAACGTAAACTAAAAGGAATCTAAAATGAAGAAGGCATATACATTATTTTTTTATTTTCCAGAGAACTTTAAATAAATGTCATTTAATTATTTCAGAAACCAAATGTAAAGTGAAAGGATTCTAAAATGCAGTAGTGTAATGACCGATATATTTTTAATTAATATAAATATATTTTGGGAACTCTATTATTTAAAAAACTAAAGTTATTAATATACTATTGTCATTATATTTTTTTATATATAGCATTATTATTATTATTTCTATTGTTATTAATATTATTATTTTGACTAGGGTTATTTTTATTATTGTTATATGTTGTGTGTGTGTGTGTGTGTCTATATATATATATGTTTAAAGCCCAAGACCCGATCAACCCCTATCTCCCTACCCTTTTCTTCTTTCATTTCTATCTTGTTTCTTTCCATTTCTTCCCTTTCTCTTGTTGTCTTCCTTATTTACCACCATCATCGCCTGCTTCTTTCTTCTTCTTGTTGCAACCACGACAGCAGCGGCGGCGGCAGCAACATCAATAACAACAACAACAACAACAACAATAACAACAGGGACAACAACATCAACGACAACAGCAGCCCTCCCTATCCTAGATTTATGCTTTAGGTGAGTTCTAGGCTAATTTAGTTGAGTTGTGAGGTGGATTTTTGGGTTGATTATGGGTTGTTTGTTAGTTAATTGTTAGTTGTTTATTAGTTATTGTGTTTATTTTAATTTTTAGTTAATTAATATAATTTTTTTGCTTATTTTATTTTTAATATTTGGTTGATTTTTGAGTTGATCTATATGTAATTAGTTGATTTTAAATTATTTTAGTTAATTTTAATTATGGGTATTTTTGAATATTTTAATAATATAAATTGTAATTTTTGTTAATTATGTTAATTAATTATTTTTGATTGGAATTTGAGTAATTAGTGTTAGTATATTAAGTTAGTAATTTTTGTGTTAATAAAATTATTTTTAGTAAATTTATATTATTTTTGAGGAATTAATATGTTTATGTGAATATTGGAATTTGGGGTAATTATGTAATTTGGTTGAAAATATAGTTAAAATATATTTTTAAATGGTTTTAGAATTTTATAGAGTATTAGAATAATTTTTATAAATCAATTACTATTTTTAATTAATTAATTCTAATTTTTGAAAATTATATTCAATATTAAATTATTTATTATTTTTTTATTAAATGGGTTTTTAATTAATTTTATAATATATTTAAACTATTTAAATAATTAAATATGAATTTGACTATTTTATGATGAATAATTGTAAAATTGGATTTTATTAATATTATATAAATTATTGGGATCTTATTATCTAATTTGGAAAATTAATTAGTTTTAATGTTTTATTATTTAAATAAATTAAATTGTGGCATTTTGGATATTTTATGGAGTTTTAATGATTTTAAATATTTATTATTAAATTATTTATTTTTGGTAGGTTGTGAACCTCATTTGGGGATTTGAGTAGTTCGAGGTCTCAACTCGAGGTGTTGAGCTTGTGTGAGTTTAGAAGTGTATTTGCTTGTAAGATTGACTCTACTTAGGTAGAGGGATGTCCGTTTTATAGAGGTGACTTTGCCGAATTTTTGGTAGATTTCTCATAAAATGTAACATCGGGTCAATCCTAATTTTTGAATTCTAAGTCAAGTCTTCCTTAGAAATTCTAGAAGTTAGGGTTTTTTTTAGATTGTCATTTCATTTTCTGTCTTTTAGCTGCCACTCCGGTCGCATCTACCAGTCGAGGTCGGACACAACGTATTAGAGGAGCGCCTTCATCTTGTAAGTTAATATTTGATTTGAGTGTCAGGTCTTTCAATTTAAATCATATTAAATTTTAATGAATTAATTATTTGCGAGATTCTAGTCAGTATTCCTTAAATAATGTTGCATGATTTAAATTATAGTTGATTTATTTTATTTTTATTTCTTGTATTTTTCTTGTTTTATTTATTTTCATTTATTTTAAATAAACTACAGTAGAATGAGCTACTTGATGAGTTTCATCAGGACTGTGTGCGCACCGGTAAAATATTTGATTATATTTTTGGGGCCAATGGTCTGGTGATACTTTGCTCTTGGACACTGTCAGTAATTTAATATTTGATTATTTAATAAATACTAGGGCCAAAGGTTTGGAGATACTTTTCTCTCGGACACCGCCAGTATTGTTGGATTAATATTTATTAAATCACTAGTGTCAATGGTCTGGTGATACTTTGCTCTCGGATACCACCAGTGATATTGAATTAAGTGATATGACTGCAGCTGTGCATCCTGGTGATGCTTAGCTCTCAAGATCCGACAGTCTTGGAAATAAGTGAGCCGATTGACTGTTAAAAATTGAGAACTCAGGTTCTACCTAGTTTTTTATACTGAAATATTTTAAAAATTATTTAAATATTTATTTCTTTCCTTTTGAAAAATGGATCTCTTATATGTATATCAAATTATTTGAATAAAGTTATAAATATATTATATTTTCATATAAAACTTATTAAAGGAGATTTTCAAACCGCATTCATTCCTTTTATTATCTTACTCAGTGAGGTCTGACTCCCCTCAATTTATTTTTCTCAGGAGTTTATGAGTCTTCTGTTAGGCTTACTTCTCTACACCATGTAACTTCTTCATCGGCTATCTTATGTAGGTCTATATAGTTATATTTATATTAGTGTATGTGTACCGCAGTAGAGAACTGTATAACTGTATATTTTAAATTTGGATATTTTGTATTGAGATTTATGTACCAAGATACTATTTTATATAACTGATGATGTTTATTTATTCTATGCACTATGATGTTATGGTTTAATTAAATTGAGAAAAATCAGTTTGATAATGTGCATTATGATTTAATTATTTTTTTATAAGGTTTTAAAGTGAAATATTCTGTGTTTTTATTTTAAGGCTTACTACGAGTTTTGGTAGCTTTATGCTTTCTCATTCCCTAGTGTTGGTCACGTACCCCTGGGTTCGGGTCGTGACAAAGTTGGTATCAGAGCTTTGGCTCATTTTTCATGCTTTTGACTATTGATTTCTGTCTTTTCTTATATTATTGTGGTACTTAGGTTGTTAATTGTTATTTGTAGATTTTCTTATCCTTAGGATTTTGCGTCTGCATCTGTGTTCTTATTTGGTTTTGAATTTGGGTTTTCTTGTCTTTTCAGAATGAGGCATGCTCGAAATGCCCCTACTGATGATGCAGAGCCTGATGACAGTGAGCAGTCATTTCAGTATGAGATTATCCCTCTTGCCCCTCGATCTAGAGGTAGGGGTAGAGGTAGAGATAGAGGCAAAGCCAGAGCTAGAGTAGCAACAACACAGAGGCAGGATCAGCCTTAGGTAGAGCCTCAGATTCCAGTAGAGGATCCTGTAGCTTTTGCAGCTAGTATGGTGGGTATTAATCAGGGTTTGGCAGCTCTTAATCAGGCGATGCCTATAGTGCAACAAATGCTTTAGCAACAGAATAAAGGGATGTCTGATGCAGAAGCGACATTGTTATACTCAATAGTGGGGCAAGTTTATTTTGATGGTACTGGAGACGCATTAGATTTCATTAACACCATTAAGTCTAGGACCAGATCTGGGTATTCAGATTATCAGAGGATTATGATAGTGGAATTATCAGTCTCAGCGGCAGCTCAGGACTGGTTTATGTAGTCCATTCAACCTTTTATGACAATGATGACTAGGTTGGGATTTAAGGAGCAGTGTATGAGATTCTTTTGTCCTTTGTCTATGTGAGAGAACTACAGATGGCAGCTACTTAATATCAACAAGAGAGATCGATCAATTGAGGACTATACTCGGGAGTTCTACAAATTAATGAGACATACTGAGGATGTGAGGCAGGATGTTGCCAGAGCAATTATGTTGTATGTGACTGGGTTAGACCCAGCTTATATTGGCATTCGACTAAAGGGTCGTAGTTTGGAGAGCGTTATGGAGGAGGTGAGACAATTAGAGCAGAGGTATATCCGACACGGCACCATACCTAACTCGTATGATAGCGGCATTATCATACCTGTTCAAAGGGTGCATCTGCCAATGTTTTAGATAGGTAGCATGAGTGCTCAGTTAGCAGGTCCTTCTCAATAGAGCAAACAGTTCATAGCACATCGGACTAGTAGGCACCACCTTGCTCAAGATCGCAAGAGTAGTAGGGCTGCTAGATTTAATGGTAGTGCTAGCAGCAGCAGTGGACAAAACTCTAGACATGGAAATTTTGGGTCTGAAGCTAGTGCGTGTGCCATATATGGGCGACTACATTAGGGTCCTTGTCATTTAATGTTAGGAGCGTGTTTCAGATGTGGTTAGTTTGGACATTTTGTTAGAGCTTGTCCGAACTATGGATTTCAGTCGTCCTTTGCTCAAGGATCTTCACCTTCTATTGTCCAACCCTTGTAGCAGGTGCCTCAATAGTATCAGGCACCCATGTACCCTCAGCAGTGACCGATTCAGTTTAAGAGTCAGTAAGGCCAAGGTAAAGGATAGACTCAACCATTCACCTCACAATAGCTAGGATGTGGACAGGCTAGGGTCTTCACTTTGACTCCTCATGATGTACAAGCATCCAATGCTATGGTAGCAGGTATTATTCCTGTCTATTACTCTAAGGCTAGAGTCTTATTTAATCTATGTGCAACGTATTCTTTTTTATCTCCTTTGTTTACTTCAAAAGTGGCTTGTCTTCCTTCCAAGATGAGTTTTTCTTTGTCTATTTTGACTTTATTTAGTTATGAGTTGGAGACAGAAATTTTCTTTCCATTTTGTCCTGTTTTGGTTGAAGGTTAAAAGTTGTTGGCAGAATTAGTTCTTCTGGATATGGTTGAGTTTGATGTGATTTTAGGAATGGATTGGTTGTCCCAATATTTTTCTTTTGTGGACTGTCGAGCGAAAGAAGAATTTTCATAATTCCAGGTGAAGAGGAATTCAGATTCAGACGTAGTGAGAGTTCCATACCTCATAATCTTATTTCTACTATTACAGTTAGGAAGATGCTTAGTAGAGGGTGTTAGAGCTATCTAACTGTAGTTAGGGATGTTCAAGCAGAAATGGGATCAATAGAAAGGGTACCAGTGGTACGTGAGTTCTTCAATGTTTTCCCAGAGTTACCTGGATTACAGCCGGATAGATAGATAGAAAGAATTCTGTATTGATGTTGTGCCTAGTACAGATCCTATCTCTATGCTACCTTATAAGATAGCACTTGTAGAGCTGAAGGAGCTGAAAGAATAATTACATGAAGTATTGGATAAGGGGTTTATTTAGCCTAGTACATCTTCTTGGGGTGCTCCAGTTCTTTTTGTGAAGAAGAAGGATGGTAGTCTTTGACTTTGTATTGACTACAGACAGCTGAATAAGGTTACCATTAAGAACAAGTATCCACTCCCTTGGATTAATGATTTGTTTGACTAATTACAAGGAGCTCAATATTTCTCTAAGATTGATTTGAGATTTGGGTATCATCAGCTAAGGATTAGAAGTGAGGATGTACCTAAGTCAGCATTTCATACTAGATATGGCCACTATGAGTTCCTAGTGATGTCCTTTGGGTTGACTAATGCCCCAGCAGCCTTTGTAGACTTGATGAATAGGGTGTTTAGGCCATTCTTAGACCGATTTTTAATTATGTTTATTGATGACATTTTGGTTTATTCCAAGAATAAGGCAGAGCATGCAATGAATTTAAGATTGGTGTTGTGGACTTTGAGAGAGCACCAGTTGTATGCCAAGTTTTCAGAATGTGAATTCTGGTTAAAGCAAGTGGCATTCTTAGGCCATGTGGTGTCTAAAGATAGCATTTAGGTAGATCCCAGGAAGATAGAGGCAATCATTGAATGGCCAAGACCCACAACGGTCATAAAAGTGAGAGGTTTTTTGGGTTTAGTGGGTTATTACAGAAGATTTATGAAGGATTTCTCCAAAATTGTTGCTCCTTTGACCAGACTAACCCAGAAGAATGTTAAGTTCATGTGGACTAATAGATGTGAGGAGCATTTCCAATTACTTAAGGATTTATTGACTTCAGCTCCAGTGCTGACTCTACCTTCTGGTGACGATGGATACACAGTGTATTGTGATGCTTCTTGTGTAGGATTAGGTTGTGTGATAATGCAGAATGACAAAGTGGTTGCTTATGCTTCAAGGCAGTTGAAGAAGCACGAGCAAAATTATCCCACTCATGATTTGAAGATGGCAGCAGTTATTTTCACACTAAAGATTTAGAGGAATTACCTGTACAGTGTCACTTGTGAAATATACGCGGATCATAAGAGCTTGAAGTATATCTTCGAGCAGAGGGATGTGAACCTAAAGCAAAAAAGATGGATGGAACTTCTAAAGGACTATGATTGTTCAATTCTTTACCACCCTGGCAAGCCGAACGTGGTAGCTGATGCGTTGAGCAAAAAATTAGCAAGCAATCTTGCCCATATCAGTACTGAGAGGAGGTCGATTATTCAAGAGTTGCATGAGTTTATTGATAAGGGTTTATAGTGGAAAGTGACAAAAAAATGCCTTATAGCTCAATTCAGAGTACAATCAGTGTACTTAGACAGAGTTAAGGTAGCTTAAAGAAAGGACCCACAGCTACAGAGAATTATGTTTAAGGTGTAACAGGGTCAATCTAGAGATTTCGTGATTGATAATGAGGGTGTTCTACACTTGGGTACTTGGTTGTGTGTGCCAGATGTTGATGATCTGAAGAAAGAGATCTTGGAAAAGGCACATTTTTCTGCTTATAGTATTCATCCAAGTTCTACCAAGATGTATCATAATTTAAAAGATACATACTGGTGGAATGGAATGAAGAAAGATGTTACAGAATTTGTATCCAGGTGTCTCATATGTCAGCAGGTGAAACTAGAGCATCAGAGGCCCTCGGGATTGTTACAACCCATGCCTATCCTAGAGTGGAAGTGGGATATGATTGCCATCGATTTTGTGACTAGTTTGCCTCGGATGACATATGGATTTGATGTAATTTGGGTGATCATTAATAGGCTAACTAAGTTAGCTCACTTTCTGCCTATAAAGAAGACATACTCCATTAACAGGTTGGCACGATTGTATGTCAGCATAATTGTTTATCTTCATGGAGTTCCAGTAAGCATAATATCTTATAAAGGAGCCACTTTTACATCAGTTTTCTAGTAAGAGTTGCATAAAGCTTTGGGTAAAAAGTTAGACATCAATACAACATTTCATCCTCAAACTGATGGTCAATCTGAAAGGACCATTCAGACATTAAAGGATATGCTCAGAATGTGTGTGATGGATTTTGGAGGTCAATGGGATAACCAATTGCCACTGATTGAATTTGCATATAACAATAGTTATCATACAAGTATTAAGATGGTTCCATATGAAGCGCTATATGGTAGGAAGTGCATATCACTTTTGTGTTGGGAAATTGGTGAGAGACAAATGACAAGTCCAAAGCTGGTGCAGATTACTTCTGAAAAAGTTCTTATCATTTAATAGAGGTTGAGGACAGCTTTCAGCATATAGAAGAGTTATGCTGATCCTAGAAGGAAAGATGCTTCCTTTCTAGTTGGAGATATGGTGTTTTTGAAGGTATCTCTAATGAAAGAGGTTATGAGGTTCAGTAAGAAGGGTAAGTTAGCTCCGAGATACATTGGACCTTTCGAGATATGGTCATGAGTTAGAGAAGTGGCCTATAGACTAGTGTTGCCACTTGAGTTATCTCGAATCCACCCAATGTTCCATGTATCTATGCTGATAAAGTATATTCTTAATCCTTCTCACATACTTCAACCTCAAGCAGTGGAGCTCAGTGAAGATCTATCTTATGAGGAGTACCTAGTGGTGATTGTGGATTGCCAGGTTCGTCAACTTCGCTCCCGGTAGATTCCGATGGTGAAAGTGCTTTAGAGTAACCACACAACATAAGACTATACGTGGGAGAAACAATTCGAGATGCAAGCCGCCTATCCCTATCTTTTTCATCAATAGACCTTGTATTTCCTTGTTTTTCTTTGAATTTAAGGACGAATTCTTATAAGGAAGGAAGATTGTACTGACCGATATATTTTTAATTAATATAAATATATTTTGGGAACTCTATTATTTAAAATACTAAAGTTATTAATATACTATTGTCATTATATATTTTTTATATATATAGCGTTATTATTATTATTTCTATTGTTATTAATATTATTATTTTAACTAGGGTTATTTTTATTATTGTTATATGTTGTATGTGTATATATATATATATATATATATATATATATCCCTACCCTTTTCTTCTTTCATTTTTGTCCCGTTTCTTCCCATTTCTTCCCTTTCTCTTGCTTTCTTCCTTATTTTCCAGCACCATCGCCTACTTCTTTCTTCTTCTTGCTGTAACCACAACAACAACAACAACGGCCGCAACATCAATAATAATAACAATAACAACAACAACAACAACAGTAGGGACAGCAACATCAATGACAGCAACAACCCTCTCTGTCCTAGATATATATATATATATATATATATATATATATATATCAACCCTTATCTCCCTACCCTTTTCTTCTTTCATTTTTGTCCCGTTTCTTCCCATTTCTTCCCTTTCTCTTGCTGTCTTCTTTATTTTCCAGCACCATCGCCTACTTCTTTTTTCTTCTTGCTGTAACCACAACAACAACAACAACGGCCGCAACATCAATAATAATAATAATAACAACAACAACAACAATAGTAGGGACAGCAACATCAACGACAGCAGCAACCCTCTCTGTCCTAGATTCCTGCTTTAGGTGAGTTCTAGGCTAATTTAGTTGAGTTGTGAGGTGGATTTCTGGATTGATTATGTGTTGTTTGTTAGTTAATTGTTAGTTGTTTATTCGTTATTGTGTTTATTTTAATTTTTTAGTTAATTAATATAATTTGTTTGCTTAATATATTTTTAATATTTGGTTGATTTTTGAGTTGATCTATATGTACTTAGTTGATTTTAAATTATTTTAGTTAATTTTAATTATGGGTATTTTTGAATATTTTAATAATATAAATTGTAATTTTTTTAATTATGTTAATTAATTATTTTTTGTTGGAATTTGAGTAATTAGTGTTAGTATATTAAGTTAGTAATTTTTGTGTTAATAAAATTAGTAAATTTATATTATTTTTGAGGAATTAAAATGTTTATGTGAATATTGGAATTTTGGTGTAATTATGTAATTTGGTTGAAAATATAATTAAATTATATTTTTAAATGGTTTTAGAATTTTATAGAGTATTAGAATAATTTTTATAAATTAATTACTATTTTTGACTAATTAATTCTAATTTTTAAAAATTATATTCAATATTAAATATTTATTATTTTGTGATTAAATGGGTTTTTAATTAATTTTATAATATATTTAAACTATTCAAATAATTAAATGTGAATTTGACTATTTTATGATGAATAATTGTAAAATTGGATTTTATTAATATTATATAAATTATTAGGATTGTATTATCTAATTTGGAAAAATAATTAGTTTTAATGTTTTATTATTTAAATAAATTAAATTGTGGCATTTTGGATATTTTATGGATTTTTAATAATTTTAAATATTTATTTATTAAATAATTTATTTTTGGGAGGTTGTGAACCTCGGTGGGAGATTTAAGTAGTTCTGGGTCCCAACTTGAGGTGTTGAGCTTGTGTGAGTTTAGAAGTGTATTTACTTGTAGGATTGACTCTACTTTGGTGGAGGATGTCCATTTTATAGAGGAGACTCTGCCGAATTTTTGGTAGATTTCTCGTAAAATGTGACATCGGGTCAATCTTAATTTTTGAATTTTGAGTTGATTCTTTCTTAGAAATTCTAAAAGTTATGGTTTCTGTTTTTTAATTGTCATTTCATTTTCTGTTTTTTAGCCACCCCTCCAGTTGCGTCTACCAGTAGAGGTCAGACACAACATATTAGAGGAGCGCCTTCATCTTGTAAGTTAATATTTGATTTCAGTGTCAAGTCTTTAAATTTAAATCATATTAAATTTTGATGAATTAATTATTTGTGAGATTCTAATCGATATTCCTTAAATAATGTTGCATGATTTAAATTATAGTTGATTTATTTTATTTTTATTTATTGTATTTTTCTTGTTTTATTTATTTTTGTTTATTTTATAAAAACTATAGTAGAACGGGTTACCTGATGGGTTTCATCAGGACTGTATACGCACTGGTAAAATATTTGATTATATTACTGGGGTCGATGGTCTGCTGATGTTTTGCTCTCAGACAATGTCAATAATATAATATTTGATTATTTAATAAATACTGGGGCAAAAGGTCTGGTGATGCTTTACTTTCGGACATCGCTAGTATTATTGGATTAATATTTATTAAATCACTGGGGCCGATGGTCTGGTGATGCTTTGCTCTCGGGCATTACTAGTGATATTGGATTAAGTGATGTGACTACGATTATGCATCCTAGTGATGCTTTGCTCTTGGGATCCAGCAGTCTTGGATATAAGTGAGCCGATTAACTGTTAAAAATTGAGAACTCAAGTTCTACTTAGTTTTTTATACTGAAATGTTTTAAAAAATATTTAAATATTTATTTCTTTCCTTTTGAAAAATGGATTTCTTATATGTATATCAAATTATTTGAATAAAGTTATAAATATATTATCTTTTCATATAAAACTTATTTTAAAGGAGATTTTCAAACCGCATTCATTCCTTTTATTAGCTTACTCAGTGAGGTCTAACTCCCCTCAATTTATTTTTATCAAGAGTTTAGGAGTCTTCTATTAGGCCTACTTCTCTACGTCATGTAACTTCTTCATCAGTTATCTTATGTAGGTTTATATAGTTGTATTTGTATTAGTGTCCGTGTATCGCAGTAGAGAACTGTCACGACCCAAAACAGGGGCCATGATCGGCGCTAGGGAACGAGAATTCTTTCGAATCCGGAACCCGTAGCAAGCCTAAAATAAAAATAAAACATGCCATAATAATAATAATAGTATTTAACGCAGTAGAAATAAAATCATAAATATCAAAATAATATTTTCGTTAAACGAAAATTTAATCGAATTCTCATCTCATATATAAATAAATCCTTTAATACAAGTGTCAGTTCAAATTCTTAAAATACATATCTCATATAAATACAATACACCAATCTCACAATTGACCATAACTACTGCAGTGTCTAGATCATAAAATAAAACTCAATACTCAGATAAGCAGTTTACACAAAGAAGCCAGGACGGAAGAAATTCGACGTACATGCCTGCTACTGAGGTATGAAGACGATGACTCTCCTGAAAAATAGTCAACGAAGGGGAGTCAGACCTCACTAAGTGAATTACTATAATATATATACATGCATACTAAATGACAATGCATACAGTCAATAGTATATATCTAATATGTATATATACAGGCAAATACACACAGATGTAGTAAAATCATTTTATATATTTTATTGAAAATCATCGTTTATAAAGGATCAAATAGAACCCTAGAAAATTGTAACCTCAAAACAGTGTTAGAAAACACTCTAGCCATACAGGCTCACTTATATCCAAATATATTCTCTTGGTCCATTTAGATAATAGACTGGCCCCGAGACACTAAGTCAACCGAGCTCCAGCAGTTTGACTGTCAGTGTGATTGGCCCCGAGACACTTGGTCAACCGAGCTCTAGCAATCACACTCCCAAATCATATCACATATCAAACAAATCAAATCCAATCAATATCCTCAAACTGGTTAGTAATATAGCCTAAATGCTATAAGCGTATCGGTACGTACTCGGTCCTAGTGCTGCTCACTAGGTAGCACGTTCTATTAATATCCTTCATTAAAATATAAAGCATACATCCATAAATAAATGATGCATGAATTTGAAATAAATAACAACATAAACCATATATATACTAGAAATATACCAAAAATAAACTAGGTATATTTCGAGTATATATACGTCAAATAAATCCAATATAATCGTAAAATAAACTAAATATATATTTAAAAACATTTTAAATGTAAATGTTTAATAAAGCATGCATATAATTTAAAATATACCAAAAATAAACTAAAAATAAACTTAAGTGCTGATTAAATTATTTATGCATATTTAATCAAAATAAAACATACATTTCTAAATCATGCACCCTAAAGCATATATATATAAAATAGTAACTCACACTTAGTGCGCTCCTCGAGATGGGTCCGACGGGCCTGGTCCACTAGGCCTCGGTCTCGGCGCAACTAAACAAACAATAATAACAAACATCATAATAAACCTAACAGAAAATCCTAGAAACTCGATCTAGAATGTTAGATACAGAATTAGAATTAGGGTTCGACCGGACATCACGTTTTACGAGAATTCTATCAAAAATTCGGTAGAACCTCCCCTGTAAAATGGACATCTCTCTACTCAAAGAGTAGAGCCGGCCCTGCAAAGAAATACACTTCAAAAAATAGACACAGAAACACATCCACAACCCCTCGGTCGGACTCTAAACTACAATCTACCGACCGGGGTCCACAATTCACATAATGATTATAAAAATACTGAAAATACCCTTATATCATAGAAATACATTTTATAAGTAGAAATTACATAATTAACCTTAAAACACAGTAAAAACCAATAAAAACTCATTTTATTTAGAAAAATCGTATATTATATATATAATTGAAAATAATTCACGAAAAATAGTTTTAATTAATTAAAAATACTAAATAATTTGTATAAATCATTTTTATACTTTAAATAACTATTAAAACCAATTTAATTACATTTTTAGTCAATTTAGGGTAAAATTACCAAAATGCCCTTATATATATAAATATACTAAAATTACTCCAAAAATTCACAAAAAATAGTATAATTATCCAAAATTAATTTTCTCATCATTTTTATCAATAATATCAATAATTAAACTCAATTAAGTAATTAATTTCAATTAAAAACACAATTAACCTAATTTTCCAAAATTACATAAATTAATTAAATTCAAAATAAATACATAGAAATTCAAAAAAATTCCAAATAAATTTCTATAATTCATTTAAACACCTATATTTATCATAAAACACAATTTCATAATTTAATTAATTAATTTTCGAAAATTAGAAAATAATAATAAAATATTCAAAAATACCCAAAAATCAAAATAATTCCCAAAAATTCTACAAAAATTCAAAGATGTAGATAAAGCTAAGGGGAATAATATTTGTGAAGGAATTTTTCATGAATCAATCAATTCAAAGTTCAAAAAAATCAAGAACCCTAAAATGGCTGAATTACCAAAATCGAAACCTAAGCAAATCAATACCATTTTAAGTGAAACAAAGCTTGGAATCACACTCACTGGAGCTCAAGGAGAAGAAAGAGACCGGCGGTGTCGAAAATGGTGGTCGGAAACACCGTGAACGACGGTGAGAAAGAATTCGGCTTCCCGAGCTTATTCCGGCCAAACCTCGATGAAATAGGGCGCTGCTGGCGGCGGGGAAGGCTGGGGAAGGAGGTGGCACACCGACGGTGAGAAAACGGCATGACAGTGGCTGGATTCGCGTGAGGGACGATCGGGGAAGAAGGAGAAGCTTCAATGGCAATTTCGTAAATAACTCAAACTTTATTTTTTTGTTTAATATTAAATGTATATGTATATATATATATCCTTTACACTATATATTAAAATAATATAAAATCACACACCTTAAATATACACCACACATATATAATTTAATATTTTAAAATTTAATACACTTAAAAATAATTAAATAATATTAAAACTAATAATAAATAACAAAATATTAGGGTAATTAATTAAACCTTAATTAATTGAATAAATACACATGTATACGTTATTTAGTACTTTAAAAATATAAATGAGTTCATGCAAATATGAAAATCTATTTAAAATAATTAATAGTAAATTATTTATGTAAAAATTTTTTCGAAAATAGAATTCTCTGGAAAATTTTACGTAACGCACTTAAAATAATATAAAATAATTAAAATTAACACTAATTAAATACAAACTCACGAAATATCATAAATATATACAAAAATTATTAACATTGCATATCCCAATGCAGTATTAAAACATTTAAAAATTATGGGATATTACAAGAACTGTATAACTACATATTTTAGATTTGGATATTTTTTATTGAGATTTATGTACTGAGATACTATTTTATATAACTGAAGATGTTTATTTATTTTATGCACTATGATGTTATGGTTTAATTAAATTGAGAAAAATCAGTTTGATAATATGCATTATGATTTAATTATTTTATTGTAAGGTTTTAAAGTGAAATATTTTTCATTTTTCTTTTAAGACTTACTACGGGTTCCAGCAACTTTATGCTTTCTCATTCCTTAGTACCGGTCACGTGCCTCTGAGTTCGGGTCATGACAAGTAGGCATATACATTATTTCTTGATTTTTCAAAGAACTTTAAACAGATGCCATTGAATTATTTCAAAACCAAAAGTAAATTGAAAGGATTTTAAAATGTGCTTCTACTGCATATGCTTATTAATTATCAAGCTATATTGATAGCATAGAAAAAGTGTTAAACCTCTTTTTTATACACGAGTAAGGATTTCACGGATCATACTTAGAGTGAATATCAAAACAAAGATGAACCTAGATAATACGTATATTAAAGCAGGCTAAATGAGCATGAAAAAATCCTAATAAATTTCAAAATAACAAGGGATGGAAAATCCCCAAATGCATGTAAAAGTCATAAAGATCAATGGACCTTTGTTAAGTAATATAATGCATTTTGATTTTTCACAAAAATTGAAAAAGCGCAGATGATATTAATCACTCAAGCAAGACATAAACATACCCATATGAGCAATCTTCCCAAAACCCACTTCAAAAAAAAAAAAAAATGCTAACAAAGCCAAACTAACATTGCATAAAACAATGATCAAAGAATCAAAATTAAAAATAAAACTTTAATAAGAGAATAAATTTAAAAAAAAAAAAAAAAAAAAACCTCACTTGGGTTTCCTTTCCTTTCCTTTAGCTTCTTCCATTGAAAACTAAACCAAAGATTGATATTTTCAAATGTGAAGAAAAAAAATGCAGCCAAGAGAAAAAATAAGAAAAGTTGGGTTTTTTTACTTCAATGAATTGATTTAAGAAAAGATCTAATTTACATGCATTTAATGACTTAAGAAAATTATAAATCTGAATGAGAATATTTACCTTGGATTTGTGATTACTATAATAAAAAAATCCATGTATCTGCAACCACACTAGTAGACACGAACAAGCAAGTACATTTAGGAACAATAAATATAGTTTAGCTGTAGTTTTTTTATTTTTTATTTTTAATATATTAATGTTGAAACCATACTTAAGATTATAAAATTTTAAATTAACCAACGAGTGAAACTAATAATTAAAAAAATAAGAATATTTGTTAAAAAAAAAAGAAAAAAGTAAAAATAAGGATAGAATGAACTATTTCACAGCTTTAAAATGAAGCCTTCGATCTATATTTATATGCTTGCTTGCTACGAGAATATATCTGTAAATGAATATAGAAGAGCAACCTTGCCCAATGAACATTTCTGTAAATGAATATAGGAAGGCCAAAAATGAAAAACAAGAACATGGGAAATGACGTTTTCGGCCAATTTGGAAAAGAAAAATAATGAAAGCTATAAAAGAAAGGAATGAGTCAAACTAGATATTTTCTCAATAAAATAACCAAAGACATATTTTCTAAACTCTATATATATTATTTTAATATAAAAATATAATAATAGATATATCTTTTTAAAATGAAATTTTTATCTCTTTTATTATTATTATTATTACTATTATTATTATTATTTGAAAATATTTTATTTTAGTACATAGTTAATTATTTTAAAGTTGGAGTATTTATTAAAAAAAGTAAATATCTATTAAAATAAAAAAATAGTAAGTACTTTTATTATTTTTAAACTATCACACATATTAAATTTTATATATATATTATATATATATATATATATATATATATATATATATATATAATGATTCTCGAGTTAATATTCTTAATTATGATGTAAACTTATATGCTATTATGTATTTTATAAGTCACTATTATTTTTACTAAACTTATAATATAATTAAATTGATTAAAGAAAAGGATAATATTATTAAACATAAAGAGAAAAATTAAGTATAAAAAATCGTTGTTAAATAGTTACAAAAATTATACAATATTACTTATTATAAATATCATTTTGGATAAAAATTTAACACCTACCTTTTTTACCTACTATTACAGGAAATTAGTTTATTGACATCATGTATCATAACACTGTAAAATTTCTTTTTTCATCCATGTGGTCTAACTTGGACTTCTTATCAAATGTGTCGCAGCCGTTAAAGACAAAGAAAATTTGCAAATACACTTTTGTCCCTAACATAATGTTTTGTGCAAAACACTTTTGAGGGCTATTTTGAAATTTCAGTAAGGCGCAACATACTGTTGGTGTCATGCCCCACTAGATCAATAATCACCGTACATATTATATAGGATAAAGTTATATGTGGCTTACTAATAACATGTAAAGTGTCATTGATAGCAACATTTTACGAAAATGTCCTTGTGTCAATTTTAAAATTATAAAAACAATAAATAAATAAATTAGTTACAAGATGTCGATCCTCAAAAAAAGGTATTAGGGGGTATGTACCAGGCAAATCGAGGTGGATCAGGTGATGAAACTTGAAAATCTATCGGTTTTGAAAGAAGAAAATGAAAAGCCGAACCAAACTGAATAAATATTAAAAATCAATCGGTCGGATTACTGTCAATGTTGGGGTTGGTTTCGGGTTTTCTAATCAATTTGGGTTATTGATGTGACCTAACATTTTTTAGCTGAAATCATTAAAAAAAGAAATATGGCTCGAGGTTGACATATGCAAATTACATCCTTATGGCCCATATATAGAAACTATCCTTAAGGCCCATAAATTACAAGATCATTTACCCAAAGTAAATCGAAAGTGTGTTTATTTAGAGAAAATTACTTTAATTTTTTAGGAAATTTTTAAAATGAAAATAAAAAATATAAAATAGAATTTTGTGTTTGCTTTGGATATTTTTAAAAATTTTTCACTTGAAAACTGTTTTCACTATTTTCACAATTTTAAGAGAAAAGTGTAAAATAAATTTTTATTGTTTTAAAAAAATTTCTCATTAAAAATATAAAGTGAAAACACGTTATTTTCATTGTGAATTTTTTTAATTTTTTTATTAATTATTTATTATTTATTTGAGTATTAGAAAAAAAAATAAACTCTACTTTTCAAGTCATATATTATATCTCTACTTTGCTGCGTATTATTATCTATCTATTTTGAAAAATAAGTTGTAGATGAAAATAAGTAAACACATTTTTTCGTTTTCAAAAAATGAAAAATAATTTTCAATTTCTAACAAGTAAACATTTTTTACAACTTTTTTATAAAAAAGAAAAGTTTTCATTTTTTTTTAAAATTGAAAAATGAAAACAGAAAATAATTCTCCAAAAGTAAAGACACCCTAAGTGTCTGAAACTCTGAATGCCAATCAAGATTTGAGTTTGTGTCCGTACTTCTATTCTATCTGTGTAATGTTTTGAACCAATCAAGTTTCAGTTCAAATATTTGCCAAGGTAGATATCAAGTTTTTGTCTATGTAATGTCTTTACTATTAAAGAATTGGAAAATGTCGAATGGAAACATCAATAAGCCATATTCCTTTTTTTCTTTTTGCCAAAAGAAAATTATATAATTAATTAAACTTTAAGTACAAGAAAGAGAGCAAGATTTAGAACAAATACAAACTATATAAGCTAATTTTGCTCCTAAAAGAAAGATCATAAAAAAAAAAAAAGAAGAAGCAGAAGAAGAAATAAACATAAAATAAATACAACCACAGTTATATTGATATAACTGTGCCGCATTAAGAGGATTTGATTTTTGACAAACAAGAGTGCCAAACTTGATATGAAAAAATTGAATTTCGGATAGAAAACTAGACTAATACTTCAACATCCTCAATAATATAATGGATGTGGCAAAACCCATTTTGCAACTTATAATAAAACTCTTGAAAATTGGGTAAGCCAACTCAAGAATCTTTTTAAAAGTAAAGTTCTTCTTCTTCGAATTAACACCAACTTTAGTTCTTCCTTGCATACCCATCAAAATTTCAAGAGAGAAAGCAAAATACCCACAAAAGGGAAGCAAAACAAGAATAAAACCTTAAAGCTAGATAACCTACAACTTATTTTAAGAAAATAAGATAGAATCTACTAATATATATAAAGCTCAATTGCCAATTTCACTATTCTAATAACAGTACATTTTGTAGCCCTCAATTTCATGCTCTTTTAAAATTTGCCACTGCTTTCGTAAATAGTGGCCCTTACTTGAAATGATTGAACAAAAGACGTTTTTGCCCTTAAACCATTCAAAAATAGCATCACATTCTGGTGGCCCATTGTCTTTTCAATCATTTACTTGCTTGAAAACCTAAATTTTGTTCTCACTTCTTCTTTGTATTTTCATAGCTATCTCCCCTCCTACTACTCTTCGACAGCTCTCTATCTTTAATTTTGCTTTTGCTTCGGGTTTTTATTTTCTAAAAATGTTTTCCATGTCTACTCTTGCTATACATATGGAACACATGGAAATGGAGTAGGAAATGTTTTCTAAAAACATTATTCCAAAAGCATTTAGTAATTTTGTACTCTTGCTCATTGTAAGGCCTATTTTCTTTTTCTTTTCTTCGATATTCTCTGTGCAGTCCATTGTCTAAGCTTCATGTAGCTTCTTTATCACTATATAGCTATGTACTTCATTTATTGAGTAGCAATTAACAGTAAACATATATAGAAGAAGAGACATCTAACTAATATATATATATATATATGGAGTGTAGTGTGCTTTAAATAAACCCTTTCATGTTTTATCTCAATCCATGTAAAGACTTAAATTTTCATGAATTAAATTAAGAAATTAAATTTCAAGATATGCAATGTTAATAATTATTTTATTTTATACTATTATTATATTAAATTGTGATATTTAATTTTAGTGGGATTTAATTTGACTTTTGGGGGTTAAATATTATTTTAGTATTAATAATTTAATTTTAGTAGTTATTTGAGTATTTGAGCATAAATTATATTATTGTGTCCTTTATACTTTTAATAAAAAAAATATACATAAAAGATTTTTTTTCCTTTTCTTTTTCTTCTCTTTCTCTTTCTTCCTTTCTTTTCTTTTTTTTCTTGATTTTCATCCTCCCGCGCGCACCACCGTCAACCACCGCCACCCATAGCTGTTGTAGTTGCTCCAGCTTGTCACGTCACCACTAGCAGAAGCCCTCGCCACCACTAGCAACTTTCACGGTCATTGGAGCTCCTTCTTCTTCTTCTTCCCTTGATCTCTCAATTGTGCCGAAAATTAAAGGGGAGACCAACGACTTTTTCTGTCATTCTTAGGCTCGAATCGAACCTTTCAACTCAGTCTTCGATAATCCTCGATCAATTTTGAGAAATTTAACTGGTAACAACTCTAATTTCACAAAATTTAAATTTGGGAATTTTTATTAAATTATGAAATTGAAGCTTAAATTGAGTTTATTTGATGTTGGTTGTTTAGGATTGATTATTGTATGCATTGTAAGGTTTCCAAAAATTATTTTTGTGAATTTTTAGGAATTTTTTGACTTTTCGGATCTTGGTTTACTATTCCTGACACTATTCTTGAGCCGGAAAATTTTTATATTTTTAATAAATTCTGCTAATTATTTTAAGCAAGTTTCGTTAAGGAAGTTTATTAAAATTATGTAACAAATTTTTATTACAAATTTTTGAATATTTATGTCAAAAATCAATTTTTGAGAAAATTAGTATAAATTGGTAAATTTTATGTTTCAATTGAAATTATGATGTTTTGGATAATTTTTGAGTAATAAATAATATTAAATTAATTTTTATGAATTAATTTCTATTTTTAGCTTATTATTAGTAATCATTGGAATAATATCCGAATAAAATAGTATTTATGATTTTTATGATTTAAATGAGTTTTTGGTTGCTTAATTATATAATTAAATAATTTAATTAATTTTTGGTAACTAAATGCTAATTAATTTCAAAAATTTGAATGAGGACCTTTATAGCAAAAATTGATTTTAATGTGAATTTTATTAATTATTTTATAAACAAATGTCTTTTATGCTTTATTTGTGTAAATAAATTAATTTTGATATTTAAATGGAATTTTATTGATTTATATTGTGATTTGTGAAATTGGTTCTTAGTTGGGCATTGAATGCAGTTCGAGGGCCCAACTTGAGATTTGGAGTTGTTGCGATTATTTGAAGTGTTTTTTTATGCAGGGTTGACTCTACTTTGTGTAAAGAGATATCCATTTGTAATATCCCGTGTTTTTAAATATTTTTATACTGCATCGGGATATGTAGTGTTAATAAATCTTATATATGATATTGATATTTCATGAGTTGTTGTTTAATTAAAATTGATTTTTTAATTATTTTATATTATTTTAAGTACTTTACGTAAAATTTTCCCAGGACTTGCATTTTCGGGGAAATTGATACATAAACTATTTATATTTAATTATTTTAAATGAATTTCCATAATTGCATGAACTCATACATATTTTTAAAATACTAAATAAAGTCTATGTGTGTATATATTTATTTAATTAGGGTTTAATTTATTACCCTAATATTTTATTATTTATTTATTTGGTTTATTGTTAGTTAATTATTTTTATGTAGTATATAAATTATTAAACTATTAAATGTGTGGTGTGTCATTTTTCCAAGTATTTTATTAATATACTATATTAAAATATATATTTTTTTATTATTTTTCTTTTTTCTTTTTCTTTTTCTTTTTTCTTTTTCTTTCTTTTCTTTTTCTTTTCCTTTCTTTTTCTTTTCTTCCTTCTTCCTTTTCCATCGGACCCAACCTCCCTCACCGCTACTACTCCCGATCACCTACCGTCACTACGCCTCCCACCGTGCCACCTTCACTTCCAGCTTGCTCCGCCGCCCCTAGTCTTCTTCTCCGGCAACGAGTAGCTCCGTTTCTGCCATTTTTGGCCGAAATCCAAGCTTCAACGTTTCTTCCTCCTCCGGCCACCAAACTTCGTGTTTTTGGTGTCTTTGGACTCCTCAAGCAACGGTAATCTTGATTCTAGCTTTGGTTTGAGCTCAAATTCCCTTGAATTCCTTGTTTTTCAATTTTTTTTCATTTTGGACGAATTAGGTTTTTGATTTTTTTTGAATTTTTCTTGTTGATTCATGATAAATTCCTTCACAAATGTTGTTCCCCTTAGCTTAATATACATGTATGAATTTTTGTAGAATTTTTGGGGATTATTTTGATTTTTGGGTATTTTTGAATATTTTAATATTATTTTCTAATTTTCGGAAATTAATTAATTAAATTATGAAATTGTGTTTTATGATAAATATAGGTGTTGAAATGAATTATAGGAATTTATTTGGAATTTTTATGAATTTCTATGTATTTATTTTGAATTTAATTAGTTTATGGAATTTTTGAAAAATAGGGTTAATTGTGTTTTTAATTGAAATTAATTGGTTAATTGAGTTTAATTATTGATATTATTGATAAATATGTTGAGAGAAAATTAATTTTGGATAATTATATAATTTTTGGTGAATTTTTGAAGTAATTTTAGTATATTTATATATATATGGGCATTTTGGTAATTTTACATGAAATTGGCTAAAAATGTAATTTAATCGCTTTTAATGGTTATTTAAGGTATAAAAATGATTTCTAAAAATTATTTAGTATTTTTAACTAATTAAAACTAATTTTCGTGAATTATTTTCAATTATATATATAATATACGATTTTACTAATAAAATGAGTTTTTATCGGTTTTTACTGTGTTTTAAGGCTAATTATGTAATTTCTACTTATAAAATGAATTTCTATGTTATAAGGGTATTTTTGGTAATTCTGAAATTATTCCGTGAATTGTGGACCTCGGTCGGTAGACTGTAGTTTGGAGTCTGACTGAGGGATTTTGGTTGTGTTTTGAGCTTGTTTTTCAAAGTGTGTTTCTTTGCAGGATCGGCTCTACTCTTTGAGTAGAGAGATGTCCATTTTACAGGGGAGGTTCTGTCGAATTTTTGGTAGAATTCTCGTAAAACGTGATATCCGGTCGAACCTAATTCTGTTTCTGTGTCTAATATTCTAGATCGAGTTTCTAGGATTTTCTGTTAGATTTATTCTGATTCTTGTCGTTATTGTTTGTTTAGTTGCGCCTAGATCGAGGCTTAGTGGACCAGGCCCGTCGGATCCATCTCGAGGAGCGCACTAAGTGTGAGTTACTATTTTATATATATATGTGTTTAGGGTGCATGATTTAGAAATGTATGTTTTATTTTAATTAAATATGCATAAATAATTTGATTAGTATTTAAGTTTATTTTTAGTTTACTTTTGGTTTATTTTTGGTATATATTAAATTATATGCATGTTTTATTAATAAATTATATTTAAAATATTTTTAAATATATTTCTAGCTTAATTTGTAATTTGATTGGATTTATTTGACGTAAATATACTCGAAATATACCTGGTTTACTTTTGGTATATTTCCAGTATATATATGGTTTATATTGTTATTTTATTTAAATTCATGCATCATTTATTTGTGAATGAATGTTTTATATTTATTAATGAAGGATATCAATAGAACGTGCTACCTAGTGGGCAGCACTAGGACTGAGTATGTACCGGTACACTTATAGCATTTAGGCTATATCACTAACTATTTGTGGATATTAATTGAATTTGATTAATTGATGTGTGAGAAAGGATTTGGGAGTGTGATTGCTGGAGCTCGATTGACCAAGTGTCTCGGGGCCAATCACACTGACAGTTAGACTGCTGGAGCTCGATTGACTTAGTGTCTCGGGGCCAGTCTACTGTCTAAATGGATTAAGTGAATATATTTGGAATAAGTGAGCCTGTATGGCTAGAGTGTTGTCTAACACTATTTGTGTCACGACCCAAAACAGGAGTCATGACCGGCGCTAGGGAACGGGAATTCTTTCGAATCCGGAACTCGTAGTAAGCCTAAAAATAAAATAAATCATGCAATAATAACAATAATCATATATTATGCAGCGGAAACAAAAATCATAATATCATAATATTATTCACATCAACTGGATTTAAATCAAATTTTATCTCATAGATATATAATCTTTAATACAAATCCAGTTTCAATATAATACATCTCTTTAAAATATAAGATACATGAATCCAATACTTTAATTCACAACTACTGCAGTGTCTAGATAAAATAAATAAGACTCAAGTAGATAATTTACACAAAGAAGCCGGGGCGGAAGAAATCCGGCGTATCGACCTGCTATTGAGGTCTGAGGATGTTGACTCTCCTGAAAAATAGTCAACGGAGGGGAGTCAGACCTCACTGAGTGAATTACTATAATATATATACATACACACTAAATGATAATGCATACAATCAACAGTATATATCTAATATATATATATACAGGCAATTACACACAGATGCAATAAGAATCATTTTATATATTTCATTGAAAATCATCTTTTATGAAGGATCACATAGAACCCTAGAATATCGCAACCTCGGAAATAGTGTTAGACAACACTCTAGCCATACAGGCTCACTTAATCCAAATATATCCACTTAATCCATTTAGACAGTAGACTGGCCCCGAGACACTAAGTCAATCGAGCTCCAGCAGTTTGACTGCCAGTGTGATTGGCCCCGAGACACTTGGTCAACCGAGCTCCAGCAATCACACCCCAAACCACATCTCACACATATCAATAATCACAATCAATCAATATCCACAATTAAGTTAGTATTATAGCCTAAATACTATAGGCGTACCGGTACGTACTCGGTCCTAGTGCTGCCCACTAGGTAGCACGTTTTATCGATATCCTTCATTAATAAATAAATCATTCATTCACAATTAAATGATGCATGAATTTAAATAAAACAACAATATAAACCATATATATACCGGAAATATACCAAACATAAACCAGGTATATTTCGAGTATATATACGTCAAATAAATTCAATCAAATCATAAATTAAACTAAAAATATATTTAAAAACATTTTAAATATATTTTATTAATAAAACATGTATATAATTTATTATATACCAAAAATAAACCAAAAATATACTTAATATAAACTTAAGAAATAATCAAATTATTTATGCATATTTAATCAACATAAAACATGCATTTCTAAATCATGCATCCTAAACATATATATATATATATATAGTATAGTAACTCACCTAGTGCGCTCCACGAGACGGGTCCGACGGGCCTGGTCCACTAGCCCTCAGTCTCGGCGCAACTAAACAAGAAATAAATAATCGACATTAGAATAACCCTAACAGAAATCCTAGAATTCGATCTAGAGTATTTAAATATGGAAACAGAATTAGGGTTCGATCGGATATCACGTTTTACGAGAATTCTACCGAAAATTCGACAGAACCTCCCTTGTAAAACGGACATCTCTCTACTCAAAAGAGTAGAGCCGACCCTGCAAAGAAACACACTTCGAAAATAAATACCACAACTCATTCACAACCCCTCGGTCGGACTCCAGACTACAATCTACCGACCGGGGTCCACAAACACAGAATAATTATGAAAATATCAAAAATATCCTTATTACATAGAAACACATTTTATAAGTAGAAATTACATAATTAACCTTTAAACATAGTAAAAAACCGATAAAAACTCATTTTATTTGAAAAACCGTATATTATATATATAATTGAAAATAATTTACGAAAAATAGTTTTAATTAGTTAAAAATACCAAATAATTTATAGAAATCATTTTTTTACCTTAAATAACTATTAAAACCAATTAAATTACATTTTTAGCCAATTTAGGGTAAAATTACCAAAATACCCATATATATATAAATATACCTAAATTACTTCAAAAATTCACCAAAAATTATACAATTATCCAAAATTAATTTTCTCAACATATTTATCAATAATATTAATAATAAAACCCAATTAACCAATTAAATTCAAATAAAAATACAATTAACCCTAATTTCTCAAAATCACATAAACTTCAATAATTCAAAATAAATACTTAGAAATTCATAAAAATTCCAAATAAATTCCTATAATTCATTTCAACACCTAATTTAACCATAAACTCCAATTTAATAATTTAAATAATTAATTTCCAAAAATTAGAAAATAATATTAAAATATTCAAAAATACCCAAAAATCCAAAAAATCTCCAAAAATTCTACAAAAATTCATACATGTAGATTGAGCTACTAGGATCAACATTTGTGAAGGGAGTTTTCATGAATCAATCAATTCGAAGCTCAAAAAAATCAAAAACCCTAATAGGCCGAAATTAAAAAATCAAAACCTAACCAATTCTAGACCATTTAAGCTCAAACCAAAGCTAGAATCACACTCACCGGACCTCAAGGAGAAGAAAGAGACCGGCGGTGTCAAAAACGGTGGCCGGAGGAGGGAGAAACGGCGAAGGAACGATTTCGGCCAAAAGAGGAAGAATGGAGCTGCCGGCGCCGGGGAAGGGAGCTGCTGGCGACGGGGGACGGCTGGGAACGACGGTGGCAAGCTGGGAGGCACACCGACGGTAGGTGGCCGGAGTTGCAGACGGTGAGGGGAAGGAAGAATGGTGATGGTCGGGCGCGGGAGAGAAGAAAAGAAGAAGAAGAAGAAAAAAGAAAAAGAAAGAAAGAAAGAAAGAAAAGAAAAGAAAAAAAAGCAAAGAAAAAAAAAAGAAAAAGAAAAAGAAAAAGAAAATAAAATAATTAAATAATAATAAAATAATAATAAATAAAAATTTTAATAATTTAATAATAAATAAAATAATTAAATAACAATAAATAAATAAATAAATAATAAAATATTAGGGTAATATATATTAAACCCTAATTAAATAAATAATTACACACATAGTCTTTATTTAGTAATTTAAAAATACGTATGAGTCCATGCAAGTCCGAAAATATATTTAAAATAATTAATAATACATTGTTTACGTGAAAATTTCCCCGAAAATGCAAGTCCCGAGAAAATTTTACGTAAAGTACTGTAGGTAAAACACAGTATTTAAAATAGGTTTTAAATACATATTAACTCGTAAAAATATCATAATATATATACAAAAATTATTGACACTGCATATCCCGGTACAGTGTAAAAATATTTAAAAACACGAGATATTACAATTTGAGGTTACGATATCATAGGGTTCTATTTGATCCTTCATCAACTGTGATTTTTAATAATATATATAAAATGATTTTACTGCATCTGTGTGTATTTGCTTGTATACATACATATTAGATATATACTTTGATTGTGTGCATTGACATTTAGTATGCATGTATATATATTATAGTAATTCACTCAGTGAGGTCTGACTCTGTCACGACCCAAAACAGGGGCCATGACCGGCGCTAGGGAACGGGAATTCTTTCGAATCCGGAACCCGTAGCAAGCCTAAAAATAAAATAAATATGCAATAATAACAATAAAAATATAATATGCAGCGGAAAATAAAATCATAAATATTACAATATCATCCATATCAACTGGATTCAATTCAAAACTCATCACATCACATATATAATCTCATAAATGTATAATCTTTATACAAATCCAGTTTTACTATAATACATCTCTTTAAAACAAATACTTTAATTCACAACTACTGAAAATCACAACTACTGCAGTGTCTAGATAAAATAAATAAGACTCAAGTATACAATTTACATAAAGAAGCCGGGGCGGAAGAAATCCGGCGTATCGACCTGCTACTGAGGTCTGAGGAAGTTGACTCTCCTGAAAAATAGTCAACGGAGGGGAGTCAGACCTCACTGAGTGAATTACTATAATATATATACATACACACTAAGTGATAATGCATACAGTCAACAGTATATATATAATATGTATATATACAGGCAATTGCACACAGATGCAATAAAAATCATTTTATATATTTTATCTGAAAATCAACTTTTATGAAGGATCACATAGAACCCTAGAATATCGCAACCTCAGAAAATAGTGTTAAACAACACTCTAGCCATACAGGCTCACTGATTCCAAATATATCCACTTAATCCATATGGACAGTAGACTGGCCCCGAGACACTAAGTCAACCGAGCTCCAGCAGTCTGACTGCCAGTGTGATTGGCCCCGAGACACTTGGTCAACCGAGCTCCAGCAATCACACCCAAACCACATCTCACACATATCAATAATCATAATCAATTCAATATCCACAAATAAGTTAGTAATATAGCCTAAAGCTATAGGCATACCGGTACGTACTCGGTCCTAGTGCTGCCCACTAGGTAGCACGTTCTATTGATATCCTTCATTCTTAAATATAAAACATTCATTCACAAAAATAAATGATGCATGGATATAAATGAAATAGCAATATAAACCATATATATACCGAAAATATACCAAACATAAACCAGGTATATTTTGAGTATATATATGTCAAATAAATCCAATCAAATCATGAATTAAACTAAAAATATATTTAAAAACATTTTAAATATATTTTATTAATAAAACATGTATATAATTTATTATATACCAAAAATATACCAAAAACATACTTGAATATAAATCATGTTATTTATGCATATTTAGTCAAAATAAAACATGCATTTTCTAAATCATGCATCCTAAGCATATATATATAATATAGTAACTCACCTAATGCGCTCCACGAGACAGGTCCGACGGGCCTGGTCCACTAACCCTCGGTCTCGGCGCAACTAAACAAGAAATAATTAATCGATATCAGAATAACCCTAATAGAAATCCTAGAATTCAATCTAGAGTATTCAACACAGAATCGGAAATTAGGGTTCGACTGGATATCACGTTTTACGAGAATTCTACCGGAAATTCGACAGAACCTCCCCTGTAAAACGGACATCTCTCTACTCAAAAGAGTAGAGCCGACCCTGCAAAGAAAATACACTTCAAAAATAAACACCACAATCAATCACAACCCCTCGGTCGGACTCCAGACTACAATCTGTCGACCGGGGTCCACAAACACAGAATATATATTCAAATATACCAAAAATATCCTTAAATCATAAAAATACATTTTATAAATAAAAATTACATAATTGACCTTGAAACACTATAAAAACCGATTAAAACTCATTTTATTAGAAAAAACCGTATATTATATATATAATTGAAAATAATTCCCGAAAAATGGTTTTAATTAGTTAAAAATACCAAATATTTTGTAGAAATCATTTTTATACCTTAAATAAATATTAAAACCAATTAAATTACATTTTTAGACAATTTAGGGTAAAATTACCAAAATACCCCTATATATATAAATATACTTAAATTACTTCAAAAATTCACCAAAAATCATACAATTATCCAAAATTAATTTTCTCAACATATTTATCAATAATATTAATATTTAAACTCAATTAACCAATTAAATTCAATTTAAAACACAATTAACTTAATTTTACAAAATCACATAAACTTCAATAATTAAAAATAAATACTTAGAAATTCATAAAAATTCCAAATAAATTCCTATAATTCATTTCAACACCCAATTCAACCATAAACTCCAATTTCATAATTTAAATAATTAATTTCCGAAAATTAGAAAATAATATTAAAATATTCAAAAATACCCAAAAATCCAAACAATCTCCAAAAATTCTACAAAAATTCATACATGAAGATTAAGCTACCAGGAACAACATTTGTGAAGGAATTTTCCATGAATCATCCAAATCGAAGCTCAAAAAAATTGAAAACCCAAAGAGGGCCGAAATTTTCAAATCGAAACCTAAGCAATTCTAGACCATTTTAGCTCAAACCAAAGCTAGAATAACACTCACCGGAGCTCAAGGAGAAGATAGAGACCGGCGGTGTCGAAAACGGTGGCCGGAGGAGGGAGAAACGGCGGTGAGAAAATGGTGGTCGGCGTCCGCGGGAGAGAAAGAAGAAGAAGAAGAAAAAGAAAAAGAAAGAAAAGGAAAGAAAAAGAAAAAGAAAAAGAAAGAAAAAGAAAAAGAAAAGAAGAAAGAAAAAGAAAAAAATAAAAAGAAAAAAAAATTAAAAAAATTAAATATTAATAAATAAATAATAATAAAATAATAAATTATAATAATTTAATAATAAATAAAATAATAAAATAATAATAAATAAATAATAAAATATTAGGGTAATAATAAACCCTAATTAAATAAATATACACACACAGACTTTATTTAATAATTTAAAATATGTATGAGTTCATGCAAACCCGTAAATACATTTAAAATAATTAATAATACATTGTTTACGTGAAAATTTCCCCGAAAATGAAAGTCCCGGGAAAATTTTACGTAAAACACTGTATATAAGACACAGTAATTAAAATAGGTTTAAAATACATATTAACTCATAAAAATATCGTATAATGCATAAAAATTATTGACACTGTATATCCCGGTACAGTGTAAAAATATTTTTAAAAAAACACGGGATATTACAGTCTTCCCCCCTTACAAGAATTCGTCCCCGAATTCTAAAAACAAGATTACAGAATCAGGAAGGAAAGAGATACGGGTAAGAAGCTCGCATCTCAGCTTCAGTCTCCCACGTATGCTCTTCAACTCTGTCGCTACGCCACAAAACCTTGACCATCGGAATCTGCTTCGATCGCAACTGTCGAACTTGAAAATCAACGATCGCCACAGGTTCTTCCACAAACGTCAAATCTTCACTCACTTCCACACTGTCAGGTTGCAACACGTGTAAAGGATCTGAGATATACTTCCTCAACATCGAGATATGAAATACTGGATGCACCTGTGACATACTCGGAGGCAAATCCAACCGATATGCAACAGTGCCAATTCTCTCCAGAATCTCAAACGGTCCAATATATCTCGGTGCTAACTTACCCTTCCTGCCAAATCTCATCACACCCTTCATCGGAGATACTTTCAGAAAAATGAAATCTCCAACCTGAAACTCCACATCTCTGCGCCTAGGATCCGCATAACTCTTCTGTCTACTAACTGCGGTCTCTAATCTACGCTTGATCACGGTGACTTTCTCTGCAGCATCCTGAACCATCTCTGGTCCAGTCAAAGCTCTCTCACCAATCTCATCCCAACTCAAAGGGGATCTACACTTCCTTCCATACAACGCCTCATATGGTGCCATGCCAATACTGCTATGGTAGCTGTTATTATATGCAAACTCAACAAGCGACAAATGATCATCCCAGCTACCTCTCAAATCCAAGACACACATTCTCAACATATCTTTCAGTGTCTGGATCATCCTCTCAGACTGACCATCTGTCTGAGGATGAAAAGCAGTACTGAAATCCAACCTAGTGCCCATCGCTTCCTGTAACTTCTGCCAAAAACGAGAAGTGAACACTGAACCTCTATCTGACACAATGGACACAGGTACTCCATGAAGGCACACAATATGCTTCACGTACAACTTCGCCAATCTAGCAACTGAATATGTGGTTTTCACAGGCAAGAAATGTGCAGACTTCATCAATCTGTCTACAATCACCCAGATGGAATCGTATCCATCCTTCGAACGAGGTAGACCGACCACAAAATCCATAGCTATCCTTTCCCACTTCCACTCGGGAATAGGAAGAGGCTGAAGCTTCCCAGAAGGCTTCTGATGTTCGGCTTTCACTTGCTGACACGTCAAGCACTTAGCAATATAATCAGCAACATCCTTCTTCAATCCATCCCACCAGTATAAATCTCTGATACTGTGGTACATCTTAGTAACACCTGGATGAACGCTGTAAGCTGTAGAATGTGCTTCCTCTAAAATCTCCTCTCTCAAATCATCCACATCAGGAACACACAATCTACCACTGATCCACAACACACCATCATCATCGAGTGTGAAATCAGTGAACTTCCCTGCTCTGACATTCTCTGCAAGCTCTTCCAGAATAGGATCTCGGCTCTGAGCTGCTTTAATCCTATCCCTCAGTACAGATCGTACTTTAAACTGAGCTAACAGTCCACCTGATCTACTAATCTTCATCATCAGACCTTGATCCACCATCAGATGCAACTCCTGGATCAATGGTCTCCTCTCCACACCGATGTGAGCAAGACTACCTGAGGACTTCTTACTCAAGGCATCTGCTACCACATTAGCTTTACCCGGATGGTAAAGAATCTCACAATCATAATCCTTCAACAGTTCCAACCATCTTCTCTGCCTCAGATTCAAATCTCGCTGCTGGAAAATGTACTTAAGGCTCTTGTGATCAGTAAATATCTCACAAGTCACCCCGTACAAATAATGTCTCCAAATCTTCAAAGCAAAGATCACTGCAGCCATCTCTAGATCATGTGTAGGATAGTTCTGCTCATGCTTCTTCAACTGCCTCGAAGCATAGGCTATCACCCTTCCATTCTGCATCAACACACAACCAAGACCAATTCTAGAGGCATCACAGTAAACTGTGAACTTATCCACACTATTAGGCAAAGCTAATACTGGCGCTGTGGTCAACTTCTCCTTCAACAACTAAAAACTATTCTCACAAGCTTCTGACCACTCGAATCTAACATTCTTCTGAGTCAAGCGAGTCATAGGGGCTGCTATCCTGGAAAAATCCTGCACAAACCGCCTATAATACCCGGCTAAACCCAGAAAACTCCGAATCTCAGTAACTGAAGTAGGTCTAGGCCACTCAGATACTGCCTCAATCTTCTGTGGATCAACCTGAATACCTTCTTTAGACACTACGTGTCCAAGAAAAGAAACACTCTCCATCCAGAAATCACACTTCGAGAATTTAGCATAAAGCTGATGATCTCTCAGTGTCTGTAGTACAATCCTCAAATGATATACGTGCTCTTCCATACTCCTCGAATATACTAGTATATCATCAATGAAGACTACCACAAACTGATCCACATACGGTCGGAATACTCTGTTCATCAGGTCCATAAAAGCTGCTGGTGCATTAGTCAAACCAAAAGACATCACCAGAAACTCATAATGACCATATCGAGTGCGGAATGCTGTCTTAGGAATATCAGCTTCACTGATCCGCAGCTGATGATAACCCGACCTCAAGTCAACCTTAGAAAAGAACTGTGCACCCTGGAGCTGATCAAATAAATCATCTATCCTCGGGAGAGGATACTTGTTCTTCACTATCACCTTATTAAGCTCTCTGTAGTCAATGCACAGTCTCAGGGTACCATCCTTCTTCTTCACAAACAAGACTGGTGCACCCCAAGGGGAAACACTAGGTCTAACGAAGCCTTTATCCAACAACTCTTGCAACTGCTCCTTCAACTCTCTCAACTCTGCAGGAGCCATACGATAAGGTGGCATAGATATAGGAGTAGTACCTGGTACCACATCTATACAGAACTCAATCTCTCTATGAGGTGGTAAACCTGGCAACTCCTCGGGAAAAACATCAGGAAACTCACAAGCAACAGGAACATCTGTGAGTGACAACTTCTCCACTGACGTATCCCTGACCAATGCCAAATACCCCTGACAACCTTTCCTCAACAACTTCCTAGCTGAAATAACAGAAATAAGATTCTGAGGTGCTGAACTCCTGTCACCAACAAACTTAAATTCTACTTCACCAGGAATTCTGAAAATCACCTCCTTATTCCTGCAATCAACCACGACAAACTGCTGAGATAACCAATCCATTCCCAAAATAACATCAAACTCCATCACATCCAACAAAATCAAATCAGCGGGTAATTCTCTATCTCCCACGAGAACTGGACAACCAGAAAGAACAATATCGGCGTCCAAAGAATCACTCAGAGGAGTGGCAACAGACAAAGGAAAAGCCATCCTCGAAGCTTGCCAATAAGATTTAGAAGCAAAAATGGGAGAAACAAATGAATGCGTGGCACCCGGATCAAACAAAACCAAAGCATCCAGGTAACAAACAGAAAGAATACCTGCCACGACTGCATTAGATGCCTGAGCATCCTGCTGAGTCAGATGAAAAACTCTGGCCTGGCCTCGACCTCCCTGCTGACTGGTAGAAGCCTGGCCAACACCTCTGGCACCTCCTCTAGTACCTCTACCACGACTCTGCTGTGGAACAAACTGAGTAGAACTCTGATGCTGAGCTGGTGGTAACTGAAATGGCACGGGCGCTGCACTAGCAATCGACTGCTGTGGGAATCGCGGAATCTGCTGCTGCTGATACCCAGAATAAGGACACGATCTGGCAAAATGTCCTGTCTGCCCGCATCTGAAACATGTCAACGGTGTCAGATAACACGGTCCCTGATGGACTCTACCACAAGTCTGACAAACACTGGCCGCTAATCCAGAACTACGACCACTGCTGCTGCTCGAAGCACCTGACCCAAATCTGAATGATCTACGCTGACCTCCACGGCCATGTCTACTGCTCCGATGCACTCGCTGCTGTTGTCTTTGACTCTGCTGAGTCGAACCTCGTTGCTGACTACTCGAACCAACATGAAAACTCGAATATGGAGTAGCCTGCGACCCACTCGACTGAACTCCCAACTGGTAATAATCAGGCATCGCTCCCTGCCTAACTAATCTCAGCTCGATCTCCTTAGCTAGCTCAATCACAGACTCAAGAGTAAGACCTGCTGTAGGCATACCAGCAAAAGCTGAACCCAAACCAGTAACATATGTAGTAACAGCGAAATACTGATCTCGCATCAAATCCTCAGCATATCTACCCAGACGAAGGAACTCTCGGGTATACTCCTCTACAGATCGATCTCCACGAGAAATACTGGTCAAACGAAGACGATAGCTCAAACAAAGAGGCTCTGGACAAAATCTCCTCATGAATCGCTCTCGAAACTGAGCCCACGTCATCGTCATCATGTAGGGCTGGATCATCTGAATGAACCAATCCAAGGCTGGTCCCTCAACAGACAACTCAACAATCATGATCCGCTGGTACTCGGTATGAGCAGTCCGAGTCCTAGTCTCAATCGCATGCAAAAAATCTAAAGGATCGGAAGTCCCATCAAAAGCAATCCTGCCAACTCTGGCATAGAACAAAGCTGCCTCAGGGTCAGACATACCCTGCTGATAGGCAGGCTGAACAGGCTGAACAACTGGAGGAACAGGAACATCAAACTCAGGCTCAACAGGCTCCTCATCCTGTAACTCTCTCTGCCTACGGCGACCTGCCGCTCCTTGAGGTCTACCCCTGCCACGACCTCTACGTCTAACTGGCGGCTCAGGAGGTAAAACCTCATCCTGAAAAGACTCATCATCCTCGGCCTCAACGACCGGTGGAGCGACACGCGCTCGCCTCCTCATTCTGAAAAGACAAACGGAAAGATTCAGACAAAACAGACAATGGAGGAATAACGCTGAAAACTACAGCAAGGAATACTCATCAAGACATACTCGAACCTAATACACTGCAGTAGTCCAACAGAAAACACAACTTTAAAACTAGGGCCACAACTCACATAACTAAGCCTTGACACAGAACTCCACTCAGATACGAACTTCGCTCTGATACCAACTTTGTCACGACCCAAAACAGGGGCCATGACCGGCGCTAGGGAACGGGAATTCTTTCGAATCCGGAACCCGTAGCAAGCCTAAAAATAAAATAAATATGCAATAATAACAATAAAAATATAATATGCAGCGGAAAATAAAATCATAAATATTACAATATCATCCATATCAACTGGATTCAATTCAAAACTCATCACATCACATATATAATCTCATAAATGTATAATCTTTATACAAATCCAGTTTTACTATAATACATCTCTTTAAAACAAATACTTTAATTCACAACTACTGAAAATCACAACTACTGCAGTGTCTAGATAAAATAAATAAGACTCAAGTATACAATTTACATAAAGAAGCCGGGGCGGAAGAAATCCGGCGTATCGACCTGCTACTGAGGTCTGAGGAAGTTGACTCTCCTGAAAAATAGTCAACGGAGGGGAGTCAGACCTCACTGAGTGAATTACTATAATATATATACATACACACTAAGTGATAATGCATACAGTCAACAGTATATATATATAATATGTATATATACAGGCAATTGCACACAGATGCAATAAAAATCATTTTATATATTTTATCTGAAAATCAACTTTTATGAAGGATCACATAGAACCCTAGAATATCGCAACCTCAGAAAATAGTGTTAAACAACACTCTAGCCATACAGGCTCACTGATTCCAAATATATCCACTTAATCCATATGGACAGTAGACTGGCCCCGAGACACTAAGTCAACCGAGCTCCAGCAGTCTGACTGCCAATGTGATTGGCCCCGAGACACTTGGTCAACCGAGCTCCAGCAATCACACCCAAACCACATCTCACACATATCAATAATCATAATCAATTCAATATCCACAAATAAGTTAGTAATATAGCCTAAAGCTATAGGCGTACCGGTACGTACTCGGTCCTAGTGCTGCCCACTAGGTAGCACGTTCTATTGATATCCTTCATTCTTAAATATAAAACATTCATTCACAAAAATAAATGATGCATGGATATAAATGAAATAGCAATATAAACCATATATATACCGAAAATATACCAAACATAAACCAGGTATATTTTGAGTATATATATGTCAAATAAATCCAATCAAATCATGAATTAAACTAAAAATATATTTAAAAACATTTTAAATATATTTTATTAATAAAACATGTATATAATTTATTATATACCAAAAATATACCAAAAACATACTTGAATATAAATCATGTTATTTATGCATATTTAGTCAAAATAAAACATGCATTTTCTAAATCATGCATCCTAAGCATATATATATATAATATAGTAACTCACCTAATGCGCTCCACGAGACAGGTCCGACGGGCCTGGTCCACTAACCCTCGGTCTCGGCGCAACTAAACAAGAAATAATTAATCGATATCAGAATAACCCTAATAGAAATCCTAGAATTCAATCTAGAGTATTCAACACAGAATCGGAAATTAGGGTTCGACTGGATATCACGTTTTACGAGAATTCTACCGGAAATTCGACAGAACCTCCCCTGTAAAACGGACATCTCTCTACTCAAAAGAGTAGAGCCGACCCTGCAAAGAAAATACACTTCAAAAATAAACACCACAATCAATCACAACCCCTCGGTCGGACTCCAGACTACAATCTGTCGACCGGGGTCCACAAACACAGAATATATATTCAAATATACCAAAAATATCCTTAAATCATAAAAATACATTTTATAAATAAAAATTACATAATTGACCTTGAAACACTATAAAAACCGATTAAAACTCATTTTATTAGAAAAACCGTATATTATATATATAATTGAAAATAATTCCCGAAAAATGGTTTTAATTAGTTAAAAATACCAAATATTTTGTAGAAATCATTTTTATACCTTAAATAAATATTAAAACCAATTAAATTACATTTTTAGACAATTTAGGGTAAAATTACCAAAATACCCCTATATATATAAATATACTTAAATTACTTCAAAAATTCACCAAAAATCATACAATTATCCAAAATTAATTTTCTCAACATATTTATCAATAATATTAATATTTAAACTCAATTAACCAATTAAATTCAATTTAAAACACAATTAACTTAATTTTACAAAATCACATAAACTTCAATAATTAAAAATAAATACTTAGAAATTCATAAAAATTCCAAATAAATTCCTATAATTCATTTCAACACCCAATTCAACCATAAACTCCAATTTCATAATTTAAATAATTAATTTCCGAAAATTAGAAAATAATATTAAAATATTCAAAAATACCCAAAAATCCAAAAAATCTCCAAAAATTCTACAAAAATTCATAAATGAAGATTAAGCTGCCAGGAACAACATTTGTGAAGGAATTTTCCATGAATCAACCAAATCGAAGCTCAAAAAAATCGAAAACCCAAAGAGGCCGAAATTTTCAAATCGAAACCTAAGCAATTCTAGACCATTTTAGCTCAAACCAAAGCTAGAATAACACTCACCAGAGCTCAAGGAGAAGATAGAGACCGGCGGTGTCGAAAACGGTGGCCGGAGGAGGGAGAAACGGCGGTGAGAAAATGGTGGTCGGCGTCCGCGGGAGAGAAAGAAGAAGAAGAAGAAAAAGAAAAAGAAAGAAAAGGAAAGAAAAAGAAAAAGAAAAAGAAAGAAAAAGAAAAAGAAAAGAAGAAAGAAAAAGAAAAAAATAAAAAGAAAAAAAAATTAAAATAATTAAATATTAATAAATAAATAATAATAAAATAATAAATTATAATAATTTAATAATAAATAAAATAATAAAATAATAATAAATAAATAATAAAATATTAGGGTAATAATAAACCCTAATTAAATAAATATACACACACAGACTTTATTTAATAATTTAAAATATGTATGAGTTCATGCAAACCCGTAAATACATTTAAAATAATTAATAATACATTGTTTACGTGAAAATTTCCCCGAAAATGAAAGTCCCGGGAAAATTTTACGTAAAACACTGTATATAAGACACAGTAATTAAAATAGGTTTAAAATACATATTAACTCATAAAAATATCGTATAATGCATAAAAATTATTGACACTGTATATCCCGGTACAGTGTAAAAATATTTTTAAAAAAACACGGGATATTACAGACTCCCCTCCGTTGACTAATTTTTCAGGAGAGTCATCATCTTCAGACCTCAGTAGCAGGCCTGTACGTCGGATTTCTTCCGTCCCGGCTTCTTTATGTAAATTGCTTATCTGAGTCTTGAGTTTTATTTTATCTAGACACTGTAGTAGTCACTAAATTATTAAAGAGATGTTGTATTATCTTTGAACTGGATTTGTATTAAAGGAGTTTATATATATGTGATGATGAGGATTTGATTTAAATAAAGTTAGTGGATATTATTTTGATATTTATGATTTTATTCCGCTGCATAGTATTTTATTTAATTGTGATATTATTATTATTATTGCATGTTTATTTTATTTTTAGGCTTGCTACGGGTTCCGGATTCGAAAGAATTCCCGTTCCCTAGCACCGGTCATGGCCCCTGTTTTGGGTCGTGACACCATTTTACAAAGGAAACTCTGCCAAATTTTTGATAGATTTCTTGTAAAATGTGACTTTAAGTCTATTTTAGTAGAATTGTATTTTAATCCAATCTTTTTTTAGAAATCTAGAATTTTTAGATTTTGTTTTAATTTCCTATTATTTATTTATTTTCTTTAGCCGCACTTGTAGTCGAGTCAATAGGTCGTGGTCAAGTGCGACTATGCAGAGGAGCACATTTCACCTATAAGTTAATAATTGAACTGTGTGTAGGATAATTATATTAAATATAAATTTATTGATTTTGATAAATGGGAGAATTTAATAAAGAATTATATCATTATAAGAATATATTTGGATTAAATTCTCCTATCATTGTTATGGTTATATTAGCATGTTTATGTTAAATTTTCACATGATTAGTAAATTTTATTTTGTTTTATTGTAATCTTCCTTGTTTCATTCATGTTTATTTATTTTAAAATAAACTACGATATAACAGGCTACCTGATGGGTTTCATCAGGACCGTGTGCGCACTGATAAAATTGAGAGTGATTGGTGAAAGTATATGGCTCGGTGATACTTTGCTCTCGAGCATGATTTATATTTTACTGAGACTGGTAGCTCGGTGATGGTTTATTCTCAAGAACTGCTAATAAATATCGGTTTAAGTGAAATTGACTATGGTTGGTAGCTCGATTGATGTTTTGCTCTCGGTAACCGGCAGTCTTTGGATTTTAAGAGATCCATAAGGCTATTAAAATTATGGATTAGGGTTCTGCCTAGTTTTCTTATAAAATGATTTAAGGAAGCTTATTGTATTTTATAAACTAATTTATGATTTTAAATACTTTATTTCGGTAAAAGAGGATTTCGATAAAATTAAATAGTTTAAATGATAAATGATAAATTCCTTATTTTCATACATATATTTTAAATGAGATTTTTATACTATATACATTTCTTTTATTAACTTACTTAGTGAGGTCTGACTACTCTCAATTATTTTTTTAGGATCTCGAGAGTCACTTATTAGTCGGCTTACTTTACGCCAAGTTTCTTCTTCTCTGACTATTTTATGTAGGTTTATCTAATATATATTATTATCATGTATGTATTTTAAATCTAGAACACTGGATTACTAGTGGAATAGTTAACTATTATGTTGTATTTTTTTATTGTCATATGTATGAAGAACTTGTACATAAAGATTATTATTATATATTTTATCTAAGATTATTTTGGATTTTAATTCATTTGTGCCTTCTCTCTTTATTTAGTTATTTCATTTGTTTATCATCTTCATTTTATTGAAAATTTCCTTAAAGCTTACTATGAGTTTCGGGTACTTTATGTATTCTCATTCCCTAGTGCCGATCACGTGCCCCTTTTGGGTTCAGGTCATGACAATCCATGCTTCTCACTTTCTTTAGGGTCCTCAAAAAGCTCTCATTTTTATCATTATTGTCAATTTTGTACATTTTATACATTTATTTGTTTTTTTTCTATGTTGTATTCGGTTGATGAGTCTACTGCTTACAAGTTACACTACAAAAAACAAGCATTTTAGCGATGGAATTCGCGATGAATTTTTTTCCGTTGCTAGATTTTATTGGCGGAATTCAAAAATTCGTCATTAAATTAGTGATGGATTTTAAAAATCTATTAGTGAAATTAGCGATTCGTCACTAAAAAGAGTGACAGATGTAATTAGTTGTTGCTAAAATTAGTGACGAATTTTCTAATTCCGTCGCTAATTTTAACGACGGATAATTAAATCCGTTATTAATTTAGGAAACTGAAAAAAAAAATTAAATTCATATTTTTTCCCTTGAACTCAAATTTAGTACCTAATATAACATTAAATATTGTTTGAAATCAAATTATAGTAATTTAGAAATTTAGACAAATAATTGAAATCAGATACCATTACATATTTTTTATAACATTACACATCTATTTCAAAACAACCATAAATTCAATACATTGTTCCAAACATAAAACCCACACAACTTAACAACATTAGTTAACCAAATTAACAACATCAATTATGCAAAACAATTATGGACTGGTATCATCATGATTTGAACCTGTAAATGTTGGAAGCTGAGAGCTAGGTTGAGATTTTGAAAACAGATGCATAAACTTCTCCATGTGTTCCTGCATTTCACATTGATCACGTTTGACTTGCTCTTTATATTTTCTCATATCTTCATTCATCTTTTGTTGATCACGTTGTACTTGCTCTTTATATATTTGCATGTCTTCATTCATTTTTTCTTGCAGTTCTTAAACTCATAATTCCACCTTTTGCTCCACCACTTCATCCATACATTATTAATCCACATGTGATTTACACTCATTTTATCATACATTTATAAAAATGTCTACAATAAGATTATATATATGGATCTAGTCAAATATTATTTATAAAATGATTGAAAAAAAAAAACACTTCCAATATATCCCCTAAACACCATACTACATCTTTACTTACACAAAAATGCACTTCTTATGGCACATTAACCACATTCACAACAATTCATATATACCGAATAGTTAATCAAAAATCTATTTAGGAAAATAAAGAAATAAGTAAATAAAAAATAAACACAAGTAAATCAATAAATAATTAAAAATAGTATTGAAATGAACAATCAATGATAACGATATTATCATTCCTTAACAATGATAGCACTGAACCCTAAAACTTCATAAAAGTATTTAATATGAAAATTCCTAATAAACTTCTATTATTTATATTATATAAAAAATAAATAATAGTACAAATTGAAATTTTACATAATATAATGATATAAATGTATGAGAATCTTTAATGCATAATATTTTGTTTTATATTAATCATGTTCCTATTAAAAATTAAACTCAAATAAATTTTAAATATTTATACAGGAGAATTAATTAATATTGGAACATAATTGGAACTCCTTAGCAGTGTACTCTATTAAATGACAAATAAAAAAATGGAGATTATATAAAATCAACAATTGCAACAACAAAACCGTATATCAGCATTGAATAGATTCAAAATATATAGTTTGATTATCAAAAGGATCCAAAGAACAAAAGAAATTATACGAACAAAAAAGAAAATGAGAATGAGGCGGTAAATGTAACTCAAATACACAAATTTAGAAAAAAAAAAGGCAGCAGTATGCAGCTGTAATAACCCGAATATTTTTAAACTATACATTTTTTATGTGTAAATATTGAGGTTTCAACAATATTAATTATCTTTATTTTATATTGTTATAATTGTGAGATTAAAATTATTATATTTAACTACTAAATTTAAAATTTTATTCGAGAACTAATGATATTATTATTTTTACATCATTTTAATTTATGCACATATTTTATAATTTTAATTGTCCTAATATTTTATTCATGGCATTATTATTGTTTATTATTATTATTTGTAGTATTATTTTAACTAGTGCTAGTATTATTATTATTGTTGTATATATATATATATATATATTCTTTTTAGACCAAAGTTGGTCAAATAGATACAAGCCAAATTTTTTTTCTTTTCCTTCCTTGCTATTCTCTTCTCTTCTTTCTCTGTTTTTCTCTCTTTTTTTTCTGCTATAATAGGCCCACCAACACCGCCATTTTCCTCACCATCAGCTGCTTCTCCTCCATATTGTCCCTGCACAACAGCTTCTCTTCCTCCTTCCTTGCACCAGTAGCAGCAACGTGCAGTGAAGCAACAACAACGGAAGCAGTAGTAGGTCTGGCAGCGTGAGGCAGCAGCAGATCAGCAACTCTGGTTCCTTCAACAGCTCTTTTCTACATCTGAATTTCTGTTGTAAGTGAGTTTTAGGTTAGTTAGTTAGAATTGTTGTAGTTGATTTTTGGTTGATTTCAGTTAGTTGTTAGGTTGATCTTAGATAGTTTTCAGGTTGATTTTTAGTTGTTTAGGGTTGTTGTTAGTTGATTTAATATTTTTGTTGATTTTTATTATATTTACTAATTACCCAAAATTTTATTTTAATTATGTGGTTATTTTTTGAGTTGATCTATACTTATATTAGTGGATCTAAATTAATTGGGGTTAATTTTGGTTAAGAGTATATCAAAATTAATTTAGATTAATTAAATTGATTTTTATGGAATTTTTGTATATTTATTTAGGTATTTTAAGTTTTATGTATATTTTGTTAATGTGACTAATTAATGATTTTTGGTTGAATATTTGAGTTAATTAGTGTTCGTATATTATGTTAGTAATTTTAGTAGTGAAAAAATAATTTTTGATAAGTTATTTAATTTTTTTTAGAAATTATTATTATTATGTAAATTTTGAAATAATAGGTAATGGTGTGTTTTTGTTGATATTATAATTAAATACTATGTTTTAGTTAATTTTGAGATAAAATGTGGTATTAAATTAATTTTTATAAATAATTTATTATTTTTAGTTAATTAATACTAACTATTTTTGAAAATTTATTCAAAATTAAATTATTTATTGTTTTGTGGTTTAAATGAGTTTTTAATTAATATTATAGTATATTTAATCTATTTGGCAATTATAATTTGAATTTGACTATATTATGTTGAATATTTGGAAAGTTGGATTTTTATTAATATTATAATATTATTTGAAATTTTATTAAATTATGGTGGAAAATAATTTTATTTAGTGTTTTAAAAATTTAATAAATTATATTATGATTTATTATTAATTTTTATAGTTTTTGGTGATTTAATATATTAATATATTAATGTTTGCTTAATTGTATTTTTGGTTAACCTCGGTTGAGAATTTTGTAGTTTGGAGTCCCAACCTGAGGTGTTGTGCCATTGTGAAATTTTGAAGTGTGTTTACTTGTAGGGTTAACTCTACATCGGTAGAGTAAAATCCATTTTATAGAGAAAATTCTGTAAAATTTTCGGTGGATTTCTCGTAAAATGTGACATTAGGTCAATCCTAAAAATTGTTATTTTGAGTTCGAATCGAGTTTTCCTTAGAAACTCTAGAAGTTAGGTTTCTATTTTCTGATTGTCATTTCCTTTTCTGTCTTTTAGTCGCCCCTCTAGTTACGTCTACCAGTCGAGGTTGGACACGACGTGCCAGAGGAGCGCCTTTATCCTGTAAGTTAATATTTGATTTAAGTGTCGGGTCTTTTAATTTAAATTATATTAAATTCTTATGAATTTAATTTTATGACATCCTAGCCGGCATTTTTCTATATGATATTGCATGATTTAATTTACAGTTAATTTATTTTATTGTTATTGATTGTAATTTTTCCTATTTTATTTATTTGCAATTATTTTAAATAAATTATGGTAAAACGGGCTAATTGATGGGTTTCATCAGGACCATGTGCGCACCGGTAAAATGTGATTGTATTAGTTATATTACTGAGGCCGAAGGTCTGTGATGCTTTGCTCTCGGATACCACCAGTAGTATAATATTTGTCTATTTAATAAATACTAGGGCTGAAGGTCTTGTGATGCTTTGCTCTCGGACACCGCTTGTATAGTTGGATTATATTTATTAAATCATTGGGACCAATGGTTTGGTGATGCTTTGCTCTTGGACCTCGCTAGTAATATTGGATTAAGTGATGTGACTGTGGCTGTGTATCCTGGTGATGCTTCACTCTCGGGATCTGACAGTCTTGGATATAAGTAAGTCATATGGCTGTTATAAAAATTGATAAATCGGGTTCTACCAAATTTTTATATTGAAACGTTTTAAAAAAGGCATTTAAATAATTATTTGTTCCCTTTTAAAAATGGATTTATTATATGTATATTAAACAATTTGAATAAAATTATATTATATTATATTTCTATAAAAATTTATTTTTAATGAGATTTTCAAACCGCATTCATTTCTTTATTAACTTACTCAGTGAGGTCTGACTCCCCTCAATTTATTTTTTTTCAGGAGTTTGGGATTTTTCTGTTAGGCCTACTTCTCTTCGCCATGTAGCTTCATCACCGGCTACTCTACTTAGGTCTACTTAGTTATATTATATTTATATTTGTGTACCACAGTAGAGAAAATTGTATAACTGCATACTTTATTTGGGATTTCATGTATTTATAATTTATATACTAAGATATTATTTTTATAACTAATGTTTATTTATTTTATACACTAATATTATGGTTTAAATTATTTTGAGAAAAATCAGTTTGATAATGTGCATTGTGATTTAATTATTTGTTATAAAATTTCAAAGTTTAAATATTCTGCATTTTTCTTTTAAGACTTATTATAGGATTCGATAGCTTTATGCTTTTCCATTCCCTGAGCCGGTCACGTGTCCCTGGGTTTGGGTCGTGACAAAGTTGGTATCAGAGCTTTGACTCGTTTTTCATGCTTTTGACTGTTGATGTTTGTCTTTTTCTCATAATACTTGGTACTTAGGTTGTTAAACGTCGTTTGTTGATCTCTTGTCTTTTGGTTTTAGCATCTGAGTATGTATTCCTGTCTTGTTTTGAATCTTGGTTTTTTTATCTTTTCAGAATGAGGCATGCTCGGAATGCCCCTGCTATAGATGCGAAACCTGATAACGGTGAGCAGTCATTTCAGGATGAGATTCTCCCTCCTGCCCCTCGACCTATAGGTAGGGGTAGAGGTAGAGGTAGGGGTAGAGCTAGAGTGGTAGCAGCTTAAAGACAGGATTAGCCGCCGATAGAGTCTCAGATTCCAGCAAAGGATCCTGCAGCTTTTGCAGTTAGTATGGCTAGTATTAACCAGGGCTTCATAGCTCTTAATCAGGCGATGCCTATTGTGTAGCAGATGCTTCAGCGGCAGACTTAGGAGATGTTAGATGCTGATGCAACCTTATTATACTCCAGAGTGGGGCGAGTTCACTTTGATGGTACTAGGGACGCATTGGATTTTATTAATACCATCGAGTCTAGGACTAAATCTAGGTATTCTGATTACCAGAGGATTGATTGTGGAGCTAGCAGTCTTAGTAGTAGCTCAGGACTGGTTTATGCAATTCATTCAGCCTTTCATGACGATGATGACATGGTTAGGATTTAAGAAGTAGTCTATGAGATTCTTCTATCCTTTATCTATACAAGAGAATTACAGATGGCAGCTGCTTAATATTGATAGAAGAGATCGATTAGTGGAGGACTATACTCGGGAGTTCTACAAACTAATAAGGCATGCTGAAGATGTGAGATAGGATGTCGCCAGGGCAGTGGAGGTGTATGTGACTAGATTAGGCCTAGTGTAGACGACGGGGTTTAGCGCACATCCAAGATTTTAGCAACCATGATACTATTTAGGTTCAGGGCCTTAAAGAACACACTAACCACTATCACAAAGACATGGCGTGAAGATAAGGAGTTGCCACCCAGGGTAATAATTGGGACAAATCGAAAAGGATGTACTCAATTCTCTAAAAGAAAGATAGCACCACAACCAGGAGATTCTGGATACAGAATACTAACTTCTCTTAGTCTCGTGTTCATTTAGAATAATTTTATAAATGATTATTTCATCCTTTAATTACATGCAATTTTATTAAACCCTAATTAACATCCATCTAACCCAAAAGGCAACAGGTCAATAAAATTACAAGTAAAAATGTATAAAAAAGGCAATGTCCCTATGTCTAAACTATGTTAATTTTATTTTATAAGTTAGTTAGATTTATATTTTATTTACAAGTGAGAAATGGAATAAAGGTAGGCCTACATTTTTATTAATTAGTGAGCCTAGATCTGTTTATTTTAATTTGTCTAAGGAATGGGCTTAATTCTATTCAATTTTAAAGGAAAATTAAATTAATGAGCCTAAGTCTAACTTGGTTTTATTTTAAGTGAAATGTGGGCCTAAGTCTTTTTATTTTAAAAGAAATGAAATTAAGTGGGCTCAACTAAGTCTAAACAAGTTTTAATTAACTAAGTGGGCCTAAAATCTAATTAACCTAATGGGTCTAAATTGACTTTAATTATTTAAAGTCTTAAAACATTTTTAAGCCTATTTATTTAAATGGGTTAGACCTAAACGTGGGCTTGGGGCCCAAAAACATAAAAAACATAACAAAATCAAATCAAAACATATTCACATATGATTTCTAAAAAAAGACCTAAATTAATTACATACAAACCCTAATTAACTAAAGCCACTATTAATTTTTACCCGATTGAACCTAATTACTAATTAATTTTAAAGTGTAGAAATTTAAATCTTTCACTATTCCCACCACTGGGGCTATTACAAACTGTATACAAAATTAAAATTAAACAATTATACCCCCATGAATTAAAAATAAACTAGACAAAACATATAAATGCAAAATAAAGATTAAAATCCTAAGAACTATTAAAAAACAGTACAGGTTCATCCATGGCATTCCATGGATCTTTTGTTCAATTAAACACAGGCGATATCCTCATCAATCCACATGCACATACCAAAACAAAACAAAAAAGTAATCAGATTAGTAGTGAAATTAAATAATAAAACAAACAATGAAGTAAAATAAAAATCATAAAAAGAAGAGAAGAAAGAAAAAAAATGAATGTTATGCATATGCTTTGAGATAGCCCCTCAGATTGTGATTGTCACCATTATTTTTTGACTTGTTGTTTGATTCTGGACAAAGGCTTAAAAAAATAGTGTTGGACCGTTCTTGTTGAAAGAATTGTACAGAAAAGAGCTTTGACAAAAATTGAAGTTTTATGGTCCACCAAGCGTTCTTAGTGATGTCTCAGTTTTTTTAGGGTTTGTGCGCAGTCAAGTTTCTACGTGTGAATGTTTTTTTTCTCGGTCTCCCTCTGTCTGTCAAAAAGGAAAAAAATCCCCCCTCACGCACGTAGACTCTTTTTTTTTAAAGTAGAGTTTGAGCGTACTGACTTTCCCAGTTTGCAAGAATGCTCATCTCTTCAAAAATAACCTGATAAGAATTTTAATTTTTGAAAACTATTTAAGCATTTAAAACCTTATCAGATAATAATAAAGATAAAAAAATGAATTTTCAACCAATCAAAATGCTGAAAAAAATAATAAAAAATACGTAAAAAATTTAAAAAAATGAGATTTTACGAGTCAAAATTGTATAATGTTGATTGGCATTACACAATGCTGATCGACATTACACCAATGTCGATCCTAATTTTTTTTAACTTTTAATTATCGAAAGAACCCTAAAAAATTGACTTACATGCAATCAAATCCTAAAAAAAATGTTGCAACTTAGTCCCTAAAGTCCTGAAAGTTGATAACCAAGTACAATTTTTGAATAAATTTCATCAGAGGGGCTTATGTCGTAATTGTGTACAATTGCATCCCAAAATTGGGTGCTTACACCCAGCCTAATCGGTATTTGACTAGAGGGTCATAGTCTTGAGAGTGTGTTAGAGGAGGCGAGATAGCTGGAGCGCAAACACATCCAGCATGACACCATACCTGACCCATATGATAGCGGCATTATTAGACCTATCCAGAGGGTGCAACAACCAGTATTTTAGATAGGTAGCTTGAGTTCTCAGTCAACAGGCCCTTCTCAGTAGAGCAGACAGTTTAGGGCACATCGAACTGGTAGGCATCACCTTACTCAGGATCGCAGGAGTAGTAAGGCTGCTAGATTTGGTAGTAGCGCTAGCAACAGTAGTGGGCAGAGCTCTGGGCATGAAAGTTTTGGGTCTGGAGCTAATGCATGTGCCATTAGTGGACGAGTGCATTAGGGTCCTTGTCACTTGATGCCAGGAGCATGTTTTAGATGTGGTTAGTTTGGACATTCACTAGAGCTTATCTGAACTATCGATTTCAGACATCTTTTGCCTAGGGATCTTCACCTGATGTTGTTCAACCATTGCAGCAGGTGCCTCAGCAGTATCAGGTACCTATGTACCCTTAGCAACGATCGATAGATTATGCGAGTCAACAGGTCCGAGGTAGAGGACAGACTCAACCATTCACCTCACAGCAGCCAGGACGTGGTCAGGCTAGGGTCTTCACTTTGACTCCTCAGGATGCGCAGACATCCAACGATGTGGTAGCAGGTATTATTCCAGTCTGTTGTTCTGAGGCTAGAGTCTTATTTGATCCGGGTGCTACATGTTCATTTGTATCTCCTTTGTTTGCTTCGAAAGTGGCTTGTCTTCTTTCCAAGATGAGTTTTCCTTTGTCTGTTTTGACTCTGCTTAGTGATGAGTTGGAGACAGACATTTTCTTTCCATCTTGTCCTGTGTTGGTAGAGGGTAGAGAATTATTGGTAGACTTAGTCCTTCTAGATGTGATTGAGTTTAATGTGATTCTGGGTATGGATTGGTTGTCCTATTATTATGCTTCTGTGGATTGTCGAGCAAAGGAAGTAATTTTCAGGATTCCTGGTGATGAGGAATTCAAATTCAGAGGTACTGAGATTTCCATGTCTCACATTCTTATTTCTACCATTACAGCTAGGAAGATGCTTAGTAGAGGATGTCAGGGCTATCTAACTGTAGTTAGAGATGTTCAAGCAGAAATGGGATAAGTGGAAAGGGTACCAGTGGTACGTAAATTTGTAGATGTTTTTCCAGAGGAGTTACCTGGATTGCCGTCGGATAGAGAGATAGAATTTTGTATTGATATTGTGCCAAGTACAGATCCTATCTCTATGCCACCTTATAGGATGGCACCTGCAAAGCTAAACGAGTTAAAAGAGCAATTGTAGGAATTGTTAGATAAGGGTTTTATTCGGCCTAGTACATCTCCTTGGGGTGCTCCAGTTCTCTTTGTAAAGAAAAAAGGATGGTAGTCTTCGACTCTGTATTGACTATAGACAACTAAATAAGGTTACCATCAAGAATAAGTATCCACTCCCCAGGATTGATGATTTTTTCGATCAGTTACAAGGAGCTTAACATTTCTTTAAGATTGACTTGAGATCTGGGTATCATCAGCTGAGGATTAGAAGGGAGGATGTACCCAAGTTAGCATTTCAGACTAGATATGGCCACTACAAGTTCTTAGTGATGTCCTTTGGGCTGACTAATGCCCCAACAACCTTTATGGACTTGATGAATATGGTGTTTAGGCCATACTTAGACCGATTTATGATTGTGTTTATTGATGATATTCTGGTTTATTCCAAGAATAAGGCGAAGCATGTGATGCATTTGAGATTGGTGCTGCAGACTTTGAGAGAGCACCAGTTGTATGCTAAGTTTTCAAAATGTGAGTTTTGGTTAGACCAAGTGGCATTCTTAGGCCATGTGGTGTCTAAAGATGGCATTTAGGTGGATCCCAGGAAGATAGAGGTGATTACTGAATGGCCAAGACCTACAATGGTTACTAAAGTGAGAAGTTTTTTGGGTTTAGCGAGCTATTATAGGAGATTTATGAAGGATTTCTCTAAGATTATCTTGCCTTTGACTAGACTAACCCAGAAGAATGTTAGATTTGTGTGGACTGATAGATGTGAGGAGTATTTCCAATTTCTTAAGGATTTATTAACTTCAGCTCCAGTACTGACAATACCTTCTGGTGATAATGGATACACGGTGTATTATGATGCTTCCCATCTAGGTTTGGGATATGTGCTAATACATAATGGTAGAGTGATTGCTTATGCTTCGAGGTAGTTGAAGAAGCACGAGCAGAATTATCCCTCTCATGATTTAAAGATGGCAGCAGTTGTATTTGCACTGAAGATTTAGAGGCATTATCTGTATGGTGTCTCTTGTGAGATATACATCGCCCACAAGAGCTTAAAGTATATCTTTGAATAGAGGGATTTGAACTTAAGGCAAAGAAGATGGATGGAACTTTTGAAAGAGTACGATTGTTCGATTCTTTACCATCCAGGCAACGCGAATGTAGTAGTTGATGCGTTGAGTAGAAAATCAGCAGGTAGTCTTGCCCATATTAGTACCGAGAGGAGACCGATTATTTAGGAGTTGCATGAGCTAATTGATCAGGGTTTGCAGTGGAAAGTGACTAAGAAGTGCCTTTTAGCTTAATTTATAGTACAGTCTGTATACTTAGATGGAGTTAAGGTAGCTCAATGAAGGGACCCACAGTTATAGAGAATTATGTTTGAGGTGCAACAGGGTCAATTTAGAGAGTTTATGATTGACGGTGAGGGAGTTCTACGCTTGGGTACTCGGTTGTGTGTGCCAGATGTTGATAATCTGAGGAAAAAGATCTTAGAAGAGGCACATTTTTCTACTTATAGTATTCATCCAGGTTCTACCAAGATGTATCATAATTTGAAGGATACATACTGGTGGAATGGAATGAAGAAGGATGTTGCAAAATTTGTATCCAAGTGTCTCATATGTCAACAGGTGAAACTAGAGCATCAGAGGCCCTCAGGATTGTTACAGCCCATGCCTATCCTAAAGTGGAAGTGGGATATGATTGCCATGGATTTTGTGACTGGTTTGCCTCGGACGACAGGTGGGTTTGATGCTATTTGGGTGATCATTAACAGGTTAACTAAGTTAGCTCATTATCTACCAGTTAAAAAGACATACTCCACTGACAGGTTGGCACGATTGTATGTCAGCAGAATTGTTTGTCTTCATGGAGTTCCAATGAGCATGATATCTAATAGAGAAGCCACTTTTACATCAGTTTTCTGGCAAGAGTTGCATAAGGCATTGAGCACTAGACTTGACTTCAGCACAACATTCCATCCTCAAACTGATGGTCAGTCTGAGAGGACCATTTAGAATTTAAAGGATATGCTTCGAATGTGCATGATGGACTTTGGAGGTCAATGGGATAATAATTTGCCACTGATTGAATTCGCATATAATAATAGTTATCATGCAAGTATTAAGATGGCTCCGCATGAAGCGCTCTATGGTAGGAAGTGCAGATCACCTATGTGTTGGGAAATTGGTGAGAGGCAGTTGATAGGTCCAGAGTTGGTACAAATTACTTTTGAGAAAGTTCCTATCATTCAGTAGAGGTTGAGGATAACATTCAGTAGGCAGAAGAGTTATACTGATCCCAAAAGGAAGGATGTTTCCTTCTAGTTGGAGATATGGTGTTTCTGAAGGTATATCTAATGAAGGGAGTTATGAGGTTCGGTAAGAAGGATAAGTTGGCTCCGAGATACATTAGACCTTTTGAGATATGGCCACAAGTTGGGGAAGTGGCCTATAAACTAGTGTTGCCACCTGAATTATCTCAAATCCACCCAGTGTTCCATGTGTCTATGTTGAGGAAGTATATTTCTAATCCTTCTCACGTACTTCAACCTCAAGTAGTGGAGCTCAATGAAGATCTATCTTATGAGGAATACCCAGTGGCGATTGTGGATTATCAGGTTCGCTAGCTTCGCTCACTGGAGATTCTAATGGTGAAAGTGCTTTGGAGTAACCACACAGCAGAAGACTGTCTGTAGGAGACAGAATCGGAGATGCAAATTGTCTATCCCTATCTTTTTCATCTATAGACCTTGTAATTCCTTAATTTTCTTTGAAGTTCAAGGACGAATTTCTGTAAGGGGGGAACACTGTAATAACCCGAATATTTTTAAACTATATATTTTTTTATGTGTAAATATTAAGGTTTCAACAATATTAATTATCTTTATTTTATATTGTTATAATTGTGAGATTAAAATTATTATATTTAACTACTATATTTAAAATTTTATTCGAGAACTAATGATATTATTATTTTTACATCATTTTAATTTATGCACATATTTTATTATTTTAATTGTCCTAATATTTTATTCATGGCATTATTATTGTTTATTATTATTATTTGTAGTATTATTTTAACTAGTGCTAGTATTATTATTATTGTTGTATATATATATATATATATATATTTTAGACCAAAGTTGGTTAAATAGATATGGGCCTAAAAATTTTTCTTTTCCTTCCTTGATGTTCTCTTCTCTTCTTTCTCTGTTTTTCTCTCCTTTTTTTCCGCTGCGACAGACCCATCCACACTGCCATTTTCCTCACCATCAACTGCTTCTCCTCCTTGTTGTCCCTGCACAACAGCTTCTCTTCCTCCTTCCTTGTGCCAACAGCAGCAACATGCAGTGAAGCAGTAAGAAGCAGTAGCAACGGAAGCAGCAGCAGGTCTGGCAGCGTGAGGCAACAGCAGATTAGCAGCTCTGGTTCCTTTAGCAGCTCTTTTCTGCATCTGAATTTATGTTGTAAGTGAGTTTTAGGTTAGTTAGTTAGAATTGTTGTAGTTGATTTCTTGTTGATTTCAATTAGTTGTTAGGTTGATCTTAGTTAGTTTTCAGGTTGATTTTTAGTTGTTTAGGGTTGTTGTTAGTTGATTTAGTGTTGATTTAATATTTTTGTTGATTTTTATTATATTTACTAATTACCCAGAATTTTATTTTAATTATGTGGTTAATTTTTGAGTTGATCTATACGTATATTAGTGGATATTAAATTGATTTTTATGGAATTTTTGTATATTTATTTAGGTATTTTAAATTATATATATATTTTGTTAATGTGATTAATTAATGATTTTTGGTTGAATATTTGAGTTAATTAGTGTTAGTATATTATGTTAGTAATTTTAGAAGTGAAAAAATAATTTTTGATAATTTATTTAATTTTTTTTAGAAATTACTCTTATTATTATGTAAATTTTGAGATAATAGGTAAACGGTGTGTTTTTGTGGATATTATAATTAAATACTATGTTTTAGTTAATTTTGAGATAAAGTGTGGTATTAAAATAATTTTTATAAATAATTTATTATTTTTAGTTAATTAATACTAACTATCTTTGAAAATTTATTCAAAATTAAATTATTTATTGTTTTGTGGTTTAAATAAGTTTTTAATTAATATTATAGTATATTTAAACTATTTGGGCAATTATAGTTTGAATTTGACTATATTATGTTGAATATTTGGAAAGTTGGATTTTTATTAATATTATAATATTATTTGAATTTTTATTAAATTATGGTGGAAAATAATTTTATTTAGTGTTTTAAAAATTTAATAAATTATATTATGATTTATTATTAATTTTTATAGTTTTTGTTGATTTACTATATTAATATTTAATATTTGCTTAATTGTATTTTTGGTGAACCTAGGTTAGGAATTTTGTAGTTTGGGGTCCCAACCTGAGATGTTGTGCCCATGTGAAATTTTGAAGTGTGTTTAGTTATAGGTTGACTCTACTTCGGTAGAGGGATGTCCGTTTTACAGAGAAAATTCTGTCGAATTTTTGGTAGATTTCTCGTAAAACGTGACACCGGGTCAATCCTAAAAATTGTTATTCTGAGTTCGAATCGAGTCTTCCTTATAAACTCTAGAAGTTAGGTTTCTATTTTTTGATTGTCATTTCTTTTTTTGTCTTTTAGCCACCCCTCCAGTTGCGTCTGCCAGTCGAGGTCGAACACGATGTGCCAGAGGAGCACTTTTATCCTGTAAGTTAATATTTGATTTGAGTATCGGGTCTTTTAATTTAAATTATATTAAATTCTTATGAATTTAATTTTATGAGATCCTAGCCGACATTTTTCTATATGATATTGCATGATTTAATTTACAGTTGATTTATTTTATTGTTATTGATTGTAATTTTTCCTATTTTATTTATTTGCAATTATTTTAAATAAATTATGGTAAAACAGGCTAACTGATGGGTTTCATCAGGACCATGTGCGCACCGATAAAATGTGATTATATTAATTATATTCTTGGGGCCGAAGGTCAGTGATGCTTTGCTCTCGGATACCACCAGTAGTATAATATTTGTTTATTTAACAAATACTAGGGCCGAAGGTCTTGTGATACTTTGCTCTCGGACATCGCCAGTATAGTTGGATTATATTTATTAAATCATTGGGGTCGATGGTCTAGTGATGCTTTGCTCTCAGACCCCGCTAGTAATATTGGATTAAGTGATGTGACTGTGGTTGTGCATCCTGGTAATGCTTCACTCTCGGGGTCCGACAGTCTTGGATATAAGTGAGTCATATGACTGTTATAAAAATTGATAAATCGGGTTCTACTAAATTTTTATATTGAAACGTTTTAAAAAGGCATTTAAATAATTATTTGTTCCCTTTTAAAAATGGATTTATTATATGCATATTAAACAGTTTGAATAAAATTATATTATATAATATTTCTACAAAAATTTATTTTTAATGAGATTTTCAAACCGTATTCATTTCTTTATTAACTTACTCAGTGAGGTCTGACTCCCCTCAATTTATTTTTTTTAGGAGTTCGAGATTTTTCTGTTAGGCCTCCTTCTCTTCGCTATATAGCTTCGTCACCGGCTATTCTACGTAGGTCTACTTAGTTATGTTGTATTTGTATTCATGTACCGCAGTAGAGAAAATTGTATAACTGCATACTTTATTTGGTATTTCATGTATTTATAATTTATGTACTGAGATATTATTTGTATAACTGATGTTTATTTATTTTATGCACTGATATTATGGTTTAAATTATTTTGAGAAAAATCAGTTTGATAATTTGCATTGTGATTTAATTATTTGTGATAAGGTTTTAAAGTTTTAATATTCCGAGTTTTTCTTTTAAGGCTTACTACGAGATTCGGTAGCTTTATGCTTTCTCATTCCCTAGTGCTGGTCACGTGCCCCTGGGTTCGGGTCATGACAACAACCTATATCTAGGAATGTAAAAGATCCGAACCCTCATAATTGAATATTTACTATCAATTGCAATTAATCTTATACTTATTTTATTAGTCAAATATGATATATTTTTACTGAATTGTTAAGTTAAATTTAATACATAACATATTCTAAATCAATGTAAATTTAAAATACAAATATTTATAAATATAATTATATAAATTATATTGTGATTGATAATAGGAAACTATGTTATTGTGTAGTTAGATATTTAATATATTTTATATTAATCAAGTTCCTATAAAAAAATTCAACTCATATATTTTAAATATTTATACAGGAGAATTAATTAATATTGAAATCAGCATATTGAATCCATATTATATAAATAATAATAGTTTAAGTTACTTTCAAGTATTTAACTTAAATTTTATAAATAAATTTATAAAATAGTTTAACCAAATTTTTAAAAATTATATTACATATACAAATAAATAAAAAATATTTTAAATTAAAAATATTTGCTAAATTTGAGTGTAACTCAAGTTTTTAGAATCTAAACATGAGTTATTTACAAAAAAAAATAATAATAACAAATAACATGGTATACATTTCATATTATAGTTGAAGATACAATGTATATTGAGATGTGTTTCATATTATCTTAATAAAGGATGTAAAAATTAGAAAAATAAAAACTCAAAGAGCCAATTAAGTACTATCAATTCATTAAGGATGTATAGAACGAAATTCAAAATTATGACGTGGCAATAATTTGGTCCGACATATTGTTTAATGTTTAATGGACGTCAAGTTTAGGATGTAAAAATTAAAAAAAATTAAAGGCAAAAGATCGATAATGATCAATTGAAAGAAAAATAAAAAAGTTGAAGGACTTTAAGATGGGTTGTGCTAAAATAAAAGGAAGCATTATGTAATGATTTTATAATTTATAATTAAAAATATACATTCACAATGTATCAATAATAAAGGAAAAATGAGGGTTCTATCCATGAAGGCCATTCCTCTCAATAAATAAATAACAGAATTGCAGTGAGATTGATGGTAATTAGTTTCTGCAATCAGAACAAAACCTAATCTTTATCGTACCATTATTGATTAGATTAATAAACACAAACACACATACAATTACAATAGAACCAAATTACATAAGCTAGTCAAAACACTACCACAACGCATTACAAAAGTAGGCTTCACCATTAACCAAACCAAATTAAGTACAAGATTAAACCAAATGATCTGATGTTCATAAACTACTTAGTAATAGAGAAATAACAATACATTCATAATGATAATTAAATTGCATAAAAAATTCAAATAACACATATAAACAGAGAAGAAAATTTGACACCATAAGGTACCTTAAGCCTGAGGGAGGTCATATGCCTTCAGTTAGTATGTTGAAATGTCAAGGAATTACTTTGCTGGTTTAATCAATGTAACACTTTGTAAAACTTCACCCTATCTTCATGTTCTCAACTTAGCAAATAACTTTTTCACCGGGAAGTTTCAACGAGCTTTGCAAAATGCACTTCTATGCAACACCTCTTGCTCAATGGCAATGATATTTTAACAAGTTTTACTGAGAGTCTTTGACAGAACGTCAGACACAAAACTGAGTAGTTAGGAGGTTGAGGCACCTGTAAAATCAAATGAATCAAAATAATAATCAAACACATCATTTCACTATTTAAAATTGAAGGGTGTTAAAATTGTAGGGACATAATGAAGTCCACAGTGATGCCTTGTGCATAATTGGCAAAGTTCAAAGGAAGGCATAAACCTGAAAGCTTTAGAAGGATAGAAGATAGTGGATAGATGTTGAAGATGATGATAGAAGACGGTGGACGATTACCAAATGCTAACGGTGATGGCAGGAGACGGACTGAGTTGAATGATAGTGACTCAGATAGTTAGGGCTGTAATCAAGAAGATTGGGAAAATATGCATAACAACTACAAATAAGATGAAAAAATTTTAATAAGAAATTAGAGTTTTTAAATTCCAATTTAGGAAAATTATAGGTGGTGCGAGCGGCGGTACAGGGTGCAGGGTGTAAATCATGAAGGCTAGGGTGTTGGTCATGATGGTGCACGAGGATGAAGATGATGGTGCACAAGGGTGAAGATGATGGTCATGATGGATGTAAAATAATAAGGCTATCGACAGAGGGCAGCAAAGGAGGGAATCGAGGATACTGGCAGTAAGGACGAGCGATAGGTGCGAGCGGCTGCAGAAGGAGATGGGTCTGTAGAGAGAAGAAATTAGGTTAAGTTGTAAGAAAGGACAAGGTTATTTGTATTTTATTAGTGTTTGACATCAAAACTACGTAGTTTTTATGTAGTTATATTATAACATATAAATTTTATATTTTTTCATTTTTATTTTGATATTAAATATTATATTTGTTTAAGTAGTCAAATATTCATCTATTTACTGCATTATTAAGTTAAATTTAATTATGTAATATTAATATCAATTCTCATTGTAAATGTCACGACCCAAACCAATAGTCATGACCAGCGCTAAGGAATGAGAATTCTTTTGAATCTGGAACTCGTAGCAAGCCTTAAAAGAAATAAAAGCACATGCAGTAAATAAATAAAAGTACGACAGAATTAAAGTTTTTTGAATCAATATATAAAAATAGATACTCAATATCCTTTCATAAATAATTAATGTTCATACAATACTCTGAGTACAAGGAATCAAAAATAAAACAATACTCTTCTAATATAATAACACTAGTACTGTAGTTTCTAAAATACAAATTAGAGTTTAAATATAAATTTTACACAATCTAGCCGGGGCGGAAGAACACCAACGAAGAGCTCTACTACTAAGGTCTGACAATATAAGATCTCCTAAAAAAAATAATAATTAAGGGGGGTCAGACCTCACTAAGTGAATTATTATAATATATATACATGCAATCTAAACCATAACAATCAGGCACTTGTATATATATATATATATTGTAATATCTCGAATTTTTAGATATTTTTAAACTGCATCGAGATATGCAGTGTTAATAATTTTTGTACATATTTATGATATATTTATGAGTTTGATATTTATTAAAGCTAATTTTAATTATTTTTAATTATTTTAAGACATTTATGTAAAATTTTCCCAGGAATGTTATTTTCGGGGAAATTAAAACGTAAACAATTTAATATTAATTATTTTAAATAATTTTACGAATTTGCATGAACCCATATATAATTTTAAAGTGCTAAATAAAATGTATATATGTACATTTTTTTAATAGTAAATTAGGGTTTAATTAATTAACTTAATTTTTATTATTTAGTTTTAATATTAATAAATTAATTATATATGTGTATATATTATTAAAATATGTGTGTGGTGTATATTTAATGTGTGTGAGATTATATAATATAACAATATATAGTGTGGATATATATATATATACATATATACATAAAATATTATCAAAATCAAAAAGTTTACCAAAATTACAGTTTTGCCATCCATTTTCCCTTAAAATCCCGATCACCCTCCCTCACCGTTCTGCCACTGTCACGCCATTTCCTTGCCATCGGTGTGCCTCCCGGCGTGCCACCATCGTCCCTAACTTGTTTCGCTGCCAACAGCACCCGTTTCCGACGTTGGAGAAGCTTGGAATTGCCAGAAAACCGAAACTTCATCTCACCGTCGATCACAGCGATTTCGGCCACCATTTTTGACGCCACTGGTCTCTATCTTCTCCTTGAGCTCCGGTGAGTGTGATTCCAAGCTTTGTTTCACTTAAAATGGACTAGATTTTCCTAGGTTTTGAATTTCAATTTTCGGCCATTTAGGGTTTCAAATTTTTTTGAGCTTAAATTTGATTGATTCAAGCAAACTCTCTTCATAAACTTTGATCCTTGTAGTTTAATCTACATGCTTAAATTTTTGTGGAATTTTTTGAATTTATTTTGATTTTTGTGAATTTTTGATTATTTTATTATTATTTTCTAATTTTCGAAAAATTAATTAATTAAATTATGAAATTGTGTTTTATGGTGATTATAGGTGTTAAAATGCATTTTAGAAATTTATTGGTAATTTTTTTGAATTTTATATATTTATTTTGGAATTTATTAAGTTTATGTAATTTTGAAAAATTAGGTTAATTATGTGTTTAATTGAAATTAATTGGTTAATTGAGTGTATTTATTGATATTATTGAATCATATGTTGAGAAAATTAATTTTGAGTAATTATATTATTTTTGGTGAATTTTTGATTAATTTTAGTAAATTTATATATATAGGGGTATTTTGGTAATTTGACACTAAATTGGTTAAAAATGTAATTAAATTGGTTTTAATAGTTATTTAGGGTATAAAAATGATTTCTACAAATTATTTAGTATTTTTAAATAATTAAAACTATTTTTCATAAATTATTTTCAAATTATATATATAATATACGATATTTCTATATAAATGAGTTTTTATCAGTTTTTAATAAGTTTTAACGTTAATTATGCAATTTGGATTGATAAAATGTATTCTTATTATTAAAGGGCATTTTCAGTATTTCTATAATTGTTCTGTGAATTGTGAACCTCGGTCGGTGAATTGTAGTTTGGAGTCCTATTGAGGGAATGTGGTTGAGAATTGTGTTTATTCGAAGTGTGTTTCTTTGCAAGACCGGCTCTACTCTTTGAGTAGAGGGATGTTTGTTTTACGGGGGAGGTTCTGCCGGATTTTCGTGTAATATCCCGGGTTTTTAAGAATATTTTTACACTGTACCGGGATATGCAGTGTTAATAAATTTTGAATATATGTGCGATATTTTTACGAGTTAATATGTATTTAAAATCTATTTTTAATTACTGTGTATTATTTTCAGTGTTTTACGTAAAATTTTCCCGGGACTTGCATTTTCGGGGAAATTTTCACGTAAACAATGTATTATTAATTATTTTAAATATATTTTCGGACTTGCATGAACTCATGCGTATGTTTAAATTATTAAATAAAGCCTGTGTGTGTATATTTAATTAATTAGGGTTTATTATTACCCTAATATTTTATTAAGTATTTATTTGTTTTATTGTTATTTAATTAATTTTATTTAGTATAAATTATTAAAATATTAAATTTTATGTGTGTGGTGTATATTTGATGTGTGTAATTTAATATTATTTTATTATATAGTGTAAAGTATATATATATACATATATACATTAATATTTGTCAAAAATCAAAAGAATTGGAAAATTACCATTTTGCCCCCCCGAGTCTCCTCCTTCCTCCCGATTCTTCTCTTCGCCGTCCGGGCGTCTGTCACGCCGTTTCTTCACCGTGGGTGTGCCGTCCGGTGTGCCACCGTCTTCCCCGACCAATTCCGCCGCCTGAGGAGGCCGTTTCCGGTGCCTGGAAGTCGATTTTGGCCGGAGAAGTCGAAAATCGATCCACCGTCGATCACGCCGATTACGGCCACCGTTTTCGACACCGCCGGTCTCTTTCTTCTCCTTGAGCTCCGGTGAGTGTGATTCTAGCTTTGGTTTGAGCTAAAATGGTCTAGAATTGCTTAGGTTTCGATTTTGTCAATTTCGGCCTATTAGGGTTTTTGATTTTTTTGAGCTTTTAATTGATTGATTCATGAAAACTCCCTTTACAAATGTTGTTCCTAGTAGCTTAATCTACATGTATGAATTTTTTTAGAATTTTTGGAGATTTTTTGGATTTTTGAATATTTTAATATTATTTTCTAATTTTCGGAAATTAATTATTTAAATTATGAAATTGGAGTTTATGGTTAAATTAGGTGTTGAAGTGAATTATAGGAATTTATTTGGAATTTTTATGAATTTCTAAGTATTTATTTTGAATTATTGAAGTTTATGTGATTTTGAGAAATTAGGTTAAATGTGTTTTTATTTGAATTTAATTGGTTAATTGAGTTTAATTATTGATATTATTGATAAATATGTTGAGAAAATTAATTTTGGATAATTTTATAATTTTTGGTGAATTTTTGAAGTAATTTAAGTATATTTTTATATATAGGGGTATTTTGGTAATTTTACCCTAAATTGGCTAAAAATGTAATTTAATTGGTTTTAATAGTTATTTAAGGTAAAAAAATGATTTCTACAAATTATTTGGTATTTTTAGCTAATTAAAACTATTTTTCGTAAATTATTTTCAATTATATATATAATATACGATTTTTCAAATAAAATGAGTTTTTATCGGTTTTTACTGTGTTTTAAGGCTAATTAGGTATTTTCTACCTATGAAATGTATTTCTATGCTATAAGGATATTCTTGGTATTTTCAGAATTATTTTGTGTTTGTGGACCCCGATCGGTGGATTGTAGTCTGGAGTCCGACCGAGGGGTTGTGAATGAGATGTGGTGTTTATTTTCGAAGTGTATTTCTTTGCAGGGTCGGCTCTACTCTTTTGAGTAGAGAGATGTCCGTTTTACAGGGGAGGTTCTGCCGAATTTTCGGTAAAATTCTCATAAAACGTGATATCCAGTCGAACCCTAATTTCTGATTCTATGTTAAATACTCTAGACTGAATTCTAGGATTTCTGTTAGGTTTATTCTAATGTCGATTATTTATTGCTTGTTTAGTTGCGCCGAGACCGAGGGCTAGTGGACCAGGCCCGTCGGACCTGTCTCGTGGAGCGCATTAGGTGAGTTACTATACTATATATATATGCTTAGGATGCATGATTTAGAAATGCATGTTTTATGTTGATTAAATATGCATAAATAATTTGGTTATTTCTTAAGTTTACATTAAGTATATTTTTGGTTTATTTTTGGTATATATTAAATTATATACATGTTTTGTTAATAAAATATATTTAAAATGTTTTTAAATATATTTTTAGTTTAATTTATGATTTGACTGGATTTATTTGACGTATATATACTCGAAATATACCTGGTTTACTTTTGGTATATTTCTGGTATATATATGGATTATATTGTTATTTTATTTAAATTCATGCATTATTTATTTTTTTGAATGAATGTTTTACATTATTAATGATGAAGGATATCAATAGAACGTGCTACCTAGTGGGCAGCACTAGGACCGAGTACGTACCGGTATGCCTATAGTATTTAGGCTATAATACTAACTTAATTTTGGATATTGATTTGATATGATTATTGATATGTGAGATGTGGTTTGGAGGTGTGATTGCTGGAGCTCGGTTGACCAAGTGTCTCGGGGCCAATCACACTGGCAGTCAGACTGCTGGAGCTCGGTTGACTTAGTGTCTCGGGGCCAGTCTACTGTCCAAATGGATTAAGTGGATATATTTGGATTAAGTGAGCTTGTATGGCTAGAGTGTTTTTTAACACTATTTCTGAGGTTGCGATATTCTAGGGTTCTATGTGATCCTTCATAAAAGATGATTTTCAGATAAAATATATAAAAATGATTTTATTGCATCTGTGTGTAATTGCCTGTATATATACATATTATATATATACTGTTGACTGTATGCATTATCATTTAGTGTGTATGTATATATATTATAGTAATTCACTCAGTGAGGTCTGACTTCCCTCCGTTGACTATTTTTCAGGAGAGTCAACTTCCTCAGACCTCAGTAGCAGGTCGATACGCCGGATTTCTTCCGCCCCGGCTTCTTTATGTAAATTATCTACTTGAGTCTTATTTATTTTATCTAGACACTGCAGTAGTTGTGAATTAAAGTATTGGATTTCATGTATTTTATTTTAAAGAGATGTATTATATTGAAACTGGATTTGTATTAAAAGATTATATATCTATGGGATGAGATTTGATTTAAATCCAGTTGATATGGATAATATTATGATATTATGATTTTTATTTTCCGCTGCATATTATATTGTTACTGTTATTATGGCATGATTTATTTTATTTTTTAGGCTTGCTATGGGTTCCGGATTCGAAAGAATTCCCGTTCCCTAGTGCCGGTCATGGCCCCTGTTTTGGGTCGTGACAAAGTTGGTATCAGAGCGGAGTTCTGTGTCAGGGCTTAGTTATGTGAGTTGTGGCCCTAGTTTTAAAGTTGTGTTTTCTGTTGGACTACTGCAGTGTATTAGGTTCGAGTATGTCTTGATAAGTATTCCTTACTGTAGTTTTCAGCGTTATTCTTTCGTTGTCTGTTTTGTCTGAATTTTTCCGTTTGTCTTTTCAAAATGAGGAGGCGAGCGCGTGTCGCTCCACCGGTCGTTGAGGCCGAGGATGATGAGTCTTTTCAGGATGAGGTTTTTGTCACGACCCAAAACAGGGGCCATGACCGGCGCTAGGGAACGGGAATTCTTTCGAATCCGGAACCCGTAGCAAGCCTAAAAATAAAATAAATATGCAATAATAACCATAAAAATATAATATGCAGCGGAAAATAAAATCATAAATATTACAATATCATCCATATCAACTGGATTCAATTCAAAACTCATCACATCACATATATAATCTCATAAATGTATAATCTTTATACAAATCCAGTTTTACTATAATACATCTCTTTAAAACAAATACTTTAATTCACAACTACTGAAAATCACAACTACTGAAAATCACAACTACTGAAAATCACAACTACTGAAAATCACAACTACTGCAATGTCTAGATAAAATAAATAAGACTCAAGTATACAATTTACATAAAGAAGCCGGGGCGGAAGAAATCCGGCATATTGACCTGCTACTGAGGTCTGAGGAAGTTGACTCTCCTGAAAAATAGTCAACGGAGGGGAGTCAGACCTCACTGAGTGAATTACTATAATATATATACATACACTCTAAGTGATAATGCATACAGTCAACAGTATCTGAGTAATATGTATATATACAGGCAAATTCATATAGATGCAGAAAAATCATTTTATATATTTGTCTGAAAATCAACTTTTATGAAGGATCACATAGAACCCTAGAATATCGCAACCTCAGAAAATAGTGTTAAACAACACTCTAGCCATACAGGCTCACTTATACCAAATATATCCACTTAATCCATATGGACAGTAGACTGGCCCCGAGACACTAAGTCAACCGAGCTCCAGCAGTCTGACTGCCAGTGTGATTGGCCCCGAGACACTTGGTCAACCGAGCTCCAGCAATCACACCCACAAACCACATCTCACATATATCAATAATCATAATCAATTCAATATCCACAAATAAGTTAGTAATATAGCCTAAAGCTATAGGCGTACCGGTACGTACTCGGTCCTAGTGTTGCCCACTAGGTAGCACGTTCTATTGATATCCTTCATTAATAATATAATAAAACATTCATTCACAAATACATGATGCATGAATTTAAATAAATCAACAATATAAACCATATATATACCGAAAATATACCAAACATAAACCAGGTATATTTTGAGTATATATATGTCAAATGAATTCAATCAAATCATGAATTAAACTAAAAATATATTTAAAAACATTTTAAATATATTTTATTAATAAAACATATATATAATTTATTATATACCAAAAATATACCAAAAATATACTTGAATATAAATCATGTTATTTATGCATATTTAGTCAAAAATAAATATGCATTTTCTAAATCATGCATCCTAAGCATATATATATAATATAGTAACTCACCTAATGCGCTCCACGAGACAGGTCCGACAGGCCTGGTCCACTAACCCTCGGTCTCGGCGCAACTAAACAAGAAATAATTAATCGACATCAGAATAACCCTAACAGAAATCCTAGAATTAAATCTAGAGTATTCAACACAGAATCGAAAATTAGGGTTCGACTGGATATCACATTTTACGAGAATTCTACCGGAAATCCGACAGAACCTCCCCTGTAAAACGGACATCTCTCTACTCAAAAGAGTAGAGCCAACCCTGCAAAGAAAATACACTTCAAAAATAAACACCACAATCAATCACAACCCCTCGGTCGGACTCCAGACTACAATCTGTCGACCGGGGTCCACAAACACAGAATATATATTCAAATATACCAAAAATATCCTTAAATCATAAAAATACATTTCATACGTAGAAATTACATAATTAACCTTGAAACACTGTAAAAATCGATTAAAACTCATTTTATTAGAAAAACCGTATATTATATATATAATTGAAAATAATTCCCGGAAAATAGTTTTAATTAGTTAAAAATACTAGATATTTTGTAGAAATCATTTTTATACCTTAAATAAATATTAAAACCAATTAAATTACATTTTTAGACAATTTAGGGTAAAATTACCAAAATACCCCTATATATATATATATATACCTAATTTACTTCAAAAATACCCAAAAATCCAAACAATCTCCAAAAATTCTGCAAAAATTCATACATGAAGATTAAGCTACCAGGAACAACATTTGTGAAGGAATTTTTCATGAATCATCCAAATCGAAGCTCAAAAAAATCAAAAACTCAAAGAGGCCGAAATTTTCAAATCGAAACCTAAGCAATTCTAGACCATTTTAGCTCAAACCAAAGCTAGAATAACACTCACTGGAGCTCAAGGAGAAGATAGAGACCGGCGGTGTCGAAAACGGTGGCCGGAGGAGGGAGAAACGGCGGTGAGGAAAAATGGTGGTCGGCGCCCGCGGGAGAGAAAGAAGAAGAAGAAGAAAAAGAAAAAGAAAGAAAAAGGAAAGAGAAAGAAAAAGAAAAAGAAAGAAAAAGGAAAAGAAAAAAAAGAAAAAAAAGAAAAAAAATTAAAAAAATTAAATATTAATAAATAATTAATAATAAAATAATAAATTTTAATAATTTAATAATAAATAAAATAATCAAATAATAATAAATAAATAATAAAATATTAGGGTAATAATAAACCCTAATTAAATAAATATACACACACAGGCTTTATTTAATAATTTAAAAATATGTATGAGTTCATGCAAACCCGTAAATACATTTAAAATAATTAATAATACATTGTTTACGTGGAAATTTCCCCGAAAATGAAAGTCCCGGGAAAATTTTACGTAAAATACTGAAAATAATAGACAGTAATTAAAATAGGTTTAAAATACATATCAACTCATAAAAATATCGTATAATGCATAAAAATTATTGACACTGTATATCCCGGTACAGTGTAAAAATATTTTAAAAAAAAACACGGGATATTACAGTCTTCCCCCCTTACAAGAATTCGTCCCTGAATTCTAAAAACAAGATTACAGAATCAGGAAGGAAAGAGATACGGGTAAGAAGCTCGCATCTCAGCTTCAGTCTCCCACGTATGCTCTTCAACTCTGTCGCTACGCCACAAAACCTTGACCATCGGAATCTGCTTCGATCGCAACTGTCGAACTTGAAAATCTACGATCGCCACAGGTTCTTCCACAAACGTCAAATCTTCACTCACTTCCACACTGTCAGGTTGCAACACATGTGAAGGATCTGAGATATACTTCCTCAACATCGAGATATGAAATACTGGATGCACTTGTGACATACTCGGAGGCAAATCCAACCGATATGCAACAGTGCCAATTCTCTCCAGAATCTCAAACGGTCCAATATATCTCGGTGCTAACTTACCCTTCCTGCCAAATCTCATCACACCCTTCATCGGAGATACTTTCAGAAAAACGAAATCTCCAACCTGAAACTCCACATCTCTGCGCCTAGGATCCGCATAACTCTTCTGTCTACTAACTGTGGTCTCTAATCTACGCTTGATCACGGCGACTTTCTCTGCAGCATCTTGAACCATCTCTGGTCCAGTCAAAGCTCTCTCACCAATCTCATCCCAACTCAATGGGGATCTACACTTCCTTCCATACAACGCCTCATATGGTGCCATGCCAATACTGCTATGGTAGTTGTTATTATATGCAAACTCAACAAGCGACAAATGATCATCCTAGCTACCTCTCAAATCCAAGACACACATCCTCAACATATCTTCCAGTGTCTGGATCGTCCTCTCAGACTGACCATCTGTCTGAGGATGAAAAGCAGTACTGAAATCCAACCTAGTGCCCATCGCTTCCTGCAACTTCTGCCAAAAACGAGAAGTAAACACCGAACCTCTGTCTGACACAATGGACACAGGTACTCCATGAAGGCACACAATATGCTTCACGTACAACTTCGCCAATCTAGCAACTGAATATGTGGCTTTCACAGGCAAGAAATGTGCAGACTTCGTCAATCTGTCTACAATCACCCAGATGGAATCGTATCCATCCTTCGAACGAGGTAAACCGACCACAAAATCCATAGCTATCCTTTCCCACTTCCACTCGGGAATAGGAAGAGGCTGAAGCTTCCCAGAAGGCTTCTGATGTTCGGCTTTCACTTGCTGACACGTCAAGCACTTAGCAACATAATCAGCAACATCCTTCTTCAATCCATCCCACCAGTATAGATCTCTGATACTGTGGTACATCTTAGTAATACCAGGATGAACGCTGTAAGCTGTAGAATGTGCTTCCTCTAAAATCTCCTCTCTCAAATCATCCACATCAGGAACACACAATCTACCACTGATCCACAACACACCATCATCATCGAGTGTGAAATCAGTGAACTTCCCTGCTCTGACATTCTCTGCAAGCTCTTCCAGAATAGGATCTCGGCTCTGAGCTGCTTTAATCCTATCCCTCAGTACAGATCGTACTTTAAACTGAGCTAACAGTCCACCTGATCTACTAATCTTCATCATCAGACCTTGATCCACCATCAAATGCAACTCCTGGATCAATGGTCTCCTCTCAACACCGATGTGAGCAAGACTACCTGAGGACTTCGTACTCAAGGCATCTGCTACCACATTAGCTTTACCCGGATGGTAAAGAATCTCACAATCATAATCCTTCAACAATTCCAACCATCTTCTCTGCCTCAGATTCAAATCTTGCTGCTGGAAAATGTACTTAAGGCTCTTGTGATCAGTAAATATCTCACAAGTCACCCCGTACAAATAATGTCTCCAAATCTTCAAAGCAAAGATCACTGCAGCCATCTCTAGATCATGTGTAGGATAGTTCTGCTCATGCTTCTTCAACTGCCTCGAAGCATAGGCTATCACCCTTCCATTCTGCATCAACACACAACCAAGACCAATTCTAGAGGCATCACAGTAAACTGTGAACTTATCCACACTATTAGGCAAAGCTAATACTGGCGCTGTGGTCAACTTCTCCTTCAACAACTGAAAACTATTCTCACAAGCTTCTGACCACTCGAATCTAACATTCTTCTGAGTCAAGCGAGTCATAGGGGCTGCTATCCTGGAAAAATCCTGCACAAACCGCCTATAATACCCGGCTAAACCCAGAAAACTCCGAATCTCAGTAACTGAAGTAGGTCTAGGCCACTCAGATACTGCTTCAACCTTCTGTGGATCAACCTGAATACCTTCTTTAGACACTACGTGTCCAAGAAAAGAAACACTGTCCATCCAGAAATCACACTTCGAGAATTTAGCATAAAGCTGATGATCTCTCACTGTCTGTAGTACAATCCTCAAGTGATATACATGCTCTTCCATACTCCTCGAATATACTAGTATATCATCAATGAAGACTACCACAAACTGATCCACATACGGTCGGAATACTCTGTTCATCAGGTCCATAAAAGCTGCTGGTGCATTAGTCAAACCAAAAGACATCACCAGAAACTCATAATGACCATATCGAGTGCGGAATGCTGTCTTAGGAATATCAGCTTCACTAATCCGCAGCTGATGATAACCCGACCTCAAGTCAACCTTAGAAAAGAACTGTGCACCTTGTAACTGATCAAATAAATCATCTATCCTCAGGAGAGGATACTTGTTCTTCACTGTCACCTTATTAAGCTCTCTGTAGTCAATGCACAGTCTCAGGGTACCATCCTTCTTCTTCATAAACAAGACTGGTGCACCCCAAGGAGAAACACTAGGTCTGACGAAACCCTTATCCAACAACTCTTGCAACTGCTCCTTCAACTCTCTCAACTCTGCAGGAGCCATACGATAAGGTGGCATAGATATAGGAGTAATACCTGGAACCACATCTATACAGAACTCAATCTCTCTATGAGGTGGTAAACCTGGCAACTCCTCGGGAAAAACATCAGGAAACTCACAAGCAACAGGAACATCTGTGAGTGACAACTTCTCCACTGACGTATCCCTAACCAATGCCAAAAACCCCTGACAACCTTTCCTCAACAACTTCCTAGCTGAAATAACAGAAATAAGATTCTGAGGTGCTGAACTCCTGTCACCAACAAACTTAAATTCTACTTCACCAGGAATTCTGAAAATCACCTCCTTATTCCTGCAATCAACCACGGCAAAGTGCTGAGACAACCAATCCATTCCCAAAATAACATCAAACTCCATCACATCCAACAAAATCAAATCAGCGGGTAATTCTCTATCTCCCACGAGAACTGGACAACCAGAAAGAACAATATCGGCGTCCAAAGAATCACTCAGAGGAGTGGCAACAGACAAAGGAAAAGCCATCCTCGAAGCTTGCCAACAAGATTTAGAAGAAAAAATAAGAGAAACAAATGAATGCGTGGCACCCAGATCAAACAAAACCAAAGCATCCAGGTAACAAACAGAAAGAATACCTGCCACGACTGCATTAGATGCCCGAGCATCCTGCTGAGTCAGATGAAAAACTCTGGCCTGACCTCGACCTCCCTGCTGACTGGTAGAAGCCTGGCCAACACCTCGGGTACCTCCTCTAGTACCTCTACCACGACTCTGTTGTGGAACAAACTGAGTAGAACTCTGATGCTGAGTTGGTGGCAACTGAAATGGCACGGGTGCTGCACTAGCAATCGACTGCTGTGGGAATCACGGAATCTGCTGCTGCTGATATTCAGAATAAGGACACGATCTGGCAAAATGTCCTGTCTGCCCGCATCTGAAACATGTCAGTGGTGTCAGATAACACGGTCCCTGATGGACTCTACCACAAGTCTGACAAACACTGGCCGCTGATCCAGAACTACGACCACTGCTGCTGCTCGAAGCACCTGACCCAAATCTGAATGATCTATGCTGACCTCCACGACCATGTCTACTGCTCCGATGCACTCGCTGCTGCTGTCTCTGACTCTGCTGAGTCGAACCTCGTTGCTGACTACTCGAACCAACATGAAAACTCGAATACGGAGTAGCCTGCAATCCACTCGACTGAACTCCCAACTGGTAATAATCAGGCATCGCTCCCTGCCTAACTAACCTCAGCTCAATCTCCTTAGCTAGCTCAAACGAAGAGGCTCTGGATAAAATCTCCTCATGAATCGCTCTCGAAACTGAGCCCATATCATCGTCATCATATAAGGCTGGATCATCTAAATGAACCAATCCAAGGCTGGTCCCTCAACAGACAACTCAACAATCATGATCCGCTGGTACTCGGTATGAGCAGTCCGAGTCCTAGTCTCAATCGCATGCAGAAAATCTAAAGGATCAGAAGTCCCATCAAAAGTAATCCTGCCAACTCTGGCATAGAACAAAGCTGCCTCAGGGTCAGACATACCCTGCTGATAGGCAGGCTGAACAGGCTGAACAACTGGAGGAACAGGAACATCAAACTCAGGCTCAACAGGCTCCTCATCCTGTAACTCTCTCTGCCTACGGCGACCTGCCGCTCCTCGAGGTCTACCCCTGCCACGACCTCTACGTCTAACTGGCGGCTCAGGAGGTAAAACCTCATCCTGAAAAGACTCATCATCCTCGGCCTCAACGACTGGTGGAGCGACACGCGCTCGCCTCCTCATTCTGAAAAGACAAACGAAAAGATTCAGACAAAATAGACAACGGAGGAATAACGCTGAAAACTACAGCAAGGAATACTCATCAAGACATACTCGAACCTAATACACTGCAGTAGTCCATCAGAAAACACAACTTTAAAACTAGGGCCACAACTCACAAAACTAAGCCCTGACACAGAACTCCACTCAGATACGAACTTCGCTCTGATACCAACTTTGTCACGACCCAAAACAGGGGCCATGACCGGCGCTAGGGAACGGGAATTCTTTCGAATCCGAAACCCGTAGCAAGCCTAAAAATAAAATAAATATGTAATAATAACCATAAAAATATAATATGCAGCGGAAAATAAAATCATAAATATTACAATATCATCCATATCAACTGGATTCAATTCAAAACTCATCACATCACATATATAATCTCATAAATGTATAATCTTTATACAAATCCAGTTTTACTATAATACATCTCTTTAAAACAAATTCTTTAATTCACAACTACTGAAAATCACAACTACTGAAAATCACAACTACTGAAAATCACAACTACTGAAAATCACAACTACTGCAGTGTCTAGATAAAATAAATAAGACTCAAGTATACAATTTACATAAAGAAGCCGGGGCGGAAGAAATCCGGCGTATTGACCTGCTATTGAGGTTTGAGGAAGTTGACTCTCCTGAAAAATAGTCAACGGAGGGGAGTCAGACCTCACTGAGTGAATTACTATAATATATATACATACACTCTAAGTGATAATGCATACAGTCAACAGTATCTGAGTAATATGTATATATACAGGCAAATTCATACAGATGCAGAAAAATCATTTTATATATTTGTCTGAAAATCAACTTTTATGAAGGATCACATAGAACCCTAGAATATCGCAACCTCAGAAAATAGTGTTAAACAACACTCTAGCCATACAGGCTCACTTATACCAAATATATCCACTTAATCCATATGGACAGTAGACTGGCCCCGAGACACTAAGTCAACCGAGCTCCAGCAGTCAGACTGCCAGTGTGATTGGCCCCGAGACACTTGGTCAACCGAGCTCCAGCAATCACACCCACAAACCACATCTCACATATATCAATAATCATAATCAATTCAATATCCACAAATAAGTTAGTAATATAGCCTAAAGCTATAGGCGTACCGGTACGTACTCGGTCCTAGTGCTGCCCACTAGGTAGCACATTCTATTGATATCCTTCATTAATAATATAATAAAACATTCATTCACAAATACATGATGCATGAATTTAAATAAATCAACAATATAAACCATATATATACCGAAAATATACCAAACATAAACCAGGTATATTTTGAGTATATATATGTCAAATGAATTCAATCAAATCATGAATTAAACTAAAAATATATTTAAAAACATTTTAAATATATTTTATTAATAAAACATGTATATAATTTATTATATACCAAAAATATACCAAAAATATACTTGAATATAAATCATGTTATTTATGCATATTTAGTCAAAAATAAACATGCATTTTCTAAATCATGCATCCTAAGCATATATATATAATATAGTAACTCACCTAATGCGCTCCACGAGACAGGTCCGACGGGCCTGGTCCACTAACCCTCGGTCTCGGCGCAACTAAACAAGAAATAATTAATCGACATCAGAATAACCCTAACAGAAATCCTAGAATTAAATCTAGAGTATTCAACACAGAATCGAAAATTAGGGTTCGACTGGATATCACGTTTTACGAGAATTCTACCGGAAATCCGGCAGAACCTCCCCTGTAAAACGGACATCTCTCTACTCAAAAGAGTAGAGCCAACCCTGCAAAGAAAATACACTTCAAAAATAAACACCACAATCAATCACAACCCCTCGGTCGGACTCCAGACTACAATCTGTCGACCGGGGTCCACAAACACAGAATATATATTCAAATATACCAAAAATATCCTTAAATCATAAAAATACATTTCATACGTAGAAATTACATAATTAACCTTGAAACACTGTAAAAATCGATTAAAACTCATTTTATTAGAAAAACCGTATATTATATATATAATTGAAAATAATTCCCGGAAAATAGTTTTAATTAGTTAAAAAATACTAGATATTTTGTAGAAATCATTTTTATACCTTAAATAAATATTAAAACCAATTAAATTACATTTTTAGACAATTTAGGGTAAAATTACCAAAATACCCCTATATATATATATATACCTAATTTACTTCAAAAATACCCAAAAATCCAAACAATCTCCAAAAATTCTGAAAAAATTCATACATGAAGATTAAGCTACCAGGAACAACATTTGTGAAGAAATTTTCCATGAATCATCCAAATCGAAGCTCAAAAAAATTGAAAACTCAAAGAGGCCGAAATTTTCAAATCGAAACCTCAGCAATTCTAGACCATTTTAGCTCAAACCAAAGCTAGAATAATACTCACCGGAGCTCAAGGAGAAGATAGAGACCGGCGGTGTCGAAAACGGTGGCCGGAGGAGGGAGAAACGGCGGTGAGGAAAAATGGTGGTCGGCGCCCGCGGGAGAGAAAGAAGAAGAAGAAGAAAAAGAAAAAGAAAGAAAAAGGAAAGAGAAAGAAAAAGAAAAAGAAAGAAAAAGGAAAAGAAAAAAAAGAAAAAAAATTAAAAAAATTAAATATTAATAAATAATTAATAATAAAATAATAAATTTTAATAATTTAATAATAAATAAAATAATCAAATAATAATAAATAAATAATAAAATATTAGGGTAATAATAAACCCTAATTAAATAAATATACACACACAGGCTTTATTTAATAATTTAAAAATATGTATGAGTTCATGCAAACCCGTAAATACATTTAAAATAATTAATAATACATTGTTTACGTGGAAATTTCCCCGAAAATGAAAGTCCCGGGAAAATTTTACGTAAAATACTGAAAATAATAGACAGTAATTAAAATAGGTTTAAAATACATATCAACTCATAAAAATATCGTATAATGCATAAAAATTATTGACACTGTATATCCCGGTACAGTGTAAAAATATTTTAAAAAAAAACACGGGATATTACAGTTTTACCTCCTGAGCAGCCAGTTAGACGTAGAGGTCGTGGCAGAGGTAGACCTCGAGGAGCGGCAGGTCGCCGTAGGCAGAGAGAGTTACAGGACGAGGAGCCTATTGAGCCTGAGTTTGATGTTCCTGTTCCTCCAGTTGTTCAGCCTGCCTATCAGCAGGGTATGTCTGACCCTGAGGCAGCTTTATTCTATGCCCGAGTTGGTAAGATTGCTTTTGATGGTACTTCTGATCCTTTAGATTTTCTGCATGCGATTAAGACTAGGACTCGGACTGCTCATACCGAGTACCAGCGGATCATGATCGTCGAGTTGTTTGTTGAGGGACCAGCTCTAGATTGGTTCATTCAGAAGATCCAGCCCTATATGATGACGATGACATGGGCTCAGTTTCGAGAGCGATTTATGAGGAGATTTTGTCCAGAGCCTCTTTGTTTGAGCTATCGTCTTCGTCTGACCAGTATTTCTCGTGGAGATCGATCTGTAGAGGAGTATACCCAAGAGTTTCTTCGTCTGGGTAAATATGCTGAGGATCTGATGCGAGATCAGTATTTCACTGTTACTACGTATGTTACTGGTTTGGGTTCAGCTTTTGCTGGTATGCCTACAACAGGTCTTACTCTGGAGTCCGTGATTGAGCTAGCTAAGGAGATCGAGCTGAGATTAGTTAGGCAGGGAGCGATGCCTGATTATTACCAACTAGGAGTTCAGTCGAGTGGATCGCAGGCTACTCCATATTCGAGTTTTCATGTTGGTTCGAGTAGTCAGCAGCGAGGTTTGACTCAGCAGAGTCAGAGACAGCAGCAGCGAGTGCATCGGAGCAGTAGACATGGCCGTGGAGGTCAGCGTAGATCATTCAGATTTGGGTCAGGTGCTTCGAGCAGTAGCAGTGGTCGTAGTTCTGGATCAGCGGCCAGTGTTTGTCAGACTTGTGGTAGAGTCCATCAGGGACCGTGTTATCTGACACCACTGACATGTTTCAGATGCGGACAGACAGGATATTTTACCAGATCGTGTCCTTATTCCGGGTATCAGCAGTAGCAGATTCCGCGATTCCCACAACAGTCGATTGCTAGTGCAGCACCCGTGCCATTTCAGTTACCACCAGCCCAGCATCAGAGTTCCACTCAGTTTGTTCCACAGCAGAGTCATGGTAGAGGTACTAGAGGAGGTGCCAGAGGTGTTGGCCAGGCTTCTACCAGTCAGTAAGGAGGTCGAGGTCAGGCCAGAGTCTTTCATCTGACTCAGCAGGATGCTCAGGCATCTAATGCAGTCGTGGCAGGTATTGTTTCTGTTTGTTACCTGGATGCATGGGTTTTGTTTGATTCGGGTGCCACGCATTCATTTGTTTCTCCTATTTTTGCTTCTAAATCTTGTTGGCAAGCTTCGAGGATGGTTTTTCCTTTGTCTGTTACCACTCCTCTGAGCGATTCCTTGGACGCTGATATTGTTCTTTCTGGTTGTCCAGTTCTCGTGGGAGATAGAGAATTACCCGCTGATTTGATTTTGTTGTATGTGATGGAGTTTGATGTTATTCTGGGAATGGATTGGTTATCTCAGCACTTTGCCATGGTAGATTGCAGGAATAAGGAGGTGACTTTTAGAATTCCTGGTGAAGTAGAGTTTAAGTTTGTTGGTGATAGGAGTTCAGCACCTCAGAATCTTATTTCTGCTATCACAGCTAGGAAGTTGTTGAGGAAAGGTTGTCAGGGGTTTTTGGCATTGGTCAGGGATACGTCAGTGGAGAAGTTGTCACTCACAGATGTTCCGGTTGCTTATGAGTTTCCTGATGTTTTTCCCGAGGAGTTACCAGGTTTGCCACCTCATAGAGAGATTGAGTTCTGTATAGATGTGGTTCTAGGTACTACTCCTATATCTATGCCACCTTATCGTATGGCTCCTGCAGAGTTGAGAGAGTTGAAGGAGCAGTTGCAAGAGTTGTTGGACAAAGGTTTCATCAAACCTAGTGTTTCTCCTTGGGGTGCACCAGTCCTGTTTGTGAAGAAGAATGATGGTACCCTGAGACTGTGCATTGACTACAGAGAGTTGAATAAGGTGACGGTGAAGAACAAGTATCCTCTCCCGAGGATAGATGATTTGTTTGATCAACTACAGGGTGCACAGTTCTTTTCTAAGGTTGACTTGAGGTCGGGTTATCATCAGCTGCGGATTAGTGAGGCCGATGTTCCTAAGACAGCATTCCACACTCGATATGGCCATTATGAGTTTCTGGTGATGTCTTTTGGTTTGACTAATGCAACAGCAGTTTTATGGACCTGATGAACAGAGTATTCAGATCGTATGTGGATCAGTTTTTAGTAGTCTTCATTGATGATATACTGGTATATTCGAGGAGTATGGAAGAGCACGTATATCACTTGAGGATTGTATTGCAGACACTGAGAGATCATCAGCTTTATGCTAAATTCTTGAAGTGTGATTTTTGGATGGAGAGTGTTTCTTTTCTTGGACACGTAGTGTCTAAAGAAGGTATTCAGGTTGATCCACAGAAGATTGAGGCAGTATCTGAGTGGCCTAGACCTACTTCTGTCACGGAGATTCGGAGTTTTCTGGGTTTAGCCGGGTATTATAGGCGGTTTGTGCAGGATTTTTCCAGGATAGCAGCCCCTATGACTCGCTTGACTCAGAAGAATGTTAGATTCGAGTGGTCAGAAGCTTGTGAGAACAGTTTTCAGTTGTTGAAAGAGAAGTTGACCACAGCGCCAGTATTAGCTTTCCCTAATAGTGTGGATAAGTTCACAGTTTACTGTGATGCCTCTAGAATTGGTCTTGGTTGTGTGCTGATGCAGAATGGAAGGGTGATAGCCTATGCTTCGAGGCAGTTGAAGAAGCATGAGCAGAACTATCCTACACATGACCTAGAGATGGCTGCAGTGATTTTTGCTTTGAAGATTTGGAGACATTATTTGTACGGGGTGACTTGTGAGATATTTACTGATCACAAAAGCCTTAAGTACATTTTTCAACAGAGAGATTTGAATTTGAGGCAGAGAAGATGGTTGGAATTGTTGAAGGATTATGATTGCGAGATTCTTTACCATCCGGGTAAAGCTAATGTGGTAGCAGATGCCTTGAGTAGGAAGTCCTCAGGTGGTCTTGCTCACATTAGTGTTGAGAGGAGACCATTGATCCAGGAATTGCATCTGATGGTGGATCAAGGTCTGATGATGAAGATTAGTAGATCAGGTGGACTGCTAGCTCAGTTTAGAGTACGATCTGTACTGAGGGATAGGATTAAAGCGGCTCAGAGTCGAGATCCTATTCTGGAAGAGCTTGCAGAGAATGTCAGAGCAAGGAAGTTCACTGATTTCATACTCGATGATGATGGTGTGTTGTGGATCAGTGGTAGACTGTGTGTTCCTGATGTGGATGACTTGAGAGAGGAGATTTTAGAGGAAGCACATTCTATAGCTTACAGCGTTTATCCAGGTGTTACTAAGATGTACCACAGTATCAGAGATCTATACTGGTGGGATGGATTGAAGAAGGATGTCACTGATTATGTTGCTAAATGTTTGACGTGTCAGCAAGTGAAAGCCGAACATCAGAAGCCTTCTGGGAAGCTTCAGCCTCTTCCTATTCCCGAGTGGAAATGGGAAAGGATAGCTATGGATTTTGTGGTCGGTTTACCTCGTTCGAAGGATGGATACGATTCTATCTGGGTGATTGTAGACAGATTGATGAAGTCTGCACATTTCTTGCCTGTGAAAGCCACCTATTCAGTTGCTAGATTGGCGAAGCTGTACATGAAGCATATTGTGTGCCTTCATGGAGTACCTGTGTCCATTGTGTCAGATAGAGGTTCGGTGTTTACTTCTCGTTTTTGGCAGAAGTTACAGGAAGCGATAGGCACTGGGTTGGATTTTAGTACTGCTTTTCATCCTCAGACAGATGGTCAGTCTGAGAGGACGATCCAGACACTGGAAGATATGTTGAGGATGTGTGTCTTGGATTTGGGAGGTAGCTGGGATGATCATTTGCCACTTGTTGAGTTTGCATATAATAACAGCTACCATAGCAGTATTGGCATGGCACCATACGAGGCGTTGTATGGAAGGAAGTGTAGATCCCCGTTGAGTTGGGATGAGATTGGTGAGAGAGCTTTGACTGGACCAGAGATGGTTCAGGATGCTGCAGAGAAAGTCACCGTGATCAAGCGCAGATTAGAGACCGCAGTTAGCAGACAGAAGAGTTATGCAGATCCTAGGCGCAGAGATGTGGAGTTTCAGGTTGGAGATTTTATTTTTCTGAAAGTATCTCCAATGAAGGGTGTGATGAGATTTGGTAGGAAGGGTAAGTTAGCACCGAGATATATTGGATCGTTTGAGATTCTGGAGAGAGTTGGCACTGTTGCATATCGGTTGGATTTGCCTCCGAGTATGTCACAGGTGCATCCAGTATTTCATATCTCGATGTTGAGGAAGTATATCTCAGATCCTTCACACGTATTGCAACCTGACAGTGTGGAAGTGAGTGAAGATTTGACGTTTGTGGAAGAACCTGTGGCGATCGTTGATTATCAAGTTCAACAGTTGCGATCGAAGCAGATTCCGATGGTCAAGGTTCTATGGCATAGCGACAGAGTTGAAGAGCATACGTGGGAGACTGAAGCTGAGATGCGAGCTTCTTACCCGTATCTCTTTCCTTCTTGATCTTGTTTTCTGGAATTCGGGGACGAATTCTTGTAAGGGGGGAAGACTGTAATATCCCGTGTTTTTAAGAATATTTTTACACTGTACCGGGATATGCAGTGTTAATAAATTTTGAATATATGTGCGATATTTTTATGAGTTAATATGTATTTAAAATCTATTTTTAATTACTGTGTATTATTTTCAGTGTTTTACGTAAAATTTTCCCGGGACTTGCATTTTCGGGGAAATTTTCACGTAAACAATGTATTATTAATTATTTTAAATATATTTTCGGACTTGCATGAACTCATGCGTATTTTTAAATTATTAAATAAAGCCTGTGTGTGTATATTTAATTAATTAGGGTTTATTATTACCCTAATATTTTATTAAGTATTTATTTGTTTTATTGTTATTTAATTAATTTTATTTAGTATAAATTATTAAAATATTAAATTTTATGTGTGTGGTGTATATTTGATGTGTGTAATTTAATATTATTTTATTATATAGTGTAAAGTATATATATATACATATATACATTAATATTTGTCAAAAATCAAAAGAATTGGAAAATTACCATTTTGCCCCCCCGAGTCTCCTTCTTCCTCCCGATTCTTCTCTTCGCCGTCCGGGCGTCTGTCACGCCGTTTCCTCACTGTGGGTGTGCCGTCCGGTGTGCCATCGTCTTCCCCGACCAATTCCGCCGCCTGAGGAGGCCGTTTCCGGCGCCTGGAAGTCGATTTTGGCCGGAGAAGCCGAAAATCGATCCACCGTCGATCACGCCGATTCCGGCCACCATTTTCGACACCGCCGATCTCTTTCTTCTCCTTGAGCTCCGGTGAGTGTGATTCTAGCTTTGGTTTGAGCTAAAATGGTCTAGAATTGCTTAGGTTTCGATTTTGTCAATTTCGGCCTATTAGGGTTTTTGATTTTTTTGAGCTTCGAATTGATTGATTCATGAAAACTCCCTTTACAAATGTTGTTCCTAGTAGCTTAATATACATGTATGAATTTTTGTAGAATTTTTGGAGATTTTTTGGATTTTTGGGTATTTTTGAATATTTTAATATTATTTTCTAATTTTCGGAAATTAATTATTTAAATTATGAAATTGGAGTTTATGGTTAAATTAGGTGTTTAAGTGAATTATAGGAATTTATTTGGAATTTTTATGAATTTCTAAGTATTTATTTTGAATTATTGAAGTTTATGTGATTTTGAGAAATTAGGTTAAATGTGTTTTTATTTGAATTTAATTGGTTAATTGAGTTTAATTATTGATAAATATGTTGAGAAAATTAATTTTGGATAATTGTATAATTTTTGGTGAATTTTTGAAGTAATTTAAGTATATTTTTATATATAGGGGTATTTTGGTAATTTTACCCTAAATTGGCTAAAAATATAATTTAATTGGTTTTAATAGTTATTTAAGGTACAAAAATGATTTCTACAAATTATTTGGTTTTTTTAGCTAATTAAAACTATTTTTCGTAAATTATTTTCAATTATATATATAATATACGGTTTTTCAAATAAAATGAGTTTTTATCGGTTTTTACTGTGTTTTAAGGCTAATTAGGTATTTTCTACCTATGAAATGTATTTCTATGCTATAAGGATATTCTTGGTATTTTCAGAATTATTTTGTGTTTGTGGACCCCGATCGGTGGATTGTAGTCTGGAGTCCGACCGAGGGGTTGTGAATGAGATGTGGTGTTTATTTTCGAAGTGTATTTCTTTGCAGGGTCGGCTCTACTCTTTTGAGTAGAGAGATGTCCATTTTACAGGGGAGGTTCTGCCGAATTTTTGGTAAAATTCTCGTAAAACGTGATATCCAGTCGAACCCTAATTTCTGATTCTGTGTTAAATACTCTAGACTGAATTCTAGGATTTCTGTTAGGTTTATTTTGATGTCGATTATTTATTGCTTGTTTAGTTGCGCCGAGACCGAGGGCTAGTGGACCAGGCCCGTCGGACCTGTCTCGTGGAGCGCATTAGGTGAGTTACTATACTATATATATATGCTTAGGATGCATGATTTAGAAATGCATGTTTTATGTTGATTAAATATGCATAAATAATTTGGTTATTTCTTAAGTTTACATTAAGTATATTTTTGGTTTATTTTTGGTATATATTAAATTATATACATGTTTTGTTAATAAAATATATTTAAAATGTTTTTAAATATATTTTTAGTTTAATTTATGATTTGACTGGATTTATTTGACGTATATATACTCGAAATATACCTGGTTTACTTTTGGTATATTTCTGGTATATATATGGATTATATTGTTATTTTATTTAAATTCATGCATCATTTATTTTTGTGAATGAATGTTTTACATTATTAATGATGAAGGATATCAATAGAACGTGCTACCTAGTGGGCAGCACTAGGACCGAGTACATACCGGTACGCCTATAGTATTTAGGCTATAATACTAACTTAATTTTGGATATTGATTTGATATGATTATTGATATGTGAGATGTGGTTTGGAGGTGTGATTGCTGGAGCTCGATTGACCAAGTGTCTCAGGGCCAATCACACTGGCAGTCAGACTGCTGGAGCTCGGTTGACTTAGTGTCTCGGGGTCAGTCTACTGTCCAAATGGATTAAGTGGATATATTTGGATTAAGTGAGCTTGTATGGCTAGAGTGTTGTTTAACACTATTTTTGAGGTTGCGATATTCTAGGGTTCTATGTGATCCTTCATAAAAGATGATTTTCAGATAAAATATATAAAAATGATTTGATTGCATCTGTGTGTAATTGCCTGTATATATACATATTATATATATACTGTTGACTGTATGCATTATCACTTAGTGTGTATGTATATATATTATAGTAATTCACTCAGTGAGGTCTGACTCCCCTCCGTTGACTATTTTTCAGGAGAGTCAACTTCCTCAAACCTCAATAGCAGGTCGATACGCCGGATTTCTTCCGCCCCGGCTTCTTTATGTAAATTATCTACTTGAGTCTTATTTATTTTATCTAGACACTGCAGTAGTTGTGAATTAAAGTATTGGATTTCATGTATTTTATTTTAAAGAGATGTATTATATTGAAACTGGAATTGTATTAAAAGATTATATATCTATGGGATGAGATTTGATTTAAATCCAGTTGATATGGATAATATTATGATATTATGATTTTTATTTTCCGCTGCATATTATATTGTTACTGTTATTATGGCATGATTTATTTTATTTTTTAGGCTTGCTACGGGTTCCGGATTCGAAAGAATTCCCGTTCCCTAGCGCCGGTCATGGCCCCTGTTTTGGGTCATGACATTTCGGTAGAATTCTCATAAAATGTTATGTCCGGTCGAATTCTGATTCTATTTCTGTGTCTAGTATTCTAGATCGAGTTTCTAGGAATTTTCGTTAGATTTATTCTGATTGTCTGCTATCGTTTGTTTGTTTAGTTACGCCGAGACCGAGGCCTAGTGGACCAGGCCCGTCGGACCCATCTCAAGGAGCGCAATAATAGTGAGTTGTTATTTTATATATATATGTTTTAGGGTGCATGTTTTAGAAATGTATGATTATTTTGATAAAATATGCATAAATGATTTAATTAGCACTTAGGTTTATTTTTGGTATATTTTTTATATATTTTAAATTATATGCATGTTTTATTAAACGTTTATACTTAAAATGTTTTTAAATATATTTCTAGTTTATTTTGTAATTATATTGGATTTATTTGACGTATGTATACTCGAAATATACCTGGTTTACTTTTGGTATATTTCTAGTATATATATGGTTTATGTTGCTATTTTGTTAAAATTCATACATCATTTATTTATGAATGTATGTTTTATATTTTAAATGAAGGATATCAATAGAATGTGCTACCTAGTGAGCAGCACTAGGACCGAGTACGTACCGGTACGCCGATAGCATTTAGGCTATATTACTAACCTATTTATGGATTATGATCAGATTGATTGATTTGATGTGTGATATGATTTGAGAGTGTGATTGCTGGAGCTCAGTTGACCAAGTGTCTCGGGGCCAATCATACTGACAGTCAGACTGTTGGAGCTCGGTTGACTTAGTGTCTCAAGGCTAGTCTACTGTCCAAATGGAACAAGTGAATTTATTTGAAATAAGTGCGCCTGTATGGCTAGAGTTTTATCTAACACTGTTTGAGGATCGATTTTCTAGGGTTCTATTTGATCCTTCATAAACAGTGATTTTTAGTAAAAATATATAAAATGATTTTGTTGCATATGTGTGTATTTTCTTGTATATATGCTTATTATATATACTATTGACTACGTGCATTGCCATTTAGTTATGCATCTATATATATTATAACAATTCACTCAGTGAGGTCTGACTTCCCTCCGTTGACTATTTTTCAGGAAAGTCATCGTCTTCTGACCTCAATAGCAGACCCATACGCCAAATTTCTTCCGCCCCGGCTTCATTATGTAAACCGCTTATCTGAGTTTTATTTTATTAATCTAGACACTACAGTAGTTAAAACAGTTGTGAAGTTTATGTATTTATTTATGTGAGTTATGTACTTTAAAATTTGAACTGAATTTACATTAAAGGAATACTTATATATATGAGATGAGTTGTTCGATTTAATTTCATTTGGCAGATTATTATTTTAATATTTATGATTTTATCTTCTACTGCAGAATATTGTATTTAGGTTATTATTATTATTATTACATGTTTTATTTTATTTTAAGGCTTGCTATGGGTTCCGGATTTGAAAGAATTCTCGTTCCCTAGCGCCGGTCATGACTCCTATTTGGGTCGTGACATATATATATATTTACATACACACACTTCACATAGATGTCCAACTCTGCTTTTATATATATAATAAATGCAAAAATGTTTATTTTATTGAAGGATCAAATAGAACCCTATTTAATCACAACTTCAATCACAAACATCACTCTAGCCATACAGGCTCACTTAATTCCAAATTAATTCTCTTATTCCATATGGACAGTAGACTGGCCCCGAGACACTAAGTCAAATGAGCTCCAGCAGTCTGACTGTTAGGGTGATTGGCCCCGAGACACTAGGTCAACCGAGCTCCAGTAACCACACTATTAATCATACCACATCTCAAATCATCAATCAATCAATCAATCTCAATTAAATCATAATTACCACAAGTAATTCCTCACTCAAACCTAAATCTATCGCACCGGTACGTACACGGTTCTAGTACTGCCCTCTAGGTTGCACGTTCTATTGATATCCTTCATTTAAAATAAAACATACATACGAGAAAATAAATAATGCAAATAATAGTCATAATGATAAGATAAACCATATATATACTAGAAATATACCTAAAATAAATTAAGTATATTTCGAGTATATATATGTCAAATAAAGTCAAATCAAACATGAAATATACCAAAGATAAACCAACGATATATTTAAAAGCAATATAAGTATGAATCAATAGTATAACATGCATTTATTTCAAAATTTATCGAACATATACTAAAACTATACCTAAAATATACTAAACATGCTAAGTCTGTAACAAAGATAAAACATGCATATATAAAAAATAAACCCTAAATATATAAAAAATATACTAAATGTATATTGAAAAAATGCAAACATACATATCAAAATATACTAAAAATAAACTGAAAATACCAAATCATATTATAAATTAAATTACTTTAAAAACAAATAATGAAAATGAAAAATCCTAAGTCATGCATCCTATATGCAATGTATATATATATAGTATAATAACTCACTGATTTGCGCTCCATGAGGTAGACTCAATGGGCCTGGTTTGATAGGCCTCGGTCTTGGCACAACTAGAAAAATAAAAAATAATAATAACAATCAGAATAAACTTCTAACTTATATTCTAAAGAGACTCGATCTAAGAGTACAGAAATCAGACAGAAATACATAATTTAGGATTGACTCAATGTCACATTTTACGAGAATTCTATAAAAAATTCGGCAGAGCTTCCTCTGTAAAATAGACATCTCTCTACTAAAAAGTAGAGCCGGTCCTGCAAAAAAACACACTTCTAAATCACGGAATTCACACAACCCTTGGTTGAGACCCCCAAACTGCACAATTCCCCAACCGAGGTCCACAATTCACCAAAAATCCAAATAATATAATAAATATATGTAAAATCAATAAATTCCATAAATATCCTCAAAATATCAAAATATTACATATTTAACACTAAAACACCAAATATACTTAATTTCACAATAATTACATAAAAATTCCAAAATAATAATATAATAATATTAAAAATCAAATTTCTCAATAATTCAATATAAATTAATAAAAATTCACTTTATATATTCAAATAACTAAAATAGCCCAAATACATATTAAAAATTACTAAAAACCCATTTAATTTCCAATTTAGTAAATAATATATAATTTGAAAATAATTTTCAAAAATTAGTATTAATTAATTGAAAATAATAATTAATTTGTAAAAATCATTTTAATACCTTAAATAATTATAAAACCAACAAAAATATAATATTTAGCTATAATTTTAACAAAATTACATATTACCTTAATAATTCAAAATATACATATTATAACTAATATTACTAAAAAATTCTATAAAAATCATATAAAATCATAAAAATTATTTTCTCAACATATAATATACTAATATCAACTAAAACACATTATTAAACAATAATTTCAACAAAAATACATATTTAACCTAATATTTCAATATTTACATAAACTATAAATATTTCTAAAAATTACGCAATATTCTCAAAAATTATTTTCTTTACTCTAAAATTAATATTAACTCATAATAACACCAAATCAACCAATTTTATAATTAAATAAATTAATTTACAAAAATTAAATAAATAATAATAAAATATTCAAAAATTCATCAAAATTAAATAAATTCCAAAAATTTTTAAAAAAAATATTTCCATGAAGATCAAGCTACTAGGAACAACTTTTATTAAGGTGGATTGAATGAATCAAACAATATCAACTGAAAAAAATTGGAAAAACCCTAAAGCTCAAAATCAAAAATTCAAGAAAACATAAAAATGGATGGATTAGAGCTAAAACAAAGGTTAGATTCACACTCACCAGTGCTCAGGGAGTCTATAGACATCGAAAATGTGAGAAATGGTGGCCGAAAGAGGGAGGAGACGACATAAGCTTGTTGTGACTCTGTTGTTGCTGCTGTCGACGTTGCCAGAGAAGAAGGAGGAAGGTGGCGGCATTTGCAGGAGGTGGCGGTGGTTGGATGACCAGACGACACTCTGACGACTAGAGGAATGGATGGCAACGGGTAGAGGGGTGGTGGCTCTCGGTGGTTTCAGGTTGCATTGATAGTGTGTGTGTATATATATATATATATATATATAAAGTTTTATTATTAAAAAAATAATGTGGTCAAACTTTGGTTTTAGACAATATATATATATACACACTATATACATATAAAATACACATACCTATAACATTATATATACACATATAAATAATATCCAAACCCTAATTATTATATATTACAATAGTACATAAAATAACCTTGAATAATAATAATAATGATGATGATGATGATGATGATGATTATGATAAAAATAAACAATATTATGGAATAATTAAATAATAAAAATAATACCTAAAATTAAGTCAATTAATAAAATAATATTAGTACTTAAAAATAATATCATTAAAATAATACTATCCGAAAATAGTAAATATAAATAACGCAAATTAATTGCCCAATATAATAAGTTTCGAAATAAAATATTTACGTAGAAATTTATAATTAAACATAAAATAATAATGATTAATCATAAAATAATAAAATAAATCGATATAACTTTCAAATTTATTAATACTGCATATCTCATTTAATATTAAAATAATTTAAAAACTAGAGTTATTATAGTAAAATACAAATATTTACAAATATAAATATCGTAATTAGATAATTAAATTTAATTATGTATATTATTTTATATGATGTATAAAATAGATATTTACTTATTTTATGAATTTAAATATATGTAGTTTATATTGTGACTATATAAATATAATATACATTTTGAATAATTTGAACAAATTTTAGTGTTTCAAGATAAATTGAAAGAAAGATTTTAGTACATTAGGTTAAGCCAAAACTACGTAGTTTTGTAGTTATGTTTAGTAGTTTAATAGATAAATTTATTTATAGTATTACAATTATATATATCTCTGATAAAATAATTTAAATTAAATTATTATTTATTTACTTAATAGTAATTTTAATCAATAGAAAAATTATTTAATGTTAAATTAATACTATACATTAATATTAAAAATCAAATGAGATGTATAATTAAAATTACATTATAATTTAAAATTTAAGATAAACTATGTAATTGAATAAGTGTATAATAAGATTATATTATAATTTAGAATTTAAGATCAACTATGTAATTGAATTAGTATAAATCAAAACTATATAGTTTTAAGTAAAACTATGTAGTTTTTAGAAACCTATATAATTTTATAGTTATGGATAAATTATTTATGTTAAGAAATTAAAATTATATATATTATTGTGACGAGATAGGTTAAGAGGATTTTTTAGTGAATTAGGTTAAATAAAAAAATGTAATTATATATTTATGGACAAATAATCTAGTTATGACATTAAAATTATATATTTTTGTGATAAGATAATTCAAATTAAATTATAATTTGTAATAACAATTTTATATTTTTTAATAAAGATTTTAGTCAATGTTATATCTATTTGAAACAAGCTTAAACGAGCTGAGTTTCAAGAAGCTCAGGCTCAGCTCATTTAGCTTATGAGCTTCAAAATTATGTTTGGACTTGACTCAATTAACTTAATAAATGAGCTTGAGCAAGCCGATGATGAGCCGAACGTTGAGTAGCTCGGCTCAATTAAGAAATTTTTTAATGACTAAGTCCAACTTCAGACCCAAATTCTATTATTTAGGGCCTCAAATTTCAGTTTAAATTTTATGTCAATTTAATTTTGGATTTTTTGGTCTTTTTGGATTTCAAGACCAAATTTTTTTAAAATTGTTATAAAGATAATTTTTTATTTACTAATTAGTCATTAGTATATTATTATTGTTATTATTTTAATAATTAGTCTATTATTAAAATCAATAGTTTATAAGCAATTTTTATTAAAATTATATTAACAATGTCACGACCCAAAACAGGGGCCATGACCGGCGCTAGGGAACGGGAATTCTTTCGAATCCGGAACCCGTAGCAAGCCTAAAAATAAAATAAAACATGTATATAATAACAATAATCATATAATATGCAGCGGAAATAAAAATCATAATATCATAATATTATTTACATCAACTGGATTTAAATCAAATCTCATCTCATAGATATATATTCTTTTAATACAAATCCAGTTTCAATATAATACATCTCTTTTAAAATAAAATACATGAAATCCAATACTTTAATTCACAACTACTGCAGTGTCTAGATAAAATAAATAAGACTCAAGTAGATAATTTACACAAAGAAGCCGGGGCGGAAGAAATCCGGCGTATCGACCTGCTACTGAGGTCTGAGGATGTTGACTCTCCTGAAAAATAGTCAACGGAGGGGAGTCAGACCTCACTGAGTGAATTACTATAATATATATACATGTATACTAAATGACAATGCATACAGTCAACGGTATATATCTAATATGTATATATACAGGCAAATACACACAGATGCAGTAAAAATCATTTTTTATATATTTTATCTGAAAATCATCTTTTATGAAGGATCACATAGAACCCTAGAATATCGCAACCTCGGAAATAGTGTTAGACAACACTCTAGCCATACAGGCTCACTTATTCCAAATATATCCACTTAATCCATTTAGACAGTAGACTGGCCCTGAGACACTAAGTCAACCAAGCTCCAGCAGTCTGACTGCCAGTGTAATTGGCCTCGAGACACTTGGTCAACCAAGCTCCAGCAATCACACCCAAATCACATCTCACACATATCAATAATCACATCAAATCAATATCCACAAATAAGTTAGTAATATAGCCTAAATACTATAGGCGTACCGGTACGTACTCGGTCCTAGTGCTGCCCACTAGGTAGCACGTTCTATCGATATCCTTCATTAATAATATAAATCATTCATTCACAAAAATAAATGATGCATGAATTTAAATGAAATAACAATATAAACCATATATATACCGAAAATATACCAAAAGTAAACCATGTATATTTCGAGTATATATATGTCAAATAAATCCAATCAAATCATAAATTAAACTAAAAATATATTTAAAAACATTTTAAATATATTTTATTAATAAAACATGCATATAATTTAATATATACCAAAAATAAACCAAAAATATACTTAAATACAAATCATATTATTTATGCATTTTAATCGGAATAAATTATATATTTCTAAATCATGCATCCTAAGCATATATATATAGTATAGTAACTCACCTAGTGCGCTCCACGAGACGGGTCCGACGGGCCTGGTCCACTAGCCCTCGGTCTCGGCGCAACTAAACAAGAAATAAGTAACCGACATCAGAATAACCCTAATAGAAATCCTAGAATTTGATCTAGAGTATTTAAATACAGAAACAGAATTAGAAATTAGGGTTCGACTGGATATCACGTTTTACGAGAATTCTACCGAAAATCCGACAGAACCTCCCCTGTAAAACGGACATCTCTCTACTCAAAAGAGTAGAGCCGACCCTGCAAAGAAACACACTTCGAAAACAAACACCACAACTCATTCACAACCCCTCGGTCGGACTCCAGACTACAATCTACCGACCGGGGTCCACAAACACAGAATAATTCCAGATATACCAAAAATACTCTTAAAACCTAGAAATACATTTTATAGGTAGAAATTACATAATTAACCTTTAAACACTGTAAAAACCAACAAAAATTCATTTTATTTGAAAAACCGTATATTATATATATAATTGAAAATAATTCACGAAAAATAGTTTTAATTGGTTAAAAATACTAAATAATTTATAGAAATAATTTTTATACCCTAAATAACTATTAAACCAATTAAATTACATTTTTAGCCAATTTAGGGTAAAATTACCAAAATACCCCTATATATATAAATATACCTAAATTACTTCAAAAATTCACCAAAAATCATACAATTATCCAAAATTAATTTTCTCAACATATTTATCAATAATATTAATAATTAAACCCAATTAACCAATTAAATTCAAATAAAAACACAATTAACCATAATTTCTCAAAATCACATAAACTTCAATAATTCAAAATAAATACTTAGAAATTCATAAAAATTCCAAATAAATTCCTATAATTCATTTCAACACCTAATTTAACCATAAACCCCAATTTCATAATTTAAATAATTAATTTCCAAAAATTAGAAAATAATATTAAAATATTCAAAAATACCCAAAAATCCAAAAAATCTCCAAAAATTCTACAAAAATTCATACATGTAGATTGAGCTACTAGGAACAACATTTGTGAAGGGAGTTTTCATGAATCATCTAATTTGAAGCTCAAAAAAATCAAAAACCCTAATAGGCCGAAATTGAAAATTCGAAACCTAAGCAATTCTAGACCATTTAAGCTCAAACCAAAGCTAGAATCACACTCATCGGAGCTCAAGGAGTCGATGAAGACCGGCAGTGTCAAAAACGGTGGCCGGAATCGGTGAGGGAAGAAGAAGATGTAACTCTCGGCTTCCGACGAAATCAAGCTTCCCCGACGCCGGAAATGGCTACCACAGGCGGCGAGGAAGGCTGGGGAAGGTGGTGGAACACCGGAAGGCACACCCACGGTGAAGAAACGGCAGTAGCAGCGACCGGACGGTGAAGGAAACGGGCGGGAGGAAGAAGAAGCTCACGGGGGCAGTTTTGTAATTTTCCAAACTTTTGTAATTTTGACAAATTTTAATGTATATATGTATATATATATACTTTACACTATATAATAAAATAATATTAAATCACACACATTAAATATACACCACATACATAAAATTTAATATTTTAATAATTTATACTAAATAAAAATAATTAAATATCAATAAAACTAATAAATAATAAATAAAATATTAGGGTAATACTAAACCCTAATTAAATAAATATACACATGCATAGGCTTTATTTAGTATTTTAAAAATACGCATGAGTCCATGCAAGTCCGAAAATATATTTAAAATAATTAATATTAAAATATTTACGTGAAAATTTCCCCGAAAATGCAAGTCCCTGGAAAATTTTACGTAAAGTACTGTAGATAAAACACAGTATTTAAAATAGGTTTTAAATACATATTAACTCGTAAAAATATCATATAATATACAAAAATTATTAACACTGCATATCCCGGTACAGTGTAAAAATATTTTAAAAACACGGGATATTACAAACAACTAACGGTTAATTATAATACAAAAAATAAAAGTAACCAAAAAGAGTAAATAAATTGTATCAATCCAAGATATTTTGAAATCTCATTTTTAAAAATAACATAAGAATAATTTTAATATGTAAACTAGAATATTTAAAAAATTTAATTCAATTATTTTTTTTAACACAATTATTGAATGGAACCACAAATTTAAAAATAGAAATAATAGTATTTAAGGTAGACAAAAAATTGAATATATTAGCAACGGATTTTAAAAATCCGTCGCAAATCAAGCGACGGAAAACAAAATCCATCGCTAAATAGTGAAAAATTTCATAAATTAGCAACGAAGTATTATATCCGTTGCTAATTTAGCAACGGAAATTGAATTATGTAGCTAAATTTTATATATTAATTTATAAAAAAAATTAATTTGATATAGTGATGGATTTCAAAATTCGTCGCCAATTTAGCAACATATATTGAATTCCGTCGCAAAATGTATTCAATTAATTTTGAAAAATAAATTAATTGAAGATAGAGACACATTTTATTTTCCATCACTAATTTAGCAACGGTTTTTTTCCTGTCACTAAGTTTGAATTTCGTCGCTAATCCGTCGCAAACTGGTGACAAATAAATTCCGTCACTAAATCATCTATTTTTGGTAGTGTTAAAGGAAATATATTGCGGATAAGAGTTTGAGAGCAAAAAGGTTTTGCGTACCAACTATTTGTTATTATGCCCAAATGAGTGCATTTTAATTTTTGTTTGCTTATGTTTGTGTAATATCCCGTGTTTTTAAAAATATTTTTACACTGTACCGGGATATGCAGTGTCAATAATTTTGACTATATATGTGATATTTTTACGAGTTAATATGTATTTTAAACCTATTTTAATTACTGTCTATTATTTTCAGTATTTTACGTAAAATTTTCCCGGGACTTTCATTTTCGGGGAAATTTCCACGTAAACAATGTATTATTAATTATTTTAAATGTATTTACGGGTTTGCATGAACTCATACATATTTTTAAATTATTAAATAAAGCCTGTGTGTGTATATTTATTTAATTAGGGTTTATTATTACCCTAATATTTTATTATTTATTTATTATTATTTGATTATTTTATTTATTATTAAATTATTAAAATTTATTATTTATTATTATTTAATTATTTTAATTTATTTTAATTTATTTTTTTTTATTTTTTTTTCTTTTTCTTTTTTTTTTTTTCTTTTTCTTTCTTTTTCTTTTTCTTTCTCTTTCCTTTTCTTTCTTTTTCTTTTTCTTCTTCTTCTTCTTCTTCTTCCCGTGGGTGCCGCCGGACCACTACATTTTGCCACCGTCGTTTCTCCCTCATCCGGCCACCGTTTTCGACACCGCCGGTCTCTATCTTCTCCTTGAGCTCCGGTGAGTGTTATTCTAGCTTTGGTTTGAGCTAAAATGGTCTAGAATTGCTTAGGTTTTGAGTTGAAGTTTTCGGCCACTTTTGGTTTTTGATTTTTTTGAGCTTCAATTTGGATGATTCATGGAAACTTCCTTCACAAATGTTGTTCCTGGTAGCTTAATCTTCATGTATGAATTTTTACAGAATTTTTGGAGATTGTTTGGATTTTTGGGTATTTTTGAATATTTTAATATTATTTTCGAATTTTCGGAAATTAATTATTTAAATTATGAAATTGGAGTTTATGGTTGAATTAGGTGTTGAAATGAATTATAGGAATTTATTTGGAATTTTTATGAATTTCTAAGTATTTATTTTTAATTATTGAAGTTTATGTGATTTTGTAAAATTAAGTTAATTGTGTTTTAAATTGAATTTAATTGGTTAATTGAGTTTAATTATTGATATTATTGATAAATATGTTGAGAAAATTAATTTTGGATAATTGTATGATTTTTGGTGAATTTTTGAAGTAATTTAGGTATATATATATATATAGGGGTATTTTGGTAATTTTACCCTAAATTGTCTAAAAATGTAATTTAATTGGTTTTAATATTTATTTAAGGTATAAAAATGATTTCTACAAAATATTTAGTATTTTTAACTAATTAAAACTATTTTTCGTGAATTATTTTCAATTATATATATAATATACGGTTTTTCTAATAAAATGAGTTTTAATCGATTTTTACAGTGTTTCAAGATTTATTATGTAATTTCTACCTATGAAATGTATTTTTATGATTTAAGAATATTTTTGGTATATTTGAATATATTCTGTGTTGTGGACCCCGGTCGACAGATTGTAGTCTGGAGTCCGACCGAGGGGTTGTGATTGATTGTGGTGTTTATTTTTGAAGTGTATTTTCTTTGCAGGGTCGGCTCTACTCTTTTGAGTAGAGAGATGTCCGTTTTACAGGGGAGGTTCTGCCGGATTTCCGGTAGAATTCTCGTAAAACGTGATATCCAGTCGAACCCTAATTTCCGATTCTGTGTTGAATACTCTAGATTTAATTCTAGGATTTCTGTTAGGGTTATTCTGATGTCGATTAATTATTTCTTGTTTAGTTGCGCCGAGACCGAGGGTTAGTGGACCAGGCCCGTCGGACCTGTCTCGTGGAGCGCATTAGGTGAGTTACTATATTATATATATATGCTTAGGATGCATGATTTAGAAAATGCATGTTTTATTTTGACTAAATATGCATAAATAACATGATTTATATTCAAGTATATTTTTGGTATATTTTTGGTATATAATAAATTATATACATGTTTTATTAATAAAATATATTTAAAATGTTTTTAAATATATTTTTAGTTTAATTCATGATTTGATTGAATTTATTTGACGTATATATACTCAAAATATACCTGGTTTATGTTTGGTATATTTTCGGTATATATATGGTTTATATTGTTGATTTATTTAAATTCATGCATCATGTATTTGTGAATGAATGTTTTATTATTTATTACTGAAGGATATCAATAGAACGTGCTACCTAGTGGGCAGCACTAGGACCGAGTACGTACCGGTACGCCTATAGCTTTAGGCTATATTACTAACTTATTTGTGGATATTGAATTGATATGATTATTTGATATGTGAGATGTGGTTTGTGGGTGTGATTGCTGGAGCTCGGTTGACCAAGTGTCTCGGGGCCAATCACACTGGCAGTCAGACTGCTGGAGCTCGGTTGACTTAGTGTCTCGGGGCCAGTCTACTGTCCATATGGATTAAGTGGATATATTTGGAATCAGTGAGCCTGTATGGCTAGAGTGTTGTTTAACACTATTTTTCTGAAGTTGCGATATTCTAGGGTTCTATGTGATCCTTCATAAAAGTTGATTTTCAGACAAATATATATAAAATGATTTTTCTACATCTGTATGAACTTGCCTGTATATATACATATTACTCATATACTGTTGACTGTATGCATTATCACTTAGAGTGTATGTATATATACTATAGTAATTCACTCAGTGAGGTCTGACTCCCCTCCGTTGACTATTTTTCAGGAGAGTCAACTTCCTCAGACCTCAGTAGCAGGTCAATACGCCGGATTTCTTCTGCCCCGGCTTCTTTATGTAAATTGTATACTTGAGTCTTATTTATTTTATCTAGACACTGCAGTAGTTGTGATTTTCAGTAGTTGTAAATTAAAGTATTGGATTTTATGTATTTGTTTTAAAGAGATGTATTATAGTAAAACTGGATTTGTATAAAGATTATACATTTATGAGATTATATATGTGATGTGATGAGTTTTGAATTATATCCAATTGTTATGGATGATATTGTAATATTTATGATTTTATTTTCCGCTGCATATTATATTTTTATGGTTATTATTGCATTTTTATTTTATTTTTAGGCTTGCTACGGGTTCCGGATTCGAAAGAATTCCCGTTCCCTAGCGCCGGTCATGGCCCCTGTTTTGGGTCGTGACAGTTTGCCTACCTTATCATTTGGTGCAAAAATATACGTTAAAAAGTTAGAAACTTTTGTTTAGATGGGTTTTTAAGAGTTTATCAATTTAGTTGAGTGAATGCAATTTCTTGATTTGAATTAGTTTAGTTTTGTTGTTTCTTTTCTAATAGTGAACTAACAAGATCATGTTTTGGTTTGTTATTAATAAATTTTTTAGCTAATTTTTGTATTCTGATGATTTAAATTTTGAACAGTTGTTTATAATTTTGTTGCTTAGCATCATATTTAGTTTTTCATTTGGGTACAATTTTAATCTTTTAAAATATTGATTCATTTTAAAAATTATGCTTTTTGTTTGTTCTATAATAAAATTTTGGTGTAATTTTGTTTGCCCTAAGAACGTGAGCATCTAAAGTTTATCTATAAATGTTGGAATATAAACTAATTTAAATAATATCCAATGGCCTACAAGAAAAGATATGATACATGATGTGCATAAAATATCTTTATCAAGCATAAAGTTTACTTCTTTGGACATGAGAAACTTTTTGCATTGCTAATGTTACAAGCCATACATTTCTCTATGTAGGTTAGTTGCTATGGAGTGGATTCTGAGTCTATTAGCCTCTTTGTTTTTGGCAAATTTATTTTTGGTTCATTTTTAGGCTAATGATTGAAAGGAGTGGAAAAACTTGAAAGCAAAATCAAAGAATTTGGCTTCAACATGATGCTACATGTGGCTACCTGCACAGCCATTACAAGAAATACTAATGAATAGTTGGGGGCAGTTAGAGGTGAGAAAGGAGGCCCACAATAAGAAAATCTATGTTTTGTAACGGCAAAATCCATTACCAGAAAGGCATTTGTAATGGACTTATAATGGAAATTTTTTGTTAAAATTTTAATGGTTACAAATTTTTTATAACGAAAATAAAAGATTTGTTACAAATTTTCTAAATGTTTTGTAATAGATATTCCGTTACTAATTTGTAATGAAATTACAATTTGTTGCAAATTGGTTAGTAACTATATAAGGGTTAAGTGGAGAAATCCGTTACAAATTTATAACGAATTTGTAATTGATAATATCTATTATAAAACTAGTAATAGAATTTGCCATTACAAATTTTTAACAGATGGAAACCATTACAAATTTGTAACAGATTATAACCGTTAAAAGTTTGTAACTGAAGAGTCATGACAAATCCATTATAAATTTGTAACACATTTTTAATTTTTAATTTTTAATAATAATAATAATAATAATAATAATAATAATAATAATAATAATAATAATAATTATTATTATTATTATTATTATTATTATAATAATAATAATAATAATTATTATTATTATTATTATTATTTAAGCAAATAGAAAAATCGCATAATATTAAAATCTAAAAATATAAATGTCATACAATAGTATTTGAGAATTTTTAATTGCATGGCACAATATGTTTTAACTGATTAGTAATCCATTACAAATGTGTAACAGCTTCATAATCTGTTACAAATGTGTAACATGCAAAGCCAAAATATTTTAGCAAGCATATTTTGTAATGTATTAGTAATCCGTTACTACATTTATAACTAGTATATATGTTACAAATTTGTTAGAAATATTTGGCATTGAATTAGTGCCTCTTTTTATATCAAATATAGTAATAAAAATATTTCTATTACAAAAATCCATTACAAATATGGTTACAAATATGTTACAATTTCTATTTTGTTACGCATTTTCTATTGTTATAAAAATTTTGTTACTAATTTATTTTTTCGTTACAAATCCATTACAATTTAGTAACAAAAGTAAATTGTTACAAATATTTGTTATAAAATAGATTTTTTCTTGTACTGACTGCTCTTTTGGTAGTACTACCAATGAAACATGTTATCTGTTTAAAAAAGTGAATAAGAAAATTAGTAGAACCTTTAGTTGGTTGTTAGGAAACCATTAGAAAATAGTTTCCACTTTTTGTGTTTGTGTTTTGAATAATAGTGGATGAATTTGTATTTTTGCATATGTCTGCTTTCTAGCTTGTTTCATAGTGTCTAAAAGGAGATTTCTTATTGACTAACAACATTGGACTTAGAATTTTGAACATTTATTTATAATTTTGTTGCTAAGCATCTTTTGTTTAGATTCAATTTAAAAATTAGTGTCATAAGCTAACCTTCTGATTAGTGTGAAGCATTTGGGGGAAAAAAGTGCTTTTGAGCCAATTAAATTAAGGGTAGTAAAACTCTTTTGAATACCACTTTTTTTTCTTTGATTTGTTTTGTGTCGGCCTTTCTTTTATTTTCTTACAAGCTCTGGGTGCTACTTGTTGACTAAAATTAATTTGAGGTTGGCTTCATAGCAGGAATTATGTACATTGCATTATGTAATTGTTTAAAAGTTTTTCCTCGATGTTTGGGTGATGTTGATTATTTTATTCTCTATTTTTGTCTAGAACTATGAAAAAAACTTGCCTCATGTTTTTTCTCTTAACTAAATGCACATTATCTTATTTTCATTCTTTTTTTAGGATTGATGGACGAATGATTCTATGTTGTGCTCTGTCGGACTATTTTTCCTATGAGTTGTGCGGAGGAGCTAATATGTTTTTTCTTCTTTTTCTTTTTTCTAATCTCCATTTTGGAAAAAAGAAGTGTGAATTCAATAATTGATATGTGAACTATGAAATATTTTTTTATGTGTAAAGTTTAATTTTATATATATCCCATTGTAAAGCGCGGGTAATTTGGCTAGTGTATACAATAGAAGGGGAAAATATCAATTTTTGGAAAAAAAGTGGCTGGAAATTGATCCTTGAAGCCAAAAAGAAAAGGGGTGATACCAAAGGAATACCCTAGAGAAAGAAGAAGAAAAAGAGGGACTTAGATTATTGGAATTTGGCTATTACCGTTTTTTTTAATAAGCCATATTCTATTTGTCACACCTGTACCTAATTATAAGTACATTTGCATTCATTATATGTTGCATTTATATATGTATTGATTAAATTTAAGTATAAGCTAGTTTATATAGTTAAGCTAGTTTTTTAGGTTGAGCCATGACTTATACTCGAATAAAGAGCAAAAATTTTTGAATTTTAATGACACTCAAAATAAATAAAATATTGAGATTAATAAGGATATGAGGTTAAATTGAAGTAAAGGATAAGAACTTTAATGTTAGCAAAATATGAGAACTCAAATTGAAACAATTGGAAGTTTGAGGATTTATAGGTAACTTAAGCATTTAATTAAGGACCAAAAGGAGCATTTTAAATATTATTTAATTATTTTTTTGGGTATATCTTCTTCTTCCATCATGATTGTTTAGAGTAGCCATAGGAAGGGAAGAAAAAAAAGAGAGAAAGAAAGAAAGAAACACACTAAAAAAAAAGGGTTGATTCATTTCTTCTTATAAAAGTGATTTTTCAAATAAAATTGAAGATCTAAAGTACAATTAAGGCTATAATCTTCATCCTAGAAGACTTAGGTGATTGATTTGGTAATTAATTTTAGTATTTTGGTTGATTTAATTTAGGATTCTTAAGGTGCAAAATTTCGGTTTGATAAGTCTGCTTTATTAGTCTTTTTAATTCACTCATATCTTGATCTAGAGAACTCCAAATTAAGTATTATTTGATGATCTAGAACCTTTGAAGAATTATCTAAATTTTTTTTCTTTGATCTTCATCTAATTCAGTCTTTATGTTAGGGTAATAAAACAAAAATTTTTATTGCTCAGTATGTCAGTTTTTTTATCTAGTTATAATTCATTATATATAACTCTATTTATGGGTGTCCAATTGATGTAAAATTTTTATACCATATTTTAGACATATAGATATAAGATTGATTAAAATTTCAGCTCAAAATTATTTTTCTATAAGTCCCAAAAAATTTTCAAATTTAGCTCTGAAACCAGTCATTTTGATTATATGAACTAAGTTTATAGAGTTCATGAGTTAAAACTAGTCTAGATACTTTTGGTATATCTTGAGCTAGGAAATACAAAATTGAGTTTAGTTTGATTTTAAAAAAATGTGAATGATTTATCTAAAAATTTATAGTTTTGATAAAGATCTAATTATGTTTTAATAGTTGTCTAACAGACTCGTACTTTTTTTTACTCAATCTGTCTGAGTGATTAAACTGTTTGTAATACGACCTTTATCATTTTATTTGTGGTTATTGAATGGAATGAAATTTTTATCAAAAGTACTAGAGAAAAAGATATAGATCTGGTTAAAATTGAAGGCTAAAATTCATTTTCTACAGTTTAGAGTGACTTTTCTAATTTAGGCCTGAAAATACTTTTCTAATGTAGAGTTGATAAGGCTAGTTTGTAGAGTTAAGTTAATTTACATATTTTGCATATAGTTTGGGGGCTGCATTATTAGGTCAGCATATGAGATTGTTATATTGATGATTTATAAATTAAATTACATGTGTTAGGTACTGGAAAAGAAAAGGGAAGTGCAAGTGCAAGTTAAGTAAATCCGATGAACTAGATTTGTATGTTTATAGGTTATTTTTATGAGTATATGTTCAAGCCCTTAAACTCTTTTTATAATAGCAAGAAAATGATATTTTTAGTGACTTTTATGAATATGAAATGATGTATAAGAATGATTTAATTTGGCTTAGTTACTGCTTGGATTATTTGAAGTATTAAAGCTTTAAAATGATAATGTTTTTTATTTCATAAGCTAAATATGTTGCTACTTTGTGAATTTGTTTACAATATGATTTGAGATTTATTTTTAGATACTTTTTATTTAATTAAGTTTATAATCAACTTAATTTCCTTATTTGGATTATTAGGAGGTGTTTTGATTTTGAATACTTTGTTGAACAACAACTGTGATAGAAATGCTTTGACTATTTACTTTATAATTTGAATGAGTTATAATTAGATTGTTTTTCCTTTGAATTTTGATGAGAAGTGGTTTGAATTTTAATACTATGATGAATTATAAATGTGATAGAATGGTTTTGATTAATTTTGGATGAAATGATATTTGTTTTATGTGTTACCTCCCTATATGAGATGTATGAATATGCTAAGGTGATATATGCACATTTAAAATTGTGTTGGTTGTAATTGTGCAATAAACAACAAAGCACTTGATTGCAGGATGGTGAAAGAAGAAGGGTCATTCCATGTTAATACAGTTAAAGGGTTAGCCTTCAAGTGTGCCTAGAGAGTAAACTTGTGATGACCTGTATGTTATGACTGAGTTGTGATGCTTGTTATAGGGATAGTTAACACAAATGAAAGGTTGTATTTATATCTGCAAAGACACATGTTTCAATTATCTAAGCTTTGAATATGTTTAAAAGCAAGATTGGATTTGATATTTTAAGTAAATGATAATTTGATTATTAATGGTTTAGTATTTTAATTTGAGATGTTTATTATATTTAATTTAGCTAAACTATTTTCTATTTGTAACATCTATTTATTGAGTATTTCTGTACTCATTTTACTTTATTTTATAAACATTTTCAGATAACAGGGCTTGTGTAATGACCCTTTATTTTAAATTATTAAAGAATATTTTGAGATTTGCAGTGTTAAAAATATTTTAAATATTATTTATATATTATCATTATTTGTGATTAATATTTGTTATTTTACGTGAAATATATTTCTTACATAAAACCATTTATTTGGAAGTTTTATTATTTAAAAATATATTAAAGTTATTAGTATTAGTATTATTATTATTATTATTATTGTTATTATTATTATTATTAGCTAAACTATTTTCTGCTTATAACATCTATTCATTGAGTATTTCTATACTCATTTTACTTTATTTTATAAACATTTTCAGACAACAGGGCTTGTGTAATGACCCTTTATTTTAAATTATTAAAGAATATTTTGAGATTTGCAGTTTTAATAATATTTTAAATATTATTTATATATTATCATTATTTGTGATTAATATTCATTATTTTGTGTTAAATATATTTTCTTACATAAAACCATTTATTTCAAAGTTTTATTATTTAAAAATATATTATTATTATTATTATTATTATTATTATTATAAATAAATAAATAAATAAAGCAAATTAGGGTAAGGATCTTTCGATTTTTTGCCCAATTCTTCCCTTTCTCTTTTACTTTTCTTTTTTCTTCTCTTCTCTTCCCATTTTCTTCCCTGTTTTTGTGCAACTTCCAGTAGTTGTTCAACCTCGCTAGAGTAGCCCCAAACCACCATCTGTCATCACCATTAACTCCTCTCTTCCTCCTCTACCTTCCCGTCACCTGAAGTTTGTCAGAGCGCCATCGGAATGTGCAAAAACAACAGCAGCAAAGAGGGAGCTCGTTCACCAACGATCTCGATTCTGGACACCTTAGCTCACGATTCCTTTCTCTTTGGAATCCTTGAGCTACAAGGACTTCATTTCTAAGCTTGGTTCAAGCTTAAACTTCATCAATTGTGAGTTTTATTTAGATTTTTGTTTATGTCAGTTTTGGTTTTATTTTTTTTAAGCTTGATTTCTTGAGTTTTAGGTTAATTGCCTTTAGAAATGTTGTTTAGGGTATCTTAAGCTTCACAAATATAATTTTTGTTGAATTTTTGGGTTTGAATTTTTCCAGCGAGTCACTGTTCCGACAACCCTTGCTAGAAAATCCTTTTATTTTTAATAAATTTTTAAATTTATTTGGAAGATAGTTTGCGAAGGAATTATATTGAAATTCTATCCCGATTATTTACTATGAATTTTCAAAAGTTGATGTGAAAAATAAATTTTTGGAAAAATTAATATAAATTGGTGAATTTTGTGTTTTAATTGATATTATTGTTAATTAGTAAGTTTTAAGTAATTTTATAATAATAATTATTATTAAAATAATTTTTAGCAAATATTTACTATTATGTGATTTTTTAGACTTCTAGGTAAATTATGTGTTTTTATTTAAATTAGAGTTAAATAATAATTTTTAAATAATTTTGGAATAATAAATGGAATTAAAATAATTTTTATGAATTATTTACTATTTTTAACTAATTAATACTAATTTTCAAAAATATATTCAAATAATAATTTTATATACTACTTTTGTGATTAAATAAGTTTTTTAACCATTTTTATTATATATATAACATATTTGAGTAATTAATTATGAATTTTACTATTTTATGTTAAATAATTGAAAATTTGGATTTTTATTAATATTCTATAATTTATTTGAGATTTTATTTAATTAATGTGGAAATTATTATATTAAATGTTTTTAATGTTTAAATATATTATCTTTTAGTATTTTATGGATATTTATAGAATTTAATGATTTTTATTACATTTATTATTTATTATTGATTTTCGGTGAATTGTGAACCTCAGTTAGGAATTTAAGTAGTTTGGGTTCCCAACCTAAGGTGTTGAGCTATTGTGTTATTTAGAAATGTGTTTTCTTGCAAGATTGGCTCTACTTTTCAGTATAAAAATGTCTGTTTTACAAAGGAGACTCTGCTGAATTTTCTGCATTTATTATATAAAAAAAATGAATTCCAACATCTGTGTGTATATGTGTGTGTGTGTATTATATATTGATGCTTGAATGTATATGAATTTAGATTGCATGTATATATATTATAATAATTCACTCAGTGAGGTTTGACTCCCCTCAATACTTTTTTACAAGATCTTCATTGTCTTTAAACCTCACTAGTAGTGCTTTACGCTGGTTTTCTTCAGCCTAGACTAGACTATGTAATTTTATTATTTGAACTTTTGTTGTACGATAGAAAACTTCAATAGTAGTGTATTGTATCAATAGTATAATATTTTAGTTAAAGACCTATCTCTGAATATTGTATGAATATTTTTATTTTATGAAATGATATTTGAGTATTTATTTAATATTGATTAAAATTTTAATTTTGGTGTATTATTTATTTATTTATTTATTACATGTGTTTTTTTTTATTTTAAGGCCTGTCATAGATTCCAGATTCGAAAGAATTCATTCCCTAGTGCCGATCATGACTCCCGGTTTGGGTCGTGACAGCTTGATAGTTGATGGATAAAGTTAAGTGAGTGTGAATAGAACTTTTAGAATAAAGTTGGCCAACATCCTCGTTAGAGTAGCGTTGTTCTTTTATTTCTTAAGATTGTTGTATAAGTGTTGTAAAACATTGGTGGTTAAGTCATATTTAAAAATGTAATATTTATATTATCTAATTATTTTGTACATATTTTACTATTCATAAATAGTATTTCATTATTCATAAATATGTATTTTACTATTCATAAAATAGTATTTCACTATTTAAAAAATATGCAGTACTTTAAAAGTTCTTATTCTCTTAATGTAATGCATGTACAATGCTAAACTTTTATAAGAGATTAATTTTGAATGCTCTTACAAATATAAGGATATTATAATAAAAATTAACTAAACTGAGCAATTTGTTGGTGATTGGTTTAAAATTTCCATCTCGGGTTATGTGAGATGAGGTGTGACACTATTCTTACATCTACCACCTAGGTTTCACAAACACAAATATTGGGATACAAGAAACGGGGACACGAATACGAGAAAATGACTTATAATTGAAGTGTCTCTTTATAAACTGAAGTGTCTAAGTAGTATGGATATAGGAAAATGGGGATATGAATACGGAGAAATACCTACCAATTAAAGTTTCCATGCAACATAGTCTACCACAAAACAACAGTGTAACGAGGAGTGCTTGAGAAACTGTAGTAACATAGCTACAGTATATACGAACCAACAATGCAAAAGGTAGAAATTTTCATCAATATATAGGAAATTCATGCAAAATGCACCAGAGACAAATTTTATCAAGTTAAGCAATGGTGGTTTCATAATGAAAGTCAGAGCCAATGATTAAAAGGAAGACGTGCAAGAAGGCATCTTGATAATGTGCATTATAATCTCAGCCATTGTAATTTTTGTTCTTGTAAGCTATGGTTTTATTTTCTATACATACCGTGTATGGAACTAAAAAAAGATAGCAAGTTAGGGAAATGATATACTATTTCAAGATGTCGTTTGGTGACATTTGATGAGCTGAAAAAAGCTACAAACAATTTTTAAAGATGAAATTGGTAGAGGAGGTTTTAGGATAGTTTTAAAGGGGTTATGTCAAATGGCAATAGAGTTATGGTAGTTAAGATGTTATAGAATGTTGTGGCTGAAGGCGAATGGGGATTTCAAAATGAAATGAATGTAATAGGTAGAGCCCATCATAGAATTCTAGTTCGATTATTCGATTATTGGCATGATGGAACTAACAGGCTTTTAGTATATGAATACATGAATAGTGGTTCACTTGAGAATTTCATTTTTAGAGCAAAAGCTAGCTTGGGAGGTAAGAATAGAAATAACTTTAAACATAGCTTGAGGTATTATCTATTTGCATGAAGAGTGCGAGACTTAGGTCATCCATTGTGACATCAAACTTGAAAACATTCTGATGGATGAGAAAGAATGGGCAACAATTATAGATTTTAGTTTGTCCAAGCTTCCGATGCCTAACCAATCTAGGACAAACATAAGATTTAGAGGAACAAGAGGATATGTTGCACCTGAGTGGCATAGTAACTTGTCGATTACTGTGAAAGTGGATGTGTTGACCTTAACAATAATCAATCTTGGTTTTGATCTTAATAAACTTAATTTTGAGCATTTAATGTTCTTTGTTTAAGTGTGATTATAAGCATAAGTACAATATTACTCTTAATGAAAGCTAAGCCATAATTTAGCTCAAGCAGAGGGCTGCAACTAAAGCAAGGCTATCGTGATGATAGAATGCTGAGGGCTGTAACTGAAGCAAGGTTGCCATGGTGACAAATGTTGAGTGCTGCAACTGAAGCAAGGTTGTCATGGTAACAGAATTCTAAAGGCTATGACTAAAGCAAGGCTGCCATGGTGATAAATGTTGAACACTACAACTGAAGCAAGGCTATCATGGCAATACTCAGCAAAGGGCTATAATTGAAGCCTTGCTTCCATGGTGACATCAAACTTAAAAAAAAATCCAATGGACATATTTTTGAAATTATTAAAGGAAAAAGGCATCGGAGGACTGTGATTGAAGCAAGGCTACTATATTAACAAACAGTATAGGGCTATGACTGAAGCCTTGCTTCTATAGTGATGACCCAACAAATATATTTTTTAAATAATTAAGGGAAAAAGAGATGTTGGAGACATAATCAGTGGCTCCAACAACCATATTTTTAAAGCTTAATTTATATATATGTGCTCTATAATTATGATAACAAAAATACATATTACTTTACCCTTTAATTATTAAAAACTCTTTAGGCATTCATTAAACTTCATTTTTTTATCAATATTCTTTGTATTGATTAACTATTATGAGAGTTGGTTGTGTAATAGAAATAGGACTTCATCTTTATTTAATTTTTAGGATAGATTAGATGGTGTAATGACCCAAACTGGGAGTCATGACCGGTGCTAGGGAATGAGAATTCTTTTGAATCCGGAACCCATAAGCATACAATAAATAAATAAAACAAACCAGAATTAAAATCTTAAATCGATATAAACATAAATACTTAATATCATATCATATAATAAAAATATTTCATATGTTATATATATATATATGATATGATATTAGGTTAGTAGTTAACAAAAAAATAATTAATTTACTGAATTTTTTTGAGTTAATATGTTGGTTGTTTGTAAAAGTTTTTAATGTGTTAAATATTGGTTAAAAAATGTTATATTTTGTGATATAGAGTTGTTGGTGTAACATATGTTCATATTTTATTAGTGAATATTTTGATATTGTGTTGTGAAATAGATGTAATTTTTCATTTTTTTCAGCTATATTAAATTTTATAAATAACAAAAATTTATATTTACTAATTTTTTATTGAAATATCTATTTACGTTATTTATTGACAAACTTAGTTAGTAAAACGAAATTTTGTTAGTTAATTCTAAGATTTTATCATTGATGTAAATACAACATTACATTTCTTAAATAAATTTCATATGTTAGATATAAATGTTTTTTTTATGTCAAAAAACATGACTTGTTTTAAGGTAAAAAATTATATATATATATACACACACTAATTCAATTCTTTTTGTGTTACAACATAACATGACTTGTTATAGAAAATTTTGTGTGATCAAGACTCATGTACACCAAAAAAAAGTCGACAAAATGATTGCAAATTTTAAGAAAATGAAAATGGATGTTAATTGTAATCCTTATAATGTGGAAGATTTGATACTTTACATAATTCAAATGCATTCAAGAATATAACAAATTATTTGGAAAGGTGGCTTAATACGGGACTATGATAAATACAAAGCGATGCATTCGATTTTGCCTGAGTTTCACCAGAAACAAATTCTTGATTATCTATGGGAGATAGAACCAGGCATAAAAAAATACAAATAAGTTGTAAAAAAAAAATTGTATTTCAATATTTATACTATGACTTACATAGTATAAAGGGATACACTAATGGTTATAAACTTCGTAGTGGGAGGCAAATTAGGTTAAATTTCACATTGACACTTAATGACAATTAGGAGTTGCCACACGAACTCTATGCAAAGTTCATTAGTTCTATTTCTGTTCATTTCAAGTTAGGTTATTAGTTTAATATAGTATGAATGTTCGAACTATTATATAAAAATTTGGCAAAAACCATTTTTAAGCCCCTGAACCATAATGCTTTTTTATATTGAACCCCTATCATTTTATTATGTTGCATTGAACCCCTATCATTTTATTTACCTACCAATTGAACCCCAATTTGATGGAATAATTTAACGTGATGGACACGCGCTATTAAGTGGTGAGTAAGAGTTTTTATCAATTGTCAAATGGTAAAAAGTTGGCTGACTAGACTTAGTAAAGCTTACTAAGCATGGTAAACATCAAGAATACCCTTAATAACATAAAATCCCCGAATATAACAAATTAGAAACCCTAATTAATGAAAAACAACTTCTTGCTCTTCTTCATTCTTGTCTTGTTCTTCTTCGTTCTTGTTCCATTCTTCTCAAATCTTAACCCTAACAAGATAACAAAAGCTACCTTGTTAATGTTTGAACCTTATATTACAACATCGTACCTATCTCAAACTATTACCTTTAAATAAATAAAGCTACATTGATCTTTTTTGCACTTTATTCCTCTTGTCATAAGGCTCTGTAGTTTAAAGTGAAACTTTACTAGTTTTGGGTGGAAAAAAACGTGAAAAAGTTACTTGTGGACCATTGAGTTTTCTGAAAAAGGTATGGATAACAAATTTTTAAACTTATCTATGTTTGGAATACTGTGTAGATATGTCATTTTCTTAAAAAAAATGTCAAATTGCTTTGGTGTAGTCCTAGTTTTCTGATTTAGTATGCAAAAAAAATTATATATGTAAGCTATGTCGTTTTCATTATTGGACAGTGTTCCTAGATATATAAATTATTTCATATTGTTACAAGTACATGCATTTACTACAAAAATTGTACTGGTGTTGATTTGGTTAAATATGTTTTTGACAAGCATGGATCATATATTGGTGAAGCTTATTTATCACCATCAAGGTAAATTTGTTAAGGGTAAATATGAAGAGGGAATAGTGACCATAGCTGACAACGAATTTGATGTTGATTTATTGTCTTATCTTAATTTGTTATCATATGTATTTGAATTCGGATATCCACAAATTGGTGGTCTGTACTACAAATGTGGTACTAGTGGTGCCTTTATTATCTTAATAGATTATGCTAATGTTATGTGTCTAGGAAAAAAATTAAACCATAAAGATGAACTGCACTTGTTTATTGACCATAGCATTAATAATGATAAAATCCTTCATGAAAATTTCCAAAAATAACCTTTTATTCAAGTGGGGAGAGGGGTTGAGGAGTGTGAGGCTCAAATTGACAAAGATATACCACTATATGAGGTTCAAACTAACATGGTTGATGAAGGTGAAGTTCAAATTGATAGCATTAATGAAAAAAAAGGTAATTATCAAACATTTGATGAATTCCTTGTGCCTATGAATTTGTTAACAAATGATGATGATGAACTACAGGTAGCTAGAATAAATTTTGGGAGTATGAAAAAGAATAAAAACCCAAGTTCTAGATTATAAGGTAGGGAAGCAGGTCCCTGTAGAGGTTGTTAAGGAAGGCGATGATATAGATGAGAGTGAACAAGATCAGGATGATGCAATTGCAAGTAGGTCTGATTTAGAAGAGGCTAATAGCTTAAAGTACATGGACAGTGATGACTCAGGAAGCTATTTCTCAGATTCTGATAGGAGTTATAGTGATGATGCATTGAGAAAACCTAGTTCTAAGGTCAAATATGATATAAACTCCTAAATCCCTAAATTATATCTAGGTATGGTGTTTGACAACATGCATCAGTTTATATTGTTACTAAATATGTTGTCATGAAGGGAAAAGGGGTGCACTTTGTGAAAAATGAACCTCATAAGGTTAGGGCACACTGCAAGAAAAAATTTCCTTCGATCTTATTTGTTGGCATAAATAAAAATGATGGTGTCTTAATTGTTACAACTTATAACCCTAAGCATAGTTACACTAAAGAGAGCAAAAATAAAATGGTTACCTCTAATTTCCTTACCATTTTATTAAAGAATGTCATTATAATTATGCAACTTTGCAAATATAAACTTAGATTATGCATTTTAGTTGCTAGAAATGTCAAACTTAAGATAATGAAACAACTTGAAGCGGATTTTAAAGAGCAATTTTTATATTTGCATGATTATGTCCAAGAAGTTATTGTGTCCAACCCAGGGTTAACATGTGTAGTGAAGTCAAACAAGGATAACTTAGACAATTTAAATCTTTTTGAAAGGTTTTATATGTGTTTTAATGGGTGTAAAGAAGGGTAATTAAAGGTTGTAGGCCAGTGATAGGATTTTATAGTAATTTTTTTAAGGGAATGTGTAAAGGCCAAATCTTGAGTGCTATTAGACGGGATGGAAATAATTAAATGTTCCCTATATCTTAGGTAATTGTCTCAGTTGAAAAGAAATACAACTAGGCATGGTTTTTAAGATGCTTGAAGTTTAATCTTCCTCTCGGAGATAGACAAGGGCATACTATTATATCCGGCATGTAAAAGGTTAGTATTCAGTATTTTATTTAGTCAATATTTGATTATATTTTATTTGTTGATTATGTAAGTTCCATCCACTAATAACTATAACTATATGGTTGATGAAATAGGGCCTTGATATTGTAATACAAAACGAATTGCCTTAAGTTTACCATAGGATGTGCAAATATATATTGTGTGGACTAAAAAGTGGAGGGCAGATGATAGGAAAAATGCTTTTTAGGTAATTGAAAATTCCACTTTCAAGGCTTAGTTAGATAGTAATATGGCTGATATTGATAAATTAGGTATGGGAGCTATGGATGACTTAATTTATTATCCTCTACATCAATGGTGTAAGGTTTTCTTCACTTTTGAATCCTGTTGTGATATGGTAGACAATAACATGGCTGAAACTTTCAATGGGTGGATCATGGATGCAAAATTCAAGCTAATTCAAACAATGTTAGATAAAATCCATAAGTAAGTCATGAGCATAATTGCAATGAAGAGTAGGTATGTTGATACATGGATTTCAGACATATCCCCTAGATCTTTAGATAAGTTAAAAAAGAACATGGGTTTGTCTTTCTCTTGGTATAATGATTTCAATGGTGAAGATGGATTTGAAATCTCAAATATGCATAATGCTGCTAATAAACACATAGTGCATCTTGAGAAAAGAACTTGCATTTGTAGAGATGGGATTTGATAGGAATCCTTTGCCAATATGCAGTCTATACTATTTTGAGCAATCAATAAAGATCCTAAAGCTTTTATTGCTCATTGGTATAAAAAAGAGACTTATATTAAAGCTTATTCCTATGCTTTACAACCAATAAGGGGGAGAGAAGTATGGGATAAAACTAGCAAAGAGGCAATTCTGCCACCAACAATTAGGAAGCTTCCAGGCAGGCCTAAAACAAAGCAAGAGTTAAAAAGGTTGGCAAATTGCCAAGAGTTGGTTTGGTGATGACTTGCAAACTTTGCAACAAAAGTGGACACAATATTAGGGGGTGCCCTAATAGGACAAAAGACAATGTGGTAATGCTATATTTTTTTTCTTTATGCAAAGTGCATATATAATTTTATAATAGTGTAAGTATTTAACTACTTTTATATTATGGTGACAAGGTTCATCATCAACTAAGAGGAAGACAAGTCAAGGAACTTTGCAAAAGGGGACAAACATGCCTCAGTAAGAAAGAGCTTCTCAAGCTAAATCTGAGTTTCTTAATGAATACTACCATAGCAGCAGAAAAAGAATAAGACAGTTAGGTAATGAATACAATATTTAATTAAGTTACTCATTTTTTTCTCCTTGGTTGCTAATTTACTTAATAAGTTTGAAAAGTTAGTACATGTGAGCTAATTTGGTGGTAATGGTGTTAAGATAAAGATGGTGTTAAAAGTATAACAACCACTAGGACCACGACCTCAGTTGGATGTAGTTTGGATGGTGGCTAATGTCCCCCTAATGTCACAGTAAGAAATCAATGTTCTAGTGCGATAGGGGCATCAAGTGGGTTTGAAACTCAAGCAACCAATAGGACCACTAAGTCTGAAAATGGAAAAAAGTCATAAACAAGAATTAAGCTGCCATCTTGGAAGGCTTTTTATAAGAGTAAAGGGATTCAAATTAAAATGCTAGGTCAATGGTAACTCATGGTGAAGTTAAACTTGTTTTATGTCAACAGCTAAGCTTGTTTTGTAATAGAAGTCTTAGAGCTATTTTTGTATATGATATTCCTATTTTGGGAAAGCTACTATTGTCATTAGAGCTACTGTCCATAAGCTTGGGATGTTGTTATTTTGATATTAATACTTTAAAGTCAACTTTTGGTACACACTTGTTATGTATGACACCTTGGGATGTTTTTATGTGTGTGACAGTTTATTCTTATTTCCACTTGTGTTATACTATCACTATGTATTATAATTTTAATCATTTCATTCTCATATAGCAACATAAAACATATCACTGCATTCAGAATGGGATAACATCTAACACTTTATATTACTTAGGATCATATTTAACAAAAAACAATACCAATGGGGTGTTAACCAACTAGCTCTGAAAATTTAAAAAAAATAAGAGCCAACTATTTAGCTACCAAATACACTTAGCATTTATATATCACTTCATTAGTTTGATCACTAATAACCCAAATACAACACAAAAGGCAACTTTGTAAAAAAATTTGCTTCCTATTATATGTTTAGCTTCTTGTTTCACTTCAGTCAGTTCCAAGTTCAATGCGATGATTTCATTCTTCATTTCATTAATGTGCTTAAGAAAAATAGAAGCCCTATAATGTTCTTCCCAGTTGACCCTCAAATTTTACAAGTGTCTATTCAAGGCTCTCAACTCATTGGCCATGATCATGGACCTCTCATTAAGCCATTTATCATGCCACTTGAAGAACTCATAATGACTTCCTTAAAATTCATTAAATCCCAATCATTGTAAAATTTAAACCCATATTTTTTAAAAACCCTAGTTTCATAAAGCAAACTATTTTACCTCATGAGGACACCTCTAAAACTTCCATTTTAGGTTATTTTCAGTCCTTGAATCATCAATGCGCTATTTACACAATTACAGTGTAGCACAGCTTGCTCAAAAATTGATTGACCAAATCCCTCGCACGTGATTTCCTCTATGTTTCTTCATACCCCATTGTTACTTCCTCATCTACTTGTACTTCCTACTCCACTATTTGGCACCATTGATGAAAATAGCCAAGAATAAAGAGTGTGGAAATGATGAACAGATAAGTGACAAAACTAAGTGTTATATTAGAATTAAAGAATAAGAGCTGAGAGTCATGTTTGAGGTTGAAGAAGACATATATTGCTTATTCAAATACCAAAAATAACCCTCACTATCATTAAACATTACTTTTTAATATGACACGTGTGAATTAGGTTTGTCCGACATGGAAATTTTATTATTAAAATATAGGGTACTTAACATTGTTCAATTATTCCTTTAAATTGGGGCTCAATTGGTAGGTAAATAAAATGATAGGGGCTCAATGTAACACAATAAAATGATAGGGGCTCAATAGAAAAAAATGTTATAGTTCATGGGCTTGAAAATGTTTCTTGCCTAAATATTTTAGTTGCATTAAATATGAAGTATTTGCTTGTAATGGGTGGATAGTTTTCCATACTATTTAATCATGTATCAATAATTTATTATGTGAACAACATTTATGCTATTTTATGAATAGTTATATAAAATATTAAATGATGCTAATAATTTATACAACTTACATTTAGAGAGAAATCAATTGCACCCAAATGTAAAAAAAAAAGTGCAAAATTTGAATAAAATGTTATTCTGATTTTATAGGTTAATAGGTAGGAAGGTGAATATTTGAAGACAAAATAGTTGCTCATCATATTTATAGTTATTTTCTTTTGCAACTGTGTCTTATAGTTATCAATTTTGCATTTGAATGCCATGATAGTTAAACAACTTCATAGTTTTTGCACTAAATTATTAGAAAAAAAAAACTGATTTTGATTAGGTGATTATTTAGTGAAAAACTTAATTTATTTAAAAAGTTATTTGGTGTAATATGTTCATTATTTTGTTAAATTATTTATTGTGTTTATTATTTGGTAAAATTATTAAATATAATTTTTTATTTCAATGTCAAATCAATATATATATATATATTATTTCAATGTCAAACATGTGATGCTACAGCTCTATGTCATAGTAATTATTATCATGACATTCACATGTGAGTTATTTCCATTTGAGAGTTTATTGCACAAATGGTACCATAACTTTGACCCATGTTTTAAAATGGTACTAGATTTTCAAATTTTTTTAGTCTTTTAATTTCTAATTTGTTTCAGTTCATAGTCCCTTAATGATTTTAGATCAAATTTAGCATACATGGCAACTTGAATAAGTATATTTTTTGTATATTCACCATGTAAACATCCAATTAAACATACTAATCATCTTATAGACTCCATAAAATTAAATCTGCTAAAATTTTATTTTGTAGGGCCCACAAAGAAAATTTATTCTTGTGGCCAACAAGGTGATTAGACTGTTTAATGAAATGTTTACATGGCAAATATATCATGTTTATTCTGGCTATCACGTATGCTAAATTTAATTAGATATGTTTGAGGTACTTTAATCTGAAGCAAAAATAGAAATTATGGTATTGAAAAGAAAAAAAATAGAACTTTAGTAACTGAAAAGAAAAAAATTAAAAATCTGGTATCATTTTAAAACATGGGACAAAATTATGGTATCAATGGTACAATAAACCCTCTGTTTGAACATATAATTTTTAAAATAAATATTTATGAATGTCAGTATCACATAACATGTTAAAATACAGTTGGGTTAAATATTTATGTATTTGTTAAATAAATAATTTCTCTATATTTTGGTAGGAATGGAGCAAAATTTATTGCCACATAATTACATTCAGTCGAGCCCTTACGAACCATCATTACTCGATTTACAAAATGAGCATAGATTATAGGCTATATGACATGGTCAGGCGACTATATTGTATACATTATTATCAAAAAAGTATAAGGGATTCTAGAACAAGCAATATAATTTATCATTATTAACTATAAACATTACATTTGTAGTTGGAAGAATTGGTCATAATACGTTGACAGACATCTCAAACAAATAACATATATAAAAACATGAGTCTTGACATGGAAGCCTTATTACGAGAAGCTGGATTTATTAGAGTGACACGAATGCTCCAAATAAAACTTGATCATCACCTTATTTTAGGTTTAGTTAAGCGATGGAGACTGGAGACACATACTTTCCATCTTCCTAATGGAGAGTGTATGATTACACTCCAAGATGTTGTTGTATAGACGGGATTGTCGATCGACAGTTGTCCTATTACTGCTAGAGTTTGTCCTGATTACCTAGAGTTATACGAATCACTACTAAGTACTTCACCAGAGCCACAAAAATTTATTATTCGTTGGTTCGTAGTTCATAGTTTAAGGAGCACTTCTCATAATTGCCTTAACAAGCTAACCGGATGACTTTACATAGGCATACACATGCCTACATTTTACAGCTATGTTCATCGATTTTGTTCTCTACTACAGCCACGGGCAAAGTTAGCTTGCAGTTCCTTTAATTTTTGAAAAATATTTACATTATAGGTCAATATAGTTGGGATCTGCATGTTTGGCTTTCCTGTATAGGGAGCTTTATTATGCATCGAGGCTATCATCAGTTGCTCAAATAAGCAGCCCACTCTTTCTCCTTCAACTATGGGCTTGGAAGCACTCTCCTTTTCTCGCTCCTACACTATGTGACTGGTTTATTTATGTAGATGCACCTTTAAGACACAGGTATTTTATTTTATTTTTTGTAAATTACAATTACTTCATATATATTATGAACTCCTAAATACAACTATTTTAAATAGAGCAGACCACGTAGGATTACATTAATTCCAACACATGTAATTATAGACATTCGGCTCAGACTTGATACTGCATGTCAGGATGAGGTATAACTTTTACTACATTAATAGCAATTTTATTATTCATACTATATTACACAATTATTAGAGCATTGCATAATAAGGAGTTAGTATAAAAGTAAGCCTTAATGTCAAAAATTTATCTACAAAAATAAAGATCTATTTTTTATAATTCATTATGTAATTTATGCTTTTTTTGTGTAAACAATTAATTATTTTTATAGATTATTTGGGATTCATACACCGAGGATGTCATTCAACAGCTGCCCGCATATTGCTTACAAGGTTGAGACATATGGTGAGCATTAGTACCCCTCATTTACATCCACATTGTTGAATGGCACTATCCTAACAGGATGATGTGACAATTTGGATGTGTTCAACCCATTCCTCATCGTCCTTTCCAACTTGATGCGTTACATCACTGTAACTTGTGGGATCATGACACAAATGCGAAAAAATATGCCCATTGGATCTCACTTTAGGGGCATCAGGCTCATAGTGTTGTGGTTGGGCAACCATCATAAGGAACCTTACATTACCATTCCTAATATTTGGATTTGTTCCATTTAGTGACATGTCGATAGATCTCACCCATTACTGCTCACTTGAGAGTTGCAGTATGATTTTATATTTTATTTCATATTTTAATTATTTTTTAAAGTAATTTACTTAACTTTTTATATTTGTTACAACCTGTAGGCTGATTTCGTTAAGCATATTGCATTGGCTCACGATTTATCTCAAGCTAATCAAATCGCCAATAGTACCCAATTTGCAATTAATGATTCTCGACGAAGAGTTATTGATGTTATGCCATGCCCCAACCCTACACTAGAACCTTCCCCACTTTCAGAACACTTGAGGATGCATATTGGGGCTTTTGATGCTAAGACAGTACTACATCATCAGCAGTGTGCATGTCGGTGAACTACCACTCTACGACCCGCTCTTGCAAGTAATGCATATAGTCAGCTTCCTCAACCACACTCTGTTCATATTGAGTCCACCTTTACATATTCCACCTAAGACATCAATATATCACTTACATTAGTGTCATCAACTACTCCATCAGGCACTTCATTCATTCCTCAGTCGCATTATACCTTTACTTATCCATTTGGTCCATTTTTTCATGCTTTAATTCCCACTCCTTTTACCCAATTACCTTTTTCTTTTCCATTGTTTCCCTTTTCATCACACCATACTCCCTATCCTACCTCACAATTCTCTGACTTCCATCTCATTCAACTTCCATTTACTTCTATTTTGAATTTATCACAAATGGCTCCAGAAATGCAAACGCCTCAATTTTCATCAATTCTTTCTTCTTCTACCTAAAATTTTCTATCCACATTTACCACCACTCAACCTTATGAACTACCTACTCCCTCACATCACACGCCTCCAGGTGCTCCAAATTTGTACGCGTGTAGTGACACTAATGTTCATGATGACAACGACGACAATGATGATGATGGTGGTGGTGATTCTTAGAGTGGTGGGTCCCAGTTCATGGATATGAGCAATGGACAAGTTAATCATCGTCTAAATTTGAGGTTACGCTCTAGAATTTGCATGCATAGACCTTGTGATACCTAAAAATTTATAATGCCTTTCTTTTGTAATTTGAATCCCATAAATACTCTATGGTTGTTGATTTTTCACTTAAATTATTCTATCGCGCTTTCCATATGCATAAGATTTATTGAATATTTCTAAATTTTTTCACTTATTATTTGTTCTTATATTATTTTATTTTATTTATAATCTGAATTAGCGCAAACCTTTCTAATTTGAAATTTATCTTTAATTTCATATTTATAAACACACTTATAATAAACTATTTATAATAAATTAATTACTAATAATTAAAAAAAAATTATTCATTACATCCACGTAATCTTACTCTTATTATAATTCACAAATATTAATTATAACTTTTATATAAATTTTAATTTTTTTACTTATGTAATAAACTTTTTATGTTTATTTACAAATACCTCTACTGTATAAAACATTTACATGAAATACACAAAAGAATTTATTATTATTATTATTAAAACTTTTTTTTCCCTATCATTTCACTAATTAGTGAAATGATTGGGACTTAATCATAATTATTATTAAAATTATTATTTCTATCATTATTTAATAATTAATTATTATTGGTGAAATGACTAACTACTAATTGTCAAAACATAATCATAACCAACTAATTATTTAATAATTATAATATTATAAGATTTAACAAATGATTAAAACATCATTGGAATATTGGGACATTTATTTTTGGAAAACGAAATGCACACAAACAATTTTCAATCATTCAATCATCATTTCCATGCATTGTGCCACTCATAGTGGCGAAATGCATGCAAATTTTTTTTTCTTGAAAAAAATTTCCCGCATATTTCGCTACTGCTACCAGCGAAATGTGCAGAGTGAGAAGAAAATTTTTTTTGCCACATTTCGCCAGGGCCAGTGCCGCCACTCTCTCACCTCCACCTCACCAAAAAGTACTATAAAATGAAAAAAAAAAAAATTCAAACTTAACCATAAAAAAGGATATTTAGATTACAAGTACCATAAATTGGTAAATAACCATATATATATATATATTTGGCTAGTTGTATCGGTCCTTAGAAGGTCATTAATGGTTAAACAACCAATTTTCATTTACTAAACAGATTTAATTCGAAGACGGAACACATTTTATCCCAATTTCTGGTCTAACAGTTCATCCATGTTCATGAAATTAACAATTGAGTCTCTTCTGCAAAATGAGTTTCAGTAGGAATTGGAACTGATGATAAAACAACACGCACAAAAATAAAATCTCAGGAACCCACAGATAATAGAAGAAAGTAAACTGCAGCTTGCCGTGTCTCACACTTATGCCAAAAAATCAGAGTTGAATTTTGACCAAAACGACATTCCAATTCTGGATTTGTGATTCAGGGCCTCTGCAAGACTTTCTGGTTCTACCCTTGTAGTCAGTTCAGCCCACTTTTGTTAACCTATTATGAGCAATTTTTTAAAGTCAGATTTTGGAGAATTTGATGAAGGTAGAATTGAAACATATTTCCAATCCCATAACTTTGTATTTTGAGCAGAAAAAAAGGAGCATATCAACAATTGTTACCTTACAAAAAATTTGTAGCAATGCCCATCTTTCTTCTTCTGCTTTTAAATTCCATTATTTGTAGTGCAACAGCTCAGCAAAGAGTTTCCAGCATTAAGCCAGGTTCTACACTCACCCCGAGTGGCACTTCATATTGGTCTTCAGGTTCCGGCCAGTTCGCCTTCGGCTTTTGTCCTGTGGAGATTGGTTTTGCCATATACATTTGGAAGCCAAGAATCAGCAGAAAACAGTCATATGGACTGCAAATCGTGATGACGCGCCACTTCCAAGGGATGTGAACTTGACGTTAAACACTCTTGGTAGGCTCATCTTGCAAAATCAAGGGCTGGAGATACCTATTTCCAATGATAAGGCATCATCGGCCTCCATGCTTGATTCGGGTAACTTTGTACTCTATGATTCTGGGTTAAAGATTATATGGCAGACTTTTGATGCACCAACAGATACTATTATATCAGGCCAGCAGCTTTTGACAGGGAAGAAACTGGTGTCTAGCATCTCCAACTCCAACACAAATCCTTCGAGCGGAAGATTTCAACTCATCATGCAATCGGATGGAAATTTGGTGTTGTATCCTATGCAGTTCCCAACAACACCAGATGATGCTTACTGGCATACACATACATACGCATATAATGCGAGTAACCAAGTGACTCTGAATCTAAATATCAGTGGCCAATTATACCTGCAAAATTCTACTTTCTTTATTATATATACTCTGAATGAAAATACAGCAATATCTGGTAAGTCCATCTACCACGTAACAATAGATGCAGATGGAATATTCAGGTTATATTCTCATAATCTGGATCAGTATGGTAATTGGTCAATTGAGTGGGTGTTACCTAAAAGGAAATGTGATCCATTTGGTTTGTGCGGCTTAAATTTATATTGTACTCTGGTGAATCAGGATCAGGACACTGCATGTGTCTGTCCTCCTGGTTTTGATTTTATCGATCAGACACAGGACAATTTGGGCTGCAAGAGAAATTTATCTTAGGTTGATTGCTTGAGCTTCACCAAGGATAAGGCTTCTATGCATGTACTGCCGGATGTATCATGGGAAGACAGCCCATATTCTACTCTCCCATCCAACTCAAGCAATGCATGCCGCGAGGAGTGTTTGTGAGACTGCAACTGTGTAGCTGCAATCTACAGAAACCAACAGTGCAGAAAACAAAAGCTTCCACTGAGACTGGGGAGGACTCGACCAGATGAAGAAGCTGTGACCACTTTGGTTGAGGTAAGCACTGGACATTCAACGACAACAATGGGAGGCATAGAAACAAAAATTGAGCAACTAAAGGATGTACTTATAATAGGCAGTGTGTTTTTAACTCTTTCGTTGTTTTTGCTGGCAATTTTTGGCGTTCTGTTTTACAGATATCGCATTTGGAATTATAAAAATATTTCAACCCATCCTGATGATGAGCTGTTCGAAGATGTGGTTCTGCGATCATTTACTTATGATGAGCTCAAGAAAGCAACAAACAATTTCAAGGATGAAATAGGAAAAGGGGCATTTGGAATAGTGTTCAAAGGGGTCATATCAAATGGAAACAGAGTAGTGGCTATCAAGAGGCTGGCGATGGTGGCATCTGAAGGTGAAAGAGAATTCCAGAACGAGATGAAAATAATAGGCAGAACCCATCACAGGAACCTTGTTAGATTGTTTGGTTACTGCTGCGATGGAACTAATAGGCTTCTGGTCTATGAGTACATGAACGGCTCACTTGCAGACTTTCTTTTCAGAGCTGAACAAAAGCCAACCTGGAAGGAAATAATCGAAATAGCTCTGAACATAGCCCGAGGAATTTTCTATTTACATGAAGAGTGTGCTACCCAGATCATCCACTGCGACATCAGACCTGAAAACATACTGATGGATGAGAAAGAAGGTGTAAAAATTGCAGATTTGGTTTATCCAAGCTGCTGATGCCCAACCAATCCAAGACATGCACAAGAATAAGAGGATATGTTGCACCTGAATGGTAGACAAACTTACCCATAACTGTGAAAGCAGATGTGTTCAGCTTCGGAATCATGTTGCTAGAGATTATATGTTGCCGAAGGAAATTGGACATGGGTGTTCCAAATGATGAGATAGTTCTTGCAAACTGGGTCTATGATTGCTTTGAGGCTAAGGAGATAGGGAAGCTAATCCGGGACGAAGAAGTTCAGAAGAGTAAGGTTGAGAGGATGGTTAAGGTGGGACTTTGGTTCATCCAAGATGACCCATCGTTGCGGCCATCAATGAAGAAGGTGGTGCTGATGTTGGAAGGAACAATAGAGATACCAGCCCCTCCCAATCCTCCTTCATGTTCAATTTCTATGTAAGCTGTAACAATGAACTTTTCACCAAGGCGGCAAGCAGGCAAGACCTTTGATGCTTAAACAATTAGTGAAAGAAATTAAAAAATAAAAAAAAAACAGTTTCCTAAGATTTCGGTTTCGTTTACCAAGAGGAGTTTGATTCATCTGATTGGAGCAATGCTATTTAAAAGTTGGAAAATACCGGTTTGTTTGTTCTATATATTTTTTATTTTGACAAAATTAGCCTTTAAAAAAGCTTGCATTAGTGTGTATATATAAATATAAATATAAATATATACATATATATATATATATATATATATATATATATATATATATATAACATGTTGAGTTTTAAATTTATTAAGTAAAAAATTTTAATAAGTGTCTATTTTTATATTTGAATATTCCCCTAAAATTTAATATGTCAAATTTTTAAAAATCTTAATTTTTATTAAAAAAAATATCTATTATAGTTTTTTAGTATTAATTTTTAACTAAAATACTATTATAAATATTTTAATGCTACTCAAATTTTTAAAATTTTACACAATATATTTTTTTAAAAATTTCAAATCACTAAATCATTTTTTCTAAACCATTAAAATTTTCTTAATCATTATACATACTGCAATCGTAATTTAATAGTCTCAAAATAAATTCTATTATATTTAAAAATAATAGAAATAAAAATTTAAAAAATAAAATTAATGTAATATATTTTATTTTTAATTTATTTAATTACCTTTTTCTCTTTATAAAAATTCTTATTTTAAATTACATATGTTTTATTCAATATAAAACATTTTAATTATGTTATATCTAAAATACTACTATTACTTTTCATTAGAAATTATTTCGTTTATTCTAATTAAAATATCAACATTTTATTTAATTAAAAACTCATTATCTTTTTATTTAATGTAAATAAAAATATGCAATTTATCAATTATTTTCTATTTTATTTATTCAATTATTATTATTACTATATATATATATATATATATACTTTTAAATAAAAAACTATTATAATAACTTTTTAAATTTTTATTTTTATATTTAATTAATTTGTAGTTTAAAATTTATTAAAATTATTTATAATTATATTAAAATATATATATTATTTAAAATCTGCATAATATACGGATTCACAACTAGTTTAATATAAATACTCTCCTTTATTTTTCTTTTAACTTTCTAGCTTTTCCTTCTATTCAGCTCTATTTTCTATCCTTCTCATAAATTCTGTAAATTCTCATCACTTTTGCAGGTACTCATATTGCTTTTTTTTTTTCTTTTGCTGTACTATTTATGAATTTATGAGTTAAATTAATTCTTATTATGGGTGTAATCATGAAACTTGAGTTTAATTTATGGAGATTCTATCATTGAATTCTCGTCTTTTCTAATTGTTATACCAAAATCCTGATGTCAAAATAATAATTCTCATTCGTTTTTTCTAGATATCTTAAAACAAATCACAAACTTCGCCGTGATGAAAACTACAAACACGAAACGCACATCTGTCTATTACCTCACAATCCACGGTTCATGAGACCAACAATTTATTTTGATTGCCTACCAAAAAATAAAAATTATTATTATTTCATGAGATTAGCTTATAACAACTCTTTTTCCTATCTCATGGTAATGCAACTATTAAAGTTCATCTCAGATTTTAAGGGTTTTTGTATGGTTTTAATTACTTTAAACCAAAGTTTCAAAGTTTATAATAAGACAATAATAAGATGGTCAAACTTTTTCCTACTTTTTTGTGGCTTCAATTTTGTTTGATGTTTATTTTATTATTATTTTTTATGTTGCGGGGATGGATGGAATCTATGATTTCCTATGCGGATGAGTCTTGAGTTTGATTTTTTTTAGGGGTTTGCCAATTTGCGGGAAAAAAAAAACCATATTTGGTTGTTTAAAAAAAAAAAATCAAATTTATGGTGGAAAGGAAAAAAAAATTCCCTTTTTATAAGGTTTTTGACGATGTGGCAATAACATCCAATCGGTGAAGTTAAAATAATTTTTTTCAGTAGGAGAAATGAATGATTACTTACAATTTTTTTCTTTCTTGATCTGCCATTTGTATTGGCAGAGTTGTTTTATTTAGTTATTTATTTTTACAATTCAGCCGTTCGTGGAATTGAAAGTGGCGGAATTGGTGTTGTGTTTTTTTGTTTATATTAAGTCCCATTCTTTGACAAGTGAACAATTTTGGACCTAATGGAGTTCATGTTCTAATTTGATTTTGGATTTTGATTCTTATAGTGGTCTTATTATTATTGTTAATTTAAAGTCTTAAAGTATTAATATAATTGATTAATTACGGTCTTAATTAAAAATAATCTTATTCATATATTAATAATTATAATAGTAATAATAAAAAAATATTATTATTATTTTTAATACTAGTGTAATTAAATTAAAATAATCATAATCATAATAATATTAAAATTAAAATATTATTCATTTATTTGTACAAAACTCAAAATCAACTCGATAATAATCGAGTTGAGCTTAAGTTTGAGTTAATTAGGTACAACGTAGAGTCAAGTTTGAACTTTTTAATATTTTAATCTAATTTGTACATATTTATTATTTTATGCTTTTATATTAATATAATAATAAAAATATCTTATCAAATCAAGTCCAACTTGAATATATATATATTTATAAAATTTTAAATAATTAACCAAGTTAAGTCTAGCTTAACTTCAATATAAGAGTTATTTAATTAAGTCAACTTCAAATTTTAAAAATGAAAGCTCAACTGAATTTAAATCAAGTTTCGAATTTTAAAATTGAATCAAGCTCGAATCTAGAATAATAATATAAATAATAACAATAATTTAAATTCTAACATTTATATTATTATAGTTATTATTATTTTTTTAATTACAAAAAGAAGGTGAAGTAATTTGAAACAGTAAAAAGATGTCAATTATTATTATTATTATTATTATTATTATTATTATTATTAATGAAATATAAGGTTACATGTAAAAATAACAAACCACATATAAAAATATATCATATTACATAAAAAAAATTATTATAAAAAACTACTTCATTTCACTACTAGAATTATAAATTATATAATTATAATTGGACACAAATTATTGGACAAAATATAGTACACAAATTAATTGGATAAACAATTGAACATGGTCCAACAAATTAACGGACAAACACGTGAACTTTGCCAGTGAGACTTGCGGAGTTTTTGTCTTTATAATTGGACACAAATTACCATTTGTTAATTATTAATGTTAGTGAAAAGAAAAAATTATATTCTTACTATGTAGGACCATAAATATGGGTCCTATTCATGAGCCTGGCCAAATAACAATTTTTTATTTTCATTATTATTATACATGGCTTTTTTCTTTTCACGTTTACTTGTGCGCTTTTCAACTTTTTTTTTTTTTTTCACTTCTACAGTTTTCTTCGTATTTTTATTATTCTTCTTCTTGTTATTATTACTATTATTATTTCATAATTTGGTTTTCTTTGCTTGCTTTATTTTTTTTTATTTTATAATTATTTTATTTTGATAATATTATTCATTTCCTTATTTTCTTTATTTTCCATTTATTTTTTCTTTTTTCACTTATTTTATTTTTATTTTATTTATTTATTATTTTTCTTATTGTTTTTTAAATTTTTTTTCTAATTTGTTTGTGGTATTTTTTCTTTTTTATTTGTACAACATTTTTTAGTTATTTTTGTGGTAGTTTTTAGTTTTTTTTGTGATTAAAACAACTAGAAAAATAACCACAAAATAAGTTCAAAAAACTGAAAAATGAACCAAGGAAAAAAATCTATACAATAACCCAAAGCAACCACAATTTTAGGTGTTTTCTAATTGTTTTCCGGTTGTTTTAGTGGTTATTTTTTCAATTATTTTTTGTTTCTAATTGTTTTTCCACTTATCTTTTGTTCTTGTTTGTTTTTCTGGTTTTCTAATTTTTTTTTCTTATTTCATCAAAAAAATCATAAAAGCAACCATGAAAACAACTAGAAAATCACCACAAAACAATCTCAAAAAAACTAAAAATGAACCAAAGAAAAAATTGAAAAAATAACCCAAAACAACCACAAAAACAAGCTAAAAAAACTGGAAAAAAAAAAACGAAAAACAACTATAAAAACAGCCAGAAAAATAATTACAAAAAAATAAATAAAAACTGAAAATGAACCAAGAAAAAAAATCAAAAAAATAATCCAAAATAACCACAAAAATCACAATAAAAATAAGCTAAAAAAACCAAAAACAACTATAAAAACAGCCAGAAAATAATAAAAATAAATAAATAAAATCATAGTAAAAACAAGTTCAAAAAATTGAAAATAGATTAAAAAAATTAACCAACAAAAAAGAGGAAACTAAATAAAATAAGAAGAAGAATACCGTAGTTTTGAAAAAGGATGTCGTTTTGAAAAAGTTTTTTAGTCAACTGTATTTGTAAAATGATTTGACTTTTCTTAGTTATTTCTAAAAAGTCCTCTTTTTTTTAAATAATGAAGTTTGTCAGTTAAATTGGTGAACTTTTGAACCATGGCACGGAGCATGCAGGGTTCTCAGCAACTTCACCATTCATATTGGTAGAATTTTTTTTAAAAAAAAAAATTCCGCCATCACCGTATGCTTTGTGTTGTAGCAATTCCACCAGTACCAATGGCGAAATAACTTTCCTATTTAATTTTTTTTCATCACAAGTTGGAAATTATTTTCAATATCACCCAAAAATGGAAATTTCTTTTATTTTTTACCCACAAAATGGCAAAAAGCCGGATTTTTTGTACGGGTAAGCTAGCTTGGTTCATGTTAGTTCAACTTGATTTGTTCTTTGAATTTTGAAAACCATAAATAATTTTGAGTTTGATTAAAATAACCAAAATTTGTTATTATTACATCATTTTTAATAATATATAAATAATAGTAATATTTTTTCATATAGAATTTTACTCTGACATGTAACCCTAACATTTTAATTAGCATACATTCTTTTTTGTAACATGATGTGTGTTTCTCTAATTAATATTATTAGCAATATATTTTATTTTTTCTTTAGGTTTTAATATATTTCACAAAAATAAGAGTACTGAAAGAGTTGCATGGACATGTAAACAATTCAATTTATCTCTTGAAGTATGTGCAGGCGGCGGGGTTTAGCGTGCACTCAAGTGTTTGGCGACTATGGCACTGTGTAAACTCGAGGCCCACTTGAAAATACAATATAGGTCTTGGACATATTCGGAGATGGAGTCACCATCCGGATAAAAATCGAGACATACTGTACAGCAACTGGATTCCACGAAGGTTCCCAGAAGCCGTCATCAGAGAGCGGGTTTCAAAAACTGGGCATGAGCGTTTGAATGCTCACTCATTAATATTTAATAAGTTATTCGAAGACAATTAACCTCGGGTTTTCCCAGCCCAATTATAGCTCCACTAAGGACATAGACTTTTGGGTTTTCCTGGCCCAACCATCAGTCATCTGAAACATGATTCTCAGGTTTTCCTTACCCGATTATCATTACACTGAAACTCGACTCTCTGGTTTTCCTAGCCTGATCATCATCATACTGAAACTTGACTCTCAGGTTTTCCTGGTTTGATCATTACTATATTGACTTCGGTTCTCGAGTTCTCCTGGCTCGATTACCATTGGGGATGCAATTCTCGGATTTTCCTGGTCCGATTATCATTTCTCCGGGGATGTAGACTTCTAGGTTTTCTTGGCCCAGTTGTCGTTTGCTTTCAGCTTCAAGGATACTACCCAAACATCCATCTCAGTCTTTGAGCTTTAGGGATTTAAACCCAAATAGCCCTATCTTTGAGCTTCAGGGATTTAAACCCAAACAGCCCTGTCCTTGAGCTTCGGGGATTCAAACCCGAACAGCCCTGTCTGTAAGCTTCAGGGATTCAAACATGAACAGCCATGTCCTTGAGCTTCGGGGATTCAAACTTGAACAACCCTATTCTTGAGCTTCGAGGATTCAAACCTGAACAACCCTATCATTAAGCTTCGGGGATTCAAACCCGAGCAGCCCTGTCTTTGAGCTTTGGGATTTCAAACCCGAATAGCCCTATCCTTGAGCTTCAAGGATTCAAACTCGAACAACCCTGTCTTTGAGCTTCAGGGATTCAAACCCGAACAGCCCTGTCCTTGAGCTTCAAGGATTTACACTCGAACAGCCTTATCTTTTAGCTTCAGGATTCAACAAATAGCCATATTCTTACCGTAGCGTAACACTTGGGTTTTCCTAACCCACACATTGTTCATCATAAAACGCGAAGCTCGGGTTTTCCTAGCCTAGTTCTTGCTAAGACTTCACTTAAACGAATTTTATTTCTGAACTTCAATTTCCAAACACACGTAAATAATTGCCCTTTTTTCTTTTTTTTTTTTTAAAAAAAAACCCTAAACTCCCACCTACTATAAAAGATAACTTTTCTCCCCTTTCTTTTTTTCTTTTCCACGTTTTGTCATTTTCCCCTTTCTTTTTGTCTCTTCTCTTCTCTCTTTCTCCTTTGTACTTTCTATACTTCTCTCTTTTTTCTAGATAATGGAAAATCAGTGGACACCTCCTGTACCTAAGTGGGATCATATCCCACCCTCCGCTAGTGCTTCTCAAAGCCTTGGATTGACACGGGGAGGCTCGATTCCTCTCTTGGCGAATCTAGGGTCCCACATTTGCTTGTTTGTATTTGGAGAGGTTAGTACCTGTATTTCTTTATTTTTCCTACAAATTGCATTGGGTTAGTAATTATTCTTGTATATTTATCATTCTTAGAACATGATTAGGTTAAACAAATGTGAATTTTACCATTTTGCTCGTTAAAGATCAGGAACCATCGATGTCTGCGTCTTGCAAAAGTGATCGCCTCTTTAATGAGGCAATCATCTCATCAATGAGGTGATTGCCTTATCGATAAGACGATGAGCCTCTTCTAAAGAGGTGATGGTCATTCTTGTAAATTGAAAGGTTGTTCGCCTTTTCGATGAGGCGATCGCCTTTATGATGAGGCGATCACCTCTGTGATGAGGTGATCGCTTCATCGACAGGGCAATCCTCATCAATTATATGCTTATTTATTCTGATTTTTTTTATGACAATGAAATGCATAAATTCAACTTCCCTATTTTTCCTTTTGCAGCATGATGCGCAGACATTTAAGGGTGCGGGGAATTTTCACAGGAACCGAGTGTTTTATAGCGAGCTGACTGACGATTAGAAGGATAGGATTCAGGAGACTAGATTTAAGGACATTGTACTCTTACTTCCTTCTTAGCAGGGACGTACAAATTACTAGCCACTACATGCACTGATGGAGAGGTGGTTTGACATGACCCACACCTTCCACCTCCTATTTGGTGAGCTCACCCTAGACCCGGTGTCATTTGCTACTATTACAAGGATCGCCTGTACTGGAGACCTCGTACCCCTCGACGTGAGCTTACACCAGCTATCTCCGGATAAGGCTGCATACATCGAGCGACTTTTAGGCATGACTCCCGATATGAAGGGGACTCATACCCTCAAGCTAGACTCGATTAAGAGCTTCTATACTTGAGAGCGGGTTGTGACTATAATCACTCCTCATGAGGTTGATCAAGTGGTAAGGGCTTTCCTACTCTACTTGCTTTGTACCACCTTCTTTGCCGAACCTCCAGCTCGATTAACTTAATGTTCCTACCAACTCTTCGAGATCTTGATCAGGTGTCCACATTCGATTAGGGTAGCTGTGCTCTTGCATATCTGTATCAGATCATATACGAGGTGGTCTGAGGGGCCAAGAGATTTTATGACTTTTGGCACACTGTCCTGGTAAGTCATGACCCTCTCCTCTCTTGACTAGTTCTAGTCTCCACTTATTTATACTGGCTAATCAACTTTCTTGATAGGTCTGGGCTTTAGAGCTGGAGTTGTTTGTAGGTGTGCTGTGAGTGGGGGATCACCTTCCAGTTATCGGCAGATGGGGTGCTAGCCGTGTCCTAAAAAGGCATCTCACCCGAGTGCATATCCACAGGCAGCACCTGAACTCCGAACGCAGGATGAGGTACCTGCAAAACACAGCCTCTTTCATTAGTAAATTATATAAATTTAATCTACTTACCTACTGACGTTTCCACCCTTTGCAGATCCGAAATGACTTGTGGGGGCCTAAGGATAGCTGGACTATCGAGATGACTCGTTCCCGGCCTCTAGCCCAGAAGAAGGTTCTCCTTTATGGCCCTGGATATCGAGCTTGGTACCTTGGTGAGCGAGTCTTAAACTAGAGGAGAGGCGCTAGAGCAAGATGGGTTCCCAGGTCTCCTCCTGATAGCATGCTTTGGGCACATGAACTAGAGGGCGAGACCTTACTCAGGATGCTGCAAGCTCATCAACTGTGGATCACACAGTCTGTGTGAAGAGCCGATACATGGAGTTTTTTCAAGCTCACCTTTTGCTAATAGTCCCCTTCCATGACATTTATACCTCCCAGGTATATCCCTATCACCTTTTCCCTATTTTGAGAACTAGCAATGTTCTTACATGCTTTCCTTTTCTTACCTTTAGGTTGCACCCGCTAGGCCTATGCCCCATGCTAGATCTCAAGTGTGGGAGAGAGAGCCCCTAAGCCATCGTTTGGACCCAGGCAAAGAGGAGACTTCAGCAGCTGTTGAGCATGCCAGGCCACCTACTGCCCTCAATTTTTAGTTTGCTCCGGGCAGCTTCATCCATGTCCCTAACCCCTTAGCTCAATGTTGGGTCCCTTCTAGAGAGTTGTCTGGTCAGTTTTTGACTCTAGACGAGGACTTGACACCTGCATGCACCCTTGGTGGTTCCACTAATGTAAGCTCACTCCTGAACTGCTTTCATTATCAATCTCAACCCACCTGTTAGTTCTAACATTCATTTGACAATGCAAATTCCTCTAGAGCAAGGCCTATACATGTATCGCATAATAGAAGCTCAAAGAGACTACATGCTGGAGGTCACCCAGTAGTGGAGGGTAAGAATATTTTTATTCCCTACATGTATGCATACTTGTATAATTCACTAACCTGTGATTTGTTTGAGCAAGACTATGATGAGGCTAGCAGGGCGAGGATTGCCACTCTCGAGTGTCAGATTAATGTGTTCCTAATCGATGAGGACGACAAGGATGAGGACAGGAGTGGTAACGGCGTTGGAGGAGGGGATGACCTTGAGGGTGCCGGATCAGACGCTTGATGTACCAAGGCCTATGAATTATTATTTCCCTCTTTTAACTTATTCATTTAGCTTAAACAATGAACATATACACTTTTTTATTCTTTTATTTATTCATTGATGAATTATTTATAGACTTTTATCTTAATTGAATTTATTCTTTTACATGTTCAATGATTACATGTGTGTGCATCTGCCCCACTACATCCTGATTTACACTTGCTGAGATTGTACAATTCAGTGAAGTCTACAATTGAAACTGCTAAGGAGGCGATTACCTCATGGCTTCCTGATAAAAAGGCAATCACCTCTTGCTGTTAAGGCGACGCCTCTTCGATGAGGAGATCATCTCATCATCAGGCGGTCCTACCCCTTTTAAAAGCTCAAAACCCTTTGTTCAGCCTTGCTCTTAAGACGCCTTCATCCCTAACCTCCAATTTCTCTCTTTAATCACCCCTTGAAAGTTTGAACCATGATTGAACAGAGTCTCAAATAGCTACAAACAATCTTAAAAAGTTTAGATAACAAGTCTTGGGCTAGGTTATAGCCATTTCACCTTTTGACTTTCAAATCGCTACATACTAGGAGGATTAATTTTCCCTTCCTTCATCCATGGCTTAATTCTGGGATCCCCATAAGCACATTTTCTAGTTCAACATTGTGGAAATATATCCTCTGCTAGAGGAATTCGAAGCAATTCTCAATCACCACGCAGATTCTACTTACTAACTTTCAGTTTTTAACCTTGAGAACCCAAACCCTCACTTCATTCAATACCAGATGGCGCGTATGTTTAACCTTTCACCTCAGTCCTCTTCTCACTGTATCCTTAATTCAAAAATCATATTAGAATCCTTCCTTGAGACCACCATGGGCGTGGACAAAGAAGAAACTTGATGGCCCCGTATGATAGCTCTATATTTGTATGCCTAGTTTCTACTGGTTTCTTCTTTCAGACTCTGTGATTCGAAGGTCCTTTCCGTTCTTGATCAAGTGGAATCAGGGTTCAATCCCTTCCCTCTCATTTTAGCAGAAACTATTATTGGATTAGACAAATTCACAGAAACACGATAATTCTTCAGAAGTCCTTTTCTGTTGAAGGTAAGCTCTTCAGTGTCAATTCCTGACTTTCCACTGTCCTGTCATTTACACCTAATCATTTGTCAATTCGTAGATGTGGCTCTATAAAAAATTGAGTCTGCTCGAACCCGCTCAAGACATTAAGAATTACAAGGCCAAATATTATTAAACAAGGAAGCTACACCCCATTCCGGCAGATGTTCACAACTGGCTGTCAACATTTCCTAACACTCTAATCCACTGGATGTGCCCTTAGTGGAGACTGCAACATATGACTATCCGATCCTATACATATTGCATTCCGACCACTGGTTTTCATTTTACCACCTTTTACAATCCAGCCCGCCTCTGTCGTCAATATGGTTATAAACAATTGATCGTTGAATTAGTTCATGAGTTTAAACTAGGACCCTTTTCTTAAAACTTCTTGGACCACTTGGTGGCAACTTGGCCTCGAAGAATCATCGAGAGAAACTTAGACTACAACAGAGATCAAACTACAGATGATCATTACAAAGCATGGGTTTACTTACAACAGACAGAAAGGGATGAATTCATTAGAAACAAGAGAGTTACAAGTATTAAGCTTTCAGGGTGACCAACAAAAGAAAAGAAGACAAAATTAGCTCATAAAATTAAGTCCTCATTTTTTTTTAGATGTAGTTTCCCTTTTTTTTAGTTAAAAAACTTGTAATAAACACTTTATGCAATGTTTAACAATAATTTGAAGCAATTTACTTCATTTAATTTGAGCACAATACGTATATATATTTTGATTCTGGAACACCTCATATTATTAGTTGGCTTGCCCTTCTAAGTTTTCCAACTAACCATTTTACATCTCTCTCTCCTTTTACACATCCTTAACTTTTGCCTGAACCGCCTCTTTAAAGGTTTTCAATCCAACATGATTTTTTTTTTCTTCTTTTTTTTGGTCTCTAATTTTTGCCTAGACAGCCTCTTTTCGAGATTTTCTCCCTAGCAAGACTTTTCTCATAAATTATTTCTTGAGTTTTTCTAGGTTGATGGGCTCCTTGAACTCATTTCCCTCTATATCAGATAGAATGGCAGCACCTTTTAAAAATAACTTCTTTACCATAGACGATCCTTCCTAATTGGGCTTGAATTTCCCTTGAGGGTCGGTCATGATAAACTTCGTAAGATTTAGCACCAAATCGCCTTCTTGAATCTTTCCTGGCTTAATCTTTTTATTTTAGGCCTAGGATATTCTTTTTTTATACAACTGAGAATGATACATAGCTTTCATCCTCTTTTCATCCAGCAATGTCAACTGAGCCAATCAACTCTCCACCCATTGATATTCAGGGAGCCTATATTCTAGCAGGACTCTCAGTGATCTTATCTTAACCTCTACCAGCAAAATAGCCTCACATCCATATATCAAGGAGTACAGAGTGACCCCTGTTGAAGTTCTGGCAATGGTTCGGTACGCCCACAATGCGAATTGTAAGTATTCTGACCAATCTCGGTAATTATCTAACATCTTGGCCAAGATCTTCTTCATATTCTTATTGGCTGCTTCCACCGCCCCATTTGCCTACAGCTTATACGGAGATGATCTGTGGTGCTCGATCTTATAGTCTTTCAATAGTGTAGCTATTTCTACTCGAAATTATGGCAAACCATAACTACATATTATGTTCTTCTCAATGAACCTTGACATTTGCCTTGAACCCATGGTAGCATAAGATTTAGCCTCAACCCACTTGGAGAAGTAATCGATAGCCATAATAATATACTAATGACCATTAGATGCTTTTGGCTTTACCTCTCCTATAATGTCAATCCCTCATACAACAAATAGCCAAGGAGAAGTCATTCCATGAAGTTCCATAGAAGGTAAGTGGCTAACATCACCATAAGTTTAGCAGTTGTGACATTTCTTCATAAATCTAACATAATTTGCTTCCATAGTGAGCCAAAAGTACCCCTGACGAGTTATTTTCTTTGCCAAGACTGTCTCATTCATGTGTGGCCTATATAATCCTTCATGAATCACTTCCATAAGCTTTCGAGATTCATCCTTATCAACACATCTGAGGTGTACCCCGGTTGACATTCTTTTATATAACATCCCATTATGACTTATGAACTGTCAAGATAACATTTGTAGGGATATCCTCTCTTTTCTATTAGTTCCAGAAATTTCTCAGTCTCTAGATATCTTTGTAAGTCATAAAACCAAGGCTTCTCAGTAGCATCAACTGGTGTCACCCTCACCTCCTTGTAACAAGGACCTCGAGATTTTATCAGAATTAAGGGTCTGGCTTCTGGCTGTTTTCCACTTTCCCACATGGAGGCCAGTGTGCTTAATGCATAAGCTATCTAGCTTCCTTCTCTCGGTAAGTGAACAAACTTACACTGAGTAAATGAGCATAAGATAGTAGCTAGACATTCCCAGTATGAACGCAATTTGTCCTCCTTTATCTCCCACTCTTTAGTAGCTTGTTTTATAACTAACATGGAGTCCTCGTACACGGTAACGCTCTCTGCCCCTATACTACATAATGCCTCTAAATAAAAAATGCAGGCCTCTTATTCTGCTTGGTTATTGGTTGCCTCAAACTCAAGCCTTTTTGCCATCGGGATTATTTCTCCTTCTGGCGTGACCAAAATCACACCTATTTCGGCCTCTTTGTTGTTGACGGCTCCATCAAAGTACATTTCCCAACCTTGTACCTCTATTGCCCACAGGCGTTCGTTAGGAAACTACAACTTCCATTCTTGGTCATCATCCATTGGCCTCTATGCTAGGAAGTCTGCCACCGTTCTTTCCTTCACCATTTTCTTGGCTGTATATTCTATGTCAAATTCTGTGAGTAGAACCAGCCATCTAGCCAACTTTCCTAAGAGATGGGGACTGCTGAAGATACCTAAGGGGATCATGCTTGGAAACTGCCTGCACTTTATAAAACTGAAAGTAGTGTTGGATTTTTTTTGTTGCCCAAATTACTGCTAGGCACATTTTCTCCATAAGACTATAACTAGTTTCGTAAGGCAGAAACTTCTTACTTAAGTAATAGACGACATGCTCTATCTTCTCTTCGCCTTCCTGTGCCAAAATTACCCCTATTGTGTCTTTTTCAATTGCTAGATATGGGATTAAGGCTTTACCCGGCCTTGGCAGTTTCAAAATAAGAGGATTTAGTAGATAATCCTTGATAGCTTCAAAGGCTTACTGACACCTTTCATCCCATACCATGGGTTGATCTTTCTTTAGAAGCTTAAAGATGGGATTGCAGACAGCTATTAATTTAGCTATAAATCTGCCGATATATTGCAAGTGCCCCAGGAACCCTCAAACTCCTTTTTCATTCCTCGATGCAGGCATATCCCTGATTGCCTTAATCTTATTCGAATCCACCTCTATTCCTTTCTGACTGACAATGTGTCCCAATAGTTCCTAGATGTAACCCCAAAAACACACTTCTTCAGATTCAGTATGAGATTGTACTTTTTTTTCCTTGCCAGAAACTTATCTAGCTCCATGAAGTGTCCTTCCTTGGTTGCGGATTTCACCATCATATCATCCATGTACACTTCTACCTCCTTGTGGATCATGTCGTGTAGCAAAGTGGTTTCCATCCTTTGATAAGTGGCCCTTGTGTTCTTTAATCCAAAAGGCATCACTCGATAATAGTATATGCCCCATTCAGTAGTGAAGGATGTCTTTAAATTTTCCATCATCACCCTCATGATCTGATTGTACTTTAAAAATTCGTCTATGAAAGAGTACATTGCATTGGAAGTTGCACTATCAATTAGCGTATCGATGTGCAATAGCGGAAAGTCATCCTTAGGGCGGGCTTTGTTCAAATCTTGGCAATCGACATATACTCTAACCCTCCCATCTTTTTTAAAAATAGGAACTATGTTTGCTAACCATTGGGTGTCCTCTACCACTTCTAGAAACTTTGCCTTCAACTATTTCTCAACTTCTTCTTTGACTAGGAGAGCCCATTCCAACCTTAACCTCCTTTGCTTTTGCTTTATTGGCACTATATAAGGGTATGTGGGGATCCTGTGTTCTAAGATCTCCCTATCAATTCTGGGCATCTCTTTATAACTCTAAGTAAATACTTTCTGTCTCTTCGTTAAGATTTCTTTCATTTTTTCTCTCTCATCATGAGTTAAACCAGAAGCAAGCAATATATTTTTAGGATTATCGTTTGTGCCTAAATTAAATGATTTAGTTTATGTGGAATTAATGTCAAACATATGCATGAAATAATCATCACAACAGAATAACCCTTAGGGAACACATCACATAAATAAGCAAATTCAGGCTTCATTGCATTCACTTTTGAAAAGAAAAGATCATCAATTTCAAACAGAAAAGTGAAAGAAACATCGTAGTCATCATAAAAGACATCTATAATAGAGTCGAGGATGTAGGCTTCAAAATCAAGCTCTTTGCTTTGATCATCAATGCCTTTCAACTCTGAGGTAACTTCATTCCTTCTAAATTCTTCTTCAGCTAGCACCAATTCCTCAGTAGGGACTTCTTCAATAGTAACACCATTGGCTCTGTTCATAAATTCAGCAAAGATTTCGAACCCTGGAATAACTTCCCCAGCCATCAGGAAAGGTTCTGGAGTTTTATTGTATAGGTACCTGGTACCTTCCTTTACAAAAATCTCCTATAGAGTTTTCTTTTCAGCTATGGTTTCCTCTTTCTTTTCTTCAGAATGGCCCCAAATATCTATCTTTCCCTCAGTATTATCAGCCCTTTTGAAGCCCAACCCATGCTTCAAAACAAGCAGCTTATTTTTTATAAATTCTGAAGGTCCGCTCTAATCTCTTCCCAACCCCATGTTATGCATCATTTTCAAAACTTTTTCATCCATCTCATCCTTGTAAATTATACAAACCTCAAAACTGGGGCTAATGGAGATCTCTTTGGTGGTTAACTTCAATGTAGCCATAGCGACTTCAGTTTCGGTGGAGATGGTGACAACCCTTCCTTCATAAGGGAATTTATTTTTTTTTTATGAACAGTGGATGGAACACTACCCAAGGGATGAAACCATGAACTTCCTAATGAAATGGCAAATGTTATCGAGATATCAATCACGTGCAAGTCAACCCAAACTTCTATAGGTCCCGTCTTGACCAATGCCCTAAATGTTCCCTCCACAGACCTCTTGGTGTCATCATAGGCTTTGATAACTACTTCAGAAGGCTTTAAGTTGGCCATTGTCAATCCTAACTTTGGCAAAATCTTCAACGAACACATATTGATGGTAGAACCATTGTCGACCATCACGCAGCAAGTCATTTTTCCCTTTACCTTAGCCTTGATAAATAGAGCCTTATAGTGGTCCCTCCCCTCCAGAGGTAGGTCGTCATTAAAAAATGTTATCATCCCTTAAGGGGTTTCCATTAGTGATCTAACCATTTATTTTGGGGTACAGCTAGCGAAGATCTTTTTCTGATCCAGCACCATAACCAAGGCCTCCCTATGATCCCTAGAATGCATAAGTAACTCCTAGACACTGGCAACAGTCTCCTCACTTGGCTTTGCTTCCTTCCTTTTTTCTAAACTTTCTGCCTTTTTAAGCTCAGACTTAGCAATCTCAAGTTCTTTCCTCTTTCCTTCAACCTTCCCCACAAATTAGCTTGATCTACTTCTTTCGTTGTCCCACAGGTCAACCCATTCCTCAATCTCATCATCAGAACTCCATATGTCCAAGACGTGCACCTACAATTCTGTGGGTTGTTTGTTTAGTTCTAGGTTTTTAGGGAGGTATGGGCGACGTCTATGAAGGATTTTAGGACTTGCTCCTCCATTAGACCAGTGTTGATCATCAAAATGGACGCATTTGGTGGTGGTACATTTTGATAGTTAGGCAAGGGGTTAGTTTGTGTATTTGGCTTTCTGGTTTCTAGGTCAGTAATCTTGCCTGAGTCAATCAGGTCTTGGATTTCATGCTTTAATCAGGCATAATTATCAGTGTCATGTCCGATGGTCTGGTGAAATTTATAGAAAAGCTTTGGGTTGACACCAGGTAAGGGTTATTGTGAAGGTAAAGGTCATAGCAAATTTTTCTCAATAAGCTTGTTAAGGACCTTGGATAAAGGGCGTCCCAAATTCGAAAATCTCTGAGGCTGTCTAATTGCATTAACCTATACACTATTGCTTGGTGGTCAGATAGCATTGATATGAATATTACCACTCAAACCAGCTCCTTCCTTGCTCCCAGACCTTCCTCTGAAGAATTTCTTCTACTGAGCTAGATCTTACTCTTTTTGGACCCTAAACCTGTACAATTCTTCAAAGTTTTTGATCCCCAAATCTCTCAGTTTTCTTGACAATGCTGGAACACACCCCTCTATTACCAGGACTAATTGATCTAACTCAGCAGGCCTATGCCTCATCAAAGACAACTTTCCCCTCCAACGAGTCAAGTAATCAGTAAAGGACTCATTAAATTTATGCTTGGTGTTTTGCATATCTCTTAAGGACACCTCTAACTGAACATTAAGGCCATATTGCTTTATAAAAGTGACACATAATTCCTTCTAATCCGATTGAACATGTGGTTCTAAAGTGTAGTACAAGCGGATCGATGCTCCCTCTAGTGATATAGGAAACTGCTTAATGATCTAGCTCTCAATCAACTCAGTGGCTTTCATATAAGTCACATACTGCTTTATATACAAATGAGGATTCTCAGTGCCCAAGTACTTTTTCATATCAGGGAATTTGAATTTACAAGGTAGCGGTTCATCTTCCCTTTCCAAATTCAGATCAATATAATCTAGGGGGGTGACAATGCCCTTCTCCTTCATCATCATCTACATTTGGTCCACAGCCTTGGTCATGCTCTTGGCCCACTCAGTTTGCCCCACATCTACAAATGGGTTCATATTTCTCTGGTTTGATGGGTTTGCCAGTACCATTACATCATCTTCTTCCCTTCCCTTAATTAGGATCTCATCATCGAGATCTATCGGATTGATTGGTGGCACATTGGACAGCTGTACCGGTTGATTCTCCCTAATGAGCTTAGTAATTTCCCCCATCATCTCCCTCATCATAGACTGGGTCTCTACAATCACTTTGTCTTTTAATTGTGCCCTAAATGCCTCTGGATCAAAATCTTTTGCCATTCCCACTTCTAGACTTCTGACCAAACGACCTGGACTAATTCAGACCCACTTTGATGAGCTCGAAGGATCTATAGTATTGCAAAATCATATATTAGAATGATGCATGATGTGTATGCATGATATGCAAGGTCATTTTATTTTAAAGAAACTTAAAAAACAAAAAGAAAAAAGAAGATACACAAAATCAAAAAATGAAGCTTAAATGTGTAAACTTTCGCCCTTATTTCTCCCATACGCGTATTCAATGGCGAGTATCTTACCCTAGGATTTTTGGCTTGGGTTTTAATTATCAACGGGGGATAAAAAAATTGACACATACAAGATAACTCTTAAAATGATTTAAATAAGTAACGGGTCCTTTAAATAAAGCCTAAGTCCATTTCTTATAAGCCAAGGTCCTTTGCACCATAAACTTAATTGTCAAGGCCCACTTGAAATGGGTCATGAATAGGTATGAGAGGCCCTTATTGACTTAGTTTGTTTATAATGGGCTTTGTTTGGACACAAGGGCCTATTTTACCTTGGATTGCTTATTGATGGGCTCAAGATTTATTTTAAGGGTCCATTATATAACATAACACATATGCATGTGGGGAAAATTCCTAAGGATAGTTACTAGGTCATTACATGGGCTTGAGTCTTGGGTAAAAAGGCTTTAGCTCCCACAACGATATACATCCATATACGTCTCCCCACTCAAGGGTCAAACAACACGGATTAGTACGTGTCATGAGTGACAATAATCAAATATTCCACTACCAGGTTTAAGTGAAATATAGGTAGTGAAGTACTGACTATTACCAGGTTTATTTAGGACTGAAGTGCTCATTGTGTGCAAAATGTGTAGTGAATGCATAAATGCAGGAAGAAATAAGAAAATAATTAAAGATGATAAAACATAAAATACTGGAATCAGTTTCTCTATCCCTAGTGGAGTTGCCACTGTAGGCGACAGGGTTTAGTGTGTGCCCAGGTGTTTGGCGACCATGGCAATGTGAGGGCTCGAGGCCCACTTGGAATACGATGTAGGTCTTGGGCTTATTCGGAGATAGAATCGCCACTCAGATAAAAATTAGGACACACTATACAGCAACTGGATTCCACAGAGGTTCCCAAAAGCCATCATCAGAGATTGGGTTCAGAAACTGGGTATGAGCGTTTGAATGCTCACCCAACCTTGCAGTTGGCCTCCGTTTGTTTTTTGTGTTTTATTACCTTTAATTATTTAATTATTTAATTATTTCCTTATTTACATTCAAATTTCACTTGCCTTCATCCACTTTCCAAATTTTACAATTAAGTTCAAGTTTGCACATTAATCCAATTTCATGCTTTTAAGTCCCAATATTCAGTAAAAATAAAATAAATAATAATTTACAACCATACACTCGAATCAAATAGGGGGAAGGGATTAAGGATTACAATGCTTTGGGGCAAAATAAAATAATAATATACAGAAAATAAACCATACATATACTAAAAGTAAACTAATAATAAACTATTTACACAAATGAGATGCTCTAAAGAGTTAGCTAATGAAAGTGACTACTTATTGATGGAAATCATCAAGTGATTCTTACAACAAACATACGGTTAATTCCCTTTTTTTTTCAAAGCTTGAAATCGTATATAACAATATTTACAAATAATATTCTTGAGGGATTCCTCAATATAAACTGAGAAAAGTCCTTATATAGTTAAAATATTATCATGCATACTACGTCATGTGACATGGTAATTACAAATAATGTAAAGAAAAAGGCATGTGAGATGAGAATCATGCGAATTTTCTTAAAAATGAGATGACCAAACTGTCTAAAGACTTATCAATGTGGCGATTGCCTCTGTGATAAGACGATCGCCTTATTAGCAAGAGGCGATGCCCTTATGACAAGGCATCGCCTGATCAACAGGCTTCCTCAATGCATCAAAATAGCAGAGTCGTGTAGAAACATATAAAAGGAGAAGTCAAGTTACATAGAGGCCTGTCAATGTGTCTGTGAACAGGCTAACTCAACTCTCAAGACAATCAAACTTCTACCTTGAGCAAGAAATACATGCACACATATATCCAATAGGTGTCAAATTACAATTATATGCTATAGTTTAAGGGATCATATCAATAAGGTAGCATAACAAACAAAATATACCTAAAGTATACTAACAACTTAGTCACATGCAAACTAAACACAAAATGGTGAAGTTATAAAAATGTATTTGGATGTAAGATTTTACCAAAGTGATGGACCCTCAGAGATGTGCTTTTGAGTGTGATCTTCACTTGGGTATGAGTTTCACTTTGACATAAGCTTTTCTTCTTTCTCTCCTAAGGAATGTGAATTTGCTTTGGCTTGGATTTTTCTTCCTCCCTCAAGAATGCCCTTGTATCTTTTTTTAGGGCTATCCCCTTCCTTGTTTTTTGTAATGGTCCTTTTTTTTATTTTTCTTCTCTCTTCTTTTTTTCTTTTTATCCCCTACCTTGCCCATTCCCCTAGGCTTTCTAGCTCATTATGAACCCCTATATCCTTTCTCTTCTCCCCAAAAATTTCTTACTCATGCAAAATTAGGTCTAGGGTGTAGGGCTTGCACCATTTGGCCACCATGGCTACAGCTGCAAGTGGCCTACCTCAGAGGCAGCGCCTTTATAATGAGGCGATTGCCTCTACAGCAGTTGCCAAAGAGGCAATCGCCTCATTGCACTGAGGCGACGCCTCTTTGGCCTGGGCCTGTGCTAGGCCAAGTGGGCTTGGGTTATTTTTAGACAATTAGGCTAAGTTTGAACTTTTGAGGCTTTTAGGCTTTTAAATTCATTTCTAATTAGAGATTCAGGTTTTGTTATTGTGTCCAAGTTTCACATTCTTATCATTAGGCTTAATAACGGGCCGAACAAATTGAGTGCCCCTAATTCGTCCCCTAACACGAGCCGACCGAATCGGGCGTCTACAATGTGTTAAAGAGACAAACATAGTTAACAAGAGTCAAGGTGGATGGGGTGATAAAAGGATGGTCATGGGTAGAAAATGAGATGAAATTTGCATGTGCGATATTCACCAAAGAACAATTAAAACATAATTAGTATTGGATGAAAGACCAATAGAAATTATGGAATGATTTAAGCTCCATTTGTTTGCAGAGAATATTTTATCTTGCGAAAATATTTTCTTTGGAAAATAATTTTTTTAGAGAAAATATTTTCTGATATTTGGCTGCAATTAGAAAATATTATCTTTTGTGACATCAACACTTTTTATTATTCAAATTATCTATTTTGTAATGGATTTAATGTATATTTTCTTACAAATTATCTCTTTATAATGAACCTGATGTATAAATACAAAATTTATATGGCAATTAATCTATTCAAAAGGATGAAAGGAAAAAAGAAAAGGATGAGAGGAAAAGATAGAAAAAAGAAAAGGATGAGAGGAAAAGATAAAAAAAAATAAAAAGGATAAAGAAAAAGAGAAGGCAAAAAAATAAGGAGAAAATAAAAATAATAAAAAAAGAAAAAATGAGAGAAGGTAAAAAAAGAGGAAAACGAGAAAAAAATAAGAGAAGACAAAAAAAGAAAAAATAAAAATAAAAAAAGAAGAAAAGGAAAAAAGAAGGAGAGAAGATTAAAAAAAAAGGATAAAAAAAAAAGAGGAGGAAAGAAATAAGGAGAAAATTTAAAAAGAAAAAAAGGGTAAAACTGAAGGAAGAAATAAAAAAATGGACATTTTAGGTAAATTTCTCTTATTTTTAAACATTGAAAAATAACTTCTCATTCTAAGGATGTGAAGTTACTTTCCTTTGACTAACTGATGTGTGTAATATTTATATTTTTTTAATTGAATTTTAATGACTTTTGAATTAATAAATAATGTTAATCGAGTAGATTTTAGGTTAATTAGGAAATATTTTTAGTTTAAAGTTTTATTTAGGATTTTATTATTTTTGATTTAATTTTAGTCTAATTAAGAGTTTTATTTAAGTATTTATTAGTGTTTCCCTTTTTGTAGGAAAGTTTAAATAGGAATTCAAAAAAGTCAATGATTTGTGCGACATGGCCATGACACAGGCATGCTGAGATTGTGTCCTCTACTAGACTATGAGTATCATGCGATGTGGGGGCAACACAGTTATGTTGTAGATAGTGCATCTTTCTATCTAAATTGAAGAGGCTATGGAGATTTAACACGACTATGACATGACCATGTTTTAGGCCGTGAAACTTACTAGATACTTGACTCAAAGACAAGCACACCCATGTGCTAAGCCATGCAGAAAAGCAGCACCTGAATGTAGGGAGAGACACAGCCATGTCAAGGCTGTGTTTAGGCCATTTCAAATAAAAGAAGTTTTCCTTTTTAAAAAAAGACTTGGGAATTCAAGGGCAAAAAGGTCTTCTATCAAGCTTTTCTTATAAAAAGGGATATGGAGGAGATATTCAATTCATTTGAGGAGCAAGCCTTAAAGCCACAAATAAGGGATCAATAAAGATTAAAGATGAGTGGCAAGATTCAAAAGATTTGCTCATACTTTCCTCTTCACCTTCTATTCTTTTAATTATGTTTATGATTTTCACCACAATTATGAGTAGCTCAACTCCTTTTAAGGTTTAGGTTAGGAGTAGCTATTCTATAATGAGATTGAATACAAATTTTATTAATTTGATTTTTAGTTAATTCTATGAGTTACACTTAATAAATGCTTTAATTCTTGGCCAGCTTATTTGCATGTTTATGGGTAAATTAACCAACGAGAGTTTGGGGAATTTACTGGCTTAAGACTTATAGGACTTAGACCATTTGACCATGAGAGTACACAAGGTATTTGGGGAGAAAATAATTATTAAGGAACTTAATGAGTTTTGATTAACTTCTTAACTACGAGAGTGTTGGGTTTCATGATGCAAAACATAGTGGGAAAAAAAAATTTAATTATAAAAACCCTAAACCCGGATCCATGTAATTTGAGTTGATTAATAAAAGGGTTTCTAAAACTCACCAAAATGATCTTATAGTAAGATAGTTTGGAAGGAAAAGAGGGGGTTCACTCCAGTGACACCTTACCTTGAGCTTTTCATATAGGTCTTTTCGAATTAAGGCGCCACCAAAAAGTCATGCCCTTTACGGTATCTACATAAATAGGTTATCAAAAGTAATGTTAGTGTGCTAGTGCCTTTATTGTCTCACAACACAATTTTTCACTATATATTTTCTTTTCACAAAAGTAGTAGAAGAAGGAGGAGAAAAATGGCTTAGTCCACAAGTCATAATTAGTCTTTAACAAGACATTATGACTACCCAAGTCATGTAAAGGCTGATAATCCGACATAACCTAATCCACAGCTTGTATATAGTCCTTTTGTCATATTATATCTTGGTTGAACATAAGGCATGGAATATGTCATCCTTATATTGTTTAATCATATTATTTCTCGATCTCAAGTAGACTGACATTGATAACTCTTTATCTGATATTAATAACTCTTCATTAATACATTCTAGCATGGTCATGCATTTCTTTTCAGTCTAACTCATCGAGGGGCCTACATATGTTTTCTCAAAATAACTGAGGGACCAATTCTATCTTTGTTACTCATATTCCTCACACAACTCATTCTATATCTAATCATAATCTATTTTACCATCCGGTTAAAGATAGTGTAAGGATGTGTAAAAATACAGAGCTTATCATGCAGGAAACCATAGTGATCTTAGGTCAAAGGAGTTAAATAATACTAATGTGATGAGAATTACATATGACAATAATCCATGTGGCATTCTCATAGTGGGTCGACCCAGTACAACATTTCTCTAAATACCTACCTATGAATTTGACTTAATATCTCATATACATGATCAGTAAAACTTAATCATCAGTCAACCTCATACTAGTCTTTATTCATTATTGTTCCTACAACAATAATCGACTAGGGGTATTTATATTAGAATTTAAGTATCACTTAGTTTTACTATCAAGTCACGTACTTGATGATCTTAGATAGAATTAACTAATCAAGGATAATACTAGAATTAGCCAATAATAATAAAAATGCCTCTTTATTAATAAAATAAAAATATGAAAAAGTCAAAGTATGACTATTACATAATTGGCCTAGGGCATATCACTAACAATCTCCCACTTGCACTAGGCCTGATCAACATTGTATCTCATACCCATTGATAAATCTCATACTTAGCTTATAGAAGAGGCTTAGTTAGTGGATCAATAACATTGTCATATATTAGTGTTCTGCATATCTTTACGTCTCCTCTCTCAATGATTTCTCTAATGAGATGATAATGCCTGAGTATATGTTAGATCGTTGATGTGATTGGGTTCCTTAGCCTGTGTTATGGCTCCATTGTTATCACAATACAAGTTCACTGGATTTGATATACTAGGAATAACTCCTAATCTAGTTATGAACTTTTTAATCTAAACAACTTCTTTGGCTACCTCTGAGGCAGCTATGTACTCAAATTTTGTTGTAGAATCAATAACAGTGTCTTGTTTTAAACTTCTCTAGCTTACTACACCTCTATTTAAATGAAACACATAACCTTACTACAATTAAAAGTCGTCCTTATTAGATTAGAAGCTGGCATCTGTGTAACCATTTACAATTGGCTCATTTTCCTACCCACTATACAAAAAAAATGCATCCTTAGTCCTTCTCAAATACTTAAGAATATTCTTAACTACTATCCAATGACTTTCATCTAGGTCTAACTGGTATCTACTCATTATGCTTAAAGTATAAGAGGCATTTGGTTGAGTGCATAACATGGCATACATGATGGATCCAATAGCAAAAGCATATGGAATTTTACTCATATGGTCTCACTCATCTTATGTCATTGAACACTGACTCTTGCTAAGAATAATGCCATGGGACATTAGTAAGAAGCCTCTTTTAAAGTTTTGCATACTAAACCTATTTAGTACCTTATCAATATAAGTGCTCTAACTTTGGCTAATAAGCGTCTTAGATCTATCTTTATAGATCTTGATGCCTAGAATATAGGCAGCTTCAACCAAATCTTTCATTTAGAAAAAATTCCCTAACCATTATTTAATATTTTATAGAGTAGGAATATCATTACCAATGAGTAATATGTTATCAACATATAGCACTAGAAAAACTATTGCACTCCCACTAACTTTCTTATAAACACAAGGTTCATCTTCATTTTTTAGAATCCAAAATCATTTATTGCTTTATTAAAATGAAGATTCCAATTTTGAGAAGCTTGCTTTAATCCATAAATGGATCTTTGAAGCTTGCAAACCTTTCCAAAATTCTTAAGATTGACAATACCCTCTAGCTGTGTCATATACACATCCTCAATTAGGTTTTTATTAAGGAAAGCTGTTTTGACATCTATTTACCATATTTCATAATCATAGTATATAGCTATCACAAGGAGAATTTGAATGGACTTAATCTTAGCAACTAGTGAAAAAGCTTCATCATAGTCTATACCATGTGTTTGCTTGAAACCCTTTGTAGCTAGTATTGCTTTAAAGGTATACACATTGCCATTCATGTTAGTTTTCATTTTGAAAACCCATTTGCACCTAAAATTTTATAAATCTTTAAGTGGATCAATCAAAGTCCATACTTAATTATTATGCATGGATTGCATTTCTGATTTCATGGCTTCTAACCATTTCTCAGAGTCTGGACTATCCATGGCCTCTTTGTAGGTCATAAGCTCACTTTGATTTATAATCATCACAATATTATTATTTATTATGAGAAATCCATATCTCTTAGGATTATGACGTGTCCTACCAGACCTTCTAGGACCTTATGGTACTTATATAGATTCAACATTTACTTATTGATCTAGTTGAGGTTTTATCTGTGGTGCAATGTTATTTTGTGGTTCTTGAATTTCTTTAAGTTGTACCTTACTCCCACTAGTTCTTTTGGAAATGTATTCTCTTTCTAAAAAGACACCATTCTTTACAATAAACACTTTATTCTCATAAGCATTATAAAAGTAATATCCTTTGGTTTCTTTAGGATATCCTATAAAAAGTCACTTGTCTAATTTGGGTGCTAATTTATCTAAAATTTAACACTTCACATAAGCCTCACATCCCCAAACCTTAAGAAAAGACAAATTGAGAGATTTCCCAGTCCATATCTCATAAGGTATCTTTTCAACTACCTTTTATGGAACTCTGTTCAAAAGGAATGCAGCAGTTTCTAAAGCATATCCCCAAAAGGAGATTGGAAGATCTGATTGGCTCATCATAGATTAAACCATATCCAATAAAGTTTAATTTCTCTGGTCAAATACACCATTCTATTATGGTGTTCCTAGTGGAGTTAATTGTGAAATCATTTCACAATCTCTAAGATGATCAATAATTTCGTAGCTTAAATATTCACCATCTCAATTAAATCTTAATGCTTTAATATTCTTACCAAGTAGATTTTATACTTTATTTTTGAAAATTTTGAACATTTTAAAAGATTCAGATTTATGTTTCTTTAGATAGACATAGCCATATCTACTAAAATCATCTATGAAAGTAATGAATTACTAATAACCTCCTCTAGTGGTAGAACTTAATGGTCCATACACATCAGAATATATAAGGTGCAATAAGTCATTAGCCCTCTCATAATGTCCAATAAAGGTGTCTTAGTCATTTTTTCCAATAAATAAGATTCATGTGTTTCAAATGATTCAAAATCCAAAGAATTCAAATTCCATATTGATGGGGTTTTGAGATGCATTCCTCATTTATATGGCTTAAACGACAATGCTAAAGATAAGTTTTATTTGAATCATTAGATTTAAATTTCTTCACATCAATGTTATAGATGGACTTTTCATTAGTGTCTTTTATGTCTAAAACATAAAGACCATGATTTCATGGAGCATATCCATAAAAAACATTATCATGATAAATGGAGCATTTATTATTCCTAATAATAAACTCAAAACCATTCTTGTCTAAATAAGAAACATAAATAATATTCCTACTTATAGCTGGTACATAATAATAGTTTTCCAAACTGAAAATAAGTCCAGTAGGCAAAGTTATATCATAAGTTCCTATGGTTAAAGCAGCAACTCTTACTCCATTCCCAACTCCTAGGTCCACTTCACCTTTAACTAAGATTCTACTCCTTTTTAAACCCTGCATATTAATACATATGTGAGATCCATAGTCGACATCTAATACCCAAGAATCAAAAGTAGATAAATTAACTTATATAACATGAATACCTGAAGTGGTAGTTGTACTACCCTTCTTCTTCAAATGGCCTAACTCATTGTAGAAAAAGCATGTTCCTTCCTTCGGTGGTTTTCTTAGGGTACAGGTTTAGGCTTCGGCTTCTAAAAGCCTTTAGAAGCCTTAATCTTACCATTACCTTTTCTCATCCTTTTCATACATTTCCCTTTATTGACCATTAGAACATCCTTAGTAATGTTGATGTTCTTTTCAATAGTCTTAAGCATCCCATGTAATTCAAAAACTATTTTGTTCATGTCATGCATGTTATAGTTCATAACGAACCCATCATATGTTTCTGGCAAAGACTGAATAATAATATCAATTTCTAATTCTTACTCAATCTTAAGACCAAGCCTTTTTAGGTCTTCAATATGACTTTTTATTTTAGGAACATGAGGAGCCACTGAGCTATTAACAATCAACTTGCAGGAAAGTAATGCTTTTATGGTGGTAAACCTTTTAATTCTAGCTTTCTCTTAGAACATTTCCTTGAGATGGCTAATTATAGTATAAGCATCCATCTCCATCAATTTATTTTGAATATTTGATTCCATGCATCCAAGCATGAGGCAAGTGAAATCAATAAAGTCATTAAGATGCTTACTATCAGCATCCTTTTGAGTTCTAGGAGCATTAGCAATTGGTTCATCTAGATATGTTAATCAAGGATATATTCCTTTCTTTTTTACTTAATAATGATTATTAAGTTTTCATACCAATTAAGGAAGTTAGTCCCATTAAGCTTATCCTTCTCAAGGATTTATCATAGTGACCATTATCTATAACAAATATATATGCAGTGTATTCAGTATTTTATTAAATTATTTTAATGAGGTATAATTGTAAATCCTATAAAAATTCATTCAAATCAATAACCCTCAAAGTTATTTTATAAATTTTAGTGGGCCAAGATCCATATTTCACTATATTCTAAGTGAGATTTGGCTCATCGCCTAAAGTATGGTTATTTGGGTAAGTAACTCTTACCAATTACATCTTATGTAACTCTTGGAAAGGTATAAGATTTGACATCACATGTCTTGGCTAAAAATCCCATCTAATGCCCTAAGTCCAAAACCCTTTTGATAACCTAACTAAGTCAAACTATATCAAAAGTTCAGATAGCACCATTATCTGACTTGCCTTCCTCGGATGACTTAATATACCCTGCTTTGGTAGGCCTATATATAGTAATCTAAGGCTTGACAAGTGCTGAATTTATAGGAGGCATTGTAATGACTTAATATTGAATGAGGGTTCATCTTTATTTAATCTTATTTAATTATTATTATGTTCCTTACATATATGGCATCTCATGCATAGCATCACAAACATAACATAATAATAATAATAAGGTAAACATGATATAGCATGGCCCAAGTCTAAATTGATCTTCTTAAGCCAACATAAAGATTAAGTTCAATCCTTGTTAATAAGACTTCCTTCATCTTGAGCCTTTCACCTTAAATCTCCATCCTCGACCTCCTCTTAAGTCTCCATCCTTGGCCTCCTCTTGGGTCTTTATGTTGGGTCTTGATTTATATTATATTTTATGTTTCACTTTATACTATTCTATTCTACTTAATAAAATAAAATTATAATAAATGAAAAATGACTAACACACCATATTTAAAAAATTACAACCAAAAAAAATATAACCCATAAAATGAATAAAATAAATCTAATCACATTGGTCTTAAGGGCCATGCTATGCACCATGCATTTCTCACAAACACAAAAAGAAATTTCATTAAAATTAATTATTATGATAAGACTGATTTATGTGGCAGACCCATTCAATGGTTCAGCTTTTGCATCTACACTTTGCATATTCACACTCAAGCATGACTGTATGCCTTAATGCACATGGCCATGTGCACTGTATCTTTCAAAATGCTTGCAGGCACTCAGATACGGCCATATGCCACGATGCGCATGCCTATGCGCCCTGTACACCTGAATTTTTGCCTTAAAAATAACATGTATTTTCCAAATACAAATGGTGTTTAATCGTATTAAACATCTATAGACATTAATCCAACTAATGTACATAATTGTATTCGATGTAAATTAATTAAATCATCATATAAAAATGTTAAAATGAAATTTGAAAACACTTTTCAAAATGAAATATATCACATATATTTCAAAACTTGTTTTTCATATCTCATGTATATATCACAGATATCATAAAATCAATCTAATCGAATTACAAGCGGCTTTAATACCACTGTTGGGTTTCGTGAAGCAAAACATAATGGAAAATAGAACTTTTAATCATGAAAATCCTAAACCCGGATCTATGTAATTTAAGTGGATTGATTGAGAGGGTTTCTAAAAATACCAAAATGATCATATGGCAAGATAGTTGGAAGGAAGAGAGAGGGTCCACTCTGGTGACACCTTACCTCAAGCGTTTCGTGTAGATCTTTTTGGATTGAGGTTCAAACAAAAAGTCATGCCTTTTACATATCCACACAAATAGGTAATTGAAAGCAATGCTAGTGTGCTAGCACTTTTTTTGTCTCATAACATAATTTTTCTCTATGTGTTTTCTTTTCACAAAAGAAGTAGTAGAAGGAGGAGAAAAGTGGCTTAGCTAACCCTAGAGAAAGAGATGTTTATATAGACATCCTATATAAGGTTTCTCTTACCAAAATAGTTTTAGTAAGATTAGACTTCCTTTCCTACTTTTAATCTAATTTCAAATTAGAATCATTTCCTATTTATTTAGATAACTCTTACCTTAAATAAATAAGGAAATAAATAAATAAATAAATTTATTTATTTATTTAATCTTACATAGAGATTATTATTGGGCTAATTAACCTAAAGTCTACTTTGGGCTTGTTCTAAGTGTGCGACCTTATAGGTTCACACAATGTTAGCAATGAGCCTAAAATTTCCATTTTAGCTCAGAAGTCATAATTGGTCTCCAGCAAGACATTATGACTACCCAAGTTATGTGAAGGCCAATAATCCAATAAAACCTAACTCATAAAGGGGCCTATAGATATCTTCTCAAAATAACTGAGAGACAAATTCCATTTTAGTCACTCACATTCCTCACACGACTCATCCTATATCCAATCACAACCTATTTTACCATATGGTTAAAGATGGTGTAGGGATGTGTTAAAATATAGAACTTATCATGTAGGAAACCATAATGATCTTAGGTAAGAGGACCTAAATAATACTATTGTGATAAGAATTACCTATAATAATAATCCATATGGTATTCTCATAGTGGATCGACCCAGTACATCATTTCTTTAAATATGTACCTATAAGTTTGACTTAATATCTCATATACATGATGAGTAAAACTTAATCATCAATTAACCTCATACTTATCTTTATTCATTGTTGTTCCCATACAATGATCAACTAAGGATATTTATATTAGAATTCAAGTATCACCTAAGAGTTTTACTATCAAATTATGTACTTGATGAGCTTAGGTAGAATTAACTAATCAAGGATAATATTAGAATTAGCCAGTAATAATAAAAATTTCTCTTTATTAATAAAATAGAAATATAATAAAGTCAAAGTATGGTTATTACATAATTAGCCTAGGGCATATTACTAATAAAGGGAAGGTTAAATCTCAATCTTAACATGCTTAATTGAGCTCGACAGAGTCTTTAGGTATTTTAAAATAATTACCATTAACTGAAATTAATGTGTTTAATAATTAGGTGTTCATGATCTGATTAGAATAGTGAAACTAAACCTAAGTTCTATGTTTTAACTATTTGATTTGCTCTTAGTTTAATTTGTTTAGATTTGTAATTTATTTGCTAAATTACCATTCATTACAAAAAAAATTCAAAATAGTGACACAGAAAATTCTGTCAGTATTTTATTTAGTGAGTGATTAGTGATGGAAGTTTATCGTCACAATTTTGCTCGTCACTATTTTTTTAGTGACGAAAAATTCATCCATTGCTAAATTTTGTAACAGATAATCTATCACAAAAGTTACCAAAAATTAATCATCAAAAGCCTTTGTCCGTCACAAATTAGTGATGGTTTAGTGACAGAAATTCTGTCACTAATACTTCTATCACAAATCCATCACTAAAAATCCGTCAATCTTCTATCACTAAAAATCTATTAGTATTTTTTTCAATAATATATTCGTCAGTATTCCGTCACTAAATTTTCCATCAATGATCCATCACTAATATATCCGTGAACAATTAGTCATTAATCTATCACAGTTTGTCATTAATTTGTCACTAATGGTTCAGTCACTAATTGGTAACTAGACAATCACCAAAATTCTATCTAGAAATTTAAAGAAGAAAATAAACTTATATTTACAGACTTGAATACCATCACGGATCCAAATAAGCATGCATTTATTCAAGGTGAACAAGCACGTATTATGCAACAGAGATATGCACATCATTAACCACCAAATTATGCCTCTAATGAATTTAATGGTTATTTTGGTAATGTTGGTGGATCTGGAACTAGACTACCAGATGATTAAAATATTTTATATTTATATATTTTTTTTAGTAATTGTGTGATGTTTTAATATTTATGTAATATTTTTAATATTTATATGAAGATTTTAATATTTATGTTGGCTAATGTTCATAATATTTATTCAGTGATATTCTATATACAGGCAAATATAATTAATATAAATAATTATGTAAATTTTAAAAATATAAATAATAAGACATTAAACTAATTTTATATTTTGTTAATTAAAAGGTAAACAAAATAATATCATGTAAAAGGAAATAAAATAATTAGAATGAAATTGGTCTAAAATATTAGAAATGTAAAAGTATAGGACTATTATGTAATTTTAAAAGAAAGATGAATGGAGTTTGTTGTAATGAACAGTGCACAGCAAAATTATTGGGACACTATTTAAAACAACAAATTTTGCTGATTGAATTACTATGTGGTTAAATTCTATATTTGCACAAAAACAGGAAAAATGTTGTGTGGTTAGAGATGGCCTAATGATAAACAAACATGCACAAAAATAAGGGGTTCAAAAAAGTTCCAATTTTAAGTAGTTTTCAATATAATTCCTAATATAGGGTAGTTTTAAAAGAGGTGACATTGGACACAGTGTTCCGCTACTTTAAACAGCATAAAAACAACTATGCCAGTCAAAGTGGAAGAGTTATTTTTTTTTAATTTAAAATTGAAGTGGCAAAAATGCCTAAATATTTTTTTCAACTTTATAAGTTCAAAAAGGCCACTTCAAATATTTTTTCTTATTTTAATATTATTATGATTATGATTGCTTTAGTTATAATAATAAAATAATACTATAATTATGATTGTTGAACCTTTGCATGATCAAGGTAATGATCAATCTTAATGCAACCATTGGTTTGACTTTAACAATCAATTTTGAATAACTAATGCTTTGTATTCAAGTGTGTTTATAAGTTTAGGTACATAATTATGCTCAACAAAAGCAAAATTAATTAATCGAGTTTTGGAACATGTTTTAGGACATTTGAAATACATTGAAGCCTTCAAATACCTCTACACATGTCCTCTAAAGCATAGGAAGTGAATCGAGTGCAAAGGAGGTCATTCAGAAGCAAAACAGACAAGTTTTCATGAGGCCAGCATATGCTCACGGCCCGCTGATAATTCCAAGCAAACCATAAGCGTACCTTTACAGTCTCAAGCTTATGCTTATGGTCCCATATGCCTCATGCCCAAATTTTGATAAAGAAGGTTGATACACTCACTGTCTATGCTCACTGTCACGACCCAAAACAGGGGCCATGACCGGCGCTAGGGAACGGGAATTCTTTCGAATCCGGAACCCGTAGCAAGCCTAAAAAAAAAATCAAACAAAACTTGCAATAATAATAATAACAATATATAATGCAATGGAAATAAAAATCATAAGTATCACCATAGTATTTTCACCAACTGGATTTAAATCAAATACTCATCTCATATATATAAATCTTTTTAATACAAATCCAGTTCAAATATAATACAATATCTCATATAAAAAAAAATACATAAAATCCCACCATTAATTTATAACTACTGCAGTGTCTAGATTATAAAAATAAGACTCAAGTAAGCAGTTTACACAAAGAAGCCGGGGCGGAAGAAATCCGGCGTATAGGCCTGCTACTGAGGTCTGAAGATGTTGACTCTCCTGAAAAATAGTCAACGGAGGGGAGTCAGACCTCACTGAGTGATTTACTATAATATATATACATACACACTAAATGGAAATGCACACAGACAAAAGTATCAATATAATAAGTACATATATACAAGCAAATACACACAGATGCAGTAAAAATCATTTATATATATTTTTATTTAAAATCACAGTTTATGAAGGATCTAATAGAACCCTATGATATCGAAACCTCAATCAGTGTTAGATAACACTCTAGCCATACAGGCTCACTTATTCCAAAATATATCCACTTAATCCATTTAGACAGTAGACTGGCCTCGAGACACTAAGTCAACCGAGCTCCAGCAGTCTGACTGCCAGTGTGATTGGCCCCGAGACACTTGGTCAACCAAGCTCCAGCAATCACACCTCCAAACCATATCTTGCACATCAATAATCATAACCAATCAATATCCACAAATGGTTAGTAATATAGCCTAAATGCTATAAGCGCACCGGTACGTACTTGGTCCTAGTGCTGCCCACTAGGTAGCACGTTCTATCGATATCCTTCACTTTAAATATAAAACATTCATTCACAAAAATAAATGATGCATGAAGTTCAATAAAATATCAACATAAACCATATATATACTAGAAATATACCAAAAATAAACCAAGTACATTTCGAGTATATATATGTCAAATGAATCCAATCAAATTATAAATTAAGCTAGAAATATGTTTAAAAACATTTTAAATATAATTTATTTACAAAACATGCATATAATTTAATATACACCAAAAATATACTTAAATACAAATCACATTATTTATGCATTTTAATCAAAATAAAACATATATTTCTAAAATCATACATCCTAAGCATATATATATAAAATAGCAACTCACAAATTAGTGCGCTCCACAAGATGGATCCGACGGGCCTGGTCCACTAGCCCTCGGTCTCGGCACAACTAAACAAACAATAACGACAGACATTAGAATAAACCTAACAGTAAATCCTAGAATTCGATCTAGAGTATTAAACACAGAATTGAGATTAGGGTTCGACAGGATATCACGTTTTACGAGAATTCTATCGAAAATTCGACAAAACCTCCCCTGTAAAACGAACATCTCTCTACTCAAAGAGTAGAGCCGACCCTGCAAAGAAACACACTTCGAAAAACAAGCTCAACCACTCATCCACAACCCCTCGGTCGGACTCCAAACTACAGTCTACCGACCGGGGTCCACAATCACAGAATAATTTCAGAAATACCAAAAATACCCTTATAACATAGAAATTCATTTTATAAGTAGAAATTACATAATTAACCTTAAAACACTATAAAAACCGATAAAAACTCATTTTATTAGTAAAATCGTATATTATATATATATTTGAAAATAATTCACGAAAAATAGTTTTAATTAGTTAAAAATACCAAATAATTTGTAGAAATCATTTTTATACCTTAAATAACTATTAAAACCAATTAAATTACATTTTTAGCCAATTTTGTGTAAAATTATCAAAATACCCCTATATACATGAATATACCAAAATTACTTCAAAAATTCACCAAAAATAGTATATTATCCAAAATTAATTCTCTCAACATATTTATCAATAATATCAATAATTAAACTCAATTATCCAATTAATTTCAATTAAAAACACAATTAACCCTAATTTCCTAAAATACATAAACTAATAAAATTCAAAATAAATACATAGAAATTCATAAAAATTCCAAATAAATTCCTATAATTCATTTCAATACCTAATTAAACCATAAAACACAATTTCATAATTTATATAATTAATTTTCGAAAATTAGAAAATAATATTAAAATATTCAAAAATACCCAAAAATCAAAATAATCTCTAAAAATTCCAAAAAAATTCACACATGTAGATTAAGCTACTAGGATCAACCATTGTGAAGGGAGTTTTCATGAATCAATCAATTCAAAGTTAAAAAAAATCAAAAACCCTAATATGGCCGAAATTGAAAAATTCAAACCTAGGCAAATCAAGACCAATTCAGCTCAAACCAAAGCTAGAATCACACTCACCGGAGCTCAGGAAGAAGAAAGAGATCGGCGGTGTCAAAAATGGTGGTCGGAATCGTGGTCGACGGCGAGAAGAGGAAGTTTCGGCCAAATGAGGAAAATGGGGTAGCCGGCGCCGGGGAAAAAGGCTGGGGGCGACGGAGAACGGCTGAGAACGAAGGTGGCAAGCCGAGAGGCACACCGACGATAAGGGAACGGCATGACAGATGGTGGTTGGCGGTGAGGAAGTGGTCGGGCACAGGGAAGGAAGAAGAAGAAGAAGAAGAAAAAAGAAAAGAAAAGAAAAGAAAAAGAAAAAGAAAAAGAAAAAAAAATATAATTTTAATAAAATATTTGAAAAAAAATCACATCCACACACTTAATATTTAATATAATTAAAATTTAATATTAATTAAAAATAATTAAATAACAATAAAATAAATAAATAATAATAAAATATTAGGGTAATATATTAAACCCTAATTAGATAAATAATTACATTTATACACGATGTTTAGTATTTTAAAAATACGCATGAGTTCATGCAAGTCCGAAAATATATTTAATATAATTAATAATAAATTATTTACGTGAAAATTTCCCTGAAAATGAAAGTCTCGGGAAAATTTTACGTAAAGCACTGTAAATAAGACACAATAATTAAAATAGGTTTTAAATACATATCAACCTCGTAAAAATATCGTAATATATATACAAAAATTATTAACACTGCATATCCCGTTACAATGTAAAAATGTTTAAAAATGCGGGATATTACACTCACAATCCTAAGCAGACCATGAGTGTCACCAAAAGTCACTTTTGCAAGTAACGGCCATATTTTTCAACGCTCACGATCCTGAGTGTTTGAAATCCTATAAAAGTTAAAAATGCAGTAAATGAAGAAAAAAGAGTTTGGGGATGAATTTAATTACTCCCAATAGCTATTTTTCATTCTCCAGCTATAAATTGAAGCCTTGGAACTTCATTTAAGAAGTTAGAGAGTTGGTGGAGCAAATTTATTAAGCCAAATTTTAATTCTTTCACTTTTCTTTTTATACATTCATCTCTTGCAAATAATCTCTTCTTGATTTTATAATTACTCATCTAATGAGTATGGGTGAGTGCTCTAGCTTACGATTTCTCTTCTTCTTATTTCTTGGGATTAAGAAAGGGACGTGAGGATCTAAGTAGAGGAATTAGTTTAAGTGTTTACCATCAAAACACTTGGTTTTTTGGTTTTAAGAGTGAGCCAAGCAAACTCTTTATGTAAAGGTTTAAGTGTGAGCCTTGAAAACACTTAAGAAAAGGTTTTGAGTAAGCATTGAAAACTCAAGTTGTAAAGGTTTGAGTTGAGCATAAAAAAAACTCTTATGTAAACTCAATCTAGTAGAATATATTAGAGTGGGTATTGAAAATTCTAACTTAGGAATAAGTTAGGTGGAGATGTAGGATTAATTGAGAATCAGAACTCCTTAAATTCTTATATTCATCTCCTTTTCTCAATCATCCTTTAGATTTGCTTTTAATTGTCTTAATCTTTCATCAATGCTATTCACCCCCCTTCTAAGGTTCTTTCGATTGTTGTCACGACCCAAAACAGGGGCCATGACCGGCGCTAGAGAACGGGAATTCTTTCGAATCCGGAACCCGTAGCAAGCCTAAAAATAAAAATAAACATGCAATAGTAATAACAACAGTATATAATGCAGTGGAAACAAAAATCATAAATATCACAATAACATCTCCACCATTGGATTTAAATTAAATACTCATCTCATATATATATATAAGCTATTTTAATACAAATCCAGTTCAAATATATAATACAACATCTCTTTAAATAAAATACATAAAATCCCACAAATTAATTTACAACTACTGCAGTGTCTAGATTATAAAAATAAGACTCAAGTAAGCAGTTTACACAAAGAAGCCGGGGCGGAAGAAATCCGGCATATGGGCCTACTACTGAGGTCTGAAGATGTTGACTCTCCTGAAAAATAGTCAACGGAGGGGAGTCAGACCTCACTGAGTGAATTACTATAATATATATACATGCATACTAAGTGATAATGCATACAATCAACAGTATATATATCTAATATGTATATATACAGGCAAATTCACACAGATACAGTAAAAATCATTTTTATATATTTTATTTTGAAAATCACAATTTATGAAGGATCAAATAGAACCCTCTGATATCGAAACCTCAATCAGTGTTAGACAACACTCTAGTCACACAGGCTCACTTATTCCAAAATATATCCACTTAATCCATTTAGACAGTAGACTGGCCCCGAGACACTAAGTCAACCGAGCTCCAGCAGTCTGACTGCCAGTGTGATTGGCCCCGAGACACTTGGTCAACCGAGCTCCAGCAATCACACCTCCAAACCATATCTCACACATCAATTATTCATAACCAATCAATATCCACAAATAGGTTAGTAATATAGCCTAAATGCTATAAGCGCACCGGTACGTACTCGGTCCTAGTGCTGCCCACTAGGTAGCACGTTCTATTGATATCCTTCATTAATAATATAAAACATACATTCATAAATACATGATGCATGAATTTAAATAAAATAGCAACGTAAACCATATATATACTGGAAATATACCAAAAGTAAACCAGGTATATTTCGAGTATATATACGTCAAATAAATCCAATCAAATTACAAATTAAACTAGAAATATATTTAAAAACATTTTAAATATAATTTATTAACAAAACATGCATATAATTTAATATATATACCAAAAATAAACCAAAAATATACCAAAAATATACTTAAATACAAATCACATTATTTATGCATTTTAATCAAAATAAAACGTATATTTCTAAATCATGCAACCTAAGCATATATATATATATATAATAGTAACTCACCCTAGTGCGCTCCACGAGATGGGTCCGACGGGCCTGGTCCACTAGCCTTCGGTCTCGGTGCAACTAAACAAATAATAACGACAGACATTAGAATAAACCTAACAGAAAATCCTAGAATTCGATCTAGAGTATTAAACACTGAAACGGAATTTAGGGATCGATCGGACATCACGTTTTACGAGAATTCTACCGAAAATTCGACAGAACATCCCCTGTAAAACGGACATCTCTCTACTCAAAGAGTAGAGATGACCCTACAAAGAAACACACTTCGAAAAATAGGCTCACTACTCAACCACAACCCCTCGGTCGGACTCCAAACTACAGTCTGCCGACCGGGGTTCACAATCACAGAAAAATTCTGAAAATACCAAAAATACCCTTATAACATAGAAATTCATTTTATAAGTAGAAATTACATAATTAACCTTTAAACACATTAAAAACCGATAAAAACTCATTTTATTAGAAAAATCGTATATTATATATATAATTGAAAATAATTCACGAAAAATAGTTTTAATTAGTTAAAAATACCAAATAATTTGTAGAAATCATTTTTATACCTTAAATAACTATCAAAACCAATTAAATTACATTTTTAGCCAATTTTTGTAAAATTACCAAAATACCCCTATATATATAAATATACTATAATTACTTCAAAAATTCACCAAAAATAGTATAATTATCCAAAATTAATTTTATAAACATATTTCTCAATAATATCAATAATTAAACTCAATTAACCAATTAAATTCAATTAAAAACACAATTAACCCTAATTTCCCAAAATTATATAAACTTAAATAATTCAAAATAAATACATAGAAATTCATAAAAATTCCAAATAAATTCCTATAATTCATTTAAACACCTAATTTAACCATAAAACACAATTTCATAATTAATTTAATTAATTTCCGAAAATTAGAAAATAATATTAAAAATTCAAAAATACCCAAAAATCAAAATAATCTCCAAAAATTCCAAAAAAAATCACACATGTAGATTAAGCTACTAGGATCAACATTTGTGAAGGGAGTTTTCATGAATCAATCAATTTGAAGCTAAAAAAATCAAAAACCCTAATATGGCCGAAATTGAAAATTCGAAACCTAAGCAAATCAAGACCATTTCAGCTCAAACCAAAGCTAGAATCACACTCACCGGAACTCAAGGAGAAGAAAGAGACCGGTGGTGTCGAAAATGGTGGCCAGAATCATGGTCGACGGCGAGGAGAGGAAGTTTCGGCCAAATGGGAAAAACGGGAGCTAACCGACGCCGGGGAAGGAGCTTGGGGCGACGGAGCAGCTAGCTGGGGAAGGTGGAGCTGCTAGCGGCACACCGACGGTAGGTGGTCGGAAGTTACAGCGGGAGGGGAGAAGGATCGGGCACGGGGAAGGAAGAAGGAAGGAGAAGAAAAGAAGAAAAGAAAAGAAAAGGAAAATAAAAGAAAAAGAAAAAGAAAAAGAAAAATAAATAAAAAAAATAATTTTAATAAAATATTTGAAAAAAAATCACATCCACACACTTAATATTTAATATTTTAAAATTTAATATTAATTAAAAATAATTAAATAACAATAGAACAAATAATTAATTAATAAAATATTAGGGTAATATATTAAACCCTAATTACATAAATAATTACATTTATACACGGTGTTTAGTATTTTAAAAATACGTATGAGTTCATGCAAGTCCAAAAATATATTTAAAATAATTAATAATAAATTATTTACGTGAAAATTTCCCCGAAAATAAAAGTCTCGGGAAAATTTTACGTAAAGCACTGTAAATAATACACAATAATTAAAATAGGTTTTAAATACATATCAACTCGTAAAAATATCGTAATATATATACAAAAATTATTAACACTGCATATCCCGATACAGTGTAAAAATGTTTAAAAACACGGGATATTACAGTCTTCCCCCCTTACAAAAATTCGTCCCCGAATTCCAAAAAGAAAATATTACAGGATTAGGAAGGAAAGAGATACGGGTAAGAAGCTCGCATCTCAGCTTCAGTCTCCCATGTATGCTCCTCAACTCTGTTGCTACGCCACAGAACCTTGACCATCGGAATCTGCTTCGAACGCAATTGTCGAACTTGATAGTCAACGATCGTCACGGGTTGTTCCACAAATGTCAAATCTTCACTCACTTCTACACTGTCAGGCTGCAACACGTGTGAAGGGTTTGAGATATACTTCCTCAACATCGAGATATGAAATACTGGATGCACCTGTGACATACTTGGAGGCAAATCCAACCGATATGCAACAGTGCCAACTCTCTCCAGAATCTCAAACGGTCCAATATATCTCGGTGCTAACTTACCCTTCCTGCCAAATCTCATCACACCCTTCATCGGAGATACCTTTAGAAAAATAAAATCTCCAACCTGAAACTCCACATCTCTGCGCCTAGGATCCGCATAACTCTTCTCTCTGCTAACTGCGGTCTCTAATCTTCGCTTAATCACGGTGACTTTCTCTGCAGCATCCTGAACCATCTCAGGTCCAGTCAAAGCTCTCTCACCAATCTCGTCCCAACTCAAAGAGGATCTACACTTCCTTCCGTACAACGCCTCATACGGTGCCATGCCAATACTGCTATGGTAGCTGTTATTATATGCAAACTCAACAAGTGACAAATGATCATCCCAACTACCTCCCAAATCCAAGACACACATCCTCAATATATCTTCCAGTGTCTGGATCGTCCTCTCAGACTGACCATCTGTCTGAGGATGAAAAGCAGTACTGAAATCCAACCTAGTGCCCATCGCTTCCTACAACTTCTGCCAAAAATGAGAAGTAAACACTGAACCTCTATCTGACACAATGGACACAGGTACTCCATGAAAGCATACGATATGCTTCACATACAACTTCACCAATCTAGCTACAGAATAGGTGGCTTTCACAGGCAAGAAATGTGTAGACTTCATCAATCTGTCTATAATTACCCAGATGGAATCGTATCCATCCTTCGAACGAGGTAAACCGACCACAAAATCCATAGCTATCCTTTCCCACTTCCACTTAGGAATAGGAAGAGGCTGAAGCTTCCCAGAAGGCTTCTGATGCTCAGCTTTCACTTGCTGACACGTCAGACACTTAGCAACATAATCAGTGACATCTTTCTTCAATCCATCCCACCAGTATAAATCTCTGATACTGTGGTACATCTTAGTAACACCCGAATGAACGTTGTAAGCTGTAGAGTGTGCTTCCTCTAAAATCTCTTCCCTCAAGTCATCCACATCAGGAACACATAATCTACCACTGATCCACAACACATTATCATCATCAAGTGTGAAATCAGTGAACTTCCCTGCTCTGACGTTCTCTGTAAGCTCTTCTAGAATAGGATCTCGACTCTGAGCTACTTTAATCTTATCCCTCATTACAGATCGTAACTTAAATTGAGCTAGCAGTCCACCTGATCTACTAATCTTCATCATCAGACCTTGATCCACCAACAAATGCAACTCCTGGATCAATGGTTTCCTCTCAACACCGATGTGAGCAAGACTGCCTGAGGACTTCCTACTCAAGGCATCTGCTACCACATTAGCTTTACCCGGATGATATAAGATCTCGCAATCATAATCCTTTAACAATTCCAACCATCTCCTCTGCCTCAGATTCAAATCTCTCTGCTGAAAAATATACTTAAGGCTCTTGTGATCAGTAAATATCTTACAAGTCACCCCGTACAGATAATGTCTCCAAATCTTCAAAGCAAAGATCACTGCAGCCATCTCAAGATCATGTGTAGGATAGTTCTGCTCATGCTTCTTCAACTGCCTCGAAGCATAGGCTATCACCCTACCATTCTGCATCAACACATAACTAAGACCAATTCTAGAGGCATCACAGTAAACTGTGAACTTATCCACACTATTAGGCAAAGCTAACACTGGCGTTGTGGTCAACTTCTCCTTCAGCAACTGGAAACTGTTCTCACAAGCTTCTGACCACTCGAATCTAACATTCTTCTAAGTTAAGCGAGTCATAGGGGCTGTAATCCTGGAAAAATCCTGCACAAACCGCCTATAATACCCGGCTAAACCCAGAAAACTCCGAATCTCTATGACAGAAGTCGGTCTAGGCCACTCAGACACTGCATCAATCTTTTATGGATCAACCTGAATACCTTCTTTAGACACTACATGTCCAAGAAAAGAAACACTCTCCATCCAGAAATCACACTTCGAGAATTTAGCATAAAGTTGATGATCTCTCAATGTCTGTAGTACAATCCTCAAATGATATACATGCTCCTCCATACTCCTCGAATAAACCAGTATATCATCAATGAAGACTACCACAAACTGATCCACATACGGTTTGAATACCCTTTTCATCAGGTCCATAAAAGCTGCTGGTGCATTAATCAAACCGAAAGACATCACCAGAAATTCATAATGGCCATATCGAGTGCGGAATGCTGTCTTAAGAATATCAAATTCACTAATCCGTAGCTGATGATAACCTGACCTCAGATCAATCTTAGAAAAGAAACTGTGCACCCTGTAGCTGATCAAACAAATCATCTATCCTCGGAAGAGGATACTTGTTCTTCACTGTCACCTTATTCAGCTCTCTGTAGTCAATGCACAGTCTCAGGGTACCATCCTTCTTCTTCACAAACAGGACTGGCGCACCCCAAGGAGAAACACTGGGTCTGATGAAACCTTTATCCAACAACTCTTGCAACTGCTCCTTCAACTCTGTAGGAGCCATTCGATAGGGTGGCATAGATATAGGAGTACTACCTGGAACCACATCTATACAGAACTCAATCTCTCTGTGAGGTGGTAAACCTGGCAACTCCTCGGGAAAAACATCAGGAAACTCACAAGCAACAGGAACATCTGTGAGTGACAACTTCTCCACTGACGTATCCCTGACCAATGCCAAATATCCCTGACAACCTTTCCTCAATAACTTCCTAGCCGTAATAGTAGAAATAAGATTCTGAGGTGCTGAACTCCTATCACCGACAAACTTAAACTCTACTTCACCAGGAATTCTGAAAGTCACCTCTTTATTCCTGCAATCTACCACGACATAGTGCTGAGATAACCAATCCATTCCCATAATAACATCAAACTCCATCACATCCAACAGAATCAAATCAGCGGGTAATTCTCTACCTCCCACGAGAACTGGACAACCAAAAAGAACAATATCGGTGTCCAAGGAATCGCTCAGAGGAGTGGCAACAGACAAAGGAAAAGCCATCCTCGAAGCTTGCCAACAAGATTTAGAAGCAAAAATAGGAGAAACAAACGAATGTGTGGCACCCGGATCAAACAAAATCCATGCATCTAGGTAACAAATAGAAATAATACCTGCCACGACTGCATTAGATGCCTGAGCAGCCTGCTGAGTAAGATGGAAAACTCTGGCCTATCCTCGACCTCCCTGCTAACTGGTAAAAGCCTGGCCAACACCTCTGGCACCTCCTCTAGTACCTCTACCACGACTCTGCTGTGGAACGAACTGAGTGGAACTTTGATGCTGGGCTGGTGGTAACTAAAATGGCATGGGTGCAGCACTAGCAATCGACTGCTGTGGGAATCACAGAATCTGCGGCTGCTGATACCCGGAATAAGGACACGATCTAGCAAAATGTCCTGTCTGCCCGCATCTGAAGCATGTCAGTGGCGTCAGATAACACGGTCCCTGATGGACTCTACCACAAGTCTGACAAACACTGGCAGCTGATCCAGAACTGCCACCACTGCTGTTGCTCGAAGCACCTGACCCAAATCTGAATGATCTACGCTGACCTCCACGGCCATGTCTACTGCTCCGATGCACTCGCTGCTGCTGTCTCTGACTCTGCTGAGTCAGACCTCGCTACTGACTACTCGAACCAACATGAAAACTAGAGTACAGAGTAGCCTGCAATCCACTCAACTGAACTCCTAGCTGGTAATAATCAGGCATCGCTCCCTGCCTAACTAGCCTCAGCTCAATCTCCTTAGCTAACTCAATCATAGACTCGAGAGTAAGGCCTGCTGTAGGCATACTAGCAAAAGCTGAACCCAAACCAGTAATGTAGGTAGTGACTGCAAAATACTGATCTCGCATTAGATCCTCTGCATATCTACCCAGATGAAGAAACTCTCGGGTGTACTCCTCTACAGATCGATCTCCACGAGAAATACTGGTCAGTCGAAGATGATAGCTCAAACGAAGAGGCTCTGGACAGAATCTCCTCATAAATCGCTCTCGGAACTGAGCCCAGGTCATCGTCATCATATAAGGCTGAATCATCTGAATAAACCAATCTAAGGCTGGTCCCTCGACAGACAACTCAACGATCATGATCCGCTGATACTCGGTATGAGCAGTCCGAGTCCTAGTCTCAATCGCGTGTAGAAAATCTAACGGATCGGAAGTACCATCAAACGCAATCCTGCCAACTCGGGCATAGAACAAAGCTGCCTCAGGGTCAGACATACCCTGCTGATAGGCAGGCTGAACAACTGGAGGAACAGGAACATCAAACTCAGGCTCAACAGGCTCCTCGTCCTGCAACTCTCTCTGCCTACGGCGACCTACCGCTCCTCGAGGTCTACCTCTGCCACGACCTCTACATCTAACTGGCTACTCAGGAGGTAAAACCTCGTCCTGAAAAGACTCATCATCCTCGGCCTCAACGACCGGTGGAGCGACACGCACTCGCTTCCTCATACTGAAAAGACAAACGGAAACATTCAAACAAAACAGACAACGGAGGAATAACACAGAAAACTAAAGCAAGGAATACTTATCAAGACATACTCGAACCTAATTCACTGCATTAGTTCAACAGAAAACATAACTTTAAAACTAGGGCCACAACTCACACAACTAAGCCCTGACACAGAACTCCGCTCTGATACCAACTTTGTCACGACCCAAAACAGGGGCCATGACCGGCGCTAGGGAACGGGAATTCTTTCGAATCCGGAACCAGTAGCAAGCCTAAAAATAAAATAAACATGCAATAGTAATAACAACAGTATATAATGCAGCGGAAATAAAAATCATAAATATCACAATAACATCTCCACCATTGGATTTAAATTAAATACTCATCTCATATATATATAAGCTATTTTAATACAAATCCAGTTCAAATATATAATACAACATCTCTTTAAATAAAATACATAAAATCCCATAAATTAATTTACAACTACTGCAGTGTCTAGATTATAAAAATAAGACTCAAGTAAGCAGTTTACACAAAGAAGCCGGGGCGGAAGAAATCCGGCGTATGGGCCTGCTACTGAGGTCTGAAGATGTTGACTCTCCTGAAAAATAGTCAACGGAGGGGAGTCAGACCTCACTGAGTGAATTACTATAATATATATACATGCATACTAAATGATAATGCATACAATCAACAGTATATATATCTAATATGTATATATACAGGCAAATTCACACAAATGCAGTAAAAATCATTTTTATATATTTTATTTTGAAAATCACAATTTATGAAGGATCAAATAGAACCCTATGATATCGAAACCTCAATCAGTGTTAGACAACACTTTAGCCACACAAGCTCACTTATTCCAAAATATATCCACTTAATCCATTTAGACAGTAGACTGGCCCTGAAACACTAAGTCATCCGAGCTCCAGCAGTCTGACTGCCAGTGTGATTGGCCCCGAGACACTTGGTCAACCGAGCTCCAGCAATCACACCTCCAAACCATATCTCACACATCAATTATTCATAACCAATCAATATCCACAAATAGGTTAGTAATATAGCCTAAATGCTATAAGTGCACCGGTACGTACTCGGTCCTAGTGTTGCCTACTAGGTAGCACGTTCTATTGATATCCTTCATTAATAATATAAAACATACATTCATAAATACATGATGCATGAATTTAAATAAAATAGCAACGTAAACCATATATATACTGGAAATATACCAAAAGTAAACCAGGTATATTTCGAGTATATATACGTCAAATAAATCCAATCAAATTACAAATTAAACTAGAAATATATTTAAAAATATTTTAAATATAATTTATTAACAAAACATGCATATAATTTAATATATATACCAAAAATATACCAAAAATATACCAAAAATATACTTAAATACAAATCACATTATTTATGCATTTTAATCAAAATAAAACGTATATTTCTAAATCATGCATCCTAAGCATATATATATAAAATAGTAACTAACCCTAGTGCGCTCCACGAGATGGGTCTGACGGGCCTGGTCCACTAGCCTTCGGTCTCGATGCAACTAAACAAATAATAACGACAGACATTAGAATAAACCTAACAGAAAATCCTAGAATTTGATCTAGAGTATTAAACACTAAAACGAAATTTAGGGATCGACCAGACATCACGTTTTACGAGAATTCTACCAAAAATTTGGCGGAACCTCCCCTGTAAAATGGACATCTCTCTACTCAAAGAGTAGAGCCGACCCTACAAAGAAACACACTTTGAAAAATAGGCTCACAACTCAACCACAACCCCTCGGTCGGACTCCAAACTACAGTCTGCCGACCGGGGTTCACAATCACAGAAAAATTCTGAAAATATCAAAAATACCCTTATAACATAGAAATACATTTTATAAGTAGAAATTACATAATTAACCTTTAAACACATTAAAAACCGATATAAAACTCATTTTATTAGAAAAATCGTATATTATATATATAATTGAAAATAATTCACGAAAAATAGTTTTAATTAGTTAAAAATACTAAATAATTTGTAGAAATCATTTTTATACCTTAAATAACTATTAAAACCAATTAAATTACATTTTTAGCCAATTTTTTGTAAAATTACCAAAATACCCCTATATATATAAATATACTATAATTACTTCAAAAATTCACCAAAAATAGTATAATTATCCAAAATTAATTTTATAAACATATTTATCAATAATATCAATAATTAAACTCAATTAACCAATTAAATTCAATTAAAAACACAATTAACCCTAATTTCCCAAAATTACATAAACTTAAATAATTCAAAATAAATACATAGAAATTCATAAAAATTACAAATAAATTCCTATAATTCATTTCAACACCTAATTTAACCATAAAACACAATTTCATAATTTATTTAATTAATTTCATAAAATTAGAAAATAATATTAAAATATTCAAAAATACCCAAAATGAAATAATCTCCAAAAATTTCACAAAAATTCACACATATAGATTAAGCTACTAGGATCAACATTTGTGAAGGGATTTTTCATGAATCAATCAATTCGAAGCTCAAAAAATCAAAAACCCTAATATGGCCGAAATTGAAAATTCGAAACCTAAGCAAATCAAGACCATTTCAGCTCAAACCAAAGCTAGAATCACACTCATCGGAGCCCAAGGAGAAGAAAGAGACTGGCGGTGTCGAAAATGGTGGCCGGAATCGTGGTCGACGGCGAGGAGAGGAAGTTTCGACCAAATGGGAAAAATGGGAGCTAACCGGCACCAGGGAAGGAGCTTAGGGCAGCAGAGCAGCTGGCTGGGGAAGGTGGAGCTGCTGGCGACACACCGACGGTAGGTGGTCGGAAGTTGCAGCGGGAGGGGAGAAGGATCGGGCGTGGGGAAGGAAGAAGGAAGGAGAAGAAGAGAAGAAAAGAAAAAGAAAAAGAAAAGAAAAAGAAAAAGAAAAAGAAATAGAAATAGAAAAAGAAAAAGAAAAATAAAAATAAATAAAAAAAATAATTTTAATAAAATATTTGAAAAAAATCACATCCACACACTTAATATTTAATATTTTAAAATTTAATATTAATTAAAAACAATTAAATAACAATAGAATAAATAATTAATTAATAAAATATTAGGGTAATATATTAAACCCTAATTACATAAATAATTATATTTATACACGGTGTTTAGTATTTTAAAAATACGTATGAGTTCATGCAAGTCCAAAAATATATTTAAAATAATTAATAATAAATTATTTACGTGAAAATTTCCCCGAAAATAAAAGTCTCGGGAAAATTTTACGTAAAACACTGTAAATAATACACAATAATTAAAATAGGTTTTAAATACATATCAACTCGTAAAAATATCGTAATATATATACAAAAATTATTAACACTGCATATCCCGATACAGTGTAAAAATGTTTAAAAACACGGGATATAACAATTGGTATCAGAGCTTAGGTTCTAGATACTTAAAAAAAAAATGTTTTGAGTAAGCGTTGAAAACTCAAGTTGTAAAGGTTTGAGTTGAGCTTAAAAAAACTCTTATGTAAACTCAATCTAGTAGAATATATTAGAGTGGGTATTGAAAATTCTAACTTAGGAATAAGTTAGGTGGAGATGTAGGATTAATTGAGAATCAGAACTCCTTAAATTCTTATATTCATCTCCTTTTCTCAATCATCCTTTAGATTTGCTTTTAATTGTCTTAATCTTTCATCAATGCTATTCACCCCCCTTCTAAGGTTCTTTCAATTGGTATCAGAGCTTAAGTTCTAGATACTTAATCGCTAGAATTCAAGATCATAAGGAGTGGATCTTTATCTTTCTAAACCTTAAAACCATTTTTTTTTTTGGAAATAATTACCCATATTGGAAGCATAAAATAGAGCTCTATCTTGATAGTGATCTAATTAGATTGTAGGATGTAGTGTTAAAAGGTTGGGAGCATCCTAAAGGAAAAGTGGATAAAGTTAAAGTCATACTTAAAAGAAGCAAGTGGTCATAAAAGCAAAGAGAAGGCTGATATGCTCACGGTCTATGCTCACGATCCCAAGCAAACCATGTGCATCCCCAATGGTCTCTTTTGCAAGTAATGGTCATATTTTTCAATGCTCACAATCCCAACCCTATACTCACGATCCTGAGTGTCTAAAAATCCTGTAAAAGTTGAAAATGTATTAAATGAAGAAGAAAGAGGTTGGGGACGAATTTAATGACTCTCAGTAGCTATTTTCCACTCTTCAACTATAAATCAAAGCCTTGGAACTTCATTTAAGAAGTTAGAGAGTTAGTGGAGCAAATTTATTTATCAAATTCATTTAGTCAAATTTTAATTCTTTCACTTTCCTTTTTATATATTCATCTCTTATAAATAAACTTTTATTGATTTTATAATTACTCATCTAGTGAGTGTGGGTGAGTGCTCTAGCTTAGGATTTCTTTTTTTCTTATTTCTTAGGATTTAGAAAGGGAAGTGAGGATCTAAGTAGAGGAATTGGTTTAAGTGTTTACCATTAAAACACTTGAATTTTTTGTTTTAAGAGTGAGCCAAGAAAACTCTTAATGTAAAAGTTTACATGTAAGCCTTGAAAACACTTAGGAAAAGGTTTTGAATGAGCCTTCAAAACTCAAGTTATAAACTTTGAGTTAAGTCTAGAAAAACTCTTATGTAAACTCAATCTAGTGGAATAGATTGGAGTGGGTGTTGAAAATCCTAGCTTGGGAATAAGTGAAGTGAAGACGTAGGGTTGGTTGAGAATCCGAAATCCTTAAATTCTTATGTTCATCTCCTATTTTCATTCATCCTTTAAATTGGCTTTTAATTGTCATAATCTTTCATTAGCCTTATTCACTCCTCCCCTCCCCCCCCCCCCCCCCCACCCTGCATCTCTAGCTCTTTCAATGATAATATTATGATTTTGTTATTTTAATATTATTATGATTATATTTAATTTAATTTTAATAATATTTAATATAATAATATTATTTTATTGTTATTAGTATTGTGATTAATAATATATGAATAATATTATTTTTTAATTAAAATATTATTTATTTATTTGTAAAAACTCAAAATCGACTCGTTAATAATTGAGTTGACCTCAAACTTGAGTTTGTCGATAGAATATCGAGTCAAGTTTGAACTCTTTAATATTTAACTTGATAGACTCAAGAGTTTAATCAGTCTAATTTAACTTGTACTTATTTACCACTTTACGCTTTTATTTTAATATAATGACAGGAATATTTTATCAAATTAAGTCAAGATATACATATATGTATATGAATAATATTATTTTTTTAATTAAAATATTATTTATTTATGTGTAAAAACTCAAAATCGGCTCAATAATAATTGAGTTGAGCTCAAACTTGAGTTTCTCGGGTAGAATATTGAGTTAAATTCGAACTCTTTAATATTTAACTTGATAGACGTGAGTTTAATCAGTCTAATTTAACTTGTACATATTTACCACTTTATGCTTTTATTTTAATATAATGATAGAAATATTTTATCAAATCGAGTCGAGATATATATAATTAATTAATTAACCAAGTCGAATCAAGTCAAACTTAAGTATAAGAGTTATTTAATTAAGTCAACCTCAAGTTTTGGAAATGAAGTTCAATCGAATTCGAAATAATTTTCAAATTTCAAATTTTAAAATTGAATTGAATTTGAATTTGAAATAATAATAATAATAATAATAATAATAATAATAATAATTTATAAATTCCAACATCATCATCATTATTATTATTATTTAGAAAAAGAGGGAAAAAATTTTGAAATACTAAAAACATGTTAGCTTGGTCAAATATTATTGTAGGGCCACATGTAAAAATAATTAGTTGCCAAAATATTGTGGGACTTGTATATCAACTTTGGCCAAAGTTTAATCTTTTTAATTGATTTTAAAAAATGTAGGGATAGACTAGTTAGCTTGGTCAAATATCAGGAGGTGTTAGTTTCATTTGTTTACATACATATATTTGTATTGAAGAATAATTTACAAAAAAGAGGATGAATATTTTAAAATAACTTAATATTTATTATTATTATTATTAATTAAAAAGATGAAATAATAATAATAATAGTAAATTTTAAATTTTAAATTAAAAAATAAAAAATAAATGAAAAAACAATCGTTGGATTAGGGTTTGAGCTGAGTCCCTCTAATTATGAAAGGATTAAAGGGCCATAAAACCATTCAACCGAACCCCATAAAATGATCATTTTCTACTTTTCTTTCTAATAATATGTTTTTCTTTTTGTTGAGATTTTTTTTTTAATCAATACAAATGAAGTGGCAATCTTTCTATACGTTTTTTTTTTTTTTTTTTTTGTCATTTTTAGTGTGCCAATTCGACCGACGGACTAACTTCTCTTTTATTTTTTATTGTTTTTAACCATAAAATTGGAATTTTTTGAAAAACACCCAAATTGGTAAAATGTTCCCCAAAAATAAAATCTCAGCAACCCACAAGTAATAGAAGAAAATAAATTGCAGCTAGCCGCGTCTCACGCTTATGCCCAAAAATCAAAGTTGAATTTTGACCAAAACGATATTCCAATTCTGGATTTGTGATTCAGGGCCTCTGCAAGACTTTCTAGTTCTACCCTTGTAGTCAGTTCAACCCACTTTTGTTGACCTACTATGAGCAATTTTTTTGAAGTCAATTTTGGAGAATTTCATGAAGGTAGAATTGAAACATATTTCCAATCCCATAACTTTACATTTTGAGCAGGACAAAAAAAAAAAAAAGGAGCAGATCAACAATTGTTACCTTACAAAAAATTTGTAGCAATGCCCATCTTTCTTCTTCTGCTTTTAAATTCCATTATTTGTAGCGCAACAGCTCAACAAAGAGTTTCCAGCATTAAGCCAGGTTCTACACTCACCCCGAGTGGCACTTCATATTGGTCTTCAGGTTCCGGCCAGTTCGCCTTCGGCTTTTGTCCAGTGGAGAATGGCTTTGCCATATGCATTTGGATGCCAAGAATCCAGCAGAAAACAGTCATATGGACTGCAAATCGTGATGACCCGCCACTTCCAAATGATGTGAACTTGATGTTAAGTATTGATGGTAGGCTCATCTTGCAAAATCAAGGGCTGGAGATACCTATTTCCAATGATAAGGCATCATCGGCCTCCATGCTTGATTCGGGTAACTTTGTACTCTACGATTCTGGGTTAAAGATCATATGGCAGACTTTTGATGCACCAACAGATACTATTATATCAGGCCAGCAGCTTTTGACAGGGAAGAAACTGGTGTCTGGCATCTCCAACTCCAACACAAATCCTTCGAGCGGAAGATTTCAACTCATCATGCAATCAGATGGAAATTTGGTGTTGTATCCTATGCAGTTATCAGTAACAGCAGATGATGCTTACTGGCATACACATACATACGGATACAATGCGAGTAACCAAGTTACTCTGAATCTCAATATCAGTGGCCAATTATTCCTGCAAAATTCTACTGGCTTTATTATATATACTCTGAATGAAAATACAGCAATATCTGGTAAGTCCATCTACCGCGCAACAATAGATGCTGATGGAATATTCAGGTTATATTCTCATAATCTGGATCAGTATGGTAATTGGTCAATTGAGTGGATGTCACCTACAAGCAAATGTGATCCATTTGGTTTGTGCGGTTTAAATTCATATTGTACTCTGGTGAATCAGGATCAGGACACTGCATGTGTCTGTCCTCCTGGTTTTGATTTTATCGATCAGACGCAGCACAATTTGGGATGCAGAAATCTATCTTTAGTTGATTGCGTGAGTTTCACCAAGGATAAGGCTTCTATGTATGTACTGCCGGCTATAAAATCATGGGAAGACAACCCATATGTTTCACTCTCATCCAACTCAAGCAATGCATGCGACGAGGAGTGTTTAAAAGACTGCAAGTGTGAAGCTGCAATCTACAGAAACCAAGAGTGCAGAAAACTAAGGCTTCCTTTGAGACTGGGGAGAGCTCGACCAGATGAAGCTGTGACCACTTCGGTTAAGGTAATCACTGGAGATTCAACGACAACAATGGGAGGCATAGTAACAAAAATTGTGCAACGAATGGATGTACTTATAATAGGCAGTGTGTTTTTAACTCTTTCATTGTTTTTGCTGGCAATTTTTGGCGTTCTGTTCTACAGATATCGCATTTGGAATTATAAAAATATTTCAAGCCATCCTGATGATGAGCTGATAGAAGATGTGGTTCTGCGATCATTTACATATGATGAGCTCAAGAAAGCAACAAACAATTTCAAGGATGAAATAGGAAAAGGGGCATTTGGAACAGTGTTCAAAGGGGTCATATCAAATGGAAATAAAGTAGTGGCTATCAAGAGGCTGGCGACGGTGGCATCTGAAGGTGAAAGAGAATTTCAGAACGAGATGAAAATAATAGGCAGAACCCATCACAGAAACCTTGTTAGATTGTTTGGTTACTGCTACGATGGAACTAATAGGCTTCTGGTGTATGAGTACATGAACAACGGCTCACTTGCAGACTTTCTCTTCACAGCTGAACAAAGGCCAGCTTGGGAGGAAAGAATCGAAATAGCTCTGAATGTAGCCAGAGGAATTTTCTATTTACATGAAGAGTGTGCTACCCAGATCATCCACTGCGACGTCAAACCTGAAAACATACTGATGGATGAGAGACAAGGTGTAAAAATTGCAGATTTTGGTTTATCCAAGCTGTTGATGCCCAACCAATCCAAGACATACACAGGAATCAGAGGAACAAGAGGATATGTTGCACCTGAATGGCACTCAAACTTACCCATAACTGTGAAAGCAGATGTGTTCAGCTTCGGAATCATGTTGCTAGAGATTCTATTTTGCCGAAGGAACGTGGACATGGGTGTTCCAGATGATGAAGTAGTTCTTGCAAACTGGGTCTATGATTGCTTTGAGGCTAAGGAGATAGGGAAGCTAATCCAGAACGAAGAAGTTGAGGAGAGTAAGCTCGAGAGGATGGTTAAGGTGGGACTTTGGTGCATCCAAGATGAGCCATCGTTGCGGCCGTCAATGAAGAAGGTGGTGCTGATGTTGGAAGGAACAATAGAGATACCAGCCCCTCCCAATCCTCCTCCATTTTCAAGTTCTGTGTAAGCTGTAATAATGAACTCTTCACCTAGGCAGCTAGCAAGCAAGACCTTTAATGCTTAAATAATTATTGAAAGAAATAAAAAAATAAAAAGAAAAAAACAGTTTCCTCAGATTTCGGTTTTATCCCTTAAATATACCTAATTAAGACAGAAACTAAGCAATTTTTTTGCCAATTTCTAATTTAATGAGGTCTTTACTTATGTCAATGTTTAGATTTGAATAATAATTTAAATATTTCATTTTTATTGAATAATTATATTATATTTAATTTATATATTTTTTATCTAACCATACGGTATAAAACATCTAATTTAGAAAAAAATCTGTCTTAATATTATTATCCATGTGGTCGGACAAGGACTTAATGAAATTGAAGATGGGTAATGATAGATGGATAAAGGATACATGTAGTGGGTGGTGACAAAAAAAATTTTCCAAGTCCCATCTCAACGCAAGCTTTGTCCATTTTTTTTGTTTGAAATTTCAAATTTTTAAATAATTAATTAAAATAATGAAATCTCAAAATTTTAAATAAATTAAATGAATCCATGAACTATATTTTAAATATTTATAATTTATAATTAATTCATTTATTTAGTTATTATTATTATTATAATTATATAGACAAAAAAAAATAAAAAATCACAACCAACGATACATTAATCGTTAAAGGGCGGCCGCAATACATTTACAAACGAAAAAAAATTGCCTATACATTTATTTACCATTTTCACTCATTTTATACATTAATTTTTTTAATTAATATCACATATAAATTTTTATTTTGAACAATTTTACCTATAATCAGATATAACCAAACATGTGTAAAGAACGTGCAATGACATGATATAGGTGGACATCCATATCAAACGTTTTACCCCTGAACTTTACATTTTTAGTCCATTTCACATATGAACTTTCAAAATTAACCAATTGTATATATGAATTTCTATTATAATTTTAATAAAATATCAGTAATGAATTTAACTTTTTTATTATTATGCTAATAATTTTCATTTAATTTTAATTAGATAAATATTTTTATTAAAATTGATTAACTTGGCTAAATTAAAATAATTTATTAGAATTTTTATAATAAGATTGGTTATAATTATTGAATATTAAGTAAACTAAAAAAATTTAAATAAGCCCTGAAGCTCACAAACAAATTTGAATATAAGTGTGTCAGTTAACTTGTAATTTTTATGTTTAATAATTTAAATTTAAATATATAATATATAAATTCTTATTGTAAAAATATTTTTAAAAATATTTTATTAGAATAAAATTATAATTTTATTATAATTTATTTAGTAAATAATTTATTTTAATTTTTAATATTCAATTATATAATATTTTTTTATTTAAAAAATGGCCGAATATTTCTTTTCATTCCTTTAATCTATTTCACACATCAATTTTAAAAATTAACCAATTGAACACATGAACTTTTATTTTGAACCAATTTCACCCATAGATACATCAATTTGTATTAACACGCCAACTTTTCTTTTATCAAATATACGCCTCACATTTATTGGGCTAATGCGTTTGTTCATAATGTCAAATGATATGTGAAATAAAATAAAAAAAAATGTTATCCTTGGATGAAATCAGTCTAAAATATAAATTTATATGTGTTGTTGATTAAAAAAAATTAATATGTGAAATGGATGAAAATAATAAAATTTCAGGAGTGAAAAAAGGTATTTAGCCAAATAATTTTATAAGAGGAAAAAATTTTATAACGAAAAACATCTCCGAAATTAATGTAATGTTACAGCCAACGATGTGCATGGGTCATTGCAGCTGCACTGCACAGAACTGGTTAGCCTGACTTGACACCCTTTTTCAAAGAAGCCACTGAAATGGGTTTTGCTTTATATAAGCTTGGCATTTTCCTTGGTCATTTGTTCATGTTGCACCTGATGTAACGGAATCTCTTAACATTTTTCTGTCAACCCATCAATCTAAGCTTTATTCATTGCGTACGTGTGCACGCACGTGCATATGCCAAATATACCCAAAGGGGTATTAAGGAATGAAAATTTTAAAAAAGTATTTATATGTATAGAGCATGAAAATGAAAATCTACATCGATGATAACTCTATTTTTTTTTATGAAAAATATTTTTATAATTATATATATATATTACAATTATCTATTATAAAATACTTTTTATAAATATATTATTATAATTTCTAAAAAATTATTAGAAAAATTATTTATTTTTGTTAAATATTTTTATTCAAACATTTAATACATATTTTTATTAATTTTTATATTTTATTTACAAAATTTTAAAAATAAATTTTAATATTCAAATATTTGATTAATTCATAATTGATGTGATTTTAGTTTTAAAAAATTAAAAGTCACTCCTTAAAAATTGAAAGGTAATAGTGATTTTCACTGACGAGATAATCACATTCTCATTCTCATATTAAAATTTAGCCAATCAAACACTAAAAATTGGAATCATCCATTCCGATTTCGATTCGCATCCTTATTTTTTACCAAACAAATGAACCCTAAATGTATTTAATTTAAATGAATTTTACAAAATTTTATATAATTCTTTTCCAAATTCAAGTGAGTGTTTTTTGTTTAAATAAAAACTTTGTAAAATTCATTTTTAATTCTAACTTCTTAATTTTATAAAATTGCTTAACACGAAAACCCTTTTTATTAATGAAATGTGTTTAGTTCAAATAAATTTGGACATTATTTGCAAATGAATTCTATTTAAAATTCATTTTAAATTGAAATAAATTTCTTAATGGAATTGAATCAAACAATGGGTAATACTATGTAACTGCATAAAATTTTAACACTTTATAAGTTGGATTTTTTTTTAATTTGAATTATTTGTATTCAAAAGTATATTAAACTCTAACTAATTCAATTCAATTAGGATAGAACCATAAAAACCACAAAATTCTTTGAATTGTTATTTAATGTGATTGTGTATACTACGACTCGAATCCAAAACATTGCTTAAATAAAATAGCCTCATATCAATTGATTTCAACAATTATTGATAAATTAAGGTAATTTAATTTAACTTTTAAATTTTAAATTTTCAAATTATTTTAAAGGTTAACTTTTCTTTGATCTTTTAACTTTTATATTCATCTTTTTCTTTACTTTCATTTATTTTCTTCATCTTATCTCTTCTAATACATATATATATATATATATTTGATGCCTCATTTATAATTTCATCACCCTTTTATATAAATTCCTCTTCCAATGTGAACTACTTTTCTAGATATAATAATATCTTTCCTTTATTTCATTATTTTACGCTTACAATCTGTAATGATAATGATAAAATTTAATGTATTAGTACCTTGAGAAAGCATGAATCGTATTGCATCAATTTCAATTCTATCTTCAACAATAATTAAATAATAATTACAAAGATTTTATACTTTTCTTTTACGGATTTTATATTATTGGTTTCATTCATTGTCTGGTAAAAGTCCATTCTTTTCATTCGTGGCCCATCGCTTTTTCTTCTTTCAGTTTTGTTTTTTTCCTTTTTATTTTTATTCAAAAATTTACTACGTGTTTTCAATTTATGATTTTAGCGTTTTCCGTATTATTTTTCTTTTTCTTTTTTCTTTTTTTTTTTATAATTTTTTTACTTATTTATTATTTTTAAAGGTATCTTTAATTTAAGTTAATTAATTTGTATATTTTAAATAATTTAATTTTATAATCTAAATAATAATTTTATTTATTTTAAAATTTACTATTATTTAGAATATAAAAATTAAGCTAATTAGACTAAAAATTATCTATAGTTTTCAATAATTATTTTTCATAATTATTTAGAATTTAAAAATTAAAGTAATTAAAGTAAAAATTATCCATAGTATTCAACAATTATTTTTCAATAAAAATAACAAAAAAATTATGAAATATATCAAATAAATTATTGTGCTTATTATTGATACTAATAAAAGTAAAAATTATATTTATAGTCTTAATTTTATTATTAATGATGAAAAAACTGAAAAAATAACAAACAACAACACAAATAAACAAACATCAACAACTGTAATTTTTTTATTGCTTTTGTTGATTTTGTTATTTCAGTTGTTGCTTTCAACTATTTTTACTTGTTTTTCTTTATTTATATTTGTTGATTTTTATTAAAAATAATAAAAATTATTAGATATATCAAAAAAATTATTCTTTTTATCATTAATACTAACAAAAGTAAATATTTTATTTATGGCTTTAATTTTGTCATTAATAATGAAAATATAATTTAAAAAAATCAACAAAAATCAACAACTGTAAATCAACAAAAATTAACAACTATAAAATCTTTGTTGATTTTTGTTATTTTGTTGTTTCATTTATTGTTTTTAGAATTTTTTTTGGTTTGTTGATTTTTTAAATTTTTTTGACCTTTTTTTTTTGTTGATGTTACAAATATATCATTAGAATTTTAAACTTGTTACACATTGATGATCAATAAGTATCAAATAATTTTTTTTTTTAAAAAGTTGTTAGACATTTTAGTAAACAAATTAAAATAAAAAAATAAAATCCTTATTCTTTAAGAATATAAAAGGAGAAATTTTTTTTTTTTTGAACAAAGAGAAAATTTTGTTTATTTATAGTTGTTATAATAGTTGAAGATATTTATTTATGTTATAATCCGAATTTTTATTAATTATTAATTTAAGTGTGGGATTATTTAATGTTAATTATTATTTAACTATATATGAGATTTTTATTATTTGTATAGTTTTATTTAAATTATTGATTAATTGTTAAATGTATAATTAATTTGGGGAAATTTAGATTTTTAAAATATTATAATATTATTTTTAAATTTAAAAGTTGTTATTATTTATATTATTTAATATATATAATATATATATATATATATATATATATATATATAAACCATTTTTTTTTCTTCTTTTTCTCTTTCTTTCTTTTTCTTTCTTTCTTTCTTTATGTAATAACCCTGGTTTTTAAATTATTTTATTAAATAATGAGATATATAGTGTTAATAAAATTTAAAAGTTAAATTTAATTATTTTACCATTTTATGATTAATAATTATTATTTTATGTTTAATAATATTTTCAACGTAAATATTTTATTTTAAAATTTATTATTTTGGATGGTAATATTTTAATAATATTAATTTATGTACATTATTATTTTTATCAACCTACATTATTTATTTTATTATTAAATTGTTATATTAGTATTATGGAAATTATTATTTTTAATAAATTATATTATTTGTATTGTTATCATCATTATTTATTGTTAATTATTTATGTAAGCGTTATTTTATGTGTGTATTTATTATCATGGTTATTATTTTCATTATTATTATCATTAATATTATTTTTATTGTTTAATATTATTATGAATATTATTTTATTAATAGTATTAATTTTAATTGTTGTTAATTTTATATTGTGTATATTTTGTGCATGTGTGTGATATATGTGTGAATATATATATATATATATATATATATATATATATATATATATATATATATATATATATATATATATATAGATTAAAATGAGTGGTGGAGATTAAATAATATAAAGAATTAATATTATATTATATACTTTTAATATATAGTTTATATATATACATTTTCAACGGGATGAACCAATGCAGAACCCCTCCCCCTTCGTTTGATCTGGTCTATTCCTCGTTGATGTGCCTCCCACGCCATCGGCCGACCACCACCACCTTCAACCATCATCATCGCCGTCTGCTTCCTCTTCTTCGTCACCGACAGTAGCAGGAAACGACAACAACAGCAGCATACCTTTCCTCGCTGTCGCTCCGTTCTCCGGCCACCTCAACTTGCCCCGCCGGTGCCATTTGACTCCCTGAGTCACGAGGAAGATGAATCCAAGCTTCCTTTAAGCTGGAATTCGATCATTTATGAGTTTTGTTAAATTTTTGGTTTTTGGCTTTTAGGGTTTTCTAATTTTTTTGGTTGATTTTCAGTTGATTCTTGCTATCTTCCTTTACAAACTTTGATCATTAATGCTCAAGCTTCATGAAAATATTTTTTTTATAATTTTTGCAATTTATTTCTATTTTGGTGAATTTTTTATTATTTTAATATTATTTAATGAATTTTTGTAAATAAATTAATTAAATTATGAAATTGGTTAAATTATTGTTATTATATATTGTTATTAATTTTGATGTTGAGAAATTAATTTTTAGGAATTTATATAATTTTTATGAATATTTTTAGTTTATGTAAATATTGGATAATTGTGTTAAATGAGTATTTTGATTGAATTTAAAGTTTAATTGTGTGTTTTAGTTGATATTAAAATGTTATTTGATGATAAAATAATTTTTATGAATTTATATAATTTTTTATGGAATTTTATATAATTTTTGTGTATTTTGAATTATTAGGTTAAATATATACTTTTATTGAAATTAATGGTTAAATATGAGTTTTAGTTGATATTATTATTTTATATGTTGATTAAATAATTTTAATGATTTTGTATAATTTTTGAGGAAATTATTTAGGATATTGGATATTTTGTATTATAGGGTTAACTATGTAATTTTGTTAAGATTATAGTTAAACATTATGTTTTAGTTGGTTTTATAATTACTTAAAGTATAAAAATGATTTTTACAAATTATTTACTATTTTGACTAATTAATACTAATTTTCAAAATTTTTTTTTCAAATATATATTATTTATAATTTGGGTGATAAAAAAATGGGTTTTAAACTAATTTTATAATATAATTAAACGTGAACTTTATTATGTTATGTTGAATAATTATAAAATTGAATTTTTATTAATATTATATAATATTTGAGATTTTATTAGTTAAATTGTGATAATTTTGGAATATTATATAAATAATAAGTGTATTTGTTATTTTTAAATTAAATGTGTATTTTATTATTTTTGTGATGCTAAATTGTGATTTTAAATATTATTTACAAAGTATGTTAATTTAATTGTAAAATGGAGATTGTATTCCATTTATGAATTTTATTATAAAATATTATTTAAATTTGACTTTTATATTTTAGTTGGAAAATAAAGGTTTATAAATATTTTATTTGATTTTTTTGATGATTTTATTATTTTACTGTTAATATTGTTGATTTGTGAATTGTAAACTTCGGTTGGGGATTTGTGGAATTTGGAGTCTCAACCTGAGGTGTTGAGTATTTGGTAATTTTAAAAGTGTGTTTTCTATGCATGATCGATCCTATTTTTGTAGGGAGATGTCCATTTTACAAAGGAGACTATGTCAAAATTTCGATAGATTTCTCGTAAAACGTGACAACGGTCCGAATCTAATTTTGAATTTTTGATTGAGTCTTTCTATAATAATCCTAGAAGCGTAGAGTTAGAAATTTATTCTGATGGTTGTTCTTATTTTATTTTTCTAGCTGCGCCGAAACCAAGGCCTAACAAATTAGGCCCGCCGAGTCTGTCTTGTGGAGCGCTAATCAGTGAGTTATTATACTGTATATATATGCATTATATATAGGATACATGACTTAGGATTTTTCATTTTCATTATATGCTTTTAAAAGTGATTTAAATTATAATATGATTTGGTATAATTTTAGTTTATTTTTAGTTTATTTTGATGTATATGTCTGCATATTTTCTATATACATTTACGATATCTTTGGTATATTTAGGATTTATTTTTTATATATGCATGCTAGGTAATTAGGTTTATTTTTAGTATATTTTAGTATATATATACATGTTTTAAATGTGTATTTATTCATAACTGTTTTATTAAATGATTAATATACTTTAGGTATATTTTTAGATATATTCCTAAATAAATGCATGTCATATTATTGATTTATACTTAAATTGTTTTTAAGTATATTTTTGATATATTTTTTATATACTCCTCAATAACTGCATGTTTTATTATTGATTTAAACATAGCATGTTTTTAGTATATTATGGGTTGTTTTAGTATATTTCATGATTGATTTAAATTTATTTTACATATTATACTTGAAATATACTTAGTTTATTTTAAGTATATTTTTGGTATATATATGGTTTATTTGTTGGTATGAATGTCATCATGCATTATTTATTTTCTGGATGTATGATTTATTTTTAAATGAAGGATATCAATAGAACGTGCTACCTATTTGGCAGCACTAGGACCGAGTACGTACTGATGTGATAGATTTAGGTTTGAGTGAGGAATTTCTTGTGGTAATTATGATATGACCGAGATGATTTGATTGAGATGTGATATGAATGATGGTGTGTTTGTTGGAACTCAGTTGAGCAAGTGTCTCGGGGCCAATCACACTAACAGTTAGATTGCTGGAGCTCGATTGACTTAATATCTCGGGGTCAGTCTACTGTCCAAAATGGAATAAATGATTTACTTGGATTTAAGTGAGCCTGTATGGCTAGCGTAATGATATGGTTGATTGAGGTTGCGATTAATAGGGTTCTATTTGATCCTTTATGTATTAAAATAAATGTTTTCTACATTTATTATATTTATAAAAGCAAAGTTTGGCATTTGTGTGAAATGCGTGTATATGCATATATATATATAAGAATGTCTGATTGGATATGGTTAGATTGCATGTATATATAGTATAATAATTCACTCAGTGAGGTCTAACCCCCCTCAATTATTTTTTTTCAGGAGATTCTATATCATCAGATCTTAGTAGCAAAGTTCTTTACCGGTGTTCTTCCGTCCCAGCTATTTTATGTAAATGTATATTTTGAACTCTGATTTGTATTCTAGAAACTGCAGTAGTAGTGTTATTTTATCAGAAGAGTATTGTTTTGTTTGATACTTTATACTCTGAGAATTATATTTGAATACTGTATGAATATATATTTATTTATGAAAAGATATTAAGTATCCATTTTTATATATTGATTCAAAAAATTTTAATGTTGTCATACTTTTTATTTATTTATTCCATGATTTTATTTTCTAAGGCTTGCTACGGGTTCCGGATTTGAAAGAATTCTCATTCCGTAGAGTCGGTCATGACTCTTAGTTTGGGTCACGATACTTTCTTCCCTTTTCTTTCCTTTCTTGCCTGTGTGACCGACAACAACGCCAACCGCCATGTCGCCACTACCACTACCACCACCTGACACCGCCATGTCGCCACCACCACCTACCACCACTATGTCGCCACCACCACCTGCCATTGCCACATTGCTACCACCTCCACTGGTCAGCGCCGCCATCAACTATCCCTCCCCTCCCTGGCGCCACCACTATCTCTTCCTTTCTCCCTTTCTCTCTCGGCTGCTAGTTGACTCTTTAGCTTGCCGATGACGATTCTAGTAACCTTTGAGCTCATCGCCAATCTTGACTGGAAGCTCATCATTCGGGCTTCATTTCCCCTTAATCAATTTGTCCAGGTAACTCCAATTACGCCTCCAATTTTGTGAATTTATTATTAGGTTAATTTTATGAAATTGAGTTTGAATTTGATTTAATTAAACATAGTTGCTTTGAGATTAATCGTAATTGAGGTTAAAATCTAGCTAATGGTGATTTTTAATTATTTTTGTGATTTTTTGAATTTTTTAGGTTTGAGTTACTGTTCCAACCCGAAAATTTTATATTTTTATTAAATTCTACTAATTATATAAAGTAAACTTTGTTAAGAAAGTTTTGTGAAATTATTTATAGAAATTTAATTATGAATTTTAAAGATTATGTATAATTATGTATTTTTGGAAAAATATTAGAAAATGGTGAATTATTTGATTTTAATTGAAATTATTGTTGTTAGTTATGCTATTCTAGGCTTTTTTTTTTATCAATACACTGTAAAAATAATCTTTATAATTATTTCCCAATTTTTAATTATTTAGTAGTTATTTTGGGAAATTGAATGAAAAAATAAATTTATGTATTATTTTTGAGCCTAAATGAGTATTTTAGTATTTTTATGATAATAATAAGTGATTTTAATAATTATTTACAATTTATGCTAATGTAATTGTAAAATGGAAATTCTATGCTATTAATGGATTTTATTAGCAAAATATTATTTAATAATTAAAACTTTATTATTTATTTGGAAAATGAATTCCTTTAATATTTTTATGATTTTTGGTGAATAATTGGAATTTATATTATTTTATTAATAGTGGATTGTATTGATTTTTGGTTGGGCAATAATTATAATTCAAGGGCCCAACCCGAAAAGTTGAACTTTGTTGATATTTTGAAGTGTGTTTACGTGCATGATTGACTTTACTTTTGTAGAGGGATGTCCATTTTACAAAGGAAACTCTGCTAAATTTTTAGTAGATTTCTCATAAAAAGTAACATCAGCTCGGTCCTAAGTTTTGAGCTTTAGTTGAGTCGTGTCTTAAATTGAGTTGATCTTTAGAAATTCTATATCTATAAAACTAGGAATTTAATTATAATATCATTATCATTATTTTTTTTTCCTTAGCTGCACCGCGAGCTAGGCCTATCGGACCAGGCCAGCCGAATCAGAATAGAGAAGTGAACTCAAACTGTGAGTTATTATTACATGTATGTATTGTATGTAAAATGTCATTGGCATCCATATTTCGAATAAATAGAAATTTATTATTTTCATTAAACGTTATTTATCATTATGTTATCATATATATATATATATATATATATATATATATATATATATATGTGTGTGTGTGTGTGTGTGTGTGTGTGTGTGTGTGTGTGTGTGTGTGTGTGTGTGTGTTTCATTCTTATTAATTGATGTTGCAAACAAATTTCATTATTTTATTTATGATAAGTGTTTTGGAGAATTTTTGTAGAACATGTCATCTAATAGGTCACATTATGACTGTTGCGCAACAGTATGCTAGATGCTAGGTTATGAATTTTGATTGAATTGAGATATGAATAAATGGTTATTGAGAATTGTGGATAAAAAGGGTGTGACTGCGGATCCTCAATTGACCTACGGTGTACTTAGGGTCAGTTATACTGGTAGTAGGACTGCGAATTCTCGATTGACCTTTTTATATAATCGGGGCCAATCCACTGCTAAAGTTGGGTAAATGAAATATTTTTAGAATTAAATAAGCTTATTGGCTAGAGAGATTTTGTGATCGAGGTTGCAGAATATTTTAGGGTTATGCTCTGGTCCTCCACCTAAATATCACTGCATTTATTTGTTTAACGAAAAATATGATTTCGAGCATCTATATGAAAATGCATGCATAAAATAAATAAATATAAATATATAAATATTATTATACTGATGCATGAATGTTTGTGTCCTTAGACTGTATGTATATATATAATAATAATTCACTCAGTGAGGTCTGACCCCTCTCAATTATTTTTCAAGATCTTTCTCATCAGACCTTCCATAGTAGTTCCCTTCACCGGACCCTTTCCTCTCCGGCTTACCTATATAAATTTTAAATTACTCTTTCCTTGTATTGTTAGATGTTGCAGTAGTATTACATATTTGTTGTATTCTCTGATTGTCATTATTGGTGGTTATGTACTTTGAATATTGTAAATATTTTTATTAAGATATTATTTATAAGATATTCTTCTCCATTATTAAAAGTTTTAATTCTCAGCATATTTATGGTTATGTTTTATTGTGTTTTTTTTTAAGGTTTGCTACTGGTTTTGGATTCTCACGAATTCTCGTTCTTTAGCGTCAGTCATGACTCCCGAGTTTGGATCTTGACAACTTATTGCCTGGTTTAACAATAATTGAAAATGTTTAGTTCATAATTATTCATTTGAAACAAAAAAAAAGGACTTAAAAGAAAAAATATTGAAAAAAAAAAGAGAAAATGTTGAAAATAAAATGAAGACAGCACTTTAAAAATAAAAAAAAATGTTGAGTAAAAAAAGTTGAGAAAAAAAAGATAAAGACATTAGAAAAAAACTGTAGAGAAAAAAAAAGATAAATATAGTACCATAAAAATAGAAAGAAAAACGTTTAGTAAAAAAAATGAAGACAATAGAAAAAATATGTTAGAAAAAAATGTTGAGTAAAAAAAATATCGAGAAAAAAATAGAGTAAGACCATAAAAAAATATTGAGAAAAAATATTAAACAAAAAAGAAAACAAATAAAATGTTGAAAAAAAAGTATAAAGAAAAAAAAAGTTGAAAAAATCAGCAACAAGGAAAAAATGCTGGATAAAAAGGAAAACTCTAAAAATAAAAATAACAAGTAGAGTGGTCTATATTTAAAAAAATTAGGAAAGTTAATTTTTAAAGTTAATGTTTTTGAAAGTTTTTTTTTATTTGTAGTATATTTGTGTATAACCCAACATTTTTTTAAATAAATGATCTTATAATTTGTGCATCTTAAGGATGCAATTTGTATATATGGGTTTCCCTAAAAAAAAAAAAAAAAAAACTGTATATATGGGCCCCTACAATATGAATTTTGGACCCTTTTATATTTTTTTACAAATGCAATATTTCTTTATTATTTTTTATTTGGGCTCAAAAATGTGACGCCCACATCAATATCGCAATCTGATTGAAAAATTCAAAACCAACATCAATATCACAATCTAATTAAAAAATTCAAAACCAACTTGACATTTTCGGTAATCTAAGGGTGGAGATTTTTATACTTCATCTGTTATTTTGTACACTCCATTTTTATTTTTTTAGTATTAGAAATTATATAACTATCTTTTATTTAAAATATTTATTCCTTCACTAATTATGACTACTAAACTATCTTTTTTTTTTCATTTTCCTTTCAAATTTATTGTTTGATGTTCAATATTTTAAAATTACTTGTAATTGAGTTTTTTTTTCATTAATAAAATTTGATAGTCAATTATTATTTTTATATTTACTCTTTAACTTTAACTTATATTGATTGTAAAATTTGCATCAATAATACCAAATAAAAGATTTGTATTTCTATGAAGTGGTTTTTTTTTTAAATATAATATGCACATGATTTTATTTTTTATTTTGTCATTATTTTTAAAAAAATAATTTAAAAATCAAATTATGTGATTAAAAAAATCATTATAAAATTCAACAATGATTTGTCATATAAAAAGTATTTATAAATTCAATGAATAGAGCTGAAATCAATTTACATGTAATTTACATCTAACATATTGTAAACACCCAATTTTGGGATAATGAGTTATAAATGTAACAGAAGACTCCAATGATGAAAATGTCATGAATATATTTTCAATATTTGAACTTTGAAACTTCAAGGGTCTAATTGCATTTTTTCAAAGAAAGGATTTAAGGTTTTCATTGACTAAATTGTAGTGCTTTTTAGGGATCTAATTACAAAACTTAAATTCTTTTAAGGACCTTTTTGTAATTAAAAGTTAAAAAAAAGGTGATTAGAATTACCCTAATTTCGATTGGAACTATGTAATTCCAATCGGAATTACGCTAATTCCGATCGAAATTATGTAATTCCGATTGGAATTACACAATTTCGGTTGAAATTAGAATTCTTCCACTAATTCTCGAAGTTTCCAAATAAATCTCGAATTTTCCAGATAAATTGAGTCCTAATTGGTCTGAAATTTTTCTAAAATTATTTTAATAACGTTTTTAAGGAAATATAAGTCTTTTAGGAATCAATTTATAACTAGGGTTTCAAAACGTATTCCTATATAAAGAGGGTTTTGGCTCTGACAAAAAAGGAAGAAGAAAGGGAGGAAAAAAAAGGCATGAGGCAAAAAAGAAGAGGAAAAACAGAGAGAAGGCAGAGGAAAGAAAAAAAAAAGGGACGAAGTAAAAGGAAACTAAAAAACTAAAGAAAAAAAAGAGAGAAGAAGAGGAAAAGAGAGAAAATATTATTCCTTACAAATTTTTTTTTGCTTTATTTTTTAAAAAGATCTTTGAAGAATTTTTGAAAAATAATATTCGAAGTCTTATCAAGAGCGGTGATTCTACAAATCTGAGGAGCACTTCATTAAAATTATTCATAAGCATCATCTTCTCTTTATCCTCTTTTATTTGATTTCTTTTTTATTTTTTTAATCTTTAATTTAATTTTATTATTTTATTATTTATTCATTAATTGTAATTTTTATTATTTTTTATGGTGATTATGGAGGAAAACACATGACGATCATACTGGGAGAATCAAATCCATATGAGATCCATGCAATGCCATGGATAAAACCTTGTAGAGATATACTTTCTAGGGTTTTTTTCTTTATTATTATTTTTTTCTTTATTTATTTATTTTTGGGGTTGTATTAATTAATTTTGTTATTATTTTCAATAGATTCTTGTATAGTGGGAATAGTGAAATTATGTGTGTGATTGCTTGTTTATTTTAATTAATTGATTAGTAAAATTAGGGTTTTAATTGGGTAATTAATTAAAATTTATGGAGGAAGTAGATTAACTTAGGTTAGATGTTAATGAAAATTAGGGTTTTAGAAGAAATTAATTTAATTAGTTGTTTAATTTTAACTTAATTGTTTTAATATATTTTATTTGTTTTTGGGCTTGTTTATTTCTTTTTACGTGTTTTGGGCCTTAAGCCCATATTAGGTTCTAATCCACTTAAATGAATTTAGGTTTTTAAGTTTAATTTATTAAAATGCATTTTAGGCCCATAATTAATTAGATTTTTAGGTTAGAGATAACTTAGGTTCATCCAGTTAATTAGACATAGGTCCACCTAATTTAATTTAGACTTAGCCCACTTAATTTAAGCCTTTTTCATAATTGGTAGATTTAATATCACTTTAGAATTAAAATATGTAGAATTATGCCTATTAATTTAAATACCTCCATAAATTGTAGATTTAGGCCCATTTTTAGAATTAAAATAAATAGACTTAGGTTCATTTAATTAAAATTAAAAGGAATTAGTCTTTAGATCACTTGTAAATTAAAACATGTAGATTTAGCTCATTTAATTAAAATCAATGTAGATTAGACTAACTTAGGGATTATATGTTTGAATGAATGCATTATTTGCTTGTATTTTCATGACTGGTTTGTCTTGGAGTTAATTGCTAGAATAAGGGTTTTTATGAAATTGCATGTAAATAGAGGATAATATAGTAATTCATAAAGTAATTCTAAATGAACATAAGACTAAAAGAAGTTGGTATTCCGTGCCTAGAATCTCCTGGTTATGGTGCTAACTTTCTTTTAAGGAATCAAGTACCACTTTTTATTTGTCCCAATTATTACCCTAGGTGGCCACTCCCCATTACTACGCCATGTCTTTGTGACAAAGGATAGTGTGTTCTCTAAAGCTCTAAGCTCAAACATTGTCATAGTTGCTAAAATCTTGGACACGGGCTAAACCCCACCGTCTATAGGGGCGACTCCATTAGGGATAAGAGATACCGATTCTACTTGTGTTCTTTAGAATTATTTTATTAATTATTATTTTATTCTTGCATTCATTATGTATGTCCCTATTAACCGATGGCGTTGGTTTATGGTTCCATGATTCCACTAGCTTCATGGGATTGTAAATTGGCTAACCATCACTCTTAGCCTTAACTTGGTTCAAGAGAGATTACCGGGCTCATCTGACTAGAGTTGGGGGTAGTCTTCTCTCGAGTTTGCAAAGGATGTCGGGCCCCTCTGACCTTGACTTGTGACTCAAGTCTTAAAGGAGGGCATCTTGCTAAGGGAACCTTGTCCTTTTTACCAGACCCTAACCACATATAATGGCTTAGTTACTTCCCCTAGGATCTACCCAAATTGCTTGTGTAATATCCCGTGTTTTTACATGTTTTTATACTGTATCGGGATATGCAGTATTAATAATTTTGAATATGTATATATACGATATTTTTATGAGTTGATATGTATTTTAAACCTATTTTAATTACTGTGTTTTATATACAGTGTTTTACGTAAAATTTTCCCGGGACTTGCATTTTCGGGGAAATTTTCACGTAAACAATGTATTATTAATTATTTTAAATGTATTTACGGACTTGCATGAACTCATACATATTTTTAAACTATTAAATAAAGTCGGTGTGTGTATATTTATTTAGGGTTTATTAATTCCCTAATATTTTATTAAGTATTTAATTGTTTTAATTGTTATTTAATTAATGATATTTAGTATAAATTATTAAAATATTAATAATTTAATGTGTGTGGTGTATATTTGATGTGTGTAATTTAATATTATTTTAATATAAAGTATAAAGTATATATATATACATATATACAAAAAAATTTGCCAAATTACACATTTGCCCCCGACTCCTTCTCCTTCTTCTTTCCCACGCCCGACGCCCGACCACCATCCCTCACCGCTGCGACTGCCGTTCCTTCACCGTCGGTGTGCCTCTCGGCTTGCCACCGTCGCCTCCAGCCGTTCCCCGCCGCCAGCAGCCCCTTTCCCGACGAGTTTTGGCCGGAATTAGCTTTAGAGGCCGAAAGTCGAGCTACCGCCGTTTCTCCCTCCTCCGGCCACCATTTTCGACACCGCCGGTCTCTTTCTTCTCCTTGAGCTCCGGTGAGTGTTATTCTAGCTTTGGTTTGAGCTAAAATGGTCTAGAATTGCTTAGTTTTCGATTTGTCAAATTCGGCCTATTAGGGTTTTCGATTTTTTTTCGAATTGTTCTTGATTGATTCATGCTTAATTCCTTCACAAATGTTGTTCCTAGTAGCTTAATCTACATGTATGAATTTTTGTAGAATTTTTGGAGATTGTTTGGATTTTTGGGTATTTTTGAATATTTTAATATTATTTTCTAATTTTCGGAGATTAATTATTTAAATTATGAAATTGGAGTTTATGGTTGAATTGGGTGTTGAAATGAATTATAGGAATTTATTTGGAATTTTTATGAATTTCTAAGTATTTATTTTGAATTATTGAAGTTTATGGAATTTTGGAAAAATTAGGTTAAATGTGTTTTTAATGGAAATTAATTGGTTAATTGAGTTTAAATATTGATATTATTGATAAATATGTTGAGAAAATTAATTTTGGGTAATTGTATGATTTTTGGTGAATTTTTGAAGTAATTTAAGTATATTTATATATATAGGGGTATTTTGGTAATTTTACCCTAAATTGTCTAAAAATGTAATTTAATTGGTTTTATTATTTATTTAAGGTATAAAAATGATTTCTACAAAATATTTGGTATTTTTAACTAATTAAAACTATTTTTCGTGAATTATTTTCAATTATATATATAATATACGGTTTTTCTAATAAAATGAGTTTTAATCGGTTTTTATAGTGTTTCAAGGTCAATTATGTAATTTTTATTTATAAAATGTATTTCTATGATTTAAGGATATTTTTGGTATTTTCTGAATTGTTCTGTGTTGTGGATCCCGGTCGGTAGTCTGGAGTCCGACCGTGGGATTTTGATTTCGTTGAGCTCGTTTTTCGAAGTGTGTTTCTTTGCAGGGTCGGCTCTACTCTTTTGAGTAGAGAGATGTCCGTTTTACAGGGGAGGTTCTACCGGATTTTCGGTAGAATTCTCGTAAAACGTGATATCCAGTCGAACCCTAATTTTTGATTCTGTATTTAATACTCTAGATTGAATTCTAGGATTTCTGTTAGGTTTATTCTAATGTCGGTTATTTATTGCTTGTTTAGTTGCGCCGAGACCGAGGGCTAGTGGACCAGGCCCGTCGGACCTGTCTCGTGGAGCGCATTAGGTGAGTTACTATATTATATATATATGCTTAGGATGCATGATTTAGAAAATGCATGTTTTATTTTGACTGAATATGCATAAATAATGTGATTTATATTCAAGTATATTTTTGGTATATAATAAATTATATACATGTTTTGTTAATAAAATATATTTAAAATGTTTTTAAATATATTTTTAGTTTAATTCATGATTTGATTGGATTTATTTGACATATATATACTCAAAATATACCTGGTTTATGTTTGGTATATTTCCAGTATATATATGGTTTATATTGTTGATTTATTTAAATTCATGCATCATGTATTTGTGAATGAATGTTTTATTATTTATTAATGAAGGATATCAATAGAACGTGCTACCTAGTGGGCAGCACTAGGACCGAGTACGTACCGGTACGCCTATAGCTTTAGGCTATATTACTAACTATTTGTGGATATTGAGTTGATATGATTATTTGATATGTGTGAGATGTGGTTTGGGTGTGATTGCTGGAGCTCGGTTGACCAAGTGTCTCGGGGCCAATCATACTGGCAGTCAGACTGCTGGAGCTCGGTTGACTTAGTGTCTCGGGGCCAGTCTACTGTCTAATTGGATTAAGTGGATATATTTGGTATAAGTGAGCCTGTATGGCCAGAGTGTTGTTTAACACTATTTTCTGAGGTTGCGATATTCTAGGGTTCTATGTGATCCTTCATAAAAGATGATTTTCAGATAAAATATATAAAAATGATTTTTCTGCATCTGTATGAATTTGCCTGTATATATACATATTAGACATGTATTATTGACTGTATGCATTGTCATTTAGAGTGTATGTATATATATTATAGTAATTCACTCAGTGAGGTCTGACTCCCCTCCGTTGACTATTTTTCAGGAGAGTCAACTTCCTCAGACCTCAGTAGCAGGTCGATACGCCGGATTTCTTCCGCCCCGGCTTCTTTATGTAAATTGTCTACTTGAGTCTTATTTATTTTATCTAGACACTGCAGTAGTTGTAAATTAAAGTATTGGATTTCATGTACTTTATTTTAAAGAGATGTATTATATTGAAACTGGATTTGTATTATAGATTATATACATCTATGTGATGAGATGAGATTTTGAATTAAATCCAGTTGATATGGAAAAATGATATTATGATTTTTTATTTCCGCTGCATATTATATTTTTATTGTTGTTATGGCATGCTTTATTTTATTTTTAGGCTTGCTACGGGTTCCGGATTCGAAAGAATTCCCGTTCCCTAGCGCCGGTCATGACCCCTGTTTTGGGTCGTGACAAAGTTGGTATCAAAGCGAAGTTCGTATCAGAGTGGAGTTCTGTGTCAGGGCTTAGTTATGTGAGTTGTGGCCCTAGTTTTAAAGTTGTGTTTTCTGGTGGACTACTGCAGTGTATTAGGTTCGAGTATGTCTTGATGAGTATTCCTTGCTGTAGTTTTCAGCGTTATTCTTCCGTTGTCTGTTTTATCTAAATCGTTCCATTTGTCTTTTCAGAATGAGGAGGCGAGCGCGTGTCGCTCCACCGGTCGTTGAGGCCGAGGATGATGAGTCTTTTCAGGACGAGGTTTTACCTCCTGAGCAGCCATTTAGACGTAGAGGTCGTGGCAGAGGTAGACCTCGAGGAGCGGCAGGTCGCCGTAGGCAGAGAGAGTTATAGGACGAGGAGCCTGTTGAGCCTGAGTTTGATGTTCCTGTTCCTCCAGTTGTTCAGCCTGTTCAGCCTGCCTATCAGCAGGGTATGTCTGACCCTGAGGCAGCTTTGTTCTATGCCAGAGTTGGCAGGATTGCTTTTGATGGGACTTCTGATCCTTTAGATTTTCTGCATGCGATTGAGACTAGGACTCGGACTGCTCATACCGAGTACCAGCGGATCATGATCGTTGAGTTGTCTGTCGAGGGACCAGCCTTGGATTGGTTCATTCAGATGATCCAGCCCTATATAATGACGATGACCTGGGCTCAGTTTCGAGAGCGATTCATGAGGAGATTTTGTCCAGAGCCTCTTCGTTTGAGCTATCGTCTTCGATTGACTAGTATTTCTCGTGGAGATCGATCTGTAGAGGAGTATACCCGAGAGTTTCTTCGTCTGGGTAGATATGCTGAGGATCTGATGCGAGATCAGTATTTTGCTGTTACTACCTATGTTACTGGTTTGGGTTCAGCTTTTGCTGGTATGCCTACAGCAGGTCTTACTCTGGAGTCTGTGATTGAGCTAGCTAAGGAGATCGAGCTGAGGTTAGTTAGGCAGGGAGCGATGCCTGATTATTACCAGTTGGGAGTTCAGTCGAGTGGATCGCAGGCTACTCCATATTCGAGTTTTCATGTTGGTTCGAGTAGTCAGCAGCGAGGTTCGACTCAGCAGAGTCAGAGACAGCAGCAGCGAGTGCATCGGAGCAGTAGACATGGCCGTGGAGGTCAGCGTAGATCGTTCAGATTTGGGTCAGGTGCTTCGAGCAGCAGCAGTGGTCGTAGTTCTGGATCAGCGGCCAGTGTTTGTCAGACTTATGGTAGAGTCCATCAGGGACCGTGTTATCTGACACCGCTGACATGTTTCAGATGCGGACAGACAGGACATTTTGCCAGATCGTGTCCTTATTCTGGGTATCAGCAGCAGCAGATTCCGTGATTCCCACAGCAGTCGATTGCTAGTGCAGCACCCGTGCCATTTCAGTTGCCACCAGCCCAGCATCAGAGTTCTACTCAGTTTGTTCCACAGCAGAGTCGTGGTAGAGGTACTAGAGGAGGTGCCAGAGGTGTTGGCCAGGCTTCTACCAGTCAGCAGGGAGGTCGAGGTCAGGCCAGAGTCTTCCATCTGACTCAGCAGGATGCTCAGGCATCTAATGCAGTCGTGGCAGGTATTCTTTCTGTTTGTTACCTGGATGCATGGGTTTTGTTTGATCCGGGTGCCACGCATTCGTTTGTTTCTCCCGTTTTTGCTTCTAAATCTTGTTGGCAAGCTTCGAGGATGGCTTTTCCTTTGTCTGTTGCCACTCCTCTGAGTGATTCTTTGGACGCCGATATTGTTCTTTCTGGTTGTCCAGTTCTCGTGGAAGATAGAGAATTATCCGCCGATTTGATTTTGTTGGATGTGATGGAGTTTGATGTTATTTTGGGAATGGATTGGTTATCTCAGCACTATGTCGTGGTTGATTGCAGGAATAAGGAGGTGATTTTCAGAATTCCTGGTGAAGAAGAATTTAAGTTTGTTGGTGATAGGAGTTCAGCACCTCAGAATCTTATTTCTGCTATTTCAGCTAGGAAGTTATTGAGGAAAGGTTGCCAGGGATATTTGGCATTGGTCAGGGATACATCAGTGGAGAAGTTGTCACTCACAGATGTTCCTGTTGCTTGTGAATTTCCTGATGTTTTTCCCGAGGAGTTACCAGGTTTACCACCTCACAGAGAGATTGAGTTCTGTATAGATGTGGTACCAGGTACTACTCCTATATCTATGCCACCCTATCGTATGGCTCCTGTAGAGTTGAGAGAGTTGAAGGAGCAGTTGCAAGAGTTATTGGAGAAAGGTTTTATCAGACCTAGTGTTTCCCCTTGGGGTGCACCAGACCTGTTTGTGAAGAAGAAGGATGGTACCCTGAGACTGTGCATTGACTATAGAGAGCTGAATAAGGTGACAGTGAAGAACAAGTATCCTCTCCCGAGGATTGATGATTTATTTGATCAGTTACAAGGTGCACAGTTCTTTTCTAAGGTTGACTTGAGGTCGGGTTATCATCAGTTACGGATTAGTGAATCCGATATTCCTAAGACAGCATTCCGTACTCGATATGGTCATTATGAGTTTCTGGTGATGTCTTTTGGTTTGACTAATGCACCAGCAGCTTTTATGGACCTGATGAATAGAGTATTCAGACCGTATGTGGATCAGTTTGTGGTAGTCTTCATTGATGATATACTAGTATATTCGAGGAGTATGGAAGAGCATGTATATCATTTGAGGATTGTACTACAGACACTGAGAGATCATCAGCTTTATGCTAAATTCTCGAAGTGTGATTTCTGGATGGAGAGTGTTTCTTTTCTTGGACACGTAGTGTCTAAAGAAGGTATTCAGGTTAATCCACAGAAGGTTGAGGCAGTATCTGAGTGGCCTAGACCTACTTCAGTTACGGAGATTCGGAGTTTTCTGGGTTTAGCCGGGTATTATAGGCGGTTTGTGCAGGATTTTTCCAGGATAGCAGCCCCTATGACTCGCTTGACTCAGAAGAATGTTAGATTCGAGTGGTCAGAAGCTTGTGAGAATAGTTTTCAGTTGTTGAAGGAGAAGTTGACCACAGCGCCAGTATTAGCTTTGCCTAATAGTGTGGATAAGTTCACAGTTTACTGTGATGCCTCTAGAATTGGTCTTAGTTGTGTGTTGATGCAGAATGGAAGGGTGATAGCCTATGCTTCGAGGCAGTTGAAGAAGCATGAGCAGAACTATCCTACACATGATCTAGAGATGGCTGCAGTGATCTTTGCTTTGAAGATTTGGAGACATTATTTATACGGGGTGACTTGTGAGATATTTACTGATCACAAGAGCCTTAAGTACATTTTTCAGCAGCGAGATTTGAATTTGAGGCAGAGACGATGGTTGGAACTATTGAAGGATTATGATTGCGAGATTCTTTACCATCCGGGTAAAGCTAATGTTGTAGCAGATGCCTTGAGTAGGAAGTCCTCAGGTAGTCTTGCTCACATCGGTGTGGAGAGGAGACCATTGATCCAGGAATTGCATTTGTTGGTGGATCAAGGTCTGATGATGAAGATCAGTAGATCAGGTGGACTGTTAGCTCAGTTTAAAGTACGATCTGTACTGAGGGATAGGATTAAAGCAGCTCAGAGCCGAGATCCTATTCTAGAAGAGCTTGCAGAGAATGTCAGAGCAGGGAAGTTCACTGATTTCACACTCGATGATGATGGTGTGTTGTGGATCAGTGGTAGATTGTGTGTTCCAGATGTGGATGACTTGAGAGAGGAGATTTTAGAGGAAGCACATTCTACAGCCTACAGCGTTCATCCAGGTGTTACTAAGATGTACCACAGTATCAGAGATTTATACTGGTGGGATGGATTGAAGAAGGATGTTGTTGATTATGTTGCTAAGTGCTTGACGTGTCAGCAAGTGAAAGCCAAACATCAGAAGCCTTCTGGGAAGCTTCAGCCTCTTCCTATTCCCGAGTGGAAGTGGGAAAGGATAGCTATGGATTTTGTGGTCGGTTTACCTCGTTCGAAGGATGGATACGATTCCATCTGGGTGATTGTAGACAGATTGACGAAGTCTGCACATTTCTTGCCTGTGAAAGCCACATATTCAGTTGCTAGATTGGCAAAGTTGTACGTGAAGCATATTGTGTGCCTTCATGGAGTACCTGTGTCCATTGTGTCAGATAGAGGTTCGGTGTTTACTTCTCGTTTTTGGCAGAAGTTGCAGGAAGCGATGGGCACTAGGTTGGATTTCAGTACTGCTTTTCATCCTCAGACAGATGGCCAGTCTGAGAGGATGATCCAGACACTGGAAGATATGTTGAGGATGTGTGTCTTGGATTTGGGAGGTAGCTGGGATGATCATTTGTCGCTTGTTGAGTTTGCATATAATAACAGCTACCATAGCAGTATTGGTATGGCACTATATGAGGCGTTGTATGGAAGGAAGTGTAGATCCCCGTTGAGTTGGGATGAGATTGGTGAGAGAGCTTTGACTGGACCAGAGATGGTTCAGGATGCTGCAGAGAAAGTCGCCGTGATCAAGCGTAGATTAGAGACCGCAGTTAGTAGACAGAAGAGTTATGCGGATCCTAGGCGCAGAGATGTGGAGTTTCAGGTTGGAGATTTCGTTTTTCTGAAAGTATCTCCGATGAAGGGTGTGATGAGATTTGGCAGGAAGGGTAAGTTAGCACCGAGATACATTGGACCGTTTGAGATTCTGGAGAGAGTTGGCACTGTTGCATATCGGTTGGATTTGCCTCCGAGTATGTCACAGGTGCATCCAGTATTTCATATCTCGATGTTGAGGAAGTATATCTCAGACCCTTCACACGTGTTGCAACCTGACAGTGTGGAAGTAAGTGAAGATTTGACTTTTATGGAAGAACCTGTGGCGATCGTAGATTATCAAGTTCGACAGTTGCGATCGAAGCAGATTCCGATGGTCAAGGTTCTGTGGCGTAGCGATAGAGTTGAAGAGCATACGTGGGAGACTGAAGCTGAGATGCGAGCTTCTTACCCGTATCTCTTTCCTTCTTGATCTTTTCTTTTCAGAATTCAGGGACGAATTCCTGTAAGGGGGGAAGATTGTAATATCCCGTGTTTTTACATGTTTTTATACTGTATCGGGATATGCAGTATTAATAATTTTGAATATGTATATATACGATATTTTTATGAGTTGATATGTATTTTAAACCTATTTTAATTACTGTGTTTTATATACAGTGTTTTACGTAAAATTTTCCCGGGACTTGCATTTTCGGGGAAATTTTCACGTAAACAATGTATTATTAATTATTTTAAATGTATTTACGGACTTGCATGAACTCATACATATTTTTAAACTATTAAATAAAGTCGGTGTGTGTATATTTATTTAGGATTTATTAATTCCCTAATATTTTATTAAGTATTTAATTGTTTTAATTGTTATTTAATTAATGATATTTAGTATAAATTATTAAAATATTAATAATTTAATGTGTGTGGTCTATATTTGATGTGTGTAATTTAATATTATTTTAATATAAAGTATAAAGTATATATATATACATATATACAAAAAAATCAAAAAAATTTGCCAAATTACACATTTGCCCCCGACTCCTTCTCCTTCTTCTTTCCCACGCCCGACGCCCGACCACCATCCCTCACCGCTGCGACTGCCGTTCCTTCACCGTCGGTGTGCCTCTCGGCTTGCCACCGTCGCCTCCAGCCGTTCCCCGCCGCCAGCAGCCCCTTTCCCGACGAGTTTTGGCCGGAATTAGCTTTAGAGGCCGAAAGTCGAGCTACCGCCGTTTCTCCCTCCTCCGGCCACCATTTTCGACACCGCCGGTCTCTTTCTTCTCCTTGAGCTCCGGTGAGTGTTATTCTAGCTTTGGTTTGAGCTAAAATGGTCTAGAATTGCTTAGTTTTCGATTTGTCAAATTCGGCCTATTAGGGTTTTCGATTTTTTTTCGAATTGTTCTTGATTGATTCATGCTTAATTCCTTCACAAATGTTGTTCCTAGTAGCTTAATCTACATGTATGAATTTTTGTAGAATTTTTGGAGATTGTTTGGATTTTTGGGTATTTTTGAATATTTTAATATTATTTTCTAATTTTCGGAGATTAATTATTTAAATTATGAAATTGGAGTTTATGGTTGAATTGGGTGTTGAAATGAATTATAGGAATTTATTTGGAATTTTTATGAATTTCTAAGTATTTATTTTGAATTATTGAAGTTTATGGAATTTTGGAAAAATTAGGTTAAATGTGTTTTTAATGGAAATTAATTGGTTAATTGAGTTTAAATAATGATATTATTGATAAATATGTTGAGAAAATTAATTTTGGGTAATTGTATGATTTTTGGTGAATTTTTGAAGTAATTTAAGTATATTTATATATATAGGGGTATTTTGGTAATTTTACCCTAAATTGTCTAAAAATGTAATTTAATTGGTTTTATTATTTATTTAAGGTATAAAAATGATTTCTACAAAATATTTGGTATTTTTAACTAATTAAAACTATTTTTCGTGAATTATTTTCAATTATATATATAATATACGGTTTTTCTAATAAAATGAGTTTTAATCGGTTTTTATAGTGTTTCAAGGTCAATTATGTAATTTTTATTTATAAAATGTATTTCTATGATTTAAGGATATTTTTGGTATTTTCTGAATTGTTCTGTGTTGTGGATCCCGGTCGGTAGTCTGGAGTCCGACCGTGGGATTTTGATTTCGTTGAGCTCGTTTTTCGAAGTGTGTTTCTTTGCAGGGTCGGCTCTACTCTTTTGAGTAGAGAGATGTCCGTTTTACAGGGGAGGTTCTGCCGGATTTTCGGTAGAATTCTCGTAAAACGTGATATCCAGTCGAACCCTAATTTTTGATTCTGTATTTAATACTCTAGATTGAATTCTAGGATTTCTGTTAGGTTTATTCTAATGTCGGTTATTTATTGCTTGTTTAGTTGCGCCGAGACCGAGGGCTAGTGGACCAGGCCCGTCGGACCTGTCTCGTGGAGCGCATTAGGTGAGTTACTATATTATATATATATGCTTAGGATGCATGATTTAGAAAATGCATGTTTTATTTTGACTGAATATGCATAAATAATGTGATTTATATTCAAGTATATTTTTGGTATATAATAAATTATATACATGTTTTGTTAATAAAATATATTTAAAATGTTTTTAAATATATTTTTAGTTTAATTCATGATTTGATTGGATTTATTTGACATATATATACTCAAAATATACCTGGTTTATGTTTGGTATATTTTCAGTATATATATGGTTTATATTGTTGATTTATTTAAATTCATGCATCATGTATTTGTGAATGAATGTTTTATTATTTATTAATGAAGGATATCAATAGAACGTGCTACCTAGTGGGCAGCACTAGGACCGAGTACGTACCGGTACGCCTATAGCTTTAGGCTATATTACTAACTATTTGTGGATATTGAGTTGATATGATTATTTGATATGTGTGAGATGTGGTTTGGGTGTGATTGCTGGAGCTCGGTTGACCAAGTGTCTCGGGGCCAATCATACTGGCAGTCAGACTGCTGGAGCTCGGTTGACTTAGTGTCTCGGGGCCAGTCTACTGTCTAATTGGATTAAGTGGATATATTTGGTATAAGTGAGCCTGTATGGCCAGAGTGTTGTTTAACACTATTTTCTGAGGTTGCGATATTCTAGGGTTCTATGTGATCCTTCATAAAAGATGATTTTCAGATAAAATATATAAAAATGATTTTTCTGCATCTGTATGAATTTGCCTGTATATATACATATTAGACATGTATTATTGACTGTATGCATTGTCATTTAGAGTGTATGTATATATATTATAGTAATTCACTCAGTGAGGTCTGACTCCCCTCCGTTGACTATTTTTCAGGAGAGTCAACTTCCTCAGACCTCAGTAGCAGGTCGATACGCCGGATTTCTTCCGCCCCGGCTTCTTTATGTAAATTGTCTACTTGAGTCTTATTTATTTTATCTAGACACTGCAGTAGTTGTAAATTAAAGTATTGGATTTCATGTACTTTATTTTAAAGAGATGTATTATATTGAAACTGGATTTGTATTATAGATTATATACATCTATGTGATGAGATGAGATTTTGAATTAAATCCAGTTGATATGGAAAAATGATATTATGATTTTTTATTTCCGCTGCATATTATATTTTTATTGTTGTTATGGCATGCTTTATTTTATTTTTAGGCTTGCTACGGGTTCCGGATTCGAAAGAATTCCCGTTCCCTAGCGCCGGTCATGACCCCTGTTTTGGGTCGTGACAGCTTGTGAATGTTGCCATGAGGTATTTCTATCTATAAAGACCCAAGCCTATACTTTAAAGGCCCGTTTGGACTAAAAAAGATTAGGCTAATCTTTTATACCTAGAAATACTATTTCTTTATTTTACTACTTTAAGAGAGATTTGGCATGCATATTGGTCCCTAATATCCCCTGTTGATATTAAGACCAAGACTAAAAATCCTAGGAAAAGAGACTCGCCATTAAATACGTGTGGGGGAGGAATAAGGTTGGAAGGATGTATGTACACCTAACTTGATTTACTACTTGGTGCATAGTATATGCATCTCATGCATCATACTAACATTTATCTTTCAACCATCATAGATTTATCTGGGTCTTTCTATGTTTGGAGTCGAAAGGGTGGCAGACTAGTGAGAACTGATTTAAGTCCACAATCAATTGCGAAAGAGATCCTTAACAGACTGGAAAGAAGTCTCATTAACCCACTCTACCTAAAAGCTACACAACCAAAATAAGCTAAAGAAATGGAATAACATGAAGGAGGAAACTGGACCTTAGAGGATGTCAAAGGAGCACTAATGGATGATATGAGAGCGATAATGCAAGATGAGTTAAGACAGGCTTTGGCCAGATTAATGCCACCACCTGCTGCTACTGTACCTCCTACAGCTAATCCACCTGCTATGGGTACACCTCTTGCTAACAATGACAATGCTGGGGAAATGAAACTCGAGGATCTTGAGAGTTATATGGTTAAAAAAGCAAAAAGGGAATCACTTGAGCAAGTTCAAGAGCTGAAATCCAAGCAGATGAAAATGCTAACTTAGAAAATGTCCAAAATGGAGGAGTTGATAAGAGGATAGGGAATTGGATACTCATTTGATTTTGATGATATATTGCAATTCGGGGAGGATAAATTGCTTGATAAATTCAAGATGCCACAGCTGCAGAAGTTTGATGGTACTGGGGACCCAAGAATTCACATTAGTCAATACACAACTACCATGAGCACCACTAAGGCTCCTTTGTTTATAGTTACCAGGCTATTTGTACTGTCATTGGAGGGTATGACTGTCAATTGGTATCATGGGTTGGAGAAATCTATCTGTGCAGACTGGAGAGAGTTGTGCACTGCTTTTCTAAAGTAATATGACAACAACACTAGGCTCGAGGTGTTTATCAGGGATCTAGAACTGACCAAGCAAAAGCCGAATGAGTCATTTGTAAATTTTCTAACCAGGTTTATGAATAAGGTAGGACTAATGAAACATAAGCTAGCTGAGAAGAATTAGGTTAGGATGATAGTCTGAAATATGCTGCCTAATATAGTTGAGAGGCTACAAATAATGAATCCTTAGACATTTATAGACCTTTATGATGATGGGTTACAAGCTGAGGAGATTGAGAATGAGAAAAAGAGGATTGCTAAAAGCACTGGCATAAGAAACTACCTAATTGGGGGCATACAACAGGGAAGCACTAGCCGGATTTTAGAAGTCCATACTATTCAACAACCAAGGAAATTCTCAAACTTTAACTAGCCACTTTCAAAAGTCTTAAAGCGCTTAATGCAAAAGGGCTTACTTTAACCTTTATCTACTCCAAACCCACCAAACCCAAATACCCCAAACTATAACCCAAATAGGCACTGCAAATTCCATCAAAACCTTTAACACTCTATAGATAACTGCATTCGCCTCAAACACGAAATCCAAAATCTTATAAACTCTGGAAAGATCACAGACCCCAAAAACTCAAGCACTATAAATAATCCTTTCCCAAACTATCAAAATGTACCATCCCCAACTACCATGATGATCAACTCAAAAGTAAGTGAGGAAGAAGTGCTATGCTCCTTTGAGGACCTAGACCTTAAAACCAATAAGAAATCTCCTAATGCCTATAAAGATAAAGAAAGAGTTGAAGATTTATTGGGTCAGCCTTCAGGCAAGTTTGACTATAAGGTATTTTATACTAAACCACCTTCTTTTAAAATACCCTTCGAGTCAATATTGCCTACAAGATGGGGCGATGTGTTTGATAATGAGAAGTTTCTAGACAAGAAAGAAAATGCACATTTGAGGAATAGAAAGATGAAGTCATAGAGACAATCAATAAGAAGATGTAAGAATAATTGTTATGTCAGTCACCTTAAGGACAACTACTATAAGACCTAACATCCCTAGCATTTAGAATAGGAAACAAACTCTCTTATTGTCTTCTTTGAATACAATTTTAATTTCTTTAGAACTTGTTTTGTTTTAATGATCGATGATATTAATCCTGATCATGCTTACTTATGTATTGACATCCTAATGGTACTATGCATTATGGTATTGATCGCATCTGCATGTTTGACATAAATTCAAATTCAATTAGATTCATTCAACGTAGGCACAAATGCAAATTCAAAGAACATACATATGTCACATGGTGTAACTTCTAAAAATAGGAAATTTAAGGAGAAAATAAGAAGAATAAAAAAGAGAGAAAAAAAAAGAAAAAAGAATAGTGAGGTAAAAATTAGAGAGAAAAGTTCATGACTGGCTGATAACAGGAGTTGTATCATGTGATGTAATGAATGTTCTCATTTTTTCCTAATGAATGATTAAAATTGAATTTTAAATTTTTGTTCAAATATTGCATATTCATCTATATCATACTGCATAAGTATCTGAATAGAAAGACAATACACAATAAAAGCTAAATCGGAGCTATGAGATTACTATTATAGTTATGTTTTCTTTTTTACCACCCTTTTGTAATTTTCCTTATAAGCCTAGCGTTCCCTTATACCTTGAGAATTCAGATGGCTCAATAACTTGCATTATAACCCATTCCTTATAATTGTCATCAATTATTACATCAACATCAAGCTTTATATTCTGCTCAAAAGTCCTTCGAAGTGCAAATCTAGTTGATTTCATCATTAAGAACTCGCTTTAGTTAGTTTGCCCATTCCTCTGCATCTTTAAAGCATGAGATTGTAACTAATAGGGTTAGTAAGTCAAAGGATCCACAACAATAGTGAACAAACTAGGTCTCTTGTATATAAAAAAAAAATCTTACTAGAATAGTATGAATGAATCCAAAATGGAACTAGGGGAAAAATGTAGCTCTGGGGGCAAATTAAGTCTACATGAAAAGAGTAAAGATGGAACACTAAAGTATAAGAGCTAGTATAAAAGATATCAGGGCAGAAATAAGCATACAAATACATCAGTTATCATACAATAAAAGCAGTAACAAAAAGAAAATTTCAACAGTGCATCGGTTAATCATGAGCTCCAGTGTAAAGCCATGGACTCCACTTACTAGCCTAATCATCAGTCTAATAAACCGTATCAAAAGCTCTGACATCAGAAGTACAAACAGCAAAGCAGTCAATGCTCAAACCTACAAGTTATTGATGAGGCACCTAGTTCTCAAGCTATGAACATAGCTCTATTCTAAACATGAGACTTATTAGGATCATGCACATCATACATAACATGCATACACTTGCATACATTTTTTTTTATGAAATACTTATTTTGTATAATAAAAGTCTTTAAGCCTGGATAAGATTGTATAGATACTCTACTACTAACATTTGAAATTAGTGTTATGAAAGTATAGGAAAGTAGTCATAGTATTTACATGTGAAGCATTTAAAAGAGTATAATAGGAAGAGCCACATTATCAAGAAACCTCATCTTAGCATCCTCAAGAGGCTAGATAGGACATTCAAGCTGCTCAAATTCAACACCCATCTCCAGAGTCTCTCATCTAGAGCATCATTTGGAATATCTCTCCACAACAGTCAAACCAATGTAAGGTATGGAATATGGTGATGAGAAGGTCCAATAAGAGATATCAAGAAGAGGAATGAAGTCCTCTATCATAGCATTAATGGAATGGCAGAAATACAAATGTAGCCCAAAGCCACAACTTCAATGGTGGAGTATCATGACCCTACTATCAGAGACAAATCTAAAGGGAAGAATGCAAAAAATAATAACATTGCATTTTAATAAAATTTCTTCACTTGCAAATAGTCCATATTAACTTATGATATTTTGTGCAGGGAAAAAAAAGAGAATGAAGAAGGGGAAAGGAACTGAAACATCAATAAGAATGGACAAGATAGAAAATGTCAAACACTCATCAAGATAAAGGGAAGCAATAGAACTCTATTTCTTTAGATTCTATAATAAAGTACCATCTCAATAATAAAATTCACAAATTGAAAGTAAATTCATCCACTTCATGAGATCATGTGCGAAAAGCCTATCTTATGAATTTTGATCATAGTGGCTTTCTTTTATTAGCCTCACAGAATTTAGATGAGTAGTTAACAGTTTTGTGCTGAGAGTTTATAAACTCTAATCAATATAATGCTTGCTTTGCACCCAACAAAGGGAAGAAAATGCAAAAACAAAATATGTGGACATGAAGCATAAATTGCTTGAATTTCAAAGTATCATTTCAGTCTTTTAAATGATAAATGTGCATATAATCTACTCTAATGCTCAGAAATTAGTATGAGTACAAAATCCCTTAACGATATTCATACTGAGTAATACAAGAAAGGTGGGGAATACTAAGAGGAGAATTAAAAAAAGAGCAAGCATAATTTACTCTAATGCTTAGAAATGAGTAAGAGTACCAACATGAAACCTCTGACAATATCCATGCTGAGTAATACAAGAAAGGCAGGGGAATACTAAAAGAGGATCATGCCAAAAAAAATTACTCTATTTACTCTAATGCTTCATAAGAGTATGAGTATCCAAATGACCTTTCCAATGGTATCCACGCTGAGTAATATGAGAAAGGTGAGGGAATACTCGGATAAAAAAGGAAAACACTAAAAAAAATTCAAATGCTATTTTGATGCTTAGAATTCAATTTTTTACGCTCAATTTCCATGAATTTTGTTTAGCAAATTTCCCTTAAAATTAGGTATGGAAATAAGCTTTTCACTTGGTAAAAGACATGCTCTCAGCATAAGATAGTTAACGATGCCTCTAACCTTTGCAGATGGTGAAATAAATGACAGTTATAAAAATAACAAATAGTGAGATGCGTTAAGTGCACGCTATCTCGTGAAAAGTGATGAATTTTCTCATAAATTTTCAACACTATAAGGTACTATTGTGCATTCATCATGATTGAAATTAACTTCAATAAGTCTATAGGAATTTGCAAATCAGAAGAAAGATCACCCAACTAGTAGAGATGGTTAACACAGCTAAATTAAAATCAGTCAACATAGAAATTCTAATCAGTCAGCACAATAAAATTCAAAGTCAATCAGCACCAAGAATTCAAAGCATTTAACTCAAATAATCAAAGATAAAATTTATAAGCAATTATGGATTACAACATCAAAAGCGAGCAATGAAAGGATTGCAATCAATTTACAAGCAATTATGGATTGCAGCATCAAAGGCGAGCAATGAGAGGGTTGCAGTTAATTAAAATTAGCGAGCAGTTATGGACTATAGCATTATCAAAGGCAAGCAATGAAAGGATTGTAGTCAATTTATGAGTAATTATAGATTGCAGCATCATCGGTGAGCAACGAAGGGGTTATAGCTAATCGCGAGCAATTATGGATTACAACATCATCAGTGAGCAACGAAAGGGTTACAACTAATCACAAGCAATTATGGATTGCAACATAATCATATAAGATAATTCAGACTATGCGACTGAGTGTAGTCAGCATTGTACGATCGAGTACAATGTATTTTCAACTAAGATTATACGACTGAGTATAATCGGCATCATACGACCGAGTGTGATTTTTTTTTCAAAACAGACTATACGATCGAGTGTAGCCTCCATTGTACGACCGAGTGCAATGTATCCTCAAATAAGATTATACGACCAAGTATAATTAACATCATACGACCAAGTGTGATGTTCCTTTTTAATTCAGACTATACATCCATGTGTAGTCGACATTGTACGATCGAGTGCAATGAGTTCCTTTCACCCAATACTATATGACCGAGTATAGTCAATATCATACGACCGAGTATGATATGTCATTTCAAATAAATGTTATACATCCAAGTATAGCAAGTTCATAAACAAAAGCTTCATGAAGCACATATAAGTATCTTTAATTAAGAAATTGGGTGCTAGTTTACTTTGTCGTAATTTGTCAAGCAAACAGTGACAAAGGGGGACAACTGTAGACACCCAATTATGGGATGATGAGTTATGGATGTGACAGAAGACTCCAATAATGAAAATGTCATAAATAGGTCTTCAATATTTAAACTTTGAAACTTCAAAGGTCTAATTGCATTTTTTCAAATAAAGAATTTAAGGTTTTCATGGACTAAATTGCAATGCTTTTTAGGGATCTAATTGTAAAACTTAAATTATTTCAAGGACCTTTCTGTAATTAAAAGTTAACAAAAAGTGATCGAAATTATCCTAATTCCAATTGGAATTATGTAATTCCGATAGAAATTATGCTAATTTCTATCAGAATTACACAATTCCGGTTGGAATTAGAATTCTTCCGCTAATTCTCGAATTTTCCAGATAAATTGAGTTCTAATTGGTCTGAAATTCTCTTAATATTATTTTGATAATTTTTTTAAGGAAATAGAAGTCTTTTAGGAATGAATTTATAACTAGGGTTTCAAGACGTATTCCTATATAAGGAGGGTTTTGGCTCTGACAAAAAGGGGAGAAGAAAGGGAGGAAAAAAAAAGCGTGAGGCAAAAAAAGGAGGAAAACTGAAGGAAGGCAGAGCAAAGAAAAAAAAGAGATGAAGCACAAGGAAAAAAGAGAACGAAAGAAAAAAAAAAGAGAGAGAGAAAGAGGAAAAGAGAGAAAATATTATTCCTTACAAATTTCTTTTTGCTTTATTTATTAAAAAGATCTTTGAAAAATTTTTGAAGAATAATATTCGAAGTCCTATTAAGAACGGTGATTCTACAAATCTGAGGAGCACTTCATTAAAATTATCCATAAGCATCATCATCTTCTCTTTGTTCTCTTTTATTTGATTTATTTAATTTCTTTTTTATTTTATTAATTTTTAATTTTATTTTATTATTTTATTATTTATTCACTAATCATAATTTTTATTATTTTTTATGGTGATTATGGAGGAAAACACATGATGATTATACTGGAAGAATCAAATCCATAGAAGGTCCATGGATAAGACCTTGTGGAGATATAGTTTCTAGGGTTTTTTTCTTATTATTATTTTATTTTTTATTTATTTATTTTTGGGGTTGTATTAATTAATTTTGTTATTATTTTCAATAGATTCTTGTAATAGCCCCAATAGTGAAAATAGTGGAATTATGTGTGTGATTGCTTGTTTATTTTAATTAATTGATTAGTAAAATTAGGGTTTTAATTGGGTAATTAATTAAAATTTATGGAGGAAGTAGATTAACTTAGGTTGCATGTTAATGAAAATTAGGGTTTTATAAGAAATTAATTTAATTAGTTGTTTGATCTTTAATTTAATTGTTTTAATATTTTTTATTTGTTTTTGGGCTTATTTACTTTATTTGTTTTTGGGATTATTTATTTATTTTTATGTATTTTGGGCTTGTTTATTTATTTTTATGTGTTTTGGACATTAAGCCCATATTATGTTCTAATCCATTTAAATGAATTTAGGTTTTTAAGTTTAATTTATTAAAATGTATTTTAGACCCATAATTAATTAGATTTTTAGGTTAAAGATAACTTAAGTTCATCCAGTTAATTAGACATAAGCCTAACTAATTTAATTTAATTTAATTTAGACTCAGCCCACTTAATTTAAGTTTTTTTTCATAATTGGTAGATTTAATATCACTTTAGAATTAAAATATGTAGAATTAGACCTATTAATTTAAATACCTCCATAAATTGTAGATTTAGGTCCATTTTTAGAATTAAGATAAATAAACTTAGGTTCATTTAATTAAAATTAAAAGGAATTAGTCTTTATATCACTTGTAAATTAAAATATGTAGATTTAACTCATTTAATTAAAATCAATGTAGATTAGACTAATTTAGGGATTATATGTTTGAATGAATGCATTATTTGCTTGTATTTTTATGACTGATTTGCCTTGGAGTTAATTGCTAGAATAAGGGTTTTTATGAAATTGCATATAAATAGAGGATAATATAGTAATTTATAAAGTAATTCTAAATGAACACAAGATTGAAAGAAGTTGGTATTTTGTACTCATAATCTCCTCGTTGCGGTGCTAACTTTCTTTTTAGGAATTGAGTACCGCCTTTTCGATTTGTCTCAGTTATTATCCTGGGTGGCGACTCTTCATCTCCACGTGATGTCTTTGTGACAGTGATTAGTGTGTTTTCTAGAGCTCTGAACTCAAACAGTATCACGGTTGCTAAATTTTTGAACGCGCGCTAAACCCCATCGTCTACACATATCCTAACAAATACTTTCATTAAATTATACTGTAAAAAGTCCATATAATAAAAATATATAGCACTTATTTTTCTATTATTAATATGTTATAACACTTGTTAAAATTACAACAATTTTTTATATGATGAATTTTCATTAAATTTTTATAATATATGTTTTTAATCATGTAATTTGATATTTATATTATTTTTATAAAAACAATATAATAAGAAAAATAAAAATAAAATAATGTGTATGATATTAAAAACTGTTAATAAAAAAAAAGTGAAAAAAGATTGTTATTTTGCTATAATTAGTGTAAATTTTGTAATTAACCAAACAAATAAAAAAGTAAAGAATTATTATAACAAATTTTGAGTATGCTAATTTTTTTAATGAAAAAAATGATGTAAGCTCAAGTGCCATTAGTTTTATAATTTTAAACATTAAATAATAAATATAGATAAAAAAATTTTAAAAAAAAAGTGTAATTTAGGAATGGTAATTAATGAAAAAAATAAACATTCTAAATAAAAGAGTAATTATGTAACCTAAAATTTTAAAAAGTAAAAGAATGAGTGAAAAATAAATGGATGGAGTGAAAAAATCATGTAATCTAATTTGTCAGTTTTTAACATTTTAATCGGTTTGATTCGACTTTCCATTTTCTTATTTCAAAACCAATAAATTTTCAAGATCCTTCACTTGATCTGTCCTGACCTTCCTGATGCACAGTTCTAGTGCCGTGATTTTAAGGACCAACATCTTTTAACTAATTTATTTATTTTATTATTTTTGTAATTTTAAAATTGACACAATAACATTTTCCTGAAATATTGCTACAAACTATACACTGTGCATGTTGTTAAGGGCAAGTGTGTATTATCCTATATAATACATACGGTAATTATTGATGGAGCCGGGTATGACGAACTATTACAATAAAAAATGGCTGAATATCGTTTTTCATTCCTGAACTTTACCTTTTTTGCCTATTCACACATTAACTTTTTTTGTAATCAATAATATATATAAACTTTTATTTTGAATCAATTTCACGCATGGTTAGATATAACCAAACACATGTGAAGAACGCGTGATGACATGATACAAATGGACATCCATATCAAACATTTCATTCATGAATTTTACACTTTTAATCAATTTCATTCATGAACTTTCAAAATTAACCAATTACACATATAAACTTTTATTATAAATTTAATAAAATATCAGTGATGAATTTAACTTTTTTATTGTTATTCTAATAATTTTCATTTGATTTTAATTAGATAAATATTTTTATTAAAATTGATTAACTTAGCTAAATTAAAATAATTTATTAGAATTTTTATATTAAGATTGGCTAAAATTATTGAATATTAACTAAACTAAAAAAATTCAAATGAGCCATGAAGCTTGCGAACAAGTTCGAATATAAGCTTGTGAGTTAACTTGTAATTTTTATGTTTAATAATTTAATTTTAGATATATAATAGATAAATTCTTATTATAAAAATATTTTAAAAAATATATTATTAAAATAAAATTATATTTGTTATTAAATATATTATAATTTATTTAGTAAATAATTTATTTTGATTTTTAATGTCCAATTATATAATGTTCCTATTAAAAAAAAAGGCTGAATATCTCTTTTCACCCTTTAGTCCATTTCAAGCATCAACTTAAAAAATTAACCAATTAAATATATGAACTTTTATTTTGGACCAATTTCATTCATAGACACACCAATTCACATTAACACGTCAATTTTCTTTTTACCAACCATGCGCCTCATATTCATTCGGTTTACGCACTTGTCCACACTATCAAATGATATGTGAAATAGAATAAAAAAAATATCATCCATGGATGAAATCGATCCAAAATAAAAGTTCATATGTGTTATTGGTTAAAAAAAGTTGATGTGTAAAAGAGATGAAAAGGGTCAAGTTCAGGGGTGAAAAAGGCATCCAGCCTAAATTATTTTGTGCAGTTGTATTGACCCGTGCCCATGTGTGTCTAGTCCTGACTTCAACATTACCATTGATAATTAAGCTGCCCGTTTTCATTCATTAAACAGACTTGATTGGAAGAGCAAAACAATTTTCTATGCCAATTATCTATGAAATTAACAATGAGGCTCTCTTCTAGCAAAATGAGTTCACTCTACATGACCTGTAGAAAAATTAATGACAAAACAGCATACAGAAAAAATTTAATAGTGTTATGTTATCTTATTTAGAGAAAAAATTTTAATATATTTATATTGAATGTTATGTATTAATAATAATTTAATAGTGTTATGTTATCTTGATCTATGGTAATAAATATTATCAATTATATATTTTTTTCAACTTTAGTTCTAATAATAAAAACTTTCCATAAATATCTAACATAAAATTTAACAATATATATTTTTTGCTTTCTTTCTTTTGCATTTTTCTTTTACTTTAACATATTTTATATTTTTTGTTAAACATTTTAAAACTCAACATATTAAAAATTATGATATTAATTAAAAAAAATTTCATGAATAACAAAAAGTAAATAAGATATTTGATTTTCTTATATATATAATAATTTATTTTTAAATTTCAATAATTTATATTTTCTATGTAATAATTTGTTTGTGTGTAAATTTATTTGTTTTTAAGTTGTTTTATATTATTAAGGGGAAATCACATTAAAAAAACCCCAACTTTAGGGGGTATTTTCAAATAAAACCCTATCCAATTTTTCTTTTAAATCAAAACGCAACCTTTAAAACGTTATAAAAAAAAACCTCTTTGGATGATTGTAATAATAACAAGAGATTAAATTGTTTTTTCTTAATCCATGAGGTGTACTTGGATGACTATACTGAACCAATGCATTTGCCCCCAAATTGATATTTTCTCTCCTCTTATTAAGTGTTTTATTTTGGATTAGTAGGCTATTTAGACAGATAAAGTATAAATCTAGTGATAAATGCATCTGTTTCATCTCATATTACCAATACAGTCATCCAAGTGAGCTCCATAGATAAGAAAAAATAATTTCATCTCATGTTATTAGCACAGTCATCTAAGGAGGGCTTTTTTTTTTATAACATTTTATAAGTTGTGGTTTGATTTGAAATAAAAAAAAATTGAATAGGATTTTATTTGAAAATACCCCAAAGGCTATTTATGTAATATCCCTTATTACTAAGGTAGTTTTTTATGCTTTAATTAATTTATTAATCTTAGTTTTTAGTTTTATTTTGTTCTCATATTTTGTAAGTGATTTGGGAATCCTTTTAAGATGATTATAAGGCGTTTGACATGAATTTGGAGCTTGTTTTTGGCTGTCGTCACAATAAGTTTATGTTTAGGAGTTGATCTATAGATGAGACAGTAGCCTAAGGGTTGCTACAGCAGCAGTAAAAGAGAGAAAATAGGGCTGATTTGAGGCTGAGACAGTATCAAAATCGTTGTTGTCGCAAGTTGTCTATTTGGGAAAATTTTGTCACCTAAATTTTGCCTATTTAAATAAGACTCTTGGGAATTTGTTAGGCATCAATTACCTATCAATTGGAGATGATTATTAGGAGAAACTAACACTGAAAAGGTGCAAGAAAATTGGGAGAACTCAAGAGAAATCAAGAGTCAAGATTGAAGAGCAACAATTCTAGTTTTATTTTCTTCTCTTCCCTTTATTCTTGAAATTTAATGGGATATTTTTATATTTTCATTGAATATTTTTACAACATGTTAGGCTAAATTCATGTTGGTTAGGGATTGATGATTTAACATGAATTAGTTTTTCTCTTAATTAATGAATTATTAGTCCTTGCAAACTATATTTATTGTAGTTATTATATGTTAATGCTTGATCACTATTGGCATAATTTAAATTAGTGTTTTAGGTTAAGAGATCAAAATCTTAGTGGAATTATGAATATAGATTTAAATTGCTTATAGGTAGAGATATCATAGGTGAATTAAATTCCAAATTGGGGTTGAGTTTATAAATTAATAATGTTATTCAAGGAATTGAGTTCACAATGAGAATTGGGATTTGATGTTTTTGTTTGAGAATTATGAATTAAATTTGGTTATAACTTGAGAGAGATTAATCAATATTTTAGAATTACTGGGGATTTGCAAGACTACTAGGTTCATTAATTAAAGTTAACTAAGGATTGTGACAAGATTCAAATCCTAACCATTGCATTCACCGTTTGTTTATTCCTTCATTTTTAGAATTTATTTTATTTATAAATTTATTTAATTTCCACTTAATTTTATTCTTAAATTTTATATTTAAAAGCCTTAGACAATAAAGAATTAGGTTAATAGGAGATTAGAACGAGTCTTGGTGAGAACAATATTTTTCATACTATTTGGCGATACCGTGAGCTTGCGGTTTTGCACCAACAAAATTGAAATGGAAAAATGATCAATTATATTCTCAACTATAGACCAATTATCAAGCTAATCCTAATTTCAAAGTCATTTTAATTTGCTTCTTTAAGTTTTCGAGTTGTGCCAAATCTATGCAGATGACAATAAGCATGTGCCAAATCTGACATGACCATCTTACGTGGCATAAGAGTATATGATATGGCAAACAAAATTAGAAATTAAAACTCACCCGATCAATTCTATCCTTAACTATAGACTAATTATTAAGCTAATCCTAATTTCAAAGTCATTTCAATTTGCTCCTCTAACTTTTCTAATTGTGCCAAATCATTATTTTGTTGTAATTTTAATTCTTTTTGGCATGCTTATTGTGTTGTAATTGCTTTTTATAGTTTGTGCATTTTTTTCATAATTCTGTGTGAAGCTCTTATTTCTTGTTTGTGATTTTTTGTAGAATTCTATGTGTGATTATTTTGTATGGCATGATAAGTGGGTAAGCAAAAGGAGTTTGTTATCATTCAATGAGTTGAGAAGGGTCAGTGCTAATTTAAAGAGATCATTGAATGATAGAGATAGCATTGAAAGAGGAGATGAACATACAAGCACTGACAAGAATGGCTTTAAGACTGGAAAATGCAATATTAAAGGGAAAGCTCATGAAATCAACGTAGGCAATGAAGACAATGAAAGCAAGCAAGGACATCTACCGAATGGGATTTTTATGTGTTGTAATGTTTTGTATTTTTAGTTTTTTCATTGACTTGCAAAAGATGTTTACTCAAATTTGTGACTATAAGGGGTTATTTGTGGTTGTAAGGAGATATTGAAGATGGATGGATCTTTGCTTTCACATATAGGACCACACTTTAGGTTCAAATATATTTATTCTTCAAAGTAATGGCGGAATGGGAGAAGAAATGTTGAAAGTGATGTTTATTAGTACTTTGAACCAATGTAAAACATGCTTTTCAAAACTAATAGGCTTGCACAATTTTAACCTAAAGTGAGACCGTTTTAAAAAGTAAAGTGACACCATTTTAGAAGTGTAAAATGGTGAGTCTTAAGTTTTTTTTTTTTTTTGCCATGTCAGACGCTTTTATGCCACATCAGATGGCCACGTCAGATCTGGCACACGCGTATTGTTGTCTAGATAGATTTGGCACAACTCAAAAAGTTGGAGAAGCAAATTCAAATGACTTTAAAATTAGGATTAGCTTGATAATTGGTCCAAAGTTAAGTATAGAATTGATCAGGTGAGTTTTAAGTTTTTATTTATTTATTTACCATGTCAGATGCTCTTATACCACATAAGATGGTCATGTCAGATCTATACACACTTATTGTCATATGGATAAATTTGACACAATTCGAAAAGTTGGAGGAGCAAATTGAAATGATTTTAAAATTAGAATTAACTTGATAATTGGTGTATAGTTGATGATAGAATTGATCATTTTCCCTAATTTAAATTCTTTTGAAAGACCAAAAAAAATTTAGAATAAAATTAATTGAATTTATAGTAAGATTTATTTTATGCATTAGATGATATGGTAGTGTTTCTAATTATTTTTATTTTAATAAAAAATATTAGAGTTTTTAATTATCTACTGTTTAAATAAAAAATACTTATTGTAAATTATAATATATAAATAGAAAAAATTCAATCCATATAAAAAAGTAAAAAAAAAAAAGCTTGTCTTGGGCCTCAAATAGCATTGAGCCGGCCCCCGAACCATATTTCCAATCTTATATCTTGAGAAATTGAACTATGCCTTTTGAGCAGGAAAAGCAGAAGATCAACTTTTGCTGCCTCATAAAAATGTATAGCCATGTCCTTGTTTCTGCTTCTGCTTTTGAATTCCATTATTTCTGGTGCAACAGCTCAACAAAGAGTTAAGAGCATTAGCCCAGGTTCTACACTCACCCCCAGTACTGGCACTTCATATTGGTCTTCAGGTTCTGCCACTTCGCCTTCGGTTTTTATCCAGTGGGGGATGGCTTTGCTATAGGCACTTGGATGCCAAGAATCCAGTAGAAAACAGTCATGTGAACAGCAAATCGTGATGACCCGCCACTTCCCAGTGATGTGACCTTGATTTTTAGTAGTGATGGTAGGCTCAGCTTGAAATTTAATCAAGAGCTGGAGGTATCTGTTTCAAATGTTAATGCTTCATCGGCCTCCATGCTTGATTCGGCTAAGTTTGTACTCTATGATTCTGAGTTAAAGATCATATGGCAGACTTTTGATGCACCGACAGACACTATTTTATCAGGACAGCGCCTTTTGACAGAGGAAAGACTGGTGTCTAGCATCTCCAACTCCAACACATATTGTTCGAGTGGAAGATTTCAGCTCATTATGCAATCAGATGGAAACCTGGTGCCGTATCCTGTACAAGTTAACCCAAGACCAGATTTCGCTTACTGGAATACAAGTACATTTCTGCCGGAAATCATGTGAGTTTGAATCTGGATAGCTATGGCCAGTTATCCCTGCTAAATTCTACCGGTTTTAATATAAAATATCTGAATAACATTGGAACTATATCCATCAAAAACTTCTTCCGTGCTTCCGTGCAACAGTTCATGCAGATGGAATATTCTGATTGTATTCACATAATCTGGATTACTATGGTAACTGGTCAATTGAATGGTTACTGCCTGTGGATAAATGTGCTCCCCAAAGTTTGTGTGGAGTGAATGCATATTGTAGTGTTGTGGATCAGGATTCCATATACATTTGTCCTCCTGGCTTTGACTTCATTGAACAGGGCCAGAGGAATTTAGGCTGCCAAAGAACTTCAGCTCCAAATGATTGCATTAGCTTCAAATTTGAGGGTAATTTTTCAAAGCAGGAACTGGAGAATATATCATGGGAAGATGACCCATATTCTATTCTCACATCCAACACAAGAACTGCTTGCAAAGAGGAGTGTTTAAGAGGCTTCAACTGTGAAGCTGCGATATATCATAACCAACAGTGCAGAAAACAGAAGCTTCCTCTGAGATTTTGCAGATTCCAACAAGGTGAACTAATGGCAACTTTTATTAAAGTAAGCATTAGATGTTCGAGGACAAGGATTAAAAACATGCGAAGAGAAACTCATAAAAAAACTATGTCCGCATTGCATTTTTATCTCTTTCAATCTTTCTTCTAGCCATTTTTGGCATTATCCTTTACAGATTTCATATTTGGAACTACAAAAATGTTTAGAGTCATGAAGATGACGAACTAATTGAAGATGTCGCTTTATGGTCCTGCACATACGATGGGCTCAACAAAGCAACAAACAATTTCAAGAACGTAAAGGGGGTTGGTGTTTTGCCATTGATTACAAAATAGTACCATTATTTCAATTTGTATTTTCTTGGTTCCTAAACTTGTTTTACAAAGAAGTCATCCATAACAATTCAGTCAATTTTAATAATGTAACAACCGGAGTTGTCATATTTTATGCCAAATCAAAAATCATATCAACGTAACTCAATTTTTTTTTCAACCTTTTTCAATAAAATAGCTAAATAAGTAATTTTAACTTTTTTTTTTTTGAAAAAAAAGAAAAAGTTGAGTGATCTTGATGACGTTGTAACTCTGATTGCCACGTCATTAAAATTAGTCAGATTGTTGTATTATATTTTCTTATAAAACTAAAATTAAAGTTTAGGAAGTGAAAAAATATAAATTGAAGTTTAGAAAATGAAAAAAATACAAATTAAAGTTTAGGAAACGAAAAGATACAAATTGAAGAAATTGTAACATTTTATAATCAAAGGTAAAGGTAAAGTTTTGGTACTGTTGATATTTACCCGGATTTTGGGACTGTTTTTAGAGGGATAATGTCGAATAACAATAGAGTAGTGGCCATCAAGTGGCTGGAGAAGTCGGTTGCCGAAAGTGAAAGAGAGTTTCAGAATGAGATGACAGTAATAGGCAGAACCCATCACAGAAACCTTGTAAGACTCTTTGGCTACAGCCATGACAGAAGTAACAGGCTTCTGGTGTATAAGTACATGAACAACGGTTCACTTGCAGACTATCTCTTTTGAGCTGAACAAAAGCTCACTTGGGAGGAAAGAATCAAAGTAGCATTCAACATAGGTAGAGGAATTTTCTATTTACATGAAGAGTGTGCAATCCAGATCATCCACTGCGACATCAAACCTGAAAACATACTGATGGATGAGAATGAAGGTGTAAAAATTGCAGATTTTGGTTTATCCAAGCTGCTGATGCCCAACCAGTCCAAGACATACACAGGAGTTAGAGAAACAAGAGGATAAGTTGCACCTGAATGGCACACAAACTTACCCGTAACTGTGAATGCAGATGTATTCAGCTTCGGAATCATGTTGTTAGAGATCATATGTTGCCGAAGGAACGTCTTCATGGGTGTTCTAGATGATGTAGTAGTTCTTGTAAATTGGGTCTATTATTGTTTTGAGGCTAAGGATATAAGAAAACTAATCCGGGACGAAGAAGTTGAGGAGAGTAAGATAGAGAGGATGGTTCAGGGGGACTTTGGTGCATCCAAGATGAACCACCGTTGCGGCGATCAATGAAGAAGGTGGTGCTGATGTTGTAAGGAACAATAGAGATACCAGCCCCTCCCAGTCCTCCTACCTTTTTAAAATTCTATGTAAGCTGTAATTAATGAACTTTTCACTTGAGGGCAGCAAGCAAGGCCTTTGATGCTTAAATAATTACTAAAAGAAATCAAATCGTGTAAAAACAAAATTGCAAGATTTCAATTTAATTAAACTAGTCTTTGTTTATCTTTTTTTTTTAATCTTTTCAACAAAATTTAAGTTAAATTTTATTTATTTGGATTAATTATGTTTTTTTAACACATTATAATTAGATAAACTAGTCCTTGTTTATCTAATTATCTGTTCAAAGTTGTTTTTTTTTATGCAACTTTATATCTCAATCAACAAAAGATTTAACTCTGTTGAATAAAAATACAAGCTTGTTTAGAAGTTTTTATGGGTGTGTTTTGAGTCTTCATTGTTCACTAGTCTATTTTGAGTTTCAGAGGTTATATTACGAGTTTATTTTGATTTTTCGAAGTTAATTTGTGTGCAGAGAAAATGATCATATGATATTGAAGAAGAGATCATGGCTCTCATTTGTGGGGCTATGACTGATCGATTAAATATATTTGTTAGTGATTTCAAAGTAGCTGTGGATTTACTTTAATATTTTTACATTTAAGGGCGAAATCGAGTCGAATTAAGTTGAATTTTTAAAAGTTCAGATTTAATTTATTTAAAAATTAACTAACACAAGCCGAATTAAAACTTATTAAATTTTTAAAAGTCTGACTCAATTTCGACTAGGGTTCGTATTTGATGAACTCGAGTTGAGCTCGTGAGTCGGACGAACTCAAAATATAGCATGTATGATTTCTTATTATATTTAGTAATTTAAATTTTATTTAATTACTATTAAATTAATATTATATAATATTTACTTGATATCATGTTTACTTCATAATTAAAATTTTATTTACTTAATACAAATACTAATTTACTTCAAAACTACAAAATTTATCATCAAATTAAAACTATATTTAATTAATATTAATACTTGATAATTTAAATTACATTTACTTAATGGAAATTTTAATATTAATATTAATTTCTACAAAAATTGTATAATTTTATTATTAATATCTAATTTTTATTATTTTTATTACAAATATAATTTTTTTACTATAATTAAAAACTTTTATTGTATTATATTATACTTACTTAATCCTATACTTTATATTAATATTACTTCACATTAAAACTATATAATAATTATTATTAATATATAATTTCTATGAATTCATTAATTTAAATTATATATGATTTTTATTATGAGTATATGATTTTTATTTAATAATATCACCTAATATTAATATTTGTTCGTTTGAGTTCATTTGTTAAGTTAAATAAGCTGAGCTTAAACTTCTTTATATTCAATTCGAACAAATCACAAACTTTTTGGCTTGGTTACACCTTTATTTACATTATTATTCTTTTTACTCATTATAAAAGGCAGGGTTTAGCGCGCGCTTAAATGTTTGGCGATCACGGTACCGTGCGGGCTTGAAGCCCACTAGGTTATGCAAAATAGATCTTAAAGATTACTCGAAGATGGAGTCACCACTTAAATAAAAGTTGGGACACATTTACATAGCAATTAGATTCCATGGAGGTTCATAAAAGCTATCATCAGAGAACGGGATTAAAAACTGGTATGGACTTTTGGAATGCCCACTCAACTTTACGGTTGGCCTCCGTTTGTGTCACGACCCAAACCAAGAGTCATGACCGGCGTTAGGAAATGAGAATTCTTTTGAATCCGGAACCTCGTAGCAAGCCTAAAATAAAAACACAAGCAATAATAAATAAAATTCACCAAAATTAAAATTTTAATCGATATAAAATAAATACTCAAATCTCATTTCATAAAATAAAAATATTTATACAATATTCAGAGACAGGTCTCAAAACTAAAATATCATACTACTAATACAATACACTACTTCTGCAGTTTTCTAGAGTACAATAAAAGTTCAAATAAATAAATTACATAGTCTAGCCAGGGTTGAAGAAGACCGGCATAAAGTACTACTGGTAAGGTCTGAAGAAAATAAAGATCTTGTAAAAAAAATATTGAAGGAAGTCAGACCTCACTGAGTAAATTATTATGATATATATACATGTAACCGAAATCCATATACATTCAAGCATTAGTGTATATATATATATATATATATACACACACACACACACATTTCACACAGATGCTGAAATTATTTTAGTTGAAGGACCGGAACAGAACCCTAACAGTTCGTAACCTCAATCATATAAGAGTATGGATAAGGTGGTGCGTGGGCAGTTTTGCTTTAGCCTATCTATATAAGAGAAGGATGAGGTGGTGCGTAGAGCTAAGAGGTTCTGTGGTTTTTGACACACCGTCCTAGTAAGCTATATTCTTCCTTTTATGTAATATCTCGAGTTTTTAAATAATTTTAAACTGCATCGGGATATGCAGTGTTAATAATTTATATATATATATTTGATTATTTAATTAGCTTATTATTTATTAAAGTCATTTTTAATTATTTTAAGTCTTTTACGTAAAATTTTCCCGAGAGTTTTATTTTCAGGGAAATTAAAACTTAAATAAATAAATATCAATTATTTTAGACAGTTTTATGAATTTGCATGAGTCCATGCACGATTTTAAGTGTCGTATTAAAATATATACATATACATGCATATATGCACATTTAATTAATTAGGGTTTATTTTTTTTATTAAATTTATATTATATAGTTTTAATAATAATTAATATGTATATATATATATATATATATATATATATATATGTATATATATATATGTATAGAGATATTATTAATTATGTGTGTGCTGAATAAATATTGTGAACATAATATTCATATATTATTATAATATAAACTATAGTTATATATATATATATATATATATATATATATATATATATATATATATATATATATATATATATATATATATATATATATATATATATATATGTATATATATATATATATATATATATGTATATATATATATATATATATATATATATATATAATGTTTACAAAACATAAAGTTTCCCTTATTTACGAAAATGCCATCGACTCCTTCCTCTCCACGCCCGACGTCTTCCATCCTTTTTCGGACACTGTGACGTCGATTTCTTGCCATTGGTGTGCCTTTCAGCCATCCTCCTCCATCTCCAGCCCATTCCACCGCTTGAAGCTCTCTTTTCCGGCGTTGTTTGATTAGTTTTTCCCTTAGAAACTGAAAATCGATCCTAACACCGATCAGCACGTTTCTGGCCACCGTTTGAAGTGCCACCACTCTCTATCTCTTCCTTAAGCTCCATTGAGTGCATTTCTAAGCTTGGTTTCACTTGATTTGGTCTAGATTTTCCTAGGTTTCCAATTTTCAATTTCGGACAACTTGAGTTCTTGATTTTTTTGAGCTTCAATTTTAATGATTCAAGCAAACTTCCTTCACAAATATTGATCCTTGTAGCTCAATATACATGTGGTAATTTTTTTAGAATTTTTGGGAATTATTTTGATTTTTGTGAATTTTTAATTATTTTATTAATATTTTCTAATTTTGGTAAATTAATTAATTAAATTATGAAATTATGATTTATGGTGTTTATAGGTGTTAAAATGAATTTTAGAAATTTATTTGTAATTTTTATGATTTTTGTATATTTATTGTGAATTTATTTAGTTTATGTGATTTTTAGAAAATTAGGTTAATTATGTATTTTATTGAAATTAATTGTTTAATTGAGTATATTTATTAATTTTATTGAATTATATTTTGAGAAATTAATTTTTGAGTAATTATACTATTTTTAGTGAACTTTTGAATAATTATAGTGAATTTATATATAGTAGGGGTATTTTGATAATTTGGCACTAAATTGGCTAAAAATATAATTAAATTGCTTTTAATAGTTATTTGAGGTATAAAAATGATTTCTACAAATTATTTAGTATTTTTAACTAATTAAAACTATTTTTCGTAAATTATTTTCAAATTGTATATAATATACTATTTTTCTAAATAAATGAGTTTTTATCGATTTATAATATGTTTTAGGGTTAATTATGTAATTTGGAGTTTTAAAATGTATTTTGGGTCAATATTTATGAATTTATTGAGAATTTTTTATTTTTAATAATATTTTATCAAAATTAGGGTTTTTATATATTTGTCGGTAAAATAATTATTTTTAGCGTTTAAATTTCTAATTTGTTATATTTTGAGTATTAAAGGGTATTTTTGGTATTTAAATGTGTTATGTGCATATCTCGTGAATTGTGAACCTCAATCGGTAAAATTGTAGTTTGGGAGTCCGACCGAAGGATTGTGAGACTGTGTTTATTTGAAGTGTGTTTCTTTGCAGGATCGGCTCTACTCTTTGAGTAGAGAGATGTCCGTTTTACAGGGGAAATTTTGCCTGATTTTCGATAGAATTCTCGTAAAACGTGATGTCCGGTCAAATCCTTACTTCTAATCAGTGTTCGGTATTTCTAGATCGAGCCTCTAGAATTTTGATAGATTTATTCTAATTCTGTATTGTCGTTTGTTTGTTTAGTTACGCCGAGACCGAGGCCTAGTGGACCAGGCTCGTCGGACCTATCTCTTGGAGTGCAATAACTATGAGTTGTTATTTTATATATACGTGTTTTAGGATTGCATGTTTTAGAAGTGTATGTTTAAATTTTATGAAATATGCATAAATGATTTAATAATTGCTTAGGTATATTTTAGGTATCTTTTAGGTATATTATTGGTATATTTAAATTAAATGCATGTTTTATTATTGAATTATACTTAAAATGTTTTTAAGTATACATATGGTTTATTTCCAGTTTATTTTATAATTAAATTGAATTTATTCGATATATATATACTCGAAATATACTTGGTTTATTTTTGGTATATTTCTAGTATATATATGGTTTATATTGCTATTTTATTTAATATCATGCATCATTTATTTTATGAATGTATGTTTTATATATAAATAAAGGATATCAATAGAACGTGCTACCAAGTGGGCAGCACTAAGACCGAGTACGTACCCGTACGACGATAGAATTTAGGTTGTATTACTAACCTATTTGTAGATATTGATCGGATTGATTTATTTGATGTGTGATGTGATTTGAAAGTGTGATTGCTGGAGCTCGGTTGGCCAGGGGTCTCGGGGCCAATCACACTGATAGTCAGACTGCTGGAGCTCGGTTGACTTAGTGTCTCGGGGCCAGTCTACTATCCAAATGGAACAAGTGAATTTATTTGAAATAAGTGAGTCTATATGGCTAGAGTGTTGTCTAACAATGTTTTGAGGTTGCAATCATTTAGGGTTCTATTTGATCCTTCATAAACGGATGTTATTTTCAGTATATATATATATATATATATATATATATATATATATATAATTATTTTGCTACATCTGAGTGTATTTGCTTGTATATATATTTATTATATATATACTATTGAATGTGTGCATTGTCATTTAGTTATGCATGTGTATATATTATAACAATTCACTCAGTGAGGTCTGACTGCCCTCCGTTGACTATTTTTCAGGAGAGTCTTCGTCTTTAGACCTCAGTAGCAGACCCTTACGCCGGATTTCTTCTACCCCAGTTTTACTATGTAAACTGCTTACTTAATTTTATTTTGTATTCTAGACACTGCAGTAGTTGTTTTAATGAGCAGTATGTAATATATTTGTTTGAGATTTGTACTTTAAAGGATTGAAACGAAAAAGTGTATTGAAAGATATTATATATATTTGATGAGTTGTTTTATTAAATGAGTTGGTGGATTATATTTATTACATATAAGATTTTAATTTTCGCTACAAAATATTTTATTTATGTTATTATTATTGCATGCTTTTATTTTATTTTAAAGGCTTGCTATGGGTTCCAAATTTGAAAGAATTCCCGTTCCCTACGTCGGTCATGGCTCCTATTTTGGATCGTGACATTTTCCTTATGATTTGTTTTGATAAATATTTTACCAATGTTTATTACAATGCTTCTTTGGTAGGTCTAGGCACTGGAGTTGGAGTTGCTTGACAGAGTAATGCGTGTAGGAAATGATTTTCTAGCCATAGGAAGTTGGGGTGCTAATTGTGTCTTGAAGAGGCATCTAACTCGATTACACATCCATTGGTAGCACCTAAACTCTTTAACACAAGATGTGACACCTACAACATTTACAATCATATTAACAATTTTATGAATTTGACTCATTTACCTATTGGTGTTCTTTTTATAGATTTGGAATGACTTATGGGGGCCTGAGAATGGATGGAATGCTAAGATGACCCACTCCAGACCACTATCTTATAGGAGAGTCCTTCTTCATGGGCCAGGTTATTGAGTCTGGTATCTTGGTGAACGAGTCCTTAACTAGAATCAAAGAGCTGGGGTGAGGTGTGTCCCTAAGTCCCCTCCTAGGAGCATGCTTTGGACACATAAGTTAGAGGGTGTTGAGCTTAATCAGGCTATTGTTAGAAAGCCAACTATGGATGACACCGTACGGATCAAGAGCTGATACTTAAAGTTTGTCCGAACTCACCTTCTATTGACAGTTCCTCTATTTGTTGCTTCTACCTCTTAGGTAAGCATATGATGCTTGACTTTCATTTAAGATTATCATATCCTAACATGATTTCTTATTTTTAGGCTGCAGCTACCTGACTTGCATCTTGGGCTAGGCCTTATGTATGAGAGAGAGATCATTAGAGACCTCACATCGATCCAAGTAGAGAAGGTACTTCGGTTGTGGCTGAGCAGATGAGGCCCCCTGCAATTGGTTACTAGCAGCTTCACTTATACGTCTAACCCTTTGGTTAACTGCTAAGTTCCTCCAAGACAATTATCTTGTAAGTTCTTAACCTTGGATGGGGATCTCATACTCGTATGTACCCCTAGGGGCACTACTCACTTAAGTTTGCTTTTGACTTATTTCCTAAATCATTATTAACATGTTTGTTAGTTCTAACATTCTATCGATAATACAAATTCCCTTGGAGCAAGGTCTATACATGTACAGGATTATTAAGGCTAAAAGGGATTATATGCTAGATATTACCCCGCAATGGATGTTCTTCTTACGTCCACATGTATGCATACTTGCATGATTTACTAACCTTTAGTCTGCTCAAATAGGATCATGGTAAAGCTAGTCAAGCAAGGATTGCCACTCTCGAGCATCAGATTAAGGTGCTTCAGAGTAATAAAGATAAGGACCATGATGACAAGGACAGGGGCAATGATGGTGCTAGAGGAGGGGATGATCCTAAGAGGACTGAGTTGAATGCTTGAAAAATTAGTGCCCATTGGCTATTTTTTTAATACTAGTATCTTTACTTATTTAATACTGATATTGCCACATTTTCATACTTTATTCTGATTGAATACTTGTAAAATTTAATTTTCATTTCAATCCACCTTAATCTTCATATACAATTTAGCATCAATGATCACATAAATCCCTTTTAAGTTGCTAGGTTTTCATTTAAAGGCTAAAATCATGCAATTCCATTAGAAAATCTTATGTTTTTTATTATTAGAGAGACAATCGCCTTATCTTTGAGGTGTCAGCTCTTCACTTTCTATTAAAGAGGCAATCACCTTTTCATTCTGAGATGTCACCTCTTTGATAAGGTGATCCTCTCAGCGTCAGGTTGGTTCCTTCTGTTTAAATCCCCAACTCTTCACTTTTAGCTCCATCTTTAAAAATTTTCCCATTAAACCTCTATTTTCTTCCTCTAAACACCCCTAAAAGCTTAAATCATGCCGAGAGAAACCTCAAGCTACTATAAATAATTGTAAAAAGTTTAGATGGTGGATTATATGCCAAATTGGAGTCATTTCACTTATCAGTCTTCATATCACTATATACTAGAAGAGTTAACTTTTTTTCCTCCATGTCATAGCTTAATTTTAGGATCCTTAGAAATATATCTTTTGGTTTAACACAGCAGAACAATGTCCCCTGCTAGAAGAATTTGAAGCTATTCTAGTTTGTTAACTGAATTTCGCTTGTCAACTTACAATCCTTAACATACTCTGTCCAATATCAGATGGCCCAGATGTTCAACCTCCATTTGGGTCCTCATCTCACTATATCCTTAGCTCGAAGATCGCATTATAACCCTTTCTAAAAGCTATCACAGGCATAGACAGAAGAGAAGCCTATTGGCCCTAGATAATGGCCCTTTGCTTGTATGCTCAATTCTTGCTCATTTCCCATTCTAGAAATTATAACTTAAAAATCCTTCACATCCTAAATCAAGCGAAAGCAGGACTCAACCTTTTCCCTCTCATTCTATCAGAAACCATCATCGGACTAAATAACTTTAAGGAAACCAGATGGTTCTTTAGAAGTCCACTTTTGTTGGAGGCTGGTTTCTTCTTCTCTCACTTTTATTTTTTTGATTTCCTAATATTTTTACTTACTCATTACTCTTACAAATGTGGTTCCACGAGAAATTGAGATTACTTGAACCTCCCTGAGATATAGCACACTATAAAGCCAAGCATTACCAAACCAAAAAGTTATATCCCATACCAGAAGATGTTCAGAGCTGGCTATCAACACTCCCCGATACTCTAATCCAGTGGATGTGCCCATAGTGGAGGTTACAATATGTGACTATTCAATCTTACACTTACTATATTTTGATTGTTGGCCTTTATTTTTCCACGTTTTACAACCCTACTCATCTTTACTGTCAATATAGACAGAAGCAACTAATTATGGGGTTAGTGCATGAATTCAAACCAGGACCACTCTCTCAAAACTTCCTGGATAATTTAATGGCTACTTGGCCTCGTATAATCATTAAGAGGAATATATACTGCAACAGAGATTTGACTACTAATGATCAGTATAAGGCATGGATTTAATTATAATAAATAGAAAAAATGATTTTATTAAAACAAAAGGACGAGGGAGTTGCAAATGTCAAGTGCTCAGCATGTTCAATAAAAGAAAGGGAAAAAAATTAGCTTATGAATCGAGTCATCATTTCCCTCTTTATTAGATGGCATTTCCTTTAGTAGTTAAACATCTTGTAATAGACACTTAATGCGATGTTTAACAGTAATTAAAGCAATCTATTTCATTTAACTTAAGCATAATATGCATTTACATTTTTACTTCTAATATATCTCAAGTTGTTAATTGACTTACCCTTGCAAGTTTTCCAACTAACTATTTTTATCTCTCCCTTTCCTTTTATATATCCTTAACTTTTATTTGGACTGCCTCTTTTAAGGTTTTCAATCCATCAAGACTTTTTAATTTTTCATTATTTTTGTCTTTAATTTTTGCCTAGACAGCCTCTTTTCGAGGTTTTTCCCTTAGCGTCACTTTTATAGAAAATAATTCTTGAGTATATCTAGGTTAATAGGCTCTTTAAATTCACTCCCTTCCAGGTCAGATAAGATAGCAACATCTTTAGAAAATAACTTTTTCACCACATAAGGGCCTTCCCAATTTGATTATGATTTTTCCATTCGCTTGTGGCCTATATGGAGATGACTTGTGATGCTCAATCTTATATTCTCTTAATAATGCAGCTGTCTTTGCCTGAAATTGAATACCATTATTAGTGATAATATGGTAAGGTAACCCATATCTATAGATTATATTTTTCTTAATAAATCTTACCATCTGCTTAGAGCCGACAGTGGTATAAAACTTAGCCTCAACCCACTTAAAGAAATAATCAATCACCACTATGATGTATCAATGACCATTTGATGCTCTCAGCCTTATCCCTCCTATAATATCGATTCCCTAAATAGCAAAGGGACAAGGGGAAGTCATTCCTTGAAGCTCCATTGAATGTAAGTGACTCACATCCCTATAAGCTTGACAATTATGGCATTTCTTTACAAATTTAACACAATTTGTTTTCATAGTCAACCAAAAGTAACCCTGATAAGCTATCTTCTTTACCAATACCATCCTATTCATGTATGGCCGATATACCACTTCATGAATTGCTTTTATAAGTTTTTGGGCTTCATCTTTGTCAGCATATTTCAAGTGAACCCCAATTGACATTCTCCTATATAGCATCCCATTATAACTGATAAACTACTGAGATAGCATTCATAGAGACTTTCTTTCTTTCTTATCAACATCCTTAAGGAACTGCCCCATTTTTAAATATCGCTGCAAATCATAAAACCAAGGCCTCTCAGCAACATCAACCGGCATTACCCTCATTTCTTCATAATAAGAGTTTCGAGACTTCACTAAAATTAGAGGCTTAACTTTTGTTCATTTCCTACTTTCCCATATAGAAACTAAAGTAGTTAGGACAACAGCGATCTGGTTCTCTTCTATTGGTAGATGGATAAATTAGCATTGGGTAAATGATAATAAGACAGTAGCTAAATAATTCCAATACCGACACAAAATGTCTTTCTTTACCTCCCACTCTTTAGAAGTTGTTTCACAATCAGTATAGAATCCCCATACACAATGACATTGTTTGCCCCCACACTACATAACACTTGCAAACCAAAGATGCAGGCCTTATATTCAACTTAATTATTTGTTAGCCTAAATTTGAGTCTTTTCACCATCAAGAACATTTCTTTTTATGGCATAATCAGGATTACACCAATACTAGCTCCTTTGTTGTTAATAGCTCCATCAAAGTGCATTTTCCATCCTTGGACCTTTATTGCCCCTAAATGCTCATCCAAAAATTATAATTCCCATTCATATTCATCAGCTACTAGATTTTAAGCCAAAAAGTCTGCTACTGCCCTCCCTTTTACTACCTTTTTCATTATATGGTCTATGTCAAATTTAGTGAGTAAAACCAACCATCTGGCCAATTTTCCTATGAGTGACAAAGTTTACTGAAGGTATTTAAAAGGGTCATGTTAAGAAACTGCCTGTACTCTGTATGATTAGAAGTAATGTCAGAGCTTATTTATTGCCCAAATCATAGCTAAGCATGTCTTTTCTATAAGACTGTTATTGGTTTCGTATTGTAAAAAATTTTACTTAAGTAATACACTGTATATTCAAACTTCTCTTCACTTTCCTGAGCTAACATTGCCCCTATCGTATCCTTGTTAATTGGCAGATAAAGACTTAAAGGTTTTCCAAACTTTGGCGGTTATAAAACTAGAGGATTCATCAAATAATTCTTAATAATGTCAAAAGCCTGTTGACACTTATCATCCCAGATTATTAGTTGGTTCTTCCTTAGAAGCTTGAAAATTGGCTCATAAATTGTAGCCAACTTGGCTATAAACCTGCTAATATACTGCAATGTAATATCCCGTGTTTTTAAATATTTTTACACTGTACCGGGATATGCAGTGTTAATAATTTTTGTATATATATTACGATATTTTCATGAGTTGATATGTATTTAAACTCTATTTTAATTACTGTGTTTTATTTACAGTGCTTTACGTAAAATTTTCTCGGGACTTGCATTTTTGGGGAAATTTTCACGTAAATAATTTATTATTAATTATTTTAAATATATTTTCGGACTTGCATGAACTCATACATGTTTTTAAAATATTAAACACCGTGTATACATATAATTATTTATTTAATTAGGGTTTAGTATTACCCTAATATTTTATTAATTATTTATTAGTTTTATTGTTATTTAATTATTTTTATTTAATATAAATTATTAAAATATTAAATTTTATGTGTGTGGTGTATATTTAATGTGTATGATTTAATATTATTTTAATATATAGTATAAAGTATATATATATACATATAACACATCAAAAATCAAAAAAATTAAAAAATTACCATTTTGCCCCCGAGCCTCCTTCTTCCCCGATCCTCACCCTCACCGCCATTCGGTCGCTGTCGTGTCGTTTCCTTGCCGTGAGAGTGCCGTCCGGTGTGCCACCACCTTCCCTAGCCTCTTCCGCCGCCTGTGGTAGCCATTTCCGGCGCTTGGAAGTTCGTTTTGGCCGGAGAAGCCGAAACTTTGGCCACCGCCGTTTCTTCCGATTCCGGCCACCATTTCGTGCACCGCCGGTCTTCATCAACTCCTTGAGCTCCTGTGATTCCAATTCTAAGCTCCTTTCGGCCTGAAATCAAGTGGATTTTGAGGTTTGAGTTAAAACTCAATTCTGTCACATTAGGGTTTTCAATTTTTTTGAGCTTCTAATTGATTGATTCATGAAAACTCCCTTCACAAATGTTGATACTAGTAGCTCAATCTACATGTATGAATTTTTGTGGAATTTTTGGAGATTTTTTGGATTTTTGGGTATTTTTGAATATTTTAATATTATTTTCTAATTTTCGGAAATTAATTATTTAAATTATGAAATTGGGGTTTATGATTAAATTAGGTGTTGAAATGAATTATAGGAATTTATTTGGAATTTTTATGAATTTCTAAGTATTTATTTTGAATTATTTGAATTTATGTAATTTTGGGAAAATTAGGTTAAATGTGTTTTTATTTGAAATTAATTGGTTAATTGGGTTTAATTATTGATATTATTGATAAATATGTTGAGAAAATTAATTTTTGATAATTGTATAATTTTTGGTGAATTTTTGAAGTAATTATAGTATATTTATATATATAGGGGTATTTTGGTAATTTTACCCTAAATTGGCTAAAAATGTAATTTAATTGGTTTTAATAGTTATTTAGGGTATAAAAATGATTTCTACAAATTATTTAGTATTTTTAACTAATTAAAACTATTTTTCGTGAATTATTTTCAATTATATATATAATATACGGTTTTTCAAATAAAATGAGTTTTTATCGGTTTTTATTGTGTTTTAAGGTTAATTATGTAATTTCTACTTATAAAATGAATTTCTATGTTGTAAGGATATTTTTGGTATTTTCGGAATTATTCTGTGTTTGTGGACCCCGATCGGTGGACTGTAGTTTGAAGTTCGACCGAGGGGTTGTGGTTGAGTGTTGAGCTTGTTTTATGAAGTGTGTTTCTTTGCAGGGTCGGCTCTACTCTTTTGAGTAGAGAGATGTCCGTTTTACAGGGGAGGTTCTATCGAATTTTCGATAGAATTCTCGTAAAACGTGATATCCAGTCGAACCCTAATTTTGTTTCCGTATTTAAATACTCTAGATCGAATTCTAGGATTTCTGTTAGGGTTATTCTGATATTGATTATTTATTTCTTGTTTAGTTGCACCGAGACCGAGGGCTAGTGGACCAAGCCCGTCGGACCCGTCTCGTGGAGCGCACTAGGTGAGTTACTATACTATATATATATGCTTAGGATGCATGATTTAGAAATGCATGTTTTATGTTGATTAAATATGCATAAATAATTGATTATTTCTTAAGTTTATATTAAGTATATTTTTGGTATATATTAAATTATATACATGTTTTGTTAATAAAATATATTTAAAATGTTTTTAAATATATTTTTAGTTTAATTTATGATTTGACTGGATTCATTTGACATATATATACTCGAAATATACCTGGTTTACTTTTGGTATATTTCTGGTATATATATGGATTATATTGTTATTTCATTAAAATTCATGCATCATTTATTTTTACGAATGGATGATTTATATTATTAATGAAGGATATCAATAGAACGTGCTACCTAGTGGGCAGCACTATGACCGAGTACGTACCGGTACGCCTATAGTATTTAGGCTATAATACTAACTTATCTGTGGATATTGATTTGATGTGATTATTGTTATGTGTGAGATGTGTTTTGTGGGTGTGATTGCTGGAGCTCGGTTGACCAAGTGTCTCGAGGCCAATCACACTGGCAGTCAGACTGCTAGAGCTTGGTTGACTTAGTGTCTCGGGGCCAGTCTACTGTCTAAATGGATTAAGTGGATATATTTTGGAATAAGTGAGCCTATATGGCTAGAGTGTTGTCTAACACTATTTCCGAGGTTGCGATATTCTAGGGTTCTATGTGATCCTTCATAAAAGATGATTTTCAGATAAAATATATAAAAATTGATTTTATTGCATCTGTGTGTAATTTCCTGTATATATAAATATTAGATATATATTGTTGACTGTATGCATTATCATTTAGTGTGTATGTATATATATTATAGCAATTCACTCAGTGAGGTCTAACTCCCCTCCGTTGACTATTTTTTAGGAGAGTCAACATCCTCAGACCTCAGTAGCAGGTTGATACGCCGAATTTCTTCCGCCCCGGCTTCTTTGTGTAAATTATCTACTTGAGTCTTATTTATTTAATCTAGACACTGCAGTAGTTGTGAATTAAAGTATTGGATTTCATGTATTTTATTTTAAAGAGATGTATTATATTGAAACTGGATTTGTATTAAAAGATTATATATATATGTGATGAGGTTTGATTCAAATCCAGTGATGAAACTGTTATTATTATATTTATGATTTTTATTTCCGCTGCATATTATATGATTATTGTTATTATTGTATGATTTATTTTATTTTTAGGCTTGCTACGGGTTCCGGATTCGAAAGAATTCCCGTTCCCTAGCGCCGGTCATGGCCCCTGTTTTGGGTCGTGACATGCAATCACCTAATAAGCCCCTTAACTTCTTTTTCATTCTTTAGTATAGGCATTTCTCTAATCGCCTTAACCTTGTCCGAATCCACTTTTATTCCTTTCTAACAGACAATGTGTCCCAACAATTTCCTAAACATTACCCTAAAAACATACTTCTTTGGATTTAGTCTGAGATTGTACTTTTCTGCCCTTGCTAGGAACTTGTCTAGAGCTTCAAAATGTCCTTCTCTAGTTGCAAATTTCACTATCATGTATCTACATATGCTTCTATCTCTTTTTGGATTATATCATGTAACAGAACAGTCACCATCCTTTAGTAGGTGGCCTCCGTATTCTTTAACTTAAACGGCATTACCAGATAACAATAAATGCCCCACTCAGTGGTGAAAGACATCTTCAATTTATTTATTACTACCATCATCATCTTTTTTTATCTTCAGAATCCATCCATGAAAGAGTACATTGCACTGAAAGCCACACTATCAATAAGTGTGTCAATGTGTGGGAGGGGAAAATCATCCTTAGGGTAAACCTTGTTCAAGTCTCGGTGATCTATGCATATTCTGACCCTACCATCTTTCCTAAGGATTGGTGCTATATTTGCTAACCAATGGATGTCATCCACTACTTCCAAAAATTTTTCCTTAAGCTGCTTTTCTACTTCTTCTTTTATCAAAATAGCCCATTTCAACCTTAATCTTCTTTGCTTCTACTTTATTGGTGATATGTGAGGATAAGTAGGGATCCTCTGCTCTATGATTTCCCTATCAATACTCGGCATGTCCTCATAGCCCCAAGCAAATACTTTCTGCTTTCTTTTTAATATTTGTTTCATTTTTTCTCTCTCATAATGAGTTAAATCAGAAGCAAGCAATATATTTTTATGGTTATTATTTATGCCTAAATTAAATGATTCAGTTTGTATAATGTCAAATATATGGATGAAATGATCATCACAAATAGAATAACCATTAGGAAACACATCACATAAATAAGCAAAATTAGACTTTATTGCATTCACTTTTGAAAACAAAAAGTCATCAGTTTCAAATAAAGTAGTAAGAAAACATCAAAGTCATCAGAGAAAACATCCATGATTGAATTAAAGACATAGGTTTTGAGATTCAGCTCCTCATTCTAACCATCAGCATCTTTCATCCCGAAGCAACAATGTTCTCCTCAGACTCTTCCTCAGCCAGTACCAGCTCTTCTACAGGAGGCTCTTCAGCAATAGCTTTCTTCACTCCGTCCATAAACTCAGCTAAGATCTCAAATCTTAGAATTACCTCTCTAGCCATCAATAAACATTTAGGAGTTCCCTTGTATGGATAACCGGTGCCTTCTTTAGTGAACATATCCCATAGCCACTATTTCTCAATGTTAGAAGCAGCCTCTTCCCCATTTTTAGAATCCTTAGGCCCAAAACATTTTATCTCATACTTTAAAATAGGAACTTTCAGCTTCATAAAATCAGGAGGACTTTGCTAGTTCTTCCTTAGTCCCATGCCAGGAAGAAAGTCCACGTTGCGCATCATGTTAAGAACCCTATTATCCATCTCATCTTTATAAATCACACAGACTTCAAAGCTTGGGCTTATAGGAATCTCTTTAGGAGCTAGCTTTAGAGCAGCCATAACAGCCTCAATTTTTATAGAGATGGTGACAACCTTGCCTTTATGCAAAAAATTAATTTTCTAATGAACAGTGGAGGGCACACCACCTAAAGGATGAAACTATGGCCTTCCTAATAGGATAGCAAAGGTCACAAGGATATCAATTATATACAAGTTAACCCAAGTCTTGAGAGGTCCCGTCTTAACTAAAGCCCTGAACAACCCTTCAATGGGTATTTTCATGTCGTCATAAGCCTTAATAATAACTTTAAACAGTTTTAAATCTGCTACAGTCAATCCCAATTTTGGCAAAATTTTTAATGGACACACATTAATGGTAGAACCATTATCTACCATCACACAGCAGGTCATCTTTCCTTTTACTTCAGCCTTGATGAACAAAGCATTGTTATGGTTCCTTCCCTCTAATGGCAAATCATCATTAGAAAATACAATGGCTCCTTATGGGGTTTCCATTAATGAATCAACCATTTGTTTAGGGGTATAGTTAGTAGAGACCTTTTCTGGTCTAAGGCAAGAATCAATGCTTCCCGGTGGTCCCTAGAATGCATAAGCAGCTCCCAAACATTGGCAATGGTCTTTTTATCTCTCTTCACCTCTTCCTCTAAGTTCTCTACATTTCTAGTTTAAACTTGGTTAACTTCATTTCTTTCCTTTTTTCTTCAATTTTTCCAACTAAATGATTCTTTTCAGTTTCATCATTTCTCCACAAATCAATATGCTCCCCATCTTCATCATTGGCTCCAAATATCCAGAACATGCACAGTAAGCTCTACATATTGTTCATTTTAATTTGGGTCTTTTGGTTCAGGTTCTGATAACTCAAAAGTGGCATTAACAAAGGAATTAAGGACTTATTCCTTTATTAAACTGATATTAATCATAAGAATGGGTGCATTTAGTGGTGGTACATATCGGTAATGGGGTAAAAGGTTATTTTGGGTGTTTGGCTTTTGGGTCTCAAGGTTAATGATCTTACCCGTATCAATCAAGTCTTGGATTTTATGCTTTAGTCGAGCATAATTATCAGTGTCATGCCCAATAGTCTAGTGAGATTTATAAAAGAGTTTTGGGTTGGCGTTTGGCATAAGTTGTTGTGAAGGTAAGGGTCACAATAAGTTATTCTCAACCAACTTTTCAATAACTTTAGAAAGAGGCTGCCCCAAATTTAAAAATCTTTAGGGTTTCTTAACAGCATTAATCTACATACCACTATTTGGTTCTTTAATAGTATTGATTTATGCATTACTGCTTGAGCCAATTCCATCCTTGCCTCCAGATCTTCCCCCAAAGAATCTCTTTTCTTAAGCCAAATCTGACTCTTTCTAGACCCAAAATATATATAGCTCTTTAAAGCTTAAAATCCTAAGGTCTCTCAATTTCTTAGATAATATCATAACACACTTTTCCATTGCTAGTGACAATTGATCTAACTCAGTAGGCCTATCTCTCATTTGAGCTAACTTCCCCTTTCAAAGAGTCAAGTAATCAATGAAAGACTTATTGAACCTTTATTTGGTATTCTGTAAATCCCTTAGAGATACTTCTAATTGAATATTAAGGCCACACTACTTCATAAACATAGCACACAATTCTTTTCAATCAAACTGGACATGTGGTTTCAAAGCATAATACTAATAGATTGGTGCACCCTCCAACGACATGGGGAATTGTTTAACTATTTGGGCCTTATTGAATTCTGTGGCTTTTATATAAGTCACATATTACTTTAGATGCAAATATGGGTCCTCAGTTCCAAAGTACTTCTTTATGTTAGGGAATTTGAACTTCCGAGGTAGGGGATCATCCTCTTCATCTGTATTCAAATTAGTATAGTCTATTAGAGCATCCATGCCTTTTTCTTTCATTATCATTTGCATTTGGACCATGGATTTAGTCATATTCTTGGCCCAATCAAACTATTCCACATTCTTGGTCCAGTGTATATTCCTATCGGCTAGCACTGTTATGTCATCCTCTTCTCTTTCTTTTATTAGAATCTTAACATTAAAGTCAATTAGGTTAGTCAGTTGTGCATGCTACTTTCTTTGATCAGTTTAGTTATTTCCCATATCAACTCTCTCATTGTAGATCGAGTTTTAGCAAATACATCTTCTTTCAACTGTGCTTTAAAAGCCTCAGGATCAAAACCTCCTACCATTTCTATCTCTAAATTTCTAACTAAGCACCAAAACTAGATCGGACCCACCCATACAAGCTTAAAGGATCTATAATGCTATAAGACCACATATTAGAATTATGCATGACGTGTATGCATGATATGTAGGTCCATTTTATTATTTAAGGAAATGAAGAAAGAAACTAAATAAACACACTTAATATCCATAAAAACACAGAAACAAAATATAAAGCTTCAAAAATGATAACTTCCACCCTTATTCCTTCTGCACACGTGTTTAATGGTAAGTTTCTTATCCTAAGATTTTTGGTCTGGGCTTTAATTATCAATAGGGGATAACAAAACCGACATATGCAAGAAACTCTTAAAATAAAGTAAACAGGTAATGGACTCTCTAAATAAATTTAAATTCCAACCTCAACGGCCCAAGAATGACATCAAGGCCTTACCTTGTCAAAACCTATTTCAATGGGCCACAATAGGCATAAAAGGCCCACTTTGGCAATATCCACTTGAAACGGGCTAAAAGGTGGCATAAAAAGGTCCATCTCGACAAGGTCCATTTATAATAGGCTTGTGTTTTATTTTAAGAATCCATTAAAGGGCATAAAACACATGCAATTGGAAAATTCCTATACGAAATTACTAAGTCATTACATGAACTTGAGTCTCGAGAAGTAGGCTTTAACTCTCATAATGATATACATCCATATACATCTCCCCACCTGAGGGTCCATACAACACAGATAAGTACATGTCGTGAGTGACAATAATCAAATATTCCACCACTAGGTTTGAGTGAAACGTAGGTAGCAAAATAATGATTATTATCAAGTTAATTAGGACTAGAGTGCTCATTGTGTGCAAAAAGTGTAGTGAATGTAATAGAAATACAAAAGAAATGAAGGAATAATTAAAAATGATAAATTTAAAAATAGTTAGAATCAGTTTCTCTATCCCTAGTGGAGTCACCACTTTAGGCAGTAGGATTTAGCAAGCGCTTAAATATTTGGAGACCATGGCACTGTAAGGTTTCAAAGCCTACTAGGAAATACAAAATAGGTCTTAAAGCCTACTTGAAGATAAAGTCACCACCCAGATAAAAGATGAGATACACTTATATAACAACTGGATTCTATGAAGGTTTTCAGAAGCTGTCATCAGATAACGAGTTCAAAAACTGGGTATAGGCTTTTGGAATGCCCATCCCACTTTGCGGTTGGCCTCCGTTTGTGTTTTATAATTTATTACCTTTAATTATTTAGTTATTTATTTATTAATATGCAAATTATAACTTTCTTTAAATAATTGTCACATTTTATACTTTAGGTCCGAGTTCGCACATTAATTCAATCTCATACATTTGGTCGTGGCATTCGTCAAAGTAGTAACTTACAAAATACATTTAAATTGAATGGGAAAAGGGTTAAGGATTACAAAATTTTGAGCAAATAAAGTATAATAAATGGAAAATAAACCAAAAGCAAATAAATATTAAACTGTATATAAATGTAAATAAAAGGCTAAAAGTGTCATGAGCTAAAAGTGAATGATTAAGAACACTCCAATTCCTCATGATAAATAAAATATTAGCTCCCAAAACATATAAAAACCAAATAAAGGAACCATCAAGCCAATTTATGGTTCAAGTTAATACAAATAGAGATTACAAACACTTGAATATTGACCCTAAGCAAGATAGTAAAAATGATCATGTACAGAAAACTAAAAGTACAGAAGTAAGGGAATTCATAAAATTCAAATCATGCAAGATTTATAAGAAATATTAAAACAAGGTTGTGCAAGACCCTATCAGAGTGGCGATCGCCTCATGGTAGTAAGGCGATGTCTCTTTAAGAGGTGAATCTAAAAAGCAACAAACCTCTATTTCAAGCAAGGATCAATTAATGTAATGAACTATACTCACAACTACTCTCAAAACCTTAATGGATCATGTTAAGGACATGGCATCACATAGAAAATGGACATAAGAAAATGAGTAAACAAGCAAATAAGCAAGAGATTATCCAAATCTATAACTTTAACATTGAAGAGAAATAGAGATCATTACTGAAATATGAGCTTTTCCAATAAGTTGATTAGAGTTAGATGTGGGTGTTAAACTTCATTTGAACTTAAGATTTTTCCCTTTCTTCCTTAAAGAAAATGATCTTTTTGAACTTGATTCCCTTTCTTCCCTTACTCAAGAACCTTTTTTTTTTCCTTCTAGAGCTCCCTCTTTTTTTTCTCTAGGGCTTTCTCTCTTTCATTGATAATGGTTGCCAACCTTTTCTTTCTCTCTCCTTCTTTTTTACCCCTATACCTAACCCATCCCCCTACTTCCTGCCCTCATCATTGCACATTTTAGCTCTCCCCTTCTCCTAAAATTCTTCTCCTCATGTAAAGGACTAAGTTTTAATCAAAGATGGGCCCACCAAGTTGGTCATCTTTGCTACTTTTGCATTTAATGTAGAGGTAAGTGGCTGCCACAGAGGTGGCACCTCTGCGATGAGACGGTCGCCTCATCAGCCTACTGCCATAGAGGTGATCTCCTCTTCAAAGAGGCATCGTCTCACTGCCCGCCCTACATTAGGCCTAATGGGTCGGGGCAGATTGGGCTCGTCTTATAGGTTTAAAGCTCGTTTTCATGGGTTTGAGCTTGGATCCTGGGGTTTTAAACTCTCAAGTTCATTCTTAATAAGGTTTCAGGCTTCTTTTTGTATTCAAGCTTCACATTTCTCATCATTGGGCTCCATTACGAGTCGATCAAACCGAGCATCAATAATTCACCCCTTATATAGACCAATCAAACTGGATGTCTACACTTATACTTTGCACTTAGATTTTATAGAGATAAGTCATGCTAATGTAGCTCTATATATGGCTAATGATGTGGCGACTTTGATAGCCACATCATTAAAATTGACTTGAATTAACTTTCATGTAAAAACTAAATAAAGTTAAATCACCAAAAAGATACAAATTGAAATTATGGTAGTATTTTGTAATCAAGTGTAAAGTTTAATTACTATCCATAAAATTTACTCTACAATTAATATTACAAAGTGATTGCCTTTACTCAATTAGGCTTAAACATTGATGTTGTGATTCAAGCATATCTCAATAGAAGTGCAAAAGCTTATAAAAGTTCAAAAACAACTATAATATGCACCATTTTTAATTGAAAAATAAATTCTAATTATTTATGCAACTATCAATAGATTCTTTAATAGAAAATCACTAGATAGTATTTCTTAATAGATTTATTGGTATCAAAAATTACAATTTTTTTTTGACACCCGAAACATTAAAATTTGATAAAATTAGCCCAAATTTAACATATTATTTATAATTTTACCACAATTTCATATATTATCTATAATTTTAACATAATTGTGATTTGGTCATAAATTAAAAAATAAAATACATACTTGACTTTTAAGGTGATTTAACTAACATCTATTATTATAATGTCACATTCATATGGAGGTTGTAAAATTAGGTAAAGAAGAAAATGAACATAATTTTTACAAATTAAATAAATTTTTTATTCACATTTTATATTTTCACAATTGAAATTATGGTAGCATTTTGTAATCAAGGTCAAAGTGTAACTAACTATTATAATTAGTATTGTGAAACTCAAAAAAAATAGAAAGTAGTTACTTCACTTTAGATATCACATATGTATTTTATTTTATTTTTTTATTTTGATCAAATTGTAATTGTGTTAAAATTGTAAATAGTTCTTAAATTGAATTAGTTTTGACAAACTTTAAAAATCGATATAAACTTGCAAAATTAAAAAAAAATCGTAAATGTTTAATGCCAATATATATATGTCTACTGAATATGAGAGAGCTATTCTGAGTAGTGTATACTTGAAAAATGCAGTATTTAAAAAAAAAAATTTAAAATCCAATGCATTTCTAATTAGGATTTGTTTGGTATAAATTAATTGCATAAATTTTATGAAATTTATTTATAAATTTACATTATATATATTTGATTTAAATAAATTTTTTATAAAATTTATTTTCAAATCTAACTTTTTAAATTTGTGAAATTGAATATAGCTAAAATAAATTCTAATAAAATAGATGAAATTTTCAAATAAATTTCACAAATTTTAAACTTATATTCTCTTTATCTTTATTTTCAAAAATATATTTTTATTTACTCAAGATTAGCTTTCTATTTCTCTAAAAAAAGAGCATCAGAGTTTGTTTGGTGGCCGAGAAAATACAGGAATAGCACAAAAGAAAAATTGTCAGAAGCTTCATTATTTGACCCCTCCATACATTTCCTATATATAGTTAGAAAAGGGTCAATCTGGACCCTCAATTTTAGATTGAATTTTACATCGGATATTAGTATTTTTTTTTTTTTCCAAACGACCTTTATTTATCAAAATTGGTCCAAATAGGACCCTACCCTGACAAAACATTTAACCATCGTTAACTTTCACTAACAACAATAAGTGGGCCCCTATTTTTTAACTATTTTTAGCTTGATACAGAATTTAGTATTACTAGGATGAAGAAGTGACAGTTAGCAATTAGATATTAATAGTTAATATTTAAAAATTTTGCTTATAAACTACCATCAATAATAAGTTATATGTGTCCAGTAAGAAGAGAGATATTGAATATATAACCTCATTCTTTAAAAGTAAAAGACTCTTTATCACTTAAGTCAGACCTCAAATTTCTTTCATTAAGCATAGGTCATTTATATTTATGGGGAAAAAAATAGAATAAAAAATTAAGAATTTTTTTTATTGTCACTTCTCTCATTCCTTCCTCGTTCTCTTCCGCTTTTCTTGTTCTCTATTTTTTCTCAATGTCTATTTTCAATCTGAAATCAATTTTTTTTCTTTTTTCTCTTCTTTTTTGATCGAAGGCAGTTGGGTATGTTTTTTTTTTTTAATGGATTTCAAGAATGAGAATTTCATTACTCAAAACTTCCTATGATCCATAAATAGAAGAAAGAGCAAGAGCTAATTTCATTACTCTTTTCTCAACAATAACAGCTTTGGTAGCAACCAACTATCTCTTCCTTAACCTCTCACTATCTGATAATGTACTTTTCATCATCAATTATCCATTAAAAGCTTGATCCTAAATCCTTGATTTTTCTCTGCATAACAGATTTACAACTTTTTTTTCACAAAAAAAAAAAACGATGGAGGTGCGCCTTCTCTACGTGAACTTCTTCTATCTCTCCCATCCATAGTTGCCTATGATACAAATGATCATAATAATCAAACCCATTCAAAAGCTGAGATCCCACATCAAAGATCAAGACTTTATTAAAAAAAACAAAAATATAGAGGTGGGTTTGAACACTTGTGAATCATTAAAACTGTTTAAAGGTAGTGGACTTATGAAGCTAGCAGGTTTTACTTTTTTACGTAAATACCCTATGAGGCTGTTATACGTCACAACACTCGGATCTACTATTCTTTCAAGCATTTCATCAAACACCTTGCAAGCTTGATCCCATTCACCTTTATCATTTCAACCTTTGATCTATATATTGAAGGAAACCGAATTCAAACGGAAACCCATTTAAGTAGACTTATTAAATAACTCTTTTGCATCAACTAATCTATCATTATCAACAAGAACGTCTAGCAATGCATTGAACGACTGATGTGCACGGAAATAGTTAAAACTAGTCATTTTATTAAAAAGCTCAATGGCTTTATCAACCAAACTAGCCTTTCCACAATGCTCAAACAGGGCGATGAAGAGGGTCTCTCTACAACGAACATTATTGTGCAGCAAATAACCAAGAACAGTCTTAACAACTTCAAAATGATGCAAAACGAGCAAGCTTGTATATGAGTGTAGAATATGAAGAGTAATCATGTTGAAAACCATTTAATGATAGTCGTGAAAGAGAGACAAAGCCTTATCTAGGTCTTCTATTTCTTTGACATTAGTGACAAATGGTATTGATCTACGTTTCGTTGCTGCAAAATTTTGTGCTTTCGATCGAGTTTTTTTCTGGGTTTGGTCAGTCCAGAAGTTTGGGCTTTTCCACTTTAGGGTAAAAAGAAATTATTTTTTAATTTTTAAAATAATTTTAAATTTAGGATAATTTATAAAATTATTTTAAATTTGAGATATTTTTTGCTGATGTGTTTTGAGGGGATTATTAATGTCAGTTAAACTGGTGGAGAATCCATTTTCGCCAGTTCAATTAGTAGAAACGATGGGCAAAATTTTTTTTTTTAGAACTTCACCATAAAAAGAAAAAAAAAATTTGGAAATGAAGCTTATTATTACGTAATTATTAGGTAGTAATTCAGTTATTATAGTAATAATTAAAAATAAAAAAATACACCACACACTCATGTATAAAATAATAATTATTATAAAAATTTTTTTTATCATATACAAGTTGACCATAATAATAATATAAATTTAAAATAATCATAATAGTGTTAAAATTAAAAAAATCATAATATAATTATAACTATGATATTATTTTTAATATTATTATAAATAAATAATTATAATTATTATAATATCAAAATAAACAATAAAAAATTTAAAAAAGTTGGCATATATATATATATATAAAAGTTGGCCATGCAAAAATACTATGGCCTTTTTTCATTTTTACTATTACTAATATCACTATTTATAAGAAAGTGCTAAAAAAATTATTTTCCTTTCAATCATTTCATCATAAGATCGACATGAACATATCAATCTATTTTATTTACTCCTATTTAATGTGTTATTTTTACATGATTTTAGTTACATTTTATATTACATTTTATATATTTTTTTTTAACTTCAAACGGGTCATGCCCAAGTGTTTTTTATGTTTTTTGAACAATTTTTTTTCATTTTAATATCATAATAATTATGATTGTTTTAATTATATCATTATCAAAAATAATATTATAATTACGATAATATTATAATTTTTTTATTTTAATGTTAATTTGATTATTTTAATTTAATTATAATAATATTTAAAATAATATTATAATTTTATTATTAATGTATTATGAGTAATAATCATATTCCCAATGTTAGATGGCGGATTTTATTGAGAAGGGAAAAAAATACATGCAAATGAAACTCATAATTACGTTATTATTAGTTAGTAATTAGGTCATCATAGTAATAATTAAAAATTAAAAAAAAACTACACCACACACATTCATGTATAAAATAATTATTATTATAAAAAAAACTTTTGTCATATACAAGTTGACCATAATAATAATATAAAATTAAAATAATCATAATAGTGTTAAAATTAAAAAAATCATAATATAATTATAATTATAATATTATTTTTAATATTATTATAAATAAATTATTATAATATCAAAATAAACAAATAAAAAATTAAAAAAAGTTAGCCATATATATATACATATATATATATACAAGTTGGCCATGAAAAAAACTATTGCCACTCTAACATTTTTCCTTTCTCTATTTTTATTATTACTAATATCACCGTTCATAATAAAAAAATTATGCTCAAATTTTTTTTTCCTTTCAATCATTTCATTAGAAGAGCAACACGAACATGTCTATCTATTTTGTTTGCTCTTCTTTAATGTGTTACTTAAAATTTTATATGATTTAAGGTAATTTCATATTCCTAATGTTATTTTTGTTGTTGCCAAAATTACTATTCATGTAATGGTTAAATTTTAGTATATTAATCAAACTTTTACATTATTTTTGTTCAATTTGCATTATTTTTACATATTTTATTATGATATTTTACTAAGCCCATTTAGCCCATTAATATTTTATTGTGATTTTTTATTTTTTTGTTTTGATTTTAATAATAATAATGATTATTATATTAATATTAAAAATACTATCATAATTAAAATAATATTATATGAAAACATTTTAATTGACAGAGTTATCTTTTAATTAAAAAAATTATATCAAAATATTTTTATTGACTTCTGTAAAGTTCACAGAAGTTCATTAATTTTATTAAAAAATACTTACTGTTATGTTTTTATTATATTATTGTTATAATCATAATAATAATTATTATTAAATATCATCTTCATTAATTATTTAATTTTATTAACTTATATAATTATTAAATTTATTAATTAAATTAATCATTTTATTATTCAATTATTGTATATTATTTATAAATATATATAATATCTTGTTTATAAATATTATAATATATATTTTTTAACTAATAGATATTATAATTGCCAACACATTTAATTATTTCAATACAAAAAAATATATATTGGATTAATTATATTTAGTCCAATTATTAGAATGAAAAATTCATTATTAATTAATCATTAACTAGTTATTAACTTATCACTTACAATTAACTAATTATTAACTAATCATTAACCAATCTTATAAACTAAATTAATGCAGAATTTCAATCCCCATCTCCTTCATTAAAGCCCTTCACTAGCAACAAAAAAAGTGTCCAACATAATTTTTTTTTTATTCAAGTCCACCAGTTCAACTGGCAAACATGCTGAAATTGCAGATTCTGCCAACTCAGTTGGTAAATTTATTTTTTTTTTTTTAACAAAAAATAGTACCGCTAGCCTAATTGCAATACTGACTTATCTTTTAGTATTTCTGTCACTTTATGTGTTGGAATATGTTTTAACTTTTTTTTAATTATTTTTTTTACCCTAAACTTGGAATTTTTTTTTCCTAAACTTGGAATTTTTTTTTCCTAAACTTGGAATTTTATTTTCACCCTAAATGGGTAAAAAGCCCCAGAAGTTTTGTATTATTGATTGTGCCTTAGATTGATATAACAGTGAACTTGTGTTGTTTTAGGTTTTCAAATGAACATTGAAGCAAAACAGAAGTGTAATCAAACGGATAGATAGAGGCAGCGTTTTATAATTTGAGCGTGAGGAGGGTTGCAATGGTGGTAGTTATGGGCATGAGGCGTTGTGGATTCGATAATTGTATTATTATGCAAAAGGAAGAAAGAGAGAAGTGGGGCCATGCATACCCTGGTCAACAAATTATGTGGGGCCCTCTATGCTATATCAGCAATTTTTAACGGTAGTTTAGCTGTTACTAACGGAGGTTCTATTTAGACCAAATTTGATACATAAAGATCCATTTGGGGTTTCAATGTAAGATTTAGCCCAAATTGAGGGTCCACTTTGGCCTGTTTCTCTATATAGTTTTTTCCTCCATTTCTTGTCAACCAAGAAAATTCCTACCACTATCTCACTTTGCTTTTCCTTTATTTTCCTAGAAGATAAACAAGAAGGATAACAGAAGGAAGCCAAACTTACTGATAATTCTAATAGCCGATCTTCGAGAAAATAGCATAGCACCACTAATTAACACCACGAAGTGTTTCCAAACTTGTTTCAACAAAAGTCTTGTAATTTATATTCGCGGTACCTAATTTTTAGCGAAAGTACAATTGTGATACCTAATTTTTTTTCTGTCACTTAAAATAGTATGACTTTTTTTCTAACACCAATAAAGTAGTTAGTCACCTTTCCATTCAAAGATGAACTCGTGACACATCATGTGGCGTGTGACGGGGTGCTCTAATCTTAAGGGGCAAACGTGCATCTTTCTTCCTCCACATTAGCCCTCTCTCATGCCGTTTCTTTAATTCAAGCTAACCCTCTCCTCTTTCATAACTTAACAATTTTGTTCTCTTACTTCAAAAGTGAATCAGAGCAAAAGAGATCTTTTCCACAATGAAAGTTGTTGGTCAACTTAACGGGAATGGAAAATTAACGTCTCATAGGTTGATTCACTGGGTACCTCCGAGGCATGGTTGGATCAAAGTAAATCCTGATGGGGCTCATAGTAGCGCTTCTGGTAAAGCAACAGCTGGTGTAGTAAATGGATTTTGGGGTTTGCCGCAAACCTGGGCTTTTGTTCCATAACAACAATGGAGCTTTGGGTATCTTGGAAGGTCTCTATCTGGCTTGGGATTTGGGTTACCAGAAAGTGTTACTGGAGTCAGATAGTCTCTGTGCAGTTAATTTAGTTAAGCAGCGACCAGATAGTCATCACAGACACACCCAGTTGGTTAACGCTATCCAGGACATATTGCGTCATGAATAGGAAGTGAAAGTTGAGCACGTTTTCAGGGAAGCCAACTTTACTACAGATTTCATGGCTGACTACACCTGGGAAAGAAATCAAATTGGGACAATCGCTGATTGCCAAGGATTCAAGTGCTTCATGAAGCAGTTGCTCCTCAATTGAAAAGGATTCGAGTTTCAAGCAGCCCTGGAGACACAAAACTTCAAGTTTTAGGAATAAATTCAAGGGGAAGGAGCCAAGAGATTCACAATTGCTCCATAAGCACAAATGTTCCAGATCTGCACATTGATGCATCATTTCTGGGAACTTAAAACTTTCTGCATTTTTGTATATGTAGTTTCTTAATGAGCACCTTTAACAAATGAGAAGAGAAAAACCATAATCAATCAAATACAAATGAAGAAGAGAAGGGTTGGTGCCGGGAATTTCGAGAGTCGGGCACTCCAAGTTATTATATCCTTCAATTATAAAGGTGTGCAAGTCTGTTGGCAATTTACTCAATTGTGCAAAGTCTAAAATTTTCAAGATTCTAAGGGAAGAGTAATGGCAGCAGAGTTCATCTTGGCTAATAGAAGAATCATCATAATCAGTTTTAACCTTAATGCTTGTGGTTCTTGTCATAAGTGAAGAAGACTACAGATCAACATCATATGAAGTGCTGGCCTGTGTGGTCTGAAAGCCAACTTTTTGTGGGAGGATTGGAGTTTCAGTTGCACCTACCTGATAATGGTTTTATCAAAATGAATACCGACGCTGTGTGTAAGCTTCCTCTTTATTCTGCTGCAGCAGGTGGTGTTATTAGTGATAGTCATGGGAAGTGGTTGCAAGGTTTTATTTTCAGTATTGGGAACTGTATGCCTTTGGAAGCAGAGTTGTGGGCAATCTTGGAAGGGCTCAGAGTGCTGTGGGAAGCTGATCATAACAAGGTTATGTTGGAAACAGATTCTTTCTTTGCTATCTCCGCCATTAAGGGTAATCATGAGCTTGTTAGCAACTGTAAGGCTCTGGTCACATAGATTTGCAAGATGTTAAAAAAACGGATTGTGATGTCCTCAGGGAAGCTAATATGTGTGTTGATTAGGTTGCTAATAAAGCTTTGGAAGCCAACTGGGGTTTGACAATTTTTTCATCTCTGGATTCTCACTTGCTTAATCTATTGAGTAATGACTTAGCAGATTATTCTAACCTGAGTTTGTTTAGTGCTTAGCTTTGTTTTTCTAGGCATTGCCCTGCTTTGTATCAACGAAAAAAAAATTATAAGAGAGGGTAATGTGGTGAAAAACAGAGGTATGTTTGCCACTTAAGTTTAGCGCCCACGACAAACGGCACATGATGTGAACATGTATGGACCCTTTCAAGTCCAGAAGTTGAGGTAGACGACCCCAATTCTATTCAAGATTTTAAAGATGGAAGAGGTTGAGAGAGCCAAAATCTCAGCTCCTCCACCGCCGGATCTTGAGCAACTGCTTCTAGTCTATGATGGCCAAGTAGCACGTTATCTTCAATTCCCTCACCTATAGTGTGAATTTGTTCCATCGAGCGCGTCTTCTTTGCATTTAGAGGAAGCCACACTGATGGACAACCTGTCACAAGCTACTACACTGCTCCAGAAAGGACACACTATCTGTTCTCCTTGCCATTGGGTCTGATGTTCCTGATTCAAAAGTGGCAATAAGAGCTACCAGCTTAAGCCAGGAAGAAGTCCACTGGAAGATAAAAGCAGTAGTTGTAGTAGCTTACATTTGTAGGAAAGCAAATTTTGTGGCCGTTTGGCTTACAAAATATGAGTTTGTGCTTCAAGAAGGGGAAGTCTGGATTAACGTCCCAAGACAACTCTATGCTCTTATGCAAAATAATATATTGTACTCAAATTTCGAAAGTTAATGAATTCAGTTTTATTTCTTGACCCAAGAAAAAATTGATTTGAAATAAATTTCACAAATTATTTATTCAGTTCATTAATAAAAGTTTATTTAGAAATGAATTCTATTTAAAAGGAATTTTTAAATAAAATAAATCTTTTGGCGTAATTTATCTAAATAAGGAAGCATGTCAACCGTTAGATATATATGGTTAAATAGCTGAAGCGGGTTTCTTCTCGCGCTAGAACTACATTCACGACGCGGCTTCATTTTATTGGCTTCACAAGAACAATAGCATGAATCCTGCCACACTGAAGCATTAGACCCCAAGTAAACTAAAATGCAAGGACAGAAAGTTTTGGTTTTCTCAGTAACCAAAAAGAAATTTTCAAAAGCTGAACTTCCTTTCGGATCGAAAAATCAGGGCTTACCTTTTTTATTTCTTGTAACATCCATATTATTCAAACAATTTATCACTGGAATCAATTATTAGCGGCGGTGAAACATGACGGACGGCTACTGGAATCATCGGCAGCAGCAGCATTCTCTTCTTCAATCCGGTGGCAGTCTAAAACGACCTCGTCCAGATTACGGTACAGTTTCCGTTTCCGGTTTTTTTTTGTCGTTTCTTGAAAGTTGTCTTATTTAATTGTGTAATGTTAGTGGATTTTGCGGTTTGATTACACAGTAAATGTAGTAGATTAAGGACCAAAGCTTATTTAGACAAGAAGTGATTTGAAATGTAATTAAGTGGTGAGAATTGAACCTCTGATTTTTGTTGATGTGATTTTAAATTCTGAACTGTATTTCAAGCTTGATCAATTTGGAGATTTTTCAATTTCAGTTAGAAGAAGAAAAAATTTATTATGTATTTGGTTCAATACTTGTAATTGTCATTTAAATATGCAAGTATTCTAATTAGCAGCAGAAACGCATCATGCTTAGATTGTTTTTTTTTTATTTTGTTTATGTAGTAGTTGCTGTTGGATTGATTCACTTTGTGGTGTGACGCCTAAGCATAGGTTGTGAATTTTATCATTTTTGAAGTTTTCTTGATGATATCTTTCTTGCTAGTTCTATCTAATCTTTTAAAGAAAAGAATTAGATTTTCCCGTTGAGGATGAATTTTAATTAGATTTTTCTGTTGAAGATGAATTTCACACTCAAAATTTCTGTCTGTGGACTTTCAGATATCCCTTCTTCAGGACTGCCTTCAAGCCGTGATATTCATAACTATTATCCAAGAGAAGATGATCGTGAAAGGTATCAGGCTGTAAAGGACTCAAAAACTATTGAATCAGCATATGATCGGTATCTGCAAAATGTGGTAGCCCTTCAAACCTTGTGCTTTTGCTTATTATTATTACTACTACTACTAATCAATTTATTCATATCATGTATGGACAAGATTGTTTTTTGATATAATTAATTTATTCGCTTTTGAAGCAAATTTCTCCTTTTTCTTCTGGAGAAGCTAGTGGATTAAGTGCTGGGTTTGGAAGGTCTTCAAGTGGTGGGATGACTGGACTCCCAATACTTGATTCTGGTCCGGGACGCCATGCTCGGCCTAGTGGTGCAGATCTGGCACCAAATGGTAGAGACGTTGGTTTTGTTAGTCAGCCCCCAATCAATAAAATAGCTAGGCCTATTCGTGAAAGTGTACCTTTGCCTCCAGATGCATCTAGCACTCTATATGTTGAGGGACTCCCTTCTGGCAGCAAAAGGAGGGAAGTAGCTCGTATCCTTTTGATGATGTGTTATTGTCACTCATTATTTGACCAAATAGTTCTTTTTTTGGACTCATTTCTCCTTTTCTTTTACTTTTAATCTTGTTTGCTATTCTTTTACTGGACCTTTAGATATATTTCGCCCTTTTGTGGGATACAAGGAAGTGAGACTTGTGAGCAAAGAATCCAAGCATGTACGTGCCTATGTTGCAACCTATCTTACTTGTGTGTGGTTCTTTTACATGTTATCTTATCTGAAGTGATTTTCTTTTTATGAATAATGCAGCGTGGCGGAGATCCTATCATCCTTTGTTTTGTTGATTTTGAAGATGCAGCCTGTGCAGCAACTGCAATGAGTGCCTTGCAAGGTCATTCAATTCTTATTTTATCAATTATTAAAAAAATACAGGGGAAGTTTACAATACAGAAATATTAGCTTGTTTATATATTCTGACATATACTTGTGCAATTTGATAGGCATCCTGATAAATACTTATCTGTGTACATGTAAAATGTCTTAGTCTTATCCATATTTTGTTTGGCTGCATGGTATCCCATAATCATTGCTTTGATTTTAGATGAACTTCCTGCAAAACAAGTCTGTCTTTCTTTTTGATGACAGTGAAAATGTTGTGGCAGTATTGAGTTATTTTATTTTTAAAATTATCTTGTAGTTATGAAAAGAAGAAAACCTCGTAGATATATGTATCACTATGGCAATTAAATAAGCAATTTTTGGTGTAATGTAAACTGGAAGCCGAGATACAGTGCTGAACAATGTATCTATTTGGATAGAATTCTTTGCATGTTATTCCTGTGCATTATGCTTATCTGAAATACCCGGTGATGCTAACTTATGGATTGATTCTGCAGGTTATAAAATGGATGAGCATGATCGCGATTCTAGTTGCTTGAGGCTACAGTTTTCTCGGTATCCTGGTCCAAGATTTGGCCCCGGAAGTCGTGGAAAGAGGTGAATTTATGTATCTGCGTATAGAAGTCTGCAATTTGCAACAATATATCTGAGCACAAATTGTAATTTATATTGCTCGGTCCTGCCTATACTAATTTTTAACTCTTTAGATCAAATTTAGTGAAAGGATAAGGTGTTCTGAAGAACTATTACGTAACCTAACAAAGAGATGTGTAGATTGATTACTTGACAGTTGACACCATCCTGTAGGTTCCAAATTTCCGTGGAACAAGGAGATGTGTTATACAATTATTAGCAGAAGATTAGCTCCTCCTGTTTTTCTACAATTTGAATGCTGATAGTTCAGATGTGCGAGTATCAGTTTCTGCTAGTTTAGTAACTATTATGCATTATCGTTTTACGATGAAATTCCAGTTCATTCAACTCATAACCAAACATGATGAATTTTAGAGTTAATATTTGCAAGCCGAACCTAAAAATTTATCTGCAAATTAAATAAATTTTTTCGTCGAATTGGAATTAAAAAATTTTAATAGAGGTTTTGATGCGATAATCAAAAATAAAAATAGCAGTAGTAATTTCTGATGATGTACATTGTTGTTTAGTGATTAGCTCATCATGAGGAGAACAGTTTCCACATGAATGGCCTGCTGCAGATCCTCCGTCTTATATTTATCATTTGTAAAGGAAAATATCATGACAGAAGCCGTCATACTTCAATGTATTCAGACCCTATTATTGACGAGATACTCTGCGTTTCACTTAACGAATCCAGTCTATATTATTGACTAGATGCATTTTTTTTTTTTTTACATATTTTTCTGGTAAAAATTTAATAAAAATAAAGTTATAAAGGATGGCAAACATCCATTACTTTAGAACGCATTTTTTTCTCATATTCTTGACAGCCATGGAAAAATAGTAATTAAACTTAAATACATTCCCCCCTTCATTAAAAATTGAAAAACAGCCAGTCAAATCTAATTTAAATAGTTTTTATTAACTTAGCATGAGAAGAATTGCGAAAATATATGATTTTTACTTTAGTTTTCTATTTCTTCATAAAAATTATTATTTTTATATCTAATTATTTGTAAAATTATAGAAAATTTAAATGTAATTTTATTTTTATTTACTTTATTTTTATTTTATTTCTGTCACCATTAAATAAAAATATATGAAATCATCCAATATAATTACTTATAAAATACAATTTATTTTATAAAATATAAAGTAATCAGAGACTATATTTAAAAGTATAAACTATGCGTATAATAGTGTACGGTGTGTTTTTCATCTACAAATTTTAATTATTAAACCACGTCTCACTAACACGTGTTAGATCTTTAACGCAATCTCTTCTGCACTAGTCATATTTTGCTCGTTCATGCACTCAAGGGATCATCATCATCATCATATGATTGAGATTTTAATCAAGATGCCTTACCTGTCAAACTACTATATTTCAACACATTTTTGTGAATAAAGATTAAATTATTTCATTTTATCTTAGTAAATATGAGTAAAACAACTTTTTCATAGTGAAATTTATATGAGAAATTAAATATGATCGTATCGCAATAAATACATAGTTAAAAACACAATTTACACCCACCAAATTTTCATAATTTTTTTAAGAGATCTAACAATCTAAAGATTTCAAAATATAAATTTCGTCTGAATCAATAAATCTAGAAAATACCAACCAAAAGAACTAAAAGAAAAATATACAAAAGTTCAAATCTTAATTATTAATTAACAAAACATATTACCATCAACTCATTGTAAATGAAGAAAACAATGTAAAAAAGCAGAGGAAAAGATACTAAAGAAAGAGAAAAAGACAATACTTCAACACTTTAATTTTAACAAGTGAAGACAATCATATTTACACATTAATCCAATAGCAATAATATCAATCAAAAGAAGAGAGTGAAATTTCAGTCTTTGCATGGCATCTTCAAACAGCATACACCTAAAAAATCAAAATGTATTATTGTATTATTATATCAATTGATTGATCTTGCAGAAAGATAACAATTAATTAATTAAGCATATACATTATCTTATTTTACATCAATTGATAGAGAGATGAGAAAAAAAAAAATGAGAAGGAATTTGATTCTTAAGGAAGCAACATACTGTTCTTTGATTGATGGTGGAGCATGTGAAAATAATGTCTGCTCACCCTAAATGGTAGACATATGCAATCTTTTACAAGAAAATAAAGACAATCCTTTTTAATTTATTTATTCTAACTTTAATTTACTTTACTTTTCTTGGAGGGATTGAATTTTAAACACATCGACAGTATCAATTTTTTAACAAATTTTATTATTTAAATTTTTTCTTTTTTATTTAATTTAAGTGTGTGAATCAATAAAATATAGAAATTCTATGGTTACTTGATTTATAGTTACTTTTGTTTTATTTTATTCATCACCATAAAATAAAAATGTATTTTATTATCCAATGATGGTTATTGACAAAGTATATTTTACTTTGTAAAAAATAAAATAACGATAAAATGCATCAATAATATTCAAATCGATGTATTTTAGTTTTTCTTTTATAAATTAAAATATTAACATGCTCATTTTATATAACAATTTGATTTAAATATTTAATTTCATTTTTTTCTTTCTTCCTCCATTCATATTGTTCTTTGACAAAAAAAATACAAGTGAGATATAATATCAAATTCAAATTTAACTCTTATTCTAACACTTCAAGGCAGAAAATTATGAAACAAAAATTTAAATATTGAAATATTTAATAATATCTTTTTTGATTATACTTTAATCAATTTACACGTATGTTCGCCATGCATTTAGTAACGGGTCTACTTTGTGCAAAATTTCAAGATTCTTGATAAGAAACAAAGACAGATTTTCTTCTTTTTTTATTTCATTTTGATGTTTGGTTATTTAATTGACTCCGTGGGAATTGACAAATTTAAGAGTTCTTATTTATTTAAATGTTTATACTTCAATTAATCAATTAGCATTTTAGTCAAATATTGGTTACTCAAAAATAACGATGTGAATTCCTACCCATCTCCCTCTCTTTATTTTTTTTAGAAAAGATAAATATTTTATTTATTGAAAATTAAGAATATATTTTGATGAAAAAAATAAAATAATAGTACAATCAAGAAGTACTAAAAAAAACCTCACTCAAATTATAAAATTTTTTATTATAGTTTTTCAATCACATTGATAGAGTTTTTTTTATTTACAACTCAATGATCTGTAGTCTCCATTCAATAACTTATTTAGTTATAAACAGACTTTAATTTTTGAATGATTTAGATTGAAAAAATTAAAATAGAAATTGCACAACAAGTGGATATGCAAACTCCATTGAGGGAAACCATAAAAATCCCATTAAAAATCACAAAGATCCCATTAAGAGTAAAAATTTCATAAAGAAGATTCGATAATTTTAATTTAAAAATAAATAGATCAAAAGATATATATTTATTTAATAAAAAATAAAATAATGTAAATAAAATAAAAAGGATCCCTGCTAATTGAAAAGGTGATCGGCCACTACCGAAATATAAGTTTCAAAAAGAAATTAAGTACTAAAAAAGGAGAGAAAAAAGACGGCTATTATAAACAAAATATAAAATAAATATATAAATATAAATAAAATAAAATTAGAAAAAATTAGAAAAATCTATAAAATAATAATACAGAATAAAATATTCTAAAATGAAAATAACATATTAAAATATAAAATAATCAATAATACAATATAAAAAAAACTATAAAATAATATAAATATAGAAATATGTACTAGTATATATTAGTATTTAGCGTAAAATACAATTCGAAAATAAATATAAAAAACTCTCATCAGCAATTATTTCAATTTAATTGCATTTAGATATTTAAATAAAGTAAGGGTAGGGTTTTTTATTTTTCAATAAAAAAAATTCTTATTTGATTCACTAATGATAAATTTTTGTCATCTTTATTTCTTTTTAAATTATATGAATTCAATCACTATAATTTTTTATATTTTGTTATTTTCATTGCAACTATTGACTATTCCTTCAATAAATTATTAATTCTTTTTATGAGACTGATTGATATCTTTTATATAGTCATTTATTATATATAATTTGTTTATTATCATTTTTACAATTAACAAAATTTAAAAGTCAATCTATGACTAAATCAAATGATTAATGGTAATAGACAAATCACCAAATTATAAACTAAAAGATTTTTATTAGCACAATGAAAAAATAATAACAAAAATGACCATTATTTTATTGAAAATCAAATAAGTTCTCTGGAAAAAATAAATGTTAGAATAGTTTTCGAAAGTTTAGAAGACAATGTTAAAAGTTGAGTAGTTTAATAATATATTTTCCTTCAAAACATATATAAGTTAAAAGTTCAATTTTTATTTTTCCTTTTTCAATTTAAAAAAAAAAATTAGAAGGAAATGTTGTCATTAAAATGAATTATTTTCTTAAATGTATATACGACTCCCATGATTTTTAAAGCTTTTTTTTTTTCCGGTGAAATCCTTATTGAAAAAACAATTTTTTTAGTGTTAATATATATATATATATATATATATATATATAAAGTTAGGTGTGGAAAGACCTCTAAGAGTCTTAAATTTACATCAATCTCACTCAGCCAACTTGTCTAATGAATAGATGAAGAATCTTTAAGTAATTCATTAATTAAATGTTAGGCAAGTTTTGAAGTGTAAAATTTCACAAATATATCGACTTATATCCTTATAATTGTTTTTTCTTATATAATTATTATGCTTTCCAGCTAGAAAGTATCAACATTTGAGGGCTTTAAAATTAAAATAATTATATTTGCATGAAGCACACACAAGTCATTTTCTGAGCACAGAGAAAACTTTAATTTTGTTGAAATAATTAAAGAGGAATTGGATCGAGATTAAAGAAAAAAAAAATTGATTAGTCTTCATAAGGGAATTTTCATGGTTTAGGTAATTTGGATTGATCAGTTTTTAAGCAATTAAGTACAATTTCTGGCGAGCTTGATGGTGATCATAAACATGATGGAAAATTCTCATTCATCTATTCACTTAAATAAAACCTAAATATTTGATTAAGTAAAATTCATAATATTATAGCGTCAGGAACAAATTTTTAAAATCGATGCAGAGAGTGCACCTTTAAATTCATAAAAAAAAAATTGACTGTTAATATAAAATAATAATAAAGTGCTTTGTTATGCATATTCTTAGCATATCAATATAAAAAATGAAAAATTTAAATAATTTTGTTCATTAATATTAAAAAAATAATTATTTTTACAATAAAATAGTTTATAAGAAAAAAAAATCAATTTTTCCGTACGCTAAGCCTCTTATGAATAAAAGAAAAATTAATTATCTAGCAACGATCATTAATAGTCATATTCATACACTCAAATTAACTAAAACTAGTTATTTATCTGTGATTTGCGCAGAATAGACTATTTATTATTAAATTATTTATTTATATTTTAATATATTTTATTAGTAAAAAATTTAAATTATATGATATATATAAATAATAAAATTTACATAAAGAATTTATATAAATTGAAAAATAGTATATAAATTTTTTTAGCATAAATAAATAGTGTAATAAATTATATAGAGATTTACTCTAAGGTTTAGTGATGTTAAACATAAAATTTTAGGAGTGAATATCAAAATATAAGATTAGTTATAAATTTAATTTTTATTACCATAATTTTTTAGTTATAATAAGATTAGTTTTTAAAATTATTATATTAGTATTAGAGTATATATATATAGTAGTGTTTTAGTTGAAAAATAATACTAAATAATTATTATATTATTATAATTTAATTTTTTTAAAAAATAAAATTTCTAATGATTTGAAAAGAATATTTGAGTGATTTAAGTTAAAAAATATGTAGTATATAAATATGTTTAAAATTTGAGTACTATTAAGATATGTATAATAGTGTTTTAGTTACAAAATAATACTGAATAAATATAGTAAATATTTTATTTTTAATAAAAAATTAGAATATATAGATATATAAAGTGTTAAGCCCTAAAATTATTAAATCAAAAATTTGACAAATGTCCACTTTCATCATATTTGAGTATTTATTTAAAAAGTTAATGTGTTAAACTATTAAAAATCCTAATTTTTTATTAAAAATAAAATATTTTAATAGTTATTTAGTATTATTTTTTAAATAAAACACTATTATACATATTTAAATAAAACTCAAAGTCTAAAATTATTTATATAATGTGTATTTTTCTATTTTAAATCACTCAAAATACTTTCTTTAAACCATTAAAAAAATTAAAATAACTACTTAATATTATTTTTTTAACTAAAACACTATTATACATACTTCAATACTAATCTAATAATTATAAAAAAAAATCTTATTATAACTAAAAAATTAAATACTAATCTAATAATTCTAAAAACAAATCTTATTATAGTTAAAAAATTATGATAACAAAACTTTAAAAAAAAATAAAATTGATGTGATTTATTTTATTTTTAATATATTTAGTTATTATTATATTCAAATTATTTATATAATTATTTTATTTTATTACATCAAATCATGTCTAATTTTTAATAATTTAACACATTAATTTTTAGAGTGAATAATCAAATATGAAGATAAATACTTGTCAAATTTTTTGTTTAATAATTTAGGATATATATATATATATTGGATTAGTAAATATTTCGTTTGACATATTAGTTGAAGAAAATATTAATAAAAATATATTAATATTTTTTTTTTTGCTCTTCTTATCTTTCTAACTTAAAAGATTCTTCCCATTTGATTGTGTTATTATCATTATTTATTTTTGTCTAATTGACTACATATATCCATGCAATAACATCATCATATATAGTTGTCAAATGTAAGACCATTCATGGCTCCACACCTTAACTGTCCATGAAATTATAAACCTTTTGTTTGAATTTTTTTTTTTCCCAATTGATTTTAACATTGAGCCAACTACCCTGCCGAAGTATTTTTGATTCTTGAATTTTTCACAATTGCTTCTTCAGTTTAAACACTTATGCTCTAGAATACTGCAATTTAATTCAATTATTATCTTTATGATGCAGCATTACACTACTAGTAAATGTTATTTCTATAATTAATTAATATGCTTTTATAATTAAATTTTAATAAATTAAAAAAATATAATATTAAGTAATATCATAAATCAATAAAAAAATTGAGTTAATTATATAGCTTTTTTATGTTTTATTACCCGACAAATAGTTCAAATTTACGCATTATTGATTAGTTATTTTTTAAATAATATTAAGACAAGATAAAACATAATTAATTAGCTGTAATTCACCTATATATGTAGTTTGAAATGGTAAAAATAATAGTTCAAGATGAATCAACTCTATATAGGTGGATTTTACTTCTTAGCGGACGAAGATTGAAGTAAATTGTTAATGATTATCATGTATATTTATCAATAAATTAAATGAAATATTGTCATTATTTCATTTGTAGATCTAGCTAACTGAAACTGTTCAAACATAGCTTTAAACCTATATCTATATGTAAGGGAAGATTCACCAATTGGGTTGATTCAGTCTTCATCAACACCTAACTCTTTCGTGTACAATTGATTATAATAATTAATCTGTCATTAGTTATCTATTTGATGAGTATTTTAATAGTCGGTGACTAATCTAATTACACAATTATAAGACAAAACGTGATTGATTAATACAAGACATATGACATGTATTTCTTTTAATAAAAATGTTATATGAGCTAAGTTTTAATAGATTGTATAATAAGAATAATCCAATTTTTTTTTTTATTGACGACAGCAGAAATCGAATCATATATCTTATAATATTTTTGAAAAAAAGTTATTACTTCGCTACTCTCTTACCGACAAATATGACTTGTATTTTTATATAAAATTGGGAAGAGGAACATCAATTAAAAATCGCAAGATCTTGAATTTAAGATCATATAGTGTCCGTAAAAAAATTTGACCATTAGGTGAAGCTTGTGCGGGCTATAGTTTCAAGCTTTGTCGGTAGAAAAATATTATACATATAAATATGTTTGATAATGTGTAACGGATCAAGATATTGAAACTTAAAAGGACGTTTAATTATTACTTTGGATAAATTAAATTGACTGCCTCTCCTATTAAGCTAAGCTACGTGTACGGAACATATAGTACGACATTGAAATGGTAGTACGTATACTCTTCGACTTATGTACTCGTATTCGTTAAATATTCGAAAAGGGTGGTTAGATTTCGCCTTAATGGATTTTTTTTTTTTAAATTGCATTTATATGATGTTTGAAAATAAATAAGAAGTTTTCATATTTTTTAAGGAGGTTTTTCAAATTGCACTACTATTTTTTAATCTATGATATTTTTGGTTGAATATTCTGTATTAATGTAAGAATAAATTTTCATTATTTTATTTTCAAACTAATTTATTTAGCTCAATGAAATGAATTTTATTAGACAATAAAGTTCATTCCTACTCTTCACAAAATCTTAATTCTCCATTTCTTTCTTTTCTCTTTTTATTTTTTTTTCAAAAATATTAGTTTTTACCATTGTCAACGAAATTTTAGATTGATCGTAATTTCTTATTATCTCTTCCAATTTTATTTACTTGATTATGTTTTTTATATTTAAAAAATACAAATCCTTCATTTACTTGTTCTTTTTTTTTTTCTTAATAAAATTAAAAAAAAATTCATGAATTTTTTACCACTTATGGGATGGTTTTATATATATTTTTATCCTAAAAATTATGTTGATATTTTTACAATTTGACTTATTTAAAATTAAAGAGTCGATTTATAACTAATTAAAGTTATTGAATGAAATGTATAAATTGCTAAGTTGCATTTTAAAAAAGTTCTATTAACATTGAAGAATAGTAAAAAAAAATTTCATGATAAATTTTATTTTAATACTTTTTTATTATATTTTTATTTATATTATTTTTTTCATTAAGATATATTTTTAATTTTTAATGAATGAACAATTGATGATTAAGAAAATATAAACTTTTAATAAGTTTGTTAAAAAATTTATACGCCAGCATAAATTCTTGTAATTGGGCAGGCCACCACCGTCTGGGTCTAGTAATTTTTGACGCCCGCCATCACCACCTACCTCACTTAATTCAATTTTTCACCTATATATATTTTTAACCATATAATAAACTTTTTGATAAATTAACTTGGATTTTTTTGTACAACTAAATAAAATTGTCAAATAATTCAATTCTAAAACTATTTTAAAACATTTCAAGTAATAGATTTCTCTATTTCTCATATTAAGCGGCAAACAAGTCTGTTTATTGTTTTATAAAGGCAGTCTATTCTCAAGCTTGCTTCATTGTATTTTCTCAGCCTTTTATTTTTTTTATTTTTTTATTGTTGGAGGACTGTCTTAATTTTAATTTATGTTTTGCCTAAAAAAATCTTCTTACTTCAAAAAAATTGTCAAATAATTCAATTCTATAATTAATTTAAAACCATATGGTAAACTATTCTTACTATTACTCTTAGACTGCGATTCATCAGAACTAACATGACATTATTTTGTGTTAAGAAAGCATGACATATTAATTTTATGTAGAAAATGAAAATAATGCACTAAACAAACATGAAACATATATTTAGAGCATAAAAAGTCACGTAGTTATCAAAACAAATTAAATCCAAGGGAATTAATTAATCTAGATAGTTATAAATAATAATGCTAAAAAAAGATAGTTATAAATTATATAAGTAATAATTATTTAGGCTACTTGATAAGGAAGTGGTGTAATTAATCTAGAGAGTTGTACATATAATATAAGTAATAAGTATTTAGGCTAAGGTAATAAGAGCGGTTCAATAACTACTTTTTCCAAAAATATCACAGGATGCAAGTTAAAATTTAAAGTTGTTAATTTGTAAAATTAATTATTTTTATTTTTAAAAAATATTTTTATATATTATACAATTCATTTGTATTTAAATTTTATAATTTCTTGTTAATAAAAAATAATTATTGAAGTTATGCTAATATCTTTGACTAAACCAAAATTAATTTAATGCCCATAGATTTTCTAAGGAAAAGCCATGGAAATGTGAATACGGCCAAGTAGAGACTGGAGAAAGTACCTCCTGATATGAGGTAAAGAAGAAAGTCGCAGCCGCCATGGTCCCCGATCTTAAAGAATATTATTGGAAAAGTTAGGCAAATCCACGTATACTTTTTCAATTAAGCCCTACGTAAATAAATTATTAATAACTATGCAATGACCTTAATTATGTTTGAATTATTGCTTGTACAATGTCTAAATTATAAAGTTTTTATTAATATTAATTTGTACAATGTCTAAATTATAAAAAATTCAAATTCTTTAAAAGAAAATTTCATGTTTGAATATTATTTATTAGAAGAAAAATTTTACTTGTTTTAAACATATTATACTCTGCAATTGAGTTTATAATAAGTATAAAATATTTTGAATTATCTGTGATAAATCTAACTATATGATATAACATATTCAGTATAAGTAAAAAAAATTTCATGTCGGAATAGATAATTTTTATAAAAATTATCTTATTTGATTCAAATTAATTAAAATTTCTATAATTATTAAATATTAAATGTTGAGTGTAAAAAAATATATAAAAAATTTTCTTTCTATAATTAATTATTCCATGCTTATGCTTAGCTTTCATGCCAAAATCCCAACAATTAATTAAACAAAACCCAACTTATAATTTAAGTCACATCTCTAAACAGTAATGATGATGACAGCAACTCTTTCAAACATGTCCCAATTTGTACATTTCAAGGTTTACTGCTACTTCTAGGTTTGATTTTACCATGATTGAATTTTTTTTACTTTTTTAATATGTGGAGGGTAAAGAGATTTTCTATATAAAGAGAAGAGGGTGTTGCTTTGAGAAGCAGAATCATATCAAACAGCAAACATGGGCTCCCCAATGGCCTCTCTCATTGCCACTCTTGTTGTGGTAACACTCTCTTTCAGCTACCCTTCACAAACCTCAGCTGACTATCCTGACCACTCACCCCCTCCCAAGAAATCACCACCCTATGAATACAAATCGCCACCTCCTCCTCCGCCAGTGCACTATCCATCTCCGCCTGTGCACCATCCACCTTACAAGTATAAGTCCCCACCACCACCTCCTCCAGTTTACAAATACAAATCCCCTCCACCTCCTCCACCAGTTCATTATCCACCACCTCCTAAGAAGCCTTACAAGTACAAGTCTCCACCACCACCTCCATACAAGTACAAGTCTCCACCACCACCTCCCCCAGTTTACAAGTACAAATCTCCTCCACCACCTCCATACAAGTACAAGTCCCCACCACCACCTCCCCCAGTTTACAAGTACAAGTCCCCACCACCACCTCCCCCAGTTTACAAATACAAGTCTCCTCCACCTCCTCCTAAGAAGCCTTACAAGTACAAGTCTCCACCACCACCCCCATACAAGTACAAGTCTCCGCCACCACCTCCTCCAGTTTACAAGTACAAGTCTCCTCCACCACCCCCGTACAAGTACAAGTCTCCACCACCACCCCCTCCAGTTTATAAATACAAGTCTCCACCACCACCACCACCACACTACGTCTACGCATCTCCTCCTCCTCCACATCACTACTAGAATATATGTTTCGTAGCTTGAAGGTAACACATTATAGATGCAATGTATCTTTATTTTCACATAGACTACTGTGTGTTATCAACTGGAACAATGACCAAAAAAATCAATGTTTTGTTGCAGGAAAGGAGTGTCAGAATAAAAAAGGAAGCCGGAAATCACACCCATATGGGAGAAAGATATCAAGTTTCCGCGTTGCCTTTATTCAGCGTTATCTTATGTATCTTTTGTTAAGAAGAGTGAATAAAAATGAACATGTCCTTTAGGTTAAAGTGTTTTATCATTTTCATATATTTGTAAGTTTGTAGACATTGGGACCACCATGTTTGCTCTTGTCATAAATAATACATTTATATATAAGCAATTGTATTTTGATTATTTCAAAACTTGAGGCAGTTGAATTCTAAAAATAAAATAAAATTTTCTTAATGCATAAATTTTTATAGATAAAATTTAAGATCAACACATTACTTAAATAAGATCGACAATCTTTCAATAACAAATATCACTAATTAATTCAGTCGAAAAATTATATTTATACTGCAAAATAATTTATTCAGATGTATATTATTAAATTTATCCGACTTTCTATATTTTAAATAATTAAAATTTAACAAATATTTAATAAAAAATTTTAAATAAATATTTAATCCAAAAATTAGGAGTGCCACAATAATTTATATTGACTATGTATATATAAAGATCATGTAGTCTATTATCGGCCGTGGGTTACTCAATGTTAGTGCGTCTTGGGTTGTTGCATTTTTGTTTAATTTAGTGAAGAGAAACAGTTGCTGGGTTAAATTAATAGAGCCTATTATTAATCAGGAAAAAAAAAAATGGCAGAGATCATCCTTTGAGAGAGATGGATCAAGGTGCAAGCCACTTTCATGGAAGAAAATATAATAATATCTTTACGTATAGAGACGCTTTGAAGGTACGGTCAAAGCGAGTTACATGGTGCCCTTCCATAGGGAAAATATGTAACTTAGCAAATGATTTACCTATTTTTTGTATTATCATTTTCAATTGTTGAATATACAATATAAATGTTTTGACTTTATACATTTAATTAATAAAATTTATATAAAACATATTTTATATCTTACAATTAAATATTTATTCATTTTATATTCAACAATTAAATAATATAATATCATAAAATTAAAATTTGCTAAAGTGAATTTTTTTCGAATTTTGATTTTTTGACGTAAGGCACATGTAAATTATTATTGTTTGTTATTAATAATAATAAACTTATTGATAAAGGAGATCTCCTCAAATTAGTATTATTTATTTACGTATTCCTTTAAAATTTGGTTAAAAGAAGAAAAGAGGGATTTTGCAAAATGAATAGGGCAAGTAATTAACTTTTTATGTGCTTGTGGACAATTCATATATGCTACATCTCATAAATCAATATATATAATTGATAAAGATGTGATTTTTCCAAAGTATATGCATCATATAGGTCATATGTTTTAAATGAGACTCTTTTTAATCATAGATTTGTACTAATTACTTTTAACCGAAATGATCATATTATCATTTATTGAAGATCAAGAGAAGATTTTAAAATAATACTAATTATCTCTAATTAATGTGATTATTTTTTAATTAAAAAATCCAACTAATTCAATTTTATCTGAATAAAATAATAAATATTTTTTTCAACTAATTTAATATGAATATATACATCACCACTTGAACACAACTCAAATTTGAGACGTAATTAATATTTATTTATTAGTATTTGATGTATAAAAAAAATGAAAATTAACTATTCATATCACTACCATAATCTTGACCCTACATTAAACGCCAAAATTCGTTGAAGGCAAGTTGCCAATAGAGAGGGTCAAAGAAGAATGAATGATAAAAGAAAAAGGTTATGTGAAGTTGGTGAGCACAATAACTACTTTCTATCTCTTGGCATTTTTGTGAGCAATCATTTTGAAGACAAAATCAGATTGCATTTATATTAATATGGTCCAGCTTATTATGAGATCTGTATATAGTGTTTGGCATTGTTAATAGTTTCCAAAAGTCTCTATCAAGAGAAATTGAATTTTTTCCCCTCAGAAATTTTTTATGATGATCGTTTCATTTAAGGTGTAATTTTTATAATTGTTAGTTTATAAACTTAATTTTTTATTTAATTTAAATATAAAGAATTATCATTATTTGTGTCGGTCATTTATTTTTAAATAATTTGATGACTTTAAATTTTTCTATCCCCCAGTCATCACCTACTCTTTGGGATATATATATATATATATATATGAATATTCATGCATATTATAATATATCACTTTCAAACAAAAATGAAAGAAAGGGATAAAAAAAGGTTTGAAAAATATGTTTGGTTTTACATTTCAATCCAATTGTGTGAGAATACAAAAGGAAAAAAAAAAAACTAATCTTCAATATCTTATTTAATTACGTTTATAATTAATTTCAACTTTATATATACATGGGATAGCATCGCTGGTTAGTATTTTATAAAATTATATGACTATTAATTATTGGTCTTGGTAGTTATATACATAAGTAGATTCCATCAAGACCTTCTATGGTGATGATTTAAAAGTAAATTTTCGTAATATCACAGAATTTCATGAAATTTTAAGAATTTCAATCTAAGCCATTTACTTTAAGTTTTATTGACAATAATATATTTATATACACACACCATGAGGATGAAAATTTAATTTATTCTTCTATTTCATAATTGATTCCACAAAAGATAGAGAAAAAGAAAGAATTCCACTTTTTTTTTTTTTTTTGCCATATAACCATATGCAATTTGCTGGCTGCGGACAGAAAGAAGAAAAAAGGTTGGGGACAAAAAAATGAGGGGAAGGTTGGACCTTAATAAAAAAAATGAAGAAAAACAGCAAGCAAAGCTTTAGTCCAAAATTATGTAATAAAATGAGAAAGAAAAGAACACCATCCTCTTGGAATCTATTCATGAATCGAGTTAATAATTAAATAAATATATATGTAGAATTAATTTTCAGAATTTATTATATTTTAATTAATGTAGTTGGATATAAATAAAAATATTAAAAATTTCTCAATAACTAATTTAATATGACAACACACATAGAAATTTGATTTCAAAATATCGCTTAAATATGACAACTCTCTCACCGACTGGTTCCATTGTTGTTTGTATTATGAGAATTAATTTAGTTGGCAATGATACATAGCTACAAAGTAATTTTAAAATTATAGTTAAAAATATTAATTTTAGAATTAAATCTTAAGTATATTAGACCGATATAAGTGAGTAAATTTTTTTTTAAAAAAAAATTCTGACGTAAAAATTCAGGAAAAGTATCCTTACTACTGGAAGTAAAATTATATTTATATCCAACCACATATCTATTTAAAAATAAAATCATAGAGTCGCATTTAATAAAATTTCTCCATAATATAGGTCCCTCATATTTGTCTTTTGGTTTGCCATTTCTTTCATTTTGTAATATTATATATCATCATTCATTACTTATTGTTAAATATAATATTGAAACAATTTAATTTCATTGTCTCTCCTAAGTCCTAAACCCCCATAAATATAAATGCCTTCCATATAAAAGTGTTTCTTTCTCCTTGATGCAGTTTAATTTCTGATTTTAATATATCCATATTGTAATAAAATTTCTGATTTTTAGCACAACTTGATTATGACTTTCTATAATGTATTTGAGGCAAGTTGATGCTTGCCTTGAAAAATAGAGGATTATTGTTCTCATTTAGAACCACTATACAGTCCACAAACTTATAATTTTAAAAATGAAAGAAATATTACATAATCCATAATTCAGTTCATAAACTCAAATCCTTAAATTTGATTTATGTTTTCATTTTTTTTAAATAAAAGGAAATCATAAAAATTTATAAATTTATAATTTGTTAATTTTTTTTCATTGAGGTTGGATAATTAGATCATTAAAATGAAATATTAACGACTATTGGTATAACTAGTAATTTTTACTTAAGTAGTTATATATATAGTCTCATTAAATTAATCGTTGGGAGATATTTACTATTCTTATAGTTTTAGTAGATTTTAAATATTGATAATTAAAAAAATTATTAAAATAAAGTAAAAGTTGATAATTGTATATGAAAAAAAAAAAAAACATAGCAAATTAAATATAATATGAAACTAAATAGAATTCTAGACAATTTCCAGAACAAAAGCTTAAATTACTAGAAAAATAACACCTCTGATTCGATCAAATTTTATTAACCCCACGTGAAAAGTAACCTGTTGTCCACTCTCTCATGTCTGTGTGCTGTAAACAAAGGTGGTGTAAAATGTTTACAGCCCCATCCATGCATGCAATCATATTCAACCACTATTATTTAATGTTATTAAATATCTATAAAGTTAATTTTAAAAAAATGAATAGTTAACTAATCAGGCATATATAATATATATGGATCAATGGAAATTGTACAATTTTTCAATTGCATTACTCTTATATGCTATAATTAATTATATACTATAGGATATAATTAATTATGGAGTAGGTATATAATTAAGCTAGTTCTTCATGTTCCAAATCAAGATCAATGTGGTTTAATTAAATGCTTTAAGATAAATCATGGCACGTGCCAGCATGGCAAATTCATGTGGAGTAGGTTGCAGGCTCCAGAGTATGTTCTTGATGTTCCAACAAAATCAAGAGACATAAGATTCACATATATTTAAATATCAAATAATTTAATTATGCGATACTATTAAATTTAGGTTAATTATTTATAAACCATAAACAAAATTAGTTAAATAATTTCCTCAAATGAACGTGGGTTCAGTTTAGTTAGTCAGCCAGCTTTATATATAGATATAAAATAAAATTAGTAATTTTATATAGTTAATTGCGTTAAATTAATTATTAAAAAATTATATTATTTTTATAATTTTATCTAAATTAATGAGTATTCATTGAAATACAAATATTTTTAAATGAAATAACTAAAAATAAGTAAATCATATGATTGGTGCTCAATTGCTAAAGCTAAAATTCAAAGCCAAATAGAGTTTACTCTTCGATTTTTGTTTTTTTTATTTGTTGTCTTATTTTTCTTTTTGTTCTAATCATTTGATGGCATTACACGTTATCGCTGAACTGGCTTCCATTTTCTAGAGTAACCATTTCATTCTTTTATTTTCTTTAATTAATTAAATTAAAAAAACAAGTTAATTAATCAACTGGGCTGTGTCTAAATATCCCATGATAATTAATTAATATGAATGTTTAAAATTCTATATATGTATTTACAAGGAATCTTTCGTCACTAGTAGGTGAGCTAGAAGCCAAATGTTGATTAGATCAGATTATCTGTGTAATTTGTGCATAAGTCAATGCATTATTCTTACAAGTACATTTTTATTATTTTCTCTCTTTTTATTATACAAGCTGTAAACATTTTCAAGGATAACAAAGATTTTAATTCATTTCATAAAACAATGAAATTGATAGATTTGTTTGTATGTAGAATGCATGAACATGATTTAGTATGTGGTTTCTACAGCTCGCCTAACATTTCAAGAACAAATTATTGAGATAGTGAGAGGAAATTAATAAAATGTATGGCATGCAACTCCGTAAGATTTTCATTCAACATAAAATTTAGTCAATATTTTTTTATTATTTTCATGAGATAAAATGCAAAAATATGGGACAAATGACATCAAACTGCAAATAATTATCTTTTTATTAATTTGAGTTGCGATTTTTATGTGAAAATATTTTCATTAGCTTACAATATACAGATACATATAGTTGCGCAAAAGTAAAGAAATTTCATATGAAATAAATCCCCATATAATTCAAAAAAAAAAAAAATCCCAAACGAAATGAGTGTTAGTACACATTTACTCAACTTAAGAATTTTCTAAAAATTTTTATTTTTCAAACCTATATAAGCCATGTTCAATTACGTTTACATCAAAATTATTTAGAATCTTATGTTTCTTTTTTTTTTTTCCCTTTATTTATTATTATTCTTGAATTTTCTTTTGTTTTTCATAAAAGCAATGTGTTGCCGACAGGATCATAGACAAATCACATGTGAAAAATGAGGACAACAACAAGAATATTCAAACTGTAGTTAATCTTTGCTATTGCTCTATATTATAATAGCAAGGTAAATATAGTTTAAGAGGAGCCTTCCCTGCAGATTAATTCAACTTAAATTTCGAAATAGTTGTTGAAAAATATATCCTATATTAAAAATGTGCAAAGTAATAAAATGTTTATAAGTAGTGTAGATTGTACCTTAATACAAACTAATTAGTTTTATGTTATATAAGCCCAACCCTATTTATAAATTCATGTGTATATGTAGGTCAACACTCCTAAGATCCGTAAACTTGTTTAACATGGTATCAAAGCGAGTCGAGCCTGGTTTCTTATTTCTTAATGATTTCATACAATGAGAAGGCCAACATGTGAATAATATAACTGTAGGCACTCGAGATCCACTAGAAAATATGATATAGGTCTTAGACCTATTCGGAGATGGAGTCGCCACCCGAGTAAAAGTCAGAACACACTGTACAGCAACTAAATTCCACGGAGGTTCCCAGAAGCCGTCATCAGAGATCGAGTTTGGAAACTGGATATGAGCGTTTGAATGTTCACCCAACCTTGCGATTGGCCTCCGTTTGTGTTTTGCATTTTATTACCATTTAATTATTTAATTATTTCCTCATTACCACACATAATAAAAATTACCTTTGGATAATTTCCAAATTTTATAATTAAGTTCGAGTTTGCACATTAGTCCGGTGTCATGCTTTTAAATCCCAACGTTCAACAAAAATAAATAAATAATAATTACAACCATACATTCAGAAACGAATGGGGGGATGGGATTAAGGATTACAACGCTTTTTAGCTAAATAAACGAAATAATATACAGAAAATAAACCAATAAAATAACATAAAAGCAACAATGTACAAGGGATAACTAGCAAAAGTGACTACTCAATGATAGAAGTCATCAAGTAATTCCTGCAAATAACACATAGTTAGTCCCTCTTTTCAAGAAAAAAATGAAATCACATATAATGATACTTACAAAAAAGGCTCTATAAAACTAGGGTTTTCGCATTATGAAACTAAAGGAAGCATCGAACAATCAAGGTTAAACATCATCACGCAACGATATAGACATGTTTAAGGCCAAGAGAGGACATATTAAAGCAGACATCATGATAAACATAAAAAAATGAAACAAGAAGCAGACTAATTCTATCAATGAGGCGACGCCTCATCAACAGGGGCTCTTATAATTCTGAGGCAAAAAAGGTATATAACACACACACAAAAAAGGAAGACTTTTTAGAGGCCTGTCAATGGGGCGATCACCTCATTGATGAGGCGATTGCCTCATTGAGATGAGGCGACGCCTCTTCACAGATCGGCTCCGACGCCCAAGACGTACGAACTTCTACTCTAAGTAACAAAACATGCATGCACACACTCTATAATCATCAAACTACAACTACATGCAAGAGTGTTCAAAGATCCATCAATAAAGTGAGAAATCAAGCAAGACACACTAGAGATAAACCTAAAATGTACTAAGAACTTAGTCACACAAGAAAGAACTCACAAAATGATGCACATGTCAAGTTTAAGTGCAAGTTTTCTACCAAAAATGATGCACATGTCAATTTTTTGATTGTGATCCCTGCTAGGATGTGATCCCTGCTAGGATGTGATCTCTACTTTTGACACAAGCTTTTTCCTTCTTCTCTTAGGAAAATGTGGACCTTCCTTTGCTTCCCCCTCTCCTCCTTCCTTAAGGACATTTTTTTTTCTCTTTTTCTCTCTGTCTTTTTCTTTTCCAGAGCTCCTCCCTCTTTTTCTCACCAACCTCCCTCTTTTCTCTCTTTTTTTCTCTTTTTATTCATTAGCTTTCCCATGCCCCTAAGCCTTCCAGCCCATCATGAGCTTTCCTAGCCTTTTTTTCTTCTCCAAAAGTCTTTTTCTCATGCAAGAAACAGGTCTAAAAAGTGGAGCCCTTACCACTTGGTCGTTATGATGCAACTGCAAGTGAGTAGCTATAGAGGCGATGTCTCATTAATGAGGCGATCGCCTCTATGATGAGATGAGGCGATCGCCTCATTACACTGAGGCGATGCCCCTTTGGCCTGAGCCTGCGTTGGGCCAGGTAGACTTAGGCCAAATTTGGATAGTTGGGCTCAGTTTTGGATTTTTTAAGCTTTGGATTTTCAAGTCCACTTTCCATTAGAGATTCAAGCTTCATTCTCATGTGCAAGCTCCACATTCTCATTGTTAGGCTCGACAACGGGCCAATAAAACTGAGCAACCTTAATTCGTCCCCTAACACGGGTCAACCAAATCGGGTGTCTATCGTTTGCCCCCTGATTTTTTAAAAAATCAAATGCATGTAATGACCATTTTTCAAAAAATCACATGCACAACAACAAACAAGCAATAAGATGAGCGATATACTTGACTCTCGGGTTTCACCTGAGAGATAAATCCTTCAATTCTGAAATGTGACCGTGATCCTCAGGTTTTCCTGGCTTGATCAGCCACTCATTAATATTTGATAAAGAAATTTGAAAACTATTAACCTCGGGTTCTCCTGGCCCGATTATTGTTTCACTAGGGACATAGACTTATGGGTTTTCCTGGCCCAACCATTAATCACCTGAAACATGATTCTCGGGTTTTCCTGGCCCAATCCTCACCACACACAAAACATAATTCTCGAGTTTTCCTAGCCTAATCATCACTTAACCTTGACTTTGGTTCTCGAGTTTTCCTGGCTCGATCACCATTGGGGATGTGGTTTTTGAATTTTCCTAGTCCGATTATCACTCCTCCAGGGTCATAGACTTTTGGATTTTCCTGGCCCAGTTGTCCTTTACTTCCGACTTCAGGGATGCCACCCGAACAATCATCTCGACCTTTTGAGCTTCGGGGATTCAAACCCTAACAACCTTTTTTTTGAGCTTTGGGGATTTAAACCCGAACAGCCCTCTCTTTTGAGCTTCGAGGATTCAAACCCGAACAACCATTTCTTTGTAAGATTCGGGGATTCAAACCCGAACAACCCTTTTTTTGAGCTTGGGGGATTCAAACCTGAACAATCCTTTCTTTGTGAGCTTCAGGGATTCAAACTCGAATAGCCCTTTCTTTGTGAGCTTCGAGGATTCAAACCCGAACAACCCTCTCTTTTCGAGCTTCAGGGATTCAAACCGAAACAACCCTTTCTTTATGAGCTTCGGGAATTCAAACCTGAATAACCCTTTCTTTACGATGTGGGTTTTCCCGGCCCATTTCTCCAAAAACTGTATCTCAAAAATTTAAACTCTGAATTTCGTCTCTTACGCCCTTTTTTTTTTGGGGAATCCCCAATACCCTTACTTACTATAAAAATAAATTTTCCTTTGTCTTTTCCTCTTTACCTTTATTATCACTTTTCTTTTTTCCCTTTCCTCCTCTTTACACTTTCTGTACTCTTTGCATCTTTTCTCCCTTTTTCAGACAATGGAGGATGATAGAACACCGCCTGTGCCCGAGTGGGATCATATTCTGCCTCCCATTAGCGCCTCCAGGATTCTGGGATTGACCTATGGGGACTCGATTCCTCTGTTGGCAGATCTAGGGTCCCACATTTTCTCCTCTGCATTAGGAGAGATTAGTACCCTAAAATTTCCTGTAAAATTATATTAGGTTTGTGATTAATCTTGCATAATTATTATTTTAGGACCTTATTTAATCAAACAGAATATGAAACTTGTGTTTAAATTGTTAAAAATTGAGAATTGTCCCCATTTGCGCTCACAGAGGGGATCGCCTCATCGATAAGGCGATCATCTCATTGATGAGGTGATCGCCTCATCAATGAGGCGACAGGCTTTTATGAAGAGGCGATTTCCTATTGCCCCTTCACAGAGCCGATCACCTCTTCAATGAGGCGATCGCCTCTATGATGAGGTAATCGCTCCATCAATAGAGTGAACTATATTATTTACATGTACATCCATTCTGAATTTCTCCCTGAAGCCGTAATATGCATAAATTTTACTTCCATATCTCTTTATTTATAGCATGATGCTCAGACATTCAAGGGTGCCGGGAATTTCCATGGAGCCCAAGTCTTTTATAGTGACTTGAACAATGAGCAGAGGGACCGGATTCAGGAGACAAGGTTCAAGGACTTTGTACTCTCGCTTCTGTTTTAGTAGGGGTGCATGGACTACCAGCTACTGCATGCCCTGATAAAGAGGTGGTTTGATATGACCCACACTTTCCACCTCCCATTTGGTGAGCTCACTCTAGACCTGGTATCATTTGCTGCCATCAAGGGGATTGCCTGCACCGGGGATCCTGTTCCCTTTGATATGTATCTACACCAGCTGTCTCCGGATAAAGCTGCATATATTGAGTGACTTTTGGGGATGACTCCTGACATGAAAAGGACTCATACCCTTAAGTTGGACTCAATTAGGAGTTTCTACACCCGGGATAGGGCCGTAGCGATGATCTCTCCCTTTGAGATTGACCAGGTGGTAAGGGCTTTTTTGCTTTACCTGCTCGGTACTACCTTCTTCGTTGACACTGCCAGCTCCATCGACCTGATGTTCCTACCAGCCCTTCGGGATCTTGACCAGATTCCCATATTCAATTGGGGTAGCTGTGCCCTGGCATACTTTTACCGGAGCATGGATGGGGTGGTCCAAAGGGCCAGGAGATTCTGCGGCTTTTGGCATGCCATTCTGGTGCGTCATGATTTTTTTTTCTTTTATCTTGTTCTGTCCCCCATTATTTACATTAGTTTTCTCAACTTCTCCTGTTTTAATTTTCCAGGTCTGGGCTTTGGAGCTAGAGCTGCTTGTGGGCATTACAAAAGTAGGGGATCACTTCCTGGCCCTCGACACGTGGGGCTCCAGCTGCGTTGTGAAGAGGCACCTTGCGTGAGTTCACATCCACAGGCAGCACCTGAACTCTCTGACATAGGATGCGGTACCTGCAAAGCACAAACCTACTTATTAGTAAATTATTTGTATTCAATTTACTTACATATTGATGTCTCTCTCTCTCTTTTTTTTAGATCCGAAATGACTTGTGGGGGCCTGAGGAAACTTGGACCATTGAGATGACTCACCCCAGGCCCTTAGCCCGAAAGAGGGCACTCATCTGTGGCCTTGGATATCAAGCCTGGTATTTGGGTGAGCGGGTCCTGAACTGGAGGGTAGGTTTTAAAGCTAGGCGGGTCCCCAAGTCTCCTCTTGACAGTATGCTTTAGGCTCATAAGCTGGAGGGTGATGACCTCACTCAGGCTGTTATGGGCTCACCAGCTGTGGATCACACAGTTCATGTGAAGAGCCGGTATGCGAAGTTCATCCATGCCCACCTTCTGCTGACGGTCCCCTTCTAAGCCGCTTCTACTTCTCAGGTAAATCCTTATCAGTTTCCCTTTTCTTGTAAATTGACTGCATTGTTAACATGTTTCCCCCCCCCCCCTATTTTTATCTTCAGGCTGCACCTGCTAGGCCTGTGGCATCGGTCAGGTCCCGAGTACGCGAGAGAGAGCCTTTAAGGTGTCGACTAGATCCAGGCAGGGAGGAGACTTCTGCGACTTGTGGGGATGCTAAGCCGACTATTGCCTCTGGTTCCGAGTTTGTCCCAGGCAGCTTCATTCACTTCCTCGACCCTCTAGCTTGATGTTGGGTTCCTCCTGGAGAGTTATCGCGTCAGTTCTTGACTTTGGACGAGGACCTGACCCTTGCATGCACCCTTGGTAGTGCTACTCATGTAGGCTCTTTTTCTGACCTGCATTTTGTTTTAATTCTCAAACTAAATGTTAGTTCCAACATTTATTTCAATAATGCAGATTCACTGAAGCAGGGCTTGTACATTTATCGCATAATAAAGGCCCAGAGAGACTACATGCTGAAGATTACCCAGCAGTAGAGGGTAAGAACCTCTTTATTTTCTATATGTATGCATGCTTGCATGGTTTACTAACCTATGTTTTGTCCGAATAGGATCGAGATGAGGCTAGCAGGGTGAGGATTGCCACTCTCGAGCGTCAGATTAATGTGTTCCAAATTAATAAGGATGACGAGGATGATGACAAGAGTGGCAATGGTGCTGGAGGAGAGGCTGACCCCGAGGGTACTAGATTGGATGCTTAATGTTTTAGGGTTAAAACTTGTGTAGTCTTTGAATAGTGAACATAAAATTTTGATTTTTGGTTTTATAGACAGAATGCTTGCATAATTCAACATTTTTCTTAATTAAATCTACTTGTTTTGTTTTTCTCATTTCTTCATATATGAGTTGATTTCACTATTTGCATACATAACTGTCCCACTTTTTTAGACTGTGTGATTTGAAGAAGCACAAATGACCCATACTGCTGATGAGGCGATCGCCTCATTGGTCTCTGGTGAAGAGGTGATCGCCTCTTGCTGCTAAGGTGGCGCCTTATTGATGAGGCAATCACCTCAGTAACAGGGGGTCCTCCCCCTAAAAAAACCCACATTCTTGTGTTTGACCTAATTCTCGAGTTCCCTTCATCCCTAACCTCTTGTTTCTCTCTCTAGGCACCTCTGAAAAGCCATAAACATGACAGAACAAAGTCTGAGGTCCTTACAGTCAATTTTGAAAGGTTTAGACAATAAATCTTGGGCAAGGCTAAAGTCATTTTACCTTCCGGTCTTCAAATCACTCCATACTAGGAGAATCAATTTCCTTTTTCTCCATGCCATGGTTTAATTTTAGGATCCCCATAAACACATTTTCTGGTTCAACACAACAGAAATATGTCCCCTATTAGAGGAATTCGAGATAATTCTTGGCCACCATAAGGACTCTGCTTGTCGGCTTGCGATTCCTGTCCTCGAAAACCCAAATTCTCACTTTATTTAGTAATAAATGGCGTGTATGTTCAACCTTCCACCCCGGTCTTCTTTTCACTGTATCTCCGACTCGAAAATCAAACTAGAGTCCTTCCTCAAGGTCACCATGAATGTGGATAAAGAAGAAACTTATTGGTCCCACATGTTAGCCCTCTATTTGTATGCTCAATTTCTGTTGGTCTCTCCTTCAGGGCACTATGATACAAAGATCATTTCCATCCTAGATCAAGTGGAGTCAGGGTTCAATCCCTTCCCTCTCATCTTAGTAGAAACTATAATCGGATTGGATGACTTTACGAAGACATTACGATTCTCAAGAAGTCCCTTCCTATTAGAAGTAAGTTTCCTGTTATCCCTTCCTTAACTTCCATACTATCTGTATCTAATCATTTGCAATCCCGTAGATGTGGTTTTATAAAAATTTGGGCCTGATCGAACCTCTTCAAGACATCCGGTGTTACCAGGCCAAGCATTATCGAACAAGAAAACTACATCCCATCCCTATAGACATTCACGGCTGGCTGTTAACATTTCCTGATACACTGATCCACTGGGTGTGCCCCTGGTAGGGATTGCAGCATGCAACTATTTGGTCTTATACATATTACGTCCCAGTTGTCGGTCTCCATTTTGCCACTTTCTACAATCCAACCCGCCTCTGTCGCCAATATGGTCATAAATAATTAATTATAGAGCCCGTTCACGAGTTCGAGCCAGGGCCGCTCTCTCAAAATTTCCTGGACCACCTGGTGGCAACTTGGCCTCGAAGAGTCATCGAAAGTAATTTAAGCTACGACTGTGATTAGACCACCGATGATCATTACAAAGCGTGGGTTTGTTTGCAATAGATAAAAAGAGATGAGTTTGTTAGATACAAGAGGACAAAAGAGTTACAAATGTTAAGTTTATAGGGTAGGCAACAAAAGAAGAGAAAATAAAATTAGCTCATGAAATGAAGTCGTCATTTCCCCTTTTGTTAGAAGTAATTTCCCTTTTGTACTAGTTAAGTAACTTGTAATGGACACATTATACAATGTTTAATGATAATTAAAGCAATATGTTTCATTTCATTTAAGCACAAAAACGCATATACACGTCACTTATGGTAGATCTCACGTTACTAATCGGCTTGCCTTTGCAAGTTTTTTGACCAATCATTTTGCGCCTCTCTCTCCCCTTTTATATGTCCTTAACTTTTACCTGGCCCGCCTCTTTCGAGATTTTCAGTCTAGTAGGACTTTTTTTTTCTTTTTAGTCTCTAACTTTTGCCTAGACAGCCTCTTTTCGAGGTTTTCTCCCTAGCGAGACTTTTTACAGAAAGTATTTCTTAAGCTTGTTTAGGTTGATAGGTTCTTTGACTCGTTTCCCTCCATGTTAGACAGGATGGCAGCGCCTTTCAAAAATAACTTTTTTACCAGATACGGTCCCTCCCAATTGGGCTTAAACTTCCCTCGAGGATCGATCATGATTGACCTTGTAAGTTTCAACACCAAATCCCCTTCTCAAATATTATTTGGCTTGATTTTCTTATTGTAGGCTCGGGTTATTCTTTTCTGATACAGCTGAGAATGATACATGGCCTTCATCCTCTTTTCATTCAACAATGTCAACTGAGCTAATCGACTTTTGATCCATTGATACTTAGGGAGTTTAGATTCCAGAAGGACTCTCAATGACCTTATCTCAACCTTTATCGATAAGACAGCCTCACACCCATAAACCAAAAAGTACAGAGTGGCTCATGTCGAAGTTCTAGTAGTAGTTCGGTACCCCCACAATGTGAATTGTAAGTAATCGACCCAATCACGATAATTTTCTAGCGTCTTGGCCAAGATCTTTTTTACATTCTTATTTGCTGCTTCCACCACCCCATTTGCCTATGGCCTATACAGAGATGACCTGTGGTGCTCAATCTTATAATTTTTTAATAATGTGGCTGTTTCTGTGCGAAATTGAACACCATTGTCTGTAACTATGTGATACGGCAATCTGTACCTGCAGATTATATTCTTTTAAATGAACTTCGACATCTGCTTCGACCCCACAGTAGCATAAGATTCAGCCTCAACCCATTTGGAGAAGTAATTGATAGCCACAATGATATAACGATGGCCATTAGTTGCTTTTGGCCTCACCTCCCCTATTATATCAATCCCCCATACAGCAAACGACTAAGGAGAATTCATTCCTTGAAGCTCCATAGACGGTAAGTGGCTAACATCACCATATGTTTGGCAATTGTGACATTTCTTCATAAATCCAACACAATCTACTTCCATAGTGAGCCAAAAGTACCCTTGGCGGGCTATTTTCTTTACCAAGATGGTCCCATTCATGTGTGGCCCACACACCCCTTCGTGAACTATTTCCATAAGCTTTCGGCCTTCATCCTTATCAACACACCTGATGTGTACCCCGACTGGCATTCTTTTGTATAACATCCCATTATAGCTTATGAACTGTCGAGACAACATTTACAGGGATATTCTTTCTTTCTTATCAGATTATCCAAAAAATGCCCAGTTTCTAGATACATTTGTAAATCATAGAACCAAGGTTTCTCAGTGGCATCAACTGGGGTTACTCTCAACTCTTTGTAATAGGGGGCTCGAGACTTCGTGAGAATTAAAGGCCTAGCCTCTAGTTGTTTCCCACTTTCCCATATGGAGGCCAATGTGGCTAGGGCGTTAGCTACCTGGTTTCCTTCCCTTGGTAAATGGACAAATTTACACTTAGTGAAGGAGCACAAGATGGTGGTCAAGCATTCCCAGTACAGCCATAATCTGTCTTCTTTTATCTCCCATTTTTTGGTGGCTTATTTTATAACGATCATGGAATCCCCATAGACAGTAACACTTTCTGCCCCCGCGCTACACAGTGCTTCTAAACTAAAGATACAGGGTTCGTATTCTACTTGGTTATTGGTTGCTTCAAACTCGAGTCTTTTTCATCGAGATCATTTCTCCTTCTGGCATAACTAAGATTACCCCTATTCTGGCCCCTTTGTTATTAACAGCTCCATCAAAGTACATCTCCCAGCCTTGTATCTCTATCGCCCCTAGATGCTCGTCGAGGAACTCCAACTTCCACTCTTGGTCATCATCCACCAGGCTTTGTGCCAAAAAGTCTGCTACTCTGCTCTTCCTTTCACTGTCTTTTTGGCTATGTACTCTATGTCAAACTTCGTAAGCAAAATGAGCCACCTAGCCAATTTTCCCATAGGAGATGGGGTCTGTTGGAGGTACCTGAGGGGATCATGTTTAGAAATTTCTTGCACTTTGTAAGACTGAAAGTAGGGTCGGAGCTTTTTCATTGCCCAAATCACTACTAAGCATGTTTTCTCCACTAAACTATAAGAAGCTTTTTACTCAAGTAATATACAACATGTTCTATCTTCTTTTCACCTTCCTATGCTAACATTGCCCCTATTGTATCCTTCTCAATTGCCAGATACAGGATCAAGTCTTTACCCGAATTTGGCGACTGTAAAACATAGGGATTCATCAAATAATCCTTAACAGTTTCAAAAGCTTATTGACATCTTTCATCCCACACAACAGATTGGTCTTTCTTTAGAAGCTTAAAGATGGGATTACAGATGGTCGTTAACTTGGCTATAAATCTACTGATATACTGTAGACGCCCCAGAAACCCTCGGACCTCTTTTTCATTCTTTGGTACCCGGCATATCCCTGATTGCTCTAATCTTATCTGGGTTGACCTCTATTCTTTTCTAGTTTACAATGTGTCCCAATAGTTTGCCAAATGTAACCCCAAAAACACACTTCTTCAGGTTCAGCCTAAAATTATACTTTTCTACTCTAGCCAGAAACTTGTCTAGTGCCTCAAAATTCCCTTCCCTAGTTGCAGATTTCACCATCATGTCATCCACATACACTTCTACCTCTTTATGGATCATATCATGTAGCAAGGCAGTCGCTATCCTCTGATAAGTGGCCCCGGCATTCTTCAACCCGAAAGGCATCACTTGGTAACAGTACACGCCCCATTCAGTGATGAAAAACGTCTTCAATCTATCTATTACTGCCATCATGATCTGATTGTATCCCGAAAATCCATCCATAAAAGAGTACATTGCATTGGAAGCTGCACTATCAATTAATGTATCGATATACGGTAGCGGGAAGTCATCCTTAGGGCAAGCTTTATTCAAATCCTGGTAGTCCACACACACTCTGACCCTTCCATCCTTCTTGGGAATTGGAACTATATTTGCTAATCACTGAGTGTCCTCTACCACTTCTAAGAACTTTGCCTTCATCTGCTTTTAGACTTCTTCCTTAACCAAGAGAGCCCATTCTGGCCTTAACCTCCTTTGCTTATGCTTTATTGGCACTACGAGAGGGTATATGGTGATCCTATGTTCTGCGATTTCCTTATCGATTTTGGGCATGTCTTCGTAACCCCAAGCAAATACTTTCTGTCTCTTTTTTAAGATTTCTTCCATTTTTCCTCTCTCACCAAGAGTTAAACCAGAATCAAATAATATATTTTTAGGGTTATCATTTGTGCTTAATTTAAATGATTCAGTTTGCGTGGAATTAATGTCAAACATATGCATGAAATGATCATCACAAATAGAATAACCATTAGGAAACACATCACACAAATAAGAAAATTTAAATTTCATTACATCCACTTTTGAAAAAAAAAATCGTCAGTTTCAAACAGAGAAGCAAGAGAAACATCAAAGTCATTATAAAAGGTATCTATGATAGAGTCGAGGATGTAGGTCTCAAAGTCAATGTCTTTATTCTGATCATCAAGGCCTTTCCACTCTGAAGTAGTGTTATCCTCTTTAAACTCCTCTTCAGCCAGTACCAGCTCCTCAGTAGGGGTCTTTTCGACAGCAACTTCCTCGATTTTGTTCACAAATTCAGCAAAAATCTCGAACACCGGGATAACTTCCCCAGCCATTAGGAGAGGTTCTGGAGTCCCGTTGTATGGGTGTCTAATGCCTTCCTTTACAAATATTCCCACAGAGTCTTCTTTCTAGCCATGGTTTCCTTCTCCTTTTCTTCAGATCGGTCCGATATACCCTTCTCTTTCCCAGCTTCGTCAACCTCTTTGAATCTTAACCCATGCTTAAGGACAGGTACTTTGTTTCCCATAAACTCTGAAGGTCCACTCTGATTTTTCCTTAATCCTATACCGAGCAAAAATTTCATATTACGCATCACTATCAGAACCTTTTCATCCATCTCATCTTCATAGATCACACAGACTTCAAAACTGGGACTAAAGGAAATCTCCTTAGGGATCAACTTTAGTGCGGCTATAGTGACTTCAATTTCAGCTGAGATGGTGACAACCCTCCCTTCATGTGGAAACTTAATCTTTTGATGAACAGCAGATGGAATGCCACCCAGAGGGTAAACCCATTGCCTCCCTAATAAAATGGCAAATGTTATCGAGATATCAATCATATGCAGATCAACCCAGACTTCTAGAGGTCCTGTTTTAACTAATGCCCTAAAAGTTCCTTCCACAGATCTTTTAGTGTCATCGTAAGCCTTGATAACTACTTCAGAAGGCTTTAGGTCAGCTACCGTCAACCCTAGCTTTGGCAGAATCTTCAATGGACACACATTGATGGTAGAACTATTATCAACCATCACACAGCAGGTCATCTTCCCTTTTACCTCGGCTTTGATAAACAGAGCTTTATGGTGATCCCTCCCTTACAAAGGCAAATCGTTATTGGAAAATGTTATCATTCCTTGAGGGGTTTCCATTAGTGACTGGACCATCTTTTCTGGAGTGGAATTAGTGGAAATATTTTTCTAATCTAGTGCCAGGACCAGGGCTTCCCTATGATCCTTGGAATGCATGAGTAACTCCTAAACACTGGTAATGGTTTCTTTGCTTTGTTCTACCTCCTTTCCTTTTGCCGTACATCCTGCCTTTTCGGGTTCAGACCCAATAACCCTAGGTTCCCCTTCCTTTTCTTCAACTTTCCTTACAGGCTGACTTGGCTCACTCCCCTCATTGTCCCATAGGTTATCCCGTTCTCTGCCTTCATCATTGGAACTCCATATGTCCAAAACTTGTACCTATAATTCCATGGGTCGTGTGCTTGGCTTTAGGTTTTCAGGTTTGGTTTGTTGGGAGTTGTGAGAGACATCAATGAAGGAGTTTAGGACTTGCTCTTCTATAGGCCAGAGTTGACCATCAGAATGGGTGGGTTAGGAGGTGGTACATTTCAGTAACTAGGTAATGGGTTGGTTTGGGTGTTTGGTTTTCTGTTTTCTGGGTCAGTAATTTTGCCTAAGTCTATTAAATCTTGGATTTTATGCTTTAACTAGGCACAGTTGTCTATGTCATGCCCAATGGTCTGATGAAATTTATAAAAAATCTTTAGGTTGGCTCCAAGCAAGGGTTGTTGTGAAGGTAAAGGTCGTAGCAGGTTCTTCTCAATGAGCTTATCGAGGACTTTGGACATAGGACGTCCCAGATTTAAAAATCTCCAAGGATGTCTAACTGCGCTGACTTGCACATTGCTGCTCAGTGGTCAAATAGCATGATTTTGAATGTTACCACTTGAGCTGGCCCCTTCTTTGCCCCCAGATCCTCTTCCAAAGAACTTCTTCTCTTGAGCCAAATCTGATTCTTTATGGACCCTAAATCTGTATAATTCTTTAAAGTTCTTGATCCCTAGATCCCTCAATTTCCTAGACAATGCAGGAACACACCCTTCTACTGCCAGGACCAACTAGTTGGACTCAGCAGGCCTATGCCTCATCAAGGATAACTTTCCCTTCTAACGAGTTAGGTAATCAGCAAAAGGCTCGTTAAAGTTTTATTTGGTATTCTGCAGATATCTCAAGGACACCTCTAGTTAAACATTAAAACCATATTGCTTGACAAAAGCAGCATATAATTCTTTCCAATCTGACTGAACATGCGATTCTAAAGTGTAATACTAATGAATCAACGCTCCCACCAATGAAATAGGAAACTGCTTGACAATTTGGCTCTCAGTTAGCTCAGTAGCCTTCATGTATGTTACATATTGCTTTAAATGCAAATGGGGATCCTCAGCACCAGTATACTTCTTCATGTCTGGGAATTTAAACGTACGAGGCATCGATTCATCCCCTTTTTTCAGATTCAGATCATAGTCTAAAGGAGCGACCATACCCTTTTCCTTCATCATCACCTGCATCTGATTCATCACTCTGGTCATATTCTTAGCCCACTCAGTCTGACCCACATCCTCGACTGGGATGACATTTCTTTGATTCATCGAATTGGCCAATACCATCACATTGTCTTCTTCCCTTCCTCTAATTGATATTTCCTCATCGAGATCCACTGGATCGATCGGCAGTGCATTGGGTGGTTGTGCTGGCTGACTCTCTCTGATAAGCTTAGTAATTTCCCCCATCATTTCTCTCATCATAGCCCGAGTTTCTATTATTACTTCCTCTTTCCACTGTGCCCCAAATGCTTCTAGATCGAACCCTTCTACCATTCCTAATTCTAAATTTCTGACCAAACGACCTAAGCTAGCTCGGACCCACCCTGCTGAGCTTGAAGGATCTATAGCGCTGACAAAATAATAGGTTAGAATGATGCATGAAGTGTATGCATGATATGCAAGTCCATTTTATTTAGAAATTTGAAAAATAAGAGGTCACACACAAAAGATATACAAGATCAAAGCATGGAACTTAAACGTGCAAACTTCCACCCTTATTTCTCCCACACATGTATTCAATGGCGAGTATCTTGCCCTATAATTTTTGGCCTAGGTTTTAATTATTAGCGGGGGATAATAAAATCGACGTATGCAAGAAAACTCTCAAAATGATTCAGACAAGCAATGGTTCCTTTAAATAAAGCCCGAGTCCACTTTCTATGAGATAAGATCCTTAGCACCATAAACTTGCTTGTCAAGACCCACTTGAAAAGGGTTATGAGTAGGCATGAGAGGCCTTTGTTGACTAGCTTATTTATAATGGGCTTTGGTTAGACATGAGGGCCCATTTCACTTTGGACTACTCATTGATAGGCTCAAGATTTATTTTAAGGGTCCATTATATGGCATAATACACATGCAAATGGGAAAATTCCTAAGGATAGTTGCTAGGTCATTATATGGGCTTGAGTCTTGGGTAAAAACGCTTCGACTCCCGTAATGATATACATGCATATACGTCTCCCCACTCAAGGGTCAAACAACGCAGATTAGTATGTGTCGTTAGTGACAATAATCAAATATTCCACCACCAGGTTTAAGTGAAACGTAGGTAGCGAAGTACTGACTATTGTCGGGTTAATTCGGGACTGAAATGCTCATTATGTGCAAAATGTGTAGTGAATGCATAAATGCAAGAAGAAACAAGAAAATAATTAAATATGATAAAACACAAGACACTGGAATCAGTTTCTCTATCCCCAGTGGAGTCGTCACTGTAGGCGGCGGGGTTTAGCGTGTGCCCAAGTGCTTGGTGACCATGGCACTATGTGGGCTTGAGGCCTACTAGGAAATACGATATATGTCTTGGGACTATTCGGAGATGGAGTCGCCACCCAGGTAAAAGCTGGGACACACTGTACAGTAACTGGATCCCACGGAGGTTCCCAGAAGCTGTCATTAGAGATTGGGTTTGAAAACTGGGTATGAGCATTTGAATGCTCACCCAACCTTGTGGTTGGCCTGCGTTTGTGTTTTGCATTTTATTACCATTTAATTATTTAATTATTTCCTCATTACCACACATAATAAAAATTATCTTTAGATAATTGCCAGATTTTATAATTAAGTCCGAGTTTACATATTAGTCCGATTTCATGCTTTTAAATCCCAATGTTCAACAAAAATAAATAAATAATAATTACAACCATACATTTATAAATGAATGGGGGGAAGGGATTAAGGATTACAATGCTTTTTAGCTAAATAAACAAAATAATATACATAAAATAAACCAATAAAATAACATAAAAGCAATAATGTACAAGGGATAACTAGCAAAAGTGACTACTCGATGATAGAAGTCATCAAGTAATTTCTGCAAATAACACATAGTTAGTCCTTCTTTTCAAGAAAAAAAATGAAATCACATATAACGATACTTATAAAAAAGGCTCTATAAAAAAAGGGTTTTCACATTATGAACTAAAGGAAGCATCGAACAATCAAGGTTAAACATCATCACGCAACGATACGGATATGTTTAAGGCCAAGAGAGGACATATTAAAGCAGACGTCATGACAAACATAAAAAAATAAAACAATAAGCAGGCTAATTCTGTCAATGAGGCGGTCGCCTCATTGATGAGGTGATTGCCTCATTGAGATAGGCGATGCCTCTGTGAAGAGGAGTCACCTGATCAGCAGGCTGGCTCCGACTCCCAAGACGTACAAACTTTTACTCTAAGTAACAAAATTTGCATACACACACTCTATAATCATCAAACTACAACTACATGCAAGAGTGTTCAAAGATCCATCAATAAAGTGAGATATCAAGCAAGACACACTAGAGATAAACCTAAAATGTACTAAGAACTTAGTCACACAAGCAAGAACTCATAAAATGATGCACATGTCAAGTATAAGTGCAAGTTTTCTACCAAAAAAGAGAGGCCCTCAAAGGTATTTTTTATTGTGATCCTTACTATGATGTGATCTTTACTTTTGACACAAGCTTCTTCTTTCTTCTCTTAGAAAAATGTGGACCTTCCTTTGCTTCTCCCCTCTCCTCCTTCCTTGAGGATGTTTTTTTTTTTCTCTTTTTCTCTTTATTTTTTTCTTTTCCAAAGCTACTCCCTCTTTTTCTCACCAACTCCCCTTTTCTTTCTCTTTTTATTCCTTAGCTTTCCCATGCCCCTAAGCCTTTCAGCCCATCATGAGCTTTTCTAGCCTTTTTTTCTTCCCTAAAAGTCTTTTTCTCACGCAAGAAACAAGTCTGTAAAATGGGGCCTGCATCACTTGGTCGTCATGATTACAGCTGCAAGTGGGTTGCCATAGAGGCAGCGTCTCATCGATGAGGCGATACTCCTTTGGCCTAGGCCTGCGTTAGGTGAGGCGGGTTTGGGCCAAATTTGAATAGTTGGGCTTGGTTTTGGGTTTTTCAAGCTTTGGGTTTTCAAATTCATTTTCCACTAGAGATTCAGGCTTCATTCTCATGTCCAAGTTTCACATTCTCATCATTGAGCTCGACAACGGGCCGGTCAAACTGAGCAACCCTAATTCGTCCCCTAACACGGACCGACCGAATCGGGTGTCTACAATAATCAATATCCAAGTCAACAAAAATGCATATCATATTTTAACAGCATATCTATAAAATTTTACCACGACCCAATTCATACGCATCCATACTCAAGATTTGAATAATGAGATTTCAAAAAAAAAAAGAAAGACCTATTGAAACAAACAAATAGGTTAAAATTGTTAAGCTGAAGAAAATACAAGCGAAGAAAAACGTAATAAAGAGGCTTGATTACCTAATGTAGGTCAAGCATTTCTTCACCGGTTACCATAGTCGCAAAAGAAATTATTGCGTAGATTATATTATTCTTCTTCTATGCTTGATCAAATGTAATGAGGTTTTATATCACTTATAACATCCGATAATACATTTTTTTTGTTATAAAATACTTCAGAAATGAACTATAACATTTAAATATCACTCTCACTAAACATAAAATCTTTTCTGACAACGATAAGAAAAATGTTACTAAACGTTATATTCTTTTTTTGTGAGCTTCTATTTATTTATTTTTCTCTTTGAGTCTTATCGACATTTATAAATTAATTAATTAACAATCTTTATGGGTTTCCATAAAAATTCTTTTTAACATTTATAAATTGCCATAAAGAATGAGTAATATTACCATAATTTTTTTTAAAAACAAAAATCCCAAAATACAACTCACCATCTTTTGTTAACCACTTTAGGCCGTAAACCGTGGATTGAGGACAAGGGCGGAGCCTTGATGGCACTACAAAATTTAAAATTCCTTTATATATATTATATAATTAAAATAATGAAAAAAAAATTCATGTATTTTTAATATTTAACCCCTCTATAATAAAATATTCAAATAATTGTAAATAGATCCCAATATTAATATGACATATAAATAATTAATTTTTATTCAATTACTTGCTAGCTTGACTTTCATTTATGTTAAATTAACAAGTATGTAAGACTAAAACTTCTAATCAACAAATCTCTGATTATATTTTTAATATATAAGTTGTCTGTAATTTTTTTTTTTTCCAACTTAGTTAATGGTAGTAAAGATAATATTGTTGAAGAATTTTTTTTTTAAAACTTCTTACCGTTCATGTACTTTTAATTTGGCCCTCTAAAAAATTAGAGTTAAGCTCCCCCGCTGATCGAGGATGTCACTTTCACCATAACACGTTAATAAGGGGAGCAATAGTTAGAGTCAGTAATTGAAGCTGCAAATGAAGCCGAAGAATAATAGCATAATTTCAATTGATTTTGATGAGATCTGATTGAAAATAAAATAGGCATTTCTACACAACAACAATGATAAAGACCGAAATCTGAATCTGTTCAAATAATGAGTAACCCTTCAGAGCAGCAAGGGTCTGTGTCAGAGACAAAATGCTAAAAAAAATGAACAGGTAAAAAATAAGACCAAAAGTGTTATATAATGTTCACAAGTTTTTTACAAGTACGTGGCAGAATTGAATTCCTCTATAAGAAGCTACTATAAAAGTGGAACTAACTGACCAAAAAAAAAAATACAAATCATGGACTCTGTTTCTCGAGTATTGTTCATGCAGCCTGTGTAAAATCCTTTTCCCTCGATTGTACATCAAACCTCTTTTTAACTATTTTTTAAGGAACAACACAAAAAAAAAAAGGGGAAAGAAATCATCAAAATGTAACTGTTAGAATATGTTGTAAATTTGCATACTCGTTAGTTCAGCTGCCCATTTGCTGCATGCTTAGTTTCCTGACATGTGAAAGTCTGGTTAGATGTATAGCTTATGTTTAATTCTGCAAATGGATGGTGTGAGTAGGGGTGTTGGAAAATCTTTACCTCAACTTCCTGGAGAAGCATTTCAAGTTCAATTGTTATCTCAGAGAAGGATGGCCGGCTGGCAGGAATTGTTTCCCAACATCTCTGCATCAAATCCGATAGCTTTGGGTGTGCATCTTGTGGAAGATCTGGGCGCAGTCCCTGAAATATGGATTACATGACAACTATAAAGGCCGCATTAAATATGCAAATACCAAGTCAAAAAATTTCATCCAGAAACCATAGCTATTTGACAAACATGGGCAATCATGGAAATATTTAGTGCAACTTTAGCTACTGCAACAAATTTGTTATCCAAAGAAAAGACTTTCAACTTCAAATGCACATGCAAATGCAACCATAAAATGTTCATTAAGTTTTTTCATTAAGTTATCCAAAAAACAAAACATAATATTGTCATTCAGTACATTAATGCCATTTAAGTTTTGCTAGTAGATGATATATGTTATGATGAGTATTAGTTTACAGAAGTCTAACCTGTCTCACACCCAGGGCCGCTTGTAGTGGAGTCATGGTATCATATGGCACCTGCAACACCAGTACGACTGCTAAGAGAGAATTATCCTTTACACAGAAACAATCACCCTAAAATTGAATCCATCGTAGAAGCACAAGGCCAGGCATATATTTAGCTCATACCTTGGCTGTTACCAGTTCCCACAGAACAATAGCAAAACTGAATATATCCGCTTTTTGATCATATGGTTGATGGTTTATAACCTTGCAATGGACAAAACATGTCAAGATTTAAATGGGATGCAAATGACAAGAGAGAGAAGCACAATAAGATAACATATCAGCAGGGATATATGATCTTTGGAAACAGAAAATCAAGACTGTTCAATAACAGTGTACTATCAGAATTATAAGTTAACAAAAAAGCACAGCAGGCATGTAGTGACTAAGGAACAGCCCATTAAAGGGAGGAAAAAAAAAAAAACTTTTTGCATCCAATGAAATATTTACAAGACCAGATATCTGAAAACATTGAGATTGGTACACTGACAATATCTGAAACTTATCATCTTTGTATCCGAGTAATAATTGTGAAAACAAGAGGATTGGATTCCGGTTGCTGTACATGTGATACTTTTTAAACATTTTTTACCACAAGAACATACAGAAAGTACCAAAAAAAAGGGGAAAATCTTAAATTTCAACACAAAAAGTGGCAAACAAGACTGATTAATAAGTGATGATTCATGAATGTGAAGGTATAACAATATCTTGCTTCTTGGTCAGGTTGGACAGAGAAAGAAAACAATGGCCTATCATTATAGACAGATCACCATAAAATAAATACACAGAGCAAGAATACTCGCCAACAGGCAACAAATCAACAAAAGAAGATTCAGATTGACATAAAGATCCTAATTCTTCAACTCAGAACATGACAAGGTTATAACATATTGCTCTTTGAAATTAAGAAGCTAAGGAGGCACAATCACAAAGCAAAATAAAAGATTCAAACCTCAGGTGCCATCCATCTGTATGTACCAGTCTCTGCTGTCATTACACCCTCTTGATTCTGGAACCGAGCAACCCCAAAATCTGCCACTTTAACAACCTAAAGCCAAAATCGCACATTTTCTTGTTTCAGTGAAGAATTGAACCGATTCTCATTCTTTATGTTAATTTAAATGAACACAAATAAATAAACAAAATACATAAATGTACATATACACACATATATGCACACCAAGTCTGATAAATTATAAGGAACAGGACAAGCAGATCAAACCTTACACCTGAGGGCAACACACAGATATATCAACAACATTGTTTATGTTTACAAAGCCCTGATGAAGTCAAGTTATGCACCCTGTACTTAAAGCCGGTAAACACCCATAAAATTCCTCAAATTGTCCAGAAATAAATAACTCGCTTGTTTTCCCAAGGTAAGAATTAAGACCAATCCCCATCAAACTCTAACAACTACTTTAAGCCCAAGTGCTTAAGAAAGACTGATTTAAAAATATTAAGTATTTATGGGCCAACAAAGATGTGATCTGGATTCAATAACCAAAATGAAAAAATCCTTACATTGTGAGTGTCCATTAGCAAATTTGCTGTCTTCAAATCTCTATGAATTATATTGTTTTGATGCAAATACTCCATTCCGCAGCAAACATCTATTGCAAACCTCAACAACTGAGGAAGCTTCAATACATTGTGGTTTTTATGCAAGTAATTATAAAGACTTCCACCAGGCATATACTCTGCAAGCAAGCATACACAGTGAGGTAATTACTAAACAGAAAAAAAGCATGTAGAAAAAATGTTTGAAGCTAAAATGTCCCCTCAGAACAGGACATAATGTGACAAACATGAAACCAGGCATTTTATTTAAGTACTGCAATGAAATCACGTACAGAAATCAAACGTCAATTCAATATTCTAAGCCTCAAGAATGGCAAAAAACAAAATCATTGAAATAGACATTTCCTTGACAAAGGTGCTTAATAAATCATAGGCTAAAGAGTTTTAGGTGCACTTGGATAGGGAAGAATATTATCTGGTTAAAATTATTTGGAGTGAAATTTGCAATACAGTGGATTCTTTTGATTAGCTAGATTCAAGAATGTCTATTTGAGCAAATATTACTTTCAAACTTATATCTTATCTGCAAGTAATTTAGACTCATCTTCAAACAATTATGTTCTACATCTTCTCTAACAAATCCAACCAAGCAAAAGCTGTCTCATTCAAGTAATTTCAATTAAAAATCAGATCCAGATCCCTTCATTTTAAATCCATCTCAGAAAATTAATACAAACAGCCCTAACTATTAGGTAAAATTAACAAGTGGGAGGAATGAATAGACCTGATGTCAAACAAGAAAATAATTCCTGAAAAGAAAAAACAGCATTTTGATCGTATAAATTGATCTCAGAGTCACATAAAAGACAGCTGCCATATTTTCTCATTTCAACTACTCCATAACTGGCAATTCACCACCATTCTCCAAGCCATATAACTGGTCAACCCTGCATTGCTGTCCCTCTACTAATCCAAAAGCAATGCAAGGAAAAACCATTTACACCACCAAGTTAAAAATAAACAAAGACAATGGACCTCCGATGATCTTTAGTCGCCAAAGTACTCAACTATTAAAGGAAATAAGGGCAATCGCACCATTACAAAATGAGGGCAAACTCACAAAGTAAAAGGAGACTTGACCAAAGCTACACAGGCAAAGTTCATAATAACAGTTCCTTAGGTGAGGCATTAAAAACACCTCCAAGCATATGCATCATACTTTCCAGCCAAAGACAATGCATGGATATAAAGCACAACAGAACCTCCAACATTTTACCGTACCCAAATACAAGAAAACTTCAAATTTGGAAAAGAATCTAGAAAGATCTTTTCTATAAAAAAAATAAATAAATAAATAAAAAACTCTACAATATGATTTCTCAGAGGATAGGTTTTCCAATTTTCTATTCAGTTTTATTGATTTTGACTAAAGGAAGCTTCCTTCAATCAAGAAGTTTTGCCACTTTCACCATGTTCATATCTTAAAAAATATGTCCAAAGACAGACCACATTCACCTAGAAATGACAGGTAAATTTGGCATTCATTTGCAGAAGACTATACAAACATATTGATGGCAACGGATCATAGACAAGATCACTTGACCAATGAGCTTCTCAAATTTTGTAATAACACAGTAAGGAAAGAGTATTTTCCAAAAGCCATTCTCAATCAGCATTCTCCATTTTAATTTCACTTTGCAAAATCTAAAATATGATCTCACGTTAACATATTTTCCTTTGTTGATCTGAGGAAGAAGCATAAAGGGTTCAATCTTCTTCAAAACAATTGACAGAAACCCCAGGTCAAGACAATCTATTTCATCCATAATGTTGGCACCAACTAGCATGCTGTCATGAATCATGATCCATCGACAACAGACATCACAGTCAAATAACATGTATTTATTCAACCAGAATAAAATCAAGTAACTGACTTAAAATATAAATGATAGAACAAATTAGAGGATAAATGAAGGGGGAGGTCCCTTAAAGAACTTCAATTATAAGTAATATCTGCATAAGCTCAAGTTGAGTACTGCTTTGAAGTACAAATCCTAGTAGCTCTACCTCTTCTTTTCTCCACAGCATGTGCAGTATATTGCATGCAATCAAATAAAAAATGGGAGGTGAGGAGAAAGAAGCTAAAAACAATGTTTTTCTTCATGTCAGGGATTATCTACCTGTTACTATGCATAAATGTGGAGACTTCGTGCATGCACCAATAAAACGAACAACATTTCTATGTTGGACCTGCCTGCATAAAGAAAACATAAACCAAGAAAAAAGACAATTAAGTTGGACAGATATCCAGTTTTTTTCAAAAAGTAAACAAAGAATTCTCCAGCACAAGGGAAAACTTGCTTTGCAAGGATTGTTTATCATAAGGAACCTTCCCCTTGCCTTTTGGCAAAAAGGCTATTTACATTACTTGAATTCATTACTCTATAATCATATGGAACCTTCCCCTTGACTTTTGGCAAAAAGCTGTTTACATGACTTGAATTCATTACTCTATAATCACAAAAGGGAAACCTTATCATTGTAACAGGGCTCATCCTCATCTAGCGGCAAATGTAAAATTACAAAGATTGCAAACTAGACCTAAGGAAAAAAAATAAAATGCTTAGAGTTCTGATCAGGTAAAGATTATGGATTCATAAAAAATAGTCACATAGTTTTGCATTAGGATTTTAAGCAGTGCAGATTTTATTGCAATATAAAAGCATGTCCTAGGTAACCATATTTATCCTATTATGGGAAAACATGGTCAGTAAAATAACATGCATAGGGGCATAGCATTAAAGATAAGCACATTGTATAGGTGACCAGCAAACACGGAAAAAGTAGGATTGGTTAAAGCTTGTTGATCTGCCCATGCAGTGTCAGAGGACAGAATAGTGCATCAAAATTGAAAAACTAGCAGATAGATCATCATTATGGATATGCCAACATCACTAAATAAATGCTATATGACAAAGTCAGTTTCAGTTTTGCGGGAAGATGATCCCATGCAAGTAGTCTAGCACACATCAAAGACAATATGAGATTAACTAATGGGAGTTTGCATTTAAGAACTGAATACTCTGAGTGAACAATTCATTTTAGTGAAATTCTAGTGACTTCATTTCCTTCAGGTTCCTGGTATATTTAAACTTTAAAAAATTCAGCAAGCAAGAGTGTGTAACAAGGTGACAAAACCAAAATAGGAAGAAAAATTACTTTATTTTCACATTTTGAAGCAGCGAAAGCAGCGAACTTGGCACAAACAATTTCAGAATAAAAAATCAAACAATTGAAAAACTATTCACCTCAGAATTGCAATTTCTTGAGCAAACTCTTCTTCTTGAGTATCATTTAATTGCTCAGATCTAAAAATTTTAATAGCAACATCTTGACCAAGGTAATGTCCATGATACCTTAAAACAAAGCGGATTGCAAGAATGACATACAGAACAAAAAATAAATAAAGGAGTTAATTAAAAGTAGCAAGTCAGAAATGATTAACTCACAGATCTCCACAAGAACCAGATGCAATTCGTTCTCCTATCTTCAATAATCGTCTATCGATTTCCCAATCTCCAGATTTTGCCCGTGCTACTGAAGCTTTATCAACAGCTGAATGAGAATGCGAAGAACCAGACCATGATCCCTACAGTTTGAGAGAGGATAATCATAAAAGTTTTGACAGGCATTGCTGCTTTATGCAAATAGACAAATTAAAATATGGCAAAATAAGCCCCTAAACTCCAGCCAAAAAGTCATTCTATCCTCTGAATCAGTTATTTAGTCAATTGATTCTTAAAGCTAGCAAATTTAGTTGATTACATCCAAATGGTTAACATTGTTTGTTGTGAGGGCTAATTACATGACAATAGTCACCACAGATGAAACTTGCTTTTCAAATATTAGCACTTGCTTTTCAAATATTAGCACTTACTTTCCATTCTGATACAACAGTAATGCTAGTCCTAGTCAGATGAGCTGTTGAAGGACAAAAAGAAAAAGATACAAAACAACAAGTTCATGGTTGCAATCATAATGAATTCCTAAAACTTCAATATAGTTGAAGCACATCAAGGTCAAGTCTGGGGGACACACCTGAAAAAGGGAATAGAACTTGCACTGAGAGCTAGAAAGAATTGTAAGTTATGATCACTGCCATAAAGTTGCTAAAGGTCTGGAAAAGAAAATATCATGTTCCACACACAAGAGAAACTCCCCTGCCTGCCGACTCCCTACCCCAGCCCCCCAAACCACACACCCCACCTTCTCTCCGAACCACCCACCCCTCCTTTTCCCCCAACCCAAACACAACAAAAATAAAAATAAAGACACTAAATACTGCTGTGACCAGGTGAGCCCAAAACCAAGGAGAATTTCCATAAAGCCTGTCAAAGATCCATAATTGAAATCAGCAGTCTACACAACAAAAAAACACAACTTTATATCCTTCCAGCTTATCAATTATCCTCTCTCTTTCCAGCATAAGAAATCCACATTTATCCATAGTAGCCTACGTGTAATATCTTATCCCATGTTCGTAATATGTGACTGACTTTACCACAAAAAATCAACTAGCACCAGCAAGAATATGTCTATTCATCACATACACTAACTAGACTTTTCTCCATAACATTTGCAGTCCTTTCCAGATAATCACAATAGCAGTGGAAAAAAGTAATTGTGAAAATGGTCCCTGAAAATTAAGAAACATTTTCTTATTTTTCTGTAATAGGCCACTTCAAATTCTTAACCAAACAACCTGATAAAAAAAAGAATATTTACAACCAAACAGTAGGATCACAGCAAGACAGATTTTACCTCACTTCTAGCAATTGTTTTTTCCATAGCCTCAAGCAAACCATCTGTATCCTGGCCACAACATTGCAAAGTCAGCAACATTTGGGCTCAGCAGAGATCCCTGTCATAAGGAAATATAATAACAATGCTCCTTAATATAATATAAGGCCATTGTTTTGGGATAAAGCAAATTTTTTAGAAAGAAACCAATTTGATAAAAAAAATTACCAAACAAAAAGAGAAAATTGAAAATTCTTCAAATAACAATAACCTAGTATTTAATGCTGCTTATGTGACTGTTTCACATAATTCCAGACATGAGCATATACAAACATGGGTATCAGCCTATAGCCTACTTGAAAAGAACAGAAAATCATCACCATATTGTAAATCATACAGGAAGTCTCACAGAAAATATAACAGAAGTGCTGATGACAACAACAAAGAAGATCTCAAGTAGGATTACGCAAGAATATATATGTAAAAAATTTATATCGCAGACAACATCAGCATATCAAACTCTGAATTACAAACAGCAAGCTGAATAACCACAATTGCAATAAAATATGTAACCGATACCTGAATTGGCCACCCATCCACCACAAATACGTCCAAAGAGTAGCCGTCAGTTGTCGAGAAAACATGTGCTTCACGGATGTTAAGTCCTATATCTGAAAGCAGAGCAGAAAGCTACAAGAAAACAGCTTATCAGAAGAAAGTTACAGCTCCTGATTTGAACTTTTACATTTTATTAGAATCCATTTGTTCAAATTCATCATCATCTTTTTGTATGTTCAATTTCATCAAAATGTTTTTACTAGGAACCAAAGATTACATCAAATTATTGACATATTTCCCAAGAAAACCTTTTCTTACATGGTTTCATATCTTCCATTAATTGTATAAACATGTAGCAATATCATAACATTTTTCATAGCTCTAGTCGTTGGCTTCAAGGTAGTACCAAGTAGAATAGCAGGCCCATAAAAGTTTTAAGCTTCAGGGCTGCATATGGTTAGGAAATGGTTAGGAAAGAAAGCACTGCAATGCCTAAGAAAGCTTATATAACTGTTGCCAGTTGCTTCTGCGGCATGCACAAGATAGTGCTTTCCCTTCCATACTTTTGAACCTAATAATCACCAACCACATCGACCCTCTATCACTTCAGTTAAAGTATGAAGGTCATAAGAAAATATTAATCACCGTCAAGATACAACTAAAACATCTACAAATTGCATCTTGTAAAAAAATATCAAAACAAAAAGCCCAAGTGAATGAAATCAGCAATAGAAGTTCCAGAAAATGAAATAAAATCTAAGGGGTCTATAACATCCAATCATGTTCTCAGTAACCCCATAGTAACAAAATTAAAAAATAAATAAACAAACAAAAATAATTAATAGCAGAGACAGAAAAATGCTAGTGCCTTATTTTTTATTTTTGTACACTGGAAGATATCTGTTCCCTTATTATTGACATAACTTGATCACCTAGGTTTAAAAAAAAAAAAGGAAACACCTACGTAAAATAAAACTCCAATCTCAACATCATTTTGTTGTTTGCATGTTCTTAGGAGGGGTTCTCATCAACCGCAGAATAACAAAGAATTACATTCAAAACACATTCCATTGGTAAGTGCTTCAGCTCACAGTGGGTTAACAATGGTAATGAACATGTTAATCTAGTAAGGAATGACAAACAAATTCAACAACAGAATAATGAGCATAATTCTCCCAAATACCTGACTGAGAAGCTTGGGCTTGTCAATTGTAGAAAATATAACTTCATGAATTGGAACATTTACAAATTCTTGCCTGCATTAAATTTCCAAATATACATCTTAGTTCCACATATATATTAGTGAGAAAAAAAATCAGAATACTTATGAACATATATAGATCCATTTTATTTTCACTCAGTAATCTTGAAAAATCCTAAACAGTACTTTAAGACTAAAGATGCCTTTCCATTTACAAATTCATCTATTATTTTATATCAGTTAAAAATATCTAAAAAACATGATGTTCATTTTGATTAAATCTATTCTTTGCAAGTCCCGAAAAGAGTTGATAATTCCTTCCTAACAAAAACACATAAAAAAAGAGACCAACACCAGACATACTGACAAAGCTTTGTTGATATACCTTCCAGAAATGTTCTCTGTTTTATATGTTTCCTCCATGTCCCTGGAAGTTTTTCTAACATCCAAATTTAGATCCTCCAGCTTAGAGCAGGGCTCAAAGTCAATTGCACAATCCCTGATTCTACTTACAAGCCCATTAGTAACAAAAAGAAAAGAAGCACTGTGAAATCAACAATTTGAAGTAAACTGAAATCAAAGAAGCAAAAATATGCACATATTGTCAATACTTCCATCACTATGTCATGCAACTTCACCAAGAAAATGCTAATAGATAGAAGCGTGTATAAGTAAAATCTTTGTTGGAATACCTCTTATTAGATGGCACAACTCGTCCATTGTCAGTGTCAAAATTTGGCCCTGGCCTTCCCATAGAAGTAATGTTTAAAAATTGTTGGTCTTCACGATCATCAGATCTAGTGCAAAGGTTCTACCCAGCAACAAAAAGGGGAAAAGAAACAAAAGGAAGGAAAGTAAAGAATGTCAGCTGCCTTGCTGAAACAGATGTCAAGAAAGATCACAAGAAATGTTACTCCATCTTAAAAGTTACTTTACAGGAATCTTCAAAATCTTAATATAAATAAAGGTTTTTGAACTTAATATCTAAGTATTTTAGAAACTCCTAGAACATGTAGCATTACATAAAAAACATAAGCCAAAACATAACAAAGTGATTTGTATAGCGATATCAAACACTGATAATCACTATTCACGTTGAAATGAGGAACCAAAAAAAAAAAAAAAAAAACACTCAACAAGATTGACAAGTTTATAAAGAAGCTAATGGAAAACAAGTTTAGTTTACCAAGCATTCAAAGAAGACAGTTTCAATTCATAATAGCAGTGAATGGGGAAATCAAAAGATTGAGGAGTAGGGAAGAGGAAATGAACCTTCGGCACATGGGGCAGCCCACGTTAAGAAATCAGCTAACTTCTAAATAAGAAAGGAAAAAAACTCTAGGTTGCTACTGAATGAAAGTAAAAATTTCTCATAAAAAATTTAGACACATGTGCTAGTGTTTGATATTGAAGCATATAAACTTTCAAATAGAAAAGCTAGGAGTTCGAACCTACAGCTAAAACAAAAAAATTAAAAAAAAAGTTCATCACCTTCTTCCGATCTCTACATCTGTCACCTGGACCCTAAGAGATTCATTGATCACCCTGAGGTTCATTTTACCAATCTCTAGTATGAATGTGCCAACCCACCTTACATGTGAAATTTAAGAACAAAAAGCGGACATATGAAGTTCACTAACATTCATATATTTTGCAATCTCATTCATCATTGACTATACTTTTGACAGTTTTGTCCATACATAATTTGGCAACCTTGGCAGCTCCCTAGCAATTCTACTACTGATTAGGCTGTTGAGAGTAAAGAATTTAGCATGTTTTTATTTAACATAGCTGCTGAATGCATAACTTCTTTCTGTAAGAAATTGCTGAGCATTGGCCCACAATTTCTGCTGAGTGCAAAAGCCTTTATTAAGGCCACCATCATTAGTAAATCTCTTAGTCAGTAACTCAAATGTCAACTATGTTTCAAATCTAGCCCTTTAAAAGTTAACAATGCAGCATAAGATAAAATATGGCTTTTTTAAAAAAATCAGAAGACAACTTGCCAGTTCAACTTGTTGCTTAATTAATCTTAGCTTCACAAGCATAAGATATCATAAAATGTAAACCATTTGCAAGACCAAAAATAAAAGTGTTAATCATAATTGGCAGATCCACAAAGCAATGCCAGCCAAACTACAAATCCTATTATCTGCCCCTCATATCCAAACACAAGGCATTGACCTTCACTTAAAACCTACAAAACAGCCTTAGTAGGAAAAGAAATTCAAAATTTCCTACAAAACCAAATAAATAAGCACAGTACCTCCAAGAAACGAATATGATAAGCAGGCCGTTTCTCTGGATCCTTTGCCAAAGTAAGAAGTTTCTGGTGCAACAGAACATCCTCCACTCTATCCATGTTGACATCAAGTCCATAACTGATATTTAATAAGTAAAATACAAAGAAATTAGATTCCTTTCAGTCTTCAAGAGAAATTAATGTGCACAAAATAGTATAGAAGACATGTCCTAGCACAAACCACAAAGAACACTTTCCAAAAGCAACTTTCTAACAAGGGATTCTCCAAAAGTTTCTTCAGCCGACATTTAGCAAATTTTAACCACAGAAACACAATTTAAAAAGGATTCAGTTCACTTTCTCTTCAAAATGCATCATCAAAATACTAAAGACAGCCTACTTTCCAGACAAATCCATAAATTTTCATTCCGATTTCATATTTTTTGATCGGAAACAACAAGTTCAAAAATTGCAACACATGACATTTTGAGCAAAAATTGCTCCAGGATACGTTCGTATAATTGAAATTAAAATCCAAAAAAAAAATAAAAACTCAAAAAATCCAAAATAAATAAAGAAAACCACAGCGCGCATGTACATTCTAGTCATTTGAACAAATTCCAACAAAAAAGGGGAATATTCTGGTGAATCTTAAAACAGATAAACCACATGCAAAATCTACATTCAACTAATTTTAAAATTAAAAAATGAAAAAGAAAAAACCTAGCAGGCAAGCGATTGAAGTGAGAATCAATCAGTTCACGAAACATCTCAGGATTAGAAACAGCTTCTTCATGTCCACTCTCCATCAACCGATTATACACATCGTTTCTCACATCGTAGTTGCTGAAGCTCCCAAAGCAATTCCTCGGCGGCGACGAGCTCTCTCCGACTCCTTCCGTTAAATCCATTTCTAAATTTGTTCTGCTTTTTTTTTTTTTCTTCCTTCTTCTTCTCACCTAAAAAGTACTAAAAAACTCACGCTGTTTCCATAGCAGCGCGCGAGGTAACCGAAAACGAAGGGAAATGGAGAAGAAAGCTCGAGAAAGTTTTGTACGGATCCTCGATTAGTGTCTAAGAGGATCTTTGACTGAAGGTAGAATCTACCATCTGCAAGAGGTGATTTGGAAATTTTAAAGATGAATGAAGGGCAATTTCGACATCTGGAAAAAATTTCTAGAGAAGAAAAGAGAGAGATGGAGAGAATTTTGGTGGTAATTAAAAAAAAAAAAGGTTTGAAGGGAGACCAGGTGATGTCTGTTTCCAGTCTTTTTTATTTTATTTTTCTAAATGGATAGGGTTGTCAAGGTTGGTGTGTCAGATTGAATTGACAATATTGCACTCGTCATTTACGGGAATTTACTTGTCTAAGGAGGCAAAATTTGCGGAAAAAGCAATTTCGTACCAAAAAGGGCAGGGGCAAACGGCCTAGTTAATAGTAGATAAACTTGTGCTAAGATCACAGAGCGTTATATATACAGAGTAACGAGCCTCGGACTTTTTGGGCAATAACATCCACGTGGAGAAATTTAGAGATCCACTTTGAGGATTGTACGCTGACAGGCTGGCAGTTGCTCGGTGAACTCAATTAATTATGTGGAAGATTGTACTCTTTGGGTTAAACGGTTTCGGTCACAGGATTAGTGTCCTCTTACAATCGCAGTTCAAATCCTCTCCCCTTCATTTTTCTGAAAAAAAATAATTATGTGGAAGATTTTTCTTTTTTTTTTTTGACAAAAAATGAAAATAAATAACAATAATTAGACAAGAGATTCTTATGTAATAATTTGCCTATTAAAATTTTGTGTAGGGATTTTTGCATTCTTTATTTTATAATTGGATTCGAGTTTGACTTTATTAATAATTTAAATAATTTAATTATCCTCAATATTCAAATTATGTTTGGTTGAATTTTATCAGAAATTTATTTTATTTTTAAATAAATTTTTATTAATAAAATATGTTTAATTCAAATGAATAATTTATGAAATTTATTTAAAATAAATTTTATATTTTATTATATTGTGTTTGGTATATTTTTAAAATTTAAGTTAATTTTTAATTTTAGTCTAAAAATACCTTTTTAAATAAAAATATATATTTTTGAAAATAAAAATAATAAAAGGTGTTTTAGTTCTTTTAGAAATATACATTTAAAAATTGTGAAATTCATTTGAAAATTACAACCGTTTTGTTACAATTTATCTAATTATAACCAATTTCACAAATTTAAAAATTTGAAATTGCAAATAAATTTTACAACATATTTATTTGAATCAAGCACATATCATTTGAAATTACAAATGAATTTTACAAAATTTTGTAAAATTTATTTATATCAAACATATTCTAAATGATATTCTATCTTTCACAACAATCATTGTTGACTTTAAAAAATTATTTAACTATCCATATATAATAAAAAAAATTATAACTTTGATATAAATAATTTACTTGGAATTAATAATTTTTTTATTATAATCACTAAGGATTATTTATAATTTTATTAATTTATTATGTTATTTTATTGTGTATTCAACTGATATATTAAAATTTTATTAAAAAAATTAATATTTATTTTCTAATTTAATTATGTAATAAATATTTTTAAACTTTAATAGTTTTTAAGTGTGTATATATATATAAGAAAAAAAATTCATGGTGAATTTAATTTTGATTTTCTTCTTTCAATTTCTTTTAATAAAAATGGTAGGATATAATACTAAAAATATTATATGGATTGATAAAATAATTATACGATAAAATAATTAAATTGAATACTTTATATATATTAATTTTTTTTGAAAACATTCAATTTCTATCAATTTAATTAATTCTATTTTTCAAAAAAATACATATAAAAGTATTATTTTTAATAATTTTTATTTTACATAAATTTTGTCAATTCATAGAATATTTTTAGTATTACATCCAATCATTTTTAGTAATATAAACAACTGATTGAAGAAAATCAAAATAAAATCCACCACAATTTTTTAAAAAGAGATAATTATTATTTGTCCCCGTGTTTTGATCTATTACACTATTTTATCCCTAATATTTAAAAATAATATTTATTTATCTCTAACATCTATAAAATTTTGTATTATTTGATCCCTAAAGAAAAGTTAATTGCAAATGTCATGAATTAATAAGTATTTTTTTCAAATGTAAAAAATGAAGTAATGTAATATGTCAAAACACAAGAGGTAAATAATAATTCTTTCTTTAAAAAAAAATGTAAATATCATATATATAAACACTTAAAAATATTAAACAATTAAAAAATAAAAATGTATATTGCATAATTAAAATAGCAAATAAATATAAATATTATAAATTAAATTTTAAGAACATATGTTGAACACAAAATAAAATAACAAAATAAACTAATGAAGTTATAAATAATCCATAGTGATTATAACATAAATAATGACTTTTTATGAAAGATGATGCTCCAAAAATCATTTAAAAAAGAAGATGAGTTTTTTTTACGATACATTTATTTTTTTTGTTGGATTGATATTTATTGCCGACAAAAGAAGCAAAAGCAAGTGAAAATGCGAATGCTAAATGTCCTTTTCATATGGTGTGATTTTCAAAATAAATATCTTGCTTTCATGACATTATTTGAGGAAAATATCTATTTCGGCACTATTAGCTTATTATCGTTTTTTTATTTGTTATAACTGTAAAGTTGTTTTCACAATAATTTTAATTAGTACGAAAAATCAACAGATGATGTGATTCCATGGAATCTTCATTTTTAAATGAGCTCTTGCTGTAAAAAAAAAAAAAAAAAAAGATGAAAGGTACATTTTTGCCCTTAATATTTATATAAATGAGCATATTTACTCTTAAAGAAATATTTTAGGACATTTAAGTACAAAATTTTGAAAAATAAAATTTTTAAACCACCCCTCACTTAACATAGACTAAACTATCTGTTATCTTCTTATATTAAATTGCAATTTTTTTAATATAAAACTGTTAATAAAACCTTAAAAGTTCTTTTTCTTTCACTCTTACCCTCTCTTTGCCTTAGTGTTAAATACCATCATAAAACTTCTATATACAATATGAGTTAACTCCTACCACCACTACCAGTAAAAACATGGCCACTGCAACAGCCACTCATCCACTACTGTAATCCATAATTGCATACTCCTCAACAGTATAATTCTTTTAAAAAAAAAAAACTCAATCAGCATGAGTTTCAATAACTAGGCATATCCTTTGATGGATTGTCCATCTTTTCAGCCATGGTAGCAACCATATCACACCCTATATAAGACCAGTATACAAAAGTAACCACGATGTCTCTTTGCTAATGCAACTAACTTTCATTGCCAATTTTAATTCTGAAACTTATATAGAAATAGGGGTTAAAGTGGAACTTTAAGCTAAGAATTTCAATTCAATTTCAAAACAATTCAATTCCATCAATTACATTCCTATTTTATTTCAGATTCCACCATTTTCATTCCCAATTTATTTCAAATTCTATTAAAGTTATAGTTCTTATGAACTTTTACATCTAGTTCATTTGGCATTTACATTAAAAACCAAATCAGAAAATCATGCACTGGTTTCTCATTTCTTCATAAAAAATATTTCCATTCCTTTTAGGACATGAGATAATATCAGATTTATGTATAGATCATTCTTTTTTTAACAAAAGCTAACTTCAATTCAACAAAGAAGAAGTTTGTACGATTATATCCAATTACTATATTATCATCATCATTAATAGCTCCATCAAGATCAGAGTTGTAATGAACGGTGTTTCTTTTATCTTATTGTTAAACTCTAGAAATTCGTGAACAAATTCAGACAAGCAAGATGAGTTACCACTATTGGCTGAGTGCCTGTTGTCTCTACTAATATAATTGAGTTGGTAGTCACTGATATAAATATGAACTGAATGATAAGTATATATTAAATTATTCATGTAATAGCAATATATATACATGGAGAAGACCTGACGTGATACATAACATTCTGTACAAAGTTTAGGATAGAATATGACTCTGTAGAAGGATGAGAATGATAACAGAATCATTATCTTATCATCCACTCATAAATTGTGTGGGATGAGAATGAACAGACAATTTTTCTCTAAAGTGTTAAAACATCGACTTAGACAATGGTTTGGTTAGTACATCGGCCAATTGATATGTTTAGGAAAGATATCAGATGACAAGTTGCTTAGCCAGTACACGTTCACTCACAAAATGGAAATCAATTTCCAGGTTCTTTGAGTGTGAATGAAAAATGGGTGAAGAGGAAAGGTAAGTTGCATTGAGATTGTCACACTAGAGAACTAGAAGAGGTGGAAAGACAGAGTCTAGTCATGAGAGATTGGAGCCAATAAAGCTCATTTGCAGTAATTGCAAATGCGCAATACTCCGCCTCTATAGAAGAATGCACAACAATCCTCTATTTTCGGGAGCTCCAAGTGATCAAGTTAGGCCCAATAAAAATAGCAAAACTCGTGGTAGATTTACGATCGTCTAAACTAATGCCCCAATCAACATCACTATAAACATTTATATCGAATGTGGAAGAGCGCTGAAGATAGAGGGCATGATGAGGGGTGGCACAAAGATACCGTAGAATTCTCTTGACAGCGATCCAATATGCTTTAGTATGACTCTACAGGAATTGAGATGCTTGATTAATTGAGTAACAGATGTCAGGATGAGTCATGCATAAGTGTTGAAGGCCACCCATAATGCTTTTATATAAGGTAGGATTGGAGAATAAGGTACTCGCCAAAGCTAGGCATTGAGTGTGATAAATGGGTGTGGTAAGGGCATTGGTAATGACCATATTAGCTTTGTCAAGCAATTCTGAGATGTATTTGGACTAAGTTAGCAATAAGCCTTTATCATCCCAAGATGCTTATATACTAAGGAAATAGCTGAGCTAGCCTAAGTCTTGAACCGAAAATTTATGTTGTAAAGATCGGATAGTAAAGGAGAGAAAAGCAGTATTATTACCCATAAGCAGAAGATTATCAATGTATAAAAGACAAAAGGCATGAATGTTGCCATGTTTGTAAAAATACAAAGAGTTATCAGTCTTAGAAGCTTGAAAACTGAGGTGTATGAGGACGGCACTGAGAGATTTGTACCATTGGCATGGCACCTACTTTAACCCATAAATTGATTTTCAAAGCTTGCAAATATAGTCTAGAAATTGTGGATTAATAAAACCCTGTGGTTAAGCCATGAACACTTTCTCATCCAAAGTTCTATAGAAGAAGACATTTAAAACATCAAGCTAATGGACAGGCCACCCAGATGAAATTGCTAGTGAAAGAATGAGTCTAATAGCTATTGATTTTACCACTGGACTGTAGGTATTAGTAAAATCAATTCCTGGTCATTGATGAAATCCCTTTGCAATAAGTTGGGCCTTAAATTTGTCCAAAGTGCTATCTTTTTTTGTTTTGACCCGATAAACCCATTTATTTCTAATTAAATTTTAAATTGAACAAGGTAGGATAAGATCCCATGTATGATTATTCATCAAAGCTTTGTACTCCTTAGTCATGGCATCTTGCCATTCTAAATGTTGGACAACTTGCTTAAAAGTTGTTAGTTCGGTGAGAGGAGAAGTAAGGAATAAGAAGGTTTTAGGTTTTAATGAATTGGTTTGGGAATGAGTGACCATAGTGTGGGTACGAGTAGGTAGTGGTTTAGGAAGTGGGGTATTTGCTAAAGTTAACACATAGTGAGAGACCAAAAGATTGGTGTGGTAAAGAAGTTTTAGGCAATGTGGTTGGGATAGGAGATTGTGTTGGGTTAGGAGTTATGAAGTTAGCAAGAGTTGTTGGATGTTAGGTGATGGGTGAGTTGTGTATAGAGGTGAATGCATATATGGGAATTGTATTGGTTGGTTGACTTAAGGATATGGATGCAAGAGAGCGTGGTTGTTGGGTAGCATTAGGACATTACAAAAAAGGTGGAATAAAAAGAGTTCCCAAGCTGGAATCTTGATCAACAAGTGCCGGATGTGGTAATGTTGTAAAAGGAAATTCTTGGTCAAAGAAGACAACATGATGTGAGTAAAAAAATTTAGGGGAAGCTAAGTCTAAAAAAATGTGACCTTTATGTAATTTATTATAACATATAAAAGCACATTTTGCAGATCTTAGAGAGAATTTATGAGCACTATATAGCTTAAGCTATGGATAATAAAGACAACCATAAGAATGCATATCAAGCTAATTGGGTTTTTTATTAAATAACTTTTCAAAGGGTGAAATGTTATGTAAAGTAGGAGAGGGTAAGCGATTAATGATATAAAGAGCAATGCCAAATGCATAATTCTAATATTTATGAGGAACATGAGAATGGTGAAGTAGGGAAAGCACAGTTTCAATAATGTGTCGATACTTGCTCTGCTAACCCAATTTGTTCAGGTGTTTTGGGACAAGCTACTCTATGTGAAATACCATTATCTGCTAAGTATTTGGAAAGTGCTTGGTATTCACCTCCCCAGTCAGACTGTAAAGATTTAATGGGAGATTCAAAAAAATTTTAATTAAATAACGAAATTTAATGAAAATGCTTAAGACTTCAGATTTGAAATACATAAAATATAGCCAATAATATTTGCTATAATGGTCATAAAATATAACATAATAACAAAACCATCAATGGTAGGACATGAGGCAGGGCCCTATACATCATAAGAAATTATTTTTAAGGGCTTAAAAGCCACAGACTCTGATAAGGGAAAAGGTAACTTACGACTTTTGTTAATGTTGCACGCATGAAAAATAGAACTATCACTACAAAAAGGAATGCTAGACTAATAAAGAACACGTTTGATAGTGGACATATTTGCATGACCAAGAATGGAGTGCCATTGAGATAAAGAGACAGTAGAAAAGGCAGTTGGTGAAGAAGCAGGTTGATGAATAAGCGCTAAAAGCATTGAATATAATCCTTTATCATTCAGGCCTATATATAACACATCCTTCGTATGGATATCCTTAATATTGAAAAAATCAGGAAAGAATTCAACAGAAACATTATTAGTGTTAATGAAAGAATGAATAGATAACATATTGAAATATGAGCTGAGAACACATAAAATATTATTTAATTTAAAAAGATGACCTTGAGAACCATAAAGAGATGAACCTGAGTGAGTGATGGGAAGAGATTTATCATTGCCTATTTTGACAGCATCAAGACCTTGATAATCAGAATGAAAAGTAAGATTTTCTAAAGCAGAAGTGAGGTGGTGAGTGGCACTTGTGTCAAGTATCCATGGTTAATGAGTTGGGGACTGAGCTGTAGTGGCAGCTAAGTGGGAAGTTAGTCGAATGGAAGAGGATAAAGTTTTGGAATTGAGATATGGGGAAGGGCATTGAGGTACAATGTGGCCATATCCTGAACAGTTATGACATTAAAGTATGGAGTAATTAGAAACATTTGATGGTGAATTAGGATTCCATCCACAGCCTCAGCCTTTAGTTGATTGACCACCACAACCTCCTCTAGAGCCAAAAAAGTGATGACCACCTCTAAAGGAATGAGGTGTTGCTAAAGACGTGAAGAAGGTTATGGGAGCAACTTGATCATTGGATAAGTTCTCAACATTAAGATCTTGCTCTTTATATAACAAGAGACCATATAGTTTATTATAAGTCATGTCATCTTGTCTTTATTATATAGCATGCACAAACGGTCGGTAAAGTGGTCCCAAACCATTGATAATAACCTGAATTAAATTAGCTTCAAATATGGGACTCTTAAGTGCAGCAATTTGATCAAACATGGACTTGGCTTGTTAAGTATATTGGGTAATGGATTCAACTGGTTGTTTGTTTAATTTGAAAAATCATGCTTTAATGGTTCTTGCTTATGCCTTCAATCTAGAAACATAGGCACTAGCCAATTTTTGCCATGCCTCAAGTGCACTTTTTGCACCTACAATTTGTGGGACAAAGGCTTCAGAGATGGAACCTATAATCTAGCTGAGGACTAATTAATATTGCCTAAACCATGCTAGGTATACTGGATTTGGTTGATTGTTTATGGTGGATGCAGGTGCAATAACCATTCCATTTATATGTCTTGTTAAGTCATAGTTGTATAGAAGAGGAAGCAGTTGAGCTTTTTATAGTAAATAATTTATTGTGTTTAACTTTATAGGTATTTGATGAGAAACATTTGGTAAGGAAGGTAGGACACTTGAAGTGGAGCAGTAGAGCTACTTGAATCAGTAGCCATGATAAAAAAAAAATTGGTTGTCAGACCTTAATAAGGCTATGATACCATAATACAAATATAAAGTGAATGATAAGAATATATTAAGTTATACATGTAGTAGCAATATATATATATATGGAGAAGACATGACGTGATACATAAGGAGTATGACTCCCATATAGAATGTGACTCTGTACAAAGATTAGGATAGAATATGACTTTGTAGAAGGATGAGAATGATGACAAAATCATGATCTTATCAGACACCACTACCATCGCTGCAACCAATATGTTAAGCTTTTATATCACTGTCAAGTGGAGCTATGAATCCCTTCCTCTCATAAAATCAGACATTATTTTTTCAAGTATAAAACAAACACTTGAAATAAAAAACTTCCTTTTTTTAAAAATTTTTTTTCTATTGGTTTTAATAAGGTCTTGTTTGGTAATATGTGCAATTTAAGTTCACCATAGCTTTTGAGTGGCTATTACTTCATGAGCAAAAACTTTTTCATGGTCAAGCATTCCCTAAAGTTCACTTTTCCAATGATGGAAAATAAATGCTTAACAACTTGAATAGAAGCATATGAGTGTTGGCATATTAAGTTCTATAGGGAAGTTTTTAAATTGATAATGGTTGTAGGGGAAGAGAGGGTGAAAGTGAAAAAAAAGGGATAATTGCTATTTACCCCATGTATTTTGGTCTATTACATTACTTTAACCCTGACATTTGAAAAAATATTTATCCATTCCTGACATTTGCAAAATCGTGTACTATTTCATCCCTAAAGAAGGATTAATTAGTGTTAACTGTTGCAAATGTCAGGAATGAATAAATATTTTTTTCAAATGTTATAGATGAAGTAGTGTAATAGGCTAAAATATAGGAGCCAAATAGCAATTCTCCAAAAAAAAAAGAGTTTTTAGGTTCTAATTGTTGTTTTTATATTCAAAAAATACAATTTAATACAAGAAAAAAAATAGCTAAGCCTCTATTAAGTGAGGGACTCCAAAAGTTTTATTTTTCAAATTTTTGTATTTAAATGCTCTAAGAATTTCTTTAAGGGCAACCTGCTATTTAGTATAAACATTAAGGGCAATAATACAATTTTGCCCATAAAAAAGATATTCTTTAGCAAAGAAATATACTTTTTCTTGAATTTGGGCAGTAGTTTATAGTTCTCTATTTAAAAAGGCTACTTAAATCACAATCTTTTTTTTTTCTATATATAGAGGTCATATGACCTAAATTTTGATAGACTATATAACAAGGGGGGCAATCCACATTGTTAAATCGACGATATCATAAATTGAATTCTGCACCTCATGATGCATTTAAAAAGAAGTTACTACTTAATTACTATTTCACTAGCCACAACCATTTTTTTAACAAATAAGTTTTATCAGTGTTTAATGAATTTTTTTTTCTTTTTAATCAAACCAATTATCAAATTTTCAAATTAATTAATATTTACATAAATGAATCATTCATTAATATACATATTGCAAATAAAATTAAAAATTAGTAAATTAATTCTTATTTAAATGTTGAACATCTCATTTAGTCCTTATTTAAGGGGTTAAGAGGTACCATATTGAGACCTTCATGACCATCCACTCTAAAAAATTAATTTTTTTGAATTTATGAATGTAGGTCCAAAAGTGGATCCCCACAAACAAATTCCATAAGAAAATATGGTGGTCCACCCATTATAAAATATACATCCCCTTTGATATGGTAAAAATGTATATCCATTCCCTTATTAATATGCCAACTAATTACTAATAACCACATGGGTTAGATAGTCATAAATGTAAATATGAAAATTTGAAGTGCTCTCTAGAGCTTCCTACATACGTTATGCATCCTCATTACCTTCCCTTTGTCTTTACACCTCTATTTCCATGTTAACTTCCCCCACTATCTTCTACTTCTATTAATGGCCTCCTCTAGACTTATGATGACAAGATTTGCACTCTGGAGCTCTATCCCTTAGAAGACCCACCTTCTGAGCATATGAAGAATCATTTAGCTGGTAGAATACTTAGTCTAAAGCTTTATACAACTAATGATTTATTATGCATTCTGTTACAGGTCTAGTGCTTCATCATTGACCTATAAGTTCATGAACTCAGAATGAGAAATACTAAACAACTAAAATGAGAAAGAGAGGGTAAGGAAAGGTGTGCCTTGGTCCATGCATAGATCATTAATGGTTATAGTTGAATGGGATCCAAAGCTATCCTATGAAGGACTAGATTTCTCAACAAAAATCTTATAGGTTCACATCCTTGGTTTACCATTAAACCAGATCACACGTGAGAATGCTTTAAAGATTTCATAGGCATTGTTCGTGGAATTAACTAAAACAGATTATCAAATTATACTGATAAGGACTTCGCTCATATTATGAGACTTCAAGTCAAGGCACTTATATTATGAGACTTCAAGTCAAGGCACTCATATTATGAGACTTCAAGTCAAGGCACTCATATTATGAGACTTCAAGTCAAGGTTAATTTGCACAAGCCACTCCCACAAGGATTCATGAACAAGGTGGACGATAGGAGCAAGTGGACCATTATGCAATAAGAGAGGCTGCCTAGGTTGTGTCATCTGTATGGCTTGTTCAACCACATTATAAAGAACTGTCCAACATTTAAAACAGAAGAGGAAATATTGAGAAGAGTTAACAACAATGCAACATACAACCCTTGGATTAATGCTTAGTTATTGCAAAAAAGTTATCTTGCACCCTCCTATGTCTATGGAAGATAAATCATCCACAGTTGTTCTCTTAAACTTCATTGAGAAAACTTTCTCTAAACACTACTTCTTTATCAAAGGCATGTATCGTCTAATTGATTTTAAGCGCAAGTTTTGGGAATTGTTAGTCGATCAGGCATAACGTGTTAGGAGACCCAATGATGGCCTGCAAACCCCTAACAGTTGGCGATTGCAGGAGGGAAATGATGATGACACAAGATTTGCTTTAAGATTTAGCTTAGACAAAAAAGATAGGCTCTAGCCTAAGAGAAACGAGCTGGTAATTTTGCCCAATAAAGAAGCCCAAGCCTAAGATGACTTCGCTCTTCCTAAAGCAAAGCAATCCAAGTCTGAAGAAAGCCTAAGTCATCCCAAGCCTTCAAATGTTGTCAGCCCCTCAAAGTTTGCCCCTACTTCAATTTGTCACTCGTTGAGAAATTTGAAAATGTTATGCTTACTATAGAGTCATTGCTTAATATCAATTCTAGTGTGAATGCCAAACAACAAGCTACTAGACCAAGAGCTACTATGAAATCTATAAACAAAAAGATAAGAAAATTTTGAATAATGGAACTATCGAGGTCCTCCCAAGTCCTAGCCTTTCCCAAGGAAGATTCTTATTTGAACAATGTAGAATCCTCCAGCATAACTTAGGAAGCTCGACTTCCTTGTTTTATTTTTTGTTATCTATTAGGTTAGTCATAATTATTTACTTCTACCCTATTGATTTCATGCTAGTAAAAGTAAAATTGGTGACTACCTTTGTTATTGTAGTTCTCTTTGTTCTTTTGTTTGTAAGTTGTTTCCTCCTCTATTTAATGAATTATGGTTATTCAAAAAAAAAAAACTACTAATAACCACATATAACAATAAAAAAAAGTATAATCATTAATTAGTCATTGTGTATTTATACAAAAATTAATTTAATAATTTTTATTTGATTTATAAGTATGCCATAAAAAGAGTCAATGAAAACTAGCTTTAAGTAAATAAAAATTTTAAGTTTCATGTTGCTATATCTTGACTTGTTGCGTACAAATAAAGTTTTTTTTTGTAAGTATCTAGAAATTTTCTTTCATACATTTGAAATTTAAATTTTAAATTACTTTAATGTTTATTTTTTAGTAGAATACTTTAATGTTTTATCATTTATAATGGGAAAAAAAAAGCCTATTTTTCCTATAACTTTTTAAACTAATTTTAGTGGCTGGAGGGCAATTGCTTAATAAGCACATGGTAACAAATAAATAAATAAGTAAAATAAAATAAGATATTGGGCTAAAGTAGCAATTCGCCCCCTAAACTATCATCTAAAGTGTAATTAACCCTAAATTAAGTTTTTAGACTATTAAGCCTAAAAAGATTCAAAATTGGACAATTCACCCCAATTCTCACTAAACTTGGAGAGTGCAATAACTCTATTAAATTATATAAATAAATAAATTTTAATTTGCAAAATAGTAATTTTAAATAATAAACATAAAAAACCTGCTTTTTTCATCTTCCTAAACTCCCACTGCCTTATGTTAACTCCACAACTTCTAATGTTGTTAATTGCCTCCCACACTTCCATCGCTCATCCTTATCAGTGTTGCCTACGCCACCTCCTTTAGTGTTGCCTTCACTTTCCTTCATTGGTGATGTCACAAATGCTTCTTCCTCTTTTACGTTCACCTCCCATGCTACCTCCACCCACCTCCAGTAACGCTTCCTTCGCCTCCTACCCACTACCTCCCACGCTGTCGCAACGCACCTCAATTAGTGCTGGCTTCAATCCACCTCCACCAACACTGGCTTTACCTTTATCCATTAACAATGATGTTGCTACTATTACTTCTTTTCCTTGTTTATTTTCTTAAATTCTTTCACTCACTTTTTTTTTCTTTTTCTTAATTATACTTTTTCCCATTTGTGGATGCATAATGAATCTAGGATTGGTAGATTAAGATTGCATTCCAAATCAATTGAGAATTTAAATTGAAGAAAACAATACTGGATTTGATTTTATTCAAGGCTAAAGTGGCAATTCAATCTCTTCACATAAGTTTGGTGATAATTTTTAAGAGAAATCAATTTGATTGATAAGAGAAATCAATTTGATTGATAAGAGAAATATGATAGTGTGGAAATTTTTTAGTAGAGGTAGGAATGACTTCTTCTTTGAAATGGGTTCTAAAAATAGTTTTCTAATGAATTATAATTTTTTAAAATATGTTTTTTTGTTGATTTTATTGATTTTGTGTATTATTTATTGTATTGATTTTATATAATGTTGTTGACTTATTGGGAGTTGATTTGGTGTGTTATTTATTTTATTGATTTTATATATTATTATTGATTTTGATTTTATTAATGTTGATGGTGGTGTTATGTGGTAGTGTGTGGTGGTGTTATTAATGATGATAGTGTGTTAATTGTTGTTTGTAGTGGTAATGGTAATTGATGATGGTGTTGAGTGGTGATGGTGCTAGTGTTGATGGTGATGGCGATGATGTTATGGTGGTGGTGGTGGTATGTTAAGTGGTGCCAATGGTGATGGTGTTAAGGTGGTAGTCTCAATGTTAATGCTGGATGGTGTAGGTAGTGGTGGTGTTCAATGCTAGGTGGTGGTGGTGGTGGTGGTGAGTAGTGGTTTTTATAATTAAGATGAAAGTACGAAGAAAGAGAAAAGAATAATTTCTATTTTTATTTCATATATCTCACTTGCTCTAGGATGCATGTGAAATTCACTTTCTTAAATTTAGGGTGAATTGTCCAATTTTGAATCTTTTTGGATTTAAAATTTTAGAAAGTTAATTTTGAAGTTAATTGTATTTTGGATGATAGTTCAAGGGGTGAATTGCTACTTTAGCCAATAAAATTGAGTGGCTAGGATTCTTTAAATTAATAAACACATATGCATAAACACATGAATATTCCAATAATTTAAAAAATTCACAAAAATCATGCTGTTAGAATTATTATTAATTTAGTACTTTTAGTTTAAAATGTCATATTTCATGTACAATGAATATACGTATTGTGGTTGAGGAACATCATAGGGGAGAGAAGGAGAGTCGGGGTACAATGAACATATATATTATCACATAGGAACACCATAAAGGAGAGAGAAGAGGTGAGGTTCAAACTCTAATGTTTTCAATTGAATATCTATATTTTTTGTCAATTAAACTACTTGTGGAGACATGGTGAATTTAATTTAGTAGTTAAGTCTTTTTTCTTTTGTCTTTTAAAGCATTTGACAAGGACTTAAATTCGAATTCTCCCTTTCTTCTCTTTGTTGTAATGCAATAAAAATAAAAATGGGATAAGTACAATTTTAATTAATGTGATTTTACTTTTTAACAAAATCAGTCTTGTTGTTTTTTTTTTATATAGTTTTTAAGTACCATATGTTTCATATTTTTTTTACACTTTAGTACCCTTTGAACTAATATCATCATTATTTTATGAGAAAAAATTAATATAATATTAAATTTCAATGATAAATTTATTTTATATAAGATTTATGATCGATCTAACCAATTTGTTAATTTTAAAAATATTGTAAATTTATTTTAAAAAATCATTTCTTTTTATTTATAAATAAATTAAAAATATATATAAATTTAATTTTTTGTGCGTTTATTGTAGTTAGGTGAATAATATATTATTCATTATATGATATAAGCATTGAAAATGTATATTATTTTTACATTAAAACATACATTTTAAACAATATTTGTTAGAAGTAGGGGTGTACATAAATCAGTCAAAACCGATTAATCAAACCGATCAGTTCGGTTATATTAGTTTTGGTTTTTATAAGTATAAAATTTTGATAATCGATTCAATTTAGGTTTTGAAAGTAAAAAATCAAAAAAAACTGAACCGATCGAAGTATTTATATATATTATAAAATATTATATAAATTATATTAATTTAGATAAATATCTGTAAATATTAAGATTATAAGCAAAAAATATTTCTAGTTATAATATTAAAGAATAAATTTTACAAAAGAAAATTAATAAATAAAAATTTTAGAAATTAATTTCAAAAAATAAAATTAATAAATCAGTTCAGTTCAAATATATACTCAATTTAGTTTCGGTTTGAAATTTTATATATTTTCAATTAGTCAGTTTGGTTGGGGATTGGTTCGCTTTGAACCGAAACCGACCAATGCTCACCCCTAGTTAGAATGTTATTAAAATGTAAAAAAAGTGAAACAAATGTACTTAAAAAGTCAAAAGAAATATCAGAATTGATTTTACCAAAAGGTCAAACCATCATAATTTAAAATTGTACTTATCCTAATAAAAAATAGTACAAATATCGTTATTATCTAACCAGTTTATTTTTAATATAAAATTTGAAATAATTTCTTAAAAGTAATTAGTATGTTAAAAAATAAATTATATATATATATATATATATATATATATATATATATATATATATATATATATATATATATATGTTTCTGTAGATGCATAAACTAAATGATTATGTTTTGTAATTATGAAGACTTATTATTGTTGTTGTTGCGTTTTCAAAGTCAAAATAATTTAAAACGTTTTTTTTAATACTGCGTTGTTTTTAATAAATAAATTATATATAACTAAAGTAATAATGTCAAAATATTTTAAGTCAAATTAAAACCTCTTAATTTTTAATTCTTAAATTTGATTTTTTTCAAAATAAATCACATGCTATTTTAATTAATATATCAAAATTTGTTGAGATAATTTACTTAATAAATTAAATGATTCTTGGCATATATCCTTCCAACCAAGGATTCCAAAGTTCCAGCCTTTTGTTGCTACCACTATAAAATCATACCTAAAAACAGCCATATTTTAGTGAAGTGATAAAGTTAATGGGAGTGTAATCTGCTCCAAAGACGCTATTAAGATTTTATTCTTATAAATGGCTACCTTTTCACAGTATACCAATGCCCCATTCCAATCAATTTATGTCATCTTTGAGATTTTCCGTTATTTTGCATATATAGATAGAAATGCAATAGGGTACAGCTGCTGAACCTTATCCTTCTTTGAATATTTCATGTCAAGGTAGGAATTTTAAGCTTTTGGCTGTCTGCAAAGTGCAATGGGTGGAGAAAGTGCAATTATTAAGTCATTTTGCCTAATGACCATTAGTGATTGCTACATGATATCCAGATAATGAATTAGAGAATGGAAATCAAAATTTGGGTAAAAGAGAAAGGAAAAAAAATTCAAGTCATCAATAGGAGCCCCAAAAAACAAATGTCTAGAAATGCTTATAAGAAAGTTATATTTTGCTCATCCTCTATAGAATTTCACATAAAACTGAATAAAGTTAACTATTGAAGAAAGATAATTTTATATTACCTACACCGTTGGAATCAGTTGGTAGAAAACTGTTATTACTTAAGCTATATTTCAAACTCGGCTTTTGATGTATATAATTATAAATAAGTGAGTAATAAAGTGGTAACTGTTTTCTAAAAATATCTAAGGTGTAGGATTCGATTCATACTATTGTCGATTTAAATAAGAAGAACTGCTTTATGTTGTACAATTTATCGATGGTAAAATTATATGACTTCTCAATTTATCAAAAAAATAAAAATTAGTTATTAATAGACTTTTCTTGCCTTTATAGTATTATCTTTGTCGAACTAGATTATTTATAATTTAATAGGTTTTAGATACTGATAATTAAAAAAAAATAATCTTATATTTAGTAGGACTTAAAACGTTAGGCCTCATTAGCATATCTTAAGAGCTAATGCATCTTTTCTTTTCTGAAAATCTATACGTATAAATTGCTAATGTTTATGCCCAAGAATACAAGCATAATAGCTAATGTTTGTGTAATGTTGGGTCCATTTTACTGAAAAGTTGGATGTGAAAAAGACATTATAAACAGAGGGGCAGTTGGGCGTGTTTGGTGACAAGGTGGGTCATATTCTGATTTAGAAAATCTGTTGAAAGGTGACTCTGGTCTGTCAAGTTGCTCCTTTTATCTCACAGATAAAAAAGGTGAAAAGTGTATTATTATTTTCAACTAAATGTTGCAAAAAAAAAAAAAAAAGGGCACAGGAACAGGGGAAGAAAAAAAAGTTCAAACTGAAAAACAGGAGGAAAAAAAAAAAAGGAACAAAGCATCACTTATCCTGAAGGCTGGAACATTTACAAGGGGACACCACATTACAGGTAAGGTCGGGCTCTACTCTTCTAGAGTTAAAAAGGGGCATTCTGCATTCACAAGTTCAAGGGCAATCCAGGCTGAAACATGTTTGGTAGCTCCACGCGTAAATTTGCCTGCATAAACTGGTTCCAGGAATTTTTACATGATTCACCTGACTCATTTTACACTCACGCATCAAATTAATAATTCAGTTCTTTGTACCATGATTTTTCATTTGAAGGACGAGGTTTTGGGGCAGTCTGTATTTGGTTCTCAATGCAATGCCAGTGAACTAAATAACCATAATGTATGCATGTGTCTTGCCCAAATTTTCAGTAATCCATATGAAAACATGCCAATAACACTCTACAGGTGCAATGTTGGCTCTTTATTCCATCCCCTGATCTAGTCGATCATGAGAAAATTCATCACTCTTACACAACCAATCACCAAAATACGCTTACGAATCCAAAACAAAGAAATTTAATCAACACCATCATAGATGACTTAGTTAATGACAATTTTATGGAAAGCTATGAGCCTTGACATTTAAGCAGCAACCTCCAAATGATTCAAGTAAATGAAAAGCACATAGTTACTTTCAAATAAGAGTATAACCATTCGCAGGGGATTTTGGGAAGGGTGACAACCTTGACGGATCATCTTTTGACAGGAGTCCAGGATGTTGAAATCTCCAACTGCCTTATGCCTGAAAATGGTTACTAGTAACCTCCTTCTACACCAGGAAGACAAGAAAAACCATTCAATGCCATAGTCATTTCACGCCAGAGCTCTACTACCGATGTGGAGATTCCGTGTTTACCTTGCAGATGCACCTAGGGCTCCCTATGTGTAAACTATGTGCAGTGTCATTCTCAACCAAGCAGTCCTTTAGGCAAGCCCAAGAAGAGCGTAAACTTCATGTTTTTGATTTCGACATCATGGCAAGAATGCAATGGCCACCACTAACAGTTCTATCACCGTATAAGTTGTTGGAGACCCAGAAAATGAAGCTTTGATACAACAAACAGGCAGAAAAATGGTAGAGATTGTGCATGTTGCAAATGATAACCCTAAGCTTTAGAAAAAAAAAATTGTTGGAAGACTCGAAACAAATCATCAGTCAGTATCCTTTGGTTTCAGTCCTCTTTAACAGTTGTGATGCACATGAATGGAGAAAAGAACTACTATTTAACTGCAAATTAATATTATCACCCAGAAACGAACCAAATCACCAAGCCACCCTTGTTTATATATATATATATATATATATATATATATATAGGTATATATGCATGAACTCCAATTAAAGAATAATACCTGCTGTGCATCCATTAGCATAAGATAAAACCAAATTGATATAAAACACAATTTACACTAATGCAACATGAAGAATATATATTCTATTACATAAAAGAAATGAGTACGTTTGATGTTTAACCTATGAAGAAATATTTCCCTTAACAGCCTGACATATCCTAAAATAACAATCAAATTCCAACAATTTGCAATGCTATCTGTCACACCACTGTAGATACACTCATCTCTGAGATACCATAGAAAAAACCTTGATACTATTTGTGGCTTTTCCATCAAATCAAGTAAAACTTTCTGAAACCATGATTCTTATTTTTGACAGGACAAATTTTACTCCAAGGAGATCCCACTATACTAAATACTAATATTACTGCTATCCAATGTTTGCCCTCACCTGAACCAAGAAAGAAATAGAGAGAGAGAAGAAGAAGAACAAGGAAAATATTTTAAGAGGAAATTTGATGAGCTCAGCCCAAGGCATCTTTTCTTTATGTTTCCGAAAACAGATGATTAAGTTTAAAGATACAAGTAGAGGTCAAGGATGATTTTTTGGTTAGCAATAAAAAAAACGACTACTGAAATTCAGTCATAGATAAAGGATGATAAATAGGAATAATAGGGACACGGAGGACAATAATCATGAAACTGCAGGGTGATTTTAGAAGTTTAAAGTGCTAGTAAGGTTAATATATATGAGAATAAAAAGCAACTATTTAAAGCAACCATTTTTTTAAAAAAAAAGGCGAAATTCAAGGTTCTGTAAGCAAATAGACACGTCTTTTCTTTTCCTGAAAGTACACATTGATTTAACACAATCAGAGCTCAAAAATATAGGTATATTATACTAGTTCCTTTGGCCAGTCATGCCATCTATATAATATGTTATCTGGGAAGCAGCAGCTTTAGCTTCCAGCAGTGAACTAATTTGGCAAGTATCATTTACCAAGGAAAGATTGACAAAAAAGTTAAAACATACTAACCACTTGGCTGGCTCCTCCCACAGTTTAGTATAAGTTTCCACACTTTCCAATTGTGATTTCTAGGAGTTGATGGATGAATTATATGCGTGCACAAGAATGCTGATGTCAATTAATGCATTAACTATAAAAGTTGAAACCTGAAGAAAGTTTTGAGAAAATTCCCAACCATTGTCTAACTTACCTCCTTCACTCCATCCCCAACACAAGAAGAGAGCTATTAAAAATAAAAAAAATCCCAATCCACATTCTACAATCAATGTGTGAAATGCTCTTTTCAGAACTTTTTCTTTCGCAAAACTGGGTTCTTACTTGAGTATTTGTTAATACTAAAAATTCTAAAGCATTAATCAGATCACTCCTAAGCACTATTAACAATACTAGCAAAAGAGATAGGAAAGAAATAAAAGAGTTATGATGCTCAAAGAATAAAGAAAAAAGCTTCTTAACAAGGCATTCTTATCACCATTTACTTTTATATCTACAAGCACTGAAGCACATGTAAGGTGCATACTTGAACAGCATTAACAATTGAACTATATTGCCATTTCCTTATATTTGAGACCCTATAAAATTGGCATAAGCAGTGATAATGCATTCCATATGGCTTTTTAATGAATTCTCATCCTTAAATGTATGTTTCACCAAGAAACTTTACTTTCCCAAATATTAAGATGCCACAACTGGACATTATCATTTAAAATTGGTTATCATATCTTGACAATCTGTGCATATAAAAGTAAGTTTCCAAACATGCTTGCCATAAAATTTCAAGTCCCAAGAAGTAGCACAACCACTTCTTCAGCTTTGCATTTTCTAAATTTTCAACAAGCAAACAGTCATTTATGGCCTAAAGATCATTCTACTGGTCCAGATGCATACATCCCCATATAAGTAGTACCAAATATAATAAAGCCATTATCGGCATGTTTCACTTCCCATCTACATAACAGAATAAATAAACTTAATCACTCTACCAATCCAATCCTCAAAATCCTTGTGAATTTTTCAACACATGATGTCAGCAGATCAAGCAAATTTTAGCACTACATGCCCAAAGTATTCATTGTTCATAGAAAGGGCTTCATTAGCTTTCCATAAATTAAAACGTATATCACTTCAATCAAGAAGAAAATATAATCAACAAAAAACTGATTGAAAAGAAAATTCCCCAAAGTGACATTGGGATTTCCCTGAACCTAATGCTCATGCTACCATCATTTCACTCATAGACATAGCAATTAGCAAAGGCATCAAACTGATCAAAATCCTTAAATGTGAAGATTCAACCATTTATTCATAAATGGCCAAATAAAGTACTTCTACCACTTCACAAACAATATGTTGACAAAGCAGCTACTCACATAGCATCTTTAACCCCCAAAAAAAGTTCATATGAAACAACAAAATTGAGTTTGTGATGTGCTCACACCAATAGGCTGTATCGATATGCTATCACAAGAGCTACTGGAAAAATAGCCATTTATATCAATAAATGAACATCAAAAGAATATTTTACACAAGTATTCATGTTCTTTTCATTTAGTTCACTCTTGCCTGTCTTACCAAATCTTAATGCCACAACAAATACAACCCAATTATATAATATATACGTAAAACTTACACCACATTGGGTTTACAAACAAGCATGCCAATTTCAAACTCGATGCAAGATACAAGGTAAAGGCTACATGCAATGAACTCATATCAATAAATGAAAAACAACATTTTGCTTATCATTTCATTGATAACCCAAGTACAAGTATTGCACAACATACTAACACAACCATTTTCTCAAATTCAAACATTCAATTTTAATACAAACAGAATACAATATATCTTGACTGACTTGAATGACGTGGTAAACATACCAATTCAAGGCAATGCAGTAAGTCTAGCCTCAAACACAAACCCTCTCCAAAGCCCATCACCACCACCACCGCCACAAGGCGCCCCATCAATCCACCTCCAGTTACTCCTGTCTCCACCACAATCAATCCAAAGCGCTAATTTCCCCACCCTCTTGGCTGAAAAACAAACTCTATCCCCACCACCAAACACCTTCAACTTACTTGATTCGTGAAAATACCTATACATCTCCACCGGCATTCTCCCAGCCTCCTCCCATTCTAACCTTTCCAAATCCAACCTCAATATCAAAATTGTGGAACACGACGGATTCAATGAAAAAGTTGATTTCAATCCACCAATCATTAGCAACTTATTCCCATTCCCACGAACCAAACGTGGCCGCTTTATTATATCAAATAAATCAGCCCATTCATGTTTTTCTAAACACATCCAATGATTATGATTTGATGAAGACATTGCCATTGCATTGCTGCTACTGTGTTTAAGGTTGTTTGTATGGTTACAAAGACCCGAAAGCTTACATGTAAACAGCTTCCACTGCGACCTCCATGGAGATCCAACATCACACAAAGCAAAAACAGACTCCCAAACTAAGACCGGACTTCTAGGTTTCGACGGCAAATTCGATGAAAATGTCAGCCAAGATTTTGGATTTCTAGAAGACAAGTATAAAAAAGCGAGTTCTGAAAGTACCATAACTCGGTTCGCCGAGTCAACCAAAACAGCTCCATGTTTTGACCAAGCAGAACCCAGCTGTGGTAGCACCTTGAATTGGCTGGTCAATGGGTTACAAACAACCAATGACTTACCTGACTCGGACGAGTTAGGCGAGTCACCCCAGAAATAAACAAGTCCGCCAGCTGAAGCTACAGGATGAGGTGACCTGAAGGGTAAAAAGTTCAGATTGAATTTTAGCCATTGGTTTTGGTCAGGATCGTACACGTGGAGAGACGGCGGTGAGGAAAGGTGGCGCTGACTATTGTGGTGATGGTGGTGGTGGTGCGGTGGACGGAGAGCGAGAAAACGGAGAGGAGGCTTGACGGAGATTAGGTCAATAAAGGCAGGTGAAGTTAACATGTGATTGAAGAATTTGCAAACGGATTTGCAGATCATGATCTGACGGAGTGGGAGCGATGAGAAGATCTGATGGAGCGTATCTTGTGGTAATCTGTTGATAGGGGAGGCATCCATTTCGTTATTACGATGTGCCGGCGATGTAGCAGATCGGAGACGAGCAATAGAAAGGAAATTTGACAGGAGAAAGGAAAGAGAGGAGAAACGAGGAGGAAAAAGGGAAGGAATGGTCAAGTTCTTGGAGTTAGTTAGCGCCTGTTACTTACGGCTTGTTTGGCTGTCATTTTTTTAACCATACACTAGTCGATTTATCACTTAATTATTCTATTACTGACCTAGTTGATTTGGTTTTAATTTATAATACTAAATCATGAAATGCAATTAGGTGGCTGATTTAATTCTTAATTTATAATTATTCATTTTAAAATTTTTTTACATTTTTTAGAGGAAAAAACTGAATCGTTAATTTATTAAAAATTAAAAATATAAATAATATAAATAAAAGTATAATAAAAAAGTATTAAAATAAATTTTATTATTATAATATTTTTTATCATCATTTTTTAATCACATTGATACAATTCTTTTAATTTATAATTTGACAATTTATATGTTTTATTCAATAATTTTAATTAGCAGTAAATTAATTTTTAAATTTTTAATCAATTTAATTGTATAAATATAATGAGAATTTTCATGATCAACAAATATCTCAAATTTTAAATAACATTCTCATAAAGGCTAAAATTTCATAAAAAAAAAATTAAAATTCCACCGAAAATAGTAAATAAATTAAAAATATATATATTTATTAAATATAAATAAATATAATATAATTAAATAATTAAAAAATCATCGTCTATCTAATAAGTGATCTATGGTGATCGAGAATCAAAGTGATATTCTTTATAAATACTAGTAAATAAATTACAAATCTAGTGTGTTTAAATTTGACACTTCAACTTTTAAGTATAATTGCTTCAAGAAAAAATAAAGTATATCGAGATAAAAATAAAATAATAATTCAATACATAATAATTATATATTTTGTCAATGTTTAGGTTATTTCTTTAGTATAACACTTCCTCAAACTAGAAATGGGTTGAAGTCCTTCAAAGATATGTAAATAAAATGTATGATTTAATATTTTTTTTTAATTGAAAACTTTTTTCAATCTAAAATTGGCTTTTGTTAATCTCTTGTTCATTCATATCCAAATAAAATTATTGAGTGGATATCAATAATAGAAAGGACCTACCTTCACTATATTATATAATCTAAGCCTATATATATATATATATATATATATTCAAAATATATATATATATATATATATATATAGCATTAGAAAAATACAAACTTGATTAATAATTTTTGTTTGATATTAGAAATGGTCTTTTTGTGTTTTTTTGCCCACATTAATTAATCTCGGAATTTTTGTCCAATTAAGTTCAACTATGTATTTTACTGTTTATATTCTAATATGGATCAAAGGTCATTATACGTGTGATACAAAAATGCATGTCTTTTTTTAGTGTCAAACTATTTTTTTTTTTTTACATATAGGTTCGATGATCTTCATCTATAAATTTATTTAATCTTCAATGAACATGCAGATTAAAATCAATAAAGTTATAATAGATTCATTAACTTTCATCAATATATTCATTAACCTATACTTGTAGGCTCATTGATCTCACCTGCCGATTCATTTTCAATCTTAATAGCAAATGAATTTTTAATCAATAATGCATAAATTTGTATGTTAGAACTAATGAATTTATATGTATAAACTAATGTATATAAAGTTATAACTATAAAAAAACAAACAGGGCATAGGACCCATTTCTATACAATCAGTATAAGCAAATTTGTATGCCCTGCGCACATACTCATCCACATCTAAGCCATTCCTTGCAAATTTTAACAACAGACAACAAGATACATATAAACGTCATAAAGCTGATGGCAATAACTGTAATTGATTGCATCCTCAAGGCCCAAGTTTTGAAATTCAACAAATTATATCTCATCAGAATGCTATCACATGCTGATAAAAGAACACCAAAACAGCAACTACCGTGGTAATCACAACAGATTTTACCATTAAAGACCATTCGACAAATAAAGAGCATGTTGATCGCCAAAGCGATTGGTGAGACACCAAAAAAGAAACCAGTGGGTGAATAACGCTCCAATGCACCTTTACCAGCTGTAACATAGACAGTACATAGTCGTATGCACAGAGTAGAGCAATAACCAGAAGAAGGAGAACAGCAACAGCCAAGAAGAGGGACACAGTGAATGAGAATCGATAATCAAAATAGATAAATTTTCAAATTTGATTTAAATGAGAATAAAAAAAAAAAAAGACCAGAGTGTAAGGAAAGAAGAAGAAGAAGAAAGTCTAAAAAAAATGTAAACTTGAATCACACGTGTAAGGCACACGTAGCATTATGGACAGGATTACATGATATAATTTGCGGTATTTTGCTACTTCGGCCTTAAATAGTGAGCCCAATTGAGTTTCACCTGAAATGTTAAGGTCAGAGCCATTTGATTTAGGTTCATATATGTAAAGGGATTTTTTCATAAATGCCTTAAAACAAAAGCTAAACAACAAAAATACCTCAAATTTTTTAAATTTACACACATGCCCTATAGCGTAAAAATAATTACGCAACTGCCCCCTTATTTCAACAGCGTTATCTTTGTCTTCTTCTTCTATGATCTGTTTAATTCTCTGCTCATTCTTTTATTCTCATTCTAGCTAATAAACTCCGAAGTTTTGTTCTTTGAATCTTCAACACTCCCCTGTCTCTCATAGTTTCTAAGCACAAAAAGGCAAGAAAATAAAAATGATTTAGCTTTTATTTACATTAATTTTTTTAGAGATGGCATTGATAATGGTGTTGGTTCTCAAGACCCCTTTTAAGAAGTTGGCTTTGATAGGGTTGGATTGGCTTTGATAGGCTCCAAACATGTTAGAGACCGTGGCTGGAATGATTTTTGTGATGTTAATGTCAAGTGTTTATAGCATGATCAAGATCCAAAAGCTTGGGATCGAGGAGGGTTCAATAAATCCAACAAAGCAGGTTCTTATGTGTAATATCTCGAGTTTTTAAATAATTTTAAACTGCATCGGGATATGCAGTGTTAATAATTTTAATATATATTTATGATTATTTAATTAATTTGTTATTTATTAAAGTTATTTTTAATTATTTTAAGTCTTTACGTAAAATTTTTCCGAGAGTTTTATTTTCCAAAAAATTAAGACGTAAATAAATAAATATTAATTAATTTAGACGGTTTTATGAATTTGCATGAGTCCATGCATGATTTTTAAGTGTCGAATAAAAATATATACATATACATGCATATATGCGCATTTAAATTAAATTAGAGTTTATTTTAATTAAATTGTATTATATTATATAGTTTTAATAATAATTAAATGTGTATATGTATGTATATATATATATATATATATATTATTATTATTATTTGAGTGTATGGTGTATATTAACTTGGGTATAATATTTATATATTAAAATAATATAAAGTATAGTTATGTATATACATATATATACATAAATAATTACCAAAACAAAAAGTTTGCAAAATTTACTATACTGCCACCCGATCCTCCTCCTTCTTCCCTGATCGATCCTCAGGCAATTTCGGCCACTGTCACGTCATTTTCTTGCCATTGGTGTGCCTCTCAGCCTTCCTCCTCCACCTCTAGCCCTTCCCATTGCCCCTAGCTTCCATTTCCGGTGAGTTTTGACCGATTTTTCTCAAAGAAACTGAAATCCATCCTAACGTCGATCAGCCCGATTTCGGCCACCATTTGGAGTGCCATCAGTCTCTATCTTTTCCTTGAGCTCCGGTGAGTGCATTTCTAAGCTTGGCTTCACTTGATTTAGTCTAGATTTCCCTAGGTTTTGAATTTTCAATTTTGGCCAACTTGCGTTCTTGAATTTTTTTGAGCTTTGATTTCAATGATTAAAGAAAACTTCCTTCACAAATATTGATCCTAGTATCTCAATCTACATGTGGTAATTTTTGTGGAATTTTTGGGAATTATTTTGATTTTTGTGAATTTTTTATTATTTTATTAATATTTTCTAATTTTGTAAATTAATTAATTAAATTATGAAATTGTGATTTATGGTGTTTATAGGTGTTAAAATTCATTTTAGAAATATATTTTTAATTTTTATGAATTTTTATATAATTATTGTGAATTTATTTAGTTTATCTGATTTTTAGAAAATTAGGTTAATTATGTGTTTTATTGAAATTAATTGGTTAATTGAGTATATTTGTTGATATTATTGAATTATATGTTGAGAAATTAATTTTTGAGCAATTATATTATTTTTAGTGAATTTTTGAATAATTATAGTGAATTTATATATAGCAGGGGTATTTTGGTAATTTGGCACTAAATTGGCTAAAAATATAATTAAATTGGTTTTAATAGTTATTTAAGGTATAAAAATTATTTCTACAAATTATTTAGTATTTTTAACTAATTAAAACTATTTTTCGTAAATTATTTTTAAATTATATATAATATACTATTTTTATAAATAAATGAGTTTTTATCGATTTTTAATATGTTTTAAGGTTAATTAAGTAATTTGGATTTATAAAATTTATTTTGGTAAATATTTATGAATTTATTGAGAATTATCAATTTTTAATAATATTTTATTAAAATTAGGGTTTTATTGTATTTATCGGTAAAATAATTATTTTTAGCGTTTAAATTTCTAATTTGCTATATTTTGAGTATTAAAGGGTATTTTTGGCATTTCAATGTATTATGTGTATATCTTGTGAATTGTGAACCTCGGTCGGTAGAATTGTAGTTTGGGAGTTCGACCGAGGGGTTGTGTGGCTGTATATTTTTTAAATGTGTTTCTTTGCAGGACCGGCTCTACTCTTTGAGTAGAGAGATGTCCGTTTTATAGGGGAGGTTCTGCCGGATTTTCGGTAGAATTCTCGTAAAACGTGATGTCCGATTAAATTCCTATTCTGATTTTATGTCTGATATTCTTTGATTGAGTCTCTAGAAATTTCGATAGATTTATTCTAATTCCGTATTGTCATTTGTTTGTTTAGTTGCACCGAGACCGAGGCCTAATGGACTAGGCCCGTCGGACCAGTCTCGAGGAGCGCAATAACTATGAGTTGTTATCTTATATATATGTGATTTAGGATGCATGTTTTTAGAAATGTATGATTTATTTTATAAATTATGTATAAATAGTTTAATTATTGCTTAGGTTTATTTTCGGTATATTTTAAATTATATGCATGTTTTATTATGAATTTATACTTAAAATGTTTTTAAGTATATTTATAGTTTATTTTATAATTAAATTGAATTTATTCGACGTATATGTACTCGAAATATACCTGGTTTATTTTTGGTATATTTCTAGTATATATATGGTTTATATTGTTATTTTAATTAATGTCATGCATCATTTATTTTATGAATGTATGTTTTACATATAAATGAAGGTGTCACGACCCAAAACAGGGGTCATGACCGGCGCTAGGGAACGAAAATTCTTTCAAATCCGGAACCCGTAGCAAGCCTAAAATAAAATAAATATGCAATAGTAATAATAACAACACAATTAAATTAAATACTGTGCAGCGGAATAAAATCATAAATATCAAAATAATAATTTCGTCAAACGAAATTAAATCGAATTCTCATCTCATATATAAATAAATCCTTTAATACAAGTTTCAGTTCAAAAATTTAAATTACATATCTCATATAAATATAATACATAAAACCCATAATTTATTTGCAACTACTGCAGTGTCTAGATTATAAAAATAAAACTCAAGACTCAGATAAGCAGTTTACATAAAGAAGCCAGCGCGGAAGAAATCCGGCGTACAGGCCTGCTACAGAGGTCTGATGAAGATGACTCTCCTGAAAAATAGTCAACGGAGGGGAGTCAGACCTCACTGAGTGAATTACTATAACATATATACATGCATACTAAATGACAATGCATATAGTCAACAGTATATAACTAATATGTATATATACAGGCAAATACACACAGATGCAGTAAAATCATTTTATATATTTTATTGAAAATCATCGTTTATGAAGGATCGAATAGAACCCTAGAATATCGCAACCTCGAAAACAGTGTTAGACAATACTCTAGCCATACAGGCTCACTTATTCCAAATATAATCACTTGATCCATTTTGACAGTAGACTGGCCCCGAGATACTAAGTCAACCGAGCTCCAACAGTCTGACTGTCAGTATGATTGGCCCCGAGACACTTGGTCAACCAAGCTCCAGCAATCACACTTCAAAATCATTTCTCACATATCAAATAATCAGATCCAATCAATATCCTCAAGCAGGTTAGTAATATAGCCTAAATGCTATAAGCGTACCGGTACGTACTCGGTCCTAGTGCTGCCCATTAGGTAGCACGTTCTATTAATATCCTTCATTAAAATATAAAGCATACATTCATAAAAATAAATGATGCATGAATTTAAATGTAATAGTAACAATAACCATATATATACTAGAAGTATACCAAAAGTAAACCAGGTATATTTCGAGTATATATACGTTAAATAAATCCAATATAATTGTAAAATAAATTAGAAATATATTTAAAAATATTTTAAGTATAAATGTTTAATAAAACATGCATATAATTTAAAATATATCAAAAATAAACCAAAGATAAACCAAGAATAAACTAAAAATAAACTTAAATACTAATTGAGTTATTTATGCATATTTAATCAAAATAAAATATACATTTCTAAATCAAGCACCCTAAAGTATATATATATATATAATAGTAATTCACACTTAGTGCGCTCCTCGAGATGGATCCGATGGGCCTGGTCCACTAGGCCTCGGTCTCGACGCAACTAAACAAACAATAAATAACATACATCAGAATAAACCTAACAGAAAATCCTAGAAACTCGATCTAGAATATTAGACACAGAATCAGAATTAGGGTTCGACCGGACATCACGTTTTACGAGAATTCTATCAAAAATTCGATAGAACCTCCCCTGTAAAACGGACATCTCTCTACTCAAAGAGTAGAGCCAGCCCTGCAAAGAAACACACTTCGAAAAATAGACACAGAATCACATCCACAACCCCTCGGTCGGACTCCAAACTGCAGTCTACCGACCGGGGTCCACAAACATAGAATAATTATAAAAATACCAAAAATACCCTTGTATCACAAAAATACATTTTATAAGTAGAAATTACGTAATTAACCCTAAAACACATTAGAAACCAATAAAAACTCATTTATTTAGAAAAATCGTATATTATATATATAATTGAAAATAATTCATGAAAAATAGTTTTAATTAATTAAAAATACTAAATAATTTGTAGAAATCATTTTTATACCTTAAATAAATATTAAAACCAATTTAATTACATTTTTAGTCAACTTAGGGTAAAATTACCAAAATACCCCTATATATATAAATATACTAAAATTCATTCAAAAATTCACCAAAAATAGTATAATTATCCAAAATTAATTTTCTCCACATATTTATCAATAATATCAATTATTAAACTCAATTAACTAATTAATTTCAATTAAAAATACAATTAACCTAATTTTCCAAAATTACATAAACCTAAATAAATTCAAAATAAATACATAGAAATTCATAAAAATTCCAAATAAATTCCTATAATTCATTTCAACACCTATATTTATCATAAAACACAATTTCATAATTTAATTAATTAATTTTCAAAAATTAGAAAATAATATTAAAATATTCAAAAATACCCAAAAATCAAAATAATCTCCAAAAATTCTATAAAAATTCATACATGAAGATTAAGCTACTAGGATCAATATTTGTGAAGGAATTTTTCATTAATCAATCAATTTGAAGTTCAAAAAATTCAAGAAGCTAAAATGGCCGAATTGAAGATTTAGCTCAAACCTCAACAACCACTGGTTTTCAGGCCAAAAGGAGCTTAGAATAGGGACCACCGGAGCTCAAGGAGTTGATGAAGATCGGCGGTGTTAAAAATGGTGGCAAAAAACGTGATCGACGGTGAGGAGCTCCACTTGCTGCCATCGCGAATTTCGAGCGTTCCAGCGAGCTTCCGACGGCCTGGTCACGTCGGAGAGGAAGAGGAAGGAAGGGGGAGGAGGTTGGCAGTAGCTGATGGCAGCGAAGGGCAGTCCGGCATGGTGGAACGGGAGGCGCAGTGAAGGTAGGGCGTCGGGAGAGAAGAAGAAGGAGGGAGGGGCAATTCGATAATTTGATAATAAGTTTTGATTTTTGACATATAATATGTATATATATATAATTTAAACTATATATTAAAATAATATAAAATCACACACATATAATTTAATATTTTAAAATTTAATAACTTAAAAATAATTAAATAATATTAAAACTAATTAATAAATAATAAAATATTAGGGTAATTAATTAAACCCTAATTAAATAAATAATTACACAAATATACATTATTTAGTATTTTTAAAATATATATGAACTCATGCAAATCCGGAAATCTATTTAATATAATTAATAATAAATAATTTACGTGAAAATTTTTCCGAAAATAGAATTCTCGGGAAAATTTTACGTAAAGCACTTAAAGTAATATACAATAATTAAAATAAACTTTAAATAAATATCAACTCGTAAAAATATCATAATTATATACAAAATTATTAACACTGCATATCCCGATGCAGTATTAAAATGTTTAAAAACACGGGATATTACAGAAGGATATCAATAGAACGTGCTACCTAGTGGGCATCACTAGGATCGAGTACGTACCGTACGACGATAGAATTTAGGCTACATTACTAGCCTATTTGTGGATATTGATTGGATTGATTTTTATGATGTGAGATGTGATTTGAGAGTGTGATTGCTGGAGCTCGATTGACCAAGTGTCTTGGGGCCAATCATACTGATAGTCAGACTGCTGGAGTTCAGTTGACTTAGTGTCTCGGGGCCAGTCTACTGTCCAAATGGAACAAGTGAATTTATTTGGAATAAGTGAGCCTGTATGGCTAGAGTATTGTCTAACACTATTTGAGGTTGCGATCATTTAGGGTTCTATTTGATCTTTCATAAACAGATGTTATTTTCAGTATTTATATAAAATGATTTTGCTGCATTTATGTGTTTTGACTGTATATATATTTATTATATATATACTATTGAATGTGTGCATTTTTCATTTAGTATGCATGTATATATATTATAACAATTCACTCAGTGAGGTCTGACTCCCCTCTGTTGATTAATTTTCAAGAGAGTCTTCGTCTTCAAATCTCAGTAGCAGACCTTTACATCGGATTTCTTCTGCCCCGGCTTTGCTATGTAATCTGCTTTCTTGATTTTATTTTATAATCTAGACACTACAATAGTTGTAGTTGGTTGTGAGATTTATGTACTATGTTTGTATGAGATATGTATTTTAAAGATTTGAACTAAGACTTGTATTAAAAGATGTTATGTATGAGATGGATTTGTGTTGTTAAATCTAAGGATGGATTATTATTTTATTTTATTTATGAGATTTATTTTCGTTGCGAGATATTTTATTTATGTTATTATTATTGCATGCTTTTATTTTATTTCAAGGCTTGCTATGAGTTCCAGATTCGAAAGAATTCTCATTCCCTAGCACCAATTATGGCCCGTGTTTTAGGTTCTGACAAAGTTGGTATCATAGCGGAGTTTTGTGTCAGGGCTTTTGTTGAGTGAGTTGTGGCCCTAGTTTTCAAAGTTATGTTTTCTTTTAGAAACTACTGCAGTGAATTAGGTTCGAGTATGTCTTGATGAGTATTCCTTGCTTTAGTTTTCTGCATTATTCCTCCATCATCTATTTTGTTTGAACTCTTCTGTTTGTCTTTTCAAAATGAGGAGGTGAGCACGTGTCGCTCCATCGGTCGTTGAGGCCAAGGATGATGAGTCCTTTCAGGATGAGGTTTTACCTCCTGAGCCGCTAGTTAGACGTAAAGGTCATGGTAGAGGTAGGCCTCGAGGAGCGACAGGTCACCGTAGATAGAGGGAGATACAGGATGAAGAGCCTGTAGAGCCTGAGTTTGAGGATGTTCCTGTACCTCCGGTAGTTCTGCCTGTTCAGCTTGCCTATCAATAGGGTATGTCTGACCCTGAGACAGCTCTGTTATATGCCAGAGTTGGCAGGATCACTTTTAATAGGACTTCCGATCCTCTAGACTTCTTGTATGCGATTGAGACTAGGACTCAGACTGCTCACACCGAGTACCAACGGATCATGATCGTTGAGCTTTCTATTGAGGGACCAGCCCTGGACTAGTTTATTCAGATGATCCAACTGTATATGATGACGATGACTTGGGCTCAGTTCAGAGAGCGATTTATGAGGAGATTTTGTCTAGAGTCGCTTTGCATGAGTTATCGACTCCGATTGACTAGTATTTCTCGCGGGGACAGATCTGTTGAGGAGTACACTCGAGAATTCCTCCGGTTTGATAGATATGCAGAGGATCTAATGTGAGACCAGTACTTCGCAGTTACCACCTATGTTACCGGATTGGGTTCTGCATTTGCTGGTATGCCTACAGCGTGCCTTACTCTATAGTCAGTGTTTGAGTTGGCCAAGGAGATTGAGCTGAGGCTAGTCAGGCAGGGAGCTATGCCTGATTATTACCAGTTGGGTGTTCAGTCAGGTGGATTCTAGACTACTCTGTACTCTAATTTCCAGATTGGATTGAGTAGTCAGTAAAAAGGTCCAGCTCAATAGAGTTAGAGACAGCAGCAGCGAGTACATCGGAGCAGTAGACATGGCCGTGGAGGTCAGCGTAAACCGTTTAGACTCGGGTCAGGTGCTTCGAGCAGTAGCAGTGGACTGTCTTTGAAGTGTGTTAATATTGTTAATGTGAAGGGTGTTTATTGGAAATTTATTAACTTTTGTGTTTTGGATTTTGGATGTCATAGAATTTTGTGTCGAATGTTTGATTCATCCAATGCTCAAACTGGTGGATGATGATACCACTATTACATTCATGATATGATTATAGTTTTGGGAAAAAGAAGCCTTTTTTTTATCATCAATTTAAAATTTTGAACATGTTATAGATCCATTTTTTGACGTGAACTTTGGTTTTATGAATGCATTAAAAAGTGGTAGTAATATTGTTAGTGAAGTGGGAACAGTCTAATATTATTTGGGACTGCAACATTAGTCAATCTTTTTATTCATGCTTTTGCAAAAAGTTCTGCACTCTTGGATCCCTTGAACTTAGCAAGATCAAAAGGAAAATTGTATACTACATTTCTAGTTTTAATGCAAATGTTCAAAAGAGCTAGGTTGTTTCTTAGGCTAGTAGCGTTGGGATGATCCTTTCTATAGTTTTCATTCATTTAGTCTTGAAGCCCACTTTCTTCCTACTTCAGTTGTTTCAAAAATTGAAGGTTCATACATTTTAGCTTTATATAAATGGCATAAAGTAGGTTTTTTTGCTTTAAGCCAGGTTTAAAGTTTATGAATTAGTCAAAAAACTTAATTAATTGATTATTATTATTATTATAAAACAAGATGTAGTCTACCAGTGCTTTGTTTTTTATAAAATAATATTTACTTTATTAATAATGACCTTTAGATAATTTAACATACTTACATCCAACAGTAATGATAACAAAGTATACACAAAGTAAATAAAAAACAAAGCAATTATAGAATTTCCCATAAAACAATATTAGAAACCAAACATAAACAAAAAAGCAATAAAAATAAATCACATATAAAAAAAAAATACCATTATCTTTTACACTTTTATTTAGTTCATTATATTTTTCATTATCTTTGATTAAGTATATTATTATTATTATTATTATTATTATTATTATTATTATTATTATTATTATTATTATTATTATTATTATTATTATTATCTACATATATAAAACAACATCAGAAACTAAATATAAATGAAAAAGCTACATAAATAAATCAAACATAGAAAAACTAAAAAAATACTACAATCTCTTACACCTTTATTCATCTCATTATATTTTTCATTATATTTAAGTAAATATACTATTATTATTATTATTATTATTATTATTATTATTATTATTATTATTATTATTATTATTATTATCTGTATATATAAAATAGTATTGGAAACCCAACATGAACCAAAAAGCAACATAAATAAAAAAGAATACCATAGCAATATGCTTAACACTCTGTTCACCAATAACACTATATTGGTTAGAAAGAGACACAGAATCATCCTTTTCAACAACCTATTCCAAAAAAAAGTCACCTATAAACAAAATACAAAAAAAAATTAAAAAAAAAACATACATCTCTACTCAAACCACAAGCAACTTTTATAGCAGAATCAATAACAATAAAAAGATGATCAACATCATTAAATATAATATCTTCACCCTAAAATAAAACAACACATTAAAAGTAAAATTAAAAATCAAAACGAAACCAAAAAGATACTAAATTAATAAAACAGAAAAAAAGACACACCAAATTAGAATCCTTCAACACTTCATCACCATTAACATCTTTAATAGAACTATCTTTAATATTACAATTAAAACAAAAATCCTTAAACAATTTTTTATTACCCTTTAAACAAAAACACAAAATAAAGTGTCAGAAACTAAAAGAAACCAAAAAGATACAAAGATAATAAAACAAAACATACCGCAACAGAATCCTATAACTCATCACCACCACTAACAATTTCAATAAATTCTAAATCATAAATTTCCTTCTTCTCACCATCTCCTCCACTTTTAATATCTTACATTCATTTTCTTTATCATCAGCACCTTTTTTACAACCATTAACATCTCCTAAACCAGAACTAGAAGCACCAAAAGTGTCGCCATCTTGCATATTTAAAACAAAATCAGAAACTAAAGTAAACCAAAAAGCAATAAATTAAATACATGCTACCAATAATAAAATGGAGATGCGGAATATCGTTTCTTGTACCCCTGACATGCTCAACAAATGCTCTACCATCTGAGCTACACTTATCTTCATTTTTCATTTACTAACACATTATTAAATTAAATTATGCTTTGTTTGGAGAAAACCAAAACTAACCTACTTCTCATTATTGATATATTATTATTAAAAAATAAGGGAAAGTTCAGAAAATCACCCTGTGGTTTTATAGTTTTAGACTTTTAAGCACGTGATTTTTTTTTGTGACACTTTTAAGTACGTGTTTTATGCCATTACATGCTTTCTAGTATATCTATTTAACATCATTAAATTGGTCCTACATGGCGCTGACATAAACATTATTATCCAATAGTTAAAGACACTTTATCCATTTAATGGGCCCCATGATGATAACTCATAAAAAAATTCAAAAAATAAAAAGCTAAACATAAAATAAAACTTCATTATTCACTGCCTGTACCATTTTCGACCACCTCCATCGACACCATCATCATTCACCACCATCGCCCTTTTAACACCATTTCCAGTAAAATTATCAGTTAAATTTGCCCAATTTCAATACCATTTCCCATAAAATTATCAGTATGAAAATTAAACTCAAGTTAAAGCATTTCATTTAGCACTTTTTAACATTTGTAGCTCATCAACAAAAAAGAGATTAAGATACAATGAAATCAAATTTTAGAAAAAGATAAATGGTACAAGAAAATCAAACACTAGTGTATCCATTACAATAAAAATAGCTAATGAAGTATTCTAAAAAAAAAGCTAATAAAGCAGCAAATTTAGGAACGTCTACTAATGATTAAGATAAAACATAAGCTAATTGTCACATACGCTTAATAAGGCCTCTTCTCTTACTTAAATGCATATCATGTGTTGTGCTTCCTTGTTTCATTCTTCAGAGAAGGCTTGCTACCTAAGTTGTGTTGGCGTTTGCTTTCCTTTTTATGTTCATTGTCCTTCCTTCTCTTAACCTTCTTAGTTGATTTACAATAATAAGAACTTCGATTCTTATTGCCATAGTTGTCAAATAATAAATGAAGTCCACACTTTACCAATGTATTAGAGCTTTGACCTTTTCTAAAATCTCCAAAGGAGTCAGATGAAGCCTCACTAAAACTGCACTTAGCTGTTATGAAATTTGCTTTTAACACCCACAATACGGTGTGGTCTTACTAGAAAAAATTTTCACGCTCATCTATTCTACGATCACACGTCTCTAAATCAGGACTTTTGGATTCATGACTGAGGGTTTATCGTCTAGACTTGGTCACAAACCTGCATCTACATGTCACATATTAGTAGGTCATAAAATGATAATCATCGGTCTAACCAGAACTCGATGTAACTATGCACAACCACAAACACAAGTGGGAATGAAATTCCAAACCATAAAAAGATCAACGCGATTTCTGGCCCTAAATGAGAGCATTCAGCATAAAGAAAATAGTAGAGACAATCCTTGGGAACATGACTGCAGTTTTGAGAGCGTCGACATCATTGTCTTCTTCTCCTTGTCCTTTTTATTATCCACCATCGCTGGTTCAAGTTGATAGCTCATGACTTTCGATAAGTCAACAGCGACTTCCTGCGGAGGAGAAACAAAAAGAGAAGGTGTGGATGAGGTAGCATCGTTAATTAGAGATTGATTCAAGGTGAGTGCTTGACATCTATGTTTTGTTAAACCAAAACCAAAATAAAAAAATCACCCTAAAACAACAACAATAATGAAAAAAATCAAAACCAACTAATAAAAATAAAAATCCCAAGAATCTTTAAAGAAAAAATTAGGGAAACAAAGAAGGGGAGAAGAAATTTTTCTGGTGTTGTATGTATGGATTGAATTTTTTTTTTTTTGAAATTTTTATGTTTTATGTTTTGGTTTTTGATTTTTTGAATTTTTTTATGAGTTGTTTTCATGGGGCCCACTAAATGAAAGAAGTATCTTTAGCTATTAGACCATAATATCCACGTCAGCATTGTGCAAGACCAATTTAAAGGTGTTAGACAGATATACTGAAAAACACGTAATAACGTAAAATATGTACTTAAAAGTGTCATAAAAAAAAACCACGTGCTTAAAAGTTTAAAACCGTGAAACCATATAATGGTTTTTTGTACCTTTCCCTTAAAAATATATAGAAAGTATCCCAAATTGACAAAAATATATACATAATTATTCTATCAGAAACACAAAATAAAGAAAAAGTATTCTAAATTGATAAAAATATATATAGAATTTAAAGGTATTTGATACAAAAGAAAATGGAATGACAATTTTATTTAAAATTTTTTTAAAGTGTTTTAAACATAACTCTCATAATTTTTTTTAGTTTTTGACAAGTTACTTCTTTTACATGAATTTATGTTTCAGATTGGTTATTCAATTTGAAGTTATAATGCATTATTTTGTATTTTGCAAACACATTAAACTACTTGAATTCTTAAAAATGTTAAGATTATATTTTTTGTGCTTGAAATATATTGATAAAATTAATTCTATTTTAAAATCATTAGATTTTCCTTACTAGATTAATTCTATTTTGAAATTGAAATTATGACTTTATTTTCCTTACTTTAAGTTCTATTAATGCTTTTTAGAAATAGTCATGTTGGTTCAATCATGATGAATGTTACACCTTTAATACATTAAGAACTTTTGTGAGTTACTTGTATTTTGACCATTACATTTTGCGTATTCTTGTAATTCATTTGAGAAATTTACAAAACAAAATCCAAAAAAATATATTGGATAATGCTTCACTAAAAAAAAAGAGAAAAAATTAAGGAAAATTTTTTTTTTTAAAAAAAAGAGAAAAATAAAAGAAAAATAAGGGAAGGAGAAAAAAATAAAAATAAAAAAGAGAAAAGAGAAAAAATAAGAAAAAATGATAAAATAAAAATTTATAAAAAAGAGGAAAAGAAAAAAAGAAAGAGAAAATAAAAATAAAATAATAAAAGAAAAAAGGAAAAAGGAAAGTAAAAAATTAAAAAAAAAGATAAAATAAAATTTATAAAAATAGATAAAAAATAAGAGAAAGAAAAAAAATAAAAGAACAGAATGAAAACCATTAAGAAATTGATAAAAAAACAAAATGACAATTATTTCATACACCACTATGAGTAGTTATCAAAAAAAAAAAGGAAAAAAAACCAACTTAAAAAATGAAATCTTAAAGAAACTCAAAGAAAAAAGAAAAACATGAAGAAATAGTGAAGAAACCTACTAGAAATAAGAGAGGGGCAAGGGGGCATTTCTAAAATGAAAAGGGTACATGTGTAATAAAGAGTGAATAGTTTTATAATTGATGAAAAATTGGGATATTTTTGTAAATTTCTCTAAAATTTGGAATTTTTTCAGAAATAAAAGAAACAATAAAAGGAAAAAATTTTAAAAATACAGTTAACTTTTTTTAAAAAAATACAATATTTGATAATTTTTTATTTTTAAAAATATGGTGGTAATTTTTGTGCACTTGACGTAACTAAAATAATCAAAATAACTACTAAAACAATCCAATAAAAACAATAAATAATATTTTAAGTTTTTCCAAACCAATCTAATGAAAATGGAAATATAACAACCAAAAACAAAAGGAATCAACTGAAAACAACAAAAAATAATCAAAACAGTTGAAACAACCAAAACAACCATTGAACAACTAAATAAAATAACAAATAATACTTTATATTTTTTCAAGTCAAGTCAATTCAATGAAAATAAAATTAGAATAAAAACTCAATCAAAATAGAATCAGAACATAGATAACAGTAGGATAACTCAAAAATAATCCAAGTATCAATGGCCAAAAATAATAAAAATTAACATCAAATTTTTTTGTTATTATTATTATTATTATTGTTATTATGATTATTATTATTTTATTATTATTGTTATTTTCTTTATTATTATTATTATCATCATCATCATCGTCTTTATTATTCTATTTATTATTATTGTTATTATATAAAAAGAATGAAGGAAACCATTGGCTATTGGACACGTGGGTGTCAATTATTTTTTAAAAAAGAAAGAAAGTGGTCCTGTAGGGAGAAAGGATGGAAAGCAGCGGGATAAACCTGAAATGAATGGCACATTTTATTTTGGTCCCTGTACTTTTCTTTTTTTTGTTTAACACCCAAACGACCTCTGATCGACCTTAAATTTGACTTATAACTTCTTCTCATCCTCTTTGACATTTTCATAGCTTTTATTTTGTGAAAATCCATCCAGAAATACCCAGAATTGAGGTAGATCAGTCAGCCTAATTTCATCATTTATGCACCGTTTCAGTGGGTTTTAGGTATCATAGTTGCTTTTATTATGTTCCTCTTACTATCAAGAATATGTAGGCATTAATCACGCGTCCGATCTCCAGTTGTAAAATATTTGGTGAATTTTTATAGGTAATTTCTCTTTAATTTTTTTTATCTATAATTCTGTGTATGTTGTGGGTTGTTTGAAACTTTAGATGTGTTTTATATATTGTTAGGAACATTTTGGTATAATTTTTTTGGTCGGGTGTTGTGTTTTCCAGTGAGAAATTTAGTAGGTCTCACCCGAATTCCGACAATGAACAGTGTCGACCCAAGATAAATGTATGATACTATTTTTAATAAATAATATAAATTGTTGTGATCAATTTCCAGATTTAGAGTTTAATCTAATTTTTTACGGATTTTAAGAAATAAATCTCAAAAAAGTTGTGGTGGAAATTCGTTAATTTCCATTTAAATTAGTTTAATTGTCAAAGATAAATTCCTTTAGCTTCAAAAGTTATATTTAGGATATGTCTAAGTCCATTTTATAAATTCCTTGATTTTAATAATTTTTCTAGAATTTTGAAAAATTTTTATGAATTTTATTCGTATACATAAGCATGTTTTAAATAAATACTATTTATTTTAGAGAGTTCAAGAACAGAAGCTATCGCGTTTAGGTAGCCAATGACACGTTGGCCAACACGCTCCATCTATAAGTTAATTTATAAAATGTTTGTTGTGAATATTTGAATTAAAATTTTTTTGTGATAGTTATAGTATAAGAGTTTAATTATATATATAGACTTACTTAAGATTATAAATCTTGCCATATGCATGATATATTCATTTTATTTTCAAGAATAATTCTTAGAAAGATGCATTAGTTGGTTTATTTTATTTTATTTCATTTTATATATGCCTTAAATATATTATTAAAGTTGCGCTTATACATTAATTGCGAATATGAATATCATAATTAGCATGATATATTTATTATACTGTTGCCAAGGATTTTGAGAAACTGCTTTAGTTGATTTTATTTTATTTTATTTTATTTCATTGTATTTTAATTATTTATGATAAGTAAATTTTGGAGAAATTGGTAGAATATATTACCCGGTGGGTGTCACTAGGACTGTGTACGCACCAGTATGATTGAGCTGGCAAATGGTTGATTATGAGCCCTGGTTGAGTGAAACTCTCTGGGCAAGATTATAGTTGAGCCCTGGTTAAGTAAGAATATATGTTTACTGGTTGGACCTTGGTTGAGCTTACTCTTTAGGTGCTAGTAAATAATTGGTGTAAGAGACCAATTGTAGTTGGACCATGGTTGAGTTTGCTCTTTGGGATCAATAGTCACTTGGATTAAAGAAATTTGAAAGGCTATTAGATATGAGGTTTAGGGTTCTACCATGTTTTCCATCAAAGATTTTGATCTATATGATTTTCTTATGAGTGGTTTTGTATTAAAGATACTTCTGATTTTTGGAAGAATATTTTATAAAGATAATTTTCATCGAAATAAAAAGGAATTTAAATGTTTAAACTATTTAATGGTTTTAAATAAGTATTTTTAAAATCAACATGCATTTTATAAAATTAATTCACTCGGTGAGGTTAAATTTCTCTCAATTTTATTTTCTTGGATCTCACAGTCAGTCTAGTAGTTATCATTATTTGCACTGGGTTTTTTCTTCTCTAACTATTTTGTGTAGGTTTATTTGATATAAGTATTGTGTATTTAAATTTTAGATACCGCAGTAATTAGTTAAATGACTTGTATAATTTGTATTGGGATTTGGTATTTTTAAATACTACCTTGTATTGTGGATTATATTGTGTTGAAGATATATCTGTTTGTAGATTTGGTGAGGATTATTGGAGTACTTATAGAGTAGTGTTGATTGGATTATATTTGGAAGTGTTATTTCTTTTCTTCAGGTTTGGTTTGTTCTTGGTAAAGAGAAAACTCTGCTGGATTTTCATTAGAAATATAGAACTGATTTAATTTTATTACGATAAATCTTTTAAGACTTACTACGAGTTTCGAAAACTTTATATTTTCTCATTCTTTAATGTTGATCATGTGCCCTTGGGGTCAGGTCGTGACACATACCCATTATGACTTAAATGTAAGATAGTGGTTTTCAAGGCAAAAAAAAAATAAAAAAAAGAAGAAGAAGATGGAAAGTGAAGATTTATAATTACAAGAAGAAAATTTAATTAAAAAATTTATAGGTTTGCATGTGAAAGATCTTCATTAATTTATAGTTACTAAGCTAGTTTTAAATTGGGATAGATGTATAAATTGTGTTCGGACAATTCTTTATAGTTATGTATATGAACTTATTAAAAACTTTTAAAATAATACTTTGCTTTAGCAAGTTTTATATATTAAATATTTATGTGTCTTATTTTAAATAGTAAATTCATTGAAATGTCCTTTTATATTAAACTTTATCTTATTTGTTATTCTAATTATTATCTTAAATTATTAGAAATGAAAAAAATTATTTTTATTTATCATATTAAACTAAAAAATTTTAATATTTTTCTTTTATTAATTATAATGGTTGAATTTAATTTTTATTCATGATTTTAGTCAAATAAATTTTGTACTTATTAAAAAATTATTTTATTTTTTACTATTTAATCATAATAAATAAACTTTTGCTTGTATTTTTATTTTAGTTAAATTGTAATTTTCTTTTCACTCTTTCAAGTAAATTTAAAAATAAATTTAATATTTTTATTTTATTTTTTCTACAATAATAGTTCAATTATTTTATTTTATTTTATTTTGATAATATTTAATATTTTTTTCAAATTTAGAATATATATAAGTGAAAAAATAAAATTTTAAATTAAAAATAAAAAATAAATTTAATATAAAAAAGGACATTTAAGTCAATTTAATATTTAAAATAAGACATTTAAACATCTTAACCTGTAAAATCTTATAGAGACACCATTTTAGAATTTTTTTTGGGTAAATTCTGAAACCTAATTGTAAAGATATTATTCGAACACAAAAATAGTAAAAAGTGGAAAGTTCAGACACTATTTATATATTTATCCTTTTTAGATTTGAGAAAAGAGATGAAGATAATGGAGAAAAGAGAAAAAACAAAGAGATAGAAAAAATATGAAGAAAGTAGAGCCACAAAAAAAATAGACAAGAGAACAGTGAAGAGAAAAAACGTAAAATGAAAAAAATGAAAAAGTCATGTTATGGGAAAAAGACAACAATATATTTAAAATTATTTAAATTAAAGTTGTGTGTAGTGTAATTTTACCATAAAAGGGACATTTTCAAATTAAATAAAAAAGAAAAATGTTTTCAAAAATACCATTGACTTTTTTTCTTCACAAAAAAATTATTTTCAAAGGTTTTTTTAAAAATACGGTCTTACTTCTTCATTTTCTTCTCCTCTCTTTTAATTTTTTTTCTTCTTTATATTTAAATCTTTCATTTTTTTTCGTCTTCTCTCTTTTATTTTTTTCTTTTAATCATATTGTCTTTGTTGACATATGGCTTGGTCTAGTCCAAGAACAAATGCCTAATGATGAAAATCCAAGAAAATGAGTCTGATAGCGTAAACTCAGCCTCCTCCTTCTTTAATGGGCTAGTGGCCCAAGAAAAAGTCTTTTAATGAGCCACAAAGGTGGTGCCTTAGCGATATTGAACTATTTTTTATATCATGGAAAAAACTGCATTCTAATGCTATTTTCTCTAGCTTTTGTGCATAAAGATGTTGTGAGCCAGTTGGAATGAGTGTGGGAGAGAATTTTGGAAGGGTTTAGATATTGAGAAGTATAATAATAAAGAGAAAACACAGAGAAAGACATATTGTCTTTGTTGACACATGGCTTGGTCTAGTCCAAAAACAAAGGCCTAATGATGAAAATCCAAGCAAATGAGTCTGATAGCGTAAACTTAGCCTCCTCCTTCCTTAATGGGCTATTAGCCCAAGAAAAAGTCTTCTAATGAGCCACTAAGGCAGTGCCTTAGTGATACTGAACTGTTTTTTTTATATAATGGAAAAAACCGCATTCTAATGCTATTTTCTCTAGCGTTTTGCACATAAAGATATTGTGAACCAATTGGAACGAGTGTGGGAGAGAATTTTGGAAGCGTTTAGATACTTAGAAGTATAATAATAGAAAGAAAACATAGAGAAAGGGGGAGGCTTTTGGACGTCAAAAGAAAAAGAATGTTAAAAAAAACATAGAGAGTTAAGAAACAAAAAAGAGAGTTTTGAGAATTATAAAGAAAAGAAAGGAATGACAAGAAAAAAGAGAAGACAACAAAGGCCTTGGCTTGACGAGAGTGAAAGAGGTTGACTTTGCACGATCTGAGACTCACCATTGCTATCACTTTGAAATATTTCTATGGGCCAAGACAAGGAGCCAAAATTGTGTCAAAAACAGTAAGGTCTTTTTTTTTACACTCTTCCTTTTGTTTTCATATTTACTTAAGAATTTTTTGAAATATGATTAGTAAAATGAATTTGATTTATCTCATGCAACTAAATTGAAGTGATTTTATGTACAAAGTTTAGAAATATTGCTTGGAAATTATTTGTTTTGTTATTATGGTTTAAAGTGTCAAAAGTTTGTTATGATTTAATTTTGGGAATTTTTATGGTGACACCTCTTTGATGAGGTACCGCCTTAACACATTAAGGCGAGTTTGCTACGCCTTAGTGATAGTAAGTGTAATATCCCGTGTTTTTAAAATATTTTTACACTGTACCGGGATATGCAGTGTTAATAATTCCATATGTATATTATATGATATTTTTATGAGTTGGTATGTATTTAAAACCTATTTTAATTATTGTGTATTGTTTACAGTACTTTACGTAAAATTTTCCCGAGACTTGCATTTTCGGAGAAATTTTCACGTCAATAATTTATTATTAATTATTTTAAATATATTTTCGGACTTGCATGAACTCATACGTATTTTTAAATTACTAAACACCATGTATGTGCAATGTTTATTTAATTAGGGTTTAATATTACCCTAATATTTTATTAATTATTTATTAGTTTTATTGTTATTTAATTATTTTTATTTAGTATAATTATATGTGTGTGGTGTATATTTAATGTGTGTAATTTAATATTATTTTAATATATAGTATAAAGTATATATATATACATATAATATGTCAAAAATCAAGTTTTTTGGAAAATTACCGAATTGCCCCGATTTCTCTCTTCTCCCTCCCGACTGTTTCCCTCGCCGTCCGATGCCTGTAACTACCGATTTCTCACCGTTTGTGTGCCTTCCGGTGTGCCACCACCTTCCTCAGCCTTCCTCGCCACCTGTAGCAGAGGATTCCAGCGCGTGGAAGCCATTTTTGGCCGGAGAAGCCGAATTTCCTTCCACCGTCGATCACGACGATTCCGACCACCATTTTTGACACCGCCGGTCTCTTTCTTCTCCTTGAGCTCCAGTGAGTGTGATTCTAGCTTTGGTTTGAGCTTAAATGGTCTTGATTTGCTTAGGTTTTGAATTTTTGAATTCGGCCATATTAGGGTTTTTGATTTTTTTGAGCTTCAAATTTATTGATTCATGAAAACTCCCTTCACAAATGTTGATCCTAGTAGCTTAATATACATGTATGAATTTTTTTGGAATTTTTGGAGATTTTTTGGATTTTTGGGTATTTTTGAATATTTTAATATTATTTTCTAATTTTCGGAAATTAATTATTTAAATTATGAAATTGTGTTTTATGGTTAAATTAGGTGTTTAAATAAATTATAGGAATTTATTTGGAATTTTTATGAATTTCTATGTATTTATTTTGAATTATTGAAATTTATGTAATTTGGGAAATTAGGGTTAATTATGTTTTTATTTAAAATTAATTGGTAAATTGAGTTTAATTATTAATATTATTGATAAATATGTTGAGAAAATTAATTTTGGATAATTTTATAATTTTTGGTGAATTTTTGAAGTAATTAGAGTATATTTATATATATAAGGGCATTTTGGTAATTTTACCCTAAATTGGCTAAAAATGTAATTTAATTGGTTTTAATAGTTATTTAAGGTATAAAAATGATTTCTATAAATTATTTGGTATTTTTAACTAATTAAAACTATTTTTCGTGAATTATTTTCAATTATATATATAATATACGATTTTTCTAATAAAATGAATTTTTATCGGTTTTTACAGTGTTTTAAGGTTAATTATGTAATTTCTAATTATAAAATGAATTTCTATGATATAAGGGTATTTTTGGTATTATCAGAATTTTTCTGTGATTGTGAACCCCGGTTGGTAGATTGTAGTCTGGAGTCCGACCGAGGGGTTATGAATGAGATGTGGTGTTTATTTTCGAAGTGTGTTTCTTTGCAGGGTCGGCTCTACTCTTTGAGTAGAGAGATGCCCGTTTTACAGGGGAGGTTCTGTTGAATTTTCGATAGAATTCTCGTAAAACTTGATGTCCAGTTGAACCCTAATTCTGTTTCTGTGTTAAATATTCTAGATCGAATTCTAGGATTTCTGTTGGGGTTATTCTGATTTTTGTCGTTATTGTTTGTTTAGTTGCGCCGAGACCGAGGGCTAGTGGACCAGGTCCGTCGGATCCATCTCGTGGAGCGCACTAATTTGTGAGTTACTATACTATATATATATGTTTTAGGATGCATGATTTAGAAATATATGTTTTATTTGGATTAAATATGCATAAATAATTTGATTATTTCTTAAGTTTATATTTAGTATATTTTTTATTTATTTTTGGTATATATTAAATTATATGCATGTTTTATTAATAAATCATATTTAAAATGTTTTTAAATATATTTCTAGCTTAATTTGTAAATTGATTGAATTCATTTGACATATATATACTCGAAATATACCTGGTTTACTTTTGGTATATTTCTAGTATATATATGGTTTATGTTGATATTTTATTGAACTTCATGCATCATTTATTTTTGTGAATGAATGTTTTATATTTATTAATGAAGGATATCGATAGAACGTGCTACCTAGTGGGCAGCACTAGGACCGAGTACGTACCGGTACGCCTATAGCATTTAGGCTATATTACTAACCATTTGTGGATATTGATTGGATATGATTATTGGATGTGTGTGATATGATTTGGGAGTGTGATTGCTGGAGCTCGGTTGACCAAGTGTCTCGGGGCCAATCACACTGGCAGTCAGACTGCTGGAGCTCGATTGACTTAGTGTCTCGGGGCCAGTCTACTGTCTAAATGGATTAAGTGGATATATTTGGATTAAGTGAGCTTGTATGGCTAGAGTGTTGTCTAACACTATTTTTCAGGTTTTGATATCATAGGGTTCTATGTGATCCTTCATAAAAGATGATTTTCAATGAAATATATATAAAATGATTTTTCTGCATCTATGTGAATTTGCCTGTATATATACATATTATATATATACTGTTGATTGTATGCATTGTTACTTAGTGTGTATGTATATATATTATAGTAATTCACTCAGTGAGGTCTGACTCCCCTTCGTTGATAATTTTTCAGGAGAGTCAACATCTTCAGACCTCAGTAGCAGGCTGATACGCCGGATTTCTTCCGCCCCGACTTCTTTGTGTAAACTGCTTACTTGAGTCTTATTTTTATAATATAGACACTGTAGTAGTTGTAAATTAATTTATGGGATTTTATGTATTTTATTTATGTGAGATATTGTATTATATTTGAAACTGGATTTGTATTAAAAGATTTATATATATGAGATGAGATTTGACTTAAATCCAGTTGGTGAAAACAATATTATGATATTTATGAATTTTATTTCCGCTGTAATTTAATATTGTTATTATTATTATTGCACGTTTATTTTATTTTTAGGCTTGCTACGGGTTCCGGATTCGAAAGAATTCCCGTTCCCTAGCGCCGGTCATGGCCCCTGTTTTAGGTCGTGACAGTAAGGCATCGCCTTTATTGTTTTAGGATATCTTCGATACAAAAATTTAGTTTCTACACACATTTATATTCTTGTTTGTATCAATTGAATTTTATTACATATGTTGTGTTAGTTGCCTTATTATTGAAGATTTAAATTTTTGGTTTAATTTGTTTCAATATTAAAATTAATTTAATTATTTGATTTTATTCCCTTGAGTTATTTTTTATATTTGTTATTTTGTGTGGTTATTCCAGTCTGGTCGGTATATACTTCTTTTCGAATTAACTTACTTTTAAGATCATTTTTTTATGTTTTATAATTTATTTTAGTCTAAGAAAAATTTCATTGTAATTTCTTAGATTATAAAATTAAGTTAGTTTTATTTATTTTCCGCATTCAATTTATATTTATTATGTGAACTAACTTTATCTTTTCCTTCGTAGGTTATTATCTTTACCCCTAACTTTATCTTTTCCTTAGTAGGTTATTTGCTTGATCTAACCTGAATTTATTTCTTATTTTTAAGCAAGGATTAATGTTAATTTAAGCTCATAGTTATTTATTTATTTTTATTAATTTAATTTTATTATTTTATGTGTGAAAAGGGTTGTAATCATTTATCCTTCTTCCATTTCTTTTGCATGCACATTTTATTTATTTTGCTAATTTAATTGTCAATGCATGATGTGATGGATGTTGGACTTTATTGCATGAAAATAATATTAATTGCAAACTTGGATTTAATCATAAAATTTGGAATTTTTTGGAGGAAATTGCAATTTTACATGTTAATGGAAAATAATTAAGCAATTAAAAATAATAAAACATGAAATGCAAACGGAGGCCAACTGTAAGGTTAGGTGAGCATTATAAAAAACTCATAATCTCTAATGATGGCTAGTGGGAACCTTTATGGAATTTAGTTATTGTAAAGTGTGTTCCAAATTTTACTCGAATGGTGACTTCATCTCCAATTTGGACTTTAAGCCTTGATTGTATCTCTCGACAATATCATGATCGTCAAACACTTAAGTGTACGCTGAACCTTGTCGCCTACAATCTTACTTCTTTTTTTTATCCTCTTTTTTTCCTTAAATCCTTTATTTGCAAATCTTTCATTTGTTTCTTCTTTTGCTTTCTTTTCATTTTTTTTTTCTTTTAATCATATTGTCTTACTTCTTCACCTTCTTCATCTTCTCTTCTCTTTTCATATTTTTTTATTCATATTGTCTTACTTCTTCTTCTTCTTCTCCTCTCTTTTCCTTTTTTCTTTATCTGCAAATCTTTCATTTGCTTAGTTTTTTTAATTATATTATCTTGATAACTCATCATATTATCTTGATAACTCTACTTATTCTTCTAGCTCATCAGTATAGAAAAGTGAAGCATGCACACATTACACATTATTATATTTTCTTAACAATTAACTAGGAGTTACAAGAATTTTTTATTTTTTAATTGCTTCTTTCTCTTTTTTTTTCTCTATACAAAAAGAAAGGCTTTTGTAGAGAGTAAGTTTGTGTAATATCCCGTGTTTTTAAATATTTTTATACTGTATCGGGATATGCAGTGTTAATAATTTTTGTATGTATTTATGAAATTTTTATGAGTTTGCTATTTAATTAAAGCTAATTTTAATTGTTTATTATTATTTTAAGTGCTTTACGTAAAATTTTCCTGGGACTTGCATTTTTGAGGAAATTGATACGTAAACTATTTATATTTAATTATTTTAAATGAATTTCCATAATTGCATGAACTCATACATATTTTTAAAATACTAAATAAAGCTTATGTGTGTATATATTTATTTAATTAAGGTTTAATTTATTACCCTAATATTTTATTATTTATTTATTTGGTTTATTTTTAGTTAATTATTTTTATGTAATATATAAATTATTAAATTATTAAATGTGTGGTGTGTGATTTTCCCAAGTATTTTATTAATATACTATATTAAAATATATATATATATATTTTTATTATTTTTCTTCTTTCTTTTTCTTTTTCTTTTTCTTTCTTTTCTTTTTTCTTTTCCTTTCTTTTTCTTTTCTTCCTTCTTCCTTTTTCGTCGGGCCCAACCTCCCTCACCGCTGCTACTCCCGATCACCTACTGTCACTGTGCCTCCCACCGTGCCACCTCCACTTCCAGCTTGCTCCGTCGTCCCTAGTCTTCTTCTCCGGCAACGAGCAGCTCCGTTTCTGCCATTTTTGGCCGAAATCCAAGCTTCAACGTTTCTTCCTCCTCCGGCCACCAAACTTCACGTTTTTGGTGTCTTTGGACTCCCCAAGCAACGGTAATCTTGATTCTAGCTTTGGTTTGAGCTCAAATTCCCTTGAATTCCTTATTTTTTTAATTTTTTTTCATTTTGGCCGAATTAGGTTTTTAAACTTTTTTTTGAATTTTTCTTGTTTATTCATGAAAATTCCCTTAACAAATGTTGATCCTAGTAGCTTAATCTACATGTGTGAATTTTTGTAGAATTTTTGGAGATTATTTTGATTTTTGGGTATTTTTGAATATTTTAATATTATTTTCTAATTTTCGAAAATTAATTAATTAAATTATGAAATTGTGTTTTATGATAAATATAGGTGTTGAAATGAATTATATAAATTTATTTGGAATTTTTATGAATTTCTATGTATTTATTTTGAATTTTATTAGTTTAGATAATTTTGGAAAATTAGGTTAATTATATGTTAAATTGAAATTAATTAGTGAATTGAGTTTAATTATTGATATTATTGATAAATATGTTTAGAAAATTAATTTTTGGATAATTATAATATTTTTGGTGAATTTTTGAAGTAATTTTAGTATATTTATATATATAGGGGCATTTTGGTAATTTTACCCTAAATTGATTAAAAATGTAATTTAATTGCTTTTAATAGTTATTTAAGGTATAAAAATGATTTCTAAAAATTATTTAGTATTTTTAACTAATTAAAACTAATTTTTGTGAATTATTTTCAATTATATACATCATATACGATTTTACTAATAAAATGAGTTTTTATCGGTTTTTACTGTGTTTTAAGGCTAATTATGTAATTTCTATTTATAAAATAAATTTCTATGTTACAAGGGTATTTTTGGTAATTCTGAAATTATTTCGTGAATTGTGGACCCCGGTCGGTAGACTGTAGTTTGGAGTCCGACCGAGGGGTTGTGGATGAGTTGTTGTGCCTTTTTTTCGAAGTGTGTTTCTTTGCAGGGCCGGCTCTACTCTTTGAGTAGAGAGATGTCCGTTTTATAGGGGAGGTTCTGCCAAATTTTTGATAGAATTCTCGTAAAATGTGATCTCCGGTCGAATCCTGATTTTTAATTTTGTGTCTAGTAATCTAGAATGAGTCCTTAGAACTTCTGTTCGATTTATTCTGATTCCTGTCGTTATTGTTTGTTTAGTTGCGCCGAGACCGAGGGCTAGTGGACCAGGCCCGTCGGACCCATCTCGTGGAGCGCACTAAGTGTGAGTTACTATTTTATATATATAAGCTTAGGGTGCATGATTTAGAAATATATATTTTATTTTGATTAAATATGCATAATGATTTAATTAATACTTAAGTTTATTTTTAGTTTACTTTTGGTTTATTTTTGGTATATATTAAATTATATGCATGCTTTATTAACCATTTATGTTTAAAATGTTTTTTAATATATTTCTAGCTTATTTTGCTATTATATTAGACTTGTTTGACGTATATATACTCAAAATATACCTGGTTTACTTTTGGTATATTTCCAGTATATATATGGTTTATATTGTTATTTTATTTAAATTCATGCATCATTTATTTTTATGAATGTATGCTTTATATTTTAATGAAGGATATTGATAGAACGTGCTACCTAGTGGGCAGCACTAGGACCGAGTACGTACCGGTACGCTTATAGCATTTAGGCTATATTACTAACCATTTGTGGATATTGATTGGATATGATTATTGGATGTGTGTGATATGATTTGGGAGTGTGATTGCTGGAGCTCGGTTGACCAAGTGTCTCGGGGCCAATCACACTGACAGTTAGACTGCTGGAGCTCGGTTGACTTAGTGTCTCGGGGCCAGTCTACTGTCCAAATGGATTAAGTGAATATATTTGGAATAAGTGAGCCTGTATGGCTAGAGTGTTGTCTAACACTGCTTTGAGGTTGCGATATTCTAGGGTTCTATGTGATCCTTCATAAACAATGATTTTCAATAAAATATATAAAATGATTTTACTGCATCTGTGTGTATTTGCCTGTATATATACATATTAGATATATACTATTGATTGTATGCATTGTCATTTAGTGTGCATGTATATATATTATAGTAATTCACTCAGTGAGGTCTGACTCCCCTCCGTTGACTATTTTTTAGGAGAGTCATCATCTTCAGACCTCAGTAGTAGGCCTGTATGCCGGATTTCTTCCGCCCCGGCTTCTTTGTGTAAACTGCTTATCTAAGTCTTGAGTTTTATTTTATCTAGACACTACAGTAGTCATTAAATTGTTAAAGAGATGTTGTATTATATTTGAACTGGATTTGTATTAAAAGGTTTATATATATGAGATGAGGATTTAATTTAAATTCAGTTGGTGCAAATATTATTATTATATTAATGATTTTTTTTATTTTCGCTGCATCATATGTTATTATTATTATTATTGCATGTTTATTTTATTTTTTAGGCTTGCTACGGGTTCCGAATTCGAAAGAATTCCCATTTCCTAGCGCCAATCATGGCCCCTGTTTTGGGTCGTGACTGTTTGGGACAATTTGGTATTATTATCCTTTAACCAATTTTTTCAACTAAAAAAACTACCAAAATAATAAAAAAATAAAAAATAACTAGAAAAAACTCATAAAACTGAAAATGAACCAATAAAAAAAATCATGAAAGGCCCTAGAGGGGTGAATAGGGCAATTAGAAAATTTAAATATTAATTAAGAACTAATTAAGAAATAAAAGGAAATTATGATGAAGAGTAGAATAAGAGAATAAGAACTCAAGGATTTAAGGAGTTCGATTCAAAAAATGAATCCACATCTCCATCTAACTTATCTCCAAGTTAGGATTCTGAACACTCACACCAATCTATTATATGTATTGATTATGTATAGTAGAGTTTAAGGCTCACTCTTTAACCTTTATAAACAAGATTTTTGAAGGCTTACTCTTGAAACCAATTCCCAAGTGTTTTAGTGGTTAACACTTAAACCAAACCACTTAGAACTAGTTTCTCACTTCCCTTTTTTAAACCCAAGAAATACAAGAAGAAGAAGAAGAAGAACCTAGTCTATCACACAAACCACACTCAAGTAGGATTAATTACAAAGAGAAATAAAGTTTGAAGCTTTAGAGAATTAAATACTAAAAAGAATTTCTTTACCAACACATATAACCTCTTAAATGATTTAAGGTTTAATGAAGAGTATATTTGTTGAAAAGCATCAGGACATGTTTATTAGAGCTCATTCAATTTTTTCATAAACTTCTTCTTCCTTCATTAAATGATCTTTCAGCTTTTTGCAGAAAATTGGCTAGTCATAATCATGATTACATGCATCACAATTGTGATGCTTGATAAAAACTAGCCATTAGAGCCTTAAGTTGACCATTGAGTAGTTGCCACTTGGCTCATCACGATCTAATCATGGTCGTGATTAGGACAGTGATTAAGTTTGCAACTTTAATCTTTTTTAGATCTTGCGCTTATGAGGCTCAGACAATGAGCTCAGTCACAATCATGATCATAGTCATGATCATGTTCATGAGCGATATTGTGGTCTTGGCTCAATTGAAGGCGAGTAGGTCATGCTCGTGAGCTACTTATGATTAATCTCGTGAGATGGTTAGGTCAAGGTCAAGATGGTGATTGTGAGCACCACTAGTTTTTTTTTACCAAATTAAAGGTCTTTAATCGTGGTCGGGATAGGGCTCATGACCTTGCTCATAACCCATGTCACTATCCACTCATAGTTATGACTAGGACCATGAGCACTACTAAAATACTTCTAAATAATTGATTCATGAACTTGTCTTGATCATGATTGGGTCATGATTAGGACTGTGATCAGAACCCTCCACTACTTTTTTATTTTTTGCTATTATGAATTCCTTTTAATGTCTATCTAATTCACACTTAAACACACATTATTAGTACTTTAAAATTGTGTTGTTAAAATTAAAACAAGATTAGATTTAGCCTTAATCATGCAAATGGTTACAATCTCCCCCTTTTTTATTTTGACAAACAATTTTGAGAATTAAAATGATCAATTATGAAGTGTGTATGTTAGTGTAACTCCCCCTCAACACATACATCAATTTTAAGAGGTTTTCTGCCCCTTTCCAAGTGCATATATGGAAATTCAGAACTTTATATACCAAAAATACACAAAAAATATATGAAATACATATAAGTGCTTAGCACATTCGTAATGCATTTATTTTGAGCAAATTATTCATCATGTGTATTCAAATGATTAGTATTTAAGCAAGGATAATTTAAAGTGATAATGAATTCTCAAAATATATAAGTTCTCCCCCTTTTGGTAAAATGCAAAAAGGAGGAAAAAAGACATTAATAAAAGAATATAAGGGAAATAACCACACAAACAACTGATATTTTATTAAGAAATAAATGTAGTCTAAGAAACATGACATGAGAAAAATAAAAACTAAGACATAAACCATAAATAAAACATTGAGAACATATAAAAAAAATTGAGAGAAAAAAAGATAAAAGAAAAGTAAAAGAAAAAGGAAGTCTAAGGTTGGTCACCTTCATGAGGGGGAGAGGAAGGGGGATGAACAAAAGGAGCATATTAGCAAGCGTAACCTTAACTTTCATAGAGATAATACACATCATATTTAAGGTGTGCAATTTGTTCATTAACCTTATCAAACCAAGTATTTAGGTTTGATTCCATAAGGGACATCCGATCAAATAAAGTTCCAACCATTAAGGCTCATTGTCCATACTTTGAGAACCCCTTGAAGTTTCACTCCTTGATCTCTTCCATTAAGAGGAAGGGCCTTTTTCATAAGTAACTTGAGTGGGATCCCCTTCATCACCCTCTTGCCCTTCAAATTCTTTGATGTCCCTTAGGAGAGTATCCATGTCACCACCTCCTTATAGAGCATCACCTTTCTAAACCCATTTATTATCCATAAGAGATAATTGTTTAGAGTTCTTGATAAATGTATTATCAAGAAGAATGGGAGGGACACACTTAAGAGTGTCATGTTGGATATTGTAAGATTTGGCAAGTTGAGTAATAATCCCACCAATGCAAATTGACCTTGAGACATTATCACTTACCAACTAAAGGGGCCATTGAAGGATTATTCCTAAGGCAATTTGGACATCATCCACCATACAATGAAAAATAAAAAGATTATCTAAGAAGATGGCTTCATTGCTATGTCCTCTTGCATTAAAGGTGTAGGTTAAAAAATGATGGATGTACCAAAGCACTTTTGATTAAAAAGAGGAGGTTATGGTGTGTTCGGCTAGGAAGGATGAAGTTTATGGCTTATAATGGTTCACCCAAAATGAGTAAGGAAGCCATGTAAAGAGGGTTTGGACATGCCCTTCTTTAGAAAATCCAAAAAAAGCATTAAATTCTTGTGAGGTCATAAAACGATCTCTACCATTAAGTTTAAAATGCATGCTAAAGTAGGGGTTATTATCATCTTATTGGGTGGTTCAAAGGGTGTAGGAGGAAAGCAATTCTATTACCAAAGAGGAATATGTAGGGAGAGAATCAAAAGTAAAGTCTTTAGCACTTACTTTGAGTAGCAAATCTTTGAGGCATGACATCTTTTGAAGGGTTGAGGAGGACATGTACCTTGTAAAACTTATGTTTCTTTTTTTAAAAGGGCAAGTCTTTTCTTAATGTCTTGAGAGGAGTAGGAGAATGGTAAATAGGACTTGTTAGGTTTGTCTTTTGTGGCTCTTTTTCTGGTCTCACCATGAGAGGAAGAAGGAGTGGTTTTGCTTTTCTTAGGTGCCATGGTGGATGGAGGACCATAGAGACAAAAACAAAAAGGAAAATAAATATTTTTGGAAGAGAAAGGTGAAAGTGATTGGGAAGTGTAAAGACTAACGTTTATAAAGAGAGGAGAGCAAGTAAAATTAGGTTAAATAAGGTTTTAAGAGTTATAAAGAACTTGGAAAACTGTTCTTGATGTGAAGAGTCATGACATTTAACTAAAAGAATTAGTTTCCTCAGTTTGTCAGGACCATTATCACGGTTGTGACTAACCAGTCATGATTATGACATGTCCAGTCACGGTCACGATCACGATAGCGATTGTGATCATGAGCACCATTACGTTAGTTTGAACAAGTGTTATGATTTGAACCGCTGCTAGTAATGGTTATGACCAAAATTCATTTTAACTTTTGAATTTTCTAAAAAATTGCAATATAAGTCCAAAAAAAACTTTAAATTTGTACAAATATACCCTTCTTAAGTGAATTTTGAAAGAAATCAATGAAGGCTTTAAAAATTGTCATTTTTAATAAACAAAAATTTATTTAAGTCATGTAAATGGTAATAATGGAATTGGACATATTTTTGTGTGCAATTTTCATTAATAAAGAAAATAAATTAACTTTTTAATTTATTAATGATTATGCAATAAAAAATAATTTACTATAAACAATCAATGCATACAAAACAAATCAACATACATACATACATAGGCAATCAAGTAAGCAAGTAAGTAATCATTTTAAACTAGATCCATTAATCATATTTAGTTCATTTAAAATGAAGTTATGTTTATCCTCATTAAAAGGTTTTATTAAAATGTTCGCTAATTAATGAGTTGTATCAACAAATTCTAAAAAGATGTGTCCTAATTGAGCATTATCTTTAAGAAAGTGATGTCTAATATTTATGTGCTTGGTTTTAGAATGTTGAATAGGATTCTTACTAAGGCTAATAGCACATGTATTGTCACATTTCATAGGATTGTGATAAAGTTTAATGCTATAGTCCCTAAGTTATTATTTTTGCCATAAAATTTATGAGTAACAAGAACTAGTTGCCACATACTCAACTTCGGCCATGGATAAGGCAACCGAAACTTATTTCTTGCTAAACTAAGAAACTAAGCATTATCTTAAGAATTGACAAGTTTTGAAAGTACTCTTTCTATCTATTAAACTATCGATAAAGTATGCATCCGAGTAACTAACTAAGCTAAAGGAATCACTCCTAGGGTACTAAAGACCTAAGTTTATGGTTCCTATAAGGTACTTAAAGATTCTCTTGACCACATTTAAGTGTGATTCCTTAGGACAAGATTAAAATCTAGCATATAGATATGTAATAAACATAATATTGGGTCTACTAGCGATAAGGTAAATAAGGGATCTAATCATACCTAGAAAAGCGCTTTTCATCAACCAGCTTTCCACTCTCATCTTTACCAAGCTTTGTAGTTGAGCTCATTGGAGTTTTTCTAGCTTTTGCTCCATCCAACCCAAACTTCTTGAGAATGTCTTTATTGTACTTGGCTTAAGTGATAAAAATTCCCTCTTCTCCTTACTTAATTTGAAGACCAAGAAAGGACTTGAGCTCTCTAATCAAACTCATTTCAAATTCTCCTTCCATGAGTTTAGAAAAGTCCTCACACAAAGAATGGTTTGTAGCACTAAATATAATATAATCTACTTATATTTTCATAATTAATAAATCATTTTTGGATTGCTTTATGAATAAAGTTATATCAACTTTGCCTTTTGAGAATCCTTTTTCTAAAAGAATCCTTTCTCCAAGCTCTATGATCTTGTTTCAATCCATATAGAGTTTTTGAAAGCTTAAAAACATGGTTAAGAAATTCAAAGCTTTTAAAGCCCAAAGGTTATTTACCTCCTCTTGAACAAAACTAGTTAGAAAAGCACTTTTGGCATCATTTTATAAAGCTTAAGATTCATGTAACATATAGAAAAAGTAATATCCTAATGGTTTCTAACTTCACAACAAAGGTAAATGTTTTATCATAATCAATGTCTTCTTCTTGATTATAACCTTTAGCCATTAATATAGCTTTATTCCTAGTTATGATGCCTTGTTCATTCATCTTATTTCTAAACATCCACTTGGTATCTATAATAGGATAATGTTTACCCCTAGGAGCAAGTTCCACACTTTGTTTCTTTCAAATTGATTCAACTATTCTTACATAACAAGTACCTAAAACTCATAATTTAAAGCATAATCAACATGTTTAGGTTCAATTTGAGAGATGAAGGTGAAATTAACAATTGACTTAAGATGAGATATAATGATTACCCCTTTGAAGTGTCACCAATTATGAGGTCCTTAGGATGGTCCTTTTTGAATTGTCAATCTTTCGAAAGCTCCTTCTTTAATGTAAGTTGAGGAACTTCTTCTTATTCTTCCTTGCTTGAAACTTCTAGTTTCAATGGCTTATAAGCACCATTTTCTTTAAGATTCATATCCAAGAACTCATCTATAACATCATTAATACAAGAAAGATAGTTTCTTGAATAAAGTGGGTTAGACTTATCAAACACAACATGCATAAATTCTTCTACTACTAAAGTTTATTTATTGAAAACTCTATATGCCTTGCTTGTGGTGGAATAGCCTAGAAAAATTCCTTTATCAGCTTTAGAGTCAAATTTTCTAAGGTTGTCCTTGGTATTTAATATAAAGCACTTGCATCTAAATACTTTAAGATATGAGATTTTGAATTTTCGATTGTTCCAAAGCTCATAGTAAGTTTTAATTAAAATTAATCTTTTAAAAACTCTATTACCATATAGCACAAAATGTTAACAGTCCATTTCCACTAAAGTCCTATTTTTTCTTTCAATAAACCTATTTTATTGAGGTGTTCTAGGAGAAGAAAAAGTATGTGAAATTCCATTTTCATTGCAAAAGGTTTTAAAAATTTCATTTTCTAATTTAGTTCCATAATCACTTTTAATAGTTGAAATACAAAAACCTTTTTCTTTTTTAACTCTTTTTGAAAAACTCTCAAAATATTTAATAGTATCATTCTTATGAGTAAGGAAACACACCCAAGTGTGTTTAGAGTAATCATCAACTAAAATATATGCATAGTGCATTCCATTTAAGCTAGTTACTCTAGTAGGACCAAACAAATCCATGTGAATAAACTATAATGGCCTAGAGGTAGGCACATTATTTTTGAGCTTGAATGAAAACTTAGTTTGCTTTCTTTTTTAACAAGCATCATATTTCTTGATGAACTTGATCTTAGGTAATCCATTCACAAGTTCACTCTTGCTAAAATCATCTAGAAGCTCAAAATTAGCATATCCTAACCTTCTATTCCAAGTCTATACATAATGTGAGATAGCCATAAGACATTTAAATTCTTTATTTCCTACTTCATTCAAGTCAATAATATAAACATTGTAAACTCTTTCACCATTAAAAATCACTTTGCCTTAATAAAGTTACAAACAAAGTAATTTTTTATATATAAGGTGACCTTATTACCCATATCACATAATTGACTAATACTAAGCAAGTTATGTTTTAAGCCATCTACCAAAAGAACATGGTGTATAGATAAGGATTGAGGGTTATTAATTTCTCCAATGCCAATTATCTTTCCTTTAACATTGTCTCCTAAGGTAACACTTCGTCCATCCTTAGCTTCAATCTTTGTAAATTGCCCTTTATAACTTGTCATGTGCCTTGAGCATCCACTATCAAGATATCAATTGCTCTTCTTCTTTATGGATTTTAGGCACACCTACATAAGAAAATTTTAAACTTTATTTTGAATCTAAACCTTAGTTGGTCTAGGTTTGTTAGCATTAATATATTCTAAAGGCAACAAGTTTAAATGCATACATGGCTAGTGTGCCTAAGAATCATGCAATAGAAACATCTCATATTAGAAAATAACATAAACCTTTGAGCATATGACAATCTCATATTTGAATAATGCACATTACTCATATGATGAGTGTAATTCCTAAATTATGCATGAAAATGTGGGGTTGGTTTCCTAGAATATGTTTATGATCTAGGATGAGTGTAGTGCATACAACCACATGTGTGTATGTGGTGTTATAGGGTAACATACCTTGGAATAATTCTTTTAGTGTATATATAGGCATGTTTAGGTTAAAATCTTTTAACTTATGCCTTGGACTATTGAGTTAAGATTAGTTAAGTGATGTTAGACTTAACATTGACTCTAGAAGATTGAGACTTTTTTGCTTTTAAAGCTTGAGTCTCAAAGGAATTAGAAGTAGAGGGAGAAGAATTATTAGAGGCTCTGACAAATTTAATTTATAATGATGATAAGGATAAGGGTTCATTTGTGTAACCAAGTCCATGAGTGCTACCATGGATTCTTTGAGAATAAAAAAGATTATCCAAAGTCTCTTTTCCTTTCTTGAATTTGGAAATAGAACTTCTCAATTCCATTATTTCTCTTGAAAGCTTTTAATTTTCATTATTGGCTTTCTTAAGTTTCTCATTTAAGGAGGAAGAGTTTTGTAAATCATTAAAAAGTTTTTCATTTAAGAAAATAAGTTTAGAAAATCATTTGTTAGATTCTCAAATTCCTTAGATAAATTTAAGAGCTTATGCTTGTAGAGCTTTTTCTTAGAAAGTAAGATCTTGCATTTAAGCATGAGTTTGCTCACATCGAGCTCTCATCATCATCTTCATTATCATTATCATGATTATCATAATCATCATAAGAAGAGTAAGAAGTGGATGGTACCTCATTATTGTCCTCAAGAGCCATGAAGTAAAGGTTGGCCAATTCTTGTTGCTCATCTTCCTTTTTCGATTCAGATGAGTCATCCCATAAAGCTTTGAATGCCTTTTTCATGTCCTTTGCTCCTTTGTTCTTAAACTTCAACCTTGGACACTCACTCCTAATATGTTCGGGTTTCTTGCGTTCATAGCAAGTTACCTCATTGTTCTTCTTCCTATCTCCTTTCTTGAAATCTCTAGTTCTTAAAAAGTTCTTCTTTCTTAAGAATTTCTTGAAGTTCCTTGTAAGTATGGCAATGTCACCATCTTCATCACGTGAATCCTTAAGACTTTCCTCCTTATTATTATCTTGTAAAGCCTTCAAAGCAATGTCTTTCTTATTTTCTTATTTTTCCTCTTTTTCATCTTTTTTTATTTCAATGTGAGCTTATGTGTGAAGAGCTTTCCAATAAAAATGTCGATTAAAAGCTTTGACAAGTCATAAGCTTCCTCAGAGGTCACTTTAGATTCCTAATCCTTCTTGGGAAGGAATCTAAGAATCTTTATATTAATCTCTTCCTTGTATTAGTGTTTTCTAAACTTTCTTAAGGTGGCGAGGAGGGCATGGAGTCTATTTGTCATTTTAGTGATGGATTCTTGAGGCTTCATCTTGAAGAGATCATATTCATATACATGTAATTGAACCTTCTTGCTTCTTACTTAAATGTTGCCTTCAAAATGATTCTTAAGAGTCTTTCAAATTTCTTTAGTGAATAAGCAATGTTGGAATTTCCCTCTTTCTTCTCTAAAAATGGAAGCAAGTAAGATTGTTATTGCTTACTTGTTCTTATAGTTTGCCTCCTTTTGCTTTTGTGTCCATTGAGTTCTACCAATGAGGATTTCCATAGTATCTAGTATGGGTTTAAGAGGCTCCCAACCATTAAGAACTGCTTTACATAGTCTAATTGGATCAATATTAAGATTTAGCTCCATTTTAAATTTCCAAGAGGGATAATCACTCTCATTAAAAAAAGGTCTCAAGGAAGAAATATTCACAGCCTCACTACCTATGATCTAACCTTCTTGCAACTAAGTACCAAGAATTTTAGCTTTAATACTAATTAAAAAGGCCCTAGAGGGGGTGAATAGGGTAATTAGAAAATTAAAATATTTATTAAGAAGTAATTAAGAAACAAAAGGAAATTATGATGAAGAGTAGAAAAAAAGAATAATAACTTAAAGATTCAAAAAATGAATTTATGTCTCCTCCTAACTTATCCCTAAGTTAGGATTTTGAACACCCACACTAATATATTATATGTATTGATTGTGTACACAAGAGTTTAAGGTTCATTCTTCAACCTTTACAATCAAGAGTTTTTAAGGCTCACTCTTAAAACCAATTCCCAAATGTTTTATGTCATGACTCGAACCCCAAAGGCATGTGACCAGTACTAGGGAATGAGAAAACATAAAACTTCTGAAACCCGTAGCAAGCCTAAGGAAAATTTTCACTTAAAAACCATTAATTTAAAATTCTAAAGAAAATTCGACAGAATTTCCCTTGTACCAGGACAAAACCAAAACCTGTAAGAATACAAATACACTCCCAAATATATATCATCACAATCATAATCTCCAATAATCTAATCTCAACACAACATAATTAATAACAACAATAACAAACATTCAAATTTACTGCGGTGTCTAGATTATCTAAGTTTATTACACTTGAATATCATTAATATTAAATTAACCTACATAACACAACTAGTGAAGAAAGAGTTTGATGTAAAGAAGATGAACAAACTGTAGACTCTCAAGTTCCTAGAAAAATAATTGAGAGGAATCAGACCTTATTGAGTAAGCTAATATAGAGAAACATATATTAGTTTGAAAATCTTCTCTTACTTAAACATTTAACTCAAATATTTATTATAAAATGAATATAGAGAAAATCATTAATTTATGTATATATATATATATATATATATATATATATATATGTGTGTGTGTGTGTGTTAAATATTCGTTAAATAACTTTATAAAAAGAAAACATAATTTCTAAATGCTTATAATTAAACAAATGTATAATAAAAAGTTAAAATGATTAAAACAACATTAATAGATTATCTAAGAGGAAACATACTGGTAGAACTCTAAACCACAAATCTATAAGCCATTCGGCTCATTTATTTATCCAGAGACTGTCAATTCTTGAAAGCTAAACTTCTACCAAGCTACCAGCCATAATCACTCTTATTCTAATATTTACTGATGATTCTTGAGAGCTAAGCATTTATCGAGCCATCGGTCCTAGTAATAATTACCCACAATCCATACATATCGCTTGAGAGCTATACATCAACCAAGCTTCACAATTAAATATCTCAATAAAGGACTGATTCTAAAACCATTATATGTGTGTATATGGTCCTAATGACACCCCTCAGACAACTCGTTCTACCAATATTTTTCAAAAATCCTTTATATATATAATACATGATAAATTCCAAAAATATTATAACTAGAAATAAAAATATTTTTATTTTATCCTCCACAATATCATTAACATTAATAATCATAATGAAATAATGATGGCAAAATAGCCTTGAATATAATCAAAACATAATTAACATTTTAAAATATCAAAATCAACATTATCAATATTCAAATACTGAAAATATAAATTCTTTAATTGAATCCTCTTCTTAAATATAATAAATCAATCTACACCTTATGCATGATTCTAACACACATTCCAAAATATTAACTTACAAATGGAGTGAGCAGGCTGACGTATCCTTGTCCGCCTATTACTTGATATCTCCGCTCCGGTATACTCTATAATAAACAATATATATAATATGAATAATTTTCAAATAAATTTCTAATAACTCCCAAAAATTCTAAAAATTTATAAAAATGATGGAATAATAGACATTAACTTAGGAACGCTCTAAATGACAAATTTTGAGACTTAAGGATTATCTCTGACGATTTAAATAATTTAAATGATTTAATTTTTATCACAACCTTTCCAAGATTTATTTCTCAAATTTGTAAAGAATTAGACTAAACTACATTTACAAAAATTGATCACCACAATTTATACAATTTATTAAAATTAGTCAAGTGGTACTATTTACTCACTAGAGTTTAGATGGGAACCACCAGATTTCTAATTGGAAAAGTATCATCTAACAAAACCGAATATACCAATGTATTCATAATAATTATTAGAACACATCTAAGGCCTTAAATGCATCAAAAAATGCATATAATTCATATATCGATAAATGAAATAGAAATTACCTAAAAATTCATAGAAAATTAATTTGGATGAGATCAGATGTATGGTTAGTGGCTAAGGACTCCTGGTGATAAGAGGAATATGATGGAAGCAATTGTAGAAGCTGAAAGTTGTTGGAACAGTGAGAAACGGTGGAAATTACGCCAACTATTATTGGCTAAAACTAGGCATTTATGGGTGAATTTTCACAAAATAAAAGTTATTGGAATGTAGAAGAGAGTGAGAAGAAGCTATAGTTCAAATTTAAGGTCAATCGAAGGTCGTTTGGATGGTTAATGGAAGAGAAGAAAAGTTCATATACCAAAAAGAAATTTACCATTCAAAATTGCTTCATTCCTGTTGTTTCTTTTTTTCCCCGATGCAGAGGCTTCCTTTCCTGTAAATTCAACCACCCCCAGTCCCACTTGACTTGACTTTTCTTCTTTTTATTATATATATATATATATATATATATATATATATATATATATATATATATATATATATATATATATATATATATATATATATATATATATATAATAATAATAATAATAATAATAATAATAATAATAATAATAATAATAATAAGTAGAATAGCAATAGTAATAATAATAAAAAATAATAATATTAATAACCACATAAATTTGGGTTATTACATTTTAGTGACTAACACTTAAACCAAACCACTTAGAACTAGTTCCTCACTTCCCTTTTTTAAACCCAAGAAATACAACAAGAAGAAGAACTTAGGCTATCACACAAACCACACTCAAGTAGGATTAATTACAAAGAGGAATGAAGTTTGAAGGTTTAGAGAAATGAATGCTAAGAAGAATTTATTTACTAACACATATAACCTCTTAAATGAGGTTTAATGAAGAGTATATATAGTGAAAAGCATTAAGATATAGTTGTTGGAGCTCATTCAATTTGTTCATAGATTCGTCTTCCTTCATTTAATGATATTTCAGTTTTTTGCAAAAAATTAGCTAGTCACGATCGTGATGCTTGATGAACTAGTCGTTAGAGCCCTGAGTTGATCGTTGAATAGTTGCTACTTGGCTCATCATGATTGTGACTAGGACCATGATCGACCCCATAACTTTGATCTTTAATCTTTTTTGGATCTTATGCTCATAAGGCTCAACTGTGAGCTTAGTTACAATCGTGACTACAGTCGTGATCACGTTCGTGAGCGCTACTGTGGTCTTGGCTTAATTGGAGGCAAGTTGGTCATGCTCGTAAGCTACTTATGATTGATCTTGTGAGAAGCATCATGGTTGGGTCACGGTCGGGATGGTGACTATGAGCACCACTAGTTCTTTTGACAAATTGAAAGTCTTTGATCACACTTGGAATAGGGCTCGTGACCCATGTCATGATCCATTCATGGTCATGACTAGGATTATGAGCACCACTGGAATACTTCTCGGCAAATGATTCATGAACTTGTCTTGATCACAATCCGGACTCTGATCGTGACCCTCCACTACTTCTTTATTTTTTGCTATTATGAATTCCTTTTAATGTCTATCTAATTCACACTTAAACACACATTATTAGTACTTTAAATTTGTGTTTTTTAAAATAAAAACAAGGTTAGATTTAGCAATCTCATAAAACTAGAAAAACAAGCAATCTCATAAATGACTAACAAACTAGAAAAACAACAAAAATAACCAAAAACAATCTCATAAAACTAAAAATGAACTAACTAAAACAACAACAAAAAACCGCCAAAACAACAAAAAAAAATAATAAAAAACAACAAAAAAAACCTTATAGAACTGAAAATGAACAAAACAAAACAACAACAAAAAAACACCAAAAACAACGAAGAAAATAACCTCATAAAATTGAAAATGAACTAACCAAAACAACTAGAAAAATAAAAAAAAAAAATCAGAAAAATAACCTCATAAACTGAAAATTAATCAACCAAAACAACAACAAAAAAATTGCTAAAACAATTAACATAACAAAAAAAAAATAACTAAAAACAACAAAAAGTAACCTCATAAAATTGAAAATGAGCCAACCAAAACAATAAAAAAAATAAATATAATATTATATTTACCCTCTTAATTTTGCATCATGACTTTTACGAAAATAGAATAATATCAAAAATAAAATAATTATAGAATAATAATAATGATAAGAAGAATAAGAAGAACGAGAGCAAAATAACTGTAAAAATAAAAAGATAAAAGATAAATATGAAAAACCAAGGGTTAAGCGTAAAAAAAAGAAACGGAAAATATAAATAAAAAATACGTACATATTATGAATGTGAATGAACAATATATTGCTTATGAATGAACAATATATTGCTTGTGAGAGAATAGTTCTCAAATAGTGAAAAGAAAATCTCTATATAAAGGGATTGAAATTCATTAATGAGGAGGTTAAGATTAAGAAGAAGAAAAGATAGATTACTCTCCAAATTCTTTCAATATTATAGTTCTCTAAATTCTCTCCAAACTCTCTCTAAATTCTCTCAAAATCATTCTACTATAAAATATTTTTCTTCTAGTTAAATACTACTAAATTCAAGTTTACTTCTATAACAAAATAAGTAATTTAATCTTTATTTCACAACACGTTATCAGCACGAGGAGCTCTCGATCAAAACAATAAGGTACATATTTCTTAATATTTAATATTTATGAATATATTAGTTGATTATATATTACCATGGATGACTATGCCTCATACTAATTTATATATTTATATTTATTTCTTCAATCTAACTTTATATTAATTGTTATTTTTATTTTGTTTTACTAACTACACCATTGATGCAAATATTGCTAGAAATGATTCTAACCTTATGGATGGCTATGCCTCCTACCAATTTATATTTATGCACGTTTATTTTTTATTATTTATGTTAATGGAAGGCTATACCCCATTTTATATTAATGGACGATTTTGCCCCATATTTATACATATCGTTATGTTAACTCACTTGCTATAAATAATCATATCAACATTATTTATTGATTTTACTTTATATAATTTATTTCTCAATATATTATATTAAAAAAAAAAATTCTAACGGCTATATTTTTATTACCAACGGTAATATAACGGTAATAAACGGCTATATTTTTCATTATAAATAGATGAGCTATAAATGTTATTCATTCACACAAATTCATACATTTTCTCTTTCTCTCTTTACTCTAAATTGTAAACATGATTTGGCATATTTATATTTGTGTTTTGATCATGACTATTATAATAGTTTTAGGAATAATTAATATGGAAGATGATTTTCTATTTGATATAATTTTAAGTATTATTGTATCATTTTTTGTACCACTATTATTTCTTGCAATATTCATTCATGATATAATTAATTAGTAAATTCTGATCATGTTTGATTTTTTTTAGTAGTCATCAAATTTATGAATTCTAATTGAGTTATTTTTTTTATTAGTTATCATAATGACAAATCTAGCAAAGCTTGAGTTCGTTGCTCTTGACATCACGGGAAAAAATTATATGTCTTGGATTCTAGATGTAGAGATGCATCTTCAATCAATGGGGTTAATTGATACCATAAAAGAAAATAATAACACCTCATTGCAAGATAAGGCCAAGTCTATAATTTTTCTCCGTCGTCATCTTGATGAAGGATTAAAATGTGAATACTTGACTGTCAAAGATCCAAGTGTTCTTTGGAAGGATATAAAAGACAGATATGATCATCAAAGAGATGTAATACTACCAGTAGTCACTGATGAATGAAGAGCTTTACGCTTTCAAGATTTCAAAAAAGTGAGTGACTATAATTCTGCAATGTTCAGAATAGTATCACAATTAAAATTCTGTGGACAGACAATCACAGATGAGGATATGCTGGAGAAAACTTACTCCACATTTCATGCATCAAATGTTACACTGCAACAACAATACAGGATGCAGAGATTTAAAAAATATTCTAAACTAATTTCATGCCTACTGGTAGCTGAGAAAAATAATGAACTCTTGATGAAAAATCATCAATCCCGTCCCACTGGCTCAATAGCATTTCCAGAAGCAAATGCTACAAATTATTCCAGATATAAAAATTACAATAGCCGTGGACGTGGGAGAGGTAGAGGTCGTGGACGTGGAAGAGGTCAATTCTTTGGCCATGGTCGTGGAAATAAATATAATAATACTCCACAACAAACTCAGAAAGAAGTTAAAATCAGTCATCAGTGGTGTTCAAGAAAGGCCTCAATATAAGTCTGAAACTGTGTGTTTCAGATGTGGTAGTAAAGGGCACTGGTCACGAATTTGTCGAACACCACCACATCTTTGCCAACTTTATAAGGCATCATTGAAAGGCAAAGAAAAGGAAATAAACTTCAATGAGCATCATACTCATGTTAATGATACAACTCATTTAGATGTTTCTGATTTTACTGATGATTTTACTGACAATGGAAATTGAGACATCTGTAATTTTAAGTATATTGTTATTACTTATTTGATTCTGAAGAATATGTTATTGTTATGTATGTTATTTTTAAATTAAATAAAATGTCCTACTTTACAATTATTTTATGTTTTTACCTTAATTGATTAATTTTGTGTTTATCTATTTTGAAGTTTAATATGGATTGTACTCAACATAAAGACAATATTGGAGATCTCTGCATACCAGATAGTGGTACTACACATACTATCTTGAAAAATAGAGATTATTTCTCTGAAATAAAGCCCACAAAGGCAGTTGTAAAAACAATATCAGGTCCTGTAGATCTGATTGAAGGAATTGGCAAAGCTAAATTTATGTTACCAAATGGAACAAAGTTTATAATTGATGAAGTTTTGTTTTCACCAAAATCAACAAGAAATTTGTTGAGTTTTGATGACATATATCGAAATGGGTGTGATACCCAATCTATTACTATAAATGGTAATAAATATTTAAATATAGTTTCCTATGAATCAGGAAAAATGCAAGTATTGGAAAGACTGCCAAAACTCCCTACTGGATTGCATTACATGCATATACATGTAATTGAATCAAATATGGCAGTAAAAGAAAAATCTTATGATCCTTCAATAATAAATTTATGGCATGACAGATTAGGTCATCCTGGATCAGTAATGATGCGAAGGATAATTGAGAATTCACATGGGCATCCCTTGAAGGGGCAAAGAATTCCTCAATCAAATGAAATGCCATGTACAGCTTGTTCTCTTGGAAAATTAATCTTGAGACCTTCACCATCTAAAATTAAAAATGAATCACCTATGTTTCTTGAAAGAATTCAAGGTGATATATGTGGGCCAATTCACCCATCATGTGGACCATTCAGATATTTTATGGTATTAATTGATGCATCTAGTAGATGGTCACATGTTTGTCTATTGTCAACTCGTAATGTTGCATTTGGAAGGTTGCTTGCTGAAATTATTAAATTACGAGCACAAGTCCCTGATTATACAATCAAGAGGGTAAGACTTGATAATGCTGGTGAATTTACATCTCAAGCATTCAATGATTATTGTATGTCTACTGGGATCATTGTTGAGCATCCTTACATACTCAAAATGGTTTAGCTGAATCATTGATTAAACGACTTCAGTTTATTGCTAGACCATTAATAATGAGAACAAAGCTTCCCATTTCAGTTTGGGGTCATGCAATCCTACATGCTGCTTCATTAATTCGCATCAGACCTAGTGCATATCATAAATACTCCCCACTACAATTGGCATTTGGTCAAGAGCCAAATATTTCCCATCTCAAAATTTTTGGTTGTGCAGTATATGTACCCATTGCGCCACCTCAGCGCACAAAAATGGGTCCTCAACGAAGATTGGGAATTTATGTTGGGTTTGAAACACCCTCGATTATTAGATATCTTGAACCTTTAACTGGTGATGTTTTTACAGCACGTTTTGTTGATTGCCAATTTAATGAGGTTGTTTTCCCAACATTAGGAAAAGGGGAGAAAGAAGTGAAAAGGGATATTTCATGGAATGAACCATCATTATTGCATCTGGATCCTCACACAAAACAATGTGAATTAGAAGTGCAAAAGATTGTGCACTTACAAGCAATTACAAATCAATTGCCAGATGCATTTACTGATACAAAAAGAGTGACTAAATCATATATACCAGCAGCTAATGCTCCTGCTCGTATTGAAATTCCAGAAATAAAATCTGAGAATAAAGACACTCATGAGTCTAAAACACGCCAGAAGCGTGGAAGACCAATTGGTTCTAAGGATAAAAATCCTCGAAAGAAAAAGGGAGTAGATAATCATATTGATAGCGAGGAAAATATCCCTGAAGAAATAGAAAATAAAGAAAGTCATGAAACATTGTCATATACTGTTGCATGTGAAATCATAAATGACAAAGATGATCCTGAACCAAAATCAGTCATGGAATGTCAAAATAGGCATGATTGGATAAAATGGAAAGATGCTAAGCAGGCTGAATTGGACTTACTAAACAAATGAAATGTTTTTGGGCCAATTATTCCTATGCCTAAAAATGTGAAACCTGTAGGATACAAGTGGGTCTTTGTACGAAAGAGAAATGAGAAAAATGAAATAATAAGGTACAAAGCTAGACTTGTAGCTCAAGGTTTTTCACAAAGGCCAGGAATTGATTATGATAAAACGTATTCTCCTATTATGGATGCAATTATGTTCAGGTATCTGATTAGCCTAGTAGTTTCTAAGAAATTAGAAATGCGTCTTATGGATATTGTGACTGCTTATTTGTATGGATCACTTGATAGTGACATTTATATGAAAATCCCTGAAGGATTTAAAATGCCTGAAGCATTAAGTACAAAACCCAAAGAAATGTATTCGATCAAGCTTCAGAGATCTTTATATGGGTTAAAACAGTCTGGGCGCATGTGGTATAATCGTTTAAGCGATTATTTGATTAATAAAGGATATGTGAGTAATATTATTTGCCCATGCATTTTTATTAAGAAAACAATATCCGGATTTGTGATTATAGCTGTATATGTTGATGATTTGAATATCATTGGAACAGAAAATGAGATCCATGAAGCAACAGTATACTTAAAGGAAGAATTTGAAATGAAAGATCTTGGAAAAACCAAGTATTGCCTTGGTTTACAGATTGAGCAAATGCACAATGGGATATTCGTGCATCAATCAAATTACACAGAAAAGATCTTGAAACGCTTTAATATGGATAAAGCAAATCCTTTAAGTACTCAAATGGTCGTTAGATCACTCAATATTAAGACTGATCCATTTCGACCCTGTGAAGAAAATGAAGAAATTCTTGATCCTGAATTTCCATATCTCAGTGCCATTGGAGCTCTAATGTATCTTGCTAATTGTACTAGACCTGACATTTCTTTTGCAGTCAATTTATTAGCAAGGTTCAGTTCAGCTCCAACAAAAAGGCATTGGAAAGGGGTCAAACATATACTTCGATACCTTCGAGGAAATGTTAATTTGGGTTTATTTTATTCTAACAATTCAAAACAAGAATTGATTGGTTATGCAGATGCAGGGCATTTATCTGATCCTCATAAAGTGAAATCTCAAACAGGCTATGTGTTCACAAATAATGGAACTACAATTTCTTGGCGTTCCTAGAAACAAACGCTTGTCACTACTTCCTCAAATCATTCTGAAATTATTGCACTACATGAAGCAAGTAGAGAGTGTGTGTGGCTTAGATCAATGACACATCATATTGAAGAATCTTGTGGTTTTCCAGTCAATAAAAGTCCAACAATTTTATATGAAGATAATGCAGCATGCATTGCACAGTTAAGGGAAGGATATATCAAAAGTGATAGAACCAAACATATACCTCCAAGATTCTTTTCATACACTCAAGAGCTAATAAAAGACAATCATATAGATATCAAGTATATTCAGTCTAGCCAGAATTCAGCTGATCTTTTCACAAAGGCACTTCCAACTACAATCTTTAGAAAGCACGTTCACGATATTGGAATGCGACATCTACATACTATGTGAAGGAAGATTATACATATCAACTTGAGGGGGAGAATATCATGCACTGTACTCTTTTTCCTTAAGCTAAAGTTTTTCCCACTGGGTTTTATTTAGCAAGATTTTAACGAGGCAGTTGCAAAATATTGTTATTCAAGGGGGAGTATTATGAATGTGAATGAACAATATATCGCTTGTGAATGAACAATATATTGCTTGTGAGAGAATAGTTCTCAAATAGTGAAAAGAAAATCTCTATATAAAGGGATTGAAATTCATTAATGAGGAGGTTAAGATTAAGAAGAAGAAAAGATAGATTACTCTCCAAATTCTTTCAATATTATAGTTCTCTAAATTCTCTCCAAACTCTCTCTAAATTCTCTCAAAATCATTCTACTATAAAATATTTTTCTTCTAGTTAAATACTACTAAATTCAAGTTTACTTCTATAACAAAATAAGTAATTTAATCTTTATTTCACAACAGTACAAATATAAGTGTTAAGCGTAATTTTCAATATCCAAATGTTTAATCTGAAATTCCATCTCTTACTTGGATTTTGGTACTGGTTTTAGTTCTTTTTTTGAAATTAATAAGGCTAAATGCACAAGTTCAACATTGAAATTTACTCAATAAACTTTTAACATTTCTCAATTTTTATTATATCTATTCAAGCTTTAAACATTTATTTTAAACCTATATAACTCTTATAATACATAAAATTAAAAAAAAAATTTAAATTAATATTGATATGGATACAAGAGCAATTTATATATAAAAAAAATGTTTAATTAAAAAGAGAATATAATTAAAAATAAAATTTTTCTAATTTTTTTATATTAATTTTTAATTTTATTTATATTATTTTGAAATTAACTTTGGTATTTTTCGTGTTTAAAATTATTTAAAATTAAATTTTTATCTAGTTTAATATTATATGAGTTAAATAGAATAAAAAAATAAAAATAAAAATAAAAATAAAAAATAAAAAATGTTAAAAGTAAAAATTTAAAAGTTGAATAAAAAATTATAAAAATTGAAAAACATTAGAGATTAATAGAATAAATTTCAAAGGTGAAACTATAGCTATGCTGCCCTTTTTGCTTTTCTATTTTTGTTCAATCCATTTGATTTTGTGGTACGCCAGGATGAATTTTTTATACGGTACATAATCGATCTAGCTTGGTTGCTACATCAAGCATAGCAGCATATTATTTGTTCGATGTGATACTTATGTTTGTCAATATCAATCAAGACAGTTTATTCCCAATCTCCAAAGTAAATGTAAAAGCATTGATATTTAAGCCTATAAGATTTTGTTTAAGTAAGCTAAAAAAAAGCTGTAAGTAGGCACTTTTCAAGAGAGATTGTAGAGGAGTGAAGTATTAAATCTATAACTTCTATCGATGTTTTAGCTATGTAATGGAATGATAAATTATCCATTCCAAGTGAATTAAATAGTACGCATAGTTTATATTTATAATTAAATTTATAATTCATAAATACATGTTACGTGATAAATTAGTATTTTTATTCGTATTTGCATGGTATATTTAAAATGGTTACAATAAAATTTAGGATTAAATATCGAAAAGTACCATGTGGTTTCTCACTTTTAACTTTGAGGGATTGTGGTTTTATTTTTTTATACTTAGATGACTTATGGTATTTCGTCATTAGTATTTTAATGATAAATTTTGTAACGTTGGCAGTTGACGTATCGCTATGTGGCTGCTGACATGTGCGAAAAGATAACGTGACACATGTGGGATATATAGGATTACTTAATGATATCACTAATTTGTTATTGAAGTACAAATGATAGTATACCACATGTCACATAAGTGCAAAATAAAAAACCACAAGGTATTTTTTTGTACATATATTAATTAAACATAATTAGTCAAAATTCAATTGATTTTGTATAGTAATGATCTAAACCAAAGTAATAATTTGTTACATTTTTGAATAATCTTACTTTTCAAATTTTAATAAAAATAATAAAATATAATAAAAATAAATTTAATTCATGTCATCGGTTATCATTGATATTAGTTATTATAATATTTTTCATATTAATATTGAATATAGTTGCATTTGATTAAGAGAAGTGGTGACTACCAATGAGATTTAGATTAAATAGTGTAGGCTAAAGTTTTAAAACCTTTCAAAATTTATTAGTTAATTAATTCAATTATTGAAGTTTCAAGGAACTTCGTCTAAACCTCATTCAAATCCATTTTATATTGCTGGTGAGTCGTTTATTGGAGTTTATGTGACAATTCTTACTGCTGAAATCATCAAAGGTATTGTATATGTATATACCATTCATTTGCATTACAAAAGAGGTTTAGATGGAAGTCCTTGAAACTTCAATAATTGAACTAATTAAGTAAAAATTTTCAAAGGTTTTAAGACTTCAGTTTACGATATTTGATCTAAATCTTATTGATAGTCACTACTGCTTCTCCTAATCAATAAAGATGGATGCAACTATACTCAATATTAACATGAAAAATATTGTAATAATTAATATTAATAATAACCGATGACATGAATTAAATTTATTTTTATTAAAATTTAAAAATAAGATTATTAAAAAATGCAACAAATTATTATTTTAGTTTAGATCATTACTATACAAAATCAATTGAATTTTGACTAATTATGTTCGATTAATATATGTATAAAAAAGTATCTTGTGATTTTTCCATTTTGCACTTATGTGACATATGGTACATCATCGTTTATACTTCAATGACAAATTAGTGATGTTATTAAGTAATCTTACATGGCGCCATGTCATCTGCCACATGTTTATGCCACGTCATCTCTTTGCACACGTTAATAGCCATATGACGATATATCAGCTATTACGTAGGATTACTTAACAACGTTACAAAATTTATCACTAAAATGTTAACGGTGTGTAATATCTTGAATTTTTAAATATTTTTATACTGCATCGAGATATGCAGTGTTAATAATTTTTGTATATATATTTATGATATTTTATGAGTTTGTTGTTTGTTTAAAGCTAATTTTAATTATTTTATATTATTTTAAGTACTTTATGTAAAATTTTCTCGAAAATTATATTTTTGGGAAAATTGACACGTAAATAATTTAATACTATTTATTTTGACTAGTTTTATGAATTTGCATGAACTCATATATAATTTTAAAGTGCTAAAATAAAATGTATATATGTGTATTTATTTAAATTAATTAGAGCTTAATTAATTTCCTTAATTTTATTATTTAATTTTTGTATTAATTAATTTTAAGTGTATAAATTATTAAATATATAAAAATATTTGTGTGGTGAGTATTATTTGTGTGTGGGAATATATATATTACTATAATATAATGTAGACATATATTTATATACATATATACACAAATTTTAATAAAAAAAAAAAACAAAAGTTGTCTTATTTACGATTTTGCCCCTCCTGCATCTTCTTCTTCCCAATGCCATTTCCACCATTTCCAGCCACTTTCAAGCTGGTTTTTTTTCCTGTTACTATGCCCCTCAACCTTCCTCCTCCACCTCCAACCATTTTCATCAAGGAGCCAAAAATCAACTTAGCTCCGACCAAACACTTTTCGGCCACCAAATTTGATGCCGCTAGTCTCTATCTTCTCCTTGATCTCTAGTGAGTGTGATTTCAAGCTTTGTTTCACTTGATTTAGTCTAGAATTGCTTAGGTTTCAATTTCTTTAAATCAGCCATTTTGGATTTTGAATTTTTTTAGCTTCAATTTGATTGATTCATGAAAAATTCCTTCACAAACTTTGTTGCTGGAAGCTTAATCTACATGCTGTAATTTTTTTAGAATTTTTGGAATATATTTTAATTTTTGTGAATTTTTGATTATTTTATTATTATTTTTTAATTTTCGAAAATTAATTAATTATATTATGAAATTGTGTTTTATGGTGATTATAGGAGTTGAAATGAATTATAGAAATTTATTTGTAATTTTTGTGAATTTTTATGTATTTATTTGGAATTTATTAAGTTTATGTAATTTTGAAAAATAGAGTTAATTATGTGTTTAATTGAAATAAATTGGTAAATTGAGTATATTTATTGATATTATTGAATTGTATGTTGATAAATTAATTTTTGAGTAATTATATGATTTTTGGTGAATTTTTGAAAATTTATAGTGAATATATATATATATTAGGGTATTTTGGTAATTTTACACTAAATTGGTTAAAAATGTAATTAAATTGGTTTTAATAGTTATTTAGAGTATAAAAATGATTTCTGCAAATTTTTAGTATTTTTAACTAATTAAAACTATTTTTCGTAAATTATTTTCAAATTATATATAATATACTATTTTTCTAAATAAATGGGTTTTTATTGATTTTTAGTATGTTTTAGGGTTAATTATGTAATTTGGATTTATAAAATGTATTTTTATTATATAAGGGCATTTTCGGTATTTTATAAATATTTTGTGAATTGTGAACCTCGGTCGGTGAATTGTAGTTTGGAGTCCGATCGAGGGATTTTGGTTGTAATTTTGTGTTTATTCCGAAGTATATTTCTTTGCAGGACTGGCTCTACTTTTTGAGTAGAGAGATGTCCATTTTACAGTGGAGGTTCTGCCAAATTTTCAGTAGAATTCTCGTAAAACGTGATGTCTGGTCAAATTCCTATTCTAATTCTGTGTCTAAAATTCTAGATCGAGTCTTTAGAATTTTCGTTAAATTTATTCTGATTTCATGTTGTCATTTGTTTGTCTAGCTGCGCCGAGATCGAGGCCTAACGGATTAGGCCCGCCGAGTTTGTCTCGTAGATCGCTAACATGTGAGTTATTATACTGTATATATATGCACTGTGTCATGACCCGAACCCGAGGGCATGTGACCGGCACTAGGGAATGAGTAGGCATAAGGCCCCCGAAACCTGTAGTAAGCCTAAAGGAAAAGAAAATAAAACCATTCATATTTTAAACTTCAATTAAAAACAGAACATATTATCAAACTGATTTTTCTCAAATTACACAAATTCAACTGCTTAAATAATAATGTGTTTCAACATCTCATATTATAAATTGAATTTAAATCTTATACATGAGTGTGTTTCGTACAAATAAACTACATAATTATGCTTAAACCATCCAAATTCTTAGTACATATAATACTGCAACAGCCTAGATTAACACACAGTACAGCTTACAATGACCTACATAAAATAGCCGGTGAAGAAGAAACCCGACGTGGAGGTAGTCTGAGGTCGAACTCCCAAGCTCCTGAAAAAAAAAATAAATTAAGGGGAATCAGACCTCACTGAGTAAGTCAATAAAAAGAGCTGTACGGTTTAAAAACCTTTGAAAACTATATATATTTATAGTGAAAATAATTTATAATGTATAAGTATAGTTTTTGAAAAATCTCGGTAGAACCCTAAACCCAAAAATCTAAATGGCCAACTGGGTCTACTTATTCCAACTAGACTACCGGTCCCCGAGAGCAAAGGCATCAATCGAGGCACCAAGCCGTAGTCATTCACTTAATCCAAATATATGGTACTGGCGGTCCCGAGAGTAAAGGCATCGACCGAGGCACCCATCCCAGTCCATTATCATCCTTACAATCACTGGCGATCCCCGAGAGCAAAGACTTCCACCGAGGCACCCGTCCCAGTTTAACATTCATCAATCATAAAATCATTGGATCCATCTCTCAATCTCTACCATGTGCACATAGTCCTGATGAAGCCCACCAGGTAGCCCGTTCTACCAAAATTTCTCAAAATCTATTTTAAATAATTAAGATACATTTAAATCTTAAATAATAGCATTAAATTAAATAAATCATATAATCAATATAATAGAAATACGAGTGCATGCATTCTTTAAATAAGCACACGCACAGATCGTTCTATTGACTTACAGGATGAATGCGAAGGCTGACGACCACGCGTCTGCCTCGGTCTCACGGCTTCCGCTCTGAAATGCTCTAAAAGAAAATAATAATTGACTTTTAAAACATGACTAAGGAATCGAAATCAGCAATCAATAAAATAATAAAATTCCAGACTGACTCGAGGAAGATCGGATAAGACTCGACGGACAGGATAACCTAACTAACGGTAGAAATTTTATGAATATCACGTTTTACGAGAAAATCTATCGAAATTTTAGCAAAGTCTTCTCTGTAAAACGGACATCTCTCTACCAAAGGTAGAACTAGACCTGCATAGAAAATGCACTTCTAATAACCACAAACACCCACACTAGAGTCGGGCTCCTAAAACTATAATTTGCCCCGACCGAGATCACAACTCAAAAAAAATACCGAGAATTAAAAACATTTATTTCTCAAACACATATTTCCCATACACATATACTAAAAATAAATAAAATTATATAAAATCTCAATTATTCAAAATTAAACAATTAAATTTGCATTCCATCATCAAAATATAAATATAATTATAGCCCAAATTAAAACCATTGTAATGTATTATATATATATATATATATATATATATATATATATATATATATATATATATATATATATATATATATATATATATATATATATATATATATATATATATATATATATATTATTTGAAATTTAATATTTAAAATTTACACTACTTAAATAAAAATACCAATTAATTTATAAAAATTGTCTAAACCCTTTAAATATTAATAAAACTAATTAAAATATATATTTTACCATATTTAGTGAAAAATTACATTTTTATCCCCCTAAAATACATGCATTACATAATGTGCTATTAATACTAAAAATAATTCCTTAAAATTATTTAATCATCCCAAAAATTATTTTCTCAAAATAAACCTTCCTAATATAATTAAAACATACAATCAACCAAAAATTTTTTTCTCCAAAAAATATTATTTAATCTAAAAATCACATTTGGCATAAACTCAAAAATATTTATAAAAATAGTATAAAAATCACAAAAATTATAATTTGAGTTCTAAAATTAATAACATTCACTAATAACCTCAATTATTAAAATTTCATAATTTTTTTTAACCATAATTTTTGAAATTAGCATAATTACCCATTAAATACCTAAAATTTACATAAATCTCTAATTAACACCAAAAATTTCTAAAACCCTAAATAAAATTAATAAACTCAAAAATACTTAACTATATTTAACATAATCACTAATTACACTTAAGAATAGAATAATATCAAGTAATTAAAATGACAAAAATTCAAACAAAATTCTGAAAAAATTCAAATAGTTCCCAAAAAAAAATCCAAATGAGAAATTATCATCCTCATTACACTAACAACACCCTATATTTAGATAATCAACCAAAAATATTGAAGATCAAGGAAGAAAAAGAAAGAAATAGGGTGAGCATTACTCACTTCCAAGCTGCCAAGACAGAGAAGGAGCAAGGGCTCACTGTCATCGGAAAACAGGGAGGGTGGAGCAGCTCAAGCAAGGCAACAGCACATGATAAGTGGAGGGAGATGAAGCTGGTGGAAGGTGTTGTCGCGTGCGCACAAGGGACCAGAGCTGACTGTTGTGCAAGGAGAAGGAAGTCTTGTCACGAGGAAGGAGAAGGCAGCAACAGCAGACTGCTCGAAGAAGGTGGCGAGCGCAGGTCCTCTGGTGGAGGTGAGGGTGGCACCGGTGAAGGGAGTGTCGGTGATGATGGTGAATGAGGGGGGGGGGGGGGGTGTGAGACAGGAGATGGGTTTTTCTTCGGGTTCTAATGGGTATATATATATATATATATATACACACATATACATACATATATATATGTATCATACAACCTACCACTATACACACACTTATAACAATTTAAACCCTACTTAAATATATCTATACACACACATATATATATATATTTGTTTATAGACACACATATAGACAATAAATTTAATATAATTTAAAATAGCTCTAATAAAAATAATAATAATAATAACAATCATAAAATATAATATTATGAAAAAGTAATTATTAATAATATGATTTGATAAAAATACCCCCTTTTTATTTAAGTAAATATATAGGGTATTACACACTGCATATAGGGTGCATTATTTAGAATTTTTCATTTTCATTGTATGTTTTAAAAATGATTTAAATTATAATATTTTTGGTATATCTAGGGTTGCATTTTTATATATATGCATATTAAATAATTATGCATGTTAGTTTGATATATGCACATTAAACAATTAGGTTTAGGTTTAATACATTTGAGTAATATACACATGTTTTAAAATGTACACTTAGACATAATTATTTTATTAAATGATTAGTATACTTTAGGTATAGTTTTAGTAGATTTTAGGTTTATTCTTAAATAATTGCATGTTAAATTATAAATCTACACTTAAATTATTTTTAAGTTTATTTTTGATATATTTTTTATTTATTTCCGAATAAATAAATTTTTTATTATTAAATTAAACCTAACACATTACTGGTATATTTAGGGTTTATTTTTGATATATGCATGCTAGATAATTAGGTTTATTTTTAGTATATTTGTGAATATATGTTAAACACAAACACGTATTTAAATGAATATTTATACATAAATGGTTTATTAAATGATTTGAGTACTTAGGGTATATCTTTTGCATATTTAAGTATATTTTTAAGATAATGCATGTTATATTATTGTTACTCATTTAAATTGTTTTTAACTATATTAATGATTTATCTTTAGTTTATTTTGTATTTTATTTGACACACACACACACACACACACATATATATATATATATATACCTAAAATATACTGGGTATATTTTAGGTATATTTTGGTATATATATATATATATGGTTGGTTTTACTATTATGAATATTGTTCTACATTAATTATTTTCCGAATGAATGATTTATTCTAAGTGAAGGATATCAATAGAACGTGCTACCTAGTGGGCAGCACTAGGACCGTGTACGTACCGGTACGATAGATAAGGATTGAGTGAGAGTTAAAATTGGGTGATTATAATTGTTTTAATTGATTTGACTAAGATTAATGGTATGTTAGATAGTGTGATTGCGGGGCCAATCACACTGACAGTCGGACTGCTGGAACTCGGTTGACTTAGTGTCTCGGGGCTAGTCTACTATCCATAAGTGAATTGAATGATCTATTGGGTTGATTGAGATGTGAGGTGATAGATAGTGTGGTTGCTGGAGCTCGGTTGACCAAGTGTCTCGGGGCCAATCACACTGATAGTCAGACTGCTGGAGCTTGATCAACTTAGTGTCTCAGGGCCAGTCTGCTGTCCATATTGGAATAAGTGTTCTATTTGGAATCAAGCGAGCCTAAATGGCTAGAGTGATGATGGGATTGTTTGAGGTTATTATTTAGGGTTCTATGGATCCTTCATGAATTAAAACAAATATTTTCTACATTTAGTATATTTATAAAAGCAAAGTTTGGCATTCGTGTGAAATGTGTGTATATACATATATATATAAGAATGCCTGATTGTTATGGTTTAGTTTGCATGTATATATAGTATAATAATTCACTCAGTGAGGTCTAAGCCCCCTCAATTATTTTTTTCAGAAGATCCCATATCGTCAGACCTTAGTTGTAGAGTTCCTCACCGGTGTTCTTCAGTCCCGGCTATTTTATGCAAATGTATATTCTGAACTTTGAATTGTATTCTAGAAACTGCAGTAGTAGTGTTCTTATATTAGAAGTGTATTATTTTGTTTGGATATTATATACTCTGAGAATTTGTATTTGAACATTGTACGAATATGTATTCATTTATAAAAGGATTTGGAGTATTTATTTTATATATTGATTAAGAAAAATTTTAATTTGATCGTACTTTTATTTAATTATTGCATGATTTTATTTTCTAAGGCTTGCTACGGGTTCCAGATTTGAAAGAATTCCCGTTCCCTAGCGCCGATTATGACTCCTAGTTTGGGTCGTGACAAAGTTGGTATCAGAGTAGAGTTCTGTGTCAGGGCTTAGTTGTTTGAGTTATGGCCCTAGTTTTCAAAATTGTGTTTTCTGTTAAACTACTGCAGTGAATTAGGTTCGGTCATGTCTTTGAAAAGTCTTCCTTGCATTAGGAATTCCGCGTAACCGTTAGGTTGTTTGATGTTGTGATTGTTTGAACTATTTGTTTATTTTTGCTCTTTATTGATTGCCTTGAGCATGAGTCGCTCCATAGATCGATGAGATCGATGATAGTTGATCTTCTGAGCACGAGGTTCTACCCCCTATGCATCCTGTAGGCGTAGGGGTAGAGATGGATTTAGAAGGCCTGATGATCACTGTTGACAGTGGGAATAACTGAATGAGGAGCTGGTGGCTTAGCATTGCAATGATGTTGCTTCTGCAATAAGAGTTTCGTATGATGTGATGCTGATTCCTTCGATCGTTCAGCAGATGTAATTTCTTTTTCAGCTGAGAACTTGAGACATGTCAATTTTGCGTATATTTTATATTATGAATTCTGTTGATTTTCATATCTTTTCAGTGCAGTGAATGTGAATTGTTTCTTCTGTAAATACAATATTGATAATCAGTCTTTTCAAGTTCAAGTTGTGGTTATAGTTCCAGCTCTACTACACCTATCTAGTATAGGGGTAGGTTAGAGGCAACTATAACTCAAGGGTTAAGGTAGTCATTGTAAGCAGTACAAGCATTCCTTTTGGACTTAAACGTGTAATAATTATGGCCAGGATAGCCGAGATTAATAAGAGCTTGATAGCATTTAATCAAGTTTGACAGTTGTTTGAATATGCTTTGATGGGGGAATTGGAAAATGTCTAATAAAGATGAAGCACTCTTGTATTCTTTATGGCAAGCTGTCAGTTCTGACTACAACACATAATTTAAGTTAAAGGGGGATTTCTAAGATACTTCCATCCACCTTTAAGGAAGGATAATTACCTGTATTGGCTATTGCACAGAATAAGGGAAGAGCAATCAGTTGAGAAGATTACTTGTAAACTCTTCAATTTGATACGTCATGCTGAAGACGTAATATAGTATAAAAGGAGACTGGTGGAATTATGTGTTATAGGATTAAGCATAATATATTGGCATCTGAACCGAGAATTGAGATTCATAGAGTTATTATGAATTCAGTCTTTTGGGTGTAATTAATCTTGATGAGATGTGAAAGGGTTATCAACAATATCTGGCTCTAGTTGAGTATACTTCAGTGGAGAAGTTGTTTCTCCCAGATGTTTTAATTGCTTGTGAGTTACTAGGTTTACTACTTTACAGAGATTGAATTCTGTATCGATGTGGTTCCTGATATAACTCCTATTTCAACATAGTCCTACAGAATGACTCTTGCAGAGCTGTAGGAGCAATTATGAGAGTTGTATGACCAAGGTTTTGTCAGACCTTATGTTTCTCTTTGGGGTGCACTAGTCTTGTTGTAAGGAAGAAGGATGGTACCTTGAGACTGTGCATTGACTGCAGAGAGATGAACAGGGTAACAGTGAAGGACAAGTATCCTCTTTTGAGGATAGATGACCTGTCTGATCAGCTACAGAGTTCTTTTCAAAAATTGATTTAAAGTCGGGTTATCATTAGTTGTGGATCAGTTTATAGTAGTCTTCATTAATGATATACTAGTGTATTCGAAGTGAATGAAAGGGCACGTATATCACTTGAGGACTATACTACAAACACTAAGAGAATGTCAGCTTTATGCTGAATTCAAGAAGTGTGATCATTGGGTGGAGAGTGTTATTTTTCTTAGAATTATGGCGTTTAAAGATAGAATTCGAGTTGATCCACAAAAGATCAAAACAGCATCTGAGCGGCCTAGACTGACTGAATCCATTAAGATCTATAATTTTCTAGGTTTAATTGGGTATCATAGGAAATCTGAATAGAATTCTCTAGAATTGTAGCTCCTATGACCCGCATAACTCAGAAGAATGGGAAGATTGTGTGAACAGATGTTTGTTAGAACAGCTTCCAAGTACTGAAGAAGACTGATTGATCTGAGGGTTACGTGAACTTTAGAGGATAAGACCTGATATCATTACAGCATTTCATTATATCATCATAGCATCTCATTACAGCATTTCATCACGACATTTCATTCTAGCATTTCATCATAACATTTCATTATATCATCTCATCATGACATTCATCATAGCATGTCATAATGGCATATCACCATATAGAATGATCTGCTGATATGAGATGCCCAAGTTAATGATACAGAGTTGATGTTGTAATCTGAGAAAGGGATTCTATATAAGCTGTGGAAATGAACTTGCAGTGTACATCCAGATGGTTACCAAGAATTATCACAGTATTCAATATCAGTATTAGTGGGTTGGATTATAGAAGGATGTGATTGACTGTATTTCTAAGTGTTAAAATTATCAGCCGGTGAAAGCTGAACATCAGAAGTCTTCTGGGAAGTTTCGATCTCTTTTGAATTTGGGTGGAAATGAGAGAGAATTATGATAATTTTGTGGTTGTTTACCTCGTTCGAAGGGTGAATATAATTTCGTTGGAATGACTGTAGACAAATTGACCAAATCAGCTAATTTTTGGCCAATGAAAGCCACTTATTCAGTAGCTAAGAGGGCTAAGCTGCATTTTAAGCATATTGTGTGCTTGCATGGACTACCTGTGTCCATTGTATATGGTAAAGGTACAGTGTTTACCTTTCGATTTTGGCAGAGATTGTGGAAAGTAATAGACACCTGATTGGATTTCAATACTGTTTTTCATCCTCAGACAGATGACAGTCTGAGAGGATGATCCAGACACTAAACAGTATGTTGAAGATGTGTGTTTTGGATCTAGAAGGTAGCTAGGTTGATTATATGCTACTTATAGAATTTTCTTATAATAACAGCTACCATAGCAGTATTGGAATGACACCACCTGAAGCTTTTATGGAAAGAAGTCTTAACTAGATATGAGATGGTTCAAAATACAGCGGAGAAAGTTGTTATGATCAGAAGAGTGATGTGGATCCTAGATGCAGAGATATGGAGTTTCAGATCAAAGACTGTAATTCTGAAGATGTCTCCGAAAAGTGGTGTGATGAGACGCGTTGAATAATATAGAACTGAATGAAGATATGAAGTTTGAGAAGGAATCAGTTGTGATTGTAAATTATCAAGCTCGATAGTTATGTTCGAACTAGATTCAGATGATCAAGGCTCCGTGACATGGCAACAAAGTGAAAGAGCTTACGTGAGAGACTGAAGTTGGGATACGAACTTCTTACCCGTATCTCTTTCTTTCTTGATCTTGTAATTTTCTTTTTAGAATTCGGGGACGAATTCTTGTAAGGGGAGAAGACTTTAATATCCCGAATTTTTAAATATTTTTATACTGCATCGAGATATGCAGTGTTAATAATTTTTGTATATATATTTATGATATTTTATGAGTTTGTTGTTTGTTTAAAGCTAATTTTAATTATTTTATATTATTTTAAGTACTTTACGTAAAATTTTCTCGAAAATTATATTTTCGAGGAAATTGACACGTAAATAATTTAATACTATTTATTTTGACTAGTTTTATGAATTTGCATGAACTCATATATAATTTTAAAGTGCTAAAATAAAATGTATATATGTGTATTTATTTAAATTAATTAGAGCTTAATTAATTTCCTTAATTTTATTATTTAATTTTTGTATTAATTAATTTTAAGTGTATAAATTATTAAATATATTAAAATATTTGTGTGGTGAGTATTATTTGTGTGTGGGAATATATATATTACTATAATATAGTGTAGACATATATATATATACATATATACACAAATTTTAATAAAAAAAAAAAAAAAAGTTGCCTTATTTATGATTTTGCCCCTCCTGCATCTTCTTCTTCCCAATGCCATTTCCACCATTTTCAGCCACTTTCAAGCTGATTTTTTTGCTGTTACTATGCCCCTCAACCTTCTTCCTCCACCTCCAGCCATTTCCACCACCTGAAACATTCTTTTCCTGCGAGTTTTGGCCGAATTTTCATTAAGAAGTCAAAAATCAACTTAGTTCCGATCAAGTACTTTCTGGCCACCAAATTTGATACCGTTGGTCTCTATCTTCTCCTTGAGCTCTAGTGAGTGTGATTTCAAGCTTTGTTTCACTTGATTTGGTCTAGAATTGCTTAGGTTTCAATTTTTTTAAATCAGCCATTTTGGGTTTCAAATTTTTTTAGCTTTAATTTGATTGATTCATGAAAACTTCCTTCACAAAATTTGTTCCTGGAAGATTAATCTACATGCTGTAATTTTTTTAGAATTTTTGGAATTTATTTTAATTTTTGTGAATTTTTGATTATTTTATTATTATTTTCTAATTTTCAAAAATTAATTAATTAAATTATGAAATTGTGTTTTATGGTGATTATAGGAGTTGAAATGAATTATAGAAATTTATTTGTAATTTTTGTGAATTTTTATGTATTTATTTGGAATTTATTAAGTTTATGTAATTTTGAAAAATAGGATTAATTATGTGTTTAATTGAAATAAATTGGTAAATTGAGTATATTTATTGATATTATTGAATTATATGTTGAGAAATTAATTTTTGAGTAATTATATGATTTTTGGTGAATTTTTGAAAATTTATAGTGAATATATATATAGTGGTATTTTGGTAATTTTATACTAAATTGGTTAAAAATGTAATTAAATTGGTTTTAATAGTTATTTAGGGTATAAAAATGATTTCTGCAAATTTTTAGTATTTTTAACTAATTAAAACTATTTTTCGTAAATTATTTTCAAATTATATATAATATACTATTTTTCTAAATAAATGGGTTTTTATTGATTTTTAGTATGTTTTAGGGTTAATTACGTAATTTGGATTTATAAAATGTATTTTTATTATATAAGGGCATTTTCGGTATGTTATAAATATTTTGTGAATTGTGAACCTCGGTTGGTGAATTGTAGTTTGGAGTCCGACCGAGGGATTTTGGTTGTAATTTTGTGTTTATTCCGAAGTGTATTTCTTTGCAGGATCGGCTCTACTCTTTGAGTAGAGAAATGTCCGTTTTACAAGGGAGGTTCTGTCGGATTTTTGGTAGAATTCTCGTAAAACGTGATGTCTGGTCAAATTCCTATTCTAATTCTGTGTCTAAAATTCTAGATCGAGTCTTTAGAATTTTCATTAAATTTATTCTGATTTCATGTTGTCATTTGTTTGTCTAGCTGCGCCGAGACCGAGGCCTAATGGATCAGGCCCGCCGAGTTTGTCTCGTGGAGTGCTAACATGTGAGTTATTATACTGTATATATATGCACTGCATATAGGGTGCATTATTTAGAATTTTCATTTTCATTGTATGTTTTAAAAATGATTTAAATTATAATATTTTTGGTATATCTAGGGTTGCATTTTTATATATATGCATATTAAATAATTATGCATGTTAGTTTGATATATGCACATTAAACAATTAGGTTTAGGTTTAATACATTTGAGTAATATACACATGTTTTAAAATGTACACTTAGACATAATTATTTTATTAAATGATTAGTATACTTTAGGTGTAGTTTTAGTAGATTTTAGGTTTATTCTTAAATAATTGCATGTTAAATTATAAACCTACACTTAAATTATTTTTAAGTTTATTTTTGGTATATTTTTTATTTATTTCCTAATAAATAAATGTTTTATTATTAAATTAAACCTAACACATTACTGGTATATTTAGGGTTTATTTTTGATATATGCATGCTAGATAATTAGGTTTATTTTTAGTATATTTGTGAATATATGTTAAACACAAACACGTATTTAAATGAATATTTATACATAAATGGTTTATTAAATGATTTGAGTACTTAGGGTATATCTTTTGCATATTTAAGTATATTTTTAAGATAATGCATGTTATATTATTGTTATTCATTTAAATTGTTTTTAACTATATTAATGATTTATCTTTAGTTTATTTCGTATTTTATTTGACACACACACACACACACATATATATATTTATATATACCTGAAATATACTGGGTATATTTTAGGTATATTTTGGTATATATATACATATATGGTTGGTTTTACTATTATGAATATTGTTCTACATTAATTATTTTCCGAATGAATGATTTATTCTAAGTGAAGGATATCAATAGAACGTGCTACCTAGTGGGTAGCACTAGGACCGTGTACGTACCGGTACGATATATAAGGATTGAGTGAGAGTTAAAATTGGGTGATTATAATTGATTTAATTGATTTGACTAAGATTAATGGTATGTTAGATAGTGTGATTGCGGGGCCAATCACACTGACAGTTGAACTGCTGGAGCTCGGTTGACTTAGTGTCTCGGGGCTAGTCTACTATCCATAAGTGAATTGAATGATCTATTGGGTTGATTGAGATGTGAGGTGATAGATATTGTGATTGCTGGAGCTCGGTTGACCAAGTGTCTCGGGGCCAATCACACTGACAGCCAGACTGCTGGAGCTCGGTCGATTTAGTGTCTCGGGGCCAGTTTGCTATCCAGATTGGAATAAGTGTTCTATTTGGAATCAAGTGAGCCTATATGGCTAGAGTGATTATGAGATTGTTTGAGGTTATTATTTAGGGTTCTATGAATTCTTCATGAATTAAAACAAATATTTTCTACATTTAGTATATTTATAAAAGCAAAGTTTGGCATTCGTGTGAAATGTGTGTATATACATATATATATAAGAATGCTTGATTGTTATGGTTTAGTTTGCATATATATATAGTATAATAATTCACTCAGTGAGGTCTGCCCCCCTCAATTATTTTTTTCAGGAGATCCTATATCGTCAGACCTTAGTTATAGAGTTCCTCGCTAGTGTTCTTCAGTCCCGACTATTTTATGCAAATGTATATTCTGAACTTTGAATTGTATTCTAAAAACTACAGTAATAGTATTATTATATTGGAAATTTATTATTTTGTTTGGATATTATATACTCTGAGAATTTATATTTGAACATTGTACGAATATGTATTCATTTATAAAAAGATTTGGAATATTTATTTTATATATTGATTAAGAAAATTTTTAATTTGATCGTACTTTTATTTAATTATTGCATGATTTTATTTTCTAAGATTTGCTACGGGTTCGGATTCGAAAGAATTCTCGTTCTCTAACGCCGGTCATGACTCATAATTTGGGTCGTGACACGGTGAGATATCACATGTCATTTAAATGTAAAAAAAAATTATAAACACTCAAAATTAAAAGTACAAACTTTCTTGTAATTAATTCAAAAATTTATATAACTTAATTTGATAAAAAAATTACACATCAACAAATAATTTGTTAATGTGTAAAATCATAAGCTTTTTTTTTGTACTTATATTTTCTCAGTTGAACAACACAAGTCAAATCTAGTATTATTGTTAGGAAAGCAACAAGAGATGCGATATGGGTTACTGAGCATCCCACGTGATATCAATGCAAAACATCTATTGAGGAGGGGCCTTTAACAACGTGTGGAATCTCTCAAAACCGTTCCACATGTGGGAGTGGGGCTCTATTAGAATCTAAAGAATTTATTATTTCTTTGAACTTTAATGAACAAAGGCAACCGGATAGCCAATTTGGTGGGTCATTTAAAAATTTTCAAGTTTTTATTTAGAATTTATTAAAGTATTTTTTCAAATAAAATATATTTCAATTGAATTTATAAAATAATTTATAGAATTTATTAACTAAAAAATAAAATATATTTACTTTATTTACAATTTATAATACCAAAATATATATTTTATCTGTAGTTATATTTTGCATAAGGGTGTATTTTTTTAAGAATCAATCAAACAATTAAAAAATTTTAAATGATAAAATAAAATTTAAATTTTTTAAAAGAAGTTTATGATAATTTTAACTATAGTAAGTATAAATAACCCTTATTTGGTGGAGCAATGGAGCCAACGCCCGACCGCCTTAAAGTCGGTGCCATCATGGCCCTTCAAAAGTTTTTTAACTTCAAATTTTTAGTAATTATTAAATTGAAAATTTCAGCTAACAAACTAAATATATTACAACATTAAAGAAGTGTAAAATATTTTTTAAAAAAATTTAATAATTACTAAATTATTTTATTACAATAAAAAATTACTAACGTTTAGTGTAAATAATGCTGTCATTATGTATTTATTCATTAATTAATTATATTTTAAAGCTAAAGCTTAAAGCTTTGCTTGAACCTCCAATTCAGCGAAGCAGCGGTATCAAAGCTGCGACTATAAATAGCAAAGGCAGACCAAGCCAGTGCCACCTCGTCTCTTCTCTTCGTCTCGCGATTCGAGCCACACTGCCCACAGCCGCAGGCCACAAGCACGCACCATCGCAGGTATGGTTATGTTTCGGATCTACTTTTGTTAAGGTTCCATTTCTGCTGAGCTTACATTTGCTAAAATCTCACAGGAATTAAAGCTCAATGGAAGTTCAAGCAATCCCAGCCGTCCACGTTAACGGAAAAAAGGGGACGGGGGAGGAAAATCTCGACCTGACGGCTGTTGTGGCGGCAGAGCCTCTGCCTGAGGTGGTTCTAAATGATGAGAGAGAGATAGTGTTGGGTAAAAATGTGCACACGTCGTGTTTGGAGGTGACGGAACCAGATGCTAATGATGAATTAACTGGTGATAAAGAGGCTTATATGGCTAGCGTTTTGGCTAGGTATCGAAAGACCTTGATTGAAAGGACCAAACATCATTTAGGTAATAAAAAGTACATGAATTGATGTGTTTTTTATTTGACTATGCATAAAGTTGCAAATGTTAATGTTGTTAGCGTTGTTTTGTTGAACAGTTGTCCAAAAAAGAAAAGGGGGCAAAGATTAAAAAAATGCTGCATTTAGATGTGTTAATTTTATAGAAATTGAAGAGAAAGCATATTTCCTTGACACTGTTTGGAACAACTTATGTGCATTGAATTGAATTCTGGTAAAATTATATCGAGTTTGCGACACTTCATTTTGTTTAAAATGCCCCCCTTTTTTTCAGTTGAAAGAATTGAATTTTAGCAACTATAAGTATAAGCTTTGCAATGGTGAAAAATTGACTGAATAGAATTCAGATCAATTTAATTTTGCATTTTTTAAGATTTTGGAAGTCCAAACATGATCAGTTTGTTAAGCATGCTTGTTACATGATAGAAATACTGACTTTCCAGACGATGATAGCAATTGGCTTGATGATCTAGGAAGTGATTAGAAACTTTTACATGTTTTTCCCAATGGGTTAACGTATGGCTATTAAATTCTTACATTCAAATGGTATTATCTGTTTCAGGTTATCCATATAATTTGGATTTCGACTATGGTGCTTTGTCACAGTTGCAGCATTTTTCTATTAACAATCTTGGTGATCCATTTATTGAGAGTAACTATGGTGTCCATTCAAGACAGTTTGAAGTTGGTGTTTTAGATTGGTTTGCCCGTCTATGGGAGATAGAGAGACATGAGTACTGGGGTTACATTACCAACTGTGGTACCGAAGGAAATCTTCATGGGATTCTAGTTGGGTCAGTGATTTTTCCTATGTCGTGCTTTTTCTTTTTTTGGATGACTTATTAAGTGTGGAAAATGAATGGAATGAGTAACATGGTAACACGCAGGAGAGAAGTTTTGCCAGATGGGATTCTGTATGCATCACGAGAATCACATTATTCAGTCTTCAAAGCAGCCCGTATGTATCGAATGGAATCTGTGAAGATTAACTGTTTGGTCACTGGTGAAATTGATTGTGCTGATTTTAAAGTTCAACTCCTTGCCAACAAGGACAAACCAGCCATCATCAATGTTAATATAGGTATCTTCGGTATTGTTGTGAATAGAATAGGCATGTATATGTCCTTTTGCTTGCACTTTACTCATTAGCTGTGATGTGTTATTCTTATTCAAGGCACCACTGTCAAAGGAGCTGTTGATGACCTCGATCTTGTGATAAAAACCCTTGAAGAATGTGGATTTACACAAGATCGTTTCTACATTCACTGTGATGGAGCTTTATTCGGACTTATGATGCCTTTTGTCAAGCGTGTAAGTGGTTTCAACTTAAAATCCTGTTATTTGAAGGGTACCTGATCAGGAGATACAGAAATTGAGTGCTACCTTTTTCATGTCTTGTTTATTTCTGCTATACGTAGAAGGCAATTAATTGGCTATAGAAAATTGTGAATTTCTCTGGCTTTTCTTGTCGTCTCGCAATTTTTAACTTTTAAGCTAAGTAGTTGAATATTAGGGACTGTAGAAACTACATGCGGTGACTGGTGGGTTTTGGAGTTAAGGCTTGGCTATACTTGGAAATAATAATGGCATTAAAGCTTTTTAATTTCTAATTATCAAAGATGCATAGACTATTTTGTTAGTGAGTGACATGTTGCAGCCTGTCTTGCTGATAATCATGTTGTTTACGCATTTTCCTATTTTTCTAGTATCATGGGTTTTATTTGTCTGTTGGACTCATTATTGTTGGTGATGAACAGGCACCAAAGGTTTCTTTCAAGAAGCCTATTGGAAGTGTTAGTGTATCTGGCCACAAGTTTGTTGGTTGCCCAATGCCATGTGGTGTTCAGATAACAAGGATGGAACACATTAATGCTCTCTCCAGGAATGTTGAGTACCTTGCTTCAAGAGATGCCACTATCATGGGGAGCCGTAATGGTCATGCTCCTATCTTCCTTTGGTACACCCTCAACAGAAAGGGTTATAAAGGATTCCAGAAAGAAGTACAAAAATGTCTCAGAAATGCTCATTACTTGAAGGATCGGCTACGCGATGCTGGGATTAGTGCTATGTTGAATGAGCTCAGTAGCACGGTGGTATTTGAGCGGCCAAAAGATGAGGAGTTTGTTCGCAGGTGGCAACTTGCATGCCAAGGGAATATTGCACATGTAGTGGTCATGCCCAGTGTCACCATAGAGAAGCTGGATAATTTCTTAGATGAATTAATTGAGAAGCGCTCAACTTGGTATCCCACTGGACAAGTACAGCCTCCTTGTATTGCAGCGGACCTAGGAAACGAGAATTGTGCTTGTTCTCTACATAAGTGAAGAGCTATTTATTATTGGTGAGAATTATTACACTCTGTTGTAGCTGTTGTTTTTGTTTTGTAACAGAAAACTTTGATTACTTATAATCTAGATTTCTATGTAAGGCCTTATTTAATAATTCCCGGTGTTTCTGTAATTTATCTTGTTGATTCCTGCTGCTATTTATTTTCCTGTTGGCCAAAGTGTCATAAGTTGAGGTGCGAAGGTTTTGATGTTTGGTTCATGATAGTTCCAGTTAGCACCTGCTCTGCATGGGGTAGATTATTTATTGGCAAAGAGTACTCTGCATAGCATTTATCATTGATTCATAACTTAATTATATCCTGCAGCTTCTTTCTCTGAGTGTATTGACAAAACTTTAGTTGAGCACGTCTTTAACATTCAATTTTTGACCTTCTGGTTGAGATGTACATTTTACTGGTAATACATCCAGACTTGCGTCTCGAGCATTTTCTTGGTCTCCTGTTTCGTAATGGATAATGTCGACAAGTTAGAAAACCAAAGAGGATACTTTTCATGTCAGACAATTTACATGAAGCTTGTTCGATTGGATCATTGCATTTTCACGTCAGACAGACCCCATTCACATTTTCCACCCTGCTCTGAGAAACTGATTTAAATTCTTATTACGAGTCAGATAATCCAGTTAAATTCAGTTGAAATTTTATTTTTTGGAACTTTTAGTTTAGATTTTATAGCTATTTTTTCTTATTAAAATTATATTTTATGACATGACAGTAGGATAGGATGATCACATTGTGAACCAAAATTTACTTAAATTTTATCATATTTTAAGAAAAATTATTAAGATTTTAATGTCCGGGTTAGATGATTCAGTTAGATTTTAAAATTAATTGGACCTTATACTGTGCTCCTCGCATTGCATGTTCAATGCTTACAATTACATTTATTAAATCGAGAAGGGGCGAAGATATTGTAATTTTAAAATAAAAATCTGCTGCGATCGTACAACCTTTGAGCATTAGAATAAAAAAGGTTGTTGTCGGTTAAAAAAAAGTTTTGCTGCACAAGGTTGTGTGATCCCCCAACCGCCATCAAAACTATCTATTTATTCAAAACAGATCACAATCATCCATTCATCTTCTATAAATTGAAAGGTTAATTTTCTGCAGAGATTAACCTTTGATTTTTGTCAATTCTGAACAAAAATATCATCACAAAAACCTAGTGCTTCATTGTATACTAGAGGTAAATTGTACATTATAAATATTGTCTTTAGAAAAGTAAAATTTCACACTTTTTAGAGCAAAATTTTCAGATTCTTTATATTAGGAATCGATTATGCTACTTAGAAATCAAATACTAAATCGGGTAAATTTCAAAAATTTGCTTACCATAACCCTTAATCTCATCAAAAATTTCAATCTCTAGGATCCAATTTGCAATTAACACATAACTAACATACAAGGCAACACAAATACAATTAATCAACAACCTAAGAATTCTAAGCTTCAAGAGAACTTACAATCTCCCAAGTTTGAAGAAGACCACAAGTATTCTACTAGAATAGTTTGACCTCCTTTGATTCAACTCTTGAATCAACTTCAAGTCTCCCAAGTGTGAGACCTCTAGCTTGAAACACCAACCTCTACCAAATCTCCTTCTTGCCTTGATCAATGGAAGCAAGTATCCTCTCTTAATTACCCTTAGTATCTCACACTAACTTGATCCTTGCAAGAGCTCTTAGTTTTTGTATATATCCTTTTGTTTCTTATGTCTTTACACTTTTTCTCTTCACCAACCATCAATTAATATCTACTTTTTGCTTTTAGATATACTTGGCTAGAGATTAAAGTAGAGATTAGTGACATGATCCGTATGCCACTTGTCATAATTAATTAACAACTTAATAAGTCACTAATATCAAAAAATGGAGGATGTAGAGATTATAACTTTTGTAAATTCTCTACATCACCTAGGACTTACACATGTCAATATATATACATAAATATATATTTGATTTAATAAAATCAAACATATCTCTTAATGGAGTTAGGCTTAACCATTGGGCTAACTCTTAACCCAAAGCTCATTCCATCAAACAAGTGGACTTAAATAAGGTAAATGAACTTTATCTACTACTTGGTTTAATCTTTAGTCCAAAACTCTTTTGTGCCTAAGTCCATATACTTGGGCTATTACTCCAAGTAAATAAGAAACAACTTATACTCTTTATTAATTTAATATCTCAATTAATATCTTATATCAATTAAGTATAAATTAATAATTAAACCTATCATTGAAATTAGATTTCATGATATGATAGAATCATTTCTTTAAGCAAAAATTTAATTTCATTAATCTTAATTAATTGATTAAACTCTTTAATCAATAATTAGATTAATAAATAGAGATTTAGTAAAACCTTTAAGGTGTGACTTACTAGGTCCATGTATAATTGGCAATAAGAAGATAATATCAACATTTGATATTATTTGAAACTCCTTTAAAGTCTAAATGTGAAAATCCCAATTATTCACATTTAGTTCTCATAAGTTGTGAGTGACTCATAGTATCGATATCACAACCACCTAATTAGAAATTAATATTTTTATTAATTCACATGAACCCTTTGGTCATAATTACCATGTACTAAAATCTTTTCATTAGAAGATCCTGATATAGCCTACAGTCAATGATTAGTCAAACTCTAATACTATATCATATGACCTCATCTTAAGTTCTATCTTTTAATTAAAACACAACAACTACTAGAAACTCTTTCTAGCACTGAAACTCTTTCAGACTGTTATGTTTGTCCTGGCTAGGAACTCTTGCATTAAGACAAGACTTAGATAGCATAGGATCTTATCGCAATTCACTCCAGGTAATGAATCCTATCTTGGTTGAACACTCATCCCTACATTTAACTGACTAGAGCAACCATACGCCATATACCTATGTGTGAATAACACAAGTATATAAGCGGTAATAAACTCTAACCACTCAAATGTGGATGACTGTGTCACCTTAGGTCAAAAAACTATATGCACAATTATGACCTAGATTATGATCGTTAACAATAAGTGAATATCCATGTGATCACATATCTAGCGTCACTATTCGATCCACCCATCATATGAGTATCTACATGTCTATTCCGATATCTTATATTAAGTAGCATGAGATTCACTACCTCCCACTATTAGTATCACATACTAATCAAGAAAAATAGATAAAGGTGATAGTCTAATTAATATTACCCAAATATTAATTATACGACTATTAGCATTTTATAGCATGTGTACTAAATTAAGTTTGTAACTCATATTATCAACTCTTAATAATAAATGTATTTAACACGATACTAAAGGGTAAATACTCAAATAAGCAAGCACTTTATTTAAATGAATATTATATTGCCATTTGGGATAATTTACAATGTCATTATATATTACTAGAATGGCATTAGGGCATATCTATGCTAACAATCTCCCATTAGCATTAATGCCATTCACTATAATATTTAAGACCCATCTTCTCAAGATGATGATCTAACTGTAATTGTGTGAGTGCCTTGGTCAGTGGATCAGCCACATTGTCGACCGAAGCTACCTTTGGCATGACGATGTCGCTTTTTCCAATAAGTTCTCTGATAATATGGAAGCGCCTTTCTATGTGTTTGGATTTCTAGTGGGACCTTAGTTCCTTTGCCAAAGTAATAGCTCTATTGAATTACAATAGAGAGGACTCGGGGACTCAATAGAAGGAACAACTTCTAGTTTAGTAATGAACTTCTTAATCCAAACAGCTTCTTTAGTGGCATCTATGCAACTATACACTCAAAGTGGAATTAATAGTGACACTTTGCTTGAAACTCTTCCAGCTCGCTGCACCTCCATTACAGATGAAAATAAACCCAGTGATATATTTTCTATCATGAATATCTGATTGGAAATCAAAATATGTGAATCCATCAATTTGTAAATCACCTCCTTTATAAGTTAAAATTAAATCTTTAGTCCTTCTCAAGTACTTAAATATTGACTTAATTGCTATCCAGTATTCCAAACCTAGATTGGATTGAAACCTACTAGTCACACTAACAGCATGGGCAATATCAGGCCTTGTACACAACATAGCATATGTTAAGCTTCATATAGCTAAAGTATAAGGAACTTTGACCATTTGCTCCATTTTCTCAGGTGTTTTGGGTGACATACCCTTGGATAAATGGATACCATACCTAAATGGTAACAATCCTCTCTTGGAATCAAATATATTGAACCTCTTCAACACCTTTTCCAAGTAAAGGCTTTGGGATAAACCTATCATTCTTTTTTATCTATCTCTATAGACTTGAATGCCAAGAAAATAGGTAGCCTCCCTTGAGTCTTTCATGGAGAAAGTTTTACACAACCATAGCTTTAAATTTGTAAGAATGCCAATGTCATTCCCAATTAATAAAATATCATTCACATACAATACAAGGAAAGTAAGTTGGCTCCCACTAACCTTCTTGTACACATAAAACTCATCCTTATTCTTGATAAAACCAAATGATCGTATCGCTTCATCAAAATAATGATTCCAATTGCTTGAAGCTTGCTTTAAACCATAAATAGATCTATTAAGCTTGCACACTTTGGAACATTCGTTAGATTTATAACTTTTAGGTTGTTCCATATAAATCTCTTCCTCAACATAATCGTTAGGAAAAGTATTTTGACATCCATTTGCCAAATCTCATAATCATAGTGTGCAAGAATGGCAAGAAGTATCTGAATGGATTTAAGCATGACTACCAACAAGAAACTCTCCTTATAGTCGACCCCTTGCCTGTGGCGAAACGCTTTCACTATAAGCCTTGCTTTGTAAATATCAACTTCTCCATATGTATCAATCTTTCTCTTGAAGATCCATTTACAACCTATAGGTACAATACCTTCAGGTGGGTCAATAAGTGTTTAGACTTGGTTTGCATACATGGAATCCATTTTAGATTTCATTGCTTTAAGCCATTTTGAAGAATCTTTATCTAATAAAGCCTTTTCAAATATTATAGGATCATTATCATGATTGTCTTCTTTATGCGTATGCAACTCTTGCATATTATATATAAAACTGTATCTCTCTGGTGGATGAGATACCCTACATAACTTTCTAGGAGTTGGTGTGATGATATTTTTAGTGGGACCAGACTCAAGGGATTGATCAACATCCATTTAATCAACTTGATTGGCATCATTAGAAGACTTCTCTTTTAATGTTGTCTTCCTTCCTTTACCACCTTCTTGAAGAAACTCTTTCTCAAGAAATATGGCATCTCTACTTATAACAACAACTTGTTCAATAGGAAGATAGAAATAATACCCTAAACTGTCTTTAGGATATCCAATAAATCTACCTTGAATTGACTTTGCATCTAATTTTTCTATTTTCAACCTTTTAATATAAGCTAGGCATCCCCAAATCTTAACATGTTTAAGACGAGGTGCATTAACATGTCATATCTCATACAGTGTGGTAGAAACAGACTTAGATGGAACACGATTTAATATGTAAATGGTAGTTTACAATGAAAAACCCCAAAAGAAAGTAGGCAAATCTCTATAACTCATCATTGATCGAATCATATCCAATAGAGTTTGATTCCTCTTTTTAAATACACAATTGAGTTGAGGTGTTTTGAATGGAGTTAATTGTGATATAATGCCATGTTCTTTAAGGAACTCCATAATTTGGTTACTTAAGTATTCACCTCCTCGATCCAATCAAAGGATTTTAATACTTTTCCCCATTTATTTCTCTACTTGGACCTTGAATTCCTTGAACTTTTCAAAGGACTCATTTTTGTGTTTCATCAAATATAAATGTTCAAAACTTGATAGATAATCTATGAAGGCAATGAAGTAGTAAAACCCACCTCTTGCCATTTGGTTGAATGGCCTACATACATCACTATGTATGATTTCTAAAATTTCTTTAGCTCTTTCCATTTGTCCAATAAATAGTGATTGAGTCATTTTGCCTTAGATACAAGACTCACAAGTTGGATTGGATGTAAATTCAAGATTACTCAAGGTTCGCATCCCTTTTTAACTTTGTGATTTTATCATCTGCAATGTGACCTAATCACAAGTGCTATAGATATTTTGGATTAGAGGCATTATCAATTAGCATTATTTTCATAACATTCAAATTATTTGGATAATGATTGTTATTGGATTTATTATCAACATAATAAAGACCATGTAATGCATAACCATGCCAACTATCTTATTATCAAAATAGATAGTACATACGTCTCTTTCAAATAAAAATTCATAACCTTTTCTAATTAAACTAGAAATAGACATGATGTTCCTATAAGCATTAGGTACATATAAAACATTGTTCAATAACAAAACATGATTATATAAGTCAATAAAGGTGGTTCTTATAACTTTAGCACCAATACTTGCTCCATCTCCAAGCTTTAAAGTCACCTCATTTGACTTCAACTGTCTTTCACTTGTTAGATCTTGCAAAGAAGAACATATATGAGAACTAGCACTGGTATCTAATACCTATGCCTTAGATGAGCTCTTAGAACATTTAGTTATAAATAAATTAGAGAAAGTCTCACCTTCTCTAATCTTGTTCTTTCCTTTAGTCTTGGAAGACTCAAAGAACTTTATACAATTTCTTTTCCAATATCCCTCTCCATCACAAAAGAAACACTTTCCCTTATTTGTACTCTCAACTTTCTCTTTGCCTTTGTTCCTTCTTACTCCTCTTGAAGCTTTATGAATTTTTCCTTTAGCTTTCTTGCTTTTGTTGCCCTTACTCTTTTTAGTCTTGCTAGAAAAGGCAACCAAAGCGACATCCTTCCTCTTTTCATTGTGAATAGCCTTTTGGGCCATCACAAGCATGTTTAGCAATTTTGTAAGAGTACACTCAATTTTATTCACATGGAAATTTATAATAGATTGCCCAAATGAATCCGAAAGGGATTGTAAGATCAAATCTATTTAAAGTTGAGCATCCATCGTGAAATTTAGACTCTCACATTCCTCAATGGAATGAATTATAGAATTCATATGTGCTCCAACATCATCACCTTCCTTCATTTTAGCATGGAAAAGCCACTTAGATATCTCATATCTAGCGGTCCTACTTTATTCACCAAACAACTCTCGCAAGTGAAGTACGATTTCCTTTGCATTAGTGTACTTCTCATGTTGCCTATGAATTTCATTGCTCATAGACACCCATATAATGTAACGTGCTTGCATATCATCATCTTTCCATTTCTCAAGAGTGTCATACTCCTCTTGGGAAGCATTAAGTGGAAGGGGTCCGAGAGAACTTTATTCCAAAACATACAATATGCATTTAGAGGCCAATACAACTTTTAGATTACACAGCCAACTAATAAGATTAGGCCCAATGAGTCTATTATTATCGAGAATTATGCTTAACAGGTATAAGGATCTCATATTATTAAATTGTTGCAAAAGTATGACAAGATTAATTAGTCCTATGATATTGTAATAATTCCATTAGATTTAGTCTTTAATCATAATAGTTTCCTACTAACTTGGCGAATTTTACACTTCTAAAGTAAAAAATGGAAATCCCTTGTTGGATGGATTTCTAGTAGGTGATGAAGTTCTTAATGAGTTACTAATATCCCTTAAGTACACATTGAAATTCTTGGAATATTAGTTCTCATTAAGTGAATAACTCTTGTTCATCACATCTCATATGAGATATCATCAATCCGGCTCCTAATGTTATGGGCCTTAAGTACACATTGCCATTCTTGGCCTTTGGCATTAGTTAGGTCCATACCATTGGATTAGTGAAATGTATAGACTTGAACACTACTTACCTCATGTACAACTATTTGCCATTCTTGGCATGCAGTGTGTCTATACAACCATAACATCTCATGCTTGACAATAACACTACATGAATCTTTTAGATCTTATATACATCCCTATGTATCCATAGCCGATGCACATAATGAAAAACCATGCAAGTTATTGCTCCAATGGAGAACCTAGACTAAAATTTATTTTGGAAGATTTTTGAGTCTTTATTTGAGGTCTCACTTTGCACATTAGCCTTTTTAATATTGCATATATCACATATATACACAACATGGAATTCATACACATATCAAATATGTATATTACTAATGGCATCCAATTGTACATATCACATATGCACATTTCATGTTACAACATATATATCACAAATATACATAGAACATATAAATTGGATGCACAAATAAGGAGTGATCATGGACTTTGCTAAAACCTATTCTAACTCTTAGAATAAGCTAGATAAATGGCCACCTTGTAATGATCTCTATAGATCTCCCACTTGAACTCTTCAAGCTCCATATCATAACACTTGTGATTTACAAATAATCCTTGGCATACCAAGGTAATTATTACATCCCAATTCTATGCAATTAACACTTAATTACATACCAAATAATAAAATTAATTATCATTACAAACCATGGGATGTATTCTAAGTCCATGATTATTTTTGCATGTATGTTAAGCAAAAAACATGCATTTTAAAGGCCCTTAAGCATCCCAAAGAGGGATGTGGACACGACTTGGCACCACTATGCTGACTCAGGATTGACTTGGCACATGCTACCTCTATCACGATTTGACACAGGCACCCTTTGTCACAAGTCAGCATGCCTGTGACAAGTTGGCACGGCCACCCATTGTCATGAGTCGGCATGGCCACCCTTTGTCATAAGTTGGCACACCCGTGACGAGTCGGCATAACCATGATTGTGCACACACTTAAGGCCATTTTTACATATGTTTAGCTATAATACTTGCAACCAATATCAATCTCAATCATAACACTTGCAATTATCAACCAATATAGCATGTGTTAAGCACAAAAAAGAGCTCTAATACCACTATTAGGAATAGATTATGCTACTTAGATATCAAATGCTAAGTAGGGAAAATTTTAAAAATTTACTTATCATACCCCTTGATCTTATCAAGAATTTCATTCCCTAGGATCCAATTTGCAATTAAAACATAACTAACATACAATGTAACACAAATACAAGTAATCAACAACCTAAGAATTCTAAGTTTCAAGAGAACTTACAATCTCCCAAGTTTAAAGAAGAGCACAAGTATTCTACTAGAATGGTTTGACCTCCTTTGATTCAGCTCTTGAATCAACTTCAAGTCTCCCAAGTGCGAGACCTCTAGCTTGAAACACCAAGCTCTACCAAATCTCCTTCTTGCCTTGATCAATGTAAGCAAGTATCCTCTTTCAATTACCTTTAGTAACTTGCACTAACATGATCCTTGCAAGAGCTCTTAATTTTTGTATATATCCTTTTGTTTCTTATGTCTCTACACCTTTTCTCTTTACCAACCATCAATTAATATCTAATTTTTGTTTTTAGATATACTTGGCTAGAGATTAAAGTAGAGATTAGTGACATGACCTATATGCCAATTGTTATAATTAATTAACAACTTAATATGTCACTTCTATCCAAAAATGGAGGATGTATAGATCACAAATTTTGCAAATTCTCTACATCACCTAGGACTTACACATGTCAATTAATATATATATATATGTTTCAATAAAATCAAACATATCTCTTAATGGAGATGAGCTTAACCATTGGGCCAACTCTTGACCCAAAGTCCATTCCATTAAACAAGTGGACTTAAATAAGATAAATGGGCTTTGTCTATTACTTGGTTTAATCTTTAGTCCAAAACTCTTTTAGGCTTAGGTCCATAATACTTGGGCCAGTAATCTAAGTAAATAAGAAACAACATATACCCTTTATTAATTTAATATCTCAATTAATATCTCATATCAATTAAGCATAAATTAATAATTAAACCTATCATTGAAATTAGATTTCATGATATGCTAGAATTATTTCTTTAAGCAAAAATCCAATTTCATTAATCTTAATTAATTTATTAAACTCTTTAATCAATAATTAGATTGATAAATAGAGATTTGGTAAAACCTTTAAGGTGTGACTTAATAGGTCCATGTTTAATTGGTAATGAGAAGATAATATCAACACTTAATATTATTTGAAACTCCTTTCAAGTCTAAATGTGAAAATCTAATTATTCACATTTAGTTCTCATAAGTTGTGAGTGACCCTTAGCATCGATATCACAACTACCTAATTAGAAATGAATATTTTTATTAATTCAAATGAACCCTTTGGTTATAATTATCGTGTACTAAAATCCCTTTATTAGAAGATCCCAATATAGCCTAGAGCCAAGGATTAGTCAAACTCTAATAGCTATATCATATGACCTCATCTTAAGTTGTATCTCTTGATTAAAACACAATAAATACTAAAAACTTTTTCTAGTACTGAAATTCTTTCAGATTATTATATTTGTCCTGGCTAGAAACTCTTTCATCAAAAAAAGACTTAGATAGCATAGGATCTTATCCCGGTTCACTCCAGGTAATGAATCCCATCTTAGTTGAACACTTATCCCTACATTTAACTGACTAGAGCAACCATATGCCATATACCTATATGTAAATAACACAAGTATGTAAGCGGTAACAAACTCTAACCACTAAAAAATGGATGACCATGCCACCTCAGGTTAAAGAACTATATGCACAATTATGACCTAAATTATGATCATTAATAATAAGAGAATATCCATGAGATCACATATCTAGTGTCACTGTTCGATCCACCCATCACATGAGTATCTACATTTCTATTCCGATATCTCATATCAAGTAGCATGAGATTCACTACCTCCCACTATTAGTATCACATACTAATCAAGGAAAATAGATAGAGGTGATAGTCTAATTAATATTACCCAAATATTAATTATACAACTATTAACATTTTATAGCATGTGTACTAAATAAGTTTGTAACTCATATTATCAACTCTTAATAATAACTTTATTTAACCCAATGCTAAAGGGTAAATACTCAAATAAGCAAGAACTTTATTTAAATGAATATTATATTGCCATTTGGGATAATTTACAATGTCATTATATATTACTAGAATGACACTAGGACACATTTGTGCTAACACTTTATTTGTATTTTTTTAACAATTTAAAGGCAATATTTTTATTGTTATAATATTCATTTATGACAACACTCAAAAAATTAGCAACCAATATAGTTAAGTTGAATCATTTTAATGGTAAAAGTTTTGTAAGATGGCAAAAGAGAGTACATCATCTATTAGTTTTTCTACAAGTAGTATATGTTTTAAATACATCAAGGCCTGAGGATACAGACAATGAGACTTTTACGAGGAAGAGGCAAACATAGGACACTAATAATGAGATATGCAAAGGACATATTCTAAATGCAATGATGGATTCACTTTTTGATATATACAACTATGTACCTACTGCAAACTAACTTTGGGATAAATTGGAGAATAAGTACATACAAAAGGATGCCAGAAATAAGAAATCATTGTCTCTTGTTTTAATAATTACAAAATTATTTATTCTAGGCCAATTATGGAATAATTTTATGAGTTAGAAAGAATTTTTAATAATTTTACTATTGTATCTAATAATATTGACAAATTGACTCATTCATGGAAAGATTTTAAGAAAAATTTAAAACATAAAAAGGAAGATAATTCTCTTGAACAACTTGTTAATAGTCTTCAATAGAAAAGGAGATTCATGAGGAAATGTGAATTCAAATGCGACTAAAAAAATTCTATTCATGTCTCTAAAGTTCATGTAATAAAAAAAGAACAACTCTCTAAAACTACAAACAAGAAACCATTTCAATTTAACAAAACCAAAAAATTCAAAAATAAAAAGAAGAAAAATTAGTTGTTATCTCTATGGCAAAGAAGAATATTACAAGTCCAATTACCCTTTTTTTAAGAAGAAACAAGAGAAGATGAAGACTAAAGGATCTTCTTCAAATGTTGCAAATGAAAATTTGGTTGCAATAATTTCTAGAATCAACCTTCTTAAAGATCATGACATGGGCTAGTGGATGATTACGTATGCAACCCATCATGTGTGTAAGGATCTTACTTTGTTCAAGAATATAGAGCAAGTTGTTGATGATACTGTTTTGTACATGAGAAATGCTACTTCAACACCAGTTTTAGGTGTTAGAAATGTAGAATTCGAGTTCACTTTTGAAAGAATATTAGCTTTGAGGAATGTCTTTTATGTTCCAGAAGTTAAAAAGAACTTAGTTTCATGTAGTATTTTAAATAAGTTTGGTTTTAAACTTGTATTTAAGGTTAACAAGTTTGTGTTTTTTAAAGGGGCATATTTGTAGGAAAGAGTTATTTGTGTAATGGTATATTTAAACTCAATATTCACATTATTAATAATAGTAGTATTTATGTCTATATTGTTGATTCTCCTTATTTATAACATAATAGGTTAGATTATGTTAATTTTAAAAGAATTAGAGAAATAGTTAAACTTGATTTAATTCCTTAGATTGATTAAAACCATAAAAAATGTACTATTTGTATATTAACAAAAATAACTAGAAATCCAAAAATTGAAAGAACTTTAAACAAATTAGATTTGATATATAGTGATGTGTGTGATATGTATAGTACTCCTTTTTTAGGTGGAAAGAAATATTTTATCATATTTATTGATGATTTCAATAGATCTTACTATATGTATTTGTTGCATTCCAAAAATAAAGTAATTGACAAATTTAAAGTTTACATAAATGAAGTTGAATTACATTATGAGACATGTATAAAATGTCTAAGTTTTGAAACGGAAAGAGAATATTATAATCCTTTATATTTTGAGTCCACATGGATAGATCATGAAACTACTGCTCCATATACACAACAACAAAATGGTATAACAGAACAAAAAAAATCAAGTACTAACTGAAATGGTAAATGCCATGATATTTATTTCTAGATTAAGCCACAAATTTTTAGGGTGAAACAATGCTTACAGTGTGCCACATTTTGAATATAGTTCTTAATAAGAGCAACAAAACAACCCTATATGAATTATGGAATTAAAAAAAAAAAAGAAAAAACCAAACTTGAGTTATTTTAAAGTTTGAGGATGTTGTGCAATAGTAAAAGTATGTGAACCTAAACGAAAAAAGTTGGATGAGAAAAAAGTACATTTTCATAGGATATGCACACAATAGCAAGGCATATACATTTATGGTTATAGAACCTAATGATTCAATACCAATCAATAAAATTATTGAATCACATGATGTCATAGTTTATGAACAAAGATTTTAGTCGATTATTAGACTTAAAAAAAAGTTCCAGAACAAAATAGTTCAAACTTGGATAAAGGTAAGCAAATCATGGACAGTAACGAACAAGAAATTTTTGAATTTCAAAGGTGCAAAAGAATAAGGAAAAAACCTATAAGATACAAAGAATAATTTTTCATATATCTTATGAAAGGAACTAGAGATACAATTAGCAATCTAATTCCATATTGTTATAATACAAAAAGTGCTCCTAAAATATTTAAGGAAGTCATGATATCACAAGATGCAACTTTTTGGAAAGAAGCAATTAATGATAAGATGGACTCAATAATGAAAAATAATATATGTACATTGGTTAACCTCCCACCAAGTTCTAAACTAAATAGATGCAAATGGATATTAAAAAAATGAAAGTCGATGGGACTATTGATGAATTCAAAGCTAGATTAGTGGCAAAAGGCTTTACACAAAAGTAAGGGATCTACTATTTTAATATCTATAATAAGAGTGCTAGTTGCTTTAACTTCCATTCATAAATGGTCATTCATCAAATGGCTATAAAAATAATATTTTTAAATTGAAATTTGGAAGAAAATGTCTATATGCAACAACTTAAAGGATTTGTTTTTTCTAGACATAAAAAGAAAGTGTGTAAACTCATTAAGTCTTTGTACTAATTGAAACAAGCTCTTAAACAATGGCACTAAAATTTTGATCAAATAGTACTTGTTAATGGTTTCAAAATTAATCAATATGATAAATGTGTTTATAGCAAGTTCTATGGTGATGATGATGTCATAATATGTCTTTTTATTGATGACATGTTAATATTTAGTACTAACTTGAAACAAGTTGAGGATGCCAAAAATTTCTTATCAAATAATTTTTCCATAAAATATATAGGAAATGCAAATGTTATTCTTGGGATTAGAATCTTGAGAGACAATAATGGCATAACTCTTACATAATCTCATTATATTGAGAAATTTATCAAGAATTTCAATTATTTAAAATGTAATCTCATTTCTGCTCCCTTTGATCCTAGCATTAAGTTAATAAAAGTAAAGAAAAATTAATATCACAGTTAGAATATGCCAAAGCAATAGGTTGTCATATGTATGCCATAACGTGTACTAAACCTGATATAGCTTTTATAGTTGGAAAGTTGAGTAGGTATATGAATACTCCAAGTAGATTGCATTGGCATGCTATCAATAAAGTATTATAGTACTTAAAGAAAACTATGAGTTATGACATAAACTATAGTGGCTAACCTTCAATATTAGAAGGATATTTAGATGTAAGTTGGATTACTGATTGTGAAGATCATGCTAACACTAGTGGTTGGGTGTTTATGCTTGGAGGTGATGCAGTATCTTAGGGTTCTAAGAAATAGGCTTACATAACATATTCCACTATTGCTTATGAATTCATAGTGTTAGCTTTTGCAAGTAAAGAAGCAAAATGATTATATGATTTACTATATGAAATACCTATATGGCCAAAGCCAATTGCACTAATATCTATCCATTGTGATAGTGATGCAACACTATCAAGAGTCTAGAGTCATATATATAATGACAAATCCAGACATATTGGACTTAGACATAGTTACGTTATAGGTTTAATCTCTAATGGTATGGTTACAATAGATTATATGCGATCAAGTCAAAACTTTGTTGATAACAGGGCTAATTTTCAAATATATTTTATCAAATCACTATTGATGGAAACTCAACTTGACTCTTGGTATAATACCAAGTTTTAAGTTCAAAGAATCAAAGTACTTCATTGGAGTGATTACAGGCATTATGTTGAATTTTATTTCACCATGAGGTTAATAGTGCTTAGAACCTACATTGAAAAGGAAGGGTGAGTTAAAATCTTTTAATGAATCTATGGACATTTAGTCGAAGTGTTAAAACTGCAAAGATACTTCAGATAAATCCACATATAAGAGTGTGAAGTGTGGTCATTTAAAGGAGTTTAAAGGCTTGGCTCTAAGCATTTGATGATGGATATAAAACAAGGTCTATAATATGCTATTTATGTATATGAATTTTGTAATGATATGTATTAAATTATGAGTGTGATACGATCCTTAAAAGGGTTAATTTATGAAGTCTACATATCAATATAGTCAAGTACAAAACTTGGATAAATTTTTGGGTTATTTTATATTTTGGAATCAATAAGGAAGATTCTACAAGATGTGAGAATATTCAAGGATATTCCAAGTTAAAGTCAATAAGTCAAAGTCAAATTCAAAGTCAACAAGTCAAAGTCAATGGTCAACATCCAACTTGACATGTGACATGGTATGCTTCAAAGCTTAGTTGTCATTATTTATTTATGTAGTTGTCATGAGTTGCCAGTATGACTTTTTAATGCTTAGTTGTCATGTGTTTTTAATTTGACTTTTCAAAGCTTAGTTGTCATTAGTTGTCATATTTTAGAAGGGATCCTATTTATTTAAGGATTTTTCTTTATATGAGTCTTTAGGAATAAGTAAGAAAACCTATTCCTTTAGGGATTAGGATGTTTACATGCCTATATTAAGGCCATATCAATGTAGTATGAATTTGAATGAGTTTTATCAATTAAATTTCAATTCTTGTGAGGTTAAAGTCCTTCTCTTTTGTTCTTAAAAGAACTTTTGTGAATTTATCAAGTGAAGGCTTGGTATATTCAAACCTAGTTTAATGTGGACTTAAAATTGACTTTGTTAATCTTAAGTTTACATTAAACAACCTTTAATTCTTTGTAATTAAGGTTCTTAAGTATAGGTTATTTAAGGGTCTTATTGGGGATTAGAGTTTTTTTTGCTTGATTTATGAACGATTCTTGGTAAGGTTATTAAGATTGAATACGGATTTGGTACAAGTTAACCACATTCGTATCATTTGGTATAAGAGCTTTGGCTCATTAATCAAGTACGTATCTTTACTTTTCTTTGTTGTTTGCATTTAATCCAAAAAAAAAAAAACCTTTTTTTTCATTCATTTTTTTTGTCTTGTTTAATATCAATTTGTTTTTTTTTGTGATAATTGTGATCAAATTCATTTTTCTTTATTATCTTGGGTCAATTTCATTCTTTTCTTCATATTTTAGCCCATTTTAGTCTTTAAATAAAAAAAAATCAAATTTGTTTTTAATTTTTATTTTTGTTGTTTTGCATCTTAAGAGTCTTATTTGTCTCAAATAGATATCAATTTGAGTTTTTGCTTAATTTGGTCATTTTGCATCTATTATATAAAAAAAACAAAAAAAAAGGAAGAAAAAAAAGTTTTGAATTGTGAAAAAAAAAGTTGAATTGATTAAATTTGAATTCAATTTGGCCTTAAACCATTTTAATTTGCTGTTTTGATTCTAAATTCAATACCTTTGCCTTATTTCAATTCTGAATATTGTACTCTTCTTCTTAAGTTATGTTTGGAGTAGTTTAAACACTTATTCAAAAATTTCTTATTTTAGTTTTGTTTGGATATTGTTTTTGTTGTTGCGTTTTCTTTGGTTCTTATAGTCAAATTTAAGTTTAATTTTGCTTTATTTGTTTTGTATTGAGCTTAATTTGATAATTAGCAACTTAAGTTCCATAAGAACTATAAGAAAGGAATTTAAGAGTTAAAAGGCGAGTGGTGAGCTCATAAGAGGGTAAAAGCCTAATTGAGTGAAACACAAGTGTTGAGTGACATTCTTTGAGTGTAAAACACGTAAGGGAGTGTTACTTGTGAGGTTTTTTTTTGTTTCTTTTGTTTATAACATGGCAGATCTAAAGGAGGTTAAGATAGATCCCGAATTGAAGCTCTTTATGAAGACAGTGTAAGAACAAATGAGTTAATTGTTAAACAACCATCAAAAGGTTCGAGAGCAAATAGGGAGGATAGAGCAAAGCCAAGCTACAACCACCACCAATAACACCAATAATATGACTCAAATCATACCTAAACAAGTTTGTAGAGGGAGATGGCATGAAGATGATGATGAGTTAGTTAATGAGAGCATTCAAGGGTATAATAGGTAAGATAACAACCTTGGGAGCATAAAGAAGAAGATACCTAATTTCCATGGCAGAAGTGTGTTAGAAATCAATTATGGTATTTCGACATAAATACATGTGTAGTAAGCATAAGTCTAAATAGAGTAAATTTTTAAAATTTACTCATCATAACCCTTCATAAAATAAAGAATTTTATTTGCCTAGGATTCAAATTGCATTGAAATACACAACTAAATAAATTAAGCAATATACAAGCAAATAATTAATTAATTATAAGTTTATAAACTTACTTGTTGTAGAACTTAGCCTTCCTTTTGTTCAATTCCTTGAATCAAATGCTTAGCCCTCCAAATGTAAGGCCTCTAGTTTGAAACACCAAAGCCTTATCTATCACTTGTGTTAATTAAACTTAGTAACTTGTACTAATTTAATTAAGAGCACAAGTATAAAGTATATGTTTAGTATATTTTGTGTTTATTTTTGGTTTATGATCTTATCATAACCAAAATCACTTAGTGATTTTTCTTAACTCTTCAAGCAAAAACTCACTTAAGCATTATTTTTCCTCTTCCCTCTCTCACCAAGTCACTTGACTTCCCTTAGATATATGAAATGATATATGTGTAGTAATTTTCCACTAAGGAAAAGTATGCATTAATTAATTAAGTGATTATTAAGTGTGCCACCTTAGGTATACACCTAACCATCCAAATGATTAAAAATGACACCTTAGGCATACTTTAGAAATATCCACTTAATTAATATGTCACCTTGCTTAATTCAATAATTGAGCTTGCCACCTACACATATTAATATATAAATTTGTATGTAAAGTATACATCAAATGTATTATTTTACATATTAAATTATACATATACATAGATATGGATTTTAATTAATCTTTGGTCCAAAATAAATTTTGGCCTATGTCCAAATCAATTTGGACCATTAATATAAGTCCATAAATAAATAACAACATATATATATATATATATATATATATATATATATATATATATATATATATATATATATATATATATATATATATATATATATATATATATATATATATATATTTATTAATTTAATATTTATTAATTAATATCCAATATTAATTAAATATTAATTAATAAATAATACTCTTATTTGAATTAGATTTCATGATATACTAGAATCATTGTTCAAAACATAAATCTAATTCTATTAATCTTGATTAATTGATTAAACTCTTTTAATCAATAATTAGATTAATACTATAGTGAATAAATAAAACTCTAATAGGTGTGATTTATTAGGTTCATGTCTAAATGGCAATGAGAAAATATAATATTAACATTTAATATTATTTGAAACTCTTTTCAATTCTAAATGTGAAAATCCCAATTATTCACATTTAGTTCTCATAAGTTGTGAGTGACTCCTAGTATCGATATCACAGCTACCCAATTAAAAATGAATACATATTATGATTCACACGAACCTGATCACAATTATTGTGCACTAAATTCCTTTCATTAAAGATCATGATAAAGCCTAGAGTCAAGGTATTATCAAACTCTAATAGCTTTATTATATGACTTCATCTTAAGTTTTAATTCTTTATAAAATACAACAAATACTAGAACTCTTTCTAATACTGAAACTCTTTTTCAGACTGTGTTGTATTTATCCTGGCTAGGAATTTATTCATCAAGAATAAACTTAGATAGCATAGGATCTATCCCGGTTCACACCAAGTAATGAATCTCATCTTGGTTACACATTCATCCCTACATTTAACTAATTAGAGCCACCACACACTATATACCCATGTGATGATTAACACAAGTATGTAAGCGGTAACAAATTCTAACCACCTAAATGTGGATGACTATGTCACTTCAAGTCTAAGGACTATATGCACTAGTATAATCTAGATTGTGATTGTTGATTATATGTGAATATCCTTGCAATCACAATACTAATGTCACTGTTTGATTAACCCATCCAATAAGTATGCACATGTCTATTCTGATCACTCATATCAAGTAGCATGAGATTGACTACCTCCCACTATTAGTTTCTCACACTAATCAAGGAAAATAGACAGAGGTGATAGTCTAATTAATATTATCAAAATATTAATTAATCGACTACGAATAATTTATAGTAAATGTACTGAATAAATTTGTAACTCATATTATCAAATCTTTGATAATAAATTTATTCAGCATAATACTAAAGGAAAAATACTCAAAAAAATAACATATTTATTTAAAAGAATATTTTATTGCCACAGGGATTATATACAATGTCTAAATAATTACAAGAATGCCACTAGGGCATCTCTTATACTAACAAAGTGATCTCGAAGCATATCTAGCATGGGAAAAGAAGGTAGATTTTGTATTTAATTGCCATAACTATGACGAGGAAAAGAAAGTCAATCTTGAAACCAGTGCATTCATAGGCTATGCACTAGCTTGGTGGAATCAACTAATGGTCTCAAGGAGGCATTATGGTGATGAACCCATCTCTACATGGCAAGAGATGAAGACTATCATGAGAAAGAGGTTTGTGCCAAATCATTATTATAAGGATTGGCATAATCACTTTGAAGGGCATAAACAAAGTTCAAGGAATGTTGAAGTTGTTAAGAGACATGACGAGAGAAAAGAAAAGAGGGAGTTGAGTGTTAAAATTGAGTTGAGTGAGTTAAGTGTTAAAATTGGGTTGAGTGAGTAAGATGAGAAATTTGAAGAGCAATTATGCATTGAAGTAGATGATCAGGTTATTAAAAAGGATGAAAAAATTCATGTCTTGGTTAATGAAGAAAGTGTGAACAATGATTTTAAAGAGAAAATAGTTGATGAAGAAATTATGGAGGTGTTGGGGCAAAATAATGCCAAAAGCCAAAATGAAATATTGCAAAAAGATGAAGATAATGGCAAGTGTATGCAGCCTATCAAATAAATTAATGAGAAATTACAGATTTTTTAAAGAGATATTGAAGCTAATAAAGAGTGTTCACTAAGCTTTGAGCAAGCTAGTGAACTTGTAGAAGGAATAACTAGTCAAGGAGTTGTCAAGAATGCATATTGTGATCATAAAGAGTATATGAACCATGAAGAGGGAAATTTGGAAGTTTGTGCAGAAAAAAGGAAACTAGAGATTGAGAGCACTATGAAGGATAAGAAGATGGTTATTCATTATAATGACACTAACAATTCTAATCTTTCTTTTTCTAGTGTTTTGAAAGTTTTTTTGCAAAGCTTTGTGCCATATGAAGATCCATTTGATGATGTTATTGCAATGCATTACAAGGTCAATAATACCATTAAAGATTTCATTCCTAGCATGAAGTTTGAGAAAGAGCTACAATATTTTACTTCTTTCAAGGGAATCCATGGAGTTTTTGTTTGTAGCAAAAAGAGCTTAAGATATTCATATTTCAAATTTAGAAGGAAGCATCAAGTATTTAATTCTTACATGTTCATGAATACAAGTTCTTTATCCTAAGTGTGCAATCAAGTTCAAGTTGTTGTGTGTATTATTACTTCAAAGGAGAGGGTTTCAATTAAGGAGTTTGTATTTGACCCTAGAGGATATATGAATTTATCAACTTTAGAAGATGCGCATGATTTGAGGACAAATCATCTTTAAGAGGGAGGGAATGATACGATCCTCAAAAGGGTTAATTTATGAAGTCTACATATCAATATAGTTAAGTACAAAGCTTGGACGAATTTTGGGTTATTTTCTATTTTGGAGTCAATAAGGAAGATTCAAAAAGATTCTATAAGATGTGAAAAGATTCAAGGATATTCCAAGTCAAAGTCAAATTCAAAGTCAACAAGTCAAAGTCAATGATCAACATCTTGACATGTGACATGGCATGCTTCAAAGTTTAATTGTCATTAGCTATTTGTTTAGTTGTCATGAGTTGTCAATATAACTTTTTAATGCTTAGTTGTCATGAGTTTTTAATTTGACTTTTCAATGCTTAGTTGTCATATTTTAGAAGGGATCCTATTTATTTAAGGTTTTTTCTTTATATGAGTCTTTAGGAATAAGCAAGAAAACCTATTCTTGCAAGGATTAGGATGTTTACATGCCTATATAAAGGCCATATCAATGTAGTATGAATTTGAATGAGTTTTATCAATTAAATTTCAATTCTTGTGAGGTTAAAGTCCTTCTCTTTTGTTTTTAAAAGAACTTTTGTGAATTTATCAAGTGAAGGTTTGGTATATTCAAACCTAATTTAATTTAGACTTAAAATTGACTTTGTTAATCTTAGATTTACATTAAACAACCTTTAATTCTTTAGAATTAAGGTTCTTAAGTACAAGTTATTTAAGAGTCTTGTTGGGGATTAGAGTTTTTTTTGCTTGGTTTATGAACGATTCTTGATAAGGTTATCAAGATTGAATACGGATTTAGTACAAGTTAACCACGTTCGTATCAGAGTGTGAATGTTTCTGCAGCTTATTAATAAAAATAATTGGTTCAAAATTTTATCTACCATATTATTCAGATTTGTTGTATTAAACTTTCCCTAGGTATAGGTTCAAATCGCAAGAGGAATTGTTGTAATTTTCAAAATAAAAATCTATTGGCATATTGTTGTTCTGAGCATTAAAAAAAAGTTGTACATTTTTTATGCGATCCCATAGCTTTGTGCAATCGCAGCAACCCCCAACCAACATGAAAAGTGTCTATTTGTTCAAAACAGAAATAACTATTGCCAAGGATTACAATCATCCATCCACTCATCTTCTATAAATTTAAAGGTTAATTTTCTGCATAAATTAACCTTTGATTTTTCTCATTTCTGAACAAAAATATTATTATAAAAATTTGAAACTTCATTGTATTGTAAAAGTAAATTGTACACTATAAATATTAAAAAGTAAAATTTCACACACGCCTTGAAGCATATTATTCAGATTCTTTGTTTGTATTTTTCTAAAAGGAGGCACTTACATAAAGAAATGGAAAATGCCAAACGTACTTAGATAATCTCAATTTGTTTTCGACCTTTCTGCTTGTAATATATTTCCATTTTGCATTAGTTATCAATGATTGATTTTAGTAGCAGCAACCAATTATTTCATTTAATAATAACATTTTTCTGTTGCTGATATCTCATCTGTTTTTTTATTCATTTTTATTTTTTTAAAACTGATATCTCATTATTCCCAATGGCTTGTTTTTGCAACCCAAAATCCAACTTCTTTTTTATTCTTAACCAAAAATTCAACGTTGTCATATCTTAGAAATAAAACTCTTATTGAGATATTACCCCAAAATTCAACCATGTTTTTTAACTAAAAATTCAAGTTTTGTTATATTTTAGAAATAAATGACTATTATTGTGATGTTACAAAACTTAAATTTACGGGAAATTTGTGAACCACTAGGTATATTATATATTGTAGTTAAATTTGTGATATATAATTTAAATATTTACATTTAGCCAATAAAAATAAAATATAATTTTTACATCACAAATCCAACTGCAGATTACAATACATCTCAAGCAAATAAAAATTTTCCTTTATAAAAAAAAAAATTTTGAAAATTTAAATATTTATTTATTTATTTATTATTGCTTACTATATTTTATTTCCGACTGCTTGTGCTTAGAGCATGAGCATGGTAAACCATACTTCTTTCTAAAGTTGGGTTCTACAAAAGCAGATAAAAGAATATTGACACTAGAAAACAAGAAGAAAAATAAAACGAGAAAAGCCATGCCAAACGGTCACTGCCAAACTCCACCCTTCTGTAGAAACTTGTTAGTGCGTGTAGGAACTTTACAGTGGTTCAACAAGAACTGGGTAATTGTTTCTTGGCATCCGCACGAGCGTTGGATGGACAGTGTCATCTTTCTCCAGAGGTCTCCACCTATTATTATATATGAGAATTACAATGTCAGCTGACCTTGCAAAAGTGTTTCATGTCTCATGCCACATTGATTCTTTTTTGCAAAAATACGTGAGCTCATGATTAGATAATAACAAACTTGTCATTTTTTCTAGTTTTCATCCATATTTCAATGTGATTTTCCAATCTTACTTGTATCTGGTGACCAGGTGATGGATAAAGACACAGAGTTCCAGTTTGGCCAGGTTCATCCCGGGGCACATACGAGGTCCGCTTCCAAATCCAAGAAAGCTGAAAGGCTTTAAGGGTGCCTGAAATCAAAATGAAAATTTATCACTCTTTCTGCATGTGAAAGGAAAGCAAATGCAAAGCGGATAAAAATAAAAGAGCTTCTTACGTCGAATCTGGTGGGATCAAACTTTTGGGGATTGGGAAAAAGTTCTGGATCATGGTGAATTGAGACAACATCCAAGTTCATTGACCAGCCTTTCTGGATTTTATATCCTGCAATATTGGGATAGAATTAATGCTACTGAGTGCATCTTCTGTAAGAACTGTCCACTTTTACAATGTGATTTGTGGATTTCATAGTCCATACCCTCAATTTCAAAGTCTTGGGCAGCTTTTCTTGAAAACCAAGGTAAAACTGTGGCTCTTCGAAGAGTTTCACTGATAACCTGCACTTCCAAGACAAATAATTCAGATCCGAGAAAACATTTTTTACAGACAGGTATTATGACTAAATTGCAATTGTTTCTCACTTTGTTGGTGTAAGGCATGTTGTTCACTTCAGACCATGTCAGGTTTGCTCCATCTGTTCTCTTTTCTTGGATTTGTGTATGCTCCTCCTGCAAGTTCAGGATTAGAATCCAGTTTGGAGGTGATCAGCACAAACTGAAAATTGTTTCAACCAGACATCTGAAGTTAACATTACCCTAAGTTGTTCCAATACTTGAGGATTTTCAGCAAGGAATTTGATAACCCATGTGAGGGCAGCTGTTGTGGTATCATGACCAGCAATTAGAAGAGTTAATATGTTGTCCTTCAATTGTTGGTCAGTGAGTTTATCTCCATCATCTTTTCCTTCTCCTGATTTGCTGTGCCTAATTACCAATGATTCTAAAAAATCTTGTTGGACGCTCTCGCCACTTCTCCTCCTTGCAATGATTGAATCAAGCATTGCATACATCCTATCCCTAGCCTGGAGAGATGAAACATTTTATAAGACAATCTCTTAACATTCATTTGTTCCTGTTTGAACAAAAACAATTGTCTTCAAAATATTAAGCATGCTTTTGGTTGTCTTCCATGACCCAGATTAGATTAGTTGCTTTGTGCTCATACTATTTAAAAATGCTGATGTGATATGAAGCGATCATACCTTGATACCATTGTAAAAAGCTGTTCCAGGGATCTTGAATGGCAGGGATGCAAATGAGGAAGAAATGATTTTGAAATTTGATCGAAACTTTTCCTGCTCTTCTCCATTGGGTTCTAGGCTCATTATCATGTTGCCAATTACTTTGAGAGTGAACTGCAAAAGTCGAGATTCAATTACAATTTTGAAAAAATATGTAAATGTGCCTTTTCAGTTTGTCATTTGAGACTCAACTGTAGAAGCTTCTTCAAGGACCAAAACTTTTTGTCCAGACCATCGATCTAGCGTTTCAATTGCCAAACTGTTAATGAACTGAAAATACTTTTTTAACCCATCAACTGATAGGGGCTCTCCAATCACTCTCCGAAGCCTTTTGTGTGCTTCTCCATTGGTTTGAAGCAAGCTGGTAGGACCTAGCACCTGTTTCCCTGTATAAAACAGGTTCAAGCTCACCATCCCATCTTTTCCAGTTAACAAGATTTTGCCTGCTTCTCTTCCAGTCATGAAGACAGTAAATCTCCCCAGCACAAAAGTTTTGAAAACCTTCCCGTACCTGATTGAATAAATACCATTAGTACAGAAAAATAATATCATCTATTATCAGATTTTGAACATGATTAATTACCTCTGCTGCCTATTTTTCATGAAGCTGCATATACCATAAGGACTAGAAAACTCAGACAAGAATGAGAAGCTCTCGCCCACAATAGGCCAACCCAAGCTTCCTGGGATATGCTCCATTGCTTTTGGTGAAATCTTTAAATGCAGCAAGAAGAAAGCTGAAATTGTAAGCATGATTACGAGAACAAAGATCAACAATATTCCAAGCTCCATTGCTAGTGTCTTCAATCCTGATTAGTAGCAGCTCCAACGCTTGAGGTAACGATACTGGTATGTGACACATCTACTGATATATAAAGAATTAAAGATAAATAAATCAGCTATGAATTCTCCGTATATTCTTTGTTGTCTGTCCCCATTTTGTCACTATTATTTTTGGCTACAAGTGGTATTTTGGAATTCAAGGTAAACTCTAAGAATTGGTATAAGTATTTCAAAGTGTGGCCGGCCTGCATAGCTTTGTAGTTATTATATTAAGTTGTCCCATTCAAGTCTGTTCCACTAAAAGATGATCACTGCACATTGTATCTAGGAAGCCTTCTTGTTTCTCCTTGTTATGCATTGGCCCAAGAAGAATTAATAAGTTGTTGGATGCTTTTGCTTTGACTAGATGTATACTAAGGCTTTGAAAATGTAGCCAATCTATGATTCTTTGCTTTCCGTCCTTGGATGATATTCTCTATACAATTGGAAAAAGAAATAAATAACATACTTCCCTTGGGAAATTGGATATTTCAATGGACTCCACATTACCAGGAATCATTGCAGGAGCACTTCCCTGAAACAAAATGATGGAATCTATTTGAATCCCTTAGGACGACTGGCCTTCTCATAACTTTAGATACAAACTTCATAAAACCATGGCAGTCAATGCAAACGCGAATATTCTTTATAATCCTTATTGGTCCATAATGCTTTTTGATCAATCCAAACGCAAGAGCAAGTTTTTCACTATGGTATAAAATAGATTCACGTTTCTCCTCCTCCCCAACATCATGCAGAACCAAGTTTGTATTAGGACTAAACCCAGCGTTCTGCAGTTTCCTTATTAGTCCATTGAGTTCTTCGTAAATTATTTTGGTATCTGGATGAGTTCGATCATCTGCTACAAATTTGTGAACTTCACCATCTACCTCAATCCAACTGTAAGCAGCAAATTTTTTAACATTCTTAGTTTTCATTAGAGATCTAACAGATGCAACATCTTTCCACCTTCTGCAAGCAGCATACATATTGGACAGCATGATATAAGGTCCAGCATTAAGGGGATCCAATTCAAATAGATGTCTAGCTGCCATTTCCCCATGCTTGATATCACCCTTCATTGCAGAAACAGATAAAACAGTGGACCAAATTAGGCAATTTGGCTCATGAGGAATACTGTTTATTAGGTCCATTGCTTTATCTAAATGCCCTGAACGCCCAAGGAGATTGATCATGCATGCAAAATGATCTGAAGTAGGTTTGAGTCCGTGCAATTTACTCATTGAATCAAAATGTCTCTTACCTTCTTCAACTAAACCAGCATGAAGACAAGCAGATAGAACCGCCACAAATGTAACCTTATCAGGGCTCATATCTTCTTGCAACATTTTCTCATAAAGAGCTAAGGCTTCTAAATCTTGTCCATTCTGTGCATAACCCCCAATCATTGCATTCCAAGAAACCAAACTTCGGGCAGGCATCATACTAAACACAACCCATGCATCATTAGTGACTCCACATTTGCAATACATATCAACAAGAGAAGTGGAAACAAGCAAATCATCATCAATTCCCATAAGCAATGCTATACCATGAATAACTTGGCCATGAAACAGAGAAGCTAATTTGGCACATGAACTGATCACACTTGAGAGAGTATAGCTATCTGGTGTAACATTCTCTAACATCTCACTAAATAACATCAAAGCATCTTCCTCTTTCCCATTCTGCGTATATCCCACTATCATTGTTGTCCAGCAAACCTTATCCTTTTCCCTAGTCTCGCTAAACAATTTTCCTGCTTCTTCAATGTTTTTACCTTGAAAATAGGCAGATAGAACATTTGAAACTGTAACTTGGTCGGGCTTCAAACCTGAAGCCTGCATATCATGAAACAAGTCAATGCATTTTTCAAACTGTTCATTTTTCAAGTACGCAGAAATCATGGAATTCCATGATACCACATTCTTGTTTGCCAATCTATCAAACAACCACCTTGCTTGATCAATCTCGCCACATTTGGCATACATATCAGTTAAAGCGTTCCAAATAAATATATTAGTTCCCAAGTTCCCGGATAGAATTCTTCCGTGAATCTGCTTCCCTTTCCTCAAATCCAACAACTGCGTACAAGCATTTAAAACACTCACATGGGTGTACTCTGTAGGCTTAAACCCTTCATTTTGCATCCTCACAAAAGCCTCCACTGCCTTGCCTGCACGCCCATTTTTCGCAAAACCTGAAATTACAGTGTTGTAGGATACAGAATCACGAGACGGCATCTCATCGAAGACATCCCGCAGATCCTCCACCAAACCAGCTTTTGCATACAAAGAGAGCATAGCATTCCAAGAGAAAATATCTCTGTGTGGCATTTTATCAAACAGGTGTCTAGCATGGGAGATTTTGCCCCATTTTGCGTACAAATGCAGTAGACGGTTTTGAAGGAAACTGTCACTGGGTTGATACATGTGAACGTCCATATGGGTTTGCAGTCTCTTGGCCTGATCGATATCGTTTGCTCGAAAGCATTCGATTACAAGGCGAGTGTAGCATTCATGAGTTGCGGGACCATTGGCGTACAAAGAGTCTACAGCTCGGCGAAGCCCGTGCTTTGCTGCCGCCATTGTCTTATGGAAGTCCCTTTAAATTTGGATTTAGATCATACATGGTTATAGGTTATAAGAACCCAAGCAAAAGCAGCAAACACCAACAGATGTTCAACTTATTTGGATGCCAGGATGCATTGGCTTAGTGCCCAAGTGTCTTCAGTCTTGCATGCCATTTTGAGGTCCCCAATGGGAAATATGTCTCTTTTCGAATGTAAATTAATATTTTTATTATTTTTTGAGATGTTTAAATACTATTTTTAGTAAGTTAAAATTAATTTAAATTTACAAATTATGTTTGTATTTGTTTTTCAGTGAAACGTTATGGTTGAATATTAGCCAAAATAATAAATTTGGAATTTAAAAATCTTAACTTTCATACAAAATTTATGATCCTAAATGAGATATTGTTGTTTTATGAGTTAAAAGAACCGACTTGAGATACGCCCTTAGGATTTGAGAACTTATTAGGTAGAGGAGACAGTATCGCATCAGCAACATTACACCATGCATATTTGCTCAGGTTAGCCTCAGAAAATTAGAGTTGCTGTCAAGGCAACCAACATTTATGATACCATAGCCATGGCGCACACATTGCTGCATAGAAATTCCAAATGTTTAGTGCTATTAATTTTGGAAGCTAACTTCACTACACATGAATAGATTACAGCAGTCGACGACAACCCATCAATTATTTCACAGATGGCAAACCTAACTTCCTTCCAGGATGTATGATCGATCTATATCCTAAAAAAACGATAGTTTCATGTTGACAGAAGAAGCTCTGAGCGACACTCTTGACCTTTACCTGCAACACATATACAATGCTTACATATACAAGACACTACTCGGTTGGATTAATTTCTAAATTTGCAGCATTTGATTCCCACCAACTTAGTTTTCTCAAACCCTCTGGCTGAAGCTTGCAAAGCCCAGATGGGATTGTCCGTTGGCAGTCTGATTGTTCATGGATGGTTGAGGCATGTGCGGCTGCTGCTGCTGCTGTTGCTGTTGCTGGGCCAGGGAACTGCCAAAGTGATGTACAGGTGCCTGATGAGAGGAAAATTGAGTCGTCAAACCTCGACTGAAGGGGTTTCCATTCACTGCTGGAACTTGGCCAGTTGCTATCTTAAGCCGCTGCACCTCTTCTCTCAAAGCTTCATTCAGTGCTGCAGATCACAGGAAAACCAACATGAACATCAATTGTCACATATTCCACATATTACATTCAATTACTAAAACCAAGAGGGTGGAAAAAGAAAGGAACGAAGACAAAAGTTTTATTATGCATGATGCCATAACTATTCAGACTTCTACTTTACATGCATACACACTAGGTGCAATGCAAATAGAGACTGTTCACGCCAATTAACTTCCAGGAAACATTGATATTCATTTATAGTGTTAAACATTAGTTCTTCTAAATGTTGAATGATTAGAAAAGTACAATTACTTAGTAGCTGCTAGATGCCCACTATAAAAATGGTAAAATTAATTTTTTAGACATGCATACCATCTCTAAGATGTGCTTGTTGCTCCATAGCCTGTAATCGCAGTTTCAGTTCCTTGTTCTCAGTAGTTAACCCAGTAGTGTCTCTCTGCATCAATGAAAATTCATACATGAGTATTGTTGTCCTCCTGTTTTTTTCACCCGTTGTTAGGTTCTCCTCTCACTGAAGTAGTTCTAAACATATTTTTTATAATTATTGATAGGTATAATAATATCTAATCTTGCAGCAAACACAGTAAATGCTTGTGCTTACTGTGCAAAAACGCAGCGTATGAAAATATAATATAGATGTCCAATAAAAAGCACGACACATTATTAAATGGCTCCACAGCCAATTGAATACATGGCACTGCTACAGAGCCTGTCAAATTGATAATGACAGCCTAGCTTGCACTTTATATAAAATTTCCACATATATATTGCATGCAAGTTAGTAATAAGGGCAAAACAACAGGTGATATGACAAGGCCAAAAAGCTTCAATGTTGGGGAGATACCCTCAGTCTCTTATGTTTATGATTTTATATATTATTGAAAATGGTCCTAATTTGAAAATATCATTGAATAAATATACACATGCATAGTATATCTTAAACGGAATTAGCTAATATATGAGAAACAAATTAATTAAAACTACTGTTTCCCTATTTAAAATAACTTGAAATTATTCTAAACGATGGATCATAGGGCAAAATTTTGGCAGGATCACTTCTTTGCCCTGCTACTACATACTCCCCACTGGGTTCATGGAGAGGCAGCATTTATCCACTGAGGCAACTAAATTACCATCTCTACAAGCCCTAGGGCATTTAATACAGGCGCCTAAATATTCATGGTTTTTCAACTGTAACCATTATGCCTATGGAAATGCAGGACATATTCCAAGCTCCAACCAGCCAACCCAATTTTAACTTGGCCAAATGTACAGTTTCACCCCTGAACTTTACATAATTAATCTCTAACACTCCTCAACTTTTATTATGTGTTATTCAACCTTTAAACTTTTATTTTGAATCTATCTAACGCGTATAATATATAAAACTGAAGTATTTTATAAAACAATGTTAATATGGACACAAAAGAAACTTATATAAACTAAAATAATATTTGATGAAAGAGAGAATATAATTAAAAACATAACTTTTCTTTCATAATATTAGTTTTTACTTCTATTTATATTTTTTTGACGCTAATTTTAGAATTTTATGTGTTTAAAATTATTTGAAATTAAAATTTTATCTGTTTTGATATTGTATGAGTTAAATAGAATCAAAAAGTACAAATTGAAAGGTGAAAAATGTTCAAAATAAAAGTTTAAAAGTTGAATAGAAAATAATAAAAGTTGAGGGGTGTCAGAGGTTAATCGTGTAAAGTTCGTGGGTGAAACTATGCATTCACCCATTTTAACTTCATTATTGGTTCTAAGTTGACTATGGATTACATGTAGTCAAGATAAGAACAAACCCCATTCCGAATTTTTGGTCAGCTCTAGTAAGTTCCAGAACAAACAGGTGCCAGGTAGCTTGCTAGTGGAGTTTCTGGATACCTGTTAAAGGGCTAAGGCTAAATACCTACTACAGCTAACCTTTGTGTTCAAGGAATATGAGTGATGCATTAGCATGCATGATATGGTTGACTGGGTTTTTTTTTTTTTTTTAGCATGCATTAAATATACAGGAGAGAGGACTTAAGGGCTTTACACCTCCTTTAGAAAGTCAATCAAAATCATGTGGAATGGAGAAAAAGACACATATTGCCGATCCCAATAAGTTTGGGATAATGTGGAGTTGAGTATTAGAAAAAACACGAGGACAAGTATTTGAAAATGAGAGTAGGTGTCAAACGTAAAATGTATTTGATAGCTAGTGATAAAATATATTTGAAAATGTTAATTGATATTTGTGCTGAAAATAATTTTTTAAAAAAATGTATAAATATTTGTGATTTTTTCTTTTAACAAAGTTAAAAAAAGTTTGAGACCACCATGTTTGGAAATCCAAAGATTGCATCATTTCGCTTTCGACAGAAAATAGTTCAAGCAAAGTCATTGGATCCCGTTAGACCCAGTTGATACTTAGCTCCCTAATATGTTAACAATCTAGTAATACGATTGTGCATGTGCAGCCACTGTGGTTTGGATGAACACAATATCAACAGACTAAGTTCATCATAGCAACCAATGATCAGAGAGGCTGAGTTGCTTGATGTATTTAAGGCATAGCCACATAAAAGGTAACATGCTAGTGCAGAAAGCTTCATTGGTGTCAGAAGTCAGAATTATTAAGTGCAAATAAACACAAAACTACCCCTGCCTCCAGAGTTAATTGGAAGGCAAAATTGGCCTTAAACATGCTAATCTAATTAATGAGCAACAAGCCACATTTATCACCACAAAATTGAACACTTTGCAGATCAATGACCGAAGCGACAAGAGCATAAATTTGGAAACTGCTATAAATGACATTTTGTAATCCATGATCTCACTTATCAGCAATTACAATTAGGTTCGAGTGGGATATAAATGCTCAAGAAATATGCATCCTACACCATTGATTCAAACATAAAAACAGCAGATGTGAAATTCTGATTATGTAAACCTGACAGATTATGTAAACCTGACAGACATGTTCAGAAACAAGTCATTGTAGATAAGTAAATGCCAAAAACAATAGGCACATTCTGACATGCCATATCTTGAAGTAGCAAACTTAACAAAGGAAGTGATTGTTATTACAACAAAATGATAAAACTTCAAAAATCAGCAGAGATGCTTATGCAATCACCAAGGATTACTCCAAGACATTAATGAAATGCTTAAATTTCAAACTTGCTATCTCAACTTCTCATGTAACACATATCCAAATGCAGACATTACTATAGAAGAATTAGCTAAATCTATTGGGCAAATCTACCAGATATGCACTCACCATGACAAAATACTACAGGACCAGGCAAGTAAGGAAACACAATTATCAGCATAAGCAACCAAATCCAAAATCAAATTGTTCAATATCGAACATCAATAAATGATCCATGAGTGAACAAAAATTCCATAAATACCTGTAACATTGTGACCTGTGCAGAAAGGGTGGTAGCTTCAGTCTGAAGAGTCTGCACCTTCCTCTCCAACTCACTAGTATATCGAATTTTCCTCTCCTTTGACCGTGCAGCAGATTGTCTGTTAGCAAGAATTCTGAAAAAAAAAAAAAAAAAAAAAAAAAAAACATAACAATCTATACAAAAAAATCATCACTGCCCAGTAACTTAATCCAATTACTGATTTTTCCTATGTAAACCAAAAAAACATAATAGAAATAACAGGGAAAAATATGAAACTTTTAATAAAAGAAATTGAAATAGACAAAAAAAGAAAAGGGAAGGTGGAACCTTTTAGCTCGTTTAGGATCAATCAGAGCAAGCTCAGCAAGTCTATCAGGAGCCATAGCTTTCTTAGCACCATCAATCATAACTGAATCAACTTCAAACGATGACGTACTAGACCCATCCATCGAAAGACTATGTCTATGATGATGCACCCTCTTCTCTCCCACTCCACTTCCACCTCCGCCCCCAACCGCCGTGGCCGCCGCTGCTTTCCCATCTCCACCGCCAGCAGCAATAAGCCCTAACCCATCAAAAAAATCCGAATCCATAGACAGGCTCCGAAAATGATGATTAATAGCTTTAGGCTTGAAATTAGGTCCACTATTTTGGCTATGGGATGCACCCGAGTCATCAGATACAGACCCGGAATCAACCGGCATGGGAGCGGCGCCGCCCCGAGGAGGGGTGGGAGTAGGTAAGTCGAGAGAAGAAAGGTCAAGGTCAGAAGGGTCGAACAGAAGAAGGTCGTCGAAACGAAAAGAGGTGTCGGAGTGAGCTCTCCGATGGTGGGACCCGCGCTGTGGAGTGTCGGGCATCTGCTCTATGTCCATCATCGGTTGCTTCCCTGTTAACTTCAGTGGGTCCATCTCTTCCCCTTCCGCCGGTGTTGGTGGTGGTGGTGGGTGGGGGTTGTGTGTTAACAATAATGGGTTGTGGCTGTGGAGCAGGTGTAAGTTTTTAGTTGGTACTGACTGCTAGCTCTCTTTTTGGGAGAACCTTTTTTTTTTCTGGGTGTTTTTTAAGTGTTAGAATCAATGAGGAGTATGAATGCAACGTATTTTTAATGTTTGTGGCTAAACTATAAATTGTTCTTTTGAAAGGTTGTTAAATTTTAGCAAATATAATTGAACTCATTTTTTTATTCATATTTTGGCATTTTAATATTTTCTTGAAAATAATTAATTGAACAAAATTTTTTTTATAAGAGTTAAGAATTTAAATTTAAAATTAGAAATAAAATTATATTGTGTTCGAAATTTAAATACAAATTTAAATTTATGACTGTAAATATATAATTAATAATTTATGATTAGAAAATGAATTTATGCAATTATTTATAGTGGTATTTTAACATTATAAGAAAATTAAATGGAAAAATTGTAATTTATTACAGATTTTTTCTTTTTATTTAACCATTTTAAAAATGAAATTTACAAATGAAATAGATCAAAATGAATTATTTATACATTGACAATATTTAGTGACAAAATTGTGCTTTTTGGTTTTAGAAGAGAAAATAGAATAGCAACAAATGCGCAAAATGAGATAAGAATGCACCATAAATTGTTTTTTTTTTTTTTTTATTATTATTATTATTTTTATAGGGACAATGACATTAATTAATTGTGTAATATATAATTATTTTATTTTTATAAAATAAATCTTCTTTTATTAATAACCACCATTAAATGGTTCATACACTCTTATTTAATGGTAATAAGTATAAAGTGAAAATAAAGTAAATAAAAATTAAAGTTATATTAAATTTTTTTTTGTTAATATATTTTATTTGTTTAAAATATTTAATTATTATATTTTAATAAAATAATTTAGTTTAATTTTTCTATTTGAAAAAAATATACTAAACTTTTAAAACATCTGAATATATTCAAGAATATTTTTTAAATAAAAATCAACTTATAATTTTAATAGACTTCTAAATTATTATTATTAATTTTCTTATTTATTTTAAATTAATTTTGAGTAATTAAAAATTTGATAAAATCTTAAATTATTTTATTTTATAAAATAAAAAGATTGAAATGTGTTGTTATTTAAAATACTAACAAAAAAAGTTTCTTTTTTTGAATATAGTTAACAAAAACTAAAAAATTTAAAAACTTAATATTGATGTGATTAAAATTAAAAAAGCAAATTATTTAATTTTATTTCTCAATTTTTATTACATTTTATTAATTATTTTAATTTTAAATTTTAAATTATTTCATTTTTTAAATTTAAATATAGTTTATTTGAATTGTAAATTTTAAATTTTAAATTTATTTTATTTTTATAATGAAAAAAAAATAAAAATAAAAATGTAGGGGGTGACTATGCATTTAGCCTTTATGCAAATTGCTTGCGCAAGGCGGTGGTGGCGGCGATAGATGCATTAGACCCAACGCCTGAAAGCGGAACCCAAAAGCATGTGGCTTACAGGCTTGTGCTATGTGGACAAAAACGGTAAGACCGTGTTGACTACAGCTTTGGATAAAGCGTGCCTTTTGGTTTTGCTTTTTTATTACCAACAGACATAGTAAAATTTTGTTTATAATATTCCCATTGCTAATATTAAATTTAGCGAAGATGCAATATAATTTATCAACAATTATTGATATTGGTGGGTGTAAGATTTTTTTTCATTTAAATAATATTTTAAATTTAAAATCACATTAAATTAATTATTTTAAATTTTAAATTTTTTTATAATTTTAATCGGATCAAATTAAATTATTTAATAATTTTTAAATATTAATATATTAAAAAATACAGTATAAATTATTTTCCTAAATCATGATCATAAATTTAAATAAAATATAAGAACATGAATCAAACACATATTCAAACTTACTTAAATAACTTGTAAATATAAGAATTTAATGAAATTAAACCAAAGTCTTAACATTTATAATCTAACTTAACTCAACCTTTTTGTGTATATAGTAATTGAACAAAATTTAAGTGAGAAGTGCATTTACGAAAGAAATCTAAAACAAAAACTCACTTTTTCCAAGTTGTTTTTATCTTTTATGCATACTCAAATAAAAAATAAATATTTACAATTTTTTTCACTATTACAAATTGAGGTGAGAAAATCTGAATTAAAATTTTTGAGCGATGCTACAAAAATTTGACCGTAAATAAAAAATTGGCCATATTTATGTATTAATGACATAAAAAAATTAATAATTTAGGAGATAAATGATTGAACTCATATTTTTAAATTTCATTTCTCATAATATTAAGCAATTATTTTAATTAGAACCACTTATTAATTTTTTTTAAGAATTATATTTTATTTAACCGATTTAAGATGAGAGCTTGATATTAAGATATTTATTTTATAAATTATACAAAATTCCCAATCATGTCCTATGAAGAAAGAGTAATTTCTTAACAAAAGATTAATTTTAATAATTCTTTTACAATTATTTTTAGTTGCTTAATTATTTACTTATTTCTTAACACGAAACTTGATTTAATAAATAAAATAAAAAATAATTTCATTACTAATAAAAATAAAAAAAAATACATAAATACTAATAGAAACGAGAGATATTTTTAATCAAAATAAAAATTAAATTTGCAAATTCATGACATTATTAACAAATGTAGAACAACATGTCTCTTGATGGAATTGAACACCAAAATTCCAACTAGGTGAACAATATGTCCCTTGAAAATTGACCAATCGGAGTTGGCTAATCACAAATGTAACATCACTTTTGTTTTTTTGGAAGACATTTTATTTGTTTTCTTCCCAAAATTTTTTCCCTTTTTTCAAATAAATAAATAAAATAAAAACTTGCATTTTGGTCTAATTGAATGTTTTCTAAAATGCCGTCTCCCGCAGAATGGGGTCATTGAAAATATTTATTCCTTCTTTTATATATATAGAACTTTTAAAAAATTTCGTCAAAATTTTAATAAGTGTTTGTCCACTTATAAAGCTTAATGTGCAAAATTATTAAAATTTCAATATTAAAAAAATATAAAAATTATTCAAATACAACATATTTTAAGACAATAGTTATTTTTATTTTTGTATTTCATCTAACATTATTTTTTATTTTTTTGTATTTTTTAGTAAATAAAAATAAACAAATGAGAATTTTAAAAATTGTATAAAGTTTGAATTCTATTTATTAAAAAATAAGTATAAATAAATAATTCAATTAATAAAAATCTTAAAATTTATAACTATGACAAAAATTTGTTCCTGGATTAATCTTATTATATAATTTAAAAATTTTTAAAATAAAATTAATATAATATGTTCTATTTTTATTTTATTCAGTATTTTTTTTATTTTATTAAAATCTTACATATATAATATATAATCTGTACATTGTGCGGATTAACAGCTAAATATTAATAATTTCACTCATTGTTTCAATTTTGAAATAAAAAAATAGCAATAAATTTTTATATATAAATAGCGGGTTTAATTAATGTATTATTTTTTACATTACATATAAATATGAAAAATGTAATAAATTAAACCTGATTAATTTGTATTTATAATTAATTAGTAGAACTATTTTCATATACATGAAGAATTATTAAAATGATATAGAATAATAAGATCAGATATTATTTTTAAATGGAATATCATAGAATTTCTGATTCCCTGTCATATATATTAGATAATTTCCCCTTCCTTCCCCTACCAACCTCCTTTGTTTTCCCTGAAAAGTGGAGTTTGTCACCTAATTTATATATAATCCAAGGCATCTTCACAAATGGCAAGCACATGGGACTTGTATAGTTTAATATAAATAAAACATACACTTCAAAGAGGAATTAGTAAGCTATATTAAAAAAAAAAAAAAAAGTCACAACTCACCGAAATAAAATAAAATAAATAAATAAAAAGAGAGAGGAAAAAAGGTAAATATTATAAGAGCCCTTTGCCAATTGTTAATTGATAATTCAAAAGAAAAAGTCAATTGTTTTATGATAGATGATGGTGAAAATCACTTAATTAGGAATATTAACCCAGTTGTAATTTATATTCATTTGATTAACTTCATTCACATCTTTTCACTTAAAATTGAATACATATTCATTAAAAAAATTAATTAAATTTAAGTGATATCTCGAGTTCAAATTATGATATATATAATTGTATTAAATTAATTGTTCATAAATTTTTGTCAATTTTGTGATTTTATTCAGATCGAACCAAATTAATTAGAGATTAATAAATTTTTAATATTATTAATTTAGACAAAAAAATAATAATTATATTTCTCTCATTTGAAATGCACATCAAATTATTTCTATACTTCATTTAAAATATTTTCAATTATGTGAAATATTTCTTTTGTTAAAAAAAATGTTTCAATCAATATTTTATAATTTAATGACTTAAAAAACTAAAATTTGTTTTTTATAGAATAGAAAAGAGATGAATAATTTCCTGGCGCAAGCTTGGCCTGATGGTCAAGCTTCTTGATGAGTATTGCAAGATGTTAGGTTTAAAATTCCATGTTTATAATTATTATATTGTCTTCATTAAATTTCATTTCAATAAAATGACAAAACTTTGCTATTTTTTAAAATCTCTCAAGTGCCAAATTTTCTAAACTACATATCTTTTTCCATTTTTTTTTTGGAACTTTTCAAGCCAAAAAGGAGCAACATGTGTTCATAAGTCATTGTCATTTGGGTCTAAAATAATTTTAATTTAATTGACATATAATATAATGTATGATTAACAACATGTCCAATCTCTTTTTTTCTTATTCTATAGTGACAGGGCATTTGCTCATATGGCTCTAATTCAAAAAGGAAATTATGTGTGCAATATATATAAGAACAATAATAATGAGTACATTTTCTTTGGACCAATTGCAAGTTAATGTCCCCTTTAAATTCAAATTAAAAAAAAAAAAAAAAAAAAAGGATAATGGTCGTCAAGTGTAGTGAATGGAGTCAATAAATGATAAAATCACTTTTTTCAACATTGATATTATAATGTACTCAATTCTTGTATATCTCTTGGTGGTGAAGGTTTTTCTTGACAAAAAGCATGTCTTCATTCACTTTAATTCCCTTTTTTAAAAAAATAAAAAAATAAATAATTATATCTAAATCGAATCCTACCCATTAAAGCTCCATTTTTTTCTTCTAAATTTTTTAGAAGGAATTTCCTTTAATTTATTTCTGCTTTTTTTGGATTGAAATAAAAATTTTGACCAAATATTTTTTTACAAAAAATTATTTTTTTAGAAAAATAATATTTTAGGGAGGCCATAAAATTATTTAATTAAAACGTAATTAAAATAACTACTCTGTTGGTTCTAAAATTATACATTAATTTTAACTTTTTTATATATTAAAAATATGATGAATATAATCAAAATATGGTTTTTCCTTCACATGTTCTTTTGTTAATAACAAAAAAAAACTATTTTAATAAAATTAGTTGATTCTAAATTCTCACAAAAATACATGTTAAATTAAAATTTATGGATAAATCAGCAAATAATTTACCTATAGTTTGGGAGATATGAGTTTATACTTTTGGCATGTAATAGATATATAATAATCTTACTAAATAATAAAATTTATAAAATTATCATATCATATACCATTCTCCAACCATAAAAAATATTAAACTAAATATATATATTTTTAAATTATCAACGTTAGGTAGATCAATTATGTTTAGTCAACATGCCAGCTTTTAGTTATTTCGAACAAGAAACGATTCCAAAACTAAACAAATAAAAAAATTATATGCTTCATCAAAAAAAAAAAAAAAAAATTTATATATATATATATATATATATATATATATATATATATATATATATATAGGTAAAATTACATTTTTATACTATTGTTTGACTAATTTTTTTTTAAAATTATAGTTATTTTTTCTAACTTTAACTTTTTTGCGTTTCACTTTAAATTTTTTTTATTTCATTTATATGGTTTTTTTGAGAGATAATTTTTCATGTAACAACAATTTCTTTTCTTCTTTTTCTTTTATTTTCTGCTTTTTTCAACTATTCTCCTTTCCTTCTCTACATCATTTCTTCTTTTTCTTTTTTTTTTTTTCTTTTCTTTTGTTCATGCAGTGTTTTTTTTTTTACAAGTGAAATGTTGTTGCCAATTGTATGTGAACCCATAAACTTTCTAATTAAATTTATCTTCTCATAGCTTACAAATCTCCACTTTTTCAATTTTTTTCTTTTTTTTTATATTAAAAATTATCATCTTACAATTGAATCATAATTAATAGGTGTTAATTTTCATTATTTTTTGTTATTAATACTTGGTTATTCTTAAACTCTCTTCTTATTCTTATTCTTTTTCTGATTTTATGTCGATTGAATTTTTATTTTAATTTTGTATCTATTGGATTGACTTAAAAAAATTTAAAGTGTTGTTTATTATTTTATTTGGTTGTTTCAATGGTTGTGTTTTGGTTGGTTTGATTGTTTCAGTTGTTTTAGTAATTTTGATTGTTTTTGGTTGTTGTATTTTTATTTTCATCAGATTGATTTAAAAAATTTAAGCATTATTTATTATTTTATTTGGTTATTTCAATTATTTTTGTGATTGTTTTAATTATTTTGGTTGTTTTAGTTATTTTCTGACATATAAAAATAACTACCATATTTTAAAATAAAATATTTCAAGTACCGTATTTTAACAAGAAAAAAATTTATCATATTTTTTAATTTTTTGATTATTTCTGAAACAATTTTAAATTTATATATTATGGTATGCAATTAAACATCGTCAACCTATACGTGCATATAATATTTACGTCCAATAATTAGACTATTGAAGAGCTTTTTCGGCCCATTTAAAGATCAAGATATAAACATGGTCCATAAATTCTAACACATTTTTCAGTTCAAGAATTCAATAGCCTTTCTTAAAAATAAAAAATAAACAAATAATTTCAACAGCCCCACTAAAAGGCCCAACTCTAATACCCTTAAAAGAGTTTGGCAAATTATATGATGAAACCTGTTTATATTGTTTATATTGTAATATGAACTAATGGTTTATCACCCTGTAAAGTAAAAAAGTTGTGCATTTTTTAGGATAAATTACATTATTCCCTTGAAATTTGGCTAAATTAACTACTTGATCCTTTCAATTTTTGAAGTTAATTAATTTTTTCTTTAGATTTGATTCCGTTAATTATTTGCCCCCTCTGTTAAGTAATATAAAAATATTCTGTTAGTCAAAAGAATAAACAGTAGTCAAAAGTGTCAATAATTATAAAATTCTAAAATTGTCCTTAATTGATTTAGAATTTGGACTAATCAACATGTATATGATAGTTCAGTAATTAAATTGTAAATTTTTTAAAAGAAAATATCATTTAACTCCTTAAAACTTCTTCCCCTTCTCTTCCATACCCTCATCTCCACATAGTCATCCACCATCCCCGCCACACCACCAACACCACCATAAATCTAGCACCACCATCCATCGTCATTACCACACCACCCTACCACAAATTGAGCACCACCATCCATCATCACTGCCACACCACCACCACCACAAATCTAGCACCAACAATAAATCCACCACCATAAAAAGTAACAACAAATCCACAAATAAAAAAAATTAAAAGTAATAAAAAATTGATGAATTTGTGGTGTTGGTGGTGTGGCAGTCGTCTTTATCCCTGTCTCTGTTTGTCTTGCTTACGTTCATCTTTGTCGCTGTCACGACCCAAACTGGGGAGTCATGACGAGCGCTAGGGAACGAGAATTCTTTCGAATCCGGAACCCATAGCAAGCCTTAAAATAAAAACATATACAAAAAGAACACAAAAAATACACCAGAATTAAAATTTTAATTAATATAAAATAAATCTTTATATCATAACAATAAAATATCTTCATACAATATTTAAATATAGGGTCTCTAACTAATACAACACAATGCTACAACAATAAACACTATTATTGTAGCTGTTAGAGTACAAATAAGATTTTAGATATAAAAATTACATAAAACAGTCGGGGCTGAAGAAGACCAGCGAAAGGGTCTACTACTAAGGTTTGACGAAGTATAATGTCCTGAAAAAAATATTGAGGGGGGGGTCAGACCTCGCTGAGTGAATTATTATTATTATATATATATACGTGCACTATAAAATACAAGCATCAGTATAATAATATATTTATATTTATATAATATGATATACATGCATTTCATACACATGTCAAAAATCACTTTTTCCAATGCAATAATAAATATAGGAAAATTTTTTAGGTGGAGGATTGGAGCAGAACCTTAAATAGTCCACAACCTCAATCACATAACCCCTAGCCAACCAGTTTATCCATAACTCCAAATATCTACTTATCCAACTTAAGGTAGTATATTGGCTCCGAATACACTAGGTCAACCGAGGATCCGCAACCACTCTTTCCAATAACCAGTAATCTCAATATTCAATTTCATAATCAAATAATCAGATTCTCAACCTAAAATCTATCGTACTGTCGTGCAACAGTCCTAGCATAACCCACTAGGTGACACATTCTACAACTATCCTCCAAATCATTCTTATAAATATTAAAAATAATGAAATGCATAATTAAAAACATGGTAGAATCATAATCAAACAATTTACTGTTTATATACCAAATATATACAAAATATAAATATAAGCATTTAAATAAATAATTCAAATTTAAACTCACATTATTTAAATCATAGATGCTCATAAAATATTTATTCTACATGCAATGCATATATATAATGATAACTCACAAGTTGAGTGCGCTCCACGAGAATGACTCGACTGGCCTGGTCTTGAAGGCCTTGGTCTTGACGTAGCTAAAGAAAATAATAATAATAATAATAATAATAATAATAATAATAATAATAATAATAATACTTATTAGAAATAAATTCCTAATTTAATAATTTTAGAATTCTAAGAATGACTCGATTAGACATGACTCGGGCAAAATTTCAAAACTAGACTCAAACCGGTTGTCACATTTTACAAGAAATCTATTGAAAATTCGGCAGAATTTCTCCTATAAAATGGATGTCTCTCTACTAAAAGTAGAACCGATCCTGCACAGAAAATTCACTTCTAAATAATCCACATCACCAAACCTCGGGTTGGACCCCTGAACTATAAATATTGCCCAACCGAAAACCAATTTCAACAATAATTCAAACAAATAATAATAATTACTAATAAATCACAAAAATTATAAAAATTCAATTAAATACCAAAAATAAATTTATTTAGATAATAAAAGCATAAAAGATGTTTAATTTTCCAAAATAGATAATAAAATCCAATTTACCATTAAATAATATTAATAAACCAATTATTCAAATTTTTTAAAATTAATTAGCATAAATTACCAATTATTATTTAAAATAATCAATTATATAATAAAAATACCTAAAATTTATTTAAGCTTAAAAATAATAATTAAAAATTATTATTCAAATATATTTCCAAAAATTACCATAATATTAAATATTTTCTGAAAATTAACCAAAATTACTATAAATTCGTAAAAATTTATTTTTTCATTTCTAAAGCTTAATGTTTATATTAAACATACAAATTAGCATTATTTTCAATAAAAATCACATAATTAATAATATTTACCTTATTTTTCAAAAATATAATTTTATACATAAACTAAATAAATTCATAACTAAAAATCTAAAATTAATTTCACCAAATTTCCTTCACAAACCATATTCTAAATAACTCAAAGAATTTTCTAAAAATATTAAAACTTTTTGGCATGGGTCACTGGAATAGTGTCTCACCGGAAAAATCCAAGAATCTTCAATTAATTTAGAAAAATAAAATAAAAATACATTTAGATAGCTCTTGATTCATACAACCACATTTCCAAAGGGATTAAGCATGAATCAAAAAAATTCAGGCTCAACAAAAATCAAAAACTAAATTAGCTTAAATCAAACTTGAGTAGATCAAAATTACCGGACGTCCTAAGCTTGACATGATTGAAGATTAAGCTTGGACTGAGAGGAGCTAAACAAGCCCGGAATCGTGAGCTTAAGCCATTGGAAAATCGTCATCTATGTCGCTTGTGGTTGTTGTGTTTGATGAAAAACAGAGGAGGAAGAAGCATTGTCGATGGCGGAAAGAGAAGGGAAGAGGGGAGGAGATGATTGCGTGGTGGTGGTGAGCAGAACAATGGCTAGTGGTGGTTTGGGTGGTCGCGGTTTCTGCAGACTAAGAGAGAAGAAGAAGATGAAGAAGAAGAAGAAGGGGAAGAAGAAACCGAAAAAAATGCTTTTTTTGTCGTTTTTTTTTAATAATAATACTAATAATAACATAATGATATAATATAATATAATATTTAAACTCCCAAATTAAATCTCTACCCACATATATAAGTATACAATTAAATAAATTACACAATTAATATTAATAATACTAAATAATATAACAATAAAATTTAACTTAAATTTTAAATCTAGCAACAATGCCAAACAATAATATAATAAATAATAACTTTCGAAATAAAATTTAATCTCATCAATAACCAAATGCTACAATTTACTAAAATAAATAATTAGAATAATAATAAAATTAAAATATTAAAATAATCATTAATAAAAATATTTATTAACACTGCATATCTCATAATTTAATTTTATAATTTATATGAAAATTTCGGGTCATAACAGTCGCCATGGTTATTAACCAAAACCAAATAGTGGTTTTAACCTTCTCATGCTTTGCACTATTTTTGAATTATTAACCAAAACCAAATATTTATCCAAAACCAAAACTGAGGAAGAAGAAGAAGAACAAATTGATAATCCAAAACCAAAATCACAAATTGATAAAGCTGTAACTTTCTTGTTTACAAATGGTGGCTCAATCTCTTGTATAGGTCAATAAGAAGAAGAAGAACAAAGTAGAGGAAGGTCGCCATTCTCTTCTCTTCTCTGTCTGTCATAGGCAAAAAGGAAAAAGAAGATGAATCCACCATCTCCTTGTCGTCGTCTTCAATTGAAAACTCTATAGGCCTTCACCTGACCACTATGCCCACGACCTTGAACTTCCACTTCCTTGAAAGCACAAAGCACATAGCCATAAGACAAAGCCATTAATAGCACTATTGATTTCTACAACAACACTTCTCTGTCCAAAGCCAATAATCTTTGCTTTAATCTATCTCCTAACCTTCCAAAAGTTAACATCTGCAATTGAACAGTGATGGGAGAAGAGTGATAAAAAATTCCGGTGGTGGGAGAAGAGTGGACGGTGATGACAAAAAAAATATATATATATATATATATATATAGATGGTGATAGTGGTAGCCAAAAAACGTTGATGAAGGAGATGTAGTTTTTACTTTTTCCTTTAAAAAAATAATTTTGATTTCTAAGTTAGAATCCACAAAATATTTGGTAACTATAATTATCAACTATTAGTGTCTAAAAAATTTATTAATTAGTTTTTATTTATAAAATAAATAAAATTATCAATATCAATAATATGAAAAAAAGTTTGTTAAAAAAAATAATATGAAAAAAAGAAAATAACTCTTGGTACAAAGTTGTAAAATTTATATTATGATAAGGGTAAATAAGTCTTTTTATATTAACTAACAATTGCTTTTGACGGTAAGGGAAAAATAATATATAGTGTCAAACTAAAGGGGGAATTAATTGACTTCAAAAATCGAAAGGATTAAGTAGTTAGTTTGGCTAAAACTCAGGGGGTGATAGTAATTTACCCTTTTTTTTATCGGTTGAATTTGAATTGAGAAACACAAGCAATCATGTATGGGTCTCGGTCCACAAAGGGGTCTTGTTTTTTTTAAAATATATACAAATGTTGAATTTTAAAAATTATTAAATTAGATTTGTAATATGTGTCATCCTCGAAAAAGAATATACAATTAAAACTAAAAGAATAAAAGGTCCCATTTTTATTATAAACCACTTAATTTTATAGTCAACTTGTGAGTTTTCATTTTTCAATAAATTACTAAAATAAGTTAATTAATATATTTTATTTTTATTTATTTTGTGGTTTAAATGATAAAAGTTGTAATGAATGTACTATTCATTGTTAATGAACCTGTAAACAAGTTCTAATAAACCTAGAGTTCATTGTTAATGAACCTATGCACAAGTTGTAACGAACTTATAGTTCATTGTTATTGAACCTATGCACAAGTAGTAATGAACTTATAGTTCATTGTTTAACCTGTGCACAAGTAGTGATGAACATATAGTTCATTCTTAATGAATCTGTGAGCAAATACTAATGAACCTGTAAGTAAGCAAGTAATAATGAACCTATAGGCAAATACTAATGAACCTATGCACAAGTAGACAAATACTAATGAACCTACGCGTAAGTAGGCAAAATAAGAATGAACCTGTAGGTAAACACTAATGAATCTATATTTGATAATTTAATATGTTGTTTCTCAAATTCATTAGTTTGTTGGTTTGATTATAAACTATAGGTTCGTTATTTTAAAGATACAAGTTCATTTTTTGTAACCTATAGGTTCATTGTAAATAATATATAGGTTCATTATGTTTTCGTGTGCACAATTTTTTAATTATAAACTGATGAACTTATACTTGATAACTGATGAACCTCTGAGTTTACACTAATAAACTTGCAGTTTATAACTAAACAAAAAAACAAAACTAAGAGAAGCAAAATTGTACATGGAAAAAACAAAATGAACCTACACTCTATAACATACGAACCTTTGAATTTACAGTAATGAACCTTTGTGCACAAACTAATGAACTTGTATCATCTAGAAACTAGATGATGAACATACACTTAACATTAGCATAAATGAAAAAGGTATGTACTGAAATAATAATTCATAGTTAGTGTTAGTGAGTGAATGATTTAATGGTTATTTTTTTTATAAAGATAATATTTACATCATGCCATTTTAATTTTTTAGAATTAATTTTTAATTGATTTTAAAAGAGATGAACTATGCAGTGATCAATAATTAAATTATTTGATTTTTCATTAATAAAAAATATGGCTACAAAATTTGTATTATATTGATTACAATATTTGCATTTTTTTAATTTTTTTATCATTTAAATATAAAATTTATTCTGAATGACATTAATTTTAATACAATATAATATATCTAGTGTAGATAAATTATTCTTATACAAAATAGTAAAAGTAAGTTGATAACATTAAATATTTGTTAGGGTGCTATACTAGCTAATCCCCAGTGGACAAGAATTCATAAAATGGCCAACATCAATAGTAGTTAATTAAGAAGCAAATTTAGAGAAGCTTGAAATTTCACCATATTTGAATGAAAGGTGGCAAAGGGCGTCATTAAAAAAAAAATAGATGTAGCTTGTCAAACGTGTTTTACAATATGGACTCAGGGTCCATAGTATAGGGCTTTTTACATAAATGCTCAAAAAACAGGTGTTATTAACATTAAATGTCTCATATTTTGAAAATATTACACGCGTGTCTTTTTTTTTCCTTTTCTGTCAATTTCAAAGTTCCTTCTCCTACCTTCTTCTTCTTCCTCGTTCACCACCACCACCACCACCATCATCATCATCATCATCATCTTTTCTTCTTCTTTTTCTTCTTCGCGTCTTCTTTTTTCCTTTTCAAAAATCCTTTTCTTTTGCTTGGTCTTCTTTGCGCATTCTTTCTTTTTTCATTTCTCAACCCATATACTCCCCTCTCTTCAGTTAAAATTGATCATCTCCTTCAAGATATTTAGCTCCTTAAGCTGCTATTTAATTCTCGTCGAGCATGAAGGTCGAGAAAAGGAAATATGGTTATTGGAGGAGATGATTCGGGTGTTATTGGGATTTGTGGGATTGGCGACTTTGGCAAAACTACTCTAGTTAATGAAATTTATAGAGATGATCAAGTTGGAAGTAAATTTAGCATTTAATTTTTAGAATTTTTAAAATCTCTACTGAAGATTATTTGCATGTAGTTCAAGCCTTAAGGTATAAATTTTACCTTTTTCTTTGGAAATTACTGTGTTCTCGATGATGTTATTATGTAGAGCAATTGTTTGGATTTTTGTTATAATTTTTTTTCTTTTGTTTTTTTTGCAACATGGTAATTATAGAACTTCATCTTGACCAAGCTAAGCAGGCCTTGGAGTAACTATTAGTTTATGTTAGAATAGCAGCAAAGTATCATCCACAGAAGGAATGCAAGGGGCAACTGTCATGACCTGAACCCCCAAGGGTACATGACTAACACTAGAGAATAGGAAAATAATAAGCTTTCGAAACTTGTAGTAAGCCTAAAGAATTTATTACATAAATAAAACTAACTTTAAAATTCTAAGGAGAATCCGACATAGTTTTTCCTGTACTGGGATAAAACCAAAACCTGTAAAAGTTCAAATACACTCCCAAATATATATATATAATCACCAACACAACCTCTAATAATCCATTCCTCAATTCAACACAATTATAGCAATAACAACAACAAGTATTCAAATCTACTACGGTGTATAGATTACTAAATCTCTTTCACATGAATCATAATAACATTAATTTAACGTACATAATACCGCAGTGAAGAATGAGTTTGATGTAGAGAATGTGAACTAACTATAGACTTCCAAGATCCTAGAAAAATAGTTGAGGGGTGTTAGACCTCACTAAGTAAGTTAATATAAAGAAATGCATATTAGTTAGAAAACCTTTTTTTATTCACACATTTATTTCAAATATTTATTATGAAGTTGTATTTAAAGAAAATCAATAATTATCAAATACTATATATACATCCAAAATATAAATCCTTGAAAACATGGATATATATATAATAGAAGATAAATTAATAAAATAACCTTAATAAATAACTTGAGTGGAAAATAATGCTAGAACCCTAAACCACAAATCTAAAAGCCATTCGGCTCTTTACTTATCCAATGACTGTTGGTTCCTGAGAACAAAGCTTTCACCAAGCTATCAATCGTAGTTAGTCTTTTATTCCAATATTTACTGGTGGTTCCTAAGAGCTAAGCATCAATTGAGCCACCGGTCCCAATAAATGTTCAATCAAAATACACTTGAGAGCTATGCATCAATCGAGCCATTTAATACCATACGCCCAAGAGCTATGTATCAATTGAGCTTCATAATTAAATTTCTCAATATGGCCTGACTCAAGAATACCTGTGTGCACACGGTCCTAATGACACTCATTAGGTAGCCCGTTCTACCAGTCTTTTCCAAATTCTTTTTACACATATATATATATATATATACACACACACACACACACACACACTAACATTTCAAGGAATATAATAATTAGGAATGAAATACTTTACTTTATGCTCTATAAGATCCTTATAATAAGAAATCATAATAAAAAATAATAGAAATAAACCTTCAATAATAATCATAACATAAATAGTGTAAACACCAAATTTTGAGATGATGAAATGTGGATGCGACAGAGGGCTCCAATGATGAAAATATTATAAATAGGTCTTCAATACTTGAAGTTTGAAACCTCAAAAAGTCTAAATGCATTTCCAAAAGGGGTTTAATTGGTTTTTTTAAGGACTTAATTATAATATTTTTTTAGGACCTAATTGAAAAGTCTAAATTCTTTCTGGAGTTTTTTTGTAATTAAAAGTAAAAAAAAAGATTGAAATTCTATAATTTTGATTGAAATTACATAATTCCAATCTGAATTGCATAATTTCGGTGGGAATTATGCATGTTCTATCTGATTTTTCATTTTATTTTATTTTGTTTCAATAAATAAAATTTGGTTTCCTAAATTTTGATTGGTCAAATAGTATTTATTTGAATTTTCAAGAAACTAAAGTCTTTTTAAAATCAAAACTCTGTGAAAGAACAAATCACAGTAGGATACATTTTTTAGCTAGGTTTTTTTATAAAAGACTAGCTTGAGCTCTCATAGAGGACACACACACACAGAAAACAACACTGAGACTTTCTTTGAGGAGCTCACTTTTAAAACCTTTTGACGACTCTCTCAACTCTCTTTTTTGTACTAAAGGCTTTTCTCTTTTGTCTCTAGGCAGTACAAAAAAAATATTCTCTTGTGATTTATTTGTTTTTGAAGCAAGGAGCAATAGACTTTTTAAGAAGAAGAATAACAAGTTTTTGAAGATCTATCTAACAAACAATGGTGATTTATACTAGTATGAGGAGCAACCCATACTACATCCATAATCATCTTCTTTCCTACCTTATTTTATTTTATTTTTTTATTATTTTGGTTTTATTAAATTTTAATTTTATTAAATTTTTTTATTTTTATTTTATTCACTAATCATTGTTTATTCTTTTGTGTTGGTGATTATGGAGGGGATTACATGATGATCTTACTAGGTGAATAAAACCCATGAAGGTCCATGGAATGCCATGGATTGAACTTTGTAGCTCAATATAGTTTTTAGGCTTTTTTATTTAGTTGTTTATTATTTTTTTGGTTTTGTTTTGTTTTTTTATTATTTTTGGGATTGTATTAATTTTTTCTTTTCTTATTATTTTCAATAAATCATTGTAATAGCCCCAATAGTGGGAATAATGAAATCATGTGTATGTAATTGTGTGTTTTATCTTAATTAATTGGTTAGTAAAACTAGGATTTTAATTAGGTAATTCATTAAAATTAATGGCTATAGAAATCATTAGGTTGTTTAATTAAAATTGAATTAGATTTAAGTGGATAGAATTAGGTTGCTTGATTGATTATTTTATTTTATTTGTTTGTTTAGAGTCACTTTAATTAAATTAGGGTTTTTGGAATAGCTTTAATTGGTTGTTTGATCTTTTATTTGATTGTTTTTGTTATTTGTTTCTTATTGTTTTTTTGGGCTTGTTTGCTTGTTTTTATGTGTTTTGGGCCTTAAGCCCATGTTATACTTTAACCCATTTAAATAAATTTAGGTTTTCTTTAAGTTTAATTAATTAAAATGCATATTAGGCCCATAATTAATTAGATTTAGGGTAGAGATACGTAGGCCCATTTAGTTAATTTAGAAATAGGCCTACCTAGTTTAATTTAATTAATTTAGACCTAGCCCATTTAATTTAAGCCTTTTTCATAATTTGCAGATTTAATATCACCTTAGAATTAATATATGTAGAACTAGGCCCATTAATTTGAATTCTTCATAATTTGTAGATTTAGACTCAATTTTAGAATTAAAATAAGTAGACTTAGGTTCACTTAAATAAAATTGAATAGGAATTAGGCCCCTTAGTCTTTAGGCTCACTTGTAAATTAAAACATATAGATTTAGCCCATTTAATTAAAATCAATGTAGATTAGACTAACTTAGGGATTTTGAATTTAAATGAATGCATTGTTTACACGTATTTTTCATGATTAGTTTGCTTGTAGTTGATTGTTTTAATAAAGGTTTATATGAAATTGCATGTAAATAGAGGGTAAGATAGTAATTCATAAAGTAATTCTAAATGAATACAAGACTGAAAGAAGTTATTATTCCAAATCTAGAATCTTCTGGTTGTGGTGCTGGCTTTCCTTTAGAGAATCGAGTACCACCTTTTTTCGATTTGTTCCAGTTATTACCCTGCATGGCGACTCCTCATCTCCACACCATATCTTTGTGACAGTGGTTAGTATGTTTTCTAGAGCCCTGAGCTCAAACAATGTCGCAATTGATAAGATCTTGGGTGCGTGCTAAATCCCACAATCTACAAATAGCTGATTTAAAATATTAGAATCAACAACAGGGGCATTTCAAATATTAAAAAATGCAATTTCTTTAACTAAATCCCCTTTTCAAATATAACTAACTAAACTAGATTTTTAGGCATAAAATTAACACACATTTCAAAATATTAACTTACAAGTAGAGCGAGCAGACTGACATGTCCTCGTTTGTCTAGTTCCCAATGTTTTCGCTCTGGTATTCTCTATAATGAACAATATTTATATAATAAATATTTAAATTCCTATTAATTCCCTAAAATTCTAGAAAAATTACTAATATGAAGGAATTATTTAAATTGACTTGCGAATGCTCTAGATAATTAATTTTGAGGCTTAAGGAATATTTTTGACGAGTTAAACATATTTAAACAAAAATAAGTAATTTTCACTATGGCTACTTCGAAAATTATTTGCAATAACGCGTAAGGAATTAGACCAAACTCCAGTTACAAAAATTGATCATCACAATTTATACTATTTATTAAAAATAGTTTAATAATTTTCTAGATTGGTTCTATTTTCTTATTGGAATTCGGGTGGGACTTGCCAGATTCTCACCAAAAAACACAACACCCGATCAAACAAATTATACCAGAATTTTTTCCATAATTTATAAAACACATCTAAAGCCTCAAACATAACAAGACATGCACAAAATTAAGAGATAAAAAATTTAAAGAGAAATTACAGAAAATTTTGTAGAAAATTCAAACAAAGGAGATCAGACGCAAGGTTGGTGTCTACGGACTCCTGAGTTGATAAGAAACAAGCAGCCAGTGACAATTTTAGCAAATAGGAAACGATAAAGGCATACCAATGATAACAAAATAGATAAAATTTTTGAGACTAATTTTATAATTTTTAGCACTATTTTTGTAACACCTGTACCCTTGATTGTACGTCAGGTTTTGAGTTTAGATAGGTTGATGTATTGAATCAAACAATGACTTGTACTTAGTCAAGGGGTGAGAATTTTTGAATTTTGATGACACTTAAAATGAGTAAAATTATAAGAAAAAAAGGGATATGATGTTGATATGAAGTAAAGGATAAGAAAATAAATGTTAGAAAGAGATGAGGACTCAATTGAAATAAATAGTCATCCTAGAATGAACAATTAGAAGTTTGAGGGTTAATAGTTGATTATAGCATTTTATTAAGGGCTTTAATGGATATTTTACAATAAAATCTATCCAAAAAAGGGGCTAGGCCCTTCTCCAAAATTCGTGGTCTTCTTTGGGCAGCCATAAATGTTAAATAAAAGAGAAGAGAAGAACGAAAAAGGAGAGAAAAGAAGGGATGCTTGAAGTCTTCAAGTTTATGCTTGATTTGCAAGTAAAATTTAATGATCAAAAACAGTTTTCAGGCTATAATTTTCATCCTAAAAGCCTTTGGTGATTTATTTGGTAAGTAATTCTATTGTTTTGGTTGATCTGGATTAGGTTTATATGCAGCAGTTCTCGAGTTCTGTAACTCTAGTTTTATAGTCTCTGTGTTTTGATCATATCTTGAGATAAGAAGCTTCAAATCGAATGTTCTTTGATGTTATAGAAATTTAAAAAGTTCTTTAAAATTTTTTAGTTTTGATCTAGTACTGGATAAGCCTGTAAAGGGGCTTAACAAAGTAGTACTTGTTATTGCTCAGTCTGTTATAGAAATTGAGCTGTTTGTAAAACAACCTTTATAACTTTATTTGTGGTTATTCAATTGAAGTAAAATTTTTATTGAAGGTACTAGATACATAAATCTAAGATTGATTAAATTTTGAGCTTTAAATTCATTTCCTAAAAGTCTAGGTAATTTTTCTAATTTTATTCTTAGAACAACCTTTTAGAGTTAATAAACTCGATTTATATAATTAAATGGATTTGTATATTTTGCATATAGTTTGGGGGCTTCATGATTAGATAATTATATGAAATTTTTATATTGATGATATGTAAATAAATTTCATGCTTTAGGTGTTAGAAAAGGGAAGGAAGGTGGTGGTGCAAACTAAATGATTAGGTTAACCAGTTTTAAGTGTTTTGTAGGTTGTTTGGTGAGTAGGTGTTCAAGCCCTTAAAATCTCTTTATAGTAGAAATGAAATGAGTTTTTAATATTTTTGTATGAACTTGAAATTGATGTATTTGAATTGTTTTAATTCAGCTTATTTACCACTTGAATTACTAGTTTATGATTCAAGCTTATAAACAATTATGATTTTAAGTTCACAAGCTAAAGGTGCTACTACTCTGATTTTATTTTGTGATTTGATTTGAGTTCTAATTTGAGATTATTTAAATTACTTGATGATTTAGTTAAGTTTATAAACAACTCAATTTTATTAATTTGAATTATGATGAAAGATTGTTTGATTTTGAATGTTTTATTGAACATTAATGTGTTAGTTATATTCGGACAGATTATTTATTAGCAATGATTCTTGGTTTTGTGTATTACCAACCTATATGAGATGTGTGGATGTGTTGTGGTGTTATATGTACATATGAGATTGTGATGTAATATGCTGAGGTGTTATATGCACATTTGAGATTGTGATAGTTACTATTGCACAATAGACAACAAAACACTTAATTGCAAGACAGTGAGGGAAGAAGGGCCATTCCATGCTAATGTACTCAAAGGGTGAGCCTTTAAGTGCACCTAGAGAGTGATTTTATAATAGCCTGTATGTTATGGCTAGTTTATGATGCTCGTTGCAGGGTTGGTTAATACTAAAGAAAGTTATATTGATGTTTTGAATGAACTTGTATTATGATTTGAAAGCAGAAGTGAACTTGATATTTCAAGTGACTTATATTTTGATTCTAGATGCTCTAGTTTAATGATTTGACAAGTATATTGTATTTGGTTAACTAAACTATTTTATACTTGTACTATTTATTCACTGAGTTTTTCTGTACTCATTTTTCTTTGTTTGTAAAATCTTTGCAGATGGCAGGGCTTGATATTGGACCTTTAATCCTAAGGAGTTTTATAGATAAGTTATTTAAGATTGGCCTGACAACCTTGCTTTAGTGTTGCCCTCATTTTGGTGGCCATAATATTATATATTTTAAGTTTAAGGTTAAATTACATTTTGCCCCCAATGTTTTGTCGCATTACACTACTTCATCCCTTACATTTGAAAAAATACTTATCCATCCTTGACATTTGCTTTTTTACCAATGATTAGTCCCTCTGTAGGGATGAAATAGTACATAAAAAAGCAAATGTCAAGGATGAATAAGTATTTTTTCAAATGTTAAGGATGAAGTAGTGTAATGCAATAAAACACATAGGGCAAAATGTAATTTACCCTAAGTTTAAACTTGTGTAGACATTTTTTGTAAATTACATGCTAAACCATTATCAACTTAATTTTTACTATTATTTCAAAGTGAACTCGAGTTATGTCTATATAAATATCTATATTTAAACAAAATGCTAAGTATTAAGTTTATTTAATTTTATTAAAGATGATTTGAAGAGTGTAGAAGAGTAAGCTTTAGTGTCCATCTCGGGCTACGTGAGAGGAGATAAGATATTAATCGTCCACCTCGGACTATGTGAGATGGGGTGTGATAGTTTCAGCTCAAACGAAAGCGACCAATGCATGGAGGATATCGAGAAGTAGCTATGGTTAACATTTCGTGTGATCAGAGGTCATTTGTATGGTTAACAAAAAGAAAGAAAAATATAGTGACCAAACAGGTAATTTTATAATAAAGCTCAAATCTTCCCGTTTGTAACCCCCTCTTCACTTATATACACATTTCACTATTCACTTTTTACTTTTTGGCTTTTTCTTTTCCTTCTTTTATCTTCTTCTACAAATAATAATAATAATAATAATAATAATAATAATAATAATAATAATAATAATAATAATAATAATTATTATTATTATTATTATTTCAGATTATTAACTTCTTCCCTTTTAAGAAAATTTGTTCTCAAATTTTACATTAATATTGAAACAAATAGGGGTATTGGTTATGCATATTAGCCTCCATCTCCTAAGTGCAATTGTCCATTGCATGGTTGCTCCACAGTACCTTCACCATAGAAATTTCTTTTGCACCTAGTTGGCAAACTTGTTGATCTATGATCGCCATTGGGTACTCTTCATATGTCAAATCTTCATGGAGCTCCATTGTTTGTGGTTGAAGAACATATGAAGGATCGGAGACGTACTTCCTCAACATGGAATACTGGATGAATTTACGATAACTCTGGTGGCAACACCAGTCTGTAAGCCACATTGCCAACTCTTGAGCGAATCTTAAAGGGTTCGATATACCTTGGAGCTAGCTTGCCCTTCTTACCAAATTTCATTACTCCTTTTATTGGAGACACCTTGAGAAACACCATGTCTCTTACAGAAAATGATACATCCTTTCTCTTAGGATCAACATAGCTTTTATGTCGACCAAAAGCTGTCTTCAACCTCTGTTGGATGAGAGGAACCTTTTCAGAAGTCACTTGCACTAATTCTAGGCCTGTTATCTGCCTCTCTCTAACTTCCCAACACAAATGTGATTTACACTTCCGTCCATACAATGCTTCATATGGAGTCATTCCAATACTTGCATGATAATTATTGTTATATGTAAATTAAATCAAAGGTAAGTGTTAATCCTATTGACCACCAAAATCTATCACACACATTCTTAGCATATCTTCTAATGTTTGAATGGTCCTTTTTGACTGACCATCCTTTTGAGGATGAAATGTCATGCTAAAGTTAAGCCTTGTACCCAAGGCCTTATGCAACTATTGTTAAACAACTGAAGTAAAAGTAACTCTGTTGTTAGACACTATACTTTTTGGTACCCCATGAAGGCAAAAAATTTGATTAATATATGACCTTGCTAACCTATCAGTAGTGTATGTCTTCTTAATTAGAAAAAAATGAGTTGACTTGGTTAGCCTATCAATTATTACCCAAATAGCATCATAACCTCTAGTTGTACAAGGTAATCCAGTCACGAAATCCATAGCAATCATATCCCACTTCCACTCTAGGATGGATAATTATTGTAACAATCTTGAAAGTCTCTGATGTTCTAATTTCACCTGTTGACAAGTGAGACACTTGGATAAAAACTCAACAACATCTCTTTTCACCCCATTCCACTAATTTATATCTTCAAATCATGATACATCTTGGATGAACATTATAAGCAGAAAAATGAGTTTCCTTGTTAATCTCCTTTCTCAACTCATCCACATCTAGCACTAACTTAGTGCCCAAATGCAATATGCCCTCATTATTAATTATAAAATATCTGGATTAACCCTGTTGTACCTCTGACATTATCTTTTGCAGTTATTAGTCCCTTCTCTGACCTTTTTTAATTCTTTTTAAGTACATTGATCGTACTTTGAATTGAGTTAATAAACATGACTTGGTTACTTTTCATTGCAACCCATGATCAATCAAATCATGCAATTGTCTAATGATTAGCCTCCTCTTCGAGCTAATATAAGTAAGGCTTCCTGCTCAAAGCATTAGCCACCATATTGAGGCTTCCTGCTTAAAGCATTAGCCACCATATTGGCTTTGCGTGGATGGTACAAAATAGAGCAATCATAATCATTAAGGAGTTTCATCCATCTCCTCTACTTTAAATTCAAATTCTATGCTAGAAAATATACTTCAAACTCTTATGATAAGTGTATACTTCACAAGTTACACCATATAAATAAATGCCTCTAAATCTTCAATACAAACACCACTACTGCCATTTCTAGATCATCAGTAGAATAATTTGCTTATGCTTATTTAACTAACGTGAAGCATAAGCAACCACTCTCCCATTTTGCATCAATACATAGCCCAATCCTACTCGAGAATCATCACAGTATACTGTATACCCTTCGCCTCCTGAAGGTAGAGTTAATACTAGAGCTAAAGCTAACCTGTCTTTGAGCAATTGAAAGTGCTCCTCATTGGAGCTAAAGGCAACCTGTCTTTGAGTAACTGAAAGTGCTCCTCACATTTATCTATCCACACAAACTTCATATTTTTCTAGGTTAACCTTGTTAAAGGTATGATTATCTTGGACAAATCCTTTATAAATCTTATATAGTATCTAGCCAAATGTAGAAAACTCCTCATCTCAATAACTGTTGTGGATCTCGACCATTCTATAATGGCTTCAATCTTCTTGGGATCCACTTTTATGCCGTCTTTGGATACCACGTGGCCTAAGAATGCCACTTGCTCTAACCAAAACTCGCATTTTGAGAACTTGGCATATAATTGGTGCTCTCTCAAAGTCTGAAGTACCATTCTCAAATGCATAGCATGCTCTGCCTTACTCTTGGAATATACCAAGATATCATTAATAAATACTATCATAAACCAATTAAAGAATGACCTAAACACTCGATTCATCAAGTCTATAAAAAGCTGCTAGGGCATTAGTCAACCCGAAGGACATCATAAAAAATTCATAATGGTTGTATCTCATCCGAAATGCAGTCTTAGGAATATCTTCACTTTTGATTCTTAACTAATGATGCCCTAAGCTCAAATTAATTTTGGAGAAACACCAAGCTCTTTAAAGCTTATTAAACAAGTCATCGATCTTCGAGAGAAGATACTTGTTCTTGATGGTGACTTTATTCACTTGTCTATAGTCAATAAAAAGTCAAAGGCTACCATCTTTCTTCTTTACATATAACACTGATGCACCCTAAGGAGATGTGCTCGATTTAATGAAACCCTCATCAAGCAACTCTCATGGCTACTCTTTAAGCTCCTTTAATTCTATAGGTGTCATTCTATATGGTGGCATAAAGATAGGATCTATACCAGGTACAACATCGATACAAAATTTTATTTCTCTTTCTGGTGGCAAGCCTGGTATCTCTTACTACAGTCATATAGCTTTGACACCCCTTCTAAATATCTTTTTAGCTATAATTGTAGAAATAAGATTATGAGGCATTAAACTCTTGTCGCCTCTAAATTGAAATTCCACATCATTCAAAATTCTAAAAATTACTTCTTTCTCCTGACAATCCAAAGTAGCATAATGCTGGGCTAACCTATCCATTCCCAAAATCATATCATAATCTATAACATCTAGTAAAATTACATCTGCAAGCAACTCTCTTCCTTCCACTAACACTGGACAAGATGGAAAAACTATATCAGTTTGTAACTTATCACTAAAAGGAGTTACTACATATAATGGAATTAACATTTTGGATGGATGGCATCCCATCTGTGGTTGTCCCTCATTGAAGGTGGACAAAAATATCTCTAGGATCACTCTTCAAACTCTAACCATACCATAGTAGTTATATATGGCTAGATTGACTACATGAACTAATCTTGTGCTGCAATCTAAACTAAAAACTTTAAAATTATAATCCTTTGACAATTTGTGTATCTTGTCCTTGTCTATAACTCAATCATGTTTATAAAATCCAAATCATCTCCTATTCCATTGAAATGAACTATACCTATCATAGAGTACAAAAATGCTGCATCAACATAAGACATCTCCTAATGCCTCAATTGAGGCATTTTTCTAAACAAATGTCATGTTTGGTAAAGTGCCACCAAGCCCTAATTAATCCTAGCTATGCCAGCAACAACTGCTGTAAGTCCTAGTTCAGAAGTTGCCAACACCGCTTATGGTAACAACTCTAGCCTTTGAGCAACAACTACCTCTGACTTACCCCTATGCTAGATAGGTGGAATAGGGGCTGGGACTAGAATTGACACTTCATCTTGAAAGGATGACTTATCATTATATGATGTCTCTGTAGTAGGAGCGGTTCGCATTCGCCTCATTTTGAAAAGGTACATAAACCAAATAAGATTCAAAACAGAACAAGAAAACTAACATGTGCACAAAATTATAGAAATAACAATGATAACAAATGACATTTAACAACCTAATCACCACAATAGTTTCAAGAAAAGATAGACACCAACAACTAAAAGAATAAGAAATGAACCATTACTTTAATACCAACTTTGTCATGACCTGAGCCCCCAAGGGTACGTGACCAGCACTAAGGGATGAGAAAACAATAATTTTTCAAAAGATGTAGTATACCTAAGGAATTTATTACAAAAATAAAACTAACTTTAAAATTCAAAGGAGAATTCAACAGAGTTTCCTTTATACTGGGGCAAAACCAAAACCTATAAAAGTGCAAATACACTCCTAAATATATGTATAATCACCAACACAACTTCCAATAATCCATTCCTTAATACAACACAATTATAGCAATAATAAAAATAAGTATTTAAATCTATAGCAATGTCTAAATTAATAAATCTCTTTAACATGAATCATAATAACATTAATTTAACCTGCATAATACCGTCAATAAAGAATGAGTCTGACGTAGAGAAGGTGAACTAATTGTAGACTCCTAAGATCCTGAAAAATAGTTGAGGGGAGTCAAACCTCACTAAGTAAGCTAATATAAAGAAATGCATATTAATTTGAAAACCTTCTTTTATTCACACATTTATTTCAAATATTTATTATGAAATTGTATTTAAAGAAAATCAATAATTATAAAATACTATATATATATATCCAAAATATAAATCTTTGAAAACATGGATATATATATATATATATATATATATATATATATATATATATATATATATATATATATATACAAAGTATTTATTTCGAAGCTTTATTAAAGAACTTAACTTTCAAATACTCATTAATTAAACAAATATGTAATAGAAGATAAATTAATAAAACAATGTTAATAAATAACTTGAGTGGAAAATAATGGCAGAACCTTAAATCATAAATCTAAAAGTCATTCGGCTCTTTTACTTATCCAATGACTACCGGTTCCCGAGAGCTAAGCTTCCACTGAGCTACCAGTTGTAGTCAGTCTTTTATTCCAATATTTATTGGTGGTTCACAAGAGCTAAGCATCAACTGAGCCACCAGTCTTAGTAAATTGTTATGACCCTATTTTTAAATTAATCTATTTTAATATGAGAGATGCAGTGTTGATAAATTCAAAAATTTATATTTAAATTATTCTATAATTTGTGATTTATATATGGACATTTTATGCAATACGTAATTTAAAAGATAGTAAGCTTACATTAGGGTTATGTTATTATTATTATTATTATTTTAAGGAATTATATTTTCTATAATATTAAATATTATATAACTATTTTATAAGTATAATTTATTTTATATTACCCTTGTTATTTTCAAGGCTATTATATGTAATATATATTATTTGGGTTTTACACTAAATATATGTATATTAAAATAGTATGTGCATGTATATAAATAAATAAATATATATACATATATATGAGTATGTACAATTAGGGGTTAATATACATACATACATACATACATACATACATATATACATACATATATATATATACACCCAAAGAACATCATCCCCTTCCTCTCTCCCCGTCGCACTACCGGACCACCACCCTCATTGCGCCTCCTGGCCTTTTGCCGGACCACCACCCTCCCTCCGGCACCTTCTGCTTCCCCTAGCCGCCTTCCCTTCCTCTCTTTTTCCCTCCGACGTCTCCCTTGCTCTCTCTCTCTCGGTTCAAGCTTCTCTGTCCCTATTCGAACTAGATCGACGCCGTCCGTTGTTCCCTTCACTTGCATTGCCTCCTCAAGCGACGGTTGACACCTTGCCTCGCCGTTGCAAACCATTTATGGCAACGGAAATAGAGGTAGGCAGCTTGTTGTTCTAAGTTATTTTTAGGTCGTTTGTAGGTTGTTCACAGGTTGTTTTGGTTGATTTAGGTGTTAAACTTTAATTATCCCAAGTTCATTGGTTAATTATGCTAGTTAGTTTGTTTAAATCTAATTTTGGTATATTATTTTGATTCTTTTTGATTTTATAGAATTTTATTTTATTTTATTTTATTTTATTTGAGTTTAATTAGTAAATTGGAGTAATTATTGTTATTTATTTTTAGTATGTTGATTTTTATTTAAGATTATAGAAAATCATTGTGTTAATTTTGAATTTTGTGGATTTTGGATATTTTATTAATATTTTATTAACTTCCAAAAATTAATTGTTAAAAATTATGAAATTGTGATAATTGGTATTATCATTAAATGTTATTAATTTTAGAACTTAATTTATAAATTTTGTGATTTTTATACTATTTTTATAATTATTTTAAGTTTATGTCAAATGTGGATAATTAGGTTAAATTTATATTTTGGAAGAAATTATTAGTTAATTATATGTTTTTATTGATATTAAGAAATTTTATGTTGAGAAAATAATTTTTATGTATTTATAGAATTTTTATAGAATTTTTGAGTAATATGGATATATTATGTGTATTTTTCTATTATATAGATAAATATGTAATTTTATGCTAATTATAGTTAAATATATATTTTAGTTGGTTTTATTAATATTTAAGTGGTTTAGGGGATTTTTATAAATTAATTGGTATTTTTAATTAAGTAATGTTAATTTTGAATATTGTTTCCAAATATTATATATATATGTATAATATATTATTTTGGTAACAAAAATATATATATGGTTATATTTAACATATTTGGTATAATGATTTTAATTAAGGTATTTGTTCATAGTTATATTAATTATGGATTATATATGCATATTTTAAGAATAATGTATATTATTGGAAATTATGGGTTTTTATATATTATGTCTAATTAAATTTAATCAAGTGCTATGTTATATTTTAAGTATGATTTTAATGTTTATTTATGAAAGTAATATTTTCATGAATGTTATTAATTAGAATTAAGTTGTGATGTTTGGTTGAGTTGTGAATTCGGTTGGGCTAATACTGTGTTGAAGAGTTGACCCGAGTGTAGATTGTGTGCGAATATTTAGAAGTGCATTTTTTGTGCAGGAATGACTCTACATATGGTAGAGAGATATCCGTTTTACAGAGGAGACTCTGCCGAAATTTCGATAGATTTTCTCGTAAAACGTGACATTTTTCGTAAATTCTTAGCTTTAATTAGGGTTTTTCCCTATCTATAGAGTCTTATCCGGTCTTCCTCGAGTCAGTCTAGAATTTTGCTATTTCTGTCAATTTTCGATTTTAATTCCATAGATGTGTTTTTTTAAAAATAAGTCTGTTATTTTTCCTAGAGAGTACCGGAGCAAGAGCTTTTGGATCGAGGTAGACACGCGGTCGTCAACCTTCTCGCTCATCCTGTAAGTTGATAAATTAATTTATGTGTGTTTTATTTAAAGATGTGTGCGCTCATATTTTTAGTATTTATTATATGATTTATTTAATTTAAATGCTGCTATTTAAGATTTAATTGTATTTTATTTAGTTAAAATTAGTTTTAAGAAATTTTGGTAGAACGGGCTACCTGGTGGGTTTCACCAGGACCGTGTGCACACGATAGAGATTGAGAGATGGATCCGATGTATGTATGACTTGTGGATATAAACTGGGACAGGTGTCTCGGTGGAAGCCTTTGCTTTCAGCGTCCGCTAATGATTGGAAAGATAATAATGGACTAGGATGGGTGCCTTGGTGGATGCCTTAGCTCTCGGGGACTGCCAGTGCCATGTAATTAGATTAAGCAGATGACTGCGGCTTGGTGCCTTGGTTGATGCCTTTACTCTTGGGGACCGATAGTTTATGTGGATTAAATGGGCTCAGTTGACCATCTAGAAATTTGGATTTAGGGTTCTACTGAGATTTTCTTTCAAAAGCTATATATATATGATATAAATTATTTTCACTATATGTATACGGTTTTCAAAAAGGTTTTCAAACCGTACAACTCTTTTTATTAACTTACTCAGTGAGGTCTGATTCCCCTTAATCTATTTTTTTTTCAAGAGCTTGGGAGTTTGACCTCAGACCGCCTTTACGCTGGATTTCTTCATCATTGGCTATATTATGTAGGTTATTATGAGTTGTATTGTAGTAGTAACTTTAAAATACTGCAGTAGTATTTGTACTAGGAGTTTGTAAAACTTAAGTATACTTATGTATTGTATTTTAATGAACCACGCTTAGGTATAATGTTTTAAGATTGATTTATGATATTTGATGATGGAGAATATTTTATGTTGCACATGATTATGTTTTTTTTTTTTTTATGATTTTAATTGAGAAAAATTAGTTTGATAATGTGTTCTTTCATGAAATAAAGTTTGAAATTTGAAGGTTTTATTTTTCTTTTCTTTAAGGCTTACTATGGGTTTGGGGGGCCTTATGCCTACCCATTCCCTAATGCCGGCCACATGCCATCAGGTTCGAGTCGTGACATAAATATTCAATCAAAATATGCTCGAGAGCTATGAATCAACCAAGCTTTTTAATATCATACGCCTGAGAGTCATGCATCAACTGAGCTTCATAATTAAATTTCACAATAAGGCCTGACTCAATAATCATTACCTGTGTGCACACTATCTTAATGATACCCATTAAGTAATTTGTTCTACCATTTTTTTCCAAATTCATTTTAATATATATAATAATTAAGAATGAAATACTTTACTCTATGCTCCACAATATCCTTATAATAAGAAATCATAATAACAAATAACAACAATAAAGCATCAACAATAATCATAACATAAATAACTTATTTAAAATATTAGAGTCAACATTAGGGGCATTTCAAATATTAAAAATGCAATTTCCTTAACTAAACCTTCTTTTTAAATGTAATTAACTAAACTAGATTTTTAGGCATAAACTTAACATACATTTCAAAATATTAACTTACAAGTGGAGTGAGTAGACTGACGTGTTCTCGTCTGCCTAGTTCCCAATGTTTCCGCTTCGGTATTCTCTATGATAAATAATATTTATATAATGAATATTTAATAAATAAATTCCTTTTATTTCCCTAAAATTCTAGAAAAATTATAAATAAGAAGGAATTATTGAAATTGACTTGTAAACGCTCTAAATAATTAATTTTGAAGCTTAAGCAATATTTCTGACGAGTTAAACATATTTAAATGGAAACAAGTAATTTCCGGAAGTAATTTCCACTACAACCACTCCTGAAATTATTTCTCATAACCCGTAAGGAATTAGACCAAACTCCAGTTACAAAAATTGATCATCACAATTTATACTATTTATTAAAAATAGTTTCATAACTTTTCAGGTTGGTACTATATTTTCATTGGAATTCAGGTGGGACCCGTTGGATTCTCATCGAAAAACATAATACCTGGCTAAAAAAATTGTATTAGAACATTCCTCACAATTTATAGAGCACATCTAAAGCCTCAAACACAACAAAATAAACACCAAATTAATGGATCAGAAATTTACAAAGAAATTATCAAAAAATTTGCAGAAAATTCAAACGAAGGAGATCGAATGCGAGGTTAGTATCTACATACTCTTGAGATGATGAGGAACAAGCAGCCAGTGACAGTTTTAGCAAAAAGGCAACAATCAAGGTGTACCGATGATAACAAAGCAGATAGAATTTTTGAGACTAATTGTGTAATATTCAGCATTGTAACTCAAACAAAAACCATCAATGTGTAGAGGACATCAAGAAGTAGCTATGGATAAAGTTTCGTGTCAATCGGAGATTATTTGTGTGGTTAACGGAGAGAAAGAAAAATACAGAAACCAAACAGGTAATTTTACAATAAAGCTTAATTCTTCCTGTCTGCAGCTCCCCTTCTCACTTACATACATATTTCACTGTTCACTTATTTTACTTTTTGACTTTTCTTTTCCTTCTTTTTTCTTCTTCTACAAATTATATATAATAATAATAATAATAATAATAATAATAATAATAAAGACAGGAATAATAATAATCATAAAAATCCAGGTTATTACAACATCTCAGAGGAGTAATGACTACTTCAGCCCAACTGTGTCATCAAGAATGAAGAAGAGAAACAACTTGGATCCACAAACCAGATTGAAACCAAGTCCTGTTCACTCTTCTTTGAGATGGGCGTTTTAATGATTCAAGATTGATGTAATATTATAAGAGGATGACAACAGGAATATAGCATTTTGGACAATGTCCATTCAATTGTATATATTGTAACTAATTTATTGTTACAATTTACAAAGCAATCCAAGACAAATAAGAAAAAATTAATCAAGGCTATGGTTTTATTCAGGGATTCAAGTGTATAATTATGCATACTACTGTTTTTTTTCCCAGTTGATTCATGGTAGACAGAAGTGCTTGAAGGAGAGGATTAGACTAGCTTGCGAATGCTTCACATCCTTTCTACTCTTTTCTATTGTTGATAAGCTAAGGTGAGTGGCCCATGTAGCTGTTACGTTGCTGCCATTCTTTGGAGGTTTAAGACCATATGTCTATTTTTCATTCTTATTTCCAAACAGAAATTGCTGGAAATGAAGGTAGAGATGAAATGGCCATTAGCTCTCTAATGTATATAATGTGAACTTCCCTCAAGCTCATAATGCAAAAAATTCTTTGCATAAGACACCCAGCTCCCCTTTTGTGAATATAATTATATAGCTGATGATAAGGGGAAAAAAGTAAAAAAGAAACTATCTTGACATTGTTTAATCCTCAAAATATGAAAATGTAGCATTAGGCAGTGCAACTATAAAAAACGATTTTGAAAATCCCAAAATAGATCAAAAATGATATCAAAAATTCAAAAATGATATCAATAAGATTATGTTATTGTATAGAACACTTGTTTGGATTTCTGTTGTAATTTTTGACTACCTTTGTCATTTTCATGTTGTTGAATGCTACACACGTTCATCAATTGGCGAACACAAGTGATTGAAAAAGATGTGTATTTTTGTATTAGCTTGACTTTATAAATTGATGATGGTGTATTTTCTCATTGAAAATAGAAAATTTGATCATGGATGAGATTTCACCTGTTCTATAGATGTTTTTGTGTTCTTTTAATATAAGAATATTTTCTTTTCCGCGCTTGTTCAATTGCTTTTGTTTTTTTTTAAATTTTAGCCCAAATTTTTTTAATTTCTTCTACTATACCCCAGTCTTCACACACACACATATATATATTGGCTCCAAAATAAAATAAAAATAATTCATTGATTTGGAAACCATCTAAATTATTAATTTTCTTTTATTATTGTGTACCAATCTTCACATATCAAAATAAAATATAATTTAAATGTTCCCAATAATATTTTTCTCCAACTAAAAATATATTTTCTGAATATTATTCATATACGATACAATCAAAATAGTATATTATCTGAATATTATAAGAATCTGAAACTCAAACGTAAGTATCTGAAACCTAAAACAGTATTTGAAAAATTAAAAATAGTATGTCAAACTCATAAATACAGTATTCTTTTTGAATATTATATGTATGTGAAACTTAAAAATCGTATCCAATACTAAAAATAGTATATTATCTGAATATTTTTTAAATATTTTCCTCCAATTAAAAGTATATTTTCTGAATATTATTTATATGTGAAACTCAAAATAGTATCTAAAACTTAAAATAGTATCTGAAAATTAAAAACAGTATCTCAAACTCATAAAATACAATATATTATTCCGGAAGCAAAGGGAAGAGTAAAGTTCTAGAAGGGGAATATAACTCAACGATTCCGGCTCTTGATGACTCAAAATTAACTCAAAAGGTTGAAGAAGTTATACATAAAGACCGCACAAGGCCAAGGAAAGAAGATGAATGCATGATGGAGGGAAGAACGCCATTTATAAGAAGGACAATCCAGACAGAGATCCCAACTAAATTCAGAATGCCACAACTGAATCAATATGATGGAACTGGAGATCTCGTCAACCACATATCCTCATTCAAAACAAAAATATTACTCCAGAACGTGAATGATGGAATCATGTGCAGGGTTTTCCCAAGCACGCTTACAAAGAGTGCTAAAAAATGGTTTCACTAGCTTCTAGAGAACTCCATCACCTCTTTCAAAGACCTAACAGAGAAATTTCACACTAAGTTCATCACCAACATTCCCCTAGCCAAAAACATCAATGACCTCCGAATGTGCAGACAAGAGATCGATGAATCACTATAAAGCTATTTGGATCGATTCAATAAGGTGGCCATGCAAATTGAGAATCTTATAGATGAAGTGGCTATCAAAGCCCTAAAGAATGGCATTAGACTCGAAAAACTCAAAGACAAGATAATGATAAAAGAACCTTGCACATTCACGGAGGTGATGGCCATGGTGGTCAAAATGATAAAAATGGATGAAGACAGAAGGATGCGAAGGGATGAAGAGAGTGCACCGACTAAAAAAGAAAGATCAAGACGTAGGAGGGCAAGTTTTCCACAAACAAACTCAAGAAACCCAATGGAAAGGTTTGAAAAAGAAGCTGAAAGATACACGCCTTTAAATACCTTAAGATTTAGGATCCTCATGTAGGTCAAACAGAACGGCATGGGATTACCCCGGTTAGAAGAATAAGCCCAAGCCGGAGAGCCACACAAGATAGAGGGCACTATTGCCAATATCACCGGGATTACAGGAATGACTTTGAGGCCTGCAGAGAACTGAAGAATGCTATAGAAAGACTAGTGCAAAATGGCATACTCAGTAACTTCATTGACATATCCAGAGGAGCCAGGAATTCGGATGCGTAATGGCAAGACAGGCCAGAACCAAAGAAGGTTCAAAATGAGCCAGTCGACATCATTAATATGATTATCAGAGGAGAGAACATCGAGAAGAGGCTTAAGAGGGGCCACAAAGAGGAAAGACCTACCCTTAAAGAGAGATAAACCATCGTGTTTGATTTAGAAGATCGGGACCATGTTCGGCATCCCTACAATGATGCCCTGGTGGTAAGCACATACATTAATAATTATCTAGTGAAGAGATTACTGGTCGATGATGGAAGCGCCATTAACACATTATCTTGGAATGCTTACAAAGTAATGAGAGGCTCTATCACTAACTTGAAGGCTATCCATAATCCCATTACAAGCTTCTGCAGAGGAACTATACAGCCAATGGGAATTGTAGAGCTAAGTTTGAAATTTAGAGATTGGGACATTAAAGAAATGAAACTCATCAAAGCTTAGTTCAATGTGGTAGATCTCCCACTGGCATACAATGATATTATAGGATGACCAGTGCTTTACAAAACTGATGCAGTCATAAGTATCTGACACTTGACCATGAAAATTCCAATCGAAGGCGGAACTCTAATGATTCGTGGAGATCAGCACATGGCTAGACAGTGTGTAATAACCCTAGTTTTTTAAATTATTTTAATATTTAACGGGATATGCAGTGTTAATAAATTTTGAAACTATATTGATTATTTTATCATTTTGTGAATAATTATCGTTATTTTTACGTTTAACTATAGTTTTCTACGTAAATATTATCTCAAAACTTATTATTTTGGATAATTAATTTATGCTATTTAACATACTACTTTGAATGATATTATTTTCCTAATATTATATTTAATGCATTATTGTTTTAATGTTATTATTATTCTTAATAAATTATACTATTTTATGTGTTAGGTACAACAATAATTAGGGTTAATATTATTTTATTGTGTGTGATATATGTGTGTGTGTGTGTATATTAATAAATGTGTGTGGTGGAGATTAGTTATATATATATATATATATATATATATATATATATATATATATATATATATATATATAGATTATTATTATTATTATTATTATTATTATTATATAAAGTATTATGTATATATATATACTTTACCATAAAACACACACACACACACATATATATATATATATATATATATATATATACTATCCTCACTGTGCAACCCGAACCACCAAGCCAACCTCCGCCCATTGTCGTCCATTTCCTTTACTGTCAGAGCGCTGTCAGGTCCTCCTGCCATCGCTACCTCTTACCGATGACGTCGCCTCCTCCTTCTTCTCCGGCAGCGTCGACATGCAGAAGCAGTAACAGGGTGGATCGAGGCTTCCGGCGTCGTTCCACCCACCTTCGGCCACCATTTCGTGCACCGCCGATCTCTATCGACTCCCTGAGCTCTGGTGGTCCTTATTCTAAGCTCTGTTTGAGCTTAAACCCGATCGTTTGTGAGTTTTCTCAATTTTTTGGTTTTAAGCTTTTATGTTTTTCTATTTTTTTAGTTGATTTTTGGTTGATTTAGGCAAACTCCCTTCACAAAAGTTGTTTCTAGTAGCTTGATATTCATGGAATTTTTTTTTTGAATTTTTGGGATTTATTTTGATTTTTGTGAATTTTTTATTATTTGATTATTTTCGTAAATTAATTAAATAAATTGTAAATTGTGATTTTTGGTGTTATTGGTGGTTGATATTAATTTTAGAATTTAATTTATAATTTTTGTGATTTTTTTATATAATTTTTATAATTATTTTAAGTTTTTGTCAATTTTAAAAAATTAGGTTAAATATATGTTTTGATGGAAATTATGGGTTAATTATATATTTTTGGTGATAATAATGAGATATATGTTGAGAAAATATTTTTGTGTATTTATATAATTTTTATTACATTTTTTAATATTATTAGTATTTTATGTGTATTTTTATATATTAGGGGTAATTTGGTAGTAATTTTAGTTAAATATTAAGTTTAATTGGCTTTAATAATTATTTGATGTATAAAAATGATTTTTAAAAATTATTTTCTAATTTTAACTAATTAATACTATTTTTCAAAAATTGTTTTCAAATTATATATAAAATACTATTTTTGTAAATAAATGGATTTTTAGTAATTTTTAATATATTTTTGAACTAATTAAGTAATTTGGTTTTGTAAAATGAATTTTTATTAAGTTATATTGAATTATCGAGAAATATCGATTTTAAATAATATTATATTATTAATTAGGGTTTTTAATTAATTATCGGTAAAATAATTACTTTTGGTGTTTAATGTTTAAATTGCCATATTTTGATACTTAAAGGGCATTTTTTTTTGTATTTATTGAATTTATGTATATTTTATTTTATCTTGTGGTGAATTGTGGACCTCGGTCGAAGGAAATTGTAGTTTGGGATCCCGACCGAGGAGTTGGGAGAACTTTGTATTCGAAGTGTGTTTTTCTTGCAGGACTGACTCTACTTTTTAAGTAGAGAGATGTCCGTTTTATAGAGGAGGTTCTGTCGAATTTTTGGTAGAATTCTCGTAAAATGTGACATTGGGTCTAATTCCTATTCTCTGTCTGTGTTAGTAATTCTAGATCGGGTCTCTAGAAGCTTAAGTTAGATATATTCTAATGTCATGACCGTTTTTATTGTTTAGCTGCGCCGAGACCGAGGCCTAGTGGACCAGGCCCATTGGACCTATCTCGAGGAGCGCACACCTATGAGTTATTATACTATATATATATGTATTGCATTTAGGATGCATGACTTAGGATTTTTTATTTTCATTATATGTTTTTAAAAGTAATTTAATTTATAATATGATTAGTGGTTATATTTAGTATATTTTAGTATATATACATGTTTTAAATGTATATTCATTCATAATTGTTTATTTGAATGATTAGTATAATTTAGGTATATTTTTAGTATATTTTAGGTTTATTCCTAAATAACTGCATGCCATATTATTGATTTATACTTAAATTATTTTTAAGTATATTATTGGTATATTTAGGGTTTATTTTTTATATATGCATACTAGATAATTAGGTTATTTTTGGTATATATATATATTTTGTGGATATATGTCAAACCTAAATGCATGTTTTAGTACATATGCATGTTTTAAATGAATATTTACTCATAATTGTTTTATTAAATGATTTGTGTACTTAGGGGATATCTTTAGTATATTTAGGTATATTTTTTTAAGTAAATGCATGTTTACGTTATTGAATCACACTTAAATTGTTTTAAATTATATCAATGGTTTATCTTTATTATGTTTCATGTTTTATTTGACATATATATACCCAAAGTATACTTGGTTTATTTTAGGTATATTTCTAGTATATATATAGTTTATTTTACTATTATGAATGTTATTCTACATTATTTATTTTTCGTATGAATGATTTATTATGAATGAAGGATATCAATAGAACGTGCTACCTACAAAGGACTGTGTACGTACCGATGTGATAGATCAGGGTTGAGAATTAATATGAGATTATAATTGATTAGAATTAAGATTGATGGTATGATTGATAGTGTGAATGCGGTGGAGCTCGGTTGATTTAGAGTCTTGGGGCCAATCACATGACAGTCAGACTGCTGGAAACTCGGTTGACTTAGTGTCTCGGGGCCAGTCACTGTCCACAATGGAATAAGTGTATATTGATTTGGTTGAGATGTGATGTGATTGAGAGTGTGATTACTGGAGCTCGGTTGACTAAGTGTCTCGGGGCCAATCACATTAACAGTCAGACTGCAGGAACTCGGTTGACTTAGTGTCTCGGGGCCAGTCTATTGTCCAAATTGAAATAAGTAATCTATTTGGATTTAAGTGAGCCTGTATGGCTAGAGTGATGATATGGTTGATTGAGGTTATGATTAATACGGTTCTATTCGATCCATCATGAATTAAAATAAATGTTTTCTACATTTAGTATATTGATAAAAGCAAAGTTTGACATTTATGTGAAATGCGTGAATATACATATATAATGAATGCATGATTGGATATGGTTTAGATTTCATGTATATATAGTATAATAATTCACTCAGTGAGGTCTGACCCTCCTCAATTATTTTTTTTCAAGAGATCCTATATTGTCAGACTTTAGTAATAGAGTTCCTCACCGGTGTTCTTCCATCTTGGCTATTTTATCTAAATGTATATTTTAAACTCTGATTTGTATTCTAGAAACTATAGTAGTAGTGTTATTGTATCAGAAGAGTATTTCTTTGTTTGATACCTTATAATCTGAGAGTATATTTGAACATTGTATAAATACATATTTATTTATGAAAGGATACTGAGTATCCCTTTTTATATATAATAATATGAAAAATTTTAATTATATTGTACTTTTTATTTATTTATTGCATGATTTTATTTTCTAAGGCTTGCTACGGGTTTCGAATTCAAAAGAATTCCCATTCTTTAGCCCCGGTCATGATTCCTAGTTTTGGGTCGTGACAAAGTGCTACCATATGGTAATCAAACCTCAGACAGAAGCATTCCCCCAAGAAACTTAGGAGATAGAGAAGCAGGGAGCTGGCCCTGAACCAATCGATGACATTCAGACATTACAGATTACTGATGGAAAAATAGTAAAGATCGACAATGAGCTTGATAATGAAACTAAGTGAGGAATAAGTGAAGTCCTCACTAAGCACTCAGGAGGTTTTGCCTCTTAGGCATCCGAGATTACTAGGGTGGATCCTCAAACTGCCTCGCACAGCTTGAACATTATACCAGGGGCAAAGCCGTTGATCTAAAAGAAGAGAACTTTCGCATATAAGAGGCAGAAGATAATCACCGAAGAAATAAGGAAGTTGCTAGAAGCTGGATTCATCAAAGAAGTTACCCACCCATAATGGGTAGCCAATATGGTTCTAGTAAAGAAATCAAATGGTAAATATAGAATGTGTGTAGATTATACTGACCTCAACCGGGCATGCCCCAAGGATAACTACCCACTACCAATAATTGACCAATTAGTAGACTTCACTGCCAGCTACGGTCTATATAGTTTTGTAGATGCAGTACAAAGGTATCACCAGATATCGATGAAGGAAGAAGACCAAGAGAAAACATCTTTCATCACCCACAAAGGCCTTTACTGCTACAAAGTAATGCCCTTCAGATTAAAGAATGCTGGAGTAACCTATCAGAGGATGATGAACCATGTACTCTAAAACCATATTGGGAGAAATGTGAAAGTATATGTGGATGACATTATTATCAAAAGTAAGCATACAGAGCAGCACCCCATGGATCTTGATTAAATCCTCCAATTGCTGAGCCAGTATAGGATTAAGTTGAATCTAGAAAAGTGCATCTTCGAAGTCAAGGCAGGAAAGTTCCTGGGATTCATAATATCCCACAGAGGTATTAAATCTAACTTGAAAAAGATGGAGGTTATTCTCAACATAAAGGCTCTGAAGACTATCCACGAGCTACAAAAACTAAATGGTAGGATTATGACTTTGGGGCATTTCATCTCTTGCTCGGCTAAGTGGTGCCTACCACTATTTTAAGATTTAAAAAATTTCAAGAAATTTATTTGGATTGAAGACTGCCAGGCAACCTTTAAAGATATTAAAAAATTTATATCCTCACCACCTCTGCTCAATAAGCCGGTCCCAGAGGAAATATTGTACTTATACGTCTCTGTGGGCCAAAAATGCATAGCTTCGACATTGGTGAGGGAGGAAGGGAGCCAACAAAGTCTGATATACTACATCAATAAAGTACTTCGAGGATCTGAGATTCAATACCTAACACTAGATAAACTGGCCATGGTCGTCGTCCACGCATCTCGAAAGCTCAGGCACTACTTCTAGGCTCACCCTATTATGGTAAGGTCCAACTTCCCCTTGTCCAACTTCCCCTTGAGAAAAAAATTACAAATACCTGTGACATCAAGTAGATTGGTTTAATGGTCTGTATTACTCAGAGAATTTGACATCGACTATAAGTCCTGACAACAAGTGAAGGCTCAAGCATTAACAGACTTTGTACAGAAAATGATGCCGGAAGATTTTGCCACCCCAAAGCACCAGAATAGAGGCTCTATGTCGATGGGGCATCCTCTACTCAAGGATTCGGCATCGAGATTATCCTTACAGGACCATACAAAGTTCATATTAGATATGTAGTTCGAATAGAGTATAATGCAACCAACAATGCTGCGGAATATGAGGTGCTCATCACAGGCCTAAAGTTGGCTACATAAGTCAAAGCTGAGCATCTCACAATACACTAGGACTCTTAATTGGTAGTAAACTAAGTCAAAGGGACATTCTAAATTAAGGATCCATGCATCGCCAAATACATTGGAAAAGTCATGGAGCTCCTGAAGAAGATCGAGCAAGACGGGGACAGTGGGAAATAATCAAAATACCGTGAAATGAAAACTTTAAGGCTGACCTCTTGGCCAAGTCAGCAACTGAAGAAATTTAAGCGTTTAGAGGAATGGGGCTCACTGAGGCACTAACAAAACCCAGCACCGAGGATTCATATATCATGGAGGTACGGGAAGTCCCTGAATAGATGAAATTGATCGTTCAATATCTGGAAAATGGGACACTTCCAGAAGACAAATTAATAGCCCAAAATTGAAGATGAAGGTAGCCCACTACTCTATCCATTATGAAGAACTCTACAGAAGATTCCTCTCACACCCATGGTCCAAATGTGTGTCCCCAGAAGAAGGGAATTACGTGCTCAGGGAAATCCATGAAGGAATTTATGGAGCACACACATTACACATTAACCATGAGAGTACTATTGTAAGGATACTACTGGCCCACCATGTCCTAAAATGCTTAGAAACTAACTCAGGAATGTCATAAGTGCCAACAGTTTGCCCGTCTCAATCATAAGCCCTCTAACCCTCAACATCAGATTGGCAGCCCTTGGCCCTTCGCTATGTGGGGAATGGACATCTTAGGTCCCTTCCTAGCCTCCACATCATTGGAAAAATTCTTAATTATGGCCATAGACCATTTCATCAAGTGGGTAGAAGTAGAAGTTGTACTGACCATCACAAAGGCCCAGATCCAACACTTCTTTTGGAGAGAAATCATCTATAGGTTCGTAATACCACATACCCTAATCATAGAAAACATAAAGAAATTTGATAATGAAAAAATCAAAAGGTTATGCTCTGACCTTAGAATAAAGCTCTGTTTCACCTCAGTAGCTTACCTATAGACAAATGGGCAAATGGAGGTTACCAATAGGATTATCATACAAGGATTGAATAGGAGGCTCAACAAAAAGAAGGGAAACTGGGTTAAAGAGCTTAACAATATTTTATGGGCTTATAGGACTGTGCCCATATCATCCATGAAAGAAACATCATTTAGACTAACCTAAGGTATGGACGTAGTAATACCAGTTGAAATCGGATCATCAAGTTACAAGGTTAGTAAAAAATTAGATCAGGAGATCAACAACATTGACACCTAGATATGCCTGGATCTACTAGAAGAAAGAAGAGAATGGGCATCCGTTGTAGCATAGGCACACAAGCAGAAGATAGTTTAGTATCATCTCCGACATATCAAACCAATATAGTACAAGATAGGAGATTGGGTGCTTAGAAGGGCAGACATTGGCAAAGACAACTCTAGTACCGGTAAACTTAGACCTAACTAGGATGGCCCCTATCAGATCACAGAGTGAACATTTAAAGGGGCATACAAAATTAGAGACAAACAAAGGAAGGAATTACAAGGATACCGGAACTCAGATTGTCTTTAAAAATATTACTAGAAGATGTACTTAAAATACTATTAAATAAAGTATCTTCATTCATTTATGAGAAAAATTATATTACAAAGTCTAAAAAAAATATTTTTCTCTAGTCTAACAACTGAGCATCGGACAACTCAGACTCTGACACAGGGGGGAGCAGCACTGATGAACGCAAGAGGCTCAGAAGATGATTCCCTAACTAATTTGGTAGCTTTTTTCACATGAAGGGAAGAGGCCTTGCTCCAGGCATGCTCTTTAGAAGCAATCCTAGCTAGGTCAATTGGCGTTATCTTGTCCAGGTCAGTCAAGTCCAGATTCGGATTCTGGGAAAGTAGGACTTTTTGACACTTGGACCTGTAAGCCTTGAGAAATCCTCCGACCATATTCTAGTACGCTCTCTTGTCATCTTCTCGAGATCTTTTGGCCTCGCCCAACTTCCTCTTCAGGTTGGCAATCTGGGAGTCTTGCTCCTTGACTTTTCTAGTCAATTGAGCCCGATTGTGCTTCAGCTCAACCACTTTCTTCTGGCTCACCTCCGCCTTAGACTTTGCCTTTACATATTTAGTTTGGCAAAGTTCTAGTGCCACCTTTGCCTTATCCAACTTCTTCTTAAATTAATCACTATGGTCCCCACCTCTATCTCTTTTTGGCTATATTGGCTCTTTAGGAAGAAGTATTCATCCTTCGCCAATGGCAAAGCCTAAGTCATATGAGAAAGAGATCTAATGTCATTTCCTTGGAACCCAAAAACATAAAAAATCAAACAATATTTAACATTTACCTCTAGTGAATATCCGATTATAGAGCTATACAGCTCCTTATGGCTCTCCTCTGTCCAACGTTGCATGTCAGCCGACAACTTTAAGGACTCTACATATTGATATCTAACTTGGCCATTTGAGACACTTGGAGGTTTCATCCTATTTAAGATCCAACCCCTCATGTCTGAACACTCAGAGAACTTTGGACGTTGGATAAAGATTTCCTCATCAAGTTCCTCAGTATTTGAATATCTATCTATGATTCATCTTTTCTGCCTCCTTTCCTTCTCAGTCTAAGAGGACCCAACTATAGATTTCATCTTTAGACTGATAACAGCTTCATCCGGGATTACTGGCACTACAGGCTCGGGTGATGGGGAGGATATTTGAGCGCCTCCTTATGCCTCTGGCTCATCAATTATAAGCTAAATCCCATCTGCAAAGGAAAAAAAAAGTCAATCATCTACAAAATAAAAAAAGAAAAAGATAGAAGTCAGAACAATACCTTTTGAAGCTCAAAACATACCGGTGGATTGTACACGATCTGGGCAGACTCTCCAAAGATATCTTCTTGATACATCTTTGATTGATCGAGCATCGGCCAGGCCATTAAGATGAAGTCTTAGGACCATCTTTGTATCGTGGTTAGACAACTTTAGAGGGTGCTTCACCTTATGGCACTCATCGGACTATATTCCCTGGACATCCATGAAATCTGAGTGGTGCTCGACAATGAAAAATTTATGCCTCCACTTCTTATGAAGGTCCAGAAGCTTCATAAAAAGGCTATAGTTAGGGATGACTGATAATGAGAACATCAGCTCCCCTTTTTTCTTATTCAGACTATACATGTATCGTAGGACATCTAAGTCTGACTCTTTACCCTCCTCATGTATTAACTTTATGAACCTGGTCAGGATCCGGTAACTATTAGGATAAAGCTGATCGGGTGTTATGTTATACCTATTCAAGAATGTTTTTATAAAAGGATCCAAAGAGAACATCAAACCTCCCTCTAATTGGTCAAAATACATAACTAACCTATTAAAATATAGCATTGAAGTATGGGCTCTAAATTTTCTATCTACGGTGTGCAGGGTAAAATCAGTGGGAATACTAAAATGCCTCTAATACCACCCTAACAACTCCTCATCTACTCTAGAGATGAACATATAAGAGCTAACTTGTTCCCTCGGTGCCATGGATTTATCTAATATGTAAAAAAGAAATGTATGAAGGAAGATTAGGTTCACCTGGTTATAAAATGCAAGGGTTATTGTAGGAAAAGCTTGATCACAGAACGCACAAGGAAGAATAAGCAAACAAGATAGCAAGAGGCAAAAATGCAACAAATCAAAGAAGTAGAGGCACTTATAGGGTAATAAAAGGCTCTAGAATAAGCCATTACTACCCTCATAAATACTTTGGTTTCTCCCGTATTATTAAAGGTAGTCTAGAAAATGAAAAAGACCCATTAATTGAGTAGTCATCATTAAGGCAATAGAAATGTCTCATCTTCTGACACACGAATAGACGTGACGGTTACACAATTCAAATTTTAAAAAAGGCATCGAAACGACATAGCAGTTATCAACCCTGTGCACATCACTGTCAGTTGTCCCTCTACATCGAGCATTTAAAGCTCCAGTATCAATGACCAGTAACTGAAAATTGGCACCCTTAGGTCGCTTCTATAGTATTGGGGTTTGGCACTCGGGCCACGCTTTCAATGCGTCGAGACTATACGACACTTGGATTGCGCTTCTAATGTACCAAGATTAAGTCTAATGATTAAAGCTGGCACCCTCAGGTCACTTCTATAGTACTGAGGTTCCGAGCATATAAGCCTTGCGTCCTTGCACCGAGCATCTAAGCCTTGAGCATTTAAGTCCAATGACTTAAGTTGGCATCCCTAGGTCGCTTTTACAGTATTGGGGTTCGATATTCGGGCTGCACTTTTAATGCATCAAGTATCAAAACTCCAATGATGATTGGTTCCATAATGTCATCTCCGTATTGATGGGTTAATCCATTACATCTTCTTTATTACAGGTCTTATGCAGTCAAATCAAGCTAGCACTTCAACAAAATCCTCGAAAGATGATTTCAAGACTTGGTACCGAGCTTTATCTTTTCCTGTGACTGGAGCTGGCCACCTCAGCTCACCCTTTCATACCAAATGCAATAATCTGAGTAGTCTTTTCCTTCGAAAAAAATGACATTTCTATACAGACCTAGATATATCAGATATAAATATCCGAATAGACTCGCGAGGGGGACTCTTGATACCCCCACATATATATTTCTGTTTAATTAAGGTTTTTATTTCCCTATACAAGTTACTAAGAAAGGAAGGATGACCGAAGACATTCAAGAAAAGGTTCCTGAAACAGGGGACTCCCAAAAAAAAAAGAAGGAACACTCTCCTAATTGGCTTAGGACTCTTATTCAAAGAGGAATCCTACTCCTTTCAAGTTTGAGCATCACTATCACTATAAAAATGACCCCATATTCCTCATTCTCATTCATTTTATTCTCTCATATTTTCATTGTTATTCTCCTCTCTCTATATTTTGACTTAGGTATCAAAGGGTTTGTGGGGATCCTCCCCACCTCTCACGTTGCCCTTTGTTGACCACTTGTAAGGTTTCAGCTCAAGAGTTCCAGAAAACAAGTTATCATGTCCCATTTGTGTTAATTGATAGTCTTATTGACCTATTTTAAGGAGATTTGTAAGTCTGTTCACTTGTGGAAAATGGTCAATTGCAATAGTTTTACCCTCTCATATTATTATTATTATTCTTCATGAAACTAAATAAAAATATAAGAAGTTATCTTAGATACGGAAACTAAATTAAAAATATAAATAAAACAAACTAAAAGTAAATGAAAAATAAATTAAAATATTCAAAATTGAATAAAATTGAAATATCAAATACATTTTTGAAAAAAAAAAGAGACACTTAATGTATGTCTTTTAGTTATAATACATTATTTTTATTCAAAACTAAATATAATTGTATATTTAAATAGTTGGAAAAATATGATGAGATTGTTCAATATTTTTCTAGAAGCTTAATAAAAAATGTAAAAGATTATTCCATATCCAAAAAATAAATCAAAAGTAAATGAAAAATAATAATTATATTCATAACTTTATTTGGTTAAAGAAGTTATACATATAAACAATGTGGTTATCTCTATAAATTAATTAAAATTTAATTATTAATTAATTTTTATTTTTATTCAAAATGAATAAACAAAATCACATTGAAAAAACAACAAAAAATAAAAATACATTCTAAATTCAAATGAAACTGAATGGAAGAGTAGGATATTGTTTCATATATAAAAAATAAACTAAAGTAAACAAAAAAACATAAAGTATGAGAAAAGTATTTTAAATTGAAAGATTATACATAATATATGTTCGTTAATTATGTAATTATTTTTATAGATTTTTTAAAATATAAAAAGTAAATATTATAAAAGTAAAATGATAAAAGGTTTGTTTTAATTTACCAAAGTTATAAATTAATGATGAAAACCAACAAACTCTTACAAAAATTAAAAAAAATTAATTAGAGAAAAAGATGACTAATCCACCTTCTGAACTTAAATCAACAATTATGCACAAAATGGACATTTCACACTTACACTAATTTGTCTATTTGAGAACAAAGAATAAATGTCAAAAGATCTCTTTTTATAACTCTTAAAAAGAAAATGATACAAGAAGTAAGATTAGAAGTCCAAGGTCAAATTTAGGAGAGGGTTTTGAATTTTAACTTTGTTTGAATTTAGTTATTAAATTTTGTTTTCTATATTTTTAGATGTCAAATTTTTATTTAGTTTTATAGCAGTCATTTAAAATTTTTTGATACCTGAACAATTTACAATTACTATTCTAATCCAAAATTAATTTTTTTTTTATAAATAAGTGCATATTTTCTAGATATTTATAAAAAATAAGAAGAAATGTAAAATTTATTTTGATTCTGTCTTGTAAGAGCAAACTTATCATGAGAGGTATCAAAACCTAGGAGTAGAAAACTTTTAAACTTTTTATAATTTTTGGACTAAATTGAAAAAATAAAGAAATTGAGGGATAAAAATGATTTTTAAGAGAAATTTAGAGGAATAAATTTTTTAACGGTATCCTTTCTAAAATAAAATCAAAATTAGGTGATAAAAAATAAATTAATTAAAATTGAACACCCAAATTATAATAAATGTAAAGTTGAGTGATTACTTATGCATTTAACCCAAAATCCAACATCCAACATCCAAGAAGAATCTACAATTAATCACACAATTTCATATTTTTCAGTTCGAATTTTAAAACTAACTAAAAGCATTGTAAACGACAAAAGGGCTAGATAAGACCAAACAAAAGGTGAAGGATATCTATTATTAATTCTAGTAGAAGAAATAGAAGATGGAATTGAAGCATGAGGAGTAGCAGGAGGTTTACTATTACTATTCAGTGAAAGAGAAAAAGGGGAGCACTATATTGAAATCCTAGATCGACAGCAGCATCTTCGTCTTGATCATCAACTGTTTGAGAAGTCATAGCCTAAGCTAGGCACTGAGCTGCTGCTTTAGTAGCGACATTGTGGTTTTGCTTGATGGAGGAAAGTCCAGGGATCGAAGATGAGCGCTGTCGAGATACGGAGAGGGCATCGTGTAATTATTGTAGTTAGTTTGGAGCACATATGTAAATTACAAAAAAGTAAAGTTTTTTTTTTTTTGTTGATGGGATTTGTTTTTGGGATTAATCAATTAGAGCAAATTTACAAATTATTAATGCCAAATAATATTAAGAATCAAATAAATGTATAACAAAAGCAATTAGAATTATGAATGTTTGTCATTTGGTTAAGAAACACAATGTTCCCTTCTAACTTGATAAATTTAAAGAGAATTACGAGTTAAGTTTGGCTCTGTTTGCCTCTATTTATGATTTGTAAACTAAAGACAACTAGAGCTATTATGAATTTAATTGTCCATGTGAAGTTATTGTTGAGTTGTGGTTATTTTTTAGTTTTAAACTGGTTATTGTCCAGTTGTTGTTAGATTTTTTTACCATGTTTTGTACTTGTTTTAAGTTTTTTTAACTTTATTTTTAGTTTTTTTTTTCTTTAAATACTACAAATTTTTAAGTAAAGGAGTGAGTTAAAATTTTTAAAAGTAAAATATGTAAAGAAATCCAATGAATACAGTTCTTTACATGTGAAATTATGATTTTTGGGGAAAATTATATAAAAAGCCCCTACCTTTGGGATACTTTTAAATAAGATCATATTCAATTTTTTATATCAAATAGAACCACAATTTTTCAAACGTTAACATAATAAATTATCCGTTACAAAACCCGCACGTGTCTGTTAGTGAAGTCCATTTTTTGACACGTGGCACCTGCATATGCTGACTGGATTTGAGTAATTATATATAGAATCCTAACTTTTATTAAACTTGCAAAATAAACCCTAACTTTTATAAAACTTACAAAATAAACCCTAACACAAAATATTTAAATAATTTTAATTATAAATTTAAGAAAATTAGTAGAATAATTTTAATAAAAAAAATAATAGAAATAAGTATGAAATTCAATGCTTTATTATTAATAAAATATTAACAGAGGAGGTCGAAAGTAAAGCTACATTGTTACTACCTATCGCCACCACCTCCAGCCATTTTTAGCTAACGTCCGCAGCTGTCAACTTGCCAGGAAGACGCCGGAAACATAGGAGGCCGAAAGTGAAGCTCCATTGTTGCTGGTGAGATTTCAGCCACCGTTGGACTTCATTCTGGTCTTGTTTGAATGCTCTTGCTCCAATGGGTCTATTTTTGAGCTCAAATCCCTTCGATTTTTAGATATCTACAATTTTTAGTTTATGTGTTTTAGGGTGTTTTTTTTTAACTTGATATTGTTTGATTCATGAAATCTTGCTTAAGAAATGTTGTTTGTGGTAACTTTAGCTTCTCAAAAATATTTTTTCTTTATTTTTTTGAATTAATTTGAATTTTGGGTAATTTTTATTTTTTTAATATTATATATTGAATTTTTGATAATTATGTTAATTAATTAGTTTTAATGAAAATTTAGTTAAATTAGTGTTAGTATTTGAGTTAATAATTTTATAATTATTAAAATAATTTTTGGTGAATTTATATAATTTTTGAGAATATTATTTATATTATGTGAATTTTGTATTTATGAGTTATTTGTGTAATTTTGTGGAAATTATAGTTAAATAATAAATTTTAGATGATTTAGAATTATATAGGGTATTAAAATGATTTTTATAAATTATTTACTATTTTTAACTAATTAATACTAATTTTCAAAAATTATATTCAAATAATATATTATTTACTCTTTTGGTGATTAAAAGGATTTTTAATTATTTTTATTATATATTTAAGCTATTTGAATATATAAAAGTGAAATTTTTACTATTTTATGTTGAATTATTGAAAATTTGATTTTTATTAATAATATATTATTATTTGAGCTTTTATTTGATTATTGTGAAAATAATTGTATTTAGTGATTTAATGTTTAAATATATTATATATTGGTATTTTATAGACATTTATGGAATTTAATAATTTTAATGTATTTATTATTTTATTTGTATTTTTGGTGAATTGTGAACCTTGGTTGAGAAATTGTGCAGTTCGAGGTCCCAACCTGAGGTGTTGAGTCTTATGTGATAGAAGTGTGTTTTTCTTGTAGGATCCACCCTACTTTTTAGTAGAGAGATGTCTGTTTTATAGAGGAAATTTTGCCGAATTTTTGATAGAATTTTCATAAAATGTGATGTCAGGTCGATCTTGAAATTATGTGTTTGTATGAGTTTTATATTCTCAGATCAAGTCTCTTTTAGAAGTATAGGTTAGGAATTTATTCTGATTAGTTATTATTATTTTATTTTCTAGTTACGCCGAGACTGAGGTCTATTGGATTGGGTCCATCGAGCTAGTCTCAAGGAGCGCAAACTTGTGAGTTATTATTTTATATATACATTGCATGTAGATGCATGATTATAAGTTTTCATATTTTAATATAAGTTTAAACATGAATTTTTTTTATTAAATGAATAAGTATATTTTCGGTATACTTTTAGTATATATTGGTATATTTATGATTGATTTTGGTTATATGTACCATATATATACTTGAAATATATTTAGTATATTTTCAGTATATTTCTGGTATATATATGATATATTTCTTTGTAATGAATGCTATTTATGTTTAATTATGCATTTATTTATTTTTCATAAATATACAATTTTATTTGAAGGATATCAATAGAACGTGCTACCTAGTGGGCTGCACTAGGACTGTATACGTACCGGTTCATTAGACTTTAGGGTAGGTATTGTGAGAATTATTTGAGGAGAATTTGATTCATTATTTGAGATTTGATATGAGTGATTAGTGTGGTTGTTGGAGCTCAGTTGACTTAGTGTCTCGGGGCCAATCACACTGACAGTGAGACTGTTGGAGCTCAGTTGATTTAGTTTATCAGGGTCAGTCTACTGTCCAAAATGGAATAAGGGAATTTATTTGGAATTAAGTAAGCTTATGTGGCTAGTGAGATATTTGTTTGAGGTTGCAATTGTTCTAGGGTTCTATTTGATCCTTCAATTAAATAATGTTTTCTACATTTGTTATATATATATAAAAGTGGAGTTTTGCATCTGTGTAAAATGCGTGTATATGTATATATATATATATTGATGCCAGACTGTATATAACTTATATTGCATATATATATATATATATATATATTATAATAATAATTCACTTAGTGAGGTCTGACTTCCCTCAATATTTTTTTTCAAGAGATTCCTCGTCTTCATACCTCAGTAGTAGACCTCTACACCGGACTTCTTAAGTCCTGGCTAGATTATGTAAATTATTTATTTGAACTTTTGTTGTATTCTAGGAAATTACAGTAGTAGTGCTCTGTATATGTAGAATATTATTTTTATAAGAGACTTTTCTTTGAATAGTATGTGAAATATTTTTATTTTATGATATAACATTAAATATTTATTTTTATATCGATTTAAGATTTTAATTCTGGTGTATTTTTATTTATTTATTGCATGCATTTTTATTCCTAAGGCTTGCTATGAGTTCTGAATTTGAAAGAATTTTCATTCCCTAACGCTGGTCATGACTCTCCGATTTGGGTTGTGATAGTTTATTTTGCAAGTTTTATAGAGGTTAGGGTTTATTTTGTAAGTTTAATACATGTTAGGGTTCTTTATGTAATTAATCAAATTTAGTCAGCATTTGTAGGTTCCACATGTCAGAAAATGGACCCCATCAACAGACACATCAATGGGTTTTGTAACATATGGTTTATTATGTTAACACTTGAAACGTTATGGTTCTATTTGATAGAAAAAATTGAATAGGGTCTTATTTGAAAGTATCCTAAAAGGTTGAGGTTTCTTATGTAATTTTCCCTTAAATTTATTTAAATTTTTTGTGTTAGGGTTTATTTTACAAGATTTATAAAGGTTAGGGTTTATTTTGCAAGTTTAATAAAGGTTAGGTTTCTATATATAATTATGCAAATCTAGTCAGCATCTATAGGTCCCACATGTTAGAAAATGGACCCCATTAATGGACATTTCAGTGGGTTTTGTAATGGATGGTTTATTATATTAACATTTAAAAGGTTATGGTTCTATGTAATAGAAAAAATTGAATAGGGTCTTATTTAAAAGTATCCGAAAAGGTTGGGATTTTTTTTTATGTAATTTTCCCTTAAAATTATTTAAATATTTTGTGTTAGGGTTTATTTTGCAAGTTTTATAAAGGTTAGGGTTTATTTTGCAAGTTTTATAGAGGTTATGGTTCTATATGTAATTACTCAAATCCAGTCAACATATGTAGGTCCCACATGTCAGAAAATGGACTTTACTAATGGACATGTTGTAGACGGCGGGGTTTAGCGCGCCTCCAAGATTTTAGCAACCGCGACACTGTTTAGGCTTAGGGCTTTAGGGAACACACTACTATGTCACAAAGTCATAGCGTGGAGAAGAGGAATCGCCACCTAAGGTAATAACTGGGACAATTTGATTGGTGGTACTCAATTCTCTAAAAGAAAGTTAGCACCACAACCAGGAGATTATAGGAACGGAATACTTACTTCTCTTAGTCTCGTGTTCATTTAGAATAATTTTATAAATAATTATTTCATCCTCTAATTTCATGCAATTTTATTTAAACCCTATTTGACATCCATCTAACCCTAGGAATCTAGTAAATAAAATTACACATAAAAAATACACTCAAGATCGCGTTGTCCTTAAGTCTAAACTATGTTAATTTTATTAAAAAGTCTAGATTTACATTTTATTTACAAGTGAGAAATGTACTAAAGGTGGGCCTACATTTTTTTTTATTAATTAGTGAGCCTAGATCTATTTATTTTAGTTTGTCTAAGGAATGGGCTTAAGTCTATTCAATTTTAAAGGAAAGTTAAATTAATGGGCCTAAGTCTAACTTGATTTTATTTTAAGTGAAATGTGGGCCTAAGTCTATTTATTTTAAAAGAAATGAAAGTGGGCTGAGCTAAGTCTAAACAATTTTTAATTAACTAAGTGAGCCTAAAGTCTAATTAATCTAATGGGCCTAAATTAATTTTAATTATTTAAAGTTTTAAACCATTTTTTAAGCCTATTTAAAATGAGTTGGACCTAAGCGTGGGCTTAGGGCCCGAAATAATATAAAAACCCAAAAACACAATCCAAAACAAATAAAAAATAAAAAAAGATCAAACAAAAAATTTATTGATTTTCTAGAAACCCTAAATCAATTACATGCAAACCCTAAATTGAGCTACTACCACCATTAATTTTATAAAAGATTACCCAGTGAACCTAGTTTTACTAATTAATTTTAAAGTGCAGAAAATTAAATCTTTCACTATTCCCACTACTGGGCTATTACAAACTACGTACAAAAATTAAAATTAAATAATTATACACCCATGAATTAAAATAACTACACAGGATACCATAATGCAAAATAAAGATGAAAATCCTAAGTTCTATTGGAAAACAGTCTAGGTTCATCCATGACATTTCATGTATCTTTTGTTAATTTGAACATAGGCAGTATCCTCCTCAATTCACAATTGAACATCAAAATAAAAAAACACAAAAAATTATTTTAGTGAAATTTAATACTCAAATCAATAATAAAAATAAAATAAAAATCATTAAGGAAAAAAAAGAATAAAAAAGAACACTATGATGATGCTGTGCAAATGCCTTTTTTAGCCCCTCAGACTAGGATTTTCACAATTGAAATTGAAGTATTGTTGATTCTGGACTAGGATTTGATTGCTTTTGAAAACACTGACAGTATCCAAAATTAGGAAGGGTGTGTGCGAGGTGTTCTTCATGTCTAAATTTTTAGGGTTTCTGGGTTTTCTCTCAGTCAGTCTGTGTAAAGCTCTCCGTCTTTCCCTCTGTGTAAAAAAAAGGCATTCTTCATGCACATAGACTCTTTGCTATTTAAACCAAAGTCTGCGTATTGACTTCCCCCATTATAGGAATGGGCTCATCTCCTTAAAACAGACTGATAAGGATTTGATTTTTGAAAGTTATTTATGTATTTTGAATGCGTCAAAATCTTTTTCAGATAAAAATAATAATAAAATTCAATTTTTAACCAATCAAAACACTAAAAAAATTAATAAAAAAATAAGAAAAAATACACAAAAAAATTGAAAAAATGTGACTTTTACACGTCAACATTGTGCAATGCCGATCGACATTGTATAATGCCTACTTTTTTTTAACTTTTAATTACCAAAAGACCCCTAAAAAATTGACTTATTTGTAATCAAATTCTAAAAAATATTGCAATTTAGTCCCTAAAGTCAAGAAAATCGACAACCAAGTTCAATTTTTGAATCATTTCATCATAAGGGCTTACGTCACAATTGCATCCCAAAATTGGGTGCTTACACATGTCAGTAGGTTTTGTAATGGATTGTTTATTATGTTAACGTTTGAAGGGTTATAATTCTATTTGATAGAAAAAAATTGAATAGGGTCTTATTTGCAAGTATCCTAAAAGGTTGGGTTTTTTTTTTTTTTGTAATTTTCCCTTAAAATTATGTAAATATTTTGTATTAGGGATTATTTTGCAAGTTTAGTAAAGGTTAGGGTTTATTTTGCAAGTTTAATAAAGGTTAAGGTTCTATATGTAATTACTCAAATCTAGTTATCATCTGTAGGTCTCACGTGTTAGCAAATTGATGCCACTAATGGACATGTCAGTGGGTTTTTTAACGGATGGTTTATTATGTTAACGTTTGAAAGGTTATGGTTCTATTTGATAGAAAAAATTGAATAGGGTCTTATTTGAAAGTATCTTAAAAGCTTGGGGTTTTCATTTTTATGTAATTTTCCTTTAAAATTATTTGAATATTTTGTGTTAGGGTTTATTCTAGAAGTTTTATAAAGGTTAGGGTTTATTTTGCTAATTTTATAAAGGTTAGGGTTTATTTTGCAAGTTTAATAAAGGTTAGAGTTCTATATGTAATTACTCAAATCTAGTAAGCATTTGTAGATCCTACATGTAAGAAAATGGATTCCACTAATGGACATATCAATGGATTTTATAACAGATGGTTTATTATGTTAACATTTGAAATGGTTGTGGTTCTATTTAATAGAAAAAAATTGAATAAGGTCTTATTTGAAAGTATCCTAAAAGGGTTGGGGTTTTTTTTTATGTAATTTTTCCTTAAAATTATTTAAATATTTTATGTTAGAGTTTATTTTACAGGTTTTATTAAGGTTAGGGTTTATTTTGCAAGTTTAATAAAGGTTAATTTTCTGTATGGAATTACTCAAATTCAGTCAGCATCCCTAAGTCCCACGTGTCAGAACATGGACCCCACTAATAAACATATTTATGAGTTTTGTAATAGATGGTTTATTATGTTAAAGTTTGAAAGGTTGTGGTTCTAGTTGATAGAAAAAATTGAATAGGGTCTTATTTGAAAGTATCCTAAAAGGTTGAGTTTTTTTTTTTATGTAATTTTCCTTTAAAATTATTTAAATATTTTGTATTAGGGTTTATTTTGAAAGTTTTATAAAGGTTAGGGTTTATTTTGCAAGTTTTATAAAGGTTAGGGTTTATTTTGCAAGTTTAATAAAGGTTAGAGTTCTATATGTAATTACTCAAATACAGTCAGCATTTGTAGGTTCCACATGTCAAATAATGGATCTCACTAACCGACACGTCAGTGGGTTTTGTAATGAATCTTTTATTGTGTGAACGTTCGAAAGGTTATGGTTCTATTTGATAGAAAAAATTGAATAGGGTCTTATTTGAAACTATCCTAAAAGGTTGGGGTTTTTTTATGTAATTTTTCCTTGAAATTATTTAAATAGTTTGTGTGAAGGTTCATTTTGCAAGTTTTATAAAGATTAGGGTTTTATATGTAATTACTCAAATTCAGTCAGCATCTATAGGTCTCATGTGTCAGAAAATGGACTTTACTAACGAACACGTCAACAGGTTTAGTAACAAACATTTTATTATATTAACGTTTGAAAGTTTGTGATTCTATTTGATAGAAAATATTGAATAGATATCCTTAAAGGTTGAGGTTTTTTTTAATGTAATTTCTTTTTTGTTTTGTTGTTGTTGACGATGATAATTGTTATTTTGTTTTTGAGTTGTTTAAAAAATTTAATCGTTACAACTTAATTACTTAATTTTTTTTGGTTCAAATTTTTAGAAGTAATTAATAATTTTATTTTGGTTGAATTTTTAATAAAAATTTGAAATAAATTAAGTTTTTTTATATTTTAATTTTTAATTTATTTTACTTTAATATTTTTAGTTGGTTGATTTTAGTAAGTGATGACATTAAAGCTATTTGAATTTAGTTGTCGTTGATGTTTTTTTTGTTGGTTGTTGTTCATGTTTTATGCTTATTTTGAATATAATTAAATAAATTTAAATTATATAAATTTAAATTTATTTATTATTTAGTCCATGTTATCGTTGATTTTTTTTGGATGTTTTTAGTTATTTTCTGGTTGTTGTCTATTTGTTTTGGTTGTTTTAATTTTTTTACTCTATTTTTAATTATTTAATTTCTTTAAATATTACAAAATTTTGAGTAAACGAGTGAGGTAAAATTTTTAAAAGTGAAATATTAGATTTTTTACTAAATAAATTCAATGAATATGGTGCTTTTTGTGTAATTATGGTGTTGTTTTGTCCTTGCGTTATTATTGAATTGTTTTAAGAACTTAATAGTTGCAACTTAATTTTATTTAGATTTTTAAAAATAATCAATAATTTTATTTCGGTTAAATTTTTAATAAATATTTGAAGTAAATTGTGTTTTTTATATTTCAGATTTTAATTTATTTTAGTTTAATATTTTTAAATGGTTATTTTTGAATTGTTGTCGAGTTGTTGTTCCTATCTTTTGATTTTTTTTTGGTTGTTGTTGCTATTCTTTATTTTTCTTTCGGTTGTATTTTGGTCATTGTCAGGTTATTGTTCATGCTTTTGTTTATTTTGCGTTCATTTGTGTTATAAATTAATAATCTTATTTTAAATAATTAAATTAGTCATTTACATTATGAATAGATTAACAATTTTATTTTATTAATAATTATATATTAATTAATTAATTAATTTAAATTAATTGTTAATTTATATAAATATAATTATTTATTTATTAGCTATTGTTGTGAGGTTGTTATTTTATGGTTTATAGTTATTATTGGTGGTAGTTTTTGTTAAGTTGTTATTAGGTTGTTGTTTGTATTTGAGGAACTAATTGTATTTAATAAAATGCTTTGAGTTTTGGTCATTTATGATATCTTTTTAAAAAAAAAAAAAAAAAAAAAACTCTTAGTGGAGGTAACCATTCTTTTAAAACTCATAATAAAGGTGATGACTTTCACTAAACTAATCTTTATGAATGATGACAGTGGGGATTCAAACTTAAGAACTCCACAATTTTTACAATTGAGAATACCAATTAGGCCACCTTTAATTGATTTTGAAGGCTATTATTTGGGAACAAAACAAAACAACATAATGATGAGCATAGGAAGCTCTAATTCTATAACTAATGATTAGGGGTGAGCACGATTTGGTTAACCAAAAAATGAAAATTTAAACTAAACCATATTATATAGTTTTTAATATCTATAACCATAACTAAAATAATTATATTGATTATTCAATTAATTGGATAACTAAATTAAATTGGTTTGATTATATCAATTTCTTTTTTTAATTTATAACAATGCTTATTGAAAATTACATGCTTCTTTTTAAAAAATTTTAAATAAAAATATTATCTATAAACCTATTATATTATATTTTTGTATGAGTTATATATATATTTATATATATATAGATTGTTAGACATTTAACAGTTCTAGGTACTCTATAGTAGAATGGTGTGGCTGAACACATAAATGGAAAATTAATGGAGAAAATTCAGTGCTTACTTTTAAATTTTGGGTTACTAACATTGTTTTGGGTTGAAGCTGCTATTATAGCCTGTATTTTTGTTAATCCTTCTCCTTCAACGACAATTGACAAGAAAATTCCAAAAGAGGTGTGGTATGGTATTCCTACTAGTTATGCCGACTTATATATATACACACACAGACACACATACAAAATTTGAAAGTAAGCACCGTACTTTCTCCATTAGTTTTCTATTTATGTGTTCAGCCACACCATTTGATAGTGCTAGGTACACCATAGCAGAATGGTGTGGTTGAATGCATAAATAGAAAATTAATGGAGAAAGTCTGGTGCTTACTTTCAAATTTTGTACACACACATACATATATATATATATATATATATATATACATTTGATAGTGCTAGGTACTCTATAGCATAATGGTGTGGCTAAACGCATAAATATAAAAATTAATGAAAAAAGTCTGGTGCTTACTTCCAAATTTTGTTATACCAACATCGTTTTAGGTTGAAGCTACTATTACAGCCCCTTTTTTTTTATTAATCGTTCTCCCTTAATGACAATTAATAAGAAAATTCCAAAAGAGATATGGTATGGTATTCCTGCTAGTTATGCCGACTTAAAAATATTTGGTTACGTTGCCTATGTTCATGTTAATAATGGTGAATTAAAACGTAAGTCTAGGAAAAATGTCTTTTTCAATATATGTTTAGTGTTAAGGGTTATAAGTTTTGGTGTTCTAAGTTGAGAAAGGTTATTATTATTTGTAATGTGATTTCAGTGCAACTTCTATGTTATGTAATTTGTCTCTTATAGAAATTTATAATGAGTCTGTGTAGTAGCAGAATACATACATAAAGGTGGAGTTTCAGATTGGGACATAATTCACTCCAAAAGCTACACTAAATGAGAGTTTAAAAGTACTTAATGATGATGAACCTACAACACATCAGTGATACGAACCTTGACTATAATAATGTCACGACCTAAAACAGGGGCCATGACTGGCGCTAGGGAACGGGAATTCTTTCGAATCCGGAACCCATAGCAAACATTAAAATAAGTAAAACTTGCAATCATAATAATAACATAAATAAAATATTTTACAGCGGAAACAAAATCATAAATAAAATAAAATAGTAATCCGCCAATAAAATTAAATGAACATCCTTATATCATATATAAATAATCTTTTAATACATATCTCAGTTCAAATATTTAAAATACATATTTCTTACAAACATAATACATAAATCTCACAACCGACCATAACTATTGCAATGTCTAGATTATAAAATAAAATCAAGTAAGCAATTTAGATAGTGAAGCTGGGGCGGAAGAAATCCAGCGTATGGGTCTGCTACTGAGGTATGAAGATGATGACTCTCTTGAAAAATAGTCAATGGAGGGGAGTCAGACCTCATCGAGTGAATTGTTATAATATATATACATGCATAGCTAAATGACAATGCACACATTCAATAGTATATATAATAAATATATATACAGGTAAACACACAGATGTAGCAAAATCATTTTATATAAATATTGAAAATAACATCCGATTATGAAAGATCAAATAGAACCCTAGAAAAATTGCAACCTCAAACAGTGTTAGACAACAAGGTCACTTATTCTATATAAATTCACTTGTTCCATTTGGACAGTAGACTGGCCCCAAGACACTAAGTCAACCGAGCTCTAGCAGTCTAACTGTCAGTGTGATTGGCCCGAGACACTTGGTCAACCGAGATCCAACAATCACACTCTCAAATCAAATCTCATATCAAATAAATCAATTTGATCAATATCCACAAATAGGTTAGTAATATAACCTAAATTATATCGTCGTACCGGTACGTACTCGGTCATAGTGTTGCCCACTAGGTAGCACGTTCTATTGATATCCTTCAATATTATATAAAACATACATTCATAAAATAAATGATGCATGAAATAAATTAAAATAACAATCTAAACCATATATACTAGAAATATGCCAAAAATAAACCAAGTATATTTCGAGTATATATACGTCAATAAATTCAATTTAATTATAAAATAAACTATAAATATACTTAAAAACATTTTAAGTATAATTCATTAATAAAACATGCGTATAATTTAAAATATATCAAAAATATACCAATCATATACCAAAAGCAAACCTAAGTAATAATTAAACCATTTATGCATAACTTATAAAATAAATTATATATTTCTAAAAACATGCATTCCTAATACAAGTATATATATAATAACAACTCATTGTTATTGCGCTCCTCGAGACTGGTCCGACAGGCTTGGTCCACTAGGCCTAAGTCTCGGCACAACTAAACAAACAAATGATAACAAGAAATCAGAATAATTCTAACAGAAATTCTAAAGACTCGATCTAGAATTTTAGACACAGAATTAGAATAGGAATTCGACCAGACATCACGTTTTACGACAATCCTACCAAAAATCCTGCAGAACCTCCCCTGTAAAAAGGACATCTCTCTACTCAAAGAGTAGAGTCGGTCCTGCAAAGAAATACACTTTGAATATACATAGAACACAATCTCTCGGTCGGACTTCAAACTACAATTTCACTGACTGAGGTCCACAATTTACGAAATAATATAAAACACATGAAGATTCTAGAAAATACCAAAAATGCCCTTCAATACTCAAAATATAGCAATTTAGTTATTCAAACGCTAAAAATATTTATTTTACCGATAAATGTATAAAAACCCTAATTTTAAATAAAATATTATTAAAAATCGATAATTCTCAATAAATTCATAAATATTGACCAAAATACATTTTATAAATCCAAATTACATAATTAACCCTAAAACCTATTAAAAATGAATAAAAACTCATTTATCTAGAAAAATCGTATATTATATAAAATTTGAAAATAATTTACGAAAAATAGTTTTAATTAGTTAAAAATACTAAATAATTTGTAGAAATCATTTTTGTAACTCAAATAACTATGAAAACCAATTTAGTATCAAATTACCAAAATACCCCTAGTTATGTAAATGCACTAAAATTAATAAAAAATTCACCAAAAATAATATAATTATTCAAAATTAAATTTCTTAACATATAATTCAATAATATCAATAAATATACTCAATTAACTTATTAATTTCAATAAAACACATAATTAACCTAATTTTCCAAAAATTACATAAACTAAATAAATTCAAAATAAATAAATAAAATTCACATAAATTACAAATAAATTTCTAAAATTCATTTTAACACCTATAAACACCATAAAACATAATTTCATAATTTATTTAATTAATTTTTGAAAATTAGAAAATATTAATAAAATAATAAAAAATTCACAAAAATCAAAATAATTTCTAAAAATTTCACAAAAATTCACAGAGCTAGATTAAGCTACTAGGATCAATGTTTGTGAAGGAAGTTTACATGAATCATACAAATTGAAGCTGAAAAAAATCAAAAACCCTAGTAGTCTGAAATTATAAAATCAAAACCTAAGGAAATCTAAACTATTTCAAGTGAAACAAAGCTTGGAAATGAACTCACCAGAGCTCAAGGAGAAGATAGAGACCGGTGGCGTTCAAAATGGTGGCCTGACGAAGGAGAACGAAGTTGGTGTTGATTCTCAGATTTCTGGCCAAACCACGACCAAACAACGTTGGAAATGGAGGCTTTAGGTGGCGGAGGAAGCTTGGGAGGGTGGTAGTTGGCTGGGAGGCACACCGACGGGAAGAGAATGGTGTGACAGTGGCCGGATTCGCGAGGAAAACGATCGGGAGGGAGAGGGAGTAGTTAATGGCAATGTTGTAAATATTTCAAACTTTATTTTAGTTAATAATATATATATATATATATATATATATATATATATATATATATATATATATATATATATATATATATATATATATATATATATATATATATCTAACTTTTATTATTTTAATATATAAATTAATACACACAAATAATATCCACCACACACTTTAATAATAATATATATACACATATACATATATACACACATTTAATTAATTACTATTAAAACTATATATTATAATTTAATTTAATTAAATAACCCTAATTTTAATTTAAATGCATGTACGTATACGTATTTTATGGACATTGTAGAATCACGCTTGAGCTCATACAAATTCACTAAACCGGTTAAAATAATTAGTATTTATTTATTTATGTTTTAATTTCCCAAAAAATAAAATTCTCAGAAAAATTTTACATAAAGGACTCAAAATAATTAAAAATGACTTTAATAAATAACAAACTCATTAAATAATCATAAATATCTATAAAATGTATTAACACTGCATATCCCGATGCAATTTAAAATTATTTAAAAACTCGGGATATTACAGTTTTCCCCCCTTATAAGAATTCGTCCCCGAATTTCAGAAAAGAATAAATACAAGATCAAGAAGGGAAGAGATACAGGTAAGAAGCTCGCATCTCAGCTTCAGTCTCCCACGTATGATCCTCAACTCTGTTGCTACGCCACAGAACCTTGACCATCGGAATATGTTTCGAATGCAACTATCGTACTTGAAAATCAACGATCGCCACAGGTTCTTCCACAAACGTTAGATCTTTATTCACTTCTACGCTGTCGGGCTATAACATGTGTGAAGGGTCTGAGATATACTTCCTCAGCATCGAGATATGAAATACCGGATACGCTTGAGACATACTTGGAGGCAAAGCCAACCGATATGCAACAGTGCCAACTCTCTCCAGAATCTTAAACGGTCCGATATATCTCGGTGCTAACTTACCCTTCCTGCCAAATCTCATAACACCCTTCATCGAAGACACCTTCATAAAAACAAAAGTCTCCAACCTGAAACTCTACATCTCTTTGCCTAGGATTCGCATAGCTCTTCTATCTGCTAACTGCGGTCTCTAATCTATACTTAATCACGATAACTTTCTCTGCAGCATCCTGAACCATCTCAGGTCCAGTCAGAGCTCTCTCCCCAATCTCATCCCAACTCAGAGGGGATCTACACTTCCTTCCATACAACGCCTCATATGGTGCCATGCCAATACTACTATAGTAGTTGTTATTATAGGCAAACTCTACAAGTGGCAAATGATCATCCCAGCTACCTCCCAAATCCAGAACACACATCCCAACATATCTTCTAGTGTCTAGATCGTCCTCTTAGACTGACCATCTGTCTGAGGATGAAAAGCAGTGCTAAAATCCAACCTAGTGCCTATCACTTCTTGCAACTTCTGCCAAAAATGTGAGATAAACACTGAACCTCTGTCTGGCACAATAGACATAGGTACTTCATGAAGGCACACAATATGCTTCACATACAGCTTCACCAATCTAGCTACAGAATTGGTGGCTTTCATAGGCAAGAAATGTGCAGACTTGGTCAACCTGTCTATAATCACCCAGATGGAATCGTATCCATCTTTAGAATGAGGTAAACCAACCACAAAATCCATAGCTATCCTTTCCCACTTCCACTTGGGAATAGGAAGAGGCTGAAGCTTCCCAGAAGGCTTCTAATGTTCAGCTTTCACTTGCTGACACGTCAAGCACTTAGCAACATAATCAGCAACATCCTTCTTCAGTCTGTCCCACCAGTACAAGTCTCTAATACAGTGGTACATTTTAGTGACACCCGTATGTACGCTATAGGTTATAGAATGTGCTTCCTTAAGGATCTCTTCTCTCAAATTATCCACATCAGGAACACATAATCTACCACTGATCCACAAAACACCATCATCATCGAGTGTGAAATTAGTGAACTTCCCTGCTCGAACATTCTCTGTAAGCTCTTCTAGAATAGGATCTCGGCTCTGAGCTGCCTTAGTCCTATCTCTCAGTACAGATCACACCTTAAACTAAGCTAGCAGTCCACCTGACCTACTAATCTTCATCATCAGACCTTGATCCACTAACAGATGCAACTCTTGGATCAACAGTCTCCTCTCAACACTGATATGAGCAAGACTGATTGAGGACTTCCTACTCAAAGCATCTGCTACCATATGAGCCTTGCCTGAATGATATAAAATTTCACAGTCATAATCTTTCAACAGTTCCAACCAACTTCTTTGCCTCAAATTTAAAACTCTTTATTGGAAAATGTACTTAAGGCTCTTATGGTCAGTAAAAATCTCACAAGTCACCCCGTACAAATAGTGTCTCCAGATCTTGAGAGCAAAGATCACTGCAGCCATCTATAGGTCATGTGTAGGATAGTTCTGCTTATGCTTCTTCAACTACCTCGAAGCATAGGCTATCACCCTACCATTCTGCATCAACACACAACCTAGGCCAACTCTAGAGGCATCACAATAAACTATGAACTTGTCCACACCATTAGGCAAAGCTAGCACTGGAGCTATGGTCAACTTCTCTTTTAATAACTAGAAACTATTCTCACAAGCTTCTGACCACTCAAATCTTATATTCTTCTGAGTCAAGCAAGTCATAGGGGCTGCAATTCTAGAAAAATCATGTACAAACCTCCTATAACACCTGTCTAAACCCAGAAAACTCTGAATCTCAGTAACAGAAGTCGATCTAGGCCACTCAGACGTTGCCTCAATCTTCTGTGGATCAACTTGGATACCTTCTTTAGACACCACGTGTCCAAGAAATGCAATACTCTCCATCCAGAAATCACACTTCGAGAATTTAGCACAAAGCTAATGATCTCTCAGTGTCTGTAGTACAATCCTCAAGTGATATACATGCTCTTCCATACTCCTCAAATATACCAGTATATCATCGATGAAGACTACCACAAATTGATCCATATATGGTTTGAATACCCTGTTCATTAGGTCCATAAAAGCTGTTGGTGCATTAGTCAAACCAAAAGACATCACCAGAAACTCATAATGGCCATATCGAGTGCAGAATGCCATTTTAGGAACATCGGCTGATCCGCAACTGATGATAACCCAACCTCAGATCAATCTTAGAAAAGAACTGTACACCCTGTAGCTGATCAAACAAGTCATCTATCCTCAGGAGAGGATACGTGTTCTTCACTATCACCTTGTTCAGCTCTCTGTAGTCAATGCATAGTCTCAGGGTACCATCCTTCTTCTTCACAAACAGGACTAGTGCACCCCAATGAGAAACACTGGGTCTGGTGAAACCCTTATCCAATAACTCTTGCAACTGCTCTTTCAGCTCTTTCAACTCTGCAGGAGCCATTCTGTAAGGTGGCATAGATATAGGAGTAGTACCTGGAACCACATCTATACAGAACTCAATCTCTCTATAAGGTGGTAAACCTGGCAACTCCTCAGGAAAAACATCAGGAAACTCACATGCAACAGGAACATCTGTGAGTTATAACCTCTCTATCGAAGTATCCCTGACCAATGCCAAATATCCCTGATAACTTTTCCTCAGTAACTTCCTAGCCGTAATAGCAGAAATGAGATTCTGAGGTGCTGAACTCCTATCACCCACAAACTTAAATTCTTCTTCATCAGGAATTCTAAAAATCACCTCTTTACTCCGATAATCTACCATGGCATAGTGCTAAGATAACCAATCCATACCTAGAATGACATCAAACTCCATTGCATTCAATAGAATCAAGTCAGCGGATAATTCTCTATCTCCCACGAGAATTGGACAACCAAAAAGAACAACATCAATGTCCAAAGAATCACTTAGAGGAGTGGCGACAGACAAAAGAAAAGCCATCCTCGAAGCTTGCCAATAAGACTTGAAAGCAAAAATAGGAGAAACGAATGAATGTGTGGCACCCGGATCAAACAGAACCCATGCATCCAGGTAATAGACAAAAATAATACCTGCCACAATTGCATTAGATGCCTGAGCATCCTACTGAGTAAGATGGAAGACTCTGGCCTATCCTTGACCTCCCTGTTGGCTGGTAGAAGCCTGGCCAGCACCTCTGGCACCTCCTCTGGCACCTATACCACGACCCTACTAGGGAACAAGCTGAGTGGAACTCTAATGCTGGGCTGGAGGCAACTGAAATGGAATGGGTACAGCACTAGCAATCAACTGCTGTGGAAATCATAGAATCTGCGGCTACTGATACCTGGAATAAGGACACGATCTGGCATAATGTCCTGTCTACCTGCATCTAAAGCATGTCAGCGGTGTCATGTAACATGATCATTGATGGACTCTATCGCAGGTCTGACAAACACTGGCAGCTGATCCGAAACTATGACCACTATTGCTGCTCGAAGCACCTTACTCGAGTCTAAATGATCTACGCTGACCTCCACGACCATGTCTACTGCTCCGATGTACTCGCTGCTGCTGTTGCTAACTCTGCTGAGCTGGACCTCTCTATTGATTACTCGATCCAATCTGAAAACTTGAATACGGAGTAGTCTGAAATCCACCTGACTGAATACCCAGCTGGTAATAATTAGGCATAACTCCCTGCCTGACTAGCCTCAACTCAATCTCTTTGGCCAACTCAATGATTGACTCCAGAGTAAGGCCCGCTGTAGGCATACTAGTAAATGCAGAACCTAATCCGGTAACGTAAGTGGTGATTGCGAAATACTGGTCTCGTATAAGATTCTCTGCATATCTACCCAGCTGAAGGAACTCTTGGGTGTAGTCCTCAACAGATCTATCACCACGTGAAATGCTAGTCAACCAGAGACGATAACTCATGCGGAGTGGCTCTGGGCAAAATCTCCTCATAAATCGCTCTCTGAACTGAGCCCAGGTCATCGTCATCATGTAAGGCTGGATCATCTGAATGAACCAGTTCAGGGCTGGTCCCTCAACAGATAGCTCGATGATCATGATCTGCTGTTACTCAGTGTGAGTAGTCAGAGTCTTAGTCTTGATCGTATAAAGAAAATCCAAAGGATCAAAAGTCCCATCGAAAGCAATCCTGCCAACTCTGGCATAGAATAGAGCTGCCTTAGGGTCAGACATACCCTGATAATAGGCAGGCTGAATAGGAGGAACAACCGGAGGTGCAGGAACATCCTTAAACTCAGGCTCTACAGGCTTCTCACCCTGTATCTCTCTCTGTCTATGGTGACCTATAGGTCTACCTCTGCCATGACCTTTGCGTCTAACTGGCGGCTCAGGAGGTAAAACCTTGTCCTGAAAGGACTCATCATCCTCGGCCTCAATGATCGGTGGAGTGACATGCGCTCCCCTCCTCATTCTGAAAAGAAAAATAGAACAATTCAGACAAATAGATAATAGAGGAATAATGCAAAAAACTAAATCAAGGAATACTCATCAAGACATACTCGAACCTAATTCACTGTAGTAGTTTCACAAGAAAACATAACACTGAAAACTAGGGCCATAACTCACACAATTAAGGCCCTGACACAAAACTCCGCTCTGATACCAACTTTATCATGACCCAAAACAGGGGCCATAACCAGCGTTAGGGAACGGGAATTCTTTTGAATCCGAAACCCGTAGCAAGCCTTAAAATAAGTAAAACTTGTAATAATAATAATAACATAAATAAAATATTTTACAGCAGAAACAAAAATCATAAATAAAATAAAATAGTAATCCGCCAACAAAATTAAATGAACATCCTCATATCATATATAAATAATCTTTTAATACATATCTCAGTTCAAATATTTAAAATACATATTTCTTACAAACATAATACACAAATCTCACAACCAACCATAACTATTGCAGTGTCTAGATTATAAAATAAAATCAAGTAAGCAGTTTACATAGTGAAGCCGAGGCGGAAGAAATCCGACGTATGGGTCTGCTACTGAGGTTTGAAAATAGTGACTCTCCTGAAAAATAGTCAACGGAGGGGAGTCAGACCTCACAGAGTGAATTGTTATAATATATATACATGCATAACTAAATGACAATGCACACATTCAATAATATATATAATAAATATATATACAGGCAAACACACAGATGTAGCAAAATCATTTTTTATAAATACCGAAAATAACATCCGATTATGAAGGATCAAATAGCACCTAAAAAAATTACAACCTCAAATAGTGGTAGACAACAGGTTCACTTATTCTAAATAAATTCACTTGTTCCATTTGGACAGCAGACTGGCCCCGAGACACTAAGTTAACCGAGCTCCAGCAGTCTAACTGTCAGTGTGATTGACCCCGAGACACTTGGTCAACCGAGCTTTAGCAATCACACTCTCAAATCACATCTCACATCAAATAAATCAATTCGATCAATACCCACAAATAGGTTAGTAATATAACCTAAATTATATCGTCGTACCGGTACGTACTCGGTCCTAGTGCTGCCCACTAGGTAGCACGTTCTATTGATATCCTTCATTATTATATAAAACATACATTCATAAAATAAATGATGCATGGCATAAATTAAAATAACAATCTAAACCATATATATACTAGAAATATACCAAAAATAAACCAAGTATATTTCGAGTATATATACGTCAATAAATTCAATTTAATTATAAAATAAACTATAAATATACTTAAAAACATTTTAAGTATAATTCATTAATAAAACATGCGTATAATTTAAAATATACCAAAAATATACCAATCATATACCAAAAGTAAACCTAAGTAATAATTAAACCATTTATGCATAACTTATAAAATAAATCATACATTTCTAAAAACATGCATTCCTAATACAAGTATATATAGAATAACAACTCACTGTTATTGTGCTCCTCGAGACGGGTCCGACGGGCCTGGTCCACTAGACCTCGATCTCGGCGCAACTAAACAAACAAATGATAACAAGAAATCAGAATAATTCTAACAGAAATTCTAAAGACTCGATCTAGAATTTTAGACACAAAATTAGAATAGGAATTCGACTAGACATCACATTTTATGAGAATCCTACCGTAAATCCGGCAGAACCTCCCATGTAAAACGGACATCTCTCTACTTAAAGAGTAGAGTCGGTCCTGCAAAGAAATACACTTCGAATATACATAGAACACAATCCCTCGGTTGGACTCCAAACTACAATTTCACCGACTGAGGTCCACAATTCACGAAATAATATAAAACACATGAAGATTCTAGAAAATACCAAAAATGCCCTTCAATACTCAAAATATAGCAATTTAGTTATTCAAACGCTAAAAATATTTATTTTACCGATAAATGCATAAAAATCCTAATTTTAAACAAATTAAAAATCGATAATTCTCAATAAATTCATAAATATTGACCAAAATACATTTTATAAAGCTAAATTACATAATTGACCCTAAAACCTATTAAAAATCAATAAAAACTCATTTATCTAGAAAAATCGTATATTATATATAATTTGAAAATAATTTACGAAAAATAGTTTTAATTAGCTAAAAATACTCAATAATTTGTAGAAATCATTTTTATACCTCAAATAACTATTAAAACCAATTTAATTATATTTTTAGCCAATTTAGTATCAAATTACCAAAATACCCCTAGTTATGTAAATGCACTAAAATTAATAAAAAATTCACCAAAAATAAAATAATTACTCAAAATTAAATTTTTCAACATATAATTCAATAATATCAATAAATATACTCAATTAACCAATTAATTTCAATAAAACACATAATTAACCTAATTTTCCAAAAATTACATAAACTAAATAAATTGAAAATAAATATATAAAATTCACAAAAATTACAAATAAATTTATAAAATTAATTTTAACACTTATAAACACCGTAAAATACAATTTCATAATTTATTTAATTAATTTTTGAAAATTAGAAAATATTAATAAATAATAAAAAATTCACAAAAATCAAAATAATTTCCTAAAATTCCACAAAAATTCATAGAGCTAAATTAAGCTACTAGGATCAATGTTTGTGAAGGAATTTTGCATGAATCATACAAATCAAAGCTAAAAAAAAATTGAAAACCCTAGAAGGCTGAAATTGTAAAATTGAAACCTAGGGAAATCTAGACCATTTCAAGTGAAACAAAGCTTGGAAATGATCTCACCGGAGCTCTAGGAGAAGATAGAGATTGGTGGCATTCAAAATGGTGGCCGGACGAAGGAGAACGAAGTTGGTGTTGATTCTCGGATTTCTAGCCAAACCGGGGCCAAACAACACCGGAAATGGAGGCTTCAGGTGGCAGAGGAAGCTTGGGAGGGTGGTGGTTGGCTGGGAGGCACATCGACGGGAAGAGAACAGCGTGACAGTGGCCGGATTCACCAGGAAGACGATCAGGAGGGAGAGGGAGTAGTTAAAGGCAATGTTGTAAATATTTCAAACTTTATTTTAGTTAATAATATTTTATGTATATATGTATATATATATCTAACTTTTATTATTTTAATATATAAATTAATACACACAAATAATATCCACCACACACTTTAATAATAATATATATACACATATACATATATACACACATTTAATTAATTACTATTAAAACTATATATTATAATTTAATTTAATTAAATAACCCTAATTTTAATTTAAATGTATGTACGTATATGCATTTTATTGACATTTTAGAATCACGCATGAGCTCATGCAAATTCACTAAACGGGTTAAAATAATTAGTATTTATTTATTTACGTTTTAATTTCCCCGAAAATAATATTCCCAGAAAATTTTTACATAAAGGACTCAAAATAATTAAAAATAATTAAAAATGGCTTTAATAAATAATAAACTCATTAAATAATACTAAATATCTATAAAAATTATTAACACTGCATATCCCGATGCAGTTTAAAATTATTTAAAAACTTGGGATATTACAAATAAAGATAGAACGTGCATCCATCTTTGAAATCTTAGCCCAAGATTGTTAAGATAAGGTTATGTTGATGGAACTAAACCCTTTGCTTATTAAATTGAAGCAAGATACTTAGTTATTAAAAGATGAACAATCACACAACTTTAAGTCTAATCTAACCTAGCAATTGTAATGAAAAGTAGAAGTAAAACAGTTCAAGTAAACATGCAAAGTTTCAAAAGAACAAAGTTTAAGAAAAAACCTCACTTTTTTTTGTATGAAAATACTCTAATAATTCTCTAAATTTGTTTTACATAGGGGTTTTCCCTTATATATATGCATGTAAACATCATAATCCTTAAAGAAAAAAAGCTTCTTACTTATTCCTAAAGACTCCTATAAAGGAATTCCTTAATTAAAGAAGGATCCCTTTAAAAATAAGACAACGCATGACAACTCATCTTTGAAAAGTCAAAATTGAAAACTAATGACAACTCATTACAACTAAGGAAAATGATAACTCATGAAAACTAAGTATTGAAGCATGCCATGTCATGTCATATATGATGTTGACCATTGACTTTAACTTGTTAACTTTTTGACTTTGACTTAGAATATCCTTAAATCTTCTCACATTTTCTAGAATCTTCCTTATTGACTCCAAAATAGAAAAATATCTTAAAATTTCTTAAAAATATCTTAAAATTTGTCCATATTAAGCTAATTAATTTCAAAATATGAGATTGAATTCTTCATCATTCAACTTCATGCTTGCACTCAAGGTTGAATCCACCATTTTGCTTATAATGTAAAGAACAAATGAATTCAATGCTTGTTTGAACTTCTTTATCCTTGATCTTGCAATTCTCTCCTTCTTTAAGATTATTCGTCCTTGAATCATAGCCATCTTCTAAAGGTGATGAATTCATAAACCCTTCAAGGTCAAACACAAACTACTGAAAATTTCTCCTTTGAAGTAATGCTCTACACATGTAGCTTTAACATAACTTGAACTTAATTAAATAATTGGAATGTAGAAATCTTGTCCATGAACTTATAAGGACTGTAATATTGTTACTTCCTTTAAAATATGAATATCTCAAGTTCTTCTTGGTACAAGTAAAAACTTTGTAGATTCCTTTGAAAAAATAAAATATTACAGCTCTTTCTCATGCTTTATGCTAGGAATAAAATCTTCAAAGGTATTATTGACATTTTAATGCATTTTAATAACATCATCAAATGGATCTTTATAGGGCTTAAAAGTCTGCAAATCAAATCTCAAAACACTAGGAAAAGAAAGATTAAAATTGTTAGTAGAATCATGTTGAATAATCATCTCCTTATCCTTCATGACACTCTCAATCTCTACCTCCTTTTATATAAAACTTCTAATTTTTCCTTTTCATCATGTATAGACTCTTCATAATTATAATGTGCACTTTTACCACCTCCTTGAATAATTAATCCATGCATAAGTTCATTAGATTGCTCAAACCCTTACAAACACTCTTTATTTGCTTCAATGGCTTTAACACTTTCATCATTCTTGGATTCACACTCTCTTTTAATATCCTCACATAAAACACCTTCTTTTTCACACTTATCTTTATGAATAATGCTCTCCTTAATAGTTTGATCATATAAGTGATGCTCATACTTCTTCTCATGCTCACTCAACACTATTTCAACATTATCACCATTCTCACTATCAACCTTATTACACGAACTCTCTCTCTCCAAAGCAAGTGTAATTATATCCTTCAAAGATAAGAAAAGTTGCAATTATACTATGAACCCTAAATCTTATTTAATTTTACTCTTAAGCCCACTTATGAATCTTATAATTTTCTGCCCTTTAGATTCACCTAAATCACTTGCAACTACAAATAACTTAAAATTTTTAGCATAATCATCAATACTTAATTCTTCTTCTTATTTAAGTCTCTACAATTTAAGATAGAATTTATGCCTAATAACATGAGGAATGCAATATCTAGCAATTAACCTTTTTAGTAGCTCCTAATTTCTAACCTTATTTACCATCAAATCTTCCCACCATATAGCAGTGTGACCTAAAAATTTATGAGAATAAATGTGCACCTTTAGAAATCACTTATTTCAAGAGAATTAAATATCTTCTCCATTTGTTGCACTTATTTCAAATAAACATAAGGGCCATCCCCACCAAGAAAATAAGGCATGTCTATACTATAAATCACGTTTGAAAAAAATATAAAAAAGAAATCCTCATAAATTACTCCCTTATGTGTTTACATTTAAGGATGTGAATGCTTTTGTGTTTCACTCAAATATTTTTATTTTGTTTTTTTTTAATTTATGAAGAATTAAGAAGAAAAAGAAGAGATAATACACAAAAATTAGAGGATACGTAACCAATCCTTGAAGTTTAGCTTTGATACCAAACTGATACGAACCCTACCTATAATAGAGATAGAACACGCATCCAATTTTAAAATCTTAGCCCATAATCATCAAGATAAGGTTGTGTTAATGGAACTAAACCCCTTGCTTATTAAATTAAAGAAAGATACGTAGTTATTAAAAGATGAACAATCATACAATTTTAAGTCTAATCTAACATAACAATTGTAATGAAAGGTATAAGTGAAACAATTCAAGTAAACTTGCAAAGTTTTAAAAGAATAAAGTTTAAGAAAAAAACTCACTTTTTTTTTATCAAAATACTCTAATAATTCTATAAATTCATTTTACATAGGGTTTTCTTTTATATAGGTATGTAAACATCCTAAACCTTAAAGGAAAAAGTTTCTTACTTATTCCTAAAGATTCTTATGAAGGAAATCCTTAATTAAAGAAGAATTTCTTAAAAAATAAGACAACTCATCTTTGAAAAGTCAAAATTGACAACTAATGACAACTCATTACAACTAAGCAAAATGATAACTCATGACAACTAAGCATTGAAGCATGCTATGCCACATGTCATATAGGATGTTGACCATTGACAATTGACTTTGAATTGTTGGCTCTTATTGACTTTAACTTATTGACTTTGATTTGGAATATCCTTAAATCTTCTCACATCTTCTATAATCTTCCTTATTGACTCTAAAATAGAAAAATAACTTAAAATTAATCCATATCAAACTAATTAATTTCAAAATATGAAATTTAACTAACTAGCTTGAATTCTTCATCATTTAGTTCCATGCTTGCACTCAAGGTTGAATCCACCATTTTGCTTATAATGTAAAGAATAAATGAATTCAATGCTTATTTGAATTTTTTATCCTAGATCTTGTCACTCAGTTCTCTATTATGATGGATAGACCTAAGAGGACCATTAAACCACCATAAAGATATGCTAAGGAAGATATAATGTCTTATGCATTAAATATAGCTGAAGATATTGAAGTTGGTGAGGAGCCATATACTTATAAAGAGGTAGTCAATTATGTAAATTTAAAAATATGGGTGATTGCCATGCATGGAACAATTGGATGTGAAAATGACATTCTTATATGGAGAGCTTAAGGAGAACATCTATATGTAGCAACCAAAGGGTTTTGTTACTTTAGTTAAAGAAGACCATGTGTGTGTGTTAAAGAAATCTCTCTACAAATGAAGCAGTCTCCAAGGCAATGATACAAAAGGTTTGATGCTTTCATGATTTCTCATGAGTTTAGGCATTGAAACTATACTAGTTATTTCTATTCCAAAAAGAACTATGATGAGTCTTTTATATATCTTTTTCTTTATATTGATGATATGTCAATTGTAACTAGAAGTAAAAAAGAGATTATAAAGGTCAAAGCTTAACTTAGTGCCGAGTTTGAGATGAAGGATTAGTAATACAAAAAATATCCTTGGCATGGAGATTGTGAGACATAGAACGAACAACGCATTGTATCTTAGTCAGAAGGGGTACATTGAGAAAGTGTTGAATAGTTTAATATGCACATTTGTAAATTTGTAAGTACTCTACTAGCTTTATATTTTAGACTTTTAGCTTTATTGTGTCTAAGTCAAATAATGAGATTGAGTATATGTCTTGAGTTCCTTACTATAGTGCAATGGATTCCTTTATATATTTTATGGCTTGCACAAGTCTGGATTTATCATATGCCATGAGTTTAGTTAGTAGATACATGACAAATATGGGGAAAGAGCATTAGAAAGTTATTTAGTGGATCCTTCGTTACTTGTGTGGCTCTTCAGGAGTGTGTTTACATGTTGAGAATAGTAAGGATGGAGTTTTTGGTTTTGTAGACTCTAATTTTACTAGTGATCTTGATAAAAGGAGATCATTAATTGAGTTTGTGTTCTACATTGGCGGTTGTGCAATGAGTTGGAAGGAAATATTGTAAGTTTCAATAGCATTATCTACCATAGAGGTTAAGTACATGGCCATTACTAAAGTAATAAAGGAGGTCATTTAGTTGATGGGCTCATTTGGTGAGCTTTATAATGATTTAGAGCTATATTTGTAATAATCAGAATGCTATTTACCTCACTAAAAATGAGATATTCCATGAGAGGACTAAGCACATTGATGTGCGCTATCATTATATTTAAGAAATTATAGCTAAAGGTGATATTATTGTGGAACAAGTTAGTACTCTTGATAATCCAGTTTCCATGTCACTTCCTATGTCCAAGTTTATGCATTGCTTAGACTTGATTGATGTTTCTTATTGATTGGCGCCCTTGGGGTCTTTATGGAAGAGGTGGAGTTTTATATTGCTATGTGCATTGTGGAGTATTTTATGTTTTAGGCTGATTGTGGTATCTTACAAATTCATGTTAAGGTGGAGATTATTAAGCTTGTGATATGAATTTGATGGAGATTTATTGGCTTTATGGTTTTAGAACATTGCATGGTCGTGCTTGAAACCATATTGAGATTTGTGTTTGGGTCCAGTAAGGAGTACTAGTGTGTTAGTTATTATAATGCAAATTAGAATAGTTCATTAGTATAGTTATGGTTTATTCTTCTTTAGTTTTTATTTATGTTTGTTTAATTATTACACTATTATCTTTATCTTTATTGTTCTTACATTAATTTTGTGTTTTGTAAGTAATTTTAGGCTTAATCCATAAATAGAAGTGCATTTGAATGCTTAGGAATTAATAATGGTAGGAGAAATGTCAAGGCATGGGAGTTGTGGTGTGTCCTGACTCGTCACTAGTGGACTAACTTGAGACAATAAGCAACTGTGTTGACTTGGCATGAGTGTGCCGAGTCATCACAAACTACATGTAGAACTTAAAAGACTATGCCGACTCGGCATAATGGTGCTGAGTCGTGATAGAGAAGTATAGTGCTGAGTCAAACCTGAGTCGACACAATGGTGCCAACTCATCCCTCATACCTTTTCAACACACCTTTTCACATTCATATCCATTTAAAGGGGCACAAATTGGGATGATAGGAAGCCTATAAATATATGAATTTGGCTTTATTTTTAGGCTTGAAAAACACTTAGTTTTTATTTAGAAATGTATATCATTTTCTAGTTTTATTATTAAGAAGAAATTGAAGTGTGAATAGAAGACATTGCCAAATGTTGAAGTAAGACATCAAAGGACCATTCAAAATAAAGTAACCTCTTAGAGAGCAATAAGGAGTTCATCAATATAATCTTTTCTCCCTTTTTATATTTAGTTATTTGATGTTTAAAATACTTCCTTATTATTCTTTAACTTTAAATATTATGTATTTTGGCTAAGTCTTTATTTATAGAATTACAATAATGAATTAATCTATAAACTACATTTTTATCTTTTATAATCCATGGTTGATTTAATTTCAATTGAGCTTTGAATTGTGTTATATATGCTTGATTACTATATGTAACTTGTTAATCAATTGTTCATAATGAGAATTGGGACATTTTGGTGGAAATGCAATTGAAACTTATTAAAGGTTAGAAAAACACTTGGAGACGAGTTCACTTTAAAGGTTTAACAAATTGGCATAGAACTTGATGATTTTTTTTATCTCTGCAAATGTCATGAGAGTGTATATGGACTCTAAATGAAAACACCCCTAATTGACAATGAGAGTTATTTTTAAGGGTCATTGGCTATATTCTCCAATTAATAAATGCATATTTGGAAAATCATCAATTATAAGTATATTCCTACCTCTCTTCTTAATGATGTAGGCTACATGATTCCTTTAATCAATTTTTGACTACTTGTGGGCTTAAGAAATTTATGTCTATGCATGAACACACCTATGTAGAGTTAATCATTGAATTTTATACATCATTAGATGTTAACTCAAATGATTCCCGTATTTTAGAATTTAGATTGTGAAGGAAACCACAACAACTTACTTATTCATTTATGCAATGTGTTTTTAATTTTAAAAAGGATGGTTTATGTGATCCACCCGAGTCTTTTAGAGTAAATAAATTATGGACCTTTTTGACTAACTTGCAAACCCTTTTTTAAGCAAAGAAGAGTCAAGCCATGTTCATTAAACATTTGAAATTTTAGTTATTACACAAAGTCCTTGCTTGTGTTGTTTTTCATAAGTTTGAATTTAATTGAGTTTCTACATAAGCATTATTTTTTATGTGGTGCATTTATACTAATGTCATAATCCAAACCAGGAGTCATGACTGGCGCTAGGGAATGAGAATTCTTTTGAATCCGGAACCCGTAGCAAGGCTTAAAGAATAAAAGCATGCAATAATTAAAATAAAATATGCATCATAATTAAAACTCAAATCAATATATAATAATAATAATCTTTTTCATATTATAAAATAAAATATATTAATACAATATTTAGAGAAAGACCTCTGAATTACAACCAACAAACAATAAAAGCTAAATACAACTCACTACTATAGTTTTCTAGAGTACAATATAAAATTAAGTAGATAATTTACATAAATAAGTCGGGGATGAAGAAATCCAGCGGATGGGTCTACTGCTTAGGTCTGAAGATGAAGACTCTCCTGTAAAAACATCAACTGAAGGGAGTCAGACCTCACTGAGTGAATTGTTATAATATATATACATGCATTTCCTATATGTCAAATGCAATCAATCATCCGTATATAATAATTATATATACAAGCATTTCACACAGATGTTGAAATCACTTTATATGATAAATGCTGAAAAACATAAATTTATGAAGGATCAAATAAAACCCTATTTAATCACAACCTCAATCCACAATAACATCACTCTAGCCAAACAGGCTCACTTAATTCCAAATAAATTCACTTATTCCTTATGGACAGTAGATTGGCCCCGAGACACTTGATCAACTGAGCTCCAATAACCACACTATCAATCATAACACATCTCAGTCAAATCAATCAATCAAATCATTTTCAATTAAATCATAATTCACCACAAGTAATTTTCACTCAATCCTAAATCTATCACACTGGTACGTACACGGTCATAGTGCTGCCTACTAGGTAGTACGTTTTATCGATATCCTTCATTTAAAATAAATCATACATACGGGAAAATAGATAATGCATAATGTCATTCATAATAACAAAATAAACCACATATATACCAAAAATATACCTAAAATAAACTAAGTATATTTCAAGTATATATATGTCAAATAAATTCAAATCAAACATAAAATATACCAAAAAAATAACCACTAATATACTTAAAAACAATTTAGGTATAAATCAATACTATAGCATGCATTTATTTCAAAATATACAAAAAATATACTAAAACTATACCTAAAATATACTTAAACATTTAACAAAACAATTATAAACGAATACACATTACAACATGTATATTCTAAAACATGCAACCTAAGTGCGATGTATTTATAAAATAACAACTCACAAGTTTGCGCTCCTCGAGACTGGTTCGACGAGCTCGGTCCACTAGGCCTCGATCTTAGCGCAACTAAATAATAAAATAATAATAAAAATCAGGATAAATCTAATTTAAACTTCTAGAGAGACTCAATCTAAGAATACGGAACACAGACAGGCACAAAATTCAGAATCGACCTGATGTCACGTTTTATGAGAATTATACCAAAAATTTGACAGAACCTCCTCTGTAAAATGGACATCTCTCTACTAAAAAGTAGAGTTGGTCCTGCAAAGAAAGACACTTCTAAACAACGGAATATTCACATCTTCGATTGGGACCCTGAACTACACAGTTTCCCAACCGAAGTTCACAATTTCACCAAAGCATCAAATAATATAATAAATATATAAAAAATCAATAATTTCCAAATATATCCTCAAAATATCAAAATATTACATATTTAACATCAAAACACTAAATATAATTATTTCACAATAATTACATAAAAATTCCAAAATAATAATACAATATTATTAAAAATCAAATTTCTCGATAATTCAATATAAAATAATGAAAATTCACTTTTATATATTCAAATAACTCAAATAGCCTAAATATATATTAAAAGCAATTGAAAGCACATTTAATCATCAATTTAGTAAATAATATATTGTTTGAAATAATTTTTGAAAATTAGTATTAATTAGTTAAAAATAGTAAATAATTTATAAAAATAATTTTATTACCTTAAATAATTCTAAAACCAATTAAAACATAATATTTAACTATAACTTTAACAAAATTACACAATTACCCTAATAATTCGAAATATCCATAATAATACTAATATTACTCAAAAAAAATTCTATAAAAATCATATAAAATCATTAAAATTATTTTCTCAAGATATAATTTACTCATATCAACTAAAACATATATTTAACCAATAATTTCAACAAAAATACTAATTTAACCCAATAATCCAATATGTACATAAACTAAAAATATTATTAAAAATTATATAAAAATCCCAAAAATTAATTTCTCAACACTAAAATTAATATCAACCTAATATAACAACAAATCAACCAATTTTATAATTTAATAAATTAATTTATGAAAATTCAATAAATAATAATAAAATATTCAAAAATTCACAAAAATTAAAATAAATTTCAAAAATTCAAAAAAATAATAATATAAACATGTAGATTAATCTACCAAGATCAACTTTAGTAAAGGAAGTTTGCAAGATTCAACAAGATTTAACTTAAAAAAATTGGAAACCCTAATAGCTCAAAAACTAAAAATCAATAAAACACAAAAACGAATGGATTAGAGCTAAAACAGAGGTTGGATTTGTGCTCACCAGTGCTTAGGGAGTCGATGGACACCAAAAATGCAAGAAGAGGTGGTCAGAGAGGCGACGGTGGCTCACTGTTGTTGCTGCTGCTGCATTACTGGGCTTCACTAGAGAAGAAGAGGAAGAAGAGAGGCGGCGGAGGCGATAGGGAGTGGTGGTGGTTGCTGGACATTAGAAAGGCACACCGATGGGAAGAAGATCAGACAATGGCGTGAAGGAGGGAGGTAAGTTTCTATAACTTGTTTCTTTCTTTCTTTCGGTTTTATATGTATATATGTATATATTAAACTTTATAATATAATATACTATAATAAAACTTTATATTATAGTATTATACAATATAACATTAAATCTCCACCACATATATTCACACACACACGTATATATATAGACACACATATATTAAGATATATATACATAATAATATACAAACGTAATATAAATTAACATTAAATAATAATAATATAAATAATGAAATAATTTAATAATAAAATAAATAGTGTAAGTTGATAAAAATAATAGTAGAAATAATGATGCACCAAACTAAATATTATTAAATGATACTATTTGAACTAATAAATATACACAATGAAATTTAAATGTCCAATATAATAAGTTTCAAAATAAAATAATTACATAGAAAATTATAACTAAACATAAGATAATAACGATTAATCATAAAATAGGAAAATAATTAAATATAACTTTTAAATTTATTAACACTGCATATCTCATTTAATATTAAAATAATTTAAAAACTAGGGTTATTACAACTAAGAAGTAAGTGTGTTGGACATATTGGATTTTTAATCAATTACTAACTTGTGTTGCACATAAGGTGCCCCAATCATTCATGGTCATGTTGTTACTATCATTGATAAGTCTTTGAGTGTTAATCTTGATGATTTTACTCTTGTTGTTGAGTGCTCTTATTTTACTAAGCAAACATTTATGAGAGGTGAAGTTGTAGATTCTTCATTCCATTTGATTCCAATAAGGTCCTGATCATGTTAGAGAGGCCTAAAACATCCACCTCAAGTCGAGGAAACCCAAAAAGAGGAGGAAGATGTTGACTTTGAGCACTCTCTCGATGATAAACCCCCCCATGGTGATGTCCCATTACTAACTTTCCCTATGTAGGGTGATGCTGATGGTTCTTTAAGTGGACTATCACATATTTGGGAGCAAATTCTGGAGTATCAAAAGGAGATGCAATGTCAATTAAATGTAATAGAGACTTAGAACCAACACATTGATCGTCGTTAATGCAAAATGGAGTACAAGTTGAATAAGTTTTTCGCTTATTCTTATTACACTATTGAGTCTCCTCCGCCAACTCCTTCGGATGATTAGGGGAGTATTTCTTTCCTTTCCTTACTATTTTGGTGTCAAATTGGGGACAATGTGCATTTTTAAGTGTAGGGGAGGGAGTAGTAGTAGTTGTTATTTAATTATGTGTTCGATTATGTTTTTGCTTTATGTTTTATTTTTTGTGTCATCAATGCTTTATTTTGCATAATTTTATCTTTTCCATAATTTTTAAAATATTTTCCTCTTTAAGTTCATTCGATTATGATTAAATTTTCTTTTCGATTGTTATGTTAGTATTTATCTTCCTATACTTAATTGGTAGAATTTTAAAGTTTTATTTAGCATAAGTTTAAAATTTTTCTTTTTATCTTTTATTATTATTTTCAAAATCTAAAGAATGTATAGTCAACTTTCTAATTATGCTTAAGCTAGGGTGGTTAGGATTTAAGCTTAGTTTTTAAGGATTGAAGTAGCCTTAGGGAAACTATAGCCATAATACATGTAACTAGCTTTTCAATAATGGATAAGGACATAAAAAAAATAAATGTATATAAGAGAATGTCTAGTCAACTTTCTAATTATGCTTAAGCTACGATGGTTAGGATTTAAGCGTAGTTTTTAAGGATTGAAGTAGCCTTAGGGAAACTATAGCCATAATACATGTAACTAACTTTTAAATAATGGATGAGGACAAAAAATTATTATTATTAATGTAATGCATTTCGAGTAAGTTGTGTGTAAGTGAGTATGCTCCTTAATTACACTCATTCGGAAAGAATGTATTTCATTACAAGTTATTGCATTTCGAGTAAGTTGTGTGTAAGTGAGTATGCTCCTTAATTGCACTCATTAAAAAAGAATGCAATTTAAAAAAAATGTGTGTATGTGTTTAAAAATTCCATGAGTATTATTGGTTAATGCGTGTGCTTAATCCTTGTCCCATGGCTACTTTAGTTCTTAGAAATCCTAAGTTTGATGAATGAACATTATGGAAGCTTGGTTAGCACCTTGATTTTATATTCTTTGATCTCGTTCTTAATAATTTGAGATAAATTGTTAAACTTATTGATTATGCTATAAAATTTATTCCCTCTATCATTGTTGAGCATTGGAAGTTTAGTTGTTAACTACCTTTTTCTTAAAATTTCTTTCTTGGTTGAGATGATTTGTTGAGATAACTACATCTATTTTGGAGAAGATAAAAGATTTTTATTATTCTCCCACTTATATTTTTATTTTTTACTTGAAGGAAAGCAAGGTCTAAGTGTGGGGGATTTTGTTATAATGTAAATTAGTATAGTTCTTTAGTATAGTTATAGTTTATTTTTCTATAGTTTTTATTTATGCTTGTTTAATTATTGTACTATTATCTTTATCTTTCTTGTTCTTACTTTAATTTTGTGTTTTGTATGTGCTCTTAGGCTTAATCCATACATAGAAGTGCATTTGAATGCTTAGGAATGAAGAATGGTAGGAGAAAAGTTAAAGCAGGGGAGTTATGGTGTGTGCAGACTTGTCACTAATAGATTGACTCAGGACAATAAGCAATTGTGCCAATTCGGCATGCGTGTATTAAGTGGTCATAAACTACATGTAGAACTCAAAAGACCATGCCGACTTGGCACAATGGTGCCAAGTTATGACAGAGAAGTATGGTGCCGTTTCAAGCCTGAGTTAGCACAATGGTGCCGACTCGTCCCTTACACCTTTTCAACACACTTTTTCACATTTACATCCATTTGAAGAGGCATGAATTCAGATGATAGGAAGCATATAAATACATGAATTTGGCTCTGTTTTTAGGCATGAAAAACACTTATTTTTTTATTTAAAAATATATATCATTTTCTAGTTTTATTATTAAGAAGAAATTGAAGTATGAAGAGAAGACATAGCCAAAAGTTAAAGGAAGACATCAAAGGACCATTTAAAATCAAGTAACCTCTTAGAGAGCAGTGAGGCATTCATTAATATAATCTTTTCTCCCTTTTTTTATATTTAGTTACTTGATGTTTAAAATACTTCCTTTTTGTTCTTTAACTTTAAATATTATGTATTTTGACTAAGTTTTTGTTTGTAGAATTACAATAATGAATTAATCTATGAACTAGATTTTTATCTTTTATAATCCATGGTTGATTTAATTTCAATTGAGTTTTGAATTATGTTATGTATGCTTGATCACTATATGTAACTTATTAATCAATTATTCACAATGAGAATTGGAGCATTTTGGTGGAAATGCAATTGAAATTACTTAAAGGTTAGAAAAATACTCAGAGACAATAAATTCACTTTAAAGGGTTAAATAATTGACATAGAATTTGATGGTTTTTGTTTATCTCTACAATGTCATAAAAGTGTATATGGACTTTAAATGAAAACACCCCTAATTGACAATGAGAGTTATTTTTAAGGATCACTGGCTATATTCTCCAATCAATACATGCATATTTATATGATTGTTCATTTTTATAGTTCTTGATTAATTCTGAATTGTAATTCTAACATACATTACTTAAAATTATTGTTAGTTTATTCAACTTAATTAGAGTAGTTAGTAATTTAATAACTTTAAGTCAGTGTCACGACCCAAAACAGGGGCCTTGATCGGCGCTAGGGAACGGGAATTCTTTCGAATCCGGAACCCGTAGCAAGCCTAAAAATAAAATAAAACATGCAATAGTAATAACAACAACTTTTAATGCAGCGGAAATAAAATCATAAATATAAAAATAATAATCCACCACTAGGGAATTTAAATCAAATTCTCATCACATATATAAATATACTCTTTAATACAAGTCCAGTTCAATTCCTCAAAATACATATCTCGTATAAATACAATACACCAAACCCATAATTAAATTACAACTACTGCAGTGTCTAGATTATAAAAATAAAACTCAAGACTCAGATAAGCAGTTTACACAAAGAAGCCGGGGCGGAAGAAATCCGACGTACAGGCCTGCTACTGAGATCTGAGGAAGATGACTCTCCTGAAGAATAGTCAACGGAGGGGAGTCAGACCTCACTGAGTGAATTACTATAATATATATACATGCATACTAAATGACAATGCTTACAATCAACATTATATATCTAATATGTATATATACAGGCAAATACACACAGATGCAATAAAATCATTTTATATATTTTTACTGAAATTCATAGTTTATGAAGAATCAAATAGAACCCTATAATATCATAACCTCAAACAGTGTTAGACAACACTCTAGCCACACAGGCTCACTTATTGCAATATATAATCACTTGATCCATTTGGACAGTAGACTGGCCCCGAGACACTAAGTCAACCGAGCTCCAGTAGTCTGACTATCAGTGTGATTGGCCCCGAGACACTTGGTCAACCGAGCTCCAGCAATCACACTCCCTAAATCACATCACACATCAGATAAATCAATTCCAATCAATATCCACAAGTGGTTAGTAATATAGCCTAAATGCTATAAGCGTACCGGTACGTACTCGGTCCTAGTGCTGCCCACTAGGTAGCACGTTCTATCGATATCCTTCATTTAATAAATAAAACATACATTCATAAAATAAATGATGCATGAATTTGAAATAAACAACAACATAAACCATATATATACTAGAAATATACCAAAAGTAAACCAGGTATATTTCGAGTATATATACTTCAAATAAATCCAATATATTTGCAAAATAAACTAGAAACATATTTAAAAACATTTTAAGTATAAACGTTAAATAAAGCATGCAAATAATTTACAATATACCAAAAATAAACCAAAGATAAACAAAAAATAAACTAAAATAATAATCAAACCATTTATGCATATTTAATCAAAATAAAACATACATTTCTAAATTATGCACCCTAAGCATATATATATAAAATAGTAACTCACACTTAGTGCGCTCCACGAGATAGGTCAGACGGGCCTGGTCCACTAGGCCTCGGTCTCGGCGCAACTAAACAAACAATAAATAATAGACATTAGAATACCTAACAGTAAATCCTAGAAACTCGATCTAGAATATTAGACATAGAATTAGAATTAGGGTTCAACCGGACATCACGTTTTACGAGAATTCTACCAAAAATTCGGCAGAACCTCCCCTATAAAACGGACATCTCTTTAGTCAAAGAGTAGAGCCGGTCTTGCAAAGAAACACACTTTGAAAAACAGGCACAACAACTTATCCACAACCCCTCGATCGAACTCCAAACTACAGTCTACCGATCGGGGTCCACAATCACAGAATAATTATAAAAATATCAAAAATACCCTTATATCACAGATATATATTTTATACGTATAAATTACATAATTAACCTTTAAACACAGTAAAAACCGATATAAACTCATTTTATTAGAAAAATCGTATATTATATATATAATTGAAAATAATTCACGAAAAATAGTTTTAATTAATTAAAAATATTAAATAATTTGTAGAAATCATTTTTATACCTTAAATAACTATTAAAACCAATTAAATTACATTTTTAGTCAATTTAGGGTAAAATTACCAAAATACCCCTATATATATATATACTAAAATTACTTCAAAAATTCACCAAAAATAGTATAATTATCAAAAATTAATTTTCTCAACATATTTATCAATAATATCAATAATTAAACTCAATTAACCAATTAATTTCAATTAAAAACACAATCAACCTAATTTTCCAAAATTACATAAACTAATTAAATTCAAAATAAATACATAGAAATTCATAAAAATTCCAAATAAATTTATATAATTCATTTAAACACCTATATTTATCATAAAACACAATTTCATAATTTATTTAATTAATTTCCGAAAATTAGAAAATAATATTAAAATATTCAAAAATACCCAAAAATCAAATTAATCTCCAAAAATTCCAAAAAAATTCACACATGTATATTAAGCTAAGGGGAACAAAATTTGTGAAGGAATTTTTCATGAATCAATCAAATTGAAGTTTAAAAAAATTCAAGAACCCTAATAGGCCGAATTCGAAAAATCAAAACCTAAGCAAATCAAGACCATTTTAAGTGAAAAAAAGCTTGGAATCACACTCACCGGAGCTCAAGGAGAAGAAAGAGACTGGCGGTGTCGAAAACGGTGGTCGAAAACGTCGTGAACGACGTTGCTCCAACTCTCGGCTTCTCCGGCCAAAAACGACTCCCAGACGCCGGAATCAGCTGCAGCAGGCGGCGGAAGAGGCTGAGGAGGGAGGTGGCACGCTGGATGGCACACCAACGGCAAGGAAACGGTGGTAGCAGTGGCGGACGGTGATGGGGAACGGTCGGGAATGTTGAAGAAGGGAGAATGACAAAGTTGTAAATAAGTTAAACTTTATAATTTGTTAATATTAAATGTATATATGTATATATATATACTTTATACTATATATTAAAATAATATTAAATCACACACATTAAATATACACCACACACATATAATTTAATATTTTAAATAATTTAATACTAAATAAAATAATTAAATAACAATAAACTAATAAATAAATAATATAATATTAGGGTAATTAATTAAACTCTAGTTAATTAAATAAATACACATATATACGTTATTTAGTATTTTAAAAATATATATGAGTTCATGCAAGTCTGTAAATCTATTTAAAATAATTAATAGTAAATTATTTACGTGAAAATTTTCCCGAAAATGCAAGTCCTGGGAAAATTTTACGTAAAGTACTTAAAATAGCATAAAATAATAAAAATCAATTTTAATTAAATAACAACTCATGAAATATCAATATTATATTTAAAAATTATTAACACTGCATATCCCGATACAGTATAAAAATATTTAAAAACACGGGATATTACAATCAGTGAGAACAAATTCATATTATTTTAATATCATTTGCCTATCTATTTGAGTATTTGTCCGATTAGAACAAAATTTACTTCAAATTCCCTAGTGTTCGACACCTTACTTGTTCTTTACTTAGTCTTAAAGACTAGGGTGTTTAATTTGACCCACATCATTAGTGCTCGTAATGGCATATGCCATTCTGTTCAAAGAGGAACACAACCTTAGACACAACTGTATTAGGGTCTACCATTTTTTCCAATGATGAGCACGATCCAAAGCACGAGCATACTGCAGGCCATGTGCAGAAGGTGTTTAAGTTTCAAAAGAGCACATGGACCATGACATGACCGTGTGACACAAGTATGATCAACCTCAATTTGAGAAACTATTTTTTCTGTTTATTTTGTCTCTACTTATACCCTTATTGTATGATCTCATTATTGTTAGCTGCCCTAACAATCTCTTTGTATGCTCTTTTACAACATAATGAAATTCTCTTTTCTTCTACTCATAGAGAGTTTTACACGTAAATTATTATATCTTGTTTTCACTACTTTTTTCTCTTTTATTTTTTTTTTATCATTATTCTTTGGTGATTTAATGTTTGTTTGTGCACTCTAATTACTTTTGCTGCACAACACCATAATTTATCAAAATGGTTTTACAAATTGAATCAAAATTCAACTTACCGATTTGATTAACCTATTTTTTAGATTAATTTTTTAGTTTTTAGTAAGCGGATTGGTTTTTCGATTTTAGTTCTTGACCCTACAGTAATGACAAATAAATTGATTATGAAATTTATCAAAAAGATAGCAATGATAAATAAAGTTACACGAAATGACTATTTGTGATGTTTGGTTTTTCAAGCTTTTGAAAATCATAGTCATCGTAATTATTTGAAAGCATCATTATTTATTCATTGGAAAGCTTAATTTAAATAGTTTATCCCATCCCATTCAAAGTGTTGAGCTTTTTATTACTTTTTTTTTATAACTAAAAATAATATTGTATTAAGATGTATTTAAAGTTTGAGTTGGAATCAGTTTATCAATCATAAAATTTTTAAATATGAGTCTGTCCATATATAAAAATAATTTAACTCATAATTATTTGTTTCCGAACCTAAAGTTATACAAGAAATTGATACCCGGACATAATTCGTTTCACATATACTACCAATTTTTTTCTTAATCTAGTTTACGATATTTAATAATTAAATTTGTAACAGATAAGTATACATTTTATTTATATGCACAACAGAACAAACCATAGATGCATATGCAACATAACTCATATTGGGTGGAAATGAAAGTTAAAAAAAAGATTCTGATTCTGTGCTCAATGATTCATATGAATTGATTGCCAACAATATGTACTCAACCGCACCTTCAATTGTTGTAGTGCAATTGCAATCACCAATTGAAGTTGGAGCTCGGTGGCTAGCTGTTCCACTTAGTGCCACTAATGTTTCCAAAAAGGTCCACACACAAGGGACTTATTGCTTTGTATGGTCGCACACACATATTAATTCAGCAATGCAATCTTTACACAAAATTTTATTTAACCACCACAACTAATTATTTGACTATTATTTTGGCTCTTTCTGTAATATATATGTTTTGAGATGATCCGTCTATATCTATATATATGTATAAAGAAAGAATGAATGTGACTAAAGTTGATCTTTTTTTTTTTTTTTGAAAGAGTCAAATAACTAAAGTTTTGATCAACAATGCACATGAAGATTGGGAATAATGTAGATTGCATTATACATATTCGTATATATGGCGATAAAGTTTTTATTGAGTAATTATGCAAATTTCTGACATTATAGAAAAATTATAATTAAGTAAATGAGCATATACCTGGTCTCAACTTTTTAAATTTGTTTTTAAAGTTTCATGAGTATCTAATTATATCTCGGGGTTTTAATGGGTACGTTCTAAGTTAGTGAGTATGCTGTAGAAGGTTGGGTAGTGGGTCTTTTTTTTATTTTTTTATTTGCCAATGAAAAATAGGGACTATACAAAAAAAAGTGATATAAAAATAATTTGCATATAAATAAAGTAAACTTTTGTAGAGTAATTAATATAATCAAATTGTTCTAAATCTCTGTCGCTTGAATTCTTCACAAAATTCACAACACTACTGAAAATACTAATATATTGAAGTTTGTTGGAGAAATAAAAAAAAAATCATCCATGATCATCGATTGCTGTCTTGCAATCCCCATTCATCATTATAAATGCATAAGAACAAATAAAACCCATAAATGAATAGATAAATTGTCAAAATAATCATTTGAATAAATCAAATGGGTAGTTAAATAGAAAATGAAGATGGAAAAAGGAGAAGGGATAGCCTATCTGCTATGACAAAGGCAGACAGCCCTCCAAAGAAAAAAAAAAAAATTCTCTCTCTTTTGTGGCAACTCTAATTTTTGGGAGAGTTCTTGAATTAGATGTTGAATACTGCAGTTATATATTAATTTTTAATGAATGCTTTTTATATTATTAGAGTCAATAGATTGTACTCCTCTCACTAACTATATAACTTATACAAAAGATTATCCTCTAATAATTTTATGGAATGTCCTTCTATTTTGATTTTATTTTCTAATCTCCTTGTTTTTGTACTTCAATATAAACAGTCCATTATGATAAGATAAAGTTTATCACAATCATGCATCATATATAATCCATTTTGATAAAAAATAAAAGTTAAGAAATATATATATATATATATATATAATGCTGAGATTTAAAGTTATTAAATTAAAAATTTGACAAATATCTATTTGAGTATTCGCTTGAAATGCTAATATGTAAAATTATTAAAAATCTTAATTTTTTTATTAAAAATAAAATATTTTTAATAGTTATTTAATATTATTTTTTTAACTAAGACACTATTATACATATTACAATACTATTTAAATTTTTATTCTCAATATATATATATATTACTTAAATTCTAAAATTATTTATATACTATGTATTTTTCTATCTTAAATCACTCAAAATATTTTTTTCTAAAAAATTAAAAAAATTATAGTAATTACTTAATACTATTGTTTAATTAAAACACTATTATACATACTTTAATAATAATTCTAAAAATAAATCTTATTATAACTGAAAAATTATGATAATAAAAATTAAATAAAATAAAATTAATAAAATTTATTTTATTTTTATTTTACTTAGTTATTTCTATTCAAATTATTTATATAATTATTTTATTTTATAATCCAAACATTGCACGGAATTAGACTAATTATTTAATAAATCGTCGTTGTTGAAAAAATACATACATGTATGGTAAATCACTTGCAGCATATCAAACCATAAGTGAAAAAGTGATATAATGGTAGAAGAGCTGTTGGGAGTCATCAGCTTGTTATTCTTGGTGTACTTTTTATCCATTGAGCAAGAGCTTTTCCATATGCAACTTTCGAATTATTATGGGCGATTTTTGTCTCTTTTCGACCCATTGATCCCACAGTCAAACAATCTCAGAATCTTAGTTTGAGCTTATCTTTACATATCTTCATTATCTTTTATAATGCATCCGTCCCAAATATATATATATATTTAAAATTTTAACCAAATTTATCAAAATTATGCAATTATTTTTATAATTTTAAAAAAGAACTACCTGTCATAATCCATTGATTCATGAATTAGATAATATAAATGGCCTGATTGGTATGAACCAGGAATTAAGAATCTAGACCTAAGATATTATTGTAAAAATAAAAATCTTGTTCAACATGGTAAATCATTTAAGTAGAAAATCATTGTAGTGTTAGCTAGGTGATCCTCAAAATGAAATCTTGATCCACCCCAAAAGAAGAGAGCCAATAATTTTGCTCAATACCCACATGTAGGGGTGAGCAAAAATCGAAGGAGTGGTGAGTTGTTAATAATTCAGTCGGTTAACTAATTTGACTGAAAATTAAAATTTATTAATAATATATATATTTTATAATTAAAATATGTCATTAAAATATAAGTGGCCAAAAGGTGAGTTGTTTCTATTCCTTACATAAGGTCGAAACCGATTGATGCTCACATTGGAGAAGAAAAGGAACTTCTACAACCATTATGCCACTCAAAAGCCTTTATATTTTTTATTTATTAAAATTTATTTGTTATAATTGATTAACCAATCGATATCCGACTCAACATATTGATTTCGGTTTGATTTTAGCTTTTTGAAAAAATTAAAAATTGAACCAAATTGAAATATACTGATGCTCTTCCCTACCCAGATGATGAAAGACAAAAAAGCCAATAAATTATACATGAAGAAAGAGTTGGGACTCCATTAAAAATATGGAATTAAAGCAATATCAATGGCCTGTTTTCAGTGGGATGTTGAAAAAGAAACAATTAAGAAACTGTCCAATATAGACTACTTTAGTTTCATGAAATTATAAGAATAATGGAAGATGGTGGCATTCGTGTGGAAAGCACACTCCTCATCATTTTTTAATGTTATCTCTTTCCCACATTTCTTCCTCTGAACAGACCACCTAAGTGCTCTCCAATTCATTAATCCATTTTCGGAATTCTTCTTTTTTGAGTGTGATTTATATTAACTAGATCTTTTTAGGTATGTAAAGTATACATAAGTGACCCGTATAAAGCTGACGTCATATTCACCAATATCAGGACATCATATGTATTTTAATTATTTAAAATTTTAAATTTGGTGAATTTTATAAGAAAGTAAAATTTTTTAAAGGCCTATTTATTTATACATAAGACTTATATTTAAGATTTTGTTTTGAAAAATTCAAATTTTTTATGATTTAAACTAACGGATGTTGATAGGCGAGCACCTCATCTTTAGTTGATTAAGCATTACAATGGATAGATACTTAGGCATGAAATTGAGCTTACATAGCCTATACATTAACTTATCATAATGCTAAAATATAATTAATTAGAGTTTGGCACGAAATTTATTATTGATGCTACTTAATTAAAAATATTTCGCATCTTTTGAATTGCGTTTTTAAATTTTTCTTCATATTTTTGTGTGATATTCACATTGTTTTGCATTACCATTTTTTTCCTCCAGGATATTATACTAATTAAAACAATTATGAAGCCAGAATATTAATAGAATACCAAATCAAAATTAAATGAAAAAGGTAAGATCATTATTCCAAATTCAATTTATCATTATTGACTGAACCTAGAACAGATTATATTATAAATTAATAGCTATATTTTATCAATAAAGCACCAATAATTTCCAATTTATTAGCACAAGACTAATTCTTAAGACTAAAAAATTTAGTTTGAACGGCTAGTTAAATATAAAAACGATCATTGTATTGACTATGTAGGAGGGATGCATGTAAAATGTTGATTAGGTGATGCAACGGTCGGACCATAACAGAAGAAAACTTTCTACCAATTTTCGTGATTGATTCATCTACTAATCAATGAATTAATGGAAGGACTAAATATATATACAATAATTGCTTTTAACTGAAGAAACTGAAGGCTTGAAAAAAGCATGAAAATTTTCCTCTATTTCATGTGTGTGTGTGTATATATATATATTATATCTGCAATTGATAAAAGAGTTGTTTTCTTATTTTGTACTCTTGTTCAAAAATAACAATAATAAGTCATGCTTTAGACATGATCCTGATGAGGTTCTAGTGATCAGGTATAACTGCCTTGAAGCAAAAATTTTCTCTTTTGGTATATATATATATATAATTATAGAAAATTTTCATTTTATTACAAGAATTATAGTAAGCTTTTCTGCTATCTACTCCATTACATTTCTGTTTTGTTGCATTTGGTTCTTTTTCAACAAGCAATGTTATTTTTTTCTTTTATTAATGAGAAGAGAAACATATGTAGAGCACAAAACCAATGAAATTCTAGTTTTGGTTAACTTGCTGTCTTGCTTTTAGTGTATATATCATTTTCACTAAATTAATGTGTTCCTTGCACACCATGAACAAACCTTCATGTGGTAATGTACGTATCTATCTATATATGTATATATATTCCATCAAGAATGATAATTAATAGTTTTTTTGAGTCATTATCTTTGTGATAAACAAATGAAAGCTACATGTATTTTCTTCAATTCCATTAGTGGCCTTACCCCACTTTTGCCTCCACCATCATCGAAGGTTTCATTTCTCCATAAATACCCTTGTTCAAGACGTGTGTCCCCCACACTTATCTTCTTCACTATTTTACAGTTCTCATTAACCAGCCTTAATCGCTTCCAATAATACCCAACTTTGTTTTTTCAATGGCGAGCATTAACAATCAAACACTATCTCTCAGCAACACCAAGTTCCCTCTTGCCATTAATAATGATGTTGAGCAACAAGCGGCAACAGCCCTAGAACTTCATGCCAAGGATGACTTTGATTACTCAAAAAGAGCACAGTGGCTTCGAGCTGCTGTTCTCGGCGCGAATGATGGTTTAGTATCTACTGCATCATTGATGATGGGTGTTGGTGCTGTTAAACAAGACATTAAAGCAATGATACTAACTGGTTTTGCTGGTTTAGTGGCTGGCGCTTGTAGTATGGCTATAGGTGAATATGTGTCTGTTTATTCACAATTAGATATAGAGTTAGCTCAAATGAAAAGAGACAAAGAACGAGGAGTAAAAGAAGAAAACAATGAAAATGAAGAAGAGAAGGAGAGTCTACCGAACCCAATACAAGCAGCTGCAGCATCAGCTCTTGCCTTTTCAATTGGTGCAATGGTACCATTATTAGCTGCTTCTTTCATAAGAGAATATAAAGTGAGGCTTGGAGCAGTAGTTGCAGCAGTGAGCTTAGCTTTGGTGATATTTGGGTGGTTAGGAGCTTTATTGGGGAAGGCACCAGTGCTTAGATCTTCAGCTAGGGTACTGGTTGGTGGGTTAATGGCTATGGCTATAACTTTTGGTCTAACCAAGTTGATTGGCTCAAGTGCACTGTGATTAATTTATTACCAATCTTATTTTTTTTCCTTTTATTTTAGTGGAGCTGTGTGTGTAACTGTAAGTAGTATAATCGGTCCTTTATCAGTTTACTTTACGTATGGGGTGTGGCATATGTGCATGGAAAAGAAGGTTGGATCGGGTGTAAGATTGGGGTGCAAGAAGAAGCCAAACGATACTGATCATGATGAATAGAGAAGTGATATAGCTTAGCTTATTCCCACCTTATCTCATCATCCTGTTTAATTTACTTGCTCGAAATAAAAAATTTCAGTGCTATTTTACAAACATGCATGATATAGACTGTGAATTAGATTATACATTCCTGTCATGGTGTTTTACGGTTGATACTAGTGAATTTATACTACGGACCCATCTAGTTGCATGTTAGAAGGCGACTGAGAGCGTCCCATTATTCACAACAATCTCAAACTTCTTTAATAAGTTAATTAGGTATCAGGATTTCTGCCTTATTGCGAAAGATTGAGTACTCAAGTGGTGAATATATTCTTCAAAGTATAAAAAATCATAAGATTAATTTGCAATAAATGTAAGTGGTAAAACTTTCTTATAATATATATATATATATTAAAAAAAGTGCTTTGCACTGCATTCATAATGAGATAATTTTTGCATAAATTATGGAATTATGATATGATATTTATAAAGTATTTATTTATGAAAAATTCTAATTTATTTTAAGTATATTGTATAAAATGGTTGAATTTAATGATATATAATAGATATGATATATTTTTATTAATTAAATTAACAGTCATACTAAATATTACACATTTAATAATTCAATGTAATACTTTGTATATAAACAATAATTTTCCTATTGGCCTCGAGTAACCTAATATCACAAAATTTCATTTTAAGTGGGTGCACTTTAAAGGTGTGGGGTTGCATCCTTATCATACTAATCATATCTTTATTCTAAAAAATAAACAATATCACATTTAAATGGGATGGTTTTAAATGATAGGCGGGTTGATTTTCAATCATAAATAATAGATAGCAATTACCTAATGATTAATTGAAATCATATGTTGCATAAATAAATTCTTAAATTCAAATTTTATATGTAAATATCAATCTAAAAATATATATAAATAAATAATATTGTAAACATTTTGTCTTTTTCGTAGAGTACATCTGAAAGTAAAAATACATATCTTAGTGCGATAAGGAGAGACTTTCTTTCAATTAGATGGTTCATAATATAATAAATTTATAATTAATTTTCATAAATGCAATAGATTTGATAATTAATTATCAAAAATATAATAAATTTGATAATTTCTTACATATTTTCAGGGCATATATATATTGTGGAATTTTAAAAATTTTAAATTTAATTTCTATAGCAATTCCACATTTGAATTTAGTGGCGATTTGTTTTTTAGTACTAAAATTAAATAAAACTTTATGTATATTTTATTATAATTTATTATTAAATTTTAAATAGTTTTTTTTTTTTAAGTATATAGTTCTTTTTGGGTATATAATATACAATATTTATATGTAAATGACCCATATACATCTAAGTTCATATTCATTAATAATGCAATAGAATAAACTCTTTAAACATCTATTTATTCATGCATAATATCACACCCGTACTCTAACTCTAAATATATATACATTTATTATGCATTGTATTTAACATACTATATATTAATTGAATTTAAGTATAAGTTAGTATATATAGATATAGTTATAGAGGAAATGACTCAGTTGAAACAATAGCTATCATAAAATGTACATTTGGAAGCTTAAGGATTTAAGGGAAGTTTAATCATTCCATTAAGGGTCAAAAGAAATATTTTACATTATTTAAACATCTATTTATTCATGTATAATGTTACACTTGTACTCTAACTCTAAGTATATTTGCATTCATTATGCATTGCATTTACATACTATATATCGATTGAATTTAAGTATAAGTTAGTATTTATAGATATAGTTTTAGAGGAAATGACTCAATTGAAACAATAGCTATCCTAGAATACATTTGGAAGCTTAAGGATTTAAGGGAAGTTTAATCATTTCATTAAGGGTCAAAAGGAATATTTCACATTATTATTATCCTAATCTTCCAAATCACAGCTATAGCCATAATAATGAAAAAAGAAAGAAAGAAAGAAAGAAAGAAAGAAAGAAAAACTTAGAAAAGAAAAAGGGGAAAAGAGGGCTGATTCAATTCTTCTTGTAGAGTTGATTTTTCAAGTGAAATTTGATGATTCAAATCATTTTCAGGCCACTAATAATCTTCTCTAAGGTTTTGTTGATTGAATTGGTAACTAATTTTAAGTATTTTGGTTTATTTAATTTAGGATTTTTAAGTTGCATAATTCTGGTTTGACAATTCTGGTTTTTCAGTTTCTGTAATTTGATCATATATTGAGCTAGAAAGCTCCAAATTAAGTGTTATTTGATGATTTGGAAACTTAAATTAGTCCTATATAACTTCATAGTTTGGAGTTAGATTTGATTTGGCCTGTATGATGGTCTAACAAAGATTAACTCTTTAATGCTCAATCTATCAAAGTAAATTGACCTGGTTGTGTTTAGCTATCCATATCTCCCTCTATAGTTATCCAAATGAAGTGAAATTTTTATAAAAATTAGTATACATATAGATCTAAGAATAAATTTCAACTCAAAATTTCTTTTCTATAAGTCCCATAAATTTTTCAAAGTTAGCTCTGAAAGCAGCCTTTATGATTATGTGAACCAGGTTTACAGAGTTAATGAGTTAAAACTAGTCTCGATATTTCTTGTATATATTGAGCTAGGGAACTCAAAGTTAAGTTTGGTTGATTTTGTTCTCTATAACTTTATAGTTTGATCAATAGCTGATTATGCCTGAATAATGGTCTAATAGACATGTACTTTTTATTGCTCAATCTATTTGAGTAATTGAGCTGCTTGTAATGCGACCTTTATAATTTTATTTGTGGTTATTGAATGAAAGTGAAATTTTTATTAAAGGTACTAGGCACAAAGACCTAAGTTTGGTTAAAATTTGATATTAAAATTCATTTTCTACATGTCAAAGAAATTTTCATAATTTAGGCCTAAAAATAACTATTTTAGAGTCAATGAAGCTGATTTGTAAAATTAAGCTTAATTGCATTTTATGCATATCATTTGGGGGTTGCATGGTTAGAGTAGCATGTGAGATTATTACATTGATGATTTATAAGTAAAATTGTATCTGTTAGGTGCTGGAAAAGGTAAAGGAAGTGCAGGTGCAAGTTAAGCAAATTCAGTGAATCGAATTTGTGTGTTAATAGGTTATTTTGGTGAGTAGATGTTCATGCCCTTAAACTCTTTTTATAACAGCAAGAAAATGAGATTTTTAGTGATTTTTATGAATATGAAATGATGTATAAGAATGGTTTCAATTTAGCTTAGTTATTACTTGGATTATTTGAAGTATTGAAGCTTTAGATAATGTTTTCTATTTCATAAGCTAAATTTGTTGCTACTTTGTGCTTTTGTTTACAATATGATTTGAGATTTGTTTTTAGATACTTTTTTATTTAATTAATTTTTTAATTTCTAATTTCCTTATTTTGGATTATAAGGAGGTGTTTTGATTTTGAATACTTTGTTGAACCACAAATGGGATAAAAATGCTTTGACTTTTTATTTGATGAAAATGGTGTTTGGTTTGAGTATTACCACCCTATATAAGTTGTGTAAATGTGTTCAAGTGATATATGCACATTTGAAATTGTGTTGGTTATTATTGCGTAATGAACAATAGGGCATTTGATTATAAGACAATGAAGGAAGAAGGATTGTTTCGTACTAATGTAGTTGAAGGGTTAGCCTTCAAGTGTGCCTAGAAAGTGAGTTTGTGATGGCTTGTATGTTATGGCCAAGTTATGATGCTTGTTATAGGGATGGTTAATACAAATGAAAGGTTGTATTGATATCTGTAAAGGCACATGTTTCAATTGACTAAGCTTTGAATATATTTGAAAGCAAGATTGAATTGGATATTTTGAGTGAATGATAATTTGATTATTAATGCTTTAGTATTTTAATTTAAGATGTTTATTATATTTAATTTACCTAAACTATTTTTTTCTTGTAACATCTATTCATTGAGTATTTTTGTACTCATTTCACTCTATTTTATAAATAATTTGAGATAGCAGAGCTTGATAGTTGGTGAACAGAGTTGAGTGAGTGTGGATAAAAGTTTTAGAATAAGGTTAGCCAACATCTTTATTATAGCAGTCTTGTTCCTTTATTTCTTAAAATTGTTGTATAAGTGTTGTAAAATATTAGTGGCTAAGCCATATTTAAAAATGTAATTTTTATATTATCCAATTATTTCATATGTATTTTACTATTTATAAATACTATTCCACTACTCATAAATACTTATTTTACTATTAAAAAATACATAGTACTTCAAAAGCTCTTATTCTTTAAACGTATTATTGACCATTTACATTATCAAACTCCTAATTTTGGACTTTGACAAACAATTTTTATACTAATAATTTCAATTAAGTGTGTAGGGAATTATATACCAAACATATACTAAGCATATACACTTTTTGATGAATAGTGACTTTTCGAGCTGATTGAACATCTGAGATTGAAGAAGGCTTTTGACATATTTAGAGCTCTTAAATGAGAAAATGAGCTTCTTCACTTTTGAATTATAAATCTTAAGCTTTCCAAATTATACTTTCTTATCAAAATTCAAGTTCATTTGGGTATGTAAATCTTCAGTCGAAGTCATCATATGCAGCTTGCATTTTAATTTGCACAGCTCTTGGTATTTTCATAATATCTTTAGCTACAGATGTCCAATTAAGGCGATTAAAAGTTTTATGGAAAGATAAGACAATTATCTACAACTTTTATGAAGAACATTTTAGCTGAATCGATTGTCTTCAGCCCCGTTCATGAGCATCTTTTGAAGTGGTCATAAGCTATCCTCCAATGCAGCCTTTGGAGCACGTTTTTGCCAAAAATTGGTAGCACCCCTCACGAGCACTCCTCAAGAGCTATTGGCTTGTGACCTGCTCATGAGCAGACCTCTGACAGCATTCCAATGAGAATTTTTGAATGCAACAGCTATAATTTCACCCCTCACAAGCATTGTTCACTCGTGAGGCACTCGTGAGCAACCTTTGAGCTGCCAAAAGTCCAAGAATTGATTCAAAATCAATTCTAAATGTTGGACACATGATTGATACATCTAACAACTACATTTTTGAGTGTTTTTCTATATAAACACAACTTAGAATTCAATTTAAAGGTTAAGAAAACTTGTTTATCATTCATCATTTTCTTAAACATTCAATTGAGCTCTTAAACTTTATTTTAAAAAATTCTTTGTGTATAACTCTTTTAAGAGTTGGTGAGTGATTAGAATAGACATTCTTATTCTTCTATTTTATGGGTTTAGAAAATGGGAAGTGAGATTCTATTTTAAAGGAATTGGTTTAAGTGTTTAGCCATTAAAACACTTGGGAAATTGGTTTTAGTGTGAACCTTGAAAACACTTGTAATTTGGTTTTTGGGTGAGCCTTGAAAACTCAAGTTGTAAGGTTATAAGAGTGATCCATAAAGCTCTTGTGTATTCTCAATCTTGTAAATAAGATTATGGGTGATTAAAAAATCCTAACTTAGGGATAAGTTAGGTGGAGATGTAGGATATTGTTGAATCCGAACTCCTTAAATATTTGTGTTCTTCCTTCTCAACTCTTACTCAATCCTTGCAAAGAATTCCTTTAATTTCCTATTTTTATTCGATAGTCCTATTCACCCCCCCTCTATGACTCTTTCATTTGGTATCAGAGCTTGAATTCTAGGTACTTCATTGCTAGAATACAAGATCATGGGGAGTGAATCTCAAAACATCTCTTCTCTTAGACTATTCTTTGATGGTAGTGACTGTCCACATTGGAAATTCAAAATGGAATTATATCTTGATTGTGATTCCATTAAACTTTGGGATATTGTCCTAAGAGGTTAGGAACCACCTACAACCATCATTAATGGTGTGATAACTACTCTTGTAAGAAGCCAATGGAGTGTTAATCAAAAGGAAGAAAATCACAAAAATAAAAATGCTATGGTTACTCTAGTCTCCTCCATGACAAGAGAAGAAGGAGGCAAGCTTCAACATTGCATTTCAGCTAAAGAAATGTGGGAGACCTCAAAGAATCACTATGAAGGCAACATTCAAGTAAGAAGCAAGAAGGTTCAACTTCATATGTATGAATATGAACTCTTCAAAATGAAGCTTTAAGAATCAATCACGGAGATGACAAACTGTCTCAATGCTCTCCTCACAACTCTCAAGAAACTTGGAAAACATTTCTCCAAGGAAGAGGTAAACAATAAGATTCTAAGAATCCTACCTAAGAAGGATTGGGAATCTTGTGTTACCTCAATTGAGGAAGCTCAAGACCTCTCCACTCTATCAACTGATGTGCTCATTGGTAAGCTCTTGACACATGAGCTCACCATCAAGTAAAGAGGTGAAGAACAAGAAGAGAAAGAAGAAAAGAAAAAGAGCATTGCTCTAAAAGCTCTTCAAGAAGATAGTGAAAATGAAAGCATCAAAGATTCTAGTGGTGATGATGGTGACATTGCCATGCTCATTAGGAACTTCAAGAAGTTCTTAAGAAAGAAAAATTTCTGAAGAACAAGGGACTTCAATAAGAAGTTTGAAGGAGATGGGAGGAAGAAAACAAAAGAGGTTACTTGCTATGAATGCAAGAAACCGGGACACATTAGAAGTGAATGTCCCAAACTCAAATTCAAAAGCAAGGTAGCAAAAGATAAGAAGAAGGCATTCAAAGCTATTTGGGATGATTCCTCCAAATATGAAGAGGAAGAGGAACAACAAGAAGTTGCCAATCTTTGCTTCATGGCCATTGAAAACGAAAATGAGGTACCATCCACTTCTTACTCTTCCTTTGATGATTGTGATGATGATGATGATGATGATGATCAGAGCTTTATTGTGAGCAAATTACTTGTTAAATGCAAAATTTTGTTATCTAAGAAGAAACAATATAAACATGAGTTAGCTAGCTTAAATAAGGATTTTGAATGTTTAAAAATTGATTTTGCTAAACTCGTCGCATCAAATGAAAAACTCGTAAGTGATGCTAAATCTTTTAATTCTGTGGAAGACCAACTTAAGAAAGAAAATGATGAAAATCATAAGCTTTAAAAGGAAATCTCAGAATTAAAAAATTCCATTGCTAAATTTAAGAGAGGAAAAGAAACTTTAGATAGTCTTCTTGACTCTCAAAAATTTCATGGAGATAACCATGAAATTGGATATAAAAATGGAATGTCTTCATCATCCTCATCACATATTACTTTTTTTAAAGCTTCATATGATTCTACTCCTTCAACCTCTAATGAGATTAAAGCTAAAAAATCTCATGTGTTAAATAACAAGGCAAAGTCTCATAAGATTAACCCTTCATTAACATAAAGAGGTAAGGCTCAATTTAAATCACCTCCACCTAAGCATGCTTATATGTACACTATACATAATTATAATAAGTATGCTACACAACATAATGCATATAAACATATTGCACAAACTTATCAAAATGCTCATCACCATTGCCAATGTATGTCTCATTCAATGTCAAAAAATAATAAATACACACAACACCAAAGGCATACTGCACACACTAGGAAAGTGTTTCATTCTAGGAGAAATAAATTTAAAAATGTTGTATGTTCATATTGCATGATCAAAAGACATACCAATAATTTGTGCTTTTATAGAAAACTGCACATGAATTTGCTTCCTTTGGATTATCTTGAAACTAACCAACCTAGACCAAGAAAGGTTTGGGTTCAAAAGAACATTTAAAATGCTTTATGTAAGTGTGTTTGAAATTCGTAAAAATAAAAAGCAAGTGGTATCTTGATAGTGGATGTTCAAGGCACATGATAGGAGACAAGGAGCTATTCAACAAACTTGATGCTAAGGATGGAGGACATGTTACTTTTAGTGATAATGCAAAAGGAAAAATTATTGGCATTAGAGAAATAGGTAATCCTCAATCCTTATCTATACATCATGTGTTTTTTGTTGATGGTCTTAAACATAATTTGCTAAGTATAAGTCAATTATGTGATATGGGAAATAAAGTGACTTTCTATCTTAAAAATTGCTTTTTTAGTAGTCTTGATGAAGACAAAGTAATTTTTAGTGGTGAAAGAGTAGATAACGCTTATTTTATTGATTTGAATAAAATTGATAACAAAGACATAAAATGCTTAATGTCAATTTCCTATGACACATGGACATGGCATAGAACGTTAGGACATGCAAATTTTGAGCTTTTGAATGATCTTTGTAAACATGAACTTGTGATTGGTTTACCTAAGCTTGAATTCACTAAGGATAAACCTTGTGATACTTGTCAAAAGGGAAAATAATCTAAGTCTTCATTTAAGCTAAAAAATGTAGTGTCCACTTCTAGGCCACTTGAACTTATACATATGGATTTATTTGGACCAACTAGAGTTGCTAGTCTTGGTGGAATGCACTATGCTTATATATTGATTGATGATTACTCTAAATTCACTCAGGAATGCTTTCTTGCTCATAAGAATGATGCATTTAAAGCATTTGAAAATTTTTCAAAATGAGTTCAAAAAGAAAAAGGATTTTGTATTTCATCCATTAGAAGTGATCATGGAACCAAATTTGAAAATGAATTTTTCAAAAACTATTGTAATGAAAATGGTATTTCTCATATATTTTCATCTCCTAGAACTCCTTAACAAAATAGGGTAGTTGAAAGGAAAAATAGAACTCTTGTGGAAATGGCTAGAACAATGCTTCGTGAGTATAATTTGCCTCTATACTTTTGGGCGAAAGCTGTTAACACATCTTGTTATATTTCAAACCGAGTTTTCAAAAGACCAATTTTAAATAAAACATCTTATGAGCTATGGAACAATAGAAAACCCAAAATCTCATATTTAAGAATATTTGGATGCAAGTGCTTTATATTGAACACCAAGGATAATCTTAGGAAATTTGATTCCAAAGTCGATGAAGGAATTTTCCTAGGCTATTCCATCTCTAGCAAAGCATATAGATTCTTTAATAAGAGAACTCTAGTAGTTGAATAGTCAATGCATGTGGTATTTGATGAATCAAACTCACTTGATCCTAGAAAGGATGTTTGTAGTGTTGATGATCTTGTAGGTGACAATGAGATTATGGAAACACAATAAGAAAATGCTAGTAAGCCTTTAGAACTTGCAAATCCAAGCAAGAAGGAAAATGAGGAGATACCTCAATCTACCTTGAAGGATGAACTTCTAAAAGATTGGCAATTCAAGAAAGCTCACCCTCAAGACCTTATTATAGGTGACACTACAAAAGGGGTAATTACTAGAGCTAAACTCAAGTCTATTATTAATTTAGCTTTCATTTTTCAAATTGAACCCAAAAATGTTGATGATGCTTTGAGTGATGAATTTTGGGTCCTTGCTATGCAAGAAGAGTTAAATCAATTTGAGAGAAACAAGGTTTGGACCTTGGTTCCTAGACCTAAACATCATCCTATTATTGGCACCAAATGGGTGTTTAGAAATAAGATGAATGAATAAGGTGTCATAACTAGGAACAAAGCTAGACTAATAGCTAAAGGTTATAATCAAAAGGAAGGAATTGATTATGATGAAACCTTTGCCCCCGTTGCAAGGTTAGAAGCTATTAGGATGTTACTTGCATTTGCATCATACATGGATTTTAAACTTTATCAAATGGATGTTAAAAGTGCATTTTTAAATAGTTTTATTGAAGAAGAGGTATATGTTGAACAACCTCCGGGTTTTGAAAATTATGACTCTCTAAATCATGTTTTTAAATTATCAAAAGCATTGTATGGATTGAAACAAGCTCCAAGAGCTTGGTATGAAAGATTGAGTAACTTTTTACTAGAGAAAGGTTTCTTTAAAGGAAAGGTTGACACAATTCTTTTCATAGAGAAATCCAAGCATGATTTATTAATTATTCAAATTTTTGTTGATGATATTATTTTTGGTGCTACTAGCCATTACTTGTGTGAGGAATTTTCTAAACTAATGCAAGGAGAATTTGAGATGAGTATGATGGGTGAACTCAAGTTCTTTCTTGGACTTCAAATTAAGCAATATAAAGATGAGATTTTCATCAATCAAACCAAATATGCAAGGGACATTCTCAAGAAGTTTGGAATGGATGGAGCTAAATTAAGAAAAACTCCAATGAGAACCACAACCAAACTCAACAAGGATGAGAATGGCAAATTGGTTGATGAAAAGTGATTTAGAGGTATGATCGGATCCCTTCTTTATTTAACCGTTAGTAGACTCGATATTATGTTTACTACTTGCTTGTGTGCTAGATTTTAATTAAATCCTAGAGAGTCTCATTTAAATGCTATCAAAAGAATTTTTAAATATCTTTGTGGTACATTGCATTTAGAACTTTGGTATCCTAGGAGTTCTTCCTTTAACTTGATTAGTAATTCTGATGATGACTTTGTCGGTAGCCTACTAGATAGAAAAAGCACTTTCGAAACTTGTCAAATTTTAGGAAATTGCTTAGTTTCTTGGTTTAGTAAGAAATAAATTTCTATTGCCTTGTCCACTACTGAAGCAGAATATGTGGCGACTAGTTGTTGTTGCACCCAAGTTCTATGGCAAAAACAATAACTTTTGGACTATGGCATTGATATTAATCACATTCCAATTAAGTGTGATAATACAAGTGCTATAAACCTTAGTAAGAATCCTATTCAGCATTCTAGAACTAAGCATATTGATATTAGACATCGTTTCTTGCGTGATCATATGCAAAATGGTGATATTTTTCTTAACTTTGTTGATACTGTTCATCAATTAGCAGACATCTTTACCAAGCCTCTTTGTGAGGAAAGATTGAATTTTATAAAGCATGAACTTGGTATGATTGATGGGTCAAGCTTGTCTTGATCACTTGCTAAATTAATGAATTGTTGTTTGGATTTTTATATGATCATGTTCTTTAAAATTTTTTTTTTCAGCATCATGCATATATTTTGTTTTAAAAGAATTTGCTTTAGCAAATTTACTTTATATACATGATATATTGTATTTCCCATTTGCATGATCTTTGTCTTTGTACTAATTTTATTTGATTTGGATCTATATGGATTCATTCTATTTTTTTAAAAAGCCCTCCTATTTTGCAAATTAATAATTAATTATTGAGCTAAATTCAATTAATTAATTATTTTAATTTTGCATTAATATTCCTCCTCCTCAACAAAATAATTTTTTTGTATTTTTATGTCAGTTTATGTTCGGTTTATTTTCTGGATATAAACCTTGAGTTGTAAATTCATGCTTTGTATATATATATTTTTATTTTTAGTGTCATTTTTTAAAAATAAAATAATAAAATATATTTATATTTATTTAATAACAATAATAATTTTTGTTTATTTATTTTTTATTTCAAAAATATTTGTTTTAAGTATCATTTATCTTAATTATATAATTAATTTTATGGTCAAGGACCTATTTGTCAACTTTTTTGGACTCAATTGCAATAAATTTAAAAGTACAAGGATCAATCTGTAATTTTTGTCACAAGCCGTTGAGCTCGTGACCGTTGCGGTCTGGGCATCCAGAACCGCTCACGAGTGAACCGCTCGTGAGGAGCGGTCTAGACACAGCCAATGCCACTCATGAGCGAACCGATCGTGAGCAGCAGTCTGGTTGCCCATTCCTCTTTTTTTTTCAATTTTTTCATTTTCTTTAATTTTTTTCTTTTCCAAATGGTAACCTGCAATTTTTTTTACTTTTTTGAATTCTTTATATTATTTTTTGTGTATAAATACCCCTTATTCTGCCTTCACTTTTGATCAATTACATTTTCAATTAAACTTCTTCAAAATTCTTTCAAAATCTTTCTTATTTTAATGCAATTTTATTTGTATTTTGACAAGGGGGAAGAAAATTTTTGAGTTTGTTTAATTTTTGTGTTTTCTTAGAAATTGTTTTTATCTTTGATAGTGCATGAATATTTTTAAGATTTGGTCTATCTTTGCATTTTGACAAAGGAGGAAAAATAATTGAGTTTGCATGCGTACTTAGTTAATTTCTTTTAAGGGAATTTTTTTTTCAAAGATGTGTTTATGTAAGTGACATAACTATGTGATAATGTATCCTTAATATCAATTTTTAGATCCATTGAAATAGGGGGAGAAAATTATTTGAATTTATTTCACATAATTCTTTTTCTCATGCATAATAACAATGTAAGTATGGTTAGTTTTGTCCTTGTGATAAAAAGCCTTGTTTTGCTTACTTTGTTTATAAATGACATAAATTTTTTTTATGAATGACTATTTATTATTCTTATTCATGTATCAATTCTTTTTGGGAATGGTTTTATCTTTTAAAATGACATGAATTTCATAAAGATTTTGAATATCTTTGCTTGCATTGTTTTGGTTCTTGATCTTTTATTCCCTTAAGTATTTTTTGGCTCCCTTATGTCCATTTTCCCTTATATCTCTCTCTTTTCTTTTTGTCTTTGACAAAGGGAGAGAAGAAGCTATGTGCTTAGGGGATAAATAATTGTGTTTAAGATATGCTAAGTACCACATGATTATGTATGATTGTTTGACTAACTCTACATGATCATGTGATGTTTGAATAAAACATATATACTATTTTGTGATGCATTATAGTAGCACTACCTCCATATATGTTTGAAATTATTTCCTTCATATTGTCTAACATTTTTTAATAATCATGTTATCATCATTTGTTATGTTAGGTCATACTCTTGATAACTTTTTTATGTTGTCTTTATTTTTCACAAGAAGGATAATAAAATTTATTTATATTTCTTATCATGTCTAATAAGAAAGAGAAATAAAGAAATATATTTTGTTAAAGGAACATATTTGTTAAACCCTTATACATGTTATGATAATTCATTTATTTATATGCTCTGATACATGATAAATACTGAATTTATGCACATGTTAAGGGGGAGCAAAATATTTTCTCTTTTTGCATCTATTTAATTTGAAAGGGGGATCTATTTTGATTTAATGTACTTATACATGTTATTCATTTTTTACACACACACATATATTATTTATCATCTTTTCAAATTTGTTGTCAAAGCCAAAAAGGGGGAGATTGTTGACCATTTGCATGATCAAACTCCTAATTTTGGACTTTGACAAAAAAATTTTATACTAATAATTTCAATTAAGTGTGTAGGGAATTATACACCAAACATATGTCAAGCATATACACTTTTGGATGAATAGTGACTTTTTAGGCTGATTGAACCTCTGAGATTGAAGAAGGCTTTTGACATATTTAGAGCTCTTAAATGAGAAAATGAGCTTCTTAACTTTTGAATTAGACATCTTAAGCTTTCCAAATTGTACTTTATTATCAAAATCCAAGTTCATTTGGGTATGAAAATCTTCAGTCGAAGTCAGCATATGCAGCTTGCATTTCAGTTTGCACAGCTCTTGGTATTTCAGTAATATCTTGAGCTACATATATCCAATTAAGGTTATTAAAAGTTTTATGGAAAGATAAGACAACTATCTAAAACTTTTGTGAAGAATTTTTTGGATGAATCAATCGTCTTCAGCCCCGCTCATGAGCATCTTTTGAAGTGATCATAAGCTGTCCTTCAATGCGGCCTTTGGAGCACGTTTTTGCCAAAAATTGGCAGCACCCCTCACGAGCTGTTGGCTCATGACCTGCTTGTGAGCAAACCTTTGACAGCATTCCAATGGGAATTTTTGAATGCAACGGCTATAATTTCACCCCTCACGAGCACTATTCACTCGTGAGCAACCTTTGAGCTGCCAAAAGTCCAAGAATTGATTCAAAATCAATTCTAAATGTTGGAGACATGATTGATACATCCAAAAACTATATTTTTGAGTATTTTTATACATAAACACAACTTATAATTCAATTTAAAGGTTAAGAAAACTTGTTTATCATTCATCATTTTCTTAAACATTCAATTGAGCTCTTAAACTTTCTTTTAAAAAATTCTTTGTGTATAAATCTTGCGAGAGTTGGTGAGTGATTAGAATAGACATTCTTATTCTTCCTTTTTCTAGGTTTACAAAACGGGAAGTGAGATTCTATTCTAAAGGAATTGGTTTAAGTGTTTAGCCATTAAAACACTTGGGAAATTGGTTTTAGTGTGAGCCTTGAAAACACTTGTAATTTGGATTTTGAGTGAGCCTTGAAAACTCAAGCTGTAAGGTTGTAAGAGTGAGCCATAAAACTCTTGTGTATTCTCAATCTTGTGAATAAGATTGTGGGTGATTAAAAAATCCTAACTTGGGGATAAGTTATGTGGAGACGTAGGATTATTGTTGAATCTGAACTCCTTAAATATTTGTGTTCTTCATTCTTCCTTCTCAACTCTTACTCAATCCTTGCAAAGAATTCCTTTAATTTCCTATTTTTGTTCGATAATCCTATTCACCCCCTCTCTAGGACTCTTTCACGTATGTACAATACTAAACTTTTATAAGAGATTAATTTTGAATCCTCTTGCAAATATAATGATATTATAATAAAAATTGATTAAACTGAGCAATTTATTTGGTAATTGGTTTTAAATGTCCATCTTGGGTTATGTGAGACGAGGTGTGACATATAAGATTTAAATTCAAAATTTTATTTAGAAAATTTTAAAATTTTTATAACTTAAACTAACAAATATTGATAGGTGAGCAGCTCATTTTTTATTGATTAAGCTTTACAATGAATAAATTCTTCGGCATGAAATCGAGCTTACTTAGCCTATACATCAACTTATCGCTCTTGCACTCAAACTAATAAGTTGATTAATATATGCATATTTAAAAATATTTACTGAACTCTAATAAAATATTTATAGCTTATATATGGCATATGAATTCTACATTTCCATAAGTAAAAAAAATTATTTTGCTAATTAATTCAATTAGAAGTGATAATATGGATATCTAGAAATATTTATTAAACCATAATAAAGAAAAAAAATAAAAATAACTATGCATTAAAGAATTGAAAAAATTATATACTTGTAATTGCCCTAGAGATGGGTGAATAAAGCTTTTTGAGAAATAACAAGAAAATTGAGAAACTTAAGCAAGGATTAAAAGAGAATTAAGGAGAGGGAAGATTAACCATAAAGATTTAAGGAGTTCGATTAATAATTGAATCTACATCTCCACCTGACTTATCCCCAAGTTAGGATTTTCAATCCTATACCAATCTTATTCACAAGATTGAGAATACAAGAGTTTTAGGATTAACTCTAAATCTTATAACAATGAGCTGTTAACAAGACTAAGCTCTAATCACAAACACAAGTGTTTTAATGGATAAACATATAAACTAATTCTTTAGAAATAAAGCTCACTTCTATTCTATTCTATCCTAAGAATTAAATGAACTAGAAGTTCTATTTCTAACACACACCAACTCTCACAAGAGTTAATTAAGTATAAAGAAAGTAAATGAAAGAAATTAATTGCTCAATGAATGCTAAGGAGAGAATTTTTTATATTCAAAGTATGTAACTCTTCAATAGAACTCCAGAGCATTTTTATATAGCTTAAGAATCAAAATTATGGTTGTTGGAGGCATTAATTGCTTCTCTAAACTCTCTTCTTCTTCATTTAATGAATTTTAAATTTTTGTAGTCGATCTGCTGCTCATAGCCGTAAAAGGAAGGTTCAACTTATGACCATTGAATAATATAACCGTTAGAGGTTTAAAAGAGCCATTGGAGCTGCCAACAGACCCTCACGAGAGGCTCACAATCTTCAATGGCACTTATGAGCAGCTTAGGAGCATGGGTGTTAGATAAGGCTTAAAGGTGCTTTATAGGGGGGCTGCTCGTGAGCCCTCTCATGATTTAGAGGGTGGCTCATGTGCAACCATCTGTAGACTAAACTTTGACTCTCTTTTGAGTCCTTTTGCATCCAAATGACTAAGGTACTTTCATAGGTTTATACTCTTCATTAAATTTCATAAAAATACACTCTTTTTAAAGAGCATTCCATATCTTCAAACTTTAATAAATAACTTGATAATTAAAATAAAGACCTACACACTTAGAGAAAAATATTAGAAATCCAAATTGCTTTTTAAAGTCAAAATTAAAGGGTTAATCATGCAAATGGTCAACAACGTCTCTCTTTTTGGCTTTGACAATCTATTTGATAAATAATAAATAAAGTGTGTGTTTTAAATTAAAAGGCTTCCCTTTCAATTTTAATTATTGCAATATGTGAAAATTTACTCCCCATTAATATATGCATAAATTAAAAGAATAAATATCATAAAGCACATATTTGTTGCCTTGCAAGATATTGTAGGGAAATATAAGCATATAAATTGGAGGATATAAATAAGATATTAAGCATAAAGGAGGAATCATAATGCCAAAGAAAATAATTCACTAAGCATGAGATATAATAAGAGGTAAGTTCATTAAGCATAAGAATTAATTTCATTAGATGTAATAACAAAGGAACACACATTAATTTTACAAACACAATACTTCTCCCCTTTAGAAAAGAGAAAAAAGGGAAGAGAAACAAAGACAAGAAACTAAAAGTAAATTGCAAACTAGGAATTGAAACAAACTAAATAAGGAAAGATACTAAAAATAAACTAAACATAAATTGAGAACTCAACATCATTGCCATCTTGAGGGTCTTAAGAAGAGGGAGGAGGAGGCTAAGTGCATTGGATGTTATTATGAGCATACAATTGATGAATATCATACTCTATGTAGTCCATGTGATGCTCAAAATAATAAAGTCTAGTGTTCACTTGATCAAACCTATTGTTGAAGTTGGATTTAATAATGGAGAGGTGATCAAAGAAGCCTCTAACCTAAGTTGTTTCATTATCAACTCCTTGAGAGGAAGACAGTCCTCATGTTCTTTTTCTTTGAGGTGGTGCTTGAGGTTGAGAAGGAACTTGTTTTTGAGGCATGTCTTCTTCAAGGCCAACACCTTTAAGCCCTAAATTGCTAATTTGCCAAATGTCTTATAGGTCTTAAGCAAGCTCTTTATCAACTTCCTCTTCTCCTTCTTTATCCTTTCAAACCCATAAACCTCTAACCAACTTGAATTGTCTAGAATTTTTTTAAAAAGGTTTTCATAACAAAAGGATGAAAACATCAAAGGAACATTGTTTAGAGCGATCCCAAAGTAGTTGGCAATCCTAGTGATGATTCCATTAACACATAGACTACCACTAATGTTATCACTTGCTAACCATAAATGCCATTGAAGCCACCTCCTCAACTTAACATCCATATTCTCAACAAAGCAACGAATAAAGAATAAATCATAAAAAGAAATTGCCTCATTGCTAAGGCCCTTTACATGGAAAAAGTAGGTTATAAACCTATGCATATGCCAAAGAGCTTTAAAAGAGAAGGATGACGATTTGGTGTGTCTTGCCATAAAACCACTAGCATTATGTAGACACCCAATTTCGGGATAATGAGTTATGGATGCGACAAAAGACTCCAATGATGAAAATGTCATGAATAGGTCTTTAATATTTAAAACTTTAAAACTTCAAAGTCTAATTGCATTTTTTTCAAAGAAAGGATTTAATGTTTTTGTGGACTAAATTGCAATGCTTTTTAGGACTTTTCTGTAATTAAAAGTTTTAAAAAAAGGTGATCGGAATTACCCTAATTCCAATCGAAATTATGTAATTCCGATCAGAATTACGATAATTCCAATCAAAATTATGCTAATTCTGGTCAAAATTACGCTAATTCAAATCGAAATTAGATTCCTTCCGTAAATTTTTGAATTTTCTAGATAAATCTTGAAATTTCTAGATAAATTGAGTCCTAATTTGTCTGAAATTCTCATAAAATTATTTTGATAATGGTTTTAAGGAAATAGAAGTCTTTTATGAATTAATTTATAACTAGGGTTTCAAGATGTATCCCTATATAAGGAGGGCTTTTACTCTGAAGAAGAAAAGAAAAATAAAAAAAAAGGTAGAGAAAAAACGAAGAAGAAGAGAGTTAAAACGAAGGGAGAAGAGAAGAAAAAAGGCAGAGAAAATAAAAAAGGAATGAAGAAAAAAAGAGAGAGGAAATAAAAAAAGGGAGACAAGGAAAAAAAAAAGAAAAATGAAGTGAAGGAGGGGAAAAGAAGAAGGTAAAAGGAGAAGGAAAAAAAAGAAGAAAATAGAGAAAAAAATATTATTCTTTACAAAATTTCTTTTGCTTAATTGCTTGATTAAAATATTTTTAAAGAATTTTTGAAGAATAATATTCGAAGTTCTATCAAGAACGGTGATTCTACAAATCTGAGAAGCACTTCATTAAGAAATATCTATAAGCATCACTTTCTCTTTATTCTCTTTTATTTGATTGATTTATTTATTTTATTAATTTTTAATTTAATTTTATTATTTATAATTTATTCGCCAATCAATATTTTTATTCTTTTTATGGTGATTGTGGAGGAAAACATATGATGATCATACTTGAAGAATCAAATCCATAAGAGGTCCATGAGATGTCATGAATAAGACCTTGTAGAGATATAGTTTCTATGGTTTCTGATTATTATTTTATTTTATTTATTTATTTATTTGGGGTTCTAATAATTATTTTTATTATTATTTTCTATAGATTATTATAATAGCCCCAATAATGGGAATAATGGAATTATGTGTATGATTGCATGTTTATTTTGATTAATTGGTTAGTAAAATTAGGGTTTTGATTGGGTAATTAATTAAAATTAATGGAGAAAGTATATTAATTTAAGTTTCATGTTAATAAAAATTAGGGTTTAGAAGGAAATAATATAATTAGTTGTTTGATCTTTAATTTAATTATTTTAATATATTTTATTTGTTTTTGGGCTTGTTTATTTTATTTATTTTTGGGATTGTTTATATATTTTTATGTGTTTTGTGCTTTGTTGTTTATTCTTATGTGTTTTGGGTCTTAAGCCCATATTATATTCTAATTCATCCATTTAAATTTAAGTTTTTAGGTTTAATTAATTAAAATGCATTTTAGACCCATAATTAATTAGATTTTTAGGTTAGAGATAACTTAAGCCCATTTAGTAAATTAGACATAGGTCCACCTAATTTAATTTAAGTAATTTATATTTAGCCTACTTAATTTTAATCTTTTTTCATAATTTGTAGATTTAAGATCACCTTAGCATTAAAACATGTAGAATTAGTCTCACTAATTTAAATACCTTTATAATTTGTAGATCTAGACCCATTTTTAGAATTAAAATAAATAGACTTAGGTTCATTTAATTAAAATTAAAAGGGAATTAGTCTTTAGCTCACTTGTAAATTAAAACATGTAGATTTAGTTCATTTAATTAAAATCCATGTATATTAGACTAACTTAGGGATTATATGTTTGATTGAATGCATTATTTACTTGTATTTTCATGACTAGTTTGCCTTGGAATTCATTACTAGACTAAGGGTTTATATGAAATTGCATGTAAATAGAGGATAATTTAGTAAGTCATAAGGTAATTCTAAATGAACACGAGACTGAAGGAAGTTAGTATTCCATACCCAGAATCTCCTGGTTGTGGTGCTAGCTTTCTTTTAAGGAATCGAGTACCACCTTTTCAATTTGTCTCAGTTATTACCCTGAGTGGTGACTCCTCATCTCCACACCATGTTTTTGTGATAGTGGTTAGTGTGCTCTCTAGAGCCCTAAGCTCAAACAGTGTCACGGTTGCTAAAATTTTGGACGCGCGCTAAACCCCGCCATTTACACATTAGGTTTGGCATGTTGAACCTAAAAATTGTGAGGGGTCCAAAGGGTGTTAGGAGAGGCAAGGCCACCTTAACGAAATCCAAAGATATCATCAAATTGTTAAGAAGTCAAAAACCTATCTCTACCTCCCTAATCTAAACCTCATTTTATTCAAGGGGTTATGATCATCAATGAATTAAACCCTTAGGAAAAAGGTTGAGAGAAATTCATGGACAAGAGAAGGATAAGTATGAAGACCATTAAAGGCAAAATTATAGATACCTACCTTTTCAAGCATAACTTTCACTTCTTTATAGCATCAAGGTGGGTTAAGACATGAATTTAGAGGAGATGAATTTTCTTTTGCTAAATTGGGTCAATCTTTGCCTAATTTAAGTAGAGGGTAGGAGATAAGAGGAGTCTTTTTTAGTTGCTTCTTTGTGGATCTTCTAGAGGAAGAGGGAACATCTTGAGGGGTTTTCTTTTTGGATGCCATGGAGGAGTTAAAAAAAAAGAATTTTAAGAGTTTGTAACAAGAAGAGAGAAGAGAGAATTTGGTTAACAATAAAGTTTAATAGAGAATTTTGGTATGATGAGTGAGAAAAGGATGTAAAGGGGTTTAAATAGAGTACAATTAGGGTAAAAGCAATCAATTTTAGTTATAAAAACCATAAAAATTATAGGTTACTGTTTTCCTTAGAAGACTAGGATTGGGAGTTACAATTTCAAGGAAATTATAACATCTTGTCTGTTAATGTGCTCCTCATGGTCATAAGCAGCGATCATGAGGGGCACTACCCACTGACACGACAAGACATCACGAGTTGCTTGCAATGGCTCATGATAGGAGATCCCCTTTGACCCTTAAACTTTTAAAAAAGTTTCAATTAAACCGCTAAATTATGACAGTTTGGTCCCTATGGATGAAATTGACATTAAAAAGAGACAAAATGAATGTAATAAAGACCAAATTGAATACAATATAATAATAATCATCAAACTATTTGATTGATCATGCAATTGACAAAGGACAATTAATATAATAAATTTGCTAATTTCAAATGACTAATTAATTGAATCAATTTCAATAATCAATCATTAATTAGCAAATAAAGACATGATTTTTCATATAAAAGAAATCAATAGTAAATGCTAACTTTAAATTATTGATTTAAAAAAATAAAATTACAAGTAAATTGTAAGTTAAAGGGAATTTAAAAAAAAATTATTGCAATAAATCATGCAAATGGGAAATTTTCTAAGTGAAATAAATTTGTTGATTTTAAATAAATAATTAATTGAATAAAATTCAATAATTAATTATTGAATAATAAATAATTAAAAAATAATTATATAAAACACAAGAAATATTTTTTGTAAAGCATAATTGTGACATCATAAGGTTCCGAAAACTAGAAATCAATAAAAATAAAAGGAAATCAAGTGTAAAACAAGAAGAGCTAAACAACATGGTTGCATACAATTTTTTTTTAAAAGAATCTTCAATCATAACTCAAGCAATTCAATCACATAATCAAGGCACACTAGCACCATCTATCATACCAAGCTCATGGTTAATAAAATTTATTCTTTCTTTGCAAACAGTTTTGGTAAAGATGTCCATTAATTAGTGATTGTGTCAATAAATTTAAAATGAATATCACTATTTTGAACATGATCATATAATAAGTGATGTCTAATGTCTATATGCTTGGTTTTAGAGTGTTGAATATGGTTCTTGCTAAGGTTTATAGCACTTGTATTGTCACATTTCATTGGTATGTGATCAATATCAATATCATAGTCCATTAGCTATTATTTTTGCCATAAGACTTGTGAGCAACAACAACTTACCGCCACATATTCCGCTTTAGCAATGGATAAAGCAACCAAAACTTATTTCTTTCTAAACTAAAAAACTAAGCAACTACCTAAAAATTGAGAAGTTTCAAAAGTGATTTTTCTATCTAATACGCTATTGACAAAGTCCGCATCCAAATAGCTAATCAAGTCAAAAGAAGAACTCCTAGGATATAAAAGTCCTAAATGCATAGTTCCATTGACACTAAGATATTTGAAAATTCTCTTAATGACATTTAAATGAGACTTTCTAAGATTAGATTGAAACCTAGCATACAAACATATAGTAAACATAATTTTTGGCCTACTTGTGGTTAAATAAAGAAGGGATTTGATCATACCTCCATAACATTTTTCATCAACCGATTTGCCATTCTCTTCCTTGTTATGTTTGGTAGTGTTGCTCATAGAAGTCTTACTTGACTTAACTCCATCCATGCTAAACTTCTTGAGAATGTCCCTTGTATACTTGGTTTAATTAATGAAGATCCCATCCTTGCATTGCTTAATTTACAGTCCAAGGTAGAATTTGAGCTCACCCATCATACTCACCTCAAATTCTCCTTGCATAAGCTTAGAAAATTCCTCACAAAAACAATGATTAGTATCATTAAATATAATGTCATCAATATATATTTGCACAATGAGTAACTCATGTTTGGATTTCTCTATGAAAACATTAGTGTCAACTTTTCCTTTAGAGAATCTTTTCTTTAACAAAAAGCTCTAGGAGCTTGCTTCAATCCATATGATGCTTTTAAAAACTTAAACACATTATTTTGAAAATCAAAACTTTTAAAACCTGGAACCATTTAAAAATATACTTTTAACATCCATTTGAAAGAGTTTGAAATCCATGAAAGATGCAAACACTAGTACTATTGTAATAGCTTTTAACCTTGTAATTGAGGCAAAGGTTTCATCATAATTAATGTCTTCCTCTTAATTATAACCTTTAGCTACTAGTCTAGCTTTGTTCCTAGTTATGACACCTTGTTCATTCATCTTATCTCTAAACACCCATTTGGAGTCTATAATGGGATGACTTTTAAGTCTAGGAACCAAGTTCGAAACCTTTTTTCTCTCAAATTGATTTTAACTCTTCTTGTATAGTAAGGACCAAAAATTCATTACTTAAACCATCATCAACATTTTTTGGCTCAATTTAAGAAATGAAGGCTAAATTAATAATGGATTTATGTTAAGATTTAGTAGTTATCCCCTTTTTAGTGTCACTAATAATGAGGTAATGAGGATTCACCTTCTTGAATTACCAATCCTTTAAAAGATCATCCTTCAAGGTGGGTTGAGGCATCTCCTCATTGTCCTCCTTTATAGGACCTTTTAGCTTTAAAGATTTGCTAACATTTTCTTCTTAAATGTTCATATCCATAAACTCATCCACAATATCATCAACACTATAAGCATCTTTTCTAGGATCAAATGGGTTAGATTCATAAAATACAACATGCATTAACTCTTCAACCACTAGAGTTCTTTTGTTAAAGACTTTATAAGCATTGCCAGAAGTGGCATAACCTAGGGAGTTCCTTCATCGGCTTTAGAATTAATTTTTCTAAGGTTGTCCTTGGTGTTTAATATAAAGCACTTACATCCAAATACTCTAAGATATGAGATTTTGGGTTTTCTATTGTTCCAAAGCTCATAAGAGTTTTGTTTAAAATTGGTCTTAAAGATTTTATTTGATATATAATAATAGGTGTTAACGGCTTCCGCCTAAAAGTATAAAGGCAAATTATACTCATTAATCATTGTTCTAGCCATTTCCATTAGAGTTATACTTTTCCTTTCGACAATCCCATTTTATTGAGGTGTTTTTAGGAGAAGAAAAAGTGTGGGAAATACTATTTTCATTGCAAAAGGTTTTGAAAAGTTCATTTTCAAATTCGGTTCCATGAGCACTTCTAATAGTTTAGATACAAAAGCCTTTTTCTTTTTGAACTCTCTTTGAAAAACTCTCAAAAGCTTTAAAAGCATCATTTTTATGAGTAAGGAAACACATCCAAGTGTATTTAGCATTATGTATAGTGCATGCTGCCAAGACTAGCAACTATAATAGGACCAACTAAATCCATATGAATAAGTTCAAGTGGCCTAGACATGGACACTACCTTCATGAGCTTAAAGGAAGATTTGGATTTTTTTCCATTTTAACAAGCATTATAAGGTTTGTTGTAAGCACCCAATTTCGTGATAGTCAAGTGTAGATGTGACAGAGGACTCCAATGATGAAAATTTATTACAAATAGGTCTGTGGATATTGATTTTTCAATCTTAAGGCTTAATTGCATTTTTTTAAGGACTTAATTGCAATGTTTTCTTTAGGGACTTAATTGAAAATTTTTCATTCTTTCAAGGGTCATTTCATAATTAAAAGTTAAAAAAATCACCAATTGAAATTACATATTTTCTTCGATAGAAAATATGTAAGTCCGATGTATTTCCTTCAATCGGAAATATGTAATTCCCATTGGAATTACACATTTTCTAGTAAGAAATATAGAATTCAAATAAAAAATGCATAATTCCGAATTATGTATTTCTAGTCGAAAATGTACAATTCCAGTCGAAATTCTACATCTCCAATCGGGTCTCGTATTAAATTTTTAATTTTTTTAATTTTTGAAAATAATTTTCTTATTTTTATTGGTTTAAAAAATGATTTAAAAAGATAAATAAGGGTTTTATCCTAATAAACACATGAGATAATGTATTTATTAGATAATAAAAATTTTGAGTTGAAATTTAATCTCTTAGACTATCATAGGAGGTGGTGTTTTTTTTCTTATAAAATACTTGGTTTCTCTTTTAATGGGGGAGGGGCGGGGTTCCTTTTTGGCAGAGATAGGAGTTTTATGTAAAAAAATTATTCTATTATTAAGTTTTGAGCGCAAACAATAAAGAGAGAAAAAAGTTCCAAAAAAAATAACAGTGAAGCCTGAGAAATAAAAATCAAGCATGCAGATTCTATTCCAACAACAAACGACAAATCAAACAAACTCTGAGGATCAGATCAATACAACTTCACCCCATCTTCATCCAACTTCTTTTATTTTCTTTATTTATTTTCTATTCCTTTTTCTATTTGATTTTGATTATTTGAATTGATTCTAATTCTTTTTTTTTTGTTTTTGTATTGTTTTATTCTTTTGGCTATGGTGGGAGTGATCTATACATGAAATCGAGGAAGTCGTGTGATTCATGTGATTTCAATCCATGAAGATCCATGGAATGCCATGGATAAAGGCTCTATATTAATTTAATGTAGATTTGAGATCTTAGGTTTTTATGTGTTTTCTTATTATTTTTTGTATTTTTGTATTTTTATGGTATTTGCATTGTGTATTGAGTTTTGGGCATTATAATTAATTTGTGTGTAGGAACTATAATATTCTCGATAGTGGGAATAAAATGAAATCTTTACTTTCCTACACTTAAAATCAATTAGTAATTGAGTTCTTGGTAAGAACTCTAATTAAACTAATGGTGGCTTTAGTTAATTTAGGTTGTATGCAAATTAAATTATAGTTAGAGATCACTGTATGAATGTGTTTGTACATTTGTTTATTTATTTTATTATTTGAGCTTATTTTTATATTTTTATTCGTTTTGGGCCCTAGGCCCACGTTAGCTCTAATCCATTGAATAAATAGCACTTTTTAAATTGTTTTGTAAGTTTTAATTAACTTTAAAATTAATTTAGGCTCATTTAGGTTAATTTAGACTTAGGCCCATTTTTTTTAACTTAATTAAAATTAACTTAGACTTAGCCCATTTAAATGCATTTCTTTTAAAATAAGTAGATTTAAGATCACCTTAAGAGATTAAAAATTAATTAGAATTAGGCTCACTAATCAATCCATTTCATTTTCCATAAAATTAGTAGATTTAGGCCTACTTTCTTTAGAATTAAAATGGTAGACTTGGGCTCATTAATTTAATTAAAATGTAGGCCCACCTTTAGTTCTCATTTTGTTTGTATATAAAATATGTAGATTTAGCTAACTTAATTAAAATCAATATAGAATATACTAATTTAGGGATGTTTCGCCTTATGTGAATGCTTTGTTTGTATGCTTTTTCATGACTAGTTGCCTTGGAGTTAAATGTATGTTAAATTAAGATTTAAATGAAATTGCATATAATTAAGGAATAATCTAGCAATTAATAAGGTAATTCTAAATGAACAAAAGACTAAGTGAAGTTGGTATTATGTATCCAGAATCTTCTGGTTATGGTGCTAACTTTCATTTAGAGAGTTGAGTTACCATCGCTCATCAGTTATCCCAGTTATTACCCTGGGTGGTGACTCCTCATCTCCATGCTATATCTTTGTGATATAGTAGTGTGTTCTTTAGAGCCATAAACTTAAACAACGTCATAGTTGCTAAAATCTTAGACATATGCTAAACCCCATCATCTACACTTGTCCTTAATGAACTTAAGTTCAGGCAATCCAACCATAAGTTCATGAATACTATGAGCATTTAATAGCTTAAAGTTTGCATGTCCTAATCTTCTATACCAAGTCCATGTGTCAAAGGAAATAGACACTAAGCATTTGATGTCTTTGTTATTAACTTTATTCAAGTAAATGACATTAACATTGTCAACTCTTTCACCATTAAAAGTTACTTTGTCATTATCTAAGCGACTAGTAAAGCAATTTTTAGGATAAAATGTGGCTTTATTCCCCATGTAACATAATTGACTAATACTAAGCAAATTATGCTTAAGGCCATCAACAAGCAAAACATAATGAATAGATAAGGATTAATGGTTACTAATTTCTACAATTCCTATAATTTTTCCTTTAGCATTGTCCTCAAATGTGACATGACCTCCATCCTTAGCATCAAGCTTATTGAATTATTCCTTGTCTCTTATCATGTGACTTGAATATCTACTATTAAGGTACCACTTGCTTTTAGTTTTTATGGACTTCAAGCACACCTATATAATATAATTCAAGCATTCTTTTAAACCTAAACCTTTATTGGTCTAGGTTAGTTAGTCTCAAAGTAATCCAAATGAATCAATTGTAAATGTAGTCTTCTATAGAAGCACACATTACTAGTGTGATCTTTGGTCATGTAATAAAACATTCATATTGGCACATCTATTTCTTTTAGGAATATAAGATTGCCTAGTGCATGACAAATGACTTTGTTGTTGTTGTTGTTGTTGTTATGTAGGCTTCTTAAAATTTCTTTGTGTCATATAAGAGGAGTGTGACATACATTAACAATAGCATTGTGTATTATGAGATGGTTGTGTAGCATACTTAGGAGTGTTATATCTAGTTTACATGTAAGTATGTTTAGGTTGGGGCTTATTGATTTGTAAGTTAGCCCTTTGTATCAATAAAGGTTGAGTCTTGTGAGACTTGCCCTTATCATTTGACACATGAGACTTTTTAGCTTTGAAAGCTTAAGTCTCAAGAGGTTTAGAAGTAGAAGGAGTAGGATCACATGAAGTCTTAACAAATTTAATATGAAATGACAATGAGGAAAAAGGCATTCCATTTGTATATCTAAGTCCATGAGTATTCCTATGGAGTTTTTAAGAGTCAAGTAGACTATCTAAAGTCTTTTTTCCTCTTTTGAATTTAGAAATGCAATTCTTTAATTCCAACACTTCTTTAAAAAGCTTGAGAATTTCATCATTATCTTTCTTGAGTTGGTTTTTCATGGAATTGGTTAATTTTAAATCATTTGTAAGTTTTTCATTTGATTCAACAAGTTTGGAAAAATCATTTAAAATTTTAAATGCCTTGGACAAGCTAGATAACTTAGGCTTGTAAAGCTTCTTCATTAAAAAGAGGCTTTTACATGTTAGCATAAGTTTTCTTATAATAGAGCTCTCATCATCATCATCATCATCATCATCATTATTACAATCATTGTAAGAAGGATAAACAGTAGATGGTACCTTATTTTTGTCTTCGAGAGCCATAAAGCAAAGGTTAGCCACTTCTTATTGTTCCTCTTCCTTTTTTGATTCAAATGAATCATCCCATGAAGCTTTGAAGGCTTTCTTCTTGTTCGTTGCTCCCTTATTCTTGAACTTAAGCTTCAGGAACTCACTTCTAATGTGACCCATTTTCTTGCATTTATAGTAAGTAACTTCTTTTCTCTTTTTATTCTCATACTTATCATACTTCTTATTGTCTTTTTGCTTTAAAAAGCTTTTTCTTTTCAAGAAATTCTTAATCCTCTAGTGATCATAACTATTTCATCATCATCTTCACTAGAGTCCACCAAACTTTCATCTTTATTAGCTTTTTAAATGGCCTTCAATGCTATCCTCTTTTTCTTCTCTTCTTTCTTATCCCTCTCATCTCCTCTATGCTTTATATAGTAAGCTCAAATGTAAGGAGCTTTCCAATAAGCACATCGGTTAGGTGATTTGTGCTTCTTTAATTAAAGTGACTTTAAATTCCTAATCCTTCTTAGGTAGGATCCTTAGAATCTTGTTGTTCACTTCTTACTTGGAAAATATTTTCCAAGTTTCTTTAGAGTAGTAAGAAGAGCATTGAGGTAATTTGTCATTTCAATTATTGATTCTTGAGGCTTCATCTTGAAGAGTTCATTCTCATACATGTGGAGTTTACCTTCTTTTTTCTCACTTACATATTTCCTTTATAGTGATTTTGAAGTGTCTCCCACACTTCTTTTATGGATTGGTAATGTTGCACTTTGCCAACTTCTTCTCTTGACATGGAGAAAATTTGAGTGATCATTGCTCTATTATTTTTGTAGTTTTCTTCTTTTTGATAATTGTTCCATTGACTTCTTGCAAGAGTAGTCTTTATACCATCAATGGCAACTTTAGGTGGTTCCCAACCTTTTAGAACAACATCCTAAAGTCTAACTAGATCGCTATCTAAATACAACTCCATTTTTAACTTCCAATGAGGGTAATCACTTCCATCAAATAAGGGTCTAAGAGATGAAAAATTTAGAGATTCACTCCCCCTGATCTTAGCTTATTACAATTAAGTACAAGGAAGTTAAGATCTGATACTAATTGTAATTACCCTAAAGGGGGTTACTAAGGGTTTTTAAGAAATAAAAAAAAAATTGAGAAACTTAAGCAAGGATTAAAAGAGAATTAAGGAGATAGAAGATCAACCATAAAGATTTAAGGATTTTGATTCACAAATAAATCTACATCTCAACCTAACTTATCCCTAAGTTATAATTTTCAATTCCACACTAATCTTACTCATAAATCTTATAACAATGAGCTTTTAACAAGGCTAAGCTCTAACCACAAACCTAAGTGTTTTAATGGATAAACACTTAAACCAATTCCTTAGAAACAAAACTCACTTCTCTTCTATTCTATCCTAAGAATTAGATGAAGTAGAGGTCTTATTTCTAACACACACCAATTCTCATCAGAGTTAATTAAGTATAAAGAAATTAATTGCTTAATGAATACCAAGGAGAGAATTTTTAATATTCATAGTGTGTAACTCTTCAATGGAACTCTAGAGCATGTTTATATAGCTTGAGCATCAAAATTATGGCTATTATAGCAATTAATTACTTCTCCAAACTCTCTTCTTCTTATTTAATGAATTTCATTTTTTTCGCAGTTGAACTGTCGCTCACAGTCTTAAAGGGAAGGTCCTACTCATGACCATTGAATAATATGATTGTTAGAGGTTAAAAAGAGTCGTTGGAGTTTCCAGCTGACCCTCATAAATGGATCATGATTATGAGAAGCTCGGGAACATAGGTACTGGAATAGGCTCGAAGGTGCCTTACAGGTGGGCTGCTCGTGAGCCCCCTCATGATATGGAGGTTGGCTCATGAGTAGCCACCTGTAGAGTAAAATTTGACACTTTTTTGAGTCCTTTTGCATCAAAATAACTAAGGCACTTTCATAGGTTTATACTTGTAGACACTTAATTTCAGGATAATGAGTTATGGATGCGATAGAAGACTCCAATAATGAAAACGTCATGAATAGGTCTTCAATATTTGAACTTTAAAACTTCAAGGATCTAATTGCATTTAAAAAAAAAGGATTTAATATTTTCATGGACTAAATTGCAATGCTTTTTAGGGATCTAATTACAAAACTTAAATTTTTCAAGGATCTTTTTGTAATTAAAAGTAAAAAAAGAAGAACAAAGAGGTCAAAATTATACTAATTCCGATCGGAATTGTATAATTTCAAAAAAATGAAGAAAGGGGTCGAAATTATACTAATTCTAATCGGAATTATATAATTCCGGTCAGAATTACACTAATTTTGGTCGGAATTACTCTAATTTCGATTGGAATTAGAGTAGCTCAAGAACATGGGTGCTAGAATAGGCTTGAAGGTGCCTTGCAGGCAGGCTGCTCATGAGCCCCCTCATGATATAGAGGGCGGCTCATGAGTAGCCACTTGTAGAGTAAAATTTGACACTTTTTCAAGTCCTTTTACATCCAAATAACTAAGGCACTTTCATAGGTTTATACTTATGGACACCCAATTTTAGGATAATGAGTTATGGATGCGATAGAAGACTCTAATAATGAAAATGTCATGAATAGGACTTCAATATTTGAACTCTAAGACTTCAAGGATCTAATTGTATTTTTTAAAGAAATGATTTAATGTTTTCATGAACTAAATTGCAATGCTTTTTAGGGATCTAATAGCAAAACTTAAATTTTTTTCAAGGACCTTTTTGTAATTAAAAGTAAAAAAAGAAGAAAGAGGTCAGAATTGTATAATTCTAATCAAAATTACACTAATTCCGATCGAAATTACACTAATTTCAGTCAAAATTACACTAATTTCGATCGGAATTACTCTAATTTCGGATGAAATTACACTAATTCTGATCAAAATTACACTAATTTCGATCAAAATTACATAATTATGGTCGGAATTAGACCTCTTCCATCCTGGGTTCTCAATTTTTCTAGATAAATTGAGTCCTAATTGGTATAAAATTCTCTTAAAAATTATTCTGACAATGTTTTAAGGAAATAAAAGTCTTTTAGAAATCAATTTGTTACCAGGGTTTCAAGACGTATCCCTATATAAGGAGTTGGAGAAGAGAAGAAAAGAAAAGAAAAGGCAAAAAAAATAGAAAAAGGCAAAGGAAAAAAAGAAAAGAGAAGAGGAAGGAACGAGAAAAGAAAAAAAAAGGAGGGAAAAAAAGAGAAAAATCTTATTCTCCACAAATTCTTTTACTTAAATAAAGATCTTTAAAGGATTTTTAAAGAACAATATTTGAAGACTTATCAAGAACAGTGTTTCTACAAAGTCTGAGGAACACTCCATTAAAATCATCCATAAGCATCATCTTTTCTTTGTTCTATTTTATTTTATTTATTTATTTATTTTATTTTATTTATTTTTAATATTATTTTATTATTTATTCACCAATCATAATTTTTATTCTTGTTTGGTGATTATGGAGGAAAACACATGATGATTATATTTGAAGAATCAAATCCATAAGAGGACCATGGAATGCCATCGATAAGACTTTGTGGAGATATAGTTTTTAGGTTTTTTATTATTATTTTATTTTATTTATATTTTTTTTAGGGTTGTATTAATTATTTTATTATTATTGTAATAGCCCCAATAGTGAGAATAGTGAAATTATGTGTGATTGCTTGTTTATTTTTATTAATTGGTTAGTGAAATTAGGGTTTTAATTGGGTAATTAATTAAAATGGAGGAAGTAAATTAATTTAGATTGTATGTTAATGAAAGTTAAGGTTTAGAAGGAAATAATTTAATTAGTTGTTTGATCTTTAATTTAATTGTTTTAATATGTTTTATTTGTTTTTAGGCTTGTTTATTATTTTTTTGGGCTTGTTTATTTATTTTTGTGTTTTGTGTTTGTTTGTTTATTCTTATGTGTTTTGGGCCTTAACCCCATATTATATTTTAATCTACTTAAATAAATTTAGGTTTTTAGGTGTAATTAATTAAAATACATTTTAGGCCCATAATTAATTAGATTTTAAGTTAAAGATAACTTAGGCCCATTTAGTAAATTAGACATAGGCCCACTTAATTTAATTAATTTAGACTTAGCCCACTTAAAGCTTTTTCATAATTTGTAGATTTAATATCACTTTATAATTAAAATATGTAGAATTAGGCCCACTAGTTTAAATACCTCCATAATTTATAGATCTAGACCCATTTTTTTTAAAATTAAAATAAATAGACTTAGGTTTATTTAATTAAAATTAAAAGGAATTAATCTTTAGGCTCATTAAGTAAAACATGTAGATTTAGCTCATTTAATTAAAATCCATGTATATTAGAGTAACTTAGGGATTATATGTTTGAATGAATGCATTATTTACTTGTATTTTCATGATCGGTTTGCCTTGGAGTTAATTGCTAGAATAAGGGTTTATATGAAATTGCATGTAAATAGAGGATAATATAGTAATTCATAAAGTTATTCTAAATGAAAATGAGACTGAAAAAAGTTGGTATTCTGTATCCAGAATCTCCTGGTTATGGTGCTAGCTTTCTTTTAGGGAATTGAGTACCACCTTTTTGATTTGTCCCAGTTATTACCCTGGGTGGTGACTCCTCATCTCCACGCCATGTTTTTGTGATAGTGGTTAGTGTGTTCTCTAAAGCTCTGAGCTCAAACAGTGTCGCAATTGCTAAAATCTTGGATATGCGTTAAACCCCGTTATCTACAATGGCGACTCTATTGGGGATAAGAGATACTAATTCTACTTATGTTCTTTAGAATTATTTTATTAATTATTATTATTTTATTCTTGCATTCATTTTGCATGTCCTTATTAACCGATGGCGTTGGTTTATGGTTCCATGATTCTACTAGCTTTAGTTTAATGGGATTGTAAATTGGCTAACCATTACTCTTACCCTTAACTCGGTTTAAGAGAGATTATCGGGCTTATCTAACTAGAGTCTATAACCCAAGTCCTTAAGGGGGGTAGTCTTCTCTCGAGTTTGTAAAGGATGTCAGGCCCCTTTGACCTTGGCTTATGACTTAAGTCTTAAAGGAGGGCATCTTACTAAGGGAACCTTGACCTTTTCATTGGACCCTAACCACATATAATGGCTTAGTTATTTCCCCTAGGATCTACCCAAATTTCTTGTAAATTTTACCATAAGGTATTTCTATCTATAAAGGCCCAAGCCCATACTTTAAAAGCCCTTCAGGATTAATAAAGATTGGGTTATGCTTTTATACCTAGAAATATTATTTCTATGTTTTACTACTTTAAGAGAGATTTGGCATGTGCATCGGTCCTTGATATCCCCTACTGATATTAAGACTAAGATAAAAAAAATCCTAGGAAAAGAGACTCGCCATTGAATATGTGTGTGGAAGGAATAAGGTTGGAAGGATGTATGTACACCTAACTTGACTTGTTACCTGTTACTTGTTACATAGCACGTGCATCATGCATACATGCATCATACTAACATTTTTCTTTCAACCATCATAGATTCATCCGAGTCTTCTTATGTTTGGAGTCGAAAGGGTGGCAAACTAGTGAGAACTGATTCAAGTCCATAATTGATTGCGAAAGAGATCCTTTGCAGATTGGAAAGGAGTCCCATTAATCCACTTTACCTAGAATTTATACAACTAAAACAACCTGAAGAAATGGAACAACAAGAAGGAGGAATCTGGACCTTAGAGGATGTCAAAAGAGCTTTGATAGATGATATGAGAGTGATGATACAAGATGAGTTGAGACACGCCTTGGCTGGATTGATGCCACCACTTCCTGCTACACCTCATGTTGTAGCCAATCCACCTATTACGACCAATCCACCTACTGTGGGTACACCACCTGCTAACAATGACAATGCTGGGGAAATGAAACTCAAGGATGTTGAGAGTTACATGGTTGAAAAGGCAAAAAGGGAATTACTTGAGCAAGCTCAAGAGCCAGAATCCAAGCAGAAGCCTAATAAATCATTTTTGGATTGTTTAACTAAATTCATGAATAAGGTAGGGTTAATGAAAAATAAGCCAGTTAAAAAGGATCAGGTTAGGATGATAGTCTGAAATGTGTCGCCTAACTTGGTTGAGAGGTCACAGATGATGAATCCTAAGACACTTGTAGACCTTTATGATAATGGGTTATAAGCTGAAGAGATCAAAAACTAGAAAAAGAAGGTCACTAGGAACACTGGAGTGAGAAATTACCCAATTAGGGGCACGCAACAAAGAAATACTAGCTAGGTTATAAGAGTCCATGCTATTAAAAAATCCAGGAGATTCTCTAATTTTAACTAACCTTTGTTAAAAGTCCTACGGTGCCTAATGCGAAAGGGCTTACTTCAACCTTTTGCCTAATCCAAACCCAAACACCTTAGGCTATAACCCAAAAAAGCACTATAAATTCCATCAAAATGATAAACACTCCACAAATAACTGCATCTGCCTCAAACAAGAAATCCAAAACCTTATAGATTTTAAAAAAATCATAGACCTTGAAAAATCAAATCCCAACCCAGACACCTGAAATAATCCTTTTCTAAATTATCGAAACATGTCACCTCCGTCAACTATGATGATCAACTCAGGAGTAAGTGAGGAAGAAGTGCTAAACTCTTTTGAGGATCTAAACCTTAAAGTCGATGAGAAATCTTTTAGGGCCCCTAAAGATGTGGAAAGAGTATAGGTCAGCCCTCATGCAAGTTTGATCATAAGGTGTTTTACACTAAACCACCTTCTTTTAACATAACCTTTGAGTCGATTGTGCTTACAGGATGGGGTGATGAGTTTAATGATAAGAAGCTACCAGACAAGGAAGAAACATGCACAGTGAAGGTCATGGAGATAGTTAGCAAGAAGATACAAGAATAATTATTATGTCATCCACCTCAAGGACAACCACTATGAGACCCAACATCCCTAGCATTTAGAATAGGAAATAAATTTTCTTATTGTCTTCTTTAAATAAAATTTTAGTTTCTTTAGAACTTGTTTTATTTTAGTGATCAATAATATGAATTCTGATCATGCTTACTTATGTATTGACATCCTAATGGTACTATGCATTATGATATTAATCACATGCATGTTTGACATAAATTCAATTTAATTAGATTCATTCAGTATGGGCACAAATGCAAATTCAAAGAACATTCATATATCACATGATGTAACTTCTGAATATAGGAAATTTAAGAAAAAAATAAAAACAATGAAAAAACAAAAAAAAAAAAAAAGAAAAAAGAATAGTAAGGTAAAAATTAGAGAGAAAAATTAGGACTATCTAGTAACAGGAGTTGTATCATATAATGTAATGAATGTTCTCATTTTTACCCTAATGAATGATTAAAATTGAATTTTAAATTTTTGTTCAAATATTGCATATTCGTCTTTATCATACTGTATAAGTATTTGAATGGAAAAGCAATACATAATGAAAGCTAAATCATAGTTATGAAATCACTATTTCAGTTATGTTTTCTTTTTTGCCACCCCTTTTATAATTTTCCTTGTAAGCTTAGTGTCCCTTTATACCTTAAGAATTCAAGTGGCCTAATAACTTGCCTTGCAAGTCTTACTATCATTAATTATTGCATCAGCATCAAGCCTCATATTCTGCTCAAGAATTCTTCATAGTGCAAGTCCAGTTGATTTCATCATTAAAAACTTGCCTCAGTCAGTTGGCCTATTCCTTTACATCTCCAATGCAAGAGATTGTAACTAATAGGGTTAGAATGAATTGGGTCTATAGCATATGAAAATGAAAAAGGACTTCTAGAATAGCATGAATGAATCTAGAATGGAATTGGGGGCAAAATATGGCTTTGGGGGCAAATTGAGTCCACATTCAAAGAGCAAAGATGGATGCTAAAGTATAAAAGCCAGTATAAGAGATTTCGAAGCAAAAAGAAGCATGCAAATACATTGGGTATCATGCAACAAAAGCAATGGTAAAAAGAAAAGTTTAATAGTGCATCGATCAATCATAAGCTCTAGTGTCAAGCCATGTACCCCACTTACTAGCCTAGTCATCAGTCCAATGAACTGTATCAGAAGCTTTAACATCAGAAGTACCAATACTGAAGCTTCCAATACTCAAACCTATAGGTTGTTGATGAGGTACCTCGTTCTCACACTCCAAGTTGTGAACATAGCTTTGTTATAAATAGAAGACCTATTAGGATCATGCATTGTCATACATAGCATGCATATACTTGCATATATTTATTGTGAAATACTTGCTCTGCATAATAAAGTCTTTAAGCTTAAGTGAGGTTGTACAGATACTTTGCTACTAACATTTGAAATTAGTGTTGTGAAAGTACAGGAAAGTAGTCAGAGTATTTACATATGAAGCATCTAAAAGAGTAAAATAGGAAGAGCAACATTATCAAAAAACCTCATCTTAGCAATCTCAAGAGGCTAGATAGGACGCTCAAGCTCCTCAGATTCAACATCCATCTCCATAGTCTCATCTGGAGCATCATTTGGAGCATCATCTGGAATATCTCTCCATAAAAGTTCAACTAATGTACGGTATGGAATATAGTGATGAGAAGGTCCAACATGTCAGCAATACATTCGCTAACCCTAAAATGGGAAAAAGGCACTCAAAACTTAAAATGAATGCTCTCTGAAAATTATTTGATCAAGAAATAAGATCTCTAACTCCTGAACCTTTTTGCAGGAGATATCAAGAAAAGGAATAAAGTCCCCTACTATAGCATTAATGGAATGGCAAAAATACAAATGCAGCCCAAAGCCACAACTTCAATGGTGGAGTATGTGACCTTGCGATTAAAGACAAATCTAAAGGGAAGAATGCAAAAAAGAATAACACTGCATTTTGACAAAATTTATTTACTTGCAAATGGACCATACTAACTTATGGTATTTTGTGCAAAGAAGAATAAAAGAGAATGAAGAAGGTGAAAGGAACCGATGCATCAACAAGAATGGGAAAGGTTGCAAATGCTAATCATTCATCAGAAGTATCATCTTACATGGAAAACACTCATCAAGATAATAAAAGGATGTAATAGAACTCTATTCCTTAGATTCGGTAATAAAGAACCATCTCAATCATAAAATTCATGAATGGAAAGTAAACTCATCCACCTTATGAGATCATGTACGAAAATCCTATCTCATGATTTGTTATCATAGTGGCTTTCTTTTATTAGCCTCGTAGAATTCAGATGAGTAGTTGATAGTTTTTTGCTGAGAGTTTATAAAATCTAATCAATTTAATGCTTGCTTTACACCAAAACGAAGGGAGGAAAAATAAGAACAAAATCTGTGGACATGAAGCATAAATTGCTTGAATTTTAAAGTATCATTTTAGTCTTTTGAATAATAAATGTGCATATAATCTACTCTAATGCTCATAAATGAGTATGAGTACAAAATCCCTTAACGGTATCCTTGTTGAGTAATATAAGAAAGGTGGGGGAATATTAAGAGGAGAATAAAAAAAAGAGCGAGCATAATTTACTCCAATGCTAAAAAATGAGTAAGAGTGTCAACATGAAACCTCTAGCAGTATCTATACTGAGTAATACAAGAAAGGCAGGGGAATACTAAAAGAGGACCATGCTAAAAAAATTACTCAATTTACTCCAATGCTTTATATGAGTATGAGTATCCAAAGGACCTTTCCAATGGTATCCACGCTCAGTAATATGAGAAAGGCGAGGAAATACTCGGATAAGGAAGGAAAGCACAAAAAATAATTGAAAGGCAATTTTGATACTCAAAATTCAATCTTTTATGCTAAATTTCCATGAGTTTTGTTTAGCAAATTCTCCCTAAAATTAGGTATAGAAGTAAGCTCTTCACTTGGTAAAAGATATGCTCTCAGCATGTTAATGATGCCTCTGACCTTTGCAAATGGCGAATAAATGACAATCATGAAGGTAAAAAATAGTGAGATTCGTTGAGTGAATGCTATCTCATGAAAAGTGATGAATTTTCTCATAAAATTTTCAACACTATAAGGTACTGTTGTGCATTCATCATTATTGAAACAAGTTTCCAAGAATTGCAAATCCAAAAGAAACTGCACCCAACTTATAGAGATGGTTGGCATAGAAAAATTAAAATTAGTCAACAATGAAATTCTAACACATCAAAATTCAAAGTTAGTCAGCATAAAGAATTCAAAGCATTCAACTCAATCAACCAAATTTGCGAGCAATTATAGATTGCAGCATAATCATATATGACAATTTAGACTATACGTTCGAGTTTAGTTAGCATTGTACGATCGAGTACAATGTATCCTTAATCAAGATTATACGATCATGTATAATCGGCATCATACGACTGAGTGTGATATTCCTTTTCAAAATAGACTATACAACCGAGTGTAGTCAGCATTGTACGACTGAGTGTAATGTATCTTCGAACAAGATTATACAATCGAGTATAATCAGCATCATACGACCGAGTGTGATGTTCCCTTTCAAAATAAACTATATGACTAAGTGTAGTCGGTATTGTATGACCAAGTGTAATGTATTTTTAATCAAGATTATACGACCAAGTATAATCAGCATCATACGACCGAGTTTGATGTTCCTTTTCAAAATAAACTATACAACAGAGTGTAGTCGGCATTGTACGAACGAGTGCAATGTATCCTCAATCAAGATTATATAACCGAGTATAATCAGCATCATAAGACCGAGTGTGATTTTTCTTTTCAAAATAGTCTATACGACCGAGTGTAGTCGGCATTATACGACCGAGTGTAATGTATCTTCAATTAAGATTATACGACTGAGTATAATCGGTATCATACGATCAAGTGTGATGTTTCTTTTTAATTCAGACTATATGACCGAGTGTATTTGGCATTGTACAACCGAGTACAATGCATTTTCAGCATCATACGACCTAGTTTGATGATCATTTTCAATTCAAACTATATGTCCAAGTATAGTTGATGTTGTACGACCGAGTGCAATGAGTTCCTTTCACCCAAGCCTATACGTCCAAGTATAGTCAATATCATACGATCGAGTATGATATACTAGTTCAAATCAATGTTATACGTCTAAGTATTGCAAGTTCATAAGTAAAAGCTTCATAAAGCACAGGTAAGTGTCCTAACTTTCAATTAAGAAATTGGGTGCTAGTTTACTTTGTTGCAATTTGTCAAGAAAACAGAGACAAAGGGGGGCAACTGTAGACACCCAATTTCGGGATAATGAGTTATAAATGTGATAAAAGACTCCAATGATGAAAATTTCATGAATAAATCTTCAATATTTGAACTTTGAGACTTTAAGGATCTAATTGCATTTTTTAAAGAAAGGATTTAATATTGTCATGGACTAAATTGCAATGCTTTTTAGGGATCTAATTGCAAAACTTAAATTCTTTCAAGGACCTTTTTTGTAATTAAAAGTAAAAAAGAGAAGAAAGAGGTTGAAATTACACTAATTCCGATCGAAATTACACAATTCTGGTTAAAATTAGACCTTTTCCGTCTCGGGTTCTTAAATTTTCCAAATAAATTGAGTCCTAATTAGTATGAAATTCTCCTAAAAATTATTCTGATAATGATTTAAGAAAATAGAAGTCTTTTAGGAATCAATTTATAACCAAGGTTTTAAGATGTATCCCTATATAAGGAGGCAGAGAAAAGAAGGAAAGAAAAAAAAAAGGCAAAAAAGATAGAAAATGGTAGAGGAAAAAAAGAAAAGAGAAGAGGAAGGAACAGGAAAAGAGAAAGAAAAATGAGGAGAAAAAAAGAGAAAAAATCTTATTCTCCACAAATTCTTTTGCTTAAATAAATATCTTTAAAGGATTTTTGAAGAATAATATTTGAAGACCTATTAAGAATGATGATTCTACAAAGTCTGAGGAGCACTTCATTAAAATCATCCATAAGCATCATCTTTTCTTTGTTCTTTTTATTTGATTTATTTATTTCTTTTTTTATTTTATTGATTTTTAATATTATTTTATTATTTATTCACTAATCATAATTTTTATTCTTTTTTGGTGATTATGGAGGAAAACACATGATGATTATATTTGAGAAATCAAATCCATAAGAGGACCATGGAATGCCATGGATAAGACTTTGTGGAGGTATAGTTTTTAGGTTTTTTTTATTATTTTATTTTATTTATACTTTTTAGGGTTGAATTAATTATTTTATTATTATTTTCAATAGATTATTGTAACAGCCCCAATAATGGGAATAGTGGAATTATGTGTGATTGCTTGTTTATTTTTATTAGTTGGTTAGTAAAATTACAGTTTTAATTGGGTAATTAATTAAAATTAATAGAGAAAGTAGATTAATTTAGATTGCATGTTAATGAAAGTAAGAGTTTAGAAAGAAATAATTTAATTAGATGTTTGATCTTTAATTCAATTGTTTTAATATGTTTTATTTGTTTTTGGGCTTGTTATTTATTTATTTTTGTGTTTTGTGCTTGTTTGTTTATTCTTATGTGTTTTGGGCCTTAAGCCCATATTAAATTTTAATCTACTTAAATAAATTTAAGTTTTTAGGTGTAATTAATTAAAATGAATTTTAGGCCCATAATTAATTAGATTTTAAGTTAAAGATAACGTAAGCCCATTTAATAAATTAGACATATGCCCACTTAATTTAATTAATTTAGACTTGGCCCACTTAAAGCTTTTTTCATAATTTGTAGATTTAAGATCACTTTAGAATTAAAATATGTAGAATTAGACCCACTAATTTAAATACCTCCATAATTTGTAGATCTAGGCCCATTTTTTTAGAATTAAAATAAATAAGCTTAGGTTCATTTAATTAAAATTAAAAGGAATTAGTCTTTAGGCTCATTAATTAAAACATGTAGATTTAGATCATTTAATTAAAATCCATGTATATTAGACTAACTTAGGGATTATATGTTTGAATGAATGCATTATTTACTTGTATTTTCATGAATGGTTTGCTTTGGAGTTAATTGTTAGAATAAGGGTTTATATGAAATTGCATGTAAATAGAGGATAATATAATAATTCATAAAGTAATTCTAAATGAACACGAGACTGAAAAAAGTTGGTATTCCATATCCAGAATCTCCTAGTTGTGGTGCTAGCTTTCTTTTACGGAATCAAGTACCATCTTTTTGATTTGTCCCAGTTATTACCCTGGGTGGCGACTCCTCATCTCCATGTCATGTCTTTGTGACAGTGGTTAGTGTGTTCTCTAAAGTTCTGAGCTCAAATAGTGTCGCAATTGCTAAACTCTTAGATGCGTGCTAAACCCAATCGTCTACAATACTCTTCCTTAAATTATATAAAAATACTCTTTTTAAAGAGCATTCCATATCTTCAAACTTTAACAAATAACTTGATCATTAAAACAAAGTCGTATACACCTTAAAGAAAATTATTAGTAATCCAAATTACTTGTCAAAGTTAAAATTAAAGGGTCAATCATGTAAATGGCCAATAATACTTTTTGTTAAAGGATAACTCTTTGTTGTTACTTTCTATTTCTATCTTCGTATTTATCTTTTGTATTACACATTATGTATCATTTATCTTCTGTAACTAATTACATCTATATAACATTGTTAACGTTAATTATTGCATAGTTTTCTATTTAGTTTCCATAGTATTTATTAGTATTTCTTTATATTTTATTATTTATAATTAGTGTTTTATTAGGATTTTAATTTATTAACTTAGTTTTATTTCCATTTTAGTTTCCTAATTAAATTATGCATTTTTAGTATGTTTTTGTAGGAATTTTGCTTTCCTAAAGAGTACGAGGTTCCATCCAATATTTGAGGAGCTATTTTATGGAGTTATTTTCCTTATTATGAGAGGTTTTAAAGGTAAAAAATTATTATTTTGATCCTTGGATGAATTTAGGGTATTTTTCTTTATAAATAGAAAATTTTAGCTTTAGGTTAAGAGAGTCATTAGGGATTAAACACTAAAATTACAAACAAGAACCCTAGAAGACTGAAGGAGTAAGAAATTGATGATTAAAGATTAATTATACTTATTTCTTTCTTATTCTCTTTCTTATATTTTATTATAAGTTTTTCTTGTAATTCTTAAAGATTATTAATAATATGTTAGGCTAAATATTTTTTTATTAGGAATCAATGATCCAGACATATTCTAAGCTTCCAATTTAATAAAGGGTTAAGTATGGAAAAGTACCATGTGGTTTCACTATTTTAGATTCGAGGGCCTATGGTTTTTTTTCTTTTTGCACTAAAGTGACATATGATTAATAGTCGTTAGCAACTAAGTGTCAAAAGGCATAACTTCGTTAAATATGCCTACTTGGCAATAGACGTGGATTCAATTTAGTCTAGTTGTACCTAATTTGTATCCTAATAAGCAATAAAGTTTAAAAAACTAATAATTATAGTTTGAAAAATTCCTAAACATAAAAGTCATAAATTCCTTTTGAATCATAATCCTAATTGGAATTGTCTAAAATTCTAACCCTCTAATACCTGCACTAAGAATTGCAAAGGATTTATTAGTTTTCTTCTACCTTCTCAAAATTAAAATGAGTTCTCAGTTATGCAGAAATGCTATTGTGGCCTAAATACAGTGATTAAGATATCGATACTATAAATAATAAGGGGAGATGATTTAGGGGTTGTCCCTTATTTCCAAGTGCTAAAGCTTATGATTTTTCTAACTGGATCAATAAAAAGAAAATAGGATCAACATCAAAGAAGCAAATATGGGAAGATGAAATTCTTAAATGCTAGGTGTGAGCAATTAAGCTAGAAGCAGAATTAGGAGCTGTAAAAAAGCATCAAAATGAATTAAAAGGAGATTTAAGTGAAGCAATTAAAGAAATTAGTATACTAAAAGGAATGGTAGATGGTGACATGAATAAAAAACTAGAGCCAAAATGTTGTTGTTATGTTTTTTTTTTGTGCTATTTATGTTGATGTGTGCAGTGTGTATCATGTGTATGTAAGCCTGATAGGATGTGCATATCAGGTGTTTAATGTAAGGTTTTCATGAAAAAGCCTATACGGTATTTAATCTCTAATACAAATAGTTACTTGTGAAAAAAGTGCAATTGCATTCATGAACAGTTATGTGCATTTGTTATTGAATCCAATTATAAATGGATATAGAAGATAGTTCAAATGACAATATATTAGTCATATAAGAAACCTCATACAAAACACCAATTTTGAAGTAATTAACATAAAAATCTTGCAACTTGGTTAAGGTAAACAAAAGTTACAAATATAGCTACACAAGTTTTTATCATTATTGCCTTGACCATATTACAACATGTTCAAGCTAACCAAAATAGAAGAAAAATAGCTAAGACTTTATAATCACTTGACAAAACAAGTTGAGCAATATCATCACTTGACAAAAAGCAACAAACATTTAAACATTTAAATTTTCTTCTTTGACCTTCTAGTCGATTCCATAAAATCTATAAGTTCAGAGGCTTTTTTGAAGTTTTTAAAGCTTGCACTAGTGCAGTATTTGATGTAACATGTGAACCAATTACTCCCTAGTTAAATAAGATCCAACCTTTCTCTTTGGTGCTTTTTCATGTGCTCTTATTGCTAGTAGTTGACTGAGAGGCACACAAACGTCTACAACTCCTCTTATTATAACAGTAAGAGTAGATTGGGACAAGCTTTGCACATTACTTGGTTGCCTTCGGGTACTTCACTTAGGCTAGTTTTGCAAGTCCATATGCAATCATATTATAAATTTTACAAGTGCATTTTAGCTAAGCTCAAACACACTAACATTATTAAACAACATAGTAATATACATGAGTTGAGGATGGTGCCATATATGTTGCAATTTTATTGCATATGTTTTTTCTTATGCATACATTTTTGTACATGTTTTCTCACCAGTAATGGTAGCTTTGCACCCCCTAACATTATGGCCATCTTGCCTATAATTGCCATAAAGAATCTTCCCACCGGCTTATAAAACTTTATAAGGATTTCTTAGTTCTTCTAGACCTCTAATTCCTTTTTTCTTAGGTCTCCTTGTTGGTTTTCTTGGAATGGGAGGATATATGTCATTTAGCTAAGTTTTTTCCCATTCTTCTTAACTAAGGACATGAGTTATTGTATGCTTATACAAATCCATGTAAGTTTATTTTGAAAATTAAGCATGGACATAAGATTCTGGCTTCTGTCTATTAGCATAGATGGTTAAGATTGCGTGATTGCATGGTACATTTGATAAATCCCATATTCTACAACTACAGGTCTTAGCAATTAAGTCAACAACATTCTAAATTGAGTAAAAGTCCACTTCATACTTTTTTCACCGACAGATGTGCAGAAATAGTTATGAGCTTTAATCTTCAGCTTCTCCAACTTGTCTTGAATGTTAGGACACAACTCCCTTTTGTATTTTATCATGCTAGTGTACTTGATATGAATTCACTTTATTAATTTCTTTCGAATCCACTCAAGCATGCTGAGAATTAGTTTGTTTCTACCAACCAGCAAATAAGCATTCAGTGATTCACTAATATTATTTTGCAATGCATCACACTTTGTATGAGTCCAAAAAATGCACTCGCCCAATATTTAGGGTCGTGAGACATGACCCAAGCATACGCTTTGTCATTTTAATTTTTTAACTCATTCATACGAGCTTCAAAACCCTTCATAGTCCCTGAACCTGTTGTAGCCCAAAGCCTTTTCTTGTAATCTAGTCCTCTAAATAATCTTCTGAATTATCATCCATGTGTTTAACATAATATCTGTGCTCGACGTTGGGCATTAATTGTGCAAAAGCCTTAACTAATCCCTGCATTTACATCATTTGATAACACCTAATTACTAAACAAAATAATTAAACTACTACATGAATAATAAACAATACAATTAACTCAAATATGACATGAATAAAGCATTATGTTTTACCTTTTATTTATCAGACAAGAACACCCATCCCTTGTCCTGTAGAGATCCAAAACCTACAAAATGCATTAGCTAAGAACCATCGCTAAGAAGATTTGCATTCAATATCCATAATAGCCATGGTAATTGGATACATGTTATCATTGTCATCTCTTCCTACTGCACATAAGAGTTGGCCCCCCATTGGTGTGGTTAAATGATAGTGTAATAATCTAAATTTTTATAAATTAAATTGGAAAATTAAATTATGAGATTTGCAGTGTTAATAATTATTTTTATTTTATATTATTTTATTAAATTGTGATATTTTATTATTTGTGAAAATTAAATAAATTTCTAGTGTTATTATTTATTTCATTAAATATGGCATCATTATTATTATTTTTATTATTATTATGTACTAAATGAAATTATGGATTTTAATGAGTAAATTTAAGTTATAGTTATTAAAATATTAATAAATTAAATAAATAATTTTTATTTTTATTTTATTATTTTTCCCCACTTTTTCTTTCCCTCCCCTCCTTTTTCTTTCTTTTCTTTTCTTTTCTTTTTTCCTTCCTTCTTTTATTTTTCCCTTCCTTTCCCATTTTCTTCTTCCTCCTCTCCAGTTCTGTCAGTCACCACTGCACGCCACCAGTAGCATGTTGGAATGCCTTCTCCACGTTGTTGTACCACCATATGCCACCCCAACTACAGTAGCCACCTTCCAGTGGTCTTCCTCACACCTGATTGCTCAGTGGCCGGAAAGAAGAAGCAAGGCCAGTGCAATTTCGATGAGCATTTCGGCCAAGCTTAGGCTCAAATTAAAGCTTTTGACTCGGACTTCGATAATCCTCGATCGATTTCAAGAAATTCAACTGGTAATAACTCCAATTTCTTAAAATTTAATTTTGGGTATTTTTGTTTAATTATGAATTAGAATGCGAATTTGATTTGATTTGATTTGATATTGTTCCTTTAGAACATATTAATGTGGATTTTGTAATGTTTCTGAAAATAATTTTTATGAATTTTTTAGATTTTTAAGGTCTCGGGTTATTGTTCACGACACTTTTTCAGAGCTTGGAGAATTTTTTAGATGTTTAATAAATTCTACTAGTTATTTTAGGCAAGTTTTGTTAAAGAAGTGTATTAAAATTATGTACCAAATTTTTATTATAAATTTCTGAATGTTTATGTCGAAAATGAATTTTTGAAAAAATTAGTATAAATTAGTAAATTTTATATTTTAATTGAAATTATTGTGAATTATTATGTTTTGGATAGTTTTTTAGTAATAAATAATATTAAAATAATTTTTATGGATTAATTCCTATTTTTAGCTAATTATTAGTAATTATCGGAATAATATCCGAATAAAAATTGTATTTATGATTTTTAAGATTTAAAAGAGTTTTCGGTTGCTTAATTATATAATTGAATAATTTAAATGATTATCGGTAGGTAAATGTTATTTAATTTTGAAAATTAGAATAATGGCTTTTATGATATAATTTGACTATTAATGTGAATTTTGTTATTTATTTTTTAAATAAATATCTTTTATGTTTTTATTGTGTAAATAAATTAATTTTGGTATTTAAATAGAATTTTATTGTTTATAAATTTTGATTTGTGAAATTGGTTTTCTATTTGGCATAAAGTATAGTTCAGGGGTTCAATCCAAGATTTGGAGTTGTTGCTAGTATTTGAAGTGTCTTTCTATGCAGAATTAACTCTACTTTTGTAGAGAGATGTCTGTTTTACAAAGAAGACTCTGCCGAATTTTTGGTATATTTCTTGTAAAATGTGACATCATGTCAAGTTTAATAAAGTCGTATTCTTAATCGAGTCTCTTTTTAGAAATCTAGTATTTATAGGATTTTTGATTTTAATTCCATCTTTTTTTATTTTTTTGTTTAGTCACACCTCCAGTAGAGTCAACAGGTCGGGATCAAGCACGACTGCACAAAAAAGCACATTCAACCTATAAGTTAATTACTGAACAATGTGTAAGATATTTTATATTAAAATATAAACTCATTGATCATGATAAAAGGGGAGCATTTAATAAAATAATTATATTATTATATAAAAATATATACTTGGATTAAATTCTCATATTATTTGTTATGGGTATACAAACATGTTTATATTAAATTCTCATATGATTAGTTAATTATTATTTTTTTATTTTATTATAATCTTCCTTATTTTATTTACTTTTATTTATTTTTAAATGAACTATGGTAGAACGGGCTACCTGATGGGTTTCATCAGGACCGTGTGTGCACTGGTAGGATTAAAAGTGAGTGTTGGTGGTTATAAGGCTCGGTGATGCTTTGCTCTCAAGCATAATTTTGTGAGATTATATATAAGACTCAGTGATACTTTGCTCTCGGGCGTGGTTTATAATTTACTGGGGTTGGTAGCTTGGTGATACTTTGCTCTCTGAAACCACCAGTAAATATTGGTTTACGTGATTTGACTGCAGCTAATAGCTTAGTGGATGCTTTGCTCTCGGGAACCAGCAGTCTTTGAATTTTAAGAGAGCCGAAAGACTAGTAGAATTATGGACTAGATTTTTACCTAGTTTTTCTTATAAAAAAATGATTTAAGAAGTTTATTATATTTATATAGTATTTCATGATTTCAAATACTTTAATTCGGTAAAGAGGCTTTTAATAAATCAAATGTTTTAAATTTATAAATTATAAATTTTATATGTTCATAAAATATATTTTTAAAGGAGATTTTCACACTATGTATATTTCTTTTATTAACTTACTTAATGAGGTCTGACTCCCCTCAATTATTTTTTTTCAAGATCTCGGGAGTCATCAATTTATCTGCCTACTTTACGTTGATTTCTTCTTTTCCGACTATTTTATGTAGGTCTATATGACATGTATTATTATGTATTTGAAATCTAAAACACCGCAGTAGTAGTGGTTAATTATTATGTTATGTTTTATGGATTATTACCTGTATTAAATAGTTGTATTATTATGTTTTATCAAAGATTGTTTTAGATATATGTTATTTTTGTTATTTATTTTAATTAAACATTTCATTTAATTATTACTTATATTTTATTGTAAATTTTCTTTAAGGCTTACTATGGGTTTCAAAAGCCTTATGATTTTCTATTCTTTTGTACCGGTCATGTGCCCTCAGGTTTGGGTTGTGACAGATAGTCATCTAATCCTATCCATGGTCTCATACCTGAGAAAAATGCTTTTTTTTCACTAAATCTGACATACATGTGCTTAAATATTTGTACATTAGGAAGGATTCTACTATCATCTTGATTCCTTTTAACACTATAGACACCAACATCTTATAAGTTTTTATAGACAATTTCACACTTGATTTTCACAATACTACCAGGGTTAGTTTTCCTAATAGTTTCAGCATAGTCATATAACTGCTTATACAGCTTTAAATGATTCCCTTCAACAATCTTCTTAGCCTTTCTCTTCACTATAGCAGCAATGTAATGACACTATAACACCAAGTTCCTTTTAAATTTTCTTCTACATTGTAAGTACATCCCATTTTGGATTGTCTCTTAAGTCCTCAAGATACATGCTAGCCAAATAATTAGAGTCCACAAGCTTACTACCTGACTCTCTTCAATAGGTATCCTGGGGCTGAAAAGCTTTAATCTAAGAAGTGGTTGACATTTTCCTCACAGAGGCATGAATTCTGAAGCCACATTTCTCCTTGCAAAAGACTATTATCCTTTTTGAACTGTTCTTCAAAAATTGATACTCATACCCTTTTTTCACTGCCCAATCTTTCAATGACTTTATATATACTTTCATGTTTATGAATTTCATGCCTTTAAACAGTTGAGGATCCTTCATATCTTTCTCTTCATCAAAGTCATGATAATGTTCATGATCTAACCCACCCACACTAGCCATGTCATCATCAAACACCTGTTATTAAATTCCTTGAAATCATTTTCTCTTAGGTCAACTCCCAAATCATAACCCCCTGCCCTTGTAAAAACCCCTACCCCTGCATCAGCCCCTATCTTTGCTTTTTCATTTGCATTCCCATCCATACCATCTACACATTGCTCTTGCATGCCATCATGACCAAATATATTATTATCATTGCCTTCCAAATCATTATATAGCCAATTAGCTTCACTGTATTCTGAATCAACTTCACTTAAACTGTAACTGACCTCACTTACTACATAATCACTATCTTCAAAGTCATTATCCCCATCTAAACCAACTACATCACCATCCACACCTCACACTTATCAATTACATCAACATCCTCTTCTTGACTCTCATTAAACCCATCAAGACCAGCTGTATCACCATCCATACCCTCACCTTTATCAACCACATCAACACCCACAACCTGACTCTCATCAGATCCATCAAGACCAACTACATCACCATCCTTACCCTCACCCTTAGCATCCCCATCGTCTTCTAAATTGTTAGTGCTATTATTAGAAAAAGCTATATCAAATGGAGTTACCACTTTTGACATGCTTGGACTCCACTTCTTTTTTCTAGTTCTATAATTAACACTTAAAGGTTCATTAACTTCAATATAAAATAATTTTATATATTCATAACCTCGATTGTAATCTAGCATATTACTAACATTCACATCTATCTCTTTCTAGTCATAGCTTTCATTACCACTTAAACTAGATATTTTAAACCACATTAACATACTATTATTGTATCCAACATCTTTTGCATAACCTTACAGCTCAAACACTAATAGGTAATCAATATCAACATGCTTCAAATTCATAATCTCACCCCTAATATAAACCATATTATTAGAACTTTCGTAATATCCACCATGATGTATTTTCAAATTCACGAACTCACTCATGGCTATAAAAAATAAGACATGCAATGAAATAAAGAAGTGTTAATTTTTAAAACCCGATAATGGTAAAACAAGAGGATGAATCCATTTAACGACCCAAAAGTGAAGGACAATAGAATGAACCCATTTTAAAACTAACCCATTTGCCCAAACCCGACCCATTTTAAGCTTGACACACCTTACTCCTCAAGCAAAGTCTTGGTCCACATAAGAAAGCTTGGGTAGGCACCAATTCTTACTATTTTTAGCTTGTGACAATGACACTTTGAGTTGTAATCGATCAGTCAGTAGCTCAATTATTTCACATTGCTCATAAATTCCATAGATCTAATAGTTAATTACGTTAAAGATTTTAGATTTTGGTTTGATTTCTTAGCTGAAAGAAAATTATTTCAGATAAGAGATGGGTGTTTGTGAAGAGTAATGTAAAGTTAGGGTTTTTAGTTTTTTTTATAACCGTTTTGCTTAGTTGGAGAGAGGGAGAGGAGTTGGGCAAAAAGTAGCCAAGTCTGCTGCCACGTAGGAGATTTAATAGAGTTATACCTTTTGTTACTTAGTTGCTAACGGCTATTAATCACATGTCACTTAAGTGCAAAAAAAAAAAAACCACAGGCCCTCGAATCTAAAACCATGAAACCACAAGGTACTTTTTCATACTTAACCCTTTGATAAATTCATTAGTTTTTGCACATTGTGTTTATTGATCTTAATGCTTGTTGTTGTTTAGCCACCAATAACATGATTTTAATTGGGATTATACGTTGAGAAATGGTAATTCAAATAGACATATAGAAACAAGTTTAACTTAACTCAAAATTAGAGATAAATTAAGTTGATTAAATTCCCATTGAGTTATACTTCATAATTCATTATTTTAATAACCACGTATTTGGATTGCAATGAGCATTGGGTCTTTATTGCCTTAATTGATAATTGCAAATTTAAATTAATTAATACTTGAGAAAGATTAATTTACGCTTTAGAAAAACTCGGGATATGCATAGCTAATTGAGTAATAAATTTAGGTAGTTTAGTGATTGTGACGTAATTTAATTCCTGGCAAGTTTTTATTATTGATTATTATTTCTTTAGATTTAAAATTATTTTTATTTTATAGATTCATTTATTTGCTAAATTTTATTCCAAAAATTCTTTATTAGCAAGCTTTAGATAATAGAAAATTAGGTTAATAGGCGATTAGAACGAGCCATATGAGAATGATATTTTTAATCCTATTTGGCGATATCATGTGCTTGCAGTTTTGCACAAACAAGTTTTTGGTGCCATTGTCGAGAAATTAGTTCTAACATCATAATTAATTTAATTTTTATTAGATTAAGGCATGAAATTTTATTTATTTTTTTAAATTCTTTTATGTTTAAATTTTGCAGAGTTTTTCATTGTATGCATAATACCCAAAGATCGAGAAAGAATCCACTCATATACATACTAAGGCTCACTAGGTTCGAGAAGGAAAACTATAGGTGTTTTCAACATGAGTCAAGTATAATGGAAAATGAAGGGAATCAAGCTAATACAAGAGTGTTGTTGGACACATCTGTTTCCAGTTTGGGAGGCACAAGGCAAAGCATTACGAGGCCGAATATTGAAGCTAACCATTTTAAGATCAAGTCAGCTTTATTGGAAATGCTCCAATCAACCATTCAATTTTATAGGATGCTATATGAAGATCCAAGTGACCATATTGTAAATTTTTTAGAGATTTATGACACGCTCAAGTACAATGATGTGTCTAGTGATGCATTAAGGCTGAGATTATTCTCATTCACTCTAAAAGAAAAGGCTAAAATTTGGTTAAAGTCTCAACCACTAGGTTCTTTTACTAATTGGAATGATTTGGAAAAGGCGTTCCTAGCTAAATACTTTCCACTATCTAAGATAGTAAAGGTGGCGAAGGAGCTCACTTCATTCTGATAGTTTAAGAATGAGTCTTTAAGTGAAGCTTGGGAAAAGTTTACAAAATTATAGAGGAGTGACCAACATTATGGATTACCTAAAGATGTACTTATAAGGACGTTCTACAATGGAGTCACAAGTTCCACAAGGGATTTCTTTGATGCTAAGGCTAGTGGATTTTTAATGAGATAAATAATGGATGAGACTACATAACTTTTAGAAAGGATGGCACTTGATAGTTACCTATGGTCTTCTGAGAGAGCTCATCTACCAAAGCAAATGGGAAGGCTAGAAGTTGATACAATAATAGCCCTTCAAGCTCAAATTTCTATATTGGCAAAACCAATTGGCAACCTTACCCACAACAATAATATTTTAACCCCTTCAAGTGAAAATTATAATTTTTTGGGTTGCTCTAATAATGAATTTAGTGTTTGTGATGCATGTATAAGGAGACAAGGTTACCAAGACCAATGAAATTTTGTTGAAAATCAATTTTAAGGATAGTAAGCCAATGATTCCTACTCCAACATGTACAATCCGGGGTGGCAAAATCACCCAAATTTTTCATAAAGTAATAATAATAACACGACTGCACCTAGCTTGCCCAACAATAATAAATTATAAAGGCAACAAGCACCATCAAGATTTCAACATCCACAACAAGATAGAATGGCATCTTTAAGAATAAGCTAGATAAATTTTTGGATGCCATTACTAATAAGTTATCTAATCATGAGGAGAATCAAAAGTGAATGAAGGCCAAGTTCAACCAAATTGCAAAGAATCACTCCTCTTTGATTCATAACATCAATGTACAACTTGGACAATGTGCCAATGCCATGGGAACAAGAGTACAAGGAAACCTTCCAAGTACTATAGAGTCAAATCCTAAGGAATTAAAGGCTATAACTTTAAGGAGTGGCAAGGAAGTGAAAACACAAGCTAAAATTTCCAAGGAAGCTAAGAATAAGGAAGATAACCAATATGTAATAGTTGAGGATGGCCCCAAGGAAGAGCATGTTGCAAGTAAGAAGAGGAAGGAACAAGTTTTGCCTTCGTATGCTCCAAAGATCCCTTTTCCACAAAGGTTAAAAAAGACACAAGATAGTAAACAATTTGCTAAACTTTCAGAGATCTTTAAAAAGCTTCAGATTAATGTTCCTTTTGTGAAAGAGCTTATGTAAATGCCAAATATGCAAAATTCTTGAAGGACATCATTACCAACAAAAGGTGAAGGGATGATAATTAGACAGTGGAATTAACAGAGACATGCAGTTCCATCATCACTCATAAGATACCAACTAAGCTCAAAGACCCAGGGAATTTTACTATTCCTTGTGTAGTTGGTACTTAAGAATTTCCTAGATGTTTATATGACTTAGGTGCAAGTATTAATCTTATGCCTTTATCCGTTTTTAGAAAATTTTAGCTCGATGAGTTAACTCCTACAAATATGAAATTACAGCTACTATATCACTCTTTAAAGAAGCCATATAGAATTATCAAAGATGTTCTTATAAAGGTAGAAATATTTATATTTTTTATGGATTTTGTGGTTTTGGAATTTAAAGAGGATAAGAAGTGTCCTCTAATTTTTAAGAGGCCATTTTTAAATATTGGGAGAGCTCTAATAAATGTTCATGATAGAAAAATAATTTTTAGGGTTAGTGATTAGAGTGTTGAGTTTTTAATGTCAAATTTAATGAAATAACCTTTAAAGGAGGATGAGATGTGTATAAAGGTGGATATTATAGATAAGTGTCTAAAAGAAGTAAGTTCTCAAAGGGAGGCAAACAAAAAAGTTGAGGTGAGTGATGAGGATTATGAAAGTCAGCAAGAGAATAGATTTGCAAAATATGAAATTTTATTAAGAAGAGACAACCCAACACTTGCACACCTACAATTTCATCCCAAGAGGAAGATGAAGAAAAATAAGAGGAGGAAGAAGAGGGTAAAGCTCAACCAAGTCAAGCAAGTGAAGATGCGGGTTGGCAATAAATCCTCCATCACTTTGATGCTTTTGAGAGAAAGTTTGATGAACTAGAGCATTTCATTGAATGCATTCAAAGGGAACTAAATTATCACAACTATAAGCTCCATAAGTTCATCGAAATGTCAGGCTATGATGTTTTGTCTCCTCCATCTCCTACTTTACCATAATGAGGGGAGTCCTCCTTTCCATATTTAATTTTTTTTTTTGTTATTTAATTTTTTCTTTCTTGTGTGTTTATTGTTTTTTACACTAAATTTTTCACATTAAGGGCTATGTGAAGATTAAGTGTATGGGGGGAGGGGTACACTTGCATGAATTTTGCATTTAGTTTTTTATTTTTTTATGTTGAATTTTAATTTTAGAGTTAGATTTGTTTGCTTGTTAGCATTTACATACTTAAAATTTTTGCAACCTATCCCCATGATGGGTAGAGCACATTAAATGTAATTTTCTTGTACATGTTTCATAATCTTTTATTAATGCTTAATTTGTGATTTTTAAGTTAGGTTGATAATTTGCAGTTAAGAACTTTTAAAAATTTAATGAACTTAATGCTTACTTGCCTTTGAGTTACTAAATTTTACGAATTGATAGTTAAGAAAAATGATTGTCAATGATACTCAATTTTTTTAATTTTAGTTGATCTTTGAGTCTAGCATATGAAATGGTAGATTCATTGAAAAAAATATATATCTCTCTTTTTTAAATCAGAGCGAATATTTAAATTAAAATTTTCTTATGCTCTAATCTACTCCAATGCTCTAAATAAAGTAAGAGTATCCAAAGGACCCACTTGATGGTACTTAGGCTTAGTAGTGTGGGAATGGTGGGGGATTACTAAGAGTGGGAAGGTTGGTTAAAGAGAAAAAAAAAAAGTGAGGTAGAGCATAAAATGCACTTGCTCAAAAAATAAAAATTTGTTGTTATTTTTTATATGTTAGAATTTAGGGTTTGTTAAGGGTCGAGTGACTAGTATCACTTGCTTTTTTTTTCTTAGTTATCAACTTATAAGTTTTCAAAATTTCAATGGTTAAGTTTTCTTTTCACTCGGTAAAGCTTACGTCTTTGACCTTGAATTATCAATTTAATTTCGAGTTACAAGTTTTGTATTAACTAAAGATTGTGGAGGATAGACAAGTTAAAGTCTATCAATGTGCTACATTCATTGTGATGATAGGTGTTCTTATGTGTTTTGCTTGAGAAAAAGCAAGGTTTAAGTGTGGAGAAATTTGTTAATGTCAATTATTATTTTCTATTTAATTTCTATAGGATTTATTAGTATTTCTTTATATTTTATAATTAGTGTTTTATTAGGATTTTAATTTATTAACTTAGTTTTATTTTCATTTTAGTTTCCTAGTTAATTTATTCATTTTTTGGTATGTTTTTGTAGGAATTTTGCTTTCCTAAAGAGTTCGAGATTAAAGCCAATAATTTAGGAGCTATTTTATGATGTTATTTTCCTAATTGAAGGAGGTTTTGTATGTGAAAAATTACTATTTTGGTTCTTGAATGCATTTAGGGTATTTTTCTTTATAAATAAAGAATTTTAGCTCTAGGTTAAGAGAGCCATTGGGGATTAAACACCAAAGTTACAAACAAGAACCCTAAAACATTAAAGGAGCAAGAAATTGAAGATTGAAGATTTAATTATAATTATTTCATTCTTCTTCTCTTTCTTATATTTTTATTATAGGTTTTTCTTATAAATTCTTGAAGATTATTGATAATATGTTAGGCTAAATATTTCTTGTTAGGAATTGATGATCTAAACATAATCTAAGCTTCCAATTTAATAAATTCATTAGTTTTTGCATATTGTGTTTATTAATCTTAATGTTTGTTGTTGTTTGGCCACCAATAATATGATTTTAATTGGGATTATCTATTAAGAGATGGTAATTCTAATAGACCTACAAACATAAGTTTAACTTAACTTAAAATTAGAGATAAATTGAGTTGATTAAATTCTCATTGAGTTGTGCTTCATAATTCATGATTTTGATATCTAAGTGTTTAAATTGCAATGAGAATTAGGTATTTATTGCCTTAATTGATAATTGTGAATTTAAATTAATTGATATATGAGAAAGATTGATTGATGCTTTATAAAAACTCAAGATATGCATAGCTAATTGAGTAATAAATTCAGGTAGCTTAGTGATTGTAAGGTGATTTAATTCCTAGCAAGTTTTGATTATTGATTGTTATTTCTTTAGATTTAAAATTATTTTTATTTTATAGATTCATTTATTTGGTATTTAAATTTCATTCCAAAAATTCTTTATTAGTAAGCTTTAGAAAATAGAAAATTAGGTTAATAGATTATTAGAACGAGTCTCCGTGGGAACAATATTTTTTATACTACTTGGCAATATCGTGCACTTGCGATTTTACACAAAAAAAACATGTATAAGAAAAGTTGCACCATGTATGATCAATATAGAGAAAGTATCATTTTCTATATGGTATCAAAGCCCTCACACCATGTCTTCAACTTCCTCATCTTCATTATCTACTTCCTCAACCTCTCAATCTTTACAAATAACAACATTAGCATTTTCTATTCCAATACCAATAAGCAGCCCATACGTTTGCAATTAAATTGAAATACACAAATTACCTTGCTTAGAAAACACAATTCATTCCTCTCCTAAATTATTAAAACCTTATGCACTACGTCAATGGCTCAACCTGTCATCCTCCAAAAGAAATATCAATTGACAACACTCCAACTGTTTTCATACCAAATCTAAAATACATTTAGTTCAAAAAGGACCAAAAGGCATATGACTTGGATTCTTTCCTCTCTTTCTGAAGAAGTTTTCCCATGCATTATCAACCTTTCCTCCTCATGCGCAATTTAGAATGCTCTTGCTAATGCATTTGGCTCCATTTATCATAATCATCAACTCTAATTGCATATTGATCTGTATGAATTAAAGTATAATAATCTCTTTATTTCTTAATATCTTCATAAGGCTAAGGCTCTTGCAAAAGAATTAGGTGCAGCAGGGCATCCTCTCTCTATAGTAGAATTCAATGCAATCATTTATAAGAATATTGGTAGTGAATTTCTTCCTATAATTATAGCCCTCAATATTTGACTTGAACTGATACCATTCCATGAACTTCATGGTCAGCTAGTTTGCTTATGAAGTTTTACTAAAAGGATAATAAGATATTCCTCTAGCTCATCTTGTCAACACTATACCAATCCTGCCTACACTAAGACCATATGGAAAATTCAATAATAGCTTCAATTAAAATGGTTTTTCTACTAATAATAATAGTCACACCTTCAATAAAGGACCATGTTAATCTGCGACCTTGATAACCACACAATAAACCATTATCAAAAATGATACAATTCCTAACTTGGATTCGGCAATCAAAACTCATTAAATGGCTCCTAATATTCATAAGCTTGTCTTCCATATTTGCCTCCTACTGGTCTAGCCTCTTCCTTTCCATAGTATGCTGATACAAGAGCTACTCATCATGTTTTGCCCGATATTTCTTCTCTTTATGTCAATATTGGTCATCAAGGACATAATCAATTACAAGTAGTAGATGGTCAAGCTTTGAACATTCTTCATACTGGTTCTACTCTTATTCCTAACAAAACTAACCCTCTTTATTTTCATAATGTTTTACACATTTCACAAATCAAAAAACCTCTTCTATCAATTCAAAAATTTTCTACTGATAATAGTTATTTCTTTGAATTTCACACTTCTCATTTATTTATGAAGGATAAGGAATCAAAGACAATACTTCTCTAAGGACATAGTGAGCATGGACTCTACAAGCTATCAGCTCCACTTCAACCACAAGTTCATCATATTGTTGGTGCATCTATTTCTAATTAGTATGCATGCTTAGGTTATGCTAATAAGTAAACAATAAAATGAATTTTTAATAATTCTAGTTTAGATTCTAATTATATTCAATCTCCTTGTTCACATAAACATTTGGGGCCATACTCCTTATTTATCAAAATTTCCTCTTCCTCCTGTTGAGCATCATAGTAAAAATATTCTTAAATTAATTCACACAAAAACCTGGGGCCTTACTCCTTATTTATCAAGAAATGGACATAGCTATTTTGTTCTATTTATTGATGACCTCACTCGATTTACATGGTTCTATCCTATGAAATAACAGAGTGATTTATTAAATATGTTCATTATATTTTAAAAACTTATTGAGCATCAATTAAACGCTAAAATAAAATCACTTCAATCTAATTAGAGTAGGGAAAAACTCTCCACGTATCTTGAAAATCAAGGCATAAATCATCGAATTACATGCTCTCATACCTATTAACAAAACAGTGTTGTCGAACTAAAAATTTGGCATTTGGTTGACACAGGTCTTATTAGTGATATGCACTAGGTCAATCATTTGTGATTATATATTGACTTTCTTATTTTATTAATAAAGAGGTATTTCATTATCATTTGATTTTATGATAATTATATGAATAGCTAATTCTTACTAAGGTCATCAAGTATGTGACTTGATAGTAAAACCCTTAAATTAAAATAAGAGTTCTATTATAATTATCCCTAGCCATTTATTCATTATATATAAATATTAAAGTATTAAGGCTAGTATGAAATTGACTGATGGTTATGTTTTACTAATCATGAATATGAGATATTAAGTCAACTTATAGGTACATGATGAGAGATCATGTACTGGATTGACCCACTATGAAAATACTACATAGATTATTGTCATAAGTATTTCTCATCATAGTAATTTTATTTTGGTCCTTTGACCTTGAAATCATCATGGATTTCTACATAGCTATTTTATGTTTTGACACATTCTAACATTGTCTTTAATCGGACGATTAAATATGATGTTATTGGATATGAAATTAGTTATGTGAGGAATGTGAGTCATTCAGAAGGAATCCCTCATTAATATGAGAAAGATATCTAAAGGCCCCTTGATGAGATAGACTGAAGGAAAATGCATAGCCACGTTGAAATGAATTGATAAAGAGTTATCATTTTCAATCTACTTGGGATTAAGTCACAATATTGAACTATATAAGGATGACATTCTATGTCTTATGTTCAATTAGGATATCATGTGATAAAGGGATAATAAAATTCACTGTAATTAGGTTATGTCGGATTATTGACTTCACATGATGTAATATCCCGTGTTTTTTTTAAATATTTTAATACTGCATCGGGATATGTAGTGTTAATAATTTTTGTATATATTTACGATATTTCATGAGTTGTTATTTAATTAAAATTTATTTTTATGTTATTTTAAACACTTTACGTAAAATTTTCCCGGGACTTGCATTTCCGGGGAAATTGACACGTAAATTATTTATTATTAATTATTTTAAATAGATTTCCACATTTGCATGAGCTCATATATATTTTTAAAAGTACTAAATAACGTATATATGTGTATTTATTTATTTAACTAGGGTTTAATTAATTACCCTAATTTTATTTATTTATTTATTTATTTATTATTACTTTAATTTTATTTAATTATTTTTTTTAGTGTATAAATTATTTAATGTATTAAATTATATGTGTGGGAATTTATATTATTATAATATATAGTGTGATATATATAAATATACATATATACATATATATAGTTGAAAAATCAAAATTTATTGCAAAATTACCATTTCTGCCCCTCCCTTCTCCTTCCTCTTCCTCGACGCCCTTCTCCTCCTTCCTCACTGTGCGACTCTATTCACTACCATTCAGAGTGCTTGTCAGACGTCTACCGCCTTCCTCCAGTTGCTCAGCCCCTCCTTCCACCCTCTCTGGCGCCAGTGAACGCTGCAACAACCTGAGAAGTCAAAATTTGGAGCTATGTCGATCAAGCTGATTTCGGCCACCGTTTTCAACACTGCCAGTCTCTTTCTTCTCCTTCAGCTCTGGTGAGTGTGATTCCAAGCTTTTTTTCACTTAAAATGGTCTACATTTGCTTAGGTTTCGATTTTGGTAATTCAGCCATTTTAGGGTTCTTGATTTTTTTAAACTTTGAATTGATTGATTCATGGAAAATTCCTTCACAAATTTTGTTCCCCTTAGCTTAATCTACATGTGTGAATTTTTATAGAATTTTTGGAAATTATTTGATTTTTGGGTATTTTTGAATATTTTATTATTATTTTCTAATTTTCGAAAATTAATTAATTAAATTATGCAATTGTTTTTTTATGGTAATTATAGGTGTTTAAATTAATTATAGAAATTTATTTGGAATTTTTATGCATTTCTATGTATTTATTTTGAATTTAATTAGTTTATGTAATTTTGAGAAAATAGGGTTAATTGTTTTTTTAATTGAAATTAATTAGTTAATTGAGTTTATTTATTAATATTATTGATATATATGTTGATAAAATTAATTTTGTGCAATTATATTATTTTTGGTGAATTTTTGGAGTAATTTTAGTATATTTATATATATAGGGGTATTTTGGTAATTTTACCCTAAATTGGCTAAAAATGTAATTAAATTGGTTTTAATAGTTATTTAGGGTATAAAAATGATTTCTACAAATTATTTAGTATTTTTAACTAATTAAAACTATTTTTCGTAAATTATTTTCAAATTATATATATAATATACGATTTTTCTAAATAAATGAGTTTTTATTGGTTTTTAATTTGTTTTACGGTTAATTATGTAATTTCTACTTATAAAATGTATTTTTGTGATATAAGGGTATTTTTGGTATTTTTATATTGTTCTATGAATTGTGGACCCCGTTCGGTAAACTGTAGTTTAGAGTCCGACCGAGGGGTTGTGGATGTGTTTCTGTGTCTATTTTTCAAAGTGTGTTTCTTTGTAGGGCTGGCTCTACTCTTTGAGTAGAGAGATGTCCGTTTTGCAGGGGAGGTTCTGTCAGATTTTTGGTAGAATTCTCGTAAAACGTGATGTCCAGTCGAACCCTAATTCTGATTTAATTCTGTATCTAATATTCTAGATCGAGTTTCTAGGATTTTCTATTAGGTTTATTCTGATGTCTGTTATTTTGTTTGTTTAGTTGCGCCAAGACCGAGGCCTAGTGGACCAGGCCCATCGGACCCATCTCGAGGAGCGCACTAAGTGTGAGTTACTATTCTATATATATATGCTTTAGGGTGCATGATTTAGAAATGTATGTTTTATTTTGATTAAATATGCATAAATAACTCAATTAGTATTTAAGTTTATTTTTAGTTTATTCTTGGTTTATCTTTGGTTTATTTTTAGTATATTGTAAATTATATGCATGCTTTATTAAACAATTATATTTAAAATGTTTTTAAACATATATTTAGATTATTTTATGATTATATTGGATTTATTTGACGTATATATACTCGAAATATACCTGGTTTACTTTTGGTATATTTCTAGTATATATATAGTTTATGTTGCTACTTATTTCAAATTCATGCATCATTTATTTGTGAATGTATGTTTTATTTATTAATGAAAGATATCAATAGAATGTGCTACCTAGTGGGCAGCACTATGACCGAGTACGTACCGGTATACTTATAGCATTTAGGCTATATTACTAACCATTTGTGGATATTGATTGGATATGATTATTTGATGTGTGATATGATTTGGGAGTGTGATTGCTGGAGCTCGGTTGACCAAGTGTCTCAGGGCCAATCACACTAACAGTCAGACTGCTGGAGCTCGGTTGACTTAGTGTCTCGGGGCCAGTCTATTGTCCAAATGGAACAAGTGAATATATTGGAATAAGTGAGCCTGTATTGCTAGAGTGTTGTCTAACACTGTATGAGGTTGCGATTTTCTAGGGTTCTATTTGATCCTTCATAACCAGTGGTTTTCAAACAAAATATATAAAAATGATTTTTATTGCATCTGTGTATATTTGCCTATATATATATTTATATATATACTATTGACTGTATGCATTGTCATTTAGTATGCATGTATATATATTATAGTAATTCACTCAGTGAGGTCTGACTCCCATCTGTTGACTATTTTTCAGGAGAGTCATCGTCTTCAGACCTCAGTAGCAGGCCTGTACGCCGAATTTCTTCCGCCCCGGCTTTACTATGTAAACTGCTTATCTGAGTTTTATTTTTATAATCTAGACACTGTAGTAGTTGTAAATAAATTGTGGGTTTTATGTATTATAGTTGTGTGAGTTATGTATTTTAAGAATTTGAACTGAAACTTGTATTAAAGGATATATATATATATATATATATATATATATATATATATGAGATGAGAATTCGATTTAATTTCGTTTGACAAAAATATTGTTTTGATATTTATGATTTTATTCCGCTGCATAATATTTTATTTAATTGTGTTATTATTATTAATATTGCATGTTTGTTTTATTTTTAGGCTTGCTACGGGTTTCGAATTCGAAAGAATTCTCGTTCCCTAGCGCCGGTCATGGCCCCTGTTTTGGGTCGTGGCACATGACTTAGGTAGTCATAATGTCTTACTAGAGGCCACTTATGACTTGTAGGCCTAAATAGAGATTTAGGCTCACTGCCAATGTTATGTGAACCTATAGGGTCACACACTTAGAACAAGCCCAAAACGAATTTGGGTTTAATAAGCCCAAAAATAAACTCTATGGAAATAAATAATTAAAGTGTTTTATTTATTTATTTATTTAAAATAAATGTTATTTTAAATAAAGAAATAAGATATTATTTCTTATTTGTTTTTAAACAAAATCATAATATCATAAATGGAAGTTACCAAAAGGTCATTGGTAGGTGAAACCTTAATTTGGAGTCTATAAATATATTATGTTCTCTAGGGTTTAACACACTTATGTTTCCTGCCTCCAAATTCATTTTCTTTCTTCTTAAAAAAAAAAGACAAAGTTTTTTTTCTTTTGTTCTTGATTTGTGAGACAATCAAGGAGGTTGCTAGCACACACTCCAATTCGTTTTGTGAAGGGTTGTTCGTGTGGATACCTATAGAGGACACATCCTTTTGGAGACGTCTAGATCTTAACAACCAAAGCAAAAGGCTCGAGGTAAGGTGTCACCGGTGTGAACTTCCTCTCATCCTTCGAGAAAATCTTGCCTCTTATACATCTTGGTGAGATTCTTGAAACCCTAGATTTAATCAAGTAGTCGAATTACATGGATCCAGGTTTAAGAACTTCATAAATTTTTAATTTTCCGCTGCGTTTGTATCACGAAACCTAATAGGTCTTACTACGCTTGCTCATTCTAGTGTACCATTTAAATTATAGCATTTTGCCTTTGATCAGGTTGTGTTAATTATTAATTGCTTACCTACATCTATTTTAAATAATCAAATGGCATATTTTTGCCTTTTTTCTAAAGAACCAAACTATGATCAATTCAAAATCTTTGGATGCACCATTTTTTCCCTTACTACGTGCATATAATTCCCATAAATTCTCTTTTTGAACATAATCTTATGTCTATCTTGGTCTTTCATTAAATTACCGTGGCAATCATTGCTTAGACATTTCCATAAGTTGCCTATATATTGCTAGATTTGTTAAATTCAATGAACAAAATTTTCCTTTTCTTTCTTCACTTACATTGCCTTCTTCTAATTTGCAATATAATGATCTTACTCTATCTTAAATGCTCATGTCTCTCTCTCATCAAGTACAACTCTAAATCCTTATCCAACTATAATTCCCTCTCCTATGATCTCTACCAATTCACACGCTTTGTAAACCTCTTCTCTACCTCTAACTCCTTCCCCTTCTTCTAAGCCTGTCTAACTAATGGTTGACCTTATTACATTTCTGACAACTTCCTAAATGGACATTCACCCACTTTTAACCATTAAAGTCCCTTGTTCTAATCCCAGCCTATATTTAATTCCCCCCCAACCCACCTTTAATGTCACTCATACTCATACCATAACTGTACGTTCATCAATAATGAACAAACAAGCCAATCTTTTTTCTAAGTATCACTTATCTCCTCTTTCCATCAATTATCTTCACAATGAACCTACAAGGTTCAATTAAGCTAACCAATTTTCATAATAGAGAAAAGCCATGTTTGATGAATTATAACCCTTGGCCACCAACAATACTTAGAATCTAGTTCCATGTCCACTGAAGACAAACATTATTTGAAATAAATGGTTTATAGGATCAATCATAACTTTGATGGCATTGTTGCTCATTATAAGGTGAGGTCCGTTGCGAAGGGTTATAATCAACAATAGGGTCTTGACTACTATGACACCTTTAGCCTTGTCATCAATGCCACTACCATTTGCAGACTTCTTTGCATTGTTGTTAATCATAGTAGGCATATGCGACAATTAGATATCTCTAATGACTTTTTACATGGTTCTATTATAAAATATATCTATATAGCTTAACCAGTTAGTTTTGTCAATCCAAACAAGCCTGATTTTGTTTGCAAGCTCCATCGATCCCTATATAATCTTAAACAACCACCGCGCGCTTGGTATATGCAATTGAGTGGCTTTTTTTTTTCTCTAGCTTTTCAAAATTCAAAGGTTGACACTTCTTTATTTTTTTAGTAAAAATGCTCATGACAAAATTTTTGTTTTGGTTTATGTCGATGACATTGTAAACACTTTTGTTCATAACTTGGAAAAAGTTTTCCTAGTTTGTGATCTTGGCAAGCTTAATTATTTCCTAGGCATTAAGATCATTCCGACAGCAGATGGCATTCTTTTCTCTCAACGCAGATATATAGTTGATCTTTTAGCTAAGATAAATATAACTAATGATAAACCTTCCTCTTCTCTTATGGCTAGTGTGCCATCTCTTTCATTACACATGGGCTCTTTGTATGATCATGCTGATGTTTATAGGTAAACAGTTGGTGCTCTTTAGTACATTACTTTGACTCGTCATGATATTGCCTTCTTTGTCAACCACTTATGTTTATTTATGCATCATCTAACCGATATCCATTGGAAAGTTGTCAAGCATCTTCTATGCTATCTCAAAGGTAACATTCATAATGGACTCTCCATTGTTAAGTCTCCCTCTTCTCTAATGCATTACTTTGCTGACAGTGATTGAGGTGGATGTCCAGACGACCATTGCTCTATTAACGACAATACAATTTTTTCTTGGCCCCAACCTTGTGTCTTGGGCAGCTAAGAAGCAACAAACTATTGCTCATTCATCGATTGACAGTGAATATAAACATTTGCCAATGCAGCATTTGAAGCTTTCTAGTTGTTCTCTTTACTCAACGAAATTGGCTTCTACCTATAATTGCCAATACAATTCTAGTGTAATAATATTGGTGTTGTATACATGACATCAAATCCTATAGTTCATGCTTGTACAAAGCACATCGAGCTTGACTTTCATTTTTTCCGAGAACGTGTTACTTCCAAACAGTTCGCCATCTGTTATCCCTCCTCCAACGACCAACTTACAGATGTCTTTACCAACACAGCGTTTTTGCTTCTTCACCTATAACTTCATGTTCACCCTGTTCTAGCATCGACTTGCGCGAGCCCGGGGGAGGGGGGAGAGGGAGGAGTTTTAAAAGATAACTCTTAGTTGTTACTTTCTATTTCTCTCTTTGTATTTATCTTTTGTATTATGCATTATTTATCATTTATCTTCTATAACCAATTACATCTGTATAACATGTATAAGAAGAGTTGTACATGTATGATCAATATAAAAAAAGTATCATTTTCGACAGTTTTAATATAAAATAATAAAAATATAATATTTTACTTGTATTTTTCTAAAAAAATTTATAATAAAAATTCAAATACTATAGCTGACATAATTATGATCAAGCCAAATAGGATATGAATCTGCAGATATTGCGATGGAAAACACCATCACTAAATTTTATGAAATAATAAAAATGAAATTGACTAGTTTGTTATAAAAATTAAAAACTGAAAAAACGAAAAACAGCATGGAAAATTGAAAAATAGCATCGTAAAATGGTGCAAAAATATGAATTTTTAATTGTTGGTTTAAATCCTTTCTAGTTCTAATGAACTTTTAAGATAAATACATACGAGCAAGGGTCAATTTTCCCTTGAACTTTTTGTCCAAGGTTAAATAAGTCACTTTAAATGTTTTAGGGTCGATTTAGTCACTAAACTTTCCAATAAATATCAAATTGTCCCTAAATCATACAATTGGTTCCTTATTTTTTGACAAATAGATAAAAAAAACTCTTAACAAATTACAAATAGCTCCGTAATATTTTAATACTTAACAAATAAGTCCTTATATATTTTAGCAAAAGATTTTTTATTAAAAAAATTTTAATTTTAAAATTATATTTAAGTTATTTATAACTTGCAAAATTTAAAAATCTAATAATATATTATATAAAAATAAGTTTAGTTATTCAGCAATAATTTTTAGTAGTGTTAAAATATAAAACTTTTGTTTATATATGAATTAAATTTATTTTTAAAAATTCTATTTTAAATTTAAATTTATTTATAATTTAAAAATACAAAAGCACAATTTAATATATACATTAAAATAATAAAATAATTATTTAATTTTAAAATATTAACTATAATGATAAATTAAAATTAAAATTTAATAATAATAATAATAACAACAACAACAATAAATTTAGTGTTATATTTTATTAATTTTATAATTTACAATTTTATTGTTATTTTTTTATTACTTTAAAATTAGAATATATTATTAAAAAATATTACTTTATTATATTCTATTAACTTTAATATTAAAGCTAATAATATATTATATTTTAATGTAAAGTAATAAAAATATAATAGAAGACTAAAACTAAAACTATAAATTAGTCAAATCTATAACTAAAGATATAAAATTTTATCATCATCTTATCATTATAAAATTTTTGTTTAGTTTATCAATATATTTTTAACACTTCAATCTTAAAATTTTAAAAGCAATAATATATCATATCATACATGTTAAATTATACATTTACATTTCTAAACTATATTAAAAAAAATCGAGTGTTAAGTGTGTAATCTTTAAAAGTAAAAATAAATTTATAAATAAATAAAATTTCTATATTTCAAAACTACTAAAAATAATGTTTCAATAATTAAATTTATTATATTAATATAATATAATATATTAGTAGATTTTTAAAATTTTCAAGTTATAAATAAATTAAATATAATTCTAAAATTAAAAGTTTTTAATTAAAAATGCTTGAAGTAAAATAAGGACTTATCTGTTAACTATTTAATAAATTAGGGATGCAATTTGTTATGGGGCTTTTGTCCATCTGTCAAAAAATAATGTGTTTATTGTATTAGTTAGGGATAATTTGACCTTTATTATTGGAAATTTAAGTGGCTTATTGGCCTTGGCCGAAAAGTTCAGAGAGCAAATTGACACTTATTGCAAATACATACCTATAATAATTTTTCATTTAGGCTTCATATTTATTCTAATTATTTTTCTATCGTTTTTTTTTTTTTTTTTGAATTTATGGGAACTCTTTTCATATATGGAAGGATAGAGATCATCAAAGCAAGCTAAAAATTGTAGGTTTAGAAAACTAGAAAATAGTAAAATAGAAATTTATAATATAATTATCTTTATTACATATTATTTCTAAATTATTTGGTAATCTTGGAAGAGAAATAGCGTAGATAGAGTATTTTAACCAGATTATTTTTCTGAAACCTGAATTTAGTCAAATACATATTACTTCATGTGAACATGTTGAATTGGTGCAACCACAAGATTTTTCCGAAACCTGAACCTTTATGGCAATGGTGTCATGAGGGTGCTGAATAGAGGAAGTTTAGAGTTACAGCAACACTTTGGGTTAACATTTTGCAAATTAATATATTAGTTTTACCATTTTTCTTGCCTAAGATCTCATTCTAAAAAATGAAACTATTTTATTTTACATATTAATACCAAAAAAAATTAAACGCTTACAATTCTTAGTAATTTTATCTCAATTCATAAATTTTGGCTATTTTGACAATTATACACAATGTATAGCGACATTTCCACAATGTTCTTCGCAAAATACAAAAATTATAATTATAATTGTAATTAGTGTTCAATACCAATCCTAGAAAGCTGAAAAATCACTGGTCTCCATTTGATGGGTCCTAAAATTAACAATTCTTATTGATACCCCACATATATATTCCTATTTGATTAAGATATTTATTTCTTATACAGGTTATTCGGAAAAGGAAGGTAACCAAAGTCATTCAGGAAAAGGTTCCTTATGCAGAAGACTCCTAAAACAAGAAGAAACATTCTTCTAATTGGTCTAGGAATCCTATCCAAAGAGGAATCCTACTCCTTTCAGGTTTAAGTATCACTATCACTATAAATAGGACCTCATATCCCTCAATCTCATTCATTATATTCTCTCGTATTCTTATTGCTCTCATTCTCTCTCTAAATTCCCTCTATACACATCTGACTTAGGCATCGGAGGGTTTGTGGGGATCTTCTCCACCTCTCACCTTGCCATTTGTTGACCACTTGTAGGGTTCCAACTCAAGAGTTCCAAAAAGCAAGTTATTAAGTGGCACAATCAGTGAAGACTCTTGGGAAAAAGCCATTCGTGCATATGTCAAATTAAGACGTTGATGCTATAACTTCTAGCCCACCGCCAATCTTGACTCCTGACACTCACACCAACCTCTCTGTCCCCATTCCTCCAATCACTCTAACAATACCTCTCCCAACGGTGGTACCTCTAGCTAATTTCCCGTACGTCGGACCTTTATTTATTAATATGCACATTCCTTTTGGAAACAACCACGGATGGCCGGTTTTTGGCACTGACTTCCCGTATTATGCCCCCTTATAACATCATCACTGACCTATATCTTCTGTACCTTTTCCAAATCTAACAGAAATACCAGCCATAACTATGGTCAACCTTAACATCGTAACTCAAACACTCAACCTCACCCCAACAAATAAAGAAGCAATGATACAAAACATTCAAGCTTAGATAGCCTTAATGCAACAATAATTGAATACCTGAATTTAATAAGGCAACCCTTTACCAACTAATATAGAAAATACCACACCTCTAGAATTTCCTGGAGGGAGCAAGGGGAAAGGTAAAGCTCCAAAACAAGAATCTAGCTCCACAATTCTGGCTCTCGATGATTTAAAATTAACTCAAAAGGTTAAAGAGGTTATACACAAAGCCCGCACGAGACTAAGGAAGGAAGATGAATGTATTATAAAAGGTAGAATGCCCTTCATAAAAAGGATAATCCATATAGAAATCCCAAACAAGTTCAGGATGCCACAACTATATCAATATAATAGAACTAAAGATCCTGTCAATCACGTATCCTCATTCAGAACAAGAATGTTGCTCTAGAACGTAAATGACGACATTATGCGCAGAGTTTTCCCAAGCACGCTCATGAAGAATGCTCAAAAATGGTTTCACTAGCTTCCTAAGAACTCCACCACTTCTTTTGAAGACCCGACAAAGAAGTTCCAAACTAGGTTCATCACTAATATTCCTCCAGCCAAAAACATCAATGACCTCTGAATGTGCTGGCAAGAGGTTGATGAATCACCACAAAGCTACTTAGTTGGTTTAACAAAGTGGCTATGCAAATCAAAAATCTTGTAGACAAAGTTGTTATCGAAGCCCTTAAAAATGGCATCAGACTCGGAAAACTCAGAGACAAGATAATGATAAATGAACCTGGCACTTTCACAGAGGTGATGGCCATGGTAGTTAAAATGATAAAAATGGATAAAGACATTAGTATGCAAAGGGAGGAGGAAAAAGCACCAACCGGAGAAGAGAGGTCAAGGCCCATAAGAGTAAGCTTCCCATAAACAAATTTCAAAAACTCGATGGAAAAATTTGAAAAGGAAGTCGACAGATACAAACTTTTAAATATCTCTAGATCTAGGATCCTTATGTGAGTCAAACATAATGGGGTGGGAATTACCCCAGCCAAAAGAATAAGCCCAAACGAAGAGCCATGTAAGATAGAGGACACTATTGCCAGTATCACTAGGATAATGGGCACGACACTGAAGCCTGCCAAAAATTAAAAAAATGTCATAGAAAGACTAGTGCAAAACGGTAGACTCGATAGTTTCATTGACACATCTAAAGGGACCAGGAATCAGGATGTATAAGGACAAGATAGGCCAAAACCAAAAAAGGCCCGGACTAAACCAGTCAGGGTCATTAACATGATAGTCAGAGGAGAAAATGCTAAGAAAAGACCTAAGAGAAGCCAGGGAGAAGGACCAACCCATAAGAAGAGAGAGGTCATCATGTTTGATTCTGAGGATGGGGAGCATGTTTGACACCCACACAATGATGCCCTGGTGGTAAGTGCATACATTAACAATTATTTAGTAAAGAGGTTATTGGTTGACAATGGAAGCCTTATCAATGCACTGTCTTGGAATGCTTACAAAGTAATACGGGGTTCCGTCACTAACCTAAAAGCTATCCAAAATCCCATTACAAGCTTCTATGGAGGAACCATACAACCAATGGGAATTATAGAGCTAAGTCTAGAATTAGAAACCGGGACATTGAAGAAACAAAAGTCATTAAAGCCCTATTCAATATAATGGAACTCCCATTGGCATATAACGACATCATAGGATGACCAACACTCTATGAAATTGATGCAGTCACAAATATCCAATGCTTGACCATGAAGATTCCAATCGAGGGCAGAACTCTTATGATCTATGGAGATCAGCACATGGCTAGGCAATGCTACCAAATGGCAATCAAACCTCAGATAGATGCATTCCTTTTAGAGACTTGGGAGATAGAGAAGTAAGGAGTTTGACCTAAACTAGTCGATGACACTCAGACATTATAGATTGTTGATAGAAAGATGGTAACGATCGACGATGAACTTGACTTTAAAACCAAGCAAGGAATAAGTGAAGTCCTCAAGAGGTTTTGCCTCTCGTGCGTCAAAGATAACTGGAGTAGATCCTCAGATTGCCTCACATAGCTTGAACATCAAACCAGGGGCAAAACTAGTGATCCAGGAGAAATGAACTTTTGCATATGAGAGGCAGAAGATAATCACCGAGGAAATAAAGAAGTTGCTAGAAACTGGATTCATTAAAGAGTTACCTACCTGGAATGGGTAGCTAACATGGTGCTAGTAAAGAAATCAAACGGCAAGTATAGGATATGTGTGGACTATACTAACCTTAACCAAGAGTGTCCCAAGGACAGCTACCCCCTACCAATAATTTACCGGCTAGTAGACTCCATCGTCGGCCATGGTCTATACAGTTTTGTAGATGCAGCTCAAAGATATCACCAGATACCAATGAAGGAAGATGACTAAGAGAAAACATCCTTCATCACCCATAAAGATTTTTACTACTATAAGGTAATGCCCTTTGGGTTAAAGAATGTTGGAGCCACATAACAAAGAATAATGAACCATGTATTCTGAGAACAGACTGGGAGAAATGTGGAAGTATACGTTGATGACATTATTATCAAAAGCAAGCATGCAGATCAATACCCCACGGATTTGGATCATGTCCTTTAATTGCTAAACGAGCCCATGAACTACAAAAGCTAAATGGCAGAATCATAGCTACAAAAGCTAAATGGCAAAATCATGGCTTTCGGGTGTTTCATCTCTTACTTAGCCAAGCGATGCTTACCACTATTCTGAGCTTTAAAAAATTCCAAGAAATTTATTTGGATGGAAGATTTCTAGATAACTTTTGAAGATATTAAAAAATTCATATCCTCCCCACCTCTGCTCAGCAGGCCAGTCTCAGAGGAAACGCTGTACTTATTCCTTTTGATGATCCTAGAATGTATAGCCTTAGTTCTGGTAAGGGAGGAAGAGGACCAGCAAAACCCGATGTATTATGTTAGTAAAATACTCTGTGGATCATATATTTGGTACCTAACACTAGATAAACTGGCCATGGTCATCATTCATGCATCCCGGAAGCTCAGACACTACTTCCAGGCTCATCCTTTTATTGTAACAAAGACTTAAGACTTTAGGCAGATTGGCTCAATGGTTGGTATTACTCAGAGAATGCAACATCGACTATGAGTCCTGTCAATAAGTGAAAGCTCAAGCATTAGCAGATTTTGTTCAAGAGATGACACAAGAAGATCTCACCATCACTAGTGCACTAAAGTGGAAGCTCTATATCCTCCACTCAGGGATCCAATGTTGGGATTATCCTTAAAGGATCGCATAAAGTTCTTATCAGATATGCAGTTCAGATAAAGTATAATGCCACCAACAACGTTGTGAAGTATGAGGCACTCATCATAGGATTAAAGTTAACTACAAAGTCAAAGCCAAACATCTCAAGATACACTCGGACTCTCAATTGATAGTAAACCAGGTCTAAAGGACATTTTAGATTAAGGATTCGAGCATCACCAGATATATTGGGAAAGTTATGAAACTCTTGAAGAAGATTGAGCATGATAGGGGATAGTGGGAAATAATGCAGATACCTCAAAATGAAAACTCAAAAGTTGATCTCTTGGCCAAGTTAGCAGCTGAAGATAGTCAGGCGTTCAGAGACATGGAGCTCATCAAAGCACTAACAAAACCCAATACTGAAGATCGAAATATCTTCGAGATATGAAAAAGCCCAAAGTGGATAAAGTCGATCGTCTAATATCTCACAAATGGGAAACTCTTAAAAGACAAATTAAAAGCTAAGAAGCTAAAGATAAAGGTAGCCCACTACTCTATACTTCATGGAGAACTCTATAGAAGATCCCTCTTACCCCAATGGTCTAAATGTGTATCCCTAGAGGAAGGAAACTACATACTCAAGAAAATCCATGAAGGCATTTGTGGAGCACACAAGTCACATTACATGTTAACCAAGAAAGCACTACTACAAGGATACTACTGGCCCACCATATCTAAGGATACTCAGAAGCTAACTCAAGAATGCCATAAGTGCCAGCAATTCACCCGTCTCAACCATAAGCCCTCTAACCCTTAACATCCGATCGGCAACCCCTGGCCATTCGCAGTATAGGGAATGGACATCCTAGGTCCCTTCCTAACCTTCAAATCATAAAAGAAGTTCTTGATTGTGGCCATAGACCATTTCACTAAGTGGGTAAAACTGGAAGTTGTACTGACTATCACTGAAGCCCAGATCCAACACTTCTTCTGGAGAGAAATCATCTGCAGGTTCAGAATACCACACACCCTGATCACAAACAACGGGAAATAGTTTGATAACAAGAAGTTCAGAAGGTTCTACTCTAACCTTGGAATAAAGCTTCATTTTACCTAGGTAGCCCACCCGCAGACAAACAGACAAATGAAAGTCACCAACAAGATTATCGTGCAAGGATTGAAGAAGAGGCTCAATGAAAATAAGAGAAACTGGGTCAAAGAGCTAAACAATGTGATCTGGGCTTATAGGACTACACCCAAATCATCCACCTAAGAAACACCATTCAAGCTAACCTACGGTATGGATGCAGTAATACCAGTAGAAATTAGATTGCCAAGTTATCGAATCAGTAGATAATTGGATCAAGACTTCAACAATATTAACACTCGGATATGTCTAGATTTGTTAGAAGAAATAAGAGAATGGGCATCCATTGTCGTGAAGGAACAAAAGAGGAAGATAGCACAATATCATCTTTAGTGAATCCACCCAAGATAGTACAAGATAAGAGACTGGGTGCTTAGAAGGGTAAACTTCGGCAAGGGAAACTCTAGTACTGGAAAACTTGGACCCAGTTGGGAAAGGCCTTATCAGATTTCAGAACGAACATTTAAAGGAGCATATAGAATAAGAGATGGACAAGGCAAGGAATTACAACAATATTAGAACTCAAATTATCTCTAAAAATATTATCAATAGATGTATTTGAAATAACATTCAATAAAGCATTTTCATTCATTAAAGAGAAATCACATTACAAAACTTAATTACAAAAAAAAATCTCTAGTCTACCAAATGTACATCCGATGGATCAGACTCGGAGACAGGAGGGGGAACAGCATTAATAGCACAGACAAGCGTTGGAGGCTTAGAAGATAACCCTTCAACTGATTTAGAAATATTTCTCTCATAGAGGGCAAAGGCCTTATTCTGAGCATCCTCCTAGGAAGCGATCCTAGCCAGGTCAACCGACATTATCTTATCCAAGTTAGCCAAGTCCAGAGACAGATCTTGCGAAAGCAGGACTCTCTTACACTCGGACCTATATGCCTTAAAATTCACCCTGACAATATTTTGATAAGATCTTTTGTCATTTTCTCCGAATTTCTCAACCTTACTTAGCTTTCTCTCTAGATTAGCAATCTAGGAGTTTTGGTCCTCAATCCTCCTTATCAACTGAGCTTGATTGCGCTCTAGCTCTGCCACCTTCTTCTAGCTCACCTCTGCTTCAGATTTGGCCTCTATATATTTGGTCTGGCAGAGTTCCAACGCTGCCTTCACATTATCCAACTTCTTTTTGAAGTCAATCGCTATGGTCCCAACCTCCATCTCCTTTAAACTGTATTGGCTCTTCAGGAAGAAGTACTCATCCTTCGCCAAAAGCAATACTTGGGTCATCTGAGAATAGGAAACATGCATCATTACCTTAAAGCCCGAAACATAAAAAATTAAATAATGTTGTAAACTTACTTCTAGTGAATGCCCAATCATGAAGCTAAATAGCTCCTCACGGCCTTCCTCCATCCACCACTACATATTAGCCAGCAGCCTCAATGATTGAGCGTACTGATCTCTAACCTAGGCATTCAAGACACTCAGCGGTTTCATCATGTTCAGGATCCAAGTTCTCATTTCTAGACACCCAGAGAGCCTCGAACGCTGGATAAATATCTCTTCATCCAACTCCTTAACATTAGAGTCTCTGTCTATGAGATGCCTTTTTCGCCTTCCACCTTTCTTAGCTTGAGAATACCTGACTACAGACTTCTCCTTCAAACTGTGTTAGCTTCATCCGAAATTGTAGGTGTTGTAGGTTCGAGTGATGGAGATGAAACTGAAGCTTCCACTTGCATCTTCAGCTCGTCAACTATAATTCGAATTCCATCTGCAAATGCAAAAAAGTCAACCATCTGCAAATAAAAAGATAAAAACATAAGTTAGAGAGGTACCTCTCCACGATGAAAACGTACCAATGGATTGTACACAATCTGGGCAAACCCTCTATAAGAATCTTCTTGATACATCTTTGGTTGACCGAGCATCTGCCAGACCATTGAGATGAAGTCTTAGGACCATCTCGATATCATGGTCAAAAAATTTCAGAGGCTGCTTCATCCTATGGCACTCATCAAACCATATTTGCCAGACATCTATGAAGTCCGAGTTGTGCTCAACAATAAAAAATTTATGCCTCCACTTTTTATGAAGGTCCGGCAGCTTCACAAAATGGTTGTGGTTGGGGATGGCCAATAATGAGAACATCAGGTCCCCTTTCTTCTTAGTCAGACTATATAAGTATTGTAGGACGTCTAAGTCTGACTCCTTACCTTCCTCGTGCATCAACTATATAAACCTAGTCAGAATTCGGTAACTATTGGGATGAAGTTGATTGGGTGCTATGTTATATTTATTCAAGAATGTATTTACGAAGGGATCTAAAGGGAACTTCAAACCCCCCTTTAGTTGGTCAAAGTATACTACTAACCTATTAAAGCCTAGCATGGGAGTATGGGCTCTAAATTTTCTATCAACGGTGTGCAAGGTGAAATCGGTAAGAATACTAAAACGACTCCAATACCACCCTAATAATTTATATATTCTAGAAAAAAATATATCAAAGCTAATTGGTTCCCTCTGTGCTATGAATTTATCTAAAAACACAGTATAAAGCAATGAAGAAAGAAAGAAAAAGATCACCTGGTTATAGAAGCGCAACGGTTACTGCAGAAAAAAGCTTAGTGGTAGAAGCAAAAGGAGATAAAGAAGATAAAAGAAGCCAACAAGATAGCAAGAAGTAAAAATGCAACACATCGAAGAAATAAAGATACTTATAGGGCAATAGAAGGCTCTAGAATAGACCATTAACTACCCTCATAAAAACTTTGATTTCTTCAACATCATTAAGGGTAAACTAGGAAATGGGAAAACTCATTAATCGAGTTATCATTATTATGGCAACTGAAACATCTCATCTTCTGACATATGAACAGACGCGACAGTTACTCAATTCAAATTTCAAAAAAAAGGGGGCATCAAAACGACCTAGCGAACGTACATCCCGGGTGCACCGTTAATAGCTATCCCTTCATAGTGAGCATCATAATCTCCAGTATCTAAGTCCAATAACTAAAGCTGGCTCCCTCAGGTCACTTCTATAGTACTGAGGGTTCGCATCCGAACCATACATTCAAAACACCGAGACTATACAACACTTGGTCCGCGCTTCTAATGCATCAAGATTAAGTTCAGTGACTGAAGTTGGCACCCTCATGTCACTTCTATAGTACTGAGGTTTTGAGCATATAAGCCTCGCGTTCTTGCACCGAGCATCTAAGCCTCAAGCATCTAAGTCTAATTACTAAAGTTGGCACCTTTAGGTCACTTATATAGTATTGAGGCTCGACACTCGGACCGTACTTTTAATGCATTGAGCATTAAAACTCCATTGATGACTGGTTCTATCACGTTGTCTCCACACTAACAGGTTAATCCATTATATATTCTTTTTTGCAAATTTTGTGCACTTAAAGTCTGGCTGGCACTTCAACGACATCCTTACACGATGATTTCAAGACTCATTACCGATCTTTATCTTTTCTTGTGACTGAGGCTAGCCGCCTCAGCTTACCTTTCTGCATCATATGTAATTAAGTAATCTCTCCTTAAGCGGACGAGTGACGTTGTCATCCCTTTTAGATCTGGATACATCGGACATAAAATATCCCAACATACTTGCAGGGGGGACTCTTGATATCCCACATATATATTCTTGTTTAATTAAGGTCTTTATTTCCTATACAGATTACTCGAAAAGGGAAGGTAACTAGAGATATTCAGGAAAAGGTTCCTTATGCAGAAGACTCCCGAAACAAAAAGGAACATTGTCCTAATTGGTTTAGGATTCATATCCAAAGAGAAATCCTACTCCTTTCAGATTTAAGTATCACTATCACTATAAATAGGATATCATATCCCTCATTTTCATTCATTTTATTCTGTCGTATTCTTATTGCTCTTCTTCTCTCTTTAAATTCCCTCTATACATTTCTGACTTAAGCATTAGAGAGTTTGTGGAGATTTTCTCCATCTCTCACTTTACCCTTTGTTGATCTTTTGTAGAGTTTCAGCTCAAAAATTTCGGAAAGTAAGTTATCACTTATGTTCTTCCTCTCCTTCCTATATTTTATTTTCTCCATTATTTCATTGGATTGGTTGCTAAAAAAAAAAAAAAAACTTTCTCTTCTTTTTGCACGGATTATTTATACATAATAAGAGTTTGAGTCTTAAACTTGAATTGTTAATGTCTATTTTCTGATTTTTACAATGTTTTGGTTATATTTATGGTTTGATCTGTCAAAAGTATCCAATCATTGATTATTTCATTGAATTTAACTAGTGGGTTGTGATTCCTTTTTGGATTGTATATGGCTACAAGAAATTAAGTACAACTGTCAACTAGGCTATGCTACGGATATAAGTACATAACCAAGACAAGTCAGACAATATTGATTTGAAAATGAAAAAATATTGAAATTGTTTTAAAAATAGGAGGGTTGAGCTTGATTTCAAGCTCTTCGAGTTGAGATGAATCAAATTCAACTTTCATAATATTTAACTCAACGTTCTCAGGAGTTTGTATATATTTATTATTTTATTATTTTTTAATATAATTGCATACTTTTATATATCCAGTCAATATGAGTTTAAATTCAAATCAAGTTTAAAAGAATTAAAATTCTTAATTTTATATATTTTATATAATTAATTAAGTTGAGCTTGAATTTCAGAAAAAGTTCAAGTTGAATTTTGAGTAATTTATATTTTCAAAAAACTTGTGAATATATACATTAATTAAATGGAAATTTTAATGTTTTTAATCTAAAAGTATTTTTATTAGTAAAAAGTTTAAAATAATTTTTTACGTAAAAATAGGAATTTATCTGGTTTAGTACTATATAGAGCAACTTAAAAAAACTTTATCAATAAATGTAGACATTAAAATTGAATGTATTTGTGTTATAAGTAATGCTAAACAACACAAATTGTGATGGTACAAATGGATATATTAGAAATTTTACTTTAATTTTTAAGGATAATATTGTTATTTTAACATATAAAAATTCTTTTCAGTGATAGATATGCCCTCATAAATATGTAATATTTTTAAAATTAATTATTATGTTTATATTTTAAACATGAAAACTAAATCTTGAAATGCATTAATTTATATAGAGTTGACTTAAAACTGTTTTCATCAATACTAAAAAATAGTTCCATGTCAAATATTTATATTTATTCATTAAGCAAAAAAATCTTTATACTTAACTTTATTTGCATTATATATATTCATAAATAATTGATGGTTATGTGAACACCGGCCATGTTAATGCTTATATACCACATTGTATAATATGATGATAATATTCATGAACATAATTTGATTATCACTATGCATAAAAATAATATGAAATTTTGAGAGATTTCATTTAGAAATTATATGAAAATAATTAAATTATAAATATTAAAATGATAATTTTACTCTAAAAATAATACTAACATTATAATAAGAGTAAAACAACACGCTAGACAAAATTTTAATATGATAAGAATATACAAATAGTCTAGCACAATAAACTTTGTTCATCACTAAAAAAAATACTTATTTTATATATTATTTTTAATTCACAATTTATAAAAGAAAATTAATAATAAATCAAAATAAAAATATAATAGTCTAAAATACATGTATTACATGATTACATTTCCAATCATAGGAAAAAAAACGTTAAAAAATAATATTACGTTATGATTGAGACCGATATTAAATTGGATCATATGATCATATTTAATTTGAATTTACTAAGAATTTAAAAATATATATATATAATTGAAAGAAATATAATACATTCACACTCCTTAGTAAAAATATTCAAATTCAACAACAAATTTATATATGTAAAAAGTAAAAGTGAAACTTCCTGAAAATTTAAACTTCGTGCAAGTTTTTGCCCCAGCTGTCTCCATTGCAACAACCTCATATAAAATGACATTTTGTAGACAATGCTATAATTTATTGTTAACATTATTTGCGGAATGCTTAACATTTTGGCTTAATAACAAATAAAATCATGAACTTTCATTTAATTTTTAATTTTATTATGAACATTACCTAAACTTTATTTTCATTTCAAAATTATCATGTAACCTGTTGACATGAAATTTTAAAATTTATAACCTATGACATGGCTGTTTTATTTTTACTATTTTTACTCTTTTTCTTTTTATTTTAAGGTGATGGTAGTGTAAAATTCAAAATATATTGGTAAACTATAAAGAAATTGCTATTTTTTAATTCTATTGCTTCATTATTGAACAATATATTTATTTATTTATTTATTTTTAGCAACTATGATCTTTAGGTTCAGATTATGTTCTTTTGTTTATGAATATATTCTTCTAGGGCTTATATACAACGAAAAATATCCTAGATTTTGGGGTTTTATATTGATTTGGAATTACAACTTTTTTTTTAATCTGGCTATAAGAATTTTTTTATTTCAATCTAGGTATGAAAACTAGAAAATAATTTAATGTTAAAATTTAACAGATTATAGTTTATCATTGTCAATAATGTCACGCCCCAAACTCAAAGGGCATGTGACCAACATTAAAGAATGAGAAAACATAAAACTATAGAAACTCGTAGTAAACCTTAAAGAAAAATTAAATAAAATAGGAAGAATTTAAATGTAATACCCTACGTTTTATTTAAATAAAGTAATCATATAATTTGCATTATTAGTAATAATTTTAAATTATATTAAATAATTGTTAATTAGCTAGTTATATTATTATGTTAGGGTTATGTAATTATTACTTTAGTGAATTATATTTTCTATAGTATTAACTATTATTTGACTATTTTGTAAGTGTAAATTATTTTATATTAATCTTGTTATTTTAGGCCTAATATATATATATATATATATATATATATATATATATATATATATAAAAGGTTTATAATAAATATAAGTTTATTATAATAGTATATGTATATACATATTTATTATAATAGTATGCGTACATATATATATACATATGTATATACATATACATAGATATATATGTGTGTATACATATAAAGTCTATACAATTAGGGTAATATACATTCATATCCATACATACATACATACATACATATATATATATATATATATATATATATATATATATATATATATATATATATATATATATGTGTGTGTGTGTGTGTGTGTGTGTGTGTGTGTGTACATACATACACAGCATCAAACCACCATCACCAACCCTCCCTCATTCTGTCCGACACCCCCACCATCTCTCCTCTCCTTGTGCCACTTCCTCCACCGCCTGAGACTCCATCGCTGTCGTGCGTTGAAGCTTCCTAGTTGTTGTTGCTGCTACCTTTCTTCTTCCTCGCGTGGCAGCACTTCTTCTTTCCTCACCAGACAGTAAGCCTTCCTCCTTCGTGCGATAATCCCCTGCCAGCTTCGTCCTTCCGCCTGTCGTTGCCTTCTACCCCGCCTGAGTTGCTCCATCTTCTCCATTTCCGGTGGCAGCGAGCTTCCCTATTTCCCCGTTTGTTTTTCCAGCTTGGTGGTGAGTGATACTCACCCGATTCCTCCTATCCTTCCTTGATCTTGATTATTTTGGTAGATTTGTCTAGTTAATTGATGTTGTTTACTGTTTTAGGAGATTGATTTTAATTTTTGACAATTTTAGTGAGTTATGTGATTTGTTTTTCAGAATTCTATTTGAAAAATTTATGGGTTAGTTGGTTGTTAATTGAGGTTAAGTGGTAATTAAGTTAATTAATGTTAATTATTTGTAATGTATTGTTTTTAATTTAAGATTTTAGAAATTTTGGTGTTAATTATAAATTTTTGTAAATTTTTGGGTATTTAATTAATATTTTTATTAATTTTGAAATTTATTGTTAAAAATTATGAAATTTTGATAATTGATATTATTATTAAATGTTATTAATTTTAAAACTTAAAATATAGTTTTTGTGATTTTTAAACTATTTTTATAAATATTTTTAAGTTTATGTCAAATGTGAATTATTAGGTTAAATCATATTTTTAGAGGAAATTAGTAGTTATTTATATGTTTTAATTATGCTAAGATATTTAATGTAGAGAAAATGATTTTTAGATGTTTGAATAATTTTCAAGGAATTTTTAGTATTAATGGTGTATTATATAAGTTGTATACTATAAGGGTAGAAACGTAATTTTGTTAAATATAGCTAAATAATAAATTTTGGATGGTCTTAATAATAATCAAGGAATTTAAAAGGATTTTTTTTTTACAAATTATCTACTAATTTAAACCAATTAGCACTAATTTCTCAAAATCAATTTTAATAATATATTAGGTGTTATTTTGAATATTATGTGTATTTTTCTATTATTTGGATAAATATGTAATTTTACGCTAATTATAATTAAAATATATTTTAATTGGCTTTATTAACATTTAAGAGGTTTAGAGATATATTTTTATATATGTATTAATAGATAATTTTCATTAAGTAATATTAATTGTGAGTGTTGCTTATATATATATATATATATATATATACATGTTGGATTGTGGTCTCGATCGGGGCTAAGTGTAGTTCTGGAAGTCCGACTCGAGTATGAATGTCTGTGGTTATTAGAAGTGCGTTTTCTATACAGATTTGGCTCTACCTTTGGTAGAGAGATGTCCGTTTTACAGAGGAAACTCTACCGAAATTTCGATAGATTTTCTCGTAAAACGTTATCTTCGTAATGATTTTTACCATTTATTAGGCTTTTTTCTGTTTGTCGAGTCTTGTCCGGTCTTCCTCGAGTCAGCCTAGAATTTCATTGTTTTTGTTGATTATCGATTTCAATTTTATAGACATGTTTTAAAATCGATTTGTTAATTTCTTTTTAGAGCATATCGGAGTAGAAGCCGTGAGATCGAGGCAGACGCGTGGTCATCAACCTTCTCGTTCATCTTATAAGTCGATAAAATGATCTATGCGTATGTTTTAATTAAAGAATGTGTGTGCTCATATTTTTAATATTTATTACATGATTTATTTAATTAAATGCATTTTTTTATGTATTTATTTAAAACTAGTTTTGAGAAATTTTTATAGAACGGGCTACCTGGTGGGCTTCACCAGGACTGTGTGCACATGGTAAAAATTGAGAGATGGATTTGAGATGTATGACTTGTGGATATAAACTAGGACGGGTCCCTCAGTGGAAGCCTTTGCTCTCGGGGACCGCCAGTGATTGAAAAGTCGATAATGGACTGGGATGAGTGCCTCGGTTGATGCCTTAGCTCTCGGGGACCGCCAATGCCATATATTTGGATTAAGTGAATGACTGCGACTTGGTACCTCGGTTGATGCCTTTGCTCTCGGGGACCGGCAGTCTAGTTGGAATAAATGGGCCCGATTGGCCATTTAGGATTTTGGATTTAGGGTTCTACCAAGATTTTTCAAAAGCTATATCTATACATTATAAATTATTTCACTATAACTATTTGGCTATCAAAAAGGTTTTCAAACCGTATAGCTCTTTTTATTGACTTACTCAGTGAGGTCTGATTCCCCTCAATTTAATTTTTTTTAGGAGCTTGGGAGTTTGACCTCAGACTGCCTCCACGTCAGATTTCTTCATCACCGACCATTTTATGTAGGTCATTGTAAGCTGTACTGTTGTAATATTCTAGAAAGCTGCAGTAGTAACTGTACTATAAATTGTATGACTTAAGTATATTTGTGTATTTTATTTATATGCACCACGTTTATGTATAATGATTTAAGTTTGAATCATAATATGACACTGGAGAATATTTTATTTATGTATTCAATTATGTTTTAATTTTAGAAAAATCAGTTTGATAATGTGTTCTGCTATAAAATAAAGTTTTAAATTGTAAGGTTTTATTTTTCTTTTCTTTAAAGCTTACTACGGGTTTCGGAGGCCTTATGTCTACCCATTCCCTAGTGCCGGTCACGTGCCCTCGGGTTCGGGTCGTGACATTAAACAATACTATAAATAACAATTCAAAACAAAACCCAATACTTATATAAAACCAATATGTATCATCATACATAAAATATTACCACAAATATTAATACAATAAAATTCCATAATACAAGATGTTCAAAAATTTCAACTATTACCACAGTGTTCTAACATGCTAATACATATACATATATCAAGTCGACCTATATAATATTGCCGGAAAAGAAGAAACCCAGCGTATAGGAATAGGTCGAATCTCGAACTCCCAAACTCCTAAAAAAATATATTGAGGAGATTTAGACCTCATTAAATACATTAATAAAAAGAATTATATAGTTTTAAAATCCCCATCTAAAAATAGTAGTAGTAGTAGTAGTAGTAGTAGTGTAGTAGTAGTAGTAGTAGTAGTAGTAATAATAATAATAATAATAATAATAATAATAATAATAATAATAACAATAATAATAATAATAATAGATTTTTATTATTATTAGGAATAATGATAATATAATTAAAATGTCATTTTAAAACACCCAAATACCCAAGCTCATAATAAAAATATGGAGAATTTACAACCAAACCTCTTCAAAATAATATATTATTTATTTAATAATTTATAAGTGAAAAATCTTGATAGAACCATAAACCCTAAATCTATTAGTCACTTGGCTCACTTAAATTCATAAGACTACTGGTCCCCGAGAGTAAAGGCATCAACTGAGGCACTTGCTGCAGTCGTTCACTTAATCTAAAATTTTGCTGGCGGTCCCCGAGAGTCAAGGCATTCACCGAGGCACCAACCCCAGTAAACAAATATAACAACACCAAAATAATCACTAACAGTCCCCGAAAGCTAAAGCATCCATCGAGACACCAATTCTAGTTAACCAATCAAAATTTTCAGATTCATCACTCAATCTTTACCAGTGTGCACACGGTCCTGATGAAACCCATTAGATAGCTTGTTCTATTAGTATTTTTCAAAACTGATTTATTAATTAAGAAACTATAGCACAAATTTAAGAAAGTCATAATCCATACTTTAAATAACATAAAATAAAATAAAGTAAATATAATATTAAGCATGGTCTAACACAATATAGTTTAATTTCATGAAAAATAAAAAATCTCAAATTTCTATAATTGGATATGCATATATATAAAATATGCACACACAATTCAATTTATTAACTCATAATTGGAGCGAGCTGGCTGACGATTCTACATCCGCCTAAAATTTGCAGTTCCCACTCCGTATTCTCTAAAAGAAAAATAATATTTATTTAAAATATGCGTATACTAATAAAATCAAAATTTCTAAAAATTCTCAAAACCTAAAAATATTAATGAAATTGAGAACTCAAACAAGAATTCGGAAATATCCTAACGAAGACTTTATCTAAGGAACGACCTTAGAACAACTAAACGATTTAAGGAAAAACACACCAATGTTAAATTTTATGAGAAAGCTACCAAAATTTTAATAGAGTTTCCTCAGTAAAATAGACACTTCTCTACCAAAGTAAAGTCATTCCTGTAAAGAAAACACTTCTATTCGCAACACAGTTACACACTCGGATCGAGTCCCCAAATTACGCACAAACTCCAACCGAGATCAACAAAACACTACCACCAAAACTAATTTAAATCATAAAAGTAAATAGCAAAATTTTATTAAATTTAATTCAGTTATAAAATAAATTCGTTTAAATAATAATATATAAAAATCTGACTTTTTCATTTAATCCAATAAAATTCCTTATTTAACATATAATATATATATTCAGGAATTATTACTAATAAAATTCTATAAATTCATAGAATTTTATTTTAGTACTAATATTAATTAAATCAGCCAAATAATTAAATACTATAATATTTACATACATAATATTATTTCCGGAAAATTAATCAAAAATTGACAAAATATATAAAAATACCAATTTAACTAATAAAATTATTTTATGTCTTCTAAAAATCAAAATTATCATTATACACAATAATTAACTATAAATTTACTAAAATCCCAATTAAAATCAACTTACACAATTTTTCTCTAAAATTTCATATTTCACATAAACCTTAAAAAAATTATAACTTAAAATCCATAATTAATTTTAACAAATTTCCTTCACAAAATAAACTCTAAAAAATATATAGAATTTAATAAAAAAACAAATTTCGAAAACCGGGACTATATAAACAGTAAATGAAACCCGAAAATTTGAATTTTTCAAAATAATTCTAGAAATTTTTTAAAAAAATTATCCTTGAATAGCTAATGATCTCTACAACAAGATTACTAAAGGAAATTAAGCCTAATTCTCAACCAAAAAAATTGAAAAAACAAAACAAAATAGCCATAATTATATTTACCTTGATTCCCGATGATCTGGATGGTGAATCCACGATCCAAGGGTAAATTGTTGAAGCTTGGGAAGAGAAGAATGCATAAGTACCAAGTACTTAGCCGGAGGACGTAAGAATGGATGCTGGAGGTCAAAGCAAATCTAGCCAAAATGAAGAAAGAGGGGAAGAAATAGACGGTGTCAATCAGCTGGCAATGTTTGGTGGTGCTGGTAGAGGTCCGGACGGCGACTGGCGGCTTTAGTTGGCTGGTGAGGAGGAGCAGTGGTCGGACAGAGAGTGACGGACAGGAGAAGAAGAAGAAGGTGAAAATCGGGAAAGAAAAAGAAAAAAAAAAAAGCCAAAGTCACTTTTTTTTTGTACTGCATATATATATTAAATAACTTATTTTAATTTATACATACAAATATATATTCATTTCCCAAAAAAATAATACTAAAATAAAATAATACACTACTAATAATAAAAATAATCATAAATAATTTATTTTAAGTGATAATTAAATTCAGAATATTACAAATAATTTCATTTGAAAACTTTTCTCATGATAAGATCGTACCAAATAATGCTAATTAAAAAAATATGTGCATTTAAAAATGTATATTTTGCATAAATTTAATATATGATAAATATTTATAAATACAATTTAATCAAAATTTAATTTAAAATTACAACTTATTTTCATTGTATAATAATATATATAGAAAAAACATTATTATTTTCATTGTATATTAATATACATAGATATATATTATAGATAATCAAAACAATATAATTTTGTCCAAAATTATATTATTTTGATTAAATTAAATAGTGATCTTACAAATAAAAAATAAGAGAAGTTAGTTCATTTCTATTGAATAACTTAGTTCCATTTTTTTTTTCTTTGAAAAGACTTAGTTAGGTAATTTTAATTAATTAATTATAATATAATTTTATTGTATAACTATTCTTAATTATAAGATAGGATTTTATTTTTTAGTTTAATTTCACAAATTTTAATTTTTATGATTGATTAATTTTTAATGTTTAAATTATTTTTCAATTATGATGAAATATTAATGATATTTTCGTTGTTAATTTTATTTTGAAAAATTAATTTTTACATTAATATTGTTGAAAATCTAATTAATAGTACTTTTGAAAAATAGACACACATAAATGAGCCGAAGAGTTCTTAAACATTAGGAATAATTGGCGCATATATATATATATATATATATATATAAGGCATTTGAAAAATGTAATTGGGAACTCTGAGCCGTCGTTAACATTGCATTAGGCTTTTAAAAAACACTAAAAACAATGGTAGTTCAATGAGATTAGAAGCAATAACATGTTTCTAAACAGAAAAGATAAATATAAATGCAAACTGTGCAATATCAATCACCTGTATTGCTTTAGAAGATAGAGATTGTTGCAGTCACATGATGAAGTATTTTATTTATGGTAATACATGTTAATAAAAATTTTGACTTAATCGTAGATAAAATTTAGGAAATAAAAATATTTTACTAAAATTTTCAAAGTTTTTTTTTTCTTAATTTTTTATCTATTATATTAAAGAACATATAAGTAATTATATTTAGTATTGATTAATTTGTGCCAAAAAGATTTTCTCGTGTGTTATTTATATTTTAAAAATATTGATAATAAAATTTAATTTGGTGGAGTGCAAAATTGCTACCTTTAAATCAGTACTATATATTGTTTTTTATTGATTATTGTAAACATCTTTCAATCGGTATATATAACAAAGTTATTCACAAAAAAGATCGAATAAATATATATGTATGGATAATTATAGTCTAGCCTAATATGAGTCATATTTTGTAATCAGTATTTAATCCTTTCGAATTTTATATAGAAAATAACAACTAAATATTTCTAAACAAGCACGTACCTCGGTCAAATCCATGTATACCCACCATCCATATCGTTGGACTTTACATATCCATATATTTTCTTTTCCAATCCACAACATTATTTAACTTAACAAAAAAATCCATTAATTTATCAAAAGTTGTTGCTACATAACTGTTCTGACTTAAAACACATCTCGAATTTGAGTTATAATATATGTAATCGTGTCAAATTAGATATTAAAATATTTTTATCACCTTATGATCCAACTGGAATTGAACCAAATTAATTAATTAAAATTTATTGAAATTTAAATATTGATAGTTTAAAAAAAATCCATTGATTAAGGATGTTAGTGATAAGAGTTGCAGAATAGATATATTCTAAATTTCATGCTATATGTAAGGTACAATGGCGCCTCGAATTGTAATGCAACCTCATTAATTCAATGGCTTACATAATAGAAATCATTGGCTTTCTCAGCATTTTTGCTTTTGTTCTTAATTTTTATAGAGTGGGAAGCATAAGAATTCAGAGTGAGAAAGTGAAACCACACAGACAATTAGGACGTCAAGCCACCATTAAGGTATACTTAGCATGAGAATACTCTTGAAATTTTATTGTTAGCATTAAGGTATATTTATTAAGTTGTGGGTAACATTTCTCTAGTTCATCGTACTTCATTTTTATTTTCCTTTATATTTTATTGCACAGAATCAATTTACGAACATATTTATTACGATTATTTAAAAATGGGAATTACGATTCTACATGTTCTTTTGTCGCAATGGAAAATGTGAATTCAGACTTCAATTCTGTTCCACCAGATAACTCTTTGATTCAATCTAGTGAATCTCGTTGCTATCTGGAAGGGGATCAATCATACAAATCAGATTTCGGTCACAGTTTTGTGTTTGGAGGTGGAGGTGGCACAAAAAATGTTTGCTTTTAGTGGTTTATTTGAAACTCCTATATATACACTGGTAAATAAAGATTTTTGTTCTGAATTCTCCCAGAAATTTTGTGATGACTTTTTCTTTTTGGGTCGATAAGATTATAAATAGATAATTATGATAACTACATATAAATAGCCTCTTATATGAATAAAATTAAAAGTAATATATATGCACCAATGATTATAATTAAAGAAAAATTAGTTGTAAATCTACGATTTACGAGGACAGTAAATAATATATACTTTAAAATTATTTTTAAATAATTAATTAAATAATTTTAATAAATTAAATTATAAATTAATCAAATAATTTATAAAAGTGAGAAATTAAAAACTCATCATAGTAATTTATTTTTTTAAGAATATATATATATATATATATATATATATATATATATATATATATTGTTAAGAAGTTAAGGATTTTTTTAACGTTAAAACAAGAGGAAAAAGTTTTTTTTAGTTGAATAAAATACATAAAGATAATTTAGATAAATGAGAAGATATAATTTTTATGGAGTAGTAGAGTGGTGTTACAAATGTAATACAATTTGAGTGTTTTAGATAAAATAAAAAATATATATTTTAAAATAATGTGCAAACAAATAAAAAATTTAATATAATCTTTTTCTCTTTAAGGTTATTAGAAAAGTTAAAGGGAAGAGTATAACTTATATCCCTACGATTTTAACTTATAATAAACTGGTTTTGTAACTTTTCTTCAAACTTAAGCACCTCATATTTTATATTCTTATATTTTTATATCTTATCAAGTAATGTTATCATTATTTTATTATACAAATATCAAATATTAAATTTTAATAATAAAATAATTTTATATGTCATTTGTCATAAACCTAGTTACTTGGATATACTTAAAAATATTATAAATTTAATTTAAAAATTATTTAATTTTATTTATAATAAAATTAAATATATATCTAAATTTTATATTTCGAGGTCATTATACTTGGTTGACTACTATGTCATTTGATGACTGAATTTACTATTAAATATCTATATTATTTTAATAGACATAATATATTTTTAACAATATTATTTAATAGGGTATTAAAATGTAAAAAACTTGAACAAATGATATTAAGTGTAACAGAAAAAAAATAAAAAATTAGATTTGTTATAAATCAAAATTATAAGAATCAAAATTGTATTTTGTCCAAATGTAAAATTGAGAAAAACAACTTGACCAATTTTCTTTGGCTTATTGGCGTGACTTGTTGCAAATTTAGCCAATCCGTATAAATGTTACGGCTTGACAATTTGTTGGCAAATATATTCATCATATATTATAATTTTTTTTATAATTAATTCATCATATATTATTATTAATTGATACAATTTTTATTGATAGATTGCAATTAAATATGACATTTATTTTTAATACTAAAATAAAAAATTAGTGAATTTAAATTTTAATATCACCTTTAGAATATTAAACTTGAAGCATTAATTTATTAAGTTATGTGTGTAATCAAAATTCATAATTTTAGAAATAAATCAATTATTGAAAAGAACCATAATTCCCTTAAAATGAACTAACTTAAAAAAATTTTCTTCTTTGTAGTTTAATTTTAAAATTAAACATTACTTAATTGTTATGTTTCTTTCGGTCAAGTTTGGTATTGAGTGGAAAATCAATTACTCTATAAATTGATTATCATCTATATAAATATACAAGTGTATTGGTTGTATACAACTAGGAGACTTCACTAATTAACACAACAAGATAACAATATGCAAATAGCAATGTACATTTGATTACAAATACCCCCCTCCCCATAAGCTTAGGCTAGCAAGATGCAAGTCGAAGCTTAGATATAATAAACTGAAAAGCAGGTTTGACTAAACGCTTTGTCATAACATCTGCAAGTTGATCCTTTATGGAAATCGAATGAATAAAAATGCGTTTGGAGGCCACCTGTCCTCGTACAAAATGGTAGTCCACCTCAACATGCCTCATACAAGCAGTGAAGGTTGCATTAGCAGAAATGAAAATAGCTCCTAAATTGTCATGCCATATTTATGGAATTATGGTAATTGGGAGGCTAAGTTCATGAAGAAAATAGGACAACCATCGAAGTTCAATTATACCATTTGCAAATACCTTAAATTTTGATTCTATGGAGCTACAATCAATAGTTGGTTATTTCTTCGAATGCCATCCAATTAAAATATTGCCCATGTACACAAGATAACCACAAGTGGATTTCCTATCATCGAGACTACCTGCCCAATCTACATCCATAAATTTTGTTAGATTGAATGAATTTTGCTTGATATCAAGCTTTAAGCCAAGGTCCTTGGTGCCTTGCAAATATCAAAGAACTCTCTTAAGAGCTTGTATATGCATTTGGGTAGGAAAATGCATGAACTGAGTTAACTTATTTATGGCAAACATCAAGTCAAGGCATGCAAAGGTTACATATTGAAGGTAACCATAACACCGGTGAAATTTTTGAGCTTCAACTGTTGATAAATAAGGCAATGAATCTCTGTAAAGAGAAGTGCCTAGAGCCATTAGTGTTGCTATTGGCTTTCGAGATGTCATCCCCATGAATAATAAAATACCAAAGATGTATTTCTACTGAGATAAAAGAATATTATATGAGTTTTAAGCAACCTATAATCCCAAGAAGTAGTGAAGTAGACTAAAATCTCGAAAGGAAAAAGAGATAGATAATTTGTGTATAACCAAAGCAAAAAAGGAATTATCATTGCCAGTTAACATAATATCATCAACATTGTCACGACCCAAAACAGGGGGTTATGACCGACGCTAGGGAACGGGAATTCTTTTAAATCTGGAACCTGTAATAAGCCTTTAAAATATAAAAGCATGCAATATAATAAAATAAATAAAACATTATGCAGCGGAAATTAAATCTCAAAAGTAATATAATAATTCATCAACTCATTTGATAGCATAAATTCCATCTCATATATATAAAATCATTCAATATAAATTTTCAGTTCAAACTTTTAAAATTTAAATCTCATACATATATAATAAATACAACTCACTGAAACAACTACTGTAGTGTCTAGAATACAAAATAAAACTCAGGTAAGCAGTTTACATAATAAAGCTGGAGTGGAAGAAATCCGACGTAAAGGCCTGTTACTGAGGTCTAAGGACGAATACTCTCCTAAAAAATATCAACGGAGGGGAGTCAGGCCTCACTGAGTAAATTGTTATAATATGTATACATGCATAACTAAATGTCAAATGCAGACACTCAATAGAATATATATATATATAATAAATATATATACAGGCAATTACACACAGATGCTGAAATTATTTTATATATAATATTGAAAATTATCAACTTATGAAGGATCAAATAGAACCCTAAATGATCACAACCTCAAATAGTGTTAGACAACACTCTAGCCATACAGGCTCACTTATTCCAAATAAATTTACTTGTTCCATTTGGACAGTAGACTGGCCCCGAGACATTGAGTCAACCGAGCTCCAACAGTCTGATTGTCAATGTGATTGGCCCTGAGACACTTGGTCAACCGAGCTCCAGCAATCACACTCTCAAATCACATCTCACATCAAATCAATCCAATCAATATCCACAAATAGGTTAGTAATTCAACCTACAATATATCATCGTACCGGTATGTACTCGATCCTAGTGCTGCCCACTAGGTAACACGTTCTATTGATATCCTTCATTTAAAATAAACTCATACATTCGTAAAATAAATAATGCATGACATTAATTTAAATGGGAATATAATCCATATATATACTAGAAATATACCAAAAATAAACCAAGTATATTTCGAGTATATATATGTCAAACAAATTCAATTCAATTATAAAATAAACCATATATATACTTAAAAACATTTTAGGTATAAATCAACAATAATACATGCATTTAATTTAAAATATACCAAAAATATGCCTAAAATATACTTAAGCATTTATTAAATTATTTATGCATATTTCATACAATTAAAACATACATTTCTAAAAATATGCATCCTCATACACGTATATATAAAATAATGCGCTCCACGAGACGGGTCTGACAGGCCTAGTCCACTAGGCCTCAGTTCAGCGCAACTAAAAAATAAAATATTAACATGAAATTAGAATAAATCTAACGAAATTTATAGAGACTCGATCTAGAATTCTAGACATTGACAAGGAATAGGAATTTGACTGAATATCACATTTTACGAGAATTCTACCAAAAATTCGACGGAACTTTTTTGTAAAACGGACATCTCTCTATTTAGAAAGTAGAGCCGATCCTGCAAGAAAACACACTTCGAATATAGGATAACCACACAATCTCTCGGTCAGATTCCCAAACTACAATTCCACCGACCGATGTTCACAATTTACAAGATATACACAAAATACATTAAAATTCCAAAAATACCAAAAATACCCTTTATATACCAAAATATAGAAATTTAGATATTAAAACACTAAAAATAATTATTTCACCGATAATTAGTTAAAAACCCTAATATTAATATAATATTACTAAAAATCAATAATTCTCGACTAATTCATAAATATTGATGAAAATTCATTTAATAAATCCAAAATACATAATTAGCCCAAAAACATACTAAAAATTATTTTCAAAAATAGTATATTATATATAATTTGAAAATAAATTTCAAAAAATATTTTTAATTAGTTAAAAATAGTAAATGATTTGTAAAAATCACTTTTATACCTCAAATAATTATTAAAACCAATTTAACTTAATATTCAACTAATATTACTACCAAATTACCAAAATACCCCTAATATATACAAATTCACATAATATACAATAATTATTCAAAAATTCACTAAAAATTATATAATTACTCAAAAATTATTTTCTCAACATATAATTCAATAAAATCAACAATTATACTCAATTAACCAATTAATTTTAACAAAATACATATACAACCTATATTTCTAAAATTCACCTAAACTAAATAAAATTATATTAATTACACAAAAATTATAAATTAAATTCTAAAATTAATTTCAACCTCTATAAACACTAAAAATCACAATTTCACAATTTATTTAATTAATTTACGAAAATTAGAAAATATTAATAAAATAATCAAAAATTCACAAAAATCAAAATAAATTCCAAAAATTCCACAAAAATTTCAGGATGAAGATTGAGCTAAGAGAAGAAACTTTTGTAAAGGAATTAAGCTTGAATCACTAAGATTGAAGTTAAAAAAATTCAAGAAACTCAAATGGCCGAAAATGAAATCAAGTTCAAATCCTTACCAAATAGAGTTTTCAAGCTAAAAGAAGCTTAGAATTGGCTTATATGAAGTTCTAGGAGCTCAACGGTACTACAATCATCGAAAATGGTGACCGAAAAGTGATATATATATATATATATATCATGAACACTTTATATTATTAAAAAATTATTATTATTATAATATAAAATAATCACACACACCACACACACACACACACACACACACACATATATATATATATGTACATTATTCAAATTTTTAATTATGCATGAAACCATGCAATTTAATAAAATGAACTAACGTAAATAAATAAATTATTATTTAGGTATTATTTTTCCAAAAATATAGGTTTCGGGAAAATTTTACGTAGAAAGCTTAAAATAATTTAAAATTAACTTTATTTATTAACAAAATAATTAGATAGTCAAATATATATATTAAAATTATTAATACTGCATATCCCGATACAGTATAAAAATATTTAAAACATCGGGTTATTACAAACATATACCAAAATGAAGCGCTGAATGTTTCCTTTGGCATAGATAAATAGGGAAGAATCACAATGAGAGCCATGAAATTCGATAGTTTATAAGAAACCACTCAACTTGTGAAATGAGGCTCTTAGAGCCTGCTTTAGACCATATAGAGACTTTTGAAGCTTACAAACATAGTTGGGATGATATTTGTCAATGTAGCTCGGAGGTTGAACCATATACACAATCTTATTCAAGTCACTATAAAGAAAAGCATTTATTATATTCAATTGTTGCACTTGCCAATTGAAAGAAATGGCCATGGAAAGAAGTACTCAGATAGTAATGGATTTGATCATCGAACTAAAGGTTTCAGTGTAATACAATCTAAGCTATTGTGTGTACCCCTTGGCTATGAAATGAGCCTTATATCGTTCAATATCACCATTAGCACGCCGTTTGATTTTATAAAGCCACTGATTCTTACTATATTGACATTTTATGGTGGTGGTATAAGCTCCCATGTCTAAGTGCAATGTAATACTGCAATTTTAGCATCTATAGTAGACCGCCATGATGTATATTAGTTAGCTTTTATAAAACTAGTGGGTTCGGTATAGAGTAAAGAAGTGTTAGCAACCAATACATAAGTATTAGTTTGAGCCATAGAATAGGGCCGAAGTTGCATGGGATGTTGATAAGGAGAAGCAACATCAGTTTAAGAATTAGTGGTTTGTGGAAAGGTTGCAAAAGTAGGTGAAGAGGTGAAATCAATAAAAAATGTCAATCTGTCATGATTAGTGACAGACATTTAAAAATGTTAGGTGTTGGAGATTTGGATAAAATATGAGATGAGGATGTGGTAACGATAGAGTTTGATTTATTTGAATGGTTCGGTGTTTAGGATAAAGGTAAGGGATATACATAATTGGTAGAAGAGAAAGTAGGTGAAATAGAAAGGAATGAGAGTTTGTACCTAATAGGGATTTCTTAGAATGATGAACTTAAGGCAGTGGAAGTTGTATCTATATAAAAGTTATGTTAAATAAAGAAAGAGTGTGTGTAGAGTTAGAAGTGGACATGGATTGTGGAATGGAAAAAGGAAAAATTTATTCATTGAATTTTAGACATGTTTAACATGTTTCTCTATTAAAGCATCGGTAGCCATGGTAATCTAGGGAATATCCTAAAAAAACACATGCTTTGGTTCTAAAGGAAAACTTATGTTTATTATAGGGACGTAAAAGAGGGTATACTCTACAACCAAAAACACATAGAAAAAAAATCTAGTGTTTTATAATATAGAATTTAGAAAGGTATTTTATAAGACAGAGATTGTGAAGGAATATGATTAATTAAAAAATGGTAGTCTCAAAGGCAAAATGCCAAAATTTGAATGGAACATAAGAATGTCCCAACAAGGTGAGACCAATGTCTACAATATGTCTAATTTTCCTCTTTGCAATCCCATTTCGCTCATGAGCATGAGGATAAATAATTCTATGTAAAACACTTATGGATTTGAAATGATTAAAAAGGGGTCTAAATTCCCCTCCCAGTCCGATTAGAAAGCCTTGATTAAACTGAGTCTCAATATAGGCTTGAAATTGATGAAAAATGGGAGCAACATCACTTTTGTTTTTTAGAGGGACAAACCATGTGAATAATGAATAATCATCAATAAAAATTAAAAAATATTTATCACCATTGGAAGATTGAACTAGGGTTGGACCCCATACATTAAAATGGATGATTTCTAATAGTCTAGAACTACGATGATAGGTAAAAGATAAACTAGTGCGATGTAATTTGCCTAAATTCTTAGTGCGATGTAATTTGACTAAATTCTTACCATCACTAATGATTACCTATTGAGTAACTTTATAATTAGTAGCACAGTGAAAAGGTTCATGGTCTAACGTTATATGGTGGCTAGCACCAATGTCTAGGTACCATTTAGAACTAGGACATTCTAGTGCAAAATGATTATGATAGCCACAAACCTAACAAGAATGGGCCTGATTTTAGGATAAGAAGCCCCGACAACCACCTTTTCCTCGAGAAAAATGAGGTGAAAAATTTTATTATCGAGAAGCAGAATTAGATGACCGATAAGCAAGATTGACAATAGGTAAGGATGCTTGTTGAGTTTTGAGCAACAGTTCATAGGCAACGAGTTGCCCATGCAACTTATGAAAAGAAGGGGATCAAGTCTTTATTAAAAAGCTCCTATGGCACCATTATAATCTAAGCCAGGTTGACGAAAGACAATTGCATTAAATTTAGTGGTTGATAATGGTTATCTAGCCAAGGCAAGGGAGTTGGCAATTTGCTTTGCTTGGAATAGATAATCAATAACAAGTTTATCATCTTTTTTAGATTATGAAGCTTAAAGTAAAGTTGGGTTCTCCGAGCGTTGTTAACAATGCCATAAGCTATCTTTAATGCTTTACAAACCGAAGAGGAGGATTTAAAGCCAATAAGATGAGGATATACTTCTTCAGAGATTAAAGAAAGCAGCCAAGAAAAGAGTAGTTGATCTTTGTTATACCATGCTAGGTATGCAGGATTTAGTTCCAAGTTTGAAAATGTCACGACTTAAAATAGGAAGCCATGACCAGTGCTAGGGAACGGGAATATTTTGAATCTGGAACCCGTAGCAAGCCTTAAAATAAAAGCATGCAATAAAATAAAATAAATAAAATATTATTCAGCGGAAATTAGATCTCAAATAATAAAATAAATTCTCAACTTCCTTTAATAACATAAAATCACATCATATATATCATAAATAGAAATCTTTTAATACAATCTTCAGAGAAACACTCTGAAGTAAAATCCTCATACATGCATAAATACAAAAACAAATATCGACAGAGTCAAATACAACTACTATTGCAGTGTCTAGAGTACAACATAAAACTCAAGTAAGTGATTTACATAATAAAGCAGGAGCGGAAGAAATTCGGCAGACAGGTCTACTGTTGAGGTCTAAAGATGAAGACTCTCTTGTAAAAACATCAACGGAGGGGAGTCAGACCTCGCTGAGTGAATTATTATAATATATATATATATATATGCACAGCTAAATGTCAAATGCAGACACTCAAAAATATATATATACAGGCAAATACACATAGATGCAAGGAAAATCATTTTAATACTAAAAATCATCAGTTTTTGAAGGATCAAATAAAACCTTATATGATTACAACCTCAATACCAATAGAAACTACTCTAGTCATATAGGCTCACTTAAATCCAAGTAAATTCACTTAATCCATATGGACAGTAGACTAGCCCTGAGACACTAAGTCGATCGAGCTCCAGCAGTCTGACTGTCGGTGTGATTGGCCCCGAGACACTTGGTCAATCGAGCTCCAGCAATCACACTCTCAATCACATTAACCTCGATCAAATCAATCATATCAATCAATCGTAATTACCATAATTAATTTTCACTTAACTCTAATCTATCGCATCGGTACGTACACGGTCCTAGTGCTGCTCACTAGGAAGCACATTCTATCGATATCCTTCATTTATATTAAAACATGCATTCAAAAAAATAAATAATGCATAATAACATTCAAAATAAACAAATAAACCATACATATACCAGAAATATACCTAAAATAAACTAAGTATATTTAAGGTATATATACGTATAATCAACTCAAATAAATCATGGAATATATTAAATTAAACCGATAATATATTTGAAAATAAGCTAGATTTAATTAAAAAGGAAAACATGCATTTATTTCATAATATACCGAAAATATACTAAAAGTATATCGAAAATATATTAAAAGAATACTTAAAATATACTTAAACATTTAAATAGGCAATTATGCAAAATTTATATTTAAAATATAGAATTCTAAAACATACAACCTAAGAAATGCATATATATCATAATAACTCAAAGTTATGCGCTCTTCGAGACGGATCCGACGGGCCTAGTCTACTATGCCTCAGTCTCAGCGCAACTAACAATAAAATAATAACACAAAAATCAGAATAATTCTAACTTAAATTCTATCAAAATTTCGACAGAACCTCCTCTGTAAAATGGACATCTCTCTACTTAAAAAGTAGAGCCGGTTCTACAAAAAAAATATACTTCGAATAAAATTTTCACAACTCCTCGATCGGGATCCCAAACCACAAATTCCCCCGACCGAGGTCCACAATTCACAATAAAATACAAAAAATATATTAAAATTTCATAAATACCAAAAATGCCCCTTAAGTATCAAAATATAGCAATTTAAACATTAAAAACACCAAAAGTAATTATTTTACCGATAATTACTTAGAAACCCTAATATTAATATAATATTAATAAAAATTGATATTTCTCAATAAATACACCAACATTAATAAAATTTCATTTTATAAATCTAAATTACTTCATTAGTCCAAAAACATATTAAAAATTACTATAAATCCATTTATTTACAAAAATAGTATATTATATTTAATTTGAAAATAATTTTTGAAAAATAATATTAATTACTTAAAATTAGAAAATAATTTGTAAAAATCCTTTTTATACCTCAAATAATTATTAAAATCAATTAAATTTAATATTTAACTAAAATTATCACCAAATTACCAAAATACCCCTAGTATATAAAAATACACATAAAATACTAATAATATTAAAAAATTCAATAAAAATTATATAAATACTCAAAAATTATTTTATAAACATATTATTCACTAAAATCAACAAATATACTTAATTAACCAATAATTACTAACAAAATATATATTTAACCTAAATTTCCAAAAATAACATAAACTAAAAATAATTATAAAAATTACACAAAAATCACAAAAATTATAAATTAAATTCTAAAATTAATTATCAACCACCAAAAACACTAAAAATCACAATTTCACAATTTATTTAATTAATTTACGAAAATAATAAAATAATAAAAAATTTATAAAAATCAAAATAAATTCCAAAAATCACACAAAAATTCTAGGATGTAGATTAAGCTAGAGGGATTAACTTTTGTGAAGGCAATTCTCGTGAATCATAAGGAATCAAGTTCAAAAAATTAAAAAAAAACAAACTCATAGTGATCGAAATTAAAAATTGATCAACACCTCACCAAAACGAGTTTTTAAGCTAAAGGGAGCTTGGATTCACACTCACTGACAAGAGAGGAAGAGAATGGGACTGATGGTGTCAAAAATGGTGGCCAGAAGCGACTTGAACGATGGTGGTGAAGATTTCTGGCCAAAAATGGAAGTTCAACTGTTGTCAGCGCCAGGGAAGGTGACTGGAGGCAGCGGAGCTGTTGGAGGAGCAGGTGGAAGTCCGAGAGGCGCACCGACAGTTGCTGGTCGACATAGCAGTGGTGAGGGTGGGTTTCGAGAAGAAGAAGGAGAAGGGGGTATGTTTTTTATATTTTAGGTTTATATATATATTAATATAACTTTATATTATAATATAATAAACTTTAATATATAATTCCACAAAAACACACACCACACAATTATTATATATATATATATATACACACACACATATAACACATACATAAAACAACACTAACCCTAATATATATATGTGTGTATATATATACGTATAAGATCATAATAAATAATCATTCAAAAATAATGTATTTAATAATAATAATTATTATTATGATAAAAATAAACATCATTTTAAAATAAAATAACCTTAGTACTTAAATATGACACAAATAAATTCCTAAAATAATAGGCTTTAAAATAATTATTTACGTAGAAAATTTTAAATTAAACGTAAAAGTAATAACAATTATTCACAAAATAGTAAAATAATCAAATATAGTTTTAAAATTATTAACACTACATATCCCGATTTAAAATAAAATAATCTAAAACTCAGGTTATAACAGTCTTCCCCCCTTACAAGAATTCATCCTCGAATTCCAAAAAGAAAAAGAAATACAAAATCAAAGAGGAAAGAGATACGGGTAAGAAGCTCGCATCTCAGCTTCAGTCTCCTAGTTATGCTCCTCTATTATGTTACTGCACCACAACACCTTAACCATCAGAATCTGCTTCAAATGCACTTGTCGAACTTGATAATCTACGATCGCAACAGGTTCTTCTATGAACTTCAGGTCTTCATTCACTTCAACACTGTCGGGTTGCAACATGTGTGAAGGGTCTGAAACATACTTTCTCAGCATCGAGATATGAAACACCGGATGCACTTGAGACATACTCAGAGGCAAAGCCAATCGATATGCAATAGTGCCAACTGTCTCCAGAATCTCAAATGGTCCTATATATCTCAGTGCTAGCTTACTTGTCCTGTCAAATCTCATAACACCCTTCATTGGAGACACCTTCAGAAAAAAAAGTCTCCTACTTGGAACTCCACATCTTTGTGCCTAAGATTCATATAACTCTTCTGTCTGCTAACTACGGTCTTTAATCTACTCTTGATCACAATAACTTTTTTTACAGCATCCTGAACCATCTCAGGTCTAGTCAAAGCTCTCTCACCAATCTCATCCCAACTCAGAGGGGATCTACGCTTCCTTCTGTACAAAGCCTCATATGGTGCCATTCCAATACTGCTATGGTAGCAGTTATTATATGCAAATTCTATGAGTGGAAAATGATCATCCCAGCTACCTCCTAAATCCAAAACACACATCCTCAACATATCTTTCAATGTCTAGATCATCCTCTCAGACTGACCATCTGTCTGAGGATGAAAAGCAGTACTGAAATCCAACCTAGTGCCCATCGCTTTCTACAACTTCTACCAAAAATGAGAGATAAACACTGAACCTCTGTCTAACACAATGGACACATGTACTCCATGAAGACACACAATATGCTTCACATATAGCTTTGCCAATCTAGCTACAGAATAAGTGGCTTTCACAGGCAAGAAATGTGCAGACCTGGTCAACCTGTCCACAATCACCCAGATGAAATCATATCCATCCTTAGAATGAGGTCACAAAATCCATAGCAATCCTTTCCCACTTCCACTCAGGAATAGGAAGAGGTTGAAGCTTCCCAGAAGGCTTCTGATGCTCAACTTTCACTTGCTGACACGTCAAGCACTTAGTAACACAATCAGCAACATCCTTCTTCAGTCCATCCCACCAGTACAAGTCTTTGATGCTGTGGTACATTTTAGTGACACTCGGATATATGCTATAGGCTGTAGAATGTGCTTCCTCAAAGATCTCTTTTCTCAAATTATCCACATCAAGAACACACAATCTACCACTGATCCACAAAATACCATCATCATCAAGTGTAAAATCAGTGAACTTCCCTGCTCGAACATTCTCTACAATCTCTTCCAGAATAGGATCTCGATTCTGAGCTGCCTTAATCCTATCTTTCAGTACAGATCGCACCTTAAACTGAGCTAGTAGTCTACCTGATATACTAATCTTCATCATCAGATCTTAATCCACTAATAGATGCAACTCCTGGATCAACGGTCTCCTCTCTACACTGATGTGAGCAAGACTGCTTGAGGACTTCGTACTTAAGGCATCTGCTACCACATTAGCCTTGCCTGGGTGATATAAAATCTCATAGTCATAATGTTTCAATAGTTCTAACCATCTCCTCTGCCTCATATTCAGATCTCTCTGCTGGAAAATGTACTTAAGGCTTTTATGATCAGTAAAAATATCACAAGTCACCCCATACAGATAATGTCTTTAGATCTTAAGAGCAAAGATCACTGCAGCCATCTCTAGGTCATGGGTAGGATATTTCTGTTCATGCTTCTTCAACTGCCTCGAAGCATAGGCTATCACCCTACTATTTTGCATTAACACACAACCTATGCTAACTCTAGAGGCATCACAATACACTGTGAACTTGTCCACTCCATTAGGTCAAGCCAAAACTGGAGCTGTGGTCAACTTCTCCTTCAGTAACTAAAAACTGTTCTCATAAGCTTCTGACCACTCAAATCTCACATTCTTCTAAGTCAAGCGAGTCATAGGAGCTGTAATTTTGGAAAAATCCTATACAAACCTCCTATAATACATAGTTAAACCTAGAAAACTATGAATCTCTGTAATTGAAGTCAATCTAGGCCACTTAAACACTACCTCAATCTTTTATGGATCAACCTGGATACTTTCTTTTAACACCATGTGTCCAAGAAATGCAACACTCTTCATCCAAAAATCACACTTCGAGAATTTAGCATAAAGTTGATGTTCTCTCAATGTCTGTAGTATAGTCCTCAAATGATATACATGCTCCTCTATACTCCTCGAATACACCAGTATATTATTGATGAAGACTACCACAAACTGATCCATAAATGGTCTAAATACCCTATTCATTAGGTCCATAAAAGGTGTTAGTGCGTTAGTCAAAGCAAAAGACATCACCAAAAACTCATAATGGCCATATCAAGTATGGAATGCCATTTTAGGATTATCGGCTTCACTGATCCATAACTGATGATAACCCGACCTCAAATCAATCTTAGAAAAGAATTGTACAACCTGTAGCTGATCAAACAAGTCATCTATCCTTGGGAGAGGATACTTGTTCTTTACTGTCACCTTATTCAGCTCTCTGTAATCAATGCACAGTCTCAGGGTACCATCCTTCTTTCTTAAAAATAGGATTGGTGCACCCTAAGGAGAAATACTAAGTCTAATAAAACCTTATCTAGCAACTCTTGCAACTGCTCCTTCAACTATTTTAACTCTGCAGGAGTCATTCTGTAGGGTGGCATAAATATAAGGGTAGTGCTTGAAACCACATTTATACAGAACTCAATCTCTCTGTGAGCTGGTAAACCTAGCAACTCCTCAGGAAAAACATCAGGAAACTCACAGGCAACAGGAACATTTATGAGTGATAACTTCTCCACTGAAGTATCCCTAACTAATGCCAAATATCCCTGACAACCCTTCCTCAGTAACTTCCTAGTCGTAATAGTAGAAATGAGATTCTGAGGTGTTGAAATCTTATCACCAACAAACTTAAATTCTTCTTCACCAGGAATTCTGAAAGACACCTCTTTACTCTGATAATCTACCACGGCATAGTGATGAGATAACCAATCCATACCCAAAATAATATCGAACTTCATCACATTCAACAGAATTAAATCAATAGATAATTCTCTACCTCTAAGAAAAAATGGATAACCAGAAAGAAAAACATCGGTGTCCAAAGAGTCACTTAGAGGAGTGGCGATAGACAAAGGAAAAGCCATCCTCGAAGCTTGCCAATAAGACTTAGAAGCAAAAATAAGAGATACGAATGAATGCGTGGCACCCGGATCAAACAGAACCCATGCATCCAGGTAACAGATAAAAATAATACCTACCACGACTGCATTAGATGCCTGAGCATCCTGCTGAGTAAGATGAAAGACTCTAGCCTATCCTAGACCTCCCGGCTGGCTGGTAGAAGCCTGGCCAACACCTCTGGTACTTTTACCACGACCCTGTTGGGGAACAATCTGAGTCAAACTCTGATGTTGGGCTAGAGGCAACTAAAAAGGAATGGGTGCAGCACTAACAATCAACTATTGAGGGAATCGCAAAATCTACGGCTACTAATATCTAGAATAGGGATATAATCTGGCAAAATGTCCCATCTGCCCACATCGAAAACACGTCAATGGTGTCATATAACACGGTCCCTGATGGACTCTACCGTAAGTCTAATATACACTAGTAACTGACCCAAAACTATGACCACTGTTGCTTCTTGAAGCACCTGACCCAAGTCTGAACGATCTATGCTAACCTCCACGGCCATGTCTACTTCTTTGATGTACCCGTTGTTGCTGTCTCTAAGTCTGCTAGGCTGGACCTCTCTGTTGACTACTCGATCCAATCTGAAAACTTGAGTATAAAGTAGTCTGGAATCTACCTGACTGAACATCCAACTGGTAATAATCAGACATAGCTCTTTGTCTGACTAGCCTCAGCTCAATCTCCTTAGCCAACTCAATCACTGACTCCAGAGTAAGGTCAGCTGTAGGCATACCAACAAATGCAGAACCCAAACCAGTAATGTAAGTAATGACTACGAAGTACTGGTCTCGTATTAGATCCTCTGCATATCTACCAAGCCAAAGGAACTCTCAAGTATAATCCTCAATAGATCTGTCCCCACAGGAAATGTTGGTCAACCAAAGTCTGTAACTCATGCGAAGTGAGTCTGGGCAGAATCTCCTCATGAATCGCTCTCTAAACTGAGCCCAAATCATCGTCATCATATACAGCTGGATCATTTGAATAAACCAGTCTAGGGCTGGTCCCACAACAGAAAGCTCAACTATCATGATCCACTGGTACTCAGTGTGAGCAGTCCGAGTCCTCATCTCGATCGCATGCAGAAAATCTAAAGGGTTTGAAGTCCTATTGAATGCAATCCTGCCGACTCTGACATAGAACATAGCTGCCTTAGGGTCAGACATACCCTGCTGATAGGTAGGCTGAACAGGCAGTGTAACTGGAGGTACAGGAATATCCTTGTACTCTCGCTTTACAAGTTCCTTATCCTGTAGCTCTCTCTGTCTATGGTGACATGCCGCTCCTCGAGGTCTACCTCTGCCATAACCTCTACGCCTAACTGGTGACTCAGGTGGTAAAACCTTATCCTGGAAGGACTCATCATCCTTGGCCTCAACAACCGGTGGAGCGACACACGCTCGCCTCCTCATTCTAAAAAGACAAACAGAAGGATTTAGACAAAATAGACAATGGAGGATAAAGCAGAAAATTAAATCAAGGAATACTTATCAACACATACTCAAACCTAATCAACTATAGTAGTTTCAGAAGAAAATGCAACATTGAAAACTATGGCCACAACTCACACAACTAAGGCACTCACACAAAACTCCGCTCCAATACCAACTTTGTCATGACCCAAAATAAGGAGCCGTGACCGGCGCTAGGGAACGGGAATTCTTTCGAATCCAGAACTCATAGCAAGCCTTAAAATAAAAGCATGTAATTAAATAAAATAAATAAAATATTATTCAATGGAAATTAAATCTCAAATAATAAAATAAATTCTCAAATTCCTTTAATAACATAAAATCACATCATATATATCGTAAATAGAAATCTTTTAATACAATCTTTAAAGAAACATTCTGAAGTAAAATCCTCATACATGCATAAATACAAAAATAAATCTCGATAGAGTCAAATACAACTACTTCAACAGTGTCTAGAGTACAACGTAAAACTCAAGTAAGCAATTTACACAATAAAGTTGGAGTGGAAGAAATCTGGTGGACAAGTCTATTGCTAAGGTCTGAAGATGAAAACTCTCTTGTAAAAACATCAACGGAAGGGAGTCAGACCTCACTAAGTGAATTATTATAATATATATACACGCATAGCTAAATGTCAAATGCAGAACTCAAAAATATATATAACAAATATATATACAGGAAAATACACACAGATGCAAGGAAAATTATTTTAATACTGAAAATCATCAGTTTATAAAGGATAAAATAGAACCCTATATGATCGCAACCTCAATACCAATAGAAACTACTCTAGTCATATAGGCTCACTTAAATCCAAGTAAATTCACTTAATCCATATGGACAGTAGACTAGCCCCGAGACACTAAGTTGACCGAGCTCCAACAGTTTGACTGTTAGTGTGATTGTCCCCGAGACACTTTGTCAACCGAATTCCAACAATCATACTCTCAATCACATTAACCTCAATCAAATCAATCAATCATAATTACCACAATTAATTTTCACTTAACTCTAATCTATCACACCGGTACATAAACGGTCATAGTATTGCCCACTAGGAAGCAAGTTCTATCGATATCCTTCATTTATATTAAAACATACATTTAGAAAAATAAATAATGCATAATGATATTTAAAATAAACAAATAAACCATACATATAACTAAAATAAACTAAGTATATTTCAGGTATATATACGTATAATCAACTCAAATAAATCATGGAATATATTAAATTAAACCAATAATATATTTGAAAACAAGCTAGATTTAATTAAAAAGGAAAACATGTATTTATTTCATAATATACTGAAATATACTAAAAGTATACTTAAAATATACTTAAGCATTCAAATAGGCAATTATGCAAAATTTATATTTAAAATATAGAATTCTAAAACATGCAACCTAAGCAATGCATATATTATAATAACTCACAGTTGTGCGCTCCTTGAGACGGGTCCGACGGGCTTGGTCCACTAGCCCTTGGTCTCAGTGCAATTAACAATAAAATAATAACACAAAAATTAGAATAATTCTAACTTAAATTCTACCAAAAATTTGGCAAAACCTCCTCTGTAAAATGGACATCTCTCTACTTAAAAAGTAGAGCCGGTCCTACAAGAAAAATACACTTCAAATAAATTTTTCACAACTCTTCGGTCAGGACCCCAAACCACAAATTCCCCCGATCGAGGTCCACAATTCACAATAAAATACACAAAATATATTAAAATTTCATAAATACCAAAAATGCCCTTTAAGTATCAAAATATAGCAATTTAAACATTAAAAACACCAAAAGTAATTATTTTATCGATAATTACTTAGAAACCCTAATATTAATATAATATTAATAAAAATCAATATTTCTTGATAAATACACCAAAATTAATAAAATTTCATTTTATAAATCTAAATTACTTAATTAGTCCAAAAACATATTAAAAATTACTATTTACAAAAATAGTAATTTTATAAATATTTATTTATTTACAAAAATAGTATATTATATTTAATTTGAAAATAATTTGTAAAAATCCTTTTTATACCTCAAATAATTATTAAAACCAATTAAATTTAGTATTTAACTAAAATTATCACCAAATTATCAAAATACCCCTAGTATATAAAAATACACATAAAATACTAATAATATTAAAAAATTCAATAAAAATTATATAAATACTCAAAAATTATTTTCTCAACATATTATTCACTAAAATCAACAAATATACTTAATTAACCAATGATTACTAACAAAATATATATTTAACCTAAATTTCCAAAAATAACATAAACTAAAAATAATTATAAAAATTACACGAAAATCAGAAAAATTATAAATTAAATTCTAAAATTAATATCAACCACCAAAAACACTAAAAATCACAATTTCAAAATTTATTTAATTAATTTACGAAAATAATAAAATAATAAAAAATTCATAAAAATCAAAATAAATTCCAAAAATCACACAAAAATTCTAGGATGTAGAATAAGCTAGAGGGATCAACTTTTGTGAAGGCACTTCTCATGAATCACAAGGAATCAAGTTCAAAAAAATCAAAAAACTCATAGTGACCGAAACTAAAACTTGATTAACACCTCACCAAAATGAGTTTTTAAGCTAAAAGGAGCTTGGATTCACACTCACCGACAAGAGAGGAAGAGAATGGGACCGGCAGTGTTAAAAATGATGGCCGGAATCAACTTGAACGGTGGTAGTGAAGATTTTCGGCCAAAAATGGAAGTTCAGCTGCTACCAATGCTAGGGAAGGTGACTAGAGACGGTGGAGCTATTGGAGGAGGAGGTGGAAGTCCGGGAGGCACACTGACGGTTGCTGGTCAGCGTAGCAACAATGAGGGTGATGGTGAGGGTGGGTTTTGAGAAGAAGAAGGAGAAGGAGGTAGGTTTTTTATATTTTAGGTTTATATATATACACACACACACACACATATAACACATACATAAAATAACACTAACCCTAATATATATATATGTGTATATATATATGTATAAGATCATAATAAATAATCATGCAAAAATAATGTATTTAATAATAATAACAATTATGATAAAAATGATAAAAATAAACATCATTTTAAAATAAAATAACCTTATTACTTAAATATGACGCAAATAAATTCCTAAAATAATAGGCCTTAAAATAATTATTTACGTAGAAAATTTTTAATTAAACGTAAAAGTAATAACAATTATTCACAAAATAGTAAAATAATCAAATGTAATTTTAAAATTATTAACATTGCATATCCCGATTTAAAATAAAATAATCTAAAACTCGGGTTATAACAAAAAAAGTTGGGTTAATAGTTTCTTTGGATGGAGCAATTTCAGTGCCATTTAGAATGTTATGTAGGTTATAGAAATTGAGTAATGGTTGAAATTGAAGTTTCCAGGATATGTAGTTTGTGGAATTGAGTTTGATAGAGAAGATTTATTAAAGGTGAGGGGGTGTAGTTAACTTTGATGTAGGGATTGGAAGAAGGGCTAGTATTGTGATGGTGTTGTTTGGTGAAAGAAAACAAGAAAAGGACAATGTTGTAGAACTTATCGTAGTCATATTGAAGCCCTGATACCAAGTCAAGTTTGGTATTGAGTGGAAAATCAATTACTCTGTGTATTGATTATCATCTATATAAATATACAAGTGTCTTGGTTGTATACAACTAGGAGACTTCACTAATTAACACAACAAGATAACAATATACAAATTGCAATGTATATTTGATTATGAATACTTTTCATCTCTTTTTTTACTGCTAATTATTATATATATCACTGGCATTAATTTTCTAAAGCCTATACTGCCTATAGTATAGTTCAAGTGTTTCCTTCAATTCTTTTAAAATGTTTCTTACCCATTTTTCTATTTAATTTGAAATATTATATAACTTTAAGAAATGAAGAAAGTTAATAAATTCTTATATATACATAAGAGAATATTTGCATTCAATGAAATTGCAGCCCTAACAAGTATTTATATATAGTTTTGTTAATTTAATTTTAAGCGATTTCCTATTTATATAGTAGTATTATTATTAGGAGAATAAAATATATTATAATTTTAGATCTAAATAATAATACCAATTATCTACTAATCAAAATGTTGTATATTTAGTAGAATAGGGTATTCAAAGGAGAAAAAAATAATAAAAAGTGGTTATATATATAAGTTTGTTTAATAAAATTTAAAGCATACAATTTTTTTATTATTTATAGTAGTTTTATTATTCAATTATTATTTTTTTTATTGTTAAATAATAGTTTGATTCAATTAAATTTAGTAAAATTTAAAAATTTAAAAAATAAAAATATTATTGCTAAATAAATAGAAATTAAATTTTAGATTTATTTAAAGAAAAGACATAATCATGAAAGAATATAAAAAAAATAAAATAAAAAACATCTTAAAAGAGAAAAAGTGTAATAAAATAAATAATAATACTTTAATTTTATAACCAGACATGGATTTTTTTTTTTAAAGCAATAAGTTTTAAAAATATGGTAATCTTGTTTAAAACTAACCTAATTTGTTTTGAAATTAGGTTGTATTTTATTTTTTCTTTTCATTTATACAGGTTTCTTCTTTTTGTCTTTGTTATCTTTGTTATTTCTCCATATCTATCACTCTCTTCATCTCTCTCTAGAAAGTTCAAACGATTATAATCGATTTTTTTTTTCTTTTTCTTATTTTGGTTTTAAATTTGTGTTTCTAGTGCTGTATGTGTTGATAGATTTTTGCCAATTTACAGAATCTTTTTGATTTGATGAGTGCATATCATTTTTTAGATTATTGGCACTTGGATGATTTTTTGATTCTATTTTTTCTTATTTTATTGTTGGATTTGTGTTTTTGGTGCTAAGTATTGATAGATTTTTTTTACAATTCATGAATTTTCGTTCATTTAATGAATATATGTTGTGATTTTTTTTTTTAATTATTTAGGTTGTTATTTTTTGTTGTTATATTTATGTTTCAATTGAATTAGTTTTTTTAATTTGGTTGTTTCAGTAGTTTTCATGGTTAGTTTTAGGTTCATGAAAACAACCACTATATTTTTAAAATAATTATTATCAAATACTATATTTTTTAAGAAAAATCAACTAAATTTTTAAAATTTTTTCTATTTTTAGTTATTTATGAAAAATATATTTTTAATATTTTTTAGTTATTTATAAATTAGGCCAAATGGGCTTGGAGCAATAGTTTTTTTTTTTTTTTTTTTTTTTGCTTTCTCTAATTGGGTCTGGTCCTTTCATGTAATAACCTCATAGTGCATTGTTTCACCTTGAACTTTACACGATCAATCTTTGATATTTCTCAATTTTTGTTTTTTTATTTAACTTTTAAATTTTTTTCAACTTTCATTTTTTATGTTTTATTCTATATAACTCATACTATATTAAAATAGATAAAAATTTAATTTCAAATAATTTTAAACACATACTTTAAAAATATAAATAGAATTAAAAATTAATTTAAAAAATTTATTTCTAATAATATTTTTTTATTAAACATTATTTTAATTTATATAAGTTTCTCTTATATCAATATCAATATTAATTTATAAAATATTTTAATTTTATGTGTTATAGGGGTTAGATAGGTTTAAAATAAAAGTTTAAAGGTTAAATATAACATAATAAAAGTTGATAAGTGCTATAGATTAATTGAGTAAAATTCAGGGGTGAAACTATGCATTTGACATTTAATTAATCATTGTTAAAGAAAGGATTAAAAATTTGGAATTTATTATTTTTTTTCTAATTAAATGAAAATAAATTAATTCAGGCAAAAGGTGAAAAAAATCTTTAAACTTTTTATGAAAAGAGTATTTAACACTTTAAACTAGTGTGAACTTATCAAAACTCATAAACTTTTAAAAATGGTTCAAATAAACCTTTTTTAACATCTACTTAATATAGACGTTAAATTTTCAATTTCTGGGACTATAACAAGTACAACCATAGATTTAAAAAATTATTTTAAAGTTTAATTTATTTATAAAAATAATTATTTTCTTTAAAATTATTTATTTAAAGCATAGTACAAAAATTATTGCAAAAATTTACTTAAAAGTGTAAAATTTATTATTAGAAAATAAATAACATATGCTTTAAAATTAATTTTTGAAATAATTTTACACTTTATAATATTTTTTTAAAATAAAATATTAAGGATTTGTATACTTTTATAGTCCCAAAAGTTAAAATTTAACGCGGATTAAGTGAGTGTTAAAAAGGGTCTATTTAAACTATTTTAAAAGTTTATGGGTTTCTAACGAAAATGACACTAAATTTAAAGTGCTAAATGCTGTTTTCATAAAAGTTTAAGGTTTTCTTTTACCTTTTTCGTTTTTACCATTGATTTACGATGCCTTAATTTTTTATAGTTTACTGACTGTTAACTTACCAAATTTTGCTAATCTATACTATAATTGCAAAAAATAATAATGAAATTTCTTTTCAGAGTTGGAATTTGATGCAAATTTTATTTATTTATTTATTTTTCAATCCAATACACTTTTCCGCAGCTACACATAAATTGACCATTCATTCGAAATTTCATTAATACGACAAGTGAATGGTGGGGCATATCGATACAAAGACAAGTCTATGGATTTCTAAAATTAAACTTTTTCTAGTACTATGATATAAAAATAGCAAATTATTACCTTTTTTATTTGAGAAAATAATTGACTTACACTTTTCTTCACTTTAATTTTTTTCCTTTCATGAAAAAGATTTTTTATTAATTAATTTTGATTATTAATAAATGTGTGTGTATATATATAATACTTTTACTAAATGAAAAATCTACACCAACTTTATTTATAAGAGAAAAATCTAACTAAAAATGGAGACAGGTTTTCAATATCAGATCCCGAACTAATCATTATTTGATAAAAAAAAGTTATATTAAAATACATTTTAAACCAAAATGACTACTTTGAAAATACTTATAGTAAGTTTTATATTTTGTCTTTATATTTTTATAGGAATAAAATTACTTTCTATAAATACAAATAAATATTAATTAAATGGAATAATATCAGGAATGGGTCAACTTTAATTCATTCTTTCATTTATAACTTCCGTGTTTTCATTTCTTTGTTTTGGCGGTTTGCCGCTTTTTTTTTTTTTTTTTCTCATGTTTGGCCTTTTTTTTTTAGGTTTGTAATTTTTTAAAGTTTTTTTTACCTATTTGCTATTTTTTCGTTTTTTTATTTTGGTCTTTTTTAGTTTAAGAGCCACTGTATTGACATTTTAAGTCAAACATCAAATGTAAAATTTATTTAATCTCAATTTAAATTTTATGAGATTAAAAAATTAATTAATTCAAGTATATTTATTCAAATGAATTTTATTTAAAAATTATATATATATAAACAGTGAATATAGCTTCTCTCAAAAGTAATTATTATTATTATTGTTATTATTATTATCTATTAGAGCATTATAGAATTATTTTTGTATTATGGTGAGAATTATAAATTCATATTTCATTAACTATAATATCATTTTATTTCTAATAAAATTCTAAATCATATTTTACTATTTTCTAACATTTTATATTTTAATTCAAAATCAAATTATGGTTAAAATGTGTATAATTAATATAAAAATTATTTCATATAAATTAATTTTTATATTATATTCTAAATAACAAATATTTTTTCAATTTTGGAACTTATTATTATTTAGAATAATTATTAAAAATTATATAGAATATAAAAATTAAGCTAATTAAACTAAAAATTAAGAATCAACCAAATAACTCTGCCCTCTTCAGAGGTTTTTTTTTTTTGGCTCCTCTTAAATTTTGGCTCAAAGAAAACACTTTTTTTTTGTTGTTGTTGTTATTTATTATCTTTGGTTGTTGTTTTTTGTTTTTTTCTATTGTTGTTTTTTTATTGTTACTTTTTATTTTCAGTATTATTGTTTTTTGTTATTTTTGTTGTTATTTTTTTTTTTCATTTTTTTGATATTACAAATACACCATAATCATAAACATGTTACATATTGTTTATCAATAAATTTAAGATAATTTTTTTAAAACAAAAAACTTGTCAAACATTTTAATAAACAAATCAAAGCAAAAAAATAAAATAAAATCCTCATTCTTTAAGAATAAAAAAGGGGAAATTTTTGTTTATTACTTGTTGTTATAACAATTGAAGATATTTATTACTTGTTTTTATAACAATTGAAGATATTTAATTATAATCATTCATTTGAAGAAAAAAAAAATTTTGAAGAGAAAAAATATTGAGAAAAAAAGAAGAAGAAAACATTGAGGAAAAAAAGATGAAGACAGTACCCAAAAATTGATTGTGTGATGTTGTAAATACGACTTTGGCTAGTCCATGATATAATCTATATAACTATGAAGAGTATCCTAAAAATAGAAAAAAAAATTTGAGCAAAAAAACACTGATAAGAAAAAAGAAGACAGTATATTAAAAGTAGAAAAAATATTTAACAAAAAAATGTTCAAAAAAAATTAAAACAGTAGAAAAAATGTTGATAAAAAAAAAAAAAAAAAAAGAAGGCAATATCTTAAAAATAAGATGAAAGAAAAATGATTCACATTTGAAAGAAAAAAAGTTATAGAAATTAGTTTTGAAAAAGTAAAAGTTAGTTTTACAAGTATTTTAAGTCGATTTTTAATAATATTTTTTATTTTTTATTTATTTATAAAAAAATCCCTTAATTAATATCTTTACTAGTTATATACCTTAACAAACCCAGTTTTTAATGATGAAAAAAGACATCTGAGGATAAATTGGCGACAAAATTGCAATCATCGTTATTTTAGCGTTGGAAAGATATTTTATGAAATTAAATCTACATATTTTTTTAAAATTAAATAAATCCATTATTGAGACAGAGTATGAATTCCATCCCTAATTTGTATTCATTTTTTTTAAATTATATTTGCGATAGAATTTTTCCATCACTAAGTGTTCCCACTAACTTCATGCCTTAAGTTAGTAATGCATTAACTTTCAGTTGCTAAATAGCGATAAAGTTTCATCGCTAATCTGTCGCTATTTATATTTAACGGTGGATTGCTTTCTATCACATAAAATAAGTAATTTTTATTAGTAAAAAGGTATATTCTCTCTTTTACATAAAATAAGCAAAGGGAAAAAAAAGTGTGTTTTAATAATTGATGGTGGCTACTCAGCTTAAGCTTTATTATTATTATTTTCTTCACGTATATTATGCTTTATATTTGATAAAATCACTAAAGAAAGTAATTGGTTGAAATCAATTTCACAAAGGTTTATGCAATTTATTTGAAAATTAAAATAATAAATGTTTGACTTAAATCAACACTCCACAGAATTCATTTTCAATTCTAATTTTTTACTAATTTTTAAAATTTTATAGAATTAATTATTGTTAAATCAAAATCTTTAAAAAAACTCCAAATGAATTCTACAATTTTAAGTCTATATTTTCTATAAGACTAAAATACTCTTTATTTGAAACTTCAAATTCAGCTTTTTTTTTTTATATATTAAATATCATTCTCCAAATTAAGACTAGAACTTCAATTATACTGTCTTTAAGAACAATAAAACATAGGCTGAATATCTTTTTTCACCCTTAAACTTTACCCTTTTTGCTCATTTTACATATCAACATTTTTTTTAACCAACACATATGAACTTTTATTTTGAATTGATTTTATCCATGGTCAGATATAACCAAACACATGTGAAGGGCACGCGATGACATGACATAGGTGGACATCCATATCAAATTTTTCACCCATAAACTTTACACTTTTAGTCCATTTTACCCTTGAACTTTTAAAATTAACCAATTGCACATATAAACTTCTATTATAAATTTAATAAAATATTAGTGATGAATTTAACTTTATATTGTTATGCTAATAATTTTCATTTAATTTTAATTAGAAAATATTTTTATTAAAATTGATTAACTTGGCTAAATTAAAATAATTTATTAGAATTTTTATATTAAGATTGGCTAAAATTATTGAATATTAACTAAATAAAAAAAATTTAAATGAGCCGTGAAACTTGCAAACAAGTATGAATATAAGTTTACGAGTTAACTTGTAATTTTTATGTTAAATAATTTAATTTTAGATATATAATATATAATTTTTTATTGTAAAAATATTTTTAAAATATATTATTAGAATAAAATTATAATTTTTATTAAATATATTACAATTTATTTAGTAAATAATTTATTTTAATTTTTAGTGTCCAATTATATAATGTTCCTATTAAAAAAAATTGAATACTTTTTTTCACCTCTTTAATCCATTTCGTGCATCAACATAAAAATTAATCAATTAAACATATGAATTTTTATTTTGGACCGATTTCACCAATGGACACATTAGCTCACATTAACACGTCAGCTCTTTTTTACCAACCACGTGCCTCACATTCATTAGGCGCATGTGCTTGTCCACGCTGTTAAATGATGTATGAAATAAAATAAAAAAATGTCATTCATGGTTGAAATCGGTTCAAAATAGAAGTTCATATACGTTATTGGTTTAAAAAAAATAAAGTTTATGTGTGAAATGGGCAAAAATGGTAAATTTCAGGGGTGAAAAGGGTATTCCGCCATAAAAAAAAAAAAAAAAAAAACTAGCTAATCTCAATTGATTTTGGAGTTTTTCACTTAATAGAAGAAATAGAATATCAGAATCTTGTAATCTTGAACTAACTAAAGTAGCTAGGGGTCAGCATTGAAGATCAACTAGTACCGTTACTAGAGCACACAGATAAACTTGACACAGGTGGAAGCAAAACAAGCAACTACTAGGTGTTTGGGTTTCATACAGCCTTACAAAAATTGAAAAGAAATCATGTGCTTCTACCTTAGCCAACACCAACCTTGTATTTTAAGGTTGATAGGGTTCAACAACCCTAACCACCCATATACCCAAGAAAGACAACCTTAGTTATACCTCATATTAAGAAAAGAGAAAATATAGCAGTATAATGTCAAAAATTGCAAAAAGAAAAAAGGAGAGAGTTTTCTTCATAATTTTTAATTATAGTGAAATTTTATTTTAACAAATTTTTAAATGAAAATTCAAATTTTATGAATTATGACACTAAAATTTAAAAATACAATTAAAAATAAATAAATTGGAGAATATAATTTTTGAGAGCAGTAATTATGGTAAAAATATTAAAATAATAAAACTTTAACTATATAAATTAAATATTACCTTTATATTAACTATTTTTACAATTATGGCTGTAGTTAATTTTTAAATAAATAAAAAATTTTAAAGTGAAGAAAAGTATTAACATTATAAAATTTAAAAATGTTTTTTAAATGTTATTATCTCATAAAATATAGATGTTCAAAATTAACTACAAAATTAAATATTCTATACTTAATTATTATCAAATTTTAAAAAATTATACTTCATAATTATGATTGATCATGTAAAAATATTTAAATTAAAATAATTTTATTTTATAATAAATGAGTTCCATAATTAAAAATTTATATGTGTGAAACACATGGTGTATACTAGTATGTGTGTGCGTATGAGTTATAATTTAACTTTAATTAAAAAAATTAGTCAAAAAATAATATGGGTTGAGTTCAATCAAAATAATTAAAAATAGGTCAAATAACAATTTAGGTCGAATTTGATAAATCTGATTAAGAAAAGAGAAAATATAGCAATTTAATGTCAAAAATTGCAAAAAGAAAAAAGGAGAGAGAAAATTCATTGCTCTTCATAATATTTAATTATAGTGAGATTTTATTTTATTGAATTTTTAATTGAAAATTCAAATTTTATGAATTTTGAAATTAAAATTTAAAAATACAATTAAAAATAAATATCTTAAAGGAATATTGATAATGCCTAGTAATGTTCACGAAGGGTATTTAATGGTAGCTCAACATGTTGGTTGGAGGATTTGAGGGCCACACATTTGAGCTCTATGAATTTGAAGGCAAAATTCTATATCAGAAAAAGAATTTCCAGACATAATTTTGGGTAGGATTTTGATAACCCAAATCCCTTTCAATGCTCAAGTTAGTGTTGTGATCAAGATAAAAAAGGCTTAGGAGCCCAAACGTTGAATATAAAGATGAAGGAGATGATGAACAATAGCGTTGATGTATGTATGATGTGAATAGTAGTTGTTATAAGATAATAAATAGAGAGAAAAGTGAAGAAGGAGAAGAGAGAAGGAAGAAACTTCATTCAACAGTTGGAAGGAGCCTTTTATAGGCTCTTTAGATGGAAATGGATGGTTGAGATTAATGGAGATGGATGGTCAAGATCATCTGTCCAGGGGTATGGGAGTGGTAGGTGTAATGAGTGCATTATGGGAGTGGTAATAAGTGGATTCCTTAGGAAAGTAAACCTATCAGCTATAGTGATTGACAGGAGGCGTATTTAATGCTTGTTAGGAGGGAAGGGCTACATGTTTTCTTATGTATGTCTTCCCAAGTAGATTTTATTCCAATGCTCCCAAATAGTCGCAGATGGGGAATCCTTATTTGAGCTTCTTTAGGTGGAATATTTCCTACACATAATTCTTATATAGGGAATTGGCTTTTTAAATGAGATGCTCCATTTCGGTATTAGGATTTCGTGTCTTTAGTAGGAGATTCCATTTAGTGATGTTCAACTTTGAGTTGATTCTTAAAGGTTGAAAAGTGAAATGGTAAAAAATGGTTTGACGTGGCAAATAAGATGTAGTTCCTTTCCATGTGTCAAGCTTCTATTGGAGACATATTTTTTGTTCATAATCAATATTTTTTAGACCTACTTCTAATCATGAATTACGATATAGCCTACCAAAATAAGCAACCACTGGGTGCATGTTTGGGTTTCATAATAATACTTTAACTTACACTTAGAACTAGCTATTCTAGTTCACATTAACTTAAGTCAATATAATCTTATTTGAGGAAGCTTCACTTGAAGCTTCCTCAAGTTATTCTTTGAGGAAGTTTGGAACTTTTGAAGGCAATGAAATCTTCTTCTTTCTCTTTATTTATTAAAGCAATCATAAATTTTGGTGGCCATATTACGAGTGGTGTTGCTTCGACGGTTGCCTCTCCACTCCCATTGGAAGATTACCCACCTCCTCCTTTCTTGCTGTCATGAGATATTTTTCAGAAAGCCCTTGATTTATTGTTATTATCATTATCATTATTGTTATGGGTATTCATGAATTCAAGATTGTGGCTGATGAATTCAATTCTTGATTCGAAACATACCAATTGTCCCCAATTTTTAGAGTGTTATATTGAGAAGCTTATGAACATTGTCACTCACTTTGAAAGTAAGTTTCAAGGTGGTTTAAAAAGTTTTCCTCTTTTGATGGTGATGGAGACAATGAAGCTAGGATTTAGAAATTGCCAATTTTTATAACTCAGTGGGATGAATGAGAATCCATGGTGAAATAAGAATAAAAGATGAGAATGTTTTATGACATTTTATTTATTATAAATGATAGTTTAAGGATAATTATGTTATTTCAAATTTTCTTGAGGACATGACATGTAACTTAGCTAGACATTTAGACTATCATTCATCCATAAGAATTATTAAAATGAGATTAAAAAAAAAATAATAAAGTTAAGCATTTCATAGTAAAAAAGAAAGAAATTTGATAATTAAAATAGCAAATATTAAAAAATTCAATATTGATTGTGCAATTTTTCCATACAAAAAGATATGTTATGTCACTTGAGTACCTAAGTAGAGTGTGTTTCAAAAATTTTTATCCAATTTAAAATACTATAGAAATTGAGTTTCCTTGTTGTAGTTGTTTATAGGACTAAGCAAAAACTAGCCGGTCAAAAATTTTAACCCAGTCCGATTCAAAATTTAGGTCCAACTTTGAAGCAATTCGGGTAGCAGCACGAGTCGAGTGAAGAGAGGGCAGATAGCAAGTGGCAGTCCAATGTGGGATGTTGGTAACCTAAACAACCCAAATTTTTGAACTACTTGACACAAAACGACGTCATTTAACTTTTATATATATATACATCATATAACTAAACTAAAGACCTAATAACTCATTTCACTCCTCTCATTTCTCAATTCACTCCTCTCATCTCTCATTGCCCTCTGTGTTTTCCTCTCAACTTTTAATCTCATATCCTCCTTTAACCCTAAATCCTCACCTTGACTCTTTTAATTACTCTTTCAGTGCACTTTTGACTCGTCTTCTCTCCTTTCTCTTGTGTTGTTGTCTTCTCTGAGCCTCTCTATGTCTCTTTTCTAGTGATCTAAATCCATTCAAATTCTTGTATTTTCATAATGACAAAAAATATGATGGAGATCTACATTATGCATGTCTTGATTTTGTTAATTTTTAAGCATGCATGTTCATTATAGGCATAAGATAAGCAGATATGGTAAAAATTTTGTTCGATTTGTTATTTTTTTTAATTTCTTAATAATTTGGTTTATGTTTGTCTAATTTGTGTTCATTTCTTTTGCTTTTTTATAAGCTGATATGGTGGAAGTTCCTTTCAAGAAAAGAGGTGGAAGCTTTCGATCTGTCCTAATCCATGCAATATCTCCTTACTTTTTTGTCACTTAATTGATTTTGCAAAAAATATAAGGTATTAATTTGATTCGTTTGAAATAAAAAGAAAGTATTTGATTTTATCGACTATTGATTTATGATTTTTTTTAATTTTAATTTATTAAAAAAATAAAGTTTAATTTTTGCAATAACTATTTGTTAAATCTTTTTATTTACTAATTTTTTTTGAAATTTTAATTAATTATTTTTTAATAATTATTCTTTATGTCACTATATTGATTTTGCAAAAAATATTAGGTTTTTGTTTGACTCTTTTGAAATAAAAAAGAAAGTACTTGATTCTATTTATTTAAGGTTTCTTTTTAAAATTTTAATTTATTAAAAAAACGAAGTATTTTAAATAAAAATTAGTTTAATTTTTAATTATTTTAAATAAAAACTATTTGTTAATATTTTAATTCCCTAATTTTTTTTGAAATAATAAAATTATTTTTGAATAATTATTCTTTAATTGTTTTAAATAATTTTTTTTGAATAATTATGGTTTTGAAAGAAGAAATAATGATTATTTTCTGACACTGTTTGACACAGTAATCTAGCTATTAAAAAATTAATTCACTTGTGCAATATCTCCTTACTCTTCTTTTTCATATAATATTTAAAAATTTAAATTGTAATTAATAATAATTGATATGTGTAGTATCTCCTTGCTTTTTGTTTGAATTATTATTTTTATTTATAAATTGTTGGCTGCCTATATTTATAGGATGGACATTAAGACTCCCCCTAGTGGCACTAATACTACTATCGGCGGTGTCCTTGATGCTGAATCTCAAAATGAGGTGGAAGCATAACAAATTGAATTTTCTCATATTAAGCAAAATGTTATTGTTCAGAATAAAAGGAAAGAGACTAAATCCAGATCAAGGGCTTAGGAGCACTTTGAGAAGCTAAAAGATGAGACAGGCACTGTGGTTAAAGCTGAGTGTTTATATTTAGCTAAAATTTTTAACTATGATTTAGAGAAACATAGCATATCTTCACTTAAAAATCACATGTTAAATTGCATGAAAAATCCATATAGCAAAGACACTAGACAAGCACTTATAAACTTTAAACCTGATGTGGAAGCTCCTAGAAATGACATTATGAGTTTAGTGGGCACATGAAAATTTGACCAAGACCAAATTAGGGCTGCCCTTGCTAAAATGATAATCATTGATGAGTTGCCTTTCAAGTTTGTTGAAGGGGACAATTTTAAGAACTTTGTTTCTATTGTATGCCCTAGGTTCAATATCCCCTTTAGGTGGACAGTGAGTAGAGATTGTTATAATTCCTATGTTGATGAGAGACTTAAACTGAAATTTTTTTTAAGGCACATTCACATAGGATTAGCTTAACCATTGACTCATGGACATTTATTTAAAGAATCAATTACATGTGCATTACAACACATTTCATTAATGATGAGTGGAGGCTTTATAAAAAAAATTATATCATTTGTACATATTTCTTCACATAGAGGGAGTATATTACTAAAGCTTTAGAGCACTACTTGCTAGAATGTGGTTTAAGAAATATTTTCATTGTCACAGTTGACAATGCCTCCTCCAATGACACAATAATGTTTTTTAAAAAGAAAATAATTGATGAATTAGAGGGTGAGCATATTTAGAGCTAAGTATGTACATATGTGTTGCATTGCATATATTCTTAACCTTGTAGTCAATGAAGGATTGAAAGATGCTAACCTAGCTTTTAAAAGGGTGAGGTAGCTGTGAGGTATGTTAGATACTCAATAGTTAAATTGAGAAAATTTAAGGAATTCAGTGAATTAGTGAGTGTTAAATGCAAATCTTGTTTGTCACTTGATGTTCCCACCAGGTGGAACTCCACCTATTTAATGTTAAAGATTTCACGTAATTATGAAAAGGCTTTTTAATTTTTTTAGGAACATAAATGCAATTTTAGTAACATTTGGGTGATAATGTCCCTAACTATATGGATTGGCAGTCTATAAAACAATATGTGAAATTTTTGTATCATTTATATGAATTAACATTGAGAATTTCTGGTTCATAATATATTACTGCCAATCTATTTTTTGGTGAAATTTCTAACTTGTTCTACATTCTCAATGAGTAGCAATATGCAGATGCTTTATCTATGAGGAAAATAGGAATTAGCATAAAGTCTAAGTTTGACAAAAATAGGGGTGACCTTGGAAAAATGAACCATCTAATTTTCATTGCCTTCTTTGATCCTAGAGATAAACTTAAATATATGAAGTTGTCCTTAGATATAATTTATCAACAACTAATTGGTGGGAGGTTACACAATAGTGTCAAAAGTTCTTTGTATAAACTTTTTTATGATTATGTTGCCATGTACAAACCTACCAATGATTTTGGTTTTTAAAGATGCCTTGTTAAAGCTCTTAGCCAATCTAACTCAAGTGCCAATGATTCTATTTGTGGAAAAATGTTTCTATTTTAAAAGCCAGTTTTAAGAAATAAAAATTGTAGGTGGATTTAGAAGGTAGAAGTAAAAAAAAATCACCTTGACTTATTCCTCAACAAAGTAGTTGTAGAGGAAGATGGGATTTTTAATGTATTGAGGTTGTGGAAATTAAATTCAGAGAGATTCCCCATTCTCTCTAAACTTGCTCGTGATGTTTTGGCTATTCACATCTCTATAGTTGCTTCTAAGAGTGCTTTTAGCATAAGTCAAAGAGTATTTAATGTCTTTAGGAGTTCATTTACTCCAAAGATAGTTAAAGCACTTATTTCCACTTTTGATTCGCTAAGAAAGGGTACTTAGCTTGTTTTAGTGGAAGAGGCAATTGACGAGTTAGAGAACTTTGAGAAAGGTATTTTTTTTATTTAGTTTTGTCTTTTTTCATTTTATATTTACTAACATTATGGTTTCACATTTACAAATTTATCCTCTATTAGTCTTAGGCCAACTATAACGACTACCTCTTCCTCCTCTTAAGTCCTAACAGATTTTACTATCACATTTTTTGAGTAAATATGCTTACCTATAAATTGCTTTTACTTTTGTTTATCACTTTATTATGCTTGTATTGTTGTGTCTGTGCATATTTTATTTACTTGCAAATGTGACCTCTATTATTGAGTAGCTTTGGTTCACAGTATTATTGTTGCATTCATTTGCATTTTAAGGCTATGATGAATGCTTCCACTCACCTTAAATTGAGTCAATTAAGTGAATGTTTTCCTTAAGTTTCCTTGGTAGCTTATTTTTTGTTACTATTGGAAATATGGTTGCATTTTTTGTGCATGACTTGATTTTCAAACTCTAAGCCTTCGTTAATGAATTTATTACCTACTTGATTAAAACTACCAGTGCTTGCTACTTTTTGTTTTCAAGGAAATTGTCACTAGTGATCTTAAAACTTATTAAGGTTGAATTTATAAGTGATTAAAGGAGATAATGTTGGAGACTTGTTACAATTTTAGTGCAATTGGAGTTATATAATTTCTGCTTAATGCTTTTATTCATTTCTCTTTATGATAATTTCTCTATTTGAAATCTTTACCTTTATGATTAAAAAGTATATTGGTATGAAATGTTTCTTTGGTTGAATTTTTTGTTATTGCCAAAAACTTTGTACCAATTTACTATTGATTTAAACCACAGGCTTAAGATACATTTCATGTTTATTGCATTTAACATTCATGTTTGTCACTTTATCTTGTACAATTTATATTTGTTTCTTCCTATTTTTGTGCAGGAATATGCATAGCATTCACTAAGATAGACAACAAGATTCTTATTTTTTATAACGTACTCCTACACTCTTATAGTTTTTATTGCCCAAATATGCTCACTTATATACAATGCAATTATTTTAGGATTTAGGCTTTTATTTTGTAGTTCTAATTATAGGGCTTTAGGATTTGGACTTTTATTTTGCAATAGTAAATTTGTAATTATTTTTTGGGGCCTTTAAGTTATTATTTGGTGCCTTTGGGTATTATTTTGGACTTTACAAACTCTTTATGCATCTAAAGATGGATCAAGCCAACTAATATATGAAAAATATTTTAAGAATTTTAGTTTTGGGCTCAATTTTATTGGCATGTATTAATCTAAACCCATATGAATAAACTGAACCGTTCAAACTGATAATTTTAGATAACCGACCCATTGGTTATGTATATAATTGATGCTTGGTTTGGCTTGTATTTTATCCTTTGCAAATTCAATTGGAACCAACCTTTTTAATCCAAACCGAACTAAACAGGCCGAAGCTTAATTATAGTTGTTTGAATGTAAAAGATGATTTGGATTCATCCCATCCACACTAATGTGATAGGAATGCTTGTAATACTTTGGTTTAAATTTCAAGGTAAATATATGTTATGCATAAACTTACTTAATTCATGTTTATGAATTTATATGTAAATTCATAACATAACTTTATCTTTCCACAAATTTATATATACATAACATAAATTAATTTCTTCACTTTTAGCTTAATTGTTAAATTAAATTAGCATGTTGTGCATGTTGTTTGATCAAATGTAGTTCTAATTAGGGATGAACATTCAGTTCAGTTAAATAAAATTGAAAACCAAACTAAAATTTTGATAGTAGCAGGTTCAGTTTATGGTTCTATCAATTTTATAAAAAAAATAGAAATAATAATTTTATTAAGGAAATGTATGTAACATAATAGTGAACCACATAAAGAAATGGTGCTTGATCACATTTTGAATCCCATAAACTAAATGCAACTCCAACCCAAACCTCTTATGCAATGGAAATATAAATATAAAAAATGAATTGAATTAGTCAGTTTTTCTCATTAACCTCTTATGTAATGTATAAGTTGATTATTTTTTATTTTGTAAATATAAAAAATAAATTGAATTAGCCAACCTCTTATACAATGGATAAGTCACATTAGTTATCTTTAATTTTGTAAATATAAAAAAAGAATGGAATCAGTCGATTATGGTTTAGTTTTGCTCATTAACCTCCTATGCAATGTATAAGTCACATTGCTTATTTTTAATTTTGTAAATATAAAAAATGAATCGAATTAGTCAACCTCTTATACAATATTGGATAATTTATATTGGTTATTTTTTATTTTGTAAATATAAAAAATGAATCAAATTAGTCGATTTTGGATTGGTTTTGCTCATTAACATCTTATGCAATGGATAAGTCATACCGGTTATTTTTTATTTTGTAAATACAAAAAATAATTGAATTAGTCGGTTTTTGTTTGGTTTGGTTTTGTTGTTTGTAAGTTGTAAGTAGTAATAAATAATTGTACTAATAAAATTTAATTTAGGTTAATTTTTTAATCAAGCTTTGTATTAATAATTTCATGTGTGTGCATGCTATGCATTTATCACTTTGCTAATAAAAATTGTTACTTTCCTACAAATCAATGCTAGGAACATCCTAACAAACTTATAATCCAACAATTATCTCTACTAATTCATGATATTCATGCACTTGGGTCAACATATGCACCAGAGACAAAGGAAGTGCCTCTCCTTCCCCCTCTTTATCTTCCTACCTTACAGATAGAAATAGTTGAGATATTTATTGAAACAGGGCATATCATTGAGGTAATCAAAGAAGTGCCTCTCCCTCCACCACCCCTTCCCCCTTTTCCTACCCTATAGATAAAAATAGTTAAGATAGAAGTTAAGACAGAGGATATCACTAAGGCGATCAAGGAAGTGCCTCTCCCTCCCCCTCCCCCTATTCATGCTTTATAGAAAAAAATAGTTGAGATAAAGTTGAAGTATAGAATATTATTGAGGTGATTAAGGAAGTGCCCCCCCCCCCCCCACTCTTCTTATCATACAGATAAAAATAGTTGACATAGAAGTTGAAATAGGGGATATCATTGAGGTGATCAAACCATTACCTTCTCTATATATGCGAAATGAAAATGTAATTGAGATTCTAATTGTTGGGACGGAGTTGGAGGGTCTAAAACCTCTAAGTGGAAGGTGTTGGCATTTTATTTACATTGTAATATTAAAACCACATACTTTTTACATAGCTAGTGTTTTTCCAATAGAGTTCATCCAAATTTAATTTTAGAATAGTTGGAGTCTATATATATATATATATATATATATATATATATATATATATATATATATATATCTAGGTAACTACTTTGTGTTTTCTAAATTTTCCTTTTTTCTATATGTTATGGACATCTATAATTACTTTATGATTATTGTTAATTGTATTTCTATATTGGGAGGACTAGTTGTTGGTTATTTACTTGAAGTTACAGGTGTCTCTCATTTGTTATTATATTTAAGGGTGTGCATCAGGTGGGTTCGGGTTAGGTCAGGTTCCTTTTTTTTCCTAAATATAAAACTGAACTGACCCAAAGCTTTTTGGCATGTAGGAGTCCATTTTTGGATAATTAAAATAAGTACTAAATATAATAAATAAAAAAAATAAATAGATTGCAGTAGCTAAATGTGTTGGGATTTGAACCTTTAACCTATAAGTATAAGTTTGTCACCTTTACCTCTTTGCTACACCCATTATATTACTATATGTTAGGGTAATAAATATATATAATATAATAAAATTTGATTTTTCGGTTGGGTCAGTTATGATAAAAAATTTACATAGATTCCAAAATCAAAACAAAAAATTTTAAGATTTGAGCTTTTATTTTATAGTTATATTTATTGGGCTTTAGGATAGGGGTGAGCAAAAATGACTCGCCCCAATTACCCAACCTGTAACCGACCTCAAAATAGTGGGGTTGGATCTTATTTTATAACTTTGTTATGTTTTCGATCAAAACTGAGCTGACTGAAAACCCGAACTTTAACTATAAAATATATATTTTTATAACTAATATGAGACAGTGGAGCAATTGTAGCAAAGTGAAAAGGCTTCAATCATTAATCTTAGGGGATCCTGGTTCAAATCCCAGTGCCACTTTTCTTTGTGGATTTTTTCAATTAAAAAAATTAACCAAAAAGTGATGCAATGGGAACTCAAACTCGTGTTTGGAAGGAGCAAAGGACGTACGAAGACCATTTGGCTATTGGAAATGCTTTGTTTCTTTTATTTTATATATTATTGTTTTGAATACCTAAAAATCGATGAAAGCTCTAAATAAAATTGTTGACTTAGGTTAATTTTCAAGTTTTGAGAAAATTCTGACACAACCCGACCCAACTAAACCTGATGCTCACCCCTAGTTTAGTATTTGGACTTTTATTTTGCTTTGGGGCCTTTGGGATATGATTTGGTGCCTTTGGGTATTATTTTGGACTTTATAAACTTCTTATACATGTAAAGATGGGCCAAGCCCACTAATATATGTAAAATATTTTACGAATTTTAGTTTTGGGCTTAATCTTATTGGGCTATATCAATCTGGAACCATCCGAATAAACTGAACCATTCAATCTGATAATTTTGAATAACCGACCCATTGGTTATATATATAATTTATGCTTAGTTTAGCCTGTATTTTATCCATTGCAAATTCAATTGGAACCGACCTTTCTAATCCAAATGAATTGCAACACCCAAAGCTCAATTATAGTTATTTGAAGGTAAAAGATGATTTGGATTCATCTCATCCTCACTAATGTGGTTGGGATGCTTGCAATACTTTGTTTCAAATTTCAAGGTAAATATATGTTCTGCATGAACTTACTTAATTCAAGTTTATGAATTTACATGTAAATTCATAGCATAACTTTATCTTTCCATAATTTTATATGTACATAACATAAATTAATTTCTTCACTATTAGCTTAATTATTATTTTAAATTAGCACATTTTGCATGTTGTTGCATCAAATGTAATTTATAAGTTGATTAGTTTTTATTTTGTAAATATAAAAAATAAATCAAATTATCTAGCCTCTTATACAATGGATAAGTCACATTGGTTACTTTTTATTTTGTATATATAAAAAATGTATGGAATTAGTCAATTTTGGTTTAGTTAATTTTGGTTTAGTTTTGCTCGTTAACCTCTTATGCAATGTATAAGTCACATTGGTTATTTTTTATTTTCTAAATATAAAAAATGAATCGAATTAGTCAACCTCTTATGCAATATTGGATAAGTTATATTGGTAATTTTTTTTATTTTGTAAATATAAAAATGAATCAAATTAGTCGATTTTTTTTTTGTGTTGCTTGTTAACCTCTTATGCGATGGATAAGTCATATTGATTTTTTTTTATTTTATAAATATAAAAAATAAGTGAATTAGTAAGTTTTGTTTTGGTTTGGTTTTTATGTTTATAAGTTGTAAGTAGCAATAAATCATTGTGCTAATAAAATTTATTTTAGGTTAATTTTTTACTCAAACTTTGTATTAATAATTTCATATGGCATTGTGCATGCTATATACATTTATCACTTTTCTAATAAAAATTGTTACTTTCCTGCAACTTAATGCCAGGAACATCCCAACTAACTTCCAACCCAGAAAGTATCTCTACCAGTTCATGATATCAATGCACCTGAGTCAACATATGCACCATAGGTAAAGGAAGAGCCTTTACCTCCCCATCCCTCTCGTCTTGCCTTACAAACAGGAATAGTTACGATAGAAGTTGAGACAGGGGATATTATTGAGGTGATCGAGTGAGTGCCTCTCCCTCCCCCACCCCTTCCCCCTCTTCGTGCCCTGTAGATAGAAATAGTTGAGATAGAAGTTGAAATAAAGGATATCATTAAGGTGATCAAGGAAGTGCCTCTCCCTCCTCCTCCCCTTCCCCTTTTATTGCCCTACAGACATAAATAGTTAAAATATAGTTGAAATAGGGGATATCATTGAGGTGATCGAGGAAATGCCTTTCCCTTCCCCTCCTCCTACCCTACAGACAGAAATAGTTAAGATAGAAGTTAAAGCATGGGATATCATTGAGGTGATCGAGGAAGTGCCTCCTACTCCCCCTCCCCCTCTTCCTGCCTTGCAGACAAAAATAGTTGAGATAGAAGTTGAAGTAAGGGATATCATTGAGGTGATTGAAACCATCACCTTCTCCAAAAGTGCAAAATGAAAATGAAATTAAGATTCCAATTGTTGGGATGGAGTTAGAGGGTCCAAAACCTCTAAGTGGAAGATGGCATTTTATTTTACATTATAATATTAAAACCACATACTTTTTACATAACTAGTGTTTTCTTTATAGTGTTCATCCGAATTTAACTTTAGAATAGTCAGAGTCTATACATATATCTAAGTAACTATTTTTTTTCTTCTAATTTTTCCTCTTTTCTATGTGTTGTAGACAGGTACAAGTACTCAGTGATTATTGTTCATTATATTTCTATACTAGGAGGACTAGTTATTAGTTATTCATTTGGAGTTACGGGTGCCTCTCATTTCTTACTGTACATAGGGATGCGCAGTAGGCGAGTATGGGTTGGGTTGATTTTTTTTTTTCAAATCTAAAACCGAACCGAACTTAAGATTTTTAGGTGGATCAAAGTCGATTTTCGGGAAACCAAATAAGTAGTAATTATAATAAACAAAACAAAAAAAAAGATTGCAATAGCCAAATGGCTAAAGTGCATGCCTCTTTCCCCTCAGTACCTAGGTTCAATCCTTAATATTGAATTGTATGAGGTTTTGATAATTTTTTGTCAAATGAAAACAAAAAAAAAGTTTACATTATTAGGATTCAAACCTCTGACCTGTAGCAATAAGTTTGTCGCCTTTACCACTTTGCTACACCCATTATATTACTATATTTTAATATAATATAATAAAATTTGATTTTTCGGTTGAGTAAATTCTGCTGAAAAATTTACAAAGAATCCAAAATCAATACCAAAAATTTTAGGATTTGGACTTTTATTTTACAATTGTAAATCTATAATTATTTTTTAAGGTCTTTGGGTATTATTTTGGACTTTACAAACTTTTTATGCATGTAAAGATGGCCCAAGCCCATAAATATATGTAAAATATTTTAAGAATTTTAGTTTTGGGCTCAATCTTATTGGGTTGTATCGATCTAAACCCATCTGAATAAACTGAACTATTCAATCCGATAATTTTGGATGATTGACTCATTAGTTATATACATAATTTATGTTCAGTTTGGCTTGTATATTATCCTTTGCAAATTCAATTAGAACCGACCTTTTTAATCTAAACCTCTCAATGCTCAATTATAGTTGTTTAAAGGTAAAAGATGATTTGGATTCATCTCATCCTCACTAATATGGTAGGGATGTTTGCAATACTTTAATTCAAATTTCAAGGTAAATATATGTTATGCACAAACTTACTTTATTCAAGTTTATAAATTTATTTGTAAATTCATAACATAACTTTATCTTTCCAAAATTTTATATATACATAAAATAAATTAATTTCTTCACTATTAGCTTAATTAATGTACTAAATTAGCATGTTGTGCATGTTTTTGCATCAAATGTAGTTCTAATTACGGATGAACATTCAACTCAATTAAATAAAAATTGAAAACCAAACTAAAATTTTAATTGTAGCAGGTTCAGTTTTCAATTTTATCAATTTTATAAAAAATAGAAATAATAATTTTATTAAGGAAATGTATGTAGCATAATGGTAAACCGCTTCAAGAAATGGTGCTTAATCACATTTTGAATCCCATCAACTACATGCAACTCCAACCCAAACCTCTTATGCAATGGAAATATAAATATAAAAAATGAATTGAATTAGTCGGTTTTTGTTTTACTCGTTAACCTCTTATGTAATATATCAATTGATTATTTTTTATTTTGTAGATATAAAAAATAAATCAAATTAGCCAACCTCTTATACAATGGATAAGTCAAATTGGTTATTTTTTATTTTGTAAATATAAAAAATGTATGGAATTAGTCGATTTTGGTTTAGTTTTACTCGTTAACCTCTTATACAATTTACAAGTCACATTAGTTATTTTTTATTTTGTAAATATAAAAAATGAATCAAATTAGTCAACCTCTTATATAATATTAGATAAGTTATATTGGTTATTTTTTGTTTTGTTAATATAGAAAATGAATTGAATTAGTCAGTTTTGGTTTGGTTTTGCTCGTTAACCTCTTATGTAATGGATAAGTCATATTGGTTATTTTTTATTTTGTAAATATAAAAAATTATCAAATTATTCAATTTTTGTTTTGGTTTGGTTTGGTTTTTCTCTTTGTAAGTAGCAATAAATGATTGTGCTAATAAAATTTAATTTTGGTTAATTTTTTAATCAAGCTTTGTATTAATAATTTCATATGGCATTGCGCATGCTATATACATTTATCACTTTGCTGATAAAAATTGTTACTTTCTTACAACTCAGCGCTAGGAACATCTCAACTAACTTCCAACCCATCAATTATCTCTACTAGTTCATGATATTAATGCACCTAAGTCAACATATGCACCAAAGACGAAGGAAATGCCTCTCCCTCCCCTTCCATCTCTTCTTGCCTTATAAATAGAAATAGTTGAGATAGAAATTGAAACAGGGTATATCATTGAGGTGATAGAGGAAGTGCCTCTCCCTCCCCCCACTTCCTCCCCTTTTGTAATATCCCGAAATTTTTAAATATTTTTATACTGCATCGGGATATGCAGTGTTAATAATTTTTGTATATACATTTATGATATTTTATGAGCTTGTTGTTTGTTTAAAGCTAATTTTAATTATTTTATATTATTTTAAGTACTTTACGTAAAATTTTCCCGGGAATTTTGTTTTCGGGGAAATTGACACGTAAATAATCTAATATTTATTTTGAGACTCAGTATTTTGGAGAATTTATTTACGTTATTCATATTTTTTTTACTTGGAATGATATTATTTTAATAGTATTTAATTTAGTGTATTTTATTTTAATATTGTTCATTTTATTAAACTACATTATCTGCGTGATTAATATATGTGCTACATATATATACACACATATATTAGAGTTGTATTATTTTATTTGTGTGTGTGAATATATGTATGTGTGTGTATATATATATTAATATATGTGTGTGTGGAGATTAGTATATATATATATATATATATATATATATATATATATATATATATTGTATTATTATAATATAAAGTATTATATGTATATATATGTACATTAAACATAAAACACACACACACCAACTCATCTCCCCCGAAACCCACCACAAACCACCATCCACCATCGCCTGTCACCGTCGATCCCCTACCGTCGGTGTGCCGTCCGGCCTTCCAGTAGCTCCAGTCGCCTTCCGCCGTCTTCTAGCTTCTTCTCCGGCGTCGGCAAGCGGCTGTGGCAGCAAGGAACTGAAACTTGAGCTCACCGTGGTTCCAAGCGATTCCGGCCACCATTCTTCACGATTCCGGTGTCCTTGAGCTCCTCAAGCTCCGGTGAACTCAATCCAAGCTTTGGTTTGAGCTCTAACCCCTCCATTTTTGCTGTTTTTTCGATTTCTTTATTTCGGCCATTTTTGGATTTTTATTTTTTTTCGGGAATTTTTGGTGGATTCATGGAAAATTCCTTAACAAAAGTTGATCCCCCAAGCTTAATCTACATCCTATAATTTTTGAGTGATTTTTGGAATTTATTTTAATTTTTGTGAATTTTTGATTATTTTATTATTATTTTCTAATTTTCGAAAATTAATTAATTAAATTATGAAATTGTGTTTTATGGTGATTATAGGAGTTGAAATGAATTATAGAAATTTATTTGTAATTTTTGTGAATTTTTATATATTTATTTGGAATTTATTAAGTTTAGGTAATTTTGATAAATAGGGTTAATTATGTGTTTAATTGAAATAAATTGGTAAATTGAGTATATTTATTGATATTATTGAATTTTATGTTGAGAAATTAATTTTTGAGTAATTATATAATTTTTGGTGAATTTTTGAACATTTATAGTGAATATATATATATAGGGGTATTTTGGTAATTTTACACTAAATTGGTTAAAAATGTAATTAAATTGGTTTTAATAGTTATTTAGGGTATAAAAATGATTTCTACAAATTTTTAGTATTTTTTTTAACTAATTAAAACTATTTTTCGTAAATTATTTTCAAATTAAATATAATATACTATTTTTCTAAATAAATGGGTTTTTATTGATTTTTAGTATGTTTTAGGGTTAATGGTGTAATTTGAAGCTTTAAAATGTATTCTGGTCAATATTCATGAATTTTTTGGGAATTATTAATTTTTAATAATATTTGTTTTATCACAATTAAGGTTTTATTGAGATTATTGGTTAAATAATTATTTTCAGCGTTTTAAATATTCAATTGCTATATTTTGGTTATTCAAAGGTATTTTTGGTATTACTGGAATTTTCATGTATTATGTGTTTATTTCGTGAATTGTGAGCCTTGGTCGGAAGAATTGTAGTTTGGGAGTCCGACCGAGGGGTTATGGTGGCATATTTTCGAAGTATGTTTTCTGTGCAGGATCGGCCCTACTTTTGTAGGGAGATGTCCGTTTTACAGAGGAGATTCTGTCGAAATTTCGGTAGATTTCTCGTAAAACGTGACAACCTGTCCGAGTCTATTTCTAAATTCTTGATTTAATCTGTCTATAGTAATCCTAGAAGTATAGAGTTAGAAGTTTATTCTGATGGTTATTTTTACTTTATCTTTCTAGCTGCGCCGGAATCGAGGCCTAACAGACCAGGCCCGTTGAGTATGTCTCGAGAAGCGCACATCAGTGAGTTATTATACTGTATATATATGCACTGCATATAGGGTGCATTTATTTAGAATTTTTCATTTTCATTGTATGTTTTAAAAGGGATTTAAATTATAATATTTCTGGTATATCTAGGGTCGCATTTTATATATATGCATACTAAACAATTAGGCATATTGGTTTGATATATGCACATTAAACAATTAGGTTTAGGTTTAATACATTTGAGTAATATACACATGTTTTAAAACATACACTTAGACATAATTATTTTATTAAATGATTAGTATACTTTAGGTATAATTTCAGTAGATTTTAGGTTTATTCTTAAATAATTGCATGTTAAATTATAAACCTACACTTAAATTATTTTTAAGTTATTTTTGGTATATATTTTTTATTTATTTCCGAATAAATAAATGTTTTATTATTAAATTAAACCTAACACATTAGTGGTATATTTAGGGTTTATTTTTGGATATATGCATGATAGATAATCAGGTTTATTTTTAGTATATTTGTGAATATATGTTAAACACAAAAACGTATTTAAATGAATATTTAGACATAAATGGTTTATTAAATGATTTGAGTACTTAGGGTATATCTTTTGCATATTTAAGTATATTTTTAAGATAATGCATGTTATATTATTGTTACTCATTTAAATTATTTTTAATTATATTAATGATTTATCTTTAGTTTATTTCATATTTTATTTGACTATATATATATATATATATACCTGAAATATACTGGGTATATTTTAGGTATATTTTTGGTATATATATATGGTTGGTTTTACTATTATGGATATTGTTCTACATTAATTATTTTTCGAATGAATGATTTATTCAAAGTAAAGGATATCAATAGAACATGCTTTCTAGTGGGCAGCACTAGGACCGTGTACGTACCGGTACAATAGATAAGGATTTAGTGAGAGTTAAATTGGATGATTATAATTGATTTAATTGATTTGACTAAGATTAATGGTATGTTAGATAGTGTGATTTCGGGGCCAATCACACTGACAGTCAGACTGCTGGAGCTCGGTTGACTTAGTGTCTCGGGGCCAGTCTACTGTCCATAAGTGAATTGAATCATCTATTGGGTTGATTGAGATGTGAGGTGATGGATAGTGTGATTGCTGGAGCTCGGTTGACCAAGTGTCTCGGGGCCAATCACACTGACAGTCAGACTACTGGAGCTCGGTCGACTTAGTGTCTCGGGGCCAGTCTGCTGTCCAGATTGGAATAAGTGTTCTATTTGGAATCAAGTGAGCCTGTATGGCTAGAGTGATGATGGGATTGTTTAAGGATATTATTTAGGGTTCTATGGATCCTTCATGAATTGAAACAACCATTTTCTACATTAGTATATTTATAAAAGCAAAGTTTGGCATTCGTGTGAAAGGTGTGTATATACATATATATATAAGAATGCCTGATTGTTATGGTTTAGTTTACATGTATATATAGTATAATAATTCACTCAGTGAGGTCTGACCCCCCTCAATTATTTTTTTTTTCAGGAGATTCCATATCGTCAGACCTTAGTTGTAGAGTTCCTCGCCGGTGTTCTTTAGTCCCGGCTGTTTTATGCAAATGTATATTCTGAACTTTGAATTGTATTCTAGAAACTGCAGTAGTAGTGTCACTATATTGGAAGTGTATTATTTTGCTTGGTTATTAAATAATCTGAGAATTTGTATTTGAACATTGTATGAATATGTATTCATTTATAAAAAGATTTGGAGTATTTATTTTATATATATATATATCCAGAAAAATTTTAACTCGGTCGTACTTTTACTTATTTATTGTATGATTTTATTTTCTTAGGCTTGCTACGGGTTCCGGATTCGAAAGAATTCCCGTTCTCTAGCGCCGGTCATGACTCCTAGTTTGGGTCGTGACACCTTTTTCCTACCCTACATATAAAAATAGTTGAGATAGAAGTTAAAACAGGGGATATCATTAAGGTGATCGAGGAAGTGCCTCTCCCTTCCCCTCTTCCTACCCTATAAATAGAAATAATTAAGATAGAAATTGAAATAGGGGATATCATTGAGGTGATCGAGGAAGTGCCTCTCCTTCCCCCTGCCCTATAAACATAAATAGTTAAGATAGAAGTTGAAGTATAGGATACCATTAAGGTGATCAAGGAAGTGACTCTCCCTCCCCCTCTACCTCTTCTTGCACTACAAATAGAATTAGTTGAGACTTCACATATTCTAGTTTCACATCTTACTTCGTAATACATTCTCTTTTGTAATGATACTAAGTATCAATGTGTTTGCTTTGATTATGATACATTAGATTATTGGTTAAAGCTATTGCTGATTTATTATTGACATGAATCTTTGTTGGTTCCACTTATGACATGTTCAATTCCTTCAACAAATTTTGAAGCCAAATTGCATGACTAACACACATTGTAGTAGCAACATACTCAACTTCATATGTTAAGAGAGTGATAATTGGTTACTTTTTTGACATCCAAGTGAAAGTAATGTCTTCTAGGAAAAATATAAAACAAGTTATGCTTTTTCGATCATCACTATCTCCAGCCTAATCACTATCACTATATCCAATGAGCTTATAATCATCAAAAACTGAATAATATAAGCCAAAATCTAATGTACCTTTGAGGTAGCAAAGAATTCTCTTTGTAGCCTTGAAATGAGTAGTTTTTAGAGTCTCCATGTAAGGACTCATAAATCTTATTGTGTAGAGAATGTCGAGCCTTATACAAGTTAGATATCATAAACATCCAACTAGACTCTTAAAAAGTATTGGATCAACCTTTTCTACTTCATTGTCTTTGAACAACTTGATTTCACACTCTATTAGTGTGTTTATTAGGTTGCAATCATCCATTTTAAATTTCTTGAAGATCTCCTTTATGTAAATTTCTTACGAGATAAAGATCCCATCTTTCTTTTACTTGACTTCAATTCTAAGGTAGTATGCCATTAATCAAATATTCATCATCTCGAACTCTTTCACCATTGCCTTCTTAAAATCTTCAAACATGTTTATATTATTTTCGGTGAAGATTAAGTTATCCACATACAAGCAAATGATCAAAACATCTTTGTCTTTGATTTTGAAATAGAGAGCATGCTCATAAGGACATTCAGTGAAACCATTCTCTTGGAAGTACTCATCAATTTAATTGGTCCATGCTCTTAATGCTTGCCTTTACCCGTAGAGAGCCTTCTACAACCTAAGAACCTTGGATTCTTGTCTTTTGATTTCATAGCCTGGTGGTTGCTGAATGTAGACTCTCTCTTTAAGAACTCCATTTAGGAAAGCACTCTTTACATCCATTTGGTAAATCTTCCACCTATTTTGAGCTAGTAAAGAAATAATCAGTCTCACACTCTCTAAGCATGCAATAAGAGCAAATACCTCATCATAGTTAATTCTAACTTTCTGACTATAGCCTTTGGCAACTAACTTTGCTTTATGCTTTTCGACTTATTATTTAGCATGCTTCTTTGTTTTGTAAACCCATTGTACACTAATTGGCTTGTTTCTATTTAGAATAACAATAAGTTCCCATATGTCATTCTTTTCAATGGTTTTGATTTCATCATCCATTATATTTCTTCATTTGTCATTTGCATAGCTTCTTGGAAGTTCACTGGTTCACAATCAGTAAAAAGACAAAAAAGAGTAAGATTCTCTAGTTGACCAGCCACTTTATAGAGATCTTCAAGACTTCTTATGCATTCTTTATTTCTTTCAAACAAGAAAGATGGCAGTGAATTTCCTTCATCACTTTGCATTGGTGAAGCAGGTGGTGTTGCATGCTCTTGATGAGGTTCACCTAGTTGCTCCACTTTGTTTGCTCTATTTCATCAAATTGAGGAAAGAAGTTGAATTCATCTATGCAACAATTGAAGTCCCTTTCACCTTCTTCATTAAACATCACATCTCAGCTGAACTCAAATTTCTTGTTGTTTGGATTGTATAGTTTATACCTTTTTAATGAGTAGAATAGTCAATAAAGATGTATCTTTCACTTTTGTCATCAAGCTTGGTTCTTCTTTCATCTAGTACATGAACATGGGCCACACTTTCAAATACTCTGAGATGAGAAATTTTGGGCTTTCTTCCATTCCAAGCTTCTTGCAGTGTCTTTCCACAAACACTTCTTATTGGAAATCAGTTGGATAAGTATACTATTGTAGCTACTGCTTTAGCCCAAAATTCTTTTGGCAAATATTTGCTTTTGAGCATGCTTTGTGTCATATTAAGGATAGTTCTATTTTTTCGTTCTACAAAGCCATTTAATTGTGGAGATCTCGAAACAATGAGAAAATATTGAATTCCATTTATTGAACAGAATTCTTGGAATTCTTTTGAAGTGAATTCTCCTTCTTAATCTAATCTTAATGCTTTAATCTTTTGACTGCTCTCATTCTTTATAGTAGCTTTAAATGTCTTGAATGCTTTAAAGACTTTTGATTTCTGCTTCAAGAAATATAACCAAATTTTTCTTGAAAAATCATCAATAAAAAGGAAATAGTTATTTTTATAAAGAGATCTTAGAGTAATTGGTCCACACACATCAGCATGAATGAGCTCTGATGGATTTTTAGCTCTTGAGTATGATTCTTTAGGAAAATTATTTTTGAACTGCTTTCCAAGTAAACACCCTTTACAAAACTGATTTGGATGTTTGATGCACGGTAGACCTCTTACCATTCTTTTCTTCGATAATAGTTCCAAGCTTCCAAAGTTGAGGCACCCAAATCGAAGATGCCATAACCATGATGCATCTTTGTAATAAACTTTCAAACACTTTGTAACATCATTTTGAATATTCAAAGGAAGCAGTCTATTCTTTAATATTTTTACTTTGGCTATTAAATCTCCTTTGCCATTTTTTATAAAAAGACTATAATTTTTTATGTAAAAATTATAGCCTTTTTCTAAAAGTTGACCCATACTTAAAATGTTGCATTTCATATTAGGCATATGATAGACATCAAAAATTAATTAATGGCTATCATCTTTAGCACAAATAAGGATGTTACCTCTTCTTTTTATTGATACTTCTAAATCATCACCAAAGGAAACATTGCTAGCTACTAATTCATTGAGTTCCATAAAAATATTTCTTTTTCTACACATATGGTTGCTTGCACCAGTGTCAAGATACTAAGTATTTCCTTGATCTCCAATATTGTCTCTAAATGCTAGTAGCACTGCCTTCTCCTTGATCTTTGCTTCTATACAGTTGGTCTTTTCTTCAACCTTACTATTGGGAGCTTTGCATTTTAATGTATAATGCGCATAATTTTAACGATTATAACATTGAACTTAGGATTTATTATACCTTAAGTTTGGGTTACCTCTCCTACGACTTTTTATAGAACTTTCACCTTTCTTATAATTGTTGAAGTTACTATTATAAGAACTCTAACCTTGTCCACAACTACTGCCTCTACCTCGGCCATGTTGATTTCTTTCATTGCCTTGGCTTTCATGCATATCCTTGAGCTGCAGTTTGAGGAGTTATTCAAAGATTCCTTGTTGCTTCTTATGTTTCTCTTTATATGCTTATAATGAGCCTAGAAGCTGCTCAATCTTCATTTCATCTAAGTCTTTAGTCTCTTCTATAGTAACAATAATATACTCAAACTTCGGGTCTAATGAGTAGAGTATCTTTTCCATTTTTCTTACATCTTCTAGTTTTTCACCATTTCTTTTTAATTGATTAGAAACAACCAAAACTCTAGAGAAATAATCAGAAATAGACTCGCCACCTTTCATGTACAAAGATTTAAACTCCCCTCTTAAAGTTTGAAGATGCATCTTCTTCACTTTTTCTTCTCCTTTATATGATGTTTGCAACTTCTCCCATGCTTGTTTAGTAGAGGTTGTATTTGAAATTTTCTTAAAACTATCATCATCTAGGGCTTGATAGATCAGAAAAAAAGCCTTTTTGTCCTTCTTTCTTGAATCTTTTAAACTATCATTTTCAGATTGGGATAGTGATGCCTCATTTTGTGGTTCACTATAGTATTTCTCTATGATATCCCAAACATCATGTGCACCAAGGAGAGCCTTCATTTTGATACTCGAATTGTCATAATTGTTGTTGTTGAGTATTGGAACTTGGAAGGATGCCACTCTATTTTTCATATTGCTTAATCTAGAAAGAATTTGCAAAATTTGATTCCATAGATGGATCCAAAAATTCAAAAAACCTTAAGAGGGACTCCGGTCAAAAAGTTAACCTAGTCAACAGCTTGGTCATCAGCTTAACGACTCGGTCAAAACAGCTTGACGACTCAATCAATGGCTTGGTCAAATGGCTTAGTCAATGACTCGATCAAATGGCTTAGTTAATGACTCGATCAAACAACTTGATGGCTAGGACAATGGCTTGGCTTGACTCGGCTTGAACTCAGTGAGTTGACTGGGTTTCTAGTAGCAATCTTCTGACAGCGATTGATGGCACGTTCGATCTCTGATTGGGGTTTGGCGGCGTTGGATTTGTCTTTCCAAGAGCTTCAATTTGGTATACTATATAACAACATTTGGCTCTAATACCACTTTGTTGAACTCTAAACACTCAAACAATATTAATTCAACTCTCTCAAACACTTAAGAACATAAAAATATTTCTACAACTCTTATAACTCGAGCATTTATTTCTAAGTTGCTTGTTTGCTTATTACAATGCAGGGAAGAGAGGTATTTATACTAACCCCAAACGAATACAAACCACTTAAAATATTTATAAATAAATTAATACAAAACATTTAAAGCCATACATTATATCCAACACGTAATACCACTCTAAAACATATAAATGGAAAGACAACTTCATATAGTCTTAATCATCATGCCTCTCTTTTAGTCTTTGCCATAACTTTTTTTATTTTGATTAAGAGCATAAAACAAGTTTAATTATTCAACAATAAGGTTATATTAAATTTTTTGAAATTTAAATTCTCAGGTCAAATTTCCTCTTACTTGGTATGGAAATTTTTTATCATTTTCTACTGATAACTAGTTTTCGAGACTCCTGGGCTAAGCGTCCTGCAAAGCATTGAGCAGAAGGCAAGGTGAGAGGTGGGGGGAATCCCCACAAACACTCCGATGCCTAAGTTAGAGAATAGAAAATGGGTGGCTGAAAGATAGCTTGAGTATGTATGAATGAGATAAGATGTCCTCTAATGAGGGGTACATGGTGTTATATATAGTGATACTCAAACCTGGGAGGAATAGGAATCCTTATGGGAGAGTATTCCTACTTCAGTTAGGATTCCTCTTTGAGGTAGTTCCTTGGACGAATTTGTCTTCTCCTTTGTCCATGTGTTCCTAATTAGGGGGGTGGATGACCCCTAATTAGGTGGGAACATTCTAGATGGTATCAAGAGTCCCCCCCTGGAGTATGTGGATATTTATGTCCGTCGCGTCCGAGTAAGATGCAGTGGTGCCTCTATACGGGTGATAAGATGCAAGTAAGCTAAGGTGGCCAGCCTTTATCAGAGCTTGGTGCCGAGTATTTTTGGTTGATTTGTTATCGAATCTTAATCTACAGAACTGGGGTATATACTTGGATCCTCAGTACTATGGAAGTGACCTAAGGGTGCCAGCTTCAATCACTGGACTATGTGAGCGTCTTAAATGCTCGGCACAGGGGCACGAGGCTTATATGCTCGGATCCTCAGTACTACAAAAGTGACCTCAGGGTGCCAGCTTCAGTCACTGGACTTTATGTGAGCAAGGCTTAGATGCTCGGCACAGGGGCACGAGGCTTACATGCTCGGATCCTCAGTACTATGGAAGCGACCTGAGGGTGCCAGCTTCAGTCACTGGACTTTATGTGAGCGAGGCTTAGATGCTCGGCACAGGGGCACGAGGCTTACATGCTCGGATCCTCAGTACTATGGAAGCGACCTGAGGGTGCCAGCTTCAGTCACTGGACTTTATGTGAGCGAGGCTTAGATGCTCGGCACAGGGGCACGAGGCTTACATGCTCGGATCCTCAGTACTACGGAAGTGACCTGAGGGTGCCAGCTTCAGTCACTGGACTTTATGTGAGCGAGACTTAGATGCTCAGCACAGGGGCGCGAGGCTTACATGCTCGGATCCTTAGTACTACGGAAGTGACCTGAGGGTGCCAGCTTCAGTCATTGGACTTTATGTGAAATGGTCGGGGAGTGATGCTTGGAGCGTTTCCGGATTCGCATGATGGAGCGGCCCATTTAAAAATGTGAGTGGGCCAATCACAGGGTGATTTCATTTCAACTCTGGTTGATGCGTCGTTTCGTGTGTCAGTGATCGAAACGCTCGTACAGCCGTCATCGCGACTCTTCGCCTAATGGGGTTTTTTTTTATGCCCAATAGGCCCTTGGTAATCTAGGGAGGAGTGCAGTAATAATGGGGGCAGTTAATGGTGTGCTTCCAGGTCCTTCCATGTCTCTATAAATACTGTTGCGTTTGCTAACTGGCACATTTTGCTTTCTTTCGCTCTTTCATTCTGTTTTTGCTGCGTTTCTACTACATCCACCATTTTTATTCCATCCTGCCATAACTCTCGTTTGAGGTTGCCAGGTGATTCTTTCATCATTTCTTCCTTGTCTTTTTTTGCCCCTCTCTTTTTTTAGCATTAGATTTTTGTTCCCTTCTTTGTTATGGCTCCTCGGGAAGAGATTAGCTCTGACCTCTTTGTGTCCAATGTAGATAGTGAATTGCTAGGGTGGTACCGATGGCGGTTTTGCATCCCCGCCGATTACGCCCTTCACACCGTAGATAGAAGGTTTAGGGCCCATACTCCTATATCGGGGCTAAGTAGATTAGTGGTCTATTTCGACCAGTTAGAGGGGGGTCTGAAATTTTCCTTGGATCCTTTTATCAAGGATTTCCTTAATAGAAATAACATAGCGCCTGGTCAGCTTCATCCGAATAGTTATCGGATACTGACCGGGTTTATCCAGTTGATGCATGAGGAGGGTAGGACTCCCGATCTGGACGTCCTCTGATATCTGTACAGGCTGACTAGGAAGAAGGGAGAGTTGATGTTCTCCCTTTTGACCGTACCAAACCATTCCCTTTTCGTTAAACTGTCGGATCTTCACAAGAAGTGGAGATACCATTTTTTTGTCGTGGAGCATCAATCGGACTTCCTGGATGTCTGGAGGATGTGGTCGGATGAGTGTCACAAAGTGACCCGTCCAGTGAAACTTTTCGATCCGGATACGGAGTTAGTTTTGCAGCTACATCTAGACGGACTCGCTGAAGCTCGATCCGCAGAGGATGCATCCCGGAGATATCTATGGAGAGTCTGTCTAAGTCGCGACCATTGCTCTGGTATGATTTTTGTTTTGAGTTTTATTGTCTAACTAGTCTTATCTTTCCGTCTATAGATGGCTGACTTTTTTGATTTTACGGGCGGGATTTCCCTAGTAGATGAGCCAGCTATAGTGGAGGAGTGCTGGGATTATCCTTCTCCTCCAGCTGATGTTCTCGCTGCTCCGGAGGCTGTTCCTGTCGACCCAAAGGGTAAAGCAACAATTGAAGGCGAGTGGCCGAAGCGGATCGGATGACGAAAAAGGCGGCTGATCGAAGCAGAGTCAGATTCGGAGGGGCTGGACAAAGAGATTTATGTTCAACGGCCCCGACTATCTGGTTGTCCGGATATGCACGGTTGGATCTTGAAAAAGATGAAGCCCCCGAGCATCTCCAACAGTCAAGTACGGGATCAGTACGCTGAGTCACTGCGGTTGCCCGAAGACATGCAACGTTGGTCGGACGAGGGGCCAGACGGATTGCTCGATTCTATAATCGGCCAGTCACTGGAGGTAATGAAGTTTCTGGTTTTTGATATAACTGTTTGTGGTGGGATTTTGGCTAAATTGTCTAGTTGTTTTTGGTAAATGACCCAGGCCTTACTGCTGGCTAAAGATCAGTACTTCTATTTGAAGAGCCAGTATAACTTAAAGGAGACGGAGGTGGGGACGATTGCCATAGATTTTGAGAAAAAACTCGATAGCGCTAAAGCAGCTCTGGAGCACTGCCAGACAAGCTACACGGAGGCTAAATCTGATGCGGAGGTGAATCAGAAGAAGGTTTTTGAGCTGGAATATAGCCAGGCTCAACTGATAAGGAGGATCGAGGAGCAGGATCTTCAGATTGCTGGACTTCATGAGAGGCTAGCTGAGCTTGAGAAATCTCATGCCAATGATAAGAAGGCATATTAGAGCATGGTAGGGGGGTTTCTCAAGGCGTACCAGGCAGAATGCAAAAGGATCCTACTCTCCCAAGACTCAGGATTGGATCTGGGGGCTTTGGATCGGATAACCCCAGCCGATCTGGCTAGGCTTACTGCAGAGGATAACGCCCGTCAAAAGGCCGGTTCCTTTTCTGTAAGGGAGTCTGAAGAGGTTGTTGCGACAGCTGGGTCTGGCGAGAATCCAGAGGCTGCTAATGATGCTTCCCCCTCAGTTTCCGGGTCAGGGGGTCCGGGCGTACAGATACTATAGTAGATAGGTTTTATGTATCTTTTTTTTTTAATCAGTTGTAAAGATATTATTTGATCAATAAAGATAGTTTTCATTGAATCAAATTATGTGCTCGTATACAAGATTACTGATAATATTTTCTGAGGGAGTCTGAGTTCCAAAACCTTGGTAGTTCTTTGCCTCCCCTCTCTCTTAGTTTATACGCCCCCTTTGTTGTGCATTCTGAGATCTGATATGGACCTTCCTAATTAGGACCTAACTTGTCGGTACCTGAGGTGCCTTTACCTATATCTGCTCTTCTAAGTACCCAATCACTTGTCTTGGAGTTCTCTGCTGCTTTACGCAGATGGTGGTACCGAGTTATCCTTTGTCGATGTGCCTCTGCTATTGCTGCCACTTGTTCTCTTCGTTCTTCTAGTATGTCAAGGCATATTTGTGCGTTGACGTTATTAACGACGTGGTCGAGGTCTTGGCTTACCCGGTAACTCGGGGATACCACCTCTACTGGAATTACTGCATCCATGCCATAAGTTAGTTTGAACGACGTTTCCCCAGTGGATGATTGGGGTGTGGTTCTGTATGCCCAGATTACATTGTTCAGCTCTTCGACCCAATTCCCTTTCTTATCATTAAGTCTTTTCTTCAACCCTTGCATGAGGATTCTGTTTGTGACCTCAGTTTGTCCGTTCGTCTGCGGGTGAGCTACTGAGGTGAAGCGCAGTTTTATGCTAAGTTCTGAGCAGAAACTTCTGAATTTGTGGTTGTCGAACTATTTGCCATTGTCTGTAATTAAGGTGTGGGGGATGCCGAATCTGCAAATGATTTCTTTCCAGAAAAAGTGTTGTATCCGGGCTTCTGTGATGGTTAGGACTACTTCTACTTCTATCCATTTCATGAAATGGTCAATGGCCACGATTAAGAACTTTTTCTGTGAGGTAGATAGAGGAAAAGGACCCAAGATGTCCATCCCTCACACGGCGAAGGGCCATGGGCTTCCAATGGGATGCAGAGGCCAAGAAGATTTATGGCTAAGCCGGGCGTGGTGCTGGCATTGGTGACATGATTGTGTTAGCTGTTGGGCATCCTTGGACATGGTAGGCCAGTAATATCCCTGGAGCAGGGCCTTTCTAGTGAGCGAATAGTGGGACTCGTGTGCACCACAGATTCCTTTATGGATTTCTCTTAGTATGTAATTTCCCTCCTCTGGGGAAATGCATTTCGACCAAGGGTGTGAGAGGGATTTTTGGTAGAGCTCTCCTCGATGAACGAAATAGTGTGCTGCTTTGGCTTTGGGTTTCCGAGCTTTCAGCTTATCTTCCGGAAGTGTGCCATGTTCAAGATATTGGATGATGGGCTGTATCCATTCTGCGACTGCTTATGTTCTAAAAATTTCATTGTCCTCTGTGCTGGGATTGGTGAGTGATTCGGTGAAATCCATATCCCTAAATGTCTGATTGTTCTCGGCTGCGGATTTAGTAAGGTAATCGGCCTCATGGTTGTCTTCTCTGGGAATCTGAACGATATTCCATTGGCCTCCATCTTGCTCGATGTGTTGCAAAAGTCGCCTGGCTTTGTCTACTTGGTGATGCAGGCATCTTTGACTTGAAATGCTCCGCTGACTTGGTTGACTACTAGTTGGGAATCCGAGTGTATAATGAGGTGTTCGGCCCTGACTTCCGCTGCTAGCTTCAACCCTGTAATAAGTGCTTCGTATTCAGCCGTATTGTTGGTGGCGTTATACTCTATACGGACTGCGTATTGAATATGAAATTTATGTGGTCCCCTGAGGATTATTCCTGCTCTGGAACCGTGAGCTAAGGATGCTCTGTCGATATAGAGCTTCCATTCTGGCATTTTGGTCAGGGTTATATCTTCCGGAGCCATTTCTTGTACAAAATCTGCTAAGGCCTGTGCCTTCATCTGCTGTTGAGGTTCGTAATCAATGTCGAACTCGCCGAGTAAGATCGACCATTGCACTAGCCTGCCTGAAGTTTCTGGTCTTTGTAATATTTTGCACAGTGGAAAACAGGATCGGACCACGATATGATGAGCTTGGAAGTAGTGACGAAGCTTTCGAGAAGTATGAAACACAGCTAAGGCTAACTTATCTAGCATGGGGTATCGGACTTCAGGTCCTCGGAGCATCTTGCTGACATAGTATATAGGGCTTTGCTGGCTTCCCTCTTCCCTTATCAGTACTGAAGCGATGCATTCTTGGCCAACGGACAGGTATAAGTATAATGTCTCGTTCGGTATTGGACGGCTGATTAATGGTGGGGAAGATAAGAATCTTTTAATGTCTTCAAATGCTGCTTGGCAATCAACGAACCACTGGAACTTGCCGGAACTTTTGAGAGCTCAGAATAATGGTAGACATCGCCTAGCTGAGTAAGAAATAAAATGCCCCAGTGCGGTTATTCTTCCGTTTAGCTTTTGTATATCCTGGATGCTCTTTGGTGCGGCCATGTTGAGTATGGCTTCCATTTTTTCTGGGTTGGCTTCAATGCCTCGGTGGGAAATCATGAAACCCAGGAATTTGCCTGCTTGAACTCCGAAGACGCATTTATCAGGGTTCAACTTGATCCTGGATTGGTTTAGTAACTAGAGGACTTGATCCACGTCCGCTGGGTGGTCTTCAGAGTGTTTGCTTTTGATGATGATGTCATCCACATATACCTCCACGCTAGTCCCAATCTGGCTCTGAAGGACTTGGTTCATCATTCTTTGGTATGTGGCTCCGGCATTTTTCAGTCCAAAGGGCATCACCTTGTAACAATACAGCCCTTCGTGTGTGATGAAAGACGTTTTCTCCTGGTCTTCTTTCTTCATGGGGATCTGGTGATAACCTTGGGCCGCGTCCATAAAGCTATACAGGCCATGGCCAGTCGTGGAATCGACGAGCTGATCAATCATTGGTAACGGGTAACTGTCTTTGGGGCATGCCTGGTTGAGGTCAGTGTAGTCTACACACATTTTGTACTTCCTGTTTGCTTTCTTGATGAGTACTACGTTTACTACCCAATCCGGGTGAGTAACCTCTTTAATGAATTCGGTTGCTAGAAGCTTCGCTGTTTCCTCGGCAATGATCTTTTGTCTTTCGTAGGCGAAAGTTCTTTTCTTCTGTGCTACTGGCTTGGCCCCTGGTTTGATATTTAGGCTGTGACAGGCAACCCGCGGGTCCACGTCGATGATCTCAAAAGCTTGAGAAGCAAAATCTTCTAAATGTCTAATAAGGACATTCCTTAATGTGTCTTTGATATTTTGATTAAGGGCATTACCGATTTTCACGGATTTTCCTCCCTTGATTTGCAATGTCTCCGTGTCTTCCACCGGTTGTGGATTAGCGCCTTGCTTCTCAACTTCCTATGCTTCCAAATGAAAAGCTTCCGCCATAGATTTCATGGTCATCTAATAGCATTGTCTGGCCATCTGCTGATCTCCCCTGATAGTGAGGGTCCCCATTCTAACTGGGATTTTCATGGTTAATTGCCGGATGCTGGTGACTGCATCTGCTTCGTAAAGTGCCGGTCACCCTATTATCCTATTTTAGGCTAGTGGTATGTCTACCACGTTGAATGGGGTCCAGACGGTTTTCGTTTCCTCATCCTCTTGGTTTCCAAATTCTAGATCCAGATTGACAATCCCCAATGGTTACACTATTCCTCCACAAAAACTAGTGATGGGGTTCTGGATGGCAGTTAAATTGGTGATGGAGCCGCCCATAGCTTTGTACGCATTCCAAGATAAAACATTGATAGCACTCCCATTATCGACCAATAGCCTTTTGACTCGATACTTATTTATGCACGCATCACTGTGAGGGTGATGTATAGGCGAATTGTCTTCCGAGTTAAGAATGTTATTGCTTTTACTGGGTATCATTTTTCCTCTACTGTATTTTAATCGTTTCCCGGTGTTTTCTCCTCCCACAATCATATTGATCATTCCGATCGGTTATTTCCTCGCTTTTTTTGCCTTGGCTTTATCACGGTCATGGTCTTCCATGTTTCCGTGTCTCCTTGGTGCATCAGTGAAATTATCAAGCTTTCCCCGTTGCACTAGTTTTTCTATGGCACTCTTCAGTTCTCTACAGCCTTCTGTGTTATGGTCGTATTCCCTGTGGTACTCGCAGAATTGGCTTCTATCACGAGTAAATCTCCGGCTTGGGCTGATTCTTTTGGCTGGCGTAATTTCCACTCCATTCTGCCTGACCCACATGAGGATCCTTGATCGAGAAGTGTTCAGGGGTGTATATCTATCTGCTTCCCTATCAAATCTATCTGCTGGAACTCTGAAATTTATTTTTGGGAAGCTTACTCGTCTCTGCTTCGGCCATTCATCTCTAGTTGGTGGCCTATCTTCTTCCCGACGCATCCTCCTGTCCTCGTCCATTTTTATCATCCGGACCGCTATCGCCATTGCTTCGGCAAAGGTACTCGGTTCTTTAGTCATTAATTTGTCCTTTAGCTTGCCGAGTCTAGTGCCATTTTTTAAAGCTTCTATGGCGACTTCATCAATGAGGTGCTCAATCTGCATGGTTGTTTTGTTGAACCGGTTGAGGTAACTCCGTAGAGACTCGTCAGCTTCCTACCGGCACACCCGGAGGTCGTTGATGTTTTTCGCAAGAGGGATATTGGTGATAAATCTGACACGGAATTTCTCGGCTAAGTCTTCAAAAGAAGTGACAGTATTCTCCGGAAGCCGATGAAACCATTTTTGGGTGCTTTTTATGAGTGTACTTGGGAAGACTCTGCATATGATTCCATCGTTCACATTCTGGAGCAGCATCTTTGTTCGAAAAGCAGATATGTGACTAATAGGGTCTCCTGTCCCATCATATTGATCGAGCTGTGGGATTCTGAACTTACTAGGAATCTCCGTTTGAATTATTCTGCTGACAAACGGAGTTCTGCTATCCATCACCCATTCTTCTTCCTTTCTAGGTTTAGTCCGGGCCTTGTTCATTGCTTCCTCAACCTTTTGTGCCAATTTTGAATCATCGAGAGCTGGGATGGACGAACTACACTCCCCTTCTGGTGCTTCACCCTTCCCTGTGCTTATCCCTGGAGCCTGTCAGGGCGTTGCATTATCATTATTTGGAGCTGGTTCAGTATGCTCGCTCTGTATTATAGTGCTTAGCTGTTGTTGCATCAAGGTAATTTGTGCCTGAATATTTTTTATCATGGCGTCTTTGCTTGCTTGGTCAAGGTCGAGTGTTTGGGTTACTGTGTTTAGGTTTGGAGTGGTTATTGTTGGTGTTTCTAGTAGGCTTGGAAAAGGTATTGAGGGTATTGATCTATGATGCTGCAGCGGAGCATAATGTGGGAGATCTGTTCCCAAGGACGGGTATCTCGGAGTGTTTTTCGAAGGTAAAAATGTATGGCCAGATGTGGCCCCAACAAGCTGCAAGGTGGGTGGTGGTATTATTACTGGGAAAGGGCTTGAAAGGTCAGTCGAAAGGATGGGTGCGGAAGGATTAGTGCCGCCCTCAGGAATTTGGGCCGGAGGTGGACTGGAAGTCATAGTGAAAGTGTCTTTAGCTTAGCAAGTGAATGAATGGTTTTTCCCAAGGAGTTTCCCACAGACGGCGCCACTTGATAACTGGTTTCCGGGACTCCTGGGCTGAGCGTCCTGCAAAGCACTGAGCAGAGGGCAAGGTGAGAGGTAGGGGGAATCCCCACAAACACTCTGATGCCTAAGTTAGAGAATAGAAAACGGGTGGCTGAAAGATAGCTTGAGTATGTATGAATGAGATAAGATGTCCTCTAATGAGGGGTACATGGTGTTATATATAGTGATACTCAAACCTGGGAGGAATAGGAATCCTTGTGGGAGAGTATTCCTACTTCAATTAGGATTCCTCTTTGAGGTAGTTCCTTGGACGAATCTGTCTTCTCCTTTGTCCATGTGTTCCTAATTAGGGGGGTGGATGACCCTTAATTAGGTGGGAACATTCTAGATGATATCATCTACAAAAGAATCAATGAACAGTTTGAGCTAGTATAAGTAGTAGTCTAATGTTTGTGTACCCTTAATTTCAGTTAATTCTAAAATTTAATTAATTTTCTTTTTTTTTTTTTTCTCTTTCCCTAAAACTGAATCTATTATAAAAATTTTATTGTGTCAATGGTAACCCAACTTGTACAATTTCATTATGCATTAAAATTTGACAAAATTGCTTTTTCTAAATCCTCTTAAAAGTAGAAACCCAACTTAGAACAAAATTTTTTAGTTCTAATATCCAATTCCAAACTGTAATTACTGGATTGGGCTCTTAATCAAGATTGCTGTGAAACTATAGCTCTTCATTTGACTTTGTCATTTGCTAAGCATATGAAAATTTTGCTAGTTGTTTTTGAAATTGACGTCGTCACCGCATATGAAAATTTTTTGAAGTTGTTTTCAAAATCAAAAATCACAATTTTAAGGTTTTTAATTCAATTTAGTGAATATTTTTGTTTATAAAAGAAATATAAATATTTTATTAATTAATCATTTTTATTTGATATTTTTGTTCATTTTTTATATATTTATCTTAATTAATTTTTATTTTATTCAAGAATATTTGTGCTTCCTATTATTATTTTATTGTAAATTAAATAAATTTATTTTAATTATTTTATAGAAATATTTTAAAGTTATGAAAAAAACACAGTAATTTGTGGCATATGGGGGAAAAATTTTACTTACATAAAATATATAATTAGCTACAAAATCAATATATAATTAGTATTTTAGTCATACTCCAACAACCACTGCTCATGTCCAACTTTGGAAGAAGAACGCTCCTTTTTACAGCATCATATGTTATGTTATTTTCAGTGGTACGTATCTTCACATTTTCAGTTATATTAATTCTCGGTTTTCTTTTCTTTTTTTTTTACTAGGATTTCAGTGACAAAATTAAATGCAACAAAGTTGGCACTTAATCATTTCCTTCATTTTAGATATATTAGATTTTAACCTTTGTTAAATAGGAAATAACATAATTATCTAAATTTTAAAATAATTTTAATCATAAATAGAAGAACTCGATAACTGTGTAAAGTGAGTTTTTGTCATCTTAAACAAGAAGGAAACATAAACTAAACAAGAAGGAAACATAAACTAAACAATATAAAGATAATAGGATAATTTTTTGAAGAAACTGTGTGATACAGCTATACAGGTAACAAATTCATCATGATTTATTTTGATACAGGTATGTGGTTGCACAATATTCTACCATGAAGTCCATTCTCATTTATATCTTGAGAGTTTGCACGTTTATATTATCATCGGCTTTACTGTTTCATACATAGTTACTGGAAACTCTCGTCCTTCAAGTATCATAATTTGATATTCGAGTATTAAAATGTGATATTTTTAAATTCCAAATCTTTTTAGTGTTTGATTTGAATCTCTAAAAGTAGAATGTCAATTTTTTGTGAAGAAATAAAATATAAATAAATAATAAAAGCTAAAAAAATAAGCTAATAAAAAAAATAAATCATTTTTCATGTCTAACTAATAATAATTACTCAAATATCAAACGTTAATAATCAGTTTTCTTTTCTCTATCAACTCTTTATATTCTTACTTTCTTTTTCTTTGCAATCCCTCTATTTCTAATAAAAATATAAAAAATATACATTTGACGTACCACATATCAAAAAAATGAACCAGTTAAGTCTACTTCCAAAGTATTGTATATATTGACACTAGAATTCTAAGTACCGGTACTTATACTACAAACTGAAATGTACCGCATACCTAGTAACTATGATTGCGAATGATATGATGAGGAGGAAGAGTACGAGGGTGGTTTATCACTTCCCACCATAAGAGTTTGCAAATCATTCATCCCAAACTGCAAACTTTCCTTTGTTGCGCCAAATTTAACAGTGGAGGTAAATTGCATAAAATTCTATTGGAGAAAAAAAAAATGACATCGCCTGCAGGCCAAAGATGGCCACATCAGCAGGAACTAATGGAGAAATTAGCTGTGTTAAAATCAGGCGCTTAAATCTCCTAAAAAAATTTAATTCTGTGCTTTTTTTTGTCCAAAAAATACATTAAGAGTCTATCCACTGGATAAATATTAGGGTCATAGATGCACCTTTACCCAACATCAAAATAATAGCTTTTTCATATATACAAATTTCATGTAAAATAAGAAAGGGAGGCTCATTGTTTAAACATTCTGAATTCCCTCTCAAAACTCAAGGAATGGGATTCCTTATGCCTGGCAGAAACTTGGCTAACTCTCAAACTAGAATTGCAAATGAGTTTAAGAGAGTTATGGCTAGCTCAGTCGTGGCTCATTAACCAAATGAGCTTAAGCAAGGTTTTATAAAGAAGCTCAGCTTGTTAACAGGCATGTCCATAGCCTCTTTCTCTTTGTTATGCAGACATTGCCAACTAAGATGGATTGTGAGATCCACACCTATCCTTGTGGGCAAGTTTTGTTAAAATCACATGTAGTAACTGAGGTTCACAAATTAATCAATTAGTATGAGGGGTTGTTGAGAGAAGTTGGCTCCATGGTTTCTATTTATATTTCTGTTAAGTTTAAAATGTCAGTAATCGTGCGTCCTTGATGCATGCCTGGTGCACTAGATGACTTAATATCCATGCACTTAGACTTGAATGCCTCTGCCAAGTACTTGTTCATAAGAACTTTTTATTCATCATATATATATATAAAGCGTTAGCCATTTTGTCCACAATCTTCCATTATAAATTTTAGTACTTTAATTTACACATTAATTTTACTATATCATTTGGTCAAAAAAATTTTACTATATCACACATCTCATGGGTGGTACTGTTCCTACCATCATTATAATAATTTGCTATTTTTCCTTTTGAAAACAAAAAGGAGACCTAGTCCATTACACAGTTATATTCCTTGAATAAAAACACCAGATATATTATGAAGCAACCAAAAGCTGAGGCCATTGGGAGGCTGCACTACCCGGTGAACTTCAATAGAGAATTTTGCTACTAAATGGGCAAGATAATGAGCACAAAAATTTGCTTCTCTCATTATACAGGTCAGATGTATCTCCCACTCTCTATGCACAAGAAGCTGAATTTTCTTGACCTGAGATGTGTGTGCATGAACACTGCTTGACTCATCTTGAATAAGATGTATTGCACTTAATTTGGGGCAACCCCAGTTCCAAGCTAGACGGAGGCCTTGATAATTATTCTCAATTTACATTATGAATTAGACCACTGCAAGATGCTTGATCAGACCGGCGCATAAAAGATCCATCTGGATTAATTTTACACCATCCTCCATGGAGATGGCAAATTTTGGGTTAAAAATAAAAATTTTATAATGGAAAAAAATGGGAGCATTAAGAGATTTAAATTAAATAATTGTACCAATAAATGGTTTATAAATCAACAGTTGTAATTAATAAAAGTTAATCCTATGATTTTTATTTCTATTTATACACATACAAACATGTGTACTGTAAAATGACTCATAAATATCAATCTTATGAATTTTAACTACATTTATATCTAAAAAAATATTTGTACTCAAAAATAACTCACAAATTTGAACCTTAAAAGACTTAATTACAGAAGCGGGGAAAGGTTCAATTGGAAAACTGAATTTTTGACCTAGGAGTATATTAGACCTAATGTTTTTTTTTTTTTTCCTAATAGGAACTATTTTGGAAATCTAAATATGTTTGAACTTTCCTAAGTACAATTATATCCTATAACCTTTTTTTTAGTACAATTAAGTCCTATAAACTAATAAAAAACTAATTTTAATGGATACTAACAAATAAAATTGAATTTCTTAAAAAATATATATATTACCTAATTATAAAATTTTAAAAGTTTTTGAACCTATAAAATATTTTTTTTAATTTTTCCTAAATTTTTAAAAATTTTAAAATTTCATGATATAAATTTCAAAAAAAAATTACCAAATATATTCACTACTGTAAATAGTAAATTAATAATTGACTTAAAATTTAATTTTAATGGTTGAATAAAATTTTTTAAATTGTATTCATTAGTTTAAATTTTTAAATCTACACAATAATTTTTAAACCTATATAATAATTGATGAATAAAAAAAAATTTATTCAACTATTAAAATTAAATTTTAGGTCAATTATCAATTCCCTCTTTATATTAATGAATAAATTTAGTTTTTTTAAAAAAAAATTATATCACTTAATTGTAAAATTTTTAAAAATTCAAGAAAATTTTTAAAAATTCAACATTTCCTTTTACCTTTTTTTTTTTCTTTTGGAAACTATGAAAGAGATATTCTCTTTATGAAGATATTCCCATAATCTTTGAATAAAATGTGCATAATTTAAGAGTTGTAGACAGTCATAGCTGCAGATAAATCAGCAGTGGTGAGTGAGAAAGGAAATGTTGATTTCAATCAAAAACGACATCTGATCCTACCAAAAAAAAAAAAATCTGAACAAGAAATAGCAGAAGCTGTAGCAGTCACTATTGTGGTGAAGATTCTAGCAATACTTTGGTTCAGATTTCTGGGTAAATATATGCTATGCACTTACTTAAGCTAAGTTTATGAATTTATATATAAATTCATAGCAAAACAACTTCTCTCTCCATCTACTATTGTATACTGTTCTAAAAAAATTTGAGAGATTTTTTTTTCTTTGTCATTATGCAGATAAGATCTCAAGATGTTAATTATGGATTACATATATCATACCTTAGTTTAGTTATCTTTAAATTCTTGACTAGTGATAAAGCTAAAGATAAGGTCTGTGTAAGATCTGGGTTGGGAAAGTTTACAAGCTGGGTATGATTTGTAGGAGTTCTTGGCATCGTATTAGTTGTTGAAGATGTTGGATCTGAGGTTGGTTATTAGTTTTTGATATTATTTCCATTGAGTGAAGGGAGTTCTTGAAGAATAAAATTCAGAGAAAAAAAAAAGAAAATTTAAGGAAAATATTTTTTCATAATTTTTAAAGAAGGGTTATACCCTTTATATATAAATATAGGAATCTTAATCACAACCTAATTAGAAATAGAATAATATCCTAAATAAAATGGAACTTTATTCCTAATTGTATACAAATATTTACTTCTTAAGATATACAATAAAAATATTTACTTCCTTAACACTCCTCAAGTTGGTAAATGTATGTCAATCATTTCCAGCTTGTCAAGTGAGTTGTAGAATATTTTTTTCGGATACAGTCTTTGTAAGGACGTCAGCTAGTTGAGTCTAAGACGAAACATATTGAAGATCAATCATCCCTTGGTTCAGATGATCTTTTATGAAATGTCTGTCCACCTCTACATGCTTAGTTCGATCATGTTGAACTGGATTGTTTGCAATTGCTATGACTATCTTATTATCACAATGTAACAACATAGGCCTTAGATGCTTTAATCCCATATCCTAAACAATTTTCCTTACCCAGAGCAACTCACATACTCCATGAGCAATTCCTCTAAACTCAGCTTCAACACTTGATCTTGCTACAACTTTCTGCTTTTGCTTCTCCACGTGACTAAATTATTTTCAACAAATGTAAAGTACCCGGATGTTGATTTTCGATCAGTCCAATCTTCAGCCCAATCAGCATCAGTATAGCCAGCAATTTTATAATCCTTATTCCTCCCAAAGAATAACCCTTTACCTGGAGAAGACTTTAGATATTTTAATATTCAGTACACTGCATTCATATGTTCTTTACTCGGAGCATGCATGAACTGACTCACAACACTTATTGCATAAGCAATGTCTGGCTGAGTATAAGATAGGTAAATCAACCTTCCTACCAACCTTTAATACTGATCTCTATCAGTTGGAACTTGACCCTCTCGGACTGAAAGTCCATGGTTGACTTCAATGGAAGTCTCGACTGGCTTACAATCAAGCATCCCAGTCTTTGTCAATAGGCCCATTACATACTTTCGTTGGTAAAGAGAAATTCCTTGAGCTAATCTTGCAACTTCAATCCCTAAAAAATACTTCAAGTTTCCCAAATCCTTAAGTTCAAACTCGAATGCTAACTGTCTTTGCAAGATTGTTGTCTCACTCGGATCATTTCCAGTGACCACCATATCATCAACATATACAATTAGTACAGTGACTTTACTTAACTTTTGTTTAATGAACAATGTGTGATCAGCATCACTTTGCTTATATTCGAGCTTCCTCATGAAGGCTAAAAGTCGCCCAAACCATGCTCAAGGTGATTGCTTAAGTCCATACAATGGTCTTTTTAGTTTGCATACTCGGTCAGTACATTTAGTTCCGAGTGGTGGATCCATATATACTTCTTCATTTATGGTTCCATTAAAAAATGCATTCTTTACATTAAATTGTCACAGCGGCCAGTCGAGGTTGGCAGCTAAAGAAATAAGGACTCGGATGGTATTCATTTTTGCTACTGGGGTAAATGTATCTTCATAGTTAATTTCATACTTCTGAGTATACCCCTTTACTACCAATTGAGCTTTATATCGATTTATGCTTTCATCTGGATTGAGTTTGATTGTAAATATCCACCTGCACCCCATTATTTTCCTTCCTTCAGAAAGAGGAACAAGATCCTATGTCTGATTCTTCTACAATACCTCCATTTCATCATTCATAGCTTTCTTATAATCCGAATCATCTAAGGCTTCCTACACATTACTTGGAATAAATATAGTAGATAATTGATTTACAATAAGTGCATGTGATTCAGACAAATGGTTGGTTGATATGAAGTTGTTGATAAGGTGCTTAGCTTTGGTACGAAGGTCCAGATCATATTATTTTTTTGGAACCCCTCTATTGATCTTAGAAGGATAACGAGGCTCAGTATTTGGAATTAAAGGAGACAAGGTTACCTTATTATGCACTGCATCCGGAGTTTCTTCAGCTTCTGGTGTGAGTTGGGAAGATGTACTATCTTGATTACTTGGTTTTTCTTCGATGATCTGTCTGGGTGAGATACTTGTACTCGGAACATCAGATATCTATCCGGGTAAGATGCTCATACTTGGAATACCAGATGTCTATCCGGGTGAGATGCTCGTACTCAAAACATCAGACGTCTATCCGAATGAGATACTCGAACTCGGATTTATCAGAACACTTAAAATACTATCTTCAAGTTCAAAGAGGTTCGGATGGTTCTCCCCCTGAAGAGAGCACTCGGAGTGGGAAAAGAAAGGACTATTTTCATGAAACTAAACATCCCAAGTAACATACATCTTCTTTGTATTCGGATCATAACACCGATATCCTTTTTGTAAATCCACATAGCCAACAAAGATACACCGGATAGCTTAAGGGCCTAATTTACCGAGTGTCTGATGAACATATGCCAAACATCCAAAACCTCGGGGTTCGAGATTATTGAGGGGTGGAGATATGACAAGTTCTTGAAGTTTCTGAAGAGGAGTTTTAAAATCAAGTACTCGTGATAATGTCCGGTTTATGAGGTACGCAGCGGATTGAATAGCCTCTTCCCAGTATTCTCGAGGAACATTCATATCAAACAATGATGCTCGAACAACTTCCAATAACTGTCAGTTCTTCCGTTCAGCTATAACATTCTGTTGAGGAGTGTCGGCACAAGATGTTTGGTGGAGAATGCCTTTCTTGTGGCAGAAATCATTGACGATTAAGTTAGCATACTCCCCACCATTGTCAGACTGCAAGACCCGGATTCTACTTTGGTATTGTGTATCCACCATATTGTACAAAACCTGAAACTTGGAGCACACATCTCCTTTATTGGAAAGTAGTGATACCTAGGTCATCCGGGTACATTCATCAATAAAAATTATAAAATCTCAAGCACCATATAGAGTGGGAATCCGAGCAGGTCCCCATACATCAAAATGAATTGTCATAAATGGAACTGAATTTTTATTATAACTTGGTACATTAGAAATTTGGTGGCCTTTTCTCAATTCACAAACATCACATTTGAATTCCGAGTCTGTGGTATTCAAAAATAAATTTGGTTTTATTTGTCTGAGATAATGAAAAGAGAGATGCCCAAGACGATGATGCCACAAGATTACTTGGTCTTTACTTGAGCAACTTCTACCAACCCTATTAACTTGATTTTTCTTTCATTTGAATCATCATGCAACTCAAGATAGTATAATTTTCGATGTTTAACACCAGAGCCAAGAATCCGGTGCGTTGCAATGTCCTAAAATACACAATAATTAGGCCAAAATTTGACAATGCAATTTAAGATTTCAGTGATTTGGCCAACAAATAGTAGATTACAAGAAAGAGATGAAACAACAAGAACAGTATCTAAATTAAGAGAGTCAAAGTTAGATACTGATCCCTCATAAGTGACTAGTGATATGCGTCCATTAGTAGTTAGAATATTTTATTGGGTTGCTGGATAGATAGATGTAAGATGATGAGTGGAGTTTGTCATATGATTAGTAGCACCTGTATCAATAATCTATGTATTATTTCGAGCAAGATTTGTCATACTTAAAGTGGTATCAGGATCACCACTTGGTTTAGTAGAAGTAGCAATTGCAGCCTTGTCGAGCTTTTTACAAGGCTTTTTGTTGAAATCCCATCATTCCGGATATCCCATAATTTTATAGCACCGTTCCTTGGAGTGTCCAACTTTACCATAATGAGTATAGGTGCATGTGGTGGGCTTACTCGGTATCTTTCCTTTAAACTGGGGCTGAGTCTGAGCTGCTACAAGTACAGAATGGTCCAGCAGTATCTTTGGCTCTTCCATCGTATGTCATTGGTTATGATCCCTCTGGACATATGCATAACTAGACTCGAGATCAAGAGGTAGATCCTTCCAGAGTATTTAACTTTGAGCATTATTAAATTCAGAATCAAGCCCAGTTAAGAAAATATATGTTCGAAGCTAAGAAAATATGTGTTCGAAGCCGGGCAATATGTTTATGAAGTGATACTACTCCATTAACATCCTCTCCTTGTGAACACGTCTGGGCATCGATTTCCTGAAATATTCCAATCAATTTATTATAGTATGTAGGTAATGGCTTACCATTCTGATGTGTTGTGAATGATTTTTGGTTCAATTCAAATAACTGGGTTTCATCAGACCCATCATAGAAGGTTTTTAAGACAGCATCTTATATCTCCTTTGCTGTTGAAAAATGGATGAATCTCTGTATCAATGCCGGACTCATCGAGTCAATCAGCCAACTTTTGACTCGATTATTATCAAGGACCCAAGTCTCCAATGATTTATCTCCTGCTGGTGGCTTTGGTGTAGTGCTATTCACAAAGCCAGATTTATTTCTGGCTCCAATTTGCATCTCCATGATCTGTGACCATAGAGTATAGTTTGTATCATCAAGAATAATTTTTATGAGAAATGGAGAATTATCTTGAAGGGTTTGAATAAAGTTATGTATTCCATGGGATATGATGGATGTGTTTTTGGTGGTCATGATTTTGAAGATTCAAAGGAAGAAGAAAATACGATTTGCAAGAATTCAATAAAAAATTTCGATTTCAATGGGTATGCTCTGATACCATGAAAAATAAAATTCAGAGAAAAAAAGAAAAAATTTAAGGGAAATATTTTTCTATGATATTTAAAGAAGGGCTACACCCCTTATATATACATACAAGAATTCTAATCATAACCTAATTATGAATAGAATAACATCCTAAATAGAATGGAACTTTATTCCTAATTTTATACAAATATTTACTTCGTAAGATATACAATAAAAATATTTACTTCATCAACAGTTCTAGCCTTGACAGCTCTGATACCAAAATAAGATGTTTAGATTGTTTAAGATACGAGTACAGAAAAAAGAGCAATAGGGTTTTTTAAAGAGAAATCTCAGAATATAATTTTCCTATGAGATAACCAGTATAGATACAATCTTACAAAAGAATGATGCAAACACATGTACAAATTCAATGGTCTCTATATGTAGCTGGACAAAAGTACACTAGAGTTTCATACAATAACAATAATATCAGCCCATATCTTTAGCTTTATCAACTAGTAACTTAATTATTTGATTAAATTAGCATGTTGTGTATGTTGTGTTGCATACATGTGGGTTTCACTCAAAAACAATATCTGAACAAGAAGTAGCAGCAGTTGGACTAACCTTTCTTGTGACAATCGAATGGGTTTTTTTTCCTTTTAAATATAACTCCTTTTGGGTTTAGGAGTGTTATATTTTCAATCTTCTTTGATTGGATTATGATATTGGAGTATCAATATACAATTTTAAGTAATGATGTTTTATTTTGTAATAGCATTACCTTCAAGGACAGAGCGCCCCTATATAGATGTCTTAATCATCCTTAATTTCACACAACTTTTTCCACCACTCAATTTCACACAACTATTCAACCTACTTTAAACAAAACGTCATACTATTCAAATTAATTAAGTAGTTTGAAACTGGTGGTTCCTTTTTGGTTTGTGAGAGAATTACTTTTATTATATAGTATATTAACGGTCTAAATTATGTGATGTTATATTAATAAGAATAATATTATTGTTTAGATTTCATTTAAAATTTATTTAATTTATAAAAGAAAGTTTTTTTATTTATTTTGGATATGTGCTACTATTATAGGTGTCACGATCCAAAATAGGGGCCATGACCGGCGCTAGGGAACGGAAATTCTTTCGAATCCGGAACCCATAGCAAACCTTAAAATAAAATAAAAGTATGCAATAATAATAATAACATAAATAATATATTTTTACAGTGGAAATAAATTCATAAATAATTAAATAATAATCCATCACGGAATTTAAATCAACAACTCATCTCATATATATAAATAAACTTTTAATACAAATCCAGTTCAAATATTTGAAATACATAACTCACACAAACATAATACATATCCCTTTAACAATTTTACAATTACTGCAGTGTTTAGATTATAAAATAAAACTCAGGTAAGCAGTTTACATAATGAAGCCGGGGCAGAAGAAATTTGGCGTATAGGTCTGCTACTGAGGTCTGAAGACGATGACTCTCCTGAAAAAAATAGTCAACGGAGGGAAGTCAGACCTCAATGAGTGAATTGCTATAATATATATACATGCATACTAAATGACAATGCACACAGTCAAAAGTATATATAATAAATATATATACAGGCAAATACACACAGATGCAGCAAAATCATTTATATATATTTTTATTGAAAATCACAGTTTATGAAGGATCAAATAGAACCCTAGCAAATCACAACCTCAAACAGTGTTAGACAACACTCTAGTCATACAGGCTCACTTATTCCAAATAAATTCCCTTGTTCCATTTGGACAGTAGATTGGCCCCGAGACACTAATTCAACCGAGCTCCAGCAGTCTAACTGTCAGTGTGATTGGCCCCGAGGTACTTGGTCAACCGAGCTCCAGCAATCACACTCTCAAATCATATCACACATCAAATCAAATCAATCCAATCAACATCCACAAATAGGTTAGTAATATAGCCTAAATACTATAAGCGTACCGGTATGTACTCGGTCCTAGTGCTACCCACTAGGTAGCACATTCTATTGATATCCTTCATTAATATAAAACATACATTCATAAATAAATGATGCATGAATTTCAATAAAATAGCAACATAAACTATATATATACTAGAAATATACCAAAAATAAACCATGTATATTTCGAGTATATATACGTCAAATATATTCAATATAATCGCAAAAATAAATTAGAAATATATTTAAAAACATTTTAAGTATAAATGTTTAATAAAACATGCATATAATTTAAAATATACCAAAATATACCAAAAATATACCAAAAGAAAACTTAAGTAATACTTAAATCATTTATGCATATTTTACTAAAATAAATCATACATTTCTAAAATCATGCATCATAAAACATATATATATAAAATAACAACTCATTGTTTATTGCACTCCTCGAGATGGGTCCGATGGGCCTGGTCCACTAGGTCTATGTCTCGATGCAACTAAACAAACAATGACAACAGAAATCAGAATAAATCTAATGGAAGTTCTAAAATTCGATCTATAATACTAGACACAGAATTAGAATCAGAATTCGACCGGATATCACGTTTTACGAAAATTCTATCAAAAATCCGGCAGAACCTCCCCCGTAAAACGAACATCTCTCTACTCAAAGAGTAGAGTCGGTCCTGCAAAGAAACACACTTCAAAAATAGACACATAACACAACCACAATCCCTCGGTCGGACTCCAAACTACAATTCACTGACCGAGGTCCACAATTCACAGATCAATTACAAAATACCGAGAATGCCCTTTTATAATAAAAATACATTTTATAAATCCAAATTACATATTTAACCCTAAAACACATTAAAAACCGATAAAAACTCATTTATTTAGAAAAATCATATATTATACATATAATTTGAAAATAATTTACGAAAAATAGTTTTAATTGGTAAAAAATACTAAATAATTTTTAGAAATCATTTTTATACCTTAAATAATTATTAAAACTGATTTAATTACATTTTTAGCCAATTTAGTGTAAAATAACCAAAATACCCCTACATATATAAATTTACTAAAATTAATCAAAAATTCAACAAAAATAATATAATTACTAAAAATTAATTTTCTCAACATATAATTCAATACTATGAATAAATATACTCAATTAACCAATTAATTTCACTAAAACACATAATTAACCTAATTTTCCAAAAATTACATAAACTAAATAAATTCAAAATAAATATATAAAAATTCACAAAAATTACAAATAAATTTCTATAATTAATTTCAACACCTATAATTACCATAAAACACAATTTCATAATTTAATTAATTAATTTTCGAAAATTAGAAAATAATAATAAAATAATAATAAATACCCAAAAATCAAAATAAATTCCAAAAATTCTAAAAAAATTACAGTATTTATATTGAGCTTCCAGGATCAAAGTTTGTGAAGGAAGTTTTCATGAATAAATTAAATTGAAGCTCAAAAAATTTTGAAACCCTAAATGGCTGAAATGAAGAAATTAAAACCTAGGAAAATCTAGACCATTTTAAGTGAAACAAAGCTTGGAATCACACTCACCGGAGCTCAAGGAGAAGATAGAGATTGATGGATTCGAATTTGGTGGCCGAAAACGGCTTGATCGGAGCTTGATCAATTTTCGGCTTCTTTGAAAAATCGGTCAAAACTCCTCGGAAAAGGGAGCTTCAGGCGTCGGGAATGGTTGGCAAGGGAGGAGGAAGGCTGAGGGGCACGGTGACAGCAAGAAACAGAGGTCACAGTGGCCGGAAATGGTGGAAAACTAATCGGGAGGGAAGAAGATGAAGATAGTGGCAAAACTGTAAATAAAGCAAATTTCTGATTTTTTATAAATAATAATGTAAATATGTATATATATATATCCACACTTATATTATAATATTATATATATTCCCACACACAAATAATACTCACCACACAAATAATTTAATATATATAATAATTTATACAATTAAAATTAATTAATTAATATTAAAACTTAATAATAAAAATTAAGGTAATTAATTAAACTCTAATTAATTTAAATAAATACACATATATACATTTTATTTAGCACTTAAAAATTATGTATGAGTTCATATAATTTCGTAAAACTAATCAAAATAATTAATATTAAATTATTTATGTGTTAATTTTTTCGAAAATATAATTTTAAAAAAAATTTTACGTAAAGTACTTAAAATAATATAAAATAATTAAAATTAACTTTAATAAATATCAAACTCATAAAAATATCATAAATATATACAAAATTATTAACACTACATATCCTGATGCAGTTTAAAATTATTTAAAAACTCGAAATATTAGAATAGGTTTATAATTCGGTTTAACTAGTTTAAAACTAATATATTTAACCAAATTAATAAAATCAATTTTTAAATACTTGAACTTTGAACCGGACCAAAATTATACTAAACACCACTAAAACAAATTTAGCTTGAGTTTTTTTTTTATAAGCTGAATATATTGTGTTTTTTTTTTCTGGGTTATGCCACCAAAATAATTTTTTAAATTTTTACTAAAAATTGTTTTTCTGCAAGTTCTAAAAAATTTAACTATAATTATAATTGTTTTTTATAATATCATAACTTATTTTTTAGTTCTGACAAATTGGATGATCCACTTCATTTTACGCTTCATTGGATGGTCTACAAAAAATTTACCGACAAATTGAATGATTTTTTTTATTTGCAATTTTAAAAATAATTGTATTTTATAATCGATATTTGAAGTCCTTTTTTTTTATCCGAAAATGTTACTTTTTTTAATATCTCACAAAGAACTGCAGATAACTTTACTAGTATATATATAATTTATTGTTAAAAGTTTTAAAACAAAGGAATTTCGCTTTCTTAATTTGATTTTTATTAATTTACACCCTTTTTTCTTTTTACAATTTGTAAAAAAAATTGAGTTATTTTTGCATGATCTTAATGTAATAGATTATAAATAATACTAAGGAAAAAGTATATATATATATATTCTTAGTCCAAAAAATATCGCCTAAATAATTTTTTATTTTATTATATATTTTTCTTTTTTTCAAAAAAATCACTTTATTTTATTTACAAAATAATATTTATTTTGCAAGTAATTACTATTAATAAATTTTATTTAATGATAATAGAAGAAATATAAAAGTAAAGTAATAAAAAAAATATAATTTTAACGGAAAATGTTTTTCATTAATATTTTTTATTTATTAATTTTAAATAATATTTTGAAATAATAAAAGCATTATAAGTTTCAATTTTTCATCTCATATTGTTTTTGTATGTTATATCTCTTAATATTTCAGATATATCATTTGTTGGATAATTTTATTTTTCTCAACTTTTAAATTTTCTTTGTTTTTTAACTTCAAAAAAAAATTCACAAAAATGTATATTGTGGTAATGTTAAATTATTTTTTAATTTATTAAATTTAATAGTATTCTATTTATAAAATAATTAATATTTAAAAATAATAAATAATTGGTGATTTTAAATCTGAAAAACTAAAAAAAAAATTCTTAGGACCACAAAATTCATAAAACAGTCCTGATTGGTCCATCCAATTTAAATTTTGGAATAATTGAAACTTATGTTTGTATATTTATATGGCTATCAAATATTTGGAGCACCAAATGCAAAAGGAAAAAAGAAACATATAACATCCATATAGTTGGTATATATATATATATATATATATATATATATATATATATATATATATATATATATATATATATATATATATATATATATATATATATATATATATATATAACAGGTATAATTCTTCCACGGTTATTCTTCATTGCGTCCCTATATTTGGGGGAATAGTGATTGGTTATTCATTCGGAGTTATAGCTGTTGTGGGTCACTCCTAACGCAGTTCACAAGTTTAAAAAAAAAAAAGTCAAATTTTACAGCACCAAATTTGATACTGTAAAGTTTGAAATTGAAAAATTTTGCTTTTATTTTTAATGTACATTGATGGCTATAAATAGTCATTTGCAAGGGAGAACCATGAGCAAGCAGAAGAGCAAATAAAATAGAGGGTGAGAGAAAAAGCTTAAGTGAGTGAAGTGTATGCTTGTGAGGGGAGAGTAAAAGCAATTTTACTTTGATGAGTGAGAGAGTATTTTAAAGGTTTTGAAAAAAAAAATTCAAACGGTGAGTGACAAAATAATGAGAAAATTATTTTTGAGGTGTAGGAAACACTCACTATTTTGGTTATAACTTTTTTATTATGTCTTTAGTGTGGATTTATAGAAGACTCTCTTTTGTACCTATTATTTTATAGTGGAAGAATTATTCTATTTTAGTCCCGTGGACGTAACTCAAAAATTAAAGGTAAACCACGGTAAAATATTGGTGCCATTTTTATTATTTATACGGCAGGTTTTACCGTCTATTTTACTCACTCATTGGTTGGTTTAACCACCTTCATTTATTTATTTGTTAGATTATTTCTGCAATAACTTTATTTTGTCTCTGTGAAAATTATTCCATTGTACCAACACTATTGATTTTTCCAACAAATGATATCAAAGCTATTGGTTCTTATCTTGGAGATATTATTAAATACTGCAATGATGGAGGCTAAAACTAGTAAGATGGTCAATTTAAATGGCACAAATTACTATATATGGAGAAACAAGATGAAAGATCTCTTATTTGTGACGTTGTTGCATCTACCAGTTTTTACTACAACAAAACCCGAAGGAAAGGTGGATGAGGAATGGGCTTTTGAGCATGAGCAAGTGTGTGGCTTCATTCGGTAGTACGTTGAAGACAATGTGTACAACCACATTTGCAATGAAACTCATGCACAGACGTTGTGGAACAAGCTTAAGGAGCTGTATGCTTCAAAGACTGACAATAATAAATTATTTTATCTGACAAAATTAATGCAAATTAAATATCGGGAAGGCTCTTCTGTCGCCGATCACTTGAATGAAATGCAAGGGATCATGGATCAATTGTCAAGAATGGACATAAATTTTAACAATGAAATTCTTGCTCTTATGGTATTGGCTTCTCTGCTAGAGTTATGAGAGACTTTGAAGATTTCACCTATAAAATCTACATCAAACAGTGTAGTAAATATGGAATTTGTCAAAAGTGATATTTTGAATGAAGAGATAAGACATAGATCAAAGGGGGAGAAGTGAGACTCGAACTTCAAAGCAAAGAGATAAGAGCAGAGGAAAGTCAAATAAGTATATAAATATTGAATGTCATTACTAAAAAAAGAAAGGCCACATCAAGAAGTTCTGTCAAAAGTTCAAGGACAAGAATAAAGGCAAAGATGTGAGAAAAGATAACATCAATGATGATAATGAAGAAAATCTCCTCGGAGAATTCAATGTCCTTTTTTATGATGATATTGTTAATCTTACTACCCATGAGACCAGCTGAGTGATAGACAGTGGTGCTTCCATTCATACTACATCTCAAAGAGAATTTTTCTCATCCTACACTCTAAGAGATTTTAGATTTATGAAGATAGGAAATGACAATCGAATAAGAGTTTCTGGTAAAGGAGATGTGTGTTTGAAAATGACGAATGGCACAAGACTAATCTTGAAGAATGTCAAGCATGTTCCAAATATTCGCCTGAATTAGATATCTACAGGCAAGCTTGATGATAAAGGTTTTTGCAACACCTTCCATAATGGTCAATGGAAAGTCACTAAAGGCTCACTGGTGGTGGCTAGAGGTAAAAAGGACTCAGCATTGTACTTTATGCATGCAAATATCTCCAAAGAAATGGTGAATGTTGTGGAGAAAGATAGTACAATTGAGCTATAGCATAAAAGACTTGGCCATATAAGTGAGAAAGGGATGATAGTGTTGGCCAAGAAAAATGTATTATCTAGAGTAGATCTTGTGCATTTGGAGAAATATGTCAATTGTCTTGCAGGAAAGCAAAATAGGTTGCTTTCAAGAGTTCTCCTCCTTTTAAAATGAAGAATGTACTGGATTTAATTCATTCAGACTTGTGTGGGCTAATGCCAAAGTCACTTAGTGGTTTTCAATACTTTGTGACTTTCATTGATGATCATTCTCGGAAGACGTGGGCATACACCTTGAAGTCAAAAGATCAAGTGCTAAATGTCTTCAAGGAATTTCATTCCCTGGTGGAGAGACAAACTGACAAGAAACTGAAGTGCATCCGAACAGATAATGATGGAGAGTATTCTAGACCATTTGATGTTTATTGTAAAGAGCATGGTATACGACATCAAATGACACCTCCAAAGATGCTGCAGTTGAATGGTTTAGCTGAGAGGATGAATTAGACTTTGATGGAAAGAGTCAGATCTTTAATCTCACATTTAAAGCTACCTAAGACATTTTAGGGTGAAGTTTTACTTACAGCAGTGTATGTGTTGAACCTTTCACCATATGTTCTTTTACAATCTGACACTCCAGAGAGGGTGTAGTTAAAAAAGATATTTCCTATGGTCATCTGTAGGTTGTTAGGTCCAAAGCCTTTATGCATATTCCTAAGGATGAAAGGTCCAAGCTTGATATTAAGACAAGACAGTGTGTGTTCATTGGCTATGGTCAAGATTAACTTAGTTATAGATTTTATGATCCAGTCTATAAGAAGCTTGTCAGAAGTCATGATGTTGTGTTTATTGAAGATAAGACAATTGAACATATTGCCAGAGTTGAGAAGAACATCCCCAGCTCTGAAGATGATTTAAATTTTAAGTTAGTTCCTCCAACAATGGTGCCAAAGGAAGTTGGAGATGAAAATGAAGTTATTCCACTAGATGGAGGTGATGAAGATGTTCCCATTGAGATTCCATTTGAAAATGATGATAATGGTGTTCATGATTAACCACTGGAAAATGAGGCTTCTCCAGTGCCACTGAGGAGAACTGATAGAATCGGACAACCTTCTACCAGATATCCTAGAGACCAGTTTGTGTTACTAACTGATGTGGGAGAGCTAGAAAGCTTTGAAGAAGCTATGAATGATTAACATATGTAAAAATGGTTTGAAGCCATGCAGGACGATAAAATCTTTGTATGTGATGCAGCGAAAGCTTAAAAGAAATAAAAATAAGCATAAAATAAAAGAACAAAGGGATAAATATTGAAGTCTGTTGATTAGCACATGAATGCCAGAAATCAATCTTCTACAACCTGTTGATTTGCGCACAAATACCAGGATATAGGCATCAATATTCATTGATTCACACAAAAGAATACCGAAAATTGGGAAAATAGAAATCTGATTATCAATTCAATAAAAACTATCCCACATAGCCCTAAGGCTTACATATTTATAGGATGGCACAAACCTACTAACCCTAATTTTTATTTAAAAAATAAAAATAAAGACAATTCTAGCTAAGGTAGGAAATCAAATCCTTAACAATACAGGAAATCAATTTCTAATCAATACTAAATTAAAATAAAAATCAAATAATAATAATAATAATAAAAATTATATCTGCTATCTATTATTCTGCAAACTCATTCCAAGACTTGTTGCTCTGCATCGTTACTGATGTAGCGGAAGCTTTAAAGAAAAATAAAATAAAATAACAAATGGGATAAATACTGAAGTCTATTGATTCATGCACGAATGCCAGAAATCAATCTTCTACAACCTGTTGATTTGTGCACAAATACCAGGATATAGGCATCAATATTCATTGATTCACACAAAGGAATACCGAAAATTGGGAAAATAGAAATCTGATTATCAATTCAACAAAAACTATCTCACATAGCCCTAAGGCTTACATATTTATAAGGTGGCACAAACCTACCAATCCTAATTTTTATTTTAGAAATAAAAATAAAGGCAATTCTAGCTAAGGTAGGAAATCAAATCCCTAACAATATAGTAAAGTCAATTTCTAATCAATACTAAATTAAAATAAAAATCAAATCCTAATAATAATAATAATAAATTATATCTACTATCAATTGCTCTACAAACTCATTCCAAGACTTGTTGCTCTACATCATTCCCTCCAGGGTAGAGAAAATTCGCCCTTGAATTTTGCCCAAATATTTAGAAACAAATTTGTTATAGAACATCATAAATTTTTCTTCAACTTTTAATTCCTTCAAAATGAAAATTAAAGGAACACAAGAGTAAAGAATTTTGTCAATGTCAATGAAGTCAATATATTCAACATCGCCCTCATCCTCTTCATCAAATATTGGCTCATCTCCAATAAATGCTTCTTCATCCTCACTGTCATCAGTATCATAGAATAAGCTCTCTTCATAGTACTCTATCGACATGATTAATAAGGATCAGTTCGGCTCTAATACCAACTGATGTATCGAAAGCGTTAAAGAAAAATAAAATAAAATAAAAGAACAAATGGGATAAATACTGAAGTCTGTTAATTCACGCATGAATGGCAGAAATCAATCTTCTACAACCTGTTGATTTACACACAAATACCACGATATAGGCATCAATATTCGTTGATTCACACAAAGGAATACCAAAAATTGGAAAAATAGAAATCTAATTATCAATTCAACAAAAACTATCTCACATAGCCCTAAGACTTATATATTTATATGGTGACACAAACCTATTAACCCTAATTTTTATTTAGGAAATAAAAATAAAGACAATTCTAACTAAGGTAGGAAATCAAATCCCTAACAATATAGGAAAGTCAATTTCTAATCAATACTAAATTAAAATAAAAATCAAATCCTAATAATAATAATAATAATAATAATAATAATAATAATAAATTATATATGCTATCAATTGCTCTGTAAACTCATTCCAAGACTTATTGCTCTGCATCAAAATGTAGTAGAAGCTTTAAAAAAATAAAAAGTAAGAATAAAATAAAAAAATAAAAGGATAAATATTGAAGTCTGTTGATTCGTGCACGAATGCTCGAAATCAATCTTCTACAACCAGTTGATTTGCGCATAAATACCAGGATATAGGCATCAATATTGGTTGATTCACACAAAGGAATACCGAAAATTGGGAAAATAGAAATCTGATTATCAATTCAACAAGAACTATCTCACATAGCCCTAAGGCTTACCTATTTATAGGGTGACACAAACCTATTAACCCTAATTTTTATTTAGGAAATAAAAATAAAGACAATTCTAGCTAAGGTAGGAAATCAAATCCCTAACAATATAGGAAAGTCAATTTCTAATCAATACTAAATTAAAATAAAAATCAAATAATAATAATAATAATAATAATAATAATAATAATAATAAAATTATCTCTGCTATCCATTATTTTGCAAACCCATTCCAAGACTTATTGCTCTGCATTAGTATGAAAATAAGACATTTTAGCTGGTGAAGTAGCCTGAAGGTAAGAGAGTTTTGAAGAATAAGTGGGTGTTCAGGATCAAGTATAAAGAAAACAGTCTCCAGCCACTATTCAAAGCTAGACTGGTTGTAAAAGTGTTCAACTAAATAAAGGGCATAGATTTTGATGAGATTTTTTCCCCAGTCGTGAGGATGACATCTATCCGTACTATGCTGGGTTTAGCAATAAGTTTTGATATTGAGATTAAGCAAATGGATGTTAAAATTGTCTTCCTTCATTATGATTTGAAAGAAGAAATATTCATGGAGTAGCCAAAGGGTTTCAGAGAAAAAGGAAAAGAGGACTATGTTTGCAGATTAAAGAAAAGCTTATACAACTTGAAACAGGCACTAAGACAATGGTATAAGAAGTTTGAGTCTGTTATGGGGGAGTAAGGCCACAAAAAGACTACTTTAGACCATTGTGTATTTGTTCAAAAAATTCTTTGATTATGACTTTATTATGTTATTGCTCTATGTGGATGACATGTTGATAGTTGGTCAGAATGTTTCTAGAATCAACAGCTTGAAGAAGCAGTTGAGTAAGTCTTTTACCATTAAAGACTTGGGACCAGTAAAGCAGATTCTTGGCATAAAGATTATGACAGACAAAGGCGTCAAGAAACTATGGTTGTCATAAGAGAAGTACATTGAAAAGGTACTTCAGAGGTTCAACATGCATAATGCTAAAGTGGTTAGTTGTCCTCTTGCTAATCACTTTAGATTGACTTCTCAGCAAAGCCCTCCACTGATAAAGAGAAGAAAGAGATGGATAGAGTTCTATATGCTTCAATAATTGTTAGTTTAATGTATGTCATAGTCTGTATAAGGCCAAATATTGCACACTCAGTTGGAGTTATGAGTTAATTCCTTTCAAATCCTAGAAAGGAGCATTGGGCTGCAATTAAATGGATTTTCAGGTATATTTGTGGAACGTCCAAAATATGTTTATGTTTTAGAGACACTAAACCTGTGTCAGCTGGATACACAGATGCAAACATGGCAAGCGATGTTGACTCAAGAAAGTCAACGTCTGGTTACCTGATTACATTTGCAGGGGGAACCGTGGCATGACAGTTAAAATTATAAAAATGTGTTATTTTGTCTACCATTGAAGTAGAATTTATTGCAGTAACTGAAGCTTGAAAAGAGTTGTTATGGATGAAGAAGTTCTTAAATGAACTTGGTTTTCAGTAAGACAAATACGAGCTATTTTATGATAGTCAGAGTGCTATCCACCTTGGTAAGAATTCCTCTTTTCATTCAAGATCAAAGCACATTGATGTAAGATATCACTAGATACAGGATGTATTAGAGAAGAAGCTATTACAGCTTGAGAAGATCCATACTAATGAAAATAGATCAGACATGTTAACAAAAACTCTACCAAGGGAGAAGTTCAAATTCTGTCAATTGACCATCAGAATGGTGATGACCTCCATATAGTCAGGAGGGAGAATTATTATGGGTCCCTCCTAGTGGAGCCTATAAGTTTGAAAAGAAAAAAAAAAGAATCAAATTTTGCAGCATCGAATTCAATGCTGTAAAGTTTGAAATTGAAAAATTTTGTTTTTGTTTTTTATGTACATTGATGGCTATAAATAGCCATCTCCAAGGGAGAATCATGAGCAAGCAGCAGAGCATATAGAATAGAGGGCGAGAGAAAAAGCTTAAGTGAGTGAGGTGTGTGCTTGTGAGGTGAGAGCCAAAGCAATTTTGCTTTGATGAGTGATAGAGTATTTTAAAGGGTTTCAAAAAATTTTCTCAAAAAGTGAGCAACAAAATAATGACAAACTTATTTTTGGGGTGTGGGAAAAACTTTGAGTGCCACTATTTTGGTGAGAACCTTTTTATTATGCCTCTAGTATTGATTTAAAGAAGACACTCTCTTATACTTACTATTTTGTAGTGGAATAATTATTTTGTTTTTGTCCCGTGGACGTAACTTAAAAATTAAGAGTAAACCACATTAAAATATTGGTGCTATTTTTATTATTTTTATTATTTATACAGCAGGTTTTACCGCTTATTTTACTCACTCATTAACTGATTTAACCACCTTCATTTATTTATTTGTTAGATTATTTCTACAGTAATTTTATTTTGTTTTTGTAAAAATTATTTCGCTGCACCAACTCTATTAATTTTTTCAACAACAAATACCTTTTTCTGCTTTATAAGATTATATATATAATGATATTTTAGAATTGTATTTGCAACCTCTTGTTTTGCATGTGTAATTAACTTTGTCATGTTACTTATATTCTAATTCTAGGTTCATACGAATCTGGAAATAAGTACCTTTATTATGCGATGTATATTATGACTGAGCTCAGGTGGAGGGAATTCAGTATTTAAAATCTTCAAAACTTTATTAAATTTTTGAATCTTAAAAATAAAATCTTTAATGCTAATATAAAATTTAAAAATCTCTATAATGTATCATTTCTTTTTTTTATTACAATTCAATTAGGAGATTTAATTCTTTTAAAATGATTGTATATGATATGCTTCAAAACTAATATTTGGAAATTTAAATATTTCTAACACTAAAATCTATATTTTACATAACCAAAATTATAACTATTTTGTTTAAAAAATTATAAATAAAAAATAATTCATCTAAAATATAAATAAAAACCTACAATCAATTTATTATATCTAGTACAAATATTAATTTTCAATAAAAGATACATTTCAATGTGTCATTGTTGTGCTCAAACCCATAAGTGCACAGATCGTAAATTGTAGTATAAAAAGATGTCATCCCATGAGAATTATATATTGAATACTAATATTTTTACTTATTTTCTTTGCAAGAAAATAAAATTTAAATGAATAAAGGAATCAAATATGAAATTATAAGCAATAAAAACTTAAAAGAAAATCAATTAATCAAAACACAGAGCTTTGAAATTGGTTCGTGATTTATAAAGGATCCAGAACCATACCAAAAGTATTCATCTGATTTGGTTCCATACTATTTTAATACAATTTAATTTGGAACTTAGATACATTTTGGTATTTTATTTATCCCATGCTGAACCCTAATATATGTGTTGAGGAAGTAAATATTTTATTGTATATATTAGGAAGTAAATATTTGTATACAATTAGGAATAAAGTTCTATTCTATTTAGGATGTTATTCTATTCCTAATTAGGTTGTGATTAGGATTCCTGTGTGTATATATAAGGGGTGTAACTCTTTCTTGAATATTATGAAAAAATATTTCCCTTGAATTTTTTCTTTTTTCTCTGAATTTTATTTTTCATGGTATCAGATCATATCCATTGAAATAGATTTTTTTTATTGAATTCTTGCAAATCATATTTTCTTTTCCTTTGAATCCTTTGAAATCTTCAATATCATGACCACTAAAAACACATCCATTGCATCCTATGGAACACCCAACTTTATTCAAACTCTTCAAGATAATTCTCCCTTTCTCATAGGAATTATTCTTGATGATACAAACTATACTCTATGGTCACAGATCATGGAGATGTGAATTGGAGCCAGAAATAAATCTGACTTTCTGAATGGCACTACACCAAAGCCACCAGTAGGAGATAAGGCATTGGAGACTTGGCTCCTTGATAATAATCGAGTCAAAAGTTGGCTGATTGACTCGATGATTCTGACATTGATGTAGAGATTCATCTGTCTTCCAACAGCAAAGCAGATATGGGATGTTATCTCAAAAACCTTTTATGATGGGTCTGACGAAACCCAGTTATTTGAATTGAATTGGAAATCATTCACAACACGTCAGAATGGTAAGCCATTACCTGCATACTATAATGAACTGATTGGAATATTTTAGGAAATCGATGCTCGGATGTGTGCACAAGGGGAGGATGTTAATGGAGTAGTATCACTCCATAAGCATATTACCCGGCTTCGAACACATATTTTCCTAGTCGGGCTTAATTCGGAATTTAATAATGCTCGGAGTGAAATACTCTAGAAAGATCCACCTCTTGATCTCGAGTCTAGTTATGCATATGTCCAGAGGGATCACAACCAGCGACATACAATGGAAGAGCCGAAGATCCTGCCAGACCATTATGTACTTGTGGCAGCTCAAACTCATCCCCAGTTCAGAGGGAACAAAATACCGAGTAAGTCCATCACATACACCTGTACTCATTATGGTGAAGTTGGACATTCCAAGGAACGATGCTATGAAATTATGGGATATCTGGAATGGTGGGATTTCAATAGAAACCCTCATAAGAAGCTCGGCAAGGCTGCAATTGCTACTTCTACTGAATTGAGTGGTGATCTTGGTACCACTCCAGGTATAACAAATCTTACTCAAAATAATACATGGATTATTGATACAGGTGCTACTGATCATATGACAAACTCCACTCACCATCTTACATATATTCGTCCATCAACCCAACAAAATATTCTAACTGCCAATGGAGGCATAGCACCAGTCACTCATGAGGGATCAGTATCTAACTCCGACTCTCTTAATTTAGATATTGTTCTTGTTGTTCCATCTCTTTCTTATAATATACTTTCTGTTGGCCAAATCATTGAAACCTTGAATTGCACTATTAAATTTTAGCCTAATTATTGTGTATTTCAGGACATTGCAACGCGCCGGATTCTTGGCTCTGGTGTTAAACATGGAAAGTTGTACTATCTTGAGTTGCATGATGATTCAAGTCAGAAATCAAGTCAAGTTAATAGGGTTGGTAGAAGTTGTTCAAGAAAAGACCAAGTAATCTTATGGCATCGTCGTCTTGGTCATCTTTCTTTTCATTATCTTAGACAAATAAAACCGAATTTATTTTTGCATACCACAGACTTGGAATTCAAGTGTGATGTTTTTGAATTAGCAAAAGGCCACCGAATTTCTTATGTACCAAGTTATAATAAAAATTCAATTCCATTTATGACCATTCATTCTGATGTATGGGGACCTGCTCGGATTCCTACTTTATTTGGTGCTCGATATTTTGTAACGTTTATTGATGAATGTACCCGGATGACCTGGGTATCTCTACTTTCTAATAAAGGAGATGTGTGCTCCAAGTTTGAGGACCTGTACAACATGGTGGCTACACAATACCAAAGTAAAATTTGAGTCTTGCAGTCTGACAATGGTGGGGAGCATGTTAACTCAATTCTCAATGATTTCTGCCTTAAGAAGGGCATTTGCCACCAAACATCTTGTGCCGGCACTCCCCAACAGAATGTTATAGCCGAACGGAAGAACCAGCAGCTATTGGAAGTTGTCCGAGCATCACTATTTGACATGAATGTTCCTTGAGAATACTGGGGAGAAGTTGTTCGATCCGCTACATACCTCATAAACCGGACACCATCACGAGTACTCAGCTTTCAGACTCCTCTTCAGAAACTTCAGGAACTTGTCATATCTCCACCCTTCAATAATCTCGAACACCGAGTTTTTGGATGATCGACATATGTTCATCAGACATGTAATATCCCGAGTTTTTAATGTCCGATCGAATTCTGATTCCAATTCTGTGTCTAGTGTTCTAGATTGAGTTTCTATAAATTTTCATTAGATTTATCCTGATTATCTGTTATCGTTTGTTTGTTTAGTTGTGCCGAGACTGAGGCCTAGTGGACCAAGCCCGTCGGACCCATCTCGTGGAGTGCAATAACAGTGAGTTGTTATTATATATATATATATGTTTTAGGGTGCATGTTTTAGAAATGTATGGTTTATTTTGATAAAATATGCATAAATGATTTAATTAGTACTTAGGTTTATTTTTGGTATATTTTTTATATATTTTTAATTATATGCATGTTTTATTAAACATTTATACTTAAAATGTTTTTAAATATATTTCTAGTTTATTTTGCAATTATATTGGATTTATTTGACGTATATATACTCGAAATATACCTGGTTTACTTTTAGTATATTTCTAATATATATGTGGTTTATATTACTATCTTATTGAAATTCATGCATCATTTATTTATGAATGTATGTTTTATATTTAAAATGAAGGATATCAATAGAACGTGCTACCTAGTGGGCAGCACTAGGACCGAGTACGTACCAGTACACTAATAGCATTTAGGCTATATTACTAACCTATTTATAGATTATTGATCGGATTGATTTGATTTGATACGTGATGTGATTTAGGAGTGTGATTGCTGGAGCTCGGTTGACCAAGTGTCTCGAGGTCAATCACACTGACAGTCAGACTGCTGGAGCTCGATTGACTTAGTGTCTCGGGGCCAGTCTACTCTCCAAATGGAACAAGTGAATATATTGGAATAAGTGAGCCTGTATGGCTAGAGTGTTGTCTAACACTGTTTGAGGTTGCGATTTTCTAGGGTTCTATTTGATACTTCATAAACAGTGATTTTCAGAAAATATATAAAATGATTTTGTTGCATTTGTGTGTATTTACCTGTATATATATTTATTATATATACTATTGATTGTGTGCATTGCCATTTAGTATGCATGTATATATATTATAACAATTCACTCAGTGAGGTCTGACTCCCCTCGGTTGACTATTTTTCAGGAGAGTCATCGTCTTCAGACCTTAGTAGCAGACCCATACGCCGGATTTCTTCTGCCCTGGCTTCACTATGTAAACTGCTTATCTGAGTTTTATTTTATAATCTAGACACTGTAGTAGTTGTTAATTGTTAAGGGGTTTTGTATTATATTTATGTGAGTTATGTATTTCAAATATTTGTATTGGAACTCGTATTAAAGAATTATTTATATATGAGATGAGGATGTTCGATTTAATTACATTGGTGGATTATTATTTTAATATTTATGATTTTATTTCTGCTGCAGAGTATTTTAATTATGTTATTATTATTATTGTATGTTTTATTTTATTTCAAGGCTTGCTACGGGTTCCGGATTCGAAAGAATTCCCGTTCCCTAGCGTCGATCATGGCTCCTGTTTTGGGTCGTGACAAAGTTGGTATCAGAGCGGAGTTTTGTGTCACGGCTTTAGTTGTGTGAGTTATGGCCATAGTTTTCAGTGTTGTGTTCTCTGTTGAAACTACTACAGTGAATTAGGTTCGAGTATGTCTTGATAAGTATTCCTTGCTTTAGTTTTTTATGTTATTCCTCCGTTATCTATTTTATCTGAATCATTCTATTTGTCTTTTCAAAATGAGGAGGCGAGCGCATGTCGCTCCACTGGTCGTTGAGGCCGAGGATGATGAGTCCTTTTAGGATGAGGCTTTACCTTATGAGCCACTAGTTAGACGCAGAGGTCGTGGCAGAGGTAGACCTCGAGGAGCGGTAGGTCACCGTAGGCAAAGAGAGATACAGGACGAGGAGCTTCTAGAGCATGAGTTTGAGGGTGTTCCTGTGCCTCTAGTTGTTCAGCCTGCCTATCAGCAGGGTATATCTGACCTTGAGGCAGCTCTATTTTATACCAGAGTTGGCAGGATTGCCTTTGATGGGACTTCCTATCCGTTAGATTTTCTGTATATGATTGAGACTAGGACTCGGACTGCTAACACTGAGTACCAGCAGATCATGATTATCGAGCTTTCTATTGAGGGACCAGCCCTGGATTGGTTCATTCAGATGATCTAGCCTTACATGTTGACAATGACCTGGGCTCAGTTCAGAGAGTGGTTTTTAAGGAGATTCTGCCCAGAGCCTCTCCGCATAAGCTATTGTCTCAAATTGACCAGTATTTCTCGTGGTGATTGATCAGTAAAGGAGTACACCCAAGAGTTCCTCCGGCTGGGTAGATATGTAGAGGATCTGATGTGAGATCAGTATTTCGCAGTCACTACCTACATCACCGATTTGGGTTCAGCATTTGCTGGTATGCCTACAGTGGGCCTTACTCTGGAGTCTGTGATTGAGTTGGCCAAGGAGATTGAGCTGAGGCTAGTCAGGCAGGGAGCTATGCCTGATTATTACCAGCTAGGTGTTCAGTCAGGTGGATTACAGACTACTCCGTATTTGAGTTTTCATGTTGGTTCGAGTAGTCAGCAGAGAGGTCCAACTCAGTAGAGTCAGAGGCAGCAGTAGCGAGTGCATCAGAGCAGTAGACATGGCCATGGAGGTCAGCGTAGACCATTTAGATTCAGGTCAAGTGCTTCGAGTAGTAGCAGTGAACGTAGTTCTGGGTCAGCTGCCAGTGTTTGCCAGACCTACGATAGAGTCCATCAAGGATCATGTTACCTGACACCACTGACATGCTTCAGATGCAAGCAGACAGGACATTATACCAGATCATGTCCATATTTCGGGTATCAACAGCCACAGATTCCATGATTTCCACAACAGTTGATTACTAGTACTGCACCCGTTCCTTTCCAGTTGCCTCCAGCCCAGCATCAGAGTTCCACTCAGCTTATTCTACAGTAAGGTTATGGTAGAGGTACCAGAGGAGGTGTTGGCCAGGCTTCCACCAGTCAGCAGGGAGGTCGAGGATAGGCCAAAGTCTTCCATCTCACTCAGCAGGATGCTCAGGCATATAATGTAGTCGTGGCAGGTATTGTTTCTGTCTGTTACCTGGATGCATGGGTTTTGTTTGATTCGGGTGCCACGCATTCGTTTGTTTCTCCTATTTTTGCTTCCAAGTCTTGTTGGCAAGCTTCGAGGATGGCTTTTCCTTTGTCTGTCACCACTCCTCTAAGTGATTCTTAGGACACCGATATTGTTCTTTCTAGTTGTCCAGTTCTCGTAGGAGATAGAGAATTATCTGCTGATTTGATTCTGTTGGATGTGATGGAGTTTGATGTTATTCTGGGTATGGATTGGTTATCTCAGCACTATATTATAGTGGATTGTCGGAATAAGGAGGTGACTTTTAGAATTCTTGATGAAGAAGAATTTAAGTTTATGGGTGATAGGAGTTCAGCACCTCAGAATCTTATTTCTACTATTACGGCTAGAAAGTTATTGAGGAAAGGTTGTCAGGGATATTTGGCATTAGTCAGGGATACTTCAGTGGAGAAGTTGTCACTCATAGATGTTTTGATTGCCTGTGAGTTTCCTGATGTTTTTCCTGAGGAGTTGTCAGGTTTACTACCTCACAAAGAGATTGAGTTCTGTATAGATGTGGTTTCAGGTACTACTCCTATATCTATGCCACCCTACAGAATGGCTCCTGCAAAGTTGAAAGAGTTGAAGGAGCAGTTGCAAGAGTTATTGGATAAGGGTTTCATCAGACCCAGTGTCCAGTGTTTCTCCTTGGGGTGCACCAGTCATGTTTGTGAAGAAGAAGGATGGTACCCTGAGACTATGCATTGACTACAGAGAGCTTAACAAGGTGACAGTGAAGAACAAGTATCCTCTCCCAAGGATAGATGACTTATTTGATCAGCTACAGGGTGCACAGTTCTTTTCTAAGATTGATCTGAGGTCAGGTTATCATCAGCTACGGATTAGTGAAGCCGATGTTCCTAAAATGGCATTCCACACTCGATATGGCCATTATGAGTTTCTAGTGATGTCTTTTGGTTTGACTAATACACCAGCAGCTTTTATGGACCTGATGAACAGGGTATTCAGACCGTATGTGGATCAGTTTATGGTAGTCTTCATCGATGATATACCGGTATATTCGAGGAGTATGGAGGAGCATGTATATCACTTGAGGACTGTACTACAGACACTAAAAGAACATCAGCTTTATGCTAAATTCTCGAAGTGTGATTTCTGGATGGAGAGTGTTTCTTTTCTTGGACACGTGGTGTCTAAAGAAGGTATCCAGGTTGATCCACAGAAGATTGAGCCAGTGTCTAAGTGGCCTAGATCGACTTCTATTACTGAGATTCAGAGTTTTCTAGGTTTAACCAGGTATTATAGGTAGTTTGTGCAGGATTTTTCCAGAATTGCAGCCCCTATGACTCGCTTGACTTAGAAGAATGTTAGATTCGAGTGGTCAGAAGCTTGTGAGAACAGTTTTCAATTGCTGAAGGAGAAATTAACCACAGCCCCAGTGCTAGCTTTGCCTAATAATGTGGATAAGTTCATAATTTATTGTGATGCCTCTAGAGTTGGCCTTGGTTGTGTGTTGATGCAGAATGGTAGGGTAATAGCCTATGCTTTGAGGCAATTGAAGAAGCATGAATAGAACTATCCTACACATGAATTAGAGATGGCTGTAGTGATCTTTGCTCTCAAGATTTGAAGACACTAATTGTACGGGGTGACTTGTGAGATTTTTACTGATCACAAGAGCTTTAAGTACATTTTCCAGCAGAGAGATTTGAATTTGAGGCAAAAGAGATGGTTGGAATTGTTGAAAGATTATGAATGTGAGATATTATATCATATAGGTAAGGCTAATGTAGTAGCAGATGCCTTGAGTAGAAAGTCCTCAGGCAGTCTTGCTCACATCAATGTTGAGAGGAGACCGTTGATCTAAGAATTGCATCAGTTAGTGGATCAAGGTTTGATGATGAAGATCAGTAGGTCAGGTGGACTGCTAGCTCAATTTAAGATGTGATATATACTGAGGGATAGGATTAAGGCAGCTCAAAGCTGAGATCCTATTCTAGAAGAGCTTGTAGAGAATTTTGAGCAGGGAAGTTCATTGATTTCACACTCGATAATGATGGTGTGTTGTGGGTCACTGGTAGATTGTGTGTTCCTGATGTGAATGATTTGAGAGAAGAGATCCTAGAGGAAGCACATTCTACAGCCTATAGCATACATCCAGGTGTTACTAAGATGTACCACAATATCAGAGATTTGTACTGGTAGGACGGATTGAAGAAGGATGTCACTGATTATGTTGCTAAGTGCTTGACGTGTCAGTAAGTGAAAGTTGAACATCATAAGCCTTTTGGGAAGCTTCAGCCTCTTCCTATTCCCGAGTGGAAGTGGGAAAGGATAGCTATGGATTTTTTGGTTGGTTTACCTTGTTCTAAGGATGGATAAGATTCCATCTGGGTGATTGTAGACAGGTTGACCAAGTCTGCACATTTTTTGCCTGTGAAAGCCACCTATTTTGTAGCTAGATTGGCAAAGCTATATGTGAAGCATATTATGTGCGTTTATAGAGTACCTGTGTCCATTATCTCAGACAGAGGTTCAGTGTTTACCTCTCATTTTTGGCAAAAGTTGCAGGAAGCGATGGGCACTAGGTTAGATTTTAGTACTGCTTTTCATCCTCAGACAAATGGTCAGTCTGAGATGATGATCTAAACACTAGAGGATATGTTGAGGATGTGTGTCTTGGATTTAGGAGGTAGCTGGGATGATCATTTGCCTCTTGTGGAGTTTGCATATAATAACAGCTACCATAATAGTATTGGCATGGCACCATATGAGGCGATGTATGGAAGGAAGTGTAGATCCCCTCTGAGTTGGGATGAGATTGGGGAGAGAGCTTTGACTGGACCTAAGATGGTTCAGGATGCTGCAGAGAAGGTCGTCGTGATTAAGTACAGATTAGAGACCGCAGTTAGCAGGCAAAAGAGCTATGTGGATCCTAGGCACAGAGATGTGGAGTTTCAGGTTGGAGACTTTGTTTTTCTGAAGGTGTCTCCAATGAAGGGTGTGATGAGATTTGGCAGAAAGGGTAAGTTAGCACCGAGATATATCGGACCGTTCGAGATTCTGGAGAGAGTTGGCACTGTTGCATATTGGTTGGCTTTGCCCCCGAATATGTCACAAGTGCATCCAGTGTTTCATATCTCGATGCTGAGGAAGTATGTCTCAGACCCTTCACACGTGTTGCAGCCCAACAGCGTAGAAGTGAATGAAGATTTGACGTTTGTGGAAGAACCTGTGGCAATCGTTGATTATCAAGTTCAATAGTTGTGATCGAAACACATTCCGATGGTCAAGGTTCTGTGGTACAACAACAGAGTTGAAGAGCATACGTGGGAGACTGAAGCTGAGATGCGAGCTTCTTACCCGTATCTCTTTCCTCCTTGATTTGTAATTATTCTTTTTTGAAATTCGGGGACGAATTCTTGTAAGGGGGGAAGACTGTAAAATCCTGAGTTTTTAAATATTTTTTTAAACTGCATCGGGATATGCAATGTTAATAATTTTTATACATATTTATGATTTTTTTATGAGTTTGATATTTATTAAAGCTAATTTTAATTATTTTTAATTATTTTAAGATATTTACGTAAAAATTTTCCGGAAATGTTATTTTTGGGGAAATTAACACGTAAATAATTTAATATTAATTATTTTAAATAGTTTTACGAATTTGCATGAACCCATACATAATTTTAAAGTGCTAAATAAAATGTATATATGTGCACTTATTTAAATTAAATTAGGGTTTAATTAATTAACTTAATTTTTATTATTTAGTTTTAATATTAATTAATTAATTATAAGTGTATAAATTATTAAAATATATTAAAATATATGTATGGTGAGTATTATTTGTGTGTGGGATTATATATTATTATAATATATAGTGTGAATATATATATATATATATATATATATATATATATATATATATATATATATACACACATTATTATATAACAAAAATCAAAAGTTTGCAGAAATTATCGTTTTGCCATCGTCCCCTTCCTCACATTCCCGATCGCCCCATCTCCATTTTCGGCCGCTTCAAGCTGATTTTCTTATCATCGGTGTGCCTCTCAACCTTCCTCCTCCACCTCTAGCCATTCCCGCCGCCCCTAGCCACCATTTTCGGCGTGTTTTGACCGAAAAATCAAGAAGAGGCCGAAACTTCATCTTATCGCCGATCAACGTGATTCCGGCCACCGTTTTTGACACCACTGGTCGCTATCTTCTCCCTGAGCTCCGGTGGTTCCTATTCTAAGCTTCTTTTGGCCAGAAAATGAGTGGTTGTTAAGGTTTGAGCTTGATCTTCATTTCGGTCAACTTGAGTTTTTTTATTTTTTTTAGCTTTACTTTGATTGATTCAAGAAAACTCTCTTCACAAACTTTGATCATTATATCTTAATCTACATGCTGTAATTTTTTTGGAATTTTTTGAATTTATTTTGATTTTTGTGAATTTTTTATTATTTTATTAATATTTTCTAATTTTCGAAAATTAATTAAATAAATTATGAAATTGTGCTTTATGGTGTTTATAGGTGTTGAAATACATTTTATAAATTTATTGGTAATTTTTATGAATTTTATATATTTATTTTGGAATTTATTAAGTTTATGTAATTTTAAAAAATTAGGTTAATTATGTGTTTAATTGAAATTAATTGGTTAATTGAGTATATTTATTGATATTATTGAATTATATGCTGAGAAAATTAATTTGGAGTAATTATACTATTTTTGGTGAATTTTTGATTAATTTTAGTAAATTTATATATATATGGGTATTTTGATAAATTGATACTAAATTGGTTAAAAATGTAATTAAATTGGTTTTACTAGTTATCTAAGGTATAAAAATGATTTCTACAAATTATTTAGTATTTTTAACTAATTAAAACTATTTTTCGTAAATTATTTTCAAATTATATATATAATATACGATTTTTTTAAATAAATGAGTTTTTATCGATTTTTAACAAGTTTTAGGGTTAATTATGTAATTTGGATTTATAAAATGTATCTTTACTATTAAAGGGCATTTTTGGTATTTTTATAATTATTCTGTGAATTGTGAATCTCGGTCGGTAAATTGTAGTTTGGAGTCCGACCGAGGGATTGTGGTTGTGAATTTTGTGTTATTTTGAAGTATGTTTTCTTTGTAGGATCGGCTCTACTCTTTGAGTAGAGAGATGTTCGTTTTACAGGGGAGGTTCTGTCGAATTTTAGGTAGAATTCTCATAAAACGTGATATCCGATTGAATTCTGATCCTAATTCTGTGTCTAGTGTTCTAGATCGAGTTTCTAAAAATTTCTGTTAGATTTATCCTGATTGTCTTTTATCATTTGTTTTTTTAGTTGCGCCAAAACCTAGGCCTAGTGGACCAAGCCCATCGGACCCATCTCGTGGAGCGCAATAACAGTGAGTTGTTATTTTATATATATATATGTTTTAGGGTGCATGTTTTAGAAATGTATGGTTTATTTTGATAAAATATGCATAAATGATTTAATTAGTACTTAGGTTTATTTTTTGTTTATTTTTGGTATATTTTTTATATATTTTAAATTATATGCATGTTTTATTAAACATTTATACTTAAAATGTTTTTAAATATATTTCTAGTTTATTTTGCAATTATATTGGATTTATTTGACGTATATATACTCGAAATATACCTGGTTTACTTTTGGTATATTTTTAGTATATATATGGTTTATGTTGCTATCTTATTGAAATTCATGCATCATTTATTTATGAATGTATGTTTTATATTTAAAATGAAGGATATCAATAGAACGTGCTACTTAGTGGATAGCATTACGACCGAGTACGTATCGGTACGCTAATAGCATTTAGGCTATATTACTAACCTATTTGTGGATTATTGATCGGATTGATTTGATTTGATGTGTGATGTGATTTGGGAGTGTGATTGCTATAGCTCGGTTGACCAAGTGTCTCGGGGCCAATCACACTGACAATCAGACTGCTGGAGCTCGGTTGACTTAGTGTCTCGGGGCCAGTCTACTGCCCAAATGGAATAAGTGAATATATTGGAATAAGTGAGCTTGTATGGCTAGAGTGTTGTTTAACACTGTTTGAGGTTGCGATTTTCTAGGGTTCTATTTGATCTTTTATAAACAGTGATTTTCAGAAAATATATAAAATGATTTTGTTACATCTGTGTGTATTTGCATGTATATATATTTATTATATATACTATTGATTGTGTGCATTACCATTTAGTATGCATATATATATATTATAACAATTCACTCAGTGAGGTCTGACTCCCCTCCGTTGACTATTTTTTAGGAGAGTCATCGTCTTTAGACTTCAGTAGTAGACCTATACACCGGATTTCTTCCACCCCGACTTCACTATGTAAACTGCTTATCTGATATAATCTAGACACTACAATAGTTGTTAATTGTTAAGGGGTTTTGTATTATATTTATGTGAGTTATGTATTTTAAATATTTGAACTGGAACTTGTATTAAAGAATTATTTATATATGAGATGAGGATGTTCGATTTAATTACATTGGTGGATTATTATTTTAATATTTGTGATTTTATTTTTGTTGCAGAGTATTTTAATTATGTTATTATTATTATTGCATGTTTTATTTTATTTCAAGGCTTGCTACAGGTTCTGGATTCGAAAGAATTCTCGTTCCCTAGCACCGGTCATGGCCCCTTTTTTGGGTTGTGACAAGACACTCGGCAAATTAGATCCTCGAGCTATCTGGTGTATCTTTGTTGGCTATGCGGATTTACAAAAGGGATATCGGTGTTATGATCTAAATACAAAGAAGATGTATGTCACTCGGGATGTTCGATTTCATGAACAACTTCTTTTAAACAACTTGGTCTTTTCTTGAACAACTTCTCCCACTCTGAGTGCTCTCTTCAAGGGGAGAAAAATTCAAACCTCTTTGAGCTTGAAGATAGCATTCTGAGTGTTCCGAATCCGAGTCTCCCAAATATTCCAAGTGTTCCAAGCATCTCACCCGGACAGACATCTGGTGTTCCGAGCATTCTGAGCATCTCACCTGGATAGACATCTGGTGTTCCGAGCACGAGCATCTTACCCGGACAAACATCTGATGTTCCAAGTATGAGCATCTTACCCGGACAGATCATCAAAGAAAATTTGAGTAATCAAGATAGTACATCTTCCCAACCCACACCAGAAGCTGAAGAAACTCCGGATGCAATGCATAATAAGGTAAACTTATCTCCTTTAATTCCAAATACTGAGCCTCATTATCCTTCTAGAATCAATAGAGGGGTTCTGAAAAAATAATATGATCCAGACCTTCATACCAAAGCTAAATACCCTATCAACCAACCATTTGTTTAACTCACATGCACTTACTATAAATCAATTATCTACTTTATCTATTCCAAGTAATGTGCAAGAAGCCTTAGATGATCCGGATTGGAAGAAAGCTATGAATGATGAAATGGAGGCATTACAGAAGAACTGGACGTGGGATCTTGTTCCTCTTCCAGAAGGAAAGAAAACGGTGGGGTGCAGGTGGATATTCACTGTCAAACTCAATCCAGATGGAAGCATAATTCGATATAAAGCCCAGTTGGTAGCAAAGGGGTACACTCAGAAGTATGGAATCGACTATGAAGATACATTTGCCCCAGTAGCAAAAATGAACACCATCTAAGTCCTTATCTCCTTAGCTGCCAACCTGGACTGTCCGCTTCGACAATTTGATGTAAAAAATGCATTTTTGAATGGAACCATAGATGAAGAAGTATATATGGATCCACCACCCTGAACTAAATGTACTGACCGAGTATGCAAATTAAAGAGAACATTGTATGGACTCAAGCAATTGCCTCGAGCATGGTTTGGACGACTCTCAACCTTCATGAGGAAGCTTGGATATAAGCAAAGTGATGCTAATCACACACTATTGATCAAACAGAAGTTAGGAAAAGTCACTGCATTGATTGTATATATTGATGATATGGTGGTCACTGGAAATGATCCGAGTGAAACAACAAACTTGCAAAGACAGTTAGCATCTGAGTTTGAACTTAAGGATTTGGGTAGGTTGAAGTATTTTTTAAGAATTGAAGTTGCAAGATCAGCTCAAGGAATTTCTCTTTGCCAATGAAAGTACGTAATGGATCTACTAACAGAGACAGGGATGCTTGATTGTAAGCCAGCCGAGACTCCCATTGAAGTCAATCATGGACTTTCAATCTTAGAAGATCAAGTTCTAACTGATAGAGATCAGTATCAAAGGTTGGTGGGAAGGTTGATTTACCTATCTCATACTCGGCCAAACATAGCTTATGCAGTAAGTGTTGTAAGTCAGTTCATGCATTCTTCGAGTAAAGAACATATGAATGTAGTATACCGAGTATTAAGATATCTAAAGTCTTCTTCGGGTAAAGGGTTATTCTTTGGGAGGAATAAGGATTATGAAATTACCGGCTATACTAATACTGATTGGGCTAGAGATCGAACTGATCGAAAATCAATGTTCGGGTACTTCACATTCGTTGGAAATAATTTAGTCACCTGGAGAAGCAAGAAACAGAAAGTTGTAGTAAGGTCAAGTGCTGAAGCTGAGTTTAGAGGAATGGCTCATGAAGTATGTGAGTTTCTCTAGGTAAGGCGAATTGTTCAGGATCTGGGATTAAAACATCCAAAACCTATGTTGTTACATTGTGATAACAAGGCAGCCATAGCAATTGAAAACAATTTGATTCAACATGATCGAACTAAGCATGTAGAGGTTGACAGACATTTCATAAAAGATCATCTAAACCAAGGGACAATTGATCTTCCATATGTTTCATCTCAGACTCAACTAGCTGACATCCTCACAAAGGCTGTATCCGGAAAAGTATTCTACAATTCACTTGGCAAGTTGGGAATGATTGACACACATTCACCAACTTGAGGGGGAGTGTTGAGGAAGTAAATATTTTATTGTATATATTAGGAAGTAAATATTTATATACAATTAGGAATAAAGTTCTATTCTATTTAGGATGTTATTATATTCATAATTAGGTTGTGATTAGGATTCTTGTGTGTATATGTAAGGGGTGTAACCTTTTCTTGAATATTATGAAAAAATATTTCCCTTAAATTTTCTCTTTTTTCTCTGAATTTTATTCTTTAATATGCACATACCTTGTGTTTTTCTTAGCTGGTATGTATTTAAAATGGAGTGCTAACAAGAATCAATTGACTTTCAGAAGTAAAATTTTGATTGTGAATTTTGTTGTACTTGTATGTTCTAGTTGTAAAACTGATATGATATCAATTGAATTGGTAGTTCTTGTTTGTTTTTATTCCTGTCTCTAGGAAATGGAGGTTGTATTCTTGTTGTATTAGGATTACCAGCTGGAGAATTGATGCTTTAAATATTTATATTGATGTTTCAATATTCTTCAAGATATTTACAATTTTCATTTCACTATGTTTAGGAGAAATTTTAGGTATCGATAATTTCTTGGTGACATGACATTCCATACCCAATACTACAATGAGAAAAAGGGCGCCAAACTTGACAATTACTGCAGCTTGATCGACTTTAAATTTCAATCATTTGTTTCCTCCATTTATTTAGCTGCTGCATTATCAATTTTTTCTACTTTTGGCCTAAGTGCAATATGGGGAGAATAACTGACTTTTCGTTTAACATCTATTCTGATGTTAATTGGAAGTGCATTTACAGTTGTTCATCCTCATATCTTTCTTCAATCAATAGGAAGAACTGTCATTGGATTTGCTACTGGGTTATTACTTCAAGTAATAATTTCTCAAACTTAGAATTTCATATATATATATATATATATAGCTTTATCAATTATTTGAATAACTGAATTTCAAACATGCAGTCTTATTGAAAGTAACGATTGTTTCTAGGTGATACCTATGATCTTAAGTGAACTGGCATTAGATATGCAAAATCAGCTGAATGTTGAATTTGTATGTTCGGTAAGTTTTGGTTCGACATTCACTGCTGGAATTAACTGGGTGGCATCTAGCTTTCATAATACATGGGGATGGAAGCTTTCATTTGGTATCATCACTCCAATTATGAATCTTTTGCCATTGATCTCAATGTTTATATATGAGACACCCAGATGGTTAATTCAGAATGGAAGACGTGATGAAGGAATAAAAGTACTGCTGAAGATAACAGAAAAAACTCATATAGACAAAGAGATAGAAGAGCAAATATTAAAATTGAGGAAAAACCAAGAGAAAGGGATATTAAGCAGTTGCAGTCAGACAGACGTGGTCATAACACTATTGTGTCACATTTATTCTTCAGGCATCAGGATTTTCAATGTTTACGAACTATGGACCTTTCCTATTAGAGTCTGTGGATTTCACATCTCACGAGGCTTTTCTATTTCTACTTATTGCTTCTGCACTGAGTATTTTGGCAACATTCGTACAACCATTGCAGTATCCAAGTTTGGAGGAAAAAAGCATCTTTTTATAACTACATATGTTATGTTATTTTCAGCGGTACGTGTCTTCATGTTCTCATTTAAATTAATTCCATTCAATGACAAAATTAAAAGGAACTAAATTAGCACTTAATCATTTTCTTAGACTTGGACACGTTTGATTTCACATTTGTTAAGTAGAAACAACTTAATTATTTAAATCTTAGGATAATTTTAACAATAAATGGAAGAACTAGATCAATCGTGAAGTGAGCTCCTATCATCTTCAACAAGAAAGAACTATAAACTATAAAATCGAAAGATGATAGGATGTTTAATCGAAAAAACCACATAATATAAGTGACTACTCATAAAAGTTTATTTTGATACAGGTGTGTGGTTGGACATTGATACCTCACATATATATTCTTGTTTAATTAAATTTTTTATTTTCTATACAGATTACTCAAAAAGGAAAGACAATCAAAGATATCCAAGAAAAGGTTCCTGAAACAGAAGATTCCAAAAAAAGAAGGACACTCACCTAATTGATTTAGCATTCCTAGTCAAAGAGGAATCATATTCTTTTCAGGTTTGAATATCACTATCACTATAAATAAGATCTTATATCTCTCATTCTTATTCATTCTATTCTCTTGTATTCTGATTGATCTCCTTCTCTCTCTAAATTCTCTCTCTATATACTCTGACTTAGGCATTGGAAGGTTTATGGGGATCCTCCCCATTTCTCATGTTGCCTTTTATTGACCACTTGTAGGGTTCCAGTTCAAGAGTTCTGGAAAGCAAGTTATCAAATGGCATCGTCTGTGGGGAACTCTTGAGAAAAAGTCATTCGTGCATCTGCCAAATTAAGACGTTGACACTATGACTTCTAATCTATCGCCAATCTCGACTCCTAACACCCACATCAACCTCTCCGTCCCCATTCCTCCAATCAATCTATCAACACCTCTCCCAATGGCGGTACCTCTAACCCCTTTCCAGTATATCAAACCTTCATCTAGTGGTACGCACATTCCTCTTACAAAACACCCAGGGTTGGCCGGCTCTTGGCACCGACTTCCTATATTATGCCCCTTTGCAACACCATCACCACCCTATACCCTCCATACCTTTTCCAAATCTAACAGATACACTAGCCATAACTACATCTAACCTAAACATTGTGACCCAAACACTCAAACTCACCCCAATAAACAAAGAAACAATGATGCAAAACATTCAAGCTCAGATATCTCTAATACAATAACAACTGAACACTTTAATTCAAAGCAGCAACCCTGGACCAGCTAACACAGAAATCACCACATTTTTGGAATTACCCAGAGGGAGCAAAGGGAAGAATAAAATTCTAGAAGGGGAATCTAGCTCAACAATTCTGGCTCTCGATGATTCAAAATTAAGCCAAAAGGTTGAAGAGGTTATACACAAAGCCCGTACGAGACCAAGGAAGGAAGATGAATGTGTTATGGAAGGCAGAACGCCCTTTACAAGGAGGATAATCTAGACAGAGATCCCAACTAACTTCAGGATACCACAGTTGGATCAATATGATGGAACTGGTAATCCCGTCAACCACATATCCTCGTTTAGAATAAGAATGTTGCTTCAGAACGTAAATAACGAAATCATGTGTAGAGTTTTCCCAAACACGCTCACGAAGAACACTCAAAATGGTTTCACCAGCTTCCTAAGAACTCCATCACCTCTTTTGATGACCTAGTAGAGAAGTTGCGAACTAGGTTCATCACCAACATTCCCTCAACCAAAAACATCAATGACCTTCAAATGTGCCGATAAAAGGTTAATAAATCACTACGAAGCTACCTAAATTGATTCAATAAGGTGGCCGTAAAAATCAAAAATCTTGTAGACGAAGTTGCTATCGAAGCCCTCAAGAATGGCACCAGATTCAAAAAACTCAAAGACAAGATAATGATAAAAGAGCTTGGCACTTTCGCAAAGATGATGGCCATGGCGGTCAAAATGATAAAAATGGATGAAGATAGAACGATGTGAAGGAAGGAAGAAAAAGCACCAGCTAAAGAAGAAAGGTCAACCTAGAAGAGCAAGCTTACCATGAATAAATTTCAAAAACCCGATGGAAAGATTTGAAAAGGAAGCCAATAGATACACACCTTTAAATACCTCTAGATCCAGGATCCTCATATGGGTAAGATAGAATAGCATTAGAATTACCCTAACCAAAAGAATAAGCCTAAACCAAAGAGCCACGCAAGATATAGGGCATTATTACCAGTATCATCGAGACTATAGGCACGACACCGAGTCCTACAGAGAATTAAAGAATACCATAGAAAGGCTGGTGTAGAACGGCAGACTTGACAACTTCACTGACACATCCAAAGGAACAAAAAATTTAGACGTGTAAGGGTGAGATAGGCCAGAACCAAAAAAGGCCCAGACTGAACCAGCCAAGGTCATTAACATGGTAATTGGAGGAGAAAATGCTAAGAAAAGACCTAAAAGGTGCCACGGAGAAGGACCTACCCTCAAAAAGAGAGAGATCATCGTGTTTGATTCTAAAGATGGGGACCATGTTTGGCACCCCCACAATAATGCCCTGGTGGTAAGTGTATACATTAACAATTATCTGGTGAAGAGGTTACTAGTCGATGACAGAAGCGCCATCAACGCACTGTCTTAGAATACTTACAAAACAATAAGAGGTTCTATTACTAACCTAAAAGCTATCCAGAATCCCATTATAAGCTTCTACGGAGGAACTATACAACTGATAGGAATTATAAAGCTAAGACTGGAATTTAGAAATTGGGACATTGAAGAAGCCAAAGTCATTAAAGCCCTATTTAATATAGTAGATCTCCCACTAGCATATAACGGCATCATAGAATGGCTAGCACTTTATGAAACTAATGCAGTCACAAGTATCTGACACCTAATGATAAAGATTCCAATCGAGGGTGGAACTCTCACAATCCATGGAGATCAGCACATGGCCAAGCAATGCTACCAATTGGCAATCAAACCTCAAAAGGAAGCATTCCCCCTAGAAACTTAGGAGATAGAGAAATAAGGAGTCAAACCTGGACCAGTTGATGACACTTAGACATTACAGATTATTGATGGGAAGACGGTAAAGATTAGCAATGAACTTGACTCTGAAACTAAGCGAGGAATAAGTGAAGTCCTCACTAAGCACTCAGGAGGTTTTGCATCTCAAGCAACGGAGATAACTGGAGTGGATCCTCAGATTGCCTTACACAACTTAAACATCAGACCAAGGGCAAAGGCAGTGATCCAAAAGAAGAGAACTTTTGCATTCGAGAGGTAGAAAATAATAGCTGAAGAAATAAAGAAGCTACTAAAAACTGGATTCATCAAAGAAGTTACCCACCCCGAATGGGGAGCCAATATGGTGCTAGTAAAGAAATCAAACGATAAGTATAGAATGTGCGTGGACTATACTGACCTCAATCAGGCATGCCCTAAGGATAGCTACCCACTGCCAAGAATTGACTAACTAGTAGACTCTACTGTCGACGACGGTCTATACAGTTTTATAGACGCAATATAAGGATATCACCAGATACCAATGAAGGAAAAAGACCAAGAGAAAACATCCTTTATCACCCATGAAGGTCTTTACTGTTACAAAGTAATGCCTTTTAGATTAAAGAATGCTGGAGCAACCTATCAGAGGATGATGAACCATGTACTTCGAGACCAAATCGGGAGAAATGTGGAAGTATATGCAGACGACATTATTATCAAAAGTAAGCATGTAGAGCAACACCCCTTGGATCTAGATCAGGTCCTCCAATTACCAAGCCAATCCAGGATCAAGCTGAATTAGAAAAAGTGCATCTTCGAAGTTAAGGCAAGAAAATTCTTGGGATTCATGATATCCCATAGAGGTATTTAAGCCAACCCGAAAAAGAAGGAAGTCATTCTCAATATCAAAGCCCCAAAAACTATCCATGAGCTATAGAAACCAAAAGGTAGGATCACGGCTTTGGGGTGTTTCATCTCCTGCTCGACCAAGCGTGCCTACCATTATTCCGAGCTTTCAAAAATTCCATAAAATTTGTTTGGACTAAAGATTACCAAGCATCCTTTAAAGATATTAAAAAATTCATATCATCACGCCCTCTACTCAACAGACTGATCCCAGAGGAAACGTTGTACTTATACCTCTCTATGGGCTAAGAATGCATAGCTTCGGTATTGGTAAGGGAGGAAGAGAGCCAGCAAAGCCCAGTATACTATGTAAGCAAAATACTCTGAGGATCTGAGATTCAGTACCCAACACTAGATAAATTGGCTATGGTCGTCATCCATGCATCCTAGAAGCTCAGACACTACTTCTAGGCTCATCTTATTATTATAAGAACCAGCTTCCTCTTGCATAAAATATTGCAAAGACCTGAGACTTTAGGTAGATTGGTCCAATGGTCAGTATTACTCAAAGAATTTGACATCGACTAAAAGTCCCGACAATAGGTGAAGGCTCAAGCATTAGCAGATTTTGTTCAAAAAATGACACTGAAAGATCTCATGGCCACCAAAGCACCATAATGGAATCTCTATGTTTACAGGGCATCCTCCACTAAAGGATCCAACGCTGGGATCATCCTTAAAGGATCACATAAATTTCTTATCAGATATGTAGTTCGAATAGAGTATAACACAACTAATAATGATGTGGAGTATAAGGCGCTCATCACAGGATTAAAGTTAGCTACCGAAGTCAAAGCCAAGCATCTCAAGATACACTCGGACTCCTAATTGGTAGTAAACCAGGTCAAAGGGACATTCCAAATTAAGGATCCAAGAATTACCAGATACATTGGGAAAGTCATGCAACTCCTGAAGAAGATCGAGCATAACGGGAGACAGTGGAAAATAATCCAGATACCTCGAAATGAAAACTCAGAAGCTTATCTCTTGGCCAAGTCAACAGTTGAAGACAATTGAGCTTTCAGAGATATGGAGCTCAACGAAGCATTGACAATACCCAGCGCTGAAGATCCAAACATCTTGGAGGTACACAAAATCCCAGAGTAGATGAAGCGGATCATTCAATATCTCGTAAATGGGACACTCCCGAAAGATAAATTGAAAGATCAAAAATTGAAGATGAAGGCAACCCACTACTCTATCCATTTACAAACTCCACTCACCGTCTTACATCCATTCGCCCATCAACCAAATAAAATATTCTAACTACTAATAGAGGCATAGTACCAGCTATTCATGAAGGATTATTATCTAACTCCGACTCTCTTAATCTAAATACTATTCTTGTTATTCTATTTCCTTCTTATAATTTACTATTTATTGGCCAAATCACTGAAACCTTGAATTACACTGTCAAATTTTTGCCTAATTATTGTGTATTTTAGGGCATTGTAATGCACTGGATTATTGGCTCTGATGTTAAACGTGGAAAGTTGTACTATCTTGAGTTGCATGATAATTCAAGTCAGAAGTCAAGTTAAGTCGATAGGGTTAGTAGAAGTTACTTGACCAAAGACCAAGTAATCTAGTGGCATCATCGTTTTGCTCATCTTTCTTTTCATTATCTTAGACAAATAAAACCAGAATTATTTTTGAATACCATAGACTCGGAATTCAAGTGTGATATTTGCGAATTGGTAAAAAGCCATTAAATCTCTTATGTACCGAGTTATAATTATAATTCAATTCCATTTATAACCATTCATTTTGATGTATGGGGACCTGCTCAGATTCCTACTTTATCTAGTGCTTGAAATTTTATAACGTTTATTGATGAATGTACCCGGATGACCTGGGTATTACTACTTTCAAACAAGGGAGATTTGTGCTCCATATTTTGAGACCTGTACAAAACGGTGGCTATGCAATACCATATTAAAATCTAAGTCCTATAGTCTGACAATGGTAGAGAGTATCTTAACTCAAATCTAAATGATTTCTACTGCGAGTAGGGCATTTGCCACTAAACATCTTGTGCTGGCACTCCCCAATAGAATGGTATAGCTGAACGAAAGAACTGATAGTTATTGGAAGTCATTCAAGCATCATTATTCTACATGAATATTCCTCAAGAATACTGGAGAGAGGCCATTTGATCCTCTATGTATCTCATAAACCAGACACCATCAAGAGTACTCGATTTTAAAATACCTTTTCAAAAACTTTAGGAACTTATTATACCTTCAACTCTCAACAATCTAGAGCCCCGAGTCTTTGGATGTTCAGCAAATGTTCATCAGACACTTGGTAAATTAGATCCTTAAGCTATCCAGTGTATCTTTATTGACTATACGGATCTATAAAAGGAATATTAGTGTTATAATCCGAATGCAAAAAAGATGTATGTAAATCGGGATGTTCAGTTCCATGAAAATGCTCATTTCTTCTCTCACTCCGAGTGCTCTCTTCAAGGGGAGAAAAATCTGAACCTCTTTGAAATTGAAGATAACATTTTGAGTGTTCCGAATGTTTTGAATCTGAGTATCTTAGATATCTCAAGTCTCCTAAATATTCTGAGTCTCCTAAGTGTTCTGAGCATCTCACAGACATCTGATGTTCCAAGTACGAGCTTCTTACCTGGACAGATAATTGAAGATAATCCAAGTAATCAAGATAGTACATCTTCCCAACCCATACCAGAAGTTGAAGAAACTCTGGATGTGAATATTCACAAAAAGGTAAACTCATCTCCCTTAGTAACTCCTAATACCAAGCCTTGTTATCCTTCTAGAATCAATAGATCAAAAAAATAATATAATCCAGACCTTCATACCAAAGCTAAATATCCTATCAACAACTTCATATCAACCAACTATTTGTCTAACTCACATGCATTTACTGTAAATTAATTATCTACTATATCTATTCCGAATAATGTGTATGAGGCTTTAGATGATCTGAATTGGAAGAAAGCCATGAATGATGAAATGGCAGCATTACAGAAGAATCGCACATGGGATTTTGTTCCTCTCCCTGAAGGAAAGAAAATGAAGGCGTGCAGGTGGATAGTCACTGTCAAACTCAATTCAGATGGAAGCATAAATCGGTATAAAGCTCGGTTGGTAGCAAAGTAATATACTCAGAAGTATAGAATTGACTATGAAGATACATTTTCCCCAGTAGCAAAAATGAACACCATCCAAGTTCTTATTTCCTTAACTACCAACCTAGACTGGCCACTACGACAATTTAATGTGAAGAATGCATTTTTAAATGAAACCATAAATGAAGAAGTGTATATGGATCCACCACTCAGAACTAGATGTACTAATAGAGTATGCAAACTAAAAAGGGCATTGTATGGACTCAAGCAATCGCCTCGAGCATGGTTTGGATGACTCTCAACTTTCATGAGAAAGCTTGGATATAAGCAAAGTGATGTTGATCATATACTATTCATTAAACAGAAGTTAGGTAAAGTCACCACTCTAATTGTATATGTTGATGAGAGTGAGACAACAATCTTGCAAAGACAGTTAGCATTCGAGTTTGAATTTAAGGATTTAGGTAACTTAAAGTATTTTTTTAGGAATTGAAGTCATAAGATCAGCTCAAGGGATTTCCCTCTGCCAATAAAAGTATATAATAAACCTTATGATAGAGATGGGCATGCTTGATTGTAAGCCAACTGAGACTCCAATTAAAGTCAACCATGGACTTTCAATCCTAAGAGATCAAGTCCTAACTGATAAAGATCAGTATCAAAGGCTGGTGGGAAGGTTGATTTACTTATCTCATACTCAGTCAAATATTGCTTATGCAGTGAGTGTTGTAAGTCAATTCATGCATTCTCCGAGTAAAGAACATATGGATGCAGTATACCGAGTATTAAGATATCTAAAGTCTTCTCCGGGAAAAGGTTTATTCTTTAGGAGAAATAAAGATTATGAAATTACTGGCTATACTAATATTGATTGGGCCAGAGATTGGACTGATCAAAAATCAACATTCAGGTACTTTACATTTCTTGGAAAGAATTTAGTCACTTGGAGAAGCAAGAAACAGAAAGTCATAGCAAAGTCAAGTGCTAAAGCTAAGTTTAGAGGAATGGCTCATGAAGTATATGTTGCTTTAGATAAGGTGAATTATTCAGGATCTAGGACTAAAACATCCAAAGTCTATATTGTTACATTGTGATAATAAGGCAACCATAGCAATTGTAAACAATCATGTTCAACATGATCGAACTAAACACGTAGAGGTTGACGGACATTTCATAAAAGATCATCTGAACCAAGGAACAATTGATCTTCCATTTGTTTCTTCTCAGACTCAACTAGTTGACATCCTTACAAAGGCTGTATCTAGAAAATTATTCTACAACTCACTTGGCAAGTTAGGAATGATTGACATACATTCACCAACTTGAGGGGGAGTGTTGTGGAAGTAAATATTTTTTTGTATATCTTAGGAAGTAAATATTTGTATACAATTAGGAATAAAGTCTTTATTTTATTTAAGATGTTATTTTATTCCTAATTAGGATATAATTAGGATTCATATGTGTATATATAAGGGTTGTAACCCTTCTTTGAAATATGTGAAAAAATATTTTCCCTTAAGTTTTCTCTCTTTTCCTCTAAATTTTATTCTTCAGCAACAAGATTTGAGCATAAGCCTCTATATTTTTGCTATCAAAATGGGAAAGTTAAACTACCAACGGTATTTGTACCAGAAGAACTATTATTTTTGTTCTCATCAAATACAGAAGAATCTGAAGAATTTCAAAAAAAATATAAGGCTTTACAACAACCTATTTGCATTCACATCTTTTGGGGTAAACTTGGATAAGGACCTAGTATCAAATAAAAATGGAATTGTGACATTTTGAGCTCAAGGACAAACTTATCATGATATACCAAATTTAGTACCAACAGACGGAACCTTAGGAGAGTCACCTACTCCAACTATCGTCCATGTACAATCCATACTATATCTGACCAATTGCCCATCTTACCTCCTCTATTTCAACTATACTTCTATGACAACATCAATGAATTACAAAATAGAAGAAATGCATATCCTTATGTTCAATGGGAAACAATAATAATAAAGCTTATGGAAATACTAGAAGAAAATCCATGTCCTAAAGTGTCTTAAAAATTGAATGATTATGATTCATACAAACACCTTAACATATGGATTAAGAGCAAAAATACAAAAGAAGACAGTCAATATAATGCCCCAACAGAAGAAGATGTAGCAGGCATTTAGGTTGAAGGAGATAATCCAAATGCTCCACTAGAAAGAGAAATTGTAGTACAGACACATTCAAGACATAAATACAGAGTCAAGTACTACTATGGATGTCATGATCCACTACAATATCCTTTGCTTTATCCTAAAGGACAAAGTGGGTGGCACCAACAAATAAAAAAAAAAGCAAAGCCAAATAAAAATGGTAATACCAATGTCGTCGAAATAGTAAATACTTACAACATCCCCACTGTAACATATGCAGAAAAAGTCATTTCGAATGAAATTGAAGGTATGTAAATATTATTCATAACGATTTCCAATATTAAAAAATTTACAAGTTATATAAAACCTTAAAATTACATAAATAATAAAGAAAATAATTATTTCAAGCGTCAAAAATCCAAATTCTGGAAATTTTTCATGTCGAGAGTATTATTGCTATCATTGTCAAATTAGAGAGCATCAACCATCATTATTGCTACTAGCTGGAAGATTAATGCAAGAATATGTGGTTGATACGTATATCAAATTAGAGACAACTCGACTGGATTATTATAGGACACAACAATCTCATATAAGGTCAAAACTATATCAGGGAATAGTTGACAGCGTTAGAGATGGAGAAACAAGAGAAAGTCAAATTGGAAAAGTGACTGTGCTACCTTCATCTTACATTGGTAGGCCTAGAGATATGCATAGAAGATACCTTGATGTTGTGGCTTTGATACAAAGATTTGGAAAAATCAATCTTTTTATTACAATGACATGTAATCCATAATAGGAAGAAATAAAAGAAGAGCTCAAACAATAACAAAGGACACGTGATAGATCAGACTTACCTTCTAGAGTATTTCGAGGAAAATTGCAAGATTTGAAGAAACAATTGTACGACAAAGAAATATTCGGCAAACTAGTAGCCCATGTCCATGTTATTGAATTTCAAAAAAGAGGACTGCCACATGTGCACATTCTGGTTATACTAAAGCAGGATTATAAGATAGCAAGTCTAGATGAATTCAACAAATTTGTTATTGCCGAATTCCAAATGAGAACAAATATCCAAAATTATATAGAATGGTTGCCAAGCATATGATGCATGGCCATGTGGAGAGGAAAATCCAAAATGCTCTTGCAAGTTGATGGAAAGTACAGATTTAATTATCCAAGACCATACGTATCGCAAACAATGCTGATATGATGGATATCCAATATACAAAAGACCTAAAAATGAACAATGCTGATATGATGGATATCCAATATACAAAAGACCTAAAAATGGACTATAGGTACAAAATTTTTTATATATTTTTTAAATTCTCTTTTGATTATATAAAAAATGAAAATATTAATTTGAATTTTTTTTTTACTTTCAGGTTAAGAAGGTAAATACGATTTTAGACAATAAATGAGTCATTCCTTGCAATCCATATCTACTAACAAGATATGACTATCGTATAAACATTGAGGTGAATTTAAAAAATCCTTTGCAGTTTAAATTGCATAATCACATTCATCCATTCTAACATATTACTATATACATCAGTCTTTATTTATTTTAATCATCATGATTTAATAATATTTTGAAAAAAATAGAAAAATTTTACCACTAAAATTAAATCCTATGACATTTTAATATTTTAAATAGAGCATTCACCTCTTAATTATTCCATAGTGTGAATTATTGATTTATGATTAATAAATCCAAACTATTAAATTAATAAAATTTATCCAACAGTTCTATTGACCAAATCATAATTTGTCCACTGGTTCTATTGACGAAATCATAATAGAACAAGCGCACAGCTCTTTTTTTTTGTCCTTTCAACTGATTTCGACAATAGACTTAGATTCAGTACAATTGAGAGGAATATTGGGGCCAATTTTTGACACGAACAAAGGAAAAGTTTTACCAAAGAAAGATAATACGTGTATATATATATACCATTAAACATATTTTTATTATTACTATTATTATTTAAATAAAAGTTTTTTAAGAGAGAAATTAAATGAAAGGTATTTATTTATATAACAATTTAATATTATTATGAAAGTATCATAATAATTTTTTTTTTTATCAAGTATGTTCCAGTATGAAAGTTGCTGAATACTTGTATAAGTATATATACAAAGGGCATGATAAAATAGCAGTCCATGTTAGAGCATATGATGGTGAAAAACCAATAGATGAGATACAATAATATCAAAATGCAAGAGGGGTATCTGCACAAGAAGCTATGTGGAGAATATTCGAATTTGAAATGAATAAGATAAATCCAGCAGTAATAAACCTCCAACTACACTTGCCAAATAGGCAAATGGATACATTTTAGCATAAAAAAAACTTACAAAAGATTCTGCTATGGGACTAAGTCAAAATGACAATACTCATATAATTTTTCCATACATACGCCACTAATAAAGATGTAAAGGGACTGTTGTATAAGGAATTTCCAGAGCATTATGTTTGGAATAATAATCAACGAAGGTGGACGAAAAGAAAGACAAGAAAAATGATTGGTCATGTTAATGCAGCAAACCTGATAGAAGGCGAGAGGTATTACTTAAGATTACAATTGAATCATGTGAGGGGACCAAGATCTTTTGATGACTTGCTTACGGTAGATGGTGTGGAATATCCAACATTTAAAGAATCTGCAATAAAAAGAGGATTACTTGAATATGATTGAAGCATCGTAGAATGTATGAATGAAGTAGTGACATTCAAGATGCCAAGAGTGCTAACAAGACTATTCGCTATATTATTAGTATATTGTGAACCGACGAATGTCAGAAAATTATGGGAAGACAACCTAGATGCAATGTCCAAAGATTTCAAGAATATGCATAAAGATTCAGTAGAAATTCAGATAGCATGTACACTTAAAAGTATTCAGTCCTACTTACAAAGCATGGGAAAGGATATAAAGAGTTATGATCTCCCTCAAATACCATATCATCACCTACCGCAAAAAAATAAACAAAACTAAAGAAATCGCAGAAGAAATGTCAATACAAAACCCCAAAGAAGATATTAATAGAGTAATGAAGTTGAATAAGGAACAAAAATATGCATATACAATCATTCTAAATAGGGTCAACACAAATAGAAAAGGCATGTTTTTTGAGGATGGACCAGGAGGAATAGGAAAGACATTTTTATATCAAGCATTACTTGCTAATGTCATATCAAAAGGAATTATAGCTTTAGCAACTACAACTTCAGGAGTCACGGCAGCAATCATGCCAAGGGGAAGAACAGCACACTCCAAATTTGGAAATCAATTGATCCTTACAGAAACCTCGTTGTGTGGGATATCAAAGCAAAGTGCAAAAGCTGAACTATTACAAAAAGCAAATCTCATAATTTGGGATGACGCACCAATGGCCAAAAAATTTACAATAAAAACTGTTGATAGGACCCTTAAACGTATCATGAATAGTATGAAACCATTTGTTGGGAAAGTTATGGTCTTTGGAGGAGATTTCAGACAAGTTCTACTTGTTGTACCTAAAGGAACAAGACAAGAAACAGTCAATGCAAGCTTGGTGAAGTCATATCTTTGGGAAAAAATGGAAGTATTGAAGTTGACTATTAATATGAGGGCCAAATCAGATAGTTCATTCAGTGAATTCTTATTGAGAGTAATAAATGGAGAGGAGCCAACAATCGAAGATGACAATATACTCATACCAGACAAAATGGTCATACAATAAGATTCAGCTAATGATTTTAAGAGAGCCTTGATAAATTTTGTGTTCCCAAATCTAGAAGAAAATTATGATTCAGCTAAGTACATGACTAACAGAGCAATATTAGCAATAAAAAAATGAGTATGTTAATGATCTTAATCAAATGATAATACAACTGTTGCCTGGAGAAAGTAAAATTTACAACAGTTATGATCAAGCAGTGGATGACACCAACAACCATTATCAAGAAGAATTTTTGAATACTTTGCTACCTAATAGACTCCCTCTTCATAAATTAGAATTAAAAGTGAATTGTCCTATAATTTTGCTCAGGAATTTAAATGCATCAAATGGCCTATGCAACGGAACAAGGATGGTCTATAGAAAATTTGACAAAAATGTCATACATGCAGAAATTACATTGGGAGAACATGCTAGAAAACAAGTTTTTTTACCAAGAATACCATTATCTCCACCTGAAAATGAAGGGTATCCGTTCCATTTCAAAAGGAAGCAATTCCTAGTGCGCTTATACTTTGCAATGACAATTAATAAAGCTCAAGGACATACCATACCTAATATTGGAGTATATTTACCACAAGATGTTTTTTCACATGGACAAATGTATATTGCTCTATCACAAGGTGTTTCAACTACAACCACAAAGGTTTTGGTCAAAAAAAAGGGGAAAAAAGATATTAAAATGTCATACACCAAAAATAGAGTTTATAAGGAAGTATTACTCCCATAAATGTATATTCAAAAGTAGTTCTAATTTTAGTATAAAATTTAAAAAAACAAAGATATTTTATATTTAAATAAATTTTATATTTTATTTTTGTCAACACTATGTCATTTAAGAGATTTTAAAATCACATGGTGAAAGCTAGTATATAAGCACTTGTCAAAATTTTGTTTTGTAAGTATTTGATAAATAAAATTTAACCACTATTATTTAAATATATTTTATAAAAATTCTCAGATGAATCATGACATTTTGTGAGGCTAAATATGAAATTTCACTGACCGAGAAAATCAGAAAACATTTAGCAAAGGAATGCCCTTAGTATTGGACTTATTAAAGGCTAAAGCAGTCACAAAAACTATATTTTCAACACATTTCTAAATAACAAACACATTCTCCTATCACTCATGCTCCATGCAGAAGCAATTTTCCAGGACTATGATTATCCATACGGTCAAAAGACAATAAATATTTTCTTCATGTGGATGCAGTATGGATATAAAATGCATGGTGCTATGATAAACAACTGTAAAAGCCTGAAACTCCCGTCACAAACAATCGGTGCATGTAGACTAAAACCAATTAGTATTATAATATATGAGCAGTATGTTATCCACACATAACCCTTTAAGAAATTTACAAAATTCCATCAACATAACTTAATTAAACCTCCAATACTCAATTAAAACGTGCGAAAAGAAAATTACATGAACATGTGAACTGCATCACATGCATTAAACAAAATTTTCTTACAAAAAAAAAATGTAGAGATCATGGAACTGAAAATGACCTCAGTAAGCAGCTGATGAATCTTGATCGATTTGATAGAATCCAGTGTTTCTCCGATCCACCCCTTTTTTTTTTCTTCTTCTCGACTATCTATCGCCGAATACGCCCTTCACTTTTTTAACTATTTACCCTCTGCTTTTTTTTTTCAGAAAAAGAATCAGAGCTTGGATTTTTTTTATATATATATATTTCATTTCTATACCTTCAAACTTCAAGCCCCTTCAACTTCGGTCTGGCCTGGCCTCCAACTACAAAAAGTCCAAATAAATCCATGGCATAAAGGAAGCTAAATTATCAGACAAGCTGGAACTAGAAACTGAATATTATACCCTATATACAATACATAGTAATAACTCAACTACATCATGCAGGCGTTAAATTTACTCTCCCATGTGAATCACAATTTATTTAGATCGGAGATGTAAGTTAGTTCTCTTCTATTGGCTTTGCAAAAATTTTAAAAAAAATAAAAACAAAAACAAAGAAGTGTATTATTATTATTTATTTTAAATTTAATTAATTAATAATAACCTTAATAGTTTATTTACTTAACTGGAATAATGATAATAATAATAATAAAAGGATTCATCTTTCTCATTATGTTCCTAATGCCTGAATTAGTAAAAAAAAAAAAAACAGAACTTTTTTTATATTAAAGTAAATTTAATATTAATTTTTTAAGTAATACATTTAAAATATAATAATTACAAAAAAAATTATTTCTAAAAATCCTACTTCCTAATAAATAATAAACATAAAAAAAAACTAAAATAAATATTTATGCCATAATAACGAATCAAACAAGTTAAAATCACGTGCGAAGTACGTGATGAAAAACTATTATATATAAATGTACAAAGGAGAGACAAGTAAAATTAAAAAAATGTCTTCACTTATTATTATATAAAAATTGGATAATTTAATCATTTACTAATAAAAGTAAAATTAATTTAATTTAAATATAATTTAAATTTGATTAAAAGTATATTTTCTATTTTAATTAGATTAACTTCTATTTTATCTCTAATTATAAATATTGAATTAACTAAAATATAATTCTAAATTAATGGAAAATAAGTTTTCTAATTTATTTAGGTTAACTTTTATCTCATCTTTAATAAAAATTCTAATTTAATTGAAAGTATGTTTCCTATTCTAATAATAAATAAAAAATTAATTAACATATAATTTTAATTTAACTGAAAATATATTTTCTATTTTAATTATGTTAATTTATATTTTATCTCTAATAAAATTGAATTAATTAAAATTTTAGTGATAATTTTATAAAAAAATATATATTTTTCTATTTTAATTAGGTCTACTTATATTTTCTCAACCATAAATCAAATTACATAACATAATTTTATAAGTCTAATAATAATAATAATAATATGTTTAATTGTTTATTTACTATATATCACGAGTCAAACAAATTTTTATTTATATATGAAACACATAGTTATTTACTATTATATATATATATATAATGATGAGATAAGACACTACTTATTATGGTGTAATCTAAAAAATAGATACTACAAATATATAGATTTTTATGATAGCTAAATCATTCATATAAATCAAGCTAAATACTATTATTTAAAAATTGAAGCACAGAAAAGAGGATCCTATTATTTAAAAATTCGACCAATTTGTGCTCAAGATTAGTATTGGACTTGTTTCAATTTTTAACTTGTAAAGTTGTAATGTAATTCACAGGTTTTCATGTATTAATTAATGTCTATGTTTCAACAGATCAATAAGTTTACACACCAATTATATATGATCTGTACCTTAATCAAAAGAACCCACATGACATATATTATTAGTATTATATAAAATTTGAATAATTTAGTTATTTATTAATAAAAATTAAATTAAAAAATATATATTTTTTAATTAGGTTAACTTTTATTTAGCTTTAATAACTTTTATTTTATCTCTCATAAGAATTAAATTAATTAAAAATTTAACTATAATTTTGTTGAGTGAAAAAAATTTAACAATAACTAGTCATAAATCTACGCAATACATGGGTTGTCAAATAAAATTATTAAATAAATAATTGAAATAAAAAAATAATTAAATAAATTTAAAATAAAAATATATCACATTAATTTTATTTTTTAAATTTTTGTTGGCATAATTTTTTTGTTATAATAAGATTTAAATTTAGAATTATCAGGTTAACATTGAAATATATATAATAGTATTTTCGTTAAAAAATAATAATATTAAGTAATTAGCATAATTTTTAAATTTCTTAATGGTTTAGAAAAAAAAATACTTTGAGTGATTTAAGGTAGAAAGATATGTAATATATAAATATTTTAAAATTTGAGTAATATTAAATTATGTATAATAGTGTTTTAGTTAAAAAATAATACTAAATAACTATAATAAATATTTTATTTTTAATACAAAATTAGAATGTTTAATAGATTGACACATTAGTTTTTAAAGTAAATGCTCAAATATGAAAATAGATATTTATTAAAATTTTGGCTTAATAATTATAGAGTTCAGCATTTAATATATATATATATATATATATATATATATATATATATATATATATATATATATATATATATATATATATATATATATATATATATATATATATATTAAATTAGATTATATAATATAAATTGGAAGCTTTCTTAAATTAAATTAATAAAAATAAAAATTAATTAATTATTTTATTAGATAATTAATAATTAAAAATATTTTTTATTTAATAAAAATATTAATATTAAAAATATTAAAAGAATATTGTATAATTCTTTAAATAAAAATTTCTTTTTCTCTATATAACAATCTAATCTTACAACCTCATTAAACCTATAATTTATTAGAATTTTAGTAAATTTTATACATGAGCAATGACATATAATTTATTTAATAATTTTTATATTAAAACTTTTATTTACTTTATTTTTTTTGTTAAATTTTAATAAAAATATCTATGAACCATAATTATACTATTTAAAATAAAAATAATACTATCAAAAAAATTATATATTCTATTTTTAAATTATGACTAAATTTATAATTAAGATAATTACAAATTTTATTTAATTTAATATTAATTTTTAATTAATAAACTTATTTAGAAAAGTTTTTAAAAATAATAAATGTATTAAAAAATTATACAACCATTTTCAACATTTTCTGACACTAATACTTTTTACTCTAAAAATAATTTTTATATATTTTAAAAATTATAAAATTAAAAATTTATTGTTATTATTATAAATGAAATTAATTCATAAAAATGAAATTTTTTTTATGTATTTATAATTTCATTTATAATTATTTTTACTTAAAAAATAAAAAAAAATTATTAAATTTTCCTATAAATATTTGAAAGATTTTTTACTTAATGAAAAGATAAAATTAAATTTTTTTTGTTTTTATTTATTTTTTTATTTCACTTTCTTTCTTTAATTTATAAATTTTAGTAAATAAACGAAATAGCATTGAAATAAAAATTATTATCAATGAATTTAGTACAAATAAAAAATGTAATAAAATGAAAATATAACGAATTTTATTTTATATAATAATTTTTATATAATAATATTTTGATAATATAAAATTAGTGGTTTAAATAAACTTATTTTAGTAAATATATATTTTGTAAATTTATTATGATTTTAACAACAAAATAAGTTGTTGATATTTTTTTTGGGCAAAAAAAGGTAAATTTAAATCAATGTTAATTATATTATGAGTAGTTTAGTCGTTTTTACAGTATAACCTCTTAAATACACTTTACTTTACTGTTAGTTTGTGATGAAATCAAAACATTCATATCATCCCATAAGTTTTTTTTCGAACAATATCATCCCATAACTTTGCTCTGTTAAAACTGAACAACAGCAAAATCAAACTGTAAACCATTATGAAGAGAAACAAACAAAATACTGTCTTTTCACCGACTCAGAAATATCACTTTCAATTTACAGGGACATTTCTGACCCTAACAGAATTCAACAATCCCAGTTTCGCATCAACTTCTCAACTTGGGTTTCATGTCCACTAACATTTTCTCTATTTCTTCCTCGTACTTACACAAACACAGCTAAAGCCTCACTTGATCAACCTTTAGAGGCTCTTCTGCCACCACGCGTGCTCAAGCAGTGCCATTTCAAGGTAAGTTTTTGTTCCATATCCTGTTATTATCTGATTTCAGAAGCGCAAAAACAGTCTGTCTTTGGTCATCTTTATTTTTGCTGTAACAAAAAGTACCATCGATATTTCAAAATTGGTGAGAAGAAGCATAAGGCAAAAATATACTAGTGCAAGCCTAAGATGTTTGAGATATGAACTAATAAGACCCAAAATTGATACCACCATAAATAAAACACCCAGTGCAAGTAGAGTTGTTTCAATTGTGTTTAGACATGGAGGACTGATCTGATACTTCAAAATTATACCGCTAAGAAGAACAGGGCAAGAAAAAATGAGTGACATCATCGCTATATGAGTGATAAATTTGAAGTCAAAAATAGGCAAATCATGTGTTGAACGAGAAGTACCATCGATACACATCCTGTAAAGGATGAAATTAAAAAAGAATAGTGAAGGATAAATATAGGTTATGCCAATTTATTTTAGGAAAAGTAATTTCGAAACTATGCATCTCCAGTTGGTGTTCCCTTTCCCCAATTATGTCTGACAAAAAAAATTATAAAAATACATGGCATTAACCATGATGAACCTGACAGGATGTGATGTGGGGCAGTAAATAGAGGGGTAAAGAAGTGAGGGGAGGGGAGTTTCTGAAATAAGAGAAAAACAGAGAGCATTGGAGGAATTAATCATACAGGAAAAGCACAAACTCTGTGTTGTGTGGTAAATTGCTGGAATTCGACTATAATTGCATGAACTAGAGAAAATTCTCTTTTATAATTATTTAGATTTTATCCTATTGACGTAGGTCAAAAATTAAAAATGAATTATGTTAAAATATTTATATCATTTTTATTATTTATATAATAAATTTTATCGTCTAACATTATTTATATGACAGATTTTATTATTTATTTTAATTACCTATTGACTGGTTTAACCACTTCTATTTATTTATTTATTTAATTATTTTTATAGTAATTTTATTTTGTCCCTATAAAAATTATTTCGCTGCGTCAACTCTGTTAATTTTTTCAACAAGTAATATCAGAGTTGTTGGTTTGTGTTCTAGAGGCATTAATAAATACTGCAATGATAGAGGTTAAGACTAACAAAATGGTTAGTTTAAATGGTACAAAGTATCACATATAGAGAAACAAGATTTAGGATCTCCTATTTATGATGAAGTTGCATCTATCAATTTTTGCTACAACAAAACCCAAAGGCAAGATGGATGAGGATTGACATTTGAGCATGAGTAAGTGTATGGCTATATTCGACAGTTCGTTGAAGACAATGTGTATAACCACATTTGTAATGAAACTCATGCACGAACGTTATAGAACAAACTTAAAGAGCTATACACTTCAAAAATCGGCAACAACAAATTATTTTATTTGATAAATTTAATATAGATAAAATATCAGGAAGGCTTTTCTGTCGCCGATCACTTGAATGAAATGCAAGGGATCGTGGATCAATTGTCGGGAATGGGCATAAATTTTGACAATGAAATTCTTGCTTTTATGGTGTTGGAATCTCCGTCAGAGTCATTGGAGATTTTGAAGATTTCACTTATAAACTCTACAGTAAACAGTGTAGTAAATATGAAATTTGTCAAAAGCGGTATTCTGAATGAAGAAATGAGACTTATATCAAAGGGTGTCTCTTCAACACATTCAGATATCCTTGTTGTAAATTCCAAGGGGAGGAGTGAGACTCGAAGCTCAAAGCAAAGAGATAAGAGCAGAGGAAAGTCAAACAAGTATGCAAATATTGAATGTCATTACTGCAAAAAGAAAGGCCACATCAAGAAGTTTTGTCGAAAGTTCAAAGACAATAATAAAGGCAAAGATGTGAAAAAAGATGACAGCAGTGATGATGATGAAGCAAATCTTCTCGAAAAATTCATTGTCCTTTTTTATAACGATATTGTTAATCTTACTACCCATGAGACCAACTGGATGATTGACAATGGTGCTTCCATTCACGCTACATCTCAAAAAGAATTTTTCTCATCCTAGACTCCAAGAGATTATGGATTTGTAAATATGGGAAATGGCAATAGAACAAGAGTTTCTAGTGAAGGAGATGTGTGTTTGAAAACAACGAATGACACAAGACTAATCTTGAAGAATGTCAAGCATGTTCCAGATATTCGCCTGAATTTAATCTTAACAGGCAAACTTGATGATGAAGGTTTCTACAACTCCTTCCATAATGGCCAATGCAAACTCACTAAATGCTCATCGATGATGGCTAGAGGTAAAAAGGACTCAGCATTGTACTTTATGCATGCAAATATCTCTAAAGACATGGTGAATGTTGTGGAGAAAGATAGTATAGTTGAGTTATGACATATAAGACTTGGCCACATGAGTGAGAAAGGGATGACAGTGCTAGCCAAGAAAAATGTGTTATTTAGAGTAGATCTTGTGCATATGGAGAAATGTGTCAATTGTCTTGTAGGAAAGCAAAATAGGGTTGCTTTCAGGAGTTCTCCTCCTTCCAGAATGAAGAATGTGCTGGATATAATTCATTCAGACTTGTGTGGGCCAATGCCAAAGTCACTTAGTGGTTGTCAATACTTTATGACTTTCATTGATGATTATTCTCGAAAGACGTGGGCATACACCTTAAAGTCAAAAGATCAGGTGCTAAATGTTTTCAAGGAATTTCATACCTTGGTAGAGAGACAAACTAGCAAGAAACTAAAGTGCATTCGGACAAACAACGGTAGAGAGTATTCTAGACCATTTGATGTTTATTGTAAAGAGCATGGTATATGACATTAAATGACAACGTAATTGAATGGTTTAGCTGAGAGGATAAACAAGACTTTGATGGAGAAAGTCAAATCTTTGCTCTCATATTCAAAGCTGCCTAAGATATTTTAGGGTAAAATTTTACTTACAGCAGTGCATGTGCTTAACCTTTCACCATATGTTCCTCTCCAGTTTGATGCTCCAGAGAGGGTATAGTCAGAAAAAGATGTTTCCTATGGTCATCTACGGGTTTTTGGGTGCAAAGCCTTTGTATATATTCCTAAGGATATGAGGTCTAAGCTTGATGTCACGACACGACAGTGTGTTCATTGGCTATCGTCAATATCAACTTCGCTATAGATTTTATGATCTAGTCTATAAGAAGCTTGTCAGAAGCCATGATATTGTGTTTATTGAAGATAAGACAATCAAAGATATTGCTAGAGTTGAGAAGAACATCCCCAACTCTGAAAATGATTCAAATTTGAATTTAGTGTTATAACCCGATATTTTATAAATTATTAAATTAATTTTTAGGATTTGCAGTGTTAATAAATATTTTATTTAATTATAATATTTGATTATCTTGTGAAATTAAATTTGAAGATTTAGTGTTGAATATTATTTTTATTATTGTGAACTATTGGTGTAGTGTTTTTTAAATTTGTATATATATATATTTTGTGGGTGAGAATAATTGAGTTTTAATTATTATTTTAGTTAATTATTTATTAAATCAAATTGTGAGATTTATTAGTGTTGATTATTATTTAATTATTTTATGATATTATTATTAGTGAATGATGTTAAGTTAGATTATTTAATATATTTTAATATTTTTGTGGTGAATTTAATTAGAAAAGTAAATATTAAATTAAATATATTATGTTTACATTATTTTGTCCTTTTCTAATATGTATATACTATTTTTATACTATTTTGTCTTTTCTAAAAAAAATTACAAAAGTAAAAAATGTGCATGTGCAGAGCCCCCCTCCCTCCCATTTTTCTTCTTTCTTATCTCTTTATTTCTTTCATTTTTCCTTTCTTTTCCTCTCTCTGTAAACCACCGCCAACCACCATCTCAGGGCATGAGGTTGGTCTCTTTTGTAAACTCATCCTTCGGGCTTCTCAAATATTCAAACCGTTTCGAGTTTCAACTAAGATAATTATTCCGTTTTTATATATTTCTATTTTTAATATTTTGAGTTTTTGTTAATTTAAGCCCTTATTTGATTTTGTTAGCTATTTTTGCTTTGAGATTAATTGTTGTAAAGGTTGTGAGGAAGCTAAATGTGATTTTTATTTATTTTTCTAAAAATTTTCAATTTCAGGGCTCTGAGGGTTACTGTTTATATACTGTTCCAAACTCAAAAAATTTATATTTTTAATAAATTCTACGGACTATTTTAAGCATGTTTTGTGAAGGAAGTTTATTGAAATTGTATTCCAAATTTTTACTATGAATTTTCGAATGTTTATGTAAAAATTAAATTTTTGGAAAAATTAATATAAATTAGTAAATTTTGTATTTTAATTAAAATTATTGTTAACTATTATGTTTTGGATAATTTTTGAGTAATAAATAGTATTAAAATAATTTTTATGAATTATTTCCTATTTTTAGCTAATTATAAGTAATTTCCGGAAAAATTTACGAATAATAATTTTATTTATTATTTTTAAGCTTAAATGGGTTTATGGTTATTTTATTATATATTTGAGCAATTTAAATAATTATTTGTAATTAATGTTATTTAATTTTTGGAAGAAATGAATTTAATAATGGAATTTAATTATAGATTCGAATTTTAATATTTATTTTGGAAATAAACATCTCTTATGCTTTTATTAAGTAAATAGATCGAATTGTGGTATTTAATTAAATTTTTGTAGTTTATGTCTAAATGTGTATTTTTAGAAATTATTGAAATTTAGTAAATTATTAAGTTTAATTGAAATCATTATTAGTTATTCTATTTTAGACTATTTTTGGATTAATAAAAGTATGAAAAATAATTTTAATTATTATTTCCAATTATTAGTTAATTTGTGATAATTTTAGAATAATATATGAATAATAAATTTATTTATTATTTTTGAGCTTAAATGGCATTTTATTATTTCTATGATGTTAATAAGTGATTTTAATACTTATTTGCAATTTATGCTACTTAATTGTAAAATGAAAATTTTATACCATTTATGGATTTTATTAGTAAATATTATTTAAAAATTTAAATTTTTTATTTATTTGGAAAATAAAGGGTTTTAATATTTTTATGAGATATTTTGGTGATTTGAGAAATTATTATATTTTTATATAAATTTTGTGATTTTTGGTGAATTATTGAGATTTATATTACTTTGGATTTTGCTGATGAATTGATTGTCAGTTGGGCAATAATTTTAATTCGGAGGCCTAATCCGAGATTTTGAGTGCTATGAATTTTTGAAGTGTGTTTGCGTGCAGGAATGACTTTACTATTAGTAGAGAGATGTCCATTTTACATAGGAGATTCTATCGAATTTTTGATAGATTTCTCGTAAAATGTGACATCGGCCTGTGTCGAATTTCTGGTGTTAGTTGAGTTGTGTCTTTGGTCAAGTAAGTTTCGTCACTCTTATAGTTTTCATAATTCCAAGAATTTTCATGAATTTATTTATTTTATTTTACGAGCATATTTTAAATAAATATTATTTATTTTTGAGAACTCAGGGACTCGAACTATAGCACTAGGGTAGTAAAGAATACGTCCCTCGACATGCTCAACCTGTGAGTTAATTTTATGAAATGTGTGTTGCTCGTGTTGTCATTATATGTTCAAGTAATTAAAAATAATAAAGAAATGATTATATGATTGATTTATGAATATATTTATATTGTCATATGCATGATCACTTCTTTTACATTTATGAATAGTAATTGAACACATGCTTAAAGGAAAATTATTTCGTTATGTTTATTTAATTATTATTTAGTCGTTTAATTATCCATTATTTAATGATTTATTTATTTTATTTTATTATTTATAATTCAAATTGATTTGGAGATAACGGTAGAACGGGTTACCTGATTGGTTTCATCAGGACCATGTACGCACCGATAGGATTGAGAGTGAGTGTTGGTGGTTATAAGGCTCGATGATGCTTTGCTCTCAGGCATGATTTTGTGAGATTATATATAAGGTTTGGTGGATGTTTTGTTCTCGAGCGTAATTTATAATTACTGAAGCCAATAGCTTGGTAATTTATAATTACTGTCAGTAAATATTGGATTAAGTGAATTTACTGCAGCTGGTAACTCGGTGGATGCTTTGCTCTCGGGAATTGGTAGTCTTTAGATTATAAGAGAATTGAAAGGCTATTAGAATAATGGTTTAGATGTTCTACCAGATTTCTGTTAAAATAATTATTTTATATATATTCATACGGGGATTCCATATTAAACTAATTTAAAGATTATAAAGAGATTTTATATAAATATTATCGAGAAAAGTAAATGATTTTAATAATTATAATTACTTTATTCTATTTTATTTTAAAAAAGAAAAGGGTTTTAACAAATGGTTTAAAAACCAACATGAATTTTATAATCAATGATTCACTAAATGAGGTCTGATACCCCTCAATTTATATTTTTCAAGATCTTATAGTCAGCTTTCTAGTGTTCCCCATTTACGCCAGATTCGTTCTTCACCGACTGCACTATGTATGTTGAATTGAAATATGTATTGTATAACTAAATTCTAGATACCACGGTAGTTAATTAAAGAACTTGTATTATTTGTATTCTGATTTCATATGACTTGAGATGTTGTACATTTATTATCGGTTTATTATTAAGTGTATTGTTCTTACTTTACGAAAAAATTTTAAGACTTACTATAAGTTTCAGATACTTTATGTATTCCCATTCCCTAATGTCGATCACATACCTTTTGGTTCGGGTCATGACAGTTAGTTCCTCTAATAACGGTGCCAAGGAAAGTTGGAGATGAAAATGAAGTTATTCCGCCAGATGGAGGTGATGAAGATGCTCCTATTGAGATTCCATCTGAAAATGATGATCATGGTGTTCATAATCAACCACCGGCATATGAGGCTTCTTCAGTGCTACTAAGGAGATCTAATAGAATTAGACAACCTTCTACCATATATCCTAAAGACCAGTTGATATTATTAACTAATGGGGGAGAGCCAGAAAGCTTTGAAGAAGCTATGAATGATGAACACAAGTAGAAATGGTTTGAAGCCATGCAGGATGAGATGAAATCTCTGTATGAGAACAAGACGTTTGAGCTAGTGAAGTTACCTGAAGGCAAAAGAGCTTTGAATAATAAGTGGGTGTTCAGGATCAAGCATGAAGAAAACAGTCTTCAACCACGATTCAAAGCTAGACTGGTTGTAAAAGGATTCAACCAGAGAAAGGGTATTAACTTTGATAAGATTTTTTCCCCAATCGTGAAAATGACATCCATCTGTATTGTGTTGGGTTTAGCAACAAGTTTTAATCTGGAGATTGAGCAAATGGATGTTAAAACTACCTTCCTTCATGGTGATTTGGAAGAGGAAATATTTATAGAGCAGCTAGAGGGTTTCAAAGAAAAGGGAAAACAAGACTATGTTTGCAGATTGAAGAAAAGCTTGTATGGCTTAAAACAGGTGCCAAGATAATGGTATAAAAAGTTTGAGTTTGTTATGGGGGAGCAAGGCTACAAAAAGACCACTTCAGACCATTGTGTATTTATTCAGAAATTCTCTAATGATGACTTTATTGTGTTATTTCTTTATGTGGATGACACGTTGATTGTTGATAAGAATATTTCCAAAATCAATAGCTTGAAGAAGCAGTTGAGTAAGTCTTTTACTATGAAAAACTTAGGACCAGTAAAGTAGATTCTTGGCATGAATATTATTAGAGAAAGAGGCATCAAAAAGCTGTAGTTGTCACAAGAGAAGTATATTGAGAAGGTACTTTAAAGGTTCAACACGTACAATGCTAAAGCGGTTAGTTGTCCTCTTGCTAATCACTTTAAACACTCAACAAAGCCCTTCCACTGATAAGGAGAAGGCAGAGATAGATAGAGTTTCGTATGCTTCAGTAGTTGATAGTTTAATGTATGTCATGGTGTGTACACAGCCAGATATTGCACACTCAATTGGAGTTATGAGTTGGTTCCTTTCAAATCCTGGAAAGGAGCATTGGGCTGTAGTGAAATGAATTTTCAGTTATCTTCATGGAATATCCAAAATATGTACACAGATGCAGATATGGCGGGAGATGTTAATTCAAAAAAATTAACCTCTAGTTACTTAATTACTTTGGCAAGGGGAGTTGTATCATGACAATCAAAATTATAAAAATGTGTTGTATTGTCTACCACTAAAACATAGTTCATTGCAACAACGAAAGCTTGTAAAGAGTTGTTATGAATGAAAAAGTTTTTAAATGAACTTGGTTTTCAGCAAGAAAAATACGAGCTATTTTGTGATAGTCAAATTGTTATCCACCTTGATAAGAATTCCTCCTTTCATTCAAGGTCAAAGCATACTGATGTGAGATATCACTGGATATGCGATGTATTGGAGAAGAAGCTATTGCAGCTTGAGAAGATCCATATTGATGAAAATGGATCAAACATGTTAACAAAGACTCTACTAAGGGAGAAGTTTCAATTCTATCGATTGACTGTCAGAATGGTGATAACGTCCACATAGTCAAAAGGGGGATAATTGTTGTGGGTCCCTCCAAATGGAGTCCACAAGTTTAAAAAAAAATAAAAGTTAACATTTTACTGCACCGAATTATTGAGAGCTTGTTATTTTATTTTATTTTATTTTTTGTATATGGTAAGGCCTATATAAAGGCCATAGATGGAGAAGCAAATGTAGGAGCAAGCAGCAAGAGAAAAAGGCTAAAGTGAGGTATGTGCTTGTGAGAGTAACCAAAGCAATTTTGCTTTAATGAGTGTGAGAGAGTTTTAAAGGGTTTGGAAAAAAAAAATTTCTCAAAGGGTGAGTAACAAAATAGTGAGGTAATTAATTTTGGGATGTTTGAGAAACATTTTCAGTGCCACTATTTTTGTAAGAATTTTTATTGTGTACCTCTAGTATTGATCTAGAGAATACTCTTTTTTATACCTACTATTTTTATAGTGAAAGAATTATTCGGATTTTTTTCCATGAACGTAGCCCAAAAACTAAAGGTAAACCATGTTAAAATATTTGTGTCATTTTTATTATTTATACAGAAAGTTTTACCGCCTATTATTATTTATATAGCAGATTTTATCGTTTATTTTATTCACCAATTAGTTGGTTTAATCGACTCAATTTATTTATTTATTTCTATAATAATTTTATTTTATCTCTGTAAAAATTATTTCATTACGTGAAGTTTATTAATTTTTCCAACATAATGTCATTGTTAACTAGGTTATACTAACTATTCCAAAAGACTAGCTTATACTAGGGGATATAACTACATAGCCAAGACAAGACAACCAATATTTATTTTTTTTAAAAAAAAAATCCAATATTGATTTACGATTATTAGTGTTTGTTTTTATAATTTCTTTTTGTAATAGTAATGTAATTTAATATTCGAATTATATGCAAATCACTAATTATTTCACATTTTCCTTTCATCACTTTTGCACTGAAATTACTAAGGGGTGTTTGGTTCGTATTTTAGAATGAAAATGAGAATGGAAAAGAATGAGATATGGAATGAAAATTTGGAAATGATATTTGGTTTCATTAGAAAATAGTAATAGGAATGAGAATTAAATATCATTAAATAATTAAAATTTCTTTTATGAAAATTTTCTTTTATAATTATTTTTTATATATAAAAATTAATATTATAATTATTTTTATAAATTAAAAATTAATATTATAATTATATATTATAAAATATTTATTTATAAAAATATTATTAAATTTTTTAAAAAAAGTATAAAAATTATTTACTTTTGATAAATATTTTTATCAAACATTTAAAGCATATTTTTATTAATTTATATGTTTCATTTATAACTTTTTAAAATAAATGTTAATATTTAAATATTTAACCAATTTATAATTAATTTAACTTGATTTTCAAGGTAATCAAAAGTTATTTCCTAAAAATAAGAGAAGAATGATGATTCTCATTAATAGGGGAATTACATTCATATTCTCATATTAATTTTAATAAGTTAAACACTAAGAATCAGAATTTTTCATTATGATTCCCACATTTATTTTTTACCAAACAAACGCTCCCTAAGTTAATTGATATATTTAATTAGTTGGTTTTTCAAAAATAATATATCTTTAATTAAACATAAAAGATTATAAGATAAAATCTATTCGGATAGAAATAATTAATGCATGATTTTTTATTTTCAATTATAAATAAAAATAGAAGAATTGATTGAAAAAAAATTGAAAGAGAATTTTATAAAATGTCATATAAGTTTAATTTCGAAGACTTTTTTAACAAAAATATCAGAAAAATATGTTATTTAGAGACGATTTTATAATATATTGCTTTTTAGGTGTTTTAAAAAACAATTTCGATAAAAACGTCTCAAAAATGATTTTTTAGAGACATTTTTTATTTCGTTATAAAGTAAATAATCCCATAATTCATGATTGTTTAAATACAATTTTATAAAACGTAACTGAAATCTAGTTTAAGAAACATTTTATAAAAACTAAATCTTTGAAGGGGAGGAAATATTTAAGCACTTTTATAAACGATTTTAATAAAACGCCATAAAATGTAATCTTTTAAAAACTATTTTTATTGCATTGCAAAAATAAAACATCCCAAATTCAACAATTTGTTGTACTAATTCATTTGTTTCCTTTTGCTGTGCTTCTATGACAAAAATGAAAGGAATGAAACTACCATTTAATAATTTCCTTAGTATATTTTAGATTCATTAAATTTCACCTTTATTTAAGTAAGAAATAACTTAATCATATAAATCTTATGATAATTTTAATCATAAATGGAAGAAGTAAATTAATTATAAAGTAGGCTTATACCATCATAAAAAAGAAAGAAACATAAATTTTTTAAAAAAAAAAAACTAAAGATAATAGGATGTTTAATTAAAGAAACCATGTGATATATATTCATAATAGTTTAAAATATATGTGCTTGACTATTTATTTATGTATTTGCTTACTTTTCGTTGGACCACTGCCATTGTTAGATGTGTTCTCTCTGTGGAGTGCCGGTGCGCTAGGATATGTTTGGGAATTGGAGCTTCTATGATTTCGGCATTTTAAGTTTTGACATAATGATAAATGAATATTTTACTTTTTTGGTTTTAATGCTAGTGTTGCAGAGTAAATAATATTATTTACTATTAATGTGTGCTCGTTCGTTCTAATATATTTCTCAAACTTATGTTATTTAGATGCTAAAAATATTAATAATAGTTTTATTTGCTGAAGTGCAAAATTTCAGCCCTTTAATCATTATTGTTGATTTTTTTTATTGTAAACATTTTTCAGTCGATGTATAATAATGTTTATAGACTAAATCCATGTGTATAGTGTTAAAAAAAAAAAAATCCATGTGTATGGATAATTGTAGTCTAATGAGTTTATATTATGAACCCAAAACAACCTACTAAAAATCAATATAATTTAGTATGATTTTAAATATTAAATTATTCATTTATTGCAAATTTTTTATAAAAATTAATATTTCTATAATTGTATGTGTAAATTGCTAAATTATAGATATTATTTTTAATTTTTTTTGTGAAAAATAGTATTTTTATATATTAAAAATATTTTACAAGTTATGGGTCATGTTTAAATTTTATGATTATACAATTCATTTAATAAAATAAATAGATTACATGTGTCGTATTAGTATAACCCATTTAATTTTTATATTGTGGTAAGGTTTAAAATATTTAACATGATTAATAAACATGTTATGTTCATATTGACTTTAATCGTATCAATTATGTGAGTCAATTTGTCACAAATACAACTCAACAACCTGTTTTGAAACCCATAGACACACCTATTATCCATATACTTTTACTTGCTAATTTATCCATTTAAATCTATTTATTGTTTATTATTTTATATATAATTTTTTAGACATGAAATATGATCAATAATAAACAATCAAAATAAATTCGATATGGGCACACAAACAATTAAACAAAATGCTAAATATAGGAAACACTAATCCAAAGAAAAACGGAAACATGAATTAGAGTATATGGACATCTAAAAATTATAATCATAACTAAAAAAAAACCCAAAAAAAAATAAATAAATGATGCAATCAAGGAAAAAACACAAAAAAAAAAATCATAAGAGGACCAAAATTTTTTTGAACAAAAGAGAACCAAATTAGATATATTGAGAAAATACTAGTTTATCTATCATAAACGAATCAATAAAGATTTTTTCATAATATATTACTTTTAAAATTTTATTAATTGTTAATTTATCACATTAATTTCAAGTGTAAAAGATTATTGATTAAAAAATATATTTTGGATTTTAAATGAAATAAAAGGAAAAAAAAAAAGAGACTATTACCATCATTATCATGAGTTGTCTCCATGTCTCACGTTTAGAGACCAAACTAATCTCTTATTACATACATAACAAAAAGAGTTGGGGAGGGACCGCCTTCACCTTATCAATTCACCATCAAAGTCAAAACATCCAACGGCTAATAAAGCCCATGCTCATCCATACAAATTTAACTATGCTCTCGATATCACTCGATCTTCTTCTAACTTCCTAAACAGCATGCAAAGATTCTCCAAGACAGCGAAACCAAAAACACTTTCTCTCCGTAGAAGAAAAGTACCTGGCAACATTATTTTTACATTTCCACTATTACCCTCACCGTCCTGTTTTAATTTTTAAATATATTTGCTGGCTCCTCCAACTCAAGTGAGAGGTTAGAAACGTCATTTAGTAAGTAGAATAAAGACAGGAAGGTTATGTTTGCTATACGGTGTCGTATTCTCGTTTTGGATTTACAACTCCAAAAATCGGATGGCTGGTTTAAGAGGTTAGAATGGTAATTTAGATTGAGATAACGTAACGAAATCGGGGATACGATGTCGTATTGGATTGCGAATCTGAAATGCCGTTTTTATTCAATTCAGTTTCCTTATTTAACCCCGTTTTGGATTTTAAATCCCAATTCAAACCTTTTTCTTCTTCGAATTTCGCTCACAAAATACAAAATTTCTTTCGCTGATCATGTCAAATTCCAAACCCTAACGTTAGGGTTTTCCTTTTCTTGTCCTGAAATCAATTACCTTTTTTTTATTGAAACAGTCAAATTTTTTATGATTGATCTGTGTATAGAAAAGCCCTAATTTGGCTTGAATTTCAATTCATTACACCCTTGGATCTGTTGTTGTGATTCATATATCTAATGGCGGATCAAGAAGAAGAGGATTTGAGAATGGCTTTAAGAATGAGCATGCAAAATTCACCACCGGAACCTAAGCGTAGCAAGCCCAGAGACTCTCCTTCGCCGGAGGAGACTAAGCGGCTCCAGCGAGAGCTCATGGCTGCAGCCGCTGAGAAACGTATGCTCGCTGCGAAAATCTCTTCCCCTCCTACGCCCTCCAAAGTTGCTGATAGAAGCCCCGATAAATGCGCGAACTTTTCCAAGAAGGAGAAAGATTTTGGCGCGAAGCAGGGTAATTCGGGAAAAGAATTGTTCAATGAGGAAGCCAATCAGTTGTTTTCGATGGTATTCGGGAGTGTTGTTTCGAGAGATATTTTGGTACAATGGAGTAACCAGGGCATAAGGTAACTATATAGTAGTGATAGAAAAAAGGTGCAATATTTATGCTTTTTGTTTTATCCAAATCATATCGTAAATGGGTAAAAGATAAATCGTTTGGAATTGAATTTTGATGAAAAATGTATGTATTTAGTGTTCTGAAGCTCGGTTGTAATGGAAAAACAGAAAAAAGAGAAACTTTAGATTCAATTTATTTGCACTAGAATTTGTATGGTGTGCAATTGCTTTATATTGTTCTTCAGATTGAAAATTTTGCTACCTTTTTTCTCATTTTATTCTATTTCAACTCATGAATTTCCTACTGCATGTTCATACGTGTTTCCTACTTTATTATGTGTTTGAGATGCTTTTGTTGTTGAAAATTGTCATATGGTTAAAATAAACTCCAGCTGCTTCCATTTTCTTGAGATAAGTGAGCTCCTTGCGCCAGTTTTTATTGCACGCCATAAATGGCTAATATCATTTTAAAACTTCCTATAGGTATAGTCCTGATCCAGAAACTTCTATGGGCCTAGTGCAGCATGAAGGTGGGCCCTGTGGCGTCTTAGCAGCCATACAAGTAATTTCTTTGTTTCTGATTATGTTTCAGTTTTTTTGTAGTGTTCATTATATGAATCTTTAACTGGCTTATTATGTAATGCATATAATACATCAACAGTTTGCTGCTGTGTGTTGTCAGACACGATAACAAAATTTTCTTGTAGTCTCATTCTTTTATTATTGTATTCATGGGTGTTGGCTGACCCAGCAAATGGATTTTTCTCAGAATTATTGCAGACTGCTCATTGCCCAAAAAAAAAAAAAAAGGCACCGTGATTGACTTATTGTCCTTTTTGTGTCATGATATATCATATTGGCTATTGGTTGCATGATCTTATCATTTAGCTGAATTGTTGTGAATTTAGCCAAATGTGCTTTTGTTGGCATTCATGAATTTGGCTTGAATTTGTTAAAAAAACTTCTAATGAAGATATTAAAGGGTTTTTCTGTTGATAGTTCCATTGGATTTTATGGAGTAGTTTACTTTTATGTAACATGATCTTAGTAGTTTATTGTTTGTTTTTATTGACATTTCTTTTTCCTGGCAAGTAATAATTAGTCTATGACATCCTTTACAAGTATATACAAGATTCTTTCCTTGGTAAACTTTTTAATTTTCAGTCTGCTTGATGTTGGTAAAGGCATTGTAATAAAAAATTTTAACATTGTCTTCCTATCAGTTTTAGTTTCCATTCCCTTTTCATTTTCTCTTTTTGCCTTGCGTCTTTGGAAGTTACTTTCTTCATGAGTAGTTGAGAGGTCTATAATTCCAGTGAAGTCATTCTTCTTGCTTGTTTTTCCACTCTCAGTTGCTTTTCATGTGTCTAGCTGCACTTGAAAAAACTAAACCTGGTGATATGTTTGGCAACTGCAATGGTTGATAGTAGGAACCTTTTTTGTATATGGTAAATATTTGGTCATGTGATTCTGGTATGCCTGTTTCGTACTGTTATTGAATTGTTATCTCCTTACTTAATTGTATTTTATTTATTCATGCCCTAGCATTTAAAAAATATCTGAATTTTATGTTGCTTAAAATATTTCTTCTGGTTGTGCAGGCCTTCGTGCTCAAACACCTTCTTTTTGTTTCGGATGACATAGGTAAAGTTGCACCAAACATGCTGCAAAATTTTGGTCCTGGAACTAAAAGTCGGTACATTGCATCAAATAACTTTGGTTCTCTTAGTGAAGATGCAAAAACAAGGTGATTAATTGTGCATGTGGACATAGTTTGTTAAATTTTGCAAAGACAAAGCTTTTGATCCTTTTAGAAATTTATAACATGTTTTAATATTACTCTTGTTTGTTACCGATTTCTTTAGAATTGCACTTTAGCGTAACTGTGGAAGCTAATGCTGTTTCAGTAATGCTAATGCTATTATTAAAAAAAAAAAATCTTATTAAAGGAAAAAAGAAGGAAAATTACAACACAGGGATAAGGCATCCTCCTAGCCTAAACAAGTAATCAACACACAGATACAAACATCAAAAATAGATGAAACTAAGAAAGTAACTCCTTTCAAGTTTCAACCAAATCGAATGAAACGGCCTTACCTTATAGTTGATTGAAGGACAAATCCTGGTTTTTAAACAAATGCAGCGTTTCTTTCCTAGTTAGGCCATAGTCATTTCTCTTTATGTTTCCTAGAGATGCTTTGATACTCATGCCTCATGTGGTTCTATGACTATGGATCTTGATATTTTCTGCAGCCTTTCTCTCTCTCAGTGCCTCCTTTTATTTTTCTGCTCTGCTGTTTTTTTTCCTTTTATTGATAAACTGAATTAATTTAAAACTGCACCAAGGAAGTGCCTTGTTATTCTATGTTATGTTATTTTCTTGCTACATTTCTCCTGCATTTTTATTCATTAACTCTTTCGAAGTTTATTTTTGCTGTACTGTTGGATGATTGAGAGCTTTAAGTTGCTAGTTGTGCACATTCAAGATGGAGTTAAGGCTATTATTCTCTTTATTACAATGAATAAAGAGGTGTGGATTTCTCATCTTGAAAGCTTTAGAATATACTATTTCTATGTGGGTGCTTAAAATGTTGTTTTGTTATGCTTAAGGATCTTTGTAGGAAAGTAGGCTTAGTATTAGATACATCTGATTCTTTATTATCCATGTACTTGGGGCAATGCAACTTCTATTAAATTGCAAGCTTAGAATCCTCCTGCTAGTCTCTGTGTTCAGGCAAGCAGATTTAAAGAGTGCTGCCTTGAAATCCTGCTACAATTTCTGAACCTTCACAGTTCATTGCGAATAACCTTGTTATAACTTTTCTATTTATTTTTCATTTGTGTTATCTCTTGAATACCTACATCTTCTGTTTCATATTTGCAGAGCCTTGGTCAGAAGCATGGGTGAGATATTGTTCCTGTGTGGAAGTAATAAGAGGGCTGTTATTGCTACTTTGAATGCTGTTGCCTGTGACACTGGGGAATCTGGAAAGGATGAGGTATGTTCACTAACTTGGGTTAGGTTCAACCTTAATACTTCCTTCAGCATTTACATCATGATTAGATATTATGGTTTTTTTTTTCAGTTATGCAGATAAACATTTGGGCATATTTTCTTGCTAACTTGTGTTTGTTCTATGTTGTAGGCCATTACAAAAGCACTTGAAGGCCTTTCTATTGAATCAGCATCTGATTTGCAGAAAATTCTAAGAATTGATGCATTCACATCTCAAGCAAGTGCATTGCAGAGGCTCCAAGCAACAATTCCTGTCTTCCAATCTCGTATGGGGGCACTGCTATTCCTTATTTCTGCATTATTATCTAGAGGATTGGTATGCATAATCAGTATCAGCTATTTTTTCCATTTATATCCATTTATATATCTTTTTTTTCTTACAAATGTTGAAAGCTTGATTTAATTTATAATTGCAAGTATACATTTTGTCAACTAAACTGAAGCTGGCTATATGTGAGTTTCTATGACTATGAATTGAACTATAGTTAAATTGATCACTGTAAGTCTAATGATCTAATGCCTATAACGTGAAGAAACAGTAACAAGTAGTAGAATATCTGCCTCTTCTTCCCTCCTTTTTAGTTGGCGGTGGTTTTGGGGTGTGGAGGGAGCTGGTGGAGTGGGGATTTTGAAATTTTTATCTGCTTTTCTAATGATTAATTGGGTTTATAATCCAGTGCAGTCTGTCTAATATTGTTATTGTGGCACTTGGATGCCTATTTCAGAAAGGATACCATGCATGACATATATATATATATATATATATATATATATATGCTTATAAGTGTAGAGGAGATTGATTTTTTTTATTTTTTATTTTATTATTATTATTATTATTATTTGTTATTCTGCTATTGTGTTGTGGCGGTTGTGTACCCACTTCATCTATATTGTAGGATTTAATGGCCAATAGATTGATGGAATTTTGAGTATTAGTTTCTGATCTAATGTACGATTCCAAATGTATCATTTATGTCATTGTAAACAAAATATACTTTTCTGACAGGATTCTGTTCAAGCTGACAGGGATGATCCTAGCCTTCCTCTGGTTACTGCACCTTTTGGGCATGCCTCACAGGTATATACGCACATATCAATCAACCATTTGTACCTTTCCACCCTTTCTGCTTGGTGTTTAAATCTCTGATTAGTTCTTCCCTGTGAATGCCCTTACTTACAAATGCCACTGAACAGGAAATTGTGAATCTGCTGCTCTGCGGACAGGCTGTCCCTAATGTGTTTGATGGTAGAATGGATTTAGGTGATGGCATGTGTCTAAAGGGCATATCCACTAGTGTAGAAGTTGGATTTCTTACTCTGTTGGAATCCCTTAATTTCTGTAAGGTTGGCCAACATCTTAAATGCCCTAAATGGCCAATATGGGTTGTTGGAAGTGAGTCCCACTACACAGTTCTATTTGCTCTTGATACCACTGTTCAAGATGAGAATGAACTGGAAGAAAGGGAGGCACAGATACGGAAAGCTTTTGATGCACAAGATCAGAGTGGTGGAGGTGGCTTTATTGGTGAGGAAGGCTTTCATCAGGTCCTCAGGGAAACCAATATTAGACTTCCACCTGAGAAAATTGATCACCTTTGCAGCACTGGTTTTATCGTATGGAGTGAGTTCTGGCAGGTCATTTTGGATCTAGACAAGAGTTTGGGAGGCCTAAAGGATTCAAGTGGATTGATGGGGAAGAAGGTTTTCGATCTTTACCATTTTAATGGCATTGCAAAATCTGATTTAAATGGTGGTCATATGGCCTCTGGAAGTGAGGCGCCTGTACAGAGACCTAGGCTTACAAAGCTCAGGGTTTCAGTTCCACCAAGGTGGACCCCTGAGGAATTCATGGCAGAAAACGCTCAAGCAAGTGGCAAAGACGCTGAAGTGACAAAGCCTGAGGCTTCTCAGCATGCACCTTTGGTGGACTGTGTAAGAACACGTTGGCCTCGTGCTACTTGCAGTTGGGTGGGGGATCCTCCTAGCATAGTCTGAATACTTTTCGAATGGCTCAACGTCCCATTGTGGTCGGTTAGAGAGCATAAAGTTAGAAAGCAACACAAATGAAGCAGCAGGAGGTGCAGTCTTGTCTTTTTTAGGCATGGGAGATTGTTTTCCTGGTCTATCATGAGCATGTGCAGCAACATTTTCTACCATGTATTGTTGTAGCTTTGTTATTCTTGTTCGATTTTGATGTCAGATACTGGGAGAGAGGGATTTTGCCAATATTATTGATATTGCAATGTGTAAAAGCCATTCATAGTTACATGTGCTGAGGAGGAAAGTTTTCAGTGAGGAAATGTCTATAATAACTCATTTATTCTTGTAGTTGAATATGTTGTAACAGTTGATTATCTTCAGGCTAGGAATTCTTGGATTCTTTTTTATAGCCGCTATTCAGAATGACAGCATGAATTGAGATAAAATAACATTAACCGAAGTTTTCCTAATAATTTAGCCCTATGATCATCAATGCAACAAGCAGTAGCCGCTACAATCATTAGTCAACATCTCTACAATCACCAGTACTAACAACCGCATATTATATCATGGTTGCCAGAACTAGTTGTTACATTGTTCACAAAGCTGGAAATAACCATTCAACCAATTGAGCTAAAGAATACCATAAAGTTCCAATTCTAGGGCTAAATATCTAAGATGTTTGAATGAGTGTGCACATTGATGCTCTTGAGCCATTCAAGTCTTTCCATAAAGCGTTGTGCAGGCATTCAACACAAGTCCAGAATGCATGCAATACTGAACATGGAGTTATGCTCTACACAAATATTAAATATGGAATATAATTTCCTAGCTGACAAGAGCTCAAATTAGGCATCGAACAGCAATGGCCTGCATGACTGAATTTATTCATCTGGAATGTACTTTCTGAAAAAAATAACACAAAAAAATCACAACATTACGGAGGATCATCATCAAAAAGAACTTTATAAAACCGTTTTCTTTCCTCAGCGTTGTACAAACCTCCTAACTTATCACTATCAGCAGTAGTATCATCTTCTTCTGGCATTTCATTACTATTTTCCTTGCTTTTGTTTGACCTTAAAGAAACCATTCTTTTCTTTTTCTTCTTTTCTACATTGCCCAAGCATCTCCTCCGATTATACTCATGCAGCCCCTCCTGCATCAACTCTCCAAATTTATCCTTCACCAAAACAAGTGGATCCTTATTGATCAACTCTGATCCATTATATCCTTCTCTTAGAAGGACCGTATAAATTTGATATTTATTTGACACATAAAATATACCAGGATGCTTGAGCAGAAAAACATTCAATTTCTCTGGTAAATTAAACTCTCTTCTAAAATGGCCCAATTTCACAATTGACAACTTTTTCCATAGGGTAAGTGATAGTAACTCATGTATTAAACCGACATTTCTTTTCTCCATCTCCTTTGAACCCTCTGATAAGCCTCTTGAATCCTTATAAGGTGAAATATAAGGTATCGAATTAAATTCGCGAAACCTTTCCAATGATTTAACCCAAGTTGAGGGCAATGAAGTACTAAAACAAGGTTCAGTGCCCTGCTTTCTAGCTGATGCTTCAATTGAAGAAACTGCCAGCTCTGGATTCCATGATATGAGCTTAATCTCCATTGAACTCTTTCTTCCACAATTGTTAACAAGACGAAACGTATCAGGATGCCGGGGTAGAATTTTAAGCAAATAATCATCTGGGAATCCAAAATTCCTCTTCAACTCATTAAGTTTAACAACATTAAGCCTTTGATTCATGCTCATCATTAACAATTTAGCTAACCTCTCAGCAAGTACAGATTCTTGCATTTCTTTCACAGATTCGTCCTCCTCCACTAAGAACATCATCCGCTTTGTTAATCGACAATAATACTCATCATTCTGAAGATACACCTCAAAACAACAAGGGTATTTCTTAAGCCAATTGAGTGCTTTACCTTGAAGATCAAGAGTCTTGAATTTCTTTTGAAGATATCTTACAGGTACGACTTGGTTTGGATATCTAAGAACTATGTTCTTGATTTGATTATTGACTATCCATCTACGGTTTCTTGAGAGGGCTAACTCAAGATCAGGATCCTTCTTCATGGACCAAAGAGAAAATTTTCGAAAAAGATAAAATACTGAAGTCCATTTCAGTCTATAATTATGACGATTCAACTCCTGGAGAAACATGCTACTAATCATCATGTGGTATTTGCTGAATATCTCATGTTTTCATATGTGAGCCTGCAATAGAATTTAAAAAGAGCAATGTTAAAAAAATTTCTCACAATATGAAATGAGAATACCAAGTAATAACATTCAGGCAGTGACAGTTTTGTTGCATTGAAGCAATCACCAACAACACACTCTTCTTTCATGCTAAAATAAAACACATTATACAACAAATTTATACACATTTTAACAAAAATATTAACAATCAAATTAGCACAGCGCCTAACACTAAAAGAAAAGCAAAAAGATGATTAAAAACTTATATACTATCACATTTCTTATTCTAAAATTGGCAAAGGAAATGGTTATTGGAATCATAATCAACACCCAACGCAAAAGCAGACACAGTAATCACTTGGGAAAAGCTATCAATCTATAAGAGCAAAATCTAAATTAAAAAAAATAGTAAAAATTTGATGAAGCATCAGACATAAATTAATAAATAAATAAAATTCCAGCCGAAGTTCATCAGAGTTTAAAGGGCCTAAACAAGATCTAACCTTTATCATTGTACCCAACAAAATTTCTAAAATTTCTGATGACCCATTTAGTCTAACTAAAAAACCTCTCAGTTCACCTGTGAATTCAAAGCAGACAACTACATACACACTCATTAAAAAAAAAAAATCAAATCTTTAAAATCAAATCAATTGATAAGGAAGGAAGCTATGGCGAAGAAGAATAAGGGAAGAGAAGATTTGTCACCAACTTGAATTATGAATCGAGTCTTAAAAAAGACAAAAACTGGACTCAAGTGAAGAGTTTTTGTACTTCTGGTAGTGTAATGGAAGAAGACAAGAAGAAGGTTTTTAAAGATTATTTATTTGGGAATTTTTTTCCTTCTAAACGTCGACGTTTTTGTTTGTTTGGGATTTGCAAAAACGGCACAGTTTTTACATCAACACTTTTTACAAGTGGATAATTGTGCACTTCCAAGATTGCTAAATATATTATGTTTTGATTTTGTATTACTCAACAAGAAGAAACCAATGTCCACCATAATTAGATCAAGTGTAAATGTAAATAGTGGAGTTTAAATTTTCCCACTCTTTTACTCTCCTATTATAATAAAAAATTAAATTACTTTTACTTGATATAAAATCTATTTTATGTTTGATGTGCAATAGGTAATACATCAAATTAAATTGGATGTGTGTTTTGTAATTTGTTTTAAAGTCCTAATCAGAAAATTTTATAATATTCATTTCCAAACTTTTCAGATTGAAAATAAAAATAGAAACATCTTATATTTACAATTTTTAACAGTTTTCTATCTCTTACCATTTTTTAAATTTTTATTTTTTTAACAACTTAGTATCATCGAGACAGAGGAGACTATTAGTTATTAGTAATTAATATTTTTAAAAACAATTTTTATGAATCAGGTTTCATAAGTCTAGTAAGAAAGAAAGAAATTTAACCCAAAATATTTTCCTTTTAAGAGTAAAAACTTTTACCATTTGAATTAAACCTCAAGTGTCTTTTAAATTCTTGTTAAGAATGAATTATATTTGATTTGATATGTTTATAGTGAATTTTATATTCAAATTGATATATTTGTGGAGTTACTAGAATCCACCTTAACCATACATCAATAGGAAATGGTGCGATACTGATAATTTTATGCAGGAAAAAAGGGACTGAGAATTGGATGCTTGTCTGTGCTTATTGGAACAAAAACCACATCATTCTGTATATGTTTTAAAATAGAAATGAAAAATATTAACGGATTTTGTTATTGAAAATGATCAATCATACAGGTTGCCAATTACGGTACTTCAGATATCCAAGTTTAAATTAGACTCATTGACCATTGTTATATGCACACAAAAGCATATGCTATTAATCATGCAGCAAAATAACATAATTTTGCAAAAAAAAAAAAAAAAAAAAACAATTTAATTCTATTCGAAAACAAAAAAATGACATTGCAAGTGGCAGAAACCCTTGTCGCCTTCAGTTTTGATATATCATGTGCATTCATTCTTGAATGTAGCCTGTAATCTGATAGTCTAAATTAAGAGATGCATCTATACCCTAAAAAAAGCTCACCTGAAGCGTAGATACGCACTGCATTTCTGCACAGAGGTTGTTTCCGCGCCTTGTACTTTGGTTAGTCATCGAGCCGAATTGCTCGTGAATAGTTTGGTATTAAACTCGATAAAAATTCGTTTGAGCTTGCATGTTAAAACTCATTTAACAAATGAGTCAATCTCAAATTATATAAAACTTAACTTATGAAGCTCATAAACAAGTTCAAATAATTTATTTTTAATTTTTAATGTATAATTTTAATTAATAATTTATATTTTTTAAAATTTTTTAAATTTATTTAGATTCGTTTAAACTCACTAATAATTTTTGAACACCAAATAGTATAGTAAGTTTGGCTCAATTATAAACAAATCAAATTTAAACTAACCAAAATTCGACTCAATTACACCTCAACTTGTACCCATAAACTCGAGGTGACAAAGGAAACAACTTTTACCAAATAACTTTCTGAGCTGAACTAGTTAGCTGTAGATGAATAGGCTGGGGCTATTAAGTCCTTGATTTTGTCTAGACATTTCAACTAACGAACACTAAAGGGCAACCTGCTCATTAGAATCAAAGACAAGCATTTTCACAGAAGACGATGCACCTATGGATGTAGGACATAAAATTGGCATTATTAAAAATATATTCATTTATCGTCATCCTTTTCATTTTATCTGCAACTGGCTATGCAAAAGTCATCCTTTATTCCAAGTCAAAAGGTTTCACAACCAAAAAGAATGGGCTACTTCAAAGAAGCCAACATAACATTCGCCTAAACTCATCTGATTAGTGAAGCATATAAGAACAATGAAAGAGGTGCCTAGAAAGCCTTCCAATTACTTCAGTTTTGAAAATAGCTTTGGTGCAACCTGCATAGTGAAATGCCAAATTCAGCTGATAGACTGGGCCAACAGAATAGATATTAAAAAACAACAAAATGAAGACTTACACATTTATGAATACAGGATAGGTAATCAAAGTACTGCCCTGTGCAGTGTTTTTGCCCAGGTTCATCACCTTCAATCCTCTTAATGCATGCCTATAATCAGTGCAACAGAGCATCTCTTCAGTGATAGTAGACATGCCATCAAGCAGAAATACTCTCGGTTTAATGTTTAATATAAGAAGTAATTAGTCAATTAAACAGTTTGAAATATTCATCAGTACAGCGAGAAGTAGTCCATATGTGCAAACTTACAGCATGTTCGGATTCACTTAACAAAGTACCCAAAAAAAAAAAATTCTTTAGTTAAGCAGCAAGGGAGCATAATACTCTGTGCGCCCATGAGAGCATTGAGCAAGACAAAAACAAAAAAGTTTATAAATTCTAGTGTTTGTATTAAACATGTAAACAACGTGTGTTTAAGACAACCAATATAAAAAGCAAGGATGACAGGTTCCTTAATTTAACGATCATTTCATCTGTCTTCCTACCCTACTACAGATGCTTAGGAAGAAAGAGCTGTCAGATTTTATATTTATTACCAAGCCTAATTTCACTTTGGGCATTTTTAGCTCATCTTGCCAATAATTCGTGTTGAGTTCAGAATAGCAAATAGATGTGCCAATGGTATAATATAGCAAACTTTTGTAAAGCAAATTTTCTAAGACTAGCTAACCCTTCAAAAAGCAATCAGGTCCATTATTTTGCAGCATTCTGTAAAAATCAAAGGTTCTTTCATGTATACCCAGGATCAACCTTGCAGACATACATCCATACCGATTACTTTTATCCGAAGTCTGAGGTTATGTTATACCATCAGTTCATATGACAACCAAAACATTTATTCCTTGCATGCCTCGTATATATTACAGTCATGCTAATCTCAACTATTAGCAGATTGTCAAATATTTTCCCAATCTAAGACATTGCATAAAGTTTTATGGATTCAAAAATTAGTCGAATGCAAAAATCCCATAATTTCTTGTGGTAGATTCATATATAAATGGTGTAAACCTTTAAAAAGGCCACCGTGGAAATATGGCCACTCCAAACTAGGGCATCAGAACACTAAGAATATGGATGGAGTCCTACCCTCCATGGTTTTTAGCACAAAGTGGATGCTCAACAGAACCTGTGATACTGTGGTTTAGATTTAGACCCAAAATATTTAACCAGGAGGCATTGAACCTAACATTTGATACTCAAATATGGGGAGAGAAAAATCACAACATATAGTTACATATGCCTCATATGGGAAAGTGTTCGTACAAAAGGTACTTCACCTCATATTCTATAAGAGGCTTCACGCATTTTGGCTTGCAGGAGTCTTCAAGATACTTCTTTTGATCAACAAGTTCCTCATCCGCCCAATATTAATTAAAAAGTCAGAAACACAATTAAATGAGAGAACCAACACAATTAGAAATACAAAACAACAGTCGAATTTTTTTTTGAAAAAAAACAATGATATTTATCGCTTATATACGAACATTAGCACATTGATGCATATAACACACCACAAATCAAGTCTCCTAACCACACACCACAAATCAAGTCTCCTAACCACACACCAAAAATAAAGAAAATGATATCATAATATATATCAACTGAATACCACATAATGACAGTTAAGTACTAAATTGGTTTCATCTATGAGAATATAAGCAGCCTCCAGAACTACAAGCAAGTGGTTTCTGGTCTGCTAATGCTTAACGCTTTACTAGCATCTGAATCCATCTTTCGTGCCCTTAAATCATATAATTTGTTATATGTACAAAAACCCATGTGTCAAACAACAATTTTTAGCATGAGAAAGGCTCCCAAAAACAGATATGATCTTGAAGCAAAACATCTACCAGCCAAACATAGTGATGCTAATAAATCAGAATTTGCACAAGAAGTATCTCTTACAGATATGAAAATTAATACTCACATCGAACTAAAATTGAATGCAGCAAGCCCTCTTCACTGCATAGAGAAGAAGAAGAAGGCTAAAAAAAAAAGCATAAAAAACATGAAAAGCTCCAATCTTTTTGACATCTTTACGTTGCATTTGCAGATCGAATTTTGCATTTATCTGTTCATTCGATAAAAATGTTACCTTTGATCGGAAAATAGCAATCGGCAATTTTCAATGATACAGCAAAAGCAAAGCTCTTGGGATCAGCTAAAAGAGAGTGTTAGTTACAGTCTTTACTCTGCCGGGAACTGGGCGTCAATGTCGCTTAAACCTGGCGTGGGTTTGTTGGCCAGCAAAATTTAGTGAAGCTTTTTTTTTTTTGAAATACCAAATATCAAAATTAAGAAATTATAATGAGTTCAATAGAAAACTTTGAATTTTAATATTTTAATAAAATAATTATCTTTTACAATAGATGAAGAAATGGAGTAGTTATACTTATATAATTTTTAAATTAAAAATAATCTTTTAGTTAATAAAAAGGTAATGATTTGATAAATTGTAATACGTTTAATTTTTTAGTGGTTAGACAATAAAAATTGCTCCCTTAAAAATAGTGAATTTCATATTCAAAATTTTAAATATGTACTAATTGTGAATAGCATATTATGAATTGTAAAAAAATATTTATTTTATTTAATTTACATAAATAAATTATAAAGTATAATATAAGTAAAATAATTAACTTTTAAGAATAAAATTTTTTAATTTTATAGATTTTTTATAATAATATTAAAAAACACAAATATACTGTAATATTTTTCACATATAGAGTTTTTTTTTTTTCTAACTAAGAGAAATGAGCAATTTTTTTTAACTAAGAAAAAGAAAGACTTATTAATGTTATCACTAAAATGCCTTTTTTTCCAACATAATTTTATATAAACCTAGTAAAATTTGATAGATTAAATAGTCACCAAATCATTCATTCATGTGTAAAATATATATTTTTGTAATATAATTTTTCATATATAAATTTAAACAAAAATTAATAAACAAGTTTTTAATTGATCTTGTGTTAAGCCCAACTACTCCGTCGAGCCCAGTTTGAGTTCAAGAGACACTATGGCCGCCTACTCCAAAACTAGGAAGCATATTGTCTTTGTGTAGTAGGCCGAAGGCAAACTTTCACTATCACCAACTTCCGACTTGCAAAATCCAAGACTCAAATAAAGCAGCTTTCATTGAGAATCATTAGACCAGAACCGCCCATTTGTATTTCTTTAAAGAAAGGTAGCTTCTTTTTGTTCTTTGTTTGTTCTTTTTAATATTTTGTTTAAAAGTTGCATATCAGGCCGTGATTCTTGAATTCAGGAAGTTTGCAGATTTTTTTTTTCTGAATATGAAATTGAATTGGGTTTGCAGAAGTAATTATTTTATTATTATTTTTCAATTGTAGCATTTCCAATTCGTTAAGAACTTGGAATTCGGATTCAGTCAAGAACTTGGGAGTAAAATTTGTAGAAACTTTTCATTTTGGAAGTTGGGAATTTGGATCCAAACATGACCCTAATTTTTTTCTTGTTTTAGCTGTTGATTGTGTTGCCTGTGTTTCATTATAGAGGAGTTAATTTAAACTCTTGCTTGGTGAACAGAGAGCCAAAATGCTCCTTTTTTGTTTATACTCTCCGCATGATGAATAATTATTGCCCTCTGCAGGGAAGAAGCCCTTTCGCATGTTGAATGACTATGGCAGTTTGATTAGATGGGTGAAATAGATGAGTTTGCTTTATTCTTGCTTTGAAGGAGTGTAAATAAGTGATAATTGGCTTAGATAGGTACTGGGAACCCTTGTGCTAATTTATTATCCGAAACTATCGATGGAAGGGAATTTATCACAACGAGGCATGATTCTGAGGGGGGCTCCATTTGGAGGCTTTGATTTGCAAGGATCAACACGAGTTCATCAAGTTCAGCACCAACATGCCGTACATCATCAACAGCACCCTCTACATCTTCAAGGGTCTTGTGTACATCCCTCAGTTCATGATGGTTTTCCTCTTACGATGGAAACCATGCACAATTCTGATCAAACCATTTCTATGGCTGATTGTAGTAAGGGAGATAAAGGGAAAAATTCAGCAAGTGATGAGGATGAGCCAAGCTATACAGAGGATGGTACCGATGGTCACAATGATGCAAATAGAGGGAAAAAAGGGTCTCCATGGCAGCGTGTTAAGTGGACTGATAAGATGGTGAGGCTTTTGATAACTGCTGTTTCTTACATAGGAGAGGATCTGACTTCAGATTGTGGTGGTAGCATGAGAAGGAAATTTGCTGTGTTGCAAAAAAAGGGAAAGTGGAAATCAATTTCAAAGGTCATGGCTGAAAGGGGTCACCTTGTTTCACCTCAGCAGTGCGAGGATAAATTCAATGACCTTAACAAAAGGTATAAAAAACTCAACGACATGCTGGGCAGGGGCACTTCCTGCCAAGTTGTGGAGAACCCTCCACTCTTAGATGTTATAGATTTTTTGTCAGAGAAAGAAAAGGATGATGTTAGAAAAATATTAAGCTCGAAGCATCTCTTCTATGAAGAGATGTGTTCATACCATAATGGGAACAGATTGCATTTGCCCCATGACCCAGCACTTCAGCGTTCCTTGCAGTTGGCTCTTAGAAGTAAAGATGATCATGATAATGATGATGTTAGAAGGCAGCATGATGATCTGGATGAAGATGATCAAGAAGCAGAAACTGATGATCATGACGAGTTTGAGGAGAATCATGTTTCACGTGTTGGTAGCAGGGGATATGGTTTCTCAGCGGGGTCTGCTAAGAGGCTGAGACAGAGCCAAGGCGATGAAGATGTTTGTTTTGGGAATTTATCTCAGGAGGGCAACAAAGGTTCTTCTTCTCATCTGCAGATTCCCCAGGTTGATATGAATCAAGTCTCATCTGAAAGTGGTAAAGCAGCTTGGCTACAGAAGCAGTGGATGGGATCTCGTGCACTTCAGTTAGAAGAGCAGAAGCTACAAATTCAAATTGAAATGTTGGAATTGGAAAAACAACGATTCAAATGGCAAAGATTTTGCAGGAAAAGAGACCGCGAACTAGACAAATTGAGGTTGGAAAATGAAAGGAGGAAAATTGAGAATGAGAGAATGACATTGGAGTTGAGGTGCAAAGAATTGGGTGATGATTTTAATTAGTTTTTGTTTTTTTGGAAATGGATTTTAATTAGTTGTTTGGCCTCTTATTGTGTGTTCCTCTTAACCAGGAATACTTAAATTTTATGGTAAGCTGTTGTTGGATGTTGACTGTTACTGCAATTTGTTTAGGAGGATAAATCCTGTTGAAAATGCCACTCCACCTGCATATATAATGTAAACTTGGTATAGCAACAAATCCATTAGCTAGGTACATTGTTTTGACTCTAGTGAAATGGTTTTAACTATTGTTGAAGATAAGTGTCGTGTACTTGAGCTTATAGTTGACATTTGAATATTTGGCACCAGCTTGATGACTCCGCTGTGCATGCCATCATTATAAATGTTTGAATTGCTGCACTGTTGAGACTTGCCACTATCCTTACTTCTGAGGCATAACTGTGGGTTGCAATGATAGCCAAATTCCAGGAGCTTTATGCTCTCTATGAAATCAATGGTTATGCAGCAAAAACTTGGCTATTGTGTATTCTTCTTGTTTCTCATGCTGTTTAATTTTGTTATGTTTTGTCTTCTTGACATTATTATGATGTGCAAATTCATGAAGGTCGTCCTTCTGTCATGGAAGATTTCCTTTTTCATCTTTCTTGGCAGATATGTAAGTTACATATTTTAATTAGTTGTGGCAAGTTAAATGTTACATCTTGGCGTCAAAATGAAAGTTACTTCTGATCTGGAGCTATCTAACATTTGTGTTGTGAACACCATATATTGATGTGCAAGTACTTTGGAAGGAATGGGATATGGCATGAGAGGGGAATATGTAGTCATCAGCATTTGCTAATACATGGTGTCGATTATCACGAATATTCTATATATCTATTAAATGTTGAGTTTTAAAATTATTAAACTAAAAATTTAATAAATGTCTATCTTTATATTTGAGTATTTACTTTAAAAATTAATGCTTCAAATTCTAAAAAATTTTTATTTTTATTTTTTTATATAAAAAAAATAAAAATAAAAATCTTATTTTAGAATACACATATTTTATACCATATAAAATATTTTAATTCTATTACATCTGAAACATTAGTCTTTCTTTTTATAAAAAAAATTATATCTTTTATTCTAATTAAAATATTTTTTTTAGCTATTTTAAAATAAAAATAAAAATTATTGTGATAAATTTTTAAGTCCTCAGTTTTTTATTTAATTAATTTACAATTTTAATTTATCAAAATTAATTAAATATATGTATATTAGTTATATGAAAATTAAGGACACAAATTTAAATTATGCTCACTCATGTATGGGAATAATAGCCATCGAGTCTACAGAAAAAAAAAAAAAAAAACCATGACCAACGACAAGTTCTCATGAGGGTGGGAGACCAATTAAGAGAACAGTATACTAGAAAATGATGGACTCCCAGTCCCAACTAAGAATACAAAAACTGTTGAATCACGTTCAAGCATATGGCACTGTTTGTTTGTGGGTCAGGATGCACATAACATGAGCATGATAATTTATATATAAAGGGTCCACATAATTCGGCTTTAAGAACTGATCCAAACATAATTCCAGTTGTAACCCACAATCTTCCATCACACATTCATTCCCATTCCTGATACAGTTCAGAACCACCAACAAACACCGCAACGCCTTCAAGCCTCATCCACTTGCTAGCTACACGCACCGGCACCGGCGCCACCCAAATGTAGAAATCAATTATTATATAAATACACTAAATAACAATTTACCTTATTATAATAAGATGAACATCAACGCACACTGTATGTATATTATTCATAATAGTCCAGTGAACAATTTGGCAACGATTCCACATATTTGGCAGAGACCATTTAAATCTTTATTCCTGTTACCCAGATCAGGCGGCGATGAAATTCCTTTGAAACCAGCTTCACAGTCAGTAGCAGCAAAGGCAGTTTTGGCAGCCAAATCAGCGAGCTCGAAGAAAGTCTCGGAGTTCAAGTCGTTGTCGGCCATTCCAAGAAGGGAAATAGCCTTGTTGTAATTGCGGAGGCATCTTCGGAGAGGTTGCTGGTGGTAATTATGAAAATGGGAGTTGTTTAGGAGTTGGGAGATGCGATCTCGCGTGGCGGTGGCATTAGCGTATGCTAATCCCACTGAAATGAAGGCGAGTGTGTAGTCGTCAGCCTGTGGGGTGCGGGAGTCAGAGTAAAGAGAGTTAACGCAGAAGGAGTGGCTGGAAGCTTGCTTACACACCTTGGCTACTAGTTTAGTTATAGTTGGTGGTTTACGGTTAATATCAGTACTAGAAAAAGAAGCAGAAACAGAGATAAGAGGCAAGCCGAAAGAGATGAGGAGGAAGAAAGAAAGTGTTTGAGTTTGAGTTGGGATCATTTCTTTGTGCTGTATTAATTGTATTGTTTTTGTGTTGTGGGAAAGGGTAGGAATTGTTGCATTTTGTAGTTGTAATGAGAACAACTCGCGTGTTGGGACTAAGGCTTTTGTCGTTTTATTGGATAGTTCACCGCTCCACTTCACCACAATTTATTTTTCTTTTAACGGTAAATAAATAGCAAAATGGTAACTTTTTTCAAAAATAATTTAAAGCTTAGGATTTAATTTCTATCGATGTTAAAATGGTATGATTTTCCAATTTAGCAAAACATAATAATAATACTTTTATTTTTTTTGGCTTAACACTCCAACAACAATTTTTTGGTTTTTTAAAGAGAAAATTATATAATTTAGGTTCTCAATTTCATCATGTTTGTTGAATTCCAACAATTTATCTATAGAAAAGTCACACAATGAGTACCTACAAAATTTTGAACAATGTTGAAACAGGTTTGCTAGGAAAGTCAATTTTCGCAAACCTGGTTATGTCCTGACAAACTTCAGATATGTAGCTCAAATCAAAACAAGCAAAAAAGACCTCCATGGGATCCTAAACAACGCCTTCATCTCAAATCCTGTAAAACGGGTATGAAAAATGTCACCAACTCAGAAATTACATAGAATTTTGTACTGCATATTTTAATGAAACCCTTATGTGAGATTTTGTACTACATATTTTAATGAAACCCTTATGTGAATGGTTAAGCATATATATGATTTTTTCTGGGTAGATTTTTAAATAATTTCATTGATGTTGATGATACTCAGCAGGCCAATTACACCATGCTACTGCAGGTTGAACCAACAATGTGGGCTTGGGTCAAGCAACCCAACTTAGGCCCAAGTCTCTAAGGTCTATAGTAAAAATGGTGAAAAGCTAGTCCCAAGCAACCGCTACTTCATTCCTTAACATTTGCATCTTTGAGGCCGCCGATCGCTGCTGCTTTATTTCTCCAAAGAGTACCTTACGCTACCTTCCTATCATTGATTTGTTTTCTATTTTCTGATCGTTAACTTCTTCTCCAGATTCATAATTCCCCATCTTAAAAAACCCTTTTCTTTGGGTGTTTTGATCTGTTGATTTGGTACTTTTGTTGCAGTTTGGAGGAAATAAAATTCTAGTGTTTATTTACATTCATTGTGAAAAGATACATTATTGTCTATTTGTTTAAAATGATGGGTATTCTTCGATTTGCAGGAAAGGCTCCTTTTTTGGCATTGAGCGAATTGTTGCGCCATTCTTTCGAGTTCCAATGTGAGCGTTTGTTGTGTTCTTTTTTTTTTTTTATCAGCATGAGTTTATTCAGTTGAAATAGAATGTTTTATGATGAAGTTCAATTTATACTGTTGGATTCCATTGTGGATTTGTGTTTCTAGCTATCTTGTGCTTTTGTCGTCCTATATTTGGTAATCTATTGAAATCAAGGAAAATAAATTTTGCAGTTGTTGCAATTATCATGTAGTGGAACTTCGAGTCAAAATTATCATGATGATGGAAAATGCAATATTTGTATATCTGTTCTTGCACATCATTGTAAAACTATACCATAGTTATTGAGGAGTGGTATCAATAGAAGATATTAAGAGAGGAAGACATACATTTTAGATTGTCTACTCATGATATTTGAGTTTTGAGTAAGATTTTCCTTTTTCAAAACTTGCTTAATAGATTTTCCATTTAATAGTTATGATGTCTTAAGAATACATTTATGCGCTTTCTTTGTCAGCAGGAGCTTTTGGTTATAATGGTAGCCTGTGGTGTCATGTGCACAAATATGATTTTTGTTTTTACTTTTCATTTGGTACCTTGTGTTCATTCTGTTGATTTAAAAAAAATTTCATCCAAAAGTTTTCTTTTTGCAAGCAAAGTTACACACATGCATGCAAATTTTAAATACTTAGTGAAAGACAATAGTGAAGATTATTGACTATGTTCACATCTGTTCTGTTCCTCATTTAAACATGCGCTTTTTTTCTTTAACTAATTTTAGGGCAGACGAGGAACCTGTTGATCAGAAGAAGTATCTTGAGGATTCTTGCAAGCCTAAATGTGTGAAGCCCCTCCTTGAATATGAGGTGAAGTATTTCTGTGTTGACATAAATCCATAGAGTGCATGTATGGATTTTTTTGACTGTCTGCTTTCTTGTTTCTGCTCATATGGGTATTGTGCTTGAGTTGAATCAATGGCTTCTTGCAAATGAAACAGAAATCAATTGGTTTCAATCCTATCATGTCTCATGCTTCCTTATAGTCACTTAGTGTAACTGTTTTATTTTGTAAGAAGTACTCAGGACAATGCACAGATTTATTATAGGTATACTGTGATTTTGTCCTATTTGGTAGTTCATTTATCTCTTGTCATGAAAGCACCCATTTAAACTCCCTTGTGTGTTTTCTTGGAACTCTATAATAAAAACAGAGCTGGATTCATATGTTTGTAAACTGATAGATATGAATGTACAACTTATAAATTGTAAATTTCCGTGCTATCTTCATTGTATCATCTAGGAGAATACCTTGATACATGTTGAAGTATGAAAGCTAAATCTTGATGTAAGAGGCAACAGAAATTTGAAAAATGCAAGTGTCAAGTAATATAAAGAAGAATGATTATTATTACAATTATGCTTGGTGCAAATTGTGAGTGAATGCTGATGAATGGGTTGAGAGAGATTGGCAGGAGGTAGTTTCAAGCCTTGAGAGCAGCCATTTCATTAAAAAACGTATAATGGTTTTATTTTACTTTAGTTCTCCATATTGATGAGATCATACCAGAATAATATTGTTTAAGTGCCATTTCTCAATGCAGTGACAAAGATTTTAGCTTGCAAGTGCAATAGTGGTTTTATCTTTTAATTTTTTTTTTTTTTTCTTTTTGTGATTTTAGAATGTTGAAGAGTAGGAGTATCTACAATTTTCTCTCCTAGTTTCAATCAAGCATGATTATAACTAAGTGGTGACCTTTTTAAAGATGCACTTCCATTGTGCTTGACATTATGGAGCTCAAGGTATATGCATGCAATTAAATAGCTTAAAACTAGGGTTTATTCTGCCAGTGGTTAAGCTATAAAAATAAGTTGTGGCAAATGGAGGAATAAGCACTTTGGTTGCTGTTTGGAATTGTTTTAGCAAATTCCAAGGATTGATAAGATTGAGAAATTGGCAAGGCTGCAATTTTTTTTTTTCAAAAAGCTGTGGATCTTCTTCACATAATCGTATAATTGTTTAAGATTTTCTATTAATGATTTGTTTATGTTAATCCCTTGGATTAGTTGTACATGTAGATGGGAAGGAAAACATTCTTGGTACAAGTAAAACAGGCAAAATATAGCATCCTATGATCCTGGGTTAGAATTGTGAGGCCATCAGTATGGCATTATTTTAATTAAGTTTAGCTCAAGCAGTTTCTGATCCCGAATTGGTGCCCCTCTAAGATTTGACTTTTGAATGAATATTGGATATTATTAGAATGAACATGAAGGAAGCTTGGCCCCATATAAGATAGATATATAATGTGGAAAATGTACAGAACCTCCTGTTTGACCTATTCTGAGACCTGGGTTTAAATCATAAATCTTGCACTTTTTATTTTCCTCTTATTTTCACCAAAGTTGCTGAAAATCACAAAAAACTAAACTTGTAGCTGCTCAGATACAAACCACAAAAGACATTTTTTAAGTGCTTTGCCATTAAGCTATTTATAAAAACTTAGTGAAACTTTGACTGTTATTCTTTTCTTTTTATATCGGTCAACTGAAAAATGAATTGAATTTTCCCTGAAGTTTTCAGTTTGGTGTCAATTTTCATTTTGGCTTTACTGTATATTCAAGTAGCATGTGCACTTCTCCAATCCAATGTCTGAGAAAGGAAGGCAGAGATGGCACTATACATATTTAACCTATTGCTCCTTCGTTAAAGATACTGTTGATTTGATTTGTTGATGGAGTTTACATGTGCTTACGGTTGTTTTTACCAGTGCACGGCACTCTGGCTGTGCCTTTCAAAATTTGTAACATTTTTATCATTGTTTACTACTTGATAAGAGCATTGCAGTTTGTGGGAAATATTTCTGCTTAAAGGTAAAATGTGAGTCACTGAATGTGATATGTCATTCTGCTTATGTCAGGCATGTATTAAGAGGATTAAAGACGATGAAACTGGGCACAAGCATTGCACAGGACAATACTTCGACTATTGGTCTTGTGTTGATAAATGTGTGAGTAAACATTTCACGGTTTAAATATTCGACTCCACTGGTTGGTTCAATTATCTGAATTTGGCATTTCTGGGTGCAGGTTGCACCAAAGCTATTTCAAAAACTGAAGTAATTTGGAGGCTGTTGTGGAACGTCGCTGATTCTGTTTGTACTCTTTTACAACATCAGCCGACTTTTGTCAAAATGTTTGGTTGAGATTCTTGAAGCACCTTTTCCTATTTGATTATGGAACATTTTGACCTGGAATAAAGGATGCTATCTTAAATTGGTGACTTATTCATTATGTTTTAGTTAATGAAGAAGAGATAGACAACACATAAAGCAGGATGGTTATATAATTTTGTGAAATAATGTCTTTGATCCTCTCCTATTACCTGATGTTTTACCAAAATCGTCCATAATTTTTCTTTTGTCTGCAACTTTTTTATATGGATTTCAAATCTTGAACTGTCTTTTTTTAAAGCTGGGAGCATTTTTGGCTACGCATAATTGCCATTCTGTTGCTATGATGCTCATCTTGCCCTGTTTCTTGCTTGTACTTCACAATTCTAGCTCTACTCTATTTGGTCATTTACTTTTCTGTAGCTAAATTAACTTTAAAATTAAATTTCAATGCATACCGTAATCTTAGATTTCTTGTTAACTCTGTAGGCATCTTCAAACAGGTGAAGGAAAAATGACCAATTCCTTTGTTAGCCATTCCTCTTTCTTTCAATTTAACTTGCTAAATTGGAATATATATATATATATATATATATATATATATATATATCAGTAAAGGATGAGAAATGGGAAAAATAAAAATAAATTTAGGATAAAAGTGCTCCCAAAATTAGGAAATCTTATGGTTGAAACTTCATTTTAGAAATATTCAAGCATAGCCTTGATTATTGAAACATTTTGGATAATTATATTTAACCCTTGAATGATTTCGTATGTTCCAATATTCAAGCCAAAAATTGGTAGTCCAATGGTATAACTTTTTTCAATGAATTGATGGGTTGATTTTTACCTCCCCTCCTATTTAAAGAAAAAATTCCAAAAAAATTCTAATATATGTGAGTGGGGATTTTTACACTATTCTCGTTAATAATTGCACTCTAATTTTACTTTATTTGTAATTTAAATGACTTAATTACCTTTAATTCAAACTAATTGTATTTTTTATTATTTGATTAAGATATAAAAAAATGTACTTTTCACAAAAATCAATATTAACTTATTAAATTATTTAGCTATTTATACATGATAGAAATTTGATAACTTGGATGCAAATAATTTAATTTAATTTAATAGTTTTTATATTGTAATAATTAAGAATGATTTATAATTTTTTTTAATTTTTTATTATAAATTTATTAATTTTTTATCTTAGTTTATAATGCCTTCAACTTATATTACTAAAATTTTACTAAAAACAGTTGTATTTCTTTATTAACATAGTTATGCAATATTTTATTTTAATTTTTTATTTGTGTTATTCATGATAAAAAAAAATTTAATGATAAGTTTAATTTTAATTTTTTTATTAAATTTTTTAATAAAATGGTAAAATATAATAGGTATAATACATTTATGGTCCTGTATACTTGGCATAATATGTCTATTTGACATTTCAACTTATATTTTTGTCATTTTAATACTTAGATTTACCTAAAATGCACTAATATGCAATAATATAATGACAATGCATTTTACCACCCTTTATATTTGCTACTTTTTGTTAGTTTGACACCCTTACTTGTAATTTTTTGTTAATCAAACCCTTAAGATATGATATATGTTGATTCATTATTTTTTATTACGTATATTTACAAAGGCTTCAAAATTATATTTAGGAGAGTTCAAGTGTTAAAATGATAAAATTATAAGTTGATGTGTTAAACTGATAAAAAGTGACAAGTATATGAGGTCATAGAGGTATTATGCTAATATAATATTAAAAATTATTACAAAATAAAATAATTAAAATAGATATTTTACAAATATTAATTAAATTAATAAACTGAAATTTTTTCATGGAAGGTAATGAAGTCACTATCTCTAATGTAAATAGTGAAAAAGTAATTTATAAATGGGGAGAGTGCAATAAACTGTACTAAAGTTTAAAAAAATTATAATAAAAGTAGATGTAAAAGATGAGAATATATGTATCTTTTACCTTTAAAAATATTAATAATAAAGTGAGGATACAAGTGTTAGAGTGCAAAAATCATATATATATATATATATTGAAATTGCATATCGTCTATAAAAAAAATTGGAGGTCTATTCTGGTCATGGAATATAATTAACCCTAGTAAATAATTAAGTTTATTTTACTAAGATTAGATAGACATTTATAAAAGTATATTTTAAATAACAAGAATATTATTATTTAATTGACTGCTACATGTTGTCCAAACCCTTTATACCCTTTTTAGGTACTATCAGAATATTATTCTGAATTGTCATAAGGAATATAACATGAGCAAATTGATGATAGGGAGGTATTATCATTTCATTATATTGTATTCTGAAGAATTTTTCATGTTTTTGGTTTATTACATTAATTTTCTATTAGAGAAACATGAATGATTTCCTTTTAAGAAGAAAATTCCATTTAACAAATGTGATTATTAATAAATCAAATTTAAGTGGTTAAAAAAGACAAAAAAACAAAATATATTCACGTTTCTTTATACTTAATAAAATTAATCATTTTGATGTCATAATTTATAATTTTACCATTTTAACACTTAGACTCACTTAAAATGAACTAATTTAATGATATATTATATCTATCACTTTTTGCACTTGTCATTTTTTATTAGTTTGATATATTTTCTTGTAGTTTTGTTATTTTAACATTTAAAGTCATCTAAAATATACTAATTTAATGATATAATATATTTGTCACTCTCTATACTTGCCCCTTTTAATTAGTTAGTTTAACAGTTGTCAGTGAAATTTTTAAGATATGATATCTATTAATTCATTATTTTATGTGAAGTTTATTAATAGACATTTTAAAATTATATTTTAAATAAATTTAAATATTAAAATAATAAAATTATAAATTAAGGTGTAAAATACGTTCCGAATATTGGTACAACAAGGACCTTGACTAATGATTGCATTGAAAGATTGCTATCTTAGAATAAGGCATTTGATAGGGGAGACACATCATTATCTATTACATGAATCGTTTATGCGTATCCTCATTGTGCACTGCCTAAAGTCAAGCTACAACTTGTCAATAAAACTTCTCTGGCCAAGATTTAAGACTCTTGAATCTCGATGTAACTCAATTTGATCAAATATTAATCACTCTATATTTCTACAATATATTTATATATATATAGTGACAGTCCAAATTTGTAATATATTATGTGAAAAAAAAAATTGTGCATAAAACTTTAATTTGGTACATTTTTTTCCTTTATTCTATCAAATAGAAAAGGCATATTCCTTGCTTCAAATATAAGAAATGATCTACTTATCCTATGTAACAATTAAGCATAAGCACAATTTAAATTTCAATTAATGGAATCGGTTTTGAATAATTCGATTTAATTTTAAATTTAATTTCACAATATAATTTTTTTTTGAAATTTTATTTATTCATACACTAGGTTAATCCGTTTAATTTTTAATTTAAAAATAAAAAATTATTAATCTCTTTCAATGTGAAATGAGGCATATGATCGTACCTATACACTATATGCTCAATATAGATATGAATAAAAAATTTGATTAATCTCTGTCTTTTTAATCAAGTAATATAATATGGTTGAACATTAGTTGAGAGAAAAAAAACACGCTGCTAAGTTAGCTTTATTATTATTATTATTATTATTATTATTATTTTGGTTAATAAATGATATAGACAAATAGAGAAATTTACAGCTTCCAACTTTTTGCAAAATAATATTTTAAATTTTTAGTAAATTTTCATTTCAATAGCAACAATATACTATACATAAATATGTACTTTTTTTTATTAACAATACAATGGTTTTTAATATTTAAATGCGCACGCTACTCATATTATAAGAATTTATCTTTATATTTATGTAATAAAAATATTTAAATATTTAATAATGAAATAGTGATGTTTATATGTTTAATAATAAATAAAAAATTAATTTTTAAGATTTTTATTTTGATATTTAATGTCTAAATTAATCAATATATTTAATTCGACAATTTATATAATATTTTTATTAAAAATTACAGAAAAACTTGACCATATCACTATTTTTTTAATAACATGAATTGGATTAGTAATATCTAATATTTTAACGTAAGTCAACTAAAGATAAATTATACAACACAGAAAGTTTTTACGTAAATAAAAATTAATCTAAAATAAATTTTTAATATTTCTAAAAATAAAAAAATTAGTAGAAACTATTACAAGCTATTTTTGTTTAAATTGTGTATTAAATTCAAATTGTAATTTAATAAATTTTAGATATTGATGAATAAAAAAAAGTCCCTCTATTTTATTATAAATATTTATAATTTTTTGTTATAATTAATTAATATAAAAAGAACCTCGAAGTGCACCACCGGCTCGTCATCTTAAAATGAAGTGAGACAAAAACCCTATAACCGTCGAATCAGATGCAGACGATCAAAGGCGTTATCCGCAGTGACGGCCACACACATCACTACCACGCTGTCTGCGCGCCACGTGTCCTACGAACCTTCCATTTACGCTCCCAGACCCATGAGCCCCAGCTATATCCCTTATCGCTTTCACCTCATCGAACACAGCAAATCTTTACACCCTTCCGCTACTAAACTTTTTGCTTGCTTTTAAAGGTCGCATTTTTTATGCCACCCTTTTAGTATCAGCAGCTCTGTTTTCTTGTTCTTATTGGTTGCTTTGAGAAGGAGAAGGAGCAAGATGGATCACGCAGCAGATGCTCATAGGACTGATTTGATGACCATAACAAGATTTGTATTGAATGAGCAATCGAAGCATCCTGATTCTCGTGGAGATTTCACTATCTTGCTTAATCATATTGTTCTTGGTTGCAAGTTCGTTTGCTCGGCTGTTAATAAGGTCACCTTTTGTCGCCTTTCTCACTTTCTACTCACTAAATATTTTAGTGGGTACTTGATTTTAAGGCTATATAGCTTTGTTAAATCTTGATTCTTGCAAAATTCTATTGGTTTCTTTGTGGTGTCGATTGCAAGAAATGAAGTTTTCTTATATATATATATATATATATATATATTTATGTTCATTGGTTCTATATTTGCAGGCTGGCCTCGCCAAGCTTATTGGACTTGCTGGGGATACAAATGTCCAGGCAAGTTGTTTTCGTGGGTCCAAAAACCCTTTTTTTTTTTTTGTGTCATCATCTTCTTTTACACGTGTGTTCTCTTTTCTCTGCTTATTGAAGATGATTGGATGAGCTTCTTCCGTTGTATTAATTGGTGAGTTTGTTCATTTTCATTGCATTTTACTTGGTTTTGACTAAAGGGTGAAGAGCAAAAGAAGTTAGATGTGCTTTCAAATGAAGTTTTCATCAAGGCTTTAGTAAGCAGTGGCCGAACGGTCAGTATGAGGATGGTTATGTATTGATTTTATATGTATTTGATGTATTGTGCTTTTCTCTAACTGTCTGGATCGTGTGGCAGTGCATTCTAGTCTCAGAAGAAGATGAGGAAGCAACCTTCGTGGAGCCTGCCTTGCGCGGAAAGTATTTGCCAGTACTTTCAACTTTTTGCTAATCCTTGTGTTTTGTTCTGTTTTAGATAATTTATTCTTTATGTAGAATTCATTTTTTAATTAACACATGGTATGGGTCTGTATATCTCTGAGCAGGTACTGTGTTGTTTTCGACCCATTGGATGGGTCATCTAACATTGATTGTGGTGTTTCGATTGGAACGGTATGGTCTCCATTCCAAATCACTATATATATGTGAAATCCTTTACTTACTGATATGGTTAAAAGTGATTGTTGTTCCAGAGTAATTATATGGAATGTCTTCTTTTTTATCTATAGATCTTTGGGATTTACATGGTGAAACACAGCAATGAACCAACTCTAGAAGATGTGCTGCAACCAGGGGAAAATATGCTAGCAGCTGGCTATTGCATGTATGGAAGCTCTTGTATGGTATGAAATATCACCTTTCTTTTGGTTTTTGTAAATAGTAATCTTTCTGATTTGTTTTTATGTGGTTTGGGTTTTGATTTCACATTAGCCATTCAAATTTTAGCCACTGGCTTGTTGATTTGAAAGAGTGTCCTTTTGGAACTTTAGGAATTGTAGTTCCTAAGGCTTCTTTTGTTTACATGCTAGCACTTGATATGTTGTTCTTAATATATGATTTTGCAGTTTGTGTTGAGTGCTGGAAATGGTGTTAATGGCTTCACCCTTGACCCATCCCTTGGGGAATTCATACTCACTCACCCTGATATTAAGGTATACTATCTGAGAGTATTGTATTGCTTGAAATCATTCTCCTTTTTCATTTTCGCTCCGCCTTGCAGTATATCTAGTCTAATGGCCAGTGGCTAGTACCTAGTGGGGTAGTAGTAACATTTGGATCTCAAATTTGTTAATTGGTTGAACTGATATTTCCGGTTGCAGTAAGTTGCAAGTATTCGAATGTGAATGTCAGTTCATCTCTTTTTAGTATGAACAAATTGGGCTTGTTGGATGTATGCCCTGTTAATCTGTACTTGTTTAAGAGTACATCCGAATAGTTTTCTGACAGAGCCGTAGGTCTAAGTGATTACTGATCTAGATGAGAGAGAAACTGTTTTCAAATCACATGCAAAGGGATACTAGTCATCTCTCTACCTAATATTTATGCTTTCTGGTTTCTTTTGTGGTGTTAGTCTTTCTTTCTCAAAATTTATTGAGCATTCATCCTCGCTCTTGACTCTCTTCTCTGAATAGATTCCGAAGAAAGGAAAGATTTATTCAGTAAATGAAGGAAATGCTAAGAATTGGGATGGCCCAACAGCTAAGTATGTAGTATTCATTTTAATATATAGTGTTTTTCTAAGGATTCATACTTTAGTTCACTGATATAAAATCACCTTAGGTATGTGGAAAACTGCAAGTTCCCTAAGGATGGTTCCTCACCAAAGTCTCTAAGATATGTTGGAAGGTATCGCTGTTGCTCTTTCTGACTGTTGCAATGTTACTAGTTTGTGAATTTCATTGCTCGAACTACCTGAGACGGTCCTTGCTGTCATCGTTGGTTGACATCCTTATCATTATATAAAACTTGCCTCGAAACTTCATTGTATATGTTCTGCCCGTTAAATGTTTTTTCACATATCTTCAATTAAAACTTCATAGCTTCTGATAACAATGCCTTAATGAACAGCATGGTAGCTGATGTCCATCGCACATTCCTGTATGGCGGGATATTCTTATATCCTGCAGATAAGAAGAGTCCCAACGGGAAACTGCGGTAAGTTTATTCATATGCTGAGTGTTGCCAATAAGTTTGATCCTGTGTGCTTCTTTCTATGTTATGCTATGGATTCAATTTGTACTCACCTGGGTTAAAACACTTGTGGCCCCAGTGTTCTGTACGAAGTCTTTCCAATGTCATTTTTGGTGGAACAAGCAGGAGGTCAGGCTTTTACTGGCAAACAGAGGGTATTAACCTTGTTCTTCTTGTTACTGGTCCTGGATAACATTGCCATCTCGTATGATGTTGTCTAACATAATCCAATAATCTTGGCAGGCACTTGACTTGAATCCAAAGAAGATACATGAGAGGTGTCCAATATTTCTGGGAAGCTATGATGATGTTGAAGAAATCAAAGCACTCTATGCTGCAGAAGAAAAAAGCGCATGAAAGAATCATTCTTTGATATGCTGGAGAAAAGAAAAATGCAAGAAACAATCGTGCTTCAATTGTACTTGCATACATAGCCTTATTTATTGTCTAATGGCTACTTGACCACATTTCTGATCATATATCCACACAAGAAAACTATTGTTCTCAAAGTTTCTTTCAATAGGAGAGATGTTCATTGATGATAAAACTATATCATAATAAAAACATTATGATATAGTGATGCCAAATGCAGTTGACATTAGTAATAATACTAATAATAATGCCAAATATTGATACTAACTAATAGTGTATGCTATTAGATTAGATGACTAGAAGTTTGGACTTCAATTGCACTCTTTCCAACTCTATTAATGCTTTTCAGCCACAATCACCTACTTGTTATGGCTTGATTATTCCACCAACATGACCAATGTGGTTAATTAGTTTAGATTAATTTTTCAAAAAAATTTTAATTTTGTTTAAAATAATTTTTCATTCCAAAACTTGTATATATTGACTAATTATGTTTAATTTATTAATTTTTAAAATATATAAGACGTGCATTCGTTAAAAATCAATTTAAATTCCTTTGAGAATTAATATTTAGTTTAAAAAATAAATTAGAAAAATTAAAATATAGAAAATACAATAAAGTCACATCTATTCAATTACTTTTTTAAATATTAAAAATTGAAAAAGCATAAAAATATCCCAATATTGTGCTTTAATCTCATATCCGCTACTTACGTTTTTCGAAATAGAAATGCACCATTATCATTTTAAAAATCATATATTTAAACTCGTCTTATAAATGATGTTAATTCTTACTATTATTGAGGTCCACTATTGCTGCCATGCACCAAAAAAATCGTTAGATTAAAATACATTTTAGCTCTAAAGTTTATAATAAGAAATAAATTTACCCTAAAGAAAATTCAAAAATATTTTAATACAAAATTTTTCAAAAATTAAAATTTTTATTTAACAAAAATATTAAAGAACCATTTGTTTTTTTATACTCATGAAATCTACTAATACTAATACAATATTAAAATAATTTACATCTAATTTTTTTATAATTTTGTCCCATTTAAAAAAATTTCGAAATATTTAAATAAAAAATTCATTTCCTTCTATACAAATTTGTCTTTTTTTATTCACTCTTAAAATAAAAATTAATGACAATGTAACAAATTAGGACGAGCTGAATATATATATATATATATATATATATATATATATATATATATTTATTTATTTATTTATTTTGGAAGTGATTAAAAAAGCAAAATTTTATATAGGAAGAGATAGAATTTAGTTTTTTTAAATATTCCTAATTTTTTGAAATAGTATGGAATGAATTTATATAATATTTTCTTAAATATTATATGTCATGACCCGAACTCAAAAGGCACATGACTGACCCTAGAGAATGAGAATAAATAAAGTAACTGAAACTCATAGTAAGTTTTAAAGAAAATTTACAATAAAAAATGAACAATACTAAAATGAAATATTTAAATATAAATAAATAATACAAGTAAAGTGATATCCAAAACAATTTTTAATAAAATATAATAATTAACTTTAGTACAAATCCTTAATACAGGTAATAATCCATAAAATACAACATAACATTTATTCACTACTACTACTGCTGTATTCTAGATTTTAAATACATAACAGTACATATCATATAGACCTATATAGAATTGCCGAAGAAGAAAAAATCCAGCGTAAAGTAGGTAGATTGACTTATAACTCTTGAGATCCTAAAAAAAAATAATTCAGTAGAGTTAGACCTCACTGAGTAAGTTAATAAAAGAAATGTCTATAGTATGAAATTCTCTTTAAAAATATATTTTATGAAAACATAAAATTTATAATTAATAATTTAAAACATTTGATTTATTGAAATATTCTTTTACCGAAATAAAGTATTTAAAAAATCATAAAATACTATAAACTTCCTTAAATCATTTTTAAAAGAAAACTAGGTAAAATCTTAGTTCATAATTCTAATAGTCTTTTAACTTTTTTATAATCACAAAACTATTAGTTCTCGAGAGTAAAGTATTAACCGAGCTACTAGTCACAATCAATTTACTTAAACCGATATTTACTGGTGGTTCCCGAGAGTAAAATATCACTGAACTACCAGCCATAGTAATATATAATTTATGCCCGAGAGCAAAACATCAACCGAGCTATTCAACTTCTAACACTCGCTCTCAATTCTACTGATACGCACACGGTCTTGATAAAAACCATCAAGTAGCCCGTTTTACCGTAGTTTATTTTAAAATAAATAAAAAAAAATAAAAAAAGAAAGATTACAATAAAATAAAATAAAAATAAAATTAACTAATCATATGAAAATTAATATAAACATACTTATATAACTATAACAATAATATGAGAATTTAATCCCAATATATTTTTTTTATAATAATATAATTCTTTAATAAATTCTTCCATTTGTCAAAATCAATAAATTTATATTTAATATAAATATCTTACACACAGTTTAGTTATTAACTTACAAGTTGAATGTACTCCTCTGCGCAGTTACGCTCGATCCCAACCAGTTGACTCGAATGGAGGCATAGCTAAAGAAAAGAAATAAATAAAAGGAAATTAAAAAAAATGGAAATCCTATAAAATCTAGATTTCTAAGGAAAGATTCGATTAAAATACGATTCTACTAAAATTGACCTAATGTCACGTTTTACAAAAAATCTATCAAAATTTCGACAGATTCTCCTATGTGAAATGAATATTTTTCTATAAAAATAGAGTTAACCCTGCATAAAAAAATACTTAAAATACCAATCACAATTCTAAATCTCAAGTTAGGCCCTCGAACTATGTTTTATACCCAACCGATAACCAATTTCACAAATAACAATTTATAACAATAAATTCCATTTAAATACCAAAATTAATTTATTTACGCAATAAAAACATAAAAGATATTTATTTACCAAATAAATAATAAAATCCACATTAATAATCAATTTATATTATAAAAGCCTTTATTTCAATTTTCAAAATTAAATAGCATTTAATTACTGATAATTATTTAATCATATAACTAAGCAACCGAAAACTCATTTAAATCTTAAAAATCATAAATACAATTTTCTTTGGATATTATTTCGATAATTACTAATAATTAGCTAAAAATAGGAATTAATTCATAAAAAATATTTTAATATTATTTATTACTCAAAATTATACAAAACATAATAATTCACCATAATTTCAATTAAAACACAAAATTTACTAATTTATACTAATTTTTTTTTTCCAAAAATTCATTTTTGACATAAACATTCGGAAATTTATAATAAAAATTCAGTACGCAATATCAACAAATGTTCTTCATAAACTATGCTTAAAATAGTTAATAAAATTTATTATAAACATAAAATTTTTTTGAGCTCATGAACAATATTATGAACAGTAATCCGATACCTTGAAAATTTAAAATTTTTAGAAAAATAAATAAAAATAATATTAGTTACCTCACAACTTATACAACACTTATTTCAAAACATCAACATCTAATAAAATTAAATTAAAACTAAATTAAATAAATTAACAAAAATAATCCAAAAATATTCTACCAAAATTGAGTTTGATCTGGGAGTTGTGCGGTGAATTAGTTTAGGGAAAATGAAGCCCAAGCGGTGAATTATTGATCAAGACCGGAGTTGGCCTTGGACCTCGTTGGAAGCGTCACCCCCGGCATCCAAAACCGTCTGGCACTAAGGGGGAGTAAGGGGAGAAGAGGAAGAGCAAAGGGAAGGAGATGTTGGTTGGTGGTGGCGTGACAAGTAGGAGTGGCGACGATAGCGGTTCAGGTGGTGAGTGGCAGTGATGCGTGCTGCTAGTAATGCAGAGATAAAGGAAAAAGAGGGAATGAAGGGAAGGGAGAAGGAAGGAAAAAAAGAAAAAAAATTCTTTTTATGTATTTTTTTTATAAATATATAGTAAAAAGCACAAAAGATAAAAATAAAAAAAATAGTGTATTAAATTAAAATATTATCTCTAATTATTCTAACCATAAAAATACATTAAAGTGTATTCACATACACTAAATCAATACTAAAATTAAATTAATAATATTTAACCCCAAAAATTAAATTTAACTTCACTAATAATCAAATATCATAATTTAATATAATAATATAAAATAAAAATAATTATTAACACTGTAGATCTCATAATTTAATTTATAGAAATTCAAGTTTTTACATTATATATTATTTTCTTAAATTTTCTTTAGGGATAAATTTGTTTCTTATTACAATTATTAAGGGTAAAAATGTACCTTAATTTGAGAATTATTTTTGGAAGTGTCAGTAATAGTAGACCCCACTAACAATAAGAATTAACACCGTTTGTAAGAGGAGTTTAAACATAGGGTTTTAAAATGATAAAGGTGTACTTGTATTTCAAAAAATGTTAGAAACACATATGTAAGATTAGGACACAATGTTAGGGGTGTTTTTTACCTTTTTCCTTAAAAATTAAATAATTAAATTGCATCTATTCAACTTTTTTTATTATGATTTAATAGCACTCATATATATATGATTAAATAATTATAAATGTAGTTTTAGAAAATTATTAATCTAATTTTAAATTTTAAATTTACATATTAATATTAAAAACTATAAAAAAAAATATGTGATTAAAAGTAAAAATTTAAGAACATCAAATTTTTAACTATATATAAATCATAAAATATTATTTTGAACTTTTTATTTATAAAATTTTTCAATTTTAGTGAAATTTAGATCCTATATTCACTTTAAATTAATAGAGAAATTAAAAAAAATTAATTTACAAAAATCGATAATTTATTTTGAAAAATTATGTGTCTTATATACCATTAAAATTTGATATAAACTAAATCTAATTACTAATTTATAAAATGTTTTGGGGTGAATTTATTTTGCCATATATTAATTCTATTATTTCATAAAAAATAAAAAAGAAAAAACAAATCTCCCATGCTTTTTATGTAAGTAGGTCACATCAATATTTTTCATCTAATTCACTCAAAATATTTTTTAAAGTAGTAAATTGTCACGACCCAAATCGAAGGTCATGACCGGCGCTATGGAATGAGAGTTCTTTCGAATCTGAAACCCGTAACAAGCCTCAAAAATAAAAACATAAAATAAATAAATAAATATACATTAGACTTTAAATCTCAAATCCATATAATAAAATAATCTCCTCACATCATAAAATAAAATATTTTTAATACACTATTCAGTGAATAGCCTTTGAATTAAAATCACAACCAGTAAATATAAATACAACCCATAACTGATACAAATACAATTATTGCAGTTTATAGAGTACAATATAAAACTAGGTAGATGATTTACATCATAGAGCCGGGGGGTGGAAGAAATCCGGCGGATAAGTCTACTGCTGAGATCTAAAGAAGAAGATTCTCCTGTACAAATATCAACTGAGGGGAGTCAGACCTCATTGAATAAATTGTTATAATATATATACACGCAGCTCCTATATGACAAATGCAATCAATCATATGTATATAATAAATATATATATGCAAGCAATTCACATAGATGCTGAAAATCACTTTATTTTATGATACTGAAAAATATAAGTTTTGAAAGATCAAATACAACCCTAAATGATCGCAACCTCTATTAACAATATAAATCACTCTAGCCATATTGGCTCACTTAACTCCAAATAAATTCACTTAATTCATTTGGAGACATTAAGTCGACCGGAGCTTCAGCAGTCTGACTGTCAGTGTGATTGGCCTCGAGATACTTGGTCAACTGAGCTTGTCACAACCCAAAACAGAGGCCATGACTAACGCTAGGGAATGAGAATTCTTTCAAATCCGGAACCCGCAGTAAGCCTAAAATAAAATAAAACATGCGATAATAATAACAACACAATTAAGTAAAATATTATACAGCGGAATAAAATCATAAATATCAAAATAATATTTCTACCAAATGAAATTAAATCAAATCCTCATCTCATATATAAATAAAATTTTAATACAAATTCAGTTCAAATATAATACAACATTTTTTAACAATTTTACAACTACTGCAGTGTCTAGATCATAAAATAAAACTCAAGTGAGTAGTTTACATAAAGAAGTCGGAGCGGAAGAAATCCGACATACAGGCCTGCTACTGAGGTCTGAAGACGATGACTCTCTTGAAAAAAAAATCAATGGAGGGGAGTTAGACCTCACTGAGTGAATTACCATAGTATATATACACACATACTAAATGACAATGCACACATTCAAAGTATATATAATATGTATGTATACAAGCAAATACACACAGATGCAATAAAATCATTTTATACATTTTTATTGAAAATTACTATTTATGAAGGATCAAATAGAACCCTAGAAAATTGCAACCTCAAAACAGTGTTAGATAACACTCTAGTCATACAGGCTCACTTATTCCAAATATATTCACTTGATCCATTTGGACAGTAGACTAGCCCTGAGACACTAAGTCAACCGAGCTCCAGCAGTCTGACTGTCAGTGTGATTGACCCCGAGACACTTGGTCAACCGAGCTCCAGCAATCACACTCCTAAATCCTTTCTCACACATCAAATAATCAAATCCAATCAATATCCTCAAACAGGTTAGTAATATAGCCTAAATGCTATAAGCGTACCGGTATGTACTCGGTCCTAGTGCTGCCCACTAGGTAGCACATTCTATTGATATCCTTCATTATTAAATATAAAACATACATTCACAAATAAATGATGCATGTATTTAAATAAAATAGCAACATAAACCATATATATACTATAAATATACCAAAAGTAAACCAGGTATATTTTGAGTATATATACGTCAAATAAATTCAATTAAATTACAAAATAAACTAGAAATATACTTAAAAACATTTTAAACATAATTCATTAATAAAACATGCATATAGTTTAAAATATACCAAAAATAAACCAAAAGTAAACTAAAATAAACTCAAGTACTAATTAATACCATTATGCATTTTTAGTCAAAATAAAATATAGATTTCTAAAATCATGCACCCTAAAGCATATATATATATAGAATAGTAACTCACAAATTATTGCGCTCCACGAGATGAATCCGATGGGCCTAGTCCACTAGGTCTCGGTCTCGACGCAACTAAATAAACAAAAATGACAGGAATCAGAACAAATCTAATGGAAACTAGAATGCTAGACATAGAATTAGAATTAGAGTTCGACCGGATATCACGTTTTACGAGAATTCTATCAAAAATTCAGCAGAACCTCCCCTGTAAAACAAACATCTCTCTACTCAAAGATTTGAGCCGGCCCTGTAAAGAAATACACTTTAAAAAATAGACACAAAATTACAACTACAATTCCTCGGTCGGACCTCAAATTACAAATCACCGACCGAGGTCCACAATTCACAAAATATTTACAAAATACCGAAAATACCCTTATATACTAAAAATACATTTTATAAGTAGAAATTACGTAATTAACCCTAAAACACAGTAAAAATCGATAAAAACTCATTTTATTAGAAAAATCGTATATTATACATATAATTGAAAATAATTTACGAAAAATAGTTTTAATTAGTTAAAAATACTAAATAATTTGTAGAAATAATTTTTATGCCCTAAATAACTATTAAAACTGATTTAATTACATTTTTAGCCAATTTAGGATAAAATTACCAAAATACCCCTATATATATAAATATACTAAAATTAATCCAAAAATTCACCAAAAATAATATAATTGCACAAAATTAATTTTCTCAACATATATTTCAATAATATCAATAAATATACTCAATTAACCAATTAATTTCAATTAAACACATAATTAACCCTATTTTATCAAAATTACATAAACTATATAAATTCAAAATAAATACATAAAAATTCACAAAAGTTACAAATAAATTTCTATAATTCATTTTAACACCTATGATTACCATAAAACACAATTTCATAATTTAATTTATTAATTTTCGAAAATTAGAAAATAATAATAAAATATTCAAAAATACCCAAAAATCAAAATAAATTCCAAAAATTCTACAAAAATTCACACATGAAGATTAAGCTACTAGGAACAAATTTTGTGAAGGATTTTTTCATGAATAAATCAAATTTAAGCTCAAAAAAAAATCAAGAACCCTAATAGGCCGAAATTGCAAAATCGAAACCTAGGCAAATCTAGACCATTTTAAGTGAAACAAAGCTTGGAATCACACTCACCGAAGCTCAAGGAGAAGATAGAGACCGGGCAGTGTCAAAAACGCCGGAAACTCTGTGAACGACAGTGAGAAGAGTTTCGAGTTTCCGATGGATTTCGAGCTCCTCCGACGCCGGAAACGGCTGCAGCTGGTGGCGGGGGAAGGCTGAGGAAGAAGGTGGCATGCCGAGAGGCACACCGACGGTAAGAGAACAGCGTGACAGTGACCGGAGGGTGGATGGGAACGATCGGGAAGAAGGAGAGGGAGGAGTGGTAGTTTGGTAATTTTGGCAAACTTTATATTTTTGTTAAATAAATATGTATATATGTATATATATATAATCACACTATATATTATAATAATATAAACTCCCACACACATTAAATATACTCCACACACATATAATTTAATAAATTAATAATTTTATACACTTAAAAATAATTAAATAATATTAAAACTAAATAATAAATAATAAAAATTAGGGTAATTAATTAAACCCTAGTTTAATTTAAATATATACGCATATATACACTTTATTTTAGCACTTTAAAAATATATATGAGTTCATGCAAATTCATGAATTTGTTTAAAATATTTAATATTAAATTATTTTCGTGTTAATTTCCCCGAAAATAAAATTATCAGAAAAATTTTACGTAAAGCACTTAAAATAACATAAAATAATTAAAATCAATTTTAATTAAATAACAAACTCATAAAAATATCATAAATATATACCAAAATTATTAACACTGCATATCCCGATGCAGTATAAAGCTATTTAAAAACTCGGGATATTACAGAGCTCTAGCAATCACATTACTCAATCACATAAATCTCAATCATATCAATCATGTCATATTTTCTCAAATAAGTTAGTAATTTAACCCTACGATCTATCACACCGTTACGTACTCGGTCCTAGTACTGCCTACTAAGTAGCATGTTTTATTGATATCCTTCATTTTAAAAAAATAAACCACTCAATCGAAAATAAATAATATAAAATGACATTCAAAATGATAGAATATACCATATATATACCTAAAATAAACTAAGTATATTTCGAGTATATATATGTCAGATAAGTTCAAATCAATCATACAATATACTAAAATAAACTATTAATATACTAAAACATGCTAGGTATATTTATTGAAGATAAAACATGCATTTATTTAGATATGTATTAAAAGTATACTAAAAATATACCTAAAGTATACTAATAATTTATTAAAGCAATTTATGAATAAATTCAATTAAAACATGTATTTCTAAAATATGCAACCTAAATGCAATGTATATATAGAATAACAACTCACAGGTATGCGCTCCTTAAGACTGGTATGACAGGTCTGGTTTGCTAGGCCTCGACGCAGCTAAACAAATAAAATGATCACGAAAATCAAAATACATCTAACTTAACTTCTAGAGACTTGATCTAGAATTACAAAATATAGACAGACATATAATTGACATGATGTCACGTTTTATGAGAATTTTATCAAAAATTTGTTAGAACCTCCTATGTAAAACAGACATCTTTCTAGTAAAAAGTAGAGCCGGTCCTATAAGAAAAATACACTTCTAAACCAGAATTCACACAAATCCTTGGTTAGGATCCTGAACTATAAAATTTTCCAACCGAAATCCACAATTCACCAAATTTTAAATAATATAATACAATATATTAAAAATCAATAAATACCGTCAAAATATCAAAATATAGCATATTTAACATTAAAACATAAAAAATAATTATTTTTCCAATAATTACATAAAAATTCCGAAATAATAATATAATATTATTAAAATCAATTTTTCTCAATAATTCAATATAATTTAATAAAAAATCACTTTACTAATCCAAATAACTTAATTAGTCTAAATACATGTTAAAAATTACTAAAAATCCATTTTATTACCAAAATAGTATATAATATATTATTTAAAAATAATTTTTGAAAATTCGTATTAATTAGTTAAAAATAGTAAATAATTTGTAAAAATTATTTTAGTACCTTAAATAATATTAAAACCAATTAAACATAATATTTAACTAAAATTATTACAAAATTACACAATTAACCCTAATATTCAAAAATACACATAATATAATGATATTACTCAAAAATTCAATAAAAATTATATAAATATATAAAAATTATTTTCTTAACATATATCTCATTATCATCAACAAAAACATATAATTAACCAATAATTTCTACCAAAATATATATTTAACCTAATTTTTCAAAATTGACATAAGCTAAAAATAATTATAAAAATTACATAAAAAATCATAAAAATTATAAACTCAACTATAAAATTAATAAAAATTAATAATAACACCAAAAATCACAAATTTATAATTTTAATAATTAATTTACGAAAATTAATAAAATAATAATAAAATATTCAAAAATTCATAAAAATCAAAATAAATTCCAAAAATCACACAAAAATTCATGGAGGTAGATTAAGCTACTAGAATCAACATTTGTAAAGGGACTTTGTGTGAATCAACCATTAAAAACCCAAAAAAAATTTGAAACTCTAATGAACCATAAACTAAAAATCCAACAAAACTCAAGAAAATGGAAGATTAAGCTCAAACTGAGTTTAGATTGGGGCTCATTGGCGTGAGAGGAAGAAAAGAGGATTGGAATCGTGAAGAATGGTGGCCAGACGTGGGTGGAACGATGCTGGAAGCCACTGTCAACTCTGCTGCTGCTTCTGCTCGTCGACGCTACTGGAGAAGAAGGAGGAAGCGGCAGAATGAGTGGAAGTAGCTGGACAGTGGTGAGGCACACCGACGGTGAAGAGAACGGACAACGAGTGGAGGGGAAGGGAGAAGTACAGTGGTTTACGGGAAGTTTTCTGTGTTTTGGTAAGTATGTATATATATATATGTATATAACTTTATATTAAATAGGTCTTTGGTCAAATAATCTCCTCCACATGCATATTATATACATATATATATATACACACATATATAACATACAATAATAAATAATGCACACACATAAAATAATAATAAACCCTAATATATGTGTGTATATATACATAATAACACATAAAATAATGTAATTTAATAAAAATAATAATAACATTAAAATAATAATGCACTAAATATAATATTATTAAAATAATATCATTTAGAGTAGTAAATATAACGTAAATTAATTTCCAAAATAATAAGTTTTGAAATAAATATTTATATAAAAAATTATAATTAAACATAAAATAATAAATATTAACCACAAAACAATAAAATAATAAAATATAACTTTTGAATTTATTAACACGGCATATCTCGTTTTAAAATAAATTAATTTAAAAATTAGGGTTATTACATAAATAGATTCAATTTAAATCACATTTAAAAAATATATATAACATGAAATTTTAGTAATTAATTTTTAAGTTTTTTTTGGATAAGAATCTTTTATAATTTTCCCTATTTCTTTATTTATATATATATATATATATTTAAAATTTTAAAATTTTTCAATCTTTTACTTTTACTTACATACTTTATATATCTGAATGAAAAATTAAAAATAATTGATAATTTTGAATAAATTTTTAGAGTAAAAATTTGAGAAGTTGAATAGATAGATGAATTTAAGTTTTTAATTTTGAAAATAATTGATAATTTTAAATTATATAAATATAGATTAAAAATGAATAAATTAAAGTGTCAAGAATAATATTTTAAGATTTATATATAATTAAAACTTTTGAAGTTCTCAAATTTTTTTACACACATATTTTCTTATAGTTTTTAATATTTATATATGTATTAAATAATTTTATAACTACATTTACAATTATTTAATTATATATATGACAATTATTCTATCATAATTAAAAAGTAATATATATATGCGATTTAATTTTTTAATTTTAAATTTTAAGAAATAATTGATTATTCTTAAATTTATGTAAAAAATTTAAAAATGAGTTTTATTTTCTAGATTCTAATTTTTTAATTTTTTATTTAAATATTAATTTTAAAAATAAAAAAATTATATTTAATTTTTATTTTATAAATTTTAAAATTTAAAAAATTAGATATAATTAGTTAAGGAAAATTTTATTGTTATTTGATTTTTTAGCTACTTTTGTTTTATCTTATCTTTATTATCATTGGAAGAAATTAAATTTCGTCATCAAATAGTGGTTATTAATGAAACATATTTTAATTTGTAGAAAACAAAATAATGATAGATTGCGCCATTAGTTAATGTCTAAAACTTTGGGGGTAAATTAGTTAAAAAAAATTATTTTTCAGTGAATTTAATTTTTTTTTGAAAAGTTAATTTGGATTAATTAACTAAATTGGTGAAATAATAGATAAAAAGTTAATCTATGGACTAATTGCACATTGCATGGAAGTTCGGGGACAAATTACTACTTTAGCCCAACTTTTTGCTTTGAAAGGACGCATTGTTTATGCCACTTTTTCAGCATCACCAGACAGCAGCTGTGTATTTCTTGTGCTTTTTTTTTTTTGGGTTAGTTTGAGGAGAAGGAGAAGGAACAAGATGGATCATGCAGCAGATGCTCATAGGACTGATTTGATGACCATAACAAGATTTGTATTGAATGAGCAATCGAAGCATCCTGGTTCTCGTGGAGATTTCACTATCTTGCTTAATCATATCGTTCTTGGTTGCAAATTCGTTTGCTCTGCTGTTAATAAGGTTTCTTTCTGTCCCCTTCCTCTCTTTCTAATCACTAAATATAGCTTTGTTTAATCTGATTCTTGCAAATGGTTTTCGCAGAGTTTCTGATTTCTTGGTCCCATACTCTTTTGAAAATGTGATTCCTGCAAAATTCCATTGGTTTCTTTATGGTGTCAGTTGCAAGAAATGGAATTTTCTTATATGTATGTTCATTGGCTCTATATTTGCAGGCTGGCCTTGCCAAGCTTATTGGACTTGCTGGGGATACAAATGTGCAGGCAAGTTTTGTTCGTGGCTCCAAAAACACATTTTTGGTTTTTACGTCATCATCTTTCTTTTAGATGTGTGTTCACTCTATTTATTGAAGATGATTAGAAGAGCTCCTTCTGTTGTGTTAAGTGGCGGGTTTATTCATTTTATTGCTTCTTACCTGGTTTTGACCAAAGGGTGAAGAGCAAAAGAAATTGGATGTCCTTTCAAATGAAGTTTTCATCAAGGCTTTAGTAAGCAGTGGCCGAACAGTAAGTACGAGGATGATTATGTTTTGATTTTATATGGATTTAATGCATTGTGCTTTTCTCTAACTGTTTAGACTGTGTGGCAGTGCATTCTAGTCTCAGAAGAAGATGAGGAAGTAACCTTTGTGGAGGCTGCCTTGCGTGGAAAGTATTTGGCTGTGCTTTCATCTTTTTACTAATCATTGTATTTTAGATAATTTATCCTTTATTTTTGTGCAATTCATTTTTTAATTCACACATGGTTTGGATCTGTCATATGTGTGAGCAGGTACTGTGTTGTTTTCGATCCATTGGATGGGTCGTCTAACATTGATTGTGGTGTTTCAATTGGAACGGTATGGCCTCCATTCCAAATCACCATATATGTGTGAAATCGTTTCCTTACTGATATGGTAAAAAGTGATTGTCATTCCAGAGTAATTCCAAATCACCATATATGTGTGAAATCGTTTCCTTACTGATATTGTAAAAAGTGATTGTTGTTCCAGAGTAATTTGATATCGCAGTTTTACATGGAATGTCTTCTGTTTCACGCAGATCTTTGGTATTTACATGATGAAACATAGCAATGAACCAACTCTAGAAGATGTGTTGCAACCTGGGAAAAATTTGCTAGCAGCTGGCTATTGCATGTATGGAAGCTCTTGCATGGTATGAAATATCACTTTTATTTGGCTTTTGTAAATCATAAGTCTTTCCAAATTGCATTCTTCTGTGGTTTGGGCTTTGATTTCACAACAGCCATGTTAATCTTAGCCATTGGCTTCTTAATTTGAAAGAGCATCCTTAGTTTTGGAACTTAGATATATTTTTTCCTACTATTTTTTTCGTTTGCACTACCTACTAGCGCTTGATATATTGTATTTAATATATGTTTCTGCAGTTTGTGTTGAGCACTGGAAATGGTGTTAATGGCTTCACGCTTGACCCATCCCTTGGAGAATTCATACTCACTCACCCTGATATTAAGGTATGCTATCTGAGTTTTGTATTGTCCGAAATCATGATCTTTTTTCATTTTTGCTCAATCTGTATATCCAGTCTAATGGCTGGAGGCTAGCGGCTCTAGTAGGCTAGTAGTAACATCTGGAACTCAATTTTTTTAATAAGTTGAACCGATATTTCCTGTTGCAGAAACTTGCAAGTACTAAAATATCAGTCCATCTTTTTTTCAAGTATAAAAATTGAGCGTGGTGCATGTGTGATTTGTTAATCACAACTTATTTAAGGACACATCCAATTAGTTTTTTTGACAGGCCTTAAGCCTAAGGTGATTTACTGTCTGGATGAGAGAGATACAGTGTTTTCAAATCGCATGTAAAGGGATGCTAGCCATCTCTCTGCCTAATATTTCTGATTTCTGGTTTACTTTGGAGTGTTGGTCTTTCTTTCTCAAATTTTGTTGAGCATTCATCCTCGCTCTTGCCTCTCTTCTCTGAATAGATTCCGAAGAAAGGAAAGATTTATTCAGTAAATGAAGGAAATGCTAAAAATTGGGATGGTCCAACAGCTAAGTGTGTAGTGTCCATTATAATGTTAAGGATTCTTTACTTTAGTTTACTGATTTAATATCATCACCTTAGGTATGTGGAAAACTGCAAGTTCCCTAAGGATGGTTCCTCACCAAAGTCTCTGAGATATGTTGGAAGGTATCGCTGTTCCTCTTCCTGGTGGTTGCAATATTACTAGTTTTGTGAATTTAATTGTTGGAACTACCTGAGGTGGTCCTTGAAACGTCATTGTATATCTTCAGCCGATCAAATTTTTTGTCACCATTCTCAATTAAAACTTCATAGCTTCTGATAACAATGCCTTGATAAACAGCATGGTAGCTGATGTCCATCGCACATTACTATATGGTGGGATATTCTTATACCCTGCAGATAAGAAGAGTCCCAATGGGAAACTACGGTAAGTTTATTCATAAGCTGAGTGTTGCTAATTATCGTAAGAAGTTTGATCAACTTGTGTCTTCCTGTCTATGTTATGGATTCAATTTATACTTTGCTTAAAATATTTTGTGGCCCTAGTGTTCTGTATGAAGTCTTTCCAATGTCATTTTTGGTGGAACAAGCAGGAGGCCAAGCTTTTAGCGGCAAGCAGAGGGTACTAACTTGGTGCTTCTTGTTACTAAGCTGAATCTCTACTTACTTTTGCGTTGAAAATTCAGTATGGATAAATGTTTGCCTTGTATGATATTGTTAACATAGTCCAATAATCTTGGCAGGCGCTTGACTTGGTTCCAAAGAAGATACATGAGAGGTCTCCAATATTTCTCGGAAGCTATGATGATGTTGAGGAGATCAAAGCACTCTATGCTGCAGAAGCAGAAGAGAAAAGTGCATGAAAGAATTATTCTTGGATTTTACTTATTTATAATGTCTACTTGACCACATGATATATCCCCTGATTAAAACTATTGTTCTCAAGTTCTTCCAATAGGAGATATGTTTTATTGGTGATAAGAAGCAACTTCTGGTTGATCATTTTGAAATATATTAACATGGAGCATTGCCTGCAACTATGCCCTCAACTGCAAGCTATGACAAATAAGTCTTGAAATCCTTTGGTAATCACAAGAATAATCTAAACCAAGATGATTTGCCAAGATCGTCTAAATCAAAATGAAGTTTGAAAGTTATAATGTAAGATAGTTTTATTTTCAACTTTGTATGGTATGATAATAGCCAATGACTGGACCTGAAATTTGAAACTGCAACTTTCCTGGAAAGTCCCATTCCTTCTGAATCTTGGTTGTTGTCATAGTTATTAACTTTTCATTGACTAATTACCTTGAATTAATGGAAGCAATTTTGAATTTATGGAAATTTGTATAAACATTATTTTTGTAAACATTTTCTTTTCCAAAATGTTCCTAAATTATCGTAATTTACACACGTAATCATTAGCGGATACTCAATTATTGAACTATATTATATTGAATTTTTCTACAATACAAATATTTATATATATACAAATTGAATTATAACCGTTAGATTATTACTAATTTAATTATAGTAGATTACTAATAATTTAATTATAATTATTGATATATTTTATAGGTATTGTTACAAATAAAATCAATAGTTATAATTAAATAAAAATAAATTTAACAATTTTAATTTTATTTATATAAATACAAACATATATTATGCCAATATAACAGAAAAATACTCAATTTCACCCGCCAAAATTGCTTCCTTTTCACCAACTTTTTACCATAATCATAAGTTTTTAGTGTAACTGTTGCAAAATTTTAAAAAAATAAAAATAAAAATAAAAACAAGAAAAATTTCCAATACAATATAACGGGTCACTTTTCCACGTGTCAATTGGTCAAATCGCTCACACCGAATCCAGTCATACACTATACCACATCTCAAAACAAACCTCCCTTCCTTCTCTGTTATCTCCGTTTCTATACGCACGCGAAAAGTACACCATTTGTATACAGACTGCACACAATTAAGAACCATCAAACTGGTGATCAGATCTAACCTTTGTACTTTAATTAAATTACGAAAATGTCAAGCGACAGCGACGACGAGGACGAGCTTCTCCAGATGGCATTGAAGGAGCAAGCTCAACGCGATCTCAATTACCAGAGACCGCCGCCTCCGCCGTCGTCATCCTCTAACCATCGGAAACCGGTGGCGAATTTTGTACAGCCACTGAAGACGGCTGCGGCGCCGCTGCCGCCGAAGAAGGGGACGAGCACGGTGCATAATCAGAAGAACAGGAAAGTGGTGGAGGATGATGATGATTCGGAGGTGGAACTGTTGAGTATATCTAGCGGAGATGAGGAGGTTAGTAAGGATCGTGGCGGCGGAGGAGGAGGGAAAGTAAAAGGCGGCGGTGGAAGAGGTGGTGGGAAGGAAGATGATAGAAGTTGGAATGGTGAGGAGCCTGATTGTTGGAAAAGAGTTGATGAAGCTGAGGTAATGTTGATAATTTAATTTAGCTTGGTTAGTCTTGCTTATTTCCATATTAAATTGTGTTGTTTAGCATTGCTCATTTGGTAGTTTATTCAAATTATAAAAGAGAGCAATTTGACTTATAAAGGAGAGTAAATTTAAGCTTGTTGCAGTTTTTTAGGCATAAGAAGTTTCTGTCATGTATAGCAGTGAATTTGATTAGTTCAAGTGTGATGTGCAATGTATTTTCTTCAAAAAAAAAAAAAAGTTTTGGATTAGGAATTTTGCTGCAAAAGTTATCATATTAAATGAATCTGGCCACTGTTGTACGTGAAAACTGGTTTGGAGATTAGTGATTTACTTGTGCTGAGACGAAATTGAAGGTTCTTATGGTGTAAAACCAATTGTACATGAGGCTTGGAACTTTTTATTGTAAGAAGGTTTACTTTGCTCAGTGGACTAATTAGAGTGTTGATTTGCTAATTAGATGGGAAGTTTGAGCATCATTGGAATTAGAGTAAGGATGTAATTGGGTGAAGTTCAAAATTCAAAGACCGTTGCATGTATGAAATTTGTGCACTTTCCAGAAATTACATTATGGAGATATTCTGGGTTCCTAGCTGATCTCTCAAGATAAATTGAATATCATAGGCTGTTGAGATAATTTCTTGCATCTTCCCTTCTCTTATGTAACGTGTTGATACTTTGTTCAATATTTGCTGAAACCTCACACTCACACACCCTCACTTTCATTGTTATTTTTTTTTTCTAATTTTTTATCCAAAGTATCAAATTATTGGGTAAATTTTAAACCTTGATAAAGGTCTGCAGTCATGATATTAAGATTTTCCTCAGCCTAAAGTTTAATCCTTTTGATTAGAATACATCCTCTTATGCATGCATGTTTAAATTTTTAATAGGAATTTCTATTAATTGAATCAAGTATTACCTGCCAATAATTTAATAAAATTATGCTACTCCACCAGCTGGCTCGTAGGGTTCGTGAAATGCGAGAGAAAAAAACAGCACCGGTGGCTCAAAAGTATGAGCGGAAACCTTCAGCTGTGGGGCGAAAGGGGCTTAACAGCTTACAGTCATTCCCTCGGGGCATGGAATGTATAGATCCACTAGGGTTGGGGTTAGTTTCTCTGTCATAATTCTTAACTGGGATTGCATAGTTGTATTCTCTCTTGAACCTCATTTATGATCAATTTCATTCTCTATGTTTGGCTGCTTTTGTGATGCTATAACAGTTTCTGCCTTCCGCTTCCTTGCTTCTGTTTGAAGTTAAAAGAAATTTATCAGCAACTGTTTTAACACAATTGTAACATAATCATGAATTTCAAGCTTTGCCTCAACTATGTGTTTTTCTGGATGATTAACTCGTCTAAGTCACTTTTGCTGACCTGAATGCATGCTTTTACGCTAGGATCATAGACAACAGAACGTTAAGGTTGATTACTGAGTCATCAGAAAGCTCTCCAAAATCTGATAAAGAACTGCTGGATAATGGTCTTCGCGGTATCTTGTTCTCTCTTGCTATCCCTTTCACTTTCTTTTATTTAAAATATTTGGTGCACTTGATGGGTGTTTTCTTTATAATGCAAAAACGGCATTGGTTATTTTTTGCATCAAATACTTTATTCTGTTTCTGTAGGACATGGTTCATAATTAGAACTGCTCCTTAACATGAAAATATATTCAAATGACAAATACAAAGGATTGATTTACTCTCTCTCTCTCTCTCTCCCTTCCTTCCTCCAATAACACATTCCCCACCTCCCCTCCCTCCCTCTCTCCCTCTCTCCCTTCCTCGTTGTTTTAATTCAACTTCACATTTTACTATTTTTTTCTTTTTGATCATCTTTTTTTAGAAAGATATCTAGCTAATGCTTGCTTAATTTTTCCAATCCAATGCCTAACATGTAATGTGAAAAACAGTTGTTAATAGAACGCCATGTTTGTTCAAAACATGGAACAAGTTGAACTAATGTATGAAAAGGAGTAAGATCAGAACAACGGAAGTATGCAAATAAAACATTTATAATCAAATAAAGAAAAGAAGAACACAAAAATTGAGTTACTTAGTTCACAGATATTTTGTAAATCAGAATAATATAGAAGGGGTGGCACGGTAAAACAATTCTCAAGATGATGACAAAACCCTGGGGAAATGGCATTAAGGATATCCTGTGAATCCTTGGAAATTCATGTCTTAGGTATGTAAAATAGAGAGACTCCTTTTTCTTTCATCATTCTTGCCTGCTTATCCAATCTCATAACAGTTCCATTTCAATTTTTTTTTTTTAATGGGCTTCTTGTTTCTTGGGATCCTTAATTTTTAAATTGTTACAGCAAAATGGATGATCTTATGTATGCATGACACCTTGCGTTTATTCATGGAATTGCTGTTGTGCTGATTGAAGGGCAGAAGGGATTGGATATTGGTGTCTCAGGCCCTTTTTTTATTGCTTATTTTCTTAACCTACTCTTGTTGGTTTCTTACATCCACCCATTTTCACAATATTTCCCTTTAAAGATAAGCTTAAAATGATTGCAGTTTTATGATGTCTCATTTCATTTTTCTTTGCTGTAGATTGTTTGTAGAGGACTGACTATAAAGTGCCATGGTATCAGTAATAAGAGATAAACACTGTTGCTTAGTCCCTTGATTTTTTCCCATCATATTTTTGGAATGTAATCATATGTTAAAGTGTCTGCTCATTTTTCAACAATTTTTTTCTTGAACTTATTTTCTTTTGGTTCTTGAATGTGGAAACTGTGTCTAAAGTTTCTTCAAATTCCTCATTGATGCTCATAGATGTTATGAAATTCTGTGGTCAGCTTGGCTAACATCGTATTTTTAAACACACAATTGCAGAAAAGTTGCTATATTTTTCAGAAAAGTTTGATGCAAAGATGTTCCTATCTCGAATTCATCAAGATACCAGTGCTGCAGACCTGGAGGCTGGCGCTCTCGCTTTAAAAACTGATCTCAAAGGGCGTACTCAGCAGAGGAAACAGTTGGTTAAGGACAATTTTGACTGCTTTGTCTCTTGCAAAACCACAATTGATGGTATGCAAACATCATATCTCATTCATGGTTTTACTCTTTATTATGGCAAGTAAGTTGGAGAGCGCCCAGCTTACTGGGTCATAGTTTCGGTGTTGCAAAGCTTATCACCTCTAGCTAGTAGTGACATGCAGAATCTCTTGTTTTTGACATGGAAATCATTTGTTCACTTACAGATATTGAATCCAAATTGAAACGTATTGAAGAAGACCCTGAAGGGTCTGGGACTTCTCACCTTTTCAATTGCATGCAAGGAGTAAGCGCCCTTGCTAATCGTGCTTTTGAACCTCTATTTGAGAGACAGGTTAGTGGAATTCAACATTTTGAGCGTGCATGATGTTCATGCCTTTGGTATGACAGCGTTTGCTTAGCTGCTTTGTTTCTGTGCAAAGGCTCAAGCTGAGAAGATCAGATCTGTCCAAGGAATGCTCCAGAGATTCCGAACGCTATTTAACTTGCCAAGCACAATCCGAGGGAGCATCAGTAAGGGTGAATATGATTTGGCAGTGAGGGAATACAAAAAGGCGAAGTCAATTGCTCTGCCTTCTCATGTATGCAAGAAGCAAAATTAATTCACTATTATATTATTTCATTGCAGCATATACTTTCCATCTATCTAGGGCATCAAGTAGTCTGCTGCTGAAATTTATGCCTCCGTACATTTATTATTTTTTTTATTTATGCAAACTGCAAAGTGTCTTTTTAATTGAAAAGCATTTAAAATTATAAATTTCTTATTATAGACTGAGCATATTTGTTATCATTGTATGGGCAGAATCTGATAAATATATATTGCATCTGTGGCTGTAGATGCAGTACAGCCATGATTCTTTTTTGTATTACGTCAGTAGGTTTAGTGGTTAGTGGCCAAAGGGGAGGGACAGAAATTGCACTGCTGCTGTAGTGCTCTACCCCACTAATAAAATGGGGAACTCCCCATTTGCTGTGATCAATTCCATCCCTCTCATGCGTAGTGGCACGAGAGGTGTCAGCTCTATGTCAGGTGTCAAGTTTCCTACATTCTTGTTACTTTAATGCTTTCTTCTGTTAATTTTTTTTAAATGAAACCAGGAAAGATTTGCGTGCAATTTTTTCTTTCTTGACTCCAATTTTAACTCAATTTTATGAATAAAATTGTGAAAACAATCTGATGTGTATAAACTTCCCAATTTATTCTTGGGTGGTGGGTCTTTTAGTAAGGAACAACCTATTTGTCTTGACCAAAATCTTGGCAGGAAATTGGAATCAGAGTTACAGTTTGACCATTGTTACCATCAATTTTTTTAACATGAATTGAGCTTTAATCTACCTATTTTTTTTTTCTGATATTTGCACTTATCTTGGTTATGTTTATGCTTTTTGCTTGTGTACGACATCACATATTTTGTTATGTTACCTCATTCTGTATCATGCTGTGTTTGCTTTCCGAGTTTTATTAGATACAGCTAATTGACCAAACATATATTTGATCAGTGTCTTCAGTATACTTTTAAGTTTCTATGGTCTGTCAAATCATTTGAGAGAAGCTGTCTATTTCCCTTCTTCCACATGTTTTGCACTTTCAGATGGCTGTTGATTTGTTTCAATTTCAGGTAAATATACTAAAACGTGTACTTGAAGAGGTTGAAAAAGTGATGCATGAGTTCAAAGGTACACTTTACAAATCAATGGAAGATCCACAAATAGACCTAACAAATGTAAGTTTTATCATATTCCTCTTTAATATTTATGGGTAGCGAAGTTATTTTCTGTAGAACATTATGCAATTAACATTTGATGAAGGTCTTGCTAGTTAGGGCTTGCCCATTGAAATGAAAACTTATCACACGAAAATTTATCATTTATGATGCCTAATACATGACCTTTGATGCTTGTTTATAAAGTCTGTTGTGCTTAGAGGGCATTTGTCAATAATTTGAGCTCTGATTACTAGTTGTCCATATTAATTTTGCTTTATCATTCTCTGTTTTTGGTTCTTAAATCAACTTCATTTGGGATATATTTGTTTGATTAATTTGAGTGAAAATTGGAAACCTCTAAAAGTTATTTAAATTGTGATGACTCTGATTCTTCAAATAGATGCAATTGATTTAGGTGGCATTTTGTGCTGTGTAAAAAAGCGTGAAGGCTATAAAGTTACTTGGGCAGCATTGAATTTTTGGTATTTGAAAGACGTGCAAGAAGCCCATGTAGGGGTTTAGCTTTCCCAAGTGGCTCTTGAAGCTGAATTTTATAATTGAGAAGTGTTTTTGTTGATCATAATAGATCTATTAATGCTTGTCGTGTTATACCACTTTTTCTGAGGATGGAGAGAAGATATACCACCTCATTGCTGAGCCATATGTGTTGGATTCTTACGCTGTTGATGAATTTGGTGATTGTGGAGTAACTGTCTCCTATAGTAATTGTACTATTTTAATGTTTATGCCTTGTGATGGTAAAATGGCGCCTGCTTAAGTTTGATGATCTTTATTTATAACAGTTACAAGTCCCAAGTAGTAACAGTTTAGACAGTTGTATTGCACTGCTTTGAAATGAAATGCTGTAAGTTTTTTTTTTTTTTTTTCACTTTTAATCTAGTTTACAGTTTTTATATCTTGCTATAGCATATTTTGGTGAGTTTGGCATTTAATCACCAGAGTTTTGTCAAAGAAGAGCACTACTGGGGACATCACTCCTAGAGATAAACTAACGGAGTGGTTTCCAACTGCCCACTGCTATGCTGAGCATCACCTCATTAAAAATGTTACCAGTTACATTGTTTACTGCAAATAGATGTAGTTCAGTCATACGTTTTTTTTTTTTTTTTTTTTTTTTGGTAAAGTGTTTAGGAGACGATCATTTGCAAATACTGAATTCCTAGTGGATAAGTGGCAGTGCTTGCTATGTGAGATGTATGAATGCTAAATGGATTTAGGCACACCTTTTCATACCTGAATAATACTTCTTTCTTCTTTTGTGGCCACTGACAAAATTTTATGGTTCATCAGCTTGAGAACACTGTGAGACTGTTACTGGAGCTGGAACCTGAGTCAGATCCTGTATGGCATTATTTAAATGTGCAGGTCAGTTAATTCATTGCCATTTTAATATTTCTGCAAAGAGAGTTATGTATTTCTGGTAATTTTTTAAACATATAATATCTTGTTTAGTTGTTTTTGGATTCCAATACTTGGCCTATAAGTCCATTTTATAATGAATCCTTACTGTAGTTTTATCCTTCGAATATTTCTATGGAATTCTCTTCCAACTTCATCTTCAATTGGTGGTTGATTGGTTACTAATCAACCCACCATTTCCACTATCATCATGTGTGCAAGATGCGAAAATCCACTCATCTGTTAACTATAATTTTAGCACTTTTATAAGCTTGAAGGTGAAATTGTTGATTGTTAAGATTTGTCTCCTTGGCAGAATCATAGAATTCGAGGTTTGCTTGAGAAATGCACCTTAGATCATGAAGCAAGAATGGAAACTTTGCACAATCAGATGCGCGAGAGAGCTATATCTGATGCAAAGTGGAGGCAAATTCAACAAAATCTAAGTCAATCTGTAAGTTGAACATTAGGTGATTATATTACTTTTACATGGAATCCATGATTGATCACTTCATATTCTCTCTAATTACTTTCAGTCAGATGTTGACTATTCTCTTGCACTGGGGAGCACCCCTCTATCAGTGGACTCACAACCTATAGAATTGACTGGTGAAGAAGTTGATGTTCTTAGAGGAAAGTATATTCGAAGGTTAACTGCTGTACTTATCTATCACATACCAGCCTTCTGGAAAGTGGCACTTTCTGTTTTCAGTGGAAAATTTGCAAAGGTACTCCCTTCTTTATAGACATTGATTTATAGGTGGAGACCATATTTTGCTGCCCAACATGGGTGACCTTGTAATAAAATGCAAGGAAATATGAATTCTAGTAGATGATTAACCTCCTAATCCTTTCTAACTGCATCTTGAGATGCCATTTTTATGTTGTTGCATTTTGAAGAATATTTTCTTACAGCTAGCCATTATCTAATTTCCATATGAAATAAGCCATTAAAATGTGAGAAATAGAGGAGCAGAGAATGGTTGAAATTGGAGAATTAAGAGAAATTTAAATATCAGAGGTGGAAATTTTAAGAATTTTTACTTACTTTTTCTGATATTTACAGTCAGTAGAAAATTGTTTCTAACATTCTAGTTCATCTCATAATCTTTATATATATATATATTGCTGAAATGAAAAATTTACAAGGCAGTAGGATAATATTAGTTCATTGATACTGAACTTTGTAGTTTGTTTCTTTATAATCCATCAGCCTGACCTAAAGATTAATTCAACTTGCATCCTAACAACTTTAAGTAAACTATTTATGTCTTGGGTGCACTGGAATGATGCTTTTAATTATGATATTCTTCTTTTGGAAGATACTTATCTAGAGTTGTTTTCTTCATTTTTAGGTTTTACAAATGTATCAAGGTTTCTAAGTGCAAACATTTTAATGCTTCTATATGTTGAAATGAAATTAATATTTTCCAATCCAATCCTATCCAAACAAGTTATTTCTGCAAAATGAACAAAGCCTCAGTGCATTACTCAATGTAAGAAGAGATTCAGAATTAATGAACTTGATTGTCTTTAACAATATGGAGTTATTTAGATTGGTGCTACCACACTTACCTTGGTTTCTTCCTTCAGTTTGAATTAGTGCTTGCTTAAACAGCTTTTTTGAGAAAAATGCACTTCTCAGATGAAAATAGATAGTATGGTCATGTTTTCCGCCATGACCACTGAATCAGTTTGATTATTATTAGCAATCATTTTTCCATTCAATTTTGTATACTTTTTCGGTTTTCATAATGATTATGGATCTTATTCTTCCAGTCTTCTCAAGTTTCTGCTGAATCAAATGTTAACACTTCAGCAAATAAAACTGAGGAAAAAGTTGGTGATGGGAGGTACTCAACACATTCTCTGGATGAAGTTGCTGGAATGATTCGCAGTACAATATCAGCATATGAAGCCAAGGTAATGAGTGTCATGTATATATTGGTGTCATATATATAGTATATTACTGGACCATTTTGATACTCTTTTGAATTGAGTAGAAATGTTTGTTGGAATCATGATGATAGTGATGCTATCACATATATACTAATTCGAGAATTAAGTTTCATAAATTATATTCTGATGTTTTCTTAGAAATTGGCATTTGCTGATATGATTTAGAAGTGCCAACTTAGCTTCATCAATGATATTGTAATACGTAATTATTTGCTTTCTTCTGATATTACAAGGACAGATGTCATTCAACACATGCATGCACGATGTGTTGTCTCATGATGTGGACTGAGTGAGTGAAAGAATGAATGTCTAGTTGTTTGATGGACATGAATATTCGTAAGTTCACCTAAAATGTAATAGAATAATGAACTCTTAGTGCATATTATTGTTGTGTTTACATTTCACTATGTGCATTATGTTCTACCCTTTTAAGCTTTCAATGCCAAGGAAATGTGGAGGTAATTTTTCTTCAGTTTCGGGCAGTAATGGCTTGAACCTTGCATGGTGGTGTCTCAAGGCACTAATAGTGAAATTCACATATGAGAACTATGTCCAAATCAAAAGCTTTAGTTTCCTAGAAATCTTTTTCCTACTCGCTATTATCGAACTCTCATATTGCCCCAGCTATATGCCTTGTCAAATTCCTATAATAACCTAAATGAAAATACAAAGGTGAAATCTTGTAATAAATGACGAACTTTGTTTTGCCCTAATCCTCTGATCATCTGTCCTAAATTTTTCAAGTTCCTATTAGTTATTGATGAAGCCAAGGCATTCGTCACACACAGGATAAATCAAACAAATTTTGCATGGAAATAATGATGGAGGAGTCGATCTACTAGGGTAGAATTTGAATAGATATAATTCTGGAAAATTTTGAATAGTTCCAACTGAGTCCCTTTTGTTATCCTATTTTCAAAGAGTACATGAAAATAAAGATATTGGGAAGATAAATGGAAGAAATTGACCAAGGACTGCATGCCGCATCTAGTGACTAAATTAAAAGAGAAGAAAATGATTTCATTCCTGAGCTTATTGTAAAACCTACTTCTTTTACAATGGCTAATGACTCGATAAATTAAGCTTAGTAAATAGAACTCTGATAAATTAAGCTTCCAAGTATTTTGGCATAGACAATTATTTAAATTTCTAAGCTGAATTTGATAATCTTTATTTATACAACTGTGCATGCATGTTTGTGTGCACTGCTAATTTCAATAGTTTCTCACCTAAATGATTACTTGGATTTTACTTGGCATGCTTACCTCATTGGAAGGAGCATATAATGCATAGTTGGAAATCTATAGAATGTAGAACAATAATGGCTGATAATTTTTTTCATCAGTGTAACTTGTAAGTAGCAAGCTCTAGTGCAAACTATGTTTCCCAGTTTGAGCAATGACAAGAAGTTGAATGGTAATAATTTGAGGGCTTATGTGAATTTCTGTCTCTTTGATTTTTTGTCTCAGTGGCTATATATATGTATCTATAGAATTACCATTTTGCATTTTGCAGCCAGACCTCTATTTATCAATGGATGTTATAGGCCTATCTTTTACTTCATTTTGTTGAACTTATTTTTTTCCTTTTCTTTTTCTGTTAAATCATCCAACTGATCACCAGCTTCCTATATGGGTTATTTAATTGTTCACTGTTCTTAACTCTTTTTTTGGTTTTTTTCATTGTTTTAAGCAGCATGTGCTCTGGACTATATGGCTGGTTTTTGTATCTTCCATCACTTTGGCTTGTTGTTCCTAATGAGTTCATTGCTTGTGCAGGTTCACAAAACGTTTTGTGATCTTGAAGAATCAAATATTCTTCGATCTTATATGAGTGATGCCATTAAGGAAATAGCCAAAGCCTGCCAAGCTTTTGAAGCGAAAGAATCAGCTCCATCTACTGCTGGTGCGAAAACTCTTACTCAAGCTGCGGTTTTCTTTATTTTGCAACTTCTGAGTGTCATGCTATTTCTTTGTTGCAGTCATCGCTCTCAGAACACTTCAAGCAGAGATTACAAAAATTTACATAATTAAACTGTGCTCTTGGATGCGAGCAACAACAGAAGACATATCGAAAGAGGAAGCATGGATTCCTGTATCTATTCTTGAAAGGAATAAATCTGCATACACAATCTCTTTCTTGCCTCTAGCTTTCCGCTCAATTATAGCCTCAGCTATGGATCAGATCAATTTGTAAGTCACTAGATCTTCTTATTACAAATAATATGAGTATGCAATGCTGTCTGCTCTATAATCATGAAATGAAACTGAATAAGAAGCAATATTCGTATTCATTTTTTGTTGTTGATGGTTTCTCATGTTAAGGTAAAGGAAAAAGAAACCCTACCCTGAGCAATTGCATATCATTCACAGCCTAGGTTCGTTTTCTGATGCAGATGAAAAAAAAAAAGTCAAAACAAGAACAATACAAAAAATCTAAAACTCAAGAATCTTTGAAATAGGATCCCAATTTTGGGTTGAATTTGTTTGGAATATTATAGAATATTTTATGGGTTTTGAGTCTTATTTACATGTTCACTGTTCCTTGATGTTTTCTTATGTTTGAAGGTTACGGAAAAGGAAACATCTCCCCCTACCTCAAAAAAAAAAAAAAAAAAAAGGCTTACTCTAGTAATAATGTTTAGACCTTTTTTGGTACATTTAAAAGTGATTTGATTTTGATATCTTGTCTGGGTAAACTTTCGGCATCATGGCATATCTGCTCTTTTTACCATTTTTCCAAGTGGATTTCTGGTTGTAGAGACTTGGTGTGGTTTTCTTTAGAGCAATGCTAGGATTCTTGTGGATCAGATTTTGCCTTTTTTCTGACTTTGACATGGAATTCTGATTCTGGAGTATTGAACTAGCTTCCTTCATCAGAATTGGAGGGCTTTATGTGATTTTTTTATCCCTTATTTTGTTGGTTGTTTCCCTTAGAAGAGGTTACCTCATCCTTCTCCATATCTAGGGAAGAAATTCTTCTTCCTAGAAGAAAAGAAGTTACCGCTACAGGATGCATATTTAGTTTCTTTATCTGTCTTGTTATGCGCTCTTTTCCAGGATGATTCAGTCCTTGAAGAGTGAAGCAAGGAAGTCAGAAGACATGTTTACACAACTTCAAGAAATTCAAGAATCAGTTAGACTTGCCTTCTTAAATTGCTTCCTTGATTTTGCTGGTATGATGAAGTCATTGCCAAATTGATGTTTAAACCTCAGTATATCATTTATGATGCTGCCAAATTGATGTTTAAACCTCAGTATATCATTTATGATGCTGTGATTCTATGCCACTTATCAGGTCACTTGGAGCAACTCGGAAGTGAGCTGGCCCAAAACAAATTAGGCACAGAAATTCCACATCTACAGAATGAATATACTTATGAATCAGAAGAGAACCTACCATATGATCTCCCTGGAAATGTTGTTGATTCACACCGAAAATTGCTGATAGTCTTAAGTAATATTGGGTATTGCAAAGATGAACTTTCTTACGAGTTGCACAACAAATACAGAAACATTTGGCAGCAGTCTAGGTTCGTAGCTCCTTGACTCTCTTTCCTTCGAAAAAAATTCAAAATCAGCATTGTGTTCTCGTGGCAGTGAAGTGGATCGGATGTCAGAAAGTAATGTTGATTTTATATGATGCTAACTGGGATACCTGCTGGGTCCAATCCTTAGCTAAAAGAACCTGCTTGGGCCATGATCATCCCGGTCATTCTTAACAAGTATGTTCAGAATTGGCCCAAGTCATAACTCATGATCCATTGGTGATGAGCCTGAGCTATGCCCATTCAATCTCTAGCATACTATGTCCATGTTGTACATCTATCATATATGTTGCAAAATTGTGAATTTGTTGTATAGGCTCTCCACAAGTATGCTTTTGCTTTAGTTATGCCTCATGAATCATGATTATTTCCACATTTTTGTCATTCTGCAAGCTACGTCAGTTTGCATTGTATTTTACATGTATATGTTGACATGTGTGTATGTTTGTATTATCTACCTGCTGATGACTATTATGATTGTGCCATCTTGTCTATCTTAACTGCAGGGAAAAGGATGAAGAGGACACTGATATACAAGATCTAGTAATGTCTTTCTCTGGTCTTGAAGAAAAGGTCTTAGCACAATATACTTTTGCGAAGGTACAGCATAACATGCTTCTTTAATTTTATCTATAACTTGTGATGCACGTAAATCAACAGCTGTGTGCAGGCAACCTAGGGTCAGGATGATTGTTTCAAGTATGGCTCCTTTCCCCTCTGTTATTCTGCGGCCCTTTTTCTAGAACTATCACAAATATGGGGCTGTGAGTGTAGTTTAATCATAAGAATTTTGAATACTGTGGGTATTTGTACTGTAGTAAATGATTTGTCTTGATATGCATTGCAAACGACATAAGTGGGCAGCAGATGTTGGCAGATCAATTAAAAATGTCCCATAAAATTTGAGCCACCTAAGTTCTGGAGTATTGAGCCGTTTGGCAATTATGTTAAATATAGTCTCTGTTGGCTTTATAAACTGTTCACATCTATTGTCTGGTTAGTGCAAGAACCCTTTCATGTTGAGCATTGTTTGTTAATCAAGCTGATAAAAGACAATTAAATTATAAGATTTCCTAAGATTTACTCACTATGCCATCAAGTATTAAGCAATTTGATGCCTTCCTGGCAGGCAAATATGGTCAGAACAGCAGCTATGAACTATTTGCTAAACTCTGGTGTCCAATGGGGAGCCACACCTGCAGTTAAAGTAAGATTCAGCAATTTCTTGTTTGGTTGTTTTCTTTGTAATTTTTTCCAGAGTAGCATTCCAGAGAGTTTTAAAATAGATATAAATAATGTTAATTCTTTTTCAGGGGGTGCGTGATGCAGCTGTGGAGTTGTTGCACACACTAGTAGCTGTGCACTCAGAGGTACATAATGTATACGCTTCAGTGAAATCATGTCAAATTGATTGCACTAATAATAAAACATATCGTATCCTATTGTTTTATGTAACAATTGCTAAGGAGCAGTTGTTTATGTGCGCAAAAGCTGTACGTCTCTGCACATTGTAGTCATTTTCTATTAAATTTTTCTTTTTTGATGATTGCAGGTCTTTGCTGGTGCAAAGCCTCTGCTAGATAAGACACTTGGCATTCTTGTGGAAGGTCTAATTGATACTTTTCTTAGCCTTTTCTATGAAAGCAAAAGTAAAGATCTTAGGTCACTTGACCCAAATGGTTTCTGTCAGCTCATGCTTGAGGTAGACTCTTGGTTTATTATTATCATTGTTATTTTTAACAGTTGGGAGGTGTATTTGCTGATTCTAGATCAGGACTCACAACAGTTAATCAATGTATAATAACTTATGTAACTGGTGAAATCTTGTAACTTGCATAACTGGTTGATTCTTTTCTTTTCTTCAACATGTCTTCTGCAGCTTGAATATTTCGAGACCATTTTGAATCCATATTTTACACCAGATGCAAGGGAGTCACTCAAGTCTTTACAAGGTGTGCTGTTAGAGAAAGCAACTGAGAATGTTGCTGAAGCTGTTGAAAATCCAGGGCATCAACGTAGATCGACTCGTGGGAGTGAAGATGCACTTGATGACAGGCAGCAGGGGATGACTGTCTCACCAGATGACCTGATTGTAAGAATTAGAATTCCATATGCATTAAGAATACACTGAACAAGTTTGAGTGTGGTCATTAGCATTTGATTGAACATTGACACAATATGTCAATTTCAAACAGCATCAAAAAGTAAGAGAAAACACTTCAATTAATATGATATATTCAGAGATGGGGTAAAATGGTATATGGGATCCTTTTTATGGGAACTTACAGTCCAATCTCTACCTTTTCTTTCTGATATAGCTGATAAGTGTAGCAGTAATTCTTTCAAAGTAGAATTGTGTTTTGCCCTTTTTTTAATGTTGTCCCAAAATGTTATGGGTTTTTGCTTCAGGCTCTTGCTCAGCAATGTAGCTCTGAGTTGCTTCAAGCAGAACTTGAGAGAACTCGAATCAATACAGCATGCTTTGTTGAGTCAATTCCCTTGGACGCAGTGCCAGAATCTGCAAAAGCTGCTTATGGCTTCCGAGGATCAATGGATTCTCCCAGCAGAAATTACAGAGCCACACAAGCAGTGGGATCCCCAAGTTTTGGCCAGCAGAGGCGTCGATGATTCAGTATTTGGTAATTGCAAATTTTGTTTCCCGAATTTCACCCATGTGTATTAACTGTTGTATTGTAATCATAGTTGTGGCATATACAATTTGAATGAAATCCATATTCTTTTCATTGTAAGGTCCTTATTAGCTTGTCCAGTATTGTTCTTCATTCTTCCTCTCTTTACCTTCTGATTTTATTTCCTGAAGGGTGGGAGTTAGCTACGTGTTCTCGATGGTGGGGTTATCACTGTAATCTGTCATTAGTGCCAAGTTTCTGGAATATTTACACAACATTATTGATAAAATTAAATTCCTTAATATTATTTATGTTTGGTTCTTGACTATGCTTCTCTTTATCAAAAATGATGCAGCGAAAGCTAACTTAACAGTTTTTGGAGTTTGTGTTTCTAGCATTAGTTAAGTGAATTAGACCTGCAAACTACCAAAAAGAATTGCGCATAATCCAACTGACGCTAATCGAAATGATGACACTGGGCAGCCTGAAATAGCTGTTTTAAAACTGAGCAGCAGAAGTGCGCACTAAAAGGTTTAACTAGTTTTAAGTGACGACTGACAACTAAATGAGATGGTCATAGGAGAAATTGCGAGGTAAAAATAAGTAAACAACTTGTTTGGGCCTTAGATCTTTATCAAATAAAATACATCCCATCGACAAAAAGACACATTTTTGCAAAAGCCATGTCGTGTTACTGTTACCCCATATGCTTGGTAATGTTGTACCACATATGTTTGATAATGTTGTACAACATATTTTAACCTGCCGATAAGGTATCAATTTAGCTTAATACACATACTGCTCAATCAATGACATCTACAGGGTTTATATATATATATATATATATAAACAAAATTTCCTTTGAAATTATCTCCGAAAACAATAAAATTCATGAAACTAACCCAAGCAAATTACCTAAATTTATCAATTTAACAATTACATAATGGTCTCAAACATTGTGGGCTACTTCAAATATTCAACCCCACAAAATGAAATTAATTTGGATAACTTAGCATGATTAGATCTGAAGATACAGATATATCAGGGGAACATAATATGTGATTCCCACTGAGGACTACAAATTGAACATCATTTTCTGGATCAAGCTGTTCTCAAAGGTGGAGAAACCAATATCACACCATCTCCCCTAACAAACAGGAATGGAACTGTGCGCTTTGTTGTCTGAAATACCATAAAAACAATCAAAGATGGTAAGCAGACAGAAAGGTACTTCAGAAAGGTAAGACACTGCAGCTTACAAGTTAATATTTAAAACTGCCTAAAAAAACATCGCAGCTTACCCTAACAATCTCCTCATATGTTTCGTCATCGATCTCTACAGTTGTAACAACTTCTTCAACATCCCCAAGTATCATATTTAAGTGCTGATCATAAGCCTGCAAAACCATGTTTTCTACCTATGGTTGAAATCATACTAATTGCAACATAGAAATTGTTAACCACACAATAGCTAAGCATGAGAAAGCAAAGCCTTCCACCAATGTTTATCTTGCATTTATTCAGCAACATTTGCTGAAGAAAATGATGCATCCCCCTATAACAAAACAAGCATTCAAAAATATCATGTGGATATGCATTTAGAACCCGGCATATTTATCCTCTGCATAGAACGTTATGCAAGAGAATACTCATTATAATCACAGTTGTAAATCATTCACTATTCTTCGAGTTCTAAAATTTGAAGTCCCAACTTCACATACTCATCATACCATTGCAAATGTAACCCACTATCACCAACATTATAAATCAAGCTAAGAATGTTAATTCTCCTCATTTCAAATGCATATTAGAACATTTTAACGAAATTCCTAAGCATAATAAACAATTGTTAAAAACCCCAATAGGAAAACACAATCCCATCTTGATTTGCAAGATTTATTTTTTTTTTAAGGGATGATTTGCAAGATTATTAATTTATTAACAAACTACATTTAAATTGTATCAACTAATTCATAACACAAATACCCAATTAACCCATGAAGCCAAAACCCTCAAAACCCTAAATTGAAAACCACCACCACATTACATGTATAAAAGCAACAGTTTTTTTCTTTTTTTTTTTTTTAAAAAAAAACACTTAGGTTTTTATCTGGGTTTTTTGCGTATAAGCAACAAAAACGCTCTATTGACAAACTAAACCACTAAAATTCATTGAAAGAATCAATTAAAGAAGAAGAAGATACATGGAGTTTGCCACGGAGCTCACGGTCGGAACGGAGCTTAACATAGATGCGCTCGTCGAGACTGAGTCTGATGAGATCCAAAGGCTCTTTCACTGCGCTCTCTTCTTCGCTTGCCATATTCTTTTGGGTTGATTTTCAAGATTAAGGATTCAAGGGTTTAATAAGCTTAGCTCTACTTGTAACAGATATAATATAACAATTGTTGCCGCTTGTTCGCTCATTTTCCCTATTTGGTAACCACCCGAATTCACTTGGCGTGTAACCCCAACCCGCCCATTATAAAAATTAGTCTAATTTTTGTGGGATAACAACATCCAAAGTACTAAAATTTTTTAAGATTTTACAATTGAGTTCTAGAAGTTTTTTTATACAAACTAAACTATATTTTATATATTACTTTAGTTTTAGATAATAATAATTTTAAATGGAGCAAAAATTAATAAAATTAAGTAAAAAAATGAACATAAAATAAAATTTTGAATATTTACAGATTGGGGAAAGGTTTAATTTGCTCCCTGTGTTTGTGACCTAAGAACACTTTTGACCTCGTGTGTTTTTTTTGCCCAATTAGAACTCTACATTTCATAATCAGCTCAAATATACCCTCGTTGTTAAATGAAGACTAACCTTCGTTTTCTCTAGCCTACGTGAACATTATAGCTAATCAAAAGCTACTTACATATTATGCATGGGTCCCACATCAACTACATGTAATGTGTTTGTCTTCCAATCAGAACCATTTTTGTGCCTTTGCTCCTTTCAGTTTCGATGCTTACTGAACGTCTAATTCATTTGACAAAGCTCCAGATTCTTCTTGTTTGAGTTGTTGGTCAGGTAACATTTCAATTTTAGGTTGGGGTTGGGTGTTCTGAGATTGAACAAAGAGGACCGTGAAGGTTAAACACCGATCTTGTTGTTGAGCATCATGACAACTTTGTGCTTGTTGTTGAAGCGTTAGTTCTCTCCATCTCTGTTGATCGAAGATCGTAGCTCTTTTGAACACATTTGATATTTTGTAACAAATCACAAGGTTGTTAACTAGATAAACGTATTCTCTTTATATCATTTTTCTTTTAATAGAAAAAAATGGAGGAATCCATTTGTTATAAAGAAGTGTTATTTGCTAGATTGATGATTACATGCACGACCAAGGCCTAAGCATAAACCTTTAAAAATTGAGATCAATATAGATGTAGAAATAATGAGTGAGCGAGGACTGACTCCCTAGTCATTTTTATATAGAAGTTAGTTCTTCATGGAAGGTATTGAGAGGCATTTGACCAAATATATTGCAAAAATGGATTCTCTTCCTTATCGGCGACCTCTCTAGTTACCATCATAAGTTCCAAAAATGGCAAATGGATCATGGTATCCACTAGTGTTTCAGAAGATAGGGGGTCAGTCCTTGCTCGTTAGTTAGTTTCAGCAAATATGTAGACTATAATTAAAACATGACTAGTCTGTATGGCAATGGTCTTCGGGACCGCTTGCATCTTGCAGTTGAAGGCATTCGCCTATCTGTTGTGTCACACCTATCTCACTTATGTTTGTACAATCACCTTCTGAAACCTTTTGAGAAAAGTGATGATGGCTTTGCAATTGATTTCCTCATGGGTAGAGTTTTAACTGTTGCCTTGAAGATTGTAGCTGCTCTAATTGAGCGAGTTAAACTCTTGATTTAAAATCAATATGAGATGATTAAGGCCGATCGACTAAGTGAATAATACAAAGGAATTACTGATTGCTTTGCTGGAATTGTCAAAGATGAGGGTATAATTTCCTTTTGGAGAGGAAACACTACTAATGTTATCAGATACTTCCCTACACAGGCTTTGAACTTTGCATTTAAAGATTATTTAACTTCAAAAAGGATAAAGATGACTACTGGAAGTGGTTTGCTGGGAACTTGGTTTCTGGTAGAGCTGCTGGTGCTTCATCTCTTTTATTTGTTTACTCTTTGGATTATGTCTGTACACATTTGGCCAATAATGCAAAGTTTGCTAAAAAGGGCGGTGAAAGACAAATACTTGAGCTTGATGATGGGTATGAAGTGGGTAGTAGTACTTATGATGTATTGGTTAGTGCTTGTATAGGATTAATATCTATCCCAAGAGTTAAAAGAGTGCTTAATTATATGTTGAGTAATGGGTTTGATCCTAATAAGTATATGGCTATTAGAGTTCTGCTTATGCAGGTTAAGTATGGGATGATGAAATGCACGTAAATGGTTTGATGAAATGCCTGAGAAGACAATATGTGATAAGCTTTCTTTAGTAGTTGGTGTAGGACCCACACATAACATGTAGGTAACTTCTGATTGGCTACAATGTCCACATAGGCTAGAGAAAATGGAGGTTAGTATTCAGTTAATGGTGAAGGTATATTTGAGCTGATTTTGAAATGTCGAGTTCCAATTGGGCAAAAAAATAAAAAAAAACACATGAGGTCAAATGTGTTCCTAGGTCATAAACTTAGGGGGCAAATTGGACCTTTCCCCTTTATAGATTTATTAAAGTTACAACTTGACTTTTGAGTGTATTTTGTATAATTCAAAAAAACATATTGATGGAGATATGTGAACATGTTTAAAATTTAGTTAGTATTGAAATTTTAAATTTCAAATAATTAAAAAGTTGAAGGACTAAATTATTTTATTTTATTAGAACTTAGAGATTAAACTGTTTAATTTTGTAAATAGAGGGAGTTAAATGTATTTTGATATAAAAAACCTAATGGAAAAGTTAACAGAAGAATTTAAATGTTAACGGAATTAAAATTAAGAAATATAAATGTTCAATTTTTAAACAAGAAGGAGGAGAGTTTGAATTAGCTCAAACCTTAGGGAGGTAAATGTAATTTACCCTAACAACATGAGAAGTCCTAAAAATTTTAAAATTTTAAAATTGAGTTCTAAAAGTTTTTTTATGGTTAGAATCAAGTCCTATAAACTTATAAAATATTAACTATAAATTCTAAGACTTTAAAATAAATAGAAATAATTGAACCATCTTTTTAAAAATAAAATTAAGTGTTTCTTATGTGGACATTTTCTCTCGATGAAGTCAGGAATACCTGCCTTGGTTTGAGTTTTTCTTCCATTTTTACATCGTGATTTTGCACCGCGATTCTTATAATCTTGCTTAATCTTACTTTATTCATGTTTTTTTTCTAGTTTCTAATGGATAATGATTTGGAACAATTGTGGAAAAAGTTTTCTTTAAAGAAAAAGGAGGAGGATGAAGTCGATTTAGGTTGTCCTAAGAATGGTGATTCTAAGCAAAGTTGATGCTTAGTAGGCAGACTTTTGTCCTCTAAACCTCTTAACTTACGTCCTTTGTTAGGAGCATTTACTAGTGCATGGCGCCTCTCCAAGGGATTTTCTTTGGATGAAATGGGTGGCAATCTTTTTGTGTGTGAATTTCGGACTAAGGCTAACAAAGCTAAAGTTCTTCATAATAGTCCATGGCATTATGATCGCCAACTTATAGCGTTTGGAGAACTTCGTGGGGATGAATAACCATCTTCTGTGCAGCCTACTCATTACCTATTTTGGGTTCAAATTTGTAACTTGCCCTTGAATCGACGTGACCATGCATCACTACTGAAAGTGGGAAGTAAAATCGGAGAGGTTGTTGATGTTAATCCCACTGATATCAATTCTTGGAGCAAATATGCTCAGGTTAGGGTCCGTGTGGATATTATTGCTTCATTGAAATGAGGCACTGTTATTGTAACTAATTAGGGGGATTGTATTTGGGTTTAGTATGAAAAACTGCCAAATTACTGTTACTGGTGTGGTCATCTTGGGCATATGGCAGATGAATGTGATGTCAAACCTGAGGATCTTACTGTTTCTGATTGGCCGTATAGGCCATAATTGCGAGCATCTCTAGTTCGTAACTGCTCCAAGAACAAGACTGTGTTTAATTAGCCTAGGCTCTCTTATGATTCTTCTGGTTCTTTTACGAGTTGTATTCCTGATCTTGCTATTTTGAAATTTTGTCGCCAATTAAATTTTTACACTATGCCTATCCATGTGGTGTCCACTCCTGACTTAGATTCAATAATTGCAACTACTAAGTATGCATCTCCGATTTTGATATTCATACCATTCCTAGTTTATAGATGGTGGTTAGCACTTCTGCATCTGCTGACTCAAAATTGGCTGGGAGTCTGTTGGCGCTTACTTATATAGACTTTATGTCAAGTTTAGTGTCTTTACAATATGATCTTGGCCTCAGTTTTGATGTTCCTTTGCCATCATAGATTGGTGTACTACAAGGGTTATCTCTTTGTAAATTCAAAAAGATGGATAGAGGGCGCAAAATGATTGTTAGTGGTATGAGTTCCCAGACTAACTTTTCAGGCATCTATAATTCTAGTACTAAAAGAAAGGGTGTAAGGTTTGATAATGTTGCTATGGATGTTGAACAACATATCAAGAAGGGCAGGAATTCTCTGGTTTAGTTGATGTGGTCCAATCCTCGACATTGGATAGTGCTCAACCATTAATTGACATATCTACTTCTATTATGATAGAGTGCAAGGCAAAGACTGCAGAGTCATCCAACTGGGAGCAATGAGGCTGTGTAGTTAGAATGTTCAGGGATTGGGGAATCCTTGTTTTTACTTAAGAAATAATCCCTGGATGTTTTCTTAATGGAGTCTAAGTTGTCTTGCTCTAGTGTTGATGGTATTAAATCTTCTTTTTTAGATTATAATATGTTTACAATTCTTAGTCTGGGAAACTTTGGTGGTTTGATATTGATGTGGACAAAAGTTATTGATGTTTTTGTAATTTTCTATTATTTGAATAATATTGTTTTTAATTTCACTGATGATGAATGTCAGAAAGTTTAGACTCTGTGTGGTATCTATGGTTTTCCAACGCAACATCACAAGCATAAAACATGGAAATTGCTTTATATGATTTTACGATCAATTGTTAATCCCTGCTTTTGTTTTGGTGATTTTAATTCAGTTCTCTATAATGCTAAAAAAATCGTTCGACAATATATTGATTACCAAAATAGTAAGCTTTTCCAATGTGTTCTTGATTCTCATGTTTATTTTGATTTGGGTTATGTGGGTGGTAAGTTCACGTGGGATAATGGGAGAAGGGGTTAGGCTAATATTAGAGAATGCTTGAATGTGATAAAGAGGATCACCTAGGCCAAACATTCACAAATTTTTTGCTTTGAATCTATGTGGAATAGTGATGCCTCGTGCCATTATGTCATCCAAACTATGTGGGATTCAACTTATACTTGTGCTGCGGTGGGTAAGGTTCAGGCTAAGTTAGTAGATTGTGCTAGGGCTCTTGGTGATTAGAATAAACAGTGCTTTTAGGGCCTACATCAACAGATAGATACCAAATTACAATAGAGTCCTGATTATGCCCAAAATCTTTTGACGGTCCAGACTCTCCAAACTGACGTCAATGAATTGATTGATAAAGATGAGGAGTATTGACGCTAATGATTAAGAGCAATTTGGCTCAAGTTAGGAGATTACAATACTTTTTTTTTTCATCATAAAGCTTCTAAGCGCAGGTGCCATCATTGGCTACACCAACTTTGTGATGATTCAAGAGTTTGGCATAAGGGGTAGAGAGGTGATGCTCACTTGGTTCTTAAGTACTATTCTGAACTGTTTACAAGTTTGGGCATTCAGAATTTTGAGCATTCTATTTTCGCTATTGATTTTGAATTGATTGAGGAGGATGCTAATTGCCTTTTTTCTCAATTTACATCAGAAGAAATATTGAATGCTCTAAAGTAGATTAATCCTGGTACCAGCACCGAGTCCTAACAATATGTCTGTCTTATTCTTTCAAAAATATTGGGATATTGTGGGTCATGATGTGACTTCTTTTGTTCTAAATTTTCTCAACATAAGTAACATGCCTGATAATTTAAAGCATACATTTATCACTCTCATTCCCAAAGTTAAATTTCCTACTTCGGTAAATGATCTATGACTAATTAGTTTGTGTAATGTGGCTTACAAATTGATTTCAAAAGTGCTTGCAAATAAATTAAAAATAGTGTTGCATGGGTTAATCCATGAAACTCAAAGTGATTTTGTATTGGGTATATTAATAACAAATAATGCTATTGTAGCATTTGAAATGTTTCATTCCATGAAGCATTGTATTAAGGGTTACAAGGGTGTTATAGCTCTTAAACTTGATATGAGCAAGGCATATGATGGGGTTGAATAGGGCTATCTTAAGAGTATTATGATGAAAATGAACTTCTTGTGCCATTTTATTGATCTAGTTATGAGTTATTTGCGGTTTACTTCCTTTTCATTTCTTATTAATGGGCATCTAGAAGGTTTTCTTAACCGAGCAGGGGTCTTCGCCAAAGTGATCCCATTTCACCCTACTTATTTATGATTTATGCGGGAGGGTTTTCAACATTGATAAAAAAGGTTGTTTACAATGGAGCTTTACATTCGGTAAAAGTTAGTCCTCGGAGACCCTCTATCTCACACTTATTTTTTGCTGACAATTTTGTGATTTTTACCAGAGTAACATACCATTAATTCCTTTATACAAATATATGCCCAAGAATCAGGTCAATATGTGAATTTTAGTAAATCGACTATTTTGTTTAGTAGTAAAGTACTAAATGCTCAATGTAGGTAAATTTATGATTTGTTGCATATGTCCACAGTGGTTCATCATTATAAATATTTAGGTTTATTGGCATTGATTAACACTTTAAAAAAACTAATTTTTTGTTTTCTAAAGGAACGTCTTCAGAAAAAGTTAAAAGGTTGGAAAGGAAAATTCTTAAGTAGAGTAAGAAAGGAGGTATTGATTAAAGCCATGGCTCAGGCAATTCCTCAACATATAATGAGTTGCTTCTTATTGCCAAAAACATTTAGTGAGGAGTTGTAAAGAATGGTTAATAGTTTTGGTTGGGGGATATGAGGGATACGAAAAAGATCCATTAGCTATCCGGTGAGCACTTAACTAAGTCCAAAATAGACGGTGGGTTGGAATTTCGACATTTTCACTATTTTAATCTTCCTTTACTTGCAAAACAAGGTTAGAGACTTTTGATGTAGCCTAATTCATTGTGTGCTCGAGTTATTTCTACCAAGTATTATACCCGCCATGATTTTTGGACAACATCTCTTGGATATCATCTATATTACTTTTGGCATAGTGTGTTATTAGCGAAAGATATTCTATCAGAAGGAACTTATTGGCAGATTGGCAATGGCTACTTGGTGAATATATGGACAGATAGATGGATTGCTGGTGTCCATGGTTCGAAACTGTTGGTGCCTCAGACTGATTTTTAAGAAACTTAAGTCAGTTCATTGATTGATGATGATACTAAACAATGGCAGGTGTATTTACTAAAGTAACTCTTTTTACCATTTGAAGTTGAAGTTATATTGAAGATTCGATAAGTTCTCGTCTTCCACTAGATTTTTAATTTTTGAGATTTATGAGGATGGTATGTATTATGTCAAAACAGGTTATAGGTTCATCCAACATTTATCTATTCATACTACTTTAGTGAGTTCTTTATCTTCATGTGACCCTAAAGTTTAACAATGTTTGTGGCGCCTTCAAATCCCTCTTAAGATTAAGCTATTTGTGTGGCATGTGCTTATTAATTCCTTTCTAATGGTGGATAATTTACTATATAAGGGTATTTCAGTTCCTCATAGATGTCTGCTTTATGGTGATCCAGGTGAATCCTTATTCCATCTTTTTAAAGAATGTTCATAGTCCATAAGTGTGTGGTTCTTATCTGCACTTGGTCTTCATATGGATTATTTAACTATTAATTATCTTTAGGATTGGTTTTATGAATTGATAGACTCTGGTAATATGGATCTGTTGGTGATTGTAGTTTTTACATAGTGGGTAGTTTAGTTCTAATGTAATCAAATTGTGTTTGGTAATACTAGTTTACATTCATATCATTTGGTTCTGATGGTGAATGATTTATGTCTGACTTTTAAAAAAGAATCACAGTCTTTGTCTTTTTCGGCACTAGCTCCTCAATCTCAGTTTTTTGGATCCCTCCGACTACTCTTTTTGTGAAAATAAATACTAATGATGCTACTGTTGCTCATGATTTAAAATGGGCTTTGGTGTCATTATAAGGGATGCTACTGTTGATGTTGTGCCATCTACTAGTTCTCTTATTGATGATTGTGTTGATGTAGAGGTTGCATAATTATATGCTTTAACGTATGGTCTGAGTCTGGCTATTAATACTAGCTACCAGTCGATAATATTGGAGTAAGATTCTTTAGCTACTATTTCTCGGTTGAAGGCCAAGTCCATAATTGGAAAAACTAGTTCTTATTTATTATGTGAGTACATCCATCAATTGGCTATTATGTTCTCCTCAGTGCAATTCTCATTTACAAGATGAGAGGGTAATAATGTTGCAAATTCTTTAGCAAATAGTATTTGACATTGTAATTCAGGCTTCCTTTTTCATGGGTCTATTCCAGTTTCTGTTTTATCTACAGTTATTACTAACTTTATAATGCTTTCTACTTAATGTAGATTGTTATTATCTTTTAAAAAAAGAAAAGGTTGATGTGTTAATTTAATTCATGACATGTGTGCAATTGACTTAACTCTACCAACTCATATTTTTACTACAAAAAATAAAGGTCATTTTAGAGTGTCATCATTGATAATCTTAGAAACTTTTTAGCAAAATTAGTATGTACTTATTAGAGAAGAATGCCCATTATATATCATGAATAAAAGCTAAAGTTTAGTCCTAAAACATAGCTAAACTACCATATATAGATTTGTCTAAAATAGCCTACAACTAATATATCCTAAATAAGGAAAACAGAAAGGATTTACAATAATAAAAAAAATAACCATAGTTGTATAAGGTATAGAATAAGCCATAGAATGACATAGAATCTGCTATAGAATTAGCCATAAAATGGCATAGAATCAACCATAAAATATGCTAACTTTAAATGACTAACCACCATTTAATTCCTTTAACATCCCCCATCAAATTGATGTTGGTAAGTTGATAAGCATCAATTTGCTAACAAAATAGTTATGTTGCTGAAATGTCATGAATTTAGTGAAAATATCTGCATTCTGTATAGTGGTGGAGATATGTGGGAGAGTGATAACTTGGTGATCATAGGCCTCCCAAATAGAGTTGCAATCAACCTCTATGTGTGTCATGACCCAAAACAGGGGCCATGACTGGTGCTAGGGAACGGGAATTCTTTCGAATCCGGAACCCGTAGTAAGCCTAAAATAAAATAAAACATGAAATAGTAATAATAACACAATTAAATAAAATACTTTGCAGCGGAATAAAATCATAAATATAAAAATAATAATCCACCTCGGGATTTAAATCAAATTCTCATCTCATATATAAATAAACTCCTTTAATACAAATCCAGTTCAAATTCTTAAAATACATAACTCATACACAAATATACAATATCTCTTAACAATTTTACGACTACTGTAGTGTCTAGATCATAAAATAAAACTCAGATAAGCAGTTTACATAAAGAAGCTGGGGCGAAAGAAATCTGGCGTACAGGCCTGCTACTGAGGTCTGAAGACGATGACTCTCCTGAAAAATAGTTAACGAAGGGGAGTCAGACCTTATTGGGTGAATTACTATAGTATATATACATGCGTACTAAATGACAACGCATACAGTCAACAATATATATATAATATGTATGTATACAAGCAATTACACACAAATGCCATAAAATCATTTTATATATTTATTGAAAATCACTGTTTATGAAGGATCAAATAGAACCCTAGAAAATCGCAACCTCAAAACAGTGTTAGACAACACTCTAGCCATACAGGCTCACTTATTCCAAATATATTCACTTATTCCATTTAGACAGTAGACTGGCCTCGAGACACTAAGCCAACCGAGCTCCAGCAGTCTGACTGTCAGTGTGATTGGCCCCGAGACACTTGGTCAACCGAGCTCTAGCAATCACACTCCCAAATCATATCACACATCAAATAATCATATCCAATCAATATCCATAAATGGTTAGTAATATAGCCTAAATGCTAAAAGCGTACCGGTACGTACTTGGTCCTAGTGCTGCCCACTAGGTAGCACGTTCTATTGATATCCTTCATTAATATATAAAACATACATTCATAAAAGTAAATGATGCATGAATTGAATAAAATAACCACATAAACTATATATATATACACTAGAAATATACCAAAAGTAAACTAGGTATATTTCAAGTATATATACATCAAATAAATCCAATAAAATTGTAAAATTAACTCAATATATACTTAAAACATTTTAAATATAAATGTTTAAATGAGCATGCATATAATTTATAATATACTAAAAATAAACCAAAGATAAACCAAGAATAAACTAAAAATAAACTTAAATACTAATTGAGTTATTTATGCATATTTAATCAAAATAAAACATACATTTCTAAATCATGCACCCTAAAACATATATATATAGCATAGTAACTCACACTTAGTGCGCTCCACGAGATGGGTTCAACAGGCCTGGTCTACTAGGCCTCGGTCTCGGTGTAACTAAACAAACAATAAATAACAGACATCAGAATAAATCTAACATAAAATCCTAGAAACTCGGTCTAGAATATTGGACACAAAATTAAAATTAGGGTTTGATCGGATATCACGTTTTACGAGAATTCTACCAAAAATCAGACAGAACCTCCCCTGTAAAATGGACATCAATCTACTCAAAGAGTAGAGCCGGCCCTGTAAAGAAACACACTTCAAAAAATAGACACAGAAACACATCCACAACCCCTCGGTCGGACTCCAAACTACAGTTTACCGACCGGGGTCCACAATTCACAAAATAATATAAAAATACCAAAAATACCCTTATATCATAGAAATACATTTTATAAGTAGAAATTATATAATTGTCACGACCCAAAACAGGGGCCATGACCGGCGCTAGGGAACGGGAATTCTTTCGAATCCGAAACCCATAGCAAGCCTAAAAATAAATATGCAATAATAATAACAACAGCTCTTAATGCAGTGGAAATAAAATCATAAATATAAAAATAATAATCCATATCTCATATATAGATAAACTTTTAATACAAATCCAGTTCAAATATTAAAAGTACATATCTCACGACTTTATACAACTACTGCAGTGTCTAAATTATAAAAATAAAACTCAATTGAGCAGTTTACATAGAGAAGCCAGAGCGGAAGAAATTCGGCGTACAGGCCACTACTGAGGTCTGAAGAAGAAGACTCTCTTGAAAAATGATCAATAGAGGGGAGTCAGACCTCACTGAGTGAATTACTATAATATATATACATGTATACTAAATGCCAATGCACACAATCAAAAGTATATATATAATATGTATATATATACAAGCAAATACACAAAGATGCAATAAAATCATTTTATATATTTTTATTGAAAATCACTGTTTATGAAGGATCGAATAGAACCCTAGAATATCACAACCTCAAAAACAATGTTAGACAACACTCTAGCCATACAGGCTCACTTATTCCAAATATAATCACTTGATCCATTTGGACAGTAGACTGACCCCGAGACACTGAGTCAACCGAGCTCCAGCAGTCTGACTGTCAGTGTGATTGGCCCCGAGACACTTGTTTAACCGAGCTCCAACAATCACACTCCCAAATCATATATCACACATCAAATAATCATATCCAATCAATATCCTCAAACAGGTTAGTAATATAGCCTAAATGCTATAAGCGTACCGATATGTACTCGGTCCTAGTGCTACCCACTAGGTAGCACGTTTTATTGATATCCTTCATTGAAATATAAAGCATACATTCATAAAAGTAAATGATGCATGAATTTAAATATAATAGCAACAATAACCATATATATACTAGAAATATACCAAAAGTAAACCAGGTATATTTCGAGTATATATACGTCAAAGAAATCCAATATAATTACAAAATAAGCTAGAAATATATTCAAAAACATTTTAAGCATAATTCATTAATAAGACATGCATATAACTTAAAATATACAGAAAATAAACCAAAAATAAACTAAAAATAAACTTAAGTAATAATTAAACCATTATGCATATTTAATCAAAATAAAACATACATTTCTAAATCATGCACCCTAAAGTATATATATATAGAATAGTAACTCACACTTAGTACGCTCCTCGAGATAGATCCGATGGGCCTGGTCCACTAGGCCTCGGTTTCGGCGTAACTAAACAAACAATAAATAACAGACATCAGAATACACCTAATAGAAAATCCTAGAAACTTGATCTAGAATATTAGACACAGAATCAGAATTAGGGTTCGACTGGATATCACGTTTTACGAGAATTCTACCAAAAATTCGACAGAACCTCCCCTGTAAAATGGATATCTCTTTACTCAAAGAGTAGAGCCGGCCCTGCAAAGAAACACACTTCGAAAATAAACGCAGAATTACAATCACAACCCCTCGGTCGGACTCCAAACTATAGTTTACCGACCGGGGTCCACAATTCACAGAACAATTATGAAAATAAAAAAAATGCCCTTATATCACAAAAATACATTTAATAAGTAGAAATTACATAATTAACTCTAAAACACATTAAAAACCAATAAAAACTCATTTATTTAGAAAAATCTTTTATTATATATATAATTTGAAAATAATTCACGAAAAATAGTTTTAATTAGTTAAAAATACTAAATAAATTGTAGAAATCATTTTTATACCTTAAATAACTATTAAAACCAATTTAATTACATTTTTAGTCAATTTATGGTAAAATTACCAAAATACTCCTATATATATAAATATACTAAAATTCATTCAAAAATTCACCAAAAATAGTATAATTATCAAAAATTAATTTTCTCAACATATTTATCAATAATATCAATAATTAAACTCAATTAACTAATTAATTTCAATTAAAAACACAATTAACCCTATTTTTCAAAAATTACATAAACTAATTAAATTCAAATAAATACATAGAAATTCATAAAAATTCCAAATAAATTCCTATAATTCATTTCAACACCAATAATTATCATAAAACACAATTTCATAATTTATTTAATTAATTTCCAAAAATTAGAAAATAATAATAAAATATTCAAAAATACCCAAAAATCAAAATAATCTCCAAAAATTCTATAAAAATTCACACATGTAGATTAAGCTACTAGGATCAACATTTGTTAAGGGACTTTTCATGAATCAACAAGAAAAATTTTAAAAAAATTCAAAAACTAATTTCGGCCAAATTGGAAAAATTGAAAAACAGAAAAATCAAGGGAGTTTGAGCTCAAACCAAAGCTAGAATCAAGATCACTGTTGCTTGAGGAGTCCAAAGAGACAAAAAATGTGAAGTTTGGTGGCCGGAGGAGGAAGAACCATAGAAGCTTGAATTCTCGGCCAAAAATGGCAGAAATCGAGCTGCCCGGCACCGGGGAAGATGACTAGGACGGTGAGGCAGCGGAGGAGGATGGTGACACGCAGGGGAGGCACTCTGAACGACGATGAATGGACGGCGAGGGTGAGGGGATGGGTTGCCGGGGAAGAAAGGGGAATAGGATAGGAAAAAGAAAAAGAAGAAAAAAAATAAAATTTACATATATATATATATATATATATTATAATTATAATATTATAATATTTTATAATATAATATATTTATGTAGTACTTGGAAAAATCACACACCACACATTTAATATTTTAATAATTTAATACACCTAAAGAAAATAATTAAATAATATTAAAACTAATTAGTAAATAATAATAATAAAAAAAATTAGGGTAATAAATTAAACCCTAGTTAAGTAAATATATGCACATATATACGTTATTTAATACTTTAAAAATATATATGAGTTCATGCAAGTCCGGAAATCTATTTCATATAATTAATAATAAATAATTTACGTAAAAATTTTCCCGAAAATGCAAGTCCCGGGAAAATTTTACGTAAAATACTTAAAATATCATAAAATAATAAAAATCAATTTTAATTAAATAACATCTCATGAAATATCATATATATATATATATATAAATTATTAACACTGAATATCCCAATGTAGTGTTAAAATATTTAAAAACACGGGATATTACAGTCTTCCCCCCTTACAAGAATTCATCCCCGAATTCCAGAAAGAAAATGATCACAAGATCAGGAAGGAAAGAGATACGGGTAAGAAGCTCGCATCTCAGCTTCAGTCTCCCACATATGCTCCTCAACTCTGTTGCTACGCCACAGAACCTTGACCATCGGAATCTGCTTCGACTGCAACTGTCAAACTTGATAATCAACGATCGCCACAGGTTCTTCCACAAACGTCAGATCTTCACTCATTTCTACACTCTCGAGCTGCAACACATGTGAAGGGTCTGAGATATACTTCCTCAGCATCGAGATATGAAATACTGGATGCACTTGTGACATACTCGGAGGTAAATCTAACCGATATGCAACAGTGCCAACTCTCTCTAGAATCTCAAATGGTCCGATATATCTCTGTGCTAACTTACCCTTCTTGCCAAATCTCATCACACCCTTCATTGGAGATACCTTCAGAAAAACAAATTCTCCAACCTGAAACTCCACATCTCTGCACCTAGGATCCGCATAGCTCTTCTGCCTGCTAACTGCGGTCTCTAATCTGCGTTTAATCATGATGAATTTCTCTGCAGCATCCTGAACCATCTCAGGTCCAGTCAAAGCTCTCTCACCAATCTCATCCCAACTCAGAGGTGATCTACACTTCCTTTCATACAATGCCTTATACGGTGCTATACCAATACTGCTATGGTAGCTGTTATTATATGTAAACTCTACGAGTGGCAAATGATCATCCTAGCTACCCCCCAAATCCAGGACACACATCCTCAACATATCTTCCAGTGTCTGGATCGTCCTCTCAGACTGACCATCTGTTTGAGGATGAAAAGCAGTACTGAAGTCCAACCTAGTGCCCATCGCTTCCTGCAACTTCTGCCAAAAATGAGAGGTAAACACTGAACCTCTATCTGACACAATGGACACAGGTACTCCATGAAGGCATACGATATGCTTCACGTATAGCTTCGCCAATCTAGCTACAGAATAGGTGGCTTCCACAGGCAAGAGATGTGTAGATTTCGTCAACCTATCTACAATCACCCAGATGGAATCGTATCCATCCTTAGAATAAGGCAAACCTACCACAAAATCCATAGCTATCCTTTCCCACTTCCACTCGGGAATAGGAAGAGGCTGAAGCTTCTCAGAAGGCTTCTGATGCTCAGCTTTTACTTGCTGACATGTCAAGCACTTAGCAATATAATCAGCGACATCCTTCTTCAATCCATCCCACCAGTATAAGTCTCTGATACTATGGTACATCTTAGTGACACCCGGATGTACGCTATAGGCTGTAGAATGTGCTTCCTCTAGGATCTCTTCTCTCAAATCATCCACATCAGGAACACACAATCTACCACTGATCCACAACATACCATCATCATCGAGTGTGAAATCAGTGAACTTTCCTACTCTGACATTCTCTGCAAGCTCTTCTAGAATAGGATCTCGGCTCTGAGCTGCTTTAATCCTATCCCTCAGTACAGATCACACCTTAAAATGAGCTAGCAGTCCACCTAGCCTATTGATCTTCATCATCAAACCTTGATCCACCAACAGATGCAATTCTTGGATCAATGGTCTCCTCTCAACACTGATGTGAGCAAGACTGCCTAAGGACTTTTTACTCAAGGCATCTGCTACCACATTAGCCTTGCCCGGATGATATATTATCTCACAGTCATAATCTTTCAATAATTCCAACCATCTCCTCTGCCTCAGATTCAGATCTCTCTGCTGAAAAATGTACTTGAGGCTCTTGTGATCAGTAAATATCTCACAAGTCACCCCGTACAGATAATGTCTCCAAATCTTCAAAGCAAAGATCACTGCAGCCATTTCTAGATCATGTGTAGGATAGTTCTGCTCATGCTTCTTCAACTGCCTTGAAGCATAGGCTATCACCCTTCCATTCTGCATCAACACACAACCAAGGCCAACTCTAGAGGCATCACAATAAACTGTGAACTTATCCACACTATTAGGCAAAGCTAACACTGGGGCTGTGGTCAACTTCTCCTTTAATAACTGGAAACTATTCTCACAAGCTTCTGCTCACTCGAATCTGACATTCTTCTGAGTCAAGCGAGTCATAGGGGCTGTAATTCTAGAAAAATCTTGCACAAACTGCCTATAATACCCAGCTAAACCTAGAAAACTCTGAATCTCAATGACAGAAGTCGGTCTAGGCCACTCAGACACTACTTCAATCTTCTGTGGATCAACCTAGATACCCTCTTTAGACACTACGTGTCCAAGGAAAGAAACACTCTCCATCCAGAAATCACACTTCGAGAATTTAGCATAAAGCTGATGATCTCTCAGTGTCTGCAGTAAAATCCTCAAGTGATATACATGCTCCTCCATACTTCTCGAATAAACCAGTATATCATCGATGAAGACTACCACAAATTGATCCATATATGGTCTGAATACCCTATTCATCAGGTCCATAAAAGCTACTGGTGCATTAGTCAAACCAAAAGACATCACTAGAAACTCATAATGGCCATATCGCGTGCAGAATGTCATCTTAGGAACATCGGCTTCACTAATCCGCAGCTGATGATAATCCAACCTTAAGTCAATCTTAGAAAAGAACTGTGCACCCTATAGCTGATCAAACAAGTCATCTATCCTCGGGAGAGGATACTTATTCTTCACTGTCACCTTATTCAGCTCTCTGTAGTCAATGCACAGTCTCAGGGTACCATCCTTCTTCTTCATAAACAGGACTGGTGCACCCCAAGGAGAAATATTAGGTCTGACAAAACCCTTATCCAATAACTCTTGTAACTGATCCTTCAACTCTTTCAACTATGCAGGAGCCATTCTGTAGGGTGGCATAGATATAGGAGTAGTACCTGGAACCACATCTATACAGAACTCAATCACTCTGTGAGGTGGTAAACCTGGCAACTCCTCAGGAAAAACATCAGGAAACTCACAAGCAACAGGAACATCTGTGAGTGACAACTTCTCCACTGAAGTATCCTTGACCAATGCCAAATATCCCTGACATCCTTTCCTTAACAACTTCTTAGCCGTAATAGCAGAAATGAGATTATGAGGTGCTGAACTCCTATCACCCATAAACTTAAAATCTTCTTCACCAGGAATTCTGAAAGTCACCTCTTTATTCCGATAATCTACCACGGCATAGTGCTGAGATAACCAGTCCATTCCCAGAATAACATCAAACTCCATCACATCCAATAGAATTAAATCAGTGGGTAATTCTCTATCTCCCACGAGAACTGGACAACTAGAAAGAAAAATATCGGTGTCCAAGGAATCGCTCAGAGGGGTGGCAACAGACAAAGGAAAAGCCATCCTCGAAGCTAGCCAATAAGACTTGAAAGCAAAAATAGGAGAAAAAAACGAATGCGTGGCACCTGGATCAAACAAAACCCATGCATCCAGGTAATAAACAGAAACAATACCTGCCATGACTGCATTAGATGCTTGAGCATCCTACTGAGTAAGGTGGAAGGCTCTGGCCTGTCCTCGACCTCCCTGCTGACTGGTAGAAGCCTGGCCAACACCTCTGGCACCTCTTTGAGTACCTCTACCACGACTCTGCTATGGAACAAGTTGAGTGGAACTCTGATGTTGGGCTGGAGGAAACTGAAATGGCACGGGAGCAACACTAGCAATTGACTGTTGTGGAAATTATAGAATCTGCGGCTGCTGATACCCAGAATAAGGACACAATCTGGTAAAATATCCTATCTGCCCGCATCTGAAGCATGTCAGTGGTGTTAGGTAACACGGTCCCTGATGGACTCTACTGCAGGTCTGGCATACACTGGCAGTTGATCCAGAACTATGACCACTGCTGCTGCTCGAAGCACCTGACCCGAATCTAAATGACCTACGCTGACCCCCACGGCCATGTCTATTGCTCCGATGCACTCGCTGCTACTGCCTCTGACTCTGCTGAGTCAGACCTCGCTACTGACTACTCGAGCCAACATGAAAACTAGAGTACGGAGTAGCCTGCAGTCCACTCGACAGAACTCCCAGCTGGTAATAATCAGGCATCGCTCCCTGCCTAACTAGCCTCAGCTCAATCTCCTTGGCCAACTCAATCACAGACTCCAGAGTAAGGCCTGCTGTAGGCATACCAGTAAATGCTGAACCCAAACTAGTAACGTAGGTAGTGACTGCGAAATACTGGTCTCGTATCAGATCCTCTGTATATCTACCCAGCCGAAGAAACTCTCGGGTGTACTCCTCTACAGATTGATCACCGCGATAAATGTTGGTCAAATGGAGACGATAGCTCATACGAAGAGGCTCTGGACAGAATATCCTCATAAATAGCTCTCGAAACTGAGCCCAGGTCATCGTCATCATATAAGGCTGGATCATCTGAATGAACCAATCTAGGGCTGGTCCCTCGACAGACAACTCGACGATCATGATCCGCTGGTACTCAGTGTGAGCATTCTGAGTTCGAGTCTCGATTGCGTGCAGAAAATCTAACGGATCAGAAGTCCCATCAAAAGCAATCCTGCCAACTCTGGTATAGAACAAAGCTGCCTCAGGGTCAGACATACCCTACTGATAGGCAGGTTGAACAGGCTGAATAACTGGAGGCACAGGAACATCAAACTCAGGCTCTACAGTGACCTGCCGCTCCTCGAGGTCTACCTCTGCCATGACCTCTACGTCTAACTGGTTGCTTAAGAGGTAAAACCTCATCCTGAAAAGACTCATCATCCTCGACCTCAACGACCAGTGGAGCGACACGTGCTCGCCTCCTCATTCTGAAAAGACAATAGAATGATTCAGAAAAAATAGACAACGGAGGAATAACGCAGAAAACTAAAGCAAGGAATGCTTATCAAGACATACTCGAGCCTAATTCACTGCAGTAGTTACTAAAAGAAAACACAACTCTGAAAACTAGGGCCACGACTCACACAACTAAGCCTTGACACAGAACTCCGCTCTGATACCAACTTTGTCACGACCCAAAACAGGGGCCATGACCAGCGCTAGGGAACGAGAATTCTTTCGAATCTGAAACCCATAGCAAGCCTAAAAATAAATATGCAATAATAATAACAACAGCTCTTAATGCAGCGGAAATAAAATCATAAATATAAAAATAATAATCCATATCTCATATATAGATAAACTTTTAATACAAATCCAGTTCAAATATTAAAAGTACATATCTCATGACTTTATACAACTACTGCAGTGTCTAAATTATAAAAATAAAACTCAAGTGAGCAGTTTACATAGAGAAGCCAGAGCGGAAGAAATTCGGCGTACAGGCCTACTATTGAGGTCTGAAGAAGAAGACTCTCCTGAAAAATGGTCAATAGAGGGGAGTCAGACCTCACTGAGTGAATTACTATAATATATATACATGAATACTAAATGCCAATGCACACAATCAAAAGTATATATATAATATGTATATATATACAAGCAAATACACAAAGATGCAATAAAATCATTTTATATATTTTTATTGAAAATCACTGTTTATGAAGGATCGAATAGAACCCTAGAATATCACAACCTCGAAAACAGTGTTAGACAACACTCTAGCCATACAGGCTCACTTATTCCAAATATAATCACTTGATCCATTTGGACAGTAGATTGGCCCCGAGACACTGAGTCAACCGAGCTCCAGCAGTCTGACTGTCAGTGTGATTGGCCCCGAGACACTTGGTTAACCGAGCTCCAGCAACCACACTCCCAAATCATATATCACACATCAAATAATCATATCCAATCAATATCCTCAAACAGGTTAGTAATATAGCCTAAATGCTATAAGCGTACCGGTATGTACTCGGTCCTAGTGCTGCCTACTAGGTAGCACGTTCTATTGATATCCTTCATTGAAATATAAAGCATACATTCATAAAAGTAAATGATGCATGAATTTAAATATAATAGCAACAATAACCATACATATACTAGAAATAACCACATATAACCATATATACTAGGTATATTTCGAGTATATACACGTCAAAGAAATCCAATATAATTACAAAATAAGCTAGAAATATATTCAAAAACATTTTAAGCATAATTCATTAATAAGACATGCATATAACTTAAAATATACAGAAAATAAACCAAAAATAAACTAAAAATAAACTTAAGTAATAATTAAACCATTTATGCATATTTAATCAAAGTAAAACATACATTTCTAAATCATGCACCTTAAAGCATATATATATATAATAGTAACTCACACTTAGTGCGCTCCTTGAGATAGGTCTGATGGGCCTGGTCCACTAGGCCTTGGTCTCGGTGCAACTAAACAAAAAATAAATAACAGACATCAGAATAAACCTTACAGAAAATCCTAGAAACTCAATCTAGAATATTAGACACAGAATCAGAATTAGGGTTCGACCGAACATCACGTTTTACGAGAATTCTATCAAAAATTCGGCAGAACCTCCCCTGTAAAATGGACATCTCTCTACTCAAAGAGTAAAGCCGGCCCTGCAAAGAAACACACTTTGAAAATAAATGCAAAATTACAATCACAACCCCTCGGTCGGACTCCAAACTACAGTTTACTGACCGGGGTCCATAATTCACAGAACAATTATGAAAATAACAAAAATGCCCTTATATCACAAAAATACATTTAATAAGTAGAAATTACATAATTAACTCTAAAACACATTAAAAACCAATAAAAACTCATTTATTTAGAAAAATCGTATATTATATATATAATTTGAAAATAATTCACGAAAAATAGTTTTAATTAGTTAAAAATACTAAATAAATTGTAGAAATCATTTTTATACCTTAAATAACTATTAAAACCAATTTAATTACATTTTTAGTCAATTTATGGTAAAATTACCAAAATACCCCTATATATATAAATATACTAAAATTCATTCAATTATTCACCAAAAATAGTATAATTATCCAAAATTAATTTTCTCAACATATTTATCAATAATATCAATAATTAAACTCAATTAACTAATTAATTTCAATTAAAAACACAATTAACCCTATTTTTCAAAAATTACATAAACTAATTAAATTCAAATAAATACATAGAAATTCATAAAAATTCAAAATAAATTTCTATAATTCATTTCAACACCAATAATTATCATAAAACACAATTTCATAATTTATTTAATTAATTTACGAAAATTAGAAAATAATAATAAAATATTCAAAAATACCCAAAAATCAAAATAATCTTCAAAAATTCTACAAAAATTCACACATGTAGATTAAGCTACTAGGATTAACATTTGTTAAGGGACTTTTCATGAATCAACAAGAAAAATTTTAAAAAAATTCAAAAACTAATTTCGGCCAAATTGGAAAAATTGAAAAACAGAAAAATCAAGGGATTTTGAGCTCAAACCAAAGCTAGAATCAAGATCACCGTTGCTTGAGGAGTCCAAAAACACCAGAAACGTGAAGTTTAGTGGCCGGATGAGGAAGAACCATGGAAGCTTGAATTCTCGGCAAAAAATGGCAGAAATCGAGCTGCCCGGCGCCGGGGAAGATGACTGGGATGGTGAGGTAGCGGAGGAGGACGGTGACACGCAGGGGAGGCACTCTGAACGGCGGCGAACGGACGGCAAGGGTGAGGGGATGGGTTGCCGGGGAAGAAAGGGGAATAGCATAGGAAAAAGAAAAAGAAGAGAAAAAATAAAATTTACATATATATATATATATATATATATATATATATATATATATATATATTATAATTATAATATTTTAATAATTTATAATATAATATATTTATGTAGTACTTGGAAAAATCACACACCACACATTTAATATTTTAATAATTTAATACACCTAAAGAAAATAATTAAATAATATTAAAACTAATTAGTAAATAATAATAATAAAAAAATTAGGGTAATAAATTAAACCCTGGTTAAGTAAATATATGCACATATATACGTTATTTAATACTTTAAAAATATATATGAGTTCATGCAAGTCCGGAAATCTATTTCATATAATTAATAATAAATAATTTACGTAAAATTTTTTCCAAAAATGCAAGTCCAGGAAAAATTTTATGTAAAATACTTAAAATATCATAAAATAATAAAAATCAATTTTAATTAAATAACATCTCATGAAATATCATATATATATAAAAAAATTATTAACACTGCATATCTTGATGTAGTGTTAAAATATTTGAAAACACGGGATATTACAATAATTAACCTTAAAACACATTAAAAATCAATAAAAACTCATTTATTTAGAAAAATCGTATATTATATATATAATTAAAAATAATTCATGAAAAATAGTTTTAATTAATTAAAAATACTAAATAATTTGTAGAAATCATTTTTATACCTTAAATAACTATTAAAACCAATTTAATTACATTTTTAGTCAATTTACGATAAAATTACCAAAATGCCCCTATATATATAAATATACTAAAATTACTCCAAAAATTCACCAAAAATAATGTAATTGCTAAAAATTAATTTCGTCAACATATTTATCAATAATATCAATAAATAAACTCAATTAACCAATTAATTTCAATTAAAAACACAATTAACCCTATTTTCTCAAAATTACATAAACTAATTAAATTCAAAATAAATACATAGAAATTCATAAAAATTCCAAATAAATTTCTATAATTCATTTCAACACCTATAATTATCATAAAACACAATTTCATAATTTATTTAATTAATTTTCAAAAATTAGGAAATAATAATAAAATATTCAAAAATACCCAAAAATCAAAATAATTCCCAAAAATTCAAACATGTAGATTAAGCTAAGGGGAACAACATTTGTGAAAGAATTTTTCATGAATTAACAAATGAAATTCAAAAAAAAAATTCAAAAATCAATTTCGGCCAAATTGGAAAAATTAAAAAACAGAAAAATTAAGGGAGTTTGAGCTCAAACCAAAGCTAGAATCAAGATCACCGCTGCTTGAGGAGTTGAAAGACACCAAAAACGTGAAGAATGATGGCCGGAGGAGGAAGAACAGTGAAAGCTTGAATTCTCGGCCAAAAAAGTGGCGGAAGTCGTGCTGATTGGCGCTGGGGAAGACGACTGGGACAGCGGGACAGTTGGGGAAGACAGTGACACACAAGGGAGGCGCTTTGAACGGCAGCAAACGGACGAGGAGGGTGAGGGGAAGGGTATGTCGGGGAAGAAGGGAGAATAGGTAAGAGGAAAAGAAAAGAAAAAAAAATAACAATTTACATATATATATATATATTATAATAATAATACTTTAATAATTTATAATATAGTATATTAATATAGTACTTTGAAAATCACACACCACACATTTAATATTTTAAGAATTTAACATACCTAAAAATAATTAAATAATATTAAAACTAAATAATAAATAATAAAAATTAGGGTAATAAATTAAACCCTAGTTTAATTTAAATATATACACATATATACACTCTATTTAGTACTTTAAAAATATATATGAGTTCATGCAAATGTGTAAAATTGTTTAAAATAATTAATATTAAATTATTTACGTATCAATTTTTCTGAAAATGCAAGTCCCGGGAAAATTTTACGTAAAGTACTTAAAATAATATAACACAATTAAAATTAGCTTTAATTAAATAAAAAACTCATAAAACATCAATATTATATACAAAATTATTAACACTGCATATCCCGATGTAGTATAAAAACATTTTAAAAACACAGGATATTACAATGTGCTTCATTCATTTATAGTAAACATGAACAGTAATTTGGATGGTAGTAGTGTTATCCATATATAAGGAAGTAGGTTGATCTTGGGAGAAACCAAGCTTTGTTAGATGACCACATAACTAAATGATCTCGAAGCATGCAATAGACACGGCGTGGTACTCAGCCTCAGTGGATGATTTAGGGACTGAGTCTTGCTTCTTGCATTTTTAAGAGAGAAGAGCATCACCAAGAAACATGCACCATCCTGTACTTGATTTTATTATGTTTAGGTAGCCAACTCAATTTGCATCACTATAGGCTTATAATTTAAGGAAGAACTAGTAGGAAAGAATAAGCCATGACTAGGTGTACCAAGGATATATCTAATAATGGGGTGAATTGTAAATAGGTGGAGATGCCAAAGGGCTTGCATGAACTTACTGACAATATGGACATCATAAGAGATGTCTAAGCCGGTGATAATTAAATAGATAAGACTACTAATTAGCTTCTGATATAAAGTAAGATCCTTAATAAGTTCCCCTTCATCACGCTAATATTTCATATTAATTTCCATTAAGGTGTTAACAGAATTAGCGTCTATGAGTCCAGGTAGCTAAACCAAATCCATAATATAATTATGCTGATTTAAAAGGATACCTTAAGGTTGATGATGCACCTCTAACCCAAAAAAAAAGGTGAGTTGGCCAAGATCTTTCATGTGAAAAGTAGAGTGTAATAAATTATGAAGTTTAGAAATAACTTCCATATCAAAATTTATGATAATGATGTCATCCACATAAACAAGGAGAACAATTATGACCTTATATGTCTATTGGAGAAAAAAGGGAGGAGTTATATTGCCTTTGAGTAAATGAAAAGCCAAGGAGAGTTGATTGTAACTTTTCAAACCATACTTGTAGTGCCTACTTCAATCCATACAAAGAGCGTTTTAGTTTGCAAACATTATTAGGTGAAGAAGTAGGCAAATCATAGGGAAGTTTAATATAAACTTCCTCCTTTAGGTCATCATTTAAGAAATTTTTCTTTATATCCATTTGATGTAAAGTCCATGATTGTTATGCAGTAAGGGTAAGTATAGTTCATGTAGTAGTCATTTTGACTACCGGTGTAAAGGTCTTATTACAGTCTAGGCCATACTTTTACTTATTGCTAAGAACCACCAACTGAGCCTTATAATGATCTATGGAACCATTAGAACAAAGCTTAATAAAAAGTACTAACTTACTACCAAGATATTTCATAAATGGTGGACACGAAACAACATCCTAGGTCTGGTTTTCTTCAAGTTCAATAGCTTATCCAACATTCATGCTTTATTGCCTATTTAAAGGATAAAGGAATAAGAATAGAAGACACAATGTCTGTTAAAGATAAAAGAGAGGTGAAACCATACCTATCTGGTAGTCTACGAACTTGAGTACTTTGTCTGAGAGGTTCTAGTGCAGTTGTTGGAACAAGATCAATATTAAGGAAATCTTGAATCATTGACAAACTATAAGAGGCTTAGAAGGTATAAAATCTACATAAGAGTTAGTAAAAATTAGCAAAACATAGAACGAAGGAGAAAGATCATCCTTGTGTGTGGAAAAAATATTGATTATTAAAGAAAATCACATTTTGAGAAACTCGAATATGACGTAGGGTGGGATCATAACAAAGAAAACCTTTTTGGTGCACCAAATATCCTAAAAAGGCACATTGAATGGCTTGAGATATGAGTTTTGTGCATTTATATGTAAAAAGATGAACATAGCATATACAATTAAACATATAAAGGTTAGAGTAATTTGGGGTATGACCAAATAACCAAAAAGAAGAGACATAGTTAAATGAGGGAGAAGGCAACCTATTAATGAGGTGGATAGCAGTGGCGAGAGCTTCACACAAAAAATGAGAGGGTATAAATTACTTTAATAGAAGGGTGTGAATAACATCTAAAAGCTTACCATTCTTTGTTTTAACTACCCCATTGTGTTAAACATTTAAAGAATAAAACCTTTGAGAAATTATACCATTAGTTTGCAAAAATTCCTGAAATAAATGAGACATGTACTCACCCTCATTATCGAAATAAAGAATTTTGATATTGGCAAAAAAATGGTATGAATATATGCATGAAAAAACTTAAAAATAAAAAATAATTCATCTTTAGAATGTAGAAAATAAATCCATGTGAAATGACTATAGTCATTAATAAAAGTGACAAAGTACTTGTAATTAGCATAGGAAGTAACTAGCACCATTCCCCACATATCACTATGTATTAAATCAAATGTTAGACTACCTTAGGTGTGTGAATGCAAAATGGTAGAACTTTATTTTTTCCAAGCCTACAAGAATTGCAATCAAATTAAACAATACTAAGAGATGGTGATCCTTTATTCCCAAGTAAACTAGAATTTAGCAAGGCATGAAGTACATTAGAGTTTGGGTGTCCAAGATGTTTATGCCATGCTTAGTAATCAATATAAGTAGAATTACAAGTGATGATGAGTAAAGAGAAATATGGAGATATAGGAAATTAGAGAGGAAAAAGGAGTCCTACTTTAGGCCCTTTTGCGATAATCTTCCCCTATTATTAATCCTGTACAATACAGACAGATTTTAAAATTCCACTTTACAATTATTTTCAACTAATTATCTAACAAAAACAAGATTAGTGGTATGGTCAGAAGAGCCAAAGACATTGGTTAAGGACAAAGAAACATCACCAGTGGCAGTGATAGGTAAAGAGTTGCCATCAACTGTATAAATCTTGAGATTTCCAAGATATTTACTTACATCAATGAGGAATTTAGCATTGTTTTTCATGTGATGGGAAGTTGTGGAATCAAAGTACCAAGGAGAAGATTTAGAGAAAGGTTTACCTAAGATTCCTAATGTAAAAAAAATGCAAAAATAATCATTTGTTGAATCATTTTAGGTGTTATAAATTAAATAGGAGCAAGTGCACTTTGTGTCAAATGTACTGTATCCATAGAACTACTAGTAGTAAAATAAATAACTGAGACAATATATGTTATTCTAGATCTTTTGAGGGGTTGAATAGGACATTCCTTGATGATATGACCATCCTTTTTGCAATAGTTATAAAATTTTTTTGAATAATTTAAAGCATAATGGCCAAATCCTTTACAACAAAAACATTGAATGGTACTCATGTCCCTACCTTTTGGCTTGCCTTAAGCTACGTAAGCCATAGGAACATAAATGGATTTAAGTTGTTCTATGGTTGCTTGAGTAAAAAGTTATTGCTCCTCATGAAATAAATAATTAAGACATATATCCAATGATGGGATAGATTCTCAATTCATAAGATTAGACTTGAGATTTTAAATTCAAATCTCAGTTTCATAAGAAATTGATCCCATTCAGTAGTTTTGTATATAGATTGAATAGAATTAAGGTCTTCATGATGTAAGGTAGCATAAACAATATCAATATATTCAACACAAAGATTTATAAAGCTAGAATAAAATCAGAAATAGAGAGACTATTCTATTGTAAACTTGCTAGCTCATGTTTAAGCTAAAACCAACCAGCAATGTTATGTTAACTATAGAGTTTTTTTAGATAATTCCAATTTTTAAAGGGTTGAAGATTCAAAATGATGTTGGATTCCACATATCCTAAAATCCATGCCATGATTTGAGCATCCTTGACTTCCCACTTGGAATGCTTATCCTTATCTTTATCTTTATCTTTATTAGGTGCAAGTTGAATGCCATCAATATAACCCCATAAATATTTGCCTTTGATGAATATCTTGAAGTGAAATGCCTAGACTAGTAGTTTTTGCCATTAAAATGAATTAAGAAGCCATCATACTTGTTTGAAGACATAAGGCTGAGATAACTTGATTGAAATAACTAAGAACAACAGATTGAACTATAATTGAGTTGGATTTAAGAAGAAAAGACATGTGAGAATTTAGAACCAAGGCTCTGATACCATGATTATCTTAGAAAGTTTTAAGCAAAACTAATGTGTCTTTCTTGGAGAAGGATGCCCATTATATATCATGAATACAAGTTAAAGTTTAGTCCTAAAATATAGCTAAATTGCCATATATGATCTAAAAATAGCCTGTAAGTTTTTTAACCTACTGCTTGTTAGAAAGGTTCAAACAATATTTTGAAACAATAATTAAATATGCATGTATATCTCCTTATATTTTGAAAATAACAATTAGATAAACATGATATATATATTAAAAAAACTACTTCATCTACTCCTAATGTATATATCACTATAGTATAAGTGGTTTACTTTGAGATTGAATATTTAAAACATAACTTAATTAATAAATACAAAGATTATATGTTAATCATTCATTGATTTGGTGTACATATCAAAAATATTTTGGATACCAACAATAATTTTTCTTAAGAAATAATTTATTATTATTTAAAATATCATGCTTTTGTTAAATTAACCTAAAATTGAATAACGACTATACATTATTTTTTTATGAATAAGCAACTCAGAAAAAATTAAATATATAATAATTAAAAAATAGTTCAAAATTTGGAAAAAGTAGGAATAAAAAAAAATAGTACTAGTTGTTACACTTATTAAATTTTTAATCATTTATTTTTGTACTCTAAGTTGAAGGCTAATGAGAATAATATTGGTTACTTGAACTATAAAAAAAATGTTAGAGGTAGTTTTATTTACTTTAAAAAATAAAAGATCTTTGATGAAGTTATGCATGTAATGGTTTCTACAAGGACAAATCCATAACATAGTTTAATGGGACAAATTTACATATAAAACTAAAGGACAAACCCATTATTTGGTCCTCAAACTATTTGGGTTTTCCATGTTTGGTCCCTTGTCATCCATTTTGAAGAATTTAGTCCCTTAACTTTTATTTTTTTTATTGCATCCTTATTTAATGGTGAGTTCAAAATTGAAAATTTTTCTGTCTTCCATTGGCCACTGTGGAATCCATTGTCCAACTCAGATGGATGACATGGACATAAAAAGTTGGGGATTATATTAGATATTTAAAGAAAGTGATGGGGGATGGATTAGGGTTTAAACCCTTAAGCTCTTAACCTCATAGATTTTAACCACAGGTAAATTAAAACCCAAAGTATTATGCTTATTGACAAAATGGAGAGTGGAAATGAAGAGGATTATAATGGTGTTCCTGATATGCAACATAATGTTAAATGTTTTTATGGTAATCGGGCTTAGCTGATGGTATCATAGACAAATCGAAACCCTAGGAGAAGATTCTTTTATTATTTTAAGAATGAGGTTTGTGTAAAACAGCATTCATGTTTTATGCTTTTGTAATTGGTATGTGATGAAAATGCTTTGAAATGGTTCTGTTTATAGCTATATTATAATTGAATTTTTTTAGTGAATTGATTATGAATGTGTTTAATAATTTTGAAAATAAAATGTTAAAACTCAATTTAGCTAATTATAATGGTGTGTCTTTGATGCATTGGTTGCATTTACTGTTATTTTGATTTGGGCATATATATGTGAGTGTTATTTTATTAAGTTGATTTGTTTGAACATTATGTGTTAGGAGATGTAGTGTAGATTTTAGAAGTGGCATGATGAGAAATATGCTAATTATATTTGTCAAATGCTCATTAATCTGAAGAGGTAGAAAAGAGAGTTAAGTGTCGAGGTGTTTTGTTAGAATTAGTTGAATCAAAGACTTAGTACTACTGACTTTTTGAAGATGGAGGGTGATAAAGCATCCTTGAGAGAGTAAGTGCAGAAGTTACCAGAAGTTGAGCAAAATTTGAAAAAGATAAAGAAAATGAAGGAACTTGTGCAAGGGCTTCTTGCAGTTGTTGTTGTTGTAATAGTGTACTTAATAACAATGGATTAATGGAAATTTGACATATGTAATAGTAGCTTTATGTTGTTTAGAACTTATGTCTACTTATTATGTACCTATTATTAATGTTAATGCTAATCTATTTAAGTTAGCACCTATTACTATTAGCATTATAGTTTAGTACGTAAGTGACAATATAGTTCAAATCATGTAGGAGTTGGATTGTTAATTAGTAATATTATATGTTTATATGTTAAAATATTGCATTGCTACTCTATTATTAGTTGAATGCCTTCATATATATTACTTGGTGTTATATCTTAAAATTTTTATTACATATGATAGAGGTCAGATTGTAAAAGTAGTTATAATAGAGATGAGAAATAAATGTAATACATAATATGAGATAAAATTATATCATTCATATTATAACCTCTATAAAGGAAACATCTAAAATATAAAAACAACATAACAGTCCTAAGACTGGTTGCAAATTTGTTTTCATACCCATTTTAAACAAAATAACACAATAGGTTCACATTTTTAACCATAATTACAAGACACAAATAAACTTGCACAAAAATGTGCTGAATAAACTTACACCTAACAATAAATATCATCCCTTATTTTTTTTTCATAAAATAGTTCACTTCTTTCTTGCATGCTCCATAAGCCTGGTGTTCTTTTATGCTTGAAGATGATAAGGAGTAATGGCAGCTTTCCCTTTCCAGTGAAGGTCCCTTTGCTCAAAATCCTAGCTTAAACATTTCACTTGATCTTTCTGGTGGTTGTGAGTTGCTATCAGATATGGATGAAAATTTGGCAACCTCTTCAGTTGGTTGAGACATGCTCTTATACCCTCTATGAATTGGCTTATAAGAGGTTGTACCAGGCTTTATTATAAGAAAAAAATATATTAGTCAATCCCTCATAACTAAATAATCATAAATTACAACACACACTTAAATGAACTCACATTTAAAGTTGTTGTTCCTATCTCTAAATTAACATAACATCCAACACCTTCATTTCCTTTACTCACATTTTTTGGTTGAGTAAAAGTATATGCTTTTCCTGGAACAATAAATGGATGCTTAGAAAGTTGAGGTTTCCTTATGTTTAGATAAGTTGAAAACTTAGCTCTACTCCTTTTAGCATGCTCCCTAAGTGCCCTTGCACTTTCCTCTTTATGCTTCTAAAACTCTCTAGCACTTGCTTCTTAATGCCTTTTAAATTCCATCTCGTTAGCATCATCTGAGGTGTAAATTAACTGTGGCTTTCTTGCATGCTTGAATAAATATGGTTTGAACTAATGTTGTTAGATTTCTATTTCTTACCAAATTGGTCATGGAGCTCTTCTATTGCACTTACTTTTCTGTTGGTTCCCTGAGCTTGTTTTGTTCTTTGCCTTCTTGAGGACTCATCACTTGTTTTGCTTGAAGCAGTATGTGGACTCATTCAAATATGCTTGGTCAGATCCACAAGTAATTTTGTTTTACAATAAAATAAATTATAACCCAATTAAATATTACATATGTTTTGTAGTTCTTTATGGGTAACCTCTTTTATGTTCCCTTTAGAGTTGCATATAGTTCAAATCATCATTCATTCTTCCTTTCCTTAAGAGTTTGCCTATCTTTGGTTGTTCATCCTTGTCTTTTCTCCTTGCTATTTTTGGCCTGGCAGGCATTTTCCTAACAATTGGTGGACATATCACTTCTTTTGTAGTGTCATTCTATAGGATTGGACCACTAACTAGTTGAAAAAACATTAATAAGCCTTTAAGTAAGTATCTCATTTATACCAATGGGACATATATTTTTTAGGTTGTTCATTTGCACTATAAATAGCATAAATGGTATATTGGCAAGGTATGCCAGTAAGGTCCCACTCTCTACAAGTACAAGTCCTATTAGCTATGTTAACTGTATGCCTTTCCTTTAGATCATAGACAAATGTCACCTCATATCCATTATCCCCATTCCAAACCATTTTCCACATGTGAGATTTGGCTTTTTCTTTATCTAGTTTTTCCATTACCCTTAGGGATACATCACACATCCAATTCCTACAAAACCTTCTTATTTTCAATATGCTCTCCATGCATTGAATCCTAATATCTTCTAACATAGAAACCATGGGTTTGCATCTAGCTTCAAGAATCCATCCATCCATTAAAGGTCTCTAAAAGGTTGTCCACAACATCACATTTTGGGGCTATGAAATTTAGATTTTTTTGCCAATATTTTGAAAATAGGTTAAAATCACAATAAATTAAATAGATTTGAATTTTTTTAAACTAATAGAATTTAAAAATATTGATAAATTTTATTTTTAACAAATTAAAGCATTTAACCAATTAGTTTGTAAAATAAAGAGAAAAACTAATAAAAATATTAATTTATGCACATACACACAAAATTGTTCCAATTAAATATAATTAAAGCAATTGTGCGTATGTGTGTGTGTATATATATATATATATATATATATATACACACACCAGTAGTGTCGAGGATTAAAAGGTGCACTATTCATGATTATGAATGCAGAGATGTGTGCAAATCATTGTGCTAGTCTCACGCTTTAGTCATAGGATAAACATAAAGGTTACCAAACCAAAATGCAGCACGAATTTCATAGAGAATTTCATAAAGTTTCTGGTGTGCAGGATCATATCCTAATTACTTAGGCAAGCACGGAGCATGCGTTCTACAACTTAATGATGAGAATAAAAAAAAAACTTTAGAGTAAATTAAACTGTAAAGACATAAGATATAGGAGATGAACTTACAAAAAAGCTTTATTAATCTAAGTAAAGGGAAAATAAAGGAGTTCTTTATCCAAAATAGCAAAAGGAAATACATAATATATATATAAATTTTATTAAGTGATATATTTTACAGAAATCTTTTACAGAGAGTGGGAGAACTATATCAAAGCTATATCTATCAAATTTTTCTGAATGACCACTAAAGGGAGAAGAGGCATCCTTATATAGAGAGTCTTCCATAGTGGAGCTGGAATCACGGGAGAGCAGGAGAGCAAAAGTCGCACAATAATTTCTAAAGCTTTAGTGGTTGTGGAATAGTATATTGTCTGCCACAAATTCTTCATCTGTCTAAATTTTTTCTTTTTAGTAGAGATAATCCTACACAGTCCTAGAAGTGGAATGAGAGACCCCAACCTTATGGTAGGATAGAGGAGAGGGGGAAATAGGTAGTTTGTGGATGAGAATATTTGACAAAGTAGTCAAATTTTCATAATAGTTGCCCTGTAGATACTAAAAATTATCATCTGGAAGATGACCTAGAAAGTGAAAATACCTTTTTTTTAAATAACCTCACTTTTGCATGGGCCGTCCGAAAGGATTTTCAACCCATCGAGCTTATAAAAAATAGAAAATTTATTTATAGGAGAATATAAAGTTATTAGCCTATGGGCTTTATAGATGGAGGTTGTCATTAACCAAGTCAATGAAGCGTTACGAATCCTAAAATGTTTGGGAAGGAGCAGAAGAGGATCGCTTTGAGTGAAGCAGCTATTGTATAACTTTGAAATATTATTCTTCAGTTTTGGCTACTGCAAGGAGAGCACTAGCATGAGATTTTTTAGCAAGGAAACTGGATTGTACTTGAGATTGAGCACATGAATATTTAAGGAAACCATGCTTCTTTACCCATTCAGTGACTGCATCTTTAGAAAATTTTTATGGAATTTTATATGAGTTCCATCATTTTATTTTAAATCTCCTTTAAAGAACAATAATTTCTTCATTAATATAGAAATCAAGATACCATTGTGAGACCTAAAGTATGAGGAATTTTGAGCAATAAAGACACAGAAGGGTGAACTTTTTCTCTAAAAGGGAAGGCTTATAATGAGAGGAGAAAAGGTTAAAACCTTAATGAATATTAGGGGGAAGGATATTAGGAATATGTCCATAATTATTCCACCATCTAGTAAACCATGCAGGTAATTTGGAGATATCAACATGATCACTAAGGAAAAATAACCATGTGCGGGTATTATAAGAATTTTGGATTAAAAAGGTATTAAACCATGCTTGTTCATAATCCCAGTATGAGAATGAATGGAAAAAGTCTAATTTAGTATTAAAATTAATACCTTTTTAATCCAAAATTCTTATAATACCCGCACATGGTTATTTTTCCTTAGTGATCATGTAGAGAGATGGAGGACTTTGAGGATTTTACAGGTAGAATAAGAAGGTTTGGTGTAGCCTTTATGGTAAAAGTGTTTAAACTTAGCAGAACCAATGGATTCCAAATTTGTTTGATAATACTCTTGAGGTTTTGAAAGACCCCAAGGTTTAAAAAACCAATCTTTTGGAAAATGATTTTGCATTGTGAAAAAAAGGATCTTTGTGGTAAAAACCATCTTCGATAGTTAAAATATTCTAGATAGAATTCTTTATTATAAAATCATAAGATGGAAGCTTTAATTGAGATAAAACAATATGTGAACTATTTTAGGTAGTCACAGGAGTTAAATCATTTTGAGAAAGGGTTTTAGAGGAGGAAGATTGTCCTTTCTCATTTTTAGAAAACAGAAGAGGAGTTTTACTTAAAATACCTTGGTTGTCATTAATGATAGGATGCTTGATAGCTGGAGGTTGTATAGTACTCTAAATTGCTTTAAGAAGTTTAGGGGTTTTTTGTATTGATTCAATCCATTCCTGGATTTGAATAGCTTTATCTGTGTTAATAGCTTTATCTGATTCTTCTGGTTTTACTATATCAAACCATGTCTTAATTGGCTTAGCAGATGAAAGAGGAGAGGAGTTTCAACTTTATCTTTCTCTTTCTTTTTTTGAACCATCTTTTTCTGTTTTGTAAAAATTCTCTAGTCAGATTGTCTGGTAGAGAATTTGTATCTCCTTTAAAAAAATCTATATCAAAATCAAAGATACTTAAAATAGCTTGCCATCTTGCAAAAATCTATTTTGATGCAAGATTTTAAACATCTTTTTGTAAAACCACTTTTATAGATTTGCAATCAATGCGAAGTAAAAACTTTTGATTTAACAAATCTTATTGAAATTTTGATATGCATGTGATAATGAAAAGAAATTTTTTTAATAGTGGAGTAGTTTTTTTGTGTATCATTCTAGTGACCCAAAGTGTACTGAACTACCACTTCCTTACCATCAAAAACTTATTTCAGAATACCTCCATTACCTAACTCACTATCATTTTTTTCTACAATCTTAGGGAGTTTTGGATCAGCTTAATGGAGGTAAGGAATTTCAGGGCTATGAGACTTTATCTATTTAACAATTCTAGTGTGCTCATTAGTCCAAGGAATTGGATTTTTCTTTAACCTATCATGTAAAGGTTTAGCAATCTTATTTATATTAGGACAGAAATCTAACACATAATTTTGGCTTCTTAAAAACCTTTGCAATTGGACTTTATCAAGGATTTTGTTAGGAAACTTATTTCTAAATTCTAAGGATCTCTCGTTAGGAACAATAGTAACATAACAGATATAGTGTCCTAAGAATCTAACTCTAGTTTGGAAAAGGGATATTTTCTTAGTAGAAATAATAAGGCCATTAATTTTAACTATATGAAGAAAAGTCTTTAGATGCTTGAAGTGTTGCTCAATAGAGCTAGAAAAGATAAGGACATCATCAATATACATACAACAAAATTAAGAATAGGGATTAAAAATATCATTCATTATTCTTTGGAATTTTAAGGGTGCATTTTTCAATCCAAAGGGTATGACATTCCATTCATATTGTCCAAATAGGATAGTGAAGGCTATTTTATAAAGGTGCTCATTATCAATTTGTATTTGTCAAAATCTTGATTTCATGTCAAATTTCAAAAATACGAATGCAGAATAAAGCTTTTATAAGAGATCTTTTTCATTTGGAATGGGGGTACCTGATCCATTTCAAAGATTTATTCAAGGGTCTATAATTGATCACAAGTTTAGGAGTGCCTCTTTCTATTTTAAAAGACTTATTAATATAGAAATTTGCATAACTCCAAGGAGACCTGGATTTTGAGATTAATCCTTTGGATTCAAGATCTTGGATTTATTCCTTATAATGCTATTCCAGTTTACCATTCATCTGAATTGGTCTAACTTTGGTAAGAATATTTTTCTCATCAAATCCTTGCTCATAGGGTAAGTCAACGATATGCTATTTTCTTTTCCAAAAGGCATTTGGTAAATCAGAACAAACTTCCTTTTCAACTATATTTTGAAATTCAAAGATTTTTGACTTTATCAAATCAGACTTTAATTATTGTTCAATTTTTTAAAAATGAACATTTTATTTTAAATCATGCAAATTAGTCTCTTTTCCTTGTATTAAAGCATTGATCTCATTTTTATAAATGGAGTGAGCTTTAACAAGGTTAAGAGTCCTAGTTTTGGGTTTTTCTAAAAATGGAAAAGATATATGGACTTCATCATTTATGAAATCAATAGGGTTATAAGTGGTTAAATAGGGAGTTATTAGATTAATGAATGGCACCCCTAAAATCATAGTATAACTTATATTAAAAACCAAAAGAAATAAGGTCTTTGTTAGAAATCCATTATTTAAAACACTGGCTTCTGTTTTACTATCTATATGCATTTTTGAACTATTTTCAGAATAAAGCTTTTTTGTGGTATGTTCTTGAAAAAAATTTGGGACCATATTGGTTTTTATATAACTCAAATAAGCACTTATATTAAATAGTACTATGGTGTCAAGTTGAAAATATTTGTAAAATATAATAGAAATTTTTATAATATATTTTCTAAAAGAAATTTGAGTTAGAGCATAAAGAAAATCTTCTAGGACTTTATTAAGATTAGCTAAAGATTGAGGTTCTTCTTTAGTCTTATCACTATCACTAGACTCTTCATTGAGTTTTGTGATAAGGAATTTGATTAAATCAGAGTCTTTTTGTTGTTTATCCTTTAATTACTTTATCTCAATCTTAATGGTTTTTATTTCTCACTAAAGTTCATGGATATCTCTTAAAGGTTTCTTTCCAGAATTTTTTCTATTCAGAATGGTAGTAAGATCATATATACTTATACTAGTGGAAGGCAACTTGGTATCTTTAAGTTCCTTTTCTAAAGATTGCCTAAGTTGTTCAAGATATTTCTTCTGTATATCAGGGTTGTCTATATGTTGGATGACATTTAGGATCAAGGTTTGTTCTTTAGTAAGCATATTAAGTTACTTACCTTTAATAATAGAGTTTGTGTTAGAAGAAGAAGAGGAATTGGTTGTTGTATAATCTATCTAAGGATAACTGTAGATAGTGGGGTTTAGCGCGCGTCCAAGATTTTAGCAACAACAATATTGTTTAGGCTCAGGGCCTTAGAGAACACACTAACCACTATCATAAAGGCATGGCGTGGAGATGAGGAGTTGCCGCCCAGGGTAATAACTGGGACAATTTGATTGGTGGTACTCGATTCTCTAAAAGAAAATTAGCACCACAACCAGGAGATTCTGGATACAGAATAATAACTTCTCTTAGTCTCGTGTTCATTTAGAATAATTTTAGAAATAATTATTTCATTCTCTAATTACATGCAATTTTATTAAACCCTAATTAACATCCATCTACCCAAAAAGGAAACAAGTCAATAAAATTACAAGTAAAAATGCACTCAAGATCACGTTGTCCCTAAGTCTAAACTATGTTAATTTTATTAAATAAGTTAGCTAAATCTACACTTTATTTACAAGTGAAAATAGAATAAAAGTGGGCATACATTTTATTAATTAATGAGCCTAAATCTATTTTTTAATCTTTCTAAGATATGAGCTGAAGTCTATTCAATTTTAAAGAACAAATTAAATTAGTGGGCCTAAGTCTTAATCTGATTTTATTTTAAATGAAATGTGGGCCTAGGTCTATTTATTTTAAAAGAAATGCAATTAAGTGGGCTGAGCTAAGTCTAAATAAGTTTTAATTAACTAAGTGGACCTAAAATCTAATTAACCTAATGTGCCTAAGTTGATTTTAATTATTTAAAGTCCTAAACCATTTTTAAACCTATTTATTTAATGGGTTATACCTAAACGTGGGCTTGGGGCCCAAAAATAAACATAAAAAGCCTAAAAAACATAAAAAACATAACAAAATCAAATCAAACACACATTCACATATGATTTCTAAAAAACCTAATTTAATTGCATACAAACCCTAATTAACTAAAACCACCATTAATTTTCATTAATTTTTACCCAATTGAACCTAATTACTAATTAATTTTAAAATGCAGAAATTTAAATCTTTTACTGTTCCCACTACTGGGGCTATTACAAACTACATACAAAATTAAAATTAATAATTATACACCCATAAATTAAAAATAAACTACACAGGATACCAAAAATGAAGAATAAAAATTAAAATCCTAAGAACTATTATTAAAACAGTACAGGTTCATCCATGGCATTCTATGGATCTTCTGTTCAATTAAACACAGGCGGTATCCTCCTCCTCAATCCACATACGGACATCAAAACAAAAAAAAAGCTAATTAGCAATGAAATCAAATAATCAAAATAATAACAGAGATAAAAGAAAAATCATAAACAGAAAATAAAAAAAGAGTAATAAAAGAAATAGAAAAATAACACTAGAGATTAGATGTTGTGCAAATGCCTCTTTTTGAGCCTCTCAGATTGAATTATCACCGTTAAAATTAAGATATTGTTGATTCTGGACTATTGCCTTTGAAAATTTTAGTATAAAAAATTAGGGTTTTATGCTCGCAGTCTCTCTTTTTTCTCACTGTGTCTTCTTTCTCTCAATCTCTCCCTGTAAAAATTCCTTTCGAAAAACAGAAGAAAAAAGAAATATCCCCAGCCAAGCCTCCAGCCAAAAAAACCTCCCCTCTCACACGCATGTAGACTCTGCTTTTAAATGCAGAGTCTACGCGTACTGAACTTCCTCTAAAGGAGGAACAGACCTATCTGATAAGATCAGATAGCGTTTGTTTTGATTTCAAAAAAAAAATATCTTCTGCGTTTTTTTTTTTTAAAAAAACCTTATCATATAAAAATTTGAATTTTTCAACCAATCAAAACACTGAAAAAATCGATCAAAATAAGGAAAAATATGCGAAAAAAATCAAAAAATGGAATTATTACGCATCGATACTGTGCAATGCCGACCGACATTGTATAATGCCGATCGGCATTTTGTAATGCCGATCGGCATTACACTAATGCCAATCCTAAAAAATAATTTTAATTTTTTTTTACCAAAAGATGACTTGTTTGCAGTCAAATCCTAAAAAAATATTACAATTTAGTCCCTAAAGCCCAGAAAATCAACATCCAAGTTCAATTTTTGAATAAATTTCATCATAGGGGCTTACATCGTAATTGTGTATAATTGCATCCCGAAATTGGGTGCTTATAATAACCTATTTCTAAAAATTCATTAGAATTGGTTTAAAACTCAAAAGTTTCTATAAGAAGGGCTGTAAGCTTGTTCAAGGTTTCTTATACTAAATCTAACTCTTAGAGTTTTTTGAAACCCTACAGTGTTTAGAGATGTGTACCTTTTTACCGCATTTGTAGTAGGTAACATCTTTCATACTGGTTTTCTTTGCTTTATTAGCTTTATAAGTTTTTTTATATTAAGTTTCCTCAGGATCCTTCTCTTAGAGAATTTTCTATTTTTCTTTAAAAAATTTCCTTGATGAAGGATTTGAAGATTTCTTACTGCAATCTCCTTTGTAAAAGGGATTCTTGGTGAAACTATAGTCAAACTATTTACAGAAGGATCCTTGTTCTTGTTTGGTCTTTCTCAACTCCTATTTTAAGTGTTTTTAGAGCTTTAAATCTTGATAGATTTTAAGACCTTTATGTTGGGTGGTACTGATCAATTAACCATAAGTAAGCTAGTAATAAGGAATGATATGGGTCCAGAGGACTGTCTGAGGGTATTCCTAACTCTTTCTCCTAAGAGGGTTGGTAGGCTTGCAAGGAATTTTTCTTTCCAAAAGGATTGGTTAGAATCTTCCCTATGTATAACCCTAGCGAGGAAGGTTGATATGTACCATTGAAGTCACTTAGTTTCTTGCATCTAAGATTAGAAAGAAGATCATCATTTTTATCTTTTAGATGGGACGAATCTCCTACAAAATGTAATGTTATAGTCAGTATCAAGGTAGATACTGCATCTTGAATAGGGTTTCCTATATAGTCTAAAATGGGTAGACCTTCATCATCTGTTTGGATAGCATGAAAGATATTTTGTTGTTGGTCTCTTATGAGATGATAATCCCACTAACCTTTCAACTGTCTAGAGAAACCTGCTATGATAAGTTCTGCAATAGACTTATCAGTGGTTCATGTTTGGGCTTTATAAGAATTAGATGCCATAGTCATTTGTTGGAGAGAATTGAAGATTTGATATTCTGACATTCCATCTATATTCCATTCATATATGGAGTTAGCATTATATTTGGGCTGAACAAGGATACTAGGTTAACTAGTGGGTTAACTATTAGGTTTAGGTTTAGGTCAATGAAGTCTAGCAATTTCAGGAGACTATTCCTAGAATGCATTTTCTTCAAAGGTGGAGTTTATATCTTTATCAAGGACACTAATACTCTAGTTGATAGATTACAGAGTGTCAAGGGCTATAGGTGTAATATCCCGTGTTTTTAAATATTTTAATACTGCATCGGGATATGCAATGTTAATAATTTTATATAATATTGATATTTTATGAGTTTGTTATTTAATTAAAACTAATTTTTATTGTTTTATATTATTTTAAGTATTTTACGTAAAAATTTTCCGAGAATTCTAGTTTCGGGGAGATTTACACGTAAATAATTTAATATTAATTATTTTAAATAGAATTATGAATTTGCATGAGTCCATGCATTATTTTAATGGCTATAATACAACATATATATATACATGCACATATATTCATATATTTAATAATTTTAAGGTTTAATAATAATTTTAATTATGTATGTATATATTATATAGTTATTATTTAATTAGCATGTGTGTGTGTATATATATATTGTGTATTTTAAACATGTGGTGTGTGATTTTTCTAAATATTATATTAATATATTTTAATATAAATTACAAAAGTTATTAATATATATATATATACAAAAATTAAAGTTTGGTTTATTTACTTTTGTGCCACCGATCCCTCTCCCTCCTTCTCCGATCATCCCATCACCAACCACCGTCTGTCACACCGTTCTCTTACCATCGATGTGCCTCCCGGCGTGACACCTTCCTCCTCAACCTTCCTCGCCACCTGTTGCAGTTGTTTCCGACGTCAGGAAGCTCATTTTTGGCCGAAAAGTCGAAAGTTAAAGCTAACGTCGATCGACGTAATTTCGGCCACCGTTTTTGATACTGCCAGTCTCTATCTTCTCCTTGATCTCCGATGAGTGTGATTCCAAGCTTTGTTTCACTTAAAATGGTCTAGATTTGCCTAGGTTTCGATTTTTCAATTTCTGCCTATTGGGATTTTTTATTTTTTTTGAGCTTCAATTGATTGATTCATGAAAAATTCATTCACAAATGTTGCTTCCCTTAGCTTAATCTTCATGTGTGAATTTTTTTATAATTTTTGGAAATTATTTTGATTTTTGGGTATTTTTGAATATTTTATTATTATTTTCTAATTTTCGAAAATTAATTAATTAAATTATGAAATTGTGTTTTATGATAAATATAGGTGTTGAAATGAATTATAGAAATTTATTTGGAATTTTTTTGAATTTTTATGTATTTATTTTGAATTTATATAGTTTATGTAATTTTGGAAAAATAGGGTTAATTATGTTTTTAATTGAAATTAATTGGTTAATTAAGTTTATTTAGTGATATTATTAAAAATATGTTGAGAAAATTAATTTTGTGCAATTATATTATTTTTGGTGAATTTTTGGACTAATTTTAGTATATTTATATATATATATGGGTATTTTGGTAATTTTACTCTAAATTGGCTAAAAATGTAATTAAATTGGTTTTAATAGTTATTTAGGGTATAAAAATGATTTCCACAAATTATTTGGTATTTTTAACTAATTAAAACTATTTTTCGTAAATTATTTTCAAATTATATATATAATATACGATTTTTCTAAATAAATGAGTTTTCATCGGTTTTTATTGTGTTTTAGGGTTAATTATGTAATTTTTACTTATTAAATATATTTTTGGTATATAAGGGTATTTTCGGTAATTCTGTATTACTCTGTGAATTGTGGACCTCGATCGGTGATTTGTAGTTTGGAGTCCGACCGAGGGATTATGGTTATAATTTTGTGTCTATTTTTCAAAGTGTATTTCTTTGCAAGGCCGGCTCTACTCTTTGAGTAGAGCGATGTCCATTTTATATGGGAGGTTCTGCCAGATTTTCAGTAGAATTCTTGTAAAACGTGATGTCCGGTCAGATTTTGATTTAATTCTGTGTCTAGTAATTTAGATCGAGTTTTTAGGAGTTTCCATTAGATTTGTTCTGATTCTTATTATTATCTGTTTGTTTAGTTGCGCTGAGACCGAGGCCTAGTGGACCAGGCCCATCGGACCCATCTCGAGGAGCGCACTAATTGTGAGTTACTATTTTATATATATATGTTTTAGGGTGCATGATTTAGAAATGTATGTTATTAATTATGCATAAATAATTCAATTAGTATTTAAGTTTATTTTTAGTTTATTTTGGTTTATCTTTGGTTTATTTTTGATATATTTTAAATTACATGCATGCTTTATTAAACGTTTATATTTAACATGTTTTTAAATATATATTTAGTTTATTTTACGATTATATTGGATTTATTTGACGTATATATACTCAAAATATACCTGGTTTACTTTTGGTATATATCTAGTATATATATGGTTTGTGTTGCTATTTTATTTAAATTCATGCATCATTTATTTTTATGAATGTATGTTTTATATTTCAATGAAGGATATCAATAGAACGTGCTACCTAGTGGGCAACAGTAGGACCGAGTACGTACCGGTATGCTGATAGCATTTAGGCTATATTACTAACCTGTTTGAGGATATTGATTGGATTTGATTTATCTGATGTGTGATATGATTTGGCAGTGTGATTGCTGGAGCTCGGTTGACCAAATGTCTCGGGGCCAATCACACTGACAGTCAGACTGCTGGAGCTCGGTTGACTTAGTGTGTCGGGGCCAGTCTACTGTCCAAATGGAATAAGTGAATATATTGGAATAAGTGAGCCTGTATGGCTAGAGTGTTGTCTACCACTGTTTGAGGTTGTGATTTTTTCTAGGGTTCTATTTGATCCTTCATAAACAGTGATTTTCAATAAAAATATATAAAATGATTTTATTGCATCTGTGTGTATTTGCTTGTATGTATATATACTTTTGATTGTGTGCATTGGCATTTAGTATGCATGTACATATACTATAGTAATTCATCAGTGAGGTCTGACTCCCCTCTGTTGACTATTTTTCAAGAGAGTCATCTTCATCAGACCTCAATAGCAGGCCTGTACGTCGGATTTCTTCCGCTCCGGCTTCTTTATGTAAACTGCTTATCTAAGTTTTATTTTATAATCTAGACACTGCAGTAGTTATGGTCGACTGTGAGATTATTGTATTATACTTATATGAGATATGTACTTTAAATATTTGAACTGAAACTTGTATTAAAAGATTTATTTATATGAGATGAGGATTTGATTTAATCTCATTTGGTGGAAATATTATTTTGATATTTAGGATTTTTTTCCGCTGCATAATATTTTACTTAAATGTGTTGTTATTATTTCTATTGCATGTTTTATTTTATTTTAGGCTTGTTACGGGTTCCGGATTCAAAAGAATTCCCGTTCCCTAGCACCGGTCATGACCCTATTTTGGGTCATGATAATAGGTTCTCTAGAAGAACTAGAAGGATTAAGTCTACTAAGCTGTTCTCTAACAGCATGCAAGAACTCAGTTTTATTACTCCTAATTTTTGGCTAAGCATTGTTAGAGATTTGGTATGGCTTGAACATGGGATGCTTTAACTTTTTCTCAGTAGTCACTGTAGATCCTAAGAGTTCTACAAGTTTTTAAGATTGGTTTTCTAATCTAGTCAATTGTTTACCTATGCTATTAAGATGAGCATTGGTAAAGTTGTTCTGGAAACTATATTTTTCAAGTTTTGAGAATCACTAACCTAGGGTTTTTTATAAAGGCTAGTATCAACAGTCTCATTTCCTATAGGGATCTTGATCATCCTGAGAGGAGGATGATCAGACTTTATATTCTAACTATAGGCTATTTCCTAGACATTTACCTTTTTTCTCACAGTGACAGGATTTAAAACATTGAAAGGATAAGAATTATATTTTGAAGCATAAATTTCAAACCATTCAAAAAATAATATGTTGACTTTATTTTGCTGTTCAAAATCATAGAATTAATTCTGTATGACTTCTCTATTATTGAGAAAATGGTTGAAGAGCGAAGCTCTTTTTTTTTAAATTATAAGATGCATAGAAATCTTTTTACAAAAGAACTTTATTAGGAGTGAAATCTTTATTTGAGACATTTAATTCATGAGCCATATTTTTAATGATGGCGAAGGTAGTGGGAGAACTAGGAGGAGAGGAAGATTTGGCTTTCTATGAAGGCTTAGTATAGATTGGTCTAGGTACAGTGGTGCTATAGTCCATATTTCTAAGAGAAGAAAAAGATATATCTAAAGTAGAATATCTAGTTGGAGTTGTATATGGTAAATTTATAATAGGAGGATCATTTTTATAGCAAGTATATGGTTCTTGGTATATTTGGGTTTTAGCTATTTTAAGGTTCTTTATGGTATAAAAATTTTATGATAGAGGGTATTAGGGATATCCTTCCTAGATCAAGGGATTCTGATGAAGATGTACCAAAAAATCTAGAGCTAGAAAAGGTTTTGTCAAAGTAGAGTTTTACTCTATTGTCTTAAAACTAGGTTGCATACTTTTTTTGGGTATTTGGAACAAATGTTTCTCCTTCTTTCTGAGCTTTTAGCTTAGTCTCTCCTTCAAGGATCCATTCTTGAGGAAGTGTTATCCAATTTCATTGGATAGGTTTTGGAATTACCATATTAGCTTTTGTCATGTTTGTTTGAAGAAGCAAAGTTTCATCCTTTTTACTATAAAACTGACTCTTAGTATCAAAAGCAGACATCATGGCTTTATAATGAACTTTAAAAATTAATGCAACCGGAATGGATCCATCTTCCATATGATAATTATGGGTTTGGATTTGTAAAACTAGGGATTTTAATAAATTTACATCATTGAGAAAAATAGTAAAGTTAGGATAATAATTAAATGATATAGGACCTTTATAAAGACTGGATTTTATAGTTCCTAAAAGGGAATCTTGGAAGTTCTTAAACCTCATATCTCTTAAAGAAGCTAAGATAGAGGTGTTCAGACCTTCTCTATTAAGAGGCTTTATACATGAACAAGACCTATATGGATATATCAAAAACCTTTAGTCTTATGTTTTTCTAGAGAGGCAAGGGAGAATAACTTTATAAGATCTTGGGCTTTAAATAGATAGATATCTCTTTCTTCAAACTTGATAACATAATCAGACTTGAAGAGGTTCAATCTATGAGTCTTATAGACATGATCTTTACTAAAGTCTTTAAGTTTAAAGTCATCTATGCATTTATAAAAGTCTTTAATAGTGATTTCATCACTACTAACTATATTCTTTTGAGCTTTGGCAAAAGAGGAGGAAAAGGAAGAGGAAGAAGAAGTAGTTCTTCCAAGAATTGGATACATAGTAAAAAAAAGGACAACAGAATAGATTACCAACCTACAAACTCATAGGCTAAACTAATGGATTTACAGCCTCTCCGAGACTTACAATCGGGACCACTTATGACCAAAGGACTTAGAAGGAAAACTATCAAGTGGACATAAAGATTACTGTGCAAACAATCCCTATAATAATCACTCAACTCCCCCATGCTCTAAATAGTACACCCTTTGATCCTCGACACTACTAGGTTTTAGGTTCTTTCTAATGTTAGAAACTTGTAGAACTCTCAGGATCTATAGTGACTACTGAGAAAAAGTTAAAGCATCTTATGTTCAAGTCATACCAGATCTCTAACAATACTCAGTAAGAAATTAGGAGCAATAAAACTGGGTTCTTGCATATTATTAGAGAACAACTTAGCAGACTTTATCCTTCTAGAGAAACCATAGTCCCTAACACTCCTCAATCTATCAACTAGAGTATTAGTGTCCTTGATAAAGATATAAACTCCACATTTGAAGAAAATGCATTCTAGGAACGATTTCTCCACTATAAAAAAAGAAGCTCTTTCCATTGTCACATGCATATCAAACTTTCAATCAGATTTGTTAAATCAAAATTTTTTACTTCACATTGATTACAAATCTGTAAAAGAGGTTTTACAAAAAGATGTTCAAAATATTACATCAAAATAGATTTTTACAAGATGGCAAACTATTTTGAGTATCTTCAATTTTGATATAGAGTTTATTAAAGGAGATAAAAATTCTCTACCAGACTTTTTGAGTATAGAATTTTTACAAAACAGATAAAGATGGTTCAAAAAAAGAAAGAGAAAGATAAAGTTGAAACTCCTATTCCCCCTCCTCTTTCTGCTGCTAAGCCAATTAAGACATGGTTCAATATAGTAAACCAAGAAGAATCAGATATAGTTGACATAGATAAAGCTATTCAAATCTAGCAATAGATTAAATCAATATCAAAAGCCCCTGAACTTATTAAAGTAATTCAAAGTACTATACATCCTCCAGCTATTGAGCATCCTATCATGGACGGCAACAAAGGTATTTTAGGTAAAGCTCCTCTTCTGTTTTCTAAAAATTAGAAAGGATAATCTTCCTCCTCTAAAACCCTTTCTCAAAATGATTAAACTCCTTTGACTACCCAAAATAGTTCACAAATTATTTTATCTCAATTAAAGCTTCCATCTTCTGATTTTTTGATAAAGAATTCTATCCATAATATTTTAACTATCAAAGATGGATTTCACCATAAAAATCCTTTTTCCGTAATGCAAAATTATTTTCTAAAAGATTGGTTTTTTAAAGTTTGGGATCTTTCAAAACCTTAAAAGTATTATCAAATAATTTACTGGGTTACATGCTTTATTTAGGTATTTAGAGTAGATGATTCTCCTTCTTTCTGAGCTTTTGGCTGAATGGCTCCTTCAAAGATCCATTCTTAAGGAACTGTTATCTAGTTCCATTGGATAGGTTTTAGAATTACCACATTGGCTTTTTTCATGTCTGTTTGAAGAAGAAAAGTTTCACCCTTTTTACTATAAAATTAACTTTTAGTATCAAAAGCAAACATCATGGCTTTATAATGAACATTAAAAAAATGACAACATAATGGATTACCAACCTAAAAATTAACTAGCTAAACCAACGAATTTAGCCTCTCCAGGACTTACAACTGGGACCACTTGTGACTAAAGGACTTGGAACAAAAAGTATCCTATGGACATAAAGATTATTGTGCAAACAATCCCTGTAACAATCACTCAACCCTTAAATAGGGTTTCCTATATGGTCTAAAATGGGTAGACCTTCATCATCTATTTGGATAACATGCAAGATATTTTGCTATTGGTCTCTTATAAGATGATAATCCCATCAACCTTTCAACTGTTTAGAGAAACCTGCTATGATAAGTTATACAATAGACTTATCAGCAATTCCTGTTTGGGATTTATAGGAATTAGATGCCATAGTCATCTATTGGAGATAATTAAGGATTTAAAATTCATACATGCCATCTATATTCCATTCATATATGGAGTTTGCACTATTTTAAGTTAAACAAGGATTCTAGGTTAACAATTGGGTTGAGTATCAGGTTCAGGTTAAGGCTAATGAAGTCTAAAAATTTTAGGAGATCGTTCTTGGAATACATTTTTTTCAAAGGTGGAGTCTATATATTTATCAAGGACACTAATACTCTGGTTGATAGATTGCAGAGTGTCAAGGACTATAAGTTCTCTAAAAGAATTGGAAAGATCATGTTTATAAGACTCCTAGATTAAACCTCTAAGTAATTGTTACAAGGATTGTTTGCACAGTAATCTTTATGTCCATAAGATAGTTTTCCTTCTGAGTCCTTTGGTCACAGGTGGTCCCAGTTGTAAGTCCTAGAGAGGCTGTAAATCCGTTGGTTTAGCCAGTGAGTTTGTAGGTGGGTAATCCATTCTGTTGTCCTTTTTTTTTACTATATATCCAATTCTTGGAAGAACCACTTCTACTTCCTCTTCCTCTGCTTCCTCTTCTACCAAAGCTCAAAAAGAATATAGTCGGGAGTGATGAAATCACTATTAAAGACTTTGATAAATGTATAAATGACTTTAAAGTTAAAGACTATAGTAAAGATCATGTTTACAAGACTCCTAGATTGAACCTCTTCAAGTCTGATTATGTTATCAAGATTGAAGAAAGAGATATTTAACTATCTCAAGCCTAAGATCTTATAGGTCTTGTTCAAGTAGGTGTAAAGCCTAAAAATGGAAGCTTTGATTAAGATAAAACAATCTATGAACTATTTTAGGTAGTCATAGGAGTTAAATCATTTTAAGAAAGGGTTTTAGAGGAGGAAGATTCTCCTTTCTCATTTTTAGAAAACAAGATAGGAGCTTTACCTAAAATACCTTTATTGTCATCAATGATAGGATGCTCGATAGTTGGAAGTTGTATGGTACTCTGAATTACTTTAAGAAGTTCAGGAGTTTTTAATATTGAATCAATCCATTACTGGATTTGAATAGCTTCATCTGTGTCAACTATATGTTGTTTTCTTTTTCAAAAGGCATTTGGTAAATCATAACAAACTTCCTTTTCAACTATATTTTAAAATTTAAAGATTTTTTACTTTACCAAATCGGACTTTAATTTTTGTTCAATTTTTTGAAAATGAACATTTTATTTTTTCTCAATCAAAGCTTCCATTTTCTGATTTTCTCATAAAGAAGAAGGTAGATCTGAGGTTGAATATCTAGTTGGAGCTATATATGGTAGATTTATAATTAGAGCAAGGTTTGGGTGAATATCTACTTGGTCATTTTCTGGCAAGTATATGGTTCTTGGTATAATTGTGTTTTGGCTGCTTTGAGGTTCTTTATAGTATGAAAGGTTTATAACAGAGGGTTGAGTGATTGTTACAATACACCTCTTTGATACCATAAGATCCTATATCATTTGGTAGTCCTCAACTCTGATACCTATAGTGCTGAGGATCAAAGGGTGTACTGTTCATGATTATGAATGCAAAAATGTGTGTAAATCACTATGTCGATCTCACGCTCTAGTCATAGGCTAGATTACCGAACCAAAATGCAACAAGAATTTCACAGAGTTTATGGTGTGCAGGATTATATCCTAATTACTTAGGAAGGCACAAAGCATATGTTCTGCTACTTAATAATGAGAATGAAAAAATAAATAAAACTTTATAGTAAATTAAAACTTTAAAGACATAAGATATAGGAGATGAAATTACAAAGAAGCTTTATTAATCCAAGTAAAGGGAAAATACAAGAGTTTTTTTTATCCAAAATAGCAAAGGGAAATACAAAATATATATATAAATTTTGTTAAGTGATATGTTTTACATAAATCTTTTACAGAGAGAGTAGGAGAACTATATCAAAGCTATATCTATCAAATTTTTCTAATGCCCACTGAAAGGAGAAGAGACATCCTTATATAGAGAGTCTTCCATTGTTATGAGCCGCTATTTTTATAAATTATTAAATTAATTTTTGAATATGTAGTATTAATAAATATTTTTATTAATGATTATTTTAATATTATAATTATTATAATTATTATTTATTTTAGTAAATTGTAGCATTTGGTTATTGATGAGATTAAATTTTATTTCAAAAGTTATTAATTATTTTATTATAAATTGGTAATTGTTGTTAAATTAAAGATTTTAATTAAATTTTATTGTTTTTTATTATTTAATATTAATTTGGGGATTATGTAGTGTTAATTAAGATATGATTATTATTATTATTTGTGGTGTTAAATAAATACATGTGTATATATATAATAAGTTAATAAATAAATAAATAAATAAATATATATATATATATATATATATATATAAAAGGTCAAAAGCATTTCTCGATTTCTTCTTCTTTGCCTCCTTTTTCTTTTTCTTCTTTTTCTTCTCATGTCACTACCTTACGCCGAACCACCATCCAAACCACCACAGTGCCACCATCTCAGCACCGAATAGCCACTAGCAGCAGCGTCGGTAGCAGCAGACAACATCAACAATAACAATAGATAGCAATACAATGTAGGACAACACTGTGTGAATAGTGCAATCCGGTCGTCGACAAGAAAATTGATCAAGCTTGTACTCATTTTGAAGCTCACGCTATGAGCTTTGATAATACGTGGTTTGTTTCGAGTGGATCGATCGGTAAGGATTCCGAAAACTCGATTTTATATTTATGTCAATATGATTAATTTGATTTTTCTTATTAAATTTAATTTTATTTGGAGATTTGGTAGTTACATAAATTGATTTTTGAGCTAAGATCTACCTAAATATTATTTTTATTTATTTTTTGAAATTGTTAAAAAAATACGTATTTTCGGGTTTGGTTATTGTTCATACAGTCCCCGGTTTGAAAATTTTCTTATTTTTATTAAATTCTATATATTATTTAGAGCAAGTTTTATGAAGGAAGTTTATTTAAATTACATACCGAATCTTTATTATGAATTTTTGAATATTTATGTAAAAAATGAATTTTTGGAAAAATTTATATAAATTAGTAATTTTTATATTTTAGTTAAAATTATTGTTAATTATTATGTTTTGGGCAGTTTTTGAATAATAAAAATTATTAAATTAATTTTTGTCAATTATTTACTATTTTTAGCTAATTAATAATAATTCAAATAATAGTTTTATTTATTATTTTTATGATTAAATGGATATTTAGTTATTTTATTATATATTTGAGCAATTTAAATAATTATTGGTAATTTATGCTATTTAATTTTAAATATTTTTAAAAAATGGATTTTATTAATATTATTTACTTATATTTGAAATTTTATTATTGAATTTGGAAAATAAATATTTTTTATGCTTTTATTATATAAATAAGTTGATTTTGATATTTAAATGAGATATTTATAATTTTGGATGAATTAATGGTATTTATTATTAGTTTCTTTATTGTGGTATTTGATTGAATTTTGATAGTTTATGTCTACATATGTATTTTTGGAAGTTAGCAAACTATTTGATTTTAATTGAAACTGTTGTTAATTATTTTGTTTAAAACTATTTATGGATTAATAAAAGTATGAAAAGTAATTTTTAATATTATTTCCCATTTATTAGTTAATTGTGATAATTTTGGAATAATATGTAAATAATAAATTTAGTTATTATTTTTTAGCTTAAATGGGTATTTTATTATTTTTATGATGTTAAATAGTGATTTTAATAATTATTTGTAATCTATACTAATTTAATTGTAAAATGGGAATTTTATTCCATTTATGAATCTTATTAGCAAATATTATGTAAAAGCTAGAATTTTATTATTTAGTTGGAAAATAAAGGTTTTTAATATTTTTATGAGACATTTTGGTAATTTGAGAAGTTATTATATTTTTATATAGATTTTTGTGACTTTTTGGTGAATTATTTGAAATTTTATATATATATATAATATTTGTGGATTGTTGAGGCTCGGTTGGGCATTATGAGTAGTTCAGGGGGCTCAACCTGAGCGGTTGAACTTATGTGTTATAAAAATGTATTTTTTATGCAGGATCAGCCTTATTTTTGTAATGAGATTTCCATTTTACAGGAGAAATTCTGCCTAATTTTTGGTGAATTTTTCGTAAAATATGACAATCAATCTGAGTCTAGTTTTAAAATTTTGCATGAGTTGTGTCTAGATCGAGTCATTCTTAGAAATTTTAGAGTTATTAAATTAGGAATTTTATTCTAGTAATAATATATTTTCTTTAGCTGTACCACAAGTTAGGCAGACCAGACCGGGCCAGCAGAACTGGAACAGCGGAGCGCAGTAGTACTGTGAATTATTATCATATATATATATACATTGCATGTAGAATAAATGTTTATGAGCATTCATATATGTTAAAAAATGTGAATTTAGTTATGCTCTTTTCATTAAATTATATTTATTAATGTTAATATTCATATTTATAATTTTCCATATAAATATTTAAAATATTTATTTTTGATGATATATGTTGTTGCATTTCTTTCATATTAAATTTTCTTCTTCTTTTTTTGAGTTCAAATGAAATATATTTTTGAAGGATAGCAGTAAAACATGTTACCTGGTGGTATAATAACCCTGATTTTTAAATTATTTTATTAAATAATGAGAAATGCAGTGTTAATAAAATTTAAAAGTTATATTTAATTATTTTACTATTTTGTGATTTGTTATCATTATTGTATGTTTAATTGAATTTTTTACGTAAATGTATTATTTTGGAACTTATTACTTTAGACGTTTAAATTTCATTATGTATGTTTATTATTTTCGAATACTATTATATTAATAATGTTAACTTAGCGTACGGTTATTTTAATATTATTTTTAAGTACTAATATTATTTTCTTAATTGATGTGATTTTGAGTATTATTGATATTTTGAGTACATCATGGTTATTTTATTTTTATTGATTTACATTATTTCATAATTAAATCATTGCATAAATATTATTTGTTTAATAACAATTGTGCTGTGTTATTATTATGATGGTTATTATTTTTATTTTTATCATTAGTATTATTTTGATAACACTAGTTTATGTGCATTACTATTTCTATTATTTTTATTTTATTAAATATACATTTTTTGTATTATTAATTATTTAATAATTATGGTTTTTATTATTGTTACTTTTAAAGGATATTTTATGCGTTTATTTTTATGTGTGTGTGAGGTTATATGTGTGTATATATATACATATATATATTTATTATTTGTGGTAGAGATTGATTTGAACTAAAGTTATATTATTATTATTATTATTATTATTATTATTATTATTATTATTATTATTATTATTATTATTATTATTATTATTATTATTATTGTCACGACCCAAAACAGGGGCCATGACCGGCGCTAGGGAACGGGAATTCTTTCGAATCCGGAACCCGTAGCAAGCCTAAAAATAAAATAAACATGCAATAATAACAATAACAATATAATATGCAGCAGAAATAAAAATCATAATATCATAATATTATTCACATCAACTGGATTTGAATCAAAATCCCATCTCATAGATACATAATCTCTTTAATACAAATCCAGTTTCAATATAATACATCTCTTTAAAATAAAATACATAAAATCCAATACTTTAATTCACAACTACTGCAGTGTCTAGATAAAATAAATAAGACTCAAGTAAATAATTTACACAAAGAAGCCGGGGCGGAAGAAATCCGGCGTATCGACCTGCTACTGAGGTCTGAAGAAGTTGACTCTCCTGAAAAATAGTCAACGGAGGGGAGTCAGACCTCACTGAGTGAATTACTATAATATATATACATACACACTAAGTGATAATGCATACAATCAACAGTATATATATATCTAATATATATATACAGGCAATTTCACACAGATGCAGAAAATCATTTTTATATATTTATTTGAAAATCCCAGTTTATGAAGGATCACATAGAACCCTAGAATATCGCAACCTCAGAAATAGTGTTAAACAACACTCTAGCCATATAGGCTCACTTATTCCAATATATCCACTTAATCCATTTAGACAGTAGACTGGCCCCGAGACACTAAGTCAATCGAGCTCCAGCAGTCTGACTGCCAGTGTGATTGGCCCCGAGACACTTGGTCAACCGAGCTCCAGCAATCACACCCAAACCACATCTCACATATCAATAATCATATCAAATCAATATCCACAAATAGTTAGTAACATAGCCTAAATACTATAGGCGTACCGGTACGTACTCGGTCCTAGTGCTGCCCACTAGGTAGCACGTTCTATTGATATCCTTCATCATTAAATATAAAACATTCATTCACAAAAATAAATGATGCATGAATGTAAATGAAATAGCAATATAAACCATATATATATACCGGAAATAAACCAAAAGTAAACCAGGTATATTTCGAGTATATATATGTCAAATGAATTCAATCAAATTATAACTTAAGCTAGAAATATATTTAAAAACATTTTAAATATATTTTATTCACAAAACATGCATATAATTTAATATATACCAAAAATATACCTAATGTAAACTTAAGAAATAATCAAATTATTCATGCATATTTAATCAACATAAAACATGCATTTCTAAATCATGCATCCTAAGTATATATATATAGTATAGTAACTCACCTAATGCGCTCCACGAGACAGGTCCGACGGGCCTGGTCCACTAGCCCTCGGTCTCGGCGCAACTAAACAAGCAATAAATAATCGGCATCAGAATAAACCTAATAGAAATCCTAGAATTCAACCTAGAGTATTAAACACAGAATCAGAAATTAGGGTTCGACTGGACATCACGTTTTACGAGAATTCTACAGAAAATCCGGCAGAACCTCCCCTGTAAAACGGACATCTCTCTACTTAAAAGAGTAGAGCCGACCCTGCAAAGAAACACACTTCGAAAAACAAGCTCAACACAATCAAAATCCCACGGTCGGACTCCAGACTACAATCCACCGACCGGGGTCCACAAACACAGAATAATTTCAGATATACCAAAAATATCTTTAAATCACAGAAATACATTTTATACGTAGAAATTACATAATTAACCTTTAAACACCGTAAAAACCGAATAAAACTCATTTTATTAGAAAAACCGTATATTATATATATAATTGAAAATAATTCACGAAAAATAGTTTTAATTAGTTAAAAATACCAAATATTTTGTAGAAATCATTTTTATACCTTAAATAACTATTAAAACCAATTAAATTACATTTTTAGACAATTTAGGGTAAAATTACCAAAATACCCCTATATATATTAATATACTTAAATTACTTCAAAAATTCACCAAAAATTATAAAATTATCCAAAATTAATTTTATCAACATATTTATCAATAATATCAATAATTAAACTCAATTAACCAATTAAATTCAATTTAAAACACAATTAACCCTAATTTCTCAAAATCACATAAACTTCAATAATTCAAAATAAATACTTAGAAATTCATAAAAATTCCAAATAAATTCCTATAATTCATTTCAACACCTAATTTAACTATAAACTCCAATTTCATAATTTAAATAATTAATTTCCGAAAATTAGAAAATAATATTCAAATATTCAAAAATACCCAAAAATCCAAAAAATCTCCAAAAATTCTACAAAAATTCATACATGTAGATTAAGCTACTAGGAACAACATTTGTGAAGGAAGTTTTCATGAATCAATCAATTCGAAGCTCAAAAAAATCAAAAACCCTAATAGGCCGAAACTGAAAATTCGAAACCTAAGCAATTCTAGACCATTTTAGCTCAAACCAAAGCTAGAATCACACTCACCGGAGCTCAAGGAGAAGAAAGAGACTGGCGGTGTCAAAAACGGTGGCCGGAATCGGCATGATCGACGATGGATCGATTTTTGGCTTCTCCGGCCAAAATCGACTTCCAGGCGCCGAAAACGGCTACCTCAGGCGGCGAAAATGGTTGGGGAAGGCGGTGGCACACCGGACGGCACACCCACGGTGAAGAAACAACGTGACAGGCGTCCGGACGGCGAGGAGAAGGATCGGGAGGAAGAAGAAGACTCGAGGGGCAAAATGGTAATTTTCCAATTCTTTTGATTTTTGACAAATTTTAATGTATATATGTATATATATATACTTTATACTATATATTAAAATAATATTAAATTACACACATCAAATATACACCACACACATAAAATCTAATATTTTAATAATTTATACTAAATAAAATTAATTAAATAACAATAAAATAAATAAATAATTAATAAAATATTAGGGTAATAATAAACCCTAATTAAATAAATATACACACACAGGCTTTATTTAATAATTTAAAAATATGCATGAGTTCATGCAAGTCCGTAAATACATTTAAAATAATTAATAATACATTGTTTACGTGAAAATTTCCCCGAAAATGCAAGTCCCGGGAAAATTTTACGTAAAACACTGAAAATAATACACAGTAATTAAAATAGGTTTTAAATACATATTAACTCGTAAAAATATCATATAAAATACAGAAATTATTAACACTGCATATCCCGGTACAGTGTAAAAATATTTTAAAAACACGGGATATTACAATTATTATTATTATTATTATTTTTAAGTTACAAAAAAGATAAGTTACAAAATCATTTCTTTTCCTTTCCTCCCGCAAGTCTTGACCCTCCCCTGTTATTGCGCTTCTTCAATCCTCACGCCGGAGCTGCCATGGCTTCAACCATCATCACCATCATATGCTCATCTCTTCTTCCCGTTATCACCACCATGGAAGAGCTGCAGAAGCCGCTGGAACTAGTAAGAATAGTCAGAGCAGTAGTGTTGGCAGTAGCAAGCTTCAACATCACCAGTGACTTCTAGACGGTGAGAGCATGTGTTCCTTAGCTTGTTCGATTCCTTAAGCTCCAGAGAAGATGATTCGAGCTCAAATTCATTCGAGGGTGAGTTTTATTTGATATTTTGTTTATGACTTATTTTCATTTTTATTTTTTTAAAGCTTGCATGAGTATGATTTGATACAAACCCTACCTATAACAGAGATAGAACGCGCATCCAATTTTGAACATTAGCCTAAGGATCATTAAGGATAGGTTGTGTTAATGGAGCTAAACCCCTTGTTTATTAAAGTGAAGCAAGATACTTAGCTATTATAAAATGAACAATCACACACTTCTAAGTTTAATCTAACCTAGCAATTGTAAAGAAAGGTAGAAGTAAAACAATTCAAGTAAACTTGCAAAGTTTCAAAAGAATAAAGTTCAAGGAAAAACCTCACTTTTAATATTTCAATGCTTTTCTAAAATTCGTTTTACATATTTGTAGCCCTTATATAGGCATATAAACAACCTAATTCTTGAAGGAAAAGGTTTTATTCCTTATTCCCATAGACACCTATATAGGAAAATCCTTAATTAAGGAGATTTCCTTCAAAATAGGACAATTAATGACAACTCATCTTTGAAAAGTTAAAATTGACAACTCATTACAATTCATGACAACTAAGAAAAATGACAACTAAGCATTGAAGCATGCTATGTCACATGCCATGTCATATGTTGACCATTGACCCTTGACTTTGACTTGTTGACTATTTGACTTTGACTTTGACTTGGAATATTCTTGAATCTTCTCACATCTTCTAGAATCTTCCTTTTTAACTCCAAAAATAGAAAAATATATCAAAATTCATCCATATTCAGCTAATTAATTTCAGAAGTAGAAAATAAGCTAATTAGCTTGAATTCTTCATTAGTAATGTCCATGCTTGCATTTAACCCCTTTTAGGGTTCATATTATGATTTGTGTTGATTTCTTTTTGAAATAATGATGTATGAAATTTAAGCTTTTCAATTATCTTTTTTGTTGATTTTTCTGAATTTATTCTATTTATGGGTATTTTTTATTATTTTATTACTAAAATATTGAATTTTTGTTAATTAGATTAATTAATTATGTTAACTATAAATTTGGTTAATTTAGTGTTAGTATATAATGTTAATAATTTTAATGTTGAGAAAATAATTTTTGGATATTTTATATAATTTCTAGAGATATTTTTTTTATTATGGGAATTTTGGGATTTTGGGTTAAATAAGCAATTTTGTTGAAAATATTGTTTGATTATATGTTTTATATAATTTTGGTATAATATATGTTGATGAAATTATTTTTTTTGTGATTTTATATAATTTTTGGGAAATTATTTGTATTATGTGATTTTGGCTCATATAGGATAATTATGAGTTTTGTTGGAATTATTGGTTAAATATGTTTTTTGGTTGATATTAGTATGTTATATGTTGATTTAATAATTTTAATAATTTTCTATAAATTTTGAGGAAATTATTTAGTATATTTAAGTATATTGGATATTTGATATTATAGGGGTAAAAGTGTAATTTGTGTTAATTATAGTTAAATATTATGTTTTATTTGATTTTATAATTATTTAAGGTAATAAAATGATTTTTTTACAAATTAATTACTATTTTTAACTAATTAATATTATTTTTCACAAATTGTTTTCAAATAATATATTATATATTATTTTATAAATAAAAAGGATTTTAAACTATTTATGCAATTAAATGTGAATTTTTATTATGTTATGTTGAATAATTGTAAAACTTGAATTTTTATTAATATTATATAATATTTGAGATTTTATTAGTTAATTTTGATAATTTTAGAATATTATGTAAGTAACTAGTGTATTTATTATTTTGAGGCTAAATGTGTATTTTATTATTTTTGTGATGCTAAATTGTGATTTTAAATATTATTTACAATTTATGTTAATTTAATTGTAAAATGGGAATTTTATTCCATTTATGAATTTTTATTATCAAATACTATTTAAATTAGACTTTTATGTTTTAGTTTGAAAATAAAGGCTTTTAAATATTTTTAGGGGTTTTTGATGGTTTTTATTATTTTACTGTTTAATATTGTTGTTTGTGTATTGTAAACCTCGGTTGGGAATTTGTGGAGTTTGGGTCCCAACCCGAGGTGTTGTGCTGTGAGATTTTAGAAGCGTGTTTTTTTTACAGGATCGACCCTACTTTTGTAGGGAAATGTCTGTTTAACAGGGGAGACTCTGCCGAAATTTTGATAGATTTCTCGTAAAATGTGACAATCGGTCCAAGTCTAATTTTGAATTTTTGATTGAGTCTTTCCATAGTAATTCTAGAAGTGTAAAGTTAGACATTTATTCTGATGGTTGTTGCTAGTTTATTTTTTTAGCTGCGCCGAGACCGAGACCTAACGGACTAGGCTCGCAGAGTCTATCTCGTGGAGTGCTAATCAATGAGTTATTATACTGTGTATATATGTATTGCATATAGGATACATGACTTAGAATTTTTCATTTTCATTATATGCTTTTAAAAGTGATTTCAATTATAATATGATTTAGTATAATCTTAGTTTATTTTTAGTATATCTTGATGTATATGTGTGCATATTTTTTATATACATTTACAATATCTTTGATATTGTCACGACCCGAACCCGAGGGCACGTGACCAACACTAGGGAATGGGTAGGTATAAAGCCCCCGAAACCCATAGTAAGTCTTAAAGAAAAGAAAAATAAAACCTTCAAATTTAAAACTTTATTTCATACAAAAACATATTATCAAACTGATTTTTCTAAAAAAAAACATTATCATGCGCAATATAAAATATTCTTCATCATCAAATGTCATGAATCAATCTTAAAGCATTATACATAAGTATGGTTAATTAAAGTGCAATACATAAGTATACTTAAGTTATACAACTCATAGTACAAACACTACTGCAGTATTCTAGAGTTATAACTATAATACAGCTCACAATAACCTACATAATATAGCCGATGATGAAGAAATCCGACATAGAGGAGGTCTGAGTTCGAACTCCCAAGCTCCTGAAAAAAATAGATTGAGGGGAATAAGACCTCACTGAGTAAGTTAATAAAAAGAGTTGTACGGTTTGAAAATCTTTTTGAAAACCATATAGTTATAGTGAAAATGATTTATAACATATATATATATATATAGCTTTTGAAAAATCTTGGTAGAACCTTAAACTTAAATTTCTAAATGGCCAACTGGGCCCACTTAATCCACATAGACTGCCAGTCCCCGAGAGCAAAGGCATCAACCGAGGCACCAAGCTGCAGTCATCCACTTAATCCAAATACATGGTACTGGCGATTCCCGAGAGCTAAGGCATCCATTGAGGCACCCATCTCAGTCCATTATTAACTTTCTAATCACTGGCGATCCCCGAGAGCAAAGGCTTCCACCAAGGCACCTGTCCTAGTTTCTATCCACAAGTCATACATACATCGGATCCATCTCTCAATCTCTATCTACCATGTGCACATGGTCCTGGTGAAACCCACCAGGTAGCCTGTTTTACCAAAATTTCTCAAACAAAATTAAAATAAATAAAATGCATTTAAATCTTAAATAGCAACATTTAAATTAAATAAATCATATAATAAATACTAAAAATATGAGCGCACGCATCTTTAAATAAAACAACGCACAGATCAATTTATCAACTTACAGAACGAGTGAGAAGGCTGACGACTGCGCATCTGCCTCAATCCAATAGCTCCCGCTCCGGTACTTTCTAGAAAAAATAACAGACCTATTTTAAAAACATGTCTATGAAATTAAAATCGAAAATCAACAGAAATAGTGAAATTCTAGACTGACTCAAGGAAGACCAGATAAGACTCGATAGATAAGGAAAACCCTAATTAACGCTAGGAATTTACGGAAGATGTCACATTTTACAAGAAAATCTACCGAGTTCACAATTCAACAAAACATCACAACTTAATTCTAACTAATAAAATTCATAAAAAATATTACTTTCACAAATAAACATATAAATCATACTCAAAATATAAACATTAAATTTAATTAGACATAAATATATAAAAACCCATAATTAATATAACTATCGACAAATACCTTAAATAAAACCCTAATACCAAATATGTCAAATATAAACATATATATATATATATATATATATATATATATTAATTCTCCTTGCTACCTAAAATGCTATTAATTCTCCTTTTGAGGGCAATCCTTTCTAAAGTAATTCACCAGCCATAAGGATGAATGTGAGACTTGTATTCTCATAATACACATGTGCATGGCATTTTGATTCATAAATATTAATCAAATAAACTAGAAGGATATAAAAATTACATAAATATAAAAGAGGGTTAGTGAGAAGTTATTATAAATTGTTTGGGTTAATGTGGTAATTTGCCAAAACCATAAGTTGTTAGTGCAGAATCAAAAAAAAAATCTCAGCAAAGGAAAATAAAAAAAATGTGGAAGAGAGTAGAAGAAAAGGGGGAAGAACAAAACCTAATTCCCAAATCATTCTTTCTTAAATTCCAACATTTCAATCCCAAATCCTAACCAAAAACACACTACCAAACTCAAATAAACCTTGAAGAACCTTGAGTTCTCTTGTTCTTTGATGATTGAAGATAGAATTTAGAGGAGAGGAGAAGTTGAGCAAGAATAATTCAGCTTTATTTTATGTGAAATAAGGTAAGAAGAAACAATCTTCTCTATTTTTGAGTAATCAAGCATATGCATGTGGTTGTATGTTTGTGTTTGTAGTTGAAACCCTTAATTTCAAGCATAGTGATTGTGATTTGAGTAAATTGTGTGAGAATATCTATGTTATGACTGATTTTAAGAGTATTGAATTTATGGGTATTAAGTCGACATGAAAAATGAAGATTTAAGATGTTGATAATTCTGCAGAGCTCTGTTTTGTGTGTGCAGGGCTGATTCTGTTTTTTTGTGATTTCAGGCCCTTAACTCTGTTATTTTGACATAATTTTTTGTATAGAAACACTTTTATATATTATTTATCATTTAGTAAAATTTTGTGGCAAAACACATTTTTTTGGTTGGGCAATTAAATGGATTTCCAAGGCTGCTGCAGTAAGTAATTCTACAGGGGCTGGTTCTGAAATTTCAATACTTGATATCCTTAAACTTGATGTTTTGGCCTGATTTTTGGTATGAATATATTTCAATATGTTGACCATATAACTATAAAATTTCATGTCAAAATTCAGTCATTAAGTCAGTTAAATAATTTGATAATTTCGGCTACTGCATTAGTCAAAATTATGTAAATTGTCTGAATTGCATAGCTCGCATCACGAAACATGGCATATGCATTTCATAATCATTCTTGTATTTAGGTTTTGGTTGTATTTTTAAGGTTATTATGTTTGGTATTAGGAGATGATAGAATAAATCGTGATACCTTGGAGAGATCGAATCGGGGAGGCTCAAGCATGTAGTACTCTTCAAGAATTTTCTTATTTTTGTGTGTTAATTTTGCTTTGATAAGGTGAGTAGATCATTAATTAACAATGCCATGTTACAACTCTATTTTAAATATATATACATATGAATATAAGTTTTTCTCTAAATTTTGGGAATGTTGAAAGTTTATACTTAGAGTACAAAATCTTAAGGTTTTTAAGTGATAACGTATTTTTGGAACTCTTGAGTTTGGGATCCTGCAAATGACCAACAAAGGGCAAGGTGAGAGGTCCCACAAACACTCTGATGCCTAAGTCAAAAAACAGAAAAAGGATCTAGAGAGAGAAAGCAAAAACAATTAGAATATGAGACAATAGGATGATCGAAAATGAGGGATATGAGGTCCTATTTATAGTGATACTTAGACCTAAAAAGAGTAGGATTCCTCTTGGGATAGGAATCTTAAACCAAATAAGAGAGTATTTCTTCTTCGTCTAGGAGTCTTTTTGAGGCAGGGTCCTTTCCTTAAATGGATTCGGGTGCCTTCCTTTTCTGAGTAACCTATTTAGGAAAAAAAAAGTTCTTTAATTAAATAGGAATATATACATGTGCGGTATCAAGAGTCCCCCCTGTAGGTATGTTTAGATATTTATGTCCGACATATCCGAGTCTGGAAATGATAGAACATTCATATTGCTATATAGAGAGAAAGTGCTTGAGTTACTTCATTTTAATATGGAAGGGTGAGCTGAGGTGGCCAGCCTCAGTCACAGGAAAAGATAAAGCTTAATACCAAGTCTTGAAACTGTCACATCAAGGAAGTGCCATCTAGACCTTAGAGTGCACAAAATCTGCAATAAAAATGCTTTGGAGTAAAAGATTAACTCGTCAATGTGGAAATAACATGGAACCAGTCATCACTGGAGTTTTGATGCTCAGTGCATTAAAAGCGCGGCCTGAGTCCCGAACCTCATTACTATAGAAGCGACCTAAGGGTGCCAGCTTCAATCATTGGACTTAGATGCTTAAGACTTAGATGCTCGATGCAAGGACGTGAGGCTTACATGCTCGAAACCTTAGTACTATAGAAGCAACCAAGGGTGCCAGCTTCAGTCAATGGACTTTATCTTAATGCATTAGAAGCGTGACCTAAGTGTCGTATGATCTCAGTGCATTAGAAGTGTGACCTGAGTGTTGGATGGTCTGGGTGTCTTGCAACTATGGCTCAGATGCCCATCCTCAGTACTTTAGAAGCGACCTGAGGAAGCTAGCTATAATTACTAGTTTTAATGTGTGAGGCATGGATCTTGTTATGTCAAGTGTTGGAAGAATAACTAGCAATGGTGCACCAGGGGTGGGAAACATCTGTGTCGCTTTGACACCTAGAATTTTAAAATTTAAACTGCATAACTGTCACGTCTTTTCGTGTGTCAGAAGATGAGACATTTCTGTTTCCATAATATTGACCACTCGATTAATGGATTTTGTCATTTCCCAGACTACCCTTAATGATATGGGAAGAAATGAAGTAATTATGAGGCACTTAATGGTTAGTTCCAGAGCCTTCTATTACTCTATAAATATCCCTATTTCTTTAAGCTAATGCATTTTTGCTCTTCTATTTTGCCAGTGTCTCGCTTGCTTTACTACAGCTACCATTCTTTTTTTATCGTGACTCCCTATTTTGCAACCAGGTGATCTTTTCCTTCTTTCTTCTATTCTTGCTTTATTTCATTTCGTAGATAGTCTTATGGCACCAAAGGAACAGGTTAGCTCTGATCTATTCATGTCTAGGATAGATGAGGAGTTATTGGGGTGGTACCAGAGGCGGTTCAACATTCCTGTCGATTATGCCTTTCACACTATAGATAGGAAGTTTAGGGCCCATACCCCTATACTAGATCTCAATAGGCTAGTAGTGTATTTTAACTAACTAGAAGGGGGTCTAAAGTTTCCATTAGATCCCTTTGTAAAAAGATTTCTGAATAGGTACAATATAGCACCCAATCACCTTCACCCTAATAGTTATCGGATTTTGACTGGGTTTATTCAGTTGATGTATGAAGAGGGTAAGGAATAAGACTTAGATGTCATGTAGTATTTGTATAGCCTAACTAAGAAGAAGGGAGAAATAATGTTCTCCTTATCGGTTATTCATAACCATAGTCTATTTGTGAAGCTTCTGGATCTTCATAAGAAGTGGAGGCATAAGTTTTTCATTGTCGAGCACCCTACGGACTTCTTGGATGTCCAGTGAATGTGGTCTGACGAGTGCATAGGGTAAAATGGCCTCTGAAGATATCAAACCATAATACGAAGATGGTTTTAAGGCTTTATCTTGATGGCCTGGCCAAGGCTCAGTCAGCTGATGATGTATCAAAAAGATACCTGTGGAAAGTCTTTTTGGATTGTGTTTAATCTACCGATATGTTTTAATTATCGAAAGGTATCTTTTTGACTTGTTTTTTATTTTTGTAGATGGCTGACTTTTTTGCCTTTGCAAACGGATTGAACCTCTAGCTAATGAACCAGTAAGGCAAGAAGTACATATTTCCTCCCCCTCTCTGGATCATGAAGTAGTCCGTGAGGAAGCAACTGGCAATCCAAAGGGAAAGGCTATAGTTGGGTCTTCCCGATCTGGCAGGGAAAGTCAACGAAAGAGACAGCTAATCGACCAAGGCTCGAATGTTGATGAGCTGGATGAGGAAATATATGTCCAGCGTCCAAGGCTTTTCGGGTGTCCAGATATAAGGGCTTGGATCCTGAATAAAGTAAAGTTGTCGAGTATCTCGAACACTCAGGTTCGAGATCAATATGCTGAGTCACTAAGGCTACCAACAGATATGCAATGCTAGTCCGAGGAGGGTCTGAAGGAGCTGTTTAGTTCTATGATCGGGCATTCCCTAGAAATAAATTTTATCTGTAATACCATTTATCTGTAACTTTTACATGTTCTTGTACTGAGGGACTGACATAAATTTTCCTTTCCACAGATGAACTAGGCTTTACAGCTAGCAAAGGACCAATATTTCTACCTCAAAAGCCAGAACAACCTAAAGGAGATAGAGGTCAGAACAATAGCAATTAATTTTGAAAAGAGGCTGAATAATACAAAGGTGGCACTAGAGCTCTACCAGACAAAGTATGCAGAGGTGAAATATGAGGCTGAGGCGAGCCAAAAAAAGGTGGCTGATTTGGAGCACAGTCAAGGTCAGTTGACTAAGAGGATTGAAAAGCAAGACTCTTAGATCGCAGATCTAGAGAATAAGCTAGCAAAGGTCGAGAAATCTTGGGAGAATGACAAAAGATCCTATCAAAGCATGGTGGAAGGATTTCTTAAGGCCTATAGGTCTGAATGTAGGAGGATTCTGGTCTCTCAGAATCCAGAGCTGGACTTGGCTAATCTGGATTGAATAACGTCGACTGATCTAGCTAAAATTATTGCTGAAGAGGACGCTCGGCAAAAGGCCACTTCCCTTCATACTAGGAATGCATCTAGGTTAGCTAAAGGGTCCTCTGCAAAGCTTCCAATGCCTATCAGTGTTGCCAATGTTGTTCCCCCTCCCATCTTTGAGCCTAATGGTTTGAATGTACACTTAGTAGAATAGAGAGATTTTTTTTTATAATTGACTTTTATAAGATGATTGTTTCTACAATGAATAGAGATACTTTATTTGATATCATTCTGAGTACATTTATTGGTAGTATTTTTGGAGGCAATCTGAGTTCCAAAATCATAATAGTTCCTTGACTTCTCTATCTTTTAATTTTTATGCCCCTTTAAATGTGTGTTCTACAACCTAATAGGGGCCTTCCTAATTGGGACCCAGTTTACCAATACTAGAGTTGCCTCTACCAATATCTGCCCTTCTGAGTACCCAGTCACCTACCTTGAACTGTCTTGGATGACTACGCCAGAGATGATACCATGATATCTTGTTCCTATGTGCTTCAACTATAGCAGATGTTCATTCTCTTCTTTCTTCTAGTAGGTCCAGACATATCCAAGTGTCAATATTATTGACGTCTTGATCGAAGTTGTGACTGATCATGTAACTTGGTAAATCGATCTCTACTGGTATTACCGCATCTATGCCATAAGTTAGCCTAAACAGTGTTTCCTCTATGGATGATTTGGGAGTATTCATGTAGGCCCAAATTATATTGTTAAGTTCTTTAACCCATTTGACCTTTTCCTCATCAAGTCTCTTCTTTAACCCCTGTATGATAATTCTGTTGGTGACCTTTGTTTTCACGTTTATCTACGGGTAAGCTATCGAGGTAAAGCAAAGCTTTATTCCAAGGTCTGAGTAAAACCTTTTGAACTTCTCATTGTCAAACTACTTATCGTTGTTTGTGATCAGGGTGTGAAGTATGCCGAATCTGCAGATGATTTCTCTCTAGAGAGAAAAAATATTGAATTTAAGCTTCTGTGATAGTTGGAACTGCTTCCACTTCTGCCCACTTTGTGAAATGGTCTATAGCCATAATTAAGAACTTTTTTTATAAAGTGGAGGTTGGGAAGGGACCCAAGATATCCATTCCCCACATGGCAAAGGGCCACAAGTTGCTGATCGGATTTAGGGGGTGGTAAGGCTTATGATTGAGATGAGCGAATTGCTGGCACTTATAACATTCTTGAGTAAACTTTTGGGCATCATTAGACATGGTGGGACAATAGTATCCTTGAAGAAGTCCTTTCCTAATTAGTGTGTAATGGGATTCATGCACTCCATAAATTCCTTCGTGGATTTCCCTGAGTATATAATTCCCTTCCTCTAAGGATACGCATTTAGACCATGGGTGTGAAAGGGATTTCCTATAGAGCTCCCCGTGATGGATAGAGTAGTGAGCTGCCTTTATCTTTAGTTTCTGAGCCTTCAGTTTGTCTTCTAGGAGTGTTTCATTTTCTAGGTATTGGACTATTGGTCTCATCCACTCTAAGACTTCTCATACTTCCATGATATCAGGGTCCTCGATACTGAGCTTTGTTAGTGCTTCGATGAATTCCATACCCTTAAACACTTTGTTGTCTTCAACTACTGATTTGGCTAGGAGGTCAACCTCAGAGTTTTCATGTCTGGGCATCTAGACGATCTCCCACTGTCCTCTATCTTATTTAATCTTCTTCAAGAGTTATATAACTTTTCTCGCATATTCTAGCGATGCTTGGATCCTTGATCTGGAATGTCCCATTGACTTGGTTCATTACTAGTTAAGAGTTTGAATGTATTGTAAGGCATTCAGCTTTGACTTCGGCAGCCAACTTCAATCTTGTGATGAGTGCCTCATATTCCACAGCATTGTTGGTTGCATTGTACTCTATTTGAACTGCATACCAAATGTGAATTTTATGTTGTCCCTTAAGGATGACTCTAGCACTAGATCCTTTAGTGGAGTATGCTTTATCAACATAGAGTTTCCATGTTGATGCTTTGGTCGTAATGAGGTCTTCTGGTGTTATTTCTTGAACAAAATTTACTAACGCTTGAGCTTTCACCTACTAACGGGGCTCATAATTGATGTCAAATTCTCCAAGTAACATTGACCATTGAACCAATTTTCCCGAAGACTCAGGCCTTTGTAAGATTTTCTGCAAGGGGAAGTGGGATCTGACAATGATAGGATGAGCCTGGAAGTAGTGTCTAAGCTTACGGGATGCATGGACAATAGCCATGACCAGCTTATCAAGTGGTAGGTATCGAACCTCAAATCCTCGAAGTATTTTACTGATGTAATACACTGGGTTTTACTGGCTCTCTTCTTCCCTTACTAGCATCAAAGCTATGCATTCTTGACCTACCGGGAGGTATAAGTACAGTGTTTCCTCTGGGACTAGCCTACTAAGTAGGGGTGGTGAGTTTAATATCTTTAAAAGCTGCTTGGAAATATGTAGTCCAAACAAATTTCTTGGAATTCTTTAAATCTCAGAATAGTGGTAGGCATCGTCTGGTCGAGTAGAAGATGAAACGTCCCAAAGCCGTTATTATGCCATTTAGCTTTTGTAACTCATGGATAGATTTCGGGGCTTTCATATTGAGAATGGCCTCCATTTTTTCTGGGTTGGCTTCAATACCTTTGTGGGATATCATGAATCCCAGGAATTTGCCTGCTTTGACTCTAAAGATGCATTTTTTTAGATTCAGCTTGATCCTGGACTTATTGAATAGTTGAAGGACTTAATCCAAATCTACTGGGTGTTGCTCTGCATACTTGCTTTTAATAATCCCAATTTAGTCCCAAAGTACATGGTTCATCATTCTTTGATATGTCGCTCTAGCATTCTTTAGTCCAAAGGGCATCACCTTGTAGCAATAAAAACCTTCATGGGTGATGAATGATGTCTTCTTTTAATTGTCCCTCTTCATCAGTATATGGTAATATCCTTATGCAGCGTCAATAAAAATATATAGATCGTGGTTGGTAGTGGAGTCCACTAGCTGGTCAATTGTAGGTAGTGGGTAGTTGTCCTTGGGACATGCCCGATTAAGGTCAATATAATCCACACACATCCTATATTTGTCGTTTGATTTCTTAACTAGTACCATGTTGGCTACCCATTCCGAGTGAGTACCTTTTTTAATAAAATCGGCCTCTAATAATTTCTTCATTTCCTCCACAATTATCTTCTGCCTCTCACATGCAAAGGTTCTTTTCTTCTAGATCATTGGCTTCGCCCCTAGTCTGATGTTCAAGCTATGACAGGCAACCTGGTGATCTACCCCAATTATTTCGGAAGCCCGAGAAGGGAAATCTTCTGAGTGCCTAGTAAGGGCTTCCCTTATTCCTTGCTTAGTGTCGTAGTCAAGTCCATTGTCGATCTTCACCATTTTCTTGGTAGCAATTTATAATGTTTCAGTGTCCTCAACCTGTTGTGATCCAACACCTTACTTCTTTGTTTCCCATGAATCGAGGGGAAAGGCCTCTGTCTAAGGCTTTATTGCCATTTGGTAACATTGTCTGGCCATATGCTGATCTCCGTGGATAGTGAGAGTTCCGCCCTCAACTGGAATCTTTATAGTTAGGTGTTGAATGCTTGTGACTGCATCTGCTTCATAAAGCACTGGTCATCCTATGAGTCCATTATATGCCAATGGGAGATCTACCACTTTGAATAGGGTTTTAATGACTTTTGTCTCTTAATTATCCCGATTTTCAAATTCCATATTTAACTCTAAAATTCCCATTGGTTGTATAATTCGTCCATAGAAGCTCATAATAGGATTCTGGATGGCATTTAGGTTGGTGACGGAGCCTCCCATAGCTTTGTAAGCATTCCAAGATAATGCATTGATGGCGCTTCCGTTGTCAACCAATAACCTCTTCACCAAATAATTATTAATGTATGCATTTATCACCAAGGCGTCACAGTGGAGATGACGAACATGCAAACTGTCTTCTGAATTAAATATGATCTCTCTTTTCTTAAAGATCATTCCTTCTCCATGACTCCTGTTTGGTTTCTTCTCAACGTTTTCCCCTTTAATAATCATGTTAATGATGCTAGTCGGCTTATTTCGAGCTTTCTTTGTTTTTGGACTATCTCGCCCATAAGCTTCTAGATTTTTAATTTCTCTAAATGTGTTCGTGAAATTATTGAGTTTACTATTCTGCACCAGTCTTTCTATGGCATTCTTTAGTTCTCTGCAGGCCTCAGCGTCATGCCCGTATTCTTGGTCATACTGGTAATAGTGACCACTTATCTTGCGTGGATCTCCAATTTGGGCTTATTCATCTAGCTAGGGTAATTCCTACACCATTCTATTTGACCCACATTAGGATTCTGGATTTATAGGTATTTAGAGGTGTGTATTTGTCTGCTTCTCTGTCAAATCTTTCTACCGGGTTTTTAGAATTTATTTTTAAAAAGCTTGCTCGTCTGGATTTTGATCTTACATCTTTGGTTGGTGGTTTTTCTTCTTCCCTTCACATCCTTCTATCTTCATCCATCTTTATCATTTTTACTGCCATAGCCATTACCTCCGTAAAAGTGCTAGGTTCTTTCGTCATTATTTTATCTTTGAGCTTTCTAAGTCTAGTGTTATTTTTCAAAGCTTCTATAGCAACTTCATCTATAATGTTTTGATCTACATAGCTAACTTATTGAATCTATCGAGATAGCTTCATAGGGACTCATTGACCTCTTGCCAACACATCCGAAGATCGTTGATATTTTTGGCAAGGGGGATGCTGGTGATGAATATAATACAAAAATTTTTTACTAGATCTCTGAAAGAGGTTACAAAGTCCTCTAGGAGTTAATGAAACCATTTTTAGGCATTCTTTATGAGTGTGCTTAGGAAGACCCTGCACATGATTCCATCATTTATGTTCTGGAGCAACACTCTTATTCTAAATGAGGATATGTGATTGATAGGATCTCCGATCTCATTATATTAATCTAGTTTTGGGATTCTAAACTTGGTAAGGATCTCTGTCTGGATTATCCTTTTTATGAAGGGCATTTTGCCTTTCATAGTACATTCATCTTCCTTCCTTGGTCTCATACGAGTTTTGTGTATAACTTCTTCAACCCTCTCAGTTAGCTTTGAGTCATCGAGAGCCGAAATTATCAAACTACATTCCCTTTTCAGAACTTTACTCTTCCCCTTGTTCACTTTAGGTATCTCTAGAGGTATATGAGTCGGCCCTAGGTTGCAGCTTTGAACTAAGGTGTTCAACTATTATTGCATTAGGGATATCTAAGCTTGGATATTTTGTATCATTGCTTCCTTATTAGTTTAGGTGAGGTTGAATGTTTGGGTTACAATGTTCAGGTTCGGCGTAGTTATAGCTGGTGTATCTGTTAGGCTTGGAAAAGGTACGAAAGGTATTGGATGGTGATGGTGTTGTAATGGAGCATAATATGGAAAGTCAATGCCCGAAGCTAGCCAGCCCAGTGTATTTTCAAGAGGTAAGTGCGTATTTCCATATGAAGGTCCAACATACTAGAAGGTTGCTGAAAGTACTGCTGTTAAGAGAGGTGTTGACAGATTAATTATAGGAATGGGTGTCGAGAGGCTAACGTGAGTTTCAGGAGTTAAGTTTGGCAGTGGGCTAGAAGTCATGGTGTCAATGTCTTAACTTAGCAGATATACAAATGGCTTTTTCCCAAGAGTTCCCACAGACGACGCCACTTGATAACTTATTTCTAGAACTCTTAAGCTTGGGATCCGACAAATGACCAATAAAGGGCAAGGTGAGAGGTAGGGAGGATCCCCAAAAATACTCTGATGCCTAAGTCAAAAAATAGAGAAAGGATCTAGAGAGAGAAAGTAAGAACAATTAGAATATGAGAGAATAGGATGATCGAGAATGAGGGACACGAGGTCCTATTTATAGTGATACTTAGACCTAAAAAGAGTATGATTCCTCTTACGATAGGAATCCTAAACCAAATAGGAGAGTATTCCTTCTTCGTCTAGGAGTCTTCTTGAGGCAGGGTCTTTTCCTTAAATGGATTCGGGTGCCTTCCTTTTCTGAATAACCTGTTCAAGAAATAAAGATTTTTAATTAAACAGGAATATATACATGTACGGTATCATTATGAAACCTTAAGGTGTTTAGTCTATTTTAAATGGGATGTTATAATGAAAGTACATTCCAAAAGTAATACTTGAATGCATTGTCATACTGATTTGCCTCAGTTAAGAAATGGGATTTTTCCATGTAAAGGAAAATTGAAAAATATTTTGATGTACCTCAGATCTAGTGGGATTGTACGAAGCAGACTACAAGTTATTATCTTAACCAATATGTTAGGTCTGTCTAGGTATAATGTTTCGAAAGGGACAGATTGAGAATAGGGACAATCACCCAAAGCTAATAGATGCTCGACCGACTAGGCTGAGGAGCACTTAGCGAATGTAGACTCGTATATTTTTTAATTTTATATAGAAAATTATTGATATATATATATATACACACACACACGAAGGGGGGAGACAGACAAAATTATAGAAAAGTTATTAGTCATTATTATATAAAAATTGAATAATTTAGTCATTTACTAATAAAAATTAAATTAAATTAATTAAAATATAATTATAATTTGATTGAAAGTCTATTTCCTATTTTAATTAGGTTAATTTCTATCTTATCTCTAATAAAAATTAAATTAACTAAAATATAATTCTAATTTAATTGAAAGTATGTTTCCTATTTTAATTAAATTAATCTCTATCTTATCACTAACAAAATTAAATTAAATAAAATTAATTAGAATGTACTTCTAATTTAATTGAAAGTATATTTCTTATTCTAATTTTTTTATCTCTAATAAAAATAAAATTAATTAACATATAATTTTAATTTAATTGAAAGTATGTTTTCTATTTTAATTAGTGGGAAATTCTATAGTTACTTGATTTTTCTATTTTATCTCTAATAAAATTAAATTAATTAAAATTTTAGTGATAATTTTGTTAAAAAGAATAAAATTTTCTATTTTAATTAGGCCTACTTATATTTTATCTATTATAAATCAAATTAGGTAACATATTTTTATAAGTCTTATTATATTAAATTTAATATTTAAAAAATTAAAATCAAAATTAATAAATTTTATGAAAATAGGAAAAATATATAATTTGTTTTCAAAGCATATATTTTAATAAATAAAAAATTAGAGCAAATAATTTGTTTGAAAGTATATTTTTTTATAAAAAAAGTAGTATAATTATCATTTTTAGATATTTTTATAAAATTTAACAATAAAGAGTTAAAATTGAATTAATTAATATTTATAATTTAATTATTAGTTGAACTTAAAAAAAATTACATCAAATTAATGTGTAAATAAAAGTATTAACATTAAAAATATTGAAGAAATAAAGTATCATTGCTCAAATAAAATAAATTTATTAAAATTGTTATAAATTATAAGTGCAATAGGATTATAATATTTAAATTGTTGTATAAAAAATATAACCTTTATTATTTTTAAATTATTTATTAACAAATAACTAATAATTTTTTATTATCTTCTGATTAATTATAACTATAATTTTTTTATGAGAAAAATTAATTATAAAAAATATTGAAATAATATCATATAATTATCTAAAAATAAAATATTTATAAAAATTGTAGTGAATTATAACTATATTAAGTTAATATTAAATTGTTACATAAATAAATAAGAATGTTATTATTTTTAAAAATTTTATTTAATAATAATATGTTTAATTGTTTATATACTATATACCACAAATCTAACAATTTTTTTTATTCACGTGCGAAACATATAATTATTTATACGTATGTATCTCAATTGTAATTGGATTGCTCCTTAATGAAATTCAATTTTATTTTCACAAAAAAAGAAAAACTATATTCCAACATGCTACAAAAATAGTTGCTTGGCTACTTCAATTATTACCCTAATTGACGAAATGTTGATTGTTTAATTTTTTATATAATTCAGTCTAAACAAGTTTCCCTTAGTGGCCCTTGTTAGTTGATAACTTGCCCAAATACATGAATTTCTCCTATCAACATATTCTTTCTTTAATTTTATATTAAAAGTTCCATCAAAATGTTCTTAGAAGTATCCTTGTAATTTTTTTTTTTCAGGTTGATTTCTAAAAATTTTTTTTTTATTAGAATCAAGTCCTATAAACTAATAAAATATTAACTATTAATTCTAAGACTTTAAAGTATATAGAAAAAGCTTATGTGTCAATTTAACTCAAGACATGTGTATAATTAACTTAACTCTTTGCCAATCTATGAAGTACCAACATTTCAAAGAGCGTGAAGTATTTGTATTTGACACTTTTTGGACATTGAAACACACCTAACACATGTTCAACACAGCTGAATACATCACACACGTGTTCAACACAACTGGACACGTGTCCTATTATTTTTAGAACATAAAAAGAACACAGCCATCATATGTGTAGGATATGATATGACACTTGTTAAGACACTGCGGGGCTAAATTTAAATTTATAAAATATGATAAGAACTATTTAGAAAAAATATTTGAATTATTGATTTTACTTGCACTGTATATATCAACTAAAATAAGATTTAAAAGTTAAAATTGCATAGTCAATTCTTAAATTATTTGGAGCTTCTCTTTGTAATAGTAGTTCCATTTTTTGTATAGGTCATGTATATTGGCCACTTTTTATGTATGTCTTATATATGACAATGATAGATAATTAACTAAATGATTATAGTACGTGTTTAACTTTTATGGAGTTTTTGTTTTATCACACTAACTTCATTTTTTTTATAACAAATCATTTTTATATAATAGAAAATAATACATATTTTATGTGGAATATATATATATATATATATATATATATATATATATATGTAAGTGCCTTAGATGAGGGTAAATAAGGTTAATGAAGGATTTAAAAAAAATTGAAATGAATTTAAGGAATGAACAAAATTGAAAGAGAATAAAGGAGGAAGAACAATGAATACAGAAATTTAAGCAGTTTGAATTATCAACAATCCTACATCTCCACCTAACTTATCTCCAAATTAGAATTTTTCAATATCCACAATCTTATTCACAAGATTGAGATTACAAGAGTTTGAAGCTCACTCTTCAACCTTACATAAACAAGAGTTTTAAAGCTAGCTCTTCAACCAAACAAAAAGGAGTTTCTAGGCTCACTCTTAAACCAATTCTCAAGTGTTTAAATGGTTAAACACTTAATCCAATTTGACTAGAAATATACATCACTTCCCTTCTAATCTATACTAAAAATTAAATGAAGATGAAGTCCTATTTCTATCACACAACCAACTCTCACAAGAGTTAATCAATACAAAGAATATTAATATAAAAAAATGAAGTTTAATCAATACTTAGAGAGTTTTTTATAATTAAAGAGCAATATAATGTGTGTTCTTCTTTTTATCACAACTTTAGAGCATATATATATATAGTAAACTTTAAAAATATGGATGTTGGAGCCCTTGATTATGTATCCAACCTCTTTTTTTTTCAAAAAAAATTCAAAATATAACCATTGGATATTTGTTGTCACCATGGAAGCAAGACTTCAGTCACAGCCCTCTGCTGAGTGTCACCATGGCAACCTTACTTCAGTCGTAGTGCTCAACATTTGTCACCATGGAAGCCTTGCTTCAGTCACAACCCTCATCATTCTATTACCATGGTAGCCTTGCTTCAGTCGTAGCCCTTTGCTTAAGCTAAATTATGACTTGCCTTTCATTAAGAGTAATATTGTATCTATGCTTATTTTCAAACTTAAACAAAGAACATTAAATGCTCAAAATTAAGTTTGTTAAGACCAAATCAAGATTGATTATTACTAAGGTCAATAATCTCCCCCTTTTTTATTTTGACAAATTTATTTTGAGTTTGAGAAAATAATATAAAGTGTAAGTGTGTGATGTTTTGAATTTCATTAAAATAAATAAATTATACTCCCCCTGAATTTATGCATATTATAAAGATAATGAATTTAAGGAGTAAGGAAAACAAATAATGAATAATATCAATGGAGTGAGAATTAATTTAAAGAATAATGAAATTATAAGAATCTCCCCCACTTTGTTATGAAAAAAAATAAAAATAAATCTTTAGAAAAAGATACCAATTAAAATATTTAATATATTTCCTTATTACTCTCCTTTTTGGGATTGACAAGAAATATAAATTTATAAATTATTCCCCTTGACAAAAATAGAAACAACATAAAATATATCATGAGGGAAATAAAAACATGGTCTAATATGACAAATGTATTAAAATCATGATAACATGATCATTAACATTAATGCTAGGCAACATGAAAGGAAATAATTTCAAACATATGAAAAAAATAATTAGTAGCACTTAACACATCACAAATATAGTACATATTTCACGTGATCATATAGAGCTTAGTTTTAAAAGAAACAAAATACCAAGAACTAAAACAATGAAAACAAAGATAGAACAAATTTTAAAAAAATGTCCATCTAGCCAAGTATCACACATGTACACATATAAACAAATAAAGCAAAATAGGGCTTTTTATCACACACACATATATATATATTACAAAACTATGACAAAACTAGTCACATTTATAATGTTATTATCATGCATAAACAAAATTATATAAAATAAATTCAAGTATTCAAACTCAAATATTTCTCCCCCATTCTCAAAATGCAAAAGAAAATTTTTAAAAAAATAAAAATTGCATTAATGAGAAGGATAGAGTTACAATAATATTAAAATACCAATTGTAAACTAGAAAGAAACATAAAAAGACAAAAAATTAACAGCTCATGACTTATATATCCAGAAAATAAACCGAACCTAAACTGACACAAAATAACCATAAAACAAACTAACAACTCAAAGCATGAATATAGAAAATATACTAAAAATAAACCAAACAAAAACTGGCAAAAAACACACAAAACAAGACATAAAAATCTAGTCTTGTTAAGGAGGAAGAAAGAGGGAATAATTTTGCTAAATTAAAATAATTAATTAATTGAATTTAACTTAATAATTAATTATTAATTTACAAAAAAAAGGAAGGTTTTTAAAAAAAATTGACTGAACATATCATAATGCACATATTAAATTTAAACATATATAAGTGCATGACAATTAAAAAAAATTTTATAAAAAGGTTTTTAATTTATTGAAATAATTTCAACAATTAATTATTAAATAGCAAAAAAAATTTTAAAAAATGTTAAGATCAAAATCAAAATTAATAATCAAAGCAATCAATAAGCACAACATGATTTCATATTAAAACAGTCTAACCATCAATTAAGTATATAATCAAGACAAACTATAACCATCAATCATGCTAAGTTCACGCTTAATGAAATTCAATCTCTCTTTATTGAGAGGTTTGGTGAAGATATCTACAAGTTGATTATATGTATCAATAAATTCAAGTGAGATATCACCATTTTGCACATGATCATACAAGAAATGATGTCTTTGTCTATATGTTTGGTTCTTGAATGTTGAATGGGGTTCTTACTAAGGCTAATAACACTTGTATTGTCACATTTGATTAGAATGTGATAAAGTTTTATACAATAGTCCAACAATTGTTCTTTTTTCCACAAGACTTATGAACAACAAAGACTTACTGCAATATATTCAGCTTCAGCAATGCACAAGGCAACCAAAACATATTTCTTGTTAAACCAAGAAACTAAACATTGTCCTAAAAATTGACAAGTTCTGGAAGTGCTCTTTCTATCTAGTAAGCTACCCACAAAGTCTGCATCTAAATAACTAATCAAATCAAAGAAAGAACTCCTAGGATACCAAAGTCCTAAATGTAAACTTCCACCTAAATATTTGAAATTTTTTTTATTACATTCAAATAAGACTCTCTAGGACTAAATTGAAACCTAGCACATAAGCAAATAACAAACATAATGTCAAGTCTACTGGCAGTTAAATAAAGAAGAGATCTGATCATACCTCTAAATTGCTTTTCATTAACCGCTTTTCATTTTCATCCTTGTTGAGTTTAGTAGTGGTACTTATAATAGTTTTGCTTGATTTAGATCCATCCATGCCAAAATTCTTGAGAATATCTCTTGCATGTTTAGTTTAATTGATGAATATCTCATCTTTACATTATTTAATTTGTAGTGCAAGAAAGAATTTGAGTTCACTCATCATGCTCATTTCAAATTCTCCTTACATCAACTTGAAAAATTCCTCACACAAGCAATGGTTAGTAGCTTCAAATATGATGTCATCAACATATATTTGCACAATAAGTAAATCATGCTTAAATTTCTTTATGAAAAGAGTTGTGTCAACCTTTCCTTTAAAGAAATCTTTCTCTAATAAAAAGTTATTCAACATTTCATACCAAACTCTAGGAGCTTGTTTTAATCCAAATCATGCTTTTGATAATTTAAAAACATAATTTGGAGAATCAACATTTTTAAAACCCGAAGGTTGATCAACATATACCTCCTCTACAATAAATTGATTTAAAAAAGCACTTTTGACATTCATTTGAAAAATTTTTAAATTCATAAATGATGTAAATGCAAGTAGCATTTTAATAGCTTCTAACCTTGTAACCGAGGCAAAGATTTCATCATAATAAATGTCTTCCTCTTGATTATAACCTTTAGCTACTAGTCTAGCTTTGTTCCTAGTTATAACACTTTGTTCATTCATCTTATTTCTAAACACCCATTTGGTACCTATATTAGGATCATGTTTAGGTCTAGGAATCAAGGTCCAAACCTTATTTCTTCCAAATTGATTTAACTCTTCTTGTATAGCAAGGACCCAAAATTCATCATTCAAGGCATCAACATTTTTGGGTTCAATTTGAGAAATTAAAGCTAAATTAACAATAGTTTTAAGTTAAGATCTAGTAGTTACCCTGTTTGTACTGTCGCCTATGATGAGGTCTTAAGGATGTGTTTTTTTGAATTTTCAATCCTTTGGAAGTTCATCCTTTAAGGTAGGTTGATGCATATTCTCATCTTCTTCTTTTCTAGGATCCTCAAGTTCCAAAGGTTTGTTAACAATTTCTTCTTGAGTATTCACATCTATATGCTCATTTATAAAATCATCAATACTACAAACATCCTTTCGAGGATTAAGTGAGTTTGATTCATCAAATATAATATGTATTGACTCTTTAACTACTAGTGTTCTTTTATTAAAGACTCTATATGTTTTAGTAGAAGTATAATAGCTTAGGAAAATTCCTTCATCGGCTTTAGAATAAAATTTTTCAACATTATCCTTGGTGTTTAATATAAAGCACTTGCATCTAAATACTCTAAAATATGAAATTTTAGGTTTTATATTGTTCCAAAGCTTATAAGAAGCTTTATTTAAAATTGGTCTTTTAAATACTCTATTTGTAATGTAGTAAGATGTGTTAATGGCTTCTACCCAAAAGTATAGAAGTAAATTATACTCATGAAACATGGTTCTAGCCATTTCCACTAAAGTTCTATTTTTCCTTTCAACTACCCCATTTTGTTGAGGAGTCTGAGGAAAAGAAAAATTATGTGAAATACCATTTTCATTGCAAAATATTTTAAAGAATTCATTTTCAAATTTGGTTCCATGATCACTCTTAATAGATGAAACACAAAAACCTTTTTCTCTTTGAACTCTTTTTAAAAAACTTTCAAACGCTTTAAAAGCATCATTCTTTTTAGCAAGCAAACATACCTAAGTGTATCTAGAGTAGTAATCAACCAAGACATAAGCATAGTGCATACCACCTAAACTAGCAACTCTAGTTGGTCCAAATACATCCATGTGTATAAGTTCGAGTGGCCTAGAGGTTGACACTACATTCTTGAGCTTAAAAGAAGACTTGGATTATTTTTCTTTTTGGCAAGCATCATAAGGCTTATCCTTAGCAAATACAAGTTTAGGTAAACCAATCACAAGTTCATATTTATAAAGATCATTCAAAAGCTCAAAATTTGCATGTCCTAACCTTCTATGTCATGTCCATATGTCATAGGAGATAGAAATTAAGCATTTTATGTCTTTGTTATCAATTTTATTCAAATCAATAACATAAACATTGTCTACTCTTTCACCACTAAAAATTACTTTATCTTCTTTAAAACTACTAACAAAGCAATTTCTAAGATAGAAAGTGACTTTATTTCTCATGTCATATAATTGACTTATACTTAGTAAATTATGTTTAAGACCATCAATAAGCAACATATGGTGTATAGACAAGAATTAAGGATTACTAATTTCTCCACTGCTAATAATCTTTCCTTTTGCATTATCCCCGAATGTGACATGTCCTTCATCTTTTGCATCAAGCTTATTGAATTACTCCTTATCTCCCGTCATGTGTCTTGAACATCCACTATCGAGATACCAATTGCTTTTTGTTCTTTTTGATTCTAAGCACACCTACACAAAATAATTTAAGTATTTTTTTGAACTCAAACCTTTATTGGTCTAGGTTGGTTAGTCTTAAGATAATCCAAAGGAATCAAATTCATGTAAAGTCATTTATAGAAGCAGATATTGTTTATGTGTCCTTTGATCATGCAATATGAACATACAATATTTTTAAATTTATTTCTCTTAAGATATTATAGTTTCCTAGTATATAAAACATGTCTTTTGTGTTGTCGTAGTGTGTGTCTCCTAATATTATTATAAATTATATTATAAGACATACATTAACAATGACAATGTGTATTTTGATAAGTTTGTGCTACATTTTTATGAGAATAATATTGTGTAGTATGCTTAGGAGTGTTGTGTCTAGTGTACATATAAGCATGTTTGGGTTGTGTTTTCCTAGCATGAAACTTACCTCTTTGTGTTATATGGAATTGAGTTTTATAAGACTTTCCTTTAATATTTAACATATGAGACTTATTAGCTTTGAAAGCTTAAGTCTTAATTAGTTTAGAGGTAGAAGGAGTGGAATTAAGTGATGCCATAAGTATTTCTATAAAGTTTTTGAGAACCAAGAAGGTTATTTAAACTTTCTTTTCCTTGAATTTGGAAATGGAATTTTTTAGCCCTAATACTTGTTTAGAAAGTTTATGATTTTCATTACTTGCTTTCTTAAGTTGGCCTTCTAAGGAATTTAAAGTTTTTAAGTCATTAACTAGTTTATTATTTGATTTAACAAGATTAGAAAATTTATTTTTAAATTTTTTAAATTCCTTGGTTAAGCTAGTTAACTTATGCTTATAATCTTTCTTTTTAATAAGTAAGCTTTTACATTTAAGTAAAATTTTGCTCACCATAGAGCTCTCAACAGTATCATCATCATAATCACAAGAATCATCATATGAAGAGTTAAATGTATATGGTACCTTATTTTCACTTTTAAGAGCCATGAAGCAGAGGTTGGCTACTTCTTATTACTCCTCTTTCATTTTTTATTCAAAGAATTCATCCTATGTAGCTTTGACAACCATTATTTTCTCCTTTGCTCATTTGCTCTTATTTTCTAGTTTAGGGAACTCACTTCGAATGTGACCTAGTTTCTTGCATTTATAACAAGTAACTTCTTTTAATTTCTTCTTACCTTCTCCTTCGTACTTCTTGTTGAAGTCTCTTATTCTTAATAAATTTTTATTTTTCAAGAAGCTTTTGAAGTTCCTAATGAGCATGGTAATTTCACCATCTTCATCACTAAAACCTTCAATGTTTTCTTCTTCACTATCATCTTGTGAAGCTTTTAATACAATGCTCTTCTGCTTTTCTTCCTTCCCATCTAGCTCTTCCCCTCTTTATTATATTGTAAACTTATAGGTTAAGAGCTTTCTAATAAGCATGTCAGTTGAGAGTGTAGCAAGGTCTTGAGCTTCCTCAATTGAAGTGACTCAAGATTCCTGTAATATCCCGTGTTTTTAAAATATTTTTACACTGTACCGGGATATGCAATGTTAATAATTTTTGTATATTATATGATATTTTTATGAGTTGTTATGTATTTAAAACCTATTTTAATTATTGTGTATTATTTACAGTGTTTTACGTAAAATTTTCCCGGGACTTGCATTTTCGGGGAAATTTTCACGTAAACAATGTATTATTAATTATTTTAAATGTATTTTCAGACTTGCATGAACTCATGCGTATTTTTAAATGACTAAATAAAGCCTATGTGTATATATTTATTTAATTAGGGTTTAATATATATTACCCTAATATTTTATTAATTATTTATTAATTTATTGTTATTTAATTATTTTATTTATTATTAAATTATTTTTTTATTTTTTTATTATTTTTTTCTTTTTTTCTTTTTCTTTTTTTTCTTTTTTCTTTCTTTCTTTTTCTTTCCTTTTTCTTTCTTTTTCTTTTCCTTCTTTTTTTTCTTTTTCTTCTTCTTCTTCTTCTTCCTTCTTCCCGTGCGTGCCCGACCACCACCCCTCACCGTCTGCAACTTTCGATTTTCAGTCGTCGGTGTGCCGCCAGGAGCTCCACCTTCCTCAGTCAGCCACTCTGCCACCTTCAGATCCCTTCTCCAGCGCCGGCAGCTCCTTTTTCTTCCTTTGGCCGAAACTTCTTCCCTTTGCCGTCGACGACGATTCCGGCCACCGTTTTTGACACCACCGATCTCTTTCTTCTCCTTGAGCTCTGGTGAGTATGATTATAGCTTTGGTTTGAGCTAAAATGGTTTAGATTTGCTTAGGTTTCAATTTTTCTATTTCGGCCACATTAGGGTTTTTGATTTTTTTGAGCTTCTAATTGATTGATTCATGAAAACCCCCTTCAAAAATGTTGTTTCTAGTAGCTCAATATACATGTATGAATTTTTGTAGAATTTTTGGAGATTTTTTGGATTTTTGGGTATTTTTGAATATTTTAATATTATTTTCTAATTTTCGGAAATTAATTATTTAAATTATTAAATTGGAGTTTATGGTTAAATTAGGTGTTGAAATGAATTATAGGAATTTATTTGGAATTTTTATGAATTTCTAAGTATTTATTTTGAATTATTGAAGTTTATGGAATTTTGGAAAAATTAGGTTAAATGTGTTTTTATTTGAATTTAATTGGTTAATTGAGCTTAATTATTAATATTATTGATAAATATGTTGAGAAAATTAATTTTGGATAATTTTATAATTTTTGGTGAATTTTTGAAGTAATTTAAGTATATTTATATATATAGGGGTATTTTGGTAATTTTACCCTAAATTGGCTAAAAATGTAATTTAATTGGTTTTAATAGTTATTTAAAGTATAAAAATGATTTCTACAAATTATTTAGTATTTTTAACTAATTAAAACTATTTTTCGTGAATTATTTTCAATTATATATATAATATACAGTTTTTCAAATAAAATGAGTTTTATCGGTTTTTATAGTGTTTAAAGGTTAATTATGTAATTTCTACTTATAAAATGAATTTCTATGTTGTAAGGATATTTTTGGTATTTTCGGAATTATTCTGTGTTTGTGGATCACGGTCGGTGGACTGTAGTTTGGAGTCCGACCGTGGGATTTTGATTGTGGATTTGTGTTGAGCCTGTTTTTCGAAGTGTATTTCCTTGCAGGGTCGGCTCTACTCCTTTGAGTAGAGAGATGTCCGTTTTACAGGGGAGGTTCTGCCGGATTTTCGGTAGAATTCTCGTAAAACGTGATATCCAGTCGAACTCTAATTTCTGATTCTGTGTTAAATACTCTAGATCGAATTCTAGGATTTCTGTTAGGTTTATTCTGATGTCTATTATTTATTGCTTGTTTAGTTGCGCCGAGACCGAGGGCTAGTGGACCAGGCCCGTCGGACCCGTCTCGTGGAGCGCACTAGGTGAGTTATTATACTATATATATATGCTTAGGATGCATGATTTAGAAATGCATGTTTTATGTTGATTAAATATGCATAAATGATTTGATTATTTCTTAAGTTTATATTAAGTATATTTTTGGTTTATTTTTGGTATATAATAAATTATATACATGTTTTGTTAATAAAATATTTTTAAATATATTTCTAGCTTAATTTATGATTTGATTGGATTTATTTGACGTATATATACTCGAAATATACCTGGTTTACTTTTGGTATATTTCTGGTATATATATGGGTTATATTGTTATTTCATTTACATTCATGCATCATTTATTTTTGTGAATGAATGTTTTATATTTATTAATGAAGGATATCGATAGAACGTGCTACCTAGTGGGTAGCACTAGGACCGAGTACGTACCGGTACGCCTATAGTATTTAGGCTATATTACTAACTTATTTGTGGATATTGATTTGATATGATTATTGATATGTGTGAGATATGGTTGGGTGTGATTGCTGGAGCTCGGTTGACCAAGTGTCTCGGGGCCAATCACACTGGCAGTCAGACTGCTGGAGCTCGATTGACTTAGTGTCTCGGGGCCAGTCTACTGTCTAAATGGATTAAGTGAATATATTTGGATTAAGTGAGCCTGTATAGCTAGAGTGTTGTTTAACACTATTTTCTGAGGTTGCGATATTCTAGGGTTCTATGTGATCCTTCATAAAAGATGATTTTCAATACAAATATATAACAATGGTTTTTCTGCATCTGTGTGAATTTGCATGTATATATTTACATATTACATATATACTGTTGACTGTATGCATTATTACTTAGTGTGTATGTATATATATTATAGTAATTCACTCAGTGAGGTCTGACTCCCCTCCGTTGACTATTTTTCAGAAGAGTCAACTTCTTCAGACCTCAATAGCAGGTCGATACGCCGGATTTCTTTCGCCCCGACTTCTTTGTGTAAATTATTTACTTGAGTCTTATTTATTTTATCTAGACACTGCAGTAGTTGTGAATTAAAGTATTGGATTTCATGTATTTTATTTAAAGAGATGTATTATATTGAAACTGGATCTGTATTAAAGAGATTATATATATGTGATGAGTTGAGATTTAAATTAAATCCAGTTGATGGAAATGTTATTATTATATTTACGATTTTTATTTCCGCTGCAAATTTGATATTGTTACTATTACTATTGCGTATTTTATTTTATTTTTAGGCTTGCTACGGGTTCCGGATTTGAAAGAATTTTCGTTCCCTAGCGCCGGTCATGGCCCTTGTTTTGGGTCGTCACAAATCCAAATCCTTCTTAAGTAGAATTCTTAGAATCTTATTGTTCACCTCTTTCTTGGAGAAATATTTTCCAAGTTTCTTGAAGGTTATGATAAGAACATTGAGATGGTTTTTCATCTCCATGATTGATTCTTAAAGCTTTATTTTGAAGAGTTCATACATGACATATGAAGTTGAACCATCTTACTCCTAACTTCCACATTGCCTTTATAATGGTTTTCTAAGGTGTGCCACATTTCTTTAGCCAAAATATAATATTGAAGCTTGCATTCTTCTTCTCTTATCATGGAAGAGACTAGAGTGATTATAACCTTTTTATTTTTATAATTCTCCTCCTTTTGATCATTGTTCCATTAACTTCTTACTAGAGTAGTTTCCATACCATCAATAGTAGTTTTAGGTGGTTCCTAACCTTTTAGAACAATATCCCAAAGTTAAATGGAATCACAATCTAAATATAGCTTCATTTTGAACTTTTAATGAGAATAATCACTACCATCAAAGAATGGTCTAAGAGAAAAAATATTTTGAGATTCACTCCCCATGATCTTATATTCTAGTAATAAAGTACCTAGAATTCAAGCTCTGATACCAAATGAAAGTGCCTTATAGGAGGGTGAATAAGACTAATAAAGGATTTTAAAGAAACTAAAATGAATTTAACGAATGAAAAAGAATTGAAAGAGAATAGAGTATGAAGAACAATGAACATAAAAATTTAAGGAGTTTGGATTCTCAATAATCCTACATCTCCACTTAACTTATCCTCAAGTTAGGATTTTTCAATACTCATAATCTTATTCATGATATTAAGATTACAAAAGTTTGAGGCTCACTCTTCAGCCTTACACAAATAAGAGTTTTAAGGCTAACTCTTTAACCAAACAAAAAGGAGTTTCTAGGCTCACTCTTAAACTAATTCTGAAGTATTTTAATGGCTAAACCCTTAAACCAATTCCACTAGAAATATACCTCACCTCCTTTCTAATTTATCCTAAGAATTAGATAAAGATGAATTCTATTTCTATCACATAACCAACTCTCATAAGAGTTAATCAATACAAAGAATATTGATACAAAAAAATGAAGCTTAATGAATTCTTATAGAGTTTTTTTATAATTAAAAGTAATGTAATATGTGTTCTTCTATTTATCATAACTCTAGAGCACATATATATAGATCAAACTTAAAAAAATATGATTGTTAGAGCCATTGATTATGTCTCCAATGTCTGTTTTTTTTTTTAAAAAAATTAAAATATAACTGTTGGATAGTTTTTATCACTATGAAAGCAAGGCTTCAATCATAGCCCTCTACTAAGTGTCACTATGGCAGGCTTACTTCAGTCGCAATGCTCAACATTTGTCACCATGGCAGCCTTGCTACAGTTGCAGCCCTCAACATTCTGTTACCATGGCAATCTTGCTTCAGTAGCTGCCCTCTACTTGAGCTAAATTATGGCTTGTCTTTTGTTGAGAGTAATATTGTACCTATGCTTATGACTATACTTAAAAAAATAACATTAAATGCTCAAAATTAAGTTTATTAAGATTAAAATAAAGATTGATTATTGCTAAGGTCAATATATATATATATATATGTTATGTCCTTAAATTTTAAAAATCATCATATTGTCATGTCTGTATCATATCGTATCTGTGTCCGTATCCGTAGTTCTTAACTGCCAACTCATATTTTCACTACCAAAAATAAAAAAAATAAAAAAAAAAGCATCATCATCTTCATTCTCTCAACCCTAACATCACTACCATGCCACCACCATTACCCATCATTATTTATAACTAAAATTACTATCAAAATTAATAAAATTTTAAAAGATGAAGTTTTTTCATTCTCTATTTATTTTTAGTATCAATTTTTAATAAAAATTTGTTATCTCACACAATCTATGAAGAAGAAGAAGTGCATTATAGTTTTTTTTAATCTCCATATGTAATAAAAGTATCAAATTTATCTAAGAGGATTTTGTGAATGGTGAAAAATGAGAGGCTCACTCATTATTTCTATTGTAACTGTTATATATATACATCTCACTAACTAACAATTATTAAATTTATAACTAACTACTATAGAGCTTACTCATAAGTATAATTTAGTTTACAAGAATTTTGTTATCAAATAGTAATAGTGGCAGTAGCTTGTAGCTTGAGAAACAAATGATGAAGCATAATTAAGCACAATGAGGGTGATGAAGCTACAATGATTCCTTATATATGAAAATACTATCTCTCTCTAATAACGCCCCTCAAGTTGGAGTATACAAGTTTTGTATACCCAACTTATGAATAGAATTATAAAACTAAGTTGAAGACAGGAACTTAGTAAGATAGTTAGTTAACTAGTGATGTATGTGAACATGAAGCAAGTGAACAATGCCTTGTTAAGCTTTTTAATGAACAATGTAATAATCTATTATGATATGTTTACTACTCTTATGGAAGACCGAATTTTCTACTATTTTAATGGTAGAATTATTATCACAATAAATGGAAGCAGGGTCTGGATCAAGATAAAAATCATGAAGCAAATAATGAAGCCATTGAATTTTACAAGTGACAATAACAAGGGCCTGATATTCTGCCTCAACAGAAGAACAAGAGACAATGTGTTGCTTTTTTTATTTCAAGGAGATTAATGCTCCCCGTAGAAAAAGACATAACCTATTATTGATCTATAAGCATCAATACAAGATGGTAAGTATGAATCAGAGAAAGCTTTAATTTGCAAATCATTGTTAGATGGGAAAAAACGCCTTAGTCTGGAGTGCCCTTAATGTTTCTCAAAACTCTATGGGCTAATATCAAATGAGCTTGATTGGGACAATCAATAAATTGAGATAATTATTGAACTACAAAAGATAAATCTGGATGAGTAGTTGTAAGATATAATAATTTGCCTATTAAACAAAGATAGCTAGTGATATATGATAACAAAGAGCTACCAGACTTTGAAAGTTTAAAATGAGCCATTATTAGAGTAATAATAGGTTTAGCACTTATAAAACTGTTTCAGTAAGCAAATCCAAAGCATATTTTCTCTAGCAAAAATTGAACCTAATGGCAAATCGAGCAACCTTAAGGCTCAAGAAAAATTTGAGTGTGCCAAGATCTTTGATTTGAAATTAATCATTAAGATATTATTTGATTTCAATGATTAGATTAATGACATTGCTAGCAACAATAACATCATCAATATAAACCAGTAAAATAATGATCATCTGAAAATTATATTTAAAGAAAAAAGAAAAGTTAGAGGTTGCTTAATGAAATCCTTGAGAAAGTAAAGCAGATGAGAGTTTGGCATTCTATTATCCACTTGCTTTCTTCAAACCATAAAGACTTTTAGTGAATTTGCAAACCTAAATGGGAGCATCAAGTATGAGGCTAAGTGGAAGAGCCATATATACATACTCATTCAATTCTCCATCTAAGAATGCATTGTTGACGTTCAACTAGTGCAAATGTCATTGCTTGGTTACTACAATGGCAAGTAAGGTTTTAATAATACTCATTTTAGCTGCAGGTGAAAAGGTATCCATATAATCAACTCCAAATTTTGTGGTTAGCCTTTAGAGACCAATTGAGTCTTATACATTTTAATGGTACAATCAACTTCATATTTTACTTTGTAAACCCACTTACACCCAATTGTACATTTGGATGGAGGTAAAGTTGTTAGCTACCAAGTATTGTTAGCTTGAAGAGCTTATAATTCAATGTTCATAGTTTCTCTCTAACATTAATATTGGATAACCTCTTGATATGAATGAGGTTCAAGAATAGAAGAAATTTGGCAAAGAAAATTTTTATGAGGAAGATGTGATTATAAGTAAGAACATGAGAAATATTATGAGGGGTGGTATGAGATTTGAGAGAAATATGAGTCTTGTAAATGAGAAGGTATTCTAATTGTTCGAGTATTGTATTTGGATTGCTCCCTAATCAAATTCAATTTTATATTTCACAAAAAAGAACTATATTCTAACATGCTACAAAAATAGTTGTTTGGCCACTTCAATTATTATTTTTTACCAAACTTAATTTCATTACCAAGGAAAAATAGTACATCAAGTCTCATAACAAGACAAAAGGAATATCATGGAGCAATAATATAAGTCACCAGTTTTACTTCCACAAAAGTAAGTAGAAGTAACAAACTTGACTAACATAGGATAGAAACATAAAAAAAAAAAAAAGCTTGGAAGAGCTTGGGTTGTCTCTAGATTTGCATTGTTTAGCTTTAGGGAGTGGGTTACTGTCATAGGCCTAAGTGGGAAGTCCTTCAGCTGTGGACATAAGCAAGCATTCCTTTGTTATAACTTCTGGCCCAATGCATTTACCAAGGCAATTAAAGATGTCACTTTGATTTCTAGTGACATAACCCTCATCATAACTACACTGAGCATGGCCATCATCTTTATTGCAGAGATTAGCTGGTAAAGCAAAAGTCATGTTTTCTTCAGATTTTCCTTCCTCTTCACACAAAGGTGATCCTCCCAATGTTGATTTGCTTCACTCACACTTATAGGAATTTATGGTGCAGGCCTCTGAGGATTGTTAGAATTCAGTAGGAGCTTCTCTATTCCTTCCGAGAGCAGGACTAGGTTCTTACTGGTAGGTATAACACGAATCCATGGCCCAAATGTTGTATGAATAATTTTTATTAAGAAATCAAACTCTTCAATTGATAATTTAGGATCTCACTCCATTATGGCCATTAAGCTCCTAAGGACTGACCATGGGACACCATTTTGCAATTGATCCTTAACTACCTAGTGTGAGAAGTTAAACAAAAAGTTGTTCTTAATTCTCAATCTGTTCTTGAAAGGTGTTACCTGTAAACACCCAATTTCAGGATGATGAAGTGTGGATGCGACAGAAGACTCCAATGATAAAAATATTATAAATAGGTCTTCAATACTTAAAGTTTGAAACCTTAAAAGTCTAAATGTATTTTCAAAGAGAGTTTAATTGATTTTTTTAAGTACTTAATTGTAATATTTTTTTAGGACCTATTTAAAAAGTCTAAATTCTTTTACGGGTCTTTTTGTAATTAAAAGTAAAAAAATAGAGATCAAAATTTTGTAATTTCAATCGAAATTACACAATTCTAGTTGGAATTATGTATGTTCCGTCTAATTTTTTCTATTTTATTTTAGTAAAAATTTGGTTTCCTGAATTTTGATTTGTCAAATATTATTTATCTAAATTTTTAGAAAATTAAAGTCCTTTTAAAATCAAAACTCTGTAAAAAAATAAAATCACAGTAGGATATGTTTTTGGCTAGGTTTTTCCTATAAAAAACTAGCCTAAGCTCTAATAAGAGGGGGAGACATATAAGAGAAGAGGATACATTGAGACTTTCTTTGAGGAACTCATCTTTTAAACTTTTTGACAATTTTCTCAATTCTTTTTCCTAGACTAAAGGCTTTTCTCTTCTATTTCTAGGCAGCACAACAAAATATATTCTCTTGTGATTTGTTTGTGTTTGAAGCAAGGAGACTTTTGAAAAGAAGAATAACAAGTTTTTGAAAACCTACTTGAAAAAGCAACAATGATTTTTACTGGTCTAAGGAGCAAATCATATTGCATCTATAAGTATTGTCTTTTTTTCTTCCTTCTTTTATTTTTATTTTTATTTTATTTTATTATTTTGATTTTACTAGATTTCAATTTTATTTAATTTTTTATTATTATTTTATTCACTAATCATTATTTATTCTTTTGTGTTGGTGACCATGGAGGAGATCACACGATGATCTTACTTGGTGAATAAAATCCATAAAGGTTCATGGAATGTCATGGATTGGACCTTGTAGCTAAATATAGTTTTTTTTAGATTTTTTTATCTAGTTCTTTATTTTTGTTTTGATTTTATTTTTTTTTATTTTTTTTTTTTTGGATTGTATTAATTTTTATTTTATTGTTATTTTCAATAGTTCATTGTAATAACTCCAATAGTGGAAATAATGAAATCATGTGTGTGTGATTATGTATTTATTTTAATTAATTGGTTAGTAAAATTAGAGTTTTAATTGGGTAATTAATTATAATTAATGGCTATAGAAATCATTAGGTTGTTTAATTAAAATTGAATTAGATTTAAGTGAATAGAATTATGATTGTTTGTTGATTATTTTATTTTATTTGTTTGTTTAGAGTCACTTTAATTAAATTAGGGTTTTTAGAATAGATTTAATTGATTGTTTGTTCTTTTGTTTAGTTGTTTTTTATATTTTTTTATTGTTTTTGGGCTTGTTTGTTTGTATTTATATATTTTGGACTCTAGACCCATGTTAAGCTTTAATCCACTTAAATAAATTTAGATTTTTTTTATGTTTAGATTTTAATTAATAAAAATGCATCTCCAAACTCATAATTAATTAGATTTAGGGTAGAGATAACTTAGACTCATTTAGTTAATTTAGATATAGGCCCACCTAATTCAATTAATTTATACTTAACCCATTTAATTTAAACATGTTTCATAATTCGTAGATTTAATATCATTTTAGAATTAAAACATATAGAATTAGGCTCACTAATTTAAATACTTAATAATTTATAAATTTATGCTCATTTAGAATTAAAATAAATAGACTTAGGTTCATTTAATTAAAATTGAATAGGAATTAGGTTCATTAATCTTTAGACTCACTCGTAAATTAAAACATGTAGATTTAGCCTATTTAATTAAAATCAATGTAAATTAGACTAACTTAGTGATTATAAATTTGAATGAGTGCATTATTTACATGTATTTTTCATTACGAATTTCTCTAGAGTTGATTGTTTTAAATAAGAGTGTATATGAAATTACATGTAAATAAAGGATAAGATATTAATTTATAAAGCAACTAAATGAACATGAAATTGAAAAAAATGGGTATTTTATATTCAGAATCTTCTGGTTGTGGTGTTGACTTTCTTTTATACAATTGAGCACCACCATTTTTTTATTTGTCATAATTATTACTCTAGGTGATGACTTCTCATCTCCACATCATATTTTTGTGACAGTAATTAGTATGTTCTCTATAGTCTTAAACTTAAATAGTGTTGTGATTGCTAAGATTTTAAACACTTGCTATAATCCACCTTCTACATTGCTCTAATTGACTCAATAATAGTTTATTAGTTTATTAGGATTGAGATGAAAAGGACATGTTGATTGTTTAACTTTTCATATAATTCAAACAAGTTTTCATGAGTGCTCCCACTTGTTAGTTGATAGCTTGCCCAAATACATGAATTTCCCCAACTAACATAGTGTTTCTTTAATTTTATATTAGAAGTTCCATCAAAATGTTCTTAGAAGTATCTTGTAATTTTTTTCCAGATTGATTTGTCTACTTTATAAGGAAAAAAAAGACAAATTGATTTTGTCTCCTTTAGTTGATTTGAATATTGACAAAGTGTTTATGCTGTTGAAACAATTAATTTTATTATTTATTTATATATATATGAAATTTAATATATTTAAAATAAAACCCAACTCAAATTTTATAAAAAAAATACTCTAATTATATCTGAATTTTTTATTTTATATGTTGATATTTAATTTTTTTCATTCAATTAAATTTTTGAAACCAATAAAAATATTTAAAATGATGTTTGTTACATGTTTGATAAATCAAAGTGTCATTTCAATTTTTTTTTTCAAATTATACAAAAAATACAAATACACACAAAAGTCAAGGATAGGATAGTGATATCATTTTTTATTGTACAATTTATTTTTAAAAAATGAAAATTTCTTTTATTTTTAAAAACTGAAAATTTCTTTTACTTATATATTAAATTTGAAAAAAAAAATATTAAAGTGAAATTTCTAGATCATTTTAATATATTTTGTAGATTAAAATAAACGCAAAAATCTGTAAAAATTAAAAGAAAAATTCAAGACACCATTTTGTGCATTTTTCTATCAGGGAAAAAAAAGGGAGAATTGTCAAAGAAACTCATGATTTTGTCGTTATTGCCCCCTCAAAATAGCAAGATCGTTGGATCAAAATAAATAATGTAAGTTTGGACCCACCAGATCTTCATACATTGAACCTGGTGAACCTTCTCTCTCTCTGTATGTATATATATAATTTGAAAAGTTACACACTGTATTTCTTGAGGGTTCCTCTGTTCTTGATATTAGATTTTGTTCGTTGTGCCAGATTCTTGCCTTCTGTTTAGGACATTAATTAAAAGTTGAAAGCTTTCATCTCTGTCAAACTTTTCAACAAGGCTGCTTTGCGTATATTTGCTGTCTGGAGTTGTTCTGCTTGCAGATAAGTTTTGCTCTTGTCTTCTCTATTATCATGAACTTTTGAGGATTGATTTTCATTGTTCTGGTGTTCTCGTTTCTTTTTTTTTTTTTTTTTGTTGTTGTTGTTTTTTAAACATATTGCTGGATTTTGGAACTGGGTTTTAACTTGAGGGATATGGAGTTTTAGAGAAAAAAAGGGTTAGTCTTTGTTTGCCTTGTGTGAATTCAATTGAATATGCATGCTTGAGGATCTGGTTTGATGGAGGATTTGTAGAGTTGCTTTTGAAGTCAAAAATGAGATATGGGTATGGCTTATTCCTGCTTAACAGGATCATATACCGTTGATAATTAATTTTCACATTGCTGGAGCTATAAGGTGACATGTTTTTGAGGTTTTAGGTAAATGGGTTTGAACTAGTTTGTTATGAAACAATAGAAGATGGAAGGAAATTTGTCACAAGGTAGTATGATTTCAGGCGGGGCCCCTTTTGGAGGCCTTGATTTGCAAGGTTCAATGAGAGTTCATAACCAAGCACAATTCCAGCATGTTTTACACCACCAACCACACCCTATTCATCGCCAAGGCTCCTCTGTTCATCCCTCTATTCAGGATACTTTTCCTCTAACCATAGGAACCATGAACAATTCTGACCAAACCATATCCTTGACCAACTACAATAAGGGAGATAAGGGGAAAAATTCTACTAGTGATGAGGATGAGCCAAGCTATACTGAAGATGGCACTGATGACCACAATGAAGCTAATCGAGGGAAAAAGGGATCACCTTGGCAGCGTGTTAAGTGGACTGATAAAATGGTACGGCTTTTAATAACTGCTGTTTCTTATATAGGTGAGGATATGTCTTCGGATTATGATGGTGGGATGAGAAGAAAACTCGCAGTTTTACAGAAAAAGGGCAAGTGGAAATTAGTGTCGAAGGTCATGGCTGAAAGGGGTTTCCATGTTTCACCTCAGCAATGTGAGGATAAATTCAATGACCTTAACAAAAGATATAAAAGACTCAATGACATGCTCGGGAGGGGCACTTCTTGCCAAGTTGTGGAGAACCCTGCACTTTTGGATGTTATAAATTTTTTAACAGAGAAAGAAAAAGATGATGTTAAAAAAATATTAAGCTCAAAGCATCTCTTCTATGAAGAAATGTGTTCATACCATAATTGTAATCGATTGCACCTGCCTCATGATCCAGCATTGCAGCATTCCTTACAGTTGGCTCTTGGAAGCAAAGATGATCATGATAATGATGATATGCAAAGAAACCAGCATGATGATCTTGAAGAAGATGAACACAAAGTGGAAACTGAAGACCGTGATGAATTTGAGGATAGCCAAACTTCACATGTGGTTAGCAAGGGATTACATGGGACATTAGGGGGCCCAACAAAAAGGGTCAGACATGGACAAAGCCAGGAAGATGCTTGTTTTGGGATTTCTTCTCAAGATGATTTTAAAGGCTTTCGTTCTCATTTGCAGACTCCTCAAGTTGACATGAATCAAGTGTCATCTGAAAGTACTAGAGGAGCTTGGTTACAGAAGCAGTGGATCAAATCTCGCACACTTCAGTTAGAAGAGCAAAAGCTACAAATTCAACTTGAGATGCTGGAACTGGAAAAACAACGATTCAAATGGCAAAGGTTTAGCAGGAAAAGGGATTATGAACTAGAAAAGCTGGGAATGGAAAATGAGAGGATGAAGCTTGAGAACGAGCGAATGGCATTGGAGTTGAAGCGCAAAGAAATGGATGTCCATTTGACTTAATTGTTGGTCCTAGTCAGATTTTGTTCATCACAACGGTGAATTTTGTATGAAACACTGCTTTGAGGTTTTAGTAAGATGCTGTCGATCCTATATCTGCATTATCATTTTGGAGGGAGGTTTTTATAGTAAGTGTTCTGCTTGCATATGTTGTGTGAACTTGGATATTTACAAGACCATTATCTGGTTATATTTTTGACTCTACTCATATTGTAATGTATTGTTGAAGATATTGTGGCACGGATCTTCTTTTTCCATCTTGTATTCTGTGTATCAATAAGTGTCATGCTTTTGGGTTCATTGTTAAAGTTTGAATATTTAGCCCCAGCTTGATGACTGTTGTGTATCCTGTAAATATTTGAATAACTACATTACCTACTTCGGTCGAGGAGTTTTGCTATCTGTATTCATGCAAGTTCACGAGGTATCATTATGGATACAGTAAATAGAAAAGTCCAATTGTTTTCTGCAGTAATGTTAGTTCATTGGTTATGTAGTGTGCATTCTTGTTCCTCTTTATACTTAATGCTGTTTCTACCCTGTTTAACTATATTTTCTTGTCTATTGGATTTTTTTTTTTACGATGGACAAGTTCATAAATGTCCTTATGCCATGAAAAATATGTAGGTCCTCATTTTTCTCTAGATGGGTCACTGTGTTTTCAGATAAGTTGTTTCTTTTTTCCCCTTTCATCATATTTTTCTTGCATTGTTTGGCAGATGGTATAGAAAAGCAACGTTATTGGCCTAATAGATAAGGCATTGCATGTTTGCAATTGTGAGGTAGTTTCTCTGAAATTCCCATCAGCAGATAGGAACATGTCACTGAGTAAATTTGTTCGGACTTTGATGGAGTTATGGAACACGTGTGTTTTAGTGTGGCATTTTGGATTTCATCATCAACGTTTATGTCTTTGGCCATCATGTATATGTCTACTAAGCATGCCGTATTGACTGGTCTGCCCCATGTATAAAATCCTGCTATTCAGTGAGAAATTTAAGCAACTTCATTAGGATGATGTAACTGAATTGAAATTTTGTGTATGGCATTTTGAATATATGGTGTTAATAATAATACTATGTGGATGTACATGCACTATCAATTAACAACAGTCATCGCTGATAGACATGAAGCAGCCTCCTTTAAGGACAAATCTTATTTAAAATTAGAAGCAGAAGAAGAAACAGGAGCAGGATAGTCCAATTGCAGTACACTGCAGTGCAGCTCATGTTCTTTTGTTAGCTCATTAGTTTACATCTTTGTCAAGGACCGATAGGAGCATTGGAGGGAGCTTGTAGGAACAGAAGTACCAAACCTTTCAGTTGCTTTTCTATTATCTTGAAGATTTCTGTCTTTAATTGGTTCATAACTACTTTTTGCAGTGGAGATATTGATGACATTTTATGCTGTTTGTCACATTCTCTTCATAAATCTGCCTTTATCTTCAGATCTTGTGGTGCATATGTGCTTCTACTAGTGTGCTGCTGACTATTCTAATCATTATTCGTAGCTTGGTGAATTTGAATACATGTCTTGTAATAGAAGAAGTCATTATAGTTCTGATTTGATAACTCCTTTTCCTTCATCTTGATGTCAAAATCTAGAGCCAATACTCATTAATTTGATTGATTGGCCTGCTGCTATATTTAACGAGATGGCCATAGCCTGATTTGGGCTCATAGTTTTGGGGCTTCCAGCCACTAGGTAAGCCGACTTTTCAGCCTAACACTGCTTGCTTGACCTGTAAATGAAAAAGGCAGCTGCAGACAACGTCTCCTATCACCCTTTTGTTTCTAGGCACTCATTTATCATTGTCTCAACAAAGAATCAAACTTTCTGATATTTTTGACAATTCTAAAAGTCAGATAATCCTGCTTCTCCCATCCACCATTCTGTTGATTTGATTTCCTGAACGCTACCAACCCACCGAAATAGTGTTTGTTCCTCAACTCAAAAATTGCCCTCCAACATTTTCACATTCTTGTGGGTACTTAAAGCATTTGATCTTTTCTGCTACAAAAGAATATAACAGCCCTTTTGAGTGATAAATGTGGCAGTGTCAGTCAGAGCACAAAAAGTAAATTTGCACAGAAAAAGGTAACAAATAATGCAGCCTGCCTAGCCACAATTTTAGTGTCTCAGTTTCTTAGTGTTATCAGGAATAGGCATCGACTGCAGTTTGGTATTGGTATTTGCCTAGTTATAGATTCCTATGCAAATTCATTTGCATGGCATTGATCTTTATGGATAGAAAGAGTTCATCACATAGTGGAGAAGAATCCCATCACATCTTAATTGCTCATCATTTTGTCTCTGTCCTTTTTTATTGTTTCAGATTTTTATTTTTAATCTATTCTTTATTAATTCTTGTTACATTTATATTTTTAGGATACTGGTTGAGATTTTTTTTTTTTTTTAAAAAAAAAAAAAACTCAAAGATGAGAAAATTTACCATCTGTAATGGTCAAAAAAATTTTAAAAATTATAATTTTTTTTGGTAATCCTAATTATGAGTCTGCGATGCCATAAATATGAATTTCACCCACAAAACAGCCAAAAATCTAACCATTGGCATTGTCATGGATTAGGCTCATCGGCAATAATAACAAGGTTATGAGTTGAAACAGCTTCCCATTAAAAGATTAGTGATTAATCTTTTATTATACACATGTATTTTCTCTCTTTTTCTACAATATGTTATAATATAATTATTTCTTTAACCACTATATATTAGATGATGGTATGGAGTGGTTATGTATAATTTCTCAATTCAAATTTAATCTCATAATTTTTTTTAATATTGCAAAGAAAATTTTTACCATTTAATCACTTAATTTTTGCATGCAATTTTAAAATGTTTATACTAAAAATGTGTAAAAAAAAAATTATTCTGATATTTGGATTATTACGGTTTATATATGGAAGTAAAATTGAAATTTTAAAAGTATATCACATAACATTACCCTAAAAAAGATAAATAGAATATATTATTTAAAAAAAGATCTAAATAAAAATCTTGGAATAATTAGATATTCTCATTGTCGTTTCAGAACCAATAAATGGCATCTATTGTATAAATAAATGAATGATTACAAGTTACCTAAATAGTAAATACATTTGCTAGGACACATGAATCCAAATAAATAAACGTAGAAATTAATTGGCAAAAAAAATAATACATCAAATTACAGAAATGGTATATTTGTAGGCTAAATTAGGGCTAAAAAATAATAATTAATTGATTTTGGGGATTGAAGATGACACATGTCGACATGAATTTTGCTGCAAAGTCTGTGCCAGCTTAGCTTAGTGTTGATGATGGAACTACTCTTTGCTCTTCCATATAAGGAAAGATTCTCAAGATGAGATAGTGACTGCCTTTTGTCCTCTTTTTTCTTATTATCTCTAGCGAACTTTCACAAATCATTATATATAATTTAAACAAAGGTAGGTTAAAATATTTTGACCTTGCTGTACTTTTAAATTTTTCACATTCTGCTTTTTATTAAATTTTCCCATATAATTATTAAAATAATTCAATTAAACTTATTAAAAATTTTAAAAATTATATAATTTTTATATCATTAAGCTTTCAATCATCTATTTCTAATAGATTTATAATAATAAAGATATATAGTTATAAAAATTATGACATATTTTAATTGTGCATTAAATATTTATATAATTAATACAAAATATGACAAAAATTATGCATAATAAATTTTTAATCAGTAAAAATATATATGATGTTTAATACACTTTACAAAAATATGGCAAACATATTTAAATTAGAATGCTTCACACAGTTACTTTTTTTTTATAAAGTAAAGTACACTTTACTAATAATCACCACTAGATTATAAAATATACTCTTATCTTATGATATAATAAAAATAAAGCAAAACAAAAGTAGTTAAAAAAATAAATTCACCCAAGAATCTCTCATGTATCAATGTTTTATTTATTTAAAAAAATTAATTAATAAAATTATTAATTTATTAAACATTAATTGTAGGAGATATATATGATTCTATGCAATAATATTTTATTTATTTTTATTTAACAAATATTCTAATTTTTCACTAGTATTTTATTTATTAAATAACTCATTTAATTTTATTGATTACAAAATTTACTATGTATTAATTTTTGCCACATTTTTGTATTATTATATAAATATTTAATGAATAATTAAACTCTGTCATAATTTTTATAATTATATATATTTTTACTATTGTGAATCTAATAGAAACAAATGGTTGACATCTTAATTATATAAAAAATATATATTTTTTAAAACTTTTAACAAGTTTAATTGAACTACTTTAATAATTGTATGGACTTAATTGTTAATAATAAAAATTATAAGAAATAAATAGAAATTTGTAGGGACTAATTTGGATTTTTTTAATGGTTAATTTTGCAATAAGAGCTTAACGTGCCTAAAATTAAAAGTGAATGGGTGCACAGTACCAAAAATTTAATAGAAGGGTGCAATGTGAAAAAAATTAAAATTACAAAGGGTCAAGACGCGTTTTTCTTTTAAAAAAGTGCTTCAAGTAAAAGGAGAGCAACATCTATCTAAACATATATATATAGTGCAAATAAAATGGAAAAAAATTAACCTAAAGTTTGGCTCAAATTGAGTAATTATGTATGAGAAAATTTTAGAAAGGGATATTTTGTATTCAAATTAACGTGGTTAAACTTTTTTGAGTCAGTATCAGCCATAAAATGTGAATGAGAATTAATCTCATATGTTGAGCGGAAGCCATGAAGAATGAATGAAAATTAATTTATATTCAATATGGTATGAAACATGTTGTGGTTACACTAAAAAAAAATTTGAAAAAAAAATCAACCTACAAAGTTACCCACCATAAATATATATCTTGATTTGAGTTTAAAAATGATTAAAAAATGAGTTTTAACAAATAATGGTAAAAGAATTTTAATTAATTTTTAATTAGGGTTGATAAATTCAATTATCTTAAACTTTGGTTATATTTGTAATTAGGGTTGACAACTCAGTTATCTTAAACTTTGATTATATGTTTTGTTCATATATATCCTTACTTTTAGATTGTATTGTTTTATGTTAGTTTTATCTTCTTCTTTTTTTTCTGAATTGTACAACTGATGATGCAGCATGCTTTATGATGGCTCCCTTGCTAATGTGGAGTGTGTAATTCTATTCAGTTCTTTATGAACTAAAATGGCAAAACTTAAGAGCAAGTATAGATATGAAAATTAATTAAAATTCAAGGATTGAGTTTATAGCAAAAAATAAAAATAAAAACTTGGAGCAGTATGAGTTAGCTGTGATGAATGATTAGTTAATGAAGATTTGCAGTTGAATTAGTTGGTAGTACAAAATGATTGTCCTCAATTAGTTGTTGCCAAACTTTTATTGGCAGCTGCCACAGTATCTTTCATATTTTTCCAAGAACTTGCAAAGTAACAAAATTGAGAGGATTATCAATATCCACTGAGATCTTATTATTCTTTTTACTTCTTAATTATTGTCATTGATTTACTATTTACTTTATCCATATAGGACAACTCTTTAAGACGACTACATCTTACTCTCAATTAATGTCTTTTTCTATTCTATCTTTTCCTATTCGGAAGTTATAAAAATTTTAATTAATTCAAATTTTAAATTAGATAAACTGATAAGAGAACAAAATTTTTTTAACACTCATTTTCTCTATATATAAAATTCAAATTTAAAACTTTAATAAAGGGATAAGATAACAAAATACCATTTTAATACAATTTCATAGAGCAAATTATTACAATGTAGATTTTAAATTTTACAGTTATTAATTTATAAAATTAATTTTTATTCACATGATTTTTCAATTTTTTATGTTTTTAATTTTTTTATATCTGTTTTCTTTTTCTTTTTTATAAAAAAAAAATAGCTTCTTAAAAAGTATGCTAAACCTTGTTTCAGTCAAAAGTAGGTGAAAATAAGAAAATTAATTTTAAAAGTTAGATTCCGCACAATAATATCAAAGAGACCATTAGTCTAAAAACATTATTTGCTTAATTGGAGCCTCCATGTGGCAGTACCACTACTCTATTAATAATTATTGAATTAACTAATACATAGTTTTTTTCACATTTTAAATTCAAAATTTAATATATACTATTAATTTAAATTAGTTATTAAAAAAATTTATTATCTTTATAATTTTATTAAAATTAAACTATATTAATTAAAATCCAATAAATTTTAAATAATCATACTCGTATTGGAATTAAACTATATTAATCAAAATCCAATAAATTTTAAATAATTATACTCGTAGAAAAAAAAAAAAAAAGGTACCACTACTCTTAAACCCACCATCATTTTGCTCTAAACTGTTCCCAGTTGTTATATAGTCTTTTCATGCCTTGTCCACATTCACAATGGCCTCGGTCTTAATTTTTTTATTTGATATTTTTCAATTAATGGTAGCGATAAAGATTCTTATTAATTTAAAATTTGAGTAGGGTTAAATTATAGGAGTAAAATTCTCTCCATAAATATTTTTTTCATATAAAAAATTAAATCTAAAACTTTTGTTTTTTTAAGAAAATACAAACTTTTTACCACCACTTAAAATAAGAGAAGTTAATTTTGATTTTAATTTCTTAAGCATTTTAAATACAGTATTATACAGTTAACAAATTAAAAATTAATTTGTTTTAGCTTGAAGATATTAGAAATATATATATATATATATTTTTTGGGGCTGTGACATTATAAACTCAAATTCGCATCTTAATTTTACGCACAGACAGAAATTATCATATCGTGTTTCTTATTTATATTAGATACTTAATTAGTTCGTTAATCTCACTTTATCTTAATTAACAAGAAAACAATTGTCTCTGTTACAGTATTTATTTGGTTGCTGTGTTCAAATGGGTTGTGAACTTGTGTGATGAATTGAAATAATTAATCAACACGTAAATATAAATATAATTATTAATCAAACAAATTGTAAATTAATGCCGTGTTAATTACTTGCTTAATTAGCATGTCGTGTTCATGTTACTCAATTGGTGTTATATATGTGACTTTTGACATGATTTATGCAAAGTTGCTAACTTGTTCAATTTGAAAACAAACTGTGGACAAAAAGAGACAAATAATTGATATAAAATGTCATATATATATATATATATGCACACACAGATGGGTTCATGCTAAGAGTTGTACATGGAAATAGAAGGCTAAAATTTTATTCAACTATCAATGATTTTGATTTGTATGTACTCACTTTTGTTTTTAACTTTGTATTATTCAAGTACTTGATCTAACATTAGTTTTTGTTTTATTGTTATTTATTCTTTTTTTAATCATTATTTTTCATTTGATTTTAAAGTTGAATTCACCGTTGTTTGTATTAAAATTATTTTTTAGCAAAAAAAAAATTATTTCTCAATAAAATTTATACATCAGTAAATTCACGACTAGACAACAATAATATTATTTACACTAAACCATAGAATTCACAATTGATAAATATTCATCTATTTTGATATGTTCCATATATAATAGAATTTTGATATTAATTTCTCTAAATTAAAAAAATAGTAAATGCTTGTAGGCATAATATAGTCTTGAGGAATGAAATTGTCTTTTTTCATATCATATATTTGTGAAATATAGATGAAAAATTTAAACTTTTTTCTAATGGTATATTGTTATAATTGGAATTGAGAATTCCAATTTAAATGCAAAACATGATAGAAATCCAAATATGGATTATATGTTATGATTAAACTAGAAGATCAAGATATATGCACATCTAGCTAGGAAGATGAATGCATGGCTGGTGCCATTCTTTGAAGAAGACAGACACTTCTATCTCTTCACAGAAGGATCAACAATGCACATACACTTGATTTTATTAGTTCAGTCATGACTTCAAAAACTATACCTTCACTTTTTTTTATATAATTATGGGATATTTTTATACGTTATGATATGAAACTTATATCGTAATTAGGTGATTATTTAAAAGAATTTGATATAATGAAATTTGATTAATTTTTTTAAAATAACTCTTAAAATTCTATATTATTGCTTTTAATATGTGCATCGGAAAATTATCTTTGAAGTTCTAATAATAAAAATAAAAAGTTTTTAGATAATAAATTAAATGTTTAATATTTTAACGTGTCATCCTTATTTTAATAGTTCAGGTGACGGACATTATAAGATGAGATCATGAGTTCGATTATTTACTTTCCCTTAACCTTTCAGTTGCAACCCATCAACATTTAGACTATATGTCAATGAAAAAAAATAAAAAGCTGTATGATAGCTAGTATTACGAAAGAAATGATTTGCCATTCAGATGTTCCATACCATGGTAGAGACACCCACATGAATTTTTATTTTTTTAACTATAGGTATTTAAAAAAATTATGAAATTTTTTTTAATTCGATATAATTTAGATAAAACTATAAGAGCAGTAAAAGTTTACCAACAGCTAATTAAACTCAATTGCATATATTACGATTTAAATTTAAAACATCACCTAAACAAAAACAACCCTTATGGTCGTTGATGAACTTCTATTGTTTAATTTAACTATAACAGAATGAATTTTAATTGGGTGCTAATTTTTGAAATGGCCTGTAGAATGTGTATGATAACTTGCAAGCTTAGGGCAACTCCAACCGCACAACAATTTTGCTATTTTTGTACAAAAATCTGCTCCAACCATACAGCAAATAACACAGTATTTGTTGTTTTTGAATAGTATCCTGTGTTTCAACTGTTTTGCTGGGCACTGTTCATTACATTAACTCCTATTAATTTTTTTTTACATAATAGTTTTATATTTTTATATTTCTAATATTTTAAACCAATTTCATCCTAATTATTTGATGTCCTTTTACATGATATTTATTTTGTGTACTTTTTAATTAACAAAATATAAAATTAGTTTAATATCTTATTATTTATTTTATGCAATTGAAATGTTTTATGTGTTCTAATAAAATAAATTGTGATATTTTATATTATAATAATATTACATAGTTAATATTTATTTAACTAATTTTTTTACTAATTAGTTGCACTTATATAAATTTGAATTAAGATAATTAATTGTTAAACTAAATTATGATTAAAATATATATAATATTTATAAATGAATATGAAAAATATTTCATTTGGATGAATATGTAAAAAATAAAAAATATAAGTGCAATTTAAAAAATTTACTTTTTGGGTTGGAAGGGCGGGTGGACAATTTAATTTTGTTTTTGTTATGGTTCATCACTTATTTAAATTTCACATCACATCAACAAAAGTGGTAAGCGAAAAGCTATGGAGGAAAAGAAGCAGCTGGGTCAAAAATAATCTTTGCTTAAAGAACATATATATACAGATATATGTTCATTCTTGATCTGGGTTACCTATCATTCTTTTGCAAAGCTGAATGTCACTTTTTGGTCTAACATATAGTCACTCTCTTAATGATATGGCAGTGGCATATACCTATAAATATTTCCAAAAAAAAAAAAAAAAAATCAGCCCGTTGAGATGAACATCAATTAATTAATGGTAAAAATTAAATATAATTAGCTAATAAATTTATTAATTTTATACAAATTTTACGTAGATATTAAATAAAAATATTATTTATTTTGAAATTCGAATGGTCAGAAAAAAAGTAAAAATTGAAGTTTTAATTAATTAATTAATGTTTTGAAAGTACCATTGAGTACAATGAACTTAAAACTTTATATATATATATATATATATATATATATATATATATATATATATATATATATATATATATATATATAAAAGGTAAAATTTTGCTAATTTTTATTATTGTGTTTATAAAATTAAAATTTGACAAATTGATTGAAATTAATGGGAAAAGTATGTAACTTTATTTTTTCTTGCCCAAATTGTGGGCCGTTTGGAAGTTAACCTATAGAGTGTTACTAAGCACAAAAGTCCTTTAGGAAGCAAAGGCTTATCTTGTTATCCATTGAAGTGTCTTACATCAAGAGAAGTGGACATGAGTGAGTAACAAAAAGGGAGAGAGATCAGATGCAATCAAAAATCATCAAAAAATACATAAAAAATTATTAAAAAAAAAAAAAAAAAAAAAAGGTGAAGAAGTGGACTTTGAGAGGAACATAAGGTATTTTGCTACTAGTATTCTTTTTCCTCTTATTTTCCCCAAATATTGTAAGTTATTGTTTGTGGCCACATGGGAACCTCCACCCCTTTCTTTGCACAATTTGGGCCTTTTGGGTGCTTAGACATATATACATGGGGTCCATCAATACTCACTCTCTTTTCACAAAAATGTGTACTTTGGTGGGCACTCAACAAAAAAAAAAAAAAAAAAAAGGTGATTTTCTTAATCACTTCACTAATTATGGTTTAATTAACTATCATAAGGGTCTTGGGATCATTTAATTAGCTCTTAATTTTACCACCACTTAGCACATGTTCTCATGTTCCAATAATACAAACTTTAGTGGCACATAAGTACCAAAGAAGTTCACACATGGTATATATATATAATATCTATCTATATATGATTAATGTTGAAAATCTTTTGCACATGCTTGTGATCCCTTCTAATTTACTCTATGATGATCTTTAGTTATAAAAAATTTTTAACTTCTATCTAAGGTCTTCTAGCTGTTGCAATATATGACTTCAAAAGTTAAACTATGATGGAAAAAAAAAAAGAAAGAAAGAAAGAGCTTGGAACATGCCACTATAGAAGGTTCTAATAATGTGATTAAATATTAATTACAATGTTTAATGTAAACTTAAAAACACAATCATTAATCAATATAATCATTGTGATGCACTTTCACATTATTAATATATATTTTTTTCAAAAAAATAAAAATAAAAATATATAATGAAACTAAAGCAGAACAACATGGAGGAAAAGTGACATATATCATAACAGTTATTTTATATAATTTTTATTTTAAAAAACTTTTAATGGTCACATTCAAGTGATCGTTACCTACTTACAAAAATTTAAAAAGAAAAAGCTTTAGCCCCAAATTCTTCTTGCTTGTTCCCTTCTCTTCTTTTGTGTATGTGAAAACATTTTTAAAAAAGGAGAATGTTTCATGCGTTTTATATATATATATATATATATATATATATATTTATGTTGTGCAAAAACAATTTAAAGAAACAAGGTATATTTTACTAAATTTTAATATTTAATAATAGATACTCAATTATTAAATTTTATGTTTAAATTATCGATATTTAAAATATATTAAATTCTCGTTGAATAATTTTTTTAACAAATTTAATGAAATGGTAGGATGCAATTATGCTAAGTTAAAAAGGGAAAAAAATAATTATTTATATAAAATATAAAAAGAAAATAAAAAAGAATCAACTTGGTGGTTGCTTAGCTGGTGCCAGATAAATGTAGAGGTTAATCCACATGGTAGACAGAAAATGTAAGTGTACATTCACATCACATGCCCACCCATGTGAAGTAAACCTTTTGTCTACTTGTAACTTTTTGAGTTTTGCCCCTCTTATCACTATATGGGCCAGTAAAATAAAATAAATCACACCCCCTCTCTCTCTCTCTCTCTTCCTATTCTATCCTATGCATTTAATGTTTCCATATGCTTTCATTTTATTTTCCCATCTTACCAAAAGTGACTCTTTGTCAATTTTCTTCTTTTTTTTCCACCCAATTTTCTATGGTTTTATTTTCTTTTTAATTTGCATTTTTGGAAATTTTGGTGGATAGAATTTTTTTTTAATGGGGGTATAAAAATTATGGCCACTAACATGGTTTGGTTTTTTTTTTTTTTAATGTGTGTGTGAATGTGTATATAATTCATAAGATAAGAACTCAATTAGTGGAACAATCATATTCTTGATAAAAGGTGACTGCTCTTTATTTAAAGTTGTGGAAAAAAAAATATTGAAAATTGTTGGCATAGAAATTTAATTTCTTTTAATTTTACCACAATTTAACACATTATTTTTGTATTTTCAAGAATAAATTGACAATATTTCTTTTAAAAAAATTAAAATTTTAATTCACAAGAAAACTAATAAACTAAAATTAGATTTGTTTCTCCATCCTTGCCATATTGGGTATAGCATATTATTAAATTTGGTAAAAAATATGTTGTGCAAGATTTGCATATGTAGACTGTCATAAGATCTTCATAAACATCATGTCATGATTTATGTGTAATGTTGTTGGCTGATACATATAAGAAATTGAAAAATATAAATAAAATGATGACAAGGCTAACTGAAAATGAGGTTAACCAACATTAAGGGCAAATTAAATAATTGTATACATACATATCTTACTCAATTTTAGTGAAAATGAACTGTACAAATGATCATGGTGCCAACCACTATTGCTGATTTATTGCCCAATTATGAGAGTTGTTACTTGTTAAGCTTGCTTATTGGCAATTTTGTTCCAAAGAATTATCTTTCCTTAATCTTTTTTCTCTTCTCCTTTTGATAATGATGCTATAGGCTATAGCATTTTCAGCATAGGTGAACAAAATTTTGGAGAGAAGCTTTCACTATCATATGATGATAATGGTGATTTTATAATTTTTTAATATTATAAGAAAATATTTATTATTTAATTTTTATTGTATATTATATATTTAATGTTATGGTATCAAATAATCACGTAAAGTTCGATTATTTTAAAATTCAAGTACAATAAATTTTATAAAAAGATAATATATATATATATATATTGAAATTAAAATTTTATTTAATAAAATTAAAATTTTTATCATTTAAATCAATAAATATTAATTTAAATGGAATCAAGGTCAATTTGGCGCCTGAATTTTTTACTTGTGGTCAAGTTATCCCTTTTACAACTTTTTGGACCAATTCAGCACTTAACTTTGGGATAAGTATCAAATTGGCCATTAAATATTACCTTTAACTCCTTATTTTTCTTAAAGATTAACAAAAAAAAACCATTTTTATATTCTATATACTCATAAATAACTTCCTAATATTTTAAATAATTGACAAGTTAGTCCTTATTTCAGTAAACTAAAAACTTTTAATTAAAATTTGAAAATATTTAAAATTATAATTTATTTATAACTTATAAAATTTAAAATTTTAATAATACATTATACTAATATATCAATTTATATATTTACTAATAAATTTAGTAGTTTTGAAATAGTTAATTTTTTATTATCCATAAATTATTTTTAATTTTTAAAATTATATATGACACTTAAATTTATCTATAGTTTGAAAATTTAAATGAAAAATCTAATATGCACATTAATATATTATTAAAAATGTTAAAGTAATAAAAATGTAATAATAAAGTAAATTTTAAATTGTCCTCCATAAATAATTCAAATAGCAAAATGTGTGAACATTCAGTTAAGAAAAGTAGAGTTCGAACCCCCACCTTCTCTTTTCTCCCTCTTATGGTGTTGGAAATTAACCATTTTATACTAATTGTATAAAAAAAGTAAATTTATAATAATAATAATAACAACAACAACAATAACAAATAATAATAATAATAATAATAATAATAATAATAATAATATCATTATTATTATAATAAAAATTTACAGATAAATAAAACTAAATTTTACAGTATAAATTAAATTACAAAAGGTGTAAATATCAAGATGTAGAAAATATAAATCAAATATCTATTTTTTCTACTTTTCTTTTTACAATGAAAAGTTAAACCACTTGAATTTTATGGTTAAAAAAACACCATAAATGACTGCATTATTTTCAAGGCCCTTGTAGTCGGTATGGGTAGGTGTGTAATCGAGTCAAACTCTGAATGAGCGGTTCGTGATTCGTTCAGAGCTTAACTCAAAAAAAAAACTCAATCAGGTTTATTTGTTAAATTAAACGAGTCAAACCTCAAAACTTTATTTTGAGACTTGTATGCTAAAACCAATCGAATATGAATTTCCCTAAGTTTGGCTCGTTTTTATAGGCTCGTAAATAGACTCATTTACTAACATTTTAATTTAAATATTAGTATTAGGTGGTAGTACTAAATAAACATTATTTATAATTTAAATTACTAAATATAATAAAAATTATATATTCATAATAATAGTTATGTAGTTTTGATGTAATGTAATATTAATATAAAGTATAGAATTAAGTAAATATAATATAATATAATTAAAGTTTTACATTTTAGTTAAAAAATTTATATTTGTAATAAAATTATTAAATTTTATAATATTTAATATACAATTTTGTATAAATTAATATTTTCGCTAAGTAAATATAATTCAAATTATTAAGAATTAATATTAATTAAATAAATATAATTTTAATTTGATGATAAATTTTGCAATTTTGAAGTGAATTAGTATGTGTATTAAGTAGATAAAATTTTAATTATAAAGTAAATATTATATAATATTAATTTGACATTAAATAAATAAAGTCTAAATTACTAAGTATAATAAAAAATTATATATACTATGTGTTGAACTTGCCTAGCTCGCGAGCTTGGCTCGAACTCTAGGCTCGAACTTATTAAATATAAGTTCGAGCTGAGATTGAACCAAAGTTTTAAAAATTTAATAAATTTAAATTCGGTTCGATTTCATTAATTTTTAAATGAATCGAGTTTAAACTTTTAAATGTTTAGCTCGATTCAATTCTGATTGGTTACACTTTTATAGGTGAACTCAAAAATATACCCTCAAAATAAACAATTAATATACAACACTAAAATAAAATTAACAACTACGGTGTCTCCCATTTTACATTCAACTTGTTGAATCACTCCAAACTTCCACAAAATTCTCGCAAGCAACTAAACAACTTGTTTACCATGGGATCGATGATTCCTTTCTTATTACTATCGCAACATGGCAGCCTGCAGGTTCTTTATGCGTTAGATTCCTTCTGCCATATACAACTAAAATTCATCATATAGCTGGAGAGTTATTTGATTCTTTTAGTCTAGGATGCTCCAGCATTTTTATTAATCCGATTCAATTCAGATAAAATTATAAAAATAATAAAAATTATTTAATATTTAATTTAATACAATTATATACGTTATAATACAAGCTTAATCTTATCAATTGATTTAAACTTGATTATAAATACATTAAGTCAGTATACATTTTTATATTTAATTGATAAAAATTCAGTTTTGAAACATCAACTTTTAAAATATTTTAATGTGAATCATAGATTATATTTCTAAATTCTAAAACATGTGTTTTTCTGAAATTTTTTCAAAATGTCGAAATATAATTTGTAAAATTAACCAAAATAATTTAAGAAAAAAAGTAAAGAGAGAGAAAATTTAGGGTTGTGTTGTGGGTGATGGGGTGTAAAATACTAGTGGGTATAGCTAGTGGGAGGCATCTAACAAATTAAAATAAACATATCCAACTACATATGTATAAACAGAGAAGCTCTACAAGGCATCTAAATCTTTAATCTTATTGTCTACCCCTACTTCCATTCCATTACAGCTATAAAGAGTTCTTGCCAACAAAGCAAATTATATATATATATATACATATAGTCAATAACTGTTGGAATTAACCGATAGAGATTATTATTGTTTAAGTGTTTTTTTATATTCAAATTATGATATATGCAGTCATATTAAATTAATTGTTATGAGATTTTTAATATTTTGATGGTTTTATTTAAATAAATTAAAATTATGCTTATATTTTTTAATTAGTTGTGAATATAAAATATTATCAATAATTGTTGGAATTAACTAATAACGACTGTTCTAGTTTAAATAATATTTCATATTTGAATTATGTATATAAGTATTTATTGTTGGAAATTTTTTAATATTTTTATGATTTTATTTAAATAAAATAAAATAAATCAAAATTATGCTTATAGTTTTCAATTAGTTAAAAAAAATATATAGAGTATTATTATATGCAAGAACAAATTGCTACCATGCGTATACGCCATTTTAAGTTTTATAATTTATCTTGTTCCCTCAACGCATAAAATCCCTCATGTTTTTGCCCCAATTTTTGACTTTAGACACGTCACTTGAAACCCCACATCTTTTTTTTTTTTCATTTTTTTTTATTACGAAGATTGTTCCTTTATTATTTTTTTCTCCTTTAGATCAATGATTGGATTTCACATTGCATTATATGAACTATATACTATTGATCAGAATTTACATATATATATAATTAATTCGATAAACATAATTTTAACTAATCTAGAAAATTTAAAGTTAAAATAATTAAATTGGTCTTTTTACATTTATATTTCACTAAAAAATGAAAAACATTTACACTTACATTTGAAGTCTCTCTATTTATAAATTTACAAATAATAACAATGAGACTTATTACATTTATAATGAATAATATATATAGAAAAACAACCGGAAATCCAAATAGATGAACTTTTGTAAATAAAATAAGAATCATTAATATTTTATAACTAAAAATGTATTTATTACATTATATCTAAATTAGCTCATAATAATATCTAATTGTAACTTATTCAAAAAATTATCTTGCATGAATTAAAAAAAAAAAAAGAAAACTAATTAAGTAATTATGGTCTAATTTTTTTATTTATATGATTTTGAATATGCGAAGGAAATGTGAAAAGTTGAAAACAACTTAAGAATTGTTTTAGCGAATGATGTGACCAGTTAGCCCTCTCATTATTATTAGAATAAATTACTCAAACCCTTCCTGCAACTTGTTCAAATATACTAATTAATTCTTTTTGAAAAATAATCTTTTTGAATCTTATTTTCAACATACTAATTTATCTTTGGATAATTTTGACCTTAGTTTAAAGGTAAAGTGTGAATTTTCAAAATAAAAACTTCTTTGAAGTACTTGAAATTTTATCTTCTTACCATTCATATAATTTTTTATTTTTTGATCACTTATGTCACTTTTCTGAAAAAAAAAATCACAGATGAAAAATTTTGATTAAAGATAAAAACTAAATGAAAAAAAATGAAAAATCCAAGAAAAATATGTTTGTAAAATATATAATCCAAAATTCATCTATATTTAAAGATAATAAATATATTATATAATAAGTTTACTTTCAACAAATTTTCACATTTTAACGACTAGTGGTGAAACAATAATCAAATTTGAAAAAGTTTAATCAATTAATTTATTTTTTGACAAAAAAAAATTGTAAAATACAATAGATTATGCACAATTTAATATATTGCAAAAACTAATATATTTTTTCAATTTTTCACATTCTGATATTTGTTTATTTATTTATTTTTAAAATTTAAATTTATCTTAATATTAATCTCTTGATAAATAAACTCATATTATAAAACTAGAATTAAAGAAAAATAAATTAGTTAGTAAAAGCATATGATTCTAAATTTTAAATGTGCATATATAAATTCATAATTTTTTTAATTTTAAATGCGACAAAAATTTATTTTATATGAAATTTTTTTATTTTTAAGTGAAGTTTTTAATTGTGAAAAAAATTCAAAAAAATCAGTTGATGAAAAAGTAAAAAAAAAAGTAGAAAAATAAATTTCAGGGATCTAAAAAAATTATGTTACAAGTTTAAATTTTAATTACTAAACTAACATTAAAATTAACATAAGAAATAATTAGTATAACAAAATTAAGTTTTAAAAATATGATAATTTATTTTCTAAAATCGAAGGATTAACTAGTATATTTGAATAAATCTTAAACAAATTATAGTAATTTGCCATTATTATTCAAAATCGTCTAATTTATATCCTCCACTTTCTGTTAAAAAAAAAAAGAAAAATGAAATTCTCCGTTTAGTAAGGCCAATTCCTTTTGAATTTGATGTTTGCTTGCCTTATTACACTACCTAGCCACATCATGTTCTTTGCTCATTTTACTGTTATGCCCTTCACTTCCAATCAACAATTAATAATTACACATCTTTCTGTTTGACTAAGTTACCCTTGGAATATTTTTTTCCTATGGTGATTACCGGTCTTTAAAACTTATTAAACTCTAAATAATTTAATTTAATTTTAATGAGATCATAAAAACAGTAAAAATCATCAATAATTTATTTAACGCAAACTTATTTAAATTTTATATGATATAGTTTTCTTGGAATGCATTTCTATTAATTATATGAATTAATTATGTTTATGTGACCTGGATTTTTCATGTTATCTCGTTGGATATCAATACTAAACGTAGATCATCAAAATGGTTTTTTTTTTTTTTTCAATTATTTACGGATTATGAATTGATAGATGTTTTATTTATTATATTAAAAAATATGATCAGTAAAATATATTATCGGGAAATCTTAAAAGTGAAATATACAGCATAAAATTTTATAAAAAAAATCACCTATTTTACTAATTTCGTCAAAATATATTCAATTTTAAGATTTTAATGAGATTTGATGTATTAATTGTCAGTAAACTTTATGAAGATTAATTGATAAATATTATTGTGAAAAATATTTATTATAAAAAATTAAATATTACATATTTTCTTCTTCTTCTGTGCTCAAATTAATAATAAATAATTTATTTAATAAATTAAAAAGAATCATTATAAGAAGCTCAAATAATCTCAAAAGCGAAAAATACGATAAGAATTTTTTTTTTTTGAAAATCATCTATTTTACTATTTTTGTCGAAATACATTCAATACTAAAACTTTTATGAGATTTGGAGTAGTAATTGACTGTGAAATTTAGAAAAATATTAACTGAAAAGTATTATTCTAAAAAATATTTATCACAATTAAAAATTTTAGATATTACATATTATTATTATATATGCTTTTTTATGACAAAATTATATGTTTATTTTTTTAAATACTTCCTAGATTACAAGTCATTTTTATTTTTCAAAAAATAATTAATTGCTAAACTCCTAATAATTTTTTTTTTTATTATTATCATATATCTGCATATAAGCCAACTATTTTTGATAAAATAAAAATAATTATTTAGTGTTAGTAAGGGACCTATAAAGAATATTATATTTTAATTATATTTTGAAAATACTGAAATACTTAGCAAATAATGCTTATAATTATAAATATCACTGAATTTGTTACATCGAATGATAGTACATATCCATTTTACAAAAGTTAATCTTAGATTTATTGCATTTAATAACCCCATTGATTAATTGGGTCCCATTTCTTGCATTATGTGTAGGGCAATCCACTTGTTTTTCTCCACTCAATTATTGAGTTTCGGAATTCCATTGCACCATGTAATACATAAATCATAAATGAAATCAAATAAAAATATATTTTCTCTTTAATCCCCCAAATTTCTTGGTGTTTTTTCCTATTTCTACCCCTTTTGAAGCCATTAAAAAGGTATTTTGTGTTTGACTCATTACTTCTCTCAATAACATTTATTGATAAAAAAGTCAAGACGATGAGTACCACTGTCACACCCAATGATAATTTTTAATTTATCTAATCCAAATTTAAAATTTAATTCGAATAAAATTATAAATAAAATTTCATATGCCATAAATTTTTTTCAACAATTTTTATTTTGCGAGAATAAACATCATAAATCAAAAGAAAAAAAAAAGAAAAGAAAGAGAAACTAGCACTCAACAACCATATCACTATATGAAGTCATTTTCAAATGCAAGTGCACCAATAAGTTCTAATTCATGAAAAGAATCAAGTAAAAAAAATTATTATTGATGAAAAAGAAAAAAAAAAAAAAGAGTAGCATTAGTATTATTCACACCAAAAGAGAGCATATTTCCATAGGGCAGACAAAATTAGAGAAGAAATTAACATATATACAATTAATTACACTAATTCATATCTACAATCTCTAATTAACGGGTCCTGAAAAAATAAAATAAAATAAAAATTCTATACCATAAGTTTTGAAATTCTGATAAAAATGATTAATTAAGATAATCATAGCCCTTAAAAATGATTTTGATCCAATTTATTATGGTAGGTTGCAACCTAACTGAAATTGGCCACCATTTACTTCAATTCAATAAATGGCTTGGCCTAATAACATGACCTACATGTTAACTAGTTTAATTCAACAGTGGAACCCACTTTATAATGTCCTTTTTAAGATAAGTTTATTGCATAAATTTTCTTTGCATAATTATTAATTCTATTTTTTTTGTCAAACTACATTTGTCATAATCACTGTAGGCCCCTAACTCCACAAGCACACACTACACAACAGTCTCACCCAACAAATTAATAAATAAATTTATATACAAATTATAATTTTTTTTAATTTACTTAGATAGGGCAATTTTGACATTTATGTATTAAAATAGAATACCCCCCACCCTGGCATATTCAGAAATTTAAAAAAAAAAAAAAAAACTATAGATCGATTCTTAATTAATTAAAATTGGACAAACCCCAGATCAGAAATCAGGTGATCTGTTTAAAAATTGTTAAAATTAGCCTCAATCATTAAAGGGTCAATGTGATCATGTTAGGGTTAGTTCGGTACTTTCACTATACATTTTTTTTTCAACCCACCAAAAATAATCCCTGTAAAAAACTATGCTCACATCTGATTAAGATTTATCTCTATTTATATAAAGTATTTTACAATAATGTATATTTTTACATCGTTGAAAATAATTAATTTTAATTTATATGTAAAAAATTATATAAAAAATAATATTTATAAAAAGAAGAAGGATTAAAGAGAAAAAAAGGCAAAAAAAAAAAAAAAAGCTGACCTACATGAGCCGGCTTTTAACTAAATTTAGCTGGACAGAAAAAAAAAAAAAACAAGTATTATCACCATCGTCCCTATGTGCCGCTGTTGATAAATTCCTCAAAAATTATTAAAATAGTTAACAAAATGAAAAAATTTAATATTTAAAATTTATTAAATTTTAATTAATTCAATTTAATTTGAATAAAATGATAGATAAAGTAAAAGTTAATTATTAATAAATTACAAAAATTACAATTTCAATTTAAAACCCTATTTAAGTAAAAAAAAATCCATACTAATATTAATGATTATTAGTCAAAATACAAATTTATTAACAGAAGATATTAAACTTTTCATTGTTAAATTTTTACGTGAAAATATTATATAGCAGAAGATCTAATATTCAAATTTTCGCTAATCCAAATTTACACATAAATACAAATAAAAATTAATTTTATATTTAGTCGAATTTAAAAATACCTCATAATTATTTAAAATTTAATAGCTATAATCATTATTATAAAAAAATATACAAAAACAAATATATATATATCTTTCTGTGCCACCTTTATTGTTACTGTAAAGGAAGCAAGTGACACCTCTACCTTTACTTTTTAACTAGCCAACCCTACCAAAACACCATAAAAGAAAAAGAAAAATTATATAAATATATATATATATATAATAAAAAACAAAAATAAAATAAAAACAAAAGATTCCACGGCTAAAAGAGGTAAAGCAAAGAAAATAAAAAATAAAAAAAAAATACTTGTAAGATACATATATTTATAAAAATAATAAAATAAAGAATCAACTTCTTGAGATTGACAAGCAGATCCCAACCCTTAAAATAAATTAACAAATTCTACCATACATAACATCATCCCATTGCCATCTTCATAAAACCCTCGACGCAATTCACCTTCTGATCTTTTCCTTTCCTTCTCCATTCCTCCTTTTTTTTTTTTTTGGCTTTTGGTCTCTCTCTTTTTATTTTTATTATTTTGCTTATGTTTATTTTTTTTATTTTCAAGAAACTGTAATTGAGATACAGAGGGAGAGAGAAGAAAAGCACTGCAAGAAAAGCAAAGAAAGTTAAAGACTCCAATGCTAGGAGACTCCACCAGTGTTCTAGCAACCACAACACCACCCTCTACTGCTACTGCTACTGCTTCTACTGGTGGTGGTAGCGGTGGCGGTGAGGCTGCAGCTCCTTCCCATCAGCAGCTACCCGCAAGTGGTGGTGGGGAAAGGACTGCGGGTGAAGTTGGCCATGTGGGGTCTAACAATAATTCAGGTGAAGATGATAAAGGAATTAGAGGCGCTGGCGGCAGCGGCGGTGGTGATGAGGGTGACCGGAGCTTTGGTGGCAACAGGTGGCCAAGACAAGAAACTTTAGCGCTCTTGAAAATAAGGTCAGATATGGATGTGGCTTTTCGGGATGCAAGTGTTAAGGGTCCCTTATGGGATGAAGTTTCCAGGTACATGTTTTAATGGAGATCTGCAAACAGTAATAAAAATAATATAATTTTTAGATTTCCATTTTTAGGTTGTTTATCTTTTCATCAGTTTTCACAAAAATTTAGATTATTCTTGCAGACAGATTACACTTTTTCTGTGATTTTCGATTAGAGAGGCTTATAGCTTTTGCTTTAAAGAAACTTATTGGTTTCTTTTTCATCTTTATTGCTTGGGTTCATTTTTGAGGTGAATTCAGTATCTACAAGAAAGGAAATTCAAATTTGGACATTTTGTTCATCTGGGTTTTGTTTCATCATTTCAGTTCATTCTTGTCTTCACTTTTTTTCTTTTTAAAAAAAAAATTATTGTTATTTTTTTAATTTTTCATCAATAATTCAGATAGACAACACTGAGCTGAATTATATTTCTGAACAATGAATAAAATCAATGCAATTCAATTCTGATCAGATGTCTTTGTGTTCATTTTCTATACTTTGGATCCCATCATTTATATATCTATATATTTTCTTATTTCTTTTTTTTGTTTTTGATTGAGCTATAGCTCCAATTAAGTTCTTTGTTTCTTTCTTTTAATTCTTTTGTTTGTGGGTGTTTATTGTCTTAATTATATCATTCTTGTATGCTTATTTTATGTGTGTGAATTATACTAATTTGTTTGATTGCTGAATTTCAGAGATGGGATTGAAAAAAAAAAAAAAAACAGTTCTATATGTGTTTTTCTTTTCTTTTTGTTTTATATAATTTTCTTGAAAACTGTTTGTTTGTTTTAGGAAGCTAGCAGAGCTTGGTTATAATCGAAGTGCCAAGAAATGCAAAGAGAAGTTCGAAAACGTGTTCAAGTACCACAAAAGAACCAAAGAAGGCCGAACTGGTAAACAAGAAGGCAAAACGTATCGCTTCTTCGATCAATTAGAAGCGTTTGAGACTCATTCACCTTCATCGCACCCGCCACCACAATCACAGCCACAGCCACAGCCACAGCCACAGCAACACCCATCACAGCTCAAGCCTCAAGCTCCAGCGGTAGCAATGCCAGTGGTCAGTCCTGATACTACTACTGCAGTAGGTGCAGCTCATGTTAGTACTGTTCCATCAACAACAGCAGTACTTGCTACAAATATGTCATCACAAGGCATTGTCACAACAGGAATAAACCTTACAATCCCTTCGTTTCCTCCATCAACAAACCCTACAGTCTTGCCCTTACCACAAGCAACAAACCCTATAAATCTACACTCATCTCAAGCAAATATCCAATCGTCTTTTCCTACGTTCTCGCCGGATTTTCTTTCAAATTCGACCTCATCGTCCACGTCCTCGGACGTGGAAATTCAAGGTCGGCGAAGAAGGAAAAGGAAGTGGAAGGACTTCTTTGAGAGGCTTATGGAGGAAGTGATACATAAGCAAGAAGACATGCAAAAGAAATTTTTGGAAGCAATAGAGAAAAGAGAACATGATAGAATGGTTAGAGAAGAATCTTGGAGAATGCAAGAAATGGCAAGAATCAATAGAGAACGAGAGATTTTAGCCCAAGAAAGATCCATTGCAGCTACAAAAGATGCTGCAGTAATGGCTTTCCTGCAAAAGCTATCTGAACAGCAAAATCCTGGTCAACAACTACAGAATAATCCTACTCCACCACTACAACCACAACTTGTGCAGCCTCCGCAGCCGCCATCATCAGCAATACAACAGCCACAGCCACCACCGCCGGTACCGCCCCAGCCCCAGCCTGCACCAATGCCTGTGGCGGCAGTGGCAGCAGCAGCACCGCAGCCTCAACATGCTTTAGTAAATCTGGAAGCAAAATCAGATAATGGGGATCAGAGTTTCACGCCATCAAGTTCATCAAGATGGCCTAAAGTAGAAGTTGAAGCTTTAATAAATCTGAGGAGAACTCTTGATTCAAAGTATCAAGAAAATGGACCAAAAGGGCCATTATGGGAAGAGATTTCAGCTGGAATGAGAAAGCTTGGTTACAATCGTAATGCAAAAAGATGTAAAGAGAAATGGGAGAATATTAACAAGTACTTCAAGAAAGTGAAAGAGAGCAACAAGAAAAGGCCTGAAGATTCAAAAACTTGTCCGTATTTTCACCAACTCGATGCTTTATATAAAGAGAAGAAAAAGATTGATATCGGTAGTAACAATTCATCATCATCAAATATCCAAATGATGAAGCCTGGAGAGATTAATTCAGTGCCTCTAATGGTACGGCCGGAGCAGCAATGGCCCCCTCCTCCTCATCATCAACAGCAAGAGCAAGGGCACCATGATTCAGTAATGGAAGATTTGGAAAGCGAAGATAATCAAAATCAACAAGATGATGAAGAAGATGATGATGATAAAGATATGGATGATGATGAGGAAGATGAAGCTAGTGGCTATGAAATTGTAGCTAATAGGCCAGCATCAATGAGCTCAGCTGGCTAAAAATCTGTAAGTCCAAAAAAGATACAAATTTTATGAGATTTTATATCGGAATACAAAGTGGATAAGACTCAGATTCCGGCAGCCGTCAATTGGGGCGGAGGAATCTCAAATTGTAAGCAGCTGCAACAACAACACACACACACAGAGACACTGGTGAGTGGAAGAGGGGAGGGGTGTAGCATATAGTCAATGGATTATATGTTTAATTATTTTTCTAATTTATTTATTTTTTTGCCAAATAAATAATGTGAGGAAGAGAAGAAAGAAAGTGATGGAGAGGAAAAAAAAAGAAAGAAAGAAAGAAGTTGAGGTTCCAAAGAATAAATAAAACTGAGACTAGTGTTGTAATTTTTGTTTATTTTTCATGGTTGTGAAAATCCTAGATATGATTTTGATTTTTTTTAAATATAATTTTTCATTTTTACTAAAAAAAACATAAATTATTCAAAATTAAGTAGTTAAATGGTTAATTTTTTTTATAATATCTAAAAAATTATGAATTTAATTTCTTTTTAATACAAAATGGTGTAATTTCTTTTTCTAAATTAAAAATAAAATAACTTAAAAATTAATTAAGAATATTTGTTTTGAAAATAAAAGCAAAGAAAGAAGAAAAAAAATATATATTCAAATGGGTGTAGGTAGCCTGCTATGATGTTCTGTAGTTGATAAATACGACATAAGGTGAAAATGGAAGAGCAAGAAGGGGGTGCCCTTTGGAAGAGGGACCTTGCCACTACATGCCAACATCACATGCAGGGATGGACCTTCAACATGGTCCACTCCAGAGAGGAATCTTCCAACTTCTTAAGACCTAACCTAAATTAATGTACTTGTATATAACACACATACACATGTATCATATACTTTCTTTTTATTTTTTATTTTTTATTTTTTTGGTTGTTGCTGTCTCTCATCTTTCAGTTATTTGGTTCAGTTCTTTATGCTAGCGATCAGAAAATAAGTTAATGGGTTCACTTTGCACATTTTATAGAGAAAAAAAAAATTTCTCTAAAAAAATTATACTCTTATTTCAATAATATTTACCAAATATAAGAGTCAGGATTTTATTTTAATTTTTTTACGACGTTAATTTTATTTTCTTTAAAAAGAATTTTTTTAAGTGGAAAACATTTGTTTTTTTATCCAAAGTATCGATATTTAGAAGCTATTAAACTCGACTAATTTAATTTGATCCAAATAGTATATAAGGATAGTAAAAAATTTTCAATAATTAATTTAATGCAATTGTATATACTATAATTTGAACTTGAAAAATCATTTAAACGAGAACAACTCCTGCAATAGATAAATTTTCTTGTATTTATTCTTGTTTCATAAATTAAGACTTCAAAATATATTAAACATGTTAATTTCATAGATAAATTTTCTTAACTATAATAGATGTAAAATTAAATTTAGGTTTGCATTTTCAATGGTATTTTTTAAAATAAAAAATATATTTTATATAATAAAGAGCATCTTAAGGAATTTTTTAATATAAAGAGTAAATAATTTTATTTAAATCCAATGTACTCTTTATATTTCATTCTTCATTTTGTTTTATCCTAAAAGCATTTAATTTTAATTTTTGAATATTGTAAAAAGAAAGATAAAAAAATTTTAGGTAATAAAAGAAACCAATAAAAAATAATTATATGAATGGAAAATAGAGGTGTATTAATTGACCTTTTGTATATAGAGTGAATTTTAATTATCTATATGTAGAGAGTTAAACTCATTATCTAATCTATAATTTAGGTTTAAAAAGTGAGTTGGAGTTCTATTTTTTACAATTACATTTTATAATAAAGAATTTAAGTTAAATAAAGAGTGCGTTGTAAATGCTCTAAATTATCTATTGATATAACTTATCATTTAGATCCTATAGATACAAAATAAAAATTCTCTTGCAGAATCCTGACTTATCTGTTATTCTATTCTATAATAATTTTCTTGGATGTTGAAGCTGCCCACATTGTATGATATTCTCAAAAAATTTGTTTATAATAAGCAATCTTTTAAGAAATATTTTTAGAACTGAATAGCTTAATGAGAAAGCATTGAATAGTTGCAAGCAATTCTTTACTATCTTTTCCTTTTCTTATAAATGTTCTTGCTAATCTGTTGACATTGTTAATTATTTGCAGGGAGTTACAATATAAATTTGTCAATTCTTCAAGGAAGCACATCATCACCATGAGCTTGCATGAATTTGTGTTCTTAGAGAGATTATAGAATATCATTACTTGCTATCTATGTTGTATGAAAACAGAAACGGAAATGGGAAATGTGAAATGTGAAATGTGAAATAGATACAATGAAACAATATTTCTTAAAAATATAAAAAATGAAAATGTGAAAAAAATATGTAAATATTAAAATTATAAGAGTATATAAATAAATATTAAAAATATAATAGATATAAATTTTATATATAAATATTGAAAAATTTTATTTGTTCTATCAATTAATAGCATAATTATAGAAATTATTTTGTTTAGTTAAAAAAAATATAAAATTATTTATTGCTGGAGTTGTTCTCGTTTAAATGATTTTTCAAGTTGGACATATATTTATTTAGTATTTTCTTAAATAAAAAAGGAGTTGGTCATTTTCTCCTTTTTTATTTAGGAAAATACTAAATAAATATATTTTCTAAGTTGGAAATGCATTTTCAAGTAGAACGTATTTTTTAATTTTTCATATTTGAGAAAATAACCCAAAATAATTTGGAGAAATTTCAGACACATAAACATTTTGAAAAAGCAGAAACATCTATTAGGAGAAATTTTCGTACAAGAGAAACAATTATGTTCAAAACATACTATTTGGTAGCACTAACTTTGAAATAGAACTTAATTAAATTACAAATTGTGCTCAATATAAAATGTAGATTTTTTTTATATGTACTCAAAGAGAAAATTTGGCAAACTCTATAATAGTTTTGATGGTGTCTGATTAAAATATGGTTGAAAGATTGCAACTTTTCAACTGGGATGAAGGTAAATTTAGAAGTAAAATTACATGTGAAGAAATGAAATTGGCTTGTCTAGTGATAAGGTTCAAAATGTCCCTACATGAGTTGTAACTTTATTATTCAAATTATATATATAACTTATTTTGCTCTCAAATTTATTATTCACAATTTAATTTTTGTGATTGTTTTTTATGATCACATGAAAAATAATTTTCCGCAATGGTAGTATATTAATCATTTTTGCTTAAAACACACACATATCTGTGTGTAGTCAATTAGTATTTAATTTATTTTACCTCTATATTAATTTGAAAATGATTTTTAAATATATATGTTGGATATAAAAAAAAATTATTCCTATTATATTGAAGGAAAAAATATAAAACTTAAATTCAAAATCTAGTAAATACCTTATAATATTTTTGTTGTTAAATCAAGTATTTACTGATTAAAAGATATAACATTAAACTCACAGAAAAATTATATTATCAAAATTTTACACTTATCCAATGGAATTGTAACACCAATGTTGTAGGTTATAAATTCAATTATTAAATATAATATACTTTAACAAAATAAATTTTTTTATCAAATAAATAATTGCTTACAACCTAAAACACCATATAACTATCAAAATAATTCACATAATTTCAATTTAAGAAACGGTATAGTTGTTCAAATTTTCACAGAAACAAGCTTGGTTAGGAGGAGGAAACTGCTTTTTTTTTTCTCCTTCCTACTTGCAACTGTACTATATATTTCCAATCATTTTTATGTTAAATGTTTGTTGCTACTCATATTCTTAAAATTATAATAAATTTTTCAATCCTATTCAGAATATATCAATAACAAAATTAAGCAAAATAATTTTGTGTAACGCAATTCATTAATTTTTTAGATGGAATAAGTTTTTGGTAACTCTTTTATAATTATATTTATCTATTAAAACACAGATATTTATATATATACAAATGAAACAATTGCAATTTTCTTAAAAAATAAAAATATTATTCTGTGTTGCTGTAAAAAGTTAATGTTATTATTGTGAATAAAAAGAGAGGCCAGGTACAGCTATGTAGTTTTGATTCTCAAAAAATGGGGACCTATGTTCCAAAATTATGCAATTGTAAGAAAATGGTGCATTTTTTTTTTCTTTTTATCTATTGACTTGCATGGATACCCTACAAAATTGTCCAGCTTGATGAAAAATGCTGCAAATGTTGTCCATTAAAGATAGTACCCCACAAATTGATTGGTCTGGTTTTTTTTAATTTATGGATAGGAATAGATATTCTGTTACACAGTTACGGTACATGACAATTAAAGCTCCTTTTTTTTTTCCATCACATACAATTATAGAGAAATATATCATATTAATACAATGTTGGTTTCTAGTATGAATTTATTTGTTTTTTATATTAATCTAATTTCAATTTTGTTTATTGATAACAATTTTTACTCCTCTCATTTTTTTAAAATCATTTTAGTTCTTTAATTTCTTTATTTTTTCAATTCATTCACAAAAAGTAAAGAAATTTAGAGCATGTTTAGTTTTGAAAAATAAGTATGTTTTCTAGAAATTTTTCTCAGAAAACTAGCAAATACAAATTATTGTTTAATTATTATATTTTTTAATTTAAAAACTATTTTTCAAAGTTTTCAAATTATAAAAGATTTTAAAAAACTAATAAAAGATGCTTTAAAAAGATTTATTACTGTTATATCCGTTACAAATTTATAATAACATACATTCGTTACAAAATTTATAATAAAAGTAATTTGTTATAAATATCCGTTACAAAATAGACTTTTTCTTGTAATGTTTCTAAATTTTCCAATTAATATTTTGATATTACTATAACTCCTCAACCACCATCACCACCATCACCATCATCATCACAACCTCCACCACAACCACCACTACGTCGAGCACCATCACCACAACCACCACCACTGCCACCACTAACCACAATATTTATTTTACAATTTTTTCATATTTTTGTAATTTTTTATAATAATTTTAAAAAAATTACGAGAATAAATCTAAAGTAAAAGAAAACTTGAAAAGAAAAATATAAAATATTTTTCAAAACTTAACAGCCTCTTATCTTCTCCTAGATTATAATACCACTTAGAATGAATCTAGTTTTACTAGATGGAATTGAAATTATTTATAAATTATTTCTTATTTTTTAGAAATGTATTGAAAATATGGATTTATTTAAAAAAATAAAATCTTTAATTTTGGATTAATATAGCAATTTTAAATTGCATAGGTATCAAAAAGTTTTTAAGTAATTTATGTAAAATTAAATAGAAGTTTAATATTTTTAAAAAATATAAATTAAAATTTGATATTAGAATTGAAATAAATTAAAGTTAGGTAAAAAAATAAGTATTAGTACAGAGCATAATTGTTTGCATAAATTATTAATTTGGGCACAATTAATTGGTTGCCATTTTCTAATGGCAGCATATACTTATTTAGACCATATATTTATAGCACGCACACTAATTTCTAAAGAATCCTAAGAATGCTAATTAAATTAACATTAATTGGCCCCCCTTTCTGTTTCTTAATCCTGATCAGCATTCTCTCAAAAAAAAAAAAAAAAAATTCCTGATCACCAAAGATGTCTTTAACTTTTGAGTGAAGATGTTTTCTTTAATAATTAAAAAAAATTACATTGAATAAAAAATGTAACTCTATCATTACTTTTACTATGTCGATTGACATGTATCTAGTTTCAAAAATTATAGAGATTTGATTCATAGATCATGAAATATAATATTGGGAATTATTTATAATGTATTAAAAATGATGTCATAATTATCTCAAACAATTAATGAAATTTGGGATTTTTGTGTAACATCCAAAGTAATTACAAAAAATATAGAAAATATAGTATATATTATATGTATAGCACAAAAAATATGCTTACAATTTAATATATGAGACAAGCATGTGCTATTGTCTTCTTTTTTAAAAAAAAAAAAATCCTCACATGCCATACCCCAAAAAATCGAAAATGGCATAAATAAAAATTCTTTATGATTATATTTCTCTAACTATCTGAGATTATAACTGTCTTAACTTTTATTCTTTTAATTCACCCCACTTTTTCAAGAGAATGACGTATAAACATATAAAATTTTTGACATTTTATTCTCATAAAATAAAAAAAATTAAATAAAATAATGATATTTTTAACAACAGTACAATATTATAGATTAACCAGCGGTACAATTTAGTAGGCTTAGAAGATTAAAAATTCAAGTTATTAAGGAAGGCTCAATGCAAGGAGCAAACTCAATACTATTATTTCTCAACTTTAGGAAAACTCTAGATTGTTGAAGAAAATACAAGTTTATTCACTTAGAGTTATCAGCGGCAATTGCAACCTGAAACAATTCATCTATCTAGACTTACTTGAACTGATAATATCTTGAATTGATCATGACGACTAAGTTAAGGTAGAGGAAGAACATCTTCAAGCTAGAAATCTTCATTAACAAAAAGAACTAGATGTTAACCTTCATTGGAGAAGATAAACTTGACTATAATGCAGATTAATGTAAGATCTGAGATTATTTTTCATCTTTCGAACTTAGAAGATCAAGATTTAGGTGAACAAGAAGACATTAGATTTCCTTAACCAACGGCATAAAAAGCTTATCAAACTATATTGAAATAACAACATAACTATATATCTATCACTATTGTTATTATTATTATTAAATATAAACTAGAAAATAAAAAACGAAAGAAAGTAAGGGATGATTGCTAGTTAAAAAACAACAATCATGAGTTGAAATTTTAAAGAAAATTAACTTATTCAAAAATTGCTTTTTAAATAATGACTTTTTTAAAAAAATATTATAAAATATACAACTTGAATTTATGAAATTAATTTTGATCATTTTAATAAGATAGAACCACGGTTATTATAGGGTTTATGAAAAAAAGAAAGAAAACTATCATTAAATCATATATATAGTCCATTATTGTAGCTAAATTATTAAACTTTTTATTAGAAAAATTAACTATTATTCACTAATCAACTAATATTAATTAACTTAAATTTTACTATATTATATTAAATATATTTAACATCTGAATATATATATATATATATTACATTCTTCAGTATTGCTCCCTATAATTACTAATCTATTTTTTAATCTGAATTTAGACGTAATTTAAAATTAGGGAGAGGTATTACTGTAATAAGTACAAGTTCTGATTGGCTTGTCTGATACAGATTTAAAAGCGCCCCAAAAACTAAACTGGCAGGGGACTGCTAGTCAGTTATAATAAATAAATAAATAAATAAAAACAAAGGACATTAAATTTAAAATGTCCTAAGGTACGAAATGTCAATCACATAAATAAATTATGGCTGAAACTACAAATTGCATATTTACGTTTTCCTCTAATTTTATATTAAATTTGTTTATTTTCTTGGGTTAAATTAATTTTTTATAAAATTAAATCCAATTGAATTTTCATGAATATAACTAATTTTTATATTTTTTAGTACAATTAAATTCTATAATTTTTAAAAAATTAATTTTAATAGTTAATTAACAAATAAAATTGATGATATTTTTTTAAGAAAAAAAATATAACTTAATTATAAAGTTTTAAAAATTTTTAAGACTACAAAATAATTTTTTTAAAAATTGTTATTGAATTTTAATAAAAATTTATTCATAATTATTATATAGATTTAAAAATTTAAATCAATTAATTTTAATTTTTTTTATTTAACCATTAAAATCAACTTTTGGATCAATTATCAATTTATTACTTATTTTAATGAATAAAATTTGTCTTTTTTTTAAATGTATATCATTTAATTGTAAAATTTAAGAATTTTTTTTTAAAAAATTATCAAGTAGATTTAAAAAAATTTAAAATTATATATATATATATATATAATTTATCAATTTTAATTGTTAACTAACTGTTGAAATTAATTTTTTAAATATATAAAACTTGATTTTACTCATTAAAATTTAATTTGATATAATTTTACCAAAGACAAATTTTAATTTAACTCAAAAAATGAAAAGAACCAATGTAAAATTAGGACAATTAGGACAAAATATCGAGATACAATTTATACATTCAGCCTAAAAAATATCATTAACACCCATAAAGAAAACAATAAAAACACTGTAATTTTTGTTACAAAAAACATTGCAATTGAAAGGTTAATGAATCAGTAAAAAAATTATTGCAGTATTAAAGTTCACTGAACTTAAATAAATCAATTGGCCAATCCAGTAAATTATTAAATTATTACTGAATACATAATTTATTACTATATGTTTTATCTAATATTTCATATAATATGTTTTGAGTTTAAATTTTGGTTGTTGTTTTTTTTTTTATTTTAATCCGTTTTCATCTCCAATTTTTACATCATTAAAAAGATTATATGTAGAACCAATTTAATAGCGGAATGCCATGCACTTAAGTTTTTTTTTTTTTTTAACAATTAGAAACCTAATATATATTTAAAAATTATATAAATTAGCATCAGAATATATATATATATATATATAAAGAATATATATATATAAAGAAAAGAGTAAATAAATCAATTAATTGCGCAAAACAACAGACGTACCTGCCACTTGCTAAATTGCGTTTCAGCGTCCTTTACAAATGGTATATCTACTGTAGAGCAAGTGGAGCCTCAACCACAAAAAAAAAAAAAAAAAGGTTAAAAAGTGGTGTGTGTATATATAAATTTTCTCACAGTATATAAGAGTTCATGCTTTTGAAAAAAAAATAATAATAAAGTTAAAAAGTAGTGTGTGTATATATAAATTTTCTCACAATATATAAGAATTCATGCTTTTGAAATTAAAAAAAAAAAAAAAAGCTATAATAATGAACATTAATTGAATCTAGTCTAATTTAACCTATGCTTGCAAAAGCAATTAATGGGGATATGATAATCTATGTTTTATATCTAGGTGCATGGGATTCAATAATTAGCAAAATTACAAAATTAAATGAAATGAAAGGTCGGAATCCAATTATTTGTTATGAACTTAATTTTCTTTTAGATAATTGGATGATCATACTGAGATTAATTTTATATTTCTTAACTACTTTATTTTTATTTTTTTCAATTTAAACTATATATATTCAAAACTCAATTAAGTCTAACTAATTTGACTCTATAAAAAAAAAATATCTCTTAATAACTAATTTAATATAATTATATTTAGCACAATTTAAATTTAAAATATTATTTAAGTTAAAATATGTATATATTTTTGAGGAATTTTTGTACTTATGTGTGCCTTTTTTTTTTTTTTTTTTATTCCTCCATCACACAATATATATTGAAGCACTTTATCAACTAATAGATGTGGAATTAAGTTGGTGTTAATATATATATATATATATATATATATATATATATATATATATATATATATATATATATATATATATATATATATATATATATATATATATATATATATATATATATATATATATATATATATATATATATATATGTTGCTAGATGGGCACTTGAGATCAATAACTCAATGTCATTCGATAAATTAAAGCAGATGAAAGTAACTTCATTTAAGAAATTAAGCTGCAGGTTTTGATTTTTTTTTTTATGATCATGTGAGAATTGTTTTTAACAATATATATATAAACAACATATGCAACATACATTTTTAACCTTTCTGAAACAACAAACAAACAAACATACATACATTTTTAACCAATTGTATCTCAAAGAGAAAAAAAACTCAAACCCTCACTTCTATCTTTTCTTTCTAAATTTTTCCATCAAATATTTTTGTTTTAGACATTGCCAATCATCTCTTGAATTTGGGATGGTTCTTTTTTTTTTTTTTTTTTTTTTTTTGATAAATGGCAGAATAATTTTATTAACATATAATCCAAGAAAAACTCATCAAGATTTGACAATTAATTCGAATTATCAGATTCACCCCATACATCCAAATTAAGCCAAATCAAGATAGATAAAAAAACCTAAAGAGTGCAAAAAGAGTAAGGGAAGAATAAAGAGGAACAAGCAAGGATCGGAAACGATAAAGGAAAACCAAATGAAACGGATTACAACCAAGCAAAATATTCACAATCTCTATGAACTCCTTGTTTAGTAAAGGAGTCAGCCATGAAATTATTCTCTCTCATCGTGTGAACAAAGGAGTTGAGATGAAAAATAGCCTCTAAGTTATTGATAAGACATAACTCGTTGTGAAATCCCCAAGGCCAGTCATTGGAAGATTGGTTAATCCAACTTACAACATTAAAGGAATTTGATTCAACTGTAAACTTAACATCAGAAAAACTTGAATTAGAAGTCATGAATTGGAGAGCTTTCCTAATTGCAATTAACTCAACTAGATTTGAGTCAACAATATCACATGGAATGGAGAAGATACATATTACCACCCTAGCATGATCTCGAAGGACTCCCCTAGTGCTACCTAAACTCGGTTTACCAGAGACAAACCATCAACATTCCATTTGAGTTCACCAAATGCGGAAGCTACCAACAAGTGGAAGTGCAATTAGATCTAGTTAATGGTCAAAAATTTTTAATGGCATCAACCGCAAGCCAGAGGTCCTTAGAGAGCAATAAACCTTCATCACCCAATGCTTTAATCCAAACTTCAGCTCTATGAATTATTAAGAAGAAAATTTTTGAGGCATCAATAGACCTAGCATCATAAACCAAGGCAATATGTTTCGTCGATATAGTCCATAAAGCTACATAAAAGATAACCATCCATGCTTTCTTTTGGAAAGAGCCCATAGGTACTCCCTCTCATTGATAAAAAAGGTAGCGCAAAGAGGCAGGCAATACCTAATCAGAGCCCCACTAATTCAAAATGCCATACCAAACAGATTGAGCCAACGGATATAAAACAAACAGATGATCAACAGATTCTATGCACAATTTGGGATGGTTCCTTATTGTTCTTTATTATTTTTAGGGGATCGTTTGGTTCATACTTTAGAATCGGAATTAAAATGAAATAAAATCGGAAATGAAATGAAAATTTTAATAAAGTATTTAGTTTACTAGGAAATCAGAATCAATCTTATTTATATATAAAAATATATTAAATAATTATTAGTATAAATTTATATATTTTATTTTGTTATTTGAAAAAATATTATATTTTATAAATTTTAATAATACATGACAATATTTAAAAATTTTAACTAATTTATAATTAATTTAACTTAATTTTATGGGAATGAAAAATCATTGCTTACTCTTAGAAGGGGAATGAAAATGAATGAATGATTCTCATTAATGGGAGAATCAATTTTCATTCCCATACAAAATTTTAATGAACAAAATATTAGGAATCGGAATTAGTTATTCTGATTCTCACCTTTATTTTTCATGAAACAAATCACTCATTATTTATTTTCTTTTGTTTCTTTGTATTTAAGAAATATAAATCTTTTATCTGTTTATTTTTTTCAATTTTGGTTTCTTTTTCTGTGAAATTTTAATTTTTTATGAGATTTTGGTAGTTATTATTTGTGAAGTTTTTATTTCTTTTTGTTGTGAAACTTTTGTTAATATTTTTCCAGTGAAACTCAATTAAAGATCATATTTATAGAGTATAACAAATATCGGACAGATCAAGTTACAAATTGGAATATAATTCTGTTAACACCATTGAAAAATAGCAACAAATAATTTCAATTTTTAAATAAAAGTTTATATCTATACTTTTCAATTGTAACATCGAGATGTTTTTTTTGTTATTTTCAATGAATGAACTCTAAAAAAAATAGAAATGGTGCTGTCATCCTTCGTTCTTGATTTTTTCCACTTGGCAAAATTTTTCATTACTGAATAAAAAAAAGTTAACAACAATCAAGTTGGTAGATAACTATTTTCAATTTAGCCACATTTTAAATTGTAATATATAATTTTTTAAAAAAATTACCACTAATATAAAGTGTAAAACTATTTCAATTGTATAATTCAGTGATATTTTAGGTCACATAGAACAAACAAATCTTATTTGAGAGTCATTATTTTAGTGTGCGTCCCTAAGATTATGTGGAAGTTTATTGTTCGAATTCCAGCCTCATCAAAATTATAAACTTACTTTCACAAAATTTTGAAGTGAATAAAATTTTCACTGTAAAGTCCATCAAAATATTAAATCATTTAAGCTCCTTAATAAAAAAATATTTTTAATTTTTTTATAAAAAATTAACTATATTAACTTTAAATTTAAAATTTTTCTTATTTACTTTAAATGCATTGTATTTTTTCATAAAAATTATATGATTTAGTTGTATATTATATAAATATGTATCATCTAATAACAAAATTTTCACCTAACATTAAGAGGGCTTACATATCTAATATAATGGACAGTAATTACAAATTTTTCTTGCTATTTGGTTGTCCTATAAATCAGCTTTGATCCCCATATTGACCTATTGCTAATTATGTTGATGATCATTTTGCACTTCTCATTGTGCGTGCATATATATATATATATATATATACGAGACAAATGTGTAAGATAATTGAAAAAATTTTAATTTTAAGGGCCATTGGAAGGTTTGGAGGCAGACCAAATGCATTCGATAATTAAGATTGGCTTCAATCACCTAACTTCATTTATAGCTTATCAATATGAATCATAAAGAGAGTAATAATATACAGAAGGCTTATCGATTAATCTACAACAAGGTTATGTCTAATCTCATTTGTTAAGGTTTAATTTGATCTAATTAAACATACTCTGTGTGTGTGTGTATATAGATAAACAATTAGCTGAGTTTGGTATGGGACATGGACCTTGCTTATAGGTTCCATGGCCCAAACAGCGTGTTGTGTGAGACATTTTTTTAAGGGTCTGCAATTGCATTGAGCTTTACTCCATATTGCATTGTGTTGGATTCTTTGAATTTAATAAAAACATTAACACATAAGTATCATTAACAATCAATTTATAACAAAAAAAATGACAATTAGTAGCCAGTAAGAAGTGAATCAGAACTTGAATAGACTTCACAACTTGTGGTAAGAAAATTCCTGCCTATTCCACCTAATATAAATGGTAAAACATTTAGTTATAAGATTAAAACATTTAATTGAGAGTAGAATTGGATTTGACCTCCAATTCTCTTACTCTCTCATCATTAAAAAGAAAAAAAGCAACCTGTGAATGAGTTTGAAATTTAAAGCCAGCGTTTGATGTGGGTAGGGGAACATGAGAATTCGGATGTCCTAACAGGCAAATGCGGAGAATGGGGGTTGGAAAGGGTTAGTGGGTGCTCAGAACTAGAGGTAATTCTTCGCAGCCTATACAATAGGAGAAGCTTAGGCCTTGACTCATGTGTCAGTTCTACATCTGCATGGAAAAAAAAAACATAACATCAAATGCAGTTATATATAATCATTCATTTGCATGAAAATTAGGTTAACGAAAATGACAACGTCCTTTTAATCTACGTGGTCCTGTCTTTACCTCTATAGCTATTTCTATCTCACCAATAATATTATTAAGGCACCACAGACGTAATGATTTATGAAAGTTATTTATTACACAATTATTTCGTTTGAAAATTACACAAGATATCGAATAATCTTCTAGTTTAAATATGTGTAAATGCTCCAGAACTACTACTGCACCCAATTTATCTATTCATCTACAAGATCATTAATTCTGTCTCATTACTATGTACTATATTGTTGTTTCTATTAATTTTGAATTTATTTTTCTGCATCAACTTGAATCTGTCCATTGTTTACATGTATGTGTGATTTGTGCAACCAACCTCTTTTAATTTCTATCATAAAAACCAGCCATGCAGGATTAACTATGCTGCATCATGTACCTACACTTTATCTGTTGAACGACCAGTCTCCTGTAAAAAACATATATATAGTGGCATATAAATAAAGATGATGGTCTTTAGTATTAGGGGGATAAATAAAGTTAGACTCATCAGCTAGCTCGAGTAGTTTAAACTCAATTCAGTAATCAACACACACAATATACACATAATTTTTTGTAAGATATGAAAAGAAAGTGGTTGTGTGATAGACACATTTTTCAGACTAATATGAGTGACATGCTGAGTAAATATGGAATAAAGCTCTAAAATGTAGAATTAATTAATAGATAGGAAATAAAAGACCCATAAAAGATCCACAAAAAAGATGGTGAAAGGGTAGTTAAATAGTAATTTCTCTTCAAAGGTTTCATGAGTTGCAATATTCAATTTCTACCGTCATCAATTTAAAAGGAAAGATATACTTGTGTTGTGCAATTCATAGACGCTAATAGAAAAAAAAAAAAAAATTTCTCACTGGCCATCAATCTGGCTGTCGGGTTCAATGACAACCTTATCTGGTCGATGGAGAATTTAATTATAAATATATATTACTGAGGATAAAGATAGAGTGGTGTTCTGTGACTTCATTGTGTGCCTGTACATGAAAGTTACAGGAGCTTATAATATAACAGAATATCCATATTCATATAGATCATGACCACTCAATTGGTGCATGTGCGTGGACCTCACCCCCTCCCAATGGCTAATACAGCAATCGATACTCCCAACAAATTAGGCAATATGCACCACTCACAGTTCTATACATTGATTGTGAATATATTACTGACATAAAAATATAACTAAATGGACCTTGTTGTAAATATAAATGGCAACATTTGCATAACCATGGATATCAAAATTATAAAAATTTATATTATCTCACTAATGTTAATTCCACCCCTATTTATTAATTTAAGCGATAAAATATTTAATTTTTTTAAATTAACTTTTGAGTTCAAATTTTATATATGAAAAAATAGAAGTTAAGAGTAATTCATCCCTAATAATGTTTATATGATTAAACATAAATTAATCATTTAAATATAGATTAATCATTATAGCTATGGAATATCAAAAGTCATTAGACTAAAAAAAATAGTGTTAATATTATTAATTAAAATTATTTAAAATGAATAATTTCTATGCTCAATTAATACATATTATATATTAGAAGCTAAACTTTGTGATCAATCATAAGTTCAAAATAATAATAATGAAAAATAACATCAATGATGGGATGATTTATCAAGGAATTGAAAAAAAAAAAATCAATCAATCAATATATGGTATGGAGCTTTGTGGAAAGTCAACACATATGGGATGGAATACATAAATAATTCCATCCACAACCTATCTAATTGAATATAGCTTAGAAGATTCCTCTTGGTAGGTCCATACATATGAGGACCTTCATGTGATGTTGGCATGTTAGCGAGGGCCCTAGATCAAGTGGGGGTTAGTTTTTTTGTGTTCATTTTTTAATAACTTAGGCACAATATTACTGTTATAATTATTTTACCAGTCATTTTTGTGTTATAAGTATTTTTATGAGTCTCAGTAATTGTCTAAATGATAGTATATAAATAATAAATCTTTTAATTTAAAAAAAATTATAACTATTCTAGAAAATTATATTGTTTTAAATAATTTTTTTTATCTTAAAATGTTTTTAAAGATATCTTTGTGTATTAATTAAAATTAAAATTTCAATTTTTTTCTTGAATAAATTATAATTTTTATATTTTTAAAATTTTTAAATTAAATTGATTCAACATAAAGGAATATATTCATATTTAAAAAATCTCAATTATTTTAGGAGTCATGTGTTTCATATAAATAAAGGGTAAAAATCAGGATCAAAATAAGTGATTTTAATTTCTAGTGTTTGATTGATTAAAATTTTGTATGGAAATCGAAACAAATTCCCCCTCATTTCCCTATAAGGAATAATTCATTCTCATGAAAAGCAAGCCAAATTAATTATAAATTGATCATATATATTATTAAAATTTATGAAATAAAATATATTTTTTAAAACAATAAAATAATTATTAAATATATTTTCAAATAATTGTAATTTTATTTCCCTAGTAAACTAAATACTTTTTAAAATTTTCATTTTAGTTTCAATTTCTTTTCGTTTCGAATTGAATTCCAAAATATTAATCAAAATGCCTTATTTCAAATTTCAGTCATAGAGGAAACATCGCATTAAAATTTTTGAATAGTATATTTAACCATTTCTTGCAATAACATCTAACAATAGGTGGTTGTTGGTTATGAAAAGAATCAAATCATGTTGAAAGTCTTTATTTGTCCTAAAGTTTTATTTATTTATATTTACTTTAACAAAACTAAAATAAATTATTCAATTTTAAACTGAACAATTGAATTTGCACCTAATTTAGTTACTAATTATATATATATATATATATATACACAATTTGCATTCTAACTCAAGATGTATTACATGTAATTAATGTACTATATCTTTCCTTAAGATAACATATTTAATACTTGATCAATAAAAATAAAATATATTTTTATTTTTATGTTACGAATGTACTGCACCAGTGACTAATTTTTTTTTAAAAAATATATAACTTGAAGAATATTAACTCTAGTGCGTTTGGATTGGGATTGAACAAGATTTTTGTTACACATATACTGTATTAATTTTATGTACCCTTATTTGGTAACTTTAAAATATATACCTTTACCCTTGTTTGATAATTTTAAAATATGCATCCTTAATTATTAATTTCTTAGCAATTAACCTCATTTTAATGCATTTTTATTAACCTATGTAAAGGTAAGTTAATTAAGCCTGTAAAAAAAATACTTTGGTAAAAAATAAAAACTTTTCATTTATATATTGCCATCTTTTTTTATTCTATATTAATAAGTTACAAATTAAATTTATAAAATATATATTAATCAATTTGAGATTTTTTATGATAATTTTATTATTTCTATAAAAAAATATCAATAATTAATATATAAAATTACTTTAACAATCAATACATTTTTATTCATGACATTTAAACGAATTGTTATAGGAAACTTTAAATTTTAATTTTATTTTCTATTAATTATATTGCATAAAATCTATACCAATATTTTTTTTGTACGTGTATGAATGTATGAATATGTATTATACATTTTTATCTTTATAAGTTTTTTCTAATAATTTCTTTTCTAGTTAGATGATATTTTTAAAATTAATTTTTATTTCCTATAAAAATTTAATAATACATTTAGTTGTTTTTATTATTTTTATATAAATTGTATTAATTATATTAACATTTTTTTAAATGATTTCACATTAATAGCTTATTTATTATCATTGTTTATTAAAAAGGGTTAACAATTTAATTTTTACACATGTAATTATTACTCATATAATAGTTACATATGTAATTATTACATTCTATTTTTTTTAATCTTAATCCAAATGCACATAAAAGTTAAGTTTTTTTTTTATTATTATTATTTGGGGTGGATTTATTCCAAATAAAAAATACACTTTCACCAAATTTAGTATATGTTGATGCGGAGAGTATCTTCAACCTGCATACAATATCACAGGTCTCGATCTTTCTGTTCACTATCATAACACTAGAAACCAATTCTCTAATTTACACCAAATGAGCACAAAAAAAAAAAGCAAGAAAGAAATAGCACTGCTTTTCTCTAATTTCTTTATTTTTAAACTGTTCTATGATATGATCATCTGCCCTAGTGGACACAAACTAAAATACAACACCACTCATTCTATTTGTTTAATTTCTGCACTATCTCTACACATGACATGCATTATAGTTTCTTTATTAATGTAACAAATTAATTAAAAAATTACTAATTCTTTTTTTTCAAAAAAATAAAAAAAATAAAAATGCTGATCCCACTATATTTCTCTCTCTCTCTCTATATATTATACATATATAGTAATGGAACCCATGTGTGTATGGGCGTAAATTAAATAAAAAGGCACATATCTGTGACAATTCATGGCATTTTAGCAGCAGAATCCTGTATTTTTCTCATCGTCCTGCTATCTTCTTCTGAAACATATATGCAGTCCAGGCTCAGTTTGTCCTTCATCTAACAGTAAAAAAAACAAATAAATAAACAAAAAAGGATTTGAATTCTTGAAAACTTTTATCCTCTAAATTTTAACGTGCATGTCCCATGCTTGCTGCTGTAAAAATAAATGGTTTTGACCAACGTCGACCCAATAATAATTCTCCAACCATAATTATGAAGAGAAACTTCCCCGTCATTTTCTTGTCTCATTCACCATTTCCAATTGAAGCTGCAGCAGCAGCTGGTTTACTTGCTACCACTTGAAAACCTCCACCACCACCTTCATCTTCTTCCTCGGTGTCCTCTAATTCATCATAGTCCTCTTCTCCATCTTCTTCTTCTTCAATGTTATGGTCCATAATTTCCCTCCCATTTGCTTCCGCATGGTTTCCTTGTCGAGGAGGCCATTGCTGCTCTGGTCGTACCATTAAGGGCTCAATTGACGTCATCGAATTTACGTGACCAGGACCGGAAGTTGAAATGATATTGTTCTCAATATTAGTGTTGTTCTTGCTTTTCTCCTTGTATATAGCATCGAGGTGATGGAAATATGGGCATGTTTTTGAATCCTCAGACCTCTTCTTGGTGCTTTCTTTAACTTTCTTGAAGTATTTGTTTATGTTCTCCCATTTCTCTTTACATCTTTTCGCGCTTCGATTGTATCCAAGCCTCAGCATTCCTGCTGAGATCTCTTCCCATAACGGTCCTTTAGGCGCGTTGTCTTGATACTTGATGTCCAGACTTGTTCTTAGCCTAATAAGAGCTTCAACTTCAACTTTTGGCCATCTTGAAGAGCTTAACACCACACTACTATTATTATTGTTATTATTCAATCCATTATCCTTTTCTTGAATATCCCACTTCGCTGAAGGTCGTGGTGGTGGCTTAGTCTGAGCTGCCACTGGTACTGGTGCCAGTGCTGGTGGTTGTGGTGGTGTAATTGCTGGTGCCGGTACTGGTGCGCGTGCCGTTACCGGTACCGGTGCTGGTGCTGGTTCTGAAACTGGAACTAGTGATGGTTGTAGAATATCCAGCATTTGCACTGAATTTTGCTGACCTGATATCTTCTGCAAGAATGCAATGACAGCAGCATCTTTCGCGGCTGCAGTGGTTCGTTCTTGGATCAAGATTTCATGTTCTCTATTGATTCTTTCCATTTCTTGCACTCGCCAAGCTTCTTCGCGTGCGATTCTATCATGCTCGCGTTTTTCTACTGTTTCTAAGAACTTTCTTTGCAATTCTTCTTGTTTCTTGATCACATCCCTAGTTAGCCTCCCAAAGAAGTCCTTCCATCTTCGCTTCCTCTTTCGACTTCCTTTCTGCAATTCTTCATCTGATGCGGTCGAAGATGATGTAGAACTGGAAAATAGATGTGAAGTAAGGTTCTGAAAAGAAATTGGGAACACATTTTGAGAAGGATTTATGGGTTGTGAAGATGACAATGGCATAGGATTCAATGTAGGATCTGCTGTTGAAGCGATAACAATGTTGTTATGGGATGTAATATTCACAGGATTGTTTGTTGCAGATGGAACAGTAGCATGAGTAACATTAGGAGGATTGGACCAAGGCAACGTGGTATTAGTTGTTGCTACTATTGCCGGTTGAACTTTTGAAGGTGGTGGCTGTGGTGGAGGCTGCGGCAGCACGGATGAATGTGATTGATGGGTACTTTGGAAAGCTTCTAATTGATCGAAGAATCGATAAGTTTTTCCTTCAGATTTACCAGTTCGACCATCTTTGGTTCGCTTGTGGTATTTGTATACATTCTCAAACTTTTCTTTGCATTTCTTGGCGCTTCGATGATAACCAAGATCAGCTAGCTTCCTGAGAACATTTTCAAGAAAGTTTCTGATTCTGTTTTCGCTTATTTCAACATCTAAAAATGCAATAATATACATAAAATGAACAAGATCAATATAACGAAACTATGATCAAAATGGAAACAAGAAAAAAAGAACAACAATAATTCCATGAAAGATGAGAAAAGGACCTAACAAACTATATGATGACATGGAATTACCATACCAAACTATATCTATATATATGTGCACATTTATTATGCTGATTTTGCTCTTTTACTAGGAATTTTGCTGAAATGGGAATAAGCAAATTGAAAAATTGAAAGAAGAAAAAAAACCCATAAATTTTTATGATTGGTTTCAAAGAATTTTGCAGTAAAGCAATGGAACTAGTAAAGATAAGAGAAAAATATAAATTCAAAATCTAATGAAACCATTACTTTTCTTGTTGATAACTAAGCTTAGTTAATCACCCTTTTAAAAGAAAGTAATAAAAAACATTAATTAATTAAAACTTTTGTTCTCTTTTTATTCATCAATATAAGTGTTGATTAAAGATATGCCCAAAATCAAGAAAGCCGTTAACAGAACTTTTGAAAGATCCAAGAAAAAAGAAAACCCAAAAAATTCAGTGAGAGGTGATGAACAAGATCTCTATGCACAAGTTGAAACAGAAGCAGCAGCAGCTTCAATCTTTTGCTTTTATGTTCTCTAGTTCAACAAAACATTTCAGAAAATAAGAAGAAATTAAAAAAAAATGAATTCTAAATTCAATCACCTGGAAACCTCTTCCCATAATGGACCTTTAACACTTGAGTCACGAAACACTGCATCCATATCAGACCTTATCTGCAATAAGGCCAAAGTTTCTTGTCTAGGCCATCTGTTTGCGCCATAACTCATCCGGTCACCTTCATCGATACCACCTCTATCTTCACCTGAATTTGAGCCAACAGCACCAGCACCAGCAGCCTCACCGCCACGGCTACCAAGTTCATCCCCACCACCTTCATGGACAATAACCCTAGTGGCGGTGGTGGAGACATCTGTAGCTGAAATTGGTAGCACACTAGAGTCACCTTGCATAGGAATATAGTTGGATACACTCTTCTTTTTCCTATAGCTATACCAAGCAGCAATAAGCAATAATATTACCAAGAAAAATAAAAATGTAAAGAAAAAATAAAAATACACATATAGCAAACAAGGGTGAATTGGATTAAGGGATTTTATGAAGAGGGCAATGTGTGAGTTAAATTTTCATATTTTTGTGTAATATAATTTTTATTTATTTTGGTGGGATCTGCCTGTCATTATCAAAAGCAAAAAAAAAATAACAGAAACAAAGAGTTTTTTTCTCAATCTTTTATTTTTTTTGCTAGTTTTTTTGGGCATGGAATCTTCAGTTTTTTTTTTTTTTGAAAGAAGTGCTGCAACTTTTGGATGTATGCTTTTTTTTTTGTGCATAAATGTATATTAAAATAATTCAAAGAGTTAATTTAGATAATTGACATTAAGGTGTAAAGGATAAGTTTAAATTTTCTTTTAAAGTCATAAGTTGGAATCACATTTATCAAGATAATTTTTTTTAAGAATATTTTAAAGTGTAAAATTTAATTTTTACTGTTGTATATTAAAGGTATTGTATAGTTTATTAAAATTTCGATAATTTAACTTTCTTATTAATAAAAAAATGTTGAGAAAATTTCATCATTTTTATAAATTCATCTGATTTAAATTTTAAAATAATTAAAAGAAGTAAATTTATATTTAATGTGGTATATATATATATATATATAAGAGATAAAAGAAGAGGATAGTAGCTTAGCTTAGGGTAAGGAATTGGAAAATATATGTCTGGTAATATTAAAAAAAGGAAAAAAAAAAGTTATGAACAACCTAATTAAGCAAGCAAAGCAATGGCAGCAGCTGCAGATAGCGACGATGGGGATAATAAAAGTTTGGCCCATGTAGGTCAGCTTTGCTTTTTGGTGCGTTTTGGATTTGAGTGGCCATTGGCTATGCTTTGGGTTTTTCTTCTGTTTTTCTTTTTTCAAATTTTTTTCTAAATTACTAAATTGACCCTATGTGAATCCTCATTATCAAATTGAAAAGCCCTAATTAATAATGTACGATCAAAGATGCTTTTTTTAGTCTCACATGTGCAAGCTTAAAGTACTTAATTAATTATGTGTATATTTTATTAGATCAAAAGATGATTAATATGTACTAATGTAAGATTTATGTACCTTTAGCTTAATTAAATATCTAAAATCAAACAAATAATAGTATAGTTAAATAATATTTTCTCTTTAAAAATATCTTGTAGTAAAAAGTTTGATTCTTATAATTATTAATTTAAAAGAGAAGAGCTACGCCCTATCATACCGTCCATTGATATTAAATTATATGACCTCTCAATTTATCAAAAAAAAAAATCTCAAATCAAATGTAAAAAATATTTGTGTAAAGGTAGAACTAATCGGAAGGAAATTTAAAATAAAAGTTTTCTTGATAAAATAAAACATAATTTACTGTAGCAAGTCTTTTTCTCTAAATGGGATATATTTAGATATTTTTCTTGCATAGCTATCTTACATTTGGACCAAAATGCCCTTGCCATTATTAAAATAAAGGAAGAAGTAATAACATACGTAGATTTCAAATTGAACCTAATGGAAGAGAGGAGAAGGGGTGGGGGCAAAACCGTGGAGCCACGTCGGTAGAATGGACCAATTTCGATGTCGACTATTTGACAAAGCTATTTCCCCCTTCAAACTTACCTTTAAGAAGAAAATATATTAATAATAATAATGCCCATAAGCTTATCTCAAAATAAATTAATGTATAACTGATAGAATTATTGGGATTCAAAATTTATATTTTAATTTAATTAGGATAAAATTGTAAATCAGCATAGAGTAATTTAGTGGTAAATACTTTTACCAAGAAAAAATTACAAGTAATAGTAAATGAATAAGAAGAAGAAATAAAATCTAAATTACAAGTAATAGTAAATGAATAAGAAGAAGAAATAAAATCTAAATTACAAGTAATAGTAAATGAATAAGAAGAAGAAATAAAATCTAAGTGTAATGTTGAATTAAACTAAGGTAGTTAGGGTAAGGCATATATTTATGAGTGCATATAAGTGTCAAAAATTAATTGGTTAGGTTGTGACCTACCATAATAAATGGTATTGAAAATTTGATAGCAAAAGGATCTTATATTATAGTTCTTCAGGATCTGCAAATTTTTGTTATTATATATATATAATTTAATTTATTGTTATTTTTATTATATTTATAATATTTAATTTCTTCAGAATCATATTATTATAATACAATTTAATTTTATAATTATATAATTTTTTGATTATTATTTATTATTATTTTTCTTTTTATCAACTGCATACTTACAATGAATTATATTCAGTAGTTTACTCTAACATATATATATATATATATATATATATCATTTTAAAATTTTAAAATTTAACTTAAATAAACTAATAAATAGGTCCTTTATTTAATTATTATTTTTATTAATAAAAAGTACCCAAATAAAATTAGTATAATAATTTTTTTTAGTTTATGCTATTACAAACTATTTGATTAATTTATTGTTTATATTTATTTTTATCTTTAAACTAAAGGGGACCAATATATATATTAATATAGGATGGTAGTTGCTGGGTTGTTAGATGTTAATTCTAATTATCTGTCAAGAACATGTGTTGTAGCCATAAAATTCCGAAACCAAAGGATCTAATTTTGCCATGATTCTTTCTTACTTTTCAAAATCCAGCCTTTTTATTTGATGGTGTACCACCTTTTCCTCTTCCTATAAATATTAAAAATTTCACCGTCAAATTAATTTTATGCTACAATGACATCAATTGATTCAATCAGAAAAAGTCAATTCAAATGATATTGTTTACTGATCATTTATAAAATAATTATCTTTCATGGTTAATATTTAAGAAATAATTTTAATATTCATCCATCGAATGTATGAAAAATACATTGTCCATTTAATTTTTTTTAAAAAGTAATTAAAATATGATAAAATTGTAACATACTATATAATTTTTAACATAAAAAAAATAGTCCTAGGACTAATTAAGGGTAGTTAGTTGTATGTTTTAATTTATTAAATTTTTCATTATAGGCTAAGGATTTCTTGTGTTTATAAGTCGATTTTACTTTTGATACATTCAACTATATAATGAAATAGGTACAATTTTATATAAAGTGAAAACTTTAATTATTTTATTAAGTTGACGGCAATAGAGAATAATTTAATTACCCAACTTTTACAAGTAATTGGTGGTGTTATGTGAGGCAAAGCATATGAAGTCTAAGTCTAAGATTAGAGGGTAATGCTAAGGCACACACATGGACATGATTCAATTATTGAGTATTGAAGAAACAAAACGAATTGGCACCATTACATAATACATATAATAATGAAAGATAAGTGGGTCCTCATTTAAATCAACACAACATTATTTGCATTATCAGAACAAATTTACAAATTGGAAACTGTTCCATGTCATGATTATATTGGTCTATTAATTGCCACCCATGATCATATTATATATATATAGTTTTTTTTAAGGATTTATATATAGTCTTTTAATTAATTAATATCTTCGGTAAAAAATGTTCAAAGAAAAAAAAAACAAATAGTAGTATTCTGAGTGATAAAAAGATTAAAATTTTTTTAAATAAAATTATTAATTCGAGTTTTATATATATAAAAAAAATAGATGTTAAAAAAAAATTATTCTCTTGATATATTCATTCAATTTAAACTTTAATATAGTCAAAATTCTTATAATTATTAAATAGTGAAAAATATCATGTAAAAAAAAATTTGAAAAGATGGGTTGGTGTTAACATGCATCAAAATACTTAACTATGAATCAAATCAGAATATGTTACCTAATTATCTTATTTTGTATATATATTTAACTACGAGTCAATAATAGAGACTTATTTCAATAATAAACAAGTGCCACGGATGGGGGTGAGGATCAAAGATTAGATCATAGCAAATCAATTGATGATTAGAATGAGATAAACCATGTATGAATGCTAAAAACAAATGATAATTCTGAATAATTTAATTTGTCTTACATGACGAATAATCATTCTATTTATAATAATTTATGATTATAGGTAAATTTTCACTCTATTAATGTGTTACCAATAATGTGACATAAATTAAATGGGTAATTAGACTAATTAATTACCCTTCAAAAGACTTCAAGTAGGGGTCACTTAGAGAAGAAAATATGTAATGAAATTAGTAAAAGATATAGGTGCCTTTTTTTTTTTTTTTTTTTATGTAGATCATTACATTTTAAATTGATGTAGAGTCCAAAATTTTTTTTATCAAAAACTATGTGATATAATAATAATAATAATAATAATAATAATAGGGGCATATTAGTAAAATGAGGAGAAGAAGGTGGAGAACTGAGGTAGGTAAACATCAAAGGAGAGGAAATGGAGGGCACTGTATGTATGTATAGTTGCTGATATAATGGAAATGGAGTACGTAATTGATGATGGGAACCCTTGCTCACATTTTCTTTATGATTTATATATATTTTGCTTGTTTCGTTTGCTTTCCCTTCCACTAAAAATTGAATTTTATATATTTTTATTTATCTCAATATTTTTTATTACTAAAATTTTTAATATTTATTAGTTAGTTATAATATTCAAAAAAATTATTAATATATATATTAAAAATATTTAAATAAATTCTGTATTATATTAATATTTTTATAAAAATAGAGTTAAGACTAATAGGAATTTAATTTTTCTTTTTAAATATTTACTGGATTAAATTATATTCATTATTTTATTGAAATTATTTAATTAATTTTTCTGAAATATTTATTTTAGTTTATTAATGTTTTAAAATAATTAAATTAAATATGTATCAATTTATGCTTCATAAATGTGTGACTTTTATTTGTATTTTGAAATAACTAAATAAAATAAATGCTATTTTTCTGTTCACATATCGTGGAAATTTATAACTAAATTAATAATGAAATTCAATATTGTAAATGTAAATCAATCATTTTCTGAAACAAATTTTTATGCAATACAATATGCTAACATCAATACAATATTTTGGGGTCTCCATATGATTAATGGCTAATACAATAAAAATACATTTATGCACCCTAGTGCGTGTGAATATATATATACTGCATCTCCCAATAATTAATTAATTTAATAATTATTATAATTATTAATACTAGCTGTACAACAAAAACTTTTATTAATTATTACTATTTTTTATATTTTTGTTCTATTAATTAATTATATATAAAAATAGATATTTGAAAAATTTTATTTTTTTTATAAAATTTATTTAACTTAAATTTTAAAATAATTAAAATTGAGTGAGTATTCAAATATTAAGTAAAAAAAAAAGATAAACCAATCCTAAATTGTCCCATACTTCTACCATTGAAAAAATTAATCTTAATTTATTGGATTTGCTAAACCTCTTATTAGCTAGTCTTTTTTTTTTATCAATGCTATTATAACACTAATTAACAATGCCCTCTTTAATAATTGTAATAAAATTAAAAAGTTAATAATTTATATATTTACTTAGAATTTATTTTATAAAAAAAAAAGAATAAATAAAAGGAAAATGAAATTTAACATGGAGATAAACGCCAAAGGATCAAATTGAACTCTCAACAAGACTCGGAATTCTATTGAACTTTTATATTTTTTGGTCATGATAGGAACTTGTTATTCTAAAATTAGATTATATTAGATATTATTTTAAAAAAATTTTATAATTAAGTTATATAAGTTAAATAAAATTTTAATTTTAATAATTAAGTAATAAAATATTATTTATACTGATAAATAAAATTGATAAGTTTTTTTTAAAAAAATATATCACCTAATAAAAAAAATTTAAATGATTTTAAGAATTTACTTAAAATTTTTATAAACCTAATAATTTTTAAAACTTTATAATTAAATGATAAAAAAAATTATATCAATTTAAAAAAAATCATCAATTTTGATTCTTAATTTAAATAATTTTTTTTGTTAGTCATCTATTAAAATTAAATTGAGTAAAAGTTTATTATTCAATTGTTAAAATTAAAATTAGGAATGAAATTGATGATTTTTTTTTTTATATATTTCACTTGATTTTAAAGTTTTAAAAATATTTAAGATTGTAAAAATTTTTAAAAATTTAAAATAAAGCTAAAAGAATTTTTAATTTTTTTAAAAATTATTATAGAAGTTAAAAAAATTTTAAAGCTTGATAATTAGGTGATATATATTTCTTAAAAGAAATTATAAATTTATACATTAATCAAAATAATATTTTGTTGGTTAACATTTAAATTAATTTTTTTTAATTTTTAGGATTCGATTGCAAAATTTTTTAATAAAAATTAATATAATATAATTTTAAAAGGAAAATTTTTTATTAGAATAAAATATGAAGGTATAATATTGATTTTAGGGTATAGTTGAGGGGAATTTGACCCTTTGGCCGGGGGACAAAAACTAGGGTGGTTAACATGGAGTGCATGTGAAGAAACACTACCATCATATGTCATCCATGTGGTTTTAAACCCTCTCTATGTGTTATCTGCCTCAAACCGATTCCACACTTTCATTTCTTTGTTTATTTTTCATTTTAAAAAAAAAAACACAATATAAACTCTAAATAATAATTATAATAGTAATAATAATTAATATTTTTTTCCTAACAAAGTACCAAATAATAATCTATCAGTTGGCAAGTACGTCACATATTCTTAAAGAGGCCAGTAACCCACCACTTGCTCTATACTTCACTACTTTTGTGACTCTCTGACCCCTCCCAATTACTACTAATAACAGACATATCCATCCATCTACATAACCTTTGGTCTTTTTCATTTTGGTTTTTCTTGTAGGCAATTCCTTGATTATGACCTCATTTATTTTCATCTAATATATATATAGTAGAACAAAGTTGATTTTTTTTGTTAATCGTGGTTTAATTTTTTACCACAAAAGAAAAGATTAGTGAGAAATAGAAGTTTAAATTTTATTCTTTATATATAAGTGTTTATATTTTTTGTTACTTGAACTATTCGTGAGGGACAGATAAAAGTTAATTAATTGATGTATGTTTTTAGTATTAATATTATTTTAAATTGAAAAATTAGACAATAACTTTCGAGAATTGGTTTTATCAAAACCAAATTTATCTTTTCTTAATTTTTATGTTCGAAGTTTTTTTTATTAAAAATGGAACGGAGTAAGATATATAAAAGTTATTTATGTACCAGTATTTATTGGTTTGAATCACAAGTAATTTAATTTTTTTTAAATAAGATTTTAAATTTTAGTATAATATATGAAGAAATAATTGTTAAAAGAATTTTATCATTTATTATAAAATTCATTTGATTCTATCTGAATTAGTTAGAAATCTTATGCTATCAGATGTCAAAAGAAATTACATACTAAAAATTACTTATACAATAAAATTTGGCTTGGGTTTGGATCAAGCCTCATGTTTTTTTTTTTTTTTTTTTTTTTTTTTTTTTTTTTTTATTTAAAAGTAGATCTTAACTACATCAGATTGAGAAGTTCTTATGCATGTGAAAAAAAATTAATTTAAAAGAAATAATTTCTCAACTCTTGCAAATATATTTTACACTTAAGATTTAAATTTTAATTTTAGATATAAAAAATTAATATGAAACGGCACTTTTTTAAAGTTATATAAATATTTTTACCATTTTAAAAACTATAAAATGGCCTTCTATTTGAAGCATAAAAAGTAGAAAATGGCTACCAAGCCACATGCTACACATCTTTAAAATTATTTGTTAGGAAAAGGAAATGATCACATGCATGTTGTTATTAAATCATCCTCTAACAATAATTAGTGAGTGTAACAAAAGTTATAGTAATAAAGATTAATACAATTAATTCATTGTAAGCAGATCTCAGTATACAAGAATAAAAGTAGGTAAATGGACACAAAAAAGCAAGAGCACATGCACTACAATTGCCTTTACCCATTTATAATATATTTATATCTATATGTAAGAAATTTTTAAAAAATATGAGAAAAATTATATAAATTATAATTCTCAAAATTGATTAGATGGAATTAATATAATTGTCTATGTCAGAACCAAAATTAGGCAGACATATTTTGATGGTTAAAGTTAATTCTCAATCATCAAAAGGGCACAAAAAGCTTTGAACTCTAAATTCTATTAAAACAAAGTAGTTGGTCATCATAGTCCCCAAAGTACATGAAGTTTTTCTGTTAGCCATATATCATTTATGCCTTTTTTTTTTGGCTCAATTAATCACTTAATTTCAGTACTAGAATATTTAACATGCTTATGTAATTTGATTATGTCAAAAATTATTATCCTTTTTGAAAGTTTAGAAAGAATAGGAAAAATATTATTAAGTTTTAGAATAATAAGAAAAGATTAGAAAAGAAAAGAATATTTAACACTTTAATTTTTTTAAGAAAATAAAAGTTATTGTTAATTAAAATTTAAAAATTACAAAATTAAATTAAAATTTATACCATGTGTCGATAATGATGTATACACATTACTTATTGGAAAGTTAATATTTTATAAAAATAAAAATTCAATAAATAAAAATAAAAGAAAAATTGATATGATATATTTTCAATTTTGAACTAATTTTTAATTTAATTCTGCTTTTAAAGTTATTTCAATTTGGCCTTCCAACCTTCCAACTTTTAGATTTGTGTTAATTCTATCCAAACGGCAATGGATATAAGATAGAGTTGAGGTGACGTTCCTATGTGACTTAAAAGTGTCTTATGTGGAAAAAGCGTCTTACGTAGTCATCTCACATGATCAATTTTATCCTCAACTTTTCGAATTATATCAAATCTATTCGGATGACAAACAAATTTTGAGATATTTTAAAATTATGTTCATAATTGTTTAATTATGCATATAAAGACTATTTAGTTAATATGTTTTAAGGATTAAATATAAAAATAAATAAAAAATAAAGAAATCTTTAGTAATTAAAAAAAAGGGAGAGAGGCCTCCTGTCATGATCCAAATCCGGGAGTCATAGTTAGCATTAAGGAATGGAAATTCTTATGAATCCGGAATTCGTAGCAAACTTTAAAATAAAAATACATGCAAATATAACACAAAAATACATCATAATTAAAAATTTAATTAATATAAAATAAATTATTATAATAACATAATAAAATATCTTCATACAAAAATTCAAATATAAAAACACTGTCTAAAATAATACAGATACTAAAACAATAAGCACTAATACTGCAGCATTTATTAAAATATAAGAGAAGTGATGGTTCAATATTTACATAAGTCAACCAGAGAGGAAAGAGTCCGATAAATAAGTTTAATAGAAAGGTTTGAAGTAGAAGATTTTGGAAAAAGAAATATTGAGGCAGAACATACCTTACTGAGTGAATTACTATTATATATATGCATGCAACGTAAATATATAGATACACAAGAAGCAGTATAATAATATATATATTTGTTTATATATACATGCATTTTATACAAATGCTAAAAATTCACTTTTATATAATAATAAATGCAGTTTTGGGCAAAGGAACGGAGTAGAATCCTAAAATATTCTGCAACCTCGATTACTAAACCTCATTAGCCAACAAACTTACTTAATTTCAAAATATTTTTTTTCTCAATTTTTTGACAGTAGACTGGCCTCGAGACACTAAGTCAACCTAACTCCCGCAGTTTTAATGTCGGCGTGATTGGCCCCGAGACACTAAATCAACCAAGCTTCCGCAATCACATTACTCTTTCACCACAAATATCAATAATGAATTATTCAAATCTCACATCAATAAGTTTCATAGTATCAACCCTAACATTTTAACATACTAGTACGTACACAGTTCTAATGTGACCCACTGAGTGACACATTTTACGACAATCCTCCAAAACATTTATTATAAATAGAATCATGAAATTTATATTAAAATATGCAACATTCATCAATAACAATTAGCAATCTCATATATATAAATGAAAACATATATACTCGATAATAATAATAATTAATATTTAATGTGATATAAAATAATAAAATTCATGTTTATTCGAAGTACGGATGCCGATGATATATTTTACATAAAATGCATACATATAATAATAAATTATTGTTCTATTGCACTCCTTTACCTTGACTTGGTTGGTTCGGTTTAATAGGTCTAGCACGAGAAGCAATTAAGGAAAATAATAAAAATAATAATATATTAGAATCAAAATCCTAATCTTATACTTCTAGAAATTCTAAAAAATTACTCAATCTAGGCCACGACTCAACAAAAATAAAAAACTCATGATCGACCTGATATCACGTTTTACGATAATTTTATCAAAAATTCGACAGACTCTCCTTTGTAAAATAGACGTCTCTCTACTAAAAATAGAGCTGATACTGCAAGCAAACACACTTCAAATATACACAAAGCCCAACTTCTCGGGTAACTACAATTATTGCCCAACCGAGAACCGATATATACAAAATCAATAATATCATAATAAATATTCATAATTTACTAAAATTCATAAAAATCATAAAATATCACAATTCAGTTTATTTAAATAATAATAAAAACATCAAAAATATTTATTTTCAAAATAAATAATAAAATCCCAAATATAATTAAATAATATTAATAAAATCCATTTTTCAAATATTCAAAATAAAATAGCATAAATTACCAATAATTATTTATATTTCTCAAATATGTAATAAAAATAGCTAAAATTTCGTTTAATCATAAAAATAATAAATAAAATTATTATTTGAATATATTTCTGAAAATTATTATTAATTAACTAAAAATAGTAAATAATTCATAAAAATTATTTTAATAATATTTATTACTTAAAATTTATCCAAAACATAATAATTAACAATAATTTCAATTAAAATATAAAAATTTACCAATTTATACTAATTTTTTCAAAAATCCCTTTTTTACATAAACATTCAAAAATTCAGAATACAATTTCAATAAATTTTCTTCACAAAATATGCTTAAAAGTAAAATTTATTAAAAATATAATTTTCCCGAACTCGAAACAGTATGTAAACAATAATCCACCGAGCCTGAAAATTCAAAATTTTTAGAAAAATAAATAAAAATTACATTTAGCTTCCTCACAACCTCTACAACAATTAATCTTAAAGCAACTATAGCTAATAAAATCAAATAAAGGCCTAAACTAACAAACAACTCAAAATGCTAAAAAATGAATTATACAAAAACGGGATGGTTACTAGAGTTGAAACTCGAAATGGTTTGAAGATTTGAGAAGCTCAAAGGATAAGTTTCCAAAAAAGCCCAACGTCGGATCCCATCGTCGTTGGAATCATCTCCGGTAAACAAGAGAAAATCCGGCCAAATAATGAACCAAAAAGAAAAGAGAAAAGGAAATGAATAGTGGCATGCCGAAGGGAGGGAGCTGCTGGTGGCAGTGCTGGCTAGTGGTGATTGAAGTGATGGGTGAGGGTAGTAGCATCGAGTGGTGCAGTACTGTGTAAGAAAGAAGAATAAGAGAAGGAAGAAGAGAGAGGAAGGGGGGGAGGGGTCAAGGCTATTGACCATTTTATATTTTTTTTCAAAAAGCATAAAAGACAAAACTTAAAATAATAATAATAATATTATTATTTTATTTAAAATATCCTCTCTCACCAATTCCATTCATACAATATATATATATATATATATATATATATTACAAATTAATTTAAATTTAATACAACTACATAAATAATAATCAATTAAATAATAAAATATTAATTAACACTAATTAATCAAAAATAATATTAATAATATAAAACAGTAAAATTAGGATTTTAATTTCAAATTGATAATAATGTCACAATTTAATAAAATAAATAATAACACTAGAATTTAATTTAATTTCACAAATAATAAAAATAATAATATTAAAATAACATTCAACACTAAATATTCAAATTTAATTTCACAAAATAATTAAATATTATAATTTAATAAAATAATTATTAACACTGAAAATTTTAAAAATTAATTTAATAATATATACAATTTTGAGTTATAACAATCTCCCCCTTTACAAAAAAAATCATCCTCGAATTTCAAAAATAAAAAGAGCATAATACAAGGATTCATCAAGGAAAAAGGTAAGGGTAAGCCATCTGCATCTTAGCCTTAGTCTCCCACGTGTATTCCTCCACATTGTTGCTCCTCCACAACACTATGACTATAGAAATTTGTTTCGAATGCAACTAGCTCTTCCTCGAACGTCAAATCTTCATTCACTTCCACACTCTTAGGTTGCAACATGTGCAAAGGGTCTGAAATGTATTTCCTTAGCATCGAGACATGGAACATTAGATGCACTTGAAATAAATTCGAAAGCAAAGCCAACCGATATACAACCATGCCCAATCTCTCCAGAATGTCAAATGGTTCAATATATTTCGATGCTAACTTCCATTTTTTGTCAAATCTCATCACACCCTTCATCGGTGACACTTTAAAAAATACACAGTCCTTAACCTAAAACTCCACATCCTTACACTTCGGATCCACATAGCTCTTATGTCTACTAGTTACAATTTCTAATCTTCTTCTTATCAAAGTAACCTTCTTAGTTGCATCCTAGATAATCTCAGGTTCAGTAAACTCTCTTTCTCTAATCTTATCCCAACATAAAGGAAATCTACACTTCCTTCCATAAAGAGCTTCATATAGTGCCATTTTAATACTACTATGGTAGCTGTTATTATAAATAAATTCTACCAATGGTAGATGATTATCCCAACTACCTCTAAGATCCATTACACACATTCTCAACATGTCTTCAAGTGTCTGGATCATCTTCTTAGATTGACTATCTATCTAAGGGTGAAAAGCAGTACTGAAATCAAGCCTGGTACTCATTGCTTCTTACAACTTCTGCCAAAATCGAGAGGTAAACACTGAACCTCTATCAGATACAATGGAAGCAGGCACTCCATAAAGGTACACAATATGCTTAACATACGGCTTAGCCAACTTGGCTATAAAATAAATAGCTTTAACTGATAAGAAGTGAGTTTATTTGGTTAACTTGTCCACAATCACCAAGATGGAATCATATACATCCTTTGAATAAGGTAACCTAGTCACAAAGTCTATAGCAATTCTTTCCCATTTTCACTTAAGAATTGAAAGAGGTTGAAGCTTTCTAGAAGGCTTTTAATGCTCAGCTTTCACATGCTGACAAATCAAGCAGTTAGAGATATAATTAACTACATCTTTCTTTAAACCATCCCACTAGTACAAATTCTTAATGATATGGTACATCTTAGTAAGACTTGGATGTACACTCTAAGATATAAAATGTGATTTTTCAAGGATCTCTTTTTTTAAATTATCCATATCAGGGATGCATAATCTTCCATTGATTCATAAAAAACCTTCATTATCAAGTGTAAAATCAATGAACTTCCCTTCATGAATATTCTCCTCAAACTCTACCAAAACAAGATCTTAGCTTTGAGTTGCCTTAATCTTATCCCTTCATACTGATTTGACTCTAAACTAAGTTGGCATTCCTCCTGATCTGCTTATCTTTATCATCAAACCTTGATCCACTAACTAGTATAACTCTTTGATCAGAGGTCTCCTCTCCACACTAATGTGAGCAAGACTACCCGAGGAATTCCTACTCAAGGCATTTGCTACCACATTAGCCTTGCCTAGATGATACAGAATATCACAGACATAATCCTTCAATATTCCAACCATCTTCTTTGCCTCAAGTTTAGATCTCTCTGTTGAAAAATGTACTTTAAGCTCTTGTAATCTATGAAAATCTCATAAGTCACTCCATACAAATAATGTCTCTAAATCTTAAAAGCAAAGATCACTGTTGCCATTTTTAGGTTGTGAGTACGATAATTTTGTTCATGCTTCTTCAACTGCCTTAAAGCATAAGCTATCACCCTACCATTCTGTATTAACACACAACCAAAATTGACTCTGGAAGCATCACAATACACAGTGAACTTATCTTCTCCATTTTGAAAAGTCAGAACTGGAGCTATGGCTAACTTCTCTTTTAGTAACTGACAACTGTTCTCATAAGCATCATACCACACGAACTTCACATTCTTCTGAGTTAAGTGAGTCATAGGTGTTGCAATTCTCTAGAAATCATGCACAAATCTCCTATAACCCAACCAAACCCATAAAACTTTAAATCTCAATGACTGATGTTGGTCTAGGCTATTAAGACACTACTTCTATCTTTTATGAATCAACCTGAATACCATATTTAGACATTACATGTCCAAGGAATGCAACACTCTCCATCCAAAATCACACTTCAAGAATTTAGCATAAAGCTGATGTTCTCTCAGTGTTTACAGTACTAACCTCAAATGATATACGTGCTCCTCCTTACTCTTCAAATTCACCAATATATCATTAATAAATATCACTATAAACCAATCCAAAAATAGTCTAAATACCCTATTTATCATATCTATAAAAGCAGCTGGTGCATTAGTTAACCCGAAGGACATCACCAAAAACTCATAATGACCATATCTAGTGCGAAATGCCATTTTAGGAATGTCAGCTTCATTGATCTGCAATTGATGATAGCCTAACCTTAAATCAATCTTAGAAAAGGACTGTGCACCCTGAAGTTGATCAAACAAATAATTTATCCTTAGAAGATAATACTTGTTCTTCACTGTCACCTTATTCAGCTTTCTATAATCAATACACAGTCACAGTGTACCATCATTCTTTTTCATAAATAGGACTACTGCACCTCAAGAAAAAATACTAGGTCTAATAAAACCCTTGTCCAGTAAATCTTACAACTACTCCTTTAACTCTTTCAACTCTACCGGAGCCATTCTATAGGGCAACATCAAAATAGAAGTTATGCCTAGGACCACATCTATATAGAATTTGATCTCTCTATGAGGTAGTAAACTTGGCAACTCATCAGGAAACTCACAAGCTACTGGAACATCTAAGATAGGCATCTTCTCGATTGAAGTATCCTTGACTAGTGCCAAGTAACCCTAACAACCTTTCCTTAGCATCTTCCTAGCCGTGATAGTGGGGATAAGATTCTGAGGTGCATAACTCTTGTTAACCAAAACTTAAACTCTTTATCATTCAAAATTTTGAAAATCACCTCTTTACTCCCATAATCAACTATGGCATAGTGTTGAGATAACCAATCCATACCAAGAATCACATTAAACTTCAATCACATCCAACAACACCAATTTCATTGACAATTCTCTGCCTTCCACTAACATTGCATATCTAGAAAGAATAATGTCAATGTCTAACGAATCACTTAAAGGAGTGGCAACAAATAAAGGAAAAGCCATCCTAGAAGTTTGCCAATACGACTTCAAAGAAAAAATAAGGGACACAAAAGAATGTGTGGCACCCAAATCAATTAAGACTCTAGCATCCAAGTAACAAATTGAAAGTATACCTGTAACAACGATGTTGGATGCCTGAGCATCCTACTGTGTGAGGATGAAGACTCTGGCCTGTCCTCAGCCTTCCTGCTGGTTGGTGGAAGCCTGACCAAAACCTCTGGCACTACCTTTTCCACCTCTGTCATACCCCTACTGGGCTAAAAACTATGATATATATAGATACTAAGTTGGAGGTAACTGATAAGGACCTAGAGCTGAACTAACAATAGACTGCTGTGAAAATTACTGTTGATAACTAGAATAAGGACATGACCTGGCAAAATGTCTCATCTATCCATATTTAAAACATGCTCCAGGAGCCACGTAGCATAGTCTCTGATGGACCCTCCTGCACATCTGACAAGCACTAGCTGTTGATCCTATGCTACCATAACCGGAACTCTGGCTACTGTTGCTGCTGGTAGCACCTGAATCAAATCTAACAGGTCTGCATGGTCCACTATAGCCATGTCTGCTGCTCCTGTGAACTCTTTACTGAGGTCTGGCCCTGCTGATAAGATTCTCTCAGTCGACTGTTAGAGCCAATATGAAATGTGGTGTATTGGGTGCTCTGAGATCCTCTTGCCTGAACACTTTCCAACTGATAATAATCAGGCATAAAATTCCTACCTAACCAATATGAGCTTTATCTCATTAACCAACTTTATCATAGACTCTAAATTCAGGCCTACAGTAGGCATCCCAATGAATGCAAAACCCAATCTAATGACATATATAGTAACTTCAAAGTATTGATCTCTCATCAAGTCCTTTATATACCGACCCAATCTAAGGAACTCTCGAGTGTACTCCTCTATCGACCTGTCTCCTCTGGTAATACTTGTCAGCCAGAGTCTGTAGCTTATCCACATAGGCTTTGGGCATAAATGCCTCATGAATCTGTCTCGAAATTGAGCCCAAGTGAAAGTCATCATGTGTGGTTGGATGACCTAAACAAACCAATCTAGGGCAGGCTCCTCAACAGGTAACTCGATGATCATAATCCTTATATAGGCTGCATTTGCTATACTGTCGGGGGTATAACAACTTCCTCATAATCCTGTTCAATAGGTTCCTCATCCTATAGCTCTCTCTGCCTATGGTGACCTGATGCTCCTTGAGGTCTACCTTTACCTCTACCTTTATGCTTAACTGGCGACTCTGGGGGTAGAACTTCATCCTGAAAGGACTTATCATCCTCAGCATCAATGATCGGTGGAGTGACACGTGCTTGCCTCCTCATTCTAAAAAGATAACTAAAAAGATTTAGACAAAAATAAACAATAAACAGACGAGGAACAAACACCCTAACGACTATATAAAATTTTAAAAAGTAATGAAGACTTTTCAAAGATATAGTCGAACCTAATTTACTGTAGTAATTTTAAAGAAAACACAACTCTACTAACCTAGGTTCATAACACTAAAACCTTGGCTCTGATACTAACTTTGTCATGACCCAAATTGAGGAGTCATGATCAATGCTAGGGAATAGGAATTCTCACGAATCCAGAACCTATAGCAAGCCTTAAAATAAAAACACATGCAAATATAACACAAAAATACTTCAAATTTTAATTAATATAAAATTTTAATTAATATAAAATAAATCATTATCATAACATAACAAAATATCTTCATACAAAAATTCAAATACAAAAACACTATCTAAAACAATACAAATACTAAAACAATAAGCACTACTATTGCAACGTTTACTAAAATACAAGAGAAATGATAATTCAATATTTACACAAGTTAGCTAAAGAGGAAAGAGTTTGGAAAATAAGTCTAATAGGAAGGTCTGAAGTAGAAGATCCTAAAAAAATATTGAGGAGGTTAGACCTCAATGAGTTAATTACTATTATATATATGCACGCAATGTAAATGTATAGATACACAGGCATCAATATAATATATATATATATATTTATTTATTTATTTATTTATACATGCATTTCATATAGATGCTAAAATTTCACTTTTATATAATAATAAATGCAGAAAAACTTTGGGTGAAGGATCAGAGTAGAACCTTAAAATATTTTGCAACCTCAGTTACTGAACCTCACTAGCCAATAAAGTTAAACTCACTTAATTCTAAAATATTTCTCTTCTCAATTTTTGGATAGAAGACTGGCTAGGAGATACTAAGTCAACCAATCTCCTGTAGTCTCATTGTCGGTGTGATTGGTTTCGAGACACTAGGTCAACTGAACTTCCAAAATCATATCACTCTCTCACAACAAATCTCAATAATCAATTATTCAAATCTCATATCAATAACTTTCATAGCATCAACCCTAACGTTTTAGCGTACTGGTGCACACACAATCCTAGTGTAACCCAGTAGGTGGCATGTTCTATGACAATCCTCCAAAACATTTATCATGAATAGAATAATGAAATTTATATTAAAATATGTAGCATCCATCAATAACAATTAGCAATCGCATTTATATATATGAAAACATATATACTCGATAATAATAATAATAATAATCAACATTTAATGCGATACAGCATAATAAAATTCATGTTTATTCGAAGTATGCATGTTGATGACATATTCTACATGCAATACATACATATAATAATAACTCATTATTCTATTGCACTCTTTTACCTTGGCTCGATTGGACTGGTCCTATAGGCCTAGCATGCCAAGCAAGGAAAATAATGAAAATAATAATATATTAGAATTGAAATCCTAATTTTATAATTCTAGAAATACTAAAGAATAACTCAATCTAGAATACGACTCGACAAAAATAAAAAAACTAAGCATCGACCCGATATCATGTTTTACGAGAATTCTATAAAAAATTCGGTAAAATTTTCCCTGTAAAATAGACGTCTCTCTACTAAAAGTAGAGATGATCATACACACAAACACACTTCAAATATACATAAAGCTCAACTTTTCAGATTGGTTCCTTGAACTACAATTATTGTCCAATTGAGAACCAATATATACAAAATCAATAATATAATAATAAATATTCATACTTCACTAAAATTCATAAAAATCATAAAATACCACAATTCAATTTATTTAAATAATAATTAAAATATCAAAAATATTTATTTTCAAAATAAATAATGAAATCCTAAATATAATTAAATAATATTAATAAAATTCATTTTTCAAATATTCAAAATTAAATAGTATAAATTACCAATATTTATTTAAATTGCTCGAATATATAATAAAAATAGCTAAAGTTTCATTTAATCATAAAATAATAAATAGAATTATTATTTGAATATATTTTCAAAAATTATTATTAATTAGCTAAAAATAGTAAATAATTCATAAAAATTATTTTAATACTATTTATTACTCAAAATTTATCCAAAAAATAATAATTAACAATAATTTTAATTAAAATATAAATTTACCAATTTATACTAATTTTTTCAAAAATCCTATTTTTTACATAAACATTCAAAAATTCATAATAAAAATTTGGAATACAATTTCAATAAACTTTCTTCACAAAATATACTTAAAATAATTGGTAAAATTTATTAAAAATATAATTTTCTTGAGCTCGGAACAGTAACTCCAAGCTCAAAAATTCAAAATTTTTAAAAAAATAAATAAAAATCACATTTAGCTTCCTCAAACCTCTACAACAATTAATCTCAAAGCAATTATAATTAATAAAATCAAATAAAGGCCTAAACTAACCAAAAACAAATTATACAAAAATGGAATAGTTAAGAAGCCCAAAGGATGAGCTTTCAAAAGAGCCCAACATCGACTCCCGTCTTCACCGGAATCGTCTCCGGTGAGCAAGGAAAAATCCGGCTAAATAATGAACAAAGAAGAAAAGAGAAAAGGAAAGGAATAGTGACACGCCGGGGAGAGGGAGCTAGTGGTGACCAGAGTGATGGCACTGGCTGGCGATGACCAGAGTGATGGCTCTGGCTAGCGGTGACTGGAGTGATGGGTGAAAGTGGTAGCATCGGGTGATGCATTGTTGTGTAAGAAAGAAAAGAAAGAAGAGTAGGAGGAAAAAGAAGGGGGGGATTAAGGCTAATGGACATTTTACATTTTTTTTTACAAATATCATAAAAGACAAAACTTAAAATAATAATAATAATAATAATAATAATAATAATAATAATATTTTATTTAAAATATCCTCTCTCACCAATTCCATTCATACAATATATATATATATATATATATATATATATATATATATATATATATATATATATATATATATATTACAATTAATTTAAATTTAATACAACCATACAAACAATAATTAATTAAATAATCAAATATTAATTAACACTAATTAATCTGAAATAATATTAATAATATTAAATAATATACAATAGTAATGTCACGACCCAAACCGGGAGTCATGACTAGCACTAGGGAATGAGAATTTTTTTGAATCTGGAACCCGTAACAAGCCTTAAAAATAAAAATACATGCAATAATAATATAAAAATGCATCGAAATTAAAATTTTATTTAATATAAAAGTAAATCTTTATATATCATATATAATAAAAATATTTCATACAATATTCGGATACAAAAATCTCAAACTAATACAACACACATCTATCACAACAACACTAGTACTGCAGTTTTTAGTACAACAAGAGTTTAGATATAAAGTTTATATAATCTAGCCGGCGCTGAAGAAGACCAGCATAAAATACTACTGCGGAGGTCTAAAGAGGAAGAAGATCTTGTAAAAAAAAATATTTAGGGGAGTTACACCTCACTGAGTGAATTATTATATTATTATATACATGCAACTTAAAGTCATATACAATTAAGAATCAATATAAATATAAATATATACAGACATTCCACATATATGCTAAAATCCGCTTTTACATATATATATATATATATATTAAATGCAAAAAAATGTTTATTTAAGTGAATGATCAAATAGAACCCTAAAAATATTCGCAACCTCAATCATAATACTCTCTAGCCATGTAGGCTTACTTAATTTCAAAGTAATTCTCTTATTCTACTTTTGGACAGTAGACTGGCCTCAAGACACTAAGACAACCAAGCTCCTGCAGTTTCACTATCAATGTGATTGGCCCCAAGACACTAGGTCTACTGAGCTCCCGCAATCACACTACTCACTCACTGCAATGCTCATTAATCAATCAATTAGGACTCTCCTCAAATAAATCTCATAATGAAAAATCTTAAATCCAATGCACTAGTACGCATACAGTCCTAGTGCAACCCACTAGGTAGCACGTTCTACTGATATCTTTCAATTGAATCATATAATTGTTGAAAAATGATAAATGCAAAATTAAAACATAATAGCATCCATTTTATAAAGAAATATACCAATTATATCCCAAATATATACCAAACATATACTAAAAATATTTCAAATATATATGTCACATATATACCAAATATATACGTCACATGTATATACCAAAAATATACTAAAAGTATACAAAAAATATACTAAATCATTTAATAAAATAATTCATGTTTAACATATTATGGAAACATGGATGCTTATAATCAAATATCCTATATGCAATGCATATATAGAATAATAACTCATAGGTTTGCACTCGTCTAAATAGATTTGATGGGTCTAGTCTGATAGGTCTCGGTCTCGGCGCAACTATAGAAAATAAATAATAATAATAAATATTAGAATCGAATACCTAATTCATACTTCTAGGAATTCTAAAGAAAAACTAGATCTAAAACACGACTCGATCTAAATTCAAAACTCATGATCGACTCGATGTCACGTTTTACGAGAATTCTATAAAAAATTCGACAGAGTTTCCTTTATAAAATAGACATCTCTTTATTAAAAGTAGAACCAATCATACAACTAAACACACTTCAAAAATCATAAATGCACAACACTTCGGGTTGGGACCTCGAACTATATAATTTCCTAATCGAGGATCACAATTCGCAATAAAATTGATGTTTAATTGTAAAATAATAAAAATTATTAAAATCCATTAACACCAATAATAAACCACAATTCAATATATTTATATAACAAAAACATTAAAGCTAATTATTTTTCTAAATTAGTTAATAAAATCTCAAATAAATTATATAATATTAATAAAAATCCAATTTTTCAATTATTTGAAATTAACTAGTAAAATTCATAATTAATTATTCAAATATATAATAAAAATAATAAAAAAATTCATTTAATCTCAAAAATGGTAAATAAATTTATTATTTGAATATATTTTTAAAAATTATTATTAATTAGTTAAAAATAGTAAATAATTCGTAAAAATTATTTTAATACTATTTATTATCCCAAAATTATTCAAAACATACTAATTAACCATGATTTCAATTAAAACACCAAATTTACTAATTTATATTAATTTTTCCAAAAATTAATTATTCACATAAATTTTTGAAAATTCGTAGTAAATAATCAGGACACAATTTTTATAAACTTTCTTCACAAACTATATTTCAAATAATCCAAAAAATTTATTAAAAATAAAAAGATTTTTCGGCTAGGGTCACCGGAACAATGACTTGTCGAAAAATTCAAACCTCAAAAATCAAATTAAATCCAAAAATTTCAACAAAAATATATTTGCATAGATTAAGCTACACACAACAACTTTTTTAAAGGCACTTAGCTTAAATCACATAAAATAAAACTCAAAAAAAATAAAAACTAAAAGTTGACCTACACAATAATTCAAGAAAACTTACAAATTGGAGAATCTAAACTTAAACCGAGCTTAGAATTAGTTTGTCTGGAACTAGAGGATTCAAACAAGCCCGGGAACACAAGTTGGAGCTGCCGGAAACGTCACTGACGATGTGAGGAGCTTTCCAAATAATTTCTTTTACATAACAAAATATTTAAAATATTATTAACACTATATATCTCAAAATAATTTTTAATAAATTAAAATAAAGGGTCATCACATGTAAAATTAAGATTTTAATTTCAAATTAATAATAATGTTCTAATTTCATAAAATAAATAATAACACTAGAATTTAATTTAATTTCACAAATAATAAAAATAATAATATTAAAATAATATTCAACACTAAATATTCAAATTTAATTTCACAAAATAATTAAATATTATAATTTAATAAAATAATTATTAACACTGTAAATTTTAAAAATTAATTTAATAATTTATAAAATTTTGGATTATAACACCTCTTGCTTTCTAGTCATTGAAAATAGAAAAATGCCTATATGACAAACACTTTTTTCTTTTTTTCCTTTTTTTTTTGAGAGAAATCAGAAAAAAAAATGTTTATCATTTTTTATTTCACCATTTGAAAGTCAAATTTTTTTTTTACTAAATCGCCACAAATTGAATATTTATGTTAAAATAACCACAAGTTGAAAGTAATTTATTTTTCACCTTAAAATAAAATAAATCTACTAATAGCTCTTAAATTATCTAGGCATAACATGTGTTTCTTGATATAATTTTTTATGTTTAAAGTGAAATTTATTTATTTTTAAATGATAAGTTAGATGACCTAAATTTTGATGGACTATACAATATAAGCAATCATTTATCTTTAAATGGATGACGATAGAATTTGAACTTTAAACCTCAAAATGCCCTTTATTGTTTATTTATTTTTATATTTGATCTTAAAAAATATTTACAATATTAAAATGCAAATTAAAAAATAATTTTGTTTTATTTTTAAAGAAATTAATTTATTACCATAATTCAACACTAAAAGCTTAAATCTCAAAGTTTATTTGTTGCCGGATAGATTTGATACAACTTAAAAAATTGATGATAGAATTGATCATATGATATGGTCTTTTTGCTACGTTAGACGCTTTTAAACTATGTAGAAATGTCATTTTAGATCTGCCTCATATTCATTGTCGTTTGGATAGAATTAATACAAATCTAAAAGTTGGAGAGACAAATTAAAAAATATGAATAAATTGAAATTTGGTTCAAGTTAAGGATATATCATATCAATTTCTCAAAATAAAATTAAAAAGAATAAATCCAGAAAGAAAAAAAATGCATAAAAAATATGAGTTACCGAGCCAGCGCCTCCATCTAGATGTGAATTTATATGATTAAGACCAAATCCATACAAAAGGGCAGGCAGGCTACAGCAAACACACTCGCATTGGGCCATTGAATTTATATGATCAAGAAAAAAAAAAAAAAATAGAAGTATTGAAATAAAATCACCAAAACCTCCTTAGCTATTTATTTTACGTTATTTTAACACATCTTTAATATAAATATTGAAATAAAATCTCAAAATTTGATGAATTATTCATAAGATTATCAATTATAATTACATTATGAAAGGCAATTCATTGTTAATCCACTAACTGTTTTTGCATTGGACCTAAAGTGTTTTTTCCTTGTCTTCTTGCAAAGCCCAAATGCAAAAAAACTAGAACTCCAAAACCTGTGCCTGCATCCCCCAGTAATTCAAATGAAAATGAGATACTTCAGCATAGTAATAGTATTCCAAAGGACACTGTTCATCAAAGTTTTTGAAAATAAATCCTTTCTGCAACATAAGTTAAATGTTAAAAGTTATAGACTTGGCTCTATATTTGTTTAAAAAGCATGCAAATTGACGGCCATCAAACTGATAGAAGGATAATAATAGAAGTTACGTATAAATATAATGGTTATTTTATGTTGGACAAATGCTCAAATTGGAACCAACGTTTTGACCTAATTATAGATTACACCCTCAAACATTTTTTGAGCCAAATTGCAACTTCACCTTTGTAAGCTTGATCTAAAATTTACTTTTAACAATTCAATAAAAAAAATTATTTATCAATTATTGTGTAGGTTTAAAAATTCAAAATAATTAATGAAATTAGAAATTTTTTTATTCAACCATTAAAATTATATTCTTGGATGAATTATCAATTTACTATTTATATTAATGAATAAAATTGGTCCATTATTTGAAACATATATCACTTAATGTAAAGTTTTTAAAATTCAAGAAAAAAATTAAAAAATATATTTTATAAGTTTAAAAAACTTCTAAAACTGTATAATTATGTTATATATATATATATATATTTTAAAAAAAAATTATTAATTTTGTTGGTTAGTAACCTTTAAAATTAATTTTTTATTTATCTATAGGACTTAATTGTACTAAAATAAGATACAGGACTTAATTGTGCTTAGTAAAGGTCCAATATGAAAATAATTTACAAAGGTGAAGTTCCAATTTGTCTCAAAAAACGTTTGAGGGTCCAATATGAAATTAGATCAAAATGTTGGGTACCAATTTGACGTTTGACCTTTTATGTTTTGTTTATGTTTTATAAAAGAATGGCAAATAAAGTTATTTGAATTTGGCTGTTGTGGGGTTATTATTGTACTATTGTGTTATTTTTTAATTTTTTATGTTGTTGTTGCCTTTTTAGTTGTTTTTTAGATATTATTTGGTTGTTGTTCCATGTTTTGTTTTTGTTTTAAATATAATTAATTTATATACATTAAATTATTTAAATTATTATTTAGGTCGTTTTTAATTATTATTAAATATTAATAATAATTTAATATTTAGTTTTTGTGAGGTTGTTGTTGGGTTATTTGTTATATTTGTTGTTGTTTTCTGACTATTATTTCACAATTGCCAGGTTGTTATCCGACTTTTTTTTGCTTGCTTTATGTTTTTTTAAGTCTATTTTTGGTTGTTGTCAGGTTGTTGTTGAGTTGCTGTTGTTAGTTTTTAATTTTTAGTTGTTTTCTAGTTGTTTTTTTAGGTTGTTGTTGTTGATATTTGTTTGACTTTTTTGGTTGTTGTTATGTTTGTAGCTTGTTTTATATTTTTTTCATTATGTGTGTTATTAATTAATTATTTTATTAATAATTTTTATTTCATTTATAAGTTATAATAATTATTTTAAATTTATTTATTTATTAATCTATATAAATATAATTAATTAGTTATTATTGTGAAATTGTTATTAGGTTGTTATGTTATATATAAAAGAATAACCGAATTTATAAAGAAATTGATCCAAAAATAATTATTATTTTAAGTTTTTTTTTGGCAAAAATAATTGTTAATAGTTAGATTTTATTTTGCCATTAAAATATATGAAATGTCGTCATACTTACTCAAAACTTACAATGATGAATAAATTTAATGTCACTACAACATCATTTATAGGTTACAAAAATAAAAATCGTCACCTAAACCTTTTACCATGCACTTGCAGTGATGATTATCGTACATAAATTTGTCACGTTTTATTTTCTTTTGTTGCAAAAAAAAAAAAAAAAAACAAATTCTTGTAATGAGGGGGAGTGAGTTCGATTCTGAGTGGAATTGTTGTATGCCTCTATTCTCCAAGAATTGGCTATCAGACTAAACTATATAGGCTAATGGTTAGTGATAACCTATATCAGTATCCTATTCTAATAAGGGTTATATTTCCCCAAAGAGGAGGATTACTTGAATAAGAAAAAAACTTAACAAAAAAAGTCTATTTAAATTAGGAAAAATAACTATAAAAGAAGTCTCCCTCCTTTCCTAAATAAGATAATTTTACAAGACTAAGGAATTATATTCCTAAGAGGTTTGAGTAGTATCTTCTCCTATAAATACATCTCATGTCATTCATGTTCTCATTCTCATCATACAACATCACCAAGACATCATTTCATCACCTCATCATCACATGCAATCATCCTTTACTCCTTTATTTTTTATTTTCTACTCTATTATGTCTATTTGTTTTATTATATTTTTTCTCATACCATTACTGACTTAAGTTTCAGAGTGTTTATGGGGGAAACCTCACCCCTTTACCCGTTCTCCTCGTCAATGCAAGTTCGATAAGCAAAAATATCAATTTGGAGTTATCAAGTAGCGCCGTCTGTGGGAATAAACCAAATTCAATTTCGGATTATTATTTACTGAACCTAGCTCCAAAATTCTATTATTCTGTAAAACCAATATTCAGGAGAGACAAGCTTATTTGTTTTATAAGTATCTTATTCACGTTGTCACCTTTACAACATACATGTCATTAACACAGTACAAGCTTAAAGATTTGTCCATCTACCCTTATTGACAAACATGAAGATCTCACCATAACCATTAGCGACAACATGTCTATCGATCAAGAACAACTCAGAAGATGATTAGCTGCCTTCGTAAAGCTCTGAACATAGGCTCTGAGCATTGAGCATTCAAGTAGTTAAATATGTCCATCGGTCATCGTGCTCTGAGCACCTAATGTGGAATACCCATCAAATAGTGAGTTCTGAATACTGAGCACCCCATTGATTGTCGGGCTTCAAGCATCCAACACCCTATGGAACATTAAGAACTAAGTGTTGAGTATTAAGAGAACAAAAGAATTGAGCATAAGGTTCTGCAACTTCTTACCGCTAACCGTTGACATGAAGGTTGTGTACAAAAGACAGTTGGACATATAAAATTCTAATTCTCATCTGAGTTCCATTTCTACTTAAAACTATATACATATAATACATCAAAAAACCAAAACTTTGGAAAATTACATTTTGGCCCCCGAGTGAGCTTCTTCTACCCTGACCAATTCCCCTTCGCCGTTTCGATCGCTGTCATCCCGTTTCCTCATCATTGGTGTGCGTCCAGTGTGCCACCACCTTCTCCAGCCTTCCTCGCCACCTGTAGCAGCGGATTCCGACGCCTGGAAGCCATTTTTGGCCGGAGAAGCCGAATTTCCTTCCACCATCGATCACGCTGATTCCGGCCACCATTTTCGACACCGCTGGTCTCTTTCTTCTCCTTGAGCTCCGGTGAGTGTGATTCTAGCTTTGGTTTGAGCTTAAATTGTCTAGATTTGCTTAGGTTTCGAATTTTTAATTTCGGTCACATTAGGGTTTTTGATTTTTTTGAGCTTCGAATTGATTGATCATTAAAAATCCCTTCAAAAATGTTGATCCTAGTAGCTTAATCTATATGTATGAATTTTTTTGGAATTTTTGGAGATTTTTTGGATTTTTGGGTATTTTTGAATATTTTAATATTATTTTCTAATTTTCGGAAATTAATTAAATAAATTATGAAATTGGGTTTTATGGTTAAATTAGGTGTTGAAATGAATTATAGGAATTTATTTGGAATTTTTATGAATTTCTATGTATTTATCTTGAATTATTGAATTTTATGTAATTTGAAAAATTAGGGTTAATTATGTTTTTAATTGAATTTAATTGGTTAATTGAGTTTAATTATTGATATTATTGATAAATATGTTGAGAAAATTAATTTTGGATAATTGTATAATTTTTGGTGAATTTTTGAAGTAATTATGTATATTTATATATATAAGGGCATTTTGGTAATTTTACACAAAATGTGGCTAAAAATGTAATTTAATTGGTTTTAATAGTTATTTAAGGGTATAAAAATGATTTCTACAAATTATTTGGTATTTTTAACTAATTAAAACTATTTTTCGTGAATTATTTTTAATTATATATAATAATATACGGTTTTACTAATAAAATGAGTTTTTATATCGTTTTTACTATGTTTAAAGGTTAATTATGTAATTTCTACCTATAAAATGTATTTTTAGGTTTTAAAGGATATTTTTGGTATTTTCAGAATTGTTTCTGTGGTTGTGGACCCCCGGTCGGTAAATTGTAGTCAGGAGTCCGACCAAAGGGTTGTGGTTGAGTGTTGAGCTTATTTTTCAAAGTGTATTTCTTTGCAGGGCCGGCTCTACTCTTTTAAGTAGAGAGATGTCCGTTTTACAGGGGAGGTTCTGTCGAATTTTCGGTAGAATTCTCGTAAAACGTGATATCTAGTCGAACCCTAATTCTGTTTCTGTATTTAATACTCTAGATCGAATTCTAGGATTTCTGTTAGGTTTATTCTGATGTCTATTATTTATACTGTTTAGTTGCGCTGAGACCGAGGGCTAGTGGACCAGGCCCGTCGGACCCGTCTCGTGGAGCGCACTAGGGTGAGTTACTATACTATATATATGCTTTAGGATGCATGATTTAGAAATATATGTTTTATTTTGATTAAATATGCATAAATAATATGATTTGTATTTAAGTATATTTTTGGTTTATTGTTTGGTATATATTAAATTATATACATGTTTTGTTAATAAATTATATTTAAAAATGTTTTTAAATATATTTCTAGTTAATTTATGATTTGATTGGATTTATTTGACGTATATATACTCGAAGTATACCTGGTTTACTTTTGGTATATTTCTAGTATATATATATGGTTTATGTTGATATTTTATTAACTTCATGCATCATTTATTTTTGTGAATGATGTTTTATATATTAATGATGAAGGATATCTATAGAACGTGCTACCTAGTGGGCAGCACTAGGACGGAGTACGTACCGGTACGCCTATAGTATTTAGGCTATATTACTAACTTATTCGTGGATATTGATTGAATGTGATTATTGATATGAGTGAGATATGGTTTGGAGGTCTGATTGCTGGAGCTCGGTTGACTAAGTGTCTCGGGGCCAATCACACTGGCAGTCAGACTGCTGGAGCTCGATTGACTTAGTGTCTCAGGGCCAGTCTACTGTCTAAATGGATTAAGTGGATATATTTGGATTAAGTGAGCCTGTGTGGCTAGAGTGTTGTCTAACACTATTTTTGAGGTTGCGATATTCTAGGGTTCTATGTGATCCTTCATAAAAGATGATTTTTAACAAAATATATATAAAATGATTTTATTACATCTGTGTGTAATTGCCTGTATATATATATATATATATATATATATATATATATATATTGTTGATTGTATGCATTGTCATTTAGTGTGTATGTATATATATTATAGTAATTCACTCAGTGAGGTCTGACTCCCCTCCATTGATAATTTTTCAGGAGAGTCAACATCTTCAGACCTCAGTAGCAGGGCCTGTACACCGGATTTCTTCCGCCCCGGCTTCTTTATGTAAACTGCTTACTTGAGTCTTATTTTTATAATCTAGACACTGCAGTAGTTGCAAATTAATTATGAGACATTATGTATTTTATTTATGCGAGATGCATTTTAAGAATTTTTGAATTTGGATTGTATTAAAAAAGATTTTATATATATGTGATGAGTTGAGATTTAAATTAAATCCAGTTGATGGAAATGTTATTATTATATTTATGATTTTTTATTTTCGCTGTAAATTTGATATTGTTACTATTACTATTGCATATTTTATTTTATTTTTAGGCTTTCTACGGGTTCCCGGATTCGAAAGAATTCCCGTTCCCTAGCGCCGGTCATGGCCCCTATTTTGGGTCATGACAAAGTTGATATCAGAGCGGAGTTCTGTGTCAGGGCTTAGTTATGTGAGTTGTGGCCCTAGGTTTAAAGTTGTGTTTTCTGTTGAAGTACTGCAGTGAATTAGGTTCGAGTATGTCTTGATGAGTATTCCTTGCTTAGTTTTCACAGCGTTATTCCTCCGTTGTCTCTGAATCTTTCCGTTTGTCTTTTCAATATAAGGAGGCGAGCGCATGTCGCTCCACCGGTCATTGAGGCCGAGGATGATGAGTCTTTTCAGGATGAGGTTTTACCTCCTGAGCAGCCAGTTAGATGTAGAGGTCATGGCAAAGGTAGACCTCGAGGAGCGGCAGGTCGTCGTAGGCAAAGAGAGTTACAGGACGAGGAGCCTGTAGAGCCTGAATTTGATGTTCCTGTTCCTCCAGTTGTTCAGCCTACCTATCAGCAGGGTATGTCTGACCCTGAGGCAGCTTTGTTCTATGCCCGAGTTGGCAGGATTGCTTTCGATGGTACTTCTGATCCGTTAGATTTTCTGCATGCGATTAAGACTAGGACTCGGACTGCTCATACCGAGTACCAGCGGATCATGATCGTTGAGTTTTCTATCGAGGGACCAGCTCTAGATTAGTTCATTCAGATGATCCAGCCTTATATGATGACGATGACATGGGCTCAGTTTTGAGAGCGATTTATGAGGAGATTTTGTCTAGAGCCTCTTCGTTTGAGCTATCATCTCCGTCTGACCAGTATTTCTCGTGGAGATCGATCTGTAGAGGAGTACACCCGAGAGTTTCTTCGTCTGGGTAGATATGCAGAGGACCTGATGCGAGATCAGTATTTTACGGATACTACATACGTTACTGGTTTGGGTTCTGCTTTTGTTGGTATGCCTACAGCAGGTCTTACTCTGGAGTCTGTGATTGAGTTGGCTAAGGAGATTGAGCTAAGGCTAGTTAGGCAGGGAGCGATGCCTGATTATTACCAGTTGGGAGTTTAGTCGAGTGGATTGCAGGCTACTTCGTATTCGAGTTTTCATGTTGGATCGAGTAGTCAGTAGCGAGGTCCGACTCAGCAGAATCAGAGACAGCAGCAGCGAGTGCATCGGAGCAGTAGACATGGTCGTGGAGGTCAGCATAGATCATTTAGATTTGGATCAGGTGCTTCGAGTAGCAGCAGTGGTCGTAGTTCTGGATCAGCGGCCAGTGTTTGTCAGACTTGTGGTAGAGTCCATCAGGGACCGTGTTACCTGACACCACTGACATGCTTCAGATGCGAGCAGACAGGATATTTTGCCAGGTCGTGTCCTTATTTCGGGTATCAGCAGCAGCAGATTCCACGATTCCCACAGCAGTCGATTGCTAGTGCTGCACCCGTGCCATTTCAGTTACCACCAGCCCAGCATCAGAGTTCCACTCAGTTTGTTCCACAACAGAGTCGTGGTAGAGGAGGTGCCAGAGGTGTTGGCCAGGCTTCTATCAGTCAGCAGGGAGGTCGAGGTCAGGCCAGAGTTTTTCATCTCACTCAACAGGATGCTCAGGCATCTAATGCAGTCGTGGTAGGTATTGTTTCTGTTTGTTACCTGGATGCTTGGGTTTTGTTTGACCTGGGTGCCACGCATTCATTTGTTTCTCCTGTTTTTGCTTCTAAATCTTATTGGCAAGCTTCGAGGATGGCTTTTCCTTTGTCTGTTGCCACTCCTCTGAGCGATTCCTTGGACATCGAAATTATTCTTTCTGGTTGTCCAGTTCTCATGGGAGATAGAGAATTACCCGCTGATTTAATTCTGTTGGATGTGATGGAGTTTGATGTTATTTTGGGAATGGATTGGTTATCTCAACACTATGCCGTGGTAGATTACAGGAATAAAGAGGTGACTTTTAGAATTCCTGATGAAGGAGTTCAACACCTCAGAATCTTATTTCTGCTATTATGGCTAGGAAGTTATTGAGGAAAGGATGTCAGGGGTATTTGGCATTGGTTAGGGATACGTCAGTGGAGAAGTTGTCACTCACAGATGTTCCTGTTGCTTGTGAGTTTCCTGATGTTTTTCCCGAGGAGTTGCCAGGTTTACCACCTCACAGAGAGATTGAGTTCTGTATAGATGTGGTTCCAGGTACTACTCCTATATCTATGCCACCCTATCGTATGGCTCCTGCAGAGTTGAAAGAGTTGAAGGAGCAATTGCAAGAGTTGTTAGATAATGGTTTCATTAGACCTAGTGTTTCTCCTTGGGGTGCACCAGTCCTGTTTGTAAAGAAGAAGGATGGTATCCTGAGACTGTGTATTGACTACAGAGAGCTGAATAAGGTGACAATGAAGAACAAGTATCCTCTCCCGAGGATAAATGATTTGTTTGATCAGCTACAGGGTGCACAGTTCTTTTCTAAGGTTGACTTGAGGTCGGGTTATCATCAGCTGCGTATCAGTGAAGCTGATATTCCTAAGACAGCATTCCGCACTCGATATGGCCATTATGAGTTTCTGATGATGTCTTTTGGTTTGACTAATGCACCATCAGCTTTTATGGACCTAATGAACAAGGTATTCAAACCGTATGTGGATCAGTTTGTGGTAGTCTTCATTGATGATATACTAGTATATTCGAGGAGTATGGAGGAGCATGTATATCACTTGAGGATTGTACTACAAACACTGAGAGATCATCAGCTTTATGCTAAATCCTCGAAGTGTGATTTTTGGATGGAGAGTGTTTCTTTTCTTGGACACGTAGTGTCTAAAGAAGGTATCCAGGTTGATCCATAGAAGATTGAGGCAGTGTTTGAGTGGCCTAAACCTACTTCTGTCACTGAGATTTTTCTAGAATTGCAGCCCCTATGACTCGCTTGACTCAGAAGAATGTTAGATTCGAGTGGTCAGAAGCTTGTGAGAATAGTTTCCAGTTGTTGAAGGAGAAATTGACCACAGCGCCAGTGTTAGCTTTGCCTAATAGTGTGGATAAGTTCATAGTTTACTGTGATGCCTCTAGAATTGGTCTTGGTTGTGTGTTGATGCAGAATGGTAGGGTGATAGCCTATGCTTTGAGGCAGTTGAAGAAGCATGAGCAGAACTATCCTACACATGATCTTGAGATGGCTGCAGTGATCTTTGCTTTGAAGATTTGGAGACATTATCTGTACGGGGTGACTTATGAGATATTTACTGATCACAAGAGCCTTAAGTACATTTTCCAGCAGAGAGATTTGAATCTGAGGCAGAGGAGATGGTTGGAACTGTTGAAGGATTATGATTGTGAGATCTTATATCATTCGGGTAAAGCTAATGTGGTAGCAGATGCCTTGAGTAGCAAGTCCTCAGGCAGTCTTGCTCTCATCGGTGTTGAGAGGAGACCATTGATCTAGGAATTGCATCTGTTGGTGGATCAAGGTCTGATGATGAAGCTCAGTAAATCAGGTGGACTGCTAGCTCAGTTTAAAGTACGATATGTACTGAGGGATAGGATTAAAGCAGCTCAGAGCAGAGATCCTATTTTGGAAGAGCTTGCAGAGAATGTCAGAGCAGGGAAGTTCACTGATTTCACACTTGATGATGATGGTGTGTTGTGGATCAGTGGTAGATTGTGTGTTCCCGATGTGGATGACTTGAGAGAGGAGATTTTAGAGGAAGCACATTTTACAGCTTACAGCGTTCATCCGGGCATTATCAAGATGTACCACAGTATCAGAGATCTATACTGGTGGGATGGATTGAAGAAGGATGTCGCTGATTATGTTGCGAAGTGCTTGACGTGTCAGCAAGTGAAAGCCGAACATCAGAAGCCTTCTGGGAAGCTTCAGCCTCTTCCTATTCCAGAGTGGAAGTGGGAAAGGATAACTATGGATTTTATGATCGGTTTACCTCGTTCTAAGGATGGATACGATTCTATCTGGGTGATTGTAGACAGGTTGACGAAGTCTGCACATTTCTTGCCTGTGAAAGCCACTTATTCTGTAGCTAGATTGGCGAAGTTGTATGTGAAGCATATTGTGTGCCTTCATGGAGTACCTGTGTCCATTGTGTCAGATAGAGGTTCGGTGTTTACTTCTTATTTTTGGCAGAAGTTGCAGGAAACGATGGGCACTAGGTTGGATTTTAGTACTGCTTTTCATCCTCAGACAGATGGTCAGTCTGAGAGGACTATCCAGACACTGGAAGATATGTTGAGGATGTGTGTCTTGGATTTGGGAGGTAGCTGGGATGATCATTTGCCGCTCATTGAGTTTGCATATAATAACAGCTACCATAGCAATATTGGTATGGCACCGTACGAGGCATTATATGGAAGGAAGTGTAGATCCCCATTGAGTTGGGATGAGATTGGTGAGAGAGCTTTGACTGGACCTGAGATGGTTCAGGATGCTGCAGAGAAAGTCACCGTAATTAAGCGCAGATTAGAGACTGCAGTTAGCAGACAGAAGAGTTATGCGGATCCTAGGCGCAGAGATGTGGATTTTCAGGTAGGAGATTTCATTTTTCTGAAGGTATCTCCGATGAAGGGTGTGATGAGATTTGGCAGGAAGGGTAAGTTAGTACCGAGATATATCGGACCGTTTGAGATTCTGGAGAGAGTTGGCACTGTTGCATATCGGTTGGATTTGCCTCCGAGTATGTCACAGGTGCATCCAGTATTTCATATCTCGATGCTGAGGAAGTATATCTCAGACCCTTCACACGTGTTGCAACCTGACAGTGTGGAAGTGAGCGAAGATTTGACATTTGTGGAAGAACCTGTGGCGATCGTTGATTTTCAAATTCGATAGTTACGATCGAAGCAGATTTCGATGATCAAGGTTCTGTGGCGTAGCAACAGAGTCGAGGAGCATACGTGAGAGACTGAAGCTAAAATGCGAGCTTCTTACCCGTATCTCTTTCCTTCCTGATTCTGTAATCTTTTCTCTTTGGAATTCGGGGACGAATTCTTGTAAGGGGGGAAGACTGTAATATCCCGTGTTTTTAAAATATTTTTACACTGTACCGGGATATGCAGTGTTAATAATTTCTGTATATTATATGATATTTTTATGAGTTGATATGTATTTAAAACCTATTTTAATTATTATGTATTATTTACAGTGCTTTACGTAAAATTTTCCCGGGACTTGCATTTTCAGGGAAATTTTCACGTAAATAATTTATTATTAATTATTTTAAATATATTTTCGGACTTGCATGAACTCATACGTATTTTTAAATTATTAAACACCGTGTATGTGTGCAATATTTATTTAATTAAGGTTTAATATATATTACCCTAATATTTTATTATTTGTTTATTAATTTATTGTTATTTAATTATTTTTATTTATTATTATATTTTAAAATATTAAATTTTATGTGTGTGATGTATATTTAATGTGTGTAATTTAATATTATTTTATTATATAGTATAAAGTATATATATATACATATAATACATCAAAAAACCAAAACTTTGGAAAATTACATTTTGGCCACCGAGTGAGCTTCTTCTTCCCCGACCGATTCCCTTCGCCGTTTCGGTCGCTGCCGTCCCGTTTCCTCACCGTTGGTGTGCCGTCCGGTGTGCCACCACCTTCTCCAGCCTTCCTCGCCGCCTGTAGCAGCGGATTCTGGCGCTTGGAAGCCATTTTTGGCCGGAGAAGCCGAATTTCCTTCCACCGTCGATCACGACGATTCCGGCCACCATTTTCGACATCGCCAGTCTCTTTCTTCTCCTTGAGCTCCGGTGAGTGTGATTCTAGCTTTGGTTTGAACTTAAATGGTCTAGATTTGCTTAGGTTTCGAATTTTCAATTTCGATCACATTAGGGTTTTTGATTTTTTTGAGCTTTGAATTGATTGATTCATGAAAAATCCCTTCACAAATGTTTATCCTAGTAGCTTAATCTACATGTATGAATTTTTGTGAAATTTTTGGAGATTTTTTGGATTTTTGGGTATTTTTGAATATTTTAATATTATTTTCTAATTTTCGGAAATTAATTAAATAAATTATGAAATTGGGTTTTATGGTTAAATTATGTTTTGAAATGAATTATAGGAATTTATTTGAAATTTTTATGAATTTCTATGTATTTATTTTGAATTATTGAAGTTTATGTAATTTGAAAAATTAGGGTTAATTATGTTTTTAATTGAATTTAATTGGTTAATTGAGTTTAATTATTTATATTATTGATAAATATGTTGAGAAAATTAATTTTGGATAATTTTATAATTTTTGGTGAATTTTTGAAGTAATTATAGTATATTTATATATATATAAGGGTATTTTGGTAATTTTACATAAAATTGGCTAAAAATGTAATTTAATTGGTTTTAATAGTTATTTAAGGTATAAAAATGATTTCTAAGTATTTTTAACTAATTAAAACTATTTTTCGTGAATTATTTTCAATTATATATATAATATACGGTTTTACTAATAAAACGAGTTTTTATTGGTTTTTACTGTGTTTAAAGGTTAATTATGTAATTTCTACCTGTAAAATGTATTTTTAGGTTTTAAGGATATTTTTGGTATTTTCATAATTGTTCTGTAGTTGTGGACCCCGATCGGTAGATTGTAGTCAGGAGTTCGACCAAGGGATTGTGGTTGAATGTTGAGTTTGTTTTTTGAAGTGTATTTCTTTGCAGGGTCGGCTCTACTCTTTTGAGTAGAGAGATTCCGTTTTACAGGGGAGGTTCTGCCGAATTTTCGATAGAATTCTCGTAAAACGTGATATCCAGTCGAACCCTAATTTTATTTCTGTATTTAATACTCTAGATTGAATTTTAGGATTTCTGTTAGGTTTATTCTGATGTCTATTATTTATTGCTTGTTTAGTTGCACCGAGACCGAGGGCTAGTGGACCAGGCCCGTCGGACCCGTCTCGTGGAGCGCACTAGGGTGAGTTACTATACTATATATATATGCTTTAGGATGCATGATTTAAAAATATATGTTTTATTTTGATTAAATATGCATAAATAATATGATTTTTATTTAAGTATATTTTTGGTTTATTTTTTGTATATATTAAATTATATACATGTTTTGTTAATAAATTATATTTAAAAATATTTTTAAATATATTTCTAGTTTAATTTATGATTTGATTGGATTTATTTGACGTATATATACTCGAAGTATACCTGGTTTACTTTTGATATATTTCTAGTATATATATATGGTTTATGTTGATATTTTATTGAACTTCATGCATCATTTATTTTTGTGAATGAATGTTTTATATTATTAATGATGAAGGATATCTATAGAACGTACTACCTAGTGGGCAGCACTAGGACCGAGTACGTACCGGTACGCCTATAGTATTTAGGCTATATTACTAACTTATTCGTGGATATTGATTGAATGTGATTATTGATATGAGTGAGATATGGTTTGGAGGTCTGATTGCTGGAGCTCGGTTGACTAAGTGTCTCGGGGCCAATCACACTGGCAGTCAGACTGCTGGAGCTCGGTTGACTTAGTGTCTCGGGGCCAGTCTATTGTCTAAATGGATTAAGTGGATATATTTGGATTAAGTGAGCCTGTGTGGCTAGAGTGTTGTCTAACACTATTTTTGAGGTTGCGATATTCTAGGGTTCTATGTGATCCTTCATAAAAGATGATTTTTAATAAAATATATATAAAATGATTTTATTGCATCTGTGTGTAATTGCCTGTATATATATATATTATATATATATATACTGTTGATTGTATGCATTGTCATTTAGTGTGTATGTATATATATTATAGTAATTCACTCAGTGAGGTCTGACTCCCCTCCGTTGACAATTTTTTAGGAGAGTCAACATCTTCAGACCTCAGTAGCAGGCCTGTACGCCGGATTTCTTCCGCCCCGACTTCTTTATGTAAACTGCTTACTTGAGTCTTATTTTTATAATCTAGACACTGCAGTAGTTGCAAATTAATTATGAGACATTATGTATTTTATTTATGGGAGATGCATTTTAAGAATTTGAATTGGATTGTATTAAAAAGATTTTATATATATGTGATGAGTTGAGATTTAAATTAAATCCAGTTGATGGAAATGTTATTATTATATTTACAATTTTTTATTTCCGCTGCAAATTTGATATTGTTACTATTACTATTGCATATTTTATTTTATTTTTAGGCTTGCTACGGGTTCCGGATTTGAAAGAATTCTCGTTCCCTAGCGCCGGTCATGGCTCCTGTTTTGGGTCTTAACATTGCTGGTATTATGACCCATATTTTTTTAAATTATTTTATTTTAAAATGAGTTATGCAGTGTTAATAAATTTTAAAAGTCAAATTTAATTATTTTATTATTCTTTGATTTATTACTAATATTTTATGTTTAATTAAATTTTCCTATGTAAATATATTATTTTTGATCGTTTAATATGCATGGTGATTATAATATTATTATTTCTATTATTGTTTTATCAATTTTCACTATTTATTTTGTTATTAAATTATTTATTATTGTATTGTTATTTTATGTATTATATATATATATATATATATATATATATTAGGGTTTGTTTTTACTATTATATGTGTGTGTGTTATATATAACTATGTGAGATATCTATATTATTGTGTGGTGTAGATTTAAGGCTATGTTATATAATATTATAATATAAAGTTTTATTATTATATTATATTACTATATTATAAAGTTAATATATAATATATATAATATATACATACAAAAACGCATATAAACAAACATAAACATACATTCACGCAAACATTCATAGAAACATTATAAACTCATCTCTTCCCTTCCGTCGTCCCGATTCCTTATTGGCACTATGCCTCTCTGGCATCCAGCTACACCACCGCCTCCAACCAGCTGCTCCACCACCCTTCCTCCCTCTTCTTCGACGCCGTTGGCTTACTAAACCAAAAGTGACCGAATCTTCGCTTTTTCGGCTAACCTTCCTTTTCTGGCCACCATTTCTCGAGATTCCAGTGTCTATCAACTCCCCTAACCCCAGTGAGCATGAATCTAAGCTTAGTTTAAGCTTTCATCTTCATTTTCTTGAGTTTTGATGATTTTTTTTTTATCTTTAGGGTTTTTGAATTTTTTTTAAGTTTGATATTGATGAATCTTATAATCTTCCTTCACAAAAGTTTATCTTGGTAGCTTAATCTACATGTCTATATTTTTTTTTTGAATTTTTGGAATTTTTTTAATTTTTGTGAATTTTTTAATATTTTATTATTATTTAATTAATTTTTGTAAATTAATTTATTTGATTATAAAATTTGTTGATTTAGTGTTTTTATGGGTTATTATTAACTTTAGTGTTAAGATTATAATTTTTGTGATTTTTATGTAGTTTTTATAAATATTTTTAGTTTATGTCAATATTAGAAAATTAGGTTATATTTGGGTTTTTGTTGAAATTATTGGTTAATAATGTATTTTAGTTCATATTAGTAATATATATGTTGAGAAAGTAATTTTTATGCATTTATATAATTTTTATGGAATTTTTGAGTAATATTAGTATATTATGTGTATTTTTGTATGATAGGGTTAAATACGTAATGTTGTTAAGATTATAGTTAAATATTAGGTTTTAATTGGTTTTATAATTATTTAAGGTACTAAACTGATTTTTTTTACAAATTATTTACTATTTTAGCTAATCAATACTAATTTTTGAAAATTATTTTCAAATAATATATTATATATTATTTTGGTAATAAAATGGGTTTTTAGTAATTTTTAATATGTATTTAGGCTATTTTAGTTATTTGAATATATAAAGTGAATTTTTATTGATTTATGTTGAATTATCGTGAAATTTGATTTTTAATAATATCATATTATTATTTAGGGATTTTTACGTAATTATTATGAAAATAATTATTTTTGGTGTTTTCATGTTAAATATGCTATATTTTGCTATTTTGAGGATATTTATGGCATTTATTTATTTTTAGTATATTTATTATATTATTTGGAGTTTTGGTGAATTGTGGACCTCGGTTGGGGAAATTGTGTAGTTCGGGATCCCAACCGAGGGTTGTGTGAATTTCAGTTTTTAAAGTGTATTTTCTTGCAGGACCAACTCTACTTTTTAGTAGAGAGATATCCATTTTACAGAGGAGGTTCTGCCGAATTTTTAGTAGAATTCTCGTAAAATGTAACATTGGGTCAATTCTGTGTCATTCTGTGTTATGTATCTTAGATCGAGTTTCTATAGAGATTAAGTTAGATTTATTTTGATTTTCGTATTTATTTTATTGTTTAGTTGCGTCAAGACTGAGGCCTAGTGGACCGGGCCCATCAGATCAGTCTCGAGGAGCACAAACCTATGAGTTGTTATTTTATATATATATCGCACTTAAATTGCATGTTTTAGAAACTACATGTTTTAAATGTATATTTATTCATAATTGTTTTATTAAATGTTTGGTATACTTTAGGTATAATTTTAGTATATTTTAGGTATATTCTTAAGTAAATGCATGTTATATTATTGATTTATATTTAAATTATTTTTAAGTATATTAATAGTTTCTTTTGGTATATTTTATGATTGATTTGAATTGATTTGATATATATATATATATATATATATATATACACGAAATATATTTATTTTATTTTAGGTATATTTCTGGTATATATATAGTTTATTTTGTCATTTTGAATGATATTATGCATTATTTATTTTCCTGCATGAATGATTTATTTTAAATGATGGATATCGATAAAATGTGCTACCTAGTGAGCAGTATTAGGACCATGTACGTACCGGTGTAATAGATTTAGGTTTGAGTTGAGGAATTACTTATGGTAATTATGATTTGATTGAGATTAAAGATTGATTTGATTAAGATGTGATGTGATTGATAATGTGATTGCTGGAGCTCAATTGACCAAGTGTCTTGGGCCAGTTACACTGACAGTCAGACTGCTGAAACTCAGTTGACTTAGTGTCTCGAGGCCAATCTACTGTCCATATGGAATAAGTGAATTTATTTGGAATTAAGTGAGCTTGTATGACTAGAGTGATGTTATTATTGATCGAGGTTGCGTTAAATAGGGTTCTATTTGATCCTTCATCAAACTATGATTTTTTTCGTATTATTATATAATTGAATTTTAGCATCTATTTGGGTTGCTTGTATATATATATTTATTATATATGAATGTTTGATTGCATTTGACATATAGGAGATGCATGTATATATATTATAACAATTCATTCAGTGAGGTATGATTCCCCTCAGTTGACATTTTTACAAGAGAGTCTTCTTCTTCAGACCATAGCAGTAGACCTATCCGCCGAATTTCTTCCGCCCCGGCTCTTTTATGTAAATTATCTACTTAATTTTTATATTATACTCTAGAAAATTATAGTAGTTATAATTTGAATTTATTTGATATATATATATACAAAATGTACTTATTTTATTTTAGGTATATTTCTGGTATATATATGGTTTATTTTGTCATTTGAATGATATTATGCATTATTTATTTTCTTGCATGAATGATTTATTTTAAATAAAGGATATCGATAAAATGTGCTACCTAGAGGGCAGCACTAGGACCATGTACGCACCGGTACAATAGATTTAGGTTTTGAGATGAGGAATTACTTATGGTAATTATGATTTGATTGAGATTAAAGATTGATTTGATTAAGATGTGATGTGATTGATAATGTGATTGCTAGAGCTCAATTAACTAAGTGTCTTGGGCCAGTTACACTGACAGTCAAACTGCTGGAGCTCAGTTGACTAAGTGTCTCGGGGCCAGTCTACTGTCCATATGGAATAAGTGAATTTATTTGGAATTAAGTGAGCTTGTATGGCTAGAGTGTTGTTATTGTTGATCGAGGTTGCGTTAAATAGGGTTCTATTTGATCCTTCATAAAACTATGATTTTTTTCGTATTATTATATAATTGAATTTCAGCATCTATTTGGGTTGCTTGTATATATATATTTATTATATATGAATGTTTGATTGCATTTGACATATAGGAGATGCATGTATATATATTATAACAATTCATTCAATGAGGTATGACTCCCCTCAGTTGACATTTTTACAGGAGAGTCTTCTTCTTCAGACCACAGCAGTAGACCTATCCGCCAGATTTCTTCCGCCTCGGCTCTTTTATGTAAATTATCTACTTAATTTTTATATTATACTATAGAAAACTATAGTAGTCATAATTTGTATTAGTAGTGAGTGTATTTTATATTTACTGTATGTGATTTTAATTCAGAGGACTTTCTCTGAATAGTGTATTAATATTTTGTTATTATGATATGAAAAAGATTATTTTTATTACATTGGTTTTATGATTTAATTATGGTGCATATTTTATTTTAGATTATTACATGCTTTCATTTTAAGGCTTGCTATGGGTTCCGGATTCAAAAGAATTCTTGTTTCCTAGCGCCGGTCAAGACTCCAAGTTTAGGTCGTGACAAAAGTTAGGATCAGAGTGGAGTTTGTATCTGGGCCTAAGTTGTTAGAGTTATGGCCTAGTTTTCTTAAGTTGTATTTTCTTTGAAATTACTGTAGTTAATTAGGTTTGAGTATGTCTTTGATAAGTTTTTCTTGATTTAGTTTTTTATGTTAACCTTAGTTGTCTGTTTTGTCTGAATCTTTTTATTTGTCTTTTCAGAATGAGGAGACGAGTGTGTGTCACTCTACCAGTCATTGAGCCCGAGGATGATGAGTCCTTTCAGGATGAGATTTTACCTCTTGAGCCGCCAGTTAGGTGCAGAGGTTGTGGCAGAGGTAGACCTTGAGGAGTGGTAGGTCACCGTAGATAGAGAGAGCTACAGGATGAGGAACCTGTAAAGCCAGAGTACGAGAATGCTCCTATACCTCTAGTAGCACTATCGTTTTAGCCTGTTTATCAGCAGGGTATGTCTAACCCTGAGGCGACATTATTCTATGCCAGAGTTGGCCGTATAGCATTCGATGGGACTTCTGATCTATTAGACTTTCTGCATGCAATTAAGATGAGGATTCGAATTGCTCACACTGAGTATTAGTGAATTATGATCATAGAGTTATCAGTAAAGGGACCAACCCTAGATTGGTTCATCCAGATGATTCAGCCTTATATGACAATTATGACCTGAGTGTAGTTCAGAGAGCGATTTATAAGGAGATTCTGCCTAGAGCCATTCCGTATGAGCTACAGACTCAGGCTAATGAGTATCACCAAGGGTGATAGATATGTTGAGGACTACACCAAAGAGTTCCTTCGACTCGGTAGATATGTAAAGGATTTGATGAGGGATCAGTATTTTGCAATCACTACTTATGTTATTGGTTTAGGTTCTGCTTTTATTGGTATGCCTACAGTAAGCCTTACTCTGAAGTCTATGATAGAGTTGGCTAAGGAGATTGAGCTGAGGCTAGTCAGGCAAGGAGCTATGCCTGATTATTAGCAGTTGGGCACTCAGTCAAGTGGATTTTAGACTACTCCGTACTTGATTTTTCAGATTGGTTCGAGTAGTCAGCAGAGAGGCCCAGACCAACAGAGTTAAAGACAATGGTAGAGAGTGCACAGGAGTAGTAGACATGGTCGTGGAGGTCAGTATAGATCGATTAGATTTGGATCAGGTGCCTCTAGCAGCAGTAATTATCGTAGTACTGGGTCAGCTGCTAGTGTTTGCCATACATGTGGTAGAGTCCATTAGGGACTATATTACATGACGCCATTAACTTATTTTTGATGCGGACAGACGGGACACTATGCCAGATCATTTCCTTATTCTGGTTACTAGCCACAGTAGATTCTATGATTTCCTCAGCAATTGATTGCTAGTGCAACACCAGTACCTTTTCAGTTACCTCCAACTCAGCACTCAAGTTCTACTAAGATTATTCCTCAACAGGGTCATGGTAGAGTTACTAGAGGAGGTGCTAGAGGTTTTGGCCAGACTTCTACCAGTCAGCAGGGGGTCGAGGCCAGGCCAAAGTTTTCCATCTCACTCAGTAGGATGCTTAGGCATCTAATGTAGTCATGGCAGGTATTATTTCTATTTGTTGCCTGAATGCATGAGTTTTATTTGATCCGGGTGCCACACATTCATTTGTTTCTCCTGTGTTTGCTTCCAAGTCTTGTTGGCAAGCTTTGAGGATGGCTTTTTCTTTGTTTGTCACCACTCCTCTAAGTGATTCTTTGGACACCAACATTGTTATTTTTGGTTGTCTAGTTTTCATCGGAAGTAGAGAATTGCCCGCAGATTTGGTATTGTTAAATGTGATGGAGTTTGATATTATCCTCGACATGGATTAGTTATCTCAATACTGTGCTGTTATGGATTATCGGAGTAAAAAGGTGATATTCAGAATTCCTAATGAAGAAGAGTTTAAGTTTGTTAATGATAAGAGTTATGCACCTCAGAATCTCGTCTCCACTATTACGACTAGGAAGATGCTGAGGAAGGGTTGTCAAGGTTATTTGGCATTGGTTAGGGATACTTAAGTAGAGAAGTTGTCGCTCATAGATGTTCCTGTTGCTTGTGAGTTTCCTTATGTGTTTCCTGAGGAGTTATTAAGCTTACCATCTCACAGAGAGATTGAGTTCTGTATAGATGTGGTTCCAGGCACTACCCCTATTTCTATGCCACCTACAAAATGGCTCTTGCAAAGTTGAAAGAGTTAAAGGAGCAGTTGCAGGAATTATTGGATAAGAGTTTTATTAGCCCCAGTATTTCTCCTTGGAGTACACCAGTCCTATATGTGAGGAAGAATAATGGTACCCTAAGACTGTGCATAGACTACAGAGAGATGACTAAAGTGACAGTGAAGAACAAGTATCCTCTTCCAAGGATAGATCATTTGTTTGATCAACTTCAGGGTGCATAGTTCTTTTCTAAGATTGATTTAAGGTCGGGTTATCATCAGTTGCAGATCAGAGAAGCTGATGTTCCTAAAATGACATTCTGCACTCGATATGGCCACTATGAGTTTCTAAAAATGTCATTTGGTTTGACTAATGCACCAATAGCTTTTATGGATTTGATGAACAGGGTATTCAAAGTGTGACTTTTGGTTAGAGAGTGTAGCATTCCTTAGACACGTGGTGTCTAAAAAGGGTATCCAGGTTAATCCACAGAAGATTGAGGCAATGTCTGAGTGCCCTAGACTGACTTTAGTTACTGAGATTCATAATTTTCTGGGTTTAGCTGGGTATTATAGGAGGTTTGTATAGGATTTTTCCAGAATTATAGCTCCTATAACTCGCTTAACTCAGAATAATATTAAGTTCGAGTGGTCAGATGCTTATGAGAATAACTTCCAGTTACTGAAGGAGAAGTTGACCACAACTCCAGTTTTGGCTTTGCCTAATGGAGTGGATAAGTTCACAGTGTATTGTGATGCCTCTAGAGTTGGCCTAGGTTATGTGTCGATACAAAATGGTAGGGTGATAGTTTATGTTTCAAGGCAGTTAAAGAAGCATGAATAAAATTATCTTACTCACGATCTAGAGATGGTTGCATTGATCTTTGCTCTCAAGATCTGGAGACATTATCTATACAGGGTGACTTGTGAGATTTTTACTGATCATAAGAGCCTTAAGTACATTTTCCAACAGAGAGATATGAATCTGAGGCAGAGGAGATGGTAGGAACTATTGAAAGATTATTACTGTGAGATTCTTTATTATCCAGGCAAGGCTAATATGGTAGCAGATGCCTTGAGTAGGAAGTCCTCAGGTAGGCTTGCTCATATTAGTGTGGAGAGGAGACCGTTGATCCAAGAGTTGCATCAGTTAGTGGATCAAGGTCTGATGATGAAGATAAGTAGATCAGGTAGACTGTTAGCTCAGTTTAAGGTGCGATCTGTGTTGAGAGATAAGATTAAGGCAGCTCAAAGTCGAGATTCTATTCTAGAAGAGCTTGCAGAGAATGTTTGAGTCGAGATCCTATTCTAGAAGAGCTTACAGAGAATGTTCGAGCAAGAAAGTTTACTGATTTCACACTTGATGATGATGGAGTTTTGTGGATTAGTAGTAGATTATGTGTTCCTGATATGGATAATTTAAGAGAAGAGATCCTTGATGAAGTACATTCTATAGCCTATAGCGTACATCCAGGTGTCACTAAGATGTACCACAGTATCAAAGATTTATACTGTTGGGATGGACTGAAGAAGGATGTAGCTGATTATGTTGTTAAGTGTTTGACATGTCAGCAGGTGAAAACTGAACATCAAAAGCCTTTTAGGAAGCTTCAGCCTCTTCCTATTCCTGAGTGGAAATGGGAAAGGATTGTTATGGATTTTGTGATTAGTTTACCTCGTTTCAAAGATGGATACGATTCCATCTGGGTGATTATGGATAGGTTGACCAAGTCTGCACATTTCTTGCTAGTGAAAGCCACTTATTCTGTAGCCAGATTAGCGAAGCTGTATGTGAAGCATATGGTGTGCCTTTATGAAGTACCTATGTCCATTGTATCAAACAAAGGTTTAATGTTTACTTCTTATTTTTGGCAGAAGTTACAGGAAGCGATGGGCACCAGGTTGAATTTTAATACTGTTTTTCATCCTCAGACAGATGGTCAGTCTGAGAGGATGATCCAAAACTTGGAAGATATGTTAAGGATATGTGTTTTGGATCTAGGAGGTAGCTGGGATGATCATTTGCCACTGGTGGAGTTTGCTTATACTAACAACTACCATAACATTATTGTGATGGCATCATATGAGGCTTTGCATGGAAGGAAGTGTAGATCCCCTCTGAGTTGGGATGAGATTAGGGAGAGAGCATTGACTGGACCTGAGATGGTTCAGGATGTTGCGCAAAAGGTTGTTATGATTAAGAGGAGATTAGAGATCGCAGTTAGCAAGCAGAAGAGCTATACGGATCCGAGATGCAAAGATGTGAAGTTCCAAGTAGGAGACAATGTGTTTCTGAAGGTGTTTTCGATGAAGGGTGTGATGAGATTTGGTAGGAAAGGTAAGCTAGCACTGAGATATATTGGACCATTTGAGATTCTTGAGAGAGTGGGCATTGTTAGATATCAATTGGCTTTGCCTCCGAGTTTGTCTCAAGTGCATCTAGTGTTCCATATCTCGATGCTAAGGAAGTATATTTCAAACCCTTCGCACGGGTTGCAGCCCGATAGCGTGGAAGTGAGTGAAGACTTGACGTTTGTGGAAGAACCTCTTGCGATCATGGACTATTAAGTTTGAAAGTTGCGTTTAAAGCAGATTCTGATGGTTAAGGTGTTGTGGTGAAGCAACAGCGTAAAAGAGCATACTTGGGAGACTGAAGTAGAGATGCGAGCTTCTTATCCGTATCTCTTTCCTCCTTGATTCTTGTAATTTATTCTTTTCTTGAATTCGGGGACGAATTCCTGTGAGGGGAGACTGTTATGACCCATATTTTTTAAAATTATTTTATTTTAAAACGAGATATGCAGTGTTAATAAATTTTGAAAGTCAAATTTAATTATTTTACTATTTTGTGATTTATTACTAATATTTTATGTTTAATTAAATTTTTCTACGTATATATATTATTTTTGGTCGTTTAATTTGCATGTTTATTATAATATTATTATTTCTATTATTGTTTCATCAATTTTCACTATTTATTTTGTTATTAAATTATTTTATTATTATTTTATGTATTATGTATTATATATATATATGTGTGTGTATGTATATATATAACTATGTGAGATATTTATATTATTGTGTGGTGTAGATTTAAGGCTATATTATATAATATTATAATATAAAGTTTTATTATTATATTATATATTATATTATAAAGTTAATATATAATATATAATATATACATACAAAAACGCATACAAACAAACATAAACATACATTCACGCAAACATTCACATAAACATTGTAAACTCACCTCTTCCCTTCTGTCGTCTCGATTCCTCATCGGCACTATTCCTCTCTGACATCCAGCTACACCATCGCCTCCAGCTAGCTGCTTCGCCACCCTTCCTCCCTTTTCTCCAGCGCTAGTGGCTTACTAAACCAAAAGTGACCGAATCTTCGCTTTTCCGACTAACCTTCCTTTTTCGGCCACCATTTCTCGAGATTCCGATGTCTATCAACTCCTCTAGCTCCGGTGAGCATGAATCTAAGCTTAGTTTAAGCTTTCATCTTCATTTTCTTAAGTTTAGATGATTTTTGTTTTTGAGCTTTAGGGATTTTGAATTTTTTTTAAGTTTGATCTTGATGAATCTTGCAATCTTCCTTCACAAAAGTTGATCTTGGTAGCTTAATCTACATGTCTATATTTTTTTTTTGAATTTTTTGAATTTATTTAAATTTTTGTGAATTTTTGAATATTTTATTATTATTTAATTAATTTTCCTAAATTAATTTATTTAATTATAAAATTTGTTGATTTAGTGTTTTTATGGGTTTTTATTAATTTTAGTGTTGAGATTATAATTTTTGTGATTTTTATTTAATTTTTATAAATATTTTTAGTTTATGTCAATATTAGAAAATTAGGTTATATTTGGGTTTTTATTGAAATTATTGATTAATAATGTATTTTAGTTCATATTAGTAATATATATGTTGAGAAAATAATTTTTATGCATTTTTATAGAATTTTTGAGTAATATTAGTATATTATGTGTATTTTTGTATTATAGGGTTAAATACGTAATTTTGTTAAGATTATAATTAAATATTAGGTTTTAATTGGTTTTATAATTATTTAAGGTACTAAAATGATTTTTTTTACAAATTATTAACTATTTTAGCTAATTAATACTAATTTTCAAAAATTGTTTTCAAATAATATATTATATATTATTTTGGTAATAAAACAGATTTTTAGTAATTTTTAATATGTATTTAGGCTATTTTAGTTATTTGAATATATAAAGTGAATTTTTATTGATTTATGTTGAATTATCGTGAAATTTGATTTTTAATAATATTGTATTATTATTTAGGGATTTTTACGTAATTATTATGAAAATAATTATTTTTGGTGTTTTAATGTTAAATATGCTATATTTTGCTATTTTGAGGATATTTATGGAATTTATTTATTTTTAGTATATTTATTATATTATTTGAAATTTTGGTGAATTGTAGACCTCGGTTAAGGAAATTGTGTAGTTTGGGATCCCAACCGAGAGTTGTGTGAATTTCGGTTTTTGAAGTGATTTTTCTTGTAGGATCGGCTCTATTTTTTAGTAGAGAGATGTCCATTTTATAGAGGAGGTTCCGTCGAATTTTCAGTAGAATTCTCGTAAAACGTGATATCGGGTCAATTTTGTGTCATTCTGTATCTTAGATTGAGTCTCTATAGAGCTTAAGTTATATTTATTCTGATTTCTGTATTTATTTTATTGTTTTGTTGCATCGAGACCAAGGCTTAGTGGACCGGGCCGTCGAACTAGTCTCGAGGAGCGTAAACCTGTGAGTTGTTATTTTATATATACATCGCACTTAGGTTGCATGTTTTAGAAAATACATATTTTAAATGTATATTTATTCATAATTGTTTTATTAAATGATTAGTATACTTTAGGTACATTTTTAGTATATTTTAGGCATATTCCTAAGTAAATGCATGTTATATTATTAATTTATATTTAAATTATTTTTAAGTATATTAATGGTTTATTTTTGGTATATTTTATGATTGATTTGAATTTATTTGATATATATATACCCGAAATATACTTAGTTTATTTTAGGTATAATTCTAGCATATATATATTTTATTTTGTCATTTTGAATGATATTATGCATTATTTATTTTCTTGCATGATTGATTTATTTTAAATGAAAGATATCGATAGAACGTGCTACCTAGTGGGCAGCATTAGGATCATGTACGTACCAGTGAGATAGATTTAAGTTTGAGTGAGGAATTACTTATGGTAATTATGATTGGATTGAGATTGATGATTGATTTGATTGATATGTGATGTGATTGAAGTGTGATTGCTGGAGCTCAGTTGATCAAATGTCTCGGGCCAATCACACCAACAGTCAAACTGCTAGAGCTCAGTTAACTTAGTGTCTCAGGGCCAGTCTACTGTCCATATGGAATAAGTGAATTTATTTGGAATTAAGTGAACTTGTATGGCTAAAGTAATGTTATTGTTGATCGAGGTTGCGTTAAATAAAGTTCCATTTGATACTTCATAAAACTATGATTTTTTCCATACTATTATATAATTGAATTTCAGCATCTGTGTGGCTTGTTTATATATATATATATATATATATATATATATTTATTATATATGAATGTTTGATTTCATTTGACATATAGGAGATGCATGTATATATTATAACAATTCACTCAATGAGGTCTGACTCCCCTCAGTTGATATTTTTACAGGAGAGTCTTCTTCTTCAGACCTCAGCAGTAGACCTATCTGTCGGATTTCCTCCGCCCCAGCTCTTTTATGTAAATTATCTACTTAATTTTTATATTGTACTCTAGAAAACTGCAATAGTCATAATTTGTATCAGTAGTGAGTGTATTTTATATTTACTGCATGTGATTTAATTCAGAGACCTTTCTCTAAATAGTGTATTAATATTTTGTTATTATGATATGGAAGAGATTATTTTTATTACATTGGTTTATGATTTAATTATGGTGCATATTTTATTTTATATTATTGCATGCTTTTATTTTAAGGCTTGCTACGAGTTCCGGATTCAAAAGAATTCCCGTTCCCTAGCGCTGGTCATGACTCCAAGTTTGGGTTATGACAATTAGGCCTCTGAACATTGAAGCCTAAAGACAGTTAGACACCCAGATCAAAATGCAAGTGTTCGATGAATGGTTCTCAAAACTAAAACCAAATATTAAGTAAACATCAAACATTAAATACCAGACATTAACTTCTTGAGATTTCAAGCGCTAAGCATCGAGCATGGAGCTTCAAAGCATTGAGCTTCCGAGCACTAACACTCAGATATTTGAGCTGATCGAGCACCAAAGCACCACCAAAGCTGGAGAATAATCAGAAATGCAGGCTGTAAGCGATGAAGTTTTAAAGCATGAGACCATCGAGCACTCGAGTCTGAGCATCAAAGAATCTAAGTCTGAGCATCAAGGATTCCGAGCATCCAAGCCCTAGCATCAAGGATTCCAAGCATCCAAGTCCGAGCATCAAAGAGTCTGGGAATCCAAGTCTGACCATTAAGGATTTTGGGCATCCAAGCTCAAGCATTAAGGATTCCAAGCATCCAAGTCCAAGCATCAAAGAGTCTGGGTATCAAAGATTCTAGGCATCTAAGTCTGAGCATCCAAGTCCAAGCATCAAAGAGTCCTGGCATCCGAGCCTGGGCATCAGTATCCTATTCTAATAAGGGTTATATTCCCCAAAGAGAATGATTACTTGAATAAGAAAAAGCTTAATAAAGAAGTTTATTTCAATTAGGAAGACTAACTACAAAGGAAGTCTTCTCCTCTCCTAAATAGGGCAATCTTACAAGATTAAGGAATCATATTCTTAAGAGATTTGAGCAAAATCTTCTCTTATAAATACATCTCATGACATCTCATGTCATTTATGTTCTCATTCTCATCATACAACATCACCAAGACATCATTCCATCATCTAATTATCACAAGCAATCATCCTTTACTGCTTTATTCTTTATTCTTTACTCTATTATGCCTATTTGTTTTATTATATTTTTTCTCATACCGTTACTGATTTAAGTTTCGAAGTGTTTATGAAGAAAATCCTGCCCCTTTACCTGTTCTTCTCGTCGATGCAGGTTTCACAAGTAAAAATATCAATTTGAAATTAATAGTTAAATTAATTATTAGTTTTGGGAAGTTAGGAAAAAGGTGGAGTAAAGATCAAACCCACACTTCCAAACAAGCAAACTAAGGCTCTCGGGGTAGTGCGTGGGAAGGGGTGGGGGTATTATAAGTTTAAGCTGATGCGTATCCTTTAGCCTTATTAATTGTTAGTGTGCTTCAAGGCACCAAATCCAGTCAAGAATTCGAAAGCTATTTTTTAATTTTTTATGGTTGTTGTTGCCTTTTTAGTTGTTTTTTAGTTATTATTTGGTTGTTGTTCCTAGTTTTGTTTTTGTTTTTGTTTTAAATATAATTAATTTATATACATATAAATTATTTAAATTATTATTTGGTAATTTTTAATTATTATTGAATATTAATAATAATTTAATATTTAGTTTTTGTGAGGTTGTTGTTGGGTTATTTGTTATTTTTTTGGTTGTTTCCTGATTATTATTTCACAATTGTTAGGTTGTTATTTGTCTTTTCTTTTTGCTTGCTTTATTTTTTAAAATCTATTTTTAGTTGTTTTCGGGTTATTGTTGAGTTGTTGTTGCTATTTTTTAATTTTTTAGTTGTTTTCTAGTTGTTGTTGTTGATATTTGTTTGACTTTTTTAGTTGTTGTTATGTTTTTAATTGGTTTTATAAACTTTTCTTTATGTGTGTTATTAATTAATTATTTTATTAATAATTTTATTTCATTTATAAGTATATAATAATTAATTTTAATTTATTTATTTATTAATCTATATAAATATAATTAATTACTTATTATTGTGAAATTGTTATTAGGTTGTTATTTATATATAAAAGAACAACCGAATTTATACAGAAATTAATCCAAATATAATTATTATTTTAAGTTTTTTAGACAAAAATAATTGTTAATAGTTAGATTTGATTTTGCCATTAAAATATATGATATGTCGTCGTACTTACTCAAAACTTACAATGATGAATAAATTTAATGTCACTACAACATCATTTATAGGTTACAAAAATAAAAATCGTCATCTAAACCTTTTACCACGCACTTGCAGTGATGATCATTGTGAGGACATAAATTTTTGGGAAGTTAGGAAAGAGGTGGAGTGAGGATCAAACCCGCACTTCCAAACAAGCAAACTAAGGCTCTCGGGGATAGAGCGAGCGAAGGGGTGGGGGTATTTATTAGTTTAAGCTGATGCTTATCCTTTAGCCTCATTAATTGTTAGTGTTCTTCAAGGCACCAAATCCGGTCGAGAATTCGAAAGCTAAAAGGGTATATTGGTTGAAACCTACCTTAGAGCTCTTCCTTTACAAGAAATTCAATTCGATGGTGGCTACGAGCATATTGAAACAAAAAATGAACCGCCCATTTAAGATAAAAGAGCATGTGTATGGAAATAGAATAGAATGTATTGCAATGAAGCCCTACAGCTATAATGATAGCAGCTTGAATATAAACACAATAATATACATAAGATAAAACAACCTAACTTTATAGGAAGAGCACTTTCTAATTTATAATGATACCCACAAATGAGTTACTAGTTGTGTGCGTATATGCCCATTGACAGTGAGTTTTCAATGAAACCATTCAAGTGATATAGAGTTGCTTTGCACTAACTGATGCAGTTGTTATCACATTATATCAGTCTCATTCCAGATTTACAACACATGCTCTATTTCATCCTCCTGTGTACTGTGGAAGACGTCAAAATCTTAGATATGCATACCTATGAGAATGAGTTTATATGTACTGTGGAGAGTGGTTACTTCGGTTGTGGACAGAAGCACTGACAACGATGAAGTTTACATGCACCTGAGAATGTGCTTCAAATCCTTATCTTGTTCATCAAGTGGGGATTATATGTATATATATATATATCTTTTGTCAGAAATCTTTATTATTATTATTGCATATTGTTTTATTTATTTTTTGTGGTTCATATGGTATCACCAATGGATTTTTTTAAAAGTATTAATAGTCCGAATGGTATTTGAGTTAAGTTTTCACGGACTGTGAACTAATTCACCTCCTATAGCAGGTCAATTACTTACATTTTTTTATTAATATAGAAATTAGAGAATATAATATTTATGAATTATAAAATTAAATTATTAGATGAAAATTTTAAAATTAATATCGAAAATTAAATTTAAATCTCACATTTAAAATATTTTCGAAATAAATAATTACTAAATCACTTTTATATATATATATATTTTAACCAGAGGAAAAGAAGGTAAAAATAAAAAAAAAGCGAGAACTAAAGTATTAATTTATTGATGTTTTAAAGAGATCCACTTTACTACTCAATTTGCATTGAATCACTTTTATTTAAAGCGATCTCATTAATCGTCATTTATGAAAATTGTGGAGATTTTAAATTCGGTTTCTACATTTACTATTCACTAGTATTAAAGGTTTTTATCACTTTTATAATGAATGTTAAGAAATGTTACTATCCATCAATGCCATTAATGTCATAAGTGCCTACCATTCTTAACATTAAGTAACAAAGAATAACACTTTTTATTGTGTTGTTTAATAAAGGTGTGGTTTATCATCCTTATCATTAAGTAATCGAATTAAATTAGAACTCAACCAAATCAAAAATAAATTTTTTAAATAAAATCAAACCAACTGGATTAAACTAAATTTTTATAAATATTAATCATTTAAATATTTTTATCAAATTATTATACTATTTTAAAAATTAAAAGAACAAAATTTTAGTTTATTAAATTATTTTAATTAACCAAATTTTGAAAATATAAAAATCAAACCAATATATTTCGATTCAATTCAATTTATAAAATAAAAAACACAAAGTAAGCAAAGGTTCAAAAGTCTTGCACAATCCTATTGTTCATGGCCATTGACCTATGTAGTATTAATTAACAAAATTTCTTGTTTAAATGCAAAATTTTAAAAAATTAATGAGTAGAAACATAAAAGATTGGTAATGATAAAACAAAGCCTAGAAATTACAAAATGGAAAGAAAATTACCATAAAAGAGAAAAAAAAATGAAGCAGAAGCACTACACATGAAGAAGTAATGGGCGTTTCTATTTGCACCTGGAAAGGAGAGTGCATAGCCCATTAAGGAAAGGACTGCAAATATTTATTAAAGGAGTGTATGTGTGCTAGGTCACTTCATCTGCACATGTCAATACTGCAAATGGGCAGGCAAAACCTCCTCCTTTTTTCTGTTATCTGACTCTTACATTGATGTCCCCAACAAAAGTTGCACTCTCCTTCCTTTCAATTTAAGAAAACTTTCATGACATTTTACATTTTATTTTATTTTATTAATTTCATGAAAAATAAGAAAAAAATTCGAAATCGAAATGAATGATTCTGATTTCTAATGTTTAGTTCATTAAAATTTTATAAGGAAATGAGAATGAATTCCCTTTCAATAGGAATTACTCATTTCCCTTTAAGGGTGAGAAATGATTTTTCATTTTTACAAAATCAAGTCAAATTAATTATAAATTAATTAAAATTTTAAATATTATCATAAAATATTAAAATTTATGAAATATATTATTTTTTCCAAATAATAAAATAAAAAATATATAAATTTATAATAATAATTATTTAACATATTTTTATATAAAAATAAGATTAATTCTAATTGGTAAACTACTATCGGCGGTTCATCAAAGGCTATTCAGCCATAATGGATCTACTCAAGAAGAACAAGGCATAGAAGTGGAGTGGTAAGGTTAAGTAGCACACTACCTTAGTCATTCTCCGCAACATTCTAGCATCTTTTATCATACCTTAGTCAAAATTCTGCCTATGTGCACCACTATGAGCAAACTAAACATTTTATTAAAATTTTTATTTCATTTCTAATTCATTTCCATTCCGATTCCTGAATATAAACCCAACGACCCCTAAGTAGAATTATAAATAAAGTAAAAAAATTTCAACACTTAATTTAACATGATTATGGACATTATAATTTAAAATTAAAATATCATTTAAACAAAAATAATCCCTTCTAACTAATCTAATGATTATTAATTATAGATATTTTTAATTATTTCAGCACATATTAATACTTTCAGAGACATTAGTTGATTCGTATTGTAGAAAACCTTTTTTTTTTAATATATAGTTTTGTGTTGGCTGTGGGATACACACACACACATATATATATATATATATATATATATTTTGCTATCCAATTCTTTTTGAAGGGTTTCAAGGAATGGGCCAAAAATTGCCAGATCTCCTAATTGGATGGCTGATGCTTTCACTATTACCTAATATTATGGCTGTAATTGAATTGAATCGTTCATGATTATCTTAGTGTTCTATTCAATAAAAGTTTATATATTAAAGCTTATTTAATAAATGAGTTAAATTTAAATTATATAAAATTTAGTTCGTGAAATTCATGATCAAGCTCAAATATAAACTCGTAAGTTAGGTTGTAATTTTAATGTTTAATAATTTAATTTTTAATATATAATATATAAATTTTTATTGTCAAACATATTTTTAAAATATATTATTAGAATAAAATTATAAACAATTTATTTAATAAATGATTTATTTTTAAATTTTTAATATATAATTTTAATTTATAATTTATATTTTTAAAATTTTTTAGAATTATTTAAACTCACAAATATTTCATAAATATCAAATAAAATAACAGTTTCAATTTGTTTATAAATAAACGAAATCCAAATTTATTAAAGATCAGAGTCGGCTCAATTACACATCTACCTAACATACACCACAAAGAAAAGGGCAATGTATCACTCTATAAAGCAATTAATGCAAGTGCAACACCACAACTACAATGAGGAGCGTACATATGTCACTATTGAACTTGTAAATTCTTATTATATTGCATCAAACCATTATATATATATATTATAAATTTAATTTTTAAATTTAGTATTTTTTTATATAGCTTTTCTGAACTTGACAGCTCGAAATAGCAACTTAAGTGTTACTTATTACAATTAGTCTAGTAAGTCTCATTATTGGAAGTGGAACAGGATTAGAGATCTACTCTATTGTCAATTAAATGTCTTAATTATGTCTCGTGATAAAATATTTTATTATTTATTTTAGATGGATAAGATGTGTATATACATGTTAGTGGACGTGATTATGAATAAATTATTGATGTACCATCGGATATCAATTTTGAAAATCCCAAAACTTCAACTTAAACTTTTTGATTTAAGCATAGGGATATATTCGACCATAATTTTGGCTAATCTGAGTTTAGTTTGTTTATATACAAGTCAAATTTAAACCGAATTTTCTATCCTATTTAGTATTTATGAGCTGTTTTTGAATTTAAAAAATTTATTAAAAATTAAAAATAAATTATTTATTAAATAAATTATAATATATTTAATAAAAATTATAATTTTATTTTAATAATATATTTCTAAAAATATTTTTACAATACGAAGTTATATCTATAATCAAATTAATAAATATTAAAATTTTGAGTCAACTCACAAATTTATTTATGAGTTTTATAAATCAAATTTTATATAATTTAAACTCAATTCATTTACTAAACAAGATTTAATATACGAACTTAAACGAATTTTTATCGAGCTAAGTATTAAATTACTCAAGAGTAATTTGACTTGTTTATAACCCTGTTTAATCCTGAATTGGCTTGCTATATTGGTGTGTACTACAAAGAATCTCACAGGAATTATTATACAAGATGAAGCTAGATTACAGTAATGCTGAGCTATATAAAGTTCCTTATAAGATCACATGTTTAATTATTTTGCAAGAAAATGAAATGAAATGAGACCGACACGTTTGAATGTGGTAGGGCTTTTCAGAATAGTGAATATGCGTCTAATTTTGCTGTATTAAAGAACACGTGTTCTGTTTATGTTCTTACTACAGTATATAATGGATATGCATGACCATTTTTTCCTCCATCAATCATCATATTCCAACACAACTTGATGACCATTTTATATATGGCATAATGCATACATACCTCCCTAAACTTATTAGTTTTTACTATTTAATTACCTAAATTTACATTTTTATCATTTAAACATCTTAATTTGTCTAAAACACTACTTATGAACCATTCTTTGCCCAATAAGCAAAAACAAGAGTGTGTTTGTCACTCGTCTATTTTGCTCTTTTAGAATTTTTATTTTGTTTTGTTTGCTTAGCTCTACTTTGTCGTCGTTGAACGAAGACGAAGAAGAAGAATGGGTTCCGACAGTATTGACGAAGGCCACAAACATCTCTCGCACATCTCAGCATTAACATTAGCATGATGAGAATCTAATGGATGGAATATTAGCCTTCGATGTGTGAAGTTATGGAGAAGATGGCTGAACATGAATCTTATGGTGCTGACAATAGGCTCCCTCTTATCATATGGATAAGAAGAAAATGTGGACCCCCTTGACCTCCTATAATGGATTTTTCATCCCAGTATACAAAATTCGAAGCTGCTAGTTTTTAAGGAATGTTCGTTGTACAGTTCATATAAGAATTCAATGCAACTAAGGAGATGGAGCAAACTTGAAGTAAGCCGAAACACACGTACAATAAGTAATCAAGCATATATTTCAATATAGAAAAAAATCCACAGATCATAATTTTAACTTGAATTAAGGTCACTTTTTATGTAACCATATTACACACTTTCCACAACATAAGCATAACATAACAAAGCACAAGAGATAGAAAATAGAGTATTTTAGTTTACCCTAATAAAGAATGATCTAGGCAGGCAAACTCGTGAAGAATCAAACCCATCCCAGTTTGATTAAAATGATCAATAATATAAGCAACTTCGGCATTAACAAACTCTTTCGGATCTAGGATTGAGTTTTCCAGGTTGGACCTCAGATTTAACTGGCCAAGCAAGGAGATAGTTTCATCTATAATTTTTTGAGCTAATAACCTAGAACACTCAATCAAGGGGATTGTATAATTTGGGTTCAAAAATAGTTCCGCTACCAAATTTATGACTTCTCCATCTGTCAATTTATGTCCCTGAACAACCCACATTCGAACAAAAAAAAATGAACTTGATTAATTGATATGAAACCAATTATAACAATCACCAAACTCTCAAATAAAATAAGTCAATTATGGCAAAGAATAGATAAAAATAAATGAATAAATACTAATTTTCCTCCAACTTACAAGCAAAAAAAAAAAATCCAATTATTACAAGGAAAGCTAGCAAGTCTTTCAAACCATAATTCCCACTCCCTTTAAAGTAAACAAAGAATATAACCATAGTCAATTACCTTGTTTACAAGGTCATTGAGCTTCTGAATTCTTCCAAGTTCTGGACAACGTGACAAGAACCTTTTTACTGCAAATTCAAGACTGAAACTTCCATCCATCGCCATCTGATAAAAAGAAACACAAACTCACAAAAAAACTATGTATATCTATATATATATTAACAAAATATATTGTGTAAAAAATTACACCAATAAATGTGTAATGTGTGTTAAACCCCAACACCCTAACAATAATAAAAACCAAAAGGATATACAATTTCAAAGCAATCCTCTTTCAGCTTTGTAAAATCCTGCACTCTAACCAATTACAAAACAAACTGAAGGAGTTTCACAACTTAGGTTCAATAAAAAATACAAGCTTTTAATTTCTTTTAATTAAAATAATGCAAGATTTCATAGAATGCAAACCACCATTTACAACAAAGGCTCCAGAAAAAAAGTGTAGAAGTACACAATGTTTTGTTAATGGTGTCACAGTACAAATACAATAACTCTGCTAATGAATACCAATCATCTACACTTTCCTATTGTCATACTCTAAGAAATGAGCAATTCTCATCATTGAAAAAATATTCTATTTGAAAAACTATATCCAACATCCACTTATAAGTAAGTGCATGGCTTAAAAAGCTATCCCTCTAGTGTTAGAATATTTTCATTGCTTGAAAGTCTACCATTTCTCTTATTTTTTGAATCAAACACCTAAAAGACATTATAAAAGAATAACTAAAAATCATTAATTCAATTAAACTAATTCCACAAATTAAATTGACAACCTATCAACGTAAATTATTATTTGAATTGAATGAATTTTAGAGAAAGGAAAAGGTTATTGAATACAATTAACTCATACACCTATCAATCACTTCACCAAGTTCGTCACCACCATGAACCATAGATGAAAACATTGCCAAAATTTACCCAAATTCACCATGTCAAATCGTTTCAGGTGTATGCATTCTATTTTAGATGGGTGCTTATGTATATTGATATTTGTCATAAAGAATAATTATATTATAGGTTGTCTTTGTTAATCACCATTTTTATTAAAGTAGTGCCTATCTAGCTTTGCATTTAGCCTTTGTTTGATGGGGCAATTGAAAATGAGTGCTAGCTTCTTCATCTTCTTCTTGATCACCAACCATCTTTGCAAGAAACTTTGTTTCTTGTTTTTCACCATCATCAAGGGAACTAGAGTGTTGTAACAACTCCAAGTAGTTGATAGAAATTCGAAAAAGAAAAAAATGAAAAATGAAAAAGAAATATAAAGAAAAGCAAAAGCAAATGATGAGGAGGCATAAGGAAGAAGAAAAATCAATATATGAAGTTAGAGGTTGTAAATAATTGTTTCCCACTAATATTTTTATCTCATCAACGTTAAAGGCTGAGCTAATACGCTTATCTGTGACTAAATTGACACGCATTGTCATGTAGGCAGAAAAGGCTTTATAAGTGATGTTTTAGGCAAGTTAAGATGTTTAAATGACAAAAATGTAAGTTCAGGTGGCTAAATTGCAAAACTGGACAAATTTAGGGGCTAGTATTGTGACTTTATATATATATATATATATATATATCACATTCATATGATTTTTTTTCTGTCTTTTTGGAAATACAAAGGATCAACTTGATTGTGACAATTAATTATCAATATTGTACTTAGAAATTTGTAGGATTTTTTTTTTGTGTGATTATATGCTATTTTCATTAAAAAATACTCCAATATTTAAAAAAAAAAAAGCATTTAGAGTCTTTTTGAATTCATTTTTCTTAATTTTTATCTCAATTTATTAAAATAATAAATAAAATTCAATATTCATAGTAAAATTCAATTCAATGATTATAATTGAACTAAAAGAATAGAAAACATATGTCGTTTTCAACCTATATCAAATTTTAATCCATTAAAATTTTGAAAATTTCTCTCATTTATTCAATAATTCTATGCATGTAGGTGAGTCATCTCTATAGAATAATCAATTTTATTTACCACTACAGTTTGGATGAACCAAATTCGGGAATTGATACTAAAAATCCCATCTAAAAATTTGCACACTGCCGGTTCATAAAATAAAAAAATATATATATTCTCAATCAGCAAATAATTAAGCTAGTTATTACGTTGAGATTAAACAAAATATAGGCTTTGATTCGTGGTCTCAAATGTATCATCTAATATTTAATTATTTTATTGAAGAAAAAATAGTTCCACTCAACTAGTTGTAGCTTTTATACATATGCATATTATTGCTGTTAATGATGATTTTTGCATTGACATTTTTCTGATAAAATTAAAAAAAATTAATGGGATTGACTTTTAATGAACAATGCTGCAACTGTTACATCTACATACATATAGATACATATAAAGCCGGGTATATTGTGACAATAGTAACCAAACTTTACTTCTAATTTTAATTTGGTTATAAAATTTTAATTTATAACTTTTTAGTGATTAAATTTTAATTTTTATTTTAAATTTAATATTTTTTTTCAAACTTTAATCCTTAAAATTATATGATATTACTATTTTATTTCAAAAGATTATTTTCTTGCAAATAAGTCCATAGGTTCTAAATATAAAAAAAATAAAGTAAAAAAATATATTTTTATTTTTTCTATATCTTCCACTGTAAACAGTCTTATTCATTATTTGTGTTTATTTGACTAATTTAATACTAACAATTTGAGAGTTTTAAAATAAGAATTATTCGTTGTAGAATAGAAAGCAGTTAATATTCACTAAGAATATTATAATTAATATATTGTGACTTTTTTAGAGAAATGAGAAATCAAATAGAGAGTTTCAATTTCAATAATCCATCAGTATCACAACAATTGAACACTTTTTGAAAAAAAATTAATACGAATTGTATAATAAATTAAAATCTAATAAGTTTTTTTTTTTTTTTGTGAAACATAGTAATTTTAGAAAATTTTTTGAACACAAAAAAAGAAGGTAAGAATTAAATGAACTATTGTCACTATAATATTTAGCATTTATCATCATATTTTATAAAAATTAAATATTTATAATTTATCATAAGTTTAGTTTATAATTTGAATTTTAAATGACTGTTTAAAAAAAAAATATAGTATTAAATTTTAAAAAAATATATTCAATTGTTATAATTTTGATGGATTATTGGAATCCGAACTCTTTGTTCAACTTTCCATTTATTTTACAAAGTCACAGTATATTAATTATGATATTCTTAGTGAATATTAACCGCTTCCTATCATGCGACGAATAATTCTTGTCTTCAAATTCTCAAACTGTTAGTATCAAATAAACACAAATAATGAACAATACTATTTACAATGGAAGACATAGAGAAAACAAAAAACATATATATTTTTACATTATTTTTTATGATTAGAACCTATGAACTTATTTGTAAGGAAATAATTTTTTGATCGAAAATGGTAATATTATATAACTTTAAAGGTTAAAATTTTTAAAAATGACTGCCTTTGAAATAAAAATAAAAATTTAATTACTAAAAAGTTATAAATTAAAGTTTTATAACCATTTGAAATTCCAAATAAAGTTTGGTGACTGTTCAAACAATTTACTCATATAAAGCCATATCAAAGCAGTAACTATAATCATATATGCGTGTAGCATCAATTGAAAAGCTTTTGAAACAAGAAAGTTTTTTTTTTTTTTTTTTTTAAAAAGAAAGTTTTAATCAAAATGGTTATGCTAAGAAACTTCCTATGGTGTCCATGGCGCCATATTATGACAAATATATATATATTACTCAAAAAAATTAATTAGCTTTTGTGTAATTAAAATGTAATTTTTTCTCCATACCAATAATTGATGGGATCAGCTGACAAATAACTGTTTAATTTCATTTAAACAATATTTTAGATTCAATACATGATATATGCAATCACATTAAATTAGTTATTAAGAGATTATTATCATTTTTATGATTCTATTTTGATCAAATTGAATTGATTAGAAATCAATAAATTCTAAATATCAATAGTTCAAATAAAAATATAAAATTTTATTATAATATGAAAAGCTATCCAATAAATTATATATATATATATATATATATATATCAATCTTTGTTTTGAATTGTTTAACCTAAGTTATCAGTCATATATAGTTGCATCATTACAAATTACTAACAGAGCAAATATAAAGTCCTATTAAAAAAAATTGGAGACGCTCCTTAATTAAGTTCACTACATGTGAAGATGAGATTTAACCTAACTACTGAGTACAAGTTTTTCCTTTTCGCATGGTGGTTGATCGTATCACTCCAATAGCATGGTGGAGTCTTTTAAGGAATCTTTTTTGCTCTCTTTTGCTAAAATTTCGGTAGTGTTGTTTGCTAAGTGCTTGGTTGTTTGTTGTTTTGGGGGTTAGCAAAACAATATCTTGTGATTTTAGATTTGAACAGCCTTTTATTTATAATTTTTTTGACAAATTAACTTTTTTAACTTTTATGGTTAGTATTTTATAATATATCACATAAATACTATATAATTGCTTACAATACGTTAAAATATTATAAGCAACAGATTTAGCGAACGCCCAAGTATTTGGCGATTACGGTATTATATGAGTTTGAGTCCCATTAGAAAATACAAAATAGGTCATAAAGTCTATTCAGAGATAAAGTCACCACTCGGATAAAAGTTGAGATACATTGTACAACAATTGCATCCCACAGAGATTTTTAGAAGCCGTTATCAGATATTGGATTCAGAAACTGGGTATGGGCTTTTGGAATGCCACTCAACCTTACGATTGGCCTCTATTTGTATTTTGTGTTTTATTACCTTTAATTATTTAATTATTTCTTTAATACCATGTGAATTGTAATTTTTTTCGAACAATTGTCTCATTTTATGATTAAACTCAAGTTTGCACATTAGTTTCTTTTATGTATTTGGTCTCAGTATCCACTATAACCAAAGCAAATAAAAATAATTTACAACTATACATTCGAATCAAATAGGGAAAGTGATTAGGGATTACAATGTTTTACTCAAATAAAAATATAAAAAACGAAACATAAACCAAGAATAAAGTGAAAATAAATTACTTCAATTAAATAAAACCTCTCAAGAACTAATTAACAGGATAAATACTTAATGATTAAAAATCACCGATAAAACCTCTATAATAGACAAAGTGTTAGCTCTTAAAAACACAAAAATCTGCAAGATTAGCTCATGTATCAATTTAGTGAAATAAAAGAAACAACACTATAAAAAGTTATACACTAAAATTTAATTGAAGAGCATAGTGGGATAATCATACAAAACAGACTTGAGGATGCTAAGGCATGTACATTCATGGAAATCTTACATAGTTTATAAAAAAAAGAGACAAAGTCACATAAGACCCTGTCTAAGTGGCGATTTATGGCAAAGAAGCGACGCCTCTTGGCAAAGCCAATCGCCTGATCAGCAGTCACAGACAATTCTCAAAAGGTAGTAAATTATGTTTCCAAGCAAGCAATAGGTAATGTAAATGAACAAGACTTACAACTATGCTCAAAACTTCAGTCAATCATGTTAAGAGCATGACATGACAAAGGCAACAAACAAAAAAAGCACGTAACTAAACAAGTAGGTAAAGATTTCAATAACACCAAAGCTTTAATTTTTCAAAGAAGTAAGAATCATTACCAAAACAAGAATTTTTCCTAAAAATGGTTGGCCCTTACAGATAAATATAGATCTTGATCTTTACTTGAATGCAAGATTTCTACCCCCTCCTTCTCAAGAATAAATCCTCAAGCTTTCCTTTTCTCCTTTTAAGACCTCTTTCCTCCTTATTTTAGAGCCTCTTCCTTTTGAAAAACTCTTTTTTTTTTCTTCTTTCTAATTTCCAATAGCCCATTTTTTCTCCTTTTTCTTCTTTTTGTTTTATTACCTCCCTAGCCCATTTCCTTATTACTCTCTTTCATCATTACATTTTTAGCCTTTTTCTCTTCCTAAAATTTTCTTTTCCAAACTAGAGACTGAGCTCCAATAGAGGTAAGCCCACTAAGTTAGCTGTCATGGTCACTTTTGCATTTAATACAAAGACAAGTGGCTGCCATAGAGGCAACACCTCTACAATGAGGCAATCGCCTCATCACCATCTGCCATAGAGGCGATCGCCTCTACACATAGGCATTCGCCTCTCTAGCTTGTCCTACAATGGGCCTAATAGGCCGGGGCGGCTTAGGCTTATCTCGTAATGGTTTTGGGCTCAAATTTATGGGTTTCAAGCCCTCAGGTTCATTTTCAAGAAGATTTCAGGTTTCTCTTTTGCATTCAAATTTTACATTTCTCATCATCAAACTCTATTGTGGGTCGATCAAACTGAGCATCCACAGTTCGCCCCCTATCACAGGCTGAGCGACCCGAGTGTCTACAAGTATCATTCTCTCATATGACCTAATAATAATGTAGGTAATAACATGATATCTTTTTTATTCATTACATCCTATCGACTAACAATATTAAACTCCACCAATAATCATTAAAATTAGTTGGTAGGGATTGTTCTATCAAAAAATAATTTGATTGAAAAAAAGCTCATGCTTTTCTCATTTCTTATAATAGCTTATATATAAAATTCTACAACCAAATGACTATTATGGATCTAAGAAAAAACCTATAGATAACTGTCATCTGTCATATATTAGTTATAAAAGACTACATAAAGTATATAGTTCACTAAAAATAAGAATAAAATATGGGCCACTTAATTTCATAAGCATAATTTTAAGCATCAGTAGAGAAATATTTATTTAATAGCTCATTAATGTAGTTCCAACTCACCGATTCAATTTATAGTTTGTTAGCTCCCCTCAAGTTGGATTGTACAAATTTTGTAGACCCAACTTAAATGTGGAAGTTTTGAAAGATGAGGAAGATAAAGGCTTAGTAAGATAATCAGCCACTTAATGTGTGGTGGAAATAGGAAGTAAATGAATCAGATAATGCTAGACTTTCTGTTGGATCAAATGAAAGATAAGCTCTTTATGCCTGGAGACTTTATAGAATACTGAATATTTTACAATTTCTATAACAGAAAGCTTATCACAATAAAGTGTGGCAAAACCTAAATCAATATGAAATTCAGCAAGTAGATAATTGAGTCATAGTAATTCTCAAGTAATGACAATAATAGCATGGTATTCTACCTCAAGGTGTGTGTTAGTTAAGTATAACAGTTGACCAACTAACTGAATACATAAAGTGATATTTGAAAGTAGAGAACTATCATCTTTGTGTAAGCAGTGGTGCATTGCCATTAAAGTTGAAGTAAGTTTAGAACCCGAAAAACCTATTTTAGTTAACAAATCCAAGGTGTATTTATGTTAGCAGAGATTAATACCTTGTTAGGATTGTGTAACTTCCAATCCTAGGAAAAACTTCAGGGAACAAAGATTTTAATACAAAACAATAGTAATTTTATAAACATCATTGCTAGCTAAAATAACATTATTAATATATATTAGTAGGGCCAAGACTATGGCTGAATTGGATTTAGTGAACTAAGAAGGATCAAATTTTGATTGATGAAAGCTTTAACTAAGTAAAGCAGAAGTAAGCTTAGCATTTCACTACCTAATAGCTTGTTTAAGACCATATAAGCTCTTATTCAACTTAAAAAACTAATTTAATTTATGAGAAATAACACCAGGAGGAAGAGTCATATATGCTTCTTCATTCAAATAATCGTGTAAAAAAGCATTGTTAATATTCAATTGGTGTAAATGCCATCCTTTAGCAGGAGCTATAGCAATCACAATTCATATGATAGTCATTTTTACTCGTGAGGAGTAAGTTTGCTAGCCGTTGCATTTAAAAATAGTTTTTATAGCCTATCTTTACTACCCTCATAAGTTGAAGTTTGCTCCTTATGATCGTGAGGGTAGCTTATGAGGAGCACCACCTCTTTTAATAAAAATTGCTCAGATAAGCACTGTAGAGGCTTGGCTTATGGGGCGCTTGTGAGAGGATCACTGTATGTCTAAAATTTTATATTTTTGGTATATAATTGCTTCTCAAAGATTGGGGACTTGCATAGGTTGAGATATTTCATCAAAATGCATATTAATACTCTTTTAAGGAATATTTCATTGTCTCCAATCATTTAACAATCAATATTGATTATAGATAAACTCCCTACACAATTAAATAATATTATTAGAATCTAAATTATTTGTCAAAGTCCAAAAATATGACTTTTATCATGCAAATGGTCAACATAATCAGTTTTAATCATTAAGCCTTATTTGAGAGTTACAATTTCCTCTTGCAAATCTGAGATTCTCACAGTGTCACCTTGAGATTCCCACAGCATAATCAATCTGTAACACACTTTGTGTGATTGAAGAGATAATGACTTAATGATTCAATAGAGCACCATTGTGTTACATCTCTCCCAAGCAACAAATAAAGTGTAACTGCCATTAAGGGGGAGAATAGGGCTTTTAAGAATTTAAAAGATAATTAAAAAAATTAAAGAGTAATTAAAGAACAAAAAATAAGGACACAAATGTTTAAGGAGTTTAATTTATCCAACAAACCTACTTCTCCACCTAACTCCCCTAAGTTAGGATTCTTAAACCACTTTAATCTATTGACTTAGATTGATTTTTACAACTTGATTTTTGAGGCTCAAATTAAACCTTACAAATAAGAGTTTAAGGATCACTCTTAAACCAAACACAAGTATTTTCAATAAGCTAACATTTAAATTATACAATCAAGAATAAGTCTTCACTTTCTTTTTTCTATCCCCAGAAAATAGATGAAGAAGAATCCTAATTCTATCACATAACCCATTCTCAAAGAGTGTTTAAAAATATAAGAAATTAGATGAAGAGATTAAATGCACAATTGATTCTAAGAGTAAATTTTTCAACCAACAAAAGTGTCTAACTATTGAATGACGCTCCAACACTTATGTTTATAGTTGAAGATCATAAACTAGCTATTAGAGTACATTAATTTCATCTTCAAGCTTCACCATTCTTCATGCAATGTTATTCAATTTTTGTAGGAAGACAACTACTCACGATTGTGAGGGCATGCTCATAACCATAATAGTTGAAAATTATAACTGTTGGTATCAAAAAAAGCCATTGGAGATTGGGTGAAGTGATGTCATGATCAGCTCATGATCATGACAGGGGATAATGAGCAGCTCAAAGTCTTCAAGGCTTTAGGGGACTTAAAAGGCTCATTGATGGGTGTGATGGTCACGATTAACTCTCAATCATGATTGTCGCTCATGAGCGATCCAAAGTCTTCGGGCTCTAAAGGAAGTCTTATTATTACAAACTGGATAGGACTATCACAGTCTAGACTACTGGTCACAATTCTCTCACGATCATGAAGGTATATCATAAGTAGCGTATACTCCTTCACCTTACAAAGCCTTCTTCAGTCTTCTGCTCATGAGCTATCCTCCCAATCATGAGGGCTGCTCGTGATGTGCATTAAGTAGCTTGAATTAACTTGAATTTGATGTAGAATGGCTCCTATTCAGTCCTTGTTGTTTGTTCATGTTGCAAGGGACTTTAAGAGCACGTCAAGTGGCCTTTTCAACATTCTTAGGAGAGAGTTAGGTTTATATCACTTAGCAAACATGATTAGTCCAATCAAATTGTTTGTTAAAGTCAAAATAAAGGGATTGATCATGCACAAGATTAACATAAAGGATCATCTAGATTTGGAATAGGAATTGACCAATCCACAAACTTAAGTTTGTTCTTCAAGATCAAAGCCATCCGCATAGATCTTGACTATGTGTAAAAATTGTTCCCATTCAACAAGTTTGGAGTCAAAACTAGTGAGACATTTTCATTAGGATGAAGAAAAAAGTACTCAATGGAAGTTCTTCAGGATGAACAATATTCTCCATTGAAAATGAAAAAAAAAAAAAAAAAAGAACTTGTTTAGTAACAACCAACAACAATAGATGTAAATGAGAAAAAACGAAAGAAAATAGAGCTTCAGTGCTATGATACCATATCAAAAAATAATTGGATTGAAAAGAAGCTCATGCTTTTCTCATGTCTTATAAATAGCTTATATACACAATTTTACGACCAAATAACTGTCATGGAATCTAAGAAAGAACCTATAGCTAACTGCCATCTATCATAAATCAGTTACAAAAAATTGCATAGAGTATATATAGCTCGCTAAAGATAAGAATACAATCTAGGCCACTTGATTTCATTAGCATAATTCTTGATCATCAGCAGAGAAACACTGATTCTCCAGCTTACCAAGGCAGTTCCAACTCACCAATTCAGTTAGTTTATTATGTTCTCGACTTAAATGATATCTTAAATTTAAGTTATGGTGCATTAATTGTATTAAATTAGTTATTAAATTTTTTTATTATTTATAATTTTATTTTAATTAAACTAAATTAATTAAAATTCACTGAAATCTCTTAAAAAATTATACATGTCCAAGACTATTAAAATAAAATATTATAAGCTGCTTTTTTGTATTGTTTGTAAGTGAGGGAAAAGGGAAAGGTGAGGTGAGAAAAAGAAATGTGGTCTTGTCGAGCTCAAAGTTTTGCATTAATGTACCATGCATGAATTATTTTCATTTTCACTTTTGTAAGTGTGAGCTTTTTTGAACCCCAAAAAAAAAAATAAATAAGAAAACAAAAATACCCATTACTTGGCTAAAAGAATAGGACCTCCTCTCAAAACAGAATCTTAAACAAAAACTTACAAGCTTTTTGTGCTTGCCACTTTGAATGCTAGATATGCCCTACATATCTAGGCTCTATAGCAAGAGATCCGCATGGCCTGCCCTATCTATACATGAATTATCAAGTTCAAATTCAAAATGTTCTATTTGTTAGCTCCAAGGGAGAAAAAATGCGACATCTATGTACCATGTTTCTCCATCCTGTCATTTAATTAAGCTTGCGTGGCCCTTTACGTGCCATTGGAGTCCATGTAGCTAAAGAGGTGATATTTTGGATAATACATGTCCGCTCAACATAAATATGGCTAGTGCTTACTGATTACTAGTAATATATATAGCATTCACCTTCATATATAAGCCGCGGGAGAGAAGTCTTAAGTTCAAGAGTCATCCCCACACTATTCAAAAATTAATTTTTATAGATATTTAGGTTTGAAAAAAGAAAACATTAGTAATTAAATTACTTACGGTATATTGCAAATAATATAGAAGTACATTTTATATATTTAAGAATAAATTTTTAAAATAATTTAAAAAGAACATGTTGGATCTCTGAGTCTATAATATTACTCATTTTAAGTAAGAATATCGATTCCTATATAATGATGATCACACGCGTGTCAGTGCTCTTGACAATACAACCACCTGCCTACAGCATTTTTGTTTTTTTAGTACCACTAACAAAGATTTTGATGAGGTTTTGTTTATCAGTAATGGAGCATTTGATCATTATTTCAATAGTTTCCAAGATTTTTTGTTTGCTGAAAATTAAAATGTAACTTAGTGGTGCGACTCAAAATCTTACAGTTCTAAAAACAACTATATTTCAGAGCTTAATTATTAAGTTAATCACTTACACAATAAAGTAACATTCAAGAATTCCTTAATATATATGTCGTAAAATATAATGCAAAAAAATCTTAAAAATCAAAGAGTTAACTTGATTTTATTTTTATTTTTTTTAAGAAATGTGGGGTCAAAGAAAAAACAATAATAAGAAAAGTGGAGTTGGGAGTGAGTGCAAGACTTCTCTATATATTGGAGAGCTTGTGATTCAAAAGACAAAGCAAAATTGGCCTAAAGACATAAACCATACATAGATACATGCACATATATATAGTGCACCATGAAGAGTGTATTTGACTGTGGCAATATGATGAAGAATGACTATAAGCCTTACATTGCAATGCTCTTTACACAGAGTGTATATGCAGGCATGGCTTTGTTCTCTAAGGCAGCAATTTCTAAAGGAATGAACCCTTTTGTTTTTGTGGTTTATCGACAGGCTTTTGCCTCAATTGCATTGGTTCCATTTGCTTTCTTTCTTGAAAGGTTTGTTAATATTAATCGTAATTAATATATGCTAATTAAAACCTTAATTATTGATTTCTCTTTTTTTTTTTTTTTTTGCTGAATTTTGCTTGTTATTCTGCAGCAAGGCACCTCCTTTATCAAATAGATTACTTTGTAAAATTTTCTTGGTTTCTTTCTGTGGGTATGGACTTTGATATATATATAATCTTTATCAACAATTAATATATATTTTTTAGCTTGATAAACTAATAAATTTTTTCATATATCCATTCAAAACTTTTCAGGCTCACTCTGAGTTTGAACCTCTATTATATTGCAATTAACAACACAACTGCAACATTTGCTGCTGCAACCACTAACCTAATTCCTGCAATAACGTTTCTACTGGCTGTGCTATTCAGGTAAGTGAGTCCATTGCTTGAATTTTTTTTTTTTTTTCATCCTGTTTTTTTTAGGGTAATACATGCAACTATTAAAAAAGTTGTATTTGAATATAATATTTCAGGATGGAAACCATTTCCATAAAGCACATGCATGGGATCGCCAAGATTTCAGGTTCTGCAATAGGTGTTTCTGGTGCACTGGTATTTGCATTCGTAAGGGGTCCTCCCTTGAAGTTCCTGAGATGGTACCACGACCATCATGATCATACTCAAGATTCACCAATAGAGGGTTATTACTCCAAGGAGTTAATCAAAGGCTCTCTTCTCATGATCTCAGCGAATACACTTTGGTCTCTGTGGTTTGTTTTGCAGGTATTTTTATGGTCTCTGAATTTATTATTTATTTTTTAAATCAGAACCTTGACTGGAGATGAGACTAGTTTCATGCTCATTGAAATTTTTTTGTGGCTTTCAGGGTCCCATTGTGAAGCAATACCCATCAAAACTGCGTCTTACTGCTCTACAATGCTTCTTTTGCTGCATACAGTCTGCCTTTTGGGCCATCGCTGTTGAGAGGAATCCATCAGCTTGGAAACTTGGATGGGATGTTCATCTTCTAGCTGTTGCCTATTGTGTATGTTTTCTTTATCACATACCACTAACGCCACTACTCTATGAAAATAGATTCGGCTATGCACGTTAATTTTTATATAGACAATGATAAATGTCACTGGTATTGATATTAGGATCGACATGAATAGTATTATCCATGAAACTAGAAAATAAAATTTTTGAGTTATAAGCTGTGACATATTAGTATTAATATTAGGTAATTTCTCGTGTCGCGATTTGAGACGTGAGTAGTTCCGTTTTAATTATATATTTACTTTTCTACCATTTAATTTATTTACCACTATTTTACAAAAATAAAATTAAAAATTATATTATCGAAAACCGTAATAATTATCATTATTCTTAATATTAAATATTTATGAATTAGTTTTTTATTATGCATGTCGAAAATTGATAAATAAAATGATAAACATTCTCTTTATAATAATATAAGAAAGATTTTTACTGTTGTTGTGGTTATACTCAAATTTAATTAAATTAGTTAAAATTTAATAGATTTTGAAAATAGATGGTTTATAAAAATGAAATAAAATTTGTGCTACACGCATTGAAAGAAAAAAAATCAATTATCATTCTTAATTATATTCAAATGATGAACTAATCAAAATATACAAAGAGTGACTTAAGCATCACCTATTTCTTAATTAATATATTAGCATGAACAATTAATACTTTGAGGATATTATAATTTACTAAGAAAGGTGAATAAAATGCATTTATCATAGGATTGAGTAGAGTTTGCTTTTTAAGTTGTAATTGTCCTTGTAGTACCTTAAAAGGTTGAGTATAATGTGCCTCAAAAAGTCTAAAACTTTATCATTAATTTTCTTTCTATGTAATATTTTAATTTTATTCAGCAATTGCGAATCATGATGGACATAATTCAATTTATCAAATCAACTGTTGAGGATGAGTTTCCATTAAGCAAATTGCACTATTTCAAAAACTCAAAGTGGATGAAAAAAAACGAAAAAAATTAATTGCTCCAAATATGGCTGCAATTTCCTCGGAGGAAATAGGAGAATGTCGCATTCAATTCCCCCATTCGTCGGTGTGCTATATATATCGAGTTGTTAACAGTACATGGATATTGCTTGCTATCCAGTCAACCAAGAAAACATAAAATTTCATATTGTATATTAATGATGTAGTATATTTACAAATCTTTATAAGTTTTTTTTTATCATTATCCTTTGTTAATATTTTATAAAATTATAACTATTAATTTATTAGTTATTATCAGGAAAAATAATTTTTTTTTTTTAATCCTGACAATATTAGGAATTAAACTTAAAATCTAAAAATCTCCAAAACCTTAACCTCAGCTACTCTGACTAAGCCTCCTTAGCTTTATACTATTTAAATATTTTAGCTTGTTAGAAATAAAATTTATTAATATTTTAAATATTATTTAGATATCTGAATAGTATTTTTATACGTTAAAATGAAACTATTTTGATGTCTAAATTAGTTGAAAAATTTATAAGTCATACGAGTAACAAATTGAGATGTTAAATTATCAATTTATAAATTAAGGAGACAAATTGTGAAAGTGATAGATTCAACAATTGTGAATATTTTGTAACGTGTATATATATATATATATTTAATTTGTAAATATTCATATTTTAAATTTGAATTGTGATATAACAATTTTATTAAATTAATTTTAAAAAAATAATTCGCATCATTATAATTTTATTTGGATTGAACTAGATTAAGTAAAGACACTAACAAAATTACATACTTTTGGCTTGCTTTATTTTCTTTTCTTTTTTTTCCTTCTGATCTAACTATGCAATGAAAATTGCAGGGGATAACTGTCACTGGCGTTTGTTACTGGGTGCAAGTTTGGACAATAGAGAAGAAAGGCCCTGTTTTCACTTCAATGTTCACTCCATTAGCACTCATTGTTACTGCCATTTTCTCAGCATTCTTGTGGAAAGAAACCCTTCACTGGGGAAGGTCTAAATCTCAACCTTTTCTTTTTTTTTCCTTTTCTTTTCGTGAAACTATTTATCCGGATAAATTTGCAAAATATGCTAATCTTTCTATAAATAATCTCATTTAAATTTACCTGAAGTCTAATTTATTCAACAATTTCTGTCTAATTATATGTTACTATTCGTTTTTGAAAACTTCATAGGATATATTGCGATCAATAATCAAATTTATTATATTATATATAATATATTTTATATTTTATTAATTAAGTATCAAATATTCAAAATATATATTGCTGCTTTGATTTTTTTTTTTTTTTGACATATTTGATTATTAAATATTAAGTACACCTGAATATATATAAGAATCTTTCATTTCCCCTTATGCTAATTAGACATGGTAATTGACAAAAAGGTTCATTTCCTTTGTTCTGTATGGCAGTGTTGGTGGGGCTATTTTGCTAGTGGTTGGGCTTTATGGTGTATTATGGGGCAAGAACAACGAAGAAGGGAAAAGTATGATAAATGAAAGAATTGCAGAAGCTAACAAAGCAGAAATTATCACTATTGAGTGCATTACACGTCAGTAGATGATGGGATGGATTGAACAGAATTTAGCAAAATGGGCTTTCATGAAGGACAAGACATTATTGCCCACATTTGATCATGAAGCCATCATCACCAGCCTTTTTCATAAGTAGCAATTTTATCGGTTGTCTTTTTGTATCAATTTCTTGTTTTGCTTTTGTTTTTCTTGTTTCTCTATATTTGAATCATGTATATATTCACTTTCAAGATCAATAATATTTGTTCCTACGAATAATTTAACTGATAAAAATATAAATATACTATTAAAAAAAAGTAAAGTTTAAATTTCGAATCTTCCTCTCTCCCTTTTATAATATTGAAAATCAAAAAAATCAATAAGACTTGTAATCTTGAAAAAACAGTATTTTGCATAAATTAGGTTGGACTTATTTTTGAAACTAAATTTATTTCATGCACTCAACAATATTTAAAATGTATTTACAAATAATTTAAATTTTATATTTTAAAACATAATAAATTTGTGAAGAAGTCCACACATACTCTTAACTTTTAGGGTAAGAGTTATTTAAACTCTTCAAAAAAATTTGAGATCGTAAATTCATGTAGAATACAATTTTGTTAATATTTTTAAAACTTAACTGTTTTATTAATATTTCATAAAATCTAATACTTCATAATTACATAAATTTTAAAATAATAAATTGCATTACAATTATTATTTAAACTTTTTTTTTTATAAAAAATTGAAACTAAATATCAATAGATACATCCGATTATCTCAATTAAATTGACACAATCTTAATACCTTCATCATCTATTAGGACTCAAAATATTATTAATAAAAATAAAAGGTACAATCATAGAACAACAAAGAACTCAAAATCAATAGAAACGAAACCTTTCAATAGCACTAAAATCTTCAAAAAGAAGATTAATACAAAAATGTGAACAAGAGTGCCACCATTGGAAATCAGTTTGATGTGCTCCAAATTTAACTAAACTATCCGCCACACCATTGCCTTCACGATAAATGTGGGAAACAACCAAATTCAAGCTTTTGAGATCGTCTAAGCATGAATCCCATTGAAGCTGAACCACCTAGGGAACTTCAATTAAATGAGATTGACATAATGCACAATCTAAGTCAAATTACACTCCAACCACAAATTACACCAGCCTAACTTTGCTTTTCGAACTGCAAACATAGCCTCTTGCAATTCTGCAAGATAAGCAAAACCAACACCTATATTAAAAGTAAAAGCACCTTTAACATAACTTCTAGCATTGAGGAAAACACCACTTGCGTCAGACATCCTTGAAAATCCAACTGCCGACCTATCTGTGTTAACTTTAATCCAACTTGAGATAGGAAGATGAAAAGCGTCCAGTTCAAATCCGGATGTCGCCTAATCAACAAAAGATGCAAAATATTTTATTCATCAGAACAATCATTTAAAGGATTTAATGATTTCTAAGAGCAGATTCATCACATTTCATTTAATGGTCAAAGGCGAATTAAAAGCTAAACAGTGGTAATTCTAAAGATTCTCCAAGAAAAAATAGAAATGTCCCCCCCTCTTTTTCGACCAATGGCAAGGACGGCCACAATCTTGACATAATCACCACCACATTCCGCTTATGCCATAAAAGCCGCATGTGCTAGTCTCAAGCAAGAATTACGAGTCGCAAACTCCGCGATGCATAGGATCCTCTACAAACCTTTCCTCAAAAAGAGCCCATAAAGCATGAGGAGTATACCTTTTACTTTTTTTTTTAAAAAAAAAAAAAGCCAATAAATGTGGGCAATGGTTATTGTGTGGGTTTAAAGGGGTTGAATTGTTACGTTAGAGGCTTTGATCCTGCAATTGCCTAGGAAAAGAATGAAATGCATGATGGATTTTATTAAGTCTTGCAGAAGAACACAATTAATGAGTGTCAATCCTTCCAAGCTAAACTTATAAGCAACAGGTGAATAAATAGTTTAATAATGATTTCCTTTTAATGTCATTTAAAATTTAGGATTTAAAATAAAAAATTATTACATGTGTTTTTCGTCATTTGATTTTTCTATTAATAAAAAGAGCCGATCAACTATTTTTCTGATAAATTTATTGAAGAAACAAAAAAATTATTGAAATAAGGATAAGAACTATAAATTTATTAAATAAAAACAACTCTTTACCAACTAATTTTAATATTATTAGTAATTTATTATATAATTTTGAGTCGTATTTTATATTTGGATTACTATAAATCATTCCTGGAATTTCCTAGTGAACATGAGAGCTACTATAATTAACATGAGCTACTAATAATAAGTTCCACATAATCAGACTTAGAACATCTAAACTTTATGGTGCATTATTTTGGATAATGTGAACTATTATGCTAACTATGATTGTTCCCAAATTGGAATCAATATATTACTTCAACTGATTAGATTTTGGACAGAAAATGAAAGTGGAAGTAAACATTAAAAAAATATATATAGAGGAGAGGGGCACAAATATCTGCTATGTGGTACATATGTTGGTACTATGGCTGCAATTCTATATGGGTTCCCATCAAGCTGCCTATGAGAAATCAAATTTGTCCATTTACAGTGCTGGGTGTTTCTCTGCTTCATCACTTTTTTTTTTTTTTGGAATTTAGAGAGAGGGAACTTTCACCACAGTGTCCTTATTAAGAATTAAATTTATAAGTATTTCAATATTTTAAAAAAATTATTTTACTACTCAATTAACTATTTTAATATCATTTTAGCTAAATTAAAAAAAATGAATCCATGCATTTAAAAATCATTTTAATTTTTAAAAGTAAAAACCTGCTTTTAAAAAAAAATTGATATTATACATTACAAATTGAACATAAAAAATATTTTGAATATATATATATATGGCTATTTATCAATAACTAATTTTTTTAATAGAAAAATTAATGTTATTTAAATTCCGAAGACAACTTTCAAATTATCATATTTTTTAAAATAGCTAAAATGAATATATTGATTAAATTAATGTTGATGCTTCTGAAATAATATAGTGTTAAAAGTTATTTCATTATTTAAATATAAGTAAAAAATATATTCTTACATATTTTGTATAAAGGATGTAACGAATAGACAATATATATATATATATATATATATATATATATATATATATATATATATAATTGAAATTTTTAACATTTAAACTATGTAAGGATCGAGGAAAATATAAAAGGAAGGAAAGGAAATAAAAAGAGAATTAAATTTTGTATTATTTAGTTATCAAAAGCTAATAGAAGGAAAACAAAATTGAAGAGAAATTATTTCTTTTATTCACTTCGTATAAGATAAAATTGATTACGATTGGAGTGTAAAATATTTTAACTTCAAAATATATTATAATTCAAAGACCTCTTTTTTAAATATTTCCCCTTTTTATCTTGATTAGGTAATTTTAAGTTATCAAACAAGATAAAATTTATAGTCTTTATTTCTTCTCATTTCCCTCTCTCCCTTCAACTTCTTTTAAAATGCCTTCTCTTTTCTTTTCTCTATAGTTACATGATGTGCAGTGTTAAAAAATGAACCCTTAATTTATTAATACCTCGAGTAGAGATATACCACGAATTCACTCAACTTTCAGGAGATACTCTAATCATTTAAAAACGAGATAAAATGTTTATAGTTTTTGGAAGTGCTCCTCATTTTTTAGCAAGACAAATTGTCAAATAATAATAATAGCAGCAGCAGCAGCAGTATGATGATGATGATGATGATGATGATGATGGGCCTTCTCCCCCAAACACAAAACCCTAGTCCCTAACTGAGCAATGAAAAATTATCTCATTAAGGAAGCCCAGCTACCAGTGGTCCCTGTAGCTCAAAACCACAACCCAATAATTGTTTCTCTTTTCATTTGTGTGAGTGATTTCATTCATTACTTGTAGCAGAAGGGATAACATCTTTACTCTAATAAAAGCTGTAGAGATGGAGGAAAACTGGTACACGAACTGTATTTAATTTGTGTTTAGAATTTTGCTGTATGTTTCATAAAATAAATTATGTGTTAAAATGCAACATGAAGTAAAAAAAAAAAAAAAAAAAGCAGGAAGTATGTGGTCAACATCAATGGTAGATTTGTCGTTGCTAGAATTGTAGGTGTATTGATTCAACTACTACCAATTTCTCTGAATCACAAGCTTACACATATATCCTCCACAAACACCCACATGCCATGTGATGAAAGAATTATTTTTCTTTATAAACAATTCAATTTCTTACATTTGCATCGAAGATAATTAATTTGTTAATACTTTAGCATATTAATTTTCTCCATTTGTTTTAGTTCAAATAGTAACACTACATTTTAGTTTTTGAGGATACTATACTTTTATTGTTAAAAACAGTTTTTTTTATAAAAAAGACTGAGTTAAAAATAGTTGAATGTATATCAAAGGAATAACTTATATATACTTTTTTTTTATTTAATTGTTGTTGTTTATTAAAATTATAATTATTAATCACTAATGTTAGTAAAAAAAATTACAGGATATTAAATAAGTTTTTTTATATATTAAGATATGTAATTTACACCGTAATAATTTAAAATATATCATTTCATCACGTTAAAAAATTTTAAATATAACGTAACGCTGATACGATAATAATATAATGTTGATATATCATTATTTTATATGATATGGCACTGAGGTGATACTTCCATTATCTATCACATCATATCAACTAAATTTAATCAACTTATCTAAAATTACTAATGGTAAAATTATACACATTAATATGTTACAAAAGAAAATATATAAAAGAAATATCAAACTGTAAAATTACGAACGTATTTTTTAATACTTTTTTAAACATTAACAAACTATGTCGGGTTGTTATATTTATTTCTCCATTTTTTATTACTGGAAAATTCTCATTGCTATTCTAAAAAAAATAGTAATATTTCATTGGATTTAAATTCATAAAAATTTATTTATTCTTATATATAAATTTAAAATAAAATTTACAGTCATATTTACAAAAGCATTTAAATTGTTAATGTAATATAAGAGGTGGAAATATCTCTAAATAAAGAATCATTGTGCTTTTCATCTTATGTTAAATAAAAAGAGGGAAAACATATTGTAGATATTGTCTATTGCATGGTTGGAAGAGGCAAGGTGAACAAAAGTAATAAGGCCATTTTTAAAATACAAAAATAAAGATTGACTTTAGGATACAAAGATGTTGCATTTGATGGACTACACTTGTTCCTTTTAATTTCTCATCATTTAATGGATAGGATCTTCCATATCTATGTGCATTTTCGACAATTAAAACTTATTTTTTTTATTGGAAAAAAAAAGATAAAAAGAATATGCAAGAAATCTATGGAGATTTTCCCAAAAAAACCTAGTGCACTACAGGTTGGATTCAGCCAACAAAAAGAAAATATGGTGAATTATTGGGTGTTAAATGTGTTGATGGGATGAATGATTCTTTGCTGTGGGTATTGGAGTCCTATTGGATTTGAAGCTCATGATTTCTAGCAGGCATAAAATAATCTTGAGAAGGTGGAAATGAAAAATGTATAAATTTTATACATCTAATAAATATATTTTTTGAGCTTGGGAGAACAGTACCATAGTTCTGCAATTGATAGCAAAAATATGAATTAATTTTTTTCTTTATTTATTTTTGCATAAATATATGTAAGAAAGACATTTGAAGAAGTTTGGTTCAATCTTCCATCCTCCATTCTCATCCTAATAGTGTTGGATTGCATTATTTTATATATACTAATTTTTGCTCGTCGTGTAATGCAATATAATTATTCTATTTTTATTTAATATGGAAAAGTAATATTATTTTATTTATAATATAATTAAAGTAAATATGAATCTTATACTAATAAAATATTTATGTATTTATTTAAAATTAATAATAAATACAAAATAATTATTCTATTTTTATTTAAATCTATATCATTTCTAAATATTAAATTTTAAATTTTAAAATGCAAACTAAAACTATTGTCATCAATTCTAAAAACTTTTGAAAATCAAATAAAGACTACTTTTGTGAATATATAAATAGTAAATGTCTATTTTTGTTCAAAAATAATTTTTCCTCTATTCATACTTTTAAATATATTAGTATAAATATATGTAACAACGCGATATTCATAAATTACAATATTTCACTAAAATTGCACTTGTTATCTTTTAGAAATTATAATATATTTTTATAAAATTATAATATATTTTTAAGATATCTTTTTTTAAAATATAAAATAATAATAATAAATATAAATAATTATACACATAATTTAAATCATGATTTTTTAGATAAATTGAAAGTTAAATAAAACTTGAAATAACTATTCACATATAAGCTTTACATTCATTAATTTGTAATCGATTATTTTCTTACATAATATATAACTATTTTTGTATTTTTTTTTTTTGTTGGTAAAAATAAGTAGGTATTTTGATTCGTTTAATGGTAAAGGTCTAAACAAATCTGTACCAAAATATTTTTTTTCAACCAAAGTAGTTAAATTGGGTCTTTTTATTGTTATTTTTTCAACAAAAGTGGTTAAATTGGCTCCACACTCATCAAATCAAAACAGTTTGGTGTTGACTAGTGAGTGGTAGAGCATTTGGATACAAAACAAGTCTATAGATTTCTAAAATATAAGTGCATATTAAGCAAATTAAGTTAAGAGTATGTATGTACTTATGTGGCTAATTAAGCTAAGAGTTAAGAATTAATGGTAAACTATATTTATATGATATTATTCTAAAAATAAATAAATCAACAAAATAAAGTATTTTTACTAAAATACACATTTAAATAAATATAACGGGCCCTTTTATCAAAAAATTACAAAACTAAGTATTAAATAAAATTAAGAATAGTTCATTGTCTTTCGGCATTTCACAAAAGGTATAATTTGATTTTCATATAATTTAATTAAGAAAATATGATTGGCATAGTTAAAATATAATTTTTGTAATATCTTCTTCAATTAATATGAGATAATTCATTATTTTATATAAATAATATATTAAATTAGAAGTTAATAATTAATTAAATAGTTATAATTTGAGATAAAAAAATAAATTTATAATTTTAAGACGGAGGAAGCAATAATACAAGAATTAATTTTTTTGTTATAATATGAAAAAAAAAATCAATCCTAACAAGTTGTTCTACAAAATTTAAAACAACAAATTAGTGCTGTAGAAAAGGGAAAAAAATTATAAAGTGATCAAAGCATAGCATCAATAATATATTATTAATAATTTAATGCTTTAGCTTTTAGATGACAATGATGCATATACCAAATTATTTTATGTAAGGTTTTAAATTAAAAAAAAAATTATACTTTGAAAAAGATATAAAATTAATTAATTAGGCCAAATGCATTTGTTTGTTTCTTTAAATGGCACAAATGGAAAAGCACAAATCGACATATATAACAAATTCCCAATAGAATGAATAAATTTTTTTTTATGTTGATGATGATCGATATTGATATTTCATAAGCAAAAATGCCTTTATGTTTATCTACCATTATTGCTCTTACAATCATCTAAGTACCCACCTCATCAACCTTCGTTTATGTATTTTATTTAATGGCTACTTCTAAGGCAAGACATCCAAATTTTACTATAACTTTGGTTTAAAATATTATAAAATATCCTTTCAAAAATAATATTATAAAATATAAAATTAAAAACTTTATCGTCACTGATATATAAATTAATTTTTATGTAATTTAATCTAAATAAAAAAAATTTAAATTTTCTTAAATTAGATATCGAATTTGAATTTTACGTACTAGATTAATATAACTTAAATTTTGAAGTAGTTAAAATTTTTGTAGTTACTGAATATTAAATATAAAAAAGAAAAATTTCTTTTGAAGATAAAAATATATTTATAAATGTAAAAAGGTAAAATTTAGTGTGCATATTAATTTAATAATTTAATACTTTTCTCATTATATCATCTTAAAAAAGGTGCCTTTTATTGGATAATCTTATTAATGATCATCATGGCTAGAGCGTATGATATGAAAGATGAAATTGAGGAAATTTCATAAGATCTTATGAAATCTTAGTTACGTGACAAGGGCACTGGCCCCGCTCATGAATTCCTTAAAGGCCGCATACTCTTGAAAAATGCTCTCACAATATTTTAATTTATTATTATTATTATTGTTGTTGTTGCTGTTTTCAATAAATTATCGAAAGAATTATTTTAAAAAGGATTTTTTTGAGAAAAAGAAATAACAATTATGTTTTTAATCAGAAAATAATTTTTTTTATTATTTTTGTTAATTTTTTTGCTAAAACTAATAAAATTTAAAAATAATATCCCAATTAACTATTGACTGTAATATTTAATTTTTTTTTATATTTTATCTATTTCTTGTATTTATGCTGATGCTAAATGTTTAATTGAATATATGGCAAGTCACTACTCACTCCTTTTATAATTATTATAATTAAAAAATTAACAAAAAATTATAATTCAAAATAGTTATTTAATATTTTATCTCAATAATATATTTTCATAAAAGAATTCATTCATAATTTATTAGAAATAATGATTAAATATAACAAATTGTTAAGAAATAACCTTAAAAAAATTAATATATGAGGACTATATTGAGTAAGTAAATATTTTGAGTGTATATATTAGGAAGTAAATATTTTTATACAATTAGAAATAAATTTTTTATTTTATTTATAATGTTATTCTATTTCTAATTAGAATGTGAATAGATTTCCTACGTGTATATATAAAGGTTGTAACCTTTCATTTATAAATATATGAAAACATATTTCCCTTAAATTTTTTTTTTCTTTTCTCTAAATTTTATTTTTTTTTTTTGATATCATATCATACTCATTGAAATAAAAAAAAATTTCTTATTGAATCCTTAAAATCGTATTTTTTCTTTTTTTATCCTTTGAATACCTTAAATCTTAGAAACTATGACCACTGAAAACACATCCATCATATCTCATGAAATACCCAATTTTATTCAAACTCTTCAAAATAATTCTCCCTTTTCTACGGGAATTATTATTAATGATATGAACTATCCTTTGTGGTCACAACTCATGGAGATGCGAATTTGATCCATAAATAAATACGGCTTCGTTACTGACACAATGTCAAAACCACCAACATGAGATAAAGATTTGGAGACTTAGCTTATTGATAATAATTAAGTCAAAAGTTGGCTGATTGATTCCATGAGTTTGACATTAATACAGAAATTCATTCGTCTTCCAACAACAAATGAGATATGGGATGTTGTCTCAAAAACTTTTTATGATGGATCTGATGAAACTCAGTTGTTTGAATTAAATTGGAAATCATTCACTACACGTCAAAATGGTAGGTCGTTACCTACATATTATAATGAGTTGATTGGAATATTTCAGGAATTTGACGCTCGAACTTATGCTCAAATGGAGGATGTTAATTAAATAGTATCAATCCACAAACATATTACTGGGCTTTGAACACATATTTTCCTAGCCGAGCTGGATTCAGAATTTAATAATGCTTATAGTGAAGTATTACAAAAGGATCCATTTCTTAATCTCGAGTCTAGTTATGCATATATGCAAAGGGATCATAACCAGTAACATATGATAAAAGAGCTGAAGATTCTGTCAGACTATACAGTACTTGTAGTAGCTCAGACTCATCCCCAATTCAAAGAGAAAGTATCGAGTTAGTCCATCACATATACTTATACTCATTATAGCGAAGTTGGACACTCTAATAAATGGTGCTATGAATTATGGGATATCCGAAATGGTGTGATTTCAATAGAAAGCCTCGTAAGAAGCATGAAAAAGCTACAATTGCCACTTTTAGTGGTACTAAACCAAGTGGTGATCATGATGCAATATCAAGTATGAAAAATCTTACTCAAAATACTATATGGATTATTGATACAGGTGTTACTGATCATATAATAAACTCCACTCACCATCTTACATCATCTGACCATCAACCCAACAAAATATCCTAACTACTGATGAAGGCATAGCACTAGTCACTCATGAAGGATCAATATTTAACTATGACTCTCTTAATATAAATATTGTTCTTGTTATTATATCTCTTTCTTGTAATGTACTATCTTTCATCCAAATCACTGAAACCTTGAATTGCACTATCAAATTTTAGCCTAATTATTGCATATTTCTAGACATTATAATGCATTGAATTTTTGGCTTTGGAATTAAATATGGAAATTTGTACTATCTTGATTTGCATGATCTGAGTCAAAAGTCAAGTCAAGTCAATAGGGTTGGTAGAAGTTGCTTGGCTAAAGACCAAGTTATTTGGTGGCATCGTTGTCTTAATCATCTTTCTTTTCATTATCTTAGACAAAGAAAATTGAACTTATTTTTTAGTACCATAGACTTCGAATTCAAATGTGATATTTATGAATTGGCAAAAAACCACTAAATTTCATATGTACCGAGTTATAATAAAAATTTAATTCTATTTATGATCATTCATTATGATGAATGGAGACCTGCTCGAATTCCTACTTTATCTGGTGCTCGATATTTTATAACTTTATTAATGAATGTATCCGGATGACCTTGGTATCACTACTTTCAAACAAGGGAGATATGTGCTATACTTTTTGGGACATGTACAAAATGGTGGCTACGCAATAACAAAGTAAAATCTGAGTCTTACAGTTTGACAATGGTAGGGAGTATCTTAACTCAACTTTTTAAAATTTTTACCACGAGTATGGAATTCACCACCAAACATCTTGTGCCAACACTCCTCAATAGAATGGTATAGCTGAATGAAAGAATCAACAGTTGTTGGAAGTCATCTGAGCATTATTATTTGACATAAATATTCCTCAAGAATATTGGGGAGAGGTTGTTCGATTCGCTGTGTATCTCATAAACTGGACTCCATCAAGAGTACTCAATTTTAAAATGTCTCTACAGAAACTTCAAGAACTTTTCATATCTCCACCTCTTAATAATCTTAAGCCTTGAATCTTTGGATGCTTGACATATGTTCATCAATAACTCAACAAATTAGATCCTTAAGTTATCCAGTGTATCTTTATTAGCTATACGAATCTACAAAAGGGATAACGATATTATGATCCGAATGCAAAGAAAGTGTATGTCACTTGGGATGTTCAATTCCATGCAAAATGCTTCCTTCAACCTAATCCGAGTGCTTTCCTTAGGGGGAGAGAATTTTGAGTATCTCAGATGTTTTAAGCATTTTGAGTATCTCGAATGTTTTGAGCATCTCACTTGGATAGACATTTGAAGTTTTGAATGGTCTGAGCATCTCATATGGATGGACAATTAATCATAATCCGAGTATCTTGCTTAGACCTAAAATAAATTAAGACAGTACATCTTCCTAGCCCACACCAGAAGCTAAAGAAACTTTGAATGTGCATAATAAAGTAAACTCGTCTCCTTTAGTAACTCTAAATACCGAGCCTTGTTATCCTTCTAGAATTAATAGAGGGATTCTAAAAAAATAATATGATTTGGACCTTCATACCAAAGCTAAATATCCTATTAATAATTTCATATCAACCGATTGTTTATCTAAATCTCATGCATATATTGTGAATCAATAACTAATGTATCTATTCTGAATAATGTGTAAGAAGCTTTAGTTGATCTAGATTGGAAGAAAGCTATGAATGATAAAATGGAGGCATTGCAGAAGAACTGCACATGGGATCTTGTTCCACTCCCTGAAGGAAAGAAAATGGTAAGGTGCAGGTGGATATTTACTATCAAACTCAATCCAGATGGAAGCATTAATCGATAAAAAGTTTGGTTGGTAACAAAGGGATATACTCAGAAGTATGGAATTGACCATAAAGATACATTTGCTCCAGTAGCAAAAATAAATACCATATGAGTTCTTACTTTTTTAGATGTCAACCTGGATTGGCCACTGTGGTAATTTAATGTAAAGAATGTCTTTTTGAATGGAACCATAGATGAAGAAATGTATATGGATCCACTATTCGGAACAAGATGTACTGACCGAGTGTACAAACTAAAAAAGGCATTGTATAGACTTAAGTAATCACCTCGAGCATGGTTTGGATGACTCTTAACTTTTATAAGGAAGCTCGATTATAAGCAAAGTGATGTTAATCATATGCTATTCATCAAACAAATGTTAGGCAAAGTAACCACTCTAATTGTGTATGTTGATGATATGGTGGTCACTGGAAATTATCTGAGTGAGACAATAATCTTACAAAGACAGTTACCAACTGAGTTTAAACTTAAGGATTTGGGCAACTTGAAGTATTTTTTTAGGGATTGGAGTTACAATATCAACTCAAGGGATTTCCCTCTGCCAACAAAAGTATGTAATGGATCTGCTGACAGAAATAAGCATGCTTGATTGTAAGCCATTTGACATTGCAATTGAAGTCAATCATAAAATATCAATCTGAGGATATCAAGTCCCAATTAATAAAGATCAGTATCAAAGGATGGTGGGAAGTTTGCTTATGCAATAAGTGTTGTAAGTCAGTTCATGTATTCTCTGAGTAAAGAACATATGGGTGTAATATACCGAGTATTAAGATATCTGAAGTCTTCTCTGGGCAAAGGTTTATTCTTTGGGAGAAATAAAGATTATGAAAATACTGGTTATATAAATGCTGATTAGGCTAGAGATCGGACTGATAAAAAATTAACATTTGGGTACTTTGCGTTTGTTGGAAAGAATTTGGTCACTTAGAGAGGCAAGAAACAAAAAGTTATAGCAAAGTCGAGTGCTGAAGCTGAGTTTAGAGAAATGGCTCATTAAGTGTGTGAGTTGCTCTGATTAAGACAAATTGTTTAGGATATGGGACTAAAATATTCGAAGCCTATGTTGTTACATTGTGATAATAAGGAAGCCATAGTAATTGCAGATAACCTTATTCAACATGATCGAACTAAGCATGTATAGGTTGACAGACATTTCATCAAAGGTCATCTGAATCAATGAACAATTGATCTTCCATTTGTGTCTTTTCAAACTCAACTAACTAACATTCTTACGAAGGTTGTATCCAAAAAATTGTTCTATAACTCACTTGGCAAGTTAGGAATGATTGACATATATTCACCTATTTGAAAGGAAGTGTTGAAAAAGTAAATATTTTAATTGTATATATTAGGAAGTAAATATTTGTATACAATTAGAAATAAAGTTTTTATTTTATTTAGAATGTTATTTTATTTCTAATTAAGATGTAAATAGATTTCCTATGTGTATATATAAGAATTGTAACATCTCTTTTATGAATATATGAAAACATATTTTACTTAAATTTTTTCTTATTTTCTTAGAATTTTATTCTTCTTACTACCTATAATTTTTCAACTCAGAATTTGCCTGCACTTAGCATTGCCTCGTGGCTCTACATATATAACAAGAAACATATTATATAATTAATTTTATTAGTGACTTAATTTATATTCACATAATTTAATTCATAATTTATTTAAGTGCTCGTGTGATATAAGATGAGCAAGTTGCTTAATTTTATTTGTTCTTTATATTAATTATAACCATAAGTGACCCCACTTTACCTTCATCTTAAGCAAAATGAATGATAATTTTCCATTAATCATCATTGAAAAGCTTTAAAAACCATTAATTTCTTTTACAAATTGAGTTATTAAATAAGAAGTCAAATACATTAAGTAGTACATGTTTTCAGTTGACTTTTCCAATTCATCTATCATCCAATTCATCTGTCCAGATATATGATTAAATTAATTAACAAAACTATAGATTCTGATTACCTAATTAATGGATTTGTTTTGTTATCTTATACTCTCATAAGAAAAGATTTTATAATTGTTGTTTTTAATTTCCTCTTAACTTTTGATTTTTGATTATTTTAATTTTTTTCATCTATCATAATTGAAAAAATTGAATTTTTTCAATTTTATGTGAACAATAATGCATTTGAATATATATATTCCTTTCATTTGTTAATAATTGATCTATTGGTTGCATAGTGTTTATCTTTGGTACATAATATTATCAATCTTTAAAAAATCGAAGTATAATAAATACATATTTATGTACATATATTCCGGGCACATAATCTTTAAAATTAAAAAAATATATATATTTTTAATTTTTTTATCTAAATCATTCATAAAAATGGTAAAAATCTTCTATAATTATTTATCGTTTTTACTGACATGCAATTGGTTTGTTATATTCCTGAGTGTTATAAACAAAGAGATGGTCTTTAGCTTGGGTTTTTTGATACTAATGAAAGTATTTATCTTTTATTAAGCATCCTATTAATTTTAATTAATCTATTAAATTTTTATGAATTAAAAAATTTTTTTGATGATGAAAATTTGTACACAAAAAAAAATTAAATAAATGAGAAAAATAGTAAGAAATGCAAGGTTACCTAACCCACTTAAAATAGATGCTTTATAGAGCAAATTAAAAAAATAGATGCTTTATAGAGCAAAATTATTTAATTGAAAATAAGGTTTGAGTTGTATTTCAACAAAGAAATTTAACTATATAAACTAATATTAAAAAAAAAAAAAAAAAAAGAAGAGGCAAGGAATATGAGGTTTCACCAAATGTATAGCATCATTTGGCCGGCACATGTTAACAAATTTAATGCTAAATGCCACGGTTGTATGGTTGCATCGACTGTATCCTTATAAATATATATTATATATATCTTTTTTTCTCTGCACATTCATGAAATTAAGAGATTATAATCTGAACTATGCAACATTAAAAGAATCCAAAGGGTATTTTTATAACATAAAATAATTACATTAATCAACAATTTAAGTAAATATTACATAACCATATGAGATTTCAAATGTCAAATAGTCTAATTTCAAATCTAAAATTATCTCAAAATGATGAATGGCCAAGATGTGATCCCACAAGCTTTTTCTCTCTCTAGAATACTCTAAAACTTTGCTCAAACTCTTGTTTATAGTTTTTATATCGTAGAACCGTTGTCGATCATTTCTTGATCGGTAATATCCCCTTTACTTATCTTTCATGATATTTTTTTTGATAAATAATAATAATTTGGATAAATTTAAGAGGATATCCTTCCTCTTTTTGTATTTTGTGGTTATTCTTTCCCACAATTGGAATTTGATATTTTTTGAGTTTTAATCTTGATATGTTTATATGTACACTAACTTAGATAAATAGCTTCTTTTAAAGCATTGATAAGTCATCATTCAATTTTTTCTTCTTCATTTACATTTAAAGAAAAATCAGTTTGTAGAAATTGAAATCCTTCAATTTACATTTTTTTATATAGTTAATCAAATTCATTTTTAATAAATAGTGATAGCTTATATATAGTAAAATTGTATTAAAGTTGTCGATGTACAAATTGCTTCAATCGTGAAGGACTTTTTAAGTTATCTACTCTTATCTAATTATGATTATTAAAATTAAATATTTAAATGCATCATTCTATAATATTGTATTTATTTTTACAAAAAATACTTTTTTCATGTAGAGAAAATTATATTTCGGGTAGGTTTATTTTTATACGATTATAAAATGGTAAACAATTTCTTTTAAATTATTCTTGGAGAATATTATTAAAAAATAAGCCAAATTTTTTTTAAAAAAATAAAACAATAAAGTGTATATATATCTCTCCTTTTTATCTTCATTCATTATTTTCATCATAAATATATATAGATTATGAGAACAATGAGGGAAGATAGAAAGAAGAAGTCAAAAGCAAGGCATGATAAGTGATAAAAGATAAGTGCAAGTCATGGCCTACATCATCACGTAAACATAATTAATTAAAAACATATGCAAAAATTTTCAACATTATATTTAAATTCAATGTTTAAAAAAAAAAACATAAAAACACTAATCTCATAAGTCAAAAAAAAAAAAAAAAAGATCCCAAAAAATGTCAATGGTTTGCCTTAAAAGATTGCCAATGGTTAATTTTTCCTTTCTTATCAATATATCCGATGTCCCATTTGCCTTCACATTGAGTTCAACAAATATTGATTGTAATTGATGTTATTCTATCTAAAAATGACACCATTTAATTCTCACATTCAACTTAATTTAATTTCCTCAAAATGTTTTATTTATAATTAAATTTTATAATTTTTAATCACTATTGAGAGCTTTAAATTCATTTTTTCCTATTTATTGTTAGCTTTCTTTTTATTTTTTAGGAAAAATGATTTGTTATATTCTAAATTTTAGTCCAATTATTAATTAAATTTTATTTTAAAAATTATTTCAATTTGCTATTCTAACTTTGCTAGTCATGTCAATTCTATCCAATTTAATTTAGATAATCTAATTGTATTTTTAAAAATTTCTTTTAGATATCTATAAAATATATTCAAAATTTTATTAAAAAATAAAATTTTAAAAATATTCTTGAATTTTAATCTTACCACTTTTTTGAAATAAATTTAAAAATTAATTTTTATATTTTTATATAAAATTTTAATTTAATGTATTAATAAAAAATAATAAGAAAAATAAAAAAATTGTAACTTGTGAATCAAATCATTATATAGACTAACATTAATAAAATAAAATAAAATAAAATAAAAGTAAGTACTTTTAACTATCATAGTAAATAATAATAAAATTTTAATTTCTTGTTTTCATTTTTTTCAAAAAAATTAAATATCTTTTATATTCTTAATTAATATTTTTAGTATTTTAAAATTTTTTATTTTGTTCATATCTTAATTTTTTTATTTAATCTTTATTTAAATATTTTTAAAAAATAATGCAGTTAAATGTTGGAAAATAACTTTTAAAGTAGTTGGATTCTAGGTTTTTCAGTGAAAAGCTAAAAATTTTTTGAAATATTTAGAAATTAATTAATAAATTTATGTCAATAGCAGAAAAATTAGAAAGAAATTAAAATTATTTTGTTAATTTTATTTTTTCTTATAAAAAAGAGTACAACAAAATAATAAGCTTTAGGTTTATTTGAAAGGAATCTAAAAGTAATTTTTTTAAATATAATTAAATTTTTTAAATAAAATTAGATATTAACACAATTTAATAAAATTAAATGAGCAAATTGAAATAATTTTTAAAAATAAAATTCAATTGATAATTGATTAAAAATTTAAGATAAAATTTTTATATATATTGCGTTGTATATACTTACAAAATGATTAAATTAAATGAAAGAGTATTAGAAAATAATATGTGGTTATGCTTTTTTTTTTCACTTTTTTAATTTATGAAATTTTTTTATCATTTTGGAGCCTATAATTTTAACTACATTCTCTTTTAATATCATATTAACCAATATCATTAGATTTTAGTAATATAATATAAAATCTAATAATAAAATAATTTCTCAAACAATTTACTATCAAAGTAGTTATTAACAGATTTTCTAATATATATATATATATATGTATGTATCTTGCATTGTATATAAATTACAAAATGATTAATTAAATGAAAGAGTATAAGAAAATTATATGTGGTTATGCATTTTTTTTTCATTTTTTAATTTGTCAATTTTTTTTTATCATTTTGGAGTCCATAATTATAATTACATTATATTTTAATGTCAGATTAACTAATATCATTAAATTTTAGTGATATAATATTAATATAATACAAAATCTAATAATAAAATAATTTCTTAAACAATTTATTATCAAATTATTAACAGATTTTCTAAATTTAATACAAAATTATTTAAAAAAAATCTTTTACTCTCTGTAAATTTGAAAATACATACTAATTTGATTTATTGTGAGATTGTAGTACTATAGTTAATAAGATACTAACATATAAAATATGTAAAAAAAATTACATATTCAAAATGATAATAAAAATCACAAATTGTAAAATTGACAGTTGTTTTTATCCAAAACAGTTAAATATTTAATCAGTTGACAATTAATTTATATTTATTTTCAATTTAGACTATTATACCTTTATTTAAAATAACAAATAATAAATAACTTTATTCAAACTAAATGTATATAATTAAATTTTTTGTAATTCATAATAAAAATATTATTTTAAATTATAAGTAGTAATTAAATAATTATAATATTTATACCTGTAATTACCTGTAATTTTTTTGAAAAATTATACATAATAAGTTCATATTCTAAAGCTCATTTTAAAATAATTTATGTTATTAATTTTATTTATATATAAAAACAGTAAAATATTATTTATTATTATATGCTATTTTAAATAATTTACATACTTAAAAATATTATAAAATAAAATTATATTCTTTGACATATTAATAATAATAATTAATAAAAATTTATTAAACAGTTTATATTTATCAGCTATTTGCTACCTGCAATCGTTATCAACTATCAATTATTATAAATAGTCAAACCAAACAGACTATAATATATAATATAAAAAAATTACGGATTGAAAATGATAACAAAAACGCAAGTCATAAATTATATATTTTAAAAAATTATAATCACAAATATGTTCTTATACTTCTCCCTTAATTAAATTAGACTTAATATAAGATTTGAAAAACAACACAGAACTTACTCACCTGTTTTCTCTCATCCCCTGATACTGTTCATAATATCTTTCATTGCTTTTTACTAGGTTTGAATGGTTTTGCGGTTATTTTTACCATAAATCATTAAAATATCAATTTTATTTTAGTTTTTATATATAAATAATCTTGATATGAATTCATCACTCAAGTTTATATTGGTAAATCTCCTTTATATGTTATATTTTGGTGATATTTTAGTTATATTTTGGATCAAAATCTAAGAACTATAAGAGATTTAAAATTGTTCTAGTTCAAACTTTTGATGATGAGATTCAGATACGAGAAATAATTGTTCAATATAAGGACTGCTAATGCTAGAAGAAAAAAACAACAAAGCTGCCATCTTCAAGCCCTGGAGTTGCTGGATTTGGATGATCAAGTGGTTAGGTTCAGTAGTTTTAGTGGATTTTTTTTATATTTTATTTGATTTTGGTAATGTATTGACGCTTGACTTTGTTGTTTTGTACGAGTAAATCCTCTAAATCTTCTGACTTCCTATCTTTGAGCCACTGTTTATAATCTCAATCTCAGTTTCTTTGAGATTATTTGAGTTTCTGTGCATTTTAGCTAATAATAGACTCAATCTCAATCTATATCTGTCTTTAAAGATTAATTTTTTTGAACAAATAATTCATTGGATTTCAGAGCAAACCAACAGCAGTGCAAGGACAGGTCCTACGGATAAATTTTTCAAGGATGATTTGCTGCAGGGCTAATAAATAATAGTAATAAATAGTATTGTCCTTTTTTGGGCTTTCAACCCCCTCGAATAATAATTGTTTATCAGCTGAAGCAAATGATATGATAAAACTATATATTTTTTTAATTCGATCTTAGCCTCAGTATTATGAAGTTGTGAAAAAAGACAGAAAGTAATTAATATTTAAATATTTTTAAAAAATATATTTAAATATATTTTATAAATTATTACTGTAAATGGGTCTCACATACCTAATAATAAAAAAAGAAATTGAAGTTAAAATCTCTAATTTTAAGAGTAAATATTTTTATCACTTTGAATTAGACCTTAAGGTTATGCCTATCAAAATTAAGAGATAATTACTATATGTTTTGATTTATTATATTATTTTATTTATAATATTTAAAAAAATATTTTTTCATTCTTAATATTTGTAACAGCTAATACTCAGTAATTATTATTTAAAGATAAAATAATACATAATTTTACAAATATCATAAATTAAAAAATATATTTTTTAAATATTTTAAATAAAATAATGTAATAAAATAAAATATAAAAAGTATACAGTAATTATCTCTAAAACTAATCATATATAATGTTTTAAGTCTAAATTTATCATGTTCATATGTCAGTCAGTTAAGTTTTTATATTTGGAATTAAATCATAAGAGAAATTAATTTTATAAAATAATCTTTTAATTTATATCAACTTTAATATCCCAAAAACATCAACTTTAATATTATGTTTTCAATCAAACATCAAAAGTAAATCCATGACACCATATTAAATTGTGTTTGCTTTATCCCTTTGACATCAGAAAATCATATTTTTATGCGAATGCTTATAATTATATGAAAAAACATGTTGATAATACTTTTATAAAAATTATTCAAAGTTTGTACCGTAGTTATATAAAAATTCATATATAACCATGTCACGTATGCACTACTTATATATTTTCAATCCAACTTTAGTATTAAAATACTTCAAGTTGCATTAATTCTATTCGTGTATCCTAAAAATTATTTATTATTTCTTAATTGTTTTAATATAATTTTATATATGTAGAAGTGAAGTTAAAACTTATAACTAGTAGGATTAAATTTAAAATTTAAATTACAATAGAAAAATTTTAAATTATAAATGAATCAAACATCAAATATCATAAAATAAATATATATAATTGTATAAAAATTTATCTTTTTAAATATTTTAAAATTTGAATAAATCTGGTCTTTTTTTATATAAAATTAATTCTCATACATATATGAGTTTTTTTTTAAAAAAAATAATAATGTTTGCAGTCAAAATGACATAAAGAGTTAAAATTTAAAATTACAAAACAAAATATTATGTTTTAGAATAAAAAATAAAAAGAGTAATTTTCAAAGTTTTTTTTTATTTAATATTACCATTAAGTTCTAAATTTACTTTTTTTTTTACAATCAACTTCTAAACATTATTAGCAAAGAGTTTTCAATTCTTGAAAATCTATTTCATTATTTTTCTCCTTTTTCTTTATCAACTTAATTAACTATTAAAATTATTTTTCTTGAAAAGTCTTGGGTCTTTGTGATGAATTTACTCTTAAAATTATTTTTTTATTTTCATAAATTACTATTATTATTGTTATTTCTTAAGAAAAGAAAAGGAACCTTCCTAAACATGACATGGGAAACGGCAAGAGAGGGGGCGTTTATCATTTTGTTATTACGTGAAGGGTTTTAAAGTCATTTCAAGTCACTTCAGCCTTTCATCATTGCAGCGTGCCCCATGTCATAATTTTGCTCACATGGACCTAACCTCAAAATGTTGTTTTTAATTTTTTTATCTTTTAATATTAAATACAAAAATTTAAAAGTAAAAAAAAACTTCAAATATTATTTTTTTGACAAAAAATAATATAACCCATAAATAATTAATTTTCAAGTATATATAGCACACCACCAAACCATGCCACCAAGACTTCATAATAAAGTCTCACATTAAGAGAACAAAACAAAACAAAAAAAAAAAAAAGAAAAGAAAAATGATGTTCTATTGTTTTTTCCTTTTTAATGAAAAAATGAATTTTTTATTAATTAAAAATTAGCATTATATATTGATAAATAATTACCATTATTAATAATATAATTAAAAGTAATAAAATAAAATTTTATTTTTTCATTATTATTTTTTTTATTGTATTGACATAATTTTTTCAATATGCACCAGTTGTTTAATTTATTGATAAGCTACTTACATTTAAAATTTAATGATAAGGTTTCTTTTTTGTCCCTTGGTTATTATTAATTGTTATTATATTTTTCTTTAGTTGGGATGGGGTAGAGCAACTTAAGTCACTTGTGATTAATATAAATTCTATCATAAATTATAAATTTAATACATGAATATTATAATTTAAGATTATATTATTACATATAATAATTTACATTTTTTTCTAAAAATATAATTAAAATTTAACTAAACTCCATTAATAATTTAATTGATTTATGATTATTTTTAACTTTAAATCAGATAACAAAAATTTACCTCTAATATTATTTTAACATCATTCAATTATTGAAATAAATAAATAAAGTTTATTATAACAAAATGGATGAGTATAAATTTATTTATTTTTTTCCAAAAAAATAAAATAATAAAATATTTTTTAAAATTTATTATATTTTTAATACATCATGATGAGGTGCAGCATAAAAATTGCCATTTCATTCTTAACAGTGGTTGTTGTGGAGTCAAACAACGGAAAAATTCAGGTCAACCCTTAGAGACCCAATATAGTAATTTCACATAAAATAATTAAAATGATGTCCAAAGAGCTAAGAGCAATTAAGTTAATTAATCAAGTAATTAAAAATGAAATAATCATAAACTAGTGACTATATAATAAAAAATTAAAGCAGCTTCCTTTTTATGCTAATAGTGATCATGAAGTGGATTTAATCAAGTTTTCAAGTCCGTGTCTTGGCTCTCTCTCTCTCACTCTTCTGTTCTCATCTAGAGAGAGAAAAAAAACACATCAACAGCAACACCAAAAAAAAAATCCAGAGAGAGAAACACTGACAAAGAGAAAAAGTCAGAGAGAAACCGTGTAATTAACACAGACACAGAACACCAAAAAAAAAAAAAAAAGGAAAGAAGGAAGAAGAAGATGGTGAGCTACAGCACCTTCACATCTCTGTTTTAATTTTATTTTTTTCTTGAGTATTTTTTTTAATATCTCTTTGTTTAGATTTGGTGGGTTTTGTGTTTGTTTCTCTAGGATTTTTTTTTTTTCAAAAAAGGAAACTTTTGTTTTTCTTTGTGGATGATTTTAGTTTGTTTTAGTACAGCTTGTGGAAAGAGTTTTTGAGATTTGAAGTTGGAAGTTTGGAACTTGGTTTGAGGCTAAAGTTTATGTGTTTCTTGATGCAGAATTTTTGTTTAAAGAAGTGATCTTTGTTTCCATTTTCCTGATCAGTGAAGGTTGAGGATTGAACAACAGGGTTTTTCTACACTGGTTCTGGAATAAAGGTTGGTTTTTTTTTTTCCTGGGTAATTTTTTTTGAAAAATTATTCCTAAATAATGCTTTGTTCAGATATGTTAATGTTTAAGCGTTATAATTTGCTCCAGAAAATGTTAGATGGGGTTTGGTTACTTCTACATTTTACCAAAATTTTTAGGGGCTAAAATGAAAATTAGGTACAAAAAAGAAAAGTCAAGATGTGCTAAGACTTGATGACTTTTGTCATCTCCATTTTTTGTTATCTGGGTTCAACTGAAAAAAACATTAGTTATAAGTGGTGCTTTGGTTCAGACCAAAGTTTGAATCAGGCGAAGTTTTGGACTTTTGTATGTGAGTTTAGATAAATATGCTGTTTCTTGTGCTTTTGTTCTGAAGATTTTTACAGTAATGGAACTTAGACGATTGATCCATATGGTTTGGTCTCCCCAAATTTTTCCATACCGCTCTAAAGCATAGTTTGCAAAATAGTTGTTATTGTTTCTTTTCCTTTTTGCTGAGATTGACTGATTTGAATAAGAGTGCACTGAATAGGAAGGTAGATTTGAATTAAGAGCAAATTGGGTTTACAGATCAGGTTTAAAACCCGCCAAAAGATGTATTTGATAAAAGTATGGTATTTTGAGTGCTTTTGGTCCATGTGAGCCTTTTCTTTTATGAGAATCTTCTTTTCTTGCTTTGTGCTTTTTCCTTACCTCTATTCTTTATCTTTTATTTCTTTCTTACTAAGGATTGCAATTAAAATTTAAACAATATTTTTTTTTAATTTTCAGTCGAGCACACGTGATTTGCAGTTGTCCATCGACTCAAGTGTAAATATTTTTTTTTTATGCGACGATATTGAAGGATTTATTCAAATAAGGATACAAGTGAATTGGAGCAAATGTCGTTCCGAAGTATAGTTCGTGATATGAGAGATGGGTTTGGGAGTTTATCAAGGCGGAGTTTCGATTTGAGGCTGTCAGGTCATCATAGAGGGAAATCTCATAGCTCAGTGTCTGAGCTGAATGATCAGCCTGTGGTCATCCAGAACAGTCGTTGGGCTAGCCTCCCGCCTGAGTTACTTCGGGATGTGATAAAGAGATTAGAGGCAAGTGAGAGTACTTGGCCTGCTCGGAAGAATGTTGTTGCCTGTGCTGCTGTGTGCCGATCATGGAGGGAAATGTGCAAAGAAATTGTCACAAGTCCTGAATTCTCTGGGAAGATTACATTTCCAGTTTCACTGAAGCAGGTAAGCTTCTTGTGATCTCTTCTGGATATGTAAGTTTGAAGGCATGAAATTTTTTTTTTGTATCTGCGAGCTTACTCTTCCAAACAAGAATGCACACATGTTCTTATGCATTATGTAGTGGTTATTGACATGAATTTGTTTGGTTTTATACTTACAGCCAGGGCCTAGGGATGGAGCTATTCAGTGTTTTATTAAGAGAGACAAGTCGAACTTAACTTATCATCTTTTTCTTTGCCTTAGCCCTGGTGAGTTTTTCTCCCAACATTTGAAGCGCTTTCTGAGGCTTTCACATTGGCTGCCCTGTCCAGTGGGAATCTTATTTCAACCACTGGTTTACTTGCAGCATTTCTTCTCAAATTATGTGGTTTTCACTCTGGAACTTAAGAATCTTATGACCCTAATATTGATCGACGAGGCTCTGTTTTATCTCATTAGAGAGAACTTTAATGTGACATAATTTGGAGCTCTTGTGATTTTTGTTTTTGATGCCAGCAGTGAATAGTAGTTTTCATCTTTACGCCAAAACTAAAATTCACTTTTGTTGTTCATCTGACTATCTGCAAGATTGATGATTGATTGCAAGACTATTAGCAAGTAAAATTCAGTAATCCAAATGTTATGATTACATTTCTTTGTCCCATTCACACTTGTGCAGACAGAGGATGCCTTCCTTTTCTTGAGAAATTAGAACATATTGGATTGGGTTTTTTGTGTTGTGGGGGAGGAGATTTCATCATTTGTACTGCCTACAGAAGTTTTTTTTGTTGGATTGATTAACTGCATTTGCAATGAGCTTGTTGTGCACTTATAATTTCCTTTTTTGAAACTGTAAGTTTGGTCCCATTGAAGGTGTGAAGTGTTGCTTCCAAATAGATATGATTTCAAAATGGTTCCATAATGATCTTATTGTCATATTTTTTTCATTTTACTGAGCCATACCAAACCCAATTTCTGCATTTAGGAAGTTTGATCAGTTGTTGAACCAGTCTTCTCTACCAGCACTTCCAAGTTGAAGTAAATAATTTGTTTAATTTGTTTCAACTTGTATTTAGGTTCACTCACTGCTGTGTTCTCAAATGGGTTATCGTTAGATGATAAAAGCTATAAATTATTCTACTTCTGCTGTAGAGATGTTCTGCATATTTGGTTCTTTCCTTCATTTTTCTTTACTGCTGGTGGCTGTCTACTCTTTTGACTAATCCCATGCTTCTACAGCTTTGCTTGTTGAAAATGGAAAGTTTCTGCTGTCTGCAAAACGGACTCGTAGAACTACTTGCACCGAGTATGTAATCTCCATGGATGCAGATAATATATCCAGATCAAGCAACACTTATATTGGAAAATTGAGGTATGAGTTCATTTTATTTACCATATTTGGCTACTTGCTATTGTTCACATCATTATGTAAGTGATATTGATTCTTATGCAAAATTTGTATGATTTCATTTGTTATTGATGCAAAGATAACATTTATGCATAAGCAAACAGGTTCTGTGGTTCCCAAGACAGCTTTGTGCTTCTGGTGTTAATGTAATATGTGAAATCTAACATGGATTTGCCAATATAACCATTGCTTTTCTTTCTCATGTTTCTCTCACCTTTGGCTGAGGGAGCGGGAGGGATCTAATCGTAATACATATAATCAATGTTTCTCCTTCTCTTCTTTTTCCTCCACCACATTGATTGTTGAGGTGTGAGGGGTTGCATGAATTTTTGCGTGATATATGTTGAATTTTGTAATCCAACTAATGTGGTGTTTCCATATGATTGGATAAATAGGTTTCTCATTTTTTGGCACTTTTAAAATCAACATTATTTTAATTATGTTAACTCTAATACTCATGCCTGGGATTCTGACTTATTCATTATCATTTTGCAAGAGTGTGATATATTGGGTCTTGATTAGGCCTAAATTTTTTTAAGCATGCAAGGGCGTTTTCAAGAATGTCCATTTCTTTTAAATCTTTATGCTGGGACAAGTATGGTTATTGCATAAATGGAAAAGTCTTGATAGCCTCCAATAAATCTATGCAAATTTATTTGCTGGGGAGTCTTAAAGTGCAGAAACTTTTTTGTGTTGAGATGCATATTTGCCTTTGTTTCAGGTCAAATTTTCTAGGCACCAAGTTCATAATTTACGACACACAGCCCCCTTACAACAATGCTCAGCTTTCCCCACCTGGCCGAAGCCGAAGGTTCTACTCTAAAAAAGTTTCTCCAAAGGTGCCCACTGGAAGTTACAACATTTCGCAGGTTACATATGAGCTGAATGTGCTGGGAACTAGAGGTCCACGCAGGATGCACTGTACAATGCACTCAATCCCTGCCTCATCTCTTGACCCAGGCGGTTTTGTGCCAGGCCAACCTGAGCTCCTACCTCGCTCACTTGAAGATTCATTTAGGAGCATTTCCTTTTCAAAGTCAATTGACAATTCAACTGAGTTTAGCAGTGCTCGGTTCTCGGACATTGTTGGACCTCGAGATGAGGAGGATGAGGGAAAAGAGAGACCACTGATTCTCAGGAATAAAGCACCAAGATGGCATGAACAGTTGCAATGTTGGTGCCTGAATTTCCGTGGAAGAGTGACTGTGGCCTCTGTCAAAAATTTCCAACTGATTGCTGCAACCCAGCCTGCAGCTGGTGCGCCAACACCATCACAGCCTCCCCAGTCTGATCATGACAAGATAATTCTGCAGTTTGGCAAGGTTGGAAAGGATATGTTTACCATGGATTACCGATATCCTTTGTCTGCATTTCAGGCATTTGCCATCTGCTTAAGCAGCTTCGACACTAAATTGGCATGTGAATAGAAGGAAAAGAAACTGTGGTGAGATATATAGAACATTTTAGTTGGTAAGCATTTTCTTTCCTAGCATTTTATAGGATGGAGTCATTGTTGTATGCAGTCACTGTACAACTCATTGTCAACTGGAAAGTGCAGAACCGTTATGCGCATTGGAGAGGACTCTTTCATTTTCTCACCACCCTTTTTTTTTCTTTGTTCTTGTATTATTATTAGTCTTGCTTGAAATGGTTCATTTGTGTTCTTATCTACTGCTGTTAACTTTGTTCCTCTTGCAAGGGAAAAGGGGAAAAAAGATTAGACTTGGAAAGTGTGTTTGACAGCACAATTTGACTCTAATTGCTACTCCATTGGGACAACATCATGGTGTATCTTTGTTGCCTTTATTTTACGCCTTTGTTATATATAATTTGACTAAGATCTTTTTTCCTTTTTTTTCCCCCCTTTTTTTTGTAATAATATTAATCAAGGTGTGAAAAGAGAGATTCCTTGATGATTGCCACCAGGCCGCCATTATTACTTTTACGAGGTTTTTTTTTCTTTTGTATAAACCGGGTTGATGTTGGGAAGTCCTCGCCTGCAACAATAGGAATGGTTCAAGTTTTGAGTATATCTGATCTCTTTTAACATATAATTTCTTAAAAAATAAAATGCATCTTTATGTTATAAAATGCAATACAATGAAAATTGATAGAAAAAAAAGAAAAAAGAAAAGTGGAAGGAATTGAGAGTGATGGAACAGCTAATTTCTGTGAGGGCGTTTTGATGTGTAGAGGGTTTAAATTTTGCTGTCACTAATTTAAAAAAGAGAACTATGCAGTTTGTTGGTGCTTAAATTATATTATGTCTTGATTAATATATTTTTTCTTATAAATCAAGACATAATATGATCATATTGGTATATTTATTTTATTTTCTTAATAATTTATTGATGCGTAAATACTTAAAAATATGATCATGTTGGTATGTTTATTTTTAAATAAAATGTTAACGCAAATGTGAGATTATGCCAGAATATTAGAGGTGTATTTGCGCATTTTTTTTAAAATAATTCTAAAGTAATAATATTATTAAAAAAAATAATCCCTTATTTTCTCCCAGTGAACAGTGCTGTTTGTGTTCATACTGTGACATCACTCTTCCTCAAATCCTAGCTTGAAGTTGCTTTTCATCTCTCTGGACATACTCATTATTGTCAGTCCAAGATATATTCAGTTCAAGCAAGAACAGATTGATGACAAACACCAGATTGTTGTCACTATTGCCGCTCAGGTTATTACTACCACTCGTTTGTGTCTTTTTCAAAACATTAGGATTTTCTCGTGATGAGAAGCAATAGGGTTTGCCCTTTGTTTAGACCTTTTAGTTTTTACTTTTTTTTTTTTATTTGGAAACTCAGTGTAATACCCGCTTATGTGTTACACTTGCTAATTAATGATATCCTTCTATTGTTGTTGAAACAAAAAAATTCTGAAGTAATAGTTTACACCTTTTACTCATTTTATTCAATTAAACTCAAACTCAGATTGAATATGTCATTTTACAGTTTCAACTTTAAAAGCAATTGGGGATAAACTTGGTGTAATGGGTTATTAATACTCCCTTGTTCAACTACAACTATCTCAAATGAAATGAAATGAAATTGGCTTTATTGTTGGTTTTGCATGTTGACTGGATAGGCATTCATTACTTGTTTTCTCTTTTGTAGTCGATTATTGTATCAGACTTTAATGTGATCCACACACATGACTCACTCTCTGCCTGATCTTCTTGAGTCTCTCTGGATGCAATTGTCCTTGTAGCCACATGACATGCATAGCAAAACTTTCTTTCACATAACTTTCTTTTTTAAGTATTTAGTGCAAAATTAGGAATATAACCGAGTCGAGTTCAGTTTATATATTGTCAAATTTAAGCTCAACTTGACTTTTAAATTCAAAGTTTGAAATTGATCAAGCTCTTTTTTGGAATTCAAGTTCGACTTAATTAAATGATTTATATATTTGAGTTCAACTCGTTTAATTAAATTAAAATTTTAAATTTTTAAAAATATGTATTTTAAAATATTCAAATACTGATAAGATATATTTATTATTATATTAAAGTGAAAGGGTAAAATAGTCAATATACACAACTTGATTAGACTTGTGAGCTTATCGAATCACACTTTTAGGAGTTTGAACTCAAGTTCGACTCAACAATAATCAAATCGATTTTGATTTTTTTTCGAATTGATTCCGAGTAATTTACGAGTTAGCTTGACTTAGTTATACCCTTAAATAAATATGATACTATAGTTTAAAAAAAAAAATTAGTTAAGATTGTAATTTAAACAAAATTATGATTGTAAAATTGAGTGAACAATTAATGTTGATTTTGATAATTGATGTCTCATGTTCTTGTTGAGAGGAAGAAACTTCCTTGTCCATAATCATTTGCCAAGAACTACAGAAGGGAGAGAGCAATGGAAGTTGCCTACTTTGAGCATTTGGTTTAGTGGAAAAGGGGAAATGGTAGCTAACGGCATTTATTTGATGATGGATTCAGGAAAACATTAATTTGAGAGGAGTCACTAACATTTTTGTAATTTTTAGATTTTTTCCATGAGCTCGTAACTGATTTTAATTTATTTTTTATTTAAAAATATTATTATTAGAAAAATAACCGAGATGAACTTCGTCTAAAATTAATTTATATAATTATTTTTTTATAACTTATAATAAAATAAATTACTGTTAGTAATTACATAATTTAAATATTCATATTCATTTTTTCTAAAAAAATATATTAGTGGAATTTAAGTTTTATAGTTCATTTTTATATAGTTTTAGTAAATATTTTTATAATATATAAATAAAAAATAATTACAATATATTAGTTTAAATAGTTTTCATAACTAAAAAATAATGTAAACATATATTAAAAAATAAATTACATATTTAATAATTGTGTGATATATTAAAATAAAAATAATAAAAATTATCAAATAATTTACATTTATCACTTACAAACTAAACTATCCGCTCTAATTAACTGATAAAGCAACAAGTCTATTTGAAAGCTGACTGCTATAGCTCCTTAAGCATTCATCGTTGTTTCTATCTTTTTTTTTTTTTTTTTTAATAATATATATATAATAAAGAACGATCAAAGCAATAAACATTCATTGTTGTTTTAGCGTGAGTCGAAAATGACACAAGGATATGCTCCTTACGTAAAACAAACACATATATACATATTGATGCCCTTGTAATGCTATTGCCAAAGTCCCATATTAGTATTGTGATTGTACCTTCATCAATTTTTTTTTTAGAAAAGGTGAAAATGACCCACTAAAGTTTTATCTTAAGTGCAGATATACCATTAATATTTTTTAGGGTTTTAATATACCATTAATGTTTCAAAAACGAAGCAAATAACTTCTGTCTTTATTTTAAACGTTAATTGTTGTCTATGTGGCAATTGGAACCCACAATACATAAATTGTTCTACTTACATGGAGTGTGGGTTCCACTCTTACACCACCACTCCACCAAAAACTTAAAATTCCCAAATTAAAAAGGTGAAATCCCGATATTAAAAAAATCCCTCACTTGGCAAGTGTTAGAAATCAGTAGTGCTTTTATTAAGGTTGGAGTAGTTTTCCAGTTTCGGCAAGCTTTGGGTTCAAAGGATGGTGAGTTGGTATGCTCCTTTTGAGGGATAGGTGAAAGTCAACTCTGATAAAGCTAGGAATTGTCGCTCTTTAGAAGCTTATGCGGGTGGCCTCATTTGGGACAAGAATGGAAATTGGATTGGGGGCTTCATGTCCAAACTGGGTAGGTGTTCGGTAGTTACGGTAGAGTTATGGGGCATTTGGGAAGGTTTATGATACGGAACCTCCAAGAATAAGCTTGAGAACCACTTTATGTATTCGAACCCTTAAAGCATTAACTTGAAAACCCCAATAGTCAATTTAACAAAAACCCCTAAGAATGATTAGAAATCATATTACTTAGATGATTAAAGAATTAGAATAAAGAAAAATCGTTTCTGATTTCCAATTCCAAAACACTCCAGAACAAGATGATCAATTTTCTTGAATGTTCCTTAAAGCATGTATTCTATACAAGAACATAAAAACAAAAGCAAAACAACCTTTAGGTTTTAAAACTTCGATTCTGCCTTGTAATAATTCATCCAAGGCATATATATAGCCTTTACAAGGTTTTTCTTAGTGAATAAGAAAAACTAATAACCCTAATCACAAAAATAGGAAACTAATCTAATCAGACCTCAAATAGGAATTTTGACATTCTTCCTATTTTAAGAATAACTATAACTAAACTAACTAAAATTAATGGGCTTTTAAAATAACAAATTTGTCCAACCCTTATTTAACATAATTAAACTCAAATAATAATGCTTAAATAACTCTCCCATGCATATTCTGCTAACCCATAACAAATGTGGCCCATTATATACTTAATTAAACCCATTGGTAATTTGGACTTGAATTAAGTTGTATTGAACTTGTGCTGCACTTGTCATAAAAGTTTTAGTGTCCTTGTAAACTTTCACTAGTTGAGTTCACTAAGCCTTGTAGATGATGGATTAAGGCTTGTTGAAGCTTCTTGGATTGAGACCTTGTTATAGGTCCTTGAGGCATGCTGATTGGACTCAAAACCTCTTGAACTTAATCCTTACCTTCTTGACCATGTTCATCTTCATCATGTTGAATTTTTTGAACTTGGTGTGTTGGCTGCTCTATAACATTTCCCTTCTCCTCAAAATGATTTTTCCTCCAATCTAAAGCATAAACTATATCAAAAGGACTCAAATAAGCCACATTAAATGAAGCACTAACATTATACTCATCGAGTAGATCCACTTTGTATGCATTGTTATTAATCCTTTCAAGTATTTGAAAAGGACCATCTCCTCTTGGGTTTAGCTTAAACTTCCTTTGAAGTGGAAACCTTTCTTTGCAAAAAAGCACCCAAACCCAATCTTCAGGCTGAAAAATCATTAACTTCCTTCCCTTGTTCACACGTGAAGCTACTTTAGCATTTTGCTTCTCAATCCTCTCTTTAACTTGATTATGTAACTTCTTCACCAAATCTACCTTAGAATTAGCATCAACACTCACAAAATTTTTAGGTGGCAATGGCAATAAATCAATAGGAGTAAGTGGATTAAATCCATAAATAATCTTAAATGGAGAACAATTAGTAGTGTTATGAATAGTCCTATTATAAGCAAACTCCATAATGGTAAACAATCCTCCCGCGTCCTAATGTTTTTTATTTTTTTATGATTGCCATAAGCAAAGTAATCATAGTCCTATTAACTACTTCAGTTTGCCCATCGATTTGAGGGTGACAAGTAGTTAAAAACAATAGCTTAGTTCCTAACTTTCCTTACAACACACGCCAAAAATGACTCAAAAACTTAACATCCCTATCATTAACAATGCTCCTAGGTATGCCATGTAAACAAACAACTTCTTTGAAAAATAAATCAGCAATCAACTTAGCATCATCAGTTTTATGACATGGTATAAAATGGGCAATTTTACTAAATCTATCAACCATAACAAAGATACTATCATGACCTTTCCTAGTTCTAGGCAATCCAAACACAAAATCCATAGACAGATCGATCCAAGGTTCACTAAAAATGGGTAATGGTGTGTATAACCCATGTTGTTTCAACCTAGACTTAGCCTCTTTATATGTAATGCAATGCTCATAAACTTTATGCACATCATGTTTCATACCAAGCCAAAAGAAATGTTCTAATAGCAAATCATAAGTCTTATTTACCCCAAAATGCCCTATTAAGCCTCCTCCATGTGCCTCCTTAATTAACTATTCCCTTATAAAACACTTAGGAATGCACAATCTATTTCTTTTAAATAAGAAACCATCAAATAAGTAAAAATCATCCGAAACAACCCCATTATCACAAGATGCATATATATCACCAAAATCATCATCATGTGGATACAACTCCTTTATAAACTTAAAACCTAAAAATTTAGCAGCAAGTGAGTTAAATAAGGTGTACCTTCTAGACAATGCATCAACAACCATATTCTCTTTACCTTGCTTGTACTTAATCACATATGAGAATGTTTCTATGAACTCCACCCATTTGGCATGCCTATGGTTAAGCTTATCATGACCCTTCAAATAGTTTAAACTTTCATGGTCAGTGTGTATTATAAACTCTCTAAGCCATAAATAATGTTGCCATGCTTGCAAAGTTCGAACCAATGAATATAATTCCTCGTCATATGTTGGATATTTTAAGGCTGCCCCACTTAACTTTTCACTAAAATACATTAGTAGTCTTTGATTTGATCCTGCATCAAAATAGCTCTAATCCCTATGCCACTAACATCATATTCAATCTCAAAAGTTTTATCAAAGTTAGGTAGAGCAAGCAAAGGTGCATTACATAATTTATCCTTAAGTTTATTAAATGCATGTTCTTGTGCATCACCCCAAACAAATCCAATATTTTTCTTAACTAATTCATTCAAAGGTGCGACTATAGTGCTGAAATCTTTAATGAATCTCCTATAAAAACCAGTGAGCCCATGAAAACTCCTTACCTCGCTAGCATTTTTAGGTTTTGACCACTCCTTAATAACTCTAACCTTTTCCTCATCAACCTCAATTCCTTGACTAGAAACTACAAAACCAAGAAAATTAACCCTATCCATGCAAAAAATACACTTTTTAAGGTTAGCATATAACTTTTCTCACCTAAGTATTTCTAGAACAAGTCGCACATGCATAAGGTGATTATCCAAACACTTAGAGTAAATCAGAATATCAACAAAATAAACAACAATAAATTTACCCAAGTACTCACGCAACACATGGTTCATCAATCACGTGAATGTGCTAAGTGCATTAGTAAGACCAAATGGCATGACAAGCCACTCATACAACCCATACTTAGTCTTAAAGGCTATTTCCATTCATCACCAACATTCATTCGAATTTGATAATAACTAGATTTTAAATCTCTTTTGGTAAATAAATAAGAACCATATAACTCATCAAACATATCATTTAATCTAGGAAATGATACTTTACAGTGATTTTATTGATGGCTCTGTAATCCACACACATCCTCCATGTTCTATCCTTCTTTGGTATAAGAATAACAGGAACCGAGCAAGGACTAAGACTTTCCCTTACATACTTTTTAGCTAGCAACTCCTCTACTTGTTTTTGGATCTCCTTTATCTCACTTGGTTTTGTTCTATATGTTGGTCAATTGGGTATGGTAGCTCCAGGAATAAAGTCAATTTGGTGTTCTATGCCTCTAATTAGTGGTAAATCACTAGGCATCTCCTCAGGAAATGCATCTTCAAATTTTTGAAAAAGATCAACAAACACACTAAGCAAAGACAAGTTAAGTTCATTAGTTATCAAATAAGCCCCTTTGTACAAAAGTACAAATATAGGCATTTGGAATACAAAGCTTGCCTAACCTCACTTGTCCTAGCTATTAAACTCACATTATTTGCATTTTTCTCTTTAGGCCGAATTTGCTATCCTTTTTCTTTTCACACTTTTTATTTTCACTCTCTAAAGCACTTTTCTTACCCTTTTTTTCTTTCTTTTCGGCTTTCACTCTTATCCTTTCCATTTTACATTGATCTTTATACACTTCTTTTAAGGAAAGTGGAATTAATATGGTCTTTTGCCCATCCTTGGTGAATGAATACCTATTGAGGTACCCATCATGCTTAGTTTTTCTATCAAATTGCCATGGTCTACCAAGCAAAATTTCTCTAGCATGCATAGGAACTACATCACACAACACTTTATCATGATATTTACCAATTAAAAATGAAATAATAGATTGTCTATTTACCTTGACCTCACCATAATCATTAAACCATTGAAGTTTGTATGGTTGTGGATGTGGAATAGTAGATAACCTCAATTTATTAATCAATAAGGTACTTACCACATTAATGCAACTCCCATCATCGACAATCATACTACATGCTTTGCCTTGAACATGACACCTTATATGGAATAAGTTGTCCCATTGCTCCTCATGGCAATCTGTCTTCAATTGAGTGCTAAGAGTATGTCTTGTAACCAGTACATCACCCTTAATTGGCTCCTCAATGCTCCCATCACTACAACTTTCCAATTCGGGCATCTCATTCACATCGCTTTCATTGTCATCCTCTTCATCATCAGTTACTATCTCACCATTTTGAATGGTTATAGTTCTCTTGTTAAGGCACTCCTTGCTAATATGACATACACCTTAACACTTTTAGCACTTAATGTCTCTATTTCACCTTTTAAAATCTTCGATTTTGGTTTTCTCTTTGGAAACCAAATATGTTTTTCCCTTTGTAACATCATAAGCACCCATATTTCCACCCTTGAAATCTCTCTTCCCATTCCTTTTCCAAGTAGAATTAGAGTTGGAGTAAGGCTTGGAAACATACCTTGTTATCGCTCTTCTTTGGACTTGTTTTTCCACCTTGATGGCAATGTGCACCATTTCTTCTAAATCTCCATATTATTGCAAATCCACTCAGTCAGCTATCTCTTTATTCAAACTAGCCAAGAAATGTGCCATGGTGGTCTCCACATCTTCCTTTCTATCAGCCCTAGTCATGATCACTTTTATCTCCTTGTAGTAATCATCCACACTCCTACTACCTTGTCTAAGAACTTGAAGTTTTTGCATAAGCTCCTTATGGAAATTGTTTAGGGAAAATCACTTTCTCATTACAGATTTGAGATCATACTAAGTATCAATTGGATACTCTAAATTTCTTCTTCTACTAGTCACTAAGTGATCCTACCAAGCGATAGCATAATCTAAAAATTGAGTAACCGCCAATTTAACCTTTTTCTCCTCACTGAATTGATGACAATCAAATATGAGTTCCACTTGCTTTTCCCATTGTAAATAAGCCTCTAGATTTATTTTTCCTTGAAAATGAGGTATTTTATGTTTAATGCTCCCTAAATTTCTATCTATAAAATCATCATACCGAGGTTTCTACCATAGAATTGATTCTCTTATAGTCTTCCTTTACCTCTACCTAAACCTCAGCCTCCTCTACCTCCACCCCTAGGTACACCCATCCTAATAATGGCATCATCATCATCTGCATTATAATCATTGGCGTCATTTTCCAAATCATCAACTTGAGGTATTTGGTTTCTACCTCTCTTATTTCCCTGATTGCGATTCAGTTATGCTCTTTCAATTGCTTGCAACCTTATATTCATGCGCTCTAATGCTTCTCTCATAGCCTTCATATTTCTATTAAAGCATGAAAACTCTCTTTGTTGAGCCCTTTGTGGTCTAGCTTTATCAATATGACCAACATCATTATCTTCACCTTGGTTTGACATTACTACAAAAAATGTTAGAAAACAAAGAAAAATAATTCAAGGACCTCATAAGCACTCCCTCACATGTTTGCACTCAAATGATGGGGATTGTCACTTGTGTTTAACTCAAAAATAATTTCACTCACGGGTTTCCTCACACCACTCGAGCTAATTTCTTTTATGTTTTTAGGTGAATCACACTTTTAGAACAATTCAAATAGTTTGAAGCAATTCAAGTAGAATTCCAAAACTGAAATTTACAAAACAAGTTTGAAGCAATTCGGTCATAAGAAAAAAAAAAGAAAATTCAGAAGCAATAAATTAGGAAAACTCAAATAGATGCAAAAAAAACATGTGAAAGAAATACAAAGATCTTATAGAATAGAAAAGAAAATGAATTTAGAAGTTATTTTAAAAAGAAAAGTCAAATCTGCCTTAACAAGTAATATTCCTTAATGAGCAAGTATTGTAAAGATATGCAAAATCCTTAATAGACAAGGAATATAAGATATGACAAGATCTAGTTAGATATGTCAATTATAAACCAAATAGGATTAGGAAATCTAAATTAGACGTGATGAGGATATTAATCACTCAAACAATATTCCTTAATGAGCGAGGAATGGAAGGATATGCAAATTAGACCTGATGAGGATATAAATCACTTAAGAATCTCAATTCTTCCTTTTTAATAACTTTCTTTTTTTTGACAAATTTTTTTTTGGTTTTTTTTATTTCTTTCTTTTTCTTTTTTTTTTTGCACAAAATTTTTTGTAAACCTTCAACTATGAACACAAATCTGAATTTCAGAATGCAAAATGATTGACTTAATTAAAGGAAAAAAAACAAGATCAAGACTAACAAATAAGAACAAAGAACAAAATATAAGAATGAAGAACAAAGAACAAGAACAAAATTTAAAAGAATAAGAAAAACACAAGAAATCAGAATTAAGAACAAAAATTATAAAAGATAAAACCTGATGTAGAGCCAAAGCTCAAATACCAAATGATACATAACCTCTAAAAATAAGCTTGAGAACCCTTTTATGTATTCAAACCCCCAAAGTATTAACTTGAAAACCCCAATAGTCAACTCAACAATAACCCCTAAGAATGGTTAGAAATCAGATTACTTAGATGATCAACGAATTAGAATAAAGAAAACTCATTTTTGAATTCCAATTTCGAAACACTCCACAGCAAGATAATCAATCTACTTAAATGTTCTTTAAAGCATGTATTCTACACAAGAACACAAAGACAAAAACAAAATAGCCTTTAGGTGTAATATCCCGAGTTTTTAAATATTTTTATACTGCACCGAGATCTGCAGTGTTAATAATTTTTGTACATATTTATGATATTTTTATGAGTTTGATATTTATTAAAGCTAATTTTAATTATTTTAAGGTATTTACGTAAAATTTTCCCAGGAATTAAATTTTCAGGGAAATTGATACGTAAATAATTTAATATTAATTATTTTGGCTAGTTTTACGAATTTGCATGAACTCATACATAATTTTTAAGTGCTAAATAAAATGTATATATGTGTATTTATTTAAAAAAAATTAGGGTTTAATTAATTACCTTAATTTTTATTATTTAGTTTTAATATTAATTAATTAATTATAAGTGTAGAAATTATTAAAATATATCAAAAAAATTATTATGTGTGGTGTATAATTATTTGAAATATAATAATATATAGTATTATAATTAAAGTTAAAGTTATATATATATAATTAAAAGTTGGTTAAATTTACAATTCGTGCCATTCGAACCTCCCAAGCTCCTGATCGTCCCCATTCAAAATCCGGCCGTTGTAACTCCTTCTTCTTCCCGTCGGTGTGCCTCCCGGTGTGCCACTATCATCCGCAGCCATTCCTGACACCTGAAGCTCCCTATTCCGGCGTGTTTTGGCCGGAAAAGTAAAGAATTACCGAAACTCGATCAAGCTTCGATCGACGTGATTCCGACCACCAAACTTGACGCCACTGGTCTCTATCTTCTCCTTGAGCTCTGGTGAGTGTGATTCCAAGCTTTTTTTCACTTAAAATGGTCTAGATTTTCCTAGGTTTCAATTTCTCAATTTCGGCCAATTAGGGTTTCTGAATTTTTTTTAGCTTCAATTTGGTTTATTCATGAAAACACTCTTCACTAAATTTGATCCTTGTAGCTTAATCTTCATGCTGGAATTTTTGTAGAATTTTTGGAATTTATTTTGATTTTTGGGTATTTTTTATTATTTTATTAATAATTTCTAATTTTCAAAAATAAATTAATTAAATGATTAAATTTTGTTTTATGATAATTATAGGTGTTTAAATGCATTTTAGAAATTTGTTTGTAATTTTTTTGAATTTTATGTATTTATTTTGGAATTTATTAAGTTTATGTAATTTTAAAAAATTAGGTTAATTATGTGTTTAATTTAAATTAATTGGTAAATTGAGTATATTTATTGATATTATTGAATTCTATGTTGAGAAAATTAATTTTGAGTAATTATATTATTTTTGGTGAATTTTTGACTAATTTTAGTAAATATATATATATAGGGGAATTTTAGTAATTTGATACTAAATTGGTTAAAAATACAATTAAATTGGTTTTACTAGTTATTTAAGGTATAAAAATGATTTTTACAAATTATTTAGTATTTTTAACTAATTAAAACTATTTTTCGTAAATTATTTTTAAATTATATATATAATATACGATTTTTCTAAATAAATGAGTTTTTATCAGTTTTTAACATGTTTTAGGGTTAAATACGTAATTTGGATTTATAAAATGTATTTTTATTATAAAAGGGCATTTTCGGTATTTTGTAATTATTTTGTGAATTGTGGACCTTGGTCGGTGAATTGTAGTTTAGAGTCCGATCGAGGGATTGTGGTTGTGATCTGTGTTTATTTCGAAGTGTGTTTTCTTTACAGGATCGGCTTTACTCTTTGAGTAGAGAGATGTTCGTTTTACAGGGGAGGTTCTGTCGAATTTTTGATAGAATTCTCGTAAAACGTGATATCTGATCGAATTCTGATTTTAATTTTGTGTCTAGTATTCTAGATCGAGTCTTTAGAACTTCCATTAGATTTATTCTGATTTCTGTTGTCGTTTGTTTGTTTAGTTGCGCCGAGACCGAGGCCTAGTGGACCAGGCCCATCAGACCCATCTCGAGGAGCGCAATAAATAGTGAGTTATTATTTTATATATATGTGTTCTAGGATGCATGATTTTAGAAATCTATGATTTGTTTTGATAAATATGCATAAATGATTTAAGTATTACTTAGGTTTACTTTTGGTATATTTTTTGTATATTTTGGTATATTTTCAAACTATATGCATGTTTTATTAATAAATCATTCTTAAAATGTTTTTAGGTTTATTTATGGTTTATTTCTAGTTTATTTTGTAATTAAATTAAATTTATTTGAAGTATATATACTCAAAATATATCTGGTTTATACCTGGTTTACTTTTGGTATATTTCTAGTATATATATGGTTTATGTTGCTATTTTATTGAAATTAATGCATCATTTATTTATGAATGTACGTTTTATATTTAAAATGAAGGATATCAATAGAACGTGCTACCTAGTGGGTAGCACTAGGACCGAGTACGTACCGGTACGCTGATAGGATTTAGGCTTTATTACTATTTTATTTGTGGATGTTGATTATATTGATTCGATTTGATTTATGTGATGTGAGATGTGATTTGGGAGTGTGATTGCTGGAGCTCGATTGACCAAGCGTCTCGGGACCAATCACACTAACAGTCAGATTGCTGGAACTCGATTGACTTAGTGTCTCGGGGCCAGTCTACTGTCCAAATGGAACAAGTGAACTCATTTGGAATAAATGAGCATGTATGGCTAGAGTGTTGTCTAACACTGTTTGAGGTTGCGATTTGCTAGGATTCTATTTGATCCTTTATAAACGGTGATTTTCAGTAAATGTATATAAAATGATTTTATTGCATTTGTGTGTTTTTGCTTGTATATATACTTATTATATAGGTTATTGGTTGTGTACATTGCCATTTAGTATGCATGTATATACATTATAACAATTCACTCAGTGAGGTCTGACTCCCCTCCGTTGACTATTTTTTAAGAAACTCATCATCTTCAGACCTCAATAGCAGACCTATACACCGGATTTCTTCCGCCCTGGCTTCACTATGTAAACTGCTTATCTGAGCCTTATTTTATAATCTAGACACTGCAGTAGTTGTATACAGTTATGGAGTTTATGTATTATATTTGTGTGAGTTATGTATTTCAAATATTTGAATTGGATTTGTATTAAAAGTTTATTTATATATTGTAATATCCCGTGTTTTTAAAAATATTTTTTTACACTGTACCGGGATATGCAGTGTCAATAATTTTGAATATATATGTGATATTTTTACGAGTTAATATGTATTTAAAACCTATTTTAATTACGGTATATTATTTACAGTGTTTTACGTAAAATTTTTCCGGGACTTGCATTTTCGGGGAAATTTTCACGTAAACAATTTATTATTAATTATTTTAGATGTATTTACGGACTTGCATGAACTCATACATATTTTTAAATTATTAAATAAAGCCTGTGTGTGTATATGTATTTAATTAGGGTTTATTATACCCTAATATTTTATTAAGTATTTAATTGTTTTAATTGTTATTTAATTAATTTTATTTTGTATAAATTATTAAAATATTAATATTTTTATGTGTGTGGTGTATATTTGATGTGTGTAATTTAATATTATTTTAATATATAGTATAAAGTATATATATATACATATATTTGTCAAAATTACACAAGAATTGGAAAATTACATTTTAGCCCCCGAGTCTCCTTCTTCTTCTCCGACCGTTCCTTCACCGCCCGGGCGTCTATCACGCCGTTCCTTCACCGTGGGTGTGCCGTCCGGTGTGCCACCATCTTCCCCGACCAGTTTCGCCACCTGAGGAGGCCGTTTCCGGCGTCGGGAGAACGATTTTGGCCGGAGAAGCCGAAAATCAACCCACCGTCGATCACGCCGATTCCGGCCACCGTTTTCGACACCGCCGGTCTCTTTATTCTCCTTGAGCTCCGGTGAGTGTGATTCTAGCTTTGGTTTGAGCTAAAATGGTCTAGAATTGCTTAGTTTTCAATTTGTAAATTTCAGCCTATTAGGGTTTTCGATTTTTTTGAGCTTCGAATTGATTGATTCATGGAAACTTCCTTCACAAATGTTGTTCCTAGTAGCTTAATCTTCATGTATGAATTTTGGTAGAATTTTTGGAGATTTTTTGGATTTTTGGGTATTTTTGAATATTTTAATATTATTTTCTAATTTTCGGAAATTAATTATTTAAATTATGAAATTGGAGTTTATGGTTGAATTAGGTGTTGAAATGAATTATAGGAATTTATTTGGAATTTTTATGAATTTCTAAGTATTTATTTTGAATTATTGAAGTTTATGGAATTTTGGAAAAATTAGGTTAAATGTGTTTTAAATTGAATTTAATTGGTTAATTGAGTTTAATTATTAATATTATTGATAAATATGTTGAGAAAATTAATTTTGGATAATTGTATAATTTTTGATGAATTTTTGAAGTAATTTAAGTATATTTATATATATAGGGGTATTTTGGTAATTTTACCCTAAATTGTCTAAAAATGTAATTTAATTGGTTTTAATATTTATTTAAGGTATAAAAATGATTTCTACAAATTATTTAGTATTTTTAACTAATTAAAACTATTTTTCGGGAATTATTTTCAATTATATATATAATATACGGTTTTTCTAATAAAATGAGTTTTAATCGGTTTTTATAGTGTTTCAAGGTCAATTATGTAATTTTTACCTATAAAATGTATTTCTGTGATTTAAGGATATTTTTGTTGTATCTGAAATATTGTTCTGTGTTTGTGGACCCCGGTCGGTGGACTGTAGTTTGGAGTCCGACCGTGGGATTTTGATTGTGTTGAGCTCGTTTTTCGAAGTGTGTTTCTTTGCAGGGTCAGCTCTACTCTTTTGAGTAGAGAGATGTCCGTTTTACAGGGGAGGTTCTGTCGGATTTTCGGTAGAATTCTCTAAAACGTGATGTCCAGTCGAACCCTAATTTTCGATTCTGTGTTTAATACTCTAGATTGAATTCTAGGATTTCTGTTAGGTTTATTCTAATGTCGATTATTTATTGCTTGTTTAGTTGCGCCGAGACCGAGGGCTAGTGGACCAGGCCCGTCGGACCTGTCTTGTGGAGCGCATTAGGTGAGTTACTATATTATATATATATGCTTAGGATGCATGATTTAGAAAATGCATGTTTTATTTTGACTGAATATGCATAAATAATGTGATTTATATTCAAGTATATTTTTGGTATATTTTTGGTATATAATAAATTATATACATATTTTGTTAATAAAATATATTTAAAATGTTTTTAAATATATTTTTAGTTTAATTCATGATTTGATTGGATTTATTTGACATATATATACTCAAAATATACCTGGTTTATGTTTGGTATATTTTCGGTATATATATGGTTTATATTGTTATTTCATTTACATTCATGCATCATTTATTTTTATGAATGAATGTTTTACATTATTAATGATGAAGGATATCAATAGAACGTGCTACCTAGTGGGCAGCACTAGCACCGAGTACGTACCGGTACGCCTATAGCTTTAGGCTATATTACTAACTATTTGTGGATATTGATTTGATATGATTATTTGATATGTGAGATGTGGTTTGTGGGTGTGATTGCTGGAGCTCGGTTGACCAAGTGTCTCGGGGCCAATCACACTGGCAGTCAGACTGCTGGAGCTCGGTTGACTTAGTGTCTTGGGGCCAGTCTACTGTCCAAATGGATTAAGTGGATATATTTGGAATAAGTGAGCCTGTATGGCCAGAGTGTTGTTTAACACTATTTTCTGAGGTTGCGATATTCTAGGGTTCTATGTGATCCTTCATAAACTGGGATTTTTCAATAAAATATATAAAAATGATTTTTCTGCATCTGTATGAATTTGCCTGTATATATACATATTATATATATACTGTTGACTGTATGCATTATCACTTAGTGTGTATGTATATATATTATAGTAATTCACTCAGTGAGGTCTGACTCCCCTCCGTTGACTATTTTTCAGGAGAGTCAACTTCCTCAGACCTCAGTAGCAAGTCGATACGCCGGATTTCTTCCGCCCCGACTTCTTTATGTAAATTGTCTACTTGAGTCTTATTTATTTTATCTAGACACTGCAGTAGTTGTGAATTAAAGTATGGGATTTCATGTACTTTATTTTAAAGAGATGTATTATATTGAAACTGGATTTGTATTAAAGATTATATACATCTATGTGATGAGATGAGATTTAGTTTAAATCCAGTTGATATGGAAAAATGATATTATGATTTTTATTTCCGCTGCATATTATATTTTTATTGTTATTATGGCATGCTTTATTTTATTTTTAGGCTTGCTACGGGTTCCGGATTCGAAAGAATTCCCGTTCCCTAGCGCCGGTCATGGCCCCTGTTTTGGGTCGTGACAAAGTTGGTATCGGAGCGAAGTTCGTATCAGAGCGGAGTTCTGTGTCAGGGCTTAGTTATGTGAGTTGTGGCCCTAGTTTTAAAGTTGTGTTTTCTGTTGGACTACTGCAGTGTATTAGGTTCGAGTATGTCTTGATGAGTATTCCTTGCTGTAGTTTTCAGCGTTATTCCTCCGTTGTCTGTTTTGTCTGAATCTTTCCGTTTGTCTTTTCAGAATGAGGAGGCGAGCGCGTGTCGCTCCACCGGTCGTTGAGGCCGAGGATGATGAGTCTTTTCAGGATGAGGTTTTACCTCCTGAGCAGCCAGTTAGACGTAGAGGTCGTGGCAGAGGTAGACCTCGAGGAGCGGCAGGTCGCCGTAGGCAGAGAGAGTTACAGGACGAGGAGCCTGTTGAGCCTGAGTTTGATGTTCCTGTTCCTCCAGTTGTTCAGCCTGTTCAGCCTGCCTATCAGCAGGGTATGTCTGACCCTGAGGCAGCTTTGTTCTATGCCAGAGTTGGCAGGATTGCTTTTGATGGTACTTCTGATCCTTTAGATCTTCTGCATGCGATTGAGACTGGGACTCGGACTGCTCATACCGAGTACCAGAGGATCATGATCGTTGAGTTGTCTGTTGAGGGACCAGCCTTGGATTGGTTCATTCAGATGATCCAGCCCTATATGATGACGATGACCTGGGCTCAGTTTCGAGAGCGATTCATGAGGAGATTTTGTCCAGAGCCTCTTCGTTTGAGCTATCATCTTCGTCTGACTAGTATTTCTCGTGGAGATCGATCAGTAGAGGAGTATACCCGAGAGTTTCTTCGTCTGGGTAGATATGCTGAGGATCTGATGCGAGATCAGTATTTTGCTGTTACTACGTATGTTACTGGTTCGGGTTCAGCTTTTGCTGGTATGCCCACAGCAGGTCTTACTCTGGAGTTTATGATTGAGCTAGCTAAAGAGATCGAGCTGAGATTAGTTAGGCAGGGAGCGATGCCTGATTATTACCAGTTGGGAGTTCAGTCGAGTGGATCGTAGGCTACTCCATATTCGAGTTTTCATGTTGGTTCGAGTAGTCAGCAGCGAGGTTCGACTCAGCAGAGTCAGAGACAGCAGCAGCGAGTGCATCGGAGCAGTAGACATGGCCGTGGAGGTCAGCGTAGATCGTTCAGATTTGGGTCAGGTGCTTCGAGCAGCAGCAGTGGTCGTAGTTCTGGATCAGCGGCCAGTGTTTGTCAGACTTGTGGTAGAGTCCATCAGGGACCGTGTTATCTGACACCACTGACATGTTTCAGATGCGGGCAGACAGGACATTTTGCCAGATCGTGTCCTTATTCCGGATATCAGCAGCAGCAGATTCCGCGATTCCCACAGCAGTCGATTGCTAGTGCAGCACCCGTGCCATTTCAGTTGCCACCAGCCCAGCATCAGAGTTCTACTCAGTTTGTTCCACAGCAGAGTCGTGGTAGAGGTACTAGAGGAGGTGCTAGAGGTGTTGGCCAGGCTTTTACCAGTCAGCAGGGAGGTCGAGGTCAGGCTAGAGTCTTCCATCTGACTCAGCAGGATGCTCAGGCATCTAATGCAGTCGTGGCAGGTATTCTTTCTGTTTGTTACCTGGATGCTTTGGTTTTGTTTGATCCGGGTGCCACACATTCGTTTGTTTCTCCTATTTTTGCTTCTAAATCTTGTTGGCAAGCTTCGAGGATGGCTTTTCCTTTGTCTGTTGCCACTCCTCTGAGCAATTCCTTGGACGCCGATATTGTTCTTTCTGGTTGTCCAGTTCTCATGGGAGATAGAGAATTATCCGTCGATTTGATTTTGTTGGATGTGATGGAGTTTGATATTATTTTGGGAATGGATTGGTTATCTCAGCACTTTGCCGTGGTTGATTACAGGAATAAGGAGGTGATTTTCAGAATTCCTGGTGAAGTAGAATTTAATTTTGTTGGTGATAGGAGTTCAGCACCTCAGAATCTTATTTCTGCTATTTCAGCTAGGAAGTTATTGAGGAAAGGTTGTCAGGGGTTTTTGGCTTTGGTTAGGGATACATCAGTGGAGAAGTTATCACTCACAGATGTTCCGGTTGCTTGTGAGTTTCCTGATGTTTTTCCCGAGGAGTTGCCAGGTTTACCACCTCATAGAGAGATTGAGTTCTGTATAGATGTGGTTCCAGGTACTACTCCTATATCTATGCCACTCTATCGTATGGCTCCTGCAGAGTTGAGAGAGCTGAAGGAGCAGTTGCAAGAGTTGTTGGAGAAGGGTTTTATCAGACCTAGTGTTTCCCCTTGGGGTGCACCAGTCTTGTTTGTGAAGAAGAAGGATGGTACCCTGAGACTGTGCATTGACTACAGAGAGTTGAATAAGGTGACGGTGAAGAACAAGTATCCTCTCCCGAGGATAGATGATTTATTTGATCAGTTACAAGGTGCACAATTCTTTTCTAAGGTCGACTTGAGGTCGGGTTATCATCAGCTTTATGCTAAATTCTCGAAGTGTAATTTCTAGATGGAGAGTGTTTCTTTTCTTGGACACGTAGTGTCTAAAGAAGGTATTCAGGTTGATCCACAGAAGGTTGAGGCAGTATCTGAATGGCCTAGACCTACTTCGGTCACGGAGATTCGGAGTTTTCTGGGTTTAGCCGGGTATTATAGGCGGTTTGTGCATGATTTTTCCAGGATAGCAGCCCCTATGACTCGCTTGACTCAGAAGAATGTTAGATTCGAGTGGTCAGAAGCTTGTGAGAATAGTTTTCAGTTGTTGAAGGAGAAGTTGACCACAACGCCAGTATTAGCTTTGCCTAATAGTGTGGATAAGTTCACAGTTTACTGTGATGCCTCTAGAATTGGTCTTGGTTGTGTGTTGATGCAGAATGGAAGGGTGATAGCCTATGCTTCGAGGCAGTTGAAGAAGCATGAGCAGAACTATCCTACACATGATCTGGAGATGGCTGCAGTGATCTTTTCTCTGAAGATTTGGAGACATTATCTGTACGGGGTGACTTGTGAGATATTTACTGATCACAAGAGCCTTAAGTACATTTTTCAGCAGCGAGATTTGAATCTGAGGCAAAGGAGATGGTTGGAATTGTTGAAGGATTATGATTGCGAGATTCTTTACCATCCAGGTAAAGCTAATGTTGTAGCAGATGCCTTGAGTAGGAAGTCCTCAGGTAGTCTTGCTCACATTGGTGTTGAGAGGAGACCATTGATCCAGGAGTTGCATTTGTTGGTGGATCAAGGTCTGATGATGAAGATTAGTAGATCGGGTGGACTGTTAGCTCAATTTAAAGTACGATCTGTACTGAGGGATAGGATTAAAGCAGCTCAGAGCCGAGATCCTATTCTAGAAGAGCTTGTAGAGAATGTCAGAGCAGGGAAGTTCACTGATTTCACACTTGATGATGATGGTGTGTTGTGGATCAGTGGTAGATTGTGTGTTCCTGATGTGGATGATTTGAGAGAAGAGATCTTAGAGGAAGCACATTCTACAGCCTACAGCGTTCATCCAGGTGTTACTAAGATGTACCACAGTATCAGAGATCTATACTGGTGGGATGGATTGAAGAAGGATGTTGCTGATTATGTTGCTAAGTGCTTGACGTGTCAGCAAGTGAAAGCCGAACATCAGAAGCCTTCTGGGAAGCTTCAGCCTCTTCCTATTCCCGAGTGGAAGTGGGAAAGGATAGCTATGGATTTTGTGGTCGGTTTACCTCGTTCGAAGGATGGATACGATTCCATCTGGGTGATTGTAGACAGGTTGACGAAGTCTGCACATTTCTTGCCTGTGAAAGCCACATATTCAGTTGCTAGATTGGCGAAGTTGTATGTGAAGCATATTGTATGCCTTCATGGAGTACCTGTGTCCATTGTGTCAGATAGAGGTTCAGTGTTTACTTCTCGTTTTTGGCAGAAGTTGCAGGAAGCGATGGGCACTAGGTTGGATTTCAGTACTGCTTTTCATCCTCAGACAGATGGTCAGTCTGAGAGGACGATCCAAACACTAGAAGATATGTTGAGGATGTGTGTCTTGGATTTGGGAGGTAGCTGGGATGATCATTTGTCGCTTGTTGAGTTTGCATATAATAACAGCTACCATAGCAGTATTGGCATGGCACCATATGAGGCGTTGTATGGAAGGAAGTGTAGATCCCCATTGAGTTAGTAGACAAAAGAGTTATGCGGATCCTAGGCGCAGAGATGTGGAGTTTCAGGTTGGAGATTTCATTTTTCTGAAGGTATCTCCGATGAAGGGTGTGATGAGATTTGGCAGGAAGGGTAAGTTAGCACCGAGATATATTGGACCGTTTGAGATTCTGGAGAGAGTTGGCACTGTTGCATATCGGTTGGATTTGCCTCTGAGTATGTCACAAGTGCATCCAGTATTTCATATCTCGATGTTGAGAAAGTATATCTCGGATCCTTCACACGTGTTGCAGCCCGACAGTGTGGAAGTGAATGAAAATTTGACTTTTGTGGAAGAACCTGTGGCGATCATAGATTTTCAAGTTCGACAGTTGCGATCGAAGCAGATTCCGATGGTCAAGGTTTTGTGGCGTAGCGACAGAGTTGAAGAGCATACGTGGGAGACTGAAGCTGAGATGCGAGCTTCTTACCCGTATCTCTTTCCTTCCTGATTCTGTAATCTTGTTTTCTGGAATTCGGGGACGAATTCTTGTAAGGGGGGAAGACTGTAATATCCCGTGTTTTTAAAAATATTTTTTTACACTGTACCGGGATATGCAGTGTCAATAATTTTGAATATATATGTGATATTTTTACGAGTTAATATGTATTTAAAACCTATTTTAATTACGGTATATTATTTACAGTGTTTTACGTAAAATTTTCCCAGGACTTGCATTTTCGGGGAAATTTTCACGTAAACAATTTATTATTAATTATTTTATATGTATTTACGGACTTGCATGAACTCATACATATTTTTAAATTATTAAATAAAGCCTGTGTGTGTATATGTATTTAATTAGGGTTTATTATACCCTAATATTTTATTAAGTATTTAATTGTTTTAATTGTTATTTAATTAATTTTATTTTGTATAAATTATTAAAATATTAATATTTTTATGTGTGTGGTGTATATTTGATGTGTGTAATTTAATATTATTTTAATATATAGTATAAAGTATATATATATACATATATTTGTCAAAATTACACAAGAATTGGAAAATTACATTTTAGCCCCCGAGTCTCCTTCTTCTTCTCCGACCGTTCCTTCACCGCCCGGGCGTCTATCACGCCGTTCCTTCACCGTGGGTGTGCCGTCCGGTGTGCCACCATCTTCCCCGACCAGTTTCGCCACCTGAGGAGGCCGTTTCCGGCGTCGGGAGAACGATTTTGGCCGGAGAAGCCGAAAATCAACCCACCGTCGATCACGTCAATTCCGGCCACCGTTTTCGACACCGCCGGTCTCTTTCTTCTCCTTGAGCTCCGGTGAGTGTGATTCTAGCTTTGGTTTGAGCTAAAATGGTCTAGAATTGCTTAGTTTTCAATTTGTAAATTTCGGCCTATTAGGGTTTTTGATTTTTTTGAGCTTCGAATTGATTGATTCATGGAAACTTCCTTCACAAATGTTGTTCCTAGTAGCTTAATCTTCATGTATGAATTTTTGTAGAATTTTTGGAGATTTTTTGGATTTTTGGGTATTTTTGAATATTTTAATATTATTTTCTAATTTTCGGAAATTAATTATTTAAATTATTAAATTGGAGTTTATGGTTGAATTAGGTGTTGAAATGAATTATAGGAATTTATTTGGAATTTTTATGAATTTCTAAGTATTTATTTTGAATTATTGAAGTTTATGGAATTTTGGAAAAATTAGGTTAAATGTGTTTTAAATTGAATTTAATTGGTTAATTGAGTTTAATTATTAATATTATTGATAAATATGTTGAGAAAATTAATTTTGGATAATTGTATAATTTTTGATGAATTTTTGAAGTAATTTAAGTATATTTATATATATAGGGGTATTTTGGTAATTTTACCCTAAATTGTCTAAAAATGTAATTTAATTGGTTTTAATATTTATTTAAGGTATAAAAATGATTTCTACAAATTATTTAGTATTTTTAACTAATTAAAACTATTTTTCGGGAATTATTTTCAATTATATATATAATATACGGTTTTTCTAATAAAATGAGTTTTAATCAGTTTTTATAGTGTTTCAAGGTCAATTATGTAATTTTTACCTATAAAATGTATTTCTGTGATTTAAGGATATTTTTGTTGTATCTGGAATATTGTTATGTGTTTGTGGACCCCGGTCGGTGGACTGTAGTTTGGAGTCCGACCGTGGGATTTTGATTGTGTTGAGCTCGTTTTTCGAAGTGTGTTTCTTTGCAGGGTCGGCTCTACTCTTTTGAGTAGAGAGATGTCCGTTTTACAGGGGAGGTTCTGCCGGATTTTCGGTAGAATTCTCGTAAAACGTGATGTCCAGTCGAACCCTAATTTTCGATTCTGTGTTTAATACTCTAGATTGAATTCTAGGATTTCTGTTAGGTTTATTCTAATGTCGGTTATTTATTGCTTGTTTAGTTGCGCCGAGACCGAGGGCTAGTGGACCAGGCCCGTCGGACCTGTCTCGTGGAGCGCATTAGGTGAGTTACTATATTATATATATATGCTTAGGATGCATGATTTAGAAAATGCATGTTTTATTTTGACTAAATATGCATAAATAATGTGATTTATATTCAAGTATATTTTTGGTATATTTTTGGTATATAATAAATTATATACATGTTTTGTTAATAAAATATATTTAAAATGTTTTTAAATATATTTTTAGTTTAATTCATGATTTGATTGGATTTATTTGACATATATATACTCAAAATATACCTGGTTTATGTTTGGTATATTTTCGGTATATATATGGTTTATATTGTTATTTCATTTACATTCATGCATCATTTATTTTTATGAATGAATGTTTTACATTATTAATGATGAAGGATATCAATAGAACGTGCTACCTAGTGGGCAGCACTAGCACCGAGTACGTACCGGTACGCCTATAGCTTTAGGCTATATTACTAACTATTTGTGGATATTGATTTGATATGATTATTTGATATGTGAGATGTGGTTTGTGGGTGTGATTGCTGGAGCTCGGTTGACCAAGTGTCTCGGGGCCAATCACACTGGCAGTTAGACTGCTGGAGCTCGGTTGACTTAGTGTCTCGGGGCCAGTCTACTGTCCAAATGGATTAAGTGGATATATTTGGAATAAGTGAGCCTGTATGGCTAGAGTGTTGTTTAACACTATTTTCTGAGGTTGCGATATTCTAGGGTTCTATGTGATCCTTCATAAACTGGGATTTTTCAGTAAAATATATAAAAATGATTTTTCTGCATCTGTATGAATTTATCTGTATATATACATATTATATATATACTGTTGACTGTATGCATTATCACTTAATGTGTATGTATATATATTATAGTAATTCACTCAGTGAGGTCTGACTCCCCTCCGTTGACTATTTTTCAGGAGAGTCAACTTCCTCAGACCTCAGTAGCAGGTCGATACGCCGGATTTCTTCCGCCCCGGCTTCTTTATGTAAATTGTCTACTTGAGTCTTATTTATTTTATCTAGACACTGCAGTAGTTGTGAATTAAAGTATGGGATTTCATGTACTTTATTTTAAAGAGACGTATTATATTGAAACTGGATTTATATTAAAGATTATATACATCTATGTGATGAGATGAGATTTAGTTTAAATCCAGTTGATATGGAAAAATGATATTATGATTTTTATTTCCGCTGCATATTATATTTTTATTGTTATTATGGCATGCTTTATTTTATTTTTAGGCTTGCTACGGGTTCCGGATTCGAAAGAATTCCCGTTCCCTAGCGCCGGTCATGGCCCCTGTTTTGGGTCGTGACATATATGAAATGAGATATTTGATTTAATTTCTTTTGGTGGATTATTATTTTAATATTTATGATTTATTTTCGCTGCAGAATATTTTAATTATGTTATTGTTATTATTGCATGTTTTATTTTATTTTTAAGGCTTGCTACGGGTTCCGGATTCGAAAGAATTCCCGTTCCCTAGCGCCAGTCATGACCCCTATTTTAGGTCGTGACATTAGGTTTTAAAACTTCGATTTTGCCTCCTAATAATTCATCCAAGGCGTATATATAGGCTTTACAAGGTTTTCCTTAGTGAATAAGGAAAACTAATAACCCTAATCACAAAAATAGGAAACTAATTTAATCAGACCTCAAATAGGAATTTTGACATACTTCCTATTTTAAGAATAACTTTAATTAAACTAACTAAAACTAATGGGCTTTTAAAATAACAAATTCGTCCAGCCCTTATTTAATATAATTAAACCCAAATAATAATGCTTAAATAACTCTCCCATGCATACTTGGCTAGCCCATAACAAATATGGTCCATTATATACTTAATTAAACTCATTGGTAACTTGGACTTGAATTAAGTTGTATTGAACTTGAGTTTCACTTGTCACAAAGCTTTGGTATCCATGTAAACTTTCTCTAGCTAAGTTCACTAAGCCTTGTAAATGATGGATTAAGGCTTTATTGAAGCTTCATGGATCGAGAACTTTATAGGTCTTTGAGGCATGCTGATTGGACTTAAAACCTTTTAAACTTGATCCTTGCCTTCTTGACCATGCTCATCTTCATCATGTTGAATTCTTTGAACTTGGTATGTTGGCTGCTCCATAATAGTTTAAATTTAACATAGAGCTTGGGTTTTTGCAAGATTCAAATAGAAAATGATAACTCTTTTTTAAACAATAGGAAAAGGAATTCTATACTTTGAGTTTATATGTTTCCTTGATGTAATTTATTTTACTCTACATTTCATGTATATAATTGTATTGGGTTGCTGGCATTTATAGCCATTAATTATGTTTTCCTTTTAGATACATGCTTTGTGATTATGCTCAATATAATTCTCATGTTAGTTTGCAGGTTACAACAGTTGATAAATTTCAAAGGCAGCATAATGATTTTATTTTACTTTCTCTTGTACATACTTGCTTTGTAGGTCACCTTCATGATGTACAAAGATTGGTTATTGCTATGTCTCATGCCTAACTAGGACTTAATGTGTTTTGTTGCTGTTCTCTTTTTCAACAATGCTATGACTTGCAACCTACATTTCAACTTTTGCTTTAAAGGCCTGACCACCTTGCACTAAATTTGAATGAGATTTTATCGTATACAGAGCATTCTGTGGAAGATATCGAAAATCTTTATATTGTTAGCATTGTTGAGGAAATGGGCTACTTTATAATTGATAAAATGGATTAATTATATCAGGTATGATTCTTTTGATATTATATCTTGTTTTGGTCTAGTGAGTATGAATGATTCTTGAATTCACAATTATGAGGGATAGTCCAAAAATACTCGTCTTATTTGGGTTGCTATAATTTTTTTATCCATTTAAAAATCCTGAATTGGTTGTAATTGGATGTTTTATTAGGTTCTCATATTGTAATATCTTTTTTTAACTTCAAGCAAGGTTAAACCATTAGTTTGAGCAATATGTGGTTTCTTCATCCAATGTGGCTGCACCTGCAAATAGTATAGTGGATGATACCATGCATGAATATGAGCCAAAGGAAGCTAGAGAGATGGATGGCATTGAAATTGGTCAAAATGGGGATTTGCCTCTTCAAAGCCAACTAAATGGGGCCAAGGATACAAATTTTTATGCGAATGATGACAATGGCAATCCACAAGCAGGCGAAAAAGAGGATTCGCAGATGGAGTAGTCTCAGAACTACAACACTAATGGTATTTATGTTGAGTCTTTTCCACTTGTAAGTATGGTTCTGCTTGGGTAGCAAAGGACAACATAGGGAGACATGGAATACAAAGAAGTGAAGAGCTTTCTTTGCCATGAGATTTTATGTCCCATTTTTTGATTTAGGGATTTTATATTTTTTAATTTGGGAATTTTAAGTTTTTGATGAAGGGGAAGTGTAAGAGTAGGATCTACATTCTATGTAAGGAAAACAACTCATGAGTTATGGGTCCTAATTACCACATAGACAACAGTTAACGTTCAAAAGAAATGGACAGGTTATTTGTTTTTGAAACATTAATGATATATTAAAACCCTAAAAAATGTTAATAATATATTTACTCTTAGAATAAAACTTCAATCGAATATTTGTATCTTTTCCTTTTTTTTTTTATTCCAACATTGGAAGATGGGCATAACTTTAGCGAAAAAGTAGAACTCGAATTCAAGTCTTTTTATGTAATTAAATACTTTTTAGCCTAGCAGCTAATGCTTATCAGCATAACTTTTTTTTATTAGAGGACTTCTTTTTTTTTTTTTACCAAAATTAGAGGACTTTCAAAGATTAAATGCCAATGAATATTTATGAGCTTTACTAGATTCAAAAAAGCTTCTCAAGGATTTGATAACAGGATTCACTGCCACCCATATGCACTTGCAAGAGTGCATAATCTCTTCTTGTATATGCATTTTTGAAGTTATAATTTGCACTAAATAATAAAGAAAAAATGAAGTAACCAAAAGACAAAAAAGAAAAGTAGTGGATTGTGAAGTGAACCTAACCTTATTAATTTTGTCCTACACAATTTGTACATAGTTAGGCAGCAGTTTTCATATATATATATAATCAAACACGACGAAAATGGAACTGTTATATTATGTAAAATTTTATTTTTTATTTTTATGACCGATTGTAATATAAATAATACGGTCACACTCCCTTAAAATTTCTCTTCCATCTTTGTACTTTGTTGAATCATTAAAAAATATCATAAAAGTAAAAATGAAAAAAAAAAAAAAAGAAAAAAATTATCTTTTTCTCTCCGGTAGCATTATATATTTGTGTGGATATATACTTTAATTACATTGGCCAAATAATGCATTGTACCAACAAGCAATACACAAATCAGAAGAGAACACATATGAAGCAAATGATCAAAGGGAATAAAAGAAACTACATACCAAAAAAGGGACAAGAAAAAGATCAAAAAAAAAAAAAGGTAAATAAATAAATAAATTTCTCTGTGTCAAATTTAGATGATAAAGACAAAATTCTCTCTGTGCATGGAGAGTTTAATTTGTCCAGAATATAGCACATATTATCCAACCATTTTTTTACATGTTGCAAAATAAAGCAATCTTATTACTGTGAGATTTTCAGTTGGAACTCCAACATTTAAAAAAACAAAAGAAAAAATTATAGGAGGAGGAAGAAGTAGTATATATATATATATACACACGCACATATGTATATAAAATCTGACAGAGCTCTCACCTGATGAATTTTTTGGTCTTTTCAAAAGGTTCAAGCAAGCCCCCAAAAAAGAAAAAGCATGTAAGGAAATATCAACAAGAACTTGTACAAGAAAACCCATGATTCTGAGAAGTGATAAAGCCGTTGACAGATTCTGAGAAGTGAGCACTTGCTTCTGGCTGCAGTAGCTAGTTATTGCCATCCTCGTTTATCTAAGTGCCTGTCTGCACTGTTTCTTGAATTATACATGAATTGTGCCTGAAGGAGGCACAAAACATACTAAAAATAATAAAAGAAAGGTGCTTCAGCAAAGCTTGGATTGCTTCAGCCAGCTTCAATGGCCTTATTAGCTAGGATTAGGCCATCATCATTGACTTGTATTGCTGAGAACTGAGACATCTGATAAGCATATATGGAACTCTCTGTTTTTGCTCTCTTTTGTAGTAGCAGAGACATTGGCAGCAATACAAATGAATGCTCATCCAAGAATAACCATTAAATAAAAAACCATGGGCAGCATGCTATATGTATTAATAAATGTAGAACTACAATTATCTCAACATAAACAAGAATAACCATTGAATAAATAAAGATTGATCAAACCGACTGACTCTTATTGTTTTTATTATCTTTATAAAATTGAGCATATAAAATGGATGTCTTTTCACCAACATTTAATAAAACTAAAATAATAAAGAAAAAGTAGTATTTTCTTTGTACAACGATGATATGCATAAGTTGAGAACAAAAAAATATAATATATATGTAAAAAAACAAAATTGAATTATATATATATATATATAGATAATATTTCTTATCACAGCTATATAATACCGTCGCAATTTATAAAAGTATTTTTATCAATCTCTACTATTATTAGAAGTCCTCCTATAATGGAGGATAAAATAAATAAATATAATTTTTTTTACAATGTCGTCCCAACCCACAACACTTATTAATATCCTATATATGCACACATAAGTACCCGCGTGCATGCGTGTCTCTAGGCAGGCATTTTATGTATGTGCCTTACAAGATAAAACTGATTTATAATTTTTCGTTCCCATTAACTTATTAAAATATAAAAACACAATTATTTAATGGCTCAATTCACCTTCCAAAATAAATTAGCAAAATATATAATGAGGATACAATGAGGACGAGGAAATAGTTAGGGTGATGGAACCTTTTTTTTAAATGTCAACTCAAAGTCGAGGAGGCCTAGAGTGGATAATTTAGGTGAAGATTATAAAACCTAAAAATCTCAAGTTTAAATTTTGATTTTATCAGATTTGAAAGTAATTAAAAAAAATTATCATCTCCCACTTACAACTAATAAATTAACAGTCATAATTTCATATAAGTATTAACAAATAATATTAATAAAAAAAATTCCACTCAAATAATATTTTTCTTATTAATAGGTAGGTCAACTAATTTCAAAAAAAAAAAGTTGGTCAACTACGTCTTGTAATGTTAGAAGGGACCATTAGACTACTGCTAAGAGTAATAGTCTTTTTCTTAAATGTTTATTTATTTTTTTAAACTACTGACATTTAAAAATTACTGAGTTATAAATAATTTGATTCAATTCAGATAAAATTATAAGAGTAATAAAATTTTTTTAACAATTAATTTAATTATATTACACATATTAAAATTTAAAATTCAGACCTAACTTAAAGAAGAACAGTTATTTACAGATTGATCTCAACAATTATTGATATATTTATTTATTTAATAGTTATACCATGTTAATGGTTAATGTGTTAATAACAAAAAAACTTGATCTCATTGTGAATGTAAGGTACCATAAAATCATAGATTTTACCTGTGGTAATTACCCTAAAAATTTTTTGAAAGTTGATATGGTTTAAACTCATGGTCTGGGGTTATGAATGTTAGGGGGATGATACTTTTGTTTTGTGGAATCAAATGATTTGATTATTGTTGGTCGACACTTGTTCATAAATAATTAACAAATGGATTATTAATTCTTTTAACAAAACAATGTATTATTATTATTATTATTTATTTATTTTGAGAGAGAAAACAAAGGAATTATTGTAAACGGTATTGAAAAGGTTAGAAAAGAAATATGAAAGGCACCGGCCCTAAGATTAATTTTATGTTATTAAAAAACATACTTTTTTTAGAGGAATTAAAAAACGTAATTAATTAATTTTGCAAGGTATTGTCATATATAACATATCATTTACATAGTGATCTAACCTATCTTCTGTTCCAAAAGCCAAACATACTGTTCTCTTCAAACTAGAAAAGCCACTCACTGTTCATGAAATGACGTTTTAAGCTACATTATTTTGTTTTAAGCTACATTATTATAATTCAACTAATATATTGTTAAATACTAGATCTCCAGCTAATAAATATAGTTAATAACAAGGATTAATTTAACCATAATTTCATAAAATTAACATATATGCTCTTATATATATATATTGAAAAATAAATGTTACATTTCAATAAAAATTTTATTATGATAATCACTATCAAAATAAATTTATTTGATCGCTAATTTTTAACATCGAATTAAGGTTTAATACGATTAAAAACATTATAAAGCAAATATTTTTTAATAAAATTATATAATTTTTTCGCTCGATTAGGGATCAAATTGTAACAAAATAAATACAAGATATAATAAAAGAATGTTGGAGTAGTTGAGGCTGAATCTTCAAACTTGATTGGAAGTTTTTGTTTTTCTCTTGAAAAAAGGGGCAAAAAAGGTTGTGGTCATAGAAGAAGAGATTGCAATTGGACTTGCAGAGTGGTCACTAAATAAAAATTTTCATTTTTATTTTGCAAGTGTGAAGCATGTGGTGACCACTACTTGGTCTAAATTAATAAAATTCAAAACCCAATGAATATCATCGCTTGACTCCCTCATAAAACAACAATTATGGGTCCCTAACTTGCTAATGTTTTTGTGACAAATTAAATAATTGTGTTTAGAGTTTTAACTTTCTGGTCCATGTTGATAAAATTATTATTTTTTAAATAAATTATTTGGAAGAAAAAGTAGTCTAAAAGTTTCAATTTTTTAACAAGTATAAAATATCTTAAGTTAATACTGATTTTTTTTAATTACTTTTTTCAGATTCAAAAAAGTAGAATTAGTTGCAAATTTTTTTAATATATTACTCTAGGATATTAACTAAAATTAAGTGTCACGACCCGAACCCGACGGCACTTGACCGGTATTAAGGAATGAGAAGACATAAGACCTCCGAAATCCGTAGTAAGCTTAAAAAAAAAGAAAAATAACACCTTAAAATTTAAAACTTTATTTTAAAATAGAACACATTATCAAACTAATTTTTCTAAAATTTAAACGTAATTGAATACATAATTAACATATTTTCAGCGTCACATATATAAATCAAACTTAAATCGTTATACATAAGCGTGACCCATATAAATAAATTACACAAATATGCTTAAATCATACAATTCTTAGTACATATACTACTGCAGCATCCTAGAATAATACAACAGTACAGCTTATAATGACCTATATAAAATAGTCAGTGATGAAGAAACCCGACGTGGAGGTAGTCTGGGGTCGAACTCCTAAACTCCTGAAAAAATAAATTGAGGGGAATCAAACCTCACTGAGTAAGTCAATAAAAAAAAGTTGTATGGTTTGAAAATCCTTTTTGAAAACTATATATTTATAGTGAAAATAATTTATAATGTATAGGTGTAGCTTTTGAAAAATCTCGGTAGAACCCTAAACCCAAAAATCTAAATGGCTAACTGGGCCTATTTATTCCAACTAGACTACCAGTCCCCGAGAGCAAAGGCATTCACCGAGGCACTAAGTCATAGTCATTCACTTAATCCAAATATATGGCACTGGCGGTCCCCGAGAGCTAGGGCATTAACCGAGACACCCATCCCAGTCCATTTTTAACCTTACAATCACTGGCGGTCCCCGAGAGCAAAGGCTTCCACCGAGGCACCCATCTCAATTTAACATCCACCAGTCACATATATATCGGATCCATCTCTCAATCTCTATCATGTGCACATAGTCCTGGTGAACCCACCAGGTAGCTCGTTCTACCAAAATTTCTCAAAATTAACTTTTAAATAAATAAAAAATGCGTTTTAAATCTTAAATAACAATATTAAATTAAATAAAATCATATAATCAGTATTAAAAATATGAGCGCATGCATTCTTTAAATAAACACATGCACATATCGTTCTATTGACTTACAAGATGAATGCGAAGGCTGATGACCATGCGTTAGCCTCAGTCTCACGGCTTCTGCTCCGATATGCTCTAGAAAGAAAATAACAAATCGATTTTAAAACATGACTATGAAATAAAATCAACAAAACAACAAAACAATGAATTTTCAGGCTGACTCGAGGAAGACTGGACAAGACTCGATAGACAGGATAAAACCTAATTAACGGTAGAAATTTTTACGAATATCACGTTTTACGAGAAAATCTACCAAAATTTCGGCAGAGTCTCCTCTGTAAAACGGACATCTCTCTACCAAAGGTAGAGCCAAACTTGCATAGAAAACACACTTCTAATAACCACAAATATACACACTCAAGTCGGGTTTCAAAACTACACTCAGCCCCGACCGAGATCACAACTCAACAAAACATCAAGAAATGATATCATTTATTTTCCAAAATACATATTACACATACATATATACTAAAAATGTATAAAATCTCAATTATTAAAAAAATTAACAACTCAATTTGCATTTCATTATCAAAGTATAATTATAACCTAAATTAAAACCATTACATCAAATATACTAAATACAACCTTATATTTAATTTTTGTTACCAAAATAAAGTATTATAAATATATATGTAATATTTGGAATTAATATTTCAAATCAACATTACTTAAGTAAAAATATCGATTAATTTATAAAAATTCTCTAAACCTCTTAAATATTAATAAAACTAACTAAAATATATGTTTAGCTATAAGTAGCATGAAATTACATTTTTACCCCTAAATACATAATTTACATAATGTATTATTAGTACTAAAAAAAATTCCTTAAAATTATTTAATCATCTAAAAATTATTTTCTCAAAATTAAACTTCTTAATATAATTAAAACATAAAGTCAACTAATAATTTCTTCTAAAAAAAATATAATTTAACATAATAATCACATTTGACATAAACTCAAAAATATTTATAAAAATAGTTTAAAAATCACAAAAATTATAATTTGAGTTCTAAAATTAATAACATTTAATAATAACCTCAATTATCAAATTTTTATAATTTTTTACAAATAATTTTTGAAATTAATAAAAATATTAATTAAATACCCAAAATTTACAAAAACTTATAATTAACACCAAAATTTCTAAAACCTTAAAAACAATCCAAACATCACAAATATATAATCTTAATTTACTCTAATTTAATAATTAAACCAAAGAAAAATCCAATAAAATTAAACAAAATTATACAAAAATTCTGTAAATCAAGAAAAATTCAAAATGATGCTTAAAAAATTCGAATTTTAACAACCAAATAGTATAACTCAACATTTAGCTTAGAACAACCTAAAAACAACACCTAGTTCCATTCAACAACCAGAAAACAACCCTAGAACAACCTAGAACAACTCACCTTCAACCTCCAATTCCGACGCCTGAGGTGAGTTGCAGTGGTGGTTTCCGGCTTGGATTGATGCCTGAGAAGATGAGGGAAGTTGGGGAAGCTTCGGTGGCGCCAGATCAGCTCGGATCGAAGGTGACAGAAGGAGAAGAAGAAGGACAGCAGCAACGGCAACACCTGGAAGCTTCAAGCTCACGGTGGCGATGGAGTCTTGGTGGTGGAGGAGGAAATGGCACAGTGAGAGGGAAGACGGAGGCTGTGGGCAGGCGGAGATGGAGGATGGCAGTAGCTTGGGTCGTTTTCAGGAGGAGAGGTAAGCTTTCTTTCCTTTTTTTTTTTTAACTATATATATATATATGTGTGTGTGTGTGTGTAAATGTAGGTGTACATGTATATTTCTCTAATAGTATATACTTTATATTTATACACACATGCATGTCCATATATATATATATATATATATATACATGTATATGTGCATATATACTCATACTATTATAATAAACATGAGTATACATATACTAATATAATAACTTATATTTATTATGAACCATAAATATATATATATATATATATGTACTAGCAACACATAAAACAACCTTTAATTTCATATAGTTAATAATAATAATATAACTAGCTAATTAACAACTATTTAATATAATTTAAAATTATTTACTAATAATGCAAATTAAATGTTTATTTTTATTTATATAAAACGTAGGGTATTACATTAAGTTAAAGACTCTTTAAAATTGTATATTGAATTTGAATTTCTAAGTGGGAGTTGATAATCTTAGGTTGTAATTTGACCGGAAAAAAGTATGTTTATTTTGAAAATTTATTTATTTCGAATGTATTAAGATTTAAAATACATATTTCTGTATAATATTTATATTTAATTAATAAAAATATAAAATACATGTATCATAAATTTAATAATTAATTATAATACATTTTATATGCTTAAACCCAATAGTATTATTCGTAAATACTTCCTGTGGATAAGAAAAGTGGGCTTGCAAACTGTGGTTTGCTACTTTGCGCCATAATTTTAATTATTACAAATGGAAGTGCTTAGGAATGGGTAAGCAGGGCTGCTTTCCAATTATTGTTATTATTATTCGTGTATTTTCTTCTTTGAACAAAACAAAAACATATGATGCTATGAAATAATTTAAAGAAAAATGATTAAATTTTAGGAAGGAATTGTGGGCAAATGAAATTTTTAACACTTTGTTTTTGGAAAAGGAAATTTTTAACACTTCAGATCTGAAATCAGCTTTATATATTTTTTTAAATTTTTTTAAATAAATTATTGATATTCAAAACATAATGATTCTGAATTTTAACTAATTTAATATATATATATATATATTTTATCTGATAAATTATATTATGAATAAAATTACAAAAAAAATATTATATTGATAAGAGCATATAGGTTGAGAAGAGAATTTGCAGAGATTCTAGAAAAAATGAAAAGAAAATTTGAACACTTGTTAATAGGAATTAGTAGTAATAATGAACAAATAAATTAAGATTTTAATAGTAATACAATATTTTGTAACTATAAAGAATTACATAATAATCATAGTATAGAAGGCAATATTGTAGAAAATTTAATAATTGACATAATAATAAATTTGAAAAATTATTTGTATAATAAATTATTAGAATTACAAGAAAATAAAGAAAGTCTGGAAAAAATTACTAAAACTCTTGAAAGAATCTTAGATCAATAATATAGGATAAAATTATTAGTAAAAGAAATTATAACTATTGGATTATCATGAGCTCTACAATAGATAAAATTTTAGATAATATATGTATATTAAATTGAAGTAGATTATCAGTCATAATATCACTAAGAGATGAAATAGATAAAATTATAGATGTAAAAAGGGAAACTTAAAAATTTTTAAAAAATCAAAATATACCAGAAATTTTAAATATAGTAGAATATAATAATAAATTAATGGTATTAACAATTTTTAGTGATACTATAGACACTATTATTAGTGAAGAAAATTTAGACCCATAAAATGAATAATCAAAGTATAGAGGAATATTCATTTAACTCAAAAGAATATTTAAAATTAGCAAAAATATATATTAGAATAAGTAAAGAAAGTAAAATTTGACTTATTAAACATAATAGTACTCACCCTAATTATGAATATGTGAATAAAGAACATTGAGAAAATATACAAAAATATATTAGACTTAATAAATTAGCTAGAACAAAAAAATAATGAAAATTTAATACAAATTTTTGACAACTTAGTAAAAAAGTTATACACTAAAGAAAAAATTTTATTCTTAGCAAATAAACATGCAGACATATGTAAAGAAGATATAAACTAGATTTGGGAACATAATAATACTCATGATATGTATAAAATTATAAAAAATAGACTAAATTTTAATAGAAAAATGACTTTTAGATATGAAGAAATTTATAAACAAATTAACTAATGGCTTTGGAAGAATCTTCTGTTTATAAAACAACATTATAAAATGTTATAACTTATGATAAAGAGTCAACAAGAGTAGCAGTCCCTATAGGATTGTAAAAAATACAACAATTATTAGTAAGACAGAATAATACTAATTTTCATATAAATTATTTATATTATAATAATATTAAAGAACAAATAGAAGAACTTAGAGAGGAAATTATAAAAATTAAAAACATAGTAACAGGAAATCTAAAGATATTACAAATAATTAATCCAAGAAGTGAAAAATATACTAAAATTGAATATAATGATGAAGAATGGAATAAAATTGAAATTTTTAGTACAGAAACTAATTCTGCAGAAATACTAAATTGTACTTTAATTAATTAGAAACAAATGTTATAGAAGAATAAATAAATACAATAGACATAAATGAATCTTCATCAGAAGAAGATTTAGATACAGAGGAAGAAATTTTAATGAATGAAACAAAATTTCAACCTATAACATCAATAAAATATCCAATAGTAAAAAAATATGCTGAATCTTCAAATAAATGTGAAGAAATAATAATAGAAAATTAAAATTTTAAAGGAGAAGTATATTGGCTAAAAAGAACATGTGAAAATATGACAGAGGAAATAAAAAATTGGACAAAAATTCATTCAACTATAATAATAGGAATGGATTTAGAAGTTTCAAAAGCAAAACTATTATTACAACAGACATTATTAGGACTCTTAGCCAATTGGTTTGACCACTTACCACAAAATAAAAAAATAGGAATAAAAAATGTAACCACAAATATAGAATTAGTAAGAGAATATGAAAAGTTATTATTAAAATATTTTACATATAAGAAAATAATAATTTCAGAAAAAATTTATAGAGAATATTTAGCTAAATTACAAATATGCGATATAAATTATTTTAAAAAATATGCATGTAAATTTGAAGAATATTATATAAAAGCTAAGATAGACCCAATAGATAAAGTATAATTAAATTTATTATTTCATAAATTGCCAGTACCATGGGAAAATAAAATATCACAAAAATATGCTGAATTAAATATTGCTGAAGATTTTTTAGGAATAAGAATTGCTTTTGCACAATGGTATTTAGAAAGAGAATGTATGTCATTAAACGAATATAGATTAATGTATAAACAAACTAAAAATAAACAAAATTTAAACTGTAGAAAATTTCAATTAATACCCAATTATGGATGTGAACCCTATAAATATAAAAAAACATAAATATAAAAAGAAATGGAAAAAATATTTTAGGAAATATAGAAAACCATATTATAGTAAGAAAAGAAAATATAAAAGGAAATATAATAGAAGAATAAATAAGTTAGAATGTAAATGTTATATTTGTAAACAAAAAAGACATTTTGCAAATGAATACCCAAGTAAGAAAAATAAAAATGTAGAAGGATATATGATAATTCAAGAATTCTCAGAAATAAGTGAAAATGAAACTATTTACATGTAATATCCTGGGTTTTTAAATAATTTTAAACTGCATCGGGATATGCAGTGTTAATAATTTTTATTTATATTTATGATTATTTAATGAGTTTGTTATTTATTAAGTTATTTTTAATTATTTTAATTATTTTTAAGTCATTTAAGTAAAATTTTTCCTGAAATTTTATTTTTGAAAAAATTAAAACGTAAATAATTAAATATTAATTATTTTAAGTGGTTTTGTGGAGTTACATGAGTTCATACGTGATTTTAAAGTGCCAAATAAAAAATATATACATACATGCATTTAAATTAAAATTAAGGTTTATTTAATTCAATTAAATTATATTATATAGTGTCAATATTAATTAATTAAGTGTGTATATATGTATATGTGTGTATATATATTATTAAAATATGTGTGTGGTGCATATTTATTGTGTGTATTATATTATATATTAAAACAATATAAGTTAGATATATATATACATATAATATTTGTACCAAAATAAAAGTTTGAAATAATTACAGAATTGCCATTATCATCTTTCTTCTTCCTCCTGATCATTTTCCTTCCCGTTCGGCCGCTGCAACTCCTGTTGATGTGCCCTCTAGCATGCCACCACCATTTTCAGCCTGCTCCGCCACTTGCCACCTTCTTCTCCGGCATGGTTTAGCCAGATTTTCAGAGAGAAGCCAAAAATCGATCTTAACGTTGATCAAGCACTTTCCGGCCATCGTTTCGAGCTCCACCGGTCTCTTTCTCTTCCTTGAGCTCCGGTGAGTACATTTCCAAGCTTTGTTTCACTTGAAATGATTTAGATTTCCCTAAGTTTCGATTTTTCATTTTCGGCCTACTAGGGTTTTTGATTTTTTTTGAGTTTTGATTTGATTGATTCATGTAAACTTCCTTCACAAACATTGATCCTAGTAGCTTAATCTAGCTTTGTGAATTTTTGTAGAATTTTTGGGAATTATTTTGATTTTTGTGAATTTTTTATTATTTTATTAATATTTTCTAATTTTCGAAATTTAATTAATTAAATTATGAAATTGTGATTTATGGTGTTATAGGTGTTAAAATGAATTTTATAAATTTATTTGTAATTTTTGTGATTTTTATATAATTATTTTGAATTTTTTTAGTTTATGTAATTTTTGGAAAATTAGGTTAATTATGTGTTTTATTGAAATTAATTGGTTAATTGAGTATAAATATTGAAATTATTGAATTATATGTTGAGAAATATAATTTTGAGTGATTATATTATTTTTGGTGAATTTTTTATTAATTTTAGGGAATTTATATAACTAGGGGTATGTTGGTAATTTGGCATTAAATTGGCTAAAAATATAATTAAATTGGTTTTAATAGTTATTTGAGGTATAAAAATTATTTCTACAAATTATTTAGTATTTTTAACTAATTAAAATTATTTTTCGTAAATTATTTTCAAATTATATATAATATACAATTTTTCTAAATAAATGAGTTTTTATTGATTTTTAATATGTTTTAGGGTTCATTATGTAATTTGAATTTATAAAATATATTTTGGTCAATATTTATGAATTTATTGAGAATTATCGATTTTTAATAATATTTTATTAAAATTAGGGTTTTTATGTATTTATCGATAAAATAATTATTTTTAGCGTTTAAATATCTAAATTGCTATATTTTGAGTATTGAAGGGCATTTTTGGTATTTTTCGTGTGTTCTGTAATTATCTTGTGAATTATGAACCTTGGTCGATAGAATTGTGGTTTAGAAGTCCGACCGAGGGATTTTATGGTTGTATATTTGAAGTGTGTTTCTTTGCAGGACCGGCTCTACTCTTTGAGTAAAGAGATGTCCATTTTACAGGGGAGGTTCTGCCGAATTTTTGGTAGAATTCTTGTAAAATGTGATTTCCGGTCGAATTCTTATTTTGATTTTATGTCCGCTATTCTTAGATTGAGTCTTTAAAATGTCAATAAAATTTATTCTGATTCATGTTGTCATTTATTTGTTTAGTTGTGCCGAGACCGAGGCCTAGTGGATCAGGCCCGTCGGACCCATCTCGAAGAGCGCAATAACAGTGAGTTGTTATTCTATATATACTTGTATTAGGATTGCATATTTTAGAAATATATGATTTATTTTATAAAATTATGCATAAATGGTTTAATTATTTCTTAGGTTTATTTTTGGTATATTATTGGTATATTTTAAATTATATGCATGTTTTATTATGAATTTATACTTAAAATGTTTTTAAGTATATTTACAATTTATTTCCAGTTATTTTGTAATTATATTGAACTTATTTGACGTATATATACTCGAAATATACCTAGTTTATTTTTTGTATATTTATAGTATATATATGGTTTATGTTGCTATTTTATTTAATATCATGCATCATTTATTTTATGAATGTATGTTTTATATATTAATGAAGGATATCAATAGAACGTGCTACCTAGTGGGCAGCACTAGGACCGAGTACATACCGGTACGACGATAGCATTTAGGCTATATTACTAACCTATTTGTGGATTATGATCAGATTGATTTATTTGATGTGTGATGTAATTTAAGAGTGTAATTGCTGGAGCTCGGTTGACCAGGGGTCTCAGGGCCAATCACACTGACAGTCAGACTGCTGGAGCTCGGTTGACCAAGTGTCTCGGGGCCAGTCTACTTTTCAAATGGAACAAGTGAATATATTTGGAATAAATGAGCCTATATGGCTAGAGTGTTGTCTAACACTGTTTGAGGTTGTGATTTTTTCTAGGGTTCTATTTGATCCTTCATATACGGATGTATTTCTTAATATTTATATAAAATGATTTTGCTACATCTGTGTGATTTTTCCTGTATATATATTTATATATACTATTGAATGTGTGCATTTTTCATTTAGCTATGCATGTATATATATTATAACAATTCACTCAGTGAGGTCTGACTCCCCTCCGTTGACTATTTTTCAAGAGAGTCTACATCTTCAGACCTCAGTAGCAGACCCATACACCAGATTTATTCTACTCCGACTTTACTATGTAATCTGCTTACTTGATGTTATTTTATAATTTAGACACTGCAGTAGTTGTAGTCGGTTATGAGATATATGTACTATGTTGTATGAGATATGTATTGTAAATATTTGAACTAAGATATGTATTAAAAGGTTATATATATATATGAGATGGATTTGTGTTATTAAATCTGTCGATGAATTATTATTTTATTTTATTTATGAGATTTATTTCCGCTACAAAAATATTTTATTTATGTTGTTATTTATTATTGCATGCTTTTATTATTTTTAAGGCTTGCTACGGGTTTCGGATTCGAAAGAATTCCCATTCCCTAGCGCCGGTCATGGCCCCTATTTTGGGTCGTGACATTACGAAATAACTTCTAATGAATCATCAGAGTCTGATTAAACAAGAAAATAGTAATATAGGGAAAAATTACATTGAACAAGAATTTAATAGAGAAAAATATTTAGAATTAATAAATTATGAATCTAATATTAGTATAAAAGAAATTTTTGAAAAACAACAACCAAACAACAAATTTAAAAGAATATTTAAAAACCCAATTTTTAAAAAATAAAGAAAATAATATTATGTAGGAAAAATAGCTGAAGAAACAATAGATAAGGTTGATATAAAATGAAATACTATAATATCTATTCTCAATAAAGATATAATAGAAAACGAATTAATGAAAATACCATAAAAAGAAAATATCAATACAAAAATTTACAAATAGGAGGAATAAATATAGTAGTAAAATCTTATTTCCAACCTCATATTAATTCACCATTCAGTTTAATTATAACAAATGATAGAATGAGACATAGTCTAAAGGATAGTATAATAGGAGAATTAGATACAAATTTATGTTATAATAAAGTTGTTATAAACATATTTCCAAATTTCAGTCTTAGTCTTAGAGATGAAAACATAAACAAAGCGTTAAGAATATATTATAAACTTTTTAGAATAAAAACACCTTATGGAAGTAAGCTAATTAGTTTAAAGATAAAAATTTTATATGCATTTACTACCAAACATGAAATTTATAATAATAAGATATTAACAAGTTATGAAGTACCACCAATATTTAAAGAATTAACAGAATATAGACCTAGAGAGATAACTAATATTTATAACTATCATAAAAATTATACTATAGAATTTGATAATCCTAATGAATTAGGAAAACCTAAGAAAAATAAAAATTTATATAAAAATTATAATGAACTACAAAAATCACTAATAATAGGAAGAATAAGTCTATCTGAAGAACCTAGTATTAGTAAAAATCAAATAATAGTAAAAAATTCAATTGTAGACACCACATTAGAAAAACAAGATCACCAAATGTATATAGAAGTAAAAATAAAAAATAAACAAATACCTATATTAATAGATACAAGATCATGTACCTCTCATATACATGAATCGTTATTAGATTCAGACGATAAAATACAAATTTTAAAAGAACCTTATATATATATATATATTAAAATGAAGAATATACACTTTATGAAGCAGTAATTATAATATTAGATTTAGATCACATAAAAATATCTTTAAAATTACACAAAATACAAAATAATGAGATAACAAAAGGGTTATTAGAAATAGATTTTCTAAAATCATGTGATGAAATAATAATAAAAAAAAAGATTACATTTGAAGAAGGAATTGTAGAGATATAAAATCTTTAATACTCCATATATGAAGTTAGTTTTATGTATTTTTTAATTTTTATATAACATAATGGTGTTTAAAATTTATTTAATTATCACGGATTCAATTCAATTTAAATAAAATTTCAAAAGCAGTAGAATTTTTTTAATAATTAATCAACAGTGTTTTGTCTAATCTTATGTGGCTGATATTAATAAAAGGTCTCTATTTTGATTTTTGACTTTTTCTTAAGGGAATATAAATCATCTAAAACATTTTTTCGTGTTCATTCATAAAAAGATGAGCATGATATTTTAAGATTTAATTTTTTTTACACATTTATTAATATTTAATATAGATATTATTTATATTTTAATTCATTAATTTTTTAAGATCAATTATTTATAATTTTTTAAACTTTTAATTAATTTTATTCTTAATTTTTTTTTTAAAAAATTTTGGTGCATCATTGGACTGGACTCACAAGGCTAGCCCATATCACATCGTCTAAACTTGGAGCATAGCCCCCCACTGAAGGAGCCACAGCAAAAACCACAATGAAGGCCATAAAATTCAGCAGCTCCTCCAATGGCCGCTGCTTTTCGTAGTTGGTAGGGAAAAAAAAAACTCCTTTTTCCCGCCACCAAGAGAAGAAAGATGTTGGAGGCAAGAAGCGTGAGAAAGGCAATAATCCCGTCAACTCTTATCGATTGTCCTTCCCCTGGAAATATCCAGCCCACTCGTCTTGCCCTTCATGTACCCTTCTTCTTCTTCACTTCTCCAAGTTCTTGTTATGTAATGTCTTTTTGTATAGTTTCTCAATTTGTTTTTTTGGGTTATTCTTCACTTTTTCAGGTTAACGAAGATTCTTGTTGGGCCTACATGGCTTCTGGCTGTCATGTCTACAAACTCCAGGTTTCACCTCAACTCAACATACTAAGCTTGTATTCTTGCTAAACCATCGTGATAAATTTTATTGCTTTTCCTTTTCTTTTGCTTTTATTGTAATGACTAATAATGAGCAAGACCCAGTTCTTGATATTCATTTTTCAGTTAATCCAAGAAAGATTTAGAATTTCGCTAATATGGGGTTGATTTTTTTTTTTGGGGGGGGGGGGGGGATATAAATGATTTTGAAGTATAATAATCCGGTCCTGGAGGTACTCTTTTGTCAGTAGGCAGTTAATGGAAATATGTTAAAGAGTAATGAAGATGTGCCATCTGATAAAGCAAAAGCTTGAACATTTTGCGAGTTCAGTGGATGTTTTATAAGATTTATTTGCATCACATTATAGAGCTGGTGCGTTGTAGTTTCAATTTTTGGAGACATGTACTCAGCAATGAACCGACAAAGTTCTACAGGAGTATCATAAAAAAAAGTTAAGTGTGTGTGAAAAAGAACAAGAAAGTTCAGAGCTTCCAAAGCTAGAAATTATAGAAATTAGCTTGCTTTTGAAATGAAATGTTATACACTCTGCAATTTTGACAAGCCTGATACAAATGGCTGAGATTGACTTATTGCCTGTTAAAGTCCATTACAAAATTGTATATGGATTTCATTTTATAGTATATAGGTTTGTTTATGCCATAAGAATTGGTCAAAATGCAGACGAGTTGCTTCAGAGGCATTTAAGGGATTTATTAGCCTTTGATCCCTTCAGTGGAGTGGAGTTCTCACCCCCTCCCTCTTTCTATTTTCAAAGACTTAACGGTGACGAGTTCGATAGCTCACAGTTAACAATATAGTTGCAATCTGACAAAGACACAGCCTTTCATATGTTTCACTCCAGTTGTTTTAACCAAATAATGGGATTTCACATGGGTTGTTGTACAGTGAATCTATAGAATTTTGACTCTCCAACCCTGTGGCAATATGTTTCTCTTATTTTTTCTGTCAATACACTATCTGAACTAGCAGGCTTGCTTGCCGTTAGTGATTGCTTTAGACACTTTTTATTATATGTAACATTATCTTGTTAATTGGAACTTTCAATATATTACAGTTAAATTGGCCAGCTCAGTTTGTGTTGTTCTTTTTTCCCTAGATTCCAGTGCAAGACTCTTCTTCTGTCAATAAAGGGAAAGAAAGCCTCCTTATTCCTGTACAAACACAGGTATTTTTTCCTTATAGTGCAAGCAGTTGTCTACTGTCAATTTTCCGAGAGGACACATTGACTAGGCTTGGCTTATCAACATCGTTGACTGCATCTTTTCTTAACAGTGTATTATGTGTTGTTAATTTAGTAACTTATTATTTTATTTATTAAAAGGTTGTGGACTCTTCAGTAGTCAATCGCTGTCCTCATCGATCAGAAATTCAGAGTATAGTTCTCTGTGAAACTGAAAGTAAGTGATTTTGCACTTACATTAAAATAGCAGCATATGATATATTAGGCTTACAGACATTGTTATAGCTTCAATTTTTCACCTCTAGAGGGCATACCCTAATTAATGAAGTTTGTGGTTTGACCAAATTATCTGCAGGCCCTGGTAACATGGTTTTGGGAAGTGTAGATTGTTATGGTCATCTTATTGTCTCTAAACTTGATAGCAGTGGTAAAGGTACTACTCTCTTTGTTTTAGTTTTTCCGATAGTGGCATAACTTGCTTTGAAAGTTTTATGGTAAACTTTGTTGTGCTTCTGCTTCCATGTTATAACTTTTAACTCTCTATCCTTTTATCTGTGCTAATTTTTCTAGGGTAGTCTAAGCAGGCCTATAGCTATATTGTTCTTCATTTGTATTACAAGTTTGACTCTAGCACAAAGGTGTTGCTTAATTATGTTTAAGAACAGAACGTTGTTGTTCTGTATTTTGGCAACTTAAATTGATTCATTATTGGTGGTGATTGCTGGCTGGTGGGTCACGTTCATGTTCTAATGGCGCTCAATGATTTCAAGACAAAATACACAACAGAGCATGCATAAACTAATTTATCCATGAAATCTGGTTCATGCAGTGTTGCTTCCAGCCTCCCATCTTATTTTCTTTGTGAACAAACTACCATTGAGATTATACTTAATCCATGCTTTGCTCTAACTCCATTTTGGTGTTTCTAAGCTAGCAAGTTACTTGTTATATGTACCTAATTTATCAGCCATATATTTTAGATTTCTGCTCCCTAATCAATGTTGACATTCAAAAGCCATCAGAACTATACCTTCCTTAGCTTTTAGGCCTTGGAAGATATCATAAGTTCTTCTCCGCATATTCTATCTGTCATAGATAATGTTGCAGGTATGGGGGATCATATATGTTGTGTGCATATTAAAGATACTGCTAGATACCTATAACCGTCTGTGTACTGCCTGTATTCTGTTGCTTTCAGTTTAATAATTTTTGGTTCTTTTCCAATATTGGAAGTGTCTCAATGCTTTTTCTTCTGAAATTTCAGATATAGACAGGCTTTCATATTCAGTATTGCCGCGGGATTCAGGTGTTGGAGAAGGTAGTTGGGCAGGACTCTGTTTCAGTCCAAGTCAATGGTCAACGGTACATAGTTTTTCTATTGAAATTATTTGAACTTTTAGATATTCAGTCTGGCTGAAAATGTCTTCTGGATCTATATCATTGAATTAGATAGAAACAATTAAGTATTTCCCAGATAATATATGAACTTGAGTATAAGATCTTTGAGCTATACAGATCTTCCTATTTCAAACCTGTGCAAAATTCTCCATTTTATGTGTTTGGTCCATTGTTAATGTTGATTTTCTTGTCAATAATTTACTTATTCTCTCTCTCTCTCTTTTTTTTTTCTGTTGTCTCTTCTTTGGTGTTTGGTTGCACTTAATAATTGAATCTTTGGGAAATTTTTAGATTTTTTTTATGGGTATTTGAGGGATAAATATCAAAACTATTTACAAATTTAAGATTGAATTTAAATTGTCATTTCATTTTTCTAATAACATTTATATTTTTTACCATTCCAAAAAAAAGTTGCAAGTACCATGTGATATGGGTATGATCAATTCTAAATATTGGGCATCTCTATACATGAACGTAAAGTTTTCTCATCTTCCTGACTTGTATATTTCTGAGTTAGACCTTCTGTGATGCAGGCAGCTGTAGCACGTAGTTTTTGCAAAAGTATTGATGTTTATGACCAAGATATTCACCTGCGAACTCTACGTACGTAAGTGTTGTATATGCTTGCTGATTTTGTATCTTCCTGTCCTAGGTTATTTCAAATACAAGTTCGTGATCAGTAAACAATAATAACTGTGCTTGGGCTGGTAGGCAAGTGGTGTTAGAATGGGCAATGGTTTTGCATGTGCACTTCTGCATTGATGTCCAAATTCTCTGTTTATGCACAGGATGTGCACATATAACTTTGTTTTTGTGTCTGCATTTTGAGGCAGGGAACTTCTGTACCTTAACAATTGAAAACTCATGTAGTCTTAAATGCAATTATATTCCACAATTCAACTTCACCTAATCTTAGTGCAAATAATTAGTTGTAATTGGTTGGACCTTTTTCCTCCAAAATTTTCATAAAGAGTTAAAGTCATCGAAAATCTACCTAAACTGTACAACCTAATACTTTTCTTCTTGAGTTTTCTGGCTACTGCTTACATCTAAAGCATTTCATGTTCCTTTTATTTTTTATAGTTCTTATGAGTATATAACTACAGCAAGATGTACACGAACCTTGTTTCAAAATGTTCCTCTGCAATTGCCAGCATTGTGTTAAACAAATATATGGAGATTCATGATGTAGAAAGGATGAAGTTCATAAATTTTGGCTTTGATCATTACATGCTATTATTGTATATGTAATTTGCAATCCTGTTGCGCAGACTATGGTATCCATCCTCATTGAACTTTTTGCAGAACTTAAGCAATGGTGATGAAAGTTCAATTATAGCTATCACTGAGGGCTGCCAGGTACTACTAGTTAGCATACTTATATATTTGCCTAGTTCCTCATTCATTGCATAAAAGTGTATATTCCTCTTCATCTAATGAAATTGCTGCAGTTGACTATATGGGATTTGAGAATGAAAGAAAATGGGGGTTGTCTACATCGGATATGTGGTTCTATTGGTGATATTTTCTATGCTGTCTGCAGTTCCTCAACTGGTAATATAGCAGTGGGTGGAGCTGATCGCACTGTGACCATTTATGATCCTCGCAGGTTGGTCACTGTTGCCTTTTTGTGAACAATGCATATAGCAACTAACAACAGACTGAAAGTTATATTTCTGACTATTGTTGCACATTTTTTTGTTCATATCAAGTTAGATAATTTATCTTAGGATGTGTAGAATATGCATGGCTAACATATCCATTCTGCTAATACTGAATTATGTTACTCTTGTTCAAAGAAATTATATCATTCTTCCCTATGCTTGCCTTTTTTTTTTAATTGAAATACAAAGCACACTGATTGACAATATTCAGAATGGGACCTAATTGCTACTTTCGTATTGACCGTAGATGGTCACCACTTGCAAGATGGGTGCATTGTTCAAAATATGAGGTCAGTTTGTTCTTTAATGACCTTCTCCCTGAATTCTTTTCTTCTTGGGATTTTTCATATTAAAAAATATTTTGAACATTCAACAAAAGGCTTAATCACACTAGTATATTAGCATTGGTGAAAAAAAAAAAAAAGAGTTGCTACTTTCTTTGTTCATTCTGTTAAGATGTTTGTGCAGCTATTTTCATTCTTCTCCAAAGGATCTTGTAATACTTGCTTAAAGTAAATGGAACAGGCTGTGTTTAGAAGCTAGAACATTTTTTTTTAGATATTTTATGAAATTGTAGTGGGTTCTGTGGGAGTTGCAATGTTGTAATTTTTATATTTATGGCAATGAAAACCTGATTTTAAACATTTTTAGTTCTTTGGATTAGATAATCTCCAGCTGCTGCTGCTGTCCCTATGGCATGCCACCATATGTATGATTTTTACATGCCTTTGAGCTAACCTATTATTCAGTCAACAGAGATAAATAAACTCATTATATCTGCTGTGGGAAGAAAATCTATATTTACCAAAGGACAGTTTGATTTTAATTGCATTTTGCCACCTTCCCTGGACATTGGAAATTCATCATAATTCTGATTTTTTCTTTTAACCATTGGAAAAGTTGACTCATATTACTGGTTTTTGAATTTGCCAACATGCAACTTGTTATATAATGGTTGTGTCCCATTTTCTATATGGGCTAAAGGTTGGAGTCTGTTGTCAACTTGATTTTTGTAGGAACTAGAAAAACATTCTTTTAATTGGGAAAAGAGGAAGCAATTGAAATTGAAATTTATTTCTTTCAATTTTTTTTCCCTTGCTTTGTATCATTTTATCAGACCTCCCAGGTTCTACAAGGTTTACAGTTTTGGTCGTATACAGAAGCTAACAGGGATTTTAAGAATAAGAGGAGAGTTTTGGATAAATATATGTTGCCTTGGGTACATAATTAACCTAGAAGAAAGTTTTCTTCTGTGCTTCTGCAGAAGTCCCTTGCATTTGTGTCTCTTCAGGATTTTAATGTTACAGCTTAATTATATCTTTTGCTGTTGGTGCAGATAACTGGACTAGCATTTTCATCAATTGACTCTGATTACATTTATATCCAAGGGGTTGACTACGAGGTAATAACTTCAGAGGCTACAAATACAAACCTCACTTTATGATGAATGGTGGTTTGCTAATACTTGAACTCTCAGATTTTCTAATACATATATGTGAAAGTTCAGTCTCTAATGAGCTCATCCTGGCAAATGTTTCTTAGTAAGGCTTCATATAGTAGTGTTATGAGTTGGGCTTTTTTTAGAGTTGCTAGTTACTTGGAAAGAGTTAATAGTTCATCTCTTCTCTGGTCACCTAACTTATTCTGTAATGGTAATCTAGATAAAATAAGCTATTTTAACAGTGTAAATGTTTATCTTCAATCTTAGAAGGAGATTATGGTGAAAAGCTTTCAAAACATAGACCCAAAGGTGAATTAAATGGCATGCAGATATGACATGCTGATATAAAGGGGTGTACCAAAAAGATTTTTTTTTTTTAAAAAGACATGGCATAAAGCATGAAGAATATATTTGCATTTTCAGGTGTAAAGCAAAGTAACTCCATTACATAGATTAGCATGTGTGACGGTTAGATGTTACATAATCTGGAGGATTCTTTTTCTAAATTCTTTTGCTTTCTAAGAATCTCTGTGCTATGGTGTTTTCTACTGTGGAATAATGAATGCATGGTTACAGGTTTTCTGTGGACAATGGAAAAGGAGTGATAAGATTTTTTCATTTAGAGGAGACTCAAACTGGCTTGGGTTCAGTAAGGTACCACCAAATTTCTCCATGGAATCATTTGAACTTGCCCCTGGAGTTTGTCAATTTCAATTAATTTGATTCAACTATTTTAATTTTCAGTCAAAACATTGAATGTGTTTATTTGACAAAAAGGGAAGAACTTGTTCCTGAGGGAGAAAATGGAGTGTAACAATTCACACTAAAAGGCCACTACCCAGTTATAGTTCTCGCAAAGTAGTGTCCTGGGATTAACAATCTCGGAACTTCTGTACTTTTAATTAATTACAAGTTATTTCTTTCTGTTGGTTTTGTGGTTGTTTTACATTGAATCTAAGTAACACTTTCAGTTGATATGATGTCAGATTGATGCTGTATTAGTTATGGAGAATGCGCCATCTGACAGGTTTGCATTTTAATTCATTGCTGCAGTGCTCAAACAGAGATGTGGTAGGCGGATGGTGTGATTCTGGCAGTGTCTTTGTTGCTGATGTTGTTGGAGCAAATGGTACAGAAATAAACAACCTGCAAGGTTTGTCAGATGGGCTCCCTTAGCGGAATTTCAGCTTTCTTCTCACCTTTTGACTCGTCTTCTATTTACGATGTCAAAAGAATCTTCTTAAAGTAGCAGCCTTGCATCATCATATATTCAAGCAGTTGTTCAAGCAGCCATTGGTTTCAGTCAAGCACATGCATTAATGAGCCATTATCTATTCAAAATGAAGAAGTCTAATTGTATAATTCATTCAAATACTTGTTTCTTGGAATGTAACATCCAATTCAGTATGGCTTGAAAAGCACAGCAACAGAATATAGAACTGGAAAATGATGCAACCATTTGAAGTTGAAAGAGTGATTACATGACTAAACTCTTTGGTTCTTGTATTATTGTTATTTTTGTTTTTTCTTTAAACTTTTCTGTGCTCTTGTCAACTAAACTATTCAGAACAATGAGTGTTTATCAGGTTTTTCAGCAATTGACCATGTATAGGGAGGTAAGATGGTGACTGCTTACCAGGCTTTTAGCTTGGTTTGGTGGACCTCTGCTCCTTTCTAACCATTTGAAGTGCAACATTTTTATGAACTTGTCAAAGTCAAGGTCAGTCAAGATCAAGATCAAGATGCATGCCTGCCAGCCTGCATTAGATTTTGATGATGGCATCAAGACTCTGGTGGAGGCTTGATGTGGGGTTAAGTTTGGTTTAGTTAGGGGACCAAAAAAGGGGTTCCCATCTTTGTATGATACGATATCACAGTTCAATCAACAGCTCACCAACTGCTATTAAATATATCCATCTTTTCTTCAATTATTAATAGCCCCGACTCATATGTGCACCTCTTATTTTACAGGGCTAATGAGCAAAGAAAAAAAAAATCCAATAGAAGAATTTATGTCAATTTCATTACATGTTATAATTGATTCAAATTGATTTAATTATACATATATAGTGGTCTAATTTAATAATTTTACTATTTCACTTATATTAATATGAAAATTTTCAAATTAATATAAATAAAGTGATTTTATCTTGAAAAAAATAATTAGATTTGATTTTATCTAGTTCTCATTTTTTTGTAATTGATGTCACATGATTGCTTTGCTACAATGTGCAATTAAATTAAGTGATGGTTAAATGTGATTAAATAAAATTAATTGTAAAATATGGAACAAAAAAGAAATAATTTTATTAAATAGGAATTAAATAAAAAAAAAGATAATAAGTCAAATTAAAATTATAAAAATTAAAGATTAATTTTTTTATAGAGCGTATTTTATGACCAAACATTACCCACCTCCTGAATTTAAAATATCATTTTTTGCTAAGCAATTTTTTAAAATTTAATATTCAACGTTGATTTCTTAAGATTTTGACATTTGACTATTTCTTTCTCACATACTTTTAAGAGCATATTATTCATATGTACTTAAATATTTATATATATATTTGTTGACAAATGAACAAATATTAAAACTTTTTGTCCGTTTGAAATATATAAATTAGCATGTTTCTACGAAATTATAATAATTTTATAAAAATGTGGATCTTATTCTGACTCGGTATATATATTTTGTATAATTAAAAAAAATGTCTGATTTTTTTTTTTTTTAAAAGTCATGTTAGAATGAATCCTACAAGAAATTTATTTGATAAACATCAATTTTTCTTTCCTCGAACAAATTTATGTAGAATATTAATATATTATAGATTCACAGTGAATGAACGTAATTTTTCAAAATTTTAACAGTACTAAAAGTATCCTATTCATCATTGTTTTAATGAAAATAAAAATAAAAATAAAAATAGAAGTAATATTGAGGGCAAAATATCCAAGCATCTAAATTAAATTTAGACCATTCATTTTTTTTTAATATATATATAGAGAATACATAGAGGTGTCCATTGGCCACACCAATGATCTAATAATTTGACTTGATTGATGCATACAAATCACAAATTCCCCCACTCACCCTGCAAGCCGGCAGCCACTGGCTTGCCCAAAATGATGCTATACCAAGCCAACTTTTCAAGAAGCTACCTCAGTTTTGTTCCAGTCTTAAGCAAGAAAATCTTCAGCCTCAATACTCACACTACAATCAAATAATTGACAAAAAAATACAACAAAAATAATATAAAAATATTATTTTTTTCTTATTCATTTTCATTATTTTTAAAAAGATTTTCCTAATTAACATGTGATTAAATGTTTTTTTAACTCTTTTTACTTGAAATGAAAGAGTTATAGAGGTTGAAAAATTAAACTCTATTCTCAATCAGATATTTTAATTCTATAATAAAATAATTTATCATTCGTTTTAAACAACTAATTAGCTGTGATTGAAATTGATTTTAACATTTCTGCAACAGAAAAACGCATAATTTAATTCTATTTAAAGTGAATGATGGTTTCTTGCTTCTTAGGCTAGAGACACATCCCTAATCTTAATGTATTTGTATATTTAAAAAAAAAAAAAACTTGTAAAAAGGGCCATATTTGAACATTTCACATTGTGTGAGCCATGTATGGAGGTGGGTCCAAAGGTTATCATTATTATTATTATTATTACTATTAATAATATTGTTATTTATTTTTAAATTAAATTAAGAACTCCAACTTGAGCCACAAGCAAAATAAAAATAATTTTTTTTCAAAAGGACTAAATGGAGAAGATGCATTAGATTAGATTAACGTAGGTCCACAATGTGCATATTATTTATTCTTTTTACAAGGTGATGTTGATAGTTTATATTTTTGGTTCAATATTCTTTTCAAAAAGTTTCATATATATTTTGGCCTTATCTTATGGATTGGACAGTGAATTGTTTTCTTGTACCGAGAAAAAGAAAATCTTTTTTTTTTTTCTCTTTTAATTTAACCCTCCTGGAAAAAAGCTGAGTCCTTTCATCAAGTGGGCTTCAGGATTTCTTGATGTCACGCAAAAGTTAAGATTTCTTGGAGAAATAATTCAAGAAGAGAAAAGTAATTGGCAGATCACAGATGTAGTTTTTATTCCTTTCCCACACCTTTTTTTTAATTAATTAGAGATTTAATGAAAACATAAATATAAGTATTTTCTACAAATAATAAAATTTTAAACACAAGAATTTTATTTAATCTCAAACTTTGATTTTTTTTTTTTTAAATTAACACAGGATAAGAATTCATTATGGAATAGTTGCCTGTATTAATTTGCCAGCATAATTTATTAACATTATGTGGGAACAAATATGAAAATAAAAAACATAGATATCAGATTATGCATGCACGACGGTGCCTCAAGCTTTCTTAATTAATCATATCGTCAACTGCACAACCCAACACCTACTTTTGAAATTGTTAAATTAAAAATGTTTGTGTGGTCTCCTCAATTCACCAAATCAGAAAGTCGATAATTCTTTAAGATTTTACATTAATTATAAGGTCTACCTGTTTAGGTTTGGAATTATTTTGAACCGGTCTAAATTAGAGAAAATTCAGTTTAGAGATTGATTTCAATCCTTATAAAATTAGAATTGGCGATTTCGATTTTGAACCGGACAACTCTAATTCAAAATAAAAAAAATTAACTTACTAAATTAGATAAATCGAATTAAATTGAAATTGAACTGAAATAATCAGAATCTAAATCGAATTTGAATCGAGGTGGATTTGATTATACTTAAAGTGGAATTATAAACTATTTGTTTATGAATCGTGGCCACCATATGTGTATGATTATATAGATTATCACTTAATATGATTTACAAAATTTTTATAATTTTATCAAAAAATATGTCTTGTTGTGAACTTTTATTTCTATATATTTTATATAATTAAAAAAATGTACAAATTTAATGTTGTATGACATATTTTTAGCTTTATATAGATAAATAAATTAATAAAAATATGTGTAAAAAACTTACTTTCATCTCTCATGAGCTAGATAATTATTCAAAAACATAAGTTCTTTGCGTTTTATAAAAAAATTAGAAAAAATTATATCAATATCTAAACTCTTAAAAAGGGACAATCTTCAACCTCAATTCTTGTATGTGGTGTAAAATTATATTTTTTTTATCAATTTTATAATAAAAATTATATTTATTAAATCATTGAAGTGTTTTTTTTTTTTTTAATTTGTATACATAAAAAAAATTATTGAAATATTTTTCAGTATCTCATCAAGTAGAATTGAAGAAAAGAATCATAAAAAGGGCACAAAAGATACTTCTTGAATTTGTAATTTTGAAAATAATAAAGTGCACATGCACTTTAATTCACATACATAAGGGAAAAAAAAATCTTCATACCTATCACACTATTCACTAATTAAACGACTAAAATCATTGAATAAAAAAATTAAATATCAATATATTGCGATATTGAATAAGGCAATAATTAATTAAGGTTCACGAATCAACTTTAATATCAATTTGAATAATGATTATTGAACAAGTTAATGTTGAAATAATTGACTACATGAATTTATTTCTTGCATTAAAAGGCATGTTACAAAGTAACGTATTCCATACATATATGTACAAAAGCAATTAACATTCAAAGTGAGAAAAAAAAAAAAAACATTGTTTATAATTATTTGATTAAATAAATTAATGATTAAATATTTCATCACCAATATTTGATGATACAAATAAAATAAAATTTATTTAAATAATATCTTACATGAAAGATTTATTTATAAAAAAATATATTGAGAGAATTTTATAAATTCTAATTATAAAAAATTATCACGATCAGAATCCGAAAAGTGCACGTGACCGATACTAAGGAATGAAAATATATAAAATACTCGAAATCTATAGTAAATTTTAAGAAAAGTTGCAATAAAATATAGATAATAACAAAATGAAAAATTTAAATAAAGATAAATAAGATAAATGAATTAATATCCAAAATAATTTTAGATAAAATATAATAATTATTTTTAATACATACAACAATCCATAAAAATATAACATAACAATTAATCATTTCTACTAATACGATGTTTTAGATTTCAAATACATATATAAAGATAATACATCTCAAGTAAACCTACATAAAATAGTCGGAAAAAAAGAAATCTAGCGTAAGATAAGCTGACTGATAGATAACTTGTCACGACCTAAACTAAGAGTCATGACCGGCACTAGGGAACGAGAATTCTTTCGAATTCAGGACCCATAGCAAGCCTTAGAAAATAAAATCATACAATAAATAAATAAAAAGTATGGTAGAATTAAACTTTTTTGAATCAATATATAAAATAAATGCTCCAAATCCTTTCATAAATAAATATATTCATATAATGTTCAGATACAACTCTCTGAGTGTTAAATATCAAAAAAAAAATAATAATCTTCTGATACAATAACACTACTACTGCAGTTTCTATAGTACAAATCAGAGTTTGAATTATACATTTACATAAAATAGTCGGGATGGAAGAATGCCGGCGAAGAACTCCACTATTAAGGTCTGATGATATAGGATTTCCAGAAAAAAAATATTTAAGGGAGGTCAGATCTCACTGAGTGAATTATTATATTATATATACATGTATCTAAAACCATATCCAGTCATGCATTCTTATATATATATATATATATATATATATATATATATATATATATATATATATATATATATATATGCATATACACGTGTTTCATTCAAATGTCAACTTTGCTTTAATAAATAAAATAAATGCAGAAAACATTTTATTTTTAATACATGAAGGATCAATTAGAACCCTATTAATCGCAACCTCAATCAATCATATCATTACTCTAGCCATATAGGCTCACTTAATTCCAAGTAAATCACTTATTCCATTATGGACAGTAGACTGACCCTGAGACACTAAGTCAACTGAGCTCCAGCAGTCTAACTGTCAGTGTGATTAGCCCCGAGACACTTGGTCAACCGAGCTTCAACAATCACACTCTTAATCACATCACACCTCAATCAAATCATAATCACCACAATTAATTCCTCACTCATATCTAAATCTATCACACCGGTATGTACACGGTCCTAGTGCTGCCCACTAGGAAACGCGTTCTATTGATATCCTTCATTTATAATAAATCATTCATATGGAAAATAAATAATGTAAAATAACGTTCATAACAGTAAAATAAACCATATATATACTAGAAATACACCTAAAATAAACTAAGTATATTTCGAGTATATATATGTCAAATAAAGTCAAATCAAATATGAAATATACCAAAGATAAACCAATGATATATTTAAAAACAATTAAGAATAAATTGATAATATAACATGCATTTATTTGGAAATATACCAAAAATATACTTAGAAACAATTTAAGTATAAAACAATCATGTGACATGCAATTATTTAGGAATACACCTAAAATATACTAAAAATATACCCTGAAGTATATGAATCATTTAATAAAACAATTATGAATAAATAAACTTTTAAAACAAGTATTTAATTTTTGACATATATCCAAAATATACTAAAATAAACCTAAATATCTAACATACATATATAAAAAATAAACTCTAAATATACCAGTAATATATTAAATGCATATAGAAAATATTCAAACATAAATATATCAAAATAAACTAAAAATAAACCGAAAATATATCAAATCATATTATAAATTAAATTACTGTTTAAAACATATAATGAAAATGAAAAATCCTAAGTTATGCATCCTATATGCAATGCAGATATACAGTATAATAACTCACTGATTAGCGCTCCACGAGACAGACTCGGCGGGGACTGATCCATTAGGCTTCGGTCTCAACGCAACTAGAAAAATAAAATAACATTAACAATTAGAATAAACTTCTAATTCTATGCTTTTAGGATTACTATAGACAGACTCAATTAAAAATTTAAAACTAGACTCAGATCGGTTGTCACGTTTTACGAGAAATCTATCAAATTTCAGCAGAATCTCCTCTGTAAAACGGACATCTCCCTACAAAAGTAAGACCGATCCTGTATAGAAAAACACACTTCGAATACAAAATTCTCCCAACTCCTCGGTCGGAATCCCAAACTATAATTTTTTTCGACTGAGGTCCACAATTCACCACAAGATACAATAAAATATACATAATTTCAACAAATACCAAAAATACCCTTTAAGTATCAAAATATGGCAATTTAAACATTAAAAACATCAAAAATAATTATTTTACCCGTAATTATTTAAAAACCCTAATAATAATATAATATAAGTAAAAATTGATGTTTCTCCAAAAATACACCAATATTAATAAAATTTCTTTTTATAAATCCAAATTACTTAATTAATCCATAAACATATTAAAAGTTACTAAAAATCCATTTATTTACAAAAATAATATATTATATATAATTTGAAAATAATTTTTGAAAAATAGTATTAATTAGTTAAAAATAGTAAATAATTTATAAAAATCATTTTTATACATCAAATAATTATTAAAACCAATTAAATTTAATATTTAACCAAAATTACTACCAAATTACCAAAATGCCCCTAATAAACAAAAATACACATAAAATACTAATAATATTCAAAAATTCAATAAAAATTATGTAATTACTCAAAATTTATTTCCTCAACATATTATTTACTAAATCAACAAATACACCTAATTAATCAATAATTTTTATAAGAAAATGCATATTTAATCTAATAATTCCAAAATACACATAAATTATATAAAATTCCATAAAAATTATATAAATTCACAAATATTATTTTACCAAAAAATAGCATTATAATATTAACTCAAACACACAATTAAACTCTAATTTCTACCAAAAATACTCATTTAACTGAAAATTCCAAAATTACATAAACTATAAATATTTCTTAAAATTACACAATATTCTCAAAAATTATTTTCTTTACTCTAAAATTTATATTAACTCATAATAATACTAATTCAACAAATTGTATAATTAAATAAATTAATTTATAAAAATTAGATAAATAATAATAAAAAATTAATAAATTTTCAAATAAATTCTAAAAATCAAAACAAAAATATAGAGAAGTAAATTGAGCTTCTAGGAACAATATTTATTAAGGAAGAATAACTAAATCAAGCTCAATCAACTTAAAAAAAAAATTCATGAAACCTTAAAGCTCAAAACTAAAAATTCAAAAAAACACAAAATTGGATGGATATGAACTAAAACAGAGGTTAAATTCTTTGCTCACCAGTGCTCAAGGAGTTCATAGACGCCGGAGAACATGAAAAAAGATGGCCGAAAAATGAATGACGGTGAGAAGCAGCTACTCACTGTTGCTGTTGATTCTAACTTCTCCGGTGACACATTGACGAGTTGACAGCGACAAAGACGATGGGGAAGAAAAGGGAAGAGGATGGTGGCAGTAAGGGGCAGTCCAGCGAGCCGTGGGAAGTGGCACAATGAAGGTAGGTGGCTCGGGTTGCAACGTGATGGAGAGGGTAAGTTTCTGTATTTCATCTTCGTTTTGTACATATATATATATAATAAACCAACCTCCACCACAAATAAATACCCATATATATAAACACACATATATAATATAATATCCACATAATATACATACACATATACAATAAACAATAATGATAATTCTAATGAAATAATTTAATAATAAATAAATAATGTAATTCAATAAAAATAATGATAATAAAATTATAATGCACTAAGAGTTAACATTAATAAAATAACACTATCAAAAATAATAATTATCAATAATGTAAATCAATAAAAATAAAATAATAGTGATGTACTCAAGATATTAACATTAAAATAATACTGTGGTAATAATATCACACGATAATTATAATAATAAGTCACATAAAATAACGATGAAAATAATAAACATTAATAATGGTAGTGGAATATTTTTTATTTTTATTTTTTAAAAAATATATTAATAATATTCAAATCACATCAATTAATAAAATAATTTTAGTACTTAAAATAATATTAAAATATCCATGCACTAAATTAATGTCTATAAAATAACAGTATTTGAAAATAATAAACATACATAATGGAATTTTAAATGTCCAAAATAATAAATTTCAAATTAATATATTTACGTAGAAAATTCAATTAAACTTAAAATAATGATAATAAATCACCAAATAATAAAATAATTAAATATAACTTTTAAATTTTATTAATACTGCATATCCCATTATTTAATAAAATAATTTAAAAATCAAGGTTATTACCTGACTCTTGAGATTCTAAAAAAATAATTGAGGGGAGTCAAACCTCACTAAGTAAATTAATAAAAGAAATGTGAAAATAAAAAATTTATAATTTAAACTATTTAATTTTTATTAAAATCCTCTTTTTACCGAAATGAGGTAATTGAAACTCATTAAATACTATATAAAATATAATTAGTCTCCTTAAATCATTTTATAAGAAAACTAGATAAAACCCTAGTTCATAAATTTAATAGTATTTTGACTCTTTTATAATCCAAAGGACTGCCGGTTCCGAGAGCAAAGCATCAACTAACCTACTAGCTACAGTCAATTCATTTAAACCGATATTTACTGGCAGTTCCTGAGAGTAAAGTATCATTGAGCCACAAACTTTTAACATTCACTCTCAATTCTACCGGTGTGCACATGGTTTTGATGAAACTCATCAGATAGCCCGTTCTACTATAATTTATTTTAAATAAATAAATATAAATAAACAAGAAAGATTATAATAAAATAAAATAAAATTTACTAATCATGTGAAAATTTAACATAGATATGCTAATATAACTATAGCAATAATAGGAAAATTTAATTCAATAGATATCTTATAATAATATAATTCTTTAATAAATTCTCCTATATACATATATATCATATACACAGTTCAATTATTAACTTACATGTGAAATGTGCTCTCCTGCGCAGTCGTGCTCGACCTCGACCTATCAACTCGACTGGAGGCACAATTAAAGAAAAAAATAAATAAATGGAAATTAAAAAACGGAATTCTCACAAATTCTAGATTTTTAAGAAAATAGTCAATTAAAATACTACTCTACTAAAATAGATTCGATGTCACATTTTACGAGAAATTTATTGAAAATTCGATAGAATCTCCTCTGTAAAATGGAGATCTCTCTACAAAAGTAGAGTCAACCCTGCACAGAAAAATACTTAAAAAAATTGCAACAACTTCAAATCTCGAGTTGGGCCCCCAAACTACACTTTATATCCAATTGAGAACCAATTTCACAAATCACAATATAAATCCATAAAATTCCATTTAAATACCAAAATTAATTTGTTTATACAATAAAAAGCCTAAAAGACATTTATTTACAAAATAATTAATACAATTCACATTAAAATAAATTTATGCTATATAGGCCCTTATTCAAATTTTTGAAATTAAATAGCGTTTAAATTCCAATAATTAATTAAATTATATAATTAAACAACCAAAAACTCATGTAAATCAAAAAAATCATAAATACTATTTTATTCGGATATTATTTTGATAATTACTAATAATTAGCTAAAAATAGGAATACATTCATAAAAATTATTTTAATATTATTTATTACTAAAAAATTATCCAAAACATCATAATTCACCATAATTTCAATTAAAACATAAAATTTACCAATTTATACTAATTTTCTTAAAAATTCATTTTTGACATAAATATTAAAAAATTTGTAATAAAAATTTGGTATATAATTTTAATAAACTTCCTTAAAATAACTAGTAGAATTATTAAAAATATAAAATTTTTCCGTCTCAGAAATAGTGTTATGTCACGACCTAAACTAGGAGTTATGATCGACGCTAGGGAATGAGAATTCTTTCGAATCCGGAACCCGTAGCAAGCCTTCAAAAAATAAAATCATGATATAAATAATTAAAAAGTATGACAGAATTAAAAATTTTCAAATCAATATATAAAATAAATACTCCAAATCCTTTCATCAATGAATACATAGTCGTACAGTTTCAAATATCATTTTTCAAAGTATACAATATCAAAACAATATAATACTCTTCCGATACAATAACACTACTACTGCAGTTTCTAGAATACAAATCAGAATTCAAAATATACGTTTGCATAAAATAGTAAGGACTGAAGAACACTGGTGAGAAACTCTACAACTAAGGTTTGACGATATGGGATCTCCTGAAAAAAAATAATTGAGGGGGGTCAGACCTCACTGAATGAATTATTATACTATATATACATGCAAACTAAACCATAACAATCAGACATTCTTATATATATGTATATACACACATTTCACACGAATGTCAAACTCTGCCTTTATAAATATACTAAATGTAGAAAATGTTTGTTTTAATTCATGAAGGATCCTTAGAACCCTAATAATAATAATCCCCAATAAACCCCATCATCACTCTAGCCATAAAGGCTCACTTGATTCCAAGTAGAACACTTATTCCAAACTAGACAGCAGACTGGCCCCGAGACACTAAGTCGACCGAGCTCCAGCAGTCTGGCTATCAGTGTGATTGGCCCCGAGACACTTGGTCAACCGAACTCCAACAATCACACTATCTATCACCTCACATCTCAATCAATCCAATAGATCATTCAATCCACTTATAGACAGTAGACTGGCCCTGAGACACTAAGTTAACCAAGCTCCAGCAATCTGACTGTCAGTGTGATTGGCCCCGCAATCACACTATCTATCATACCATTAATCTCAGTCAAATCAATTTAATCAATTGTAATCACCTAAAATTAACTCTCACTCAACCCTATTCTTTTGTACCAGTACGTACATGGCCCTAGTGTTGCCCATTAGGAAGCATGTTCTATTGATATCATTCACTTAGAATAAATCATTCATTCGAAAAATAATTAATGTAGAACAATATTCATAATAGTAAAACCAACCATATATATATATATATATACCAAAAATATACCTAAAATATACCCAGTATATTTCGGGTATATATATATATATGTCAAATAAAATATGAAATAAACTAAAGATAAATCATTAATATTGTTAAAAACAATTTAAATGTATAACAATAATATAACATGCATTTTCTTAAAAATATACCTAAATATACAAAAGATATGCCCTAAGTACACAAATCATTTAATAAAGCATTTATGTATAAATGTTCATTTAAATATGTGTTTAGGTTTAACATATATTCACAAATATACTAAAATAAACCTAATTATCTAGCATGCATATATCAAAAATAAACCCTAAATATACCACTAATGTGTTAGGCTTAATTTAATAATAAAACATGTATTTATTTGGAAATAAATAAAAAATATACCAAAAATAAACTTAAAAATAATTTAAGTGTAGATTTATAATATAGCATGCAATTATTTAAAAATAAACCTAAATTATACTAATCATTTAATAAAATAATTATGGTTCAATGTACATTTAAATCATGTATAGATATTAAATTATAACAAACATAAACCTAAATATCTAACATACATATATAAAAAATAAACTCTAAATATACCAGTGATATGTTAAATATATATAGATGATATACAAAGATTTATATATCAATATATACTAAAAATAAACCGAAAATATACCAAATCATATTATAATTAAATTACTGTTTAAACATATAATGAAAATGAAAAATCCTAAGTCGTGCATCCTATATGCAATGCATATATATACAGTATAATAACTCATATATTAGCGCTCCACGAGACAAACTCGGTGGGCCTGATCCGTTAGGCCTCGGTCTCAGCGCAACTAAACAAACAAATGACAACATGAATCAGAATAAATTTAATAGAAATTATAAAGACTCGATCTATAATTTTAGACACATAATTAGAATAGAGATTTGACCGGACATCACATTTTACGAGAATTCTACCGAATATCCGGTAGAACCTCTCCTGTAAAACGGACATCTCTCTACTCAAAGAGTAGAGCCGGTCCTACAAAGAAAATACACTTCGGAATAACACCAAATTCACAACCACAATCCCTCGGTCGGATTCCAAATTACAATTCATCGACTGAGGTTCACAATTCACAAAATAATTACAAAATACCGAAAATGCCCTTATATAATAAAAATACATTTTATAATTCCAAATTACATAATTAACCCCAAAACTTATTAAAAACCGATAAAAACTCATTTATTTAGAAAAATTGTATAATATATATATAATTTGAAAATAATTTACGAAAAATAGTTTTAATTAGTTAAAAATACTAAATAATTTGTAGAAATCATTTTTATACCCTAAATAACTATTAAAACCAATTTAATTACATTTTTAGCCAATTTAGTATAAAATTACCAAAATACCCCTATATATATAAATTTACTAAAATAAATCCAAAAATTCACCAAAAATAATATAATTACTCAAAATTAATTTTCTCAACATATATTTCAATAATATCAATAAATATACTCAATTAACCAAATTTATTTCAATTAAACACATAATTAACCCTATTTTTCAAAATTACATAAATTTAATAAATTCCAAATAAATATATAAAAATTCACAAAAATTAAAAATAAATTTCTATAATTCATTTCAACACCTATAATCACCATAAAACAAAATTTCATAATTTAATTAATTAATTTTTTAAAATTAGAAAATATTAATAAAATAATAAAAAATTCACAAAAATTAAAATAAATTCGAAAAATTCCAAAAAAATTACAGCATGTAGATTAAGCTTCCAGAAACAAGGTTTGTGAAGGAAGTTTTCATGAATCAATCAAATTGAAACTAAAAAAAATTTGAAACCCTAAATGGCTGAAATGAATAAATTGAAACCTAAACAATTCCAGACCAAATCAAGTGAAACAAAGCTTGGAATTACACTCACCGGAGCTCAAAGAGAAGATAGAGACCGGTGGAGTCGAATTTGGTGGCCGAAAATGACTTGATCGGAGTTGACTTCAATTTTCGACCTCTTTGAAAAATTCGGCCAAAACACACCGAAAAAAAGGAGCTTCAGGTGGTGGAAATGGCTGGAGGCGGAGGAGAAAGGATGAGCGGCACAGTGACAACAAAGAAATCAGCTGAAAATGACTGGAAATGGTGGAAAACGTTTGAGAGGAAAAGATGAAGGAGATAATGACATTTTGGTAAATAATGCAAACTTTATAATTTTAATAATAAATTATGTATATATGTATATATATATATCCACACTTATATTATAATATTATATATATTCCCACACACAAATAATTCTCACCATATAAATATTTTATTATATTTAATAATTTATACACTTAAAATTAATTAATTAATATTAAAACTAAATAATAAAAATTAAGGTAATTAATTAAATCCTAATTAATTTAAATAAATACACATATATACATTTTATTTTAGCACTTAAAAATTATGTATGAGTTCATGCAAATTCGTAAAACTAGTCAAAATAATTAATATTAAATTATTTACGTGTCAATTTCCCCGAAAATATAATTTTTGAAAATTTTTTAAGTAAAGTACTTAAAATAATATAAAAAAATTAAAATTAGCTTTAAACAAACAACAAACTCATAAAATATCATAAATATATACAAAAATTATTAACACTGCATATCCCGATGCAATATAAAAATATTTAAAAACTCGGGATATTACATGTTATAAACAGTAACTCGAGACATTGGAAATTCAAAAAATTTCTAAAATTTCACAAATATAATTTTTGAAAACCTCACAATACATACAATAATCAGTCTTAAATAACCAATATCAAATAAATTCAAATTAAACTTCAATTTCATAATTTAATAAAAATACCCAAATTTAAATTTTATGAAATTGAAGTTGTTACCAGTTAAATTTCCCGAAATTGATTGAGGATTATTGAAGCCTAGGTCGAGAGCTTCGATTCAAGCCTAAGATTGGTCAGAAAGCACGCTGGACAAGTCACTGGTTTTCCTTCCAATTTCTGGCACCATTTGAAAATGAAGGAAGGAGGAGGAGGTTCGGCTCCAATGACTACTGCAAATGCTGTCGATGGCAAGGGTGTCCTTCGGTGGCGGCGCGTCGAGCTAGAGTGGAGGCGATGGCAACAGACGACGATGGGTGGCAGTGCTGCTTGTTGTTACGTGGGAAAGGAAGAAAGGAAAAGGAAATTTTTTTTATGTATTTTTTTATATAAAAATTATAAAAAATATAATAATATAATATATTAAACAACAATATTATATCCAATTATTTTTTATCACAAAAATATAATAAATTGTGCTCAAATACTCAAATAAATACTAAAATTAAATTAATAATATTAAAATAATATTTAACTCAAAAAATTAAATTAAATTTCACTAAAATTAAATATTATAGTTTAATATAATAATAATATAAAATAAAAATAATTATTAACACTGAATATCTTGAATTTTAATTTTATAATTTAATTTATAAAATTTTAGGTTTTTACAAAAAATATATTGAGAGAATTTTATAAATTCTACTGAGTTGCTGAACATCAGTTACTAAAGAACATCCATCTCTTATCACTTTTTTTTACATATATAAATCAATAAAATTATTTTGATATGCATGAAATTTTTAAAAATGTGAAATGAATATAAATTTTGCATAAAAAATCCCTAAACAATTGGGTTTGATGGAAAAAAAATCATAAATTTTGTAATAAAAAATTGGATTTCAAAGAAAAGCCTTATGTTTTTTAAAAAAAAAAAAGAAAAAGAAAAGCCTTATGTTGGATTTTTCAAAATTAATTACTAACATATATAAACAATTCACTTTGAAATACTTAATTACAAAATTAGTAATACTTAAAGGGCAGTACCGTGAATATAAAGAAAGAAGCGTCATTACAGACACTAACTATTCTAGAAGCAGTAACTGGTAGTAACTGCTAACCAGACCAAGCCACCTCCTACTCTCCTCTCTACGCGCCAACGAAGCTCCAGCTATACTCTCCACGTGTAATTAATTAAATACTCTGGCACCTCTATTCTTTCCCACGTGTCTCGTAAAATATCACAGGCGAGTAACATTAATAAACCTCCCCAAGCGAAACTCCAACTCTTCACTGTCCATCGATAAGAACCGTATATTCTCATCCAACGGTCCACATTAATTGCTTTTATAAATTTTATTTAATGTTTTTCGTGGTACAAGGTAAGACGTGTTAGCTGCGTGTGCACCGCGTGCTATATAACCCTTTCCCAACGATATATTTTTTTTCGTTAATTGTAAGTAACAAAACAAACATTAAAATAAAAAAACAAAAACTATATAATGCCAATATTGGAGAACTTTCTTATTTTAGTATGTTACACCTAATTACTAAATAAATATTTTAAATATTTTATTTCTTAATTAACAAATAAGATAAATTCATATTTTGTTAATTGAACAATTTTTTATTTATTAAAAATTTAATAAATTTAAAACTTATGAACTATATTACATTTTTATAAAATTTTTATTTTATAAATATTAAATTTTATTTATATTAATTTATAAATAGATTTAAATTTTTAATTTTTATTTTTTATGTTAACATGAATAAAGAGAAAAAAATTAAATTAATTATTTTTATTTGTTTTGAATATATTTTAAAAAGAAATAATTTTATTTTAAAATTGTAACATAAAAATAATTTTTTTAACTATAAAACATATAAATATTAATTGTAAATAAACTAAAACTTAATATTTATAAATAAATAAAAATATCAATTAAATCACTCTCAAAATTGGCCTGATTAACAATGACACCATATAATTTGGTATTAACACACATGGGTGGTATAGTGCAGTAAAGAATTCTTCAAAGAGAAAAGAAAAAAAAAGAACATAAAATCTTTTCTTCTAGAATAAAAATATAAAGACATTCTAATTAAAAAATAATTATAACTTAACCAATTTTTAGACCGTTTCTCATCTCCATAAAACGCGGTCCAAATATCCATTAAAAAAAAAGAAAAATTCCAATATATATATATAAAGAAACGCTCTCTCGCTTCTCTTCCATTGATTAGGGTTTCTCGTCATCTTCGCTTCTATTCTCGTCTCAATTTGTTGTTGCTTCTGTTTTTGCTGTGTAATTAATTGATTGCATGTGATTCAATAATGCCCGCGACGGATTATCAAGGATCATCAGCAGCCGGAGGAGGAGGTGTAGCAGCGTCGTTCGGCCGTTCGATTTTGAGCCTCCGTCGTGAGCAGTTGCAGGTGCATTCAATGGACCCGTCTGAATCGTCGTCGTCGCCGGGGAGCACCGAGCTCGAGCTTGAATGTTTCCAGAAGAAAGTAGCTGACAGATTTTCGGATCTTTCCTCAGTTGGGTCGGATGATTTGCTGTCGTTGTCTTGGATTCGGAAGCTGCTCATCTGTTTTCTTGCTTGTCAGGAGGATTTTAGAGTGATTCTTTATAATAATAGATCGTTTGTTTATAGGTCTCCGGTTTTAGATCGTTTGATACACGATTATTTTGAACGGAGTGTTAAAGCTTTAGATCTTTGTAATGCGATTAGAGATGGGATTGAGCAGATCAGGGAGTGGAAGAAGTTGATTGAAATTGTTCTCTGTGCTTTAGATAATAGTAACCAGAGAATGCTCGGTGAAGGCCAGTTTCGCCGGGCTAAAAAGGCCCTGGTTGATTTATCAATCTCTATGCTTGATGAGAGGGAATCAACCGCGGTGGCTTTAGCCCAGCGAAATAGGTCTTTTGGGCGGCAAAATGCGTCGTCTAGAGACCATCATCCTCATAATCATCGCAGTCTTGGTCATTTTAGATCATTGTCTTGGAGTGTTTCACGGTCTTGGTCTGCTGCTAGGCAGCTTCAGGCTATTGGGAACAATTTGGCGGCTCCCAAAGGTACTGAAATTGTGGCTACCAATGGAATTGCGGTTACTGTTTATACTATGAATTCGATTTTGCTTTTTGTTATGTGGGCTATGGTGGCTGCAATTCCTTGTCAGGATAGGGGTTTGCAATTGCATTTCTCTATTCCTAGACAGTATATTTGGGCTGCGCCTGTACAGTCGTTGCACGAGAGAATTTTCGAGGAGTCTAGGAGAAAAGATAGGAGAAATGCTTGTGGGTTGTTGAGGGAGATTTATCATATGGATAAATGTACTAAACTCCTGGCTGAATTGTCTGATTCTGTTCAGTTTCCTTTGGTTGAAGAAAAGGAGGCAGAGGTGCGGCTGAGAGTGCAAGAATTGGGACAGGTCTGCGAGGTCATGAAAGAAGGATTGGACCCATTGGAAAGACAGGTTAGAGAAGTGTTTCACCGGATTGTTCATAGCAGGACTGAAGGGCTTGACTCATTGGGTAGAGTGAATCAGAATGATTGAAATTGGATATGTCATAGCTTGTTAGCATTGGATTGGATGAGAATGCGATGATTTTGGATGGTAAACAAGAGCGGGAAAGAAGAAGATTTTCGAAAGAATGCTTTGCAAATAAAATGGTAAGGAATCAAAAAGAAAAAAAAAGGAGATATTTTCTTGTAGTTATCAACCAATATATTGTGTAAAGGAAATGTAGGATGTGGAAATTCAGACTCTTATGGTCCATGGGGCTGATCTCCAGCTGCTTGTTGCGATTTGTATAATCAAAATTTCCCAGTAAAAATTGCTTCTTGCTGTTGTAGCTGACTTTGTGTTATTGATTTTTACTTCTTTCTTTCTTGTCTGTTAATGTCATACATATTGCAAGAGAGTAAAGTGCTTTTTTCCTTTGTTAATGTTCTGCTGGTTATTAATCTTTATGGAGATTCTGATGATTGAAAGAATGCTAAAGCAAAGATTTTCTGTCAGTTATTAAATTTTATGTTTCCTCTGTTGTTTGTTGAGCCTGCAGGTTGTCAGAATTGTTCTCTTTTTTATATTCATTGTGCTCTCCCTTGCGCATTGCTCTATTCTGGATTGGCTACCCCTCTGTTTAATTTAATCTGTTATATTCCACCATGCCATTTATGGGTATCTCCCTCCACAAAATGCCCAGCTGTTCACCAAGTCCTTTGAGGGATTATTTGACTGGGGAAAGACGCATCCATTAACTGGCCTTGTAAGGTCTCTTATCTTACATTAGCTGTCTCCATGGAAGAGGACAGAGATAGATCTTGTTTATTCTCTATGTTCTAAATGCATTATTCTTGTTTATTTATTTATTTATTTTTTTGTAATTCCATAAACTTTTCTGTTTTTTTAGTGAACTATGAGTTCAAAATTCAATTTGAATGTTTCCTGAAGGTTCATAAATAGATTTTGATTCTTAACAAATTACTGCATGAATTGCAATTTCTGCGTGCGCCATAGCAATGCTGTCTCAGACCTATGACAGTCAAAGCTCTGCATTCCCTTAATGGAAAATTTTATTCTTTGATTTGCTGGCATGTGAAGGTCATCTGAGGCCTCTTATATTATTTTTTTAATGTAAAAGCCACAAAAATGGTCTAACTTAGTATAAAATATCTTTGAGCTATAGTTTATGACATCTGTTGCTGTAGTTGACTTTGATTTAGTCTCATTTGATGTTCTGCAAATTGCATTTATAGTAGAATTTCTGCAGTTATTGCATCTAGAATAGAATTTCTATTGCCAGTGGGATGCAATTTTTTTAGTTACTTTTTTTGAGTTGCTTTTGTTGACAAAAAAGACATAATATACTTTCGATGCTATTGATTATTATTTATTATGAAAATATTACATCACTTCATTATGGGTGAAATGTGTTATACATGTGTGCTTCTGAAGCAACATTCTGCCGTTTACCCTAGCTTTTTTCAGGAAAAAAGGACTGTTATTAACATGATTGATTAATCTCTCCATCAAATAAGAGTTCTTTTCATCAAGAAGCATGGCCATATAGAGTATTTGAATGGGTTTTGCACTTGGATTGCAATGAAGAAAGCATTATTGAAATGGTCAGGATTTTGGATTTGAGCTGTTGCATTAGATGCAATCTGGGTCTATTGTCTGTTTGGGCATGTTAACAAGTGATATACATCATGTGATGTACAAAATTGACATTAAGCTTGTGATGCTTTGCTTGAATGTGGGGATTTTAAATCTTCTATCACACATTTCTTTATCCTGATCGCTCGTCCATCCCTTCCCTTCTCTTTTTGTCTAAATGTGTTATATTGTTATAAATTTTTATTGGTATCATCTTCCATCTTTTGTCTAATATGTCCTCCCTTTTCAAAAGCAAAATTGATCTGTTTTTTTTTTCTCCCATGGAAATTACAAAAACATGGATGCTTTATATATTCGGCGGTTATCATTGTAGATGGATTCCTTTATTGCATTCCTGTTCATATAGCTTTTTACTCGTGTTTTATTTAGCAGCTTAAAATAATTTGTTGTTGAAGCAACCTGTAAAAGTGGGTTGTACCCTATGATTGCTTTGGCTGATTGAGGACTCCTTAAGAATATGTTCTGTCCGATTCGCAGGGTTTGTGTATGAAATTTGTTCTAGACAAACAAAACTAGTGTGTGCATATATATTCTTACTGTCGATTCCCCCGAGCTCTATGAGGCTGAAACTTGTCTCATGGACGGCTTGGAGGCCGGAGCTTAGGGGAGCTTGAGCCATTGGGGAGATACCGCACTGAGAGAGTTAGAAATTTAACCTTGTGCCAGGATAAATAATACTCTAAAATGGCCATGAAATTTAATGTATGTATACATATAGTGGTCCTCAAGAGTTGCTCTGCAGATGAGCTTCCAGCCACATATGGTTCAGCCTGTAAGTGTAAGTAATCGACCTTAGTTGTCGGCAGGAAGGATTCTGTATATGTGCTGCATCTTATGCATGTTTCTGTGATTAGCATCTGCAAACACTTGTAGAAGCTTAGCAGAAATGAATTGTGGTAGAACATATTAGACACTTCTCCCACTCTCAACTGGTGGAGGGCATATCTGCCCTACGCCCACTTGTTAGGCAATGGTCCAAAAGAATAGACGTGATGGAAACCTTGATTCCGGTTATTCTCTTTAATATCAATGTTAGCTAAAAGATGATGATTTCTTAAACTATCTTATCATTTTTTAATTGCAACAGAAGGCTGTGGTTGGTGAAATATAACGATAGATCGGTCACTTGCATACCTACCAAAGAATTTGGAGATTGGCCGCCAGATTAATACTGGCCCCAGGCCGTCCCTACAGCACGTCTTATTGAAATTAACTCTTATGTAACTTCTAAGCTTTAATTACCAAAAGCTGGTGAGTTCAAGGAAACAGTTGGATTAATACTCTCGTATGGTCATTTTTTTTTTTTAAATTTAATACATTTGCTCTTTAAACTTGACACGTTTTAATACTATTTTCATTGAAACACCTAATGGGTAAAAGATTGGAGAAGAATGTGAAAACTCTTAAGAATTTTGTGGTCCAAAATTCTAGCCATCATATTTTATGCTCCATACATTTGTCATTGCATACAAATGTCTATTAGGTTTTTTGATGTTAGCCCACTTATCTTGAAAGTGTGGTTTTTTTTAATGAGTTAAACAGTGATGGCCCCTTCTTTAAATGCTCAAAGAGGGTGGCTTTCTTTTCAACTTCTACTACAGCTAATTCTGGCTATGGCAAAGGCTGGGCAGGCTATTGCCAATGCCATTGCCAGCCACAACATAAGCACATGCCCTAACATGTTCTTCAATTCTTTTAGATGGGCCTATTGCCAAAAATAACACTACAGATAATACTTGCACCAACTTGTCAGCAATTGGCACTTGGTTCTTTGTTAAAATAGGACCCAAACATCCCTCCACATTACACTGTCCCACCCAGTCACCCACCATCATGTTTTATGTCGAATGAGTTTTCATTTTTTTCCACATCTGCTAGTGTAATGTTATAGTAACTTTCTCTATATTTTTTCCATCTTAGCTTAATGACGTAGTGAAAATTTAGGTTAAAAGGGATAAATGTCGTTTGCCGTTGATTTGCTCACGAATGATCGTCAAATAATTTTTTATAATCTGTTAATTTATTAAAAATATTAGGAAATAAATATCAATATTCATTAATTCATACAAAGAAATAACAAAAATTAAAAGAAAATAGAACTTTAATTATTAATTCAACAAAAATTGTCTAAAACAACTCCCAAATAACATATAAATACTATTTGGGAAAAACTCTAAAAAAATAAAAAAAATCCAACAAAATATCAAAAAAACATAAAATTTTAAACTGAAATTTAAGACCGTAAACAATGAATTTGGGCCTAAAGTTAGAGTGATTGTAGCACCTATTATGAAGTCTTGAATCAGTTTTAGTTTGATAAATTATGAGTCTCATTATTTAATTGGGCCTATAAATTAGAATAACTTAAAAGATTATTGTGCATTTTGAATTTTTTCCTAAAATTCAAGCTTTCCAAATAAGTTAACGCTGTCTGATGTACATCACATAATGTCTACTAAGACTTACAATAACAAATTGTTTGGACCTAAAATATGTTTAGGTAAAGCCAATAAAAATATTGGGAAATTTCATGGGACGGCTCGATAAATGTCATTAATATCCTTTGTGGTCGGGCCCAAATTATTCTTTCAAAATTGATTTATTGTCTTTCAATTATGTCATGAATTTGATCTTTTTTGGTCAAATATGTCATGAATTTTGATCTATTTTTTAAACTTTATGCATATTTTTGACGAAATGTGTGTTTTTTTATTTTTCTTTTTGAAGTCTCACTGCTATAAAGGCAACCAAATCATTTGATGGTCTTGTTGTACAAATCACTTCCATAGTTGCACTAGGATTTGAGGAAAACCACTTGGTGACTGATTCAATGGCATTATACAATCCTCTTATACAAATCGCTTCCACGGATTGCTATAACTTTTCATTTTTTTATAATTTTTATATATTTATTATTTTTGAAGGCAAATTAAATTTAAGTTGATTGTATGTAGTTATTTGATTTGTATATTTTAAATAATTTAATTTTATATTCTAAATAATAATTTTTTTTAATTTTGAAACTTACTATTATTTAGAATATAAAAATTAAGCCAATTAAATAAAAAATTATCCATAGTTTTCAATAATTATTTTTTCTAATTATTAAGAATTTAGAAATTAAACTAATTAAAATAAAAATTATCCATAGTATTCAATAACTATTTTTTAGTAAAAATAGCAAAAAATTATGAAATATATCAAATAAATTATTGTTTTTATTATTTATACTAATAAAAGTAAAAATTATATTTATAGTCTTAATTTTGTTATTAATGATGAAAAAACTGAAAAAAGAATAAAAATCAACAAAAATAAACAAAAATAAAAAACAATCAACAACTGTAAAATTTTATCGTTTTTGTTGGTTTTAGTTGGTTTTTGTTGTAGGTTTTAATTGTTTTGTGGTTTCTCTTTGTTTATAATTTCTTGATTTTTGTTAAAAATAAAAAATAATAATAAAAATTATGAGATATATAAAAAAATTATTATTTTTATTATTAATATTAAAAAAAAATAAAAATTTTATTTATGGCCTTAATTTTGTCATTAAGAATGAAAAAATAATTTAAAAAATAGTAAAAAATCAACAAAAATAAACAGAACTAAACAACAATCAACAATATAAATTTTTATTGTTTTGTTGTTTTAGTTATTGTTTTTAGTTTGTTTTTGTTGTTTAGGTTTGTTGATTTTTTTATTTTTTCGGATTTTTTTTTGTTGATGTTACAAATACATTATAAATATTGTAAACTTGTTATATATTAATGATCAATAAGTATCAATTTTTTTTTTTTTTTGAAAAAAAGGTTGTTAGTCATTTTAATAAACAAGTTAAAGTAAAAAATATAAAATCCTTATTCTTTAAAAATATAAAAGTAGAAAATTTTGTTTATTTATTGTTGTTGCAATAGCTGAAGATATTTATTACTTGGTTTAATAATAATTGAAAATGTTTAGTTTATAATTATTCATTTAAAAAAGAAACGTCTTAAGAGAAAAAAATATATAGAAAAAAACAAGAAAAATTGAGAATAAAATAAAGATAGTATCTTAAAAATAAAATAAAAAAAGTTAAGAAAAGAGAGATAAATATAGTATTATAAAAGTAGAAAAATATGTTAGAAAAAAATGTTGAGCAAAAAAATATTGAGAAAAAAATAGATGAAGATAGTAAAAAAAAATTGAGTAAAAAAATATTAAAAAAAATAAATAAAAACAATATAAAGCAAATAAAATATTGAAAAAAAAGTGTAAAGTAAAAAAAAAAGTTGAAAAAAATTAGTAAAAAGAAAAAAAAATGTTAAAAAAAAAGACAACCCTAAAAATAAAAGTAGTAACGAGAATGAGTTATATTTAAAAGAATTAATTTTGTAAAAATATTTTTAAAAATTTTTATGGTCAATGATTTTTTTAAAAGTTTTTTAATTTTTGATATATTTATGTAAAAACTTCTAAATACATACAAGTCTAAATAAATACATAGAAATGTTTAACAGCTTTTTTTTTTTTTGACAATTTTACTTTCATGTTTATGTTCAGTGAATCTCTTCAGTTCATTTTCAATTCTCTAGTTTTATTTAAGTTTCCTATGCAGGTCATTCTATTCTTTTACTTTTTAATATCAGAGGCATTTTTAATATTAAATTTAACTACTTCCTTTATAACTAATTTAGGAACTTTAACCTCCAGTTAATAAAAAAAAAAAAAATGTAGAACCTCAACATTAGTGAATTTCAAATCACATGGCATGCTTAGTTTCTACATTTTAAAGACTAGAGGGGAACATGATCTTTTGAAAAATGATAAAATTTTATTCATTAAAATATCTATAACTGTATTGCTTGGTTAAAAATATATATACAAACTAAAATTGTAGTACTAAAACGTATAAAAATAAATAAAAATTTAATTCCTTATTTAGTTTAATTTCACTAATAAATTTATTTCACCTTTAAATGAATTCTAAATAGAATTCATTTTAAAATAAATTATTAATAATGAAATGTATTTAGTTTAAATGAATATTTTACAAAATGAATTCATCTGAAAATTTTAAAAATTTGGTTTAGTAATAAATATTTTCACAAAATTAAAAAAGTAGGAATTAGAAATGAATTTATAAATGATACCATCTAGAATGTTCCCGTCTAATTAGGGATCCTTTACCCCCTAAATAAAAACACTTGAATCAGGAAAAAGACAGATCCGTCCACAATAGGAACTACCCCAAAGAGGAATCCTAATCAAAGAAGGAACACTCTCCTACTAAGATTATGATTCACTATCCCACATGGAATCCGACTCTATCCAGGTTTGAGTATCACTATATCACTATATATATAGCCCTACATCCCTCACAAGGGGACATTTCATTCTCACACATTCAAGCTATCTTACATTCTCCTTGCTTCCATTCTCTAACTTAGGCATCAGAGTGTTCGTGGGGATCCTCCTTACCTCTCACCTTGCCTTCTGTTCGTGCTTTGTAGGACACGTAGCCCAAGAGTTCCGGAAACTAGTTATCAAGTGGCGTCGTCTGTGGGAACTCCTTAGGAAAAGCCATTCATTTACTTGCTAAGCTAAAGACACCTTCACTATGACTTCTGGCCCACCATCAACCTAGATTCATGAAGCCGACACCAATCCTTTCGACCGACCTTTCAAACCCTCTCCCAGCAATAATACTACCGCCCACCTTGCAGCATGCTGGAGCCTCATCTGGACATGTACCTTCACTTTCGAAGAACACGCCAAGATACCCGTCCTTGGGCATAGATCTCCCGTACTACGCTTCGCTACAACACCATCGATCAATACCTTCAATACCTTTTCCAAGTCTACCAGAAACGCCAACAATAACCACTCAAAATCTAAACACTGTGACCTAAACACTCAACCTTGATCAAATCAGCAGGGAAGCCATGAGAAAAAATATTCAGGCGCAGATAGCTTTGATGCAACAACAACTAAATGCTATAGTACAAAGCGGGCGTGCTGATCCGGCTCAAAATGATGATAATAACACACCCCGACAGGCCCTAGGGAGGAGTATAGAGAAGGGTAAAGCACCAGAAGGGGAGTACAGTTTAACTATTTCGGCCCTTGATGATTCAAAATTAGCGCAAAAGGTTAAGGAAGCAATGTGCAAAGCCCGAACCAAACCTAGAAAGGAAGAGGAATGGGTTATGGATTGTAGAACTCCGTTTGTCAGCAGGATAATTCAAACGGAGATTCCTAGCAAGTTCAGAATCCTGCAGCTTGATCAGTATGATGGGACGGGAGACCCCATCAGTCATATATCGGTGTTCTGGAAAAAGATGCTGCTCCAGAATGTAAATGATGGAATCATGTGCAGAGTCTTCCCAAGCACACTCGTAAAGAGCGCTAAAAAATGGTTTCATCGGCTCTCGGAGAATTCAGTCACTTCTTTTGAGGACATAGCGGAGCAGTTCCGTATCAGATTCATCATTAATATTCCCCCCGTAAAAAACATCAATGACCTGCGGATGTGTCGACAGGAAGCTGATGAATCTCTACAAAGTTACCTTGACCATTTCAATAAAACAGCCATGCAGATTGAGCATCTTATTGATGAAGTCGCCATAGAAGCTTTAAAAAATGGCACCAAACTCGGAAAGCTAAAAGACAAAATAATTACTAAGGAGCCGAGTACCTTTGCAGAGGCAATAGTGATAATAGTCAGGATGATAAAAATGGACAAAGGCAAGAGGATGTGTCGGGAAGAAGACAGGCCATCGATCAAGGATGAACGGCCAAAATAGAGACGAGCAAGCTTCCCAAAAATGAATTTCAGAACTTCGACAGATAGATTTGACAGGGAAGCAGACATATATACACCCCTGAACACCTCTCGATCCAAAATCCTCATGTGGGTTAGGCAAAATGGAGTAGGGATCATACCGACCAAGAGAATCAACCCAAGTCGGAGATTTACTCATGACAGAGGCCAGTACTATGAGTACCAACGAGAATACGGACATGACATGGAGGGCTATAGGGAACTGAAGAGTGCCATAGAAAGACTGGTGCAGCGGGGGAAGCTCGATAATTTCACGAACACACTGAGGAGAAGCAAAAACTCGGAAGGTTAGGAATGGGACAGAGCTGAAGCAAAAAAAGCCGGGAAGGAGCCGATTGGGATGATCAACATGATTATAGGGGGAGAAAACACTGGGAAAAGATTAAAGCATAGTAGAGGAGAAAAATCGGTACATGGGAGGAGCGACATTGTTTTCAACTCGGAGGATGATTTACATGTACATCACGCCTATAGTGATGCCCTGGTGATAACTGCATGCATAAATAAGTATCGGGTCAAAAGGCTATTAGTGGATAATGGGAGTGCTATCAATGTTTTATCTTGGTATGCGTACAACGCTATGGGCAGCTCCGTCACCAACCTGAAGGCCATCTAGAACCCCATCACTAGTTTCTGTGGGGGAACGGTGCAACTAATGGGGATTGTCGATCTAGACCTAGAATTTGAAAGCCAAGATGATGAGGAAACAAAAGTCGTCCGGACTCCATTCAACGTGGTAGACATACCACTAGCCTATAATGGGATTATAGGACGGTCGACACTTTGTGAAGCAGATGCAGTCACCAGCATCCATCGCTTAACCATGAAAATTCCGGTCAAGAATGAGACCCTTACTATTAAGGGAGATCAGCTCATGGCCAGACAGTGCTATCAGATGGCCATGAAGCCTCTAGTGGAGGCTTTTCCTTTAGAGGCATGGAAAGTTAAAAAGCAAGGCGCTGACCCACAACCGGTGGAAGATATGGAGACATTACAAATAATGGAAGGAAAGACCGTAAAAATTGGCAATGCCCTTAACCAAAACATCAAAGAAAAAATAAGGGAAGTCTTTACCAGCCACTCCGAGGATTTCAATTCTCAAGCCTCCGAAATCATCGGTATGGACCCATGGGTTGCTTGTCACTGCCTAAACATCAAACCAGGAGCCAAGCCAGTAGCACAGAAGAAAAGAACGTTTACTTATGAAAGACATAAGATCATTATCGAGGAAACGATGAAGCTGTTAACAACTGGGTTCATTCAAGAGGTTACTCACCTGGAATGGGTAGCCAATGTGGTACTCATCAAAAAAGCAAACTGGAAATAGAAAATGTGTGTAGACTACACCGACCTCAACCGAGCATGCCCTAAGGATAGCTACCCATTACCCATGATTGATTAGCTCGTCGATTCCACCACTGGTCATGGCTTATACAGTTTCATCGACGCTGCACAAGGTTATCACCAGATTCTGATGAAGGAAGAGGATTAGGAAAAAATGTCCTTCATCACTTATGAAGGGTTGTATTGCTACAAGGTGATGCCCTTCAGACTGAAAAATGCTGGAGCCACGTACCAAAAAATGATGAACCAAGTCCTCCAAGACCAGATTGGAGCAAGCATAGAAGTATACATGGATGATATCATCATCAAGAGCAAGCACCCGGAGATTCACCCAACAGACATGTCATGACCCAAAACAGGGGCCATGATCGGTGCTAGGGAACGGGAATTCTTTCGAATCCGGAACCCGTAGCAAGCCTAAAAATAAAATAAACATGCAATAGTAATAACAACAACTCTTAATGCAGCGGAAATAAAACCATAATTATTAAAATAATATTTTCGTGAGACGAAAATTAAATCGAATTCTCATCTCATATATATAAATAAATCCGTTAATACAAGTTTCAGTTCAAATTCTTAAAATACATACCTCACACAAATATAATACATAAAACCCATAATTTATCTACAACTACTGCAGTGTCTAGATTATAAAATAGAACTCAAGACTCAGATAAGCAGTTTACATAAAGAAGCCGGGGCGGAAGATATCCGGCGTACATGCCTGCTACTGAGGTCTGAGGAAGAAGACTCTCCTGAAAAAAAAAAGTCAACGGAGGGGAGTCAGACCTCACTGAGTGAATTACTATAATATATATACATGCGTACTAAATGCCAATGCACACAATCAAAAGTATATTTATAATATGTATATATACAAGCAATTACATACAGATGCAATAAAATTATTTTATATATTTTGTCTAAAAACCATTGGTTATGAAGGATCAAATAGAACCCTAGAAAATCGTAACCTTAAAATAATGTTAGACAACACTCTAGCCACACAGGCTCACTTATTCCAAAATATTCATTTATTCCATTTAGATAGTAGACTGGCCCCGAGACACTAAGTCAACCAAGCTCCAGCAGTCTGACTGTCAGTGTGATTAGCCCCGAGACACTTGGTCAACCGAGCTCCAACAATCACACTCCCAAATCATATCACACATCAAATAATCATATCCAATCAATATCCATAATCTGGTTAGTAATATAGCCTAAATGCTATAAGCGTACCGGTACGTACTCGGTCCTAGTGCTGCCCACTAGGTAGCACGTTCTATTGATATCCTTCATTAAAATATAAAGCATACATTCATAAAAGTAAATGATGCATGAATTGAATAAAATAGCAACATAAACCATATATATACTAAAAATATATCAAAAGTAAACCAGGTATATTTCGAGTATATATACGTCAAATAAATCCAATTAAATTACAAAATAACTAAGAATATACCAAGGACATACATAAAAACATTTTAAGAATAATTTATTAATAAAACATGCATATAATTTGAAAATATACCAAAATATACCGAATATAAATTAAAAATAAACTTAAATACTAATTGATTTATTTATGCATAATTAATCAAAATAACATACGTTTCTAAATCATGCACCCTAAGCACATATATATAAAATAGTAACTCACACTTAGTGCGCTCCTCGAGATAGGTCCGACGGGCCTGGTCCACTAGACCTCGGTCTCAGTGCAACTAAACAAACAATAAATAATAGAAATCAGAATAAACCTAACAGAAAAATCCTAGAAACTCGATCTAGAATATTAGACACAGAATCAGAATTAGGGTTCGACCGAACATCACATTTTACGAGAATTCTACCAAAAATTTGGCAGAATCTCCCCTGTAAAATGGACATCTCTCTACTCAAAGAGTAGAGCCGGCCCTGCAAAGAAATACACTTCGAAAAATAGACACAGAAACACATCCACAACCCCTCGGTCGGACTTCAAACTACAGTCTACCGATCGGGGTCCACAATTCACAAAATAATATAGAAATACCGAAAATACCCTTATATCATAGAAATACATTTTATAAGTAAAAATTACGTAATTAACCCTAAAACACAGTAAAAATCGATAAAAACTCATTTTATTAGAAAAATCGTATATTATATATATAATAGAAAATAATTCAAGAAAAATAGTTTTAATCAATTAAAAATACTAAATAATTTATAGAAATCATTTTTATACCTTAAATAACTATTAAAACCAATTTAATTACATTTTTAGTCAATTTAGGGTAAAATTACCAAAATACCCCTATATATATAAATATACTAAAATTACTCCAAAAATTCACCAAAAATAGTATAATTATCCAAAATTAATTTTCTCAACATATTTATCAATAATATCAATATTTAAACTCAATTAACTAATTAATTTCAATTAAAAACACAATTAACCTAATTTTCCAAAATTACATAAACCTAAATAAATTCAAAATAAATACATAGAAATTCATAAAAATTCCAAATAAATTTCTATAATTCATTTCAACACCTATATTTCTCATAAAACATAATTTCATAATTTATTTAATTAAATTTCGAAAATTAGAAAATAATAATAAAATATTCAAAAATACCCAAAAGTCAAAATAATTCCCAAAAATTCTACAAAAATTCACACATGTATATTAAGCTAAGGGAAACAACATTTGTGAAGGAATTTTCCATGAATCAATCAATTCAAAGTTTAAAAAAAATCAAGAACCCTAAAATGGCCGAATTACCAAAATCGAAACCTAAGCAAATCAAGACCATTTTAAGTGAAAAAAAGCTTGGAATTACACTCACCGGAGTTCAAGGAGAAGAAAGATACCGGCAGTGTCGAAAATGGTGGCCGAAAACGTCGTGGTCGACGGTGAGAAAGAATTCGACTTCCCGAGCTTATTCCGGCCAAAACTCGACGGAATAGGGCGCTGCTGGCGACGGGGAAGGTTGGGGAAGGAGGTGGCACGCCGGACGGCACACCAACGGTGAGAAAATGGTGATAGCAGCTGTGGTTGGTGAGGAGAACGATCGGGAAAGGAGAAGGAATAGGCGATGACACAACCGTAAATTACTCAAACTTTAATTTTTGTTTAATATTAAATGTATATGTATATATATATATATATATATACTTTTACACTATATATTATAATAATATAAAATCACACACATTAAATATACACCACACACATATAATTGAATATTTTGAAAATTTAATACACATAAAAATAATTAAATAATATTAAAACTAATAATAAATAATAAAATATTAGGGTAATTAATTAAACCCTAGTTAAATAAATAAATACACATATATACATTATTTAGTACTTTAAAAATATATATGAGTTCATGCAAATGCGTAAATCTACTTAAAATAATTAATAGTAAATTATTTACGTGAAAATTTCTCCGAAAATAGAATTCTCGGGAAAATTTTACGTAAAGCACTTAAAATAATATACAATAATTAAAATAAGCTTTAAATAAATATCAACTCATAAAAATATCATAATTATATATAAAAATTATTAACACTGCATATCCCGATGCAGTATTAAAATATTTAAAAACTCAGGATATTACAAGACATGGATAAGGTTCTCCAGCTACTGAGCAAATCCAGGATCAAGTTGAATCCTGATAAATGCATCTTCGGAGTCTAGGTAGGTAAGCTCTTGGGGTTCATGATATCTCATCGGGGCATTGAAGCCAACCCGAAAAAAATGGAAGCCATACTTAACATGGAGGCACCGAAGAACATCCATGATATACCAAAGTTAAATGGTAGAATCACTGCACTGGGGCATTTTATTTCTTGCTCAGCTAGGCGATGTCTACCATTGTTCTGAGCTCTTAAAAATTATGAGAAGTTTCAGTGGTACGCTGATTGCCATGCGGCATACGAAGAAATTAAAAGATTTTTGTCTTCACCACCCTTACTCAGTCGACAGATACCGAATGAGACCTTGTATTTGTACCTCTCTATTGGCTGAGAATGCATTGCTTTAGTACTAGTAAGGGAAGAAGGAAGCCATCAAAGCCCTGTCTATTATGTCAGTAAGATGCTTTGAGGACCTAAATTTCGGTACCCTATGCTTGACAATTTAGCCATGGCCGTGGTCCATGCTTCTCGAAAACTTCAACTTTACTTCCAAGCTCACCATATTGTGGTTCAATCCCTTTTCCCACTGCAAAAAATCTTGCAGAGACTGGAGACTTCAGGCAGGCTAGTTCAATGATCGATCTTGCTCGGTGAATTTGATATTGACTACGAGCCCCGGCAGCAGATGAAAGCCCAAGCGTTAGCAGATTTTGTGCAAGAAATGGCTCCGGAAGACATCATCTTAACTAAAGCATTGGAATGGAAGCTCTATGTTGATGGAGCATCCTCAACTTAGGGTTCCAATGCATGAAGAATCCTCAGAGGGCTGCATAAGGTTCACATCTGGTACACAGTGCGTATCGAGTATAATGCCACCAACAATACAACCGAGTACGAAGCGCTCATTACAAGTTTGAAGTTAGCCACTGAAGTAAAGGCCGAACACCTCATCATACACTCGAATTCCCAACTAGTAGTCAATCAGGTTAGTGGAGCATTTCAAGTCAAAGACACCTGCATTGCCAAATATATAGACAAGGCCAAACGACTTTTGCAACACATCGAACGAGATGGAGGCCAGTGGAAGATCGTCCGGATTCCCAGGGAAGACAACAGTGAGGCTAACTACCTTGCCAAATCCACAGTCGAGAACAGTCAAGAATTCTGGGATATGAATCTCACCGAGTGGCTAAGCAGTCCCAACACAGAAGAAACCAAAGTTTTTGAGACATAAGTAGTCTTAGAATGGATGCAACCTATAATCCAATATCTTGAGTACGGAACACTCACAGAAGACAAGTTGCAAGCTCAGAAGCTTAAGACCAAAGCAAACCACTACTCCATCCATCGAGGGGAGCTCTACCAAAAATCCCTCTCGCACCCATGGTCAAAGTGTGTTTCCCCGGAGGAGGGAAATTACATACTCTGAGAAATCCATGAAGGAATTTGTGGAGTGCATGAGTCCCACTATTCGCTCACTAGAAAGGCACTACTTCAAGGATATTACTGGCCCACCATGTCCAAGGATGCCCAACAGCTAATGCAAGCATGTCCCCAGTGCTAGCACGATGCCCGACTTAGTCACAAATCTTCTCGACCTCTGTATCCCATTGGCAGCCCATGGCAATTTGCCATGTGGGGGATGGACATCCTTGGTCCTTTCCCTCCCTCTACCTCATAGAAAAAGTTTTTAATTGTGGCCATCGACCATTTCACCAAATGGATAGAAGCAGAAGCGGTCCCAACCATCACGAAAGCCCGGATATAGCACTTATTCTGGAAGGAGATCATTTGTAGGTTCGGCATCCCCCATACTTTAATTACGGATAATGAAAAATAGTTAGACAACTATAAATTCAGAAGTTTCTGCTTGGACCTTGGTATAAAGCTGTGCTTCACCTCAGTAGCTCACCTGCAGACAAATGGACAAACTGAGGTCACAAACAGAATCCTCATGCAAGGATTGAAGAAGAAACTTGACGAAAAAAAAGGGAATTGGGTCGAAGAGCTGAACAATTTAATCTGAGCCTATAAAACCACACCCCGATCATCCACGAGCAAAATGCCATTCAGACTGACTTATGGCATGGACACGGTAATTCCCATGGAGGTTGGGTCACCAAGTTACTGAATAAGCCAAGATCTCGATTACACCATCAACAACGCCGATGCCTGAATATGCCTAGACCTACTAGAGGAACAAAGAGAATAAGCGACAGCCACTGCTAAAGCATATCGACAAAGAATAACTCGGTACCACCATCAGCGGCATCAAACAAAATAATTCAAGATAGGAGACTGGGTACTTAAAAGAGTAGATATTAGCAAAGGCACCTCAAGAACTAGCAAGTTAGGACCAAACTGGGAAGGCCCGTACCAGATCTCAGAATGCACAATGAAGGGAGTGTACAAGCTAAGAGAAAGGGGAGGCAGAGAACTACAGAGGTTTTGGAACTCAGATTCTCTCAGGAAATACTATCAGTAAACTTGTACTTAAACACACGATATGATTCAATAATAAAGTATCTTCATTGATCAGAATGCCTTTACATGTGGTCGAGTACAAAAAAAAAATAACCTATACATATCTACTCTACTATATGTACACCCGGACCCCCAGGCTTGAAAACTAAGAGGGAAATAGCATTGGTAGTCTCTGGACACTCAACAGACCTAGCAACATCATCAACCTCTTCAGACTCCCTCATAGGAATGGAATTGGCCTTTCGGCGGGCATCCTCCTCTGCTGCAAGCTTGGCAAGATCTGCTAGAGTTATCTAGTCTAACGCCCCTAAGTCTAATCCTGAGTCTTGGGAGAGCAGGATCCTCTTGCACTCAGCCCGGTAAGCTTTAAGAAACCCCCCCACCATACTCTGATATGCCTTTTTGTCGTTTGCTTAAGATATCTTAAGCTCCGCCAGCCTCCCTTGGAGCTTAGCAATCTGAAGATCCTGCTCTTCGATCCTCCTCGTCAGCTGGGCCTGGCTATGTTCCAGCTTAGAAACCTTCTTCTAATTCACCTTAGCATTAGATTTGGCCTCAGTGTATCTTGTTTGACAGTGCTCTAGAGCTTCCTTTGTGCTATCCAGCTTCTTCTCAAAATCTATTACTATTGTCCCCACCTCAGTTTCCTTTAAGCTATACTGGCTCTTCAAGTAGAAGTACTGGTCCTTCGCCAGCAGCAAGGCCTAAGTCATCTGCCAAAAACAAACAGACAACCTAAGCAAAAAGCAAGTACAATAACTATATCAAGCGGCAAAAACTAGCTTACCTCTAATGACTGGCCAATCATGGAATCCAACAACCTGTTCGGGCCCTCATCTGACCAATGCTGCATGTCGTCAGGTAACCACAGTGACTCGGCGTACTGATCCTATACTTGGCTATTGGAAATGCTCAGGGGCTTCATCCTCTTTAATATCCAGCCCCTCATATCTAGACACCCAGATAATCGTGGGTGCTGGACATAGATCTCTTCATCCAAACCCTCTACATCTGACCCTGGGTCGATCAGCCACCTTTTTCTTTGCCCAACCTGCTTCGGCCGCTCACTCTCCATCGGTGCTTTGCCCTTGGGGTCGGTGGGAACAGCTTCTGAAGCCGCAGGAGCTTTAGGTTTCGGAGAAGGAGAGACCCGAACCTCCTCCACTGCAGCTGGCTCATCTATTAGGGAAATCCTGCCCATAAAATAAAAAAAGTCAGCCATCTACAGATTAAAAAATAAAGAAAGTTAGAAGGATAGCTCAAAGCAAAATAAACATACCGGGGGAGTGGTTGCGATTCGGAGGGGCTCTCCACAAGTACCTCTGGGATGCATCTTCCGCTGATTGAGCTTCGGTAAGTTCGTCGAGATGTAGCCGTAAAACTAGCTCTTTATTAGAGTCGAAAAGTTTCGCTGGATGGGTCACTTTATGACACTCGTCCGACCATGTCACGACCCAAAACAGGGGCCATGACCGACGCTAGGGAACGAGAATTCTTTCAAATTCGGAACCCATAGCAAGCCTTAAAATAAAATAAAAACATGCAATAGTAATAATAGCAACACAATTAAGTAAAATATTATAAAGCGGAATAAAATCATAAATTTTAAAATAATATTTCCACCAAATGAAATTAAATCAAATCCTCATCCTATATATAAATAAACTTTTAATACAAATCCAGTTTAAATATAATACAACACCTTTAACGATTTCACAACTACTGTAGTGTCTAGATTAATAAAAATAAAACTCAAGTGAGTAGTTTACATAATGAAGCCGGGGCAGAAGAAATTCGGCGTACAGGTTTGCTACTGAGGTCTGATGAAGATGACTCTCCTAAAAAATAGTCAACGGAGGGGAGTCAGACCTCACTGAGTGAATTACTATAATATATATACATGCATACTAAATGACAATGCACACAATCAATAGTATATATAATAAGTATATACAAGCAATTACACACAGATGCAATAAAAATCATTTTATATATTTTTATTTAAAATCAAAGTTTATGAAGGATCGAATAGAACCCTAGAAAAAAAATCGCAACCTCAAAACAGTGTTAAAAAACACTCTAGCCATACAGGCTCACTTATTCCAAATATAATCACTTGGTCCATTTGGACAATAGACTGGCCCTGAGACTCTAAGTTAATCGAGCTCCAGCAGTTTGACTGTCAGTGTGATTGGCCCCAAGACACTTGGTCAACCGAGCTCCAATAATCACACTCCCAAATCATACCTAAGACATCAATTAATCAAATTCAATCAATATCCACAAACAGGTTAGTGATATAGCCTAAATACTATAATCGTATAGGTACGTACTCGGTCCTAGTGCTGCCCACTAGGTAGCACGTTCTATTGATATCCTTCATTAAAATATAAAACATACATTCATAAATAAATGATGCATGAATTTGAAATAAGTAACAACATAAACCATATATATACTAGAAATATACCAAAAATAAACCAGGTATATTTCGAGTATATATACGTCAAATAAATCCAATATAATCGTAAAATAAACTAAATATATATTTAAAAATATTTTTAAATATAACTGTTTAATAAAGCATGCATATAATTTAAATTATATAAAAAATAAACCAAAAATAAACTTAAGTACTAATTAAATCATTTATGCATATTTAATCAAAATAAAACATATATTTCTAAAATCATGCACCCTAAAGCATATATACATAAAATAGCAACTCACTATTTATTGCGCTCCTCGAGATGGGTCCGATGGGTCTGGTCCACTAGGCCTTGGTCTCGGCACAACTAGACAAACGGATAACGACAGGAATCATAATAAATCCAACAGAAGTTCGAAAGACTCGATCTAGATTACTAGACACAGAATTAAATTAGAATTCGACCGGACATCACATTTTACGAGAATTCTATCAAAAATCCGACAGAACCTCCCCTGTAAAACAGACATTTCTTTACTCAAAGAGTAGAGCCAGCCTTGCAAAGAAACACACTTTGAAAAAAAAAAACACAGAATTACAACCACAATCCCTCGGTCGGACTTCAAACTACAAATCATTAACCGGGGTCCACAATTCACAGAGTATTTACAAAAATACTGAAAATACCCTTATATACTAAAAATACATTATATAAGTAGAAATTACGTAATTAACCCTAAAACACAGTAAAAACTGATAAAAATTCCTTTTATTAGAAAAATCGTATATTATATATATAATTGAAAATAATTTACGAAAAATAATTTTAATTAGTTAAAAATACTAAATAATTTTTAGAAATCATTTTTATACCCTAAATAACTATTAAAACCAATTTAATTGCATTTTTAGCCAATTTAGTGTAAAATTACCAAAATACCCCTATACATATAAATATACTAAAATTAATCCAAAAATTCACCAAAAATAGTGTAATTGCACAAATTAATTTTATCCACATATATTTCAATAATATCACTAAATAAACTCAATTAACTAATTAATTTCAATTAAACACATAATTAACCCTATTTTATCAAAATTACCTAAACTATATAAATTCAAAATAAATACATAAAAATTCATAAAAATTACAAATAAATTTCTATAATTCATTTAAATACCTATATTTATCATAAAATACAATTTCATAATTTAATTAATTAATTTTCAAAAATTAGAAAATAATAATAAAATAATAAAAAATACCCAAAAATCAAAATAAATTCTAAAAATTCCACAAAAATTCCCACATGAAGATTAAGTTGCTAGGATCAAAGTTTGTGAAGGAATTTTTTTATGAATCAATCAAATTGAAGCTCAAAAAAAATTAAGAACCCTAATAGGCCGAAATTGCAAAATCGAAACCTTTGAAAATCTAGACCATTTTAAGTGAAACAAAGCTTAGAATCACACTCACCGGAGCTCAAGGAGAAGATACAGACCGGCGGTGTCAAAAACGGTGGCCGAAATCATGTCGATCGATGGTGAGGAAGAATTTCGGGTTTCAAGTGGTTTTGAGCTCCTCCGACGCCAGAAACGGCTGCAGCTAGTGGTGGGGAAGGCTGAGGAAGAAGGTGTTGGGTTTTGTGATACAAACGCAGTGGAAAAATTAGAAATTTATCACATTCAAAACCCGGATCCATGTAATTTGACTACTTGATTAAATATAGGATTTCAAGAATCTCACTAAGACGTAGAAGAGGCAAGATTCTCTGGAAGGATGAGAGGAGGTTCACATCGGTGACACCTTACATCGAGCTTTTTGCTTTGATTTTTTGGATCTAGACGTCTCTAAAAGGATGTGTCCCCTATAGGTATCCACACGAACATCCCTTCACAAAACGAATTGGAGTGTGTGCTAGCAACCTTCTTGATTGTCTCACAAATCAAGAAAAAAAAAAAAAACTCTATATTTATTTTCTAAGAAGAGAGAAAACTATTTTGAAGGCAAGGAAAAACAACACATATTAAACCCTAGAGAATATAATATATTTATAGACTCTAAATTAGGGTTTCACCTACCAAAAACCTTTTTGGTAATTTCCATTTATTACATTCTGATTTTGTTTTAAAAACAAATAAGAAATAATATCTTATTTATTTCTTTATTTAAAATAATATTTATCTTAAATAAATAAAGAAATAAATAAATAAATAAAACACTTTAATTATTCATTTCCATAGAGTTTATTTTGGGCTTATTAAACCCATAATCGTTTTGGGCTTGTTCTAAGTGTGTGACCCTATAGGTTCACATAACATTGGCAGTGGGCCTAAATCTCTATTTAGGCCTACAAGTCCTAAGTGGCCTCTAGCAAGATATTATGACTATCCAAGTCATGTGAAGTCAATAATCCGACATAACCTAATTACAGTGAATTTTATCGTCCCTTTATCACATGATATCTTAATTGAACATAAGGCATAGAATGTCATCCTTATATAGTTCAATATTCTGACTTGATTCCAAGTAGACTGAAAATGATAACTCTTTATCAATTCATATCAGCATGGCCATATGTTTTCCTTCAGTCTATCTCATCAAGGGGCCCATAGATATCTTTCTCATATTAATGAGGGATAAATTCCTTCTAAATCACTCACATTCCTCACATAACTAATTTCATATCCAACAACATCCTATTTAATCGTCCGGTTAAAGACAATGTTAGAATGTGTCAAAACATAAAATAGCTATGTAGAAATCCATGATGATTTTAAGGTCAAAGGACCGAAATAAAATTACTGCGATGAGAAATACTTATGACAATATTCTATGCAGTATTCTCATGGTGGGTCAATCCAGTACATGATCTTTCATCATGTACCTATGAGTTGACTTAATATCTCATATTCATGATTAATAAAACATAACCATCAGTCAACATCATACTAGCCTTAATACTTTAATATTTATGTAATGAATAAATGGCTAGGGATAATTAGAATGGAACTCTTATTTTAATCTAAGGGTTTTACTATCAAGTCACACACTTGATGACCTTAGTAAGAATTAACTATTCATATAATTATCATAAAATCAAATGATAATGAAATACCTCTTTATTAATAAAATAAGAAAGTCAATACATAATCAAATGATTGACCTAGTGCATATCACTAACAGTAGGTGGCACGCCGGGAGGCACACCGACGGGAAGACAACAGCGTGACAGTGACCAGAAGGTGGATGGGAACGATAGGGAAGAAGGAGAGGGAGGAGTGGCAAATTCGTAATTTTGTCAAACTTTATGTTTTTGACAATATATTATGTATATATGTATATATATATACTCACACTATATATTATAACAATATAAACTTTCATACTCATAATTTAATATATTAAATCATTTATATACTTAAAAATAATTAAATAATATTAAAACTAAATAATGAATAATAAAAATTAATTAGGGTAATTAATTAAATCCTAGTTTAATTTAAATATATACACATATATACACTCTATTTAGCACTTTAGAAAAATATATATGAGTTCATGCAAATGCGTGAATTTGTTTAAAATATTTAATATTAAATTATTTACATGTTAATTTCCCCAAAAATAGAATTCTCGGGAAAATTTTACGTAAAACACTTAAAATAACATAAAATAATTAAAATTAGTTTTAATTAAATAACAACTCATAAAATATCATAAAGGTGTACAAAAATTATTAACACTGCATATCCCGATGTAGTATAAAAATATTTAAAAACTCAGGATATTACAGACCACATCCTTCGGACATCCAAGAAGTCCGATTGATGCTCCATAATAAAAAAAATGGTGTCTCCACTTCTTGTGGAGATCCGGAAGCTTAACAAAAAGTGTATGGTTGGGTACAGCCAACAAGGAGAACATAAGCTCTCCCTTCTTCCTAGTCAGCCTGTACAAATATCGGAAAACATCTAGATTCGGGTCCCTACCCTCTTCATGCATCAGCTGGATGAACCCAGTCAGTATCCTATAGCTATTCGGATGAAGCTAACCGGGCATAATGTTATTCCTATTAAGAAATTCTTTTACAAAGGGATCTAAGGGAAATTTCAATCCCCCCTCTAATTAGTCAAAATATACTACTAACTTACTTAGCCCCGGTAAGGGGGTATGGGCCCTAAACCTCCTATCTATGGTGTGGAGGGCATAATCGGTGGGGATACAGAACCGCCATCGATACCACTCTAGCAACTCACTATCTACATTGGAGACAAAAATGTTAGAACTAATTTAATCCCTTGGAGCCATAATAGAGAAAGGAAAAACGTAATAGCAGAAAAGGATAAGAAGAGGAGGAAGAAAAGATGAAAAGAATCACCTGGTCGCCACAAGCAAGAACTATGGCAGGAAGAAATGGAAATAGTAGGAGACAGTAGCAACGCAGTAAAAATAAAAGACAAAAAAGCAAAAGAAGCAAAATATGCCAGTTAACAAGCACAACATTATTTATAGAGGCACGAAAGGATTTGGAAGCACGCCATTAACTGCCCTCATTATTGCTGCGTTCCTCCCTAGGCCACCAAGGGCCTTTTAGGAATAAAATAGCCCATTGGATGAGGAGTCGTGATAACGGCAGCACAAATGTTTTGTTTACTGACATACGAAATGACGCATCACTCACATGATTTCAATTATGAATCCCTAAGAGTTAAAGTGAAACCACCACGTGTTGGCCCGCCCATGTTTTTGACAAGGCCGCCTCATCAAGCAACTCGGAAGGTGTTTCAAACATCATTTCCAGCCCATTCTAGGTATCCGAGCATCTAAGTCTCACGCACCTAAGACCAGTGACTAAAGCTGGCACCCTTAGGTCACTTTCGTAGTACTGAGGTTCCGAGCATGTAAGCCTCGTGTCCCTGAACTGAGCATCTAAGTCTCGCGCACCTAAGTCTAGTGACTGAAGCTGGCACCCTTAGGTCACTTCCGTAGTATTGAGGTTCCGAGCATGTAAGCCTCGCGTCCCTGAACCAAACATCTAAGTCTCACACACCTAAGACCAGTGACTGAAACTAGCACCCTCAGGTTGCTTATGTAGTACTGAGGATCCGAGCTCGAAAAGCCTCATGTCCATGCACCGAGCATTAAAAATCCAGTGACGACTGGTTCCGTCTTGTTCCCAAACGGATGGGTTATTCTACTACGGTGCTTATATGCACTCGACAGGTACCCTAGCTCTACAGATTACGATTCAACGATGGTCATCCAAATACTTAACATCGAGCTCTACTCATCGTGATTGAGGCTGGCCACCTTAGTTCACTGGCATCTTATAACCCTTATGAGGGCACCAGCATCCTACCCGGACGTGACAGACATAAATATCCGAATCTCCCGGGGGGGACTCTTGATACCATATAAAATGTTCCCGCCTAATTAGGGGTCCTTTACCCCCTAAATAAGAATACTTGGATCAGGAAGAAGACAAATCTGTCCACAATAGGAACTACCCCAAAGAGGAATCCTAATCAAAGAAGGAACACTCTCCTACTAAGATTATGATTCACTATCCTACACGGAATCCAATTTCATCCAGGTTTGAGTATCACTATATATATAGCCCTACATCCCTCACAAGGGGACATCTCATTCTCACACATTCAAGCTATCTTACATTCTCCTCTAACCTAGGCATCGGAGTGTTCGTGGGTATCCTCCCCACGTCTTACCTTGCTTTCTGTTCATACTTTGCAGGACACCTAGCCCAAGAGTTCTGGAAACCAGTTATCAATAAATAAATTTAAATCAAATAAATTTTATAAAATTTCATAGAGTTAATTTATATCAAAAAAGGATAAGTGATAAAACATTGAATTGTCAATTTGACGAGACTAAAAAAATATAGAGCGGAATCAATTCTATTAACTTTCTTCAGTAATTACCATTGCGTGATGTATATCTATCAGTTTAGTACTCAGATCTTTTTTTTCTTCATTTTTCTTAAGTCCACTATTCAATGAACTATACCTTGTTAAAATTCATCCAAGTCTCATATTCATTCTTGAAGACAAATATTTAAAATAAAAAATTATTTCTTTTTAGCTCTTAATATTTCCACCTAGAAATATATGTTGGCCAAACTCTATTATTATTTTAAATTATTTAATTTTGAATAAGTAAAAAGTAAATTTATTAAGGTAAATAAAAAATAAAAATCGATAGGTTAGAAAAATTGGGAAATAAAAAAAAATTCTTCATTGATTTTTCTTTTTCTTTTTTATTTACTAACAAAGTTTGGTGGGTCTAATTTTTAGGTGGGGATATTAAGAGTTAAGGGGAATTTTTTTTCCCTCTTTAATGTTTAACATTGAAAATAAATATGAGCTTTTGAATCAATTTTAATGAGGTGTAATTTATCTGACTGCATACTGGGGAAAAATTGAAGAAAAAAAGACTTGAGGAGATGCATCCACTCTCAATCGAAACACAAAACTATGAAAAAGGAAAACCATGACACCAAAATTGAAAAATATTACAAAAATTAAGAAAAAACATATTAAAATTCAAAATTATAGCTGAAATTCATATTTTCTATGAATTGGAGCAGCCTAATAGTGGTGTCTCTTATTGCAAGAACAACATAAGGATTCAGGAGTGATCAAAGGAGAAAAAAATTGAATAAATGGATTTTCTGTAGTAACAATGGAACAATTAATTGCAATGCAAGCAAATGCAGTTCATCTTCCTTTAGCTTTAATCAAACTAATTACAAGAATTGTCAGTAAAAGAATAGTCAAGTGGTAACTCCTCTCCAAAGGAGTCTTGAGGTGCAAGATTTGATTCCTGCCATCGTTGATATAAAGAGGAGGGCTGCCCTCTATTATGTAGTCCATTAATGTTAAGGTTATATGATCTCTCAATTTATCAAAAAAAAAAAAACTAATTACAAGCACTATAAGGGAGTACAAATAATAACTGATTATGCCATGACAGAAGTAGGGCGTAGCTTAGATCCTTTTAAAACAACATTCATTTTTTTAGGTTGCTTGTTCCATTTGTTTGTTGTTGAACTGCTACTCACCGCAAGTGCATGGGTCAACAAGTAATATAGAGAGAGTAAAGTATCATTCCACTAGAACTAAGGACTAATGCACCTATTAGCTTTAGTTTAATATGTTTAAAGTTTGCAAATTGGACTAGAAAGCAATAATGAACAAACTATAAGAACAATAATTTAGGAAAATGCTAATTGAACTAATATTAAACACTTAATGGAGAAATCAATGTTGAAATTATTATGTTAGGGAATGGTATACCACATTATCCTCAAATTAAGTTTTAGTCCAATCAAATCATATGCATACTTCAATCTTACTAAGATCATCTAACATACTCTCTTAAGTAATGTTAAACTTTACTAATATGCATCCATTAGATCTTTGAATCATAGTTTAATTCTCATCATAACTATGAAAGTAAGTTAACATCAGACATATTAGGCATTAAGTGAGCTTATGGAGGTTTGAATGAGTTCAACTTTGTTCAAGACATTGATAATTCAATAAGCATTTATGGGTCTACTAAATCTACCATTTCTGAATGCATAGATATAGACTAAGGTTGTATTTGGCTAGAATACAACACACATTAAAGCACAACAAACATAATATGCATAAAAAAGGAAAGGATTTATAAACTAAATTTAATTCAAATGGGTTTCCAAAATCCCAATAACATAAATAAAAACTTAGCCAAACATGGCTTCCATAATCATCATTCACTATTCAATATAACCAAAGAGATTTAAGAAATGAAAATAAAGTAAAAGGGGAAAAAAATTGTTATCAAGAAGCTTGAATCTTTAATGGAGGTTCTCTTCTCCTTCTTGACTCCTTTTCTCCTCTTGCCCTATTTTCTCTCTTTTTTCTTCCTTTTAAATTGGTTCCCATCTCAATAATATCCTCCAAATCATGGTCCTTGTCCTTTTATAGCCTTTTTAGAACGTCCCTTCACCTTCTATAGATTTTCTTCTTTTTAAAATATCCACTTTAGCATGTTCTGTATTGGAAATGAGCTTGCCGCAATCGTGGATCAAGTTACGATCATAGAAAAGGGGTATCTGGGGAAGGGATGGTGATCGCAGAATATTACAGAGGGGCCACGACCTAGGAATGCTTGAAGATTTGATCAATCTTTGATCACGCTACCATCCACAATTGTAAAAGAATGTTTGCTTTGCTTCTTCCTCTGATTCTTTATCCATTTTCTCTCAAAACACCACTAAACACCTCGATACTTCTTTTCTTTATAAAAATAAAACAAAATATAAAAATATGTATTCCTATATGATATCCTATACTAATTGCTACCTAAAGTGAATGAATGAATGAAATGTGTCCTAAATCAATATGTAATTTGGCACCAACAATACCCCCACACTTGAATTTTTGCTTGTCCTCAAATAAACTCAAGAGCATAAACCATTAAAGTAATGAACAAAATGTATATTCCAAGTTTAACAAGTACTTATCATAATCTTATTTTAATATCTAATTTACACATTCCAAAAGAAAAGTTAACAAATCAATCTAAGAAACGTTTATTACCAAGGTAAGAATATGTTATTCATCTACAAACACACAATTATGAGTCAAAATCTTAAGAGAAGTACAACATAAATGAAAAAGACTCCAATCTAAGGTGGCTCATAATTTGGTATGTAGAAATAAACTCTATCTACTTTTTTATTTTTATTTTTAATATTGTTTATTCTTCCCTCTTTTAGTATTTCCATTTCTTTCCTGAAATACTTAATGTGAACAACTTGAGAGAGTTCTTTGAATAGTCGTGCTCTTTTGCAAGAGCATTGGAGTAGCTAGGAATTTAAGTCCTTTAGCACATTTGTCTCTTTCTTTTCTTTTTAAATTATGAAAGAGTGTTTTTACAATTCCTTTTGCATACAACCATAAGTGACCTTAGAGAGGAGTTTAATTCATTCACCATACTATCTCCCAAGACATAGACTCACAACATGATCAAATAAATAATAACATGCATTGAGTTGATTAAAAGCTTAAAAATTCTCAACTCAAAGTGTTAGTGAAGCTTAAAAGAAACCAAACTAGTTGTTAATAGAAGATTAAGCAACATTAGCTCAATAAAACCATAAACATACATCAAATTCATTATAATGATAATTTGTAAAAATTCCAAGTGTCAAGCATCAAAAAATTAAAAAGTTTGGGCTAATGCAAATGCAATGCATGATATATACCAAAATATACACATGATAAACCAAAAATGCTAAAAATGCTCTCCCCCCACACTTAAATGACACATTGTCCTTAATGCGTGTAGGGCTCCTAAATGTAAAGAATGAATTTACATAAGCATACTTAAAAACATAAATAAAAACCACAAGCAAAAATTATAAACATGAAATGCATGGAAATGAAAATAAAACTAAACTAAAATGAACAATAAAAGAAAATAGGGAAAAGAGTTACTCCCCTTCTGGTTGAAGAGAGTCAGGAGGTGGAGGTGTGGATTTCAAAAATAAATAGGAAGAGGGAAATAAGTGGGGGTGCAATTTAGGGTATAAGATGTTAGTGTAGATATGCCTTAGTGTCATTCTTGTAATAAATAATAACATTGTGAATTATCCCTATGGCAATAAAATATTCATTTAAATAAAGAGTTTTTTTATTTGAATATTTACCCTTTAGCAATATGTTAAATAAATTTATTATCAAGAGTTGACAATATGAGCTACAAATTTATTTAGTACATATACTATAAATTGTTCATAGTCGAATAATTAATATTTGGGTAATATTAATTAGACTATCACCTCTGTCTATTTTCCTTGATTAGTATATGATGCTAATAATGGAAAGTAGTGAGTCTCATGCTACTTGATATGAGATATTAGAATAGACATATAATTACTCATGTGATGGATGGATTGAACAATGACGTTAGATTTGTGATTGCAAGGGCACTCACTTATAATCAATGATCATAATGAAGGTCATAATGGTGCTTGTAGTCCTTTGACCTGAGATAATATGGTCATCCACATTTGAGTGGTTAGAGTTTGTTACTGCTTACTTACTTATGTTATTCACACATGGGTATATGGAGTGTGCTGGCTTTAGTCAGTTAAAAGTAAGAATGAGTGTTCAACTAAGAAGGGATTCATTACCTGGAGTGAACCGGGAAAGATCCTATGTTATCTAAGTTTGCTCTTAATGAATAAGTTCCTGGCCAGGACAAACATAACATAGTCTGAAAGATTTTCAGAGCTAGAAAGTGTTTATAGTATTAGTTATGTTTTATCAAGAATCAATACTTGAGATGAGGTCATATGATAAAACCATTAGAGTTTGATTAAACCTTTACTCTAGGCTATATCGGGATCTTCTAATGAAAGGATTTTAGTGCATGGTAATTATGACCAAAGGGGTTTATGTAAATCAATATATGCATTCATATCTAATTGGGTAGTTGTGATATTGATGTTAGAGATCACTCACAACTTATGAGAACTAATTTCTATAATTGAAATTTTCACATTTAGACTTGAAAGAATTTCAAATAATTTCAAGAGTTGATATTATATTCTTATTGCCAATTAGACATGAACCTAGTAATTCACACCTAAAAGTGTTTTGCCAAATCACCATTTAAATTAATCTAATTATTGATTAAAGAGTTTAATCAATTAATTAATTAAGATTAATGAAATTAAATTTATACTTTAAGCAATGATTCTAGTATATCATGAAATGTAATTCCAATAATAGTTTATTTATTAATTTATATTTAATTAATATGAGATACTAATTAAATAATTAAATTAATAATAATATATGTTATTAATTAAAGTATTAAATTTAACATAAGATTAAATTATTAATCATTAAATTAATAATAATGTATTTTATTAATTAAATTGTTAAATGTAATATGAGATATTAAATTATTAATAATTAAATTAATAATAATATGACAATTGTTTACTTTGGTAAGATAAGGTTGTGTTGATTAAATATCTACATCATTTCTTGTGCACTAGTTAGATGACTTGCACAAATTGCTCATTACCATGCAAGGTGGCTTGCTAATGATGTAGTTAATAAAGTTAATTACTTGTTCAATTTATGCACATCTATCTTAACTCAGTTTTTTCTATGCATATATCCTTAAAAGAGTTCTAATATATATAAATAATTTAAGTAAAGAATTGCATTAATGTGATTAATATAAATTGTTGCTTTGAGAAAGTGTGTAGAGATTTTGGTAAATAAATACACCAAAAGGAAACAACATAAACCAAACATATACTCTTTAGTTCTTGCAAAAGAATTAAGTTAGTGCAAATCTTAAAGGATCATTTGGAGAGGACACTTGCTATTAAGATTAATCAAGCAAGAAGGTAATTGGCAAAACTTTGGTGTTTCAAGCTAGAGGCCTAACATTTGGGAGGCTAAGCATTTGATTCATCATCAAATTAAGATTTTGTAGGTTTTCTTAAACTTAATTTTTCCTAGCTTGATGTAATAACCCGAGATTTTTAAACATTTTTATACTGTGTCGGGATAATGCAGTATTAATAATTTTACTATATATTTGACTATCTAATTATTTTGTTAATAATTAAAGTTAATTTTAAATTATTTTAAATTTTCTATGTAAAATTTTCCCGAAACTTATATTTTTGGGAAAATAATACCTAAATAATAATGTATTTATTTACGTTAGCTCATTTTATTAAATTGCATGGTTTCATGCATGATTAAATTTTACATATTAATATATATACATATACATGCATATATATATATATATTATTAATATTTATTTAGGGTTTAATATTTAAATTATGTATATATTATCGTTTTTATTATTATATGTGTTATATATGTATATGTATATATATTTATGTGTGGTGTGTGATTATTTTAATTATAATATTATTATATTTCAATATTAAGTGTTAATGTTATATATATATATAACTTACCAACAATTACAAAAAATTGCCATTGTCTTTTTCCCCTAGCTCTCGACGCCCTCACCCTCTCTCATCACTGCACAACGCCATTCCCCTCTGTTCAGTGTGCCTCCCGGAGTGCAGCCGCCTTCCCTAGCTGCTCCGCCACCCTCTTCCACCCCTTTCTGGCGTCGTTTGGCTGTGTTCTTGTCGGAAATCTGAAACCCACCATCACCTCTGTTCAACCCCTTTTCGGCCACCGTTTTTGATGATTCCGGTGTTATTTTGCTCCTAGAACTCCATAGAAGCCGATTCCAAGCTTCCTTCAGCTTGAGAACTCGATTTGGTAAGGATTTAAGCTTGATATCATTTTTGGCCATTTGAGTTTCTTGATTTTTTTAAACTTTGATCTTAATGATTCAAGCTTAATTCCTTTACAAAAGTTGCTTCTAGTAGCTCAATCTACATCCTGAAATTTTTGTAGAATTTTTGTAATTTATTTTGATTTTTGTGAATTTTTAATTATTTTATTAATATTTTCTAATTTCCGTAAATTAATTAAATAAATTGTGAAATTATGATTTTTGGTGTTTATAGAGGTTGAAATTAATTTTAGAATTTAATTTATAATTTTTGTGTAATTAATATAATTTTATTTAGTTTATGTGAATTTTGGAAATTTAGGTTAAATGGGTATTTTGTTAAAATTAATTTTTTAATTGAGTATAATTATTGATTTTATTGAATTATATGTTGAAAAAATAATTTTTGAGTAATTATATAATTTTTAGTGAATTTTTGAGTAATTATTGTATATTATGTGAATTTTTATATACTAGGGGTATTTCGGTAATTTGGTAGTAATATTAGTTGAAAATTAAGTTTAATTGTTTTTAATAATTATTTAAGGTATAAAAATGATTTTTACAAATTATTTACTATTTTTAACAAATTAAAACTATTTTTCAAAATTTATTTTCAAATAATATATAATATACTATTTTTATAAATAAATGAGTTTTTAGTGATTTTTAATATGTTTTTGGGCTAATTAAGTAATTTGGATTTATTAAATGAATTTCTATTAATAATTGAGAATTTATCGAGAATTATTAATTTTTAGTAATATTATATTAATATTAGGGTTTTTGACTAATTATCGGTAAAATAATTATTTTTTTATGTTTAAATATCTAAATTGCTATATTTTGGTATATTAAGGGTATTTTTGGTATTTTTAGAATTTTTATATATTCTGTGTATATCTCGTGAATTGTGAACCTCAGTTGGTGAAATTATAGTTTGGGAATCCGACCAAGGGCTTGTGTGGCTATCTGTATTTAAAGTGTGTTTTCTTGGAGGACCAACTCTAATTTATGAGTAAAGAGATGTCCTTTTTACAGGGGAGGTTTTACCGAATTTTTGGTAAAATTCTCGTAAAACGTGACATTCGTTCAAATCCCTATTCTCTGTCTATGTCTAGAATTCTAGATCGAGTTTCTAGAATTAAGTTAGATTTATTCTAATTTCGTGTTAACATTTTATTTGTTAATTGTGCCGAGACCGAGGCCTAGTGGACCAGGCCCGTTAGACCCGTCTTGTGGAGCGCACAACTGTGAGTTGTTATTTTATATATATGTGTATCTAAGATGCATGTTTTTATAAATGTATGTTCTAATTTTATGAATTATGCATAAATGATTTAATAAATGCTTAAGTATATTTTAGGTATATGTTAGTATATTTTTGGTATATTTTAAATTAAATGCATGTATTGTTCATGATTTATACCTAAAATGTTTTTACGTATATATAAGGTTTATTTTACTATTATGAATGTTATTCTACATTATTTATTTTCCGTATGTATGAGTTTATTTTAAATGAAGGATATCAATAGAACGTGCTACCTAGTGAGCAGCACTAGGACCGAGTACGTACCGGTACGACGATAGATTGTAGGTTAAATTACTAACCTATTTGTGGATATTGATTGGATTGATTTGATTGATGTGAGATGTGATTTGAGGTGTGATTGCTGGAGCTCGGTTGACCAAGTGTCTTGGGGCCAATCACAATGATAGTCAGACTGTTGGAACTCGGTTGACTCAGTGTCTCGGGGCCAGTCTACTGTCCAAATGGAATAAGTGAATTTATTTGGAATAAGTGAGGTATGGCTAGAGTGTTGTCTAACACTATTTGAGGTTGCGATCATTTAGGGTTCTATTTGATCCTTCATAAATGAATATTTTTCAGTGTTATATATATAAAATGGTTTTTGATGCATTTGTGTGTAATTGCCTGTATATATATTTATTATATAAACTATTGAGTGTTTGCATTTGTCATTTAGTTATGCATGTATATATATTATAACAATTCACTCAGTGAGGTCTGACTCCCCTCCGTTGATTTATTTTTCAGGAGAGTCTTCATCCTCAGACCTCAGTAGCAGGCCTATACGTCAGATTTCTTATGCTCCGGCCTTATTGTGTAGACTGCTTACCTGAGTTTTAGTTTGTATTCTAGACACTACAGTAATTTTTTCAGTGAGCTATATCTATTATATATGTATGAGATTTAAATTTCAAAAGTTTGAACCGAGTATTTGTATTGAAGGATTTATATTATATTAGATGGATTTATATTATTAAAAGAGTTGATGGTTTATTATTTTACTTTTGAGATTTAATTCTGCTGCATAATATTTTATTTAATTTAATATATATTGCATGTTTTTATATTTTAAAGGCTTGCTACGGGTTCTGGATTCGAAAGAATTTTCGTTCCCTAGCGCCGGTCATGGCCCCCTGTTTTGGGTCGTGACACTTGATGTTCATATATATTATTTTGTTATTTAGTTATGTGTAACATGCAAAATAGATCCTTGGTAATGGAATTCTTCATATTATGAAGGGTTATGAAAAGTAAAATTTTTAAAATTTTACTCTATTTAGGTTTGTGCTAAACACAGATGTTCCTTATATTTAAGTTGCATAACTCATTCCTTCATAAGAGTTATAAAGTTTGTGAGCGCAGGTCATGCCGCGATAGCGACATAAAGAATTGGGTAGTTTCGCTTGCGATCGCGGAGCATCTGCGAGCACAAATTAAGACCAATCCTGGCAAGATCAAAGAAGTGGCAATTACGGATTAGGGAGTGATCACAAAAAGGAATGACTTGCACATATAATAGGCAAATTATTAACATTGAAAATTAACAAAAATAAAGATGCATAAGGTAGAAACCTAAACTGAGTCTATTAAAGAAGAACTAGCAAATCAAAATTTAAAATAATATTGAAATAAGTAAAAAGAACATGCTAAGTTAGGGTCATGAGCTTGACCATACTCCATCTTCATTATTTCAACAAAGTGTGGAGGATGAACATCCTTCTCCCTTAGTAGCAAGTAATTTTTGCTGGGACTAATATACAAATAAGCCCTTCAACTTGGGACATGGGATCAAATAGACCCAATTTAAACTTTTTCAACAAATAGAACCAATACTTCTATTTTGAGGACTAAATAAATATAAATTTGGGTCAAACCCTACGTGTGTAACCCACACTTCATGAAAATAAAGTGAAAATTTATACTGAAAATTTTATTAATATTTTTAAAATAAATTAAATTTAAAATATTTAAAAAATCTAATCAACCCTATTGATACTTTTTGTTTTTCTCCTCTTTGTCTCACCACTTTATCTTCCCTTCTCATACCAAAACCCTCATCTCCACCACTGCATCTGGTGGTACTTTTCTGTCACGACCTAAAACAAGGGCCATGACTGGCGCTAGGGAACGAGAATTCTTTTGAATCTAGAACCCGTAACAAGCCTTTGAAATAAAATAAAAGCATGCGATAATAATAACATAAATAAAATATTATGCAGCGAAAATTAAAATCTCATATGTAATAATAATAATCCACTTGCTCATTTGATAAAACAAACTCATCTTATATATATAAAATCTTTTAATACAAATCTCGGCTCAAATCTTTAAAATACAAATCTCAAACATATAAAAAATATACTGTTCACTAAAACAACTACTGCAGTGTCTAGAATATAAAATAAAATTAAGTAAGCAGTTTATATAGTAAAGCCGGGGCAGAAGAAATTCGATCTGCTACTGAGGTCTAAAGACGAAGACTCTCTTGAAAAATAGTCAACGGAGGGGAGTCAGACCTCACTGAGTGAATTGTTATAATATATATACATGCATAGCTAAATGACAAATGCACACATTCAATAGTATATATATAATAAATATATATACAAGCAATACACACAGATGTAACAAAATCGTTTTATATAAATACTAAAAATAATATCCGTTTATGAAGGATCAAATAGAACCCTAGATGATCGCAACCTCAAACGGTGTTAGACAACACTCTAGCCATACATGCTCACTTATTCCAAATAAATTCACTTGTTCCATTTGGACAGTAGACTGGCCCCGAGACACTAAGTCAACCAAGTTCCAACAGTCTGACTGTCAGTGTGATTGGCCCTGAGACACTTGGTCAACTGAGCTCCAGCAATCACACTCTCAAATCACATCACACATCAAATAAATCAATCCAATCAATATCCATAAATAGGTTAGTAATTTAACCTACAGTCTATCGTTGTACCGGTACGTACTCGGTCCTAGTGCTGCCCACTAGGTAGCACGTTATATTGATATCCTTCATTTAAAAATAAATCCATTCATTCATGAAATAAATGATACATGTCGTTAAGTAAAATAACAATATAAACCATATATATACTAGAAATATACCAAAAATAAACCAAGTATATTTTGAGTATATATACATCAAATAAATTCATTTTAATTATAAAATAAACTAGAAATAAACTATAAATATACTTAAGTATAATTCAATAATAAAACATGCATTAATTTTAAAATATACCAAAAATATACCAAAATATACCTAAAATATACCTAAGCAATTATTAAATCAGTCATGCATATTTCATAAAATTTAAACCATACATTTCTAAAACATGCATCCTAAAACACGTATATATAAGATAACAACTCACAGTTGTGCGCTCCTCGAGACGGGTCCGACGGGCCTGGTCTACCAGGCCTCGGTCTCGGCGCAACTAACAAACAAACGATAACACGAAATCAGAAAAAATCTAACGAAATTCTAGAGACTTGATCTAAAATACTAGACACATAATAGGAATAGGGATTTGACTGGATGTTATGTTTTACCAGAATTCTATCAAAAATTTAGCAGAACCTCCCCTGTAAAATGGGTATCTCTCTACTAAGAAAGTAGAGCCAGTCCTACAAAGAAAACACACTTCGAGTATATATAATCACATAAACCCTCAGTCGGACTCCCAAACTACAATTCCACTGATCGAGGTTCACAATTCACGAGATATACAGAGAATACATTTAAATTCCAAAAATACTGAAAATACCCTTTAATAATCAAAATATAGCAAATTAGATATTTAAAACACTGAAAATAATTATTTCACTGATAATTACAATAAAATCTTAATTTTAATAAAATATTATTAAAAATCGATAATTCTTGATAAATTCATAAATATTAACCAAAGTACATTTTATAAATCCAAATTACATAATTAGCCCTAAAACACATGTTAAAAATCAATAAAAACTCATTTATTTGAAAAAAATAGTATATTATATATAATTTTAAAAATAATTTTCAAAAAATAGTTTTAATTAGTTAAAAATAATAAATAATTTGTAAAAATCATTTTTATACCTCAAATAACTATTAAAACCAATTTAATTAAATTTTTAATCAATTTAGTACCAAAATATCAAAATACCCCTAGTTATATATAATTTCACATAATTCACTATAATTATACAAAAATTCACTAAAAATAATATAATTACTCAAAAATTAATTTCTCAACATATAATTCAATAAAATCAATAACAATACTCAATTAATCAATTAATTTTAACAAAATACCTAATTAACCTAATTTTCTAAAAATCACCTAAACTAAATGAATTCATAATAATTATAAAAAAATCATAAAAATTACAAATAAATTTCTAAAATTCATTTTAACACCTATAAACACCATAAATCACAATTTCATAATTTATTTAATTAATTTACGAAAATTAGAAAATATGAATAAAATAATAAAAAATTCACAAAAATCAAAATAATTCCCAAAAATTCCAAAAAAATTACAGGATGTAGATTGAGCTACTAGGAAAAATCTTTGTGAAGGAACTTAGCTTGAATCATTAGAATCAAAGTTCAAAAAATTAAAGAACTCAAAATGGCCGAAAATGAAAATTGATCACCAAAGAAAATTTAGACCAAAAAAAGTGAAACCAAGCTTAGAAATGCACTCACTGGAGCTCAAGGAAGAGATAGAGACTGGCGGCATCCAATTTAGTGGCCAAAATCACGGTGGTCGGAGCTAGCTTCAAGTTTCGAGTTCTTTGGCTTTTCGCGATCAAAACTTGCCGGAAAAGGGAAGAGAGGGTGGCGGAGGAAGCTTGGGAAGGTGGTGGTTGGCTGGGAGGCACATTGAAGGCAAGAGAAGGGGAGTTGTAGCGGCTGGAAATGGTGGGAGGGCGTCGGGCGTGTTGAGAGGAAAACGATGGCACAATCGTAAATATATCAAACTTTTATTTTTTGTATATATATATATATATATATATATATATATATATAGGTAACTTTAATTTTATAATATATTATTATTATATTCAAAATATTTATACACCACATGTTAAAATAATAATATCTATATACATATACATATATATAACACACATTAATTTATTAAAACTATATAATATAGGTTTAATTAAAAATAAACCCTAATTTATTAAATATGTGTACTTATATACATGTATATGTATGTATATTAATACGATAATTAAAATCGTGCATGGACTTATGCAAATTCACAAAATCGACCAATATAATTAATAATTATTTATTTAGGTTTTAATTTTCCCAAAAATAAAATTCTCAGGAAAATTTTATATAAGAAACTTAAAATAATTAAAAATGACTTTAATAAATAACAAACTAATTAAATAACCAAAAATATATATTAAAATTATTAACACTGCATATCCCGATGCAGTTTAAAATTATTTAAAAACTCGGGATATTACATTTTCTTCATTAATTTTCTTAGTTGCCACTTCCTTTCCCTTCGTCCTCAGACTAAAACCCCTTAAAACCCTCACTTCCACCGCCATCATTGCTGCCACGATTTATGAGCTATGACCATGACAAACTTCTCTTAACGCATTCAATGCTCCAACAATTTTAGATACTACGCTCCTCTTTAATTTATTAGTATCCATAAAAACACTCACCAACTCCTCTATATCTACCTTTATTGCCTCACTGATCTCAATCTTCTCCTTCTTTCCATCAAAACTAACCCAATCCTCTACAACTCTGCTCATAAAAGCTGCTTGTGCCTTTTTAAATCTATCCATAAGAGAAGGCATGATCAACTTTAATTCACACTCAATTTGCTTAATCTTGATGATCAAGCTCTGTGAAGGGTCTTTCCAAGCCATCATCACTTGAAAAGGATGATCAAGAACAACTAAAGGTCTCTTATTATAATCAATTTGATCAAGAAATGATCTAATGAGGTCAGTGAAAGTATAAGGGTGAAGATCATAAAGAAAAAGAAAGGGTTTTTCAAGGGAGTTTCTCTAAAAAGGGAAAAGAAGTTAAGGGAGATTGTTAGGGTTAGTAGCTACAGTGAAGTTAAAACTATATTTATAAGAGAGGAAGTGGTAAAGGAGGAGGTTAAGATGTGAAGAGAGTAGTGCTTGAGAGGAAGGAGAAGATAAGGTTTAATGAAGAAGTGGAAGAAGAGGGTTTTTGAGTGTGTTAAGCTAATTTGTGTGGTATTCTTTAAATGATATTATTGATGGTTTCTTACAAATGTGTTTTGAGCAATAAGAGCAACGAGTAAACACCGTATGTTGATGATAGCAAGACTATGTCTGGGATGTGGCGGGGCTGATAAATGTGTATAGTTGATACCTGTGGCCAGATGCACATTTTGTCTTGTAGATGTAAGACCATGGCTAGAATATATGTATAACCATTGCTAGGGCTGGATACATATTTTTTCTAAGGTTTGGCATTCGAGAGAAATTGACGGGAATGAGATATATATATTTATTGGCTAAAGTGCTAATGCATATTGATTTTATTATATTGCTTTTAGTGTAGTGCCGGTCTACATTATATTTGATGTTATTATTATATGTGTGTTGTTTACTTTGATAATGCTTTTATGATGAATTATTTTGGGAAGCTATGACATTATATTGCGATAAGTTATTTTATTACGATTAACATTACTGTGATCATTTGAGATTTTAATATTATAATATTGTTGATTATTTTATATAAATGACTTGCTGTCAAATATTTTTGAGCAAATTGATATTATTTATTTTCTGAAGTGATGAGAATTTATTACAGATTGCAAATACATTAGAATAGTTAAATACATAAAGAAATACAATACAAGCGTTAGTGGATATAAATTAATAACCATCGACAATACAAACCACTAGTGAACAGTGAGTACATATATGAAACTAAGACATGTTATATTCTCATTTTCCTATACTATTTGTTACTTTCCTTTGTAGTTCACTAACTGCGTATTTTCCTTGTAGGTACTCACCACTCTCTTAACATAATTTTTACAAAGTAGCAGCTAATGACATGACATGGAAGAGAAGTCAGGATATCAAAATGGGTGTTGAAAATTTAATGGAAGTTCATGTTAGAAATTAGTGTTCGACCTTTGGAAGTACAAGAATAAGTTTGATTTAGTATCAAGTGCATTGTGGAAGAGAGCTATGTATTTTGGGTGTTTTGGTAATATGGACAATATTATGATATGTATATGAAATTAATATTTCTCTTGCCATCTTATGTAAATATTTTTGAATTGTTATTATTGATTAGGCTAGTTGTTATGCCATATATTGCTAGATGATTATTTTTTTCTAAGTGATATTGAATTGATCATACCATTAGAGGTTACTTTTAGGTAACATTCATCCCTATTGGTGTCATCGATGTGCTATTATATAGTAATAATGCGCAGAATTGGTGTCAATAGGATGGGGTGTTACATTCTTAATCGTTACTTAGAATAAAATATTCTTAGAATAGAATATTAATGAATAAAAATTATAAATAAATAATTATCATTTTTTAGGTTATTAACTTAATTAAGAGAAATTAACAATTTATAAGTATTTTTATTCGTAGTAAGTAATTAAATTTGAGTTATAAATTGTCAATATAACTTTATAATATTCACTTATTTTAATTAAAATTTAAAAATATTTTATTTATACATATAATTTTGAATTATGTGGATTTAATATTAAAACCAAATTTACATTTACATCAGTTATTTTATTATTAATTTTAAATTTTTACAATTTACAGTGTAGAATTCACAATGCTTTATAAATTTATTATTATTGTAATATGAATTGTTTATGATTTTATAAATATTAAGGTATTTTAAAATTTTTGTTTAAGTTATTGTACTTTTATCTTAAAATAACTTATTATTTGTAAAGAAGTTGTAAATAATATTTTCATCAGTTTAGTAGATTATAAAGTTAATTGAACAAAAAGTATATGTTTAAATAAATTTTTTTTTGTGTACAATAATTAATTTGACCCTATTTGAACTTTAAACATAAATTCAAGGACTAAAAATAAATTTATCAACAAAAACAAGTACAAAAACTAAATTTATTAACAAAAGGCAAATTGAACCCATTTCTCAGTTGGAACGTGTGACATCACTTTGAGTATGGAAGTGTTTATAAGATCAAATTTTGCAAGTTGAGGTGTCAACAAGGTCAAATCCTAAGTATAGAGAGCCAATGCAATTTTCCCTACAAGATTAGAGGGCTAAGTATGTGTTTGGCCAAAAAACAAAATAACTATAGAATGCACCATTTATTTATAAAAATATTATTATTATTTTTAAAAAAATTAAAAAATTATTTACTTTTGATAAATATTATTTATTCAAATATTTAATGTATTTTTTTAATTATTATATTTGTTTTATTTATAAATTTTAAAAAATAAATGTTAATATTTAAATGTTTGACTAATTTATAATTAATTTGATTTGATTTTATGAACATCAAAATTTATTCTTTAAGAAGAACAGGGGAATGATGATTTCTATTGATGGAGGAATCACATTTTAATTCTTATATTAATTTTAGTTAACTAAATATTGAAATCGTCCATTTTTGATTTCGATTTCAATTCTTATTCTTAATTTTTTACTGAACAAACGCACCATAATGCACAAGAAGCATTAGCAGGATAGTGAAATATTCTCTGATTGATATCTTCTAGTATTCATTAGTCCTCTGCATGGCCAAAACCAGATGCCCCCAGGGAAAACAACATTGTCGATCATCCATTCATTGTGATAAGCCACATACGTAGAGAAAATATTAGATAATTCACCGAATATATAAACATATTGATACACATAGGTCCTAATGCACTAGTAGGCAATATTTGGTGAAAAATTCATGTATATTGCCAAATTTTAATTGAATAAATTGTATCTTAAACCCCGCACCCTTTATTTAGGGTTTAGTTTACTGTTGATACTATAATTTTGGACTATGTTTCATTTTGATATCAAATTTTTAATTTTTTCTTTTCGGTCCAAAAAATTATATTTTTATTTCAAGTTAAGTATCTCGTATATATCTAATAAAATTTAGCATAAATGACAATCAAAATAAGTATATTTTTAATATATTCACCATATAAGTATCCCATTAAACGAGCTAATCACCTTGTGTGCTTCATAAAATAAATTTTGCTAAAATTTTATTTTATAAGGCCCACAAACAAATTTTGTTTTATTTGGCCAACAAGATAATTAAATTATTTAATGAGATGCTTATAAGGTAAATATACTAAAAATATGTTTATTCCGGCTGTCACGTATGTTAAATTTGATCAGATATTTTTGAGATACTTCAACTTAAAATAAAAATAAAATTTTTGAGACTGAAAGAAAAAATTAAAATTTTGATAGCAAAGTGAAATATGATCCAAAATTATAGTACCAACGGTGCAACAAATCCTTTTATTTATCTGTCTAGTTTCACCGTAATTTCTTCTACACAAGTTGAAATATATCAACTGAGAAAATGGATTAGAAAGTCCTTTCGATGAGTGTTTTGTTAAATTTATTGCAAAACTCAAAGACTCAAAAAACAATAAAAGAGAAGTTCAGATCAAATAATAATTGTAATGCACTGCAATTACGCATATATTATAAAAGCAGCAATTTCCTGTATGAACTCAAAACAATAATACTAGACACTACAAATTTTTATTGTTTATCAAAAAAAAAAAAAAAAAAAAAAAAAAATTAGCCATGTTCTCTCGATCAGAATTATTGGCTCTCTTGATGATAACTCAGAAGAAGTTGTTTCAACATCTTTATGTGCTTTTTCGAGTCATCAACATGAAACCGCAAGCTGCTCTTGAACTCAGCCCGAGGGGTTTCAAAAATGGCACTGTTGTGTGCAAAGAAAGGTAGAAACAACCGCTGCTTAAAATCAAAGATGAGCTTATTCACAGCTACAGTCATCTCCTTTCTTGGGATAGTGAATTCGAAAAAAAGATTGCTGCAAATGGATAGGCATCACTTGCAGCAACCGAACCGGACACATCGTAGAGCTTAAGCTTAGTTAAAAAAGGCTGAGAGGTAAGATGAGTCATTACTTGTCTGAACTTAGACATCTTATTTACTTGGACTTAACATTTAATATTTTTGGAGGCAGTAAATTCCCCTAAAATGGTTCCTTTACTCTAAGTTACGATACTTGTATCTCTCGTATGTAACTTTAGTGGCACCATTTCGTCTAGGCTTCAGAACCTTTCCAGCTTGGAAATGTTGGATGGCTTGTGGGTCTTTCTTCTTTAATTTACCTTCACCAGAGCATGAATCACATCACTAGGCCTAACAGCTGGTTGCAAATAAATTCATAATTAAATAATGTGGAAGAAGAAGAGATAAAGTTCGCATATAATAAATTGAAATAAACATAAAATAAAGTATATTAAGACTACAATAACGTTGTTGAGAAAATAAAAAGGACTTTTAGAAAAAAACTAAACAAAAAATAATTCTTCATCAATAGGTTTTTAGAATTTTCAAAGTGGCCTGAAAATTGTTAACTCAATCTTTAGAGGTCAGCTTGATTATATTTACAAGACTGCAACCCAAAACCCTCTTTATTTCAAACTAAATACACCTCTTAGTTAAAGACCTCAAGAAGTCTAGAAAGATGATTCCAAATGGCTCTAAGTTACAGGTCAGTGACTTTCACCAATTGATCAACCACAAACCAAACAATATCATCAGCTTTAAGAGTGCTTTCAACTTCCCAAATTCAATTTGCTAAGGAAATAGAATGATCATGGAAGGAATGGATCAAATGAATAGAATGGCCATCCTACCCAAGATATTAAACATAATTGCAGACAAAACTGTACAGCTTTCCCACACGTCCTACCAGAAGTAAATACAAGATCCATTCACAACTCTAAGACTTAATTTGCGAAGAACATGAATGATATAGTTATCACTTGTCTAGCATTTTTGAAACTTCCATCAATTACTGCATGCCAACCTATGGGACTAAACAAAAATGCCATAGTTATTCTTTTCAATATCATATCGTCTGATCCAAATCTATTGCCATTTTGTGTTCTCACACATTAACTTAACGAAATATGGAGGGATAAAGACAATTTTAGTGTTTTAACTTTTTTAAAATTTGATAATTTAGTGTTTTATTTTTTTTTAATAACAATTAAGTGTGGGAACAGGTAAAAAAAAAAAAAAAAGTGTATACTGCAAGTTACCAACAAGTTGTCCTTAAAAAATATACTATTTTAGAACTAAAATACTTTATTGCCGCTAGACTCAAAAAAGAATAAATTAAAAAAAGTATAATAATAATAATAATATATTATTTTAAATAAAAATAATTTTATTACAAATAATTTTTTAATTTATTTAGTTTAACTCATAATTATTTTTAGTTAATAAAAATTAAAAATATTTAAAGGTACAAATTTAGCTATTATCATTTGCAAAATTTTTAATTAATGAAAATGTAAAATTAAAAATTTTCAATTGTTTTTTTCACTTTCTTTCTATTTAGTTTCCAATTTTTAATAAATTTATTGAAATTAAAATTTTAGTATTATAAAATTAGTAGTTTAAATATATTTATCTTGATAAAGCTAAAAAAAGAAAAAAAGCTCTTCAAGTCCTCTCGAAGGAAAACCTTAATATTTTGATAAATCTATATTCTGTCAATTTATCATGATTTAGACAAGGAAAAAAGGTATTATTGTTTTTTGGTAGAAAAAGTAAATTTAAATCATTGCCATGGAAAATTTGGTCATTTTCTCTACATAATCTATTGTAAACACTTCATTGTTATTTTTTTTATAGGTTGCACCACCTAATTATTATTAAAAATAGTTTAAATATTAAATTATTAAATTTTGAAAAGTTCAGACACTAAAAATGTCTTTATCCCAAATATGGATACCCTCAAAACTTGAAATACCAAAATCATAACTATCTACAGCAAAACAGAAGAAAAGATAGCCTTGAAATCCAAATTCAAATTCACGACTGTTTAAGAAGCAGCAAAGAAAGAAGAAATACATAGAAGATTGGCTACTATCTAAATTCAAAGTAATGTGGTGCAAAGAATAAAATCTTGATCAATGCCAAGGCAACTCTTTATTGTAAAACAATCTCAGTTTGTTCTCTTCCTCCCCAAAATATACTACATTGGCAAAGAGGAACGGAGTGGGGTGGTAAAGTCACCAATTAGGCTTAAATTTTTTATTTTGCGCATTCACATAACATCTTCCCTAAAGGTTATCGTGCAAGTTTGAGTCTAAGGTATAATTCTATTGCAGGGAATTGTTCTGGGATTTTCGTGTACTGAAATATAAGAAAGCAGTAGAGCAGAAACACTATAATCTATTGCAGATACGGTGCTGTACTCCTTTTTACGATGAGAAGTGCAATTGGCTCTAAGGACTGCACTCAAATCCTACGCCGTTATTGCATCTTCTTCTCTGTTACTCTTTCCTTTAATTTTGTTTAAATTTGTTCTAGTGCAAAATGCCTAAATTTTTATTTAAGAAAAAGCAAATAATATATTATTGAAGTCATTGATAACTCCAAACTTAAATCAACTGTAAAACCTCACAAATGGAAAAATCGGGGTGAATGAGTGGGATTTTCCCACAAACATTATAATACTTAAATCAGTGTTTGTAGGAGAAATATAAAGAATATATATTGAATCTATGACATGAATAAAGAATGAATAATTATGAGAGAATATAATAGGTATATAGAGATATAAAACCATACCTCTTTGGATATGGACTTGTGTTATTTATTCGGGATTTTTACATAAATATACCAAAAATAAAAAAATCTTTCAAAAAAAATCGTTTGACCGTAAAATCTTTCAAAAATATATTTACCAAATTAATTCTTTCAAAAATAAACCTTCCTTTTCGTCAACTTCCAGCTCAAAAATCGCGTGCGATCTCAACTTCAATTTTCTAAACAAACTCAGTTTCATGAACAAAAAAACATTCTTCTTCTGGATTAATTTTTCCTTTTCTTCATCAATTTTTAGAGATCTGCAACTATTTTCAAGTTCATTTGCAACAACAAACATAATTAACAAACACTAGATCTGTAACTTTTTCGTGTTTATTGTTGAAGATTCAAGTATTATTCGTGTTCATAAAGTTTTTTCTTCTGCAACAAACATATATAAGATATACATTAATTTCGAAGAAAAATTAACGAATCAACAAAGAAATCAGGTACAGTACTAAAAAAAAATGATATCTACATTTGTTAATTTCAATTGCTATTGTTCATCTTTTTTGTTTTTTGTTGATTTTTACGATGTTTTATATATAGTTTTCTTGTTGTTTTTAACTCAATTATATAGTGTAATTTCTTCTTAATTTTAGATAATATTAGTTCATTTTATTTAAGTTGTTTATTTTTATATTTTTGTTGATTTTTCTTGTTTACTACGTTTTTTCAAGTGTTTTGGAGGTTTTTTTTATATAATTTTAGTTCTTTTGCTTATGTTTATTTTTGTTGATTGTTATTGTTTTTTCTTTTTATAATTTTTTTTCAAGTTTTTTTTATGTTATTTTACTTATGTTTATCTTTGTTGATAGTTGTTTATTTTTGTTGATTGTTGTTTTATTTCTTGTTTATAAGTGCTTTTGTGCTTCTTGTTTATTATTTAAATTTATTTGCATTATGTTGATTGTTGTTGATTATGTTTTTTCAATTGTTTTCTATGGTATTAAACAGAAATAAACAACAACAAACAAAAATAAACAACCAGGTCTAATATATTTCTTTCATTTCTTTTCTAACAGGCGCAATGGAAATCATTCCAATGTTTGTTCATCACAAAGGAAGATGGAATGAAGCAATGAATTATGTTGATTTTGAAGTAACTGGAATTACAATGCATGCAGACTGCAGCTTTGAAGAAATAGTAAAAATACTATTAGATCAGTTGCAAATTAATGGACAATTGCAAAAAATGATCATTCAGTATAAAGTTAGAGATGGTTATCCACCTTTAAACATACAAGATGATACAACACTGTTCTTCTATTTGTAGCTAAAGAAGAAGGAATTAGATTTCACAAAATTTCCCATATGCATCAATGTTGTTGATAAATACTTTCAAGATAAAAGCTTCAATAACAATAACATGTTGCAGATTCAACAACAATCAACATCTCAAGCACAACAAATGTCAGCTTTTGAACATAACTCATCGAATACAGAAGAAAATAATCAGCCTACAGATTTTATAGATTATGCAAACACGATAATTGCTTTGATTCTACATTAACAAAGCATAAATAAAGATAAACAACCAGAATATGAGAGTGAAGAATCTCCAATAATATGCATTGCAATAACAATAGAACCTGAAGAAGGAAAAATATACAACAACAGACAAGATTTTAAGAAAGCATTAAAGTTTTACACAATCAACAACCACTTTCAGTTCAGAATAATAAGATTAAATAAAGAAATGTATGTTGCAAAATGAATGGATGAAAAATGCAGCTAGAGGATAAGGGCAGTAAGAAATGGAAAATCTGATAAATTTGTTGTAAAAAAATTAAACAACAGCCACTCCTACAGCATGGACATCATATTGGGTGACCATAGACATGCAATAACATCTTTAGTGGTTCATTGTGTAAAATCAAAGTATCACAGCATCAAAACCATATACAAACCAGGAGACATAGTCAGAGAAATAAGAGAAGAATATGAGATCATCATCAGCTACTTAAAAGCCTGGAGATCAAAAGAAAAGGCACTTCACATATTAAGAGGCAAAATGGATGACTCCTATGCAATTCTACCAAGTTTCCTATATATATCAAAGACAATAAATCCAGGATCAGTTGTTCAACTTGAAACAAAAAGTAACCAATCATTCCTCTATGTCTTTATGGCTCTTAATGCATCAATAAAAGGATGGAAATATTGCAGACCTGTTGTAGTGGTTGATGGCACATTTTTGAAAGGAATATATGGTGGCACATTACTTTCAGCAATAACACAAGACTCTATTGGTAAAATCTTTCCTCCAGCTTTCTCCATTGTTAACTCCAAAAATGATGCATCTTGGGAATGGTTCTTCACAAAAATAAAAGAAACATTTGGTTGTAAACAAGAAATGACCATTATTTCTGACAGACATGAACATATAAAAAAAGCAATTAGAAAAATATACCCTAAAGTTGCCCATAGTTTTTGTATGTATCATCTTTTAAATAACCTGAAGAATAGCTACAAAAAAAATTCAAAATGCATTAAGGATTCATTTTATTTAGCAGCAAAGGCATACATTGCTGAAGAATTTGAGTACCATATGAATGACATGGACAAGATTGAAAAAAGAATTAGGTCATACCTCTACAACATTGGCTATCTTAAATGGGCTAGAGCTTTCTCAATCAACAACAAATATTCAATAATAACTTCAAATATAGCTGAATCATTCAATTCAGTTATTGCAGAAGCTAGAGAGCTACCGATCACAACATTATTAGAGTATCTACATTCTTTGGTATAAGATTGGAGCTATACAAATAGGAACAATGCAAGATCAACATTCACAAAGCTTGAAAAAAGGCCACAAGATATGATAAGTGAGAATTATATGAAAAGTCTGAAATTTCAGGTTAAATTTTTCATACTGTTATTGTTATTATTACCGATGTTAATTCTTGTTGATTTTTTATTGATTCTTGTTGATTTGTTGTTTGTAGTTTCTTTTTTTTACTTAAATTTAATGAAATCTTCTATTTTTTAATTTTTCGGTTATTTTCTACCTTATTTTTGTTGTTGTTGATTTTGTTGATTGTTGTTTATTTTTGTCGATTTCAGTTATTTTTTTAATTACTATTAATGTAATTATTATTTTTTGTTACTTTTTATTGTTTTATGATGTAGTATTTTCACTTACAAACAGGTCAAACCTTCAACTGAAGACATATTCACTGTGTATGACTTCAACGAAGCATTATTGTGAACATGCAAGAAAGAAAATGTAGCTACAACATATTTCAAATTGATCAACTGCTATGTACACATGCACTTGCAATTTTGAAGCAAATGAACCAAGACCCTTACAAGTATTGCTAAAATTTCTACACAAAGGAAACACTGTTGGCAACATATGAAGAAACTGTACATCCAATTCCAAATCAAATAATATGAAACATACCAATGAAAGAGCAGCAAATAAAAGTACAACCACCAAAAAGAATAATTAAAGTTGGAAGACCAAAGAAAAGAATAATCAAAGCTCCATGGGAATACACAAGACATAACAAGTGTGGAAAATGTAGATAGCTTGGACATAACAGAAAAATATGCAGAAATACCACAATAAAGAAATAAAAATATTGTTGTTCATCAAAGATTATCATTGTTGGTCAATAAATATAACTATTTTAGATTAAATATTCAATATATTTTATTTCAGTTATAATTCTATACTATTTTTAATTGCATGAAAAAAACAAGAATAAACAAAAATAAACAAAAAAAAAAATCAAAATAACTGAAGAACAACAAAAGAACTATCCTTATTAGTTCTTTTATTAATTTTTTAAATTAATTATGAATTGCTTGTATCAAATTTAAATATTTTTTAACATTTTCTAAAATAAAATAAACAAAAATAAAAACAACAGTAAACAACAAAAGAACTATCCTTATTAGTTCTTTTTATTAATTTTTTATATTAATTATCAATGTGTGTATCGAATTTAAATATTTTTTTAACATTTTCTTAAAAAATCAACAAAATAAACAAGAATAAAAAAAATAAAATCAAAACAACAGAAGAACAACACAAAACTACAAAATATTATCAACCTTAAACATTATTACTTAATTTTTAAATCAATTATCATTTTATTTTATTCATTTATTCATTTTTAATAATTTTATAACAGTTAAAGATAGAAAAAAAAAAAAAACAAAAATCAACAAAAATAAACACAAATCAACAAAGAAAAAAAACAAAAACAAAAAAAAATTATAAAAATATTTTCACTATTAATAATTTTTAAGGTTAATTATTATTCTCTTATATTACAAAAAGTTTTATAAAATTTTTTTAGTTGTTGGAATGGAAAATCAATAGTAATCAACAAAAATAAACAACATAAAACACCAAAGTAAACAAAGAAATAAAGAAGAACCATACTATATTAATAATAATAACTGTACACTGTATATAAAAACATTTAAAACATAAAACTAAACTCTGTATAAAAAAAATTAAATAATAAAAAGTTCAACATTCACTTCTTCATTCTCCTCCTCTTTTTCACCTTCAAAATCTGCTCACAATCACTAACAATTTCACATTGAACCGTCTTCAAACCATAAGTATAGAGAGAATATGCAAGCGTACTTCGATAAGCTTCAACATCAAAATTACTTCCAATTTTCTTCCCATAAGCTAAATATTCTGCATAAGCAGCAGCAAAGGCTCCACAATCACTACAAAGAACATTAAAAAAATTAATAAAGAAAAAACAAAGAAAATATTAATTAAATCTTACGCTGCAGTCTATTGTGGTAAATCATCAATCATTTGAATGCTAAAAGAATCTGAAGCCCTCTTATTTGCATATGGTCCAACATCACGATCAATATCTCTATGGCCAATAAAAAATCAAGCTTTTAAAAAAACAGAGGAAGCATCACACTGTAACTCTTCACAACTTCAAGAATAAGAACATCTTCATAAGCAAATCTTAAAGAATTATACACATAAAAATAGCGGTCCTTAGTATTCAGCCTACCAAGAACCCAGTGCTTTTGAGAACGTATATGAATTAAAAATAAGATATCATCAACATCAACCCAAGGCTTGGGATAAAGAATAGTTTCACCTAAAATATACTGAGTAACCCAATTTTTTAAAACTAAATCTAAAATCCTTGTACTTTAAAAAATAAAAAAACTCTCTTTGAATAGCCTGATCAAACAATGTATATGTTGTAATGAATGAAATAACAGAGCTTGGAGAGAAATTGGCCTTCTTTCTCAAGTAATAAAAAATGACATCAAGGTGCTGCAAAATTATCACGACCTAAAAAAGGGGCCATGACCGGCGCTAGGGAACGGGAATTCTCTCGAATCCGGAACCCGTAGCAAACATTAAAAATAAAAGCATGCAATATAATAAAATAAATAAAATATTTGTGCAGCGAAAATTAAATCTCGAATATAAAATAATAATTTTTCAGCTCACTTTAATAACATAAATCACATCTCATATATAATTCAATCATTAAGTACAAATTTCAGTGTAACACTCTGAGTTTAAAATCTCATACAATTATAATAACAAATACAACTCACGACAGATTTAAGTACAACCACTACTGGAGTGTTTACAGTACAAAATAAAACTAAAGTAAACAGTTTACATAATAAGGCCAGAACAGAAGAAATCCGGCGGACAAGTCTACTGCTGAGGTATGAAGAAGAGGACTCTCTTGAAAAAATATCAACGGAGGGGAGTCAAACCTCACTGAGTGAATTATTATAATATATATACATGCATAACTAAATATCAAATGCAGACACTCAATAGTATATATAATAAATATATATACAGACAAATACACACGGATGCAACAAAAATCTTTTTAATACTGAAAACCATAAGTTATGAAGGATCAAATAGAATCCTATATTTTCGCAACCTCAAATATCAATAGAACTCACTTAAGCCATACAGGCCCACTTAGATCCAAAATAATTCACTTAGTCTAACTGGACAGTAGACTGGCCCCGAGACACTAAGTCAACCGAGCTCTAGCAATCTGATTGTCAGTGTGATTGGCCCCGAGACACTTGGTCAATCGAGCTCCAGCAATCACACTATCAATCACATCTCATATCAATCAATTCAATCAAGTCATATTCCACCAATAGGTTAGTAATTTAACCTAAAATCTACTGTCGTACCGGTATGTACTCGGTACTAGTGCTGCCCACTAGAAAGCACGTTCTATCGATATCCTTCATTTTAATATAAAACATACATTCCAAAAAATAAATGATGCATAGTGATATTTAAAATAAATAAATATACCATATATATACTAGAAATATACCTAAAATAAACTAAGTATATTTCAGGTATATATATGTATAATCAACTTAAATAAATCACAAACATATTAAATTAAACCAATAATATAATTAAAAAAAAGCTAGATTTAATTAGAGAGGAAAACATGCATTTATTTCACAATATACTGAAAATATACTAAAGTATACCTAAAATATACTTAAATATTAAAATAGGCAATAATGCAAAAACTTATGTTTAAAACATAGAATTTCTAAAACATGCACCCTAAGTAATGCATATATATTATAATAACTCACAGTTGTGCACTCCTCGAGATGGGTCCGACGGGCCTAGTCCACTAGGCCTTGGTCTCGGCGCAACTAACAAATAAATAAATAACACAAAAATTAGTATAATTTTAACTCAACTTATAGAAACTCGATATAGAATTCTAAACATAGACAAAGAATAGGAATTAGACCCGATGTCACGTTTTACGAGAATTCTACAAAAAACTTGGCAGAACCTCCTTTGTAAAATGGACATCTCTTTACTTAAAAAGTAGAGTCGGTCCTACAAGAAAACACACTTCGAATACAATTCACAAAACTCCTAGTCAGACCTCAAACTGCAAATTCCACCGACCAAGGTTCACAATTCACAAGAAAATACACAAAATATATTAAAAATTTCATAAATATCAAAAATACCCTTTTATACCAAAATATAGCAAATTTAAATATTTAAATATTAAAAATAATTATTTCACCGATAATTACTTAAAAACCCTAATATTAATATAATATTATTAAAAATTGATATTTCACGATAAATACACAAATATTAATGAAAATTCGTTTTATAAATCTAAATTACTCAATTAGTCCAAAAACATACTAAAAACCCATTTATTTACAAAAATAGTATATTATATATAATTTGAAAATAATTTTTAAAAAATAGTTTTAATTAGTTAAAAATAGTAATTAATTTGAAAAAAATTCATTTTTATACCTCAAGTAATTATTAAAACCAATTTAACTTAATATTTAACTAAAATGACTACCAAAATACCCCTAGTATATAAAAATTCACATAATATACTATAAATACTCAAAAATTCAATAAAAATTATATAATTACTCTAAAATCATTTTCTCAACATATAATTCAATAAAATCAACAATTATACCCAATTAACCAATTAATTTTAACAAAATACACATATAACCTATATTTCCAAAATTGACATAAACTAAATAAAATTATAATAATTACACAAAAATCACAAAAATTATAAATTAAATTCTAAAATTAATTTCAACCACCATAAACACTAAACATCATAATTTATTTAATTAATTTACGAAAATTAGAAAATAATAATAAAATAATAAAAAATTCACAAAAATCAAAATAAATTCCAAAAATTTCACAAAAATTCCAGAGTGTAGATTAAGCTAAGGGAAGCATAATTTTTGAAGGTTTAAGCTTGAATCTCAAAGATAAAAGTTCAAAAAAATTGAGAAACGTAAATGGCCGAAAATGGAATCAAGCTCAAAATCTTACCAAATCGAATTTTCAAGCTACAAGAAGCTTGGAAACAACTTCTATGGAGTCTAGGGAGTTCAAGGGCATCAGAATCACTAGATTTAGTGGCCGAAAAGTCGGTGAAAGGAGGAGAGGGTGGTTCTCGGCTATTCCGGCTTCCACAGGTACAGACGACGTCGGAGAAGGCAACAGAGATGGCGGAGCTGCTGGAGGATGAGGTGGCACTTCGGGAGGCACTTTGAATGGAAGGGAAACGGACGGTGAGGGAAGGGGAGGACTCGGCATCGGGGTGAAGGAAGAAGAAGAAGTGTTTATATATATATTATAACTTTATATTATAATAATATAAACTATTAATATATACACATTAAACACAAACCACACAATATATTATATATATATATATATATATATATATACACACACACACACACACACATATATGTATATATGTATAACACACTAACAATTAACACATGCATAAAAAAATAAACCCTAAATAATATAAATGCATGTATATATATATATATATATATATATATATATATATATATATATATATTAATACATAAAATAATAATAATGCATGAAACAATATAATTTAATAAGATACAATAACATTAAATAATAAAATATTATTTAAATATTATTTTTCAAAATAATAAGTTTCGGGATAATTTTTACGTAGAAAACTATAAATAAACAAAAAATAACGTTAATTATTCATAAAATAATTAAATAATCAAATATATTTTTAAATTTATTAACACTGTATATCCCGATTTAATATAAAAACATTTAAAAACTCAGGATATAACAAAAATAAAAAAAAACAACAATTATAAACAAAAAAATTAAAAAAAACAACAAAAAAAACATACAGTGTCAGAAATAAGGTCCCTAATGTAGCATAGGGAATGAAACCAAGTTTTTGAACATATAACAACAATAATAAAGTTGAACCTAGGATCAATCTTCTCATGTTTCTCAGTGTATTTAACATCCGATTTAAAAAAAATAATTAAAAAATCATAAATAAAAATAATATACATAAAATCAAATATAAAATAAAATAAAAAGACATATAGAATTACTTTTTCTTCTTTTGCTTCAATAGTCCTTGATCAATCTAAGTGTTAAAAACACAAAGATCTTCATAACTTTGACTGTCCTCAACATTCTTATTAAATGGACAACTTGAAGAAGAAGTTTTAAAAGGTTGGACAACTTCTTTGCTACTTGCAATAGATTTAGCAAGCTCCACCTTTTCTTTCCTACTTGCACCAGACTTAAACTTAGTAAGAAATGGAGATTTAAAAAAAACACCAGGCTTTGCAGCCCTCTTTCGATAAACCATGGTTTCATAAACAAATGAAAAATAAACTGAAACTGATGGAATAAATGGAATAATCTCCCTACTTGGATTAACATCTTCACACTCCTATAAATATATATTTCTCTTCAACACAATCAGATATCCTTGTTGTGAATTCCAAGGGGAGAAGTGAGACTCGAAGCTCAAAGCAAAGAGATAAGAGTAGAGGAAAGTCAAAAAAGTATGCAAATATTGAAGGCCATTACTGCAAAAAGAAAGGCCATATTAAGAAGTTCTGTCGAAAGTTCAGGGACAAGAATAAAGGCAAAGATGTGAGAAAAGATGATAGCAATGATGATGAAGCAAATCTTCTTGGAGAATTCAATATTTTTTTTATAATGATACTGTTAATCTTACTACCCATGAAACCAGTTGGGTGATTGACAATGGTGTGTCCATTCATGCTACATCTCAAAGAGATTTTATATTTGTGAAGATGGAAAATGAAAATCGAATAAGAGTTGCTGGTGAAGGAGATGTGTGTTTGGAAATGGTGAATGACACAAGACAAGCCTTGAAGAATTTTAAGGATATTCCAGATATTCGCTTGAATTTGATCTCAGCAAGCAAACTTGATAATGAAGGTTTCTACAACACTTTCTATAACGGCTAATGGAAACTCAATTAAGGCTCCCTGATGGTGAAGAATGTCGGGCATATTCTAGATATTCACTTGAATTTGATCTTAGTAGGCAAGCTTGATGACAAAGGTTTTTGCAACACCTTCCACAACGACCAATGGAAACTCACTCAAGGCTCCATGGTGGTGGCTAGAGTAAAAAAGGACTCATCATTATATTTTAGGCATGCAAATCTCTTTAAAGACATAGTGAATGTTGTGGAGAAAGATATTATAATTGAGTTATGACATAGAAGACTCGGCCATATGAGTGAGAAAGGGATGACAGTGCTGGCCAAGAAAAATGTGTTATCTGGAGTAACTCTTGCGCATTTGGAGAAATATGCCAATTGTCTTGTAAGGAAGCAAAACAGGGTTACTTTCAAGAGTTTTCCTCCTTCTAGAATAAAGAATGTGCTGGATTTAATTCATTTAGACTTGTGTAGGCCAATGCCAAAGTCACTTAGTGGTTGTTAATACTTTGTGACTTTCATTGATGATCATTTTCAGAAGATGTGGGTATACACCTTGAAGTCAAAAATCAATTACTAAATGTCTTTAAGGAATTTCGTATCCTGATGGAGAGACAAACTGAAAAAAAGTGAAGTGCATCTGAATAGACAATGGTGGAGAGTATTTTATACCATTTGATGCTTGTTGTAAAAAGTATGGTATACAACATCAAATGACACCTTCAAAGACGCCACAGTTGAATGGTTTAGTTGAGAGGATGAACAAAACTTTGATGGAGAGAGTCAGATCTTTGCTCTCATATTCAAAGTTGCCTAAGAAATTTTGAGGTGAAGCTCTACTTATAGTAGTGCATGTGCTGAACATTTCACTATGTGTTTCTCTACAGTTTGACACTCCAGAGAGGGTATGGTTAGGAAAAGATGTTTCCTATATCATCTGTGGGTTTTTGGGTGCAAAGCCTCTATGCATATATAAAAGGTCCAAGCTTTATGTTAAGACATGACAGTGTGTGTTCATTGGATATAGTCAAGATCAACTTGACTATAGATTTTATGATCCAGCCCAGAAGAAGCTTGTCAAAAGTCATGATACTGTATTTATTAAAGATAAGATAATCGAAGATATTACCAGAGTTAAGAAGAACATCCTCAGCTCTGAAGATGATTCAAATTTAAAGTTAGTTCCTTTAACAAAGGTGCTAAGGGAAGTTGGAGATGAAAATGAAGCTATTGTGCCAGATGTAGGTGATGAAAGCTATTTTGCTAGATGTAGGTGATAAAGATGCTTCCATTGAGATTCCATCTGAAAATGATGATGATGGTGTTCATGATCAACCAACAACAAATAAGGCTTCTCCAATGCTACTGAAGAGATATGATAGAAATAGACAACCTTCTACCAAATATCTTAGAGACTAGTTTATATTACTAACTGACATAAGAGAGCCAAAAAGCTTTGAAGAATTTATAAATGATGAACACAAACAACAATGGTATGAAGCCATGTAGGATGAGATGAAGTCTCTACATGAGAACAAGATGTTTGAGCTGGTGAAGTTGCTCAAAGGTAAAAGAGCTTTGAAGAATAAGTGGGTGTTAAAGATCAAGTATGAAGAGTATAATCTCCAGCAATGATTCAAAGCTAGACTGGTTGTAAAAAGATTCTACCAAAGAAAGGGTATCCACTTTAATAAGATTTTTTCTCCAATCATTAAGATGACATTCATCTGTATAGTGCTCGGTTTAATAGGGAGTTTTGATATGGAGATCGAGTAAACAAATGTTAAAATTGCCTTCCTTCATGGTGATTTGGAAGAAGAGATATTCATGGAGCAGCTAGAGGGTTTCAAAGAAAAGGAAAAGGTGGACTATGTTTGTAGATTAAAGAAAAACTTATATGGCTTGAAATAGGCACCGAGACAATTGTATAAGAAGTTTGAGTATGTTATGGGGGAGTAAGGCTACAAAAAGACCACTTTAGACCATTGTGTATTTGTTTAAAAATTCTCTAATGATGATTTTATTGTGTTATTGCTCTATGTGGATGGCATGTTAATTGTTGGTCAGAATGTTTTCAGAATCAACAACTTGAAGCAGTAGTTGAGTAAGTCTTTTACTATGAAAGACTTGGGACTAGCAGAGCGTATTCTTGGCATAAAGATTATTAGAGAAAAAGGAGTCAAGAAACTGTGGTTGTCACAAGAGAAGTATATTGAGAAGGTACTTTAGAGGTTCAACATGTACAATGCTAAAGCGGTTGGCTATCCTCTTGCTAATCACTTTAAATTGACTTTTAAGCAAAACCCTTCCACTGATAAAGAGAAGGAAGAGATTAATAGAGTTCCATATGCTTCAGTAGTTGGTAGTTTAATGTATGCCATGGTATGTACATGGCTAGATATTAAACACTCAGTTGGAGTTATGAGTCAATTCTTTTCAAATCCTAGAAAGGAACATTGGGCTGCAGTCAAATGGATTTTTAGGCATTTTCATGGAATGTAAAAAAATGCTTCTTTTTTGGAAATGCCAAGCTTGTGTTAGCAGGATACATAGATGCAGACATGGCAGGCGATATTGACTCAAAAAAGTCAACCTTTAGTTACCTGATTACTTTTGAAAGGGGAGTTGTGTTATGATAGTCAAAATTATAAAAATGTATTACTTTTTCTACAATTGAATCAGAGTTTATTGCAATAATTGAAGCTTGTAAAGAGTTGCTATGGATAAAGAAGTTCTTAAATGAACTCGATTTTTAGTAAGACACATACAAACAATTTTGTGATAGTTAGAGTGCTATCCACCTTGGTAAGAATTTCTCCTCTCATTCAAGGTCAAAACACATTGATTTAAGATATCACTGATGTCACGACCCAAAACAGGGGCCATAACCGGTGTTAGGGAACGGGAATTCTTTCGAATCCGGAACCCGTAGCAAGCCTAAAAATAAAATAAATCATGCAATAATAACAATAACAATATTATATGCAACGGAAATAAAAATCATAAATATCACAATAGTATATACACCAACTAGATTTAAGTTAAATCTCATCTCATAGATATATAAATCTTTTAATACAAATCCAGTTTCAATACAATACATCTCTTTAAAATAAAATACATGAAATCCAATACTAATTCACAACTACTGCAGTGTCTAGATAAAATAAATAAGACTCAAGTAGACAATTTACATAAAGAAGCCGGGGCGGAAGAAATCCGGCGTATCGACCTGCTACTGAGGTCTGAAGAAGTTGACTCTCCTGAAAAATAGTCAACGGAGGGGAGTCAGACCTCACTGAGTGAATTACTATAATATATATACATGCACACTAAGTGATAATGCATACAGTCAACAGTATATATACAGGCAATTGCACACAGATGCAATAAAACCATTTTATATATATTTTCATTAAAAATCATCTTTTATGAAGGATCACATAGAACCCTAGAATATCGCAACCTCAGAAAATAGTGTTAAACAACACTCTAGCCATATAGGCTCACTTATTCCAAATATATCCACTTAATCCATTTAGACAGTAGACTGGCCCCGAGACACTAAGTCAACCGAGCTCCAGCAGTCTGACTGCCAGTGTGATTGGCCCCGAGACACTTGGTCAACCGAGCTCCAGCAATCACACCTCCAAACCACATCTCACATATCAATAATCATATCAAATCAATATCCACAATTAGTTAGTAACATAGCCTAAAGCTATAGGCGTACCGGTACGTACTCGGTCCTAGTGCTGCCCACTAGGTAGCACGTTCTATCGATATCCTTCATCATTAAATATAAAACATTCATTCACAATAAATGATGCATGAATTTAAATAAAATAACAATATAAACCATATATATACCAGAAATATACCAAACGTAAACCAGGTATATTTCGAGTATATATATGTCAAATAAATCCAATCAAATCATAAATTAAACTAAAAATATATTTAAAAACATTTTAAATATATTTTATTAATAAAACATGTATATAATTTATTATATACCAAAAATAAACCAAAAATATACTTAATATAAACTTAAGAAATAATCAAATTATTCATGCATATTTAATCAACATAAAACATGCATTTCTAAATTATGCATCCTAAGCATATATATATAGTATAGTAACTCACCTAATGCGCTCCACGAGACAGGTCCGACGGGCCTGGTCCACTAGCCTTCGGTCTCGGCGCAACTAAACAAACAATAAATAATAGACATCAGAATAAACCCTAACAGAAATCCTAGAATTCAATCTAGAGTATTAAACACAGAATCGGAAATTAGGGTTCGACTGGACATCACGTTTTACGAGAATTCTACCGAAAATCCGATAGAACCTCCCCTGTAAAACGGACATCTCTCTACTCAAAAGAGTAGAGCCGACCCTGCAAAGAAATACACTTCGAAAAATAAGCTCAACACAATCAAAATCCCACGGTCGGACTCCAAACTACAGTCCACCGACCGGGGTCCACAAACACAGAACAATTCTAGATATACCAAAAATATCCTTAAAACCTAGAAATACATCTCATAGGTAGAAATTACATAATTAACCTTAAAACACTGTAAAAACCGAATAAAACTCATTTTATTAGAAAAACCGTATATTATATATATAATTGAAAATAATTCACGAAAAATAGTTTTAATTAGTTAGAAATACTAAATAATTTGTAGAAATAATTTTTATACCTTAAATAATTATTAAAACCAATTAAATTACATTTTTAGACAATTTAGGGTAAAATTATCAAAATACTCCTATATATATAAATATACTTAAATTACTTCAAAAATTCACCAAAAATTATACAATTATCCAAAATTAATTTTCTCAACATATTTATCAATAATATCAATAATTAAACTCAATTAACCAATTAAATTCAAATAAAAACACATTTAACCCTAATTTCTCAAAATCACATAAACTTCAATAATTCAAAATAAATACTTAGAAATTCATAAAAATTCCAAATAAATTCCTATAATTCATTTCAACACCTAATTTAACCATAAACTCCAATTTCATAATTTAAATAATTAATTTCCGAAAATTAGAAAATAATATTAAAATATTCAAAAATACCCAAAAATCCAAAAAATCTCCAAAAATTCTAAAAAAATTCATACATGTATATTAATCTACTAGGAACAACATTTGTGAAGGGAGTTTTCATGAATCATTCAATTCGAAGCTCAAAAAAATCAAAAACCCTAATAGGCCGAAATTGAAAAATCGAAACCTAAGCAAATCTAAACCATTTTAGCTCAAACCAAAGCTAGAATCACACTCATCGGAGCTCAAGGAGAAGAAATAGACTGACGGTGTCGAAAACGGTGGCCGGAATCGGCGTGATCGACGATGGATCGATTTTCGGCTTCTCCAGCCAAAATCGACTTCCAGGCGTCGGAAATGGCTACCACAGGCGGCGAGGAAGGCTGGGGAAGGTGGTGGCACACCGGAAGGCACACCCACGGTGAAGAAACGGCAGTAGCAGCGACCGGACGGTGAAGGGAAGGGTCGGGAGGAAGAAGAAGCTCACGGGGGCAGTTTTGTAATTTTCCAAACTTTTGTAATTTTGACAAATTTTAATGTATATATGTATATATATATACTTTACACTATATAATAAAATAATATTAAATTACACACTTTAAATATACACCACACACATAAAATTTAATATTTTAATAATTTATACTAAATAAAAATAATTAAATAACAATAAAACTAATAAATAATTAATATAATATTAGGATAATATTAAACCCTAATTAAATAAATATACACACACAAGCTTTATTTAATAATTTAAAAATACGCATGAGTTCATGCAAGTCCGAAAATATATTTAAAATAATTAATAATACATTGTTTACGTGAAAATTTCCCCGAAAATGCAAGTCCCGGGAAAATTTTACGTAAAACACTGAAAATAATACACAGTAATAAAAATAGGTTTTAAATACATATTAACTCGTAAAAATATCATATAATATACAAAAATTATTAACACTGCATATCCCGGTACAGTGTAAAAATATTTTAAAAACACGGGATATTACAACTGATATGGGATGTATTGAAAAAGAAGTTATTATAGCTTGAGAAGATATATACAGATGAAAATAGATTAGATATGTTAACAAAAACTCTATCAAGAGAAAAGTTTGAATTATGTTGATTGGCCGCTGAAATGGTGATGACCTCTATATAGTCGGGAGGGGGAGAATTATTGTGGGTCCTTCTTAGTGGAACCCACGAGTTTGAAAAAAAAAAAGGTCAAAGTTTGCAGATTTGTTGCATTTTTTGCCAACTTACATGGCTATATAAAGCCATCCGGATGGCCATTTGCAGCATGGAATGAAGGAAGCCACAAGTAAAAAAAAAGAAGTGAGTGAGGTGAGAGCCAAAACAATTTTGCTTTGATGAGTGTGAGAGAGTTTTAAGGGTTTAGGAAATTTTTCCCAAGGGTGAGTGACAAAATAGTGAGATAATTATTTTAGGGTGTTTGGGAAACATTTTGAGTGTCAATATTTTGGTGAGAACTCTTTTATTGTATAGCTCTAGTGTTGATCTAAAGAAAATTCTCTCTTATACTTACTATTTTTATAGTGGAAGAAAATTTTGGATTTTGTCCCGTAGACGTAACCAAAGAATTAAGGGTGAATCACGTTAAAATATTGGTGTCATTTTTATTACTTATATGACAAGTTTTACCGTCTATTTTATTCATCTATTGACTGGTTTAACTGCCTCATTGACTTATTTGTTTGATTATTTTTACAGTACTTTTTATTTTATCTATGTGAACATTATTTTGCTGCGTCAACTTTGTTAATTTTTCGAACACATTAAACGTATATTTTTGAAATTTTTGATAGAAAGAGAGGGACTGTAGAGAAAAAGAAAGTAATAATACGAAGAGTTGACAAAGAAAAGAAGATTGATTATTAAGGTTTGGTATTTGGATTTTTTGATATTTGAGTAGTTCTTATTAGTTAGGAATGAGAAATAACTTATTTTTTTTATTGGCTTTTTTTTTTCGGCCTTTATTACTTACTAATATTTTATTTCTTTAAAAATAATTGGTATTTTATTTTTGGAGATTTTGATCGAGTACCAAATCGTGGTACTTGGGCGCGCACGGGGGATGTGTGTGGGGGGAAATTTATGGGATGAGAGTACCTAATAACTATGCTATTGATCAATAAAAAAAATCACAAAACTGAGAAGAATCGCTAGACAAAGGAAATGGAAAGTGTCTATTTGGCAAGAAAGAAAATGGATTTTTGTTAGTTTAGATGGAGAAGGTGTTTGACTTTTAATTGACTGATTGTCTCTAAGAAAAATATGAAATTGAGAATTGAGAAAACAAAAAAAAAAAAAAAAGGAGGGAGAGAGAAAGCAAAGAGTGCAATGAAGAGCTGTAATCCTTCCATTTTTTGGGGTCATCAACAGAGCATGGAAAATAGAGAAAGCATCCAAACTGAAGAGAAGGCTTGTAGGTTGTAGGTGAAGAGTAAATAAACGCTGAAAGGAGAGATTGCCAAGCGTCAAAATTATTGAATACCAACATGTAGTGCTCAGTTTTATAATATATTACAAAAGGCGGTAAGGGTTTGGACTTTGATATTTTGTATAGCAATAGACCTATTTTCATTGTGAATCTAAATTAAAATCATATAAAACAGAAAAACATATGAAAATAAAGTATTTTCTCACTTTGTTTTTTCTACTACTTTGTCAAAGATTGGTGAGGCTATCAGTTTCTTCTACTTTATATATGTACACAGTTATGGTTGCTGCTACTCTAAATAAAGATCCCAAAGACAACCACTGTGAACTAATTAAAACATATTTCTTCAGTGCATTCATCTTTTTTTGTTTGCTTTAATTAATTCCTTATCAGGCATCACTTGCACAAGTTAGGACACATGTATCACAATGCTTGAGCTTTAATGTCTGGAGGGATTGACAAATTGGTCAGTGTATGGGAGAAGATTGTGGTGGAAATTTCATCACTCGCAAAATGTGTTTCACTCCATACGCTATTTGGCTTTGCACAATAATATTCTTGGAAAATTTCTTCGTTCCTATATTTGTTATCAACTTGAATGTTGAAGAAAACGTGAAAATAATGTCACCTAAAAATAGACGTTAACACTAGAAGACCAATAGATTCCTCTATGAACTCAACACAATAATAGTAGACAGCATAACTATTTTTAGGTTTCTCGAAACAATTATGTCATCGTGATTTTAACTCATAACTAAAGGTTGCTTCTATATGTTTATGTGTTGGCTGTGCTCTGTTACTAATGCCACGGTAACATCTTCAACTCTTCTTTATAAGCACTGAAATTGGGATAATTCACATACATTTTTCATTGAGAATTAATGATTGGGATAATAGTCAGATCTTGATGTTCTAAAAAAATATTAAATTTTAAATTTTTTATCAGACATTAAATATTAATCATCTCATATGAAAATTTCTAAATAATTATATTTAAATCATTTTTTCGCATTGTATTGTTTTTTAATATTTAAAGTTACAGTTTTCCATTTTATTTTATACTAAATTTCATTATTTATTTTTCCATTTTTTGAATTCCAACCTTCGCTCATCAGTCGATCCTGACTATATTATTGGAATTCAAAAAATATTATGGTTGCTTTGCTTCTTTTTATATAGAAAAATAATAGAATAAAAATTAAATTGCAGAATATTAAAAATAAAAATAAACAAAAAGAATCAAAATAAATAGTTAATTATATAAACATATAGTTTTCTTGTTTAAATATAACAAGCTAATAAGGTGGCAAAGTTTTTGGAGCTTTTTTACTTTTTACCTCATTTTGAAGCTTAGCAGTAGGTTTAAAGTCACATAGCTAATGAAATAATGCAATTATATTCTGTAATTTTCATGTAATATATACCTTGCTTGTAATACAGGTGGTTTTTATGGAGACATGATTCTATAGACATGATAGTATCCAAAGCCTTAATTTAAGTGACTGAGGTTTTCTTTTGCCTGATTTATAAGTTTTTATTTTTATTTTTATTTTTTTAAACAAATTTTTTGCACCGTAAAATGGAGCTTCTTAGAATCATCTAATAGCAGGTGTTGTATTTAGATGAATTAAGTTCCCATGTGCAATCTTCGCTGTGTGACTTCGTCTTCTCGTAGAAATAGACAGGCTGGAAGTAACTTCCTCTCCTCATAATTATTCTTTTGTCATATCTCATAATTTCCTCATAGAGATAGTAGAAGACTTTGAGTAATCAAGGGAAGAAAATTGCATTTACCATACCATACGTTTCTTTTCATACTCCTATTCTTTTCTCATCTTTTTTATTGCTCTAATCCTATTTTATTTTTTATTTTGGCGCAACTAAGGGATCAGCACATTGTATATTAGGTATGAGATTAGTCCCCAGTTTGCTCTTAGAATTGCCAAATTTTGACAAGGTGAAAATTCGAAAATGGTAATTCCATTTTAAAACATCCTTGTATAAACTTCAGTGGGGTGTTACACTACTATGCTAATCTTTGGTTAAGAAATTAACCTTAACTTATACACTATAAACAGTTTTTATAGTAATTTCACCCAAGTCTTTTAACTACATAATCTAAAATTTAATAGTTACGTTAACTTACAAAATTGAAGCTTACATAATCTAATATTTATATTTTCATTGTGAATCTAAATTAAATCAATCATAGAATATATGAAAATAAAGTATTTTGTCACTTTAGTCTTTCTACTACTTCATCAAAGATTGATGACGGTATCAGTTTTTCCTACTTTATTATATGCACTTACTGCCACAGACTTAATCACTTACGGGAAACTGCTGAGAGTGGGAACATGTTTCTTAAGTCTATTCATCTATTTTGCTTTGCTTTAGTTAATTCCTTGTCAAGGCAGTAATTTGACAGGACATAACATTAGTGTAGAACCCGATTGACGAATTGGTAGATTTACTACATGGGACAGTAGCTGTCATTGTATGGGAGAAGATTGTGGTAAAAATTTTATTTCACTGGCAGCATATCTAAGCGTGATTTCCAACTCCTTATAAATTATTTGCTATGAACGCGGAAATTTCTATCATTCCAGTCATATTCGACGACAAAATCACCCAAAAATAGACGTTACATTTGAGCTAGCTATAAAAGCACAGTAGATTCCTCTATCAACTCAACACAATAATAGTGGGTAGTATAAATATTTTGGTGTTTCTCTGAAAATCATGGTGATTTTAGCTCATAAGAAGAGGTTGCTTCAATATCTCTATTATGTGCTGGCTGTGCTCTTGTTAGTCATGCACATGAAACCTGCTGCTCTTGAATTCAGCTCAGGTTTCGGAAATGGAAGTGGTGTTGGGTGCATAGAGAGTGAGAGACAAGCTCTGCTCAAGATAAAAAATGAGCTTATTGACAGCTATGGTAATCTTTCTTCTTGGGAAAGTGAAGATGACAAAAGAGACTGCTGCAAATGGAGAGGCATCACTTGCAGCAACGGCACGGGTCACATGACAAGCCTCAAAATCTCTGAGATGCTGCTGAGAGGTAACATGAGTGATTCTTTGTATGAATTGAGACATCTTACTTACTTGGATTTAAGTCATAATGATTTTGGAGGCAGCCAATTCCCCAATACTAACAATGGTTCTTTTCCTAAGTTACAATATCTGGATCTCTCATATGCTGGCTTTAGTGGTGCCATTTCATCTATGCTTCGGAACCTCTCTACCTTGCACTCTCTTTCTCTAACGCTATGTTTGGGACGGGTTTAGGGAAGGGGAAGTAAGGGGAAGCAAGGGTAGGACGGGAGTTTGAGGTTGTTTGGGAGGGTTTACGCGAGGTGACAGATGGGTAATGAGGGTTAACCCTTAACCCTCCGTACAGTAGTTTTTGGGCATTGTTGGTACTCTTCTTACACCCCAATTTGGGGTGCAAGGCGGAGGAAGGGGGTTACATTTTTTTTTTTCATTTATAATTTAGAAGTCTAAAATTACCCTCACTATATTTAAACTTAGTTTTCTTCTAATTTTTTTTGTTATTGTTATTAGTTGATTTTTGTCTTTTATTAATTGTTTATTATTCTTATTAATTGTTAATAACAGTAAAAGTATAAAAAATAAGTGTAAAAAATTAAAAATATAAATATATATAAAAAAACAAATATAGAAACAATAAAAAATGGGTAAAAATATAAACAGAATAAGTGTAAAAAGTATATTTTAAAAATAAATATAAAAAATAAAAAACTGTTGTAAATATAAAAAATAAAATCAATATTATTTCACATAACTAAAGTATTTATATATTTTAAATATCTAACCTATTAATATAATAATTTCTATTTCACATCACTTCTTTTCAAAGAAGAGTTAAATAATATATCTTTTTCTATTTTTATCTTTTTCATCCTTCTCCTCTTTATCCTTCCCTACCCTTTCTTATTAGACCACCACCTCATTCCATCCAAACATAGCGTAAGTTATAATGATTTCAGTGAGAGAGGGAATGTTGAATGGCTTTTTGGGCTTTCTTCTTTAAGAATCCTTTACCTTAGTGGGACTCGCCTTGTTAGGTCCAAGATTGGTTGCAAATTCCTAATAAGTTTCCTCACCTAGAGATCTTGAATGAAAAAAATGGAGTATTCATGTCGAATATTTTTCAGACACCATCCGACCCGATATGTGTTGTTATTTTTTAAAATTTTTTTGAATATAGAAAAGACACGGCTGGAATACTTGGAGGACATGACATAATACTTCTAGGATACGGCGAGTCGGGACACTTTTTAATTTCATTTTTTGTAGAATTTAATTTAATTAATAATTTTAATCAATAATTTAATTAATTTAACATTTAATTTAATAATATATTTAATTGACCATTTTTATGTTTGTTTTATAAATGACAATGATAAATAATTAATTAAATGATTGTATTAATTATTTAAATTTAATAAAATTTCTATTTTATCACATTAACTTTATTTTTTTAAAAAAAATTATCTTTATATAATGAAAAATAATATATATTTTATCGTGTCTTTAAATTTTAAAAGTTATCTTATCGTTATATCTATATATGTTTCATATATCTTACTCCTTTTATGGAGAAGACAATGAGATTTCTCTAACTCTTTCACCTATCAATTCTTCTTCATCTCTTATTCAGCTCTTCCTCAATGAGAATAACCCTGTAATTCCTTCAATACACCAGTGGTTATCAAACATTGCCCAAAACATAAGAATTCTTTACCTCTCTTCTAACAATTTGCAACCTTTAATTATTGCTGATTTTGAGAACATGATTTCTCTTGAAACTCTTCTTCTCTCTAATACTACACTTGAAGGAGATATTCCAAAATCATTTGGGAATATTATGTGTCGATTGGAGAGATTAGATCTATCATATGACAATATCAGCCTACAGCTTCCTGACTTGATTCAAAATCTATCTGGATGCACCCAAACATCACTCCAGAATTTGCTCTTGGATGGAAATAAAGATTTTCCTGATCATTGCTTGATCTTACAAGATTTGCCTCTTTAATTGCTTCTCTTGGCAGTAATCGATTGAATGGGACTGTAGACAAGAGCATTGGGCGCATGTCCAACCTAGTTTATTGAATGGTGTCATCTCCGAAGACCATTTTTCAAATATGTCCAATTTGTCGTTCTTGGAGTTATCTGGGAACTCCTTTATTTGGAATATAAGTCTCAACTAGGTTCCTCCTTTTCATTTATGTGCAATACAACTTCAATCTTGCAACGTGGGACCTCATTTCCCTAGATGGCTTCAATATCAGAAAATTTTTTACTGGCTCGACATCTCTGACAATGGAATTTCTGATTCCATTCCTAAATGGTTATGGGAATTATCTTTTGATTTTTATTATTTTAACATCTCCTACAACAATTTCAGTGGGAGGGTACCTAATTTCTCATTCAAGTTTAGAAGTGCAGAATTCTCTATTATCGTCATCAGCTTTAATTGTTTCAGTGGTCCCTTGCCATTAATTTCTTCAAAACTGGACTCCTCTGTATATTTTCCTAGAAGATCGAAGCTATGAAACGGTGATTCAGTATCTGGCACATTGTTCCTCCTCGACCTCTCAAATAACAAGTTTTCTAAAGTGCTTGCTAATCCTTTTTTTAATTAACCGACATCTGGTGTTCTTGAATTTGGCAAATAACAGTCTGTCTGGCCAAATTCCGACCTCCATCAGATTACTTTCCGAACTTATATCCCTAAATCTAAAAAAAAATGCCTTTTCTGGAGAGTTACCTTCGTCTTTAAAGAATTGCTCTCGTTTAAGATTCCTTGACCTCAATGGTAACAAATTATCTGGAAACAAACCCATTTGGATTGGGGAAAGCCTACCGTCCTTGCAATTTCTTAGACTTAGATACAACGAGTTCCATGGAAACATACCCTCGCAACTGTGCCAAATAAGAAACGTTCAGATCCTAGACCTGTCTTTCAATTATCTCAATGGTCGCGTACCACGCTGCTTCCAGAATTTAACAGCCATGACCAGCCACAACTCAACCAAAACCACTGGCCTTTTCTACTTATATTTTGGTGAAGTGTTTATTCCTATTCCCACACAATTATATATGGACGAGGCAATGGTTCTTTGGAAGGGGAGGAACTACATTTGTGATGAAAATCTGGGGCTGTTTCGGATAATTGATCTTTCGAGAAATAAATTGAGGAAGAGATTCCAAGAGAACTGAAAAGCCTTTCAGAGCTGAAACAATTGAATTTGTCCCATAACAAATTGACAGGTGTAATCCCTAGAGAGATTGGTTTTCTGAAGCAATTGGAGTCACTTGATTTGTCTCAAAATCGTCTATCAGGCAGAATTCCTGTCGACATGGCTAGTTTAACTTTTCTTATTACCTTAAAAATTTATCCTACACCGATTTGTCAGGGCGGATTCCGTCAGCCACTCAGCTTCAGACCTTTACTGCTTCTGCATTTGTTAGTAATCCTGCAATTTGTGGGCCGCCTCTTACACAAAATTGCCTAGGAGATGATGTGATTCAATTCGCACGACCTGATGCTGATAGTCAACAAAATGAAGAAGATGGAGATGACTTCTTGAAATGGCTTTATGCTGGTATGGGGTTTGGATTCATTGTTGGCTTCTGGGGTGTTTCCGGTACTTTGCTTTTCAAGCGTTCTTGTAGACATGCCTATTTCCAGCTCTTGGATAAATCGGCAGATTGGCTTTATGTGAGGATAGCTGTGTATGGGAGAATGTTGCAGGGGAAAAGGCTGCCATGGTAGCATCTTTAACTCTTCCTTATTAGCATATCTTTTACATTAATTTACGGACTAATTGACTCTTTCCCCCGACCCCCTCTTTTGGGACCTCAGGGGCAGCAGCTGCTATTTCTGAATGGAAAAGTTTGCGTCAATAGTGTTGCTTAATTAATGTGTAAAACTTGTGGTTGTTGATTTTGGTTGATCTTTAGCTTCTTCAACAACAAAATTCTGCATGTAAGAACGCCATAAAATATAATGTGTGGTTGCTATTTCGGGACTTACTATGCTATCTATGCAGAATCCTGTTAAATATAATAATTAGAGCGTTAATTAAATAAATTGTGAAGATATCTGAACATCTTGTTTGCAAAAGAACATAATTTTGTTTTTAAGAATTTCTGTTAGTAGCTTTTAATTGTAAATTTTAAAATGAAGTAGGCAAAACTATAAGTGGATTAAAAATCTAACCAGAAGATAATGGTTGGGGGATCAATACAGTTTGTAGGTTGATTCATAACTTTTTTCCAGGCGCGATTATGATGGGTATACACCAAGAAGGTAATGAAATTGACGATTGATACCTATGAAAATGACTTTAAACTCCACTTGACAAATGGGGAAAAGCAAATATAGTCTATGCGGCTGGCAATTGTAATCATCAAGACTTTTCAAGTCCATTACTCTGTTTACAAGTTCTGGTGTCTATTTCATTTTCGAATAATGTAATTTATCTTTCAGGCAATAACATTATTGGAGAGATTCCAAGAGGATTGACAAGTCTATTAGAGCTTCAACAATTGAACTTTTTGAATAACGAGCTCACTGGTATTTTACAACCATTTTTTTTATCCTCTCTCAATAACATAGAAATTCCCATAGAAAATTGCTCTCTCTCTCTCTCTCTCTCTCTCTCTCTCTCTCTCTCTCTATATATATATATATATATATATATATATATATATGATCTTTAAAAGTATTAAGGCAGATTAAAAAGAGGAGCTGATTTCCCATATCTCAAAAACAACTTAATTACTTAATTAATTTACAGTTCTTATTCTATTGAGTTTTCATTTATAGTTCTTAATTATTTCATTAATTAATTTATAATTAATTATTTTACAATTAATTAATTGATAAATTTCATTTTATTAAAACTACTTAATTCGATTACTTTATTTTATTTGTATTTAAAATAATTAAATAAATATATGTTAAGCTGTGGATTGCAAGAATTTACAATTAGTTGTAATAATCTTGTTAAATATACTAATGAAAGCCTGAATTAATAAATTGGGAAGATATCTAAAAATCTTGTTTGCAGATGAATTGAATTTTGTCTTTGAAAAAAAATTCTGTCTGTGGCTTTTAATTGTAAATTATAAAACGAATTAATCAAAACTGTAACCGGATTAAAAATCAAAGCAGAAGGTTATTATTATTAATAATAAGGTATACAAGAACGCAACAATATAAATGAAATTGAGGATTGACACCCATGAAAATGAGTTGAAAGTGAACTTAACAAATGGGATATATATATATAGTCCTGTGCGACAATACTTTTCAAATCCATTACTTTGTTTACAAGTTATGATGTCCAGTTCAACTCAGAACAACACTTATCAATCCTATGCGACTGACACTTGTATTCATCAAGACTTTTTCAAGTCCATTACACTGTTTACAAGTTATGACGTCTATTTCATTTTGAATATAATATACCTGTATATATATATACAAGACTTTTCAAATCCATTAACTTGTTTACAAGTTCTGATGTCCATTTCAATTCAAAACAACACTTATCAATCTAATGCGACTGATACTTGTTTTCATCAAGACTTTTTCAAGTCAATTACGCTGTTTACAAGTTCTAACGTCCATTTCATATCGAATATATATATATATATATATATATATATAGTCCTGTGAGGCAAGGACTTTTCAAATCCATTACTTTGTTTACAAGTTCTGATGTCGATTTCAACTCAAAACAACACTTATCAATCCTATGCGACCGACACTTGTATTCATCAAAACTTTTTAAAGTCCATTACGTTGTTTACAAGTTCTAACGTCCATTTCATTTCAGATATAATATACCTTATATTCATAGTGAATCTAAAGTAGATTATATAAAACAGAAAAATATATGAAAATAAAGTATTTTGTCAAAGATTGACGAGGCGATCAGTGTTTTCTACTTCATATTTACACAGTTATATATGGTTGTTTTCGCTGACTTGTTCCCTTATAGGTATATAAAAAAAGAGCTCAAAGATAGACAACCACTATGAACTAATTAAAACATGCTTCTTCAGTCCATTCATCTATCTTTCCTTGCTTAATTAATCAATTTCTTATGAGGCATTACTTGCAATAACTTGATAGGACACATATATCACAATACTTAGATCTAATTTAACGTCAGGACGGATTGACAAATTGGTAGATTCGCTCTATGCATGCGACAATAAGGATCAATGTATGGGGAAGATTTTGGTGGAAATTTCACCACTAGCAGATAGGCTTCCTACTATTTGGGAATGCTTTCTTGGAAAATTTCTCCACTCCTATATATATTTGTTATCAATTGAAAAGTGAAGAAAATGTGAAATAATTTCAACCCGAATAATGATTATTGTCACGAGTAGTTACGTCTACAGTGACGTTACTACTCACGTTATGTCTACAGTGACATTACTACTTACGACAATTATCTTATTATTTTTAATTTTTTTTATTAATTATATTATTAAAAATAAAAAATTATTTACTTATTATGGGTGTTAAATCATTGCACAATTAGTTTACTCGTGTGCACTTTAGGTTTTAAATTAAAAAAAAACCTTTAAAAAAAATTATAATTTTTTAAAAAATATTAATTAATATTGAGGGCAATATTGGAATTGTCTAAAATTTGTTTTGTCTTCACGCCCATATTTATCATGGTCCCAAAATAGACGTTAACACTAAAAGACTTGGACTACGTTGCATTTGAGCTATAAAAGTACAGTCGACTCCATTGCTCCATGAACTCAACAAAATAATTGTAGACAGTATAAGTATTTTGGGGTTTCTCTAAACAATTATATCATGGTGATTCTGACTCATAACAAGAAATTGCTCCAATATGTTTATGTGCTAGTCGTGCTTTTGTTACTCAAACCGGCTGCTGTTGAATTCAGCCCAGGTTTTGAATATAGAAGTGGTGTTGGGTGCATAGAAAGTGAGAGACAAGCTTTGCTCAAGATTAAAAATGAGCTTATTGACAACTATGGCCATCTTTCTTCTTGGGAAGTGAAGATGACGAAAGAGATTGCTGCAAATGGAGAGGCATCACTTGCAGCAACCGTACGGGTCACGTCACGAGCCTTGATCTTCATTTCGAAAAAGCTCCGTTTCAGCAGCTGAGAGGTAAGATGAGTGATTCCTTGTATGAATTAAAACATCTTTCTTACTTGGATTTAACTTTTAATGATTTTGGAGGTAACCAATTCCCTAATACTAATAATGGTTCCTTTCCTATGTTACAATATTTGCATCTGTACGGTTGTAATTTTAGTGGTACCATTTCATGTATGCTTCGAAACCTCTCTAGCTTGCACTATCTTGATCTAGGTTTTAATGATTTTAGCGATATTGGGAATGTTGAATGGCTTTTTGGGCTTTCCTCTTTATGTTACCTTTCCTTGGGTTGGACGTACCTTATTAGGTCCAGCGATTGGTTGCAAATTCCTAATAAGCTACCTCACCTAGAGGGATTGTACCTATTTAACTGTTTTTCTGGAGAAGACAATGAGATTCCTCTTGACTCTTTCACTGATCAATTCTTCTTTATCTCTTACTCAGCTCGATCTCTATGGGAATAACCTTGTAATTCCTTCAATACACCAGTGGTTGTTAAACATTACCGAAAACATCAGAGTTCTTTCCCTCTCTGATAACAGTTTACAACATTCAACTCTTGCTGATTTTGAGAACATGATTTCTCTTGAAACCCTTTATCTCTCTAATGCTACACTTGAAGGAGATATTCCAAAATCATTTGGGAATAAAATGTGTCGATTGGAGAGATTAGATCTGTCATATAACAATTTCAGCCTACAGCTTCCTGACTTGATTCAAAATCTATCTGGCTGCATCCAAACATCTCTCCAACATTTGTATTTGAAGGGAAATCAAATAACAGGTTCATTGCCTGATCTTACAAGATTTGCCTCTTTAAGGAGGCTTTCTCTTCGCAATAATCGATTGAATGGGACGCTAGACAAGAGCATTGGACACATGTCCAACCTAGAAGAGTTATATCTGGGTTGGAATTTATTGAATGGTGTCATCTCCCAAGACCATTTTTCAAATATGTCAAATTTGTCGTCCTTGGAGTTAGCTGGTAACTCCTTTGTTTGGAATATAAGTCTAAACTGGGTTCCTCCTTTTCGTTTAACTATAATACGACTTCAATCCTGCAAGATGGGACCTCATTTTCCCAGATGGCTTCGATATCAGAAAAATTATGGTGAGCTGGATATCTCTAACAACGAAATTTTTGATTTTGTTCCTAAATGGTTCTGGGAGTTGTCTTTCGAGTTTGAAAACTTAAATATCTCCCACAACAACTTGAGGGGGAGGGTGCCTAATTTGTCGCTCAAGTTTATGATTGCAGAATTGTCTTTTATCGACATCAGCTTTAATTGCTTCAGTGGTCCATTACCTTTAATTTCTTCAAAACTGGACTCTACATATTATCCTAGAAGATTCAAGCTATCAAACGGTGATTCATTATCTGGCACATTGATCGTCCTAGACCTCTCAAATAACAAGTTTTCTGGAGTGCTTGCTGATCCTTTTTTTATTAACATCCAAGATTTGGTGTTTATGAATTTGGCAAATAACAATCTATCTGGCCAAATTCCGACCTCTATAGGATTACATTCCGAACTTGTATCGCTAAATCTAGAAAACAATGCCTTTTCCGGAGAGTTACCTTCGTCTTTAAAGAATTGCTCTCGTTTGAGATTCCTTGACTTCAGTGGTAACAAATTATCCGGAAACATACCCATTTGGATTGGAAAAAGCCTAACATCTATGCAATTTCTTAGACTTAGATACAACGAGTTCCATGGAAATATACCCTGGCAACTGTGCCGATTAAGAAACGTTCAGATCCTAGACCTGTCTTTCAATTATCTCAATGGTAGTATTCCACGCTGCTTTCAGAATTTAACAGCCATGACCAACCACAACTCAACCAAAACAATTGGCATTTTCTACTCATATTTTGTTAAAGCGGATTTGACTCCGACACAATTATATAAGGACAAGGCAATGGTTCTTTGGAAGGGAAGGAACTACGTTTGTGATGAAAATCTGGGACAGTTTCAAATAATTGATCTTTCAGGCAATAATATTGATGGAGAGATTCCAAAAGAATTGACAAGCCTCTTAGAGCTTCAACAATTGAACTTGTCCAATAACAAGCTGACCGGTGCAGTCCCTCAAGAGATTGGTTTTCTGAAGCAACTGGAGTCACTTGATCTGTCTCAAAATAAGTTATCAGGCAGACTTCCGGATAGCATCGCTAGTTTAAATTTTCTTGATACCCTGGATTTGTCGTACAATGATTTTTCCGGGAGAATTCCTTCTGGCCCTCAGCTTCAGACCTTTACTGCTTCTGCATTTGCTGGTAATCCTGCACTTTGTGGGCTGCCTCTTACACAAAATTGCCCAGGAGAAGATGTGAATCAATTTGCACGGCCTGATACTGATAGTCAACAAAATGAAGAAGATGGAGATGACTTCTTGAAATGGCTTTATGCTGGTATGGGGCTTGGATTCATTGTTGGCTTCTGCGGTGTTTCGGGTACTTTGCTTTTGATGCGTTCTTGGAGACATTCCTATTTCCAGCTCTTGGATAAATCGGTAGATTGGCTTCATGTGAGGATAGCTGTGTACGGGAGAAGGTTGCAGAGGAAATTTCATATCTAGCGTTCATCATTTGTCTATCAGAAAATGGTTACCATGGTAACATCTTTAACTCTTCCTTATAATCATATTTTTTACATTGACAATTAATAATTGATGGACTAATTAACATTATTTTTCCTTTTGGGACCTCTGGAGCAGCTGCTGCTATTTCTAAACAGAACAGTTTGTATCAATAGTGTTGCTTAATTAATGTGTAAAAATTGTGGTTGTGCATTTTGGTTGATCCTTAGCTTCTTCAACAACAAAATTATACATGTAAGTGTTGTGTGTAATTTTACACATGTTTTTGAGTTGAATTTTAATGAATTTTGAATAAATAGTTAGTAATAATTGAGAAGAATTTCTGTTTAATTAAGTATTTGTTTAAGTTGGACCTTTATTCTAATTTCCTATTTGTTTTTAGTTTCTTTAGGAGTTTTTAATTGATATTAATAATAGTTTCTCTTTTTATAGGAAAAATTGAAAATGAAGCCTAAATAGTTAAGGAATACAAAATATGACCATGACATGGGTATGCTTGTGCCTATGTCATGTTCTAGAAGAAGAATCAAGGCAGTATGACTTAACCATGGCCATGCTGGAAGCCATGTCAACCATTGGAGTTTAAGGAGTTGCGACATGGGATGGAGGATGGGCATGGTTAAAATCATGCCCTCTTCGGTGTGAATTGAAGAAACATGAGAAGATCAACATGGCCATTGTTGAAACCATGACGTAAAGATAAGGACATGACATGGTCGTGCTTAAGCCATGTCAAGCAGGAGAAAATTTCGTTTTTGGAGAAAACTTGAGAATTCAAGTCATATTAGGTTTTCATTGAGTTTTGGATATAAAAGGGGATCAAAAAGATGTTTTTATTCATTTTTATTCAGTATACACCTTCATAAACATAATTAAAGGAGACTGAAGGAGATATTATGCAAGATTCAAGAGTTCCAATCAATACTTCTTCTTCATCCTTAATTCTCTTAATGATAATTTTGTGTATTGTGGCAATTATGCGCGGCTAAACTTTTCTTAGGGTTTCGATTTGCATAGCTAGTCTATTACTTGTTTGGATTCTTGTTTCCTTTCAATAAATTAATTTACAGTCAATTTTACAATTTGTGCTTAATGTTTTTAGGTATATTAGAGACAACGAAAGTTGTATGATTTTTTACCTCATAGACTTGTAAAACTTAGGAATCTCGATCACGAAAGTAGAGAAATCCTTCAGAGAGTAATAAATTGCTAAGGAACTGAATGAACCCTAGCTAATTGATGTGACCATTAAATTAGGTTATAATTAACTTTGGTATTCTTAGATGAACTCGAAAGAGACTTTAGGTAATTTAAGTGGTGTACCCTTGATTGAGTTAACAAATTGAATAGTAAAAAGATCCTGTAATCCAAGTAATAACTAGTGAAGCAAATCCAAATTTTAGATTTTTAATTACTGAATCTTTTAAAAAGAATTATTTCAGTTTTAAATTTTCTTTTCTTGCTAGTTGATTTATTATTTCATTACAATTATTCAATTTTGTTAGATTGTGGAAATGTAATTAGGGCTGATACATGGTATCAATTTTCTAGTGGAAACGATGCTCATACTTACTCTTTACTATTTGTTGCAAATTGTGCATTTATGAAATTTGCCTAACAGTAAGAACGCTATAAAATATAAAGGTGGTTGCTATTTGAGGACTTAGTGTGCTATGTATCTAGAATCCTGTTAAATAAAATAATTAAAGCGCTAATTAAATAAGTTATAAAGATATTTGAACATCTTGTTTGCATATGAACTTAATTTTGTTTTTAAGAATTTCTGTTAGTAGCATTTAATTGTAAATTTAAAAAGGAAATAGACAAAACTATATGTGGATTAAATATCTAACTAGAAGATAATCGTTGGGGGATCAATATAGTTTGTAGGTTGATTCAAAATTTTTTCAAGGTGCGATTATGATGGGCCAAGAATCCTTGCATCCGAGAGTTTCAACCAAGAACGTAACAATGTAATGAAATTGAAGATTGATACCTATGAAAATGACTAAACTCAACTTGACAAATGGAGGAAGGTAATAGGGTCTATGCAACTGGCAATTGTACTCATCAAGACTTTTCAAGTACATTAATTTGTTTACAAATTATAGTGTCTGCTGTCTGTTTTATTTTCGAATAATGTAATTTATCTTTCAGGCAATAAGAATATTGGAGAGATTCCAAGAAGATTGTCGAGACGGTTAGAGCTTCAACAATTGAACTTGTTGAATAACAAACTGGCTGGTATTTTACAACCATTTTTTTTATCCTCTCTGGGGCTATAATATATAATTTCCCATTGAAAATAGCGCGCTCTCTCTCTCTATATATATATCTAATATTTCATTTTGTTGAGTTCCAGTATTAAGGCTCACTAAAAGGAGGGGAGTTCCCATATTTTAAAAAACAACTTAATTATTTAATTAATTTATAATTTTTATTTTTAGCAACTACTTAATTAATTTATAATTTTCACTTTATTAAAACTATTTAATTAAATTACTTTATTTTATTTATATTTTAAAATAATTAAATAAATATATACTAATTTGCAGTCTCTAGATTGCAAGAATTTACAATTAGTTGTAATCATTTTCCAATTGTACAAAATGAATGACTAAGGAAAACACAACACTTTCATGAAACTTGAAAAGTCAAGCATTGTTGTTGACACTCATATTAATATCCTATTCTAATAAGTGTATTTCCCCAAATAGGAGGATTACTTGAATAAGAAGAAAACTTAATAAGGAAGTTTATTTCAATTAGAAAGATTACTCTATAAAAGAAATTCACTTCTCTCCTAAATAAGGTAATCCTACAAGACTAAAAAAATCATATTCCTAAGAGGTTTGAGCAATACTTTTTCTTATAAATACATTTTATGTCATTCATTCTCTCATATTCATAATCTCTACATAACTTCACACTCTATATAAAACCATCACTCCATTACTCCATACAAGCAATCATCCTTTATAATCTATTCTATTTTATTTATTCACTTTATTATATTTTCCTCATATGAATATTGACTTAAGCTTCAGAGTGTTTATGGGGGGAAACCTCACCCCTTCACCAAGCTCTTGTTGTCGACACAGGTTCCATGGCAAAATGTCAATTTGGAGTTATCAAGTGGTATCGTCTGTGGGAAGACCTAGCTCTTTTTGTTTATTTCAAAATAAGAAAATCAAGAGCTAGGTAAAATCGAATCGAAATTCTGAATTATCTTTATCTGCTTCGAATGTAACTCTAAATTCAATCGTTCAACCAAACTATACTTCATTATGACACATCTACGAAAGTGCAAATAAATTCAAAATTGTCTTTAGTCACCTAAAGAAGTGGCATAGCTTGTAGAAAGAGTTACGTAACCCAGACCAGGTGCCATTAATATAAAGACATTCAGAAGACAAAACTAGAGGGAACAAATGATATTAAAGCCTTAACCAATGATACCATTACTTTGGAAAGCTGATAGCATTACTTTGGAAGATCAAGCAAGGACTCGACACTACAAAATGAGCATCAAAGCCTTGTGGCATCAACTCCCACCAAGCACTAGTTCCTAGTAACACTCAGATATCTAGATTTAATCCAATTAAAGTTTCATATTTATTGATGAAACAAGCAACGCCCTTTGTTATTGAATGGTACAAAGATTATCGTAATGGTTCCCAAATTCACTAACTAAGGAATCTTCATTCTTAACAAGATGTAAGGAGGCAAGTCGAGAAAGGCACGTGTAATCATCTAAAGAAAAGCAAATTCAATTTGCTAGAGGCTTAGTCTTTCGAATTTAGCAGGCTCCACTTAGTACCACGAGCAAAATGCTTGGTAGCTTTGTCAGCATTACGAGAGAGATATAAAAATACCATCAATGCAAGCTATAAGTTGGGATTGTCATTATTTTCTAAACCTATATCACTCATACCTAAGTTAGCAATCAAACAAGTGTTAATTGGGTTAAGTATATAGATGGTAGTGTTTGAGTAGAAAATTTAGGCTTTGTAAAGGTCTAATTCTACAACTAAGAAGAAGAAATAATTGAAGCTACAATAATGGATTATTCGAGTGAGTCGATTGTTAAAAATATAAACTTTATAGCAAGAATAAAATATTGATAGGGTCAAGCAATCCAGATTGCCTGATGGACTTTGAGTTTTAGCCAACTCAAAAGCAAAGATGAAGTTTTTTAAAAATTTTTGAGTGAGGAAAATCAAAGAACTAAGCATCGAACATTGAAGAACCAGGCTCCAAAAATAAACCATCTTAAAACTAATATATTGAGAGAGACATAAAGCTCAGACCCAATAAAGTTAACTGTTGGTGAACACAACAGATGACCTTACTGGAGCACTCACTGAGCATCGAACTTCGAACATCAAGCATCCACCAAGCACCCTTCATAAGCACTGAACACTGAAGAACTAAGCATTGTAGTATAGAGAATCAGATCTTGGATGTCAGAGTCTGAGCATTAAAGAGTCCAAGTATCCAAGTTTAAGCATCAAAGAGTCTAGCCATCTAAGTTTGAGCATTATAGAGCATGGGCAATTCTACTGCCTTGTTAAAGAGACCAACATATCTTAACTCAAATGTCTGAGCTTGATTCTCGATTTTACTTTGGAGCAAGCATAAAGTTTTATTACTGAAAGTCTGGATAGGATACTGAAGATTGATCATGTTGGTATTTATATACAGTCTCTTGAGCAAAATCTTATTAATAGTTGTGAAGCAATATTAATAAGTGAACGTCCAAGTATTGAGCTTCAAGTATCGGATATTGACTTCCTAAGTTTTTAGACTCTAAGCATCAAATATGGGGAACTGAGCATCCACTGAACTACTAAGAACCATTCACTGAGCTTTGAATGTTAAGCTTCAGAGCATTGAAACATGGGAAATGTGGACATTTGAGTTTGGTTCTTAAAATCCATTTTGGAGCAAGCTCTGAGCTACAGTTTGAGTCATAGTAAGATTCTAAATCCAGGTTTTTATATATTTTGAGGAAATCGCCATACATATTTCTTATTGCCAGGTAATCATGGAGAATATAAAGAGCATAAAAACATCAAGAGTAATTGAATGATCACGAGCTCCAACATCAAGAATATAATAAGTACAATTCTTGACAATGACAAGGGTTCAACTTAAACTGGTGTCACAAGCATGTAAAGCTTTCATTCAAAATTCATCAATTTCTTTAAAGTGGATCAGCATCTTCATGAATGGACATACATGTAACTTATTTTTCTGATACAAATAAGTTGGGCCAGTATATTTATTAACTAACAAACAAGTTACCGAATTATGAGCTTCAAATTTGAGTCTTTATATTACTCAAACAATAATACCATAAATAAAGGACTAGACTACATACTCTAGGTCATAATCTTTAGCTCTTTACTTGGCAAAAATTGCACTAAAGTTGATAAAATATTCATTGACTCAAGAGGTCGGACAAGAGCACTATAACCAAGATAAATTTATTTCCTAATTATTCATTTTCATATTTATCTTCTTAACTTATTATCATTTGTGATGCAAAGATTGATCATTAATTGAGATAGATCAATCAATCCTGAGATTCTCATTCGTTTAGTATTTGTTGTTACAATTAAACAATATAAGTATAGATGCTACCTTGAGCACCTCAACATTGATACTCAAAACTATCAACGTTGATACTCATATCTCAGAGCAATATATTTAGGCAGCATATTTTCATGAAGCTGGATATACACAAAATGCTAATGAATTAGATACACACAAACTGGGGCAGTACATGGTACCAAATTAAAGCTCATATATTCAATTCAATATAAGCAAAATTCATGTTAGTATTTTCAAAGTTGTTCAGGCAAAACACAAAATGAAAATAGATATTCGTTGATTTATGAGCAGGAAAAGCATACATCAGGAGATAATTTCTCTCTCAACTATTTAAATTATTTATTTTCATCTTATTCTTATAAGAATAACTATAGTTTGTCACACAGGCATGATCACATATCTACACCTCGATGTTTGTCCAAATACGTGATTATTATCTATGTATGAATAAGCACCAATTACATTGATATATTCTTTACATCACAAACTGACAATCAATTGAGATCGATCAAAATGATCTTGAAGATTTTTCTCTTTTATTTATAATAACAAATAAAAGATGCACTTTGACAAAGCTTATTATAGACAAGAGCCTTAGAAATTTTACAAATTAATGGGATCCACACTCAACAAATAAGTTGATGCACATTGTTGAAATTATGAGATATCTCAGAAGAACTCAAAGAAAACCACAAGGAAAAGAAGATATATGTTCATAAAAATTTCATAGAATATTTAACAAGGAAAATTCAAGAATGGAGTCAAGTATATCCACTACGTAGCCATATAAACCAAATCATAATTTCCAGACACCCTAGTTAGCATCATGTAGTATCCTCTATTTTAGAAATTATGTAACCTTGACCCTTCACCTAAATTACAAATTCTCATCCCATAATTTAAATTTGGCAAATCCAAATTTGGTCCTTCAAAAACTACCTTCCATAATTTCAAAAAACCCTTACTAAATTACTATCCATAATATAGAGCTCAGATTGAAAGGGCTTAAACTCACTACCAGGATCACAACATCCTTCCTTTTGCAAAAATACTATAAACAACAATGCTAAAAAAAATCAATAGCAATAATATTCTGACTCAAATCATTATTCTAATTAGACAATTTCCATTAATAATTATTAAAGTTACTGAGCAATATTATACGACACTCGGACCGTGCTTCTTATGCATCGAGAATCTATGGCACTTGGGCTATGCTTTCAATGCACTAAGAATCTAAGTCCAATGACTGAAGCTGGCACCCTCAGGTCGCTTCGATAGTACTGAGGTTCGACACTCAGGTTGCACTTCTAATACACCAAGAATCTATGGCACTTGGGTCACGCTTCTAATGTACCAAGAATCTAAGTCCAGTGACTAAAGCTGGCATCCTTAGGTCATTTTTATAGTACTGAGGTTTGACACTCGAGCCATACTTTTAATGCATCGAGAATATATGGCACTCGGACCTCACTTTTAATGCACCGAGCATTAAAACTCCAACGACGACTGGTTCCGTTAGGTCATTTCTATGACACTGATGGGTTAATCCCTCGGGTCATTTCCATAAACACCGACCATCTTTTATTGTAGGTTATGCACATCATAGTCCAAATGGCACTTCATGAGTATGATATTCTAATATAGTGATTCTAAGACTTGGTACACCGAGTATCTCAATGTTCAATGATTGAGGCTGGCCACCTCATATCGTCTTTCAACAGCATATAAGATGTCTAGCAAAATTCTTATCTCAGCGCATCAGTCATCTTCGTGTGATTCTTTAAAATTTGAAAATCTCAGACATAAATATCCTAACAAACTTTCAGGTGGGACTCTTGATACACTATATCAGTATCCTATTCTAATAAGGGTTATATTCCCCTAAAGAGGAGATTGCTTCAATAAGAAGAAAGATAAATAAGGAAGTTTATTTCAATTAGGAAGATTACTCTACAATGGAAGTCCACTTCTCTCCTAAACAAGACAATCCTATAAGACTAAGGAATCATATTCCTAAGAGGTTTGAGCAATACTTTCTCCTATAAATACATCTCATGACATCTCATGTCATTCATTCTCTCATATTCATAATCTCTAAATAACTTCACATTCTACATCCAGGCATCACTCCATCACTTTATATAAGCAATCATTATTTATTCTCTATTCTATTCTACTTATTTGCTTTATTATATTTGTCTCATATGAATATTGACTTAAGCTTTGGAGTATTTATGGGGAAAATCCCGCCTCTTTAAAAGCTCTTCTTGTCGACACAGGTTCCATAATAAAATATCAATTTGGAGTTGTCGGTTGTGGAGTCTTTTACTAGAAGAGCTACATCAAGATTCAAGAGTGATCACAAGAGATGAAATGATTGATTAACTAATTTAATAAGAATGGATTTTATTTTTTTCTATAGTAATAATGTAATAATTTAATGGAAATGCAAACATATGTATTTTATCTCCTTCTAGCTCAAATCGAACTTATCACAAGCACTATAAGAGATAAAACTATAGCTGACTCTGCCATGACAAAAGGAGGGCATAGCTTAGATCCCTTCAGAACAACATTTGTTGATTTAGTTGCTTATTTGATTTGTTTGTCTTTAGGATGTTTTTTGTCATCATTTGATTTTCTTTCATTTTAGTTGCTGCACCACCATGACTTGCTTCTTGTCCATTGTCTTTAATTTTCTTTGGTTGCTCTGTAAGTGCTTAGTTTTAGGTTGATTTTGCTCTATTGATTATGTTGAGCAGTCTATGTGTATAAAATAATTGGGATATGCATGCATAGAGCTGCTCTAAAAGGCAAGCCACCCAATGTACACCTCCAAAGCTACTTGTACACCAAGTGCTGTCTCCGAAACAAAAGAGATTAATGTGTAAACATGTACCTACTTTGCTTTTTAAGTGTTTTTGCAGAAATTTCCATTTCTAGCTCTTGGATAAATTAGCAGATTGGATTCATGTGTGAATAGCTATGTACGGGTGAAGGTTGCAGAGGAAATTTCACATTTAGTATTCATCAATCATTTATTAGAAAAATACTGCCATGGTAACTTCTTTAACTCTCCTTTATAAGCATTTCAATTTGGATAAGAACATTTATTTTACATTGAGAAATAATAATCAATAATTTATGGACTAATTGCCATTATTATTTTTTTTTAACCTCAGGAGCAGCAACTGTTGCTGCTATTTCTGAATGGAAAGTTTGTTGGATGGGTCCTACCTCAAGTGTGGGATCCACATGTAAAAAAAAAGATAAGTTAAAAAGGTAGGCATGCCTACTATTTGGAAAAAAAAGTTTTTTTTTTTTTCATATGGGGCAAAAGAATAAGAATAGCAAGGGAGTAAAAAAAATTAGAGAGAGCAACAAGTGAGTATAATTTGAGTGCTCTGTGTGTTTATGAATGGAGAGAGTATTTTAAAAGGGTTTGGGAAATTTTTCTCAAATGGTGAGTGATAAAATAGTGAGGAAATTATTTTGGTGTATTTGGGAAACACTTTGAGTGTCACTATTTTTGTGAGATTTTTTGTGTACCTCTAGTGTTGATCTAGAGAAGACTCTCTCTTGTACCTACTATTTTTATGGTGGAAGAATTATTATGTTTTTGTCTTATGCACGTAGCCCAAAAATTAAGGGTGAACCACGTTAAAATATTGGTACCATTTTTATTATTTTTATTATCGGTTTAACCACCTATTTTACTCACTTATTGACCAGTTTAACCACCTATTTTACTCACCCATTGGCTGGTCTAATCGCCTCCATTTAATTTACTTGTTTAATTATTTCTACAATTATATTATTTTGCCTTCGTAAAATTATTCCGCTGCACCAACTCTATTAATTTTCCTAACAAGTGGTATAAGAGCTATTGTTTCCTGTTCTTAAAGCATTATTAAATACTGCAATGATGGAGGCTAAGACTAGTAAGATGGTCAGTTTAAATGGCATAAATTACCACATATGGAGAAACAAGATGAAGGATCTCCTATTTGTGATGAAGTTGCATCTACCAGTTTTTACTATAATAAAACCCAAAGGGAAGGTGGATGAGGAATGGGCATTTGAGTATGAGCAAGTGTGTGGTTTCATCCAGCAGTACGTTGAAGACAATGTGTATAACCACATTTACAATGAAACTCATGCATGGACATTGTGGAATAGGCTTGAGGAGCTGTATGCTTTAAAGACCCACAATAATAAATTATTTTATCTGATAAAATTAATGTAGATAAAATATCAGGAAGGCTCTTTTGTTGCTGATCACTTGAATGAAATGCAAGGGATTGTGGATCAGTTGTTGAGAATGGACATAAATTTTGACAATGAAATTCTTGCTCTTATGGTACTAGCTTCTCTGCCAGAGTCATGGTAGACTTTGAAGATTTCACTTATAAACTCTGTACCAAATAATGTAGTAAATATAAAGTTTGTCAAAAGCGGTATTCTAAATGAATAGATGAGACGTAGATCAAAAGGTACCTCCTCAACACATTCAGATATCCTTGTTGTAAATTCCAAAGGAAGAAGTGAGACTCGAAGCTCAAAGCAAAGAGATAAGAGCAGAGGAAAGTCAAACAAGTATGCAAATATTAAATGCCATTACTGCAAAAAGAAAGGCCATATCAAGAAGTTCTATCAAAAGTTCAAGGACAAGAACAAAGGCAAAGATGTGAGAAAAGATGACAGCAGTGATGATGATGAAGCAAATCTTCTCAGAGAATTCAATGTCCTTTTTGATGATGATACTGTTAATCTTACTACCCATGAGACTAGTTGGGTGATTGATAGTGGTGCTTCCATTCATGCTATATCTCAAAGAGAATTCTTTTCATCCTACACTTTAAGAGATTCTGGATTTATGAAGATGGGAAATGGCAATTGCACAAGAGTTGTTGGTGAAGGAGATGTGTGTTTGGAAACGACAAATGATATAAGACTAATTTTGAAGAATGTCAAGCATGTTCCAGATATTCGCCTAAATTTGATCTCAACGGACGGGCTTGATGATGAAGGTTTTTGCAACACCTTCCATACTAGTCAATGGAAACTCACTAAAGGCTCACTAGTGGTGGCTAAAGGTAAAAAGGACTCAACATTGTACTTTATGCATGCAAACATCTCCAAAGACATAGTAAATGCTGTGGAAAAAGATAGTACAGTTAAGTTATGGCATAAAATACTTGGCCACATAAGTGAGAAAGGGATGACAGTGCTGGCTAAGAAAAATGTGTTATTTGGAGTAGATCTTGTGCATCTAGAGAAATGTGCTGATTTTCTTGCAAGAAAGCAAAACAGAGTTGCTTTTAGGAGTTCTCCTCCTTTTAGAATGAAGAATATGTTGGATTTAATTCATTCAGACTTATGTGGGCCAATGCCAAAGTCACTTGGTGGTTATCAGTACTTTGTAACTTTCATTAATGATCATTCTCAGAAGACGTGGGCATGCATCTTGAAGTCAAATGATCAGGTGCTAAATGTCTTCAAGGAATTTCACACCCTGGTGGAGAGACAAATTGACAAAAAGCTAAAGTGCATCTAGACAGACAATAGTGGAAAGTATTTTAGACCATTTGATGCTTATTGTAAAGAGCATGGTATTCGACATCAAATGACACCTCTAAAGATGCCACAGTTGAATGGTTTAGCTGAGAGGATGAATAGGACTTTGATGGGGAGAGTTAGAGCTCTACTCTCACGGTCAAAGTTGCCTAAAACATTTTGGGGGGAAGCTCTACTTACAATAGTGCATGTGCTGAACCTTTTATCATATGTTCTTCTATAGTTTGACACTCTAGAGAGGGTGTGGTCAGGAAAAGATGTTTCCTATGGTCATTTATGGGTCTTTGGGTGTAAAGCCTTTGTGCATATTCCTAAAGATAAGAGGTCCAAGCTTGATGTCAAGACATGGTAGTGTGTGTTCATTGGCTATGGTCAAGATCAACTTGGCTATAGATTTTATGATCCAGTCCAGAAGAAGCTTGTCAGAAGTTGTGATGCTGTGTTTATTGAAGACAAGACAATCAAAGACATTGCCATAGTTGAGAAGAACATCCCCAGCTCTGAAGATGATTCAAATTTGAAGTTAGTTCCTCCAACAATGGTGCCTAGGGAAGTTAAGGATGAAAATGAAGTTATTCTACCAGACGGAGGTGATGAAGATGCCCCCATTGAGATTCCATCTAAAAATGATGATGATGGTTTTCATGATCGACCATCGGTAGATGAGGATTCTCTAGTGCCGCTAAGGAGATATGATAGAATCAGACAACATTCTACTAGACATCCTCAATATCAGTATGTGTTACTAACTAATAGGGGAGAGCCAGAAAGCTTTGAAGAAACTGTGAATGATGAACACAAGCAGAAATGGTTTGAAGTCATGTAGGATGAGATGAAGTCTCTATATGATAATAAGACATTTAAGCTTGTGAAGTTGCTTGAAGGCAAGAGAGCATTGAAGAATAAGTGGGTGTTCAGGATCAATCATGAAGAACACAGTCTCCAGCCATGATTTAAAGCTAGACTGGTTATAAAAGGATTTAACCAAAGAATGGGCATAGACTTTGATGAGATTTTTTCTCCAGTCATGAAAATGACATCCATCTGCACTGTGCTGGGTTTAGTAGCAAGTTTTGATATAGAGATTGAGTAAATGGGTGTTAAAACTACCTTAATTCATGGTGATTTGGAAGAAGAAATATTCATAGAGCAACCAGAGGGTTTTAAAGAAAAAGGAAAAGAAGACTATGTTTGCAGATTAAAGAAAAGCTTGTACAGCTTGAAACAGGCACCAAGACAATAGTATAAGAAGTTTGAGTCTATTATGGGAGAGCAAGGCTATAAGAAGTCCACTTCAGACCATTGTGTATTTGTTCAAAAATTCTCTGATGATGACTTTATTGTGTTGTTGCTCTATATGGATGACATGTTGATAGTTGGTCAGAATGTTTCTAGAATTAACAGCTTGAAGAAGCAGTTGAGTAAGTCTTTTTCCATAAAAGACTTAGGACCAGCAAAACAGATTCTTGGCATGAAAATTATCAGAGACAGAGGCATCAAGAAACTATGGTTGTCACAAGAGAAGTACATTAAGAAGGTACTTCATAGGTTTAACACGTACAATGCTAAAGCAGTTAGTTGTCCTCTTGTTAATCACTTTAAATTGACTTCTCAGCAAAGCCCTTCCATTGATAATGAGAAGGAAGAGATGGATATAGTTCCATATGCTTCAGCAGTTGGTAGCTTAATGTATGCCATGGTATGTACATGGCCAGATAATGCACATTCAGTTGGAGTTGTGAGTCGGTTCCTTTTAAATCCTAGAAAGGAACATTAGGCTGTAGTAAAATGGATTTTCAGGTATCTTTATGGAACGTCCAAAAGATGCTTATGTTTTGGAGACACCAAACTTGTGTTAGCTGGATACACAGATGCAGACATGGTAGGTGATGTTAACTTGAGAAAGTCAACGTCTGGTTATATGATTACATTTTCAGGGGGAGTTGTGGCATGACAGTCAAAATTACAAAAATGTGTTGCTTTGTCTACCACTGAAGCAGAATTTATTGTAGCAACTAAAGCTTGTAAAGAATTGCTATGGATGAATAAGTTCTTAAATGAACTTGGTTTTCAGCAAGACAAGTATGAGCTATTTTGTGATAGTCAGAGTGCTATCCAACTTGGTAAGAATTCCTCCTTTCATTCAAGATCAAAGCACATTGATATGAGATATCACTAGATACGGGATGTATTGGAGAAGAAGCTATTGCAGCTAGAGAAGATGCATACTGATGAAAATGGATCCGACATGTTAACAAAAATTCTACCAAGGGAGAAGTTCGAATTTTGTCGATTAGCCGCCGGAATGGTGATGATCCCCACTTGAGGCGTGAGGGGGAGATTTGTTGGATGGGTCCCACCTCAAGTGTGGGATCCACATGTAAAAAAAAAGATAAGTTAAAAAGATTGAAAATTTTTTTTTTTGTTTTTTTCATATGCAGATGGAAAAAGAATAAGAATATCAAGGGAGCTAAAAAAATTAGAGAAAGCAACGAGTGAGTATAATTTGAGTGCTCTGTGTGTTTGTGAATGGAGAAAGTATTTTAAAAGGATTTGGAAAAATTTTCTCAAAGGGTGAGTGACAAAATAGTGAGGAAATTATTTTGAGGTGTTTAGGAAACACTTTGAGTGTCACTATTTTTGTGAGATTTTTTGTGTACCTCTAGTGTTGATTTAGAGAAGACTCTCTCTTGTACCTACTATTTTTATAGTGAAAGAATTATTCTGTTTGTTTCTCGTGTATGTAGCCCAAAAATTAAGGGTGAATCATGTTAAAATATTGGTGTCATTTTTATTATATTTATTATTTATACGACAGGTTTAATCACCTATTTTACTTACCTATTGACCGGTTTAACTGTTTATTTTACTCACCTATTGACTGGTCTAACCGCCTCCATTTAATTTACTTGTTTAATTATTTCTGCAGTTATATTATTTTGCCTCTGTAAAATTATTCCGCTGCATCAACTCTGTTAATTTTTCCCAACAAAGTTCCTGTCATTATTTTTGCTCAATTAATGTCTAAACTTTTTTTTTTTTTAGCTTCTTCAACAACCAAATTCTGTATGTAAGAATAAAAAAAAAGCTAAATATAAGTGTGATTGCCGTTTCAAGACTTCTTGTGCTACGTAAAATCTTGTTAAAGAGACTAATGAAAGCCCTATTTAAATAAGTTGTGAAGATATCTGAACATCTTGCTAGCAAGTGAACTGAATTTTGTTTTTCAAAAAAAAAAAATTCTGTCAGTGGGTTTTAATTGTAAATTGTATAATGAAGTAACAATGTAAATTGCTAAAAATTTAAACAGAAAATTATTTTTAGGTGTACAAGAATATAACAATGTAATAAAATTGAAGGTTGATACCTATAAAAATGACTTCAAAGCAGTAATTTCAACTCAAAACAGCACTTATCAATCCTGAAATTTAATATTCGAATTTCTTCCAAATTCATCAACCACTTTAGGATCATGACAATCATGTAACATCTTTATACATTTACTTTGTTTCTGTTATAATGCACATGAAAGCTCTTGAATTCAACCCACACCACAAGTTGAAAAGGGTATTGTTCTGTGCAAAGAGAAGGAGAGATAAGCACTGCCCTCTGAGCATTTTTAGACATTAATAGCCTTGTTAGTATCTCTCTATATTAGTAGCTGCTAACAAGGTGTTTGAAATGAATCCGATACTCTCAACTCTCAAACAGAAAATATTCCGTCACAAGATACTGTTTTCTTTTTCCAGTTTTATGGTAAAAAAATAGAAATTTTTTATCAATTTATTGTTGTTTTTTTTTTAAATTCCCATATTGTAATCGTTTGTAATTTTTTTTTCCATTTTGAATGGTGAAATAAGAATTAGAATTTTGCCATGTGAATACATTTTCTTTTTAAAATAATTTATTAATTAGATTAATATATTTTAGCATTAAATGAATGATAGATATTTGAAATTCATATTTAAAAAATGAATAATTAAATATTTTAATTAACTAGTTGTCAATTCGGACATTACACGGACTTTAAAATAAAAAAATAATTTAAATATAAAAAATATATCATATTAATTTTAATTTTTTTAATTGTTATTACCATAATTTTTTTCTTATAATAAGATTAATTTTTAAAATTATTAGATTAGTATTAGAGTATATATAATAGTGTTTTAGTTGAAAAATAATAACTAAATAAATATGATAAATTGTAATAGCCGTTCCCTTGACTATATGTCAAGTGTTGCATGTAGTTAGAATAAAGCATCCAATCAAGTCATGACTTCTACTCAGTTAAGTAGTGAGAATTTTTTTAATTTTGATAACATTTAAAATGAGTGAAATTATGAGAATAAAAAGGATTAGGAATAAAATGAAGCGAAAAGTGAAGATTAAAAGTTGAGGTATATGGATTCAATTGACATAAAATAATTGTCCTAAAATGACCAATTAATAGGTAATATAAATGTTTCATTAATGGCCTAAGAGGTTATTTTTCAAATTGAATATATCTGAAATAGCTCTAGAACCATCCTCCACCGCCATTCCATCTATAGATATGGATAGATTAAAAGAACTAGGAGAAAACTTAAAACAGCTTAGAAAATTAAGAAAGGAGAAGAAGAGAAAACTTGATGTTACTTAGTTGGTGTTGAATTTTCAAGTGGATTTTGAAGATTCAAAACATTTTTGAGGCTTTAATCATCATTATAAAAGAGTGCGGTGATTAACTTGGTAAGTAATTTTAGTGTTTTTATGGATTTAATTTAAAGTTTATAAGTTGAAATTTTCAGGTTTGATATTCTTGATTTTGCAGTCTCGGTATTTTGTTTATATCTTGAGGTTGAAAACTCTAAATTAGGTATGGTTTGATTCCAAAAAAACTTTGAAGGGTTCTCTATAATTTTTTAGTTTTGAGTTAGAATTGATTTGCTCTGTATGAAGGTTGAACAAAGTCATACTTTTTATTGCTTAATCTGTCAAAGTAATTAAGCTGATTGTGATTCGGCCCTAATAAATTTCTTTGTAGTTATTCAGTTGGGTTGAAATTTTTACAGCAAATACTAGACACATAGACCTAACTCTATGTAAAATTTGAGCATCAAATGCTATTTCTACAAGTTAACCCTAAAATCTGTCATAACAAGGTAAGAGAGAATTCTGTTTTGTGCATATGATGAGTTTGATTTTTAATTATTTTAAGTGGGTCAAAAATTCATTATCTTTTCTTAATTTAATTTTGTTTCCTTCAAACTCTCAACAAACATGTTTCTTGGATATTCATGAGTATGTTTTAGTTCTTGGATGAATATATTTTAGAGCAAGAATAACCTGAATTCTTGTTGGAGTTTTTCTCGGTATTAAGTCTTATTTTGTAAAGCTCAACTTGCTGTACAAAACTTTCAGGGACATTCGGTTAATCCTTTTAATATATTTTCATGTCAATTGTTGTAAAATTGAGCTTTTAAAAGGGTTTTATTGAAAGTGAAAGTTCTAGACTAACTCTATCCTTTTTGATGAAATCAGGTTTAATCCTGTATTTTGATTGTGCAAATGGATTTAGTCACCTTTGAAATTGAGCAAGAACTTTTGAAATGTTCTTAGTTATATTTTAAAACCATTTTGAGTGTTTAAAATTATTCTCAAAATTAGGTGAAATCCATGGTTTAAGCATATGTTAAATTCAACTGTGTTGTTTACGTAGGCCAAAATATTAAGCTATAAATCAAGATCAAAAGGGTAATATCATAAGTTAAAGGTGTAGTGAAGTTATATAGAAAATAAATAATTAAACTAAGTGAGGGTGTCACATTGTTGTTACATATTATTAATTTGTTGGGGCTGTAGACCATTTCATATTTACTGATTTGAATACTCTTATGGTTTTAGCAGGGCATGGCGATTTGAAGGGAAATTTCAGTTCGTAGAAACTCTGTTGGATTTATTGTTAGAAATTACTCTATTTATTTCTTTAGTCATCATTTGTCTTTTGAATAGAGTTTAGAATTGTTAACTTAGAATCTTATTAAATGCTTATTAATTTTATTCTAAGAACCGATTCAGTCACTACTGTAGAGCACAAACATATCCAATCTAGTTAGTGTCTTGTGTCAACAAGCATAGGTGAGTGGTTAATTATATAGCAAGGTTTTAAATTTATATTGTATGTATAGATATACATATTATTATGTTCCTTAACATTAACATATTCTTGTAAATAAGTTTGCCAATTTATTATTATTTTATAATTAAATTGCCTAGCTTTTATAAGAAAATAGGGAACAAATAGCTATATATTTATTATTGTTGTAGCTAAAGCGATATATGATAGCAGAGTACTTAATTGATATTTTAAATTCAATGAATAATTTTAGCAAGTATATTTTACATTTGTTTTCAACAAATATGAGGTTTACTAGCAATATTTTGAACTTAGCATATAGTTTTCAGCAATCTATATTTTGTATTTAGCTTCAACAAATATTTCAACAATACTCCTGATTATTAATTTTTATTGTTTTTACATTATTACAATAGTAAATGACAAGAAGTAAATTATATATTTAGCTTGATTTATATGAATAATTTAGTTTATAAATAAATCTATACACTCATGATATATATCCTTTAGATTACACCATGATGACTGGTGTCTTATCTCAACATATATTATTATTATTATTATTCTTATTATTATTATCTCAACAATATTACTCAGCAACTGTCTCTGGGATAGCGCTTGGTTGTACATATAGCCTTAGGGGCATACAACTAGGTGGTTAACCCTTTGAGGGCAGCTCTACGCATGTGTATGACCAATAATTTTATACACTTGGGCCCCTCGGCATTATCGTGGGCCCAATGTGTCAACTTGACATAATCTTTTGATTATATATTGTATGAGTGTATGGAATATGTTTTTATGTTCCTTTAGCTTTTGCAGCAATTTTGTTAACTACAGTTTTATTTTATTTTTGAAAATAGCAATTTAAATAATCTTAGCATATTAATAATTTACATGTGAGTAATCATCACCTTTGTAATTATTATCAAGTATTTTCCTTAATACTACTCGAAATGATAGCTTTTCTTAAAGATTATCTTAATTATTATTTATGTGAAAATATTTAGCAACTTTGTATCCATTAGCAAGGAATCTGATTTTAAAAGTGAAATATTTAGCAAAAAATAGTATTTGTTCCCACTTGTTTTATCTTTACCCACTCACTGAGTATTTTTATACTCACCCCTTTATTCTTTAATTTTTACAGATCCTATAGGAGATCAGTAGTTCTAGTCTAGAAAAGTCTATCTCTCTGCTTGTTTTCTATTCAGAGTCTAGAAGAGGTTGTGCTAACAATTAGCTGACTACTTTTCAAGGAGAACTCAGAGTGTATTATTATTTAATATTCAGAGTTGCTATGAAGCTTAAGGTTTATGGCAAGTTAAATCTATTTACGACATCAGCATTAGCAAGTTATTAGCAAGTCATGCCTGCTCAATAGTTAGGGAAGTGGGCGTGACATAATTATTTTATTTTTAATAAAAAAAATTAGGATTTTTAATGGGTTGACACATTAACTCTTAGAGTGAATATTCAAATATTAAGATAGACACTTGTTAAATTTTTATGTTAATGACTTTAGAGCTCTCATATATATATATATTTACTGCAGTGTCTAGCCCTCATGGTGCAAAGGAATCCCTAGCGGCAGTGTCTAGCCATCCTGGTTACTCGTCATGCACTACATCAATCACGCCAACATGTTTAAGCCAGTTGCTACTATATAGTGGTATGCAACAACGATCATTGGCTCTCCTTCTTTAATGAAAGCTCCGCCTTCAAATAAAGGAGGATATATAACCATTAAGGTTGATGAATAATTGTACGAGCAACGTCTTTTGCTTTATAAAAATGTTCTTATTATTAGTTTGATTTTATCAAAGGGTGAATAGCCATGGAAGCTTGATGATTTGAAATAGAAGCTCACCACCATTTGTGGACTTTGCACAACATGGAAACTTATTTCTCTTGGTCATGGTTATTACCACGTTATTTTGAATTCCAGTGCCAATAAGAATGTTGTATAGAGTAAAGGATATTTAACGTTAAAACCTAGATTGCTTTATTTGCAACATTGGACTACTGATTCAATCCTACGGATCAAAAGTCCACTAGTGCTCAAATTTGGGTAACATTTTATAGTTTTCCATCGAAATACTGGCACCTTAAAAATTCTGGCTTCAATTGCTAAGGGAATAGGAATTCCTTTGAAAATTGAAAAGGCAACCATCAATGATGACTATAGACATTATGCTTAGGTTTTAGTGGATGTGGATTTCATTAAAATTTTGCCTGAAAATTTGCTTGTGGAAAGAGTTGGGAAGAGTTTCTTCATCGATGTGGTGTATGAGAATTTGCCACTTTTTTATACTATTTACTTTAATATAAAACACACCTCTCATGACTGCAAAAAGAGGACCAAAGATCAGACTCGTTCATTTATTATTAAACCAAAAAAATCTGGAAGCAAAAAATGAAGCCTATTGTTCCGGTAAGCAATTCTTTTAATCGCCTATGATCTTTGAATGATGCCGCTTATCCAGCAGATTCAGGAAAGGCGAGAACTTTTGTGATGGTTACTCCTCTAGTTCATGCTGGTACTGAAGTTTCTTTAAGATGCTACTGCTATGACTACACATAATGCTAGTTTTGCGGATGTGGGTGCAATTATCCATGCTGCTAAGACTGATAGAAACATTATGCATGATGGTCATCAAGAGGACGAGTCTCTAGAGCAGCATAATCTAGAGGTTTCAAATGCTCTACAATGGATGAACGATGCTACAACCATTCTTAGAGATGTCAATGGTGCAATGGAAACTGCTGCTGTCATTAGTTAGCATACATATGAATATGGGTCCAAGAAACAGTTTCTAGTTTTGGAGGTCAGGGATAAAACTCACAAAGCTATGTCTTGGGCAGACCAAGTGGAGCTTAAAGATGACAAGTGGACTACTGTTGCTAATTATAAAAAGAAAGTTTTAAATACAACTCAGGGCCCTTAACAACCAACTCTTCCTAAAAGAGCATCCAAGAAGCCACGTAGACTCAATTTATGAAGATTTATAGGTTTTGTTATTGCTTACTTGAGGTTATGGTCTTTTTAATTCTCGTATGTTTTGGAGCTTTTGCTATTTTACTCTTTCGTGTGACCTTTGATTTTTATTTTAATATTATTTGTTTTGGATTTCAGAATCTTTATAATTTCAAATGTCCATAATTATATATATAGAGAGAGTAAAATATAATATTTATAGAAAAATTAAAGTATTAATGTAAAATTAAATTTTGAGACAAATTTACTATCAATGGAAAATGTTGTCTTATTTATTTATTTATTTTACATTTGCTATTCCCAATATCCAGTAGTCAAGCTCTCTTTAAGAAGATTTAAATTTTTTACCACAAGTATTGATAAAGATTTTGTTTGTTGATTGGTTTATTTTATCCAAGACAATAATCCTTGAAGCCTAGAGTTTCAACCAAGAACGTAACAGTGTAATGAAATTAAAGATTGATAGACTTAGAAGTGAACCTGACAGATGGAGAAAAGAAATTTATAGTCCCATGCGACAGACACTTGTATGCATCAAAACTTTTCAAGTCGATTTATTATACGTTATTTACAAGTTCTCATGTCCATTTCACTTTGAATATTAAAAGCAGTAATTTCAACTCAAAACAACACTTATCAATGCTGAACATTAATATATGAATTTCTTCCGAATTCATTCTTTACTATAGGATCATGAAGTTCATGCAACATCATTATACATTTCCTGTAGTACTGTTATTAATGCAAATGAAAGCTCTTTAATAAAAAAAAATTGAGAGTTTAGATTAATTAAATTTACAATAAGAAAATATTTGGTCTTTTGCACCAATAAAACTTAAAAATTTTAGATTTATAATAAAATTACAAAAGGCGGTAAAGGTTTGAACTTTGTATAGCAAGAGACCTTATTTTCATTATGGTTGCTGCTAATCTAAATAAAGATCCCAATGACAGCCACTGTGAACTAAGTAAAACATATTTCTTCATTCCGTTCTTTTTTTTTTTTTGCTTTAATTAATTTCTTATCAGACAGAACTTTGATTAATCGAAACTGAATAATGAGGTTCATACATTCTGCATTGCAGAATCTGGTATATATTTACACAGCTCAGAGTAAAAGAAAATTAGCTAAAAGAAAAACAGACTAGCCAATTACAGGCTGCCACCTAAGATAAATTAGTTACTTACAACAGAATTGATAGTGCGTATAATGACTTTGCTGATGAAGTATATTCCGAGCCACTTGATTAAATCACGAGCTATCAACAATGGTGATAAACAGTGATGATCAACAAGTTGACAGCAAGTTTGTTATTAACGATTTTTGGGTTTCTCTAAACAATTATATGATGGTGATTTTTACTCATAACAAGAGGTTGCTTCAATATGTTTATGTGCTGGCTGTGATCTTGTTTCTTATGCCACAGTAACATCTTCAGCTCTTCTTTATAAGCATTCTACTTGGGACAATTCACATACATTTTACATTGAGAATTAATAGCTAATATATGTTGAGATTTTCCTGTATCATAAATGTTTCTATTTTAAACGTTTATTGTTTAGCTTTATTTCCTATATTTATTGCTTCCTATTTGCTTCCTATTCTTTAGGCGCAAGTTTAGTTTTTTTCCTATATTGGATGTACAGATGCTTGTATATATATAGCACACATTATAATCAATAAAGATTATCTTTTTTCCATTAATATTTTCTCATGGTATTAGAGCCTGGTTCAAACAAATTGAACCAGAATCCATCTTATCAATAACATCAATGGGAGATCAAGAAGGAAGTTCAGAAAAGTCACAAAGTTCAACGAAACGGGGAGAAATTATAATGCAAAATTATGATGATTCACAATATATTCTTCACCCTTCAGATCATCTAGGACTTGTGTTTGTCACCACACCTTTCATAGGAGAAAATTTTGCTTCATGGAAAAACTACATGGAAATAGCCTTGTATGCAAAAAGCAAGGGTGGATTTATTGACGGAAGTCTACAACTGCCGAACTCAGACTCACTAGATTTTGGGTGATGGAAAAAGAATGATGCTATGGTTAAAGTTTGGCTAAGAAATTCTCTAGCTAAAGACATACAGGAAAGTGTTATGTATGCAGACACAGCACAAGAGATATGGAATGAACTTTGCGAGAGATATGGGCAAAGTAATGCACCTCGTCTTTACAAAATAAAAAAGGAGTTCTCTAACCTTAGTCAAGAAGATGGACAACCCTTAACCTAATACTATACCAAATTCAAAACCTTGTGGCAGGAATTAAAAATTTGTGATCCTTTGCCCCATTACAAGTGTGAAGCAGCAAAGGGATTTCAAGAACACCGAGAAAGAGAAAAAGCTCATCAGTTCTTACTAGGTTTGAACAACAGTTTTGATAGGCTAACGTCTCATATGTTATCAATAGAGCCAACACCACAACTCAATAAAATTTTCTCTTTGGCACTGCAAGAAGAACAATAATTTCTCATGCAAAAGAACATAGATCAGCCATCAACTATAGAAGGTGCATCATTCGTAACAAAGCTAAACGGTGATGAAAAGAACTACTTAAATAGAGGCCAGAACTCAGCAAATCAGTCTAAAAAAAGTGTACATTATGGCAAAAATGGACATCTTAAAGAAGAATGTTTTGAGATCATAAGGTATCCTCCCAATTGGAAAACTAATCAACAAAATCGTGGAAGCAATGGAAAAGGTGCCTTGAGGCAGTGACAAGGCTACAACAATATAGCCACAATAGGATCCCGATCCTTAAGTCCTGGTAAACATCAATGGCGAAATTTAGAACCAGGAAATCATGAACTTAATGCCGCGCAACATCAAGTTCAACAAACTCTGGGACTAACAGCAGATCAATGCTCCAAACTGTTATCTTTTCTCACATCCTCTGCCAATTAGAACAATGGTAATGAAGGTTTAGCAAACTTTGCAGGTAAAAGTTCCATGACTACTGATCCTTGGATTGTTGATAGTGGTGCCTCCGATCATATAATTAGAGATAAGAGGCAATTTGACCATTATGTGAATGTTTTGACACACCCAAATGTAAAAATACTAGATGGTTCTTCCCTTTCAGTCACTCATGTTGGTGATGTACACATAACTCCAAACATTGAGTTAAAGAAAGTCCTCTGCATACCTGGTTTTAAATATAACCTCCTCTCAATTTCTAAGATAACCAATGACCTAAATTGCTTGGCTACATTCTTTCTTAATTTTTTTTCTTTCAGGACCTACGTACGAGGACGTTGATTGGAGCGGGTAAGCTGAAAGATGGCATTTATCAAATGGAAGGAAGATATGGAATGGCAAGTCGAAGTGTTCTTGAAATGGATTATGCTTTGTGGCACATACGACTAGGACATTATCCTTTTAGTAAGTTTAAATTTATTTTTGAGAGATTCCCCTCTAGTGATTTTCATGAAGTTTATGATGCATGTCATAAAGCAAAAAAAACTCGTTTACCTTTTTCTATCAGTAATAAAAAAAGCATCAATTGTTTTGACCTCATTCATATGGATGTTTGGGGTCCTTATTCAATTCCTTCATTAAATGGTGCTAATTTTTTCTTGACCATAGTGGATGATTGTTCTAGATGTACTTGGGTTTGTCTTATGAAAAATAAATCACAAACCTATGATTACCTAAACAGGTTTTACCATCTTATGCAAAACTAATTTCATTCTAGGATCAAAGTGATAAGAAGTGATAATGGGGGAGAGTTTGTTTAAAACAGAATAAGAGATTTCCTTACTAATCATGGGATAGAACACCAAACTGCATGTGCCTATACACTATAACAAAATGGGAGAGTGGAACGAAAGCACTGTCATATACTTGAGGTAGCACGTTCTTTACGTTTCCATGCACATTTGCCATTAAAATTTTGGGGAGAATGTGTTCTTACTGCAGTTTATCTCATAAATTTAATGCCCACACCCATCTTTGCCAATAAAAGTCCCTATGAAGTTTTGTTTCATAAGAAACCTGATTATGAGTACTTGAGAGTTTTTGGCTCTCTATGTTACGTCCATGATAAACCAAAAGATAAATTTTCACCTAGAGCATATCGTTGTATCTTCTTGGGATATCCACATGGAAAAAGGGGATATAAGGTTTATAATCTTAAAAAACAGAAATTGCTTGTGTTTAGAGATGTGATATTCCATGAAAAGATTTTTCCTTTCCAAACTAACATAAACCTGAATACACCCGTTCCATCACTGTTGGTTAACCAACCACTTAATCTCATTTACCAATCGGCACATTCTTCAGATCTTACTGCCTCAGACCAAATCGAGCCTATTCAAATTGACAATTATCCAAATGATGAAGTAAGCAAAGAAACTACCACAATGATCTCACCAGTCAGACCTCTATCTGTCAACCAAAACACACCTGAAATTGATCATTGTAGTCCCTAAACCAATAATCCCACATAACCTGAACCAATCAATAATAATGAAAATAGCTCTTCTCCCTTTCAACGACCAGTTAGGTCCCGACGTGTCTCCACAAAGCTTTCTAGTTTCGACTATGAGCTATTACCATCCTTAGCACCATCACAAGGCTCCCCTCCATTAGCGAACTCAGGTATATCCTATCCTCTTTCAAATTGTCTCTCTTATTCTCGTTTTACTAATAGCCATAAAGCTTTCTTGGCATCCATTTCTTCACTAGATGAACCTAAATTTTTCCATCAAGCTGTCAAAGACCCTAGATGGCAACATGCGATGCAATAAGAAATTCGTGCATTAGAGGAGAATCATACATGGACTTTGGAACCTTTACTGCCAGGCAAACATGCCATTGACTCTAAATGGGTCTATAAAATTAAATATCGATCTGATTGTACTGTTGAGCGCTTTAAGGTGCGTTTGGTTGCTAAGGGATTCACACAAATTGAAGGGTTAGACTACCATGATACATTTGCGCTGATTGCCAAGATTACAACCTTGCGATGTTTGCTTTCAGTTACTGCCATACATCATTGGGAATTGCACCAACTAGATGTAAACAATGCCTTCCTTCATGGAGACTTGCATGAGGAGGTATACATGAAAGTCCCATAAGGTTTTGCTAAACCAGGTGATAATCGTGTTTGCAGGTTAAGAAAATCCCTTTACGGACTTAAACAAGCATCACGAAATTGGTTCCAAACACTTTCTAAGTCCTTTCAAAGGTTTGGTTTTCAGCAAAGTGCAGTAGATAACTCCTTGTTTACATTGGTGCGAGATAATCATTTTATAGCTTTGTTGGTTTACATTGATGATGTTGTTATAACAGGAAATGATTTGCATATTATAAGTCAAGTAAAGGACTATTTGAACTCGGCTTTTTGCATCAAAGATCTTGGGACCCTCAAATATTTCCTCAATATTGAAGTAGCACGCAACAAAGAAGGGATAGCTCTTAGCCAATGAAAATATGCACTAGATCTTCTTAAAGAGGTGGGCTTATTAGATGCTAAACCAGCAAGCTTCCCCATGGAATCATGACATAATCTTGCTGCAAATGTTAGAGATCCAATATCAGATATGGGACAATATCGCCGGCTCATTGGTAGACTATTGTATTTGACTATTACATGCCCTAACATCACTTACCCTGTATAGGTTCTAAGCCAATTCATACAAGACCCTCGAGTGCCTCATTTGAATGCAGCATTTCGCATTCTTCGTTACTTAAAGTCTGTGCCAGGCCAAGGTATTTTTCTTTCTTCTTCAAACTCATTACATTTGACAGCTTATTGTGATTCAGATTGGGCAAGTTGTCCTACAACTAGACGATCAACCACTGGCTACATAGTCTTCCTTGGACAGAGTCCTATATCTTGGAAATTAAAGAAGCAAATTACGGTTTTCCACTCTTTAGCTAAAACAGAATATCGGGCAATGGCAAATGCCACAAGTGAGTTATTGTGGTTACGCTCCTTGTTTCTGGAACTCAAAGTCACATTATCCTCGCCTATGTCTCTCATATATGACAACCAAGCTGCTCTCCATATTACTGCCAATCCGATTTTCCACGAACGAACAAAGCACATCGAGATTGATTGCCACTTCATATGTGATCGTTTGATTAGTAATGAGATATGCACTTCTCATGTTCATTCAAGTGATCAAGTTGGAGATCTTTTCACAAAGGCATTGGGATTCAAACAGTTCCACCACTTGTTAGGCAAGTTGGACATTTATAATCTTCATGCTCCAACTTGAGGGGGAGTGTTGAGATTTTCCTGTATCGTAGATGTTCCTATTTTAGACGTTCCTTGTTTAGCTTTATTTCCTATATTTCTTGCTTCCTATTTGTTTCCTATTCTTTAGGCACAAGCTTAGTTTTTTTTCCTATAGGATGTATAGATGCTTGTATATATAGCACACATTATAATCAATAAAGATTATCTTTTTTCCATTAATATTTTCTCAATATAGACTAATTGCCATTGTTTTCTTTTTCCGGACCTCGCATGCAACTGATGCTATTTCTGAATGGAAAAGTTCACATCATTAGTGTCGCTTAAGTAATGTGTAAACTAGTGGTTGTTTGTTTTGGTTGATCTTTAGCTTCTTTAACAACCAATTTCTGCATGTAAGAATAAAAAAAGAATGCTAAACATAGGTGTGGTTGCTGTATCAGAACTTAATGTGTGCTATCTATGTAAAATCTTGTTCAATACAATAATGAAAGCCCTGGTTAAATAAATTATGGAGATATCTGAACATCTTGTTTGCAATTGAATTGAACTGTGTTTTTAAAAATTTCTGCCAATGGATTTTAATTATAAATTGTAAAATGAATGAGGCAAAACTGTAACTAGATTAAAAATCTAAACAGAAAATTATTCTTTGGGTTTAACGTAACAATGTAATGAAATTTAAGATTGATACCCATGAAATGGAACTTGACAAATGGTGAAAAGAAAATATATATAGTCCCATGCGACCTGCACTTGGGTTCATCAAGACTTTTCAAGTCCATTGCCTTTGTTTACAAGTTCTGATGTCCATTTCATTTTGGAATATTAAAAGCAGAAATTTCTTCAATCTATTCGTATATTTCTGCCATGAGATTCGAACCGCCCCTCTCTAAATGTGCCTTGCCCTGTGGACACTGGATGGTAGATTGACTATATGCGACATTATACTAGTCAGTGTGGGAGAGGATTGTGGTGGAAATTTCATTTCACTAGCAGCGTGTCTAAATAGGCTTCCTACTATTTGCCTATCCATAAATATTCTTGGAAAATTTCTTATCATTCCAATCATATTGATGTAGATTTATTTATTTATTTATTTTAATGGATGTAAAAATAGAGGAAAGCGTAAAAATATTTCACACAAAAATAGACATGAACACTGAAAGACTTAGACTACATTGCATTTGAGCTAGCTATAGGATTCATTGTTGTCTTCTGAGGTGATTCAGTAACATTACTTTTAAATCATTCCTGGAGACATGCCTATTTCCAGCTCTTGGATAAAGTGGTAGCTTGGCTTTATTTGAGAATAGCCGTGTACGGGAGAGATTGCAGAGGAAATTTCACATCTAGCATTCATTATGCATTTATTAGAAAAAGGCTGCCATGATAACATCATCTCTTTCTTATAAGCAGATATTTTAAATTGGGAACTAATAATTTGTGGACGAATTGACATTGTTGTTTTTTTTAGCACCTTGGAGCAGCTGGTGCTATTTCTGAATGGAAAGTTTGTATCAATAGTGTTGCTTAATTAATGTGTAAACTTGGTATGATTTCAGATGATAGTGATGCTATTGCTCAATATATTATTAATTTTTTTCATAATCTTTTCAGAGCTGACCCTTCGGTTCATTGATGCTATTGCTAAATATATTGATGCTCAATATATAGTGACCTAGCGGAAAATTAAAAAATTAGATAAATACTGCTCGATGTTAAATCGTGCATAATTATCGTCTAATAATCTTCTATAATATGTTAATTTGTGCACAAATGCCAGGAAATAGACATCAATAATTGTTGATTCACACAAAGAAATACTGAATATTGAAAAATATAAATTTGATTTATTCATTCAACAAAAACTATCCTCAAATGACCCCAAAGAGATAAATAAATAGAGTTTAGGGAAAAACCTTAAAAACAAAAAAGGAAGAAAAGATTAAAAAAATCCTCAAAAGGAACATAAACTTTTAAGCCAAATTTAGGAGCTTAAACAAAGAAATTTGGACCTGAAGGTGGGTTGCTACAAATGTAGTGTGTAGCACCCATTATAGGCTTTAAGTCAGCTTCAATTTGACATATTATGGGCTCTATAGTTCAATTGGAGTCACCACGACCATCCATTTAAAGCCCAAGTGCGCACGCCCACTTTGTCAAATCCATCCATAAATGACAATGCAGCCTTATCCACATCATTCCCCCCAGGTGATAAAAAATTCGGCCTTGAATTTAACACATCATCATTAGAAGAATTGCCAGTGAAGGGAATTAGATGTTTAACATTAAATACATATGTTGTGCGAACATGGCTAGGCAGTATTAGACGATAAGCATTAGAATTGATCTTCTCCACCACTTTAACTGGACCAATCTTCCTGGCAGATAGGTTGTTGTACTCCCATGCTGAAAATCGATATTTTGTCAGGACTGCCCACACAAAATCACCTACCTCAAACTCCAAAGGTCTGCGTGTCTGATATGCAATCTGCTTGTACTTAGAGTTGGCAGCAGACAGATTGTTAAAGACTGTCTTGTGCACATCCTACAAGCTTGAAACAAAATCTGCTACTTTCCTATGGACTCTTGTCTTGTTAGGCAAGGGCATTAAGTTAAGAGGACCTCTTGGCTGAATGGAATAAATAACTTGAAAAGGATTGAATCCTGTGCTGTGATCAATAGCGTGGTTGTGAGCAAATTTTGCCTGACATAGCTTTTGATCCCAACCCTGCACATGGTCCCTCACTAGACAACACATCAGGTTGCCTAATGACCTATTTACCACTTTAGTTTGCCTATATGTTTGAGGGTGATAGGCACTGCTGAAATTTAGTTGGGTATTGAGCATCTTCTAAAGGCCTCACCAGAAATGACTGAGGAAATAGGTATCTCTGTAAGAGACAATGGATTTAGGCAACCCGTGAAGATGATACACATCCTAAAAGAACGGTTGTGCCACATTTACTGCATCTATAGTCTTCTTGCAAGGAATAAAATGAACCATCTTAGAAAATCTATCAACAATAATAAAGATGGAGTCATTACCTCACTGCGTTCGTGGCAATCCCACTACAAAGTCCATGCTAATATCAACCTAAGGTTGAGAAGGGACTGGTTGCATTTGTGGCTGTCCCTTTAGAGATTTGATAAATTTTGCACCTTTGCAGTACCTCTTGACTTCTTTGCAAACTGAAGGCCAAAAGTAGGAGGCTTGGATCAATTGCAAAGTTCTATCTTTGCCAACGTGCCCGTCTTCGTGCACTCCTTTATGATATGCAAGTGAAGGCTACAGTTGGGGATACACAGTTGATTACCCTTAAACAATAATCCATCCTACAATAAAAACTTTATCTTTCTCCTAGCTTGCACATCTTATATCACTACAAAAAAATAAAGGTCAGATGCAAGCATATCACGAAAAGAATCAAACCCAGGAACCTCAACTCTTATGTCCCCCAATAAACAATTTCTACAACTCAAAGCATCATCCACTCAATTAGTAACCCCATACTTATGTTTCACCACATAAGTGAACCGCTCCAAATAGGCCACTCATCTTGCATGGCGCGATGACACCTTATCCTACTGGTGTAGGTGCCTTAAGGAATCATGATCTGTGTACAAAACAAACTCCTTATGAAATAGATAATGATGCCAATGCCTCACTGCTTGTATAACTGCATAAAACTCAATATCATAAGTACTGTAATTGAGTTTGAACTAGATAATTTCTCACTAAAGAAAGCCATTGGCTTGCCATTCTGACTCACCTTGGAAGCATCTGTATGTAACTTAAAAGGTTGAGAAAAGTTTGGCAGCACCAAGATTGGTGCGGTTGTAAGACGTTCTTTAATTAAATTGAATGCTGTCTTTGCCTTATCTGTCCATTCAAGCCTACTGCCTTTCATGCAATCTATGATTAGTGCCATTATGGTGCTAAAATTAGCAATGAACCACCTATAAAAGGATATTAGGCCATGGAAAATCTGCACTTCTGTCAAGGTCGTTCGTTTAGGCCACTCTTTTATTGCTACCACCTTTACGACATCCACCTCCAAACTAGTTCCTAAAACCACATACCCTAAAAATAACACTTTGCGGGGTTATAAAAACACACTTCTTCATGGTAGCATAGAATTTCTCCCTATGCAACACATTGAAAGCCTCTCTAACATACTGCATGTGCTCATTAAGGTTAGTGCTAAATATCAGGATATCATTAAAGTACACCACAACAAATCTACCAATAAAAGGTCACAACAATTGATTCATGACATGCATAAAAGTAATGGGAGCATTAGACAAACCAAATGGCATTATAAGCCATTCATACAACCCCTCTTTAGTCTTAAATGTTGTTTTCCATTCATCCTCAGGTCTCATATGAATTTGATAATACCTACTTTTCAAATCAAGCTTAGTGAAAATAGTAGCACCACTAATTTGATCAAGCAAATCATTTAACTGAGGAATGGGAAATTTGTACCTCACAGTAATTTTATTGATGGCTATGCTATCCATACACATACGCCATGAGTCATCTTTTTTAGGTGTCAAGAGGGCAAGTACCGTACAAGGATTCATGCTTTCTCTAATATGGCTTTTGACTAGCAGCTCTTCCACTTGTCGATGCAATTCCTCATGCTCACTGGGACTCATCCGATAATGTGGTATGTTAGGCAAGGTTGCCAATATGGTGTTGAATGTCACATAAAGGTGGCAATCCTTCTGGTAACTCTTTAGGAAACAGATCACCAAATTCTACAATAAATGGAGCAATAACCTATGGAACATGAGCTGAGTCGGTCACTTCCTTCCTTACCAACATATACCCTGATTTGGTCTCTTACAACTCCTTATCAAATTAGGCCAAGGACAGTAGTGTATTGACTCTAACTCCAACACCTTCTTGCTTAGGCTTCTCGAACACCTGTCTACTAGGCAGTAATACAATTTTGACCCCCTTATTAATTCGTCCATTATGAGTAACATCCCTATCATACTGCCAAGGCCTTCTTAAAAGCAAAAGGAATACATCCATGGCAACAACATTACACCAAATAGTATCTTTATATTTCAGACCAATTGAAAAAGGAATCAAGGCACGCTTAGACATTAAAACTTCATCGCCTTTTTTAAGCCAAGCTAGCTTATAGGGCTTAGGATGTTTCTTGGTCTAAATTTTTAATTTTTGGACAGCCTCATTAGACATAATATTTTCTCAACTTTCACCATCAATCAAAAATGGCATAACTTATTCTGGATGGTACATATAGATTGAAATGTGTTGCTCCGCAACTACTCATTCTTGTCTATAGCCCTTGGAGTTAGATAGGATCACCTAACCACTAGTGACACACCAATATCTCCTTCCTATTGCACTTCTTCAGTTCTTTCATCATCATATATTACTGTACCTTCAATCTCGACTACATCCTCATCATAGTTGTTTGTTTCATTGAATAAGGTTTTTTTGTAGTAGTTTTTTTACATTCAACTTGCCTATGACCAGGTTCACCATAATTGAAGCACTTCATACTGTTGCCAGCTGCTCTATTAAATGGACCAGCTGTTATGTTAAATTGCCCTGACCTACTATTCTTAATTGCTATTTTGGTTACACCACTCACCAACATTCAAACCTCTAGTAGTAGAAGTATGACGTGACTGCTTCTGTACCATTAACGCCCTCTGATGAGCCGCTGAAATAGATACATGATCAAACATATTCATAGTATCATGGATCTACAATTTCAAGCCTTCAACATATTGTGACACCAACTGGTCCTCCATCTCATGTATTTCATTCCTAGCAATCAGTTGTTAAAATTCAATGGTATATTCATCCACTAACTTTAAACCCTATTTCAAATTCTACAGCCTTTGATACATCAACCTCTGGTAATTATATGGTAGGAAGGTGGCTTGCATATGTTTCTTCATCTTCTCCTAAGTGTTGATTTTCTCTTTCCCTAACCTGGTGTGAGTCAAGTTCAGTTGCTGCCACCATGCTGTAGCTCTTCCCCGTAATCTAGTTGCCACTAAAGGCACTCATTTATCATCAGGTACTCCTTTGAATTCCAAGATCTCCTCAACTGTCACTAGCCAATCAAGGAACTCTTCAGGTTGAAGGCTACCATGGAATTCTAGAATTTCAGTTTGCATTCCAGACTCCCAATGACATCTGTCTTCTTCTGCAGCAGCCCTTCTATGTTTGCGTGACATTTCTTCTTGATACTCGTCCTCCTTTTCATTAAAACTCTCATCTACACGAGCCCGATGACGGTTATGATGATTTTGGTTATTGGTATTTTCCTTTTGGTTGATCGTTAGGGTAGCTATCCTCTTATTTATTTGCTCTACCATTCGCCTTATTTGGCTTATTGTCTGCCCAATCTATCCTATTGCTTGCTCAACATGCTCGAACTGTTGCTCAACTTATTGATCAGCCTGCCTCTCATAAACCTCATTCAGGCACTACTGTTGTCTTTTTTATGCCATTTTTTTTATATAAAACCCTAGGAATGTTCATCGGCTCTGATACCAACTAACATAGCGGAAGCCTAGAAAATTGGATAAATACTGCTCGATGTTGAATCATGCATGATTATCATCTAACAATCTTTTATAACCTGTTGATTTATGCACAAATGCTAGAAAATAGGCATCAATAATTATTGATTCACATAAAGGAATACTGAATATTGGAAAAATATAAATTTGATTTACTAATTCAATAAAAACCATCCTTAAACAACCCCAATGAGGTAAATAAATAGAGTTTAGGGAAAAACCCTAAAAATAAAAAAGGAAGAAAAGACTAAAAAAATCCCAAAAAGGAATATAAACTTTTAAGCCAAATTTAGGGGGGCATAAACAAAGGAATTTGGACCTGAAGGTAGGTTGCTAAAAATGTAATGTGTAATACTTGTTATAGGGCTCCGAGTCATCTTTGATTTGATATATTATGGGCCTCATGGTTCAATTGGGGTCACCATGAATGTCCATTTGAAGCCCAATTACGCACACCCACTTTATCAAATCCATCCATAAATGACAATGCAGCCTCATCCACATTATATAGTGATGTTATTGTCATAATATTTTCATAATATTTTATAGTGATGCTTAATATATTGATGCTATTGTTTAATATATTGATCTGATTAAGTCTGTGATTCTAGATTCAGATCATGATGATGAGAATATTACTCTTTTTAGATGTCCTTCGGCTGATGAAATTAGAGATACTATTTTTCAAATGGATTCATATAGTGCTTTAAGTCTATATGGTTTTACAAGCATTTTTTATAAGACTTTCTAGGATGTGATTAAGCATGATATCTGTGCTATAGTTCAAAGTTTCTTCCACATAAGTTTGGTCACTTCTGGTTTTAATTCTAGCATTATGGTTTTAATTCATAAAGTTGCTAATGCTATTGCCATAGATCAATTTCATCCTATTGTTCTAAGCAATTTTAGCATTAAAATTATTTCTAGAATTTTAGTAGATTGTCTTTCCATCATTGCATCTAGAATTATTTCTTGTCAGCAGTTTGGGTTTTTAAAGGGTCATCATATTTCTAAATGTCTTACTAGTGCTTCTGAAGGAATTAATACTATTCAAAAGTCTTGTTATGGTGGTAATATGGCTTTGAAAATAGAAATTAGAAAAGCTTTTGATACTCTTGATTAGAATTTTATCTTGGACGTGCTTGAAGCTTTTGGGTTTTCTCTGTAATTTAAAGATTATGTTCTTACTTTGTTTTATTTTTCTTAAATTTATGTTTTGATTAATGGACGGATGATTGGTTATTTTTCTTGCTTAAGAGGAGTTCATCAAAGGCATCCTCTTTCTCCTCTTCTTTTTTGTCTGGTAGAAGATTTCCTTGGAAGATGGTTTTCTTTAAAGGCTTCTCTGGGTGAGATTCATCCTATGCTTTATACTTGAGATTCCTATTTTCCATTGCATTTTTATATGCTGATGATGTTCTTGTTTTTGCCCAAGCTTTAATAAGTAATATGAGAGCAATTTCTGCAAATTTCAAGGATTATAGTAACATTTCAAGTCAAGTGGTGAATTGGTCTAAATCTAAAGTCTTTTATGGGCTTATAATTAATAAAAGATAGATTTTCTAGTTTCAAGCAATTTTTGATATGAAAATGGGTTTACTGCCTTTCAATTATCTTGGTGTTCCTCTTTTTGTTGGTGCTCGTAAGAAGAAATGGTTGCAACCTCTTACAAACCGTATTTATAGTATGTTTTCAAAATGGAAAGGTACTTCTTTGTCATGGTTAGAAGATTAACTCTTATTAAGTTTGTGATTACTAGTTATCTATTTCATTCTTTTGCTATTTATAAATGGCTTCTTTCTCTCATCAAGTACATAGAATGTTGCATGCAAAACTTATTTTGGTTAGGCTCTATTAAAAAGAGAAAGCTAGTTTCAATTCCTTGGAAGCTTGTTTGTCTTCCTATTAAGGAAGGAGGTTTAGGAATTAAGCAACTCAAATTACTTAATGATGCCATGTTAAGTAAAACTACTTGGAATTTGATTTCTTTAAATCATTATCCCATGCCAATTCTTCATTGTAGTTTTTATATCCTTCAAGCATAGGTCAAGATGTTTATTTTAAATCTTACATTTGGTCTTTTATTAAATCCATTTATTTCTCTTTGCATTTGGAGATAAAATGGTTTATTGGCCTTCATTCAAATATGAATTTTTGGACTGATGAATGGATTTGTCCTTTAGTGGCCAATCAATTAGAGATTGCCCCTCGTGACAAAAAAACTTTGACTGAGCCAGTTACCAAATTCTTTTACAATGATGGTTGGGATCTTTCTCATATTTTAGATGCTATTATGAAATCTAAAATTACTAACATTTCTCCTATTCAAAATGACTCTAATGTTTGTGTGTGGATAAGGGCTTCTGATGGTATTCACTTGGTTAAAAGGATGTATGATCATCTTCGAGTTTCTAGATCGATGGTGCCTTGGTGTTCTTTTATTTGGAAGGAGTTTTTACCACCCTTTAAACCTTTAATTTGTATGAGTGGTATTGGTTTATCTTCCTACTAAAGATAATTTACAATTAAAAGACATTTCTTTTACATCCAGATCTTCTCTTTGTGCTTCACATATGGAGGATGGTGATCACTTATTTCTTTATTGTTCTTTTGCTAAGACTATTTGGCAATCGGTATCTTTATTCTTTGGCAAATGGGTATTGGTTTCAGGCTCCTTATTTGATTTGATTCTTGATGTGATGAAGCATTCATTTAGTTCTCAAGTGGCTACTCTTTGGTGTTCAGCTACTGTTAATAACTTTTGGCTGATTTGGAAAATGCATATTGTTATTATTTTTGAAATTGAAATCCCCAATATTCATAGAGCCTTGCATATGATTTGGACTTCAATTAAAGAGGTTGACTTCTTTAATGTACACTGTATGTATAATTCCTTGAATGAACTTCCTGTTTTGTGTCATTTGCATATTCAAGGAATTCCAAGGAAAGCACTAAGAATCATTTTGGTTATATGGCAGCCACCTCCTCCTTCTTGGATTAAGGTAAATATAGATGATTTGGCTGCGATATCTTCTATACAGTAAGAGGCTTCCTAAAAGGGGCTTTTGCTTTCAACCTTGGCTCTTTTTATGCTTTTGTGGCTGAGCATCAGGCAACAATTTATGCTATTGAGATTGCTTGGAATAAGGGTTGGCACTGTTTATGGTTGGAGTGTGATTCTTCTTATATGGTTGGTCTTCTTTAGTCTAGGTCTAAGCGTGTTCCTTAGGGGATTAAGTCAAAACGACTGTTATGTTTACATTTTATTTCTCAAAATGGAGTTGAGAGTCACTCATATATTTCATGAAGGCAATGTAGTTGTTGACCTCCTTGCTAAGCATGGCGTTTCTTCTATTGGTTTAGAATGGTGGGATCCAACTCCTTCCTTTTGTTCACTTGCCCTTTGCAATGATTATAGTTGCAAGCCTAACTATGGGTTCAATTAATTTTTGTTGTAGCCTTGTACTTTGGATTGTCCTTGTATGACTTGATTTTTAATTTTATTTTATTTTGGATTTTGGAAGTGTGATGATAACGCTAAAAGTGTGTCAACCAAATTGAGATACTTGGGTGTGTTTCTTGATTTCCAACTTCTAGGTTTTCATTGAAAATAATTAATGTGTAAACTTGTGGTTGTTGATTTTGGTTGATCTTTTTCTTCAACAACCTAATTCTGCATGTAAGAATGCTATATATAACTTAGCTTGATGTCTATGCAGAATCTTGTTAAATAAAATAATTAAAGCGTTAATTAAATGAATTGAATTTTGATTTTAAGAATTTTTGTCAGTAGCTTTTCTTTGTAAATTTAAAAATGAAGTAGGCAAAATTGTATGTGGATCTATACAGTTTATTGCAGCCTCAAGTTTCAACCAAGAACATAAAGATGTAAATATATAACTTTAAGGTGACACCCATGAAAATGATCTTAAGGTGAACTTAAAAAATGGGGAAAGCAAGATTTTTCAAGTTCATTACTCTCTTTACAATTTCTGACGACGATTTTATTCTTGATTAATGAAATTTATCTTTCAAGCAATAATAACAATATTGAAGGAGAGATTCCAAGAGGCTTCCCAAGAGGCAACTTTGCAAGTCATAATGATTCAATGATCACCACTATAGCTCATAAAAGGAAGCCAAGAGAATGGAAAGGGATGCCTTACATCTTTGGTTAGTTCTCTTTATTTTAATTGTTGTATATATATATAATATACATATAGGCGACTCATCATTTTCTTTAAAATAAAAAATAAATTACGAATACAATTATAAAACTTTTAAATAGTAAATTTTTTTTTATCGAAACCTCACTTTCCCATAATAGATAAATTTCACTAAAATAAAGGTAATCTTCATCAAATTAAGGTAATATTTTTTTTAGTGTTACTTTTTAAATTGTATTATTAATGTTTTGCATTATTCATTTATACATTCAATTTTCTTTCAAAAGATGTTAATTGGGAACAAATCTTTGTACGAAATTGATAAAAACAAAATCTTTGATTTTTGCTTTTTTTTTTTTTAATGATCCATGATATAGAGAAAGTTAATATTTCAAGACAATTAGTTATCATTAAATGATATCATATCTATTTTTGATGCATTCATAAAAAATGGGTTAATGTTATCTATTGGTATGTATGAGTATGACTATATTACTTTAATTCCATGAAACTTATTTTGACTATCTCTTGAGCATTACATGAAAATATATATATGTTGTTAGCGTTGTTAGCATTTTATTTTAAACGTTCCTAATGTTGATTCATGCAATTTCATTTTAACATATATTAGTAATTCATTAAGTTTTTATTAATTTGCAATTAAAGTTTTTACTAAAACATTCTCATAAATTGATTATTAATTTTAATAATTGGTTAATTTTTAGATTTTTATTTATCATAATATAATTACAAAAAATCCTAATAAAACTATTAATTAGATAACTATTTATTTAATTTTTAATTTATTAAAATTAGTTAATTAACATATTTGAATTATTTATTTTATTTATATTTAGAACAATTAAATAAAATATCTATTAATTTACAGTCCACGCATCACGTGGATTCACAATTAGTTTGACTTAAATTTGAGATCTAATTTTCAATAAGTATTTAAAATTTAATTAATTAATTAATTTTGTTGATTATATAAATAAAAAATGAGCACTAAAAAAAATTTTGGTACAAAATTGATAAATTTAACAATATCATGAGGGTAAATAAGAGTTTTTTAGCGGTTAACCAAACTTTTGACTGTAAGGGAAAAAAGAAAATAATGCTAAAAATTGAAGAGGAAATTAATTGACTTTTCAAAATAATAGGATAGAGTAGTGACTAGTTACATTTAAATATGGAAATAATTACGTACTTACAATTAAATTAATGGAATTGTTCATGAAAAGCTCAAACTTGGAGCTAATATGAAAAGGAGCTAATTGGTGCTCTAACAACTATCAACTACCATTTTAAAGTATTAACCAAATATTATTTTGTACCTCTTAGGAACTGAATAGCTATTAGTTCTCATTCAATAATCTTTTACTTTAAACCACCTTTGGGCAAATTTGATTATAAAGTGTTTCGCTATAAATTACCTTCAAGCAAATTTGATTATAAAGTATTTTACTCTAAACTATCTTTCTTTGACATTCCTTTTGAATCAATTATGCATGGAGGCTGGGGCAATGAATTTGATGATGAGAAGTTGTTGAGTAAGAAAGAAACATGCACGGTTGAGGTATAGAAGGATGGAAAGAAAGATAGAACTATCGGCACTATTGAGATATGGTATAACTTTGACGATGAAGATAACAAGGGTTATAATGTGTGGACTAATGATCCTAAAGTTAATCATATTGCCATAAGTGACAAAAGTTACAAGCCAGTTGAAAAGAAAGTACAGAAAGTAACAAAAAGAAAGGAAATAGAGAAAGAAGATATGATTGATGAGCAGAAGGATGACCTAATTCTTGAATAACTTAAGAAAGCAAAAGCGAGTGTAAGCATTTGGGAACTTCTGATACATTCTAGCGGTCTTAGAAAGGCCCTTGACAAGGCTCTGGCTAAAATAAATATTAAAACTACTGCTTCACCAGAAGTTATGGTGGCAAATGTTACAGAGAACAAGCATAGAGTGAAAACATTCGCAGATGATGATCTACCTTTGAAAAGAAGGAATCACAATAAGGCTATTTTCATTCCAGTTAAAGTTAAGGGGTAAAAGACTAACTATGTGATAGTGGATAATGGTTCTGTAATTAATGTTTGTCCATTGTAATTCTTGCCTAATTTAGGTTTGAAAGTGGAGGATTTGATAAGTTCAAACCTTGTAATTTGAGCTTATGATGATAGTACAAGAAATGTAGAAGGAACGTTTGAAGCTCTTGTAAAGATTAGGCCTATAAAATCATATATGGAGTTTATTGTGTTCGATATCCCTGTTACCTATGCCTTACTTTCAGGTAGGCCATGGTTTCATGTCCTTGGAGGAGTGCCCTCAACCGTACATCAGAAGATAAAATTCCCTCATTAAGGAGAAGTTGTGACCATAAATGCTACTGTAAACAAGTCAATGTCAATAATATTGGATAGTTAGAAATAGATGAGTGCTCCTCCTAGTTTTCAGATAGCTAGGATATTTGATGGAACCAAAATGGATCTAAGAGTTACAAGGTTGATAAAGAAGATGAATTATTAATTTGGACAAGGATTGGGAAAGAATCAGTAGGGAGGCCCAGAACTTCCAAATTTTAAAAGTCAGGATAATACAAGAGGATTGGGTTATATAGAGACTAGATCAAGTAGCAAGAAAAAATCAAAAGGGAAAAAGTAGAAATTCTAGAGAAATTTGGACCACTAAATGAGAATTTTTTAAAGATGGAGAAGGAAAATTCTACCTTGGTACAAAAGAACTTGTCAATGTGGCCAGTGTAGTTGTTCCTAGGTTTGAGATCTTTAAATTGAAAATTTTTGAGAACCTAGTCCGAGACAAAAAAAAAAAAATAAAGTGATGAGCCAATAGCTGCGAAGATGGGAGCTGAGGCCATTAAGGAGCTGCTTTGTTTGCCACTTAAAAAAGAGCCACCACAGGACTTAGCTACTATCATTAATAATAGCTTTAGTGATTTTTTTATGAAGAAATTGATGTAATAACATCCAATCTTTGTAAGGACAAAAATTCTATTTTTCTTGTGGTCAATGATATGAATTCTAGTTTGGCTTACTTGTGTGATGTTCATTTTAATGGGTCTTTGTAATATAATATTGATCATTCATGCATATTTGACATTAATTCTATTCAATTAGATTCATTAAACTTGGGCACAAATGAACAACCTAAGATCATTTCTATATCACATAATGTAACCCCTGAAGAGAGTGAAAATCTTGAAAGAATATTAATAAAAAGATAGGTAGCATTTGTTTGGTTTAATGAAGATATGCCAAATTTAGATAGAGAAATTAAAGAACATCACATTCCCATATATCCAAAAGTTAAGCCAATTAAATAAAAACTTTGCAGGTTAAGACCAGAATGGACATAAAAGATAAGGGAAGAAATTGCTAAGCAAATCCATGCTAACTTTTTAGAGATAGTAGAATACCCTCATTAGTTAACAAACATAGTGCCAGTTCCCAAGAAAGATGAAAAGGTTCGAATGTGTGTGGATTTTAAAGACTTAAATAAAGGATGTCGGAAAGATGACTTTCCTTAACTGTACATTGATGTGATAGTTGATAGCACAATATCTAGTGTAATGTACTCTTTCATGGGTGGATTTTTGGGTTACAATGAGATAATGATAGCAATCATAGATAAGATTAAGATAATTCATTATAGAATAGGGTACGTATTACTATAAGGTGATGCCTTTTAGGTTGAAGAACGCAAGAGTAACTTATCAAAGAGCGGCAATTACTCTATTTCATGACATGATGCATAAAGAAGTATAGGTGTACGTAGATGATATGATGGTTAAGTTAGACACAAGAGAGGAACACTTTGAGGCTTTAGATAAGTTCATGGCTAGAATAGAGAGATAAAATATGAGGCTCAATCTGAAGAAGTGCATCTTTAGGGTAACTTTAGGAAAGCTGCTAGGGCATATAATTAGTCATAGAGGGATAAAAGTGGATCTAGATAAGATTAAGGCTATTCAAGAGCTACTTGCGCCAAAAAATGACAAAGAAGTACAAGGGTTCATTGGCAAGTTACAGTATATTAGTAGGATCGTTGTAAAGCTTACTATTGTTTATGATATGATCTTTAAGCTTTTATGAGAATCAACTAGTGAAGTGGAATTAGGAGTTCTAGAAAGCCTTTGACAAGATCAAAGAATACCTCACTAACTGCCTTTTTTAAAATCACTAAGGTAGGATGGACTATTGATTTTATACTTGGCTTTAGAGGAAAAAGTAATCAAGGCAATGTTAGCGCAAGAAGGTCCAGAAGGGATATAGCATGCAGTGTATTACCTCAGCAAAAAGTTTCTGCCATATGATGAGAAATATGATTTAGTAGAAAAGGCATGTTTAGTTATGATATGGGCAACAAGGAAATTGAGGCATTATTTCCAGTCTTATAAAGTACAAGATGTTTTAAAGATAGATCCTTCAAGATATTTATTTCAAGCACCCACTTTGACTGGGCGAATGTCTTGATGGTTATTTTTCTTAACTGAATTTGACATATAATACATCAATATAAATGTTATCAATGGTAGAGAAATAGCATAATTCCTGGTTCAGAATGCAATCGAAGGTGATGAACAGTGGAATTTAGAGTTTCTAGATGAGAACTTAGCAGTGACAGAGTGTCGCGAATGGAATCTTTATTTCGATGAAGTTGTGAACAACAAAGGAGCTGCGTTAGGAGTGATTCTTATTACACTAGAAAGAGAAACCATTCCTATGACCAAGAAACTAGATTTTAAGATTACAAATAACATGGTTAAGTATGAGGTATGTATCTATAGGATAGAAGCAGCTCTAGTAGTCAAAGCGAAATAATTGTTGGTTTAAGGAGATTCCTTATTGGTTGTAAGTTAGGCTAATGAGGGAGTGGGAAGTGAAAGAGGAAAAATTAAAGCCTTAAATTTTCTATTTAAAAGCCTTAATGAAAAACTTCACCAAGTGTCTCTTTATACACTTGTTAAGAGATGTGAATTAGATGGCAAATGCATGGGCAACACTTTCTTTAATGTGGGATAATTTGATTGGGTTGACAATGAAGCCTTTGCTAATTATAAATTCAAAAGCTCCATGTTATGGTGGAGAGCAAGCTACGGATATTCAATTAGGGTTGAAAGAGAAACCATGGTTTATGATATCCAAAGATTCATTAAGGAAAGGAACTACCTAGTTGAGGCAACTTTGAAAGAAAAATATGTTCTTAATGTTCTTGTATGTAATTACGCAAGTCATAATGGAGTATTGTATAAAAGATTGTCCAATAGGACACAATTGACATGCCTTAAGAAGGAAGAAGCTAAGGAAGTAATGAGAGAGATTTATGCATGAGTTTGTGGATCTTATATAAATGGGGTGATCTTAACAAAAAAATAGTTTGACAAGGATACTACTGGATGAGCATGGAAAGTGACTATATCAAAATAGTGAGATAATGTCACCAGTGCCAAATACATGGGAATCTTAGTCACCTCCCTCCTACGGTGTTAAACAGTTTGTTATTTCCTTGGCTTTTTACAGTATGGGGAATAGACATCATATGAGAAATAAGGCTTACTACATCTAATTAACATAAGTACATAGTAGTGGCAATTGACTATTTCTCTAGATGGGACGAGGTTGAGTCCTTTAGCATGTTGAAGGCAAAATAGATCGCAAAGTTCATTAAAAAGAATCTCATTTGCAGATATGGGGTCTCACATCATATTGTGATAGATAATTGCATTTAGTTTAAAGCAGAGATAGCAGAATTTTTATAGAAATACAAGACTGAACATCACAAGTCTTCACCTTATCGACCTCAACTAATGGAGCAGTGAAGCAACTAATAAGAATGCCAAGAAGATCCTCTCTAAGATGGTCAAAATATACAAAGATTGGTATGAATATCTTGCTTTTGTCTTATGTGGGTATAAAAATATAACACTGATTGCCATAGTCCAAACACCTTTCTCGTTAGTGTATGGATATGAATCAATCTTGCCTATAGAGACAGAGATCAAATCTTTGAGAGTGGTTATAGAGGCAAAGACTCCTGAGAGTGCATGGGCACAAAAGAGATATGATCATCTTATATCTTTGGATGAGAAAAGGATAGATGATCTATTTCACTCTCAGATTTATCAAAAGAGGATAGCAAGATGATGATACCTAAATTTTGGCAGTTTCCCCAAAAATCCTAAGATGAAGGATTCCTATCCATTAGACATTAGGAAAGCTCCTTTAGGAGTCTTCACTCGCATGCTTGGACTGAGAAGAAACCCAAAGAAACCAAAAAGAAACTCAAAATAAACAAAAAATATGCACCCAAACATCAAAAACCCAAATTGGGCCCAAAACGAGCAAAAAAAGATAGGTTGCCCAAAACATGAGAAACCAATGAGTGTGGGTTAGCCCATAGGACCGGCTGACCCACAAGTGTGGGTCAAAAACCAATGAGTGTGGGTCATCCAACCCATGAGTGTGGGTTATCTAACCCACAACATGTGTCATTCAACCCACAGATGGGTTGCATGGGTTGAAGACCCAAGCTCGTGGGTTATGGACCCAAGCACGTGGGTCACGGACCCAAAAGCGTGGGTCCCAACCCTACAGACTTAAAAATAAAAAAATTTCCCTTTTTAGGGGATTTTGACACATTTTAAAAAAATCTCTCTTGGAGAGAGAAAACTAAACTGCTATTGGACAACTTTTCACACACTTTCTCTCTCCTAAAGCACTCGGAGACCCTTCATACACTTAACCACTCAAACCAAAGATTATTCTCTTTTAGGATTTAGACCTATAAATCTAAACCTAGCTCCTTCTAAGTCAAAGCATGCATCTAGGTAATCATCCGGTCCCTCTGAGGATCTCCCTATTTATTTTTATTAAAAATTAGCATTTATTGCATTTTCTCTTCTTCTTCTATTTCTTTTTTGCATTTTGTTTTATTATTTATTGGATTGTGTTAAAGTTGTGATTTTTGTGGTGATTTGAAGTTTAAAAATAAAATATGTAGATGAGGTGGGTAGTTGGGGTGAATCTAGGAGCGCTTGCATTCATTTTTGCATCATTTTTCTTTATATATAAAAAATGGGTATTTTGGCGTAAAGTTAGCATTTTTATTGTTATTTTTGCATTTTTATTAATTTAGTCATTCTCTTTATTTTCTTTCTTGATAAATTTATTATTTTTATCATAAAATCCATGTTTAAATGGTGGAAATAATATTTTTATCATTTTTATTATGTTATTTGCATTCTTATTATTTTTATTTCTTTTTTGCCTTTTTTTTTTTTGGTAAATTTGTCATCTTTATCATAAAGTTGATGATTTTATGATAAAAATGACACATTTTATCATTTTTATCATTTTATTATGTATTATTTATTTATTTTTATTGCTTTTTCTGTATTTTTATTATTTTTATTGCATTTTTATCATTTTTGTTATTTTTATACATTCTCTTGATAAACTCACCATTTTTATCATAAGTTGATGTTTTTACAGCAAAAATGTCATTTTTTTTATCACTTTTATCATTTTAATTCTGCACCTTCTTATTTTTATTATATTTGTTGTATTTTTATTATTTTTCTTGCTTTTATGTTCATCTTTGATAAATTTGTTATTTTTACCATAAAGTTTATATTTTTATAGTAAAAATTGCACTTTTATCACTTCCATTGTTTTATTTTTGCACATTTCTACACATTTATTATTTTTATTATGTTAATTGTATGTTTGCTATTTTTGTTGTTTTATTTTCCCTTTTTGATAAATTTACTATTTTTATCATAAAGTTAATGTTTTTATGGTAAAAAATTGCATTTTTATCATTTTCATTATTTTAATTCTATACTTTATCATTTTTATTATATTTTTTAGATTTTCATTATTTTTCTTGCTTGTTTTTTTCATTTTTAATAAATTTGCTATTTTTATCGTAAAGTTACTGTTTTTATGGTAAAAATTGCACTTTTATCATTTTTATCATTTTAATTTTGTACTTTATTATTTTTATTATATTTCTTGCATTTCTATTATTTTTGTTGTTTTTATTTCCTTTTTTTGATAAATTTTCTATTTCAATCATAAAGTTCACATTTTTATGGTGGAAATAGTAAGTTTATCATTTTTATTATCTTTTATTGCATGTTTATTGTTTCCCTCTTGATAAGCTTATTATTTTTAACATAAAGTTTACATTTTTATAGTAAAAATAATATTTGTATCACTTTTATTATTCTATTACATTTTTGTTATTTGTGTTTTTTTTTTCATTTTATTCTCTTGATAAATTTAGTAGTTTTATCATAAAGTTAATAATTTTATGGTGAAAATAGTATCTTTTATTATTTATTTATTTATCTCATGGATACTTTTTTTTATTGCCTTAATTATCTTCTTTGGTAAATTGATTATTTTTATAGTTTCTTGTCATGAAAATCCCATTTTCATAATAAAAATGACAAGTTTACACCAAAATACTTATTTTTTAAATATTGCATCATGCATTTTCATTAGCATCCTTATTTACTTATTTGTTTAATTACTTTTTACTATGTCTATTATGGATAAATGAAATATATAATTGCCTTCAATGTGATGTGTGCTTGCATGTGTATGAAAGCTAACCTTTGTTTTGTAGGTTTATTAGAATAGGAATTTTCTTTTATTTTCTATTTTAGCGTAATTAATAGAGTAGGGAATTTTTGAGGCAGTGTAATCCTTAATCCCAATCCCCCTTTTATCTTATATTTTGGATGTATTTATTAGAATAGGCTTTCCTCCAAGGTTTGCAATCCTTAATCCCTTTCCCCATTTCTTTTTTAATTTTTTTTATTTTGTTTTATTATTTTTTGCATGCTTGTGTGCTACTTGTTATGTGCTTACTTGTTTGCATTATTACTTGCTTAATTGATGTGATTGGTCAATGCTATTTATCTTGTGATGTATGTGCGCCAAATCTAATTATCTCATGTTCCAATTTCCATTTTTATTAACTAATAATCAAATGTGGAAAATGCATCATAAAACCAAAACTAGGATGAAGGAAGGAGTAATTAAGCAATGTATGGTAAGAAACATGATAAGTAACTCCTACCCCTCGAACCTAAAATATCTGGCTACAAAAGTGAGTTCTTAATTCACTTTCTCTTGACTTAGTCAAGTGGCAACTCCAATCTACAAAGCCTACTCAGGCAAACCCTCCCACAATCAATAACAATTGCTAGATGATTGCCATTAGCCTATGTGTCTCGACATCACACTGATCTTATTCCTATCTCATCTCACACAAAAATAGGAGCATGTATAGGTTTTTAGCGACTCCACTAGGGATAATTTCTTGTTCGAGGGGGTATGAGTGAAAAACTGTTTCTTATTTTGCATAAGTTAATATATTCACCTTCACAATAATATAACTTCATTTCAATACACTCACCACGTGCACCTTGGTCCCTGAACCCTCAATAATGCTAGACAACATTACCACCATGATTCCACTCAAGTTATGGGGTGACAAGATTGGCATTATCACCTTTAGCCTTTACTCAATCAAGAAAAGCTATAGGGCTTAAATTGATGTAGCTTGACTCCTAAGTCCAAAATGGGGTATAGTTTTCTTAAGTAGGTAAAAGAATGCTAGACTCACTAACTAGAGTCTATAATCCTAGTCATATAGGGGCATTCTAGCTAAAGGAGCCCTTAGCCATAAGCCCGACTTAGCCCATATAGATAAAGCTAATATAAATCTCCAGTAGGGTCTTACCTAGCTTTTACATTTTGGCCTTATCCTAATGTTGCTCGTTTGACTTGACATTTACAAATGATAGGACATCTTTAGTTTCTATTGCTAATTACTGTCATTATGTTAGTTTTCATAGACTGCCCATGCTTAGACTCATGTGATCTTTGTTTACCTTGTGTAAGCCTAATGCATAAGGAATAATAAGAATTATAAGCCTTTGTTTAAATAGCTTGTAAGAATTGACAAATAGTGGCATAATTTGAGGTTGGAACATATGAGAGGTCATCCATTTGTCCTTATCAGATAAAAAAAACATATAAGGAATTTAACTAGATTGTGAAAATTCATGTTAGAAGAATCAAATTGTAAACTATCGAACAAAACTTTTATATTCCCTAGTAAACATACCTAATGTTAATGAGCAGGACACAAACTTAGATCCTTTATATTGACTATAATTCTTGCACTCACGGGTGTGCATGGATTATAGACACCTTCTATGACCCAACAATATAGCCCCTAATTGACATTGTGTGATTACCTTGAGTGCATTTAGGTATTTCTCCATATTTTACCTTTCGAGTCTAATCAATAGGAACTGAAATAGCCTAGTCCAAGAATAAAACTATAGTCCCTTGATGGCTATGATTCAAAACCCACCTAGGAAAGATATCTCTACTGCGTGGAGTGATAAGGTTAAAAGGAGCAATTGTCGATGTTTAGTTTATTCATTTTGCAGGTTTCCATACTGACCTTATTTGTTCATCTTGTCATTTCTTCTTTCTTCCTATGCATGCATACATACATGTAAGGCATTTGATCATGAATTAACCCACAATCTTCTTGCAGCCATTTTACACCATCATATTAGCAAAATTATAATTGTCATGCCATGTATACATGCTAATCCATTTGCTTTGCAGAACATAACATATCACGCATGCATGCATTACCCCTTTTTTATCCTAACATTATGTTTGTGCATAAAGATAGCCCCTCAAAAGTCTTATAGGTTTAAAGCTACCAAATGGATTAGTACTGGTCCTATTATTCATATATCCAAATCAGCCCAAGAGATGGCTCAGAATACTGAAGACTAGTTAGGGGATGCTCTCAAGAAAATGATGAATGATGGGTCTTTATCAAACTTTCAGAATAAAGAGAAGAAAGCTACAATGGAACATATGATCCATGAGAAAGATGATCATGGAGAAGCTTTTGGGTCGGTAAATGCAAAAATTGATAAAGGAAAAGGTGTAGTGCATACTTTAAGTTGATTTATTGAAGATGATGAATACTATCAGGTAATGAGAGGAGCACCTCCTCCACCACCTACCAAACTAGCAATTTAACCAAGTCTAAGCTATCAGAGGAGGTCAAGATACTAGCTAACATGATGGCCTAACTCGAGTTCTCACTTAAAAGGAAAAGAGTGTTATAAGGAGTTGCGACTACATCGATCTTTTACTATTCAAGGATGAATAACTACTTGAAGATTTCAAGCCCTTAAACTTCACTAAGTTTAATACTACTAGAGATCCCCAAGTCCACCTAAGGCAATATGCTACTTTCATGGCTTCTATGAAGTTGATCAAGTCACAAATTATGAAGTTTTTCTTCACTTCACTTAGAGAAGGACCTATGGCATGGTTCTTTGATCTTGAAGATAAGATTAAGAATGACTGGATGCTCCACACTTAGAAATTCATCAAGCAGTATGAGTATAACACCCAGCTGGATGTCACGAGGCATGACTTGGGGACCACTAGGTAGAAAAGTGGTAAGAGTTTCTCAGACTACATTACTCGATGGAGAGGAAAAGCTACCTTGATGAGGGATAGACCTCTGGAAGATGAAAAAATAGAGATGCTAATCAAAGGAGCCTAACTCTAATTTTGTAAACAAATGTTATTTGCCTGTTACCCTACTTTTAAAGCACTTCACTAAGTTGGTTTTCAAATTGAAAATGAGGAAATCTCTTCACCTAAAAACCTTTATGAAAACCAACACAACCTAGTCAAAACACCCATTCCATTGAAATGAACTTAACTGTCACTGCCTTGAGAAACCAAAAATACTCAAACTTTAGCTTGCCTTTATCTAAGGTCTTCCAAAGGCTTCAGTAAAAAGGTCTTCCAATTTGTACTCAAACCACTTGAACCAAGACTTCTACCAAATCCATTGCCATCATGTATCAATCCCAATCTCTGTTATTATTTCCATTAAATGCTCAGCCATAACACTAATGACTACTATATTTTAAAAGATCAAATCCAAGACCTTATAGATTTTGGCAAGATTGAAGACCCTAAAAAGTAGCCTAATGTCAAAACCAACCTTTTAACAAAATACCAGAGCATGCCACCTCTAGCATCCCATCTCTTTAGGATTACTTATGTTCTTTATGGAGAATTCTATCCAAGACATTTTAAAGAATAAGATAAAAAAGGCTAAAAGGGAGTAAAGAGAACTTCTAGCGATATTGGAAGCAGACTTTATAGGCCTTATCTACAATTCAAGTGATGATGAAATGGATATTTCCACTTACCAATACATATCTATGCTTCCTATCTATACACTCCACATGATGTTATAAAGACAACTAAGCTAGATAACATCAAAAAGAGTTGGGGAGGTTATTGATGATAGTGGACCATCTGAACTTGAGGAAGAAGAAGAATCAAAGGTAAAGAAAGGAGTTTGAGACTTATTGGACAACCTTTTGGAAAATTTAACTTTAAAGTAAAATATACTTCCCCTTCTTTAGTTGTTTTTAAGAAGGAAGATATCATACCCTTTGGATGGAGAAAGGAGTTTAATGAAGATGGAATTGTTACTATCTAACTGCCATACACACTCTGTGTGATGGGGATCAATATATGGTATGACGTCGATGAGGAACTACCGGTTAATAATGTAATAAGAAGTGGGAGAGTATATTAGCCTATTAAGAAAGATCTGGTGATAGGGAAGGAAATTGACAAAGAAGCTACAAAAGAGAATGAACAGTCCATTCAAGCATAAGAGGATTCAATCCTAAAATAGATTAGAAAAACTCAAGCTTAAGCTAGCATTTGGGTCACACTAGGTATGATAAGGATCAATATATGGTATGACTCTGATAAGGAACTACTAGTTAATCATGTGATAGGAAGTGGGAGAGTATATCAACCTATTGAGAAAGATCTGGTGACAGGGAAGGAAACTGATAAGGAAGCTACAAAAGAGAATGAACTGACTATTCAACCATAAGAGGATTCAGTCTTGAAATAACTTAGAAAAACTCAAACTCAAGCTAGCATTTAGGTCATACTATGTGTGATAGGGATCAATATATGGCATGACTCTGATAGGGAACTACCAGCTAATCATATGATAAGAAGTGGAAGAGTATATCAGCCTATTGAGAAAGATCTGGTGATAGGGAAGGAAACTGATAAGGAAGCTACAAAAGAGAATGAACTAACTATTCAACCATAAGAGGATTTAGTCATGAAATAACTTAGAAAAACTTAAGCTCAAGTTAGTATTTAGGTCATGCTTTGTGTGATGGGGATCAATATATGGTATGACTCTGATGAGGAACTATCAGTTAATCATGTGATAAGAAGTGGGAGAGTATATCAGCCTATTGAGAAAGATCTGGTGATAGGGATGGAAACTGACAAAAGAGCTACAAAAGAGAATGAACCGACTATTCAAGCATAAGAGGATTCAATCCTGAAACAAATTAAAAAAATTCAAGCTCAAGTTAGCATTCGGGTCACACTATGTATGATGGGGATCAATATATGGTATGACTCCAATGAGGAACCACTAGTTAGTCATGTGATATGAAGTGGTAGAGTATATCAGCCTATTGAGAAAAATCTAGTGACAGGGAAGCAAATTGGTAAAGAAACTACAAAAGAGAATGAATAGACTATTCAAGCATAAGAGGATTTAGTCCTGAAATAGCTTAGAAAAACTCAAGCTCAAGCTAGCATTTGGGACCTTTTGATGACATCAAAGAAACATTGGGATGCTTTAAAACTTACTTTGGATGATGCAAAGATCTCTTTAGACACCTCTCCTAAAGATATAATGACCTTATTTCTTCCAAAATTCAACAATGTTATTTCTTTCTTTGATAGTGACCTCTTGCTAAAAGGGAAAACCCACAATAGGCCCTTATTCATCCAAGTGGTTGTGAAATCTAAGAAGACATCATGTGTCATGGTTGATGATGAGTAAGCCATCAATGTATGCCCTCTCATGCTGCTTTATAAGTTTAGGATAGCAATTAAAGATCTTGAAGCATCTAATATGATAATTATGGGTTATGATGACTCTAAGAAGTAAGTAATGGGAACCTCCAAAGCTACAATCATCATGGGAGAGATTGAATTTATTATGGAATTTACAGTGTTGGACATCCCACTACAATTGCCCTATTATTAGGGAGACCCTAATTTTATCCATTGGGAGGAGTGCCATCCACATTACATTAGAAAATCAAGTTTTTACTTATTAGGAAGGTTGCCACTATTAAAACTGAGACTAATAGTATGATCACCTACATGAATATGACTCCTTCGGCCTTTCAAGTATTAGTGACCAATGAAGATTAGGTTAGTCTAAAAGTGGCAGCCATAATGAGGAAGATGAGTTATGAACCAGGAACTGGGCTTGGAAGGAAGAAAAATGGAATTTTAGAACTGCTAGACTTTAAAAGATAGACTAGCAAGTAAGGACTATAATATGACCTAACTACTAATAAGGGAAAAAAGACCACCTTCATCTTTAAATGCCCTTTCAAGTATAAAGGTCATTCCAAAAAATGGGAGTATAATGGGATTAAAAAACCAAGTTTTGAGATCTTTATTAATATAATCAGTGGTATGGGAAAATAATAGGATAAAAAAGAAGAAGAGAAAGAAATAACTATCACTAAGATTGGACAGGTTCTGTAGAACATGAGGATGGAAGTTGAGGCTCCTAGCTATACCTACATGGTAGCTCTTATTGACTATCATTGAGAGAAAGAAATAACTATCACTGAGATTAGACAGGTTCTGTAGAATAGGAGGATGGAAGCTGAGGCTCCTAACTACACCTACATGGTAGCTCTTATTGACTATCATTGAGAGAAAAAAAATAACTATCATTGAGATTGGACAGGTTCTGTAGAATATGAGGATGGAAGCTGAGGCTCCTAACTACACCTACATGGTAACTCTTATTGAGTTTAGCATAGAGGATGTTTTATTTGAGGATGTGTTTATCTCTGATGATATTTATATTGCTAATCTATTTAAATCTTTTGGTATACTAAACTCTAAGTATGATGCAATGAAATATGATTTTGCTTACTTGTGTGATGTGTCCTTTGATAATGATGAGCATTTCATTGAACCTTACGTGAGCATCTTTGACATTCATTCCATTGACACTAAACCATTTAACATGAGCACAGATAAAAATCCTCACATGTTGCATATTTCAAGGATTGTTATCCTTGAGGAAATGAGAGAATTAGAAAAAATATTAATAAAAAATTTAAAAGTATTCGTTTAGACATATAATGACATGCCTGGCATTGATAGAGACATTGCTCAGCATTATATTCTAACTAAAGATGGGTGTAAGCCAATAAAATATAAATTATGAAAACTAAGACTGGAATAGGCATAATTGGTAAAAGAAAATATAGAAAAGCATATTAAGGTCAAGTTCTTAGAGGTGGTAGACTATACAAAGTGGCTAGCCAATGTGGTTTTGGTACTTAAAAAGGATGGGAAAGTAAGAATTTGTGTAGACTACAAGGATCTTAACAAAGCATACCCAAAAGAAGATTTTCATTTTCCCCATATATATGTTTTGATCGATAACATTGCTATATATGCCTTGTACTCTTTCATGGACAAGTTTTTAAGATACAATTAGATTCTCATGGAAATCATCGACAAGGCCAAGACTGCCTTTATCACTGAATGGGGAACATACTGCTATAGGGTAATGCCTTTTTGTTTGAAGAATGCAAGAATAACTTATCAGAGAATTGCTAAGGCAATGTTCCATGATTTGACATATAAGGAGGTAGAAGTCTACATTAATGATATAATGTTAAAGTTAAAGACTTGAGAAGAACATCTAGTCACATTAGAAAAGTTCCTACAGAGGGTAGACAAATATAACCTAAGGCTGAATCCTAAGAGATATGTATTTGGTTTAACTTTAAGGAAGATGTTAGGATTCATAGTTAGTCAGAGAGGAATTGAAGTTGCTTCAAACAAAGAAAAAGCAATCTAGGATATGCTGACACCTAAGACCAAAAAAGAAATTTATGGATTCCTAGGAAAGCTACAGTTTATTAGTAGATTTATAGCTAGATCGACTGAAGTAGATGACCCAATATTTAAGCTACTTAGGAAGGATAAGCCTATGATTTAGAATGAACGATGTCATATTGCTTTTGATAGAATCAAAGACTATATTATAAATCCTCTAATTATAAAACCTCAAGAAATGGGAAAGCCTTTAATTATGTATCGGGCAATTGAGGGGAATGCAATAGGAGCTATGCTAGCATAAGAGGGAGAAGCACAATTTGAACAGACGGTTTATTACTTGTGTAAGAAAATGTTGCCTTATGAAGAAAAGTATAGTCAAGTTGAGCATATTTGTTTGGCAATGGTTTGGGCTATGAAGAAGTTGAGGTACTACTTTCAATCTTATAAGATCCAAGCAGTCTAGAAGTTAGATCCTATAAAACATCTATTTGAAGCACCTTCTATGGTAGGAAATTATCTAGATGGCTGGTGTTACTGATAAAGTTTGATATTGAGTACCTGACTAAAAAAATAGTGAAAGGGAGAGCAGTGGCTGAGTTCTTAGTAGTAAACCCAACTTCAGATGACTAAGAGATAGAACTTGAATTCCATGATTACCTTACTATAGCAATTGAGACCTAAGGATGGTGAATGTATTTTGACTAATTAGCAAACTAGTTTAGAGTAGGAATAGTGGTAATCTTGCTGACTCTAGAGAATGAAGTAATTCCCATAGGAAAGAAGCTAACATATTAGGTTATAAATAATGAAGTAGAGTATAAAGCATGTACAATGGGAATGGAATCACTGATGGCCTAGAGGGTTATGGAAGTATAAATATTAGATGATTTAATGTTGGTAATCAATCAAGCTACTGATGAATGGGATATGAAAGAACCAGACTTGTAACCATAAATAGAACATTTATAGTAGTTAACATGGTCCTTTTAGAATTGCAGATTCATTCATATACTGAGAAATCATAATCAAATGGTGGATGCTTTAGCATTACCAGCATCAGTTTGGGATGGACCAATAACCTTGCCTATAAAGCCTCTAGTATTTCTAAAGTCTAATAAGCCATATCATAAGAATGTGAGAGTAATAGAGGTAAGAGTCGATAAAAAACCATGGTTTTATAACATTCAACAGTATTTCAATAAGCATAAAATACCCAAAAAGTACATGTGAAAGGGATAAAACAATTATAAAAAAGCTGGCAACAAAGTTCACTAAGATGTCTTGTACAAGAGAACCTTAGACAGGTTGTAGTTGTGTTTTTTGGATGAGAATGAGGTGAATAATGTAATAACAGATGTTCATGAGGGAGTTTATGGTCCGCAGGAGTATAGTTGCAAGGAGAAGTATGGGTAATGCTTGAGAGGTATAAAGTGAAGCATTATAAGTCATTGCCCTATAGCTCGTAAGCCAATGGAGCAGTGGAAACAGCAAATAAGAACATCAGGAACATCCTTTCAAAGGTGATTCAAACTCACTATGATTAGGCCAACAAGCTACCATTTTCTCTTTGGGGATATCACACAATAGTGAGAACATCTATAGGGGTAACTCCTTTCTTGTTAGTGTATAAAACAAAAGCTGTGCTTCCTATTGAAGTAGAAATGAAATCTTTGAGAACGATAATCAAAGCTAACTTATTCGAGGTGAAGTGGGTTAAATCTGATAGATAGTGAAAGGTTAAGGCACTTTATCACACTCAGCTGTATCAAAGAAGAATTGTTTGGGCTTATGACAAGAGAGTGAGGTAGTATGACATTAAGGTTGGACATTGGGTATTGAGACAAGCTAAGTAGAATGTACCTAATCTAAGAAGGAAGTTTCGACCCAAATAAGAAGGGCCTTATCTAGTTAAGACCATTCTTTTAAAAGGTGCACTTAAGTTAATGGATGTTGTCGGGAATGAACTTTTAGAATGGGTCAGTGTTGATCATCTTAAGTGATACTATTCATAATATTATATATATATATATATATAATATTATATCTATTGGGTGGTCCTGGTATCAGAGCCTGGGGGGGATTGAGTGATCTCTACAGTTTTTGTTTATCTGTTATGAATAGTGTTTATAGGATGTTGTTACGATGAGTCCTTTAGTCTTGGGTGGTCCCGGTTGTAAGTCCCGGAGTGGCAGTAGATCCGTTGGGTTAGCCTAAGAGTTGTAGTCGTAATTTCTTTTTGTAACCTTCAGTCATAACATGTATCCTATCTTCGGTAGAACCACTTCTTCTTCTTCTTCCTCTGCTCCCTCTTCTACTAAAGGAAATAAGAACCTTGTCAATAGTGATGAAATTACCATAGAAGACTTTGATAGATGCATAGATGATTTTAAGCTCACAGAAGTCCACCAAAATCAAGTCTATAAAACTTCTAAAATTAACTTCTTCAAATTTGATTATGTTATCCGTACCGAAGAAAGAGACGTCCAGCTGGACAAATCTAAAGATGAAATTAAACTCCTTTCTTCTTCTTCTATAGAAAAACATAAAGCTAAAGGATTTCGTTATATCCATATAGGTCTTGTCCAAATTGGTGTTAAACCCCTCAACAGAGAAGGACTTAATACTTCTATTCTCGCTGCCCTAAGAGATAAGCGATTTAAAAATTTTAAAGATTCTTTGTTAGGAACTATAGAATCTAGCCTCTGTAAAGGTCCCATATCATTTGACTGCTATCCCAATTTCACAATTTCTTTAAATGACCCAAATCTTTTAAAGTCTTTGGTTTTACAAATCCAAACCCATAACTATGTTATGGAAGATGGATCTATTCCTATTGCACTAGTTTTCAAGGTTCATTATAAAGCTATGATGTCTGCTTTTGCTACCAAGAGTCGATTACACAACAAAAAAGGAGAAACTTTACTTCTTCAAACTGACATGACTAAAGCAAATGTTGTTATACCCAAACCTATACAGTGGAACCAGATAACCCTTCCTAAAGACTGGATCTTAGAAAGTGCTACTGAACCTATAATACAAATCCAAGACAAAACACCCCCAAACACAGAAATAAAGCAAATAACCCAGTTCCAGGATGGAAGAGTAAAAATTAGCTTTGATAGAACCTCTTCTAGTGCCAGATTTTCTGATACTTCATCATCCGAATCCCTTGACCTTGGAAGAATATCCCAAATCCCTTCTATCATTAACCTTCCTTATAAAGATTCACAGAGACAAGAACCACAAAGACCCATTATTCTTCCCTATCCAGATCAAGCGGAACTACATCCGAATATACCTTCAGTTATGGTTCCTCCTTACATTCCAGCCAGATTCTTTACATCTGACCTACCAAATATAGCTCTCAGAAATATTAATCTTAGCAACAACATAGCACAACCCATATATACTGAACCACAACAAGAAATAAAGTCTCCTTCACCTCCTGCCTCACCTACAGCCTCTGCTCTTGCAGAAAATATAGCCCACGAACTGAGCGTTATTGATAAAGAATTTACACCTGATAAAGAATCTTTGCATAAAGATTTTTATGCATCTCATAACCTAGAAAAAAGAACTTGGTTTTTCAAAAATTTTTTAAATACAAGACAAGATATTCAAATAAAGTTTTATGATTTCTTATAGGATAATAAAGTAAATTTATTTTTCTTTGACTGGTTTGAAATTTATGCTTCAGAAAATGATATTTCATATCCTTTTAAAGAAATAAACCCTGTTACTATTTGAAAGAAAAATTGGGAATTAGCCAATGGACAATCTATAGAATCAGAACATCCACCCCTTAGGATGATCAAGATCCCTGTAGGCGAAGAAACTATTGATGCTGCCCCTTACAAAAAACCTCAAGATAATGACACCTAGAACTTAAAGAATATAGTTTCCCAGAACAACTTTACCAATGCTCATCTTCACAGTATAGGTAAACAACTCTCTAGGATAGAAAAACATCCCTATGATACTATAGAACCATAAGCTTTTACAAATAAAAAGATAAAGAACCCTATGTTCAAACCTTTCTAAGTCTCCCAAACTGCCCAACAGGAAATTAGATCTAACAAATTCGAGTTCCTTGAAGCTGTTAGAAGCCAGCTTAGCCAAATGACTCCTTCTTCCTCCACTCCTATAGTACCTAACACTCCTCAAAATGATAGCCAAACCGTTAATCAAAATGTTAGTGTCTTAGATAAAATCTTAGAATCAACTACTGATGAAGAAGAACAGTCTCCTAAAATTGCTAAACTTCATTGGCAGAATAACCAACCCTTCCGCTTAGGATACACTAGAGCTTCTTATCCAGATTTAGACATAGGTAACCAACCTAGTATCCTTGTTCAGTCCAAGTTTAATGCTAGTTCGGTTTATGAGTGGAACATTGATGGCATGACAGAATTTCAAATTTTGAATACCCTTCAGCAAATGACTATGGCCTCCAACACTTATAAAACCCAAACAGAAACCTCTGATAGGTCTGTAGCTGAACTCGTTATAGTAGGTTTCTCCGGACAATTAAAAGGATGGTGGGATTATCATCTTACTATCCAACAATAAACAGACATCTTGTATGCTATCAAAAGAGATAAGGATGGTCTTCCCATTCTTGATTCCTCAGGAAACACTACCCAAGACGCTGTATCTACTCTTATTCTCACTATAGCACTCCATTTCATAGGAGATTCTTCCCATCTTAAAGATAAAAATGTTGACCTCCTATCCAATCTAAAATGTAAAAACCTCAGCGATTTCCAATGGTATAGATCAACTTTCCTAACAAGAGTCATGATTAGAGAAGACTCCAACCAGCCTTTCTGGAAGGAAAAATTTTTAGCAGGACTTCCTACCCTTTTAGGAGAACGTGTCAGAAACACCATTAGACAATCCTTTGGATCCCATATCATTCCCTATGACCAGCTCACCTACGGATAATTGATCAGTACTACCCAAAAGGAAGGCCTTAAGATCTGTCAGGATTTGAAACTCCAAAAACATCTAAAGTGGGAATTAAAGAAATCCAAAAAAGAATTGGGATCTTTCTGTAAACAATTTGACTATGGTTACAGTCAAGATAAAGCCTGCAAAGGACATTGTAGTAAAAATTCCAAATCCAAGTACTCTTCCCCCAACAAATTTCCTAATAAACCAAGAAAGTTTCATAGGAAAAAGACTTCTGATGAACCCTACTACAAAAAACCTTACCGAAATTCCTTCCCTAGAAACGATAAAGATTCCAAACCCAAGAAAAGAAATCCGAAAGATATCACCTGCTATAGATGTGGCAAAAAGGGACATATTTCCAAATATTGTAAGGTCTCTAAGAAACTTCAGGAACTTGACCTTGGAGAAGACACTCTAGCACAACTTTCTGCTTTGCTTTTGCACACATCTGAGTCTGAATCTGAATCCTCCTCTCTAGGAATCCCACAGATAGATGAACTAGCTACTACTTCTTCTTCTTCTCTAGGCTCAGATTCTAGTTCTGATAAAAAATATTTGAACATGCTAACTAAAGAACAAAACCTCATTCTGGATGCTATACAACACATCAACGATCCTGATGTCCAAAAAAGATATCTAGACCAACTTAGGCAATCCTTAGAAAAGGAACCTGAGCCCCCTAAGACTGAGTCGCCTTCCACAAGTATCAATATGTATGATTTTACAGCCATCCTGAATAGGAATAAGCATGGTAAGAAACCAATAGGAAATGTCCAGGAACTCCAGGCTGAAATAAAGACCATTAAAACTGAACTAAAGAATATTAAAGAAAGGCAATAAAAAGACTCTGAACTGATCCAGTTTCTTATCACCAAACTAGCTGAAGAATCTAGTGAAAGTGTGACATACCAAACTTAGGATTAGAAGCCCAGTCCTTAGCTAGTATAGATAAAATCCCTCATGATTTCCTCTATACTTTAAGTCAAATTACTTCTCGGAAATACATTGTTAAAGTTTCCCTTATCTTTGATAAAGATTTTCAGTATGATACTGTTGCTCTGTTTGACACAGGCGCTGATTTAAGTTGCATAAAGACCTCTATTGTCCCTCATCATTTTCAAGAAAAAACCCGTGAAACACTCTCTTCTGCTAACAATTCAAAAATGCATATTGATGGCAAAACAGACGTCAGTATTTTAAACAACGGATTTTCCATTAAAACTTCTTTCCTTCTTGTCTCTGATATTAGTTATTCAGTAATCTTAGGGACACCATTTATTAATCTAATAACTCCCTACATAGTTACTCATCACCCTATAGATTTTAAAGATAAAGATATTTTTATTTCTTTTCCCTTTTTGGCTAAACCAAAAACTCGCCAGCTCAACTTTGTTCAAGCCCATTCTATTTACAAAAATCATATAAATTTCTTGGTTAAAAGCAAAGAAACAGATTTATTCGATTTAAAGAAAAAAGTTCATTTTAACAAAATTGAACATCAATTGCAAAATGATTCTGTAAAAAAGTGCATTCTTTATCTTCAAAACCGTTTTATTAAAGAAGTCTGCTCCGATTTTCCAAACGCCTTTTGGAATCAAAAAAAGCATATAGTTGACCTCCCCTATGAGCCAGGATTTGATGAAAAAAATATACCTACTAAAGCTAGACCTGTCCAGATGAACACTGAATTAGAATAACATTGTAGAAAAGAAATCCAAGATCTCCAATCTAAAGGATTAATCTCTAGATCTCGATCACCATGGAGTTGTGCAGCCTTTTACGTTCATAAAGCTTCTGAACAAGAGAGAGGTACTCCTAGACTCGTAATAAATTATAAACCTTTAAATACAGCCCTCAAATGGATTAGGTATCCTATTCCAAACAAAAAAGATCTTCTTCAAAAACTCCACTCTGCATTTGTCTTCTCGAAATTTGACATGACATCAGGATTTTGGCAAATACAAATTGACATAAAGCACCGTTATAAAACTACCTTTACTGTCCCTTTTGGCCAATATGAGTGGAATGTAATGCCCTTCGGTTTAAAAAATGCTCCTTCTGAATTTCAAAGAATCATGAATGATATTTTTAATCCTTATTTTGAATTTTGTATAGTCTATATTGATGATGTCCTCATTTTCTCCAAATCCATTGAACAACACCTCAAACACTTAAAGACTTTTCTCCATATTGTTAAAAACGCAGGTCTTGTTGTTTCTGAAAAAAAGATATCTCTTTTCCAAACTAGAATTAGATTCCTAGGACAGTATATCTGTCAAGGAACCATTGTTCCCATAGAAAGATGCCTACAATTTGCTAACAAGTTTCCTGATAGAATTCCTGACAAAACCCAATTGGAAAGATTTTTAGGCAGCCTTAACTATGTTCTAGATTTTTGTCCCAACATTAATAGGATAGCCAAACCCTTACATGATAGGTTAAAAAAGAATCCACCTCCTTGGACAGATGAACACACTAGAGTTGTCCAACATATAAAGAAATATATAGTTTCTATACCATGTCTCCACATACCTGATCCTAGTCTTCCTAAAGTTGTAGAAACTGATGCTAGTGAAATAGGTTATGGTGGTATTTTAAAGCAAGTTCAAAATGAGCGGGAAGTAGTTGTACAGTATACGTCAGGACACTGGAATGATACCCAAAAGAACTACTCTACCATCAAAAAAGAAATTCTTTCCATTGTACTCTGCATCGCAAAGTTTCAATCTGATTTACTCAATCAGAAGTTTTTACTTCGAATTGATTGCAAATCTGCTAAAGAAATTTTACAAAAAGATGTTCAAAATATTGCATCAAAATAGATTTTTGCTAGATGGCAAGCTATTTTGAGTATCTTTGATTTTGAAATTGAATTTATTAAAGGAAATGAAAATTCTCTTCCAGATTTCCTGACAAGATAATTTTTACAAAACAGATAAAGATGCCCCACAAAAAGAAAGAACCCTCTGGTAAAGAAATTTCAGAACCAGATAAAGTTGCCCTAACTAAAGTTCCTCTCCCTCTTTCTGCTAAAAAGCCAATAAAGTCTTGGTATGAGATTGCCAGCCAGGAACAAAATAAAGATGATTCGACTAAAGCTCTTGCAATTCAACAATGGGTTGAATCGATTTCTAGAACTCCTGAACTCCTCCAGGCTATTCAAGCAACTCTGAAACCTCCAGCTTCAGAGCCTTCTAGTATTTTGGGCCTTCCTCCGCCCTCAGGTAAAGTCTCTCAGCCTGTTTCAAAAACTGAAAAAGGTGAATCTTCTTCTTCTCAGATCCTTTCTCAAAATAATTTAACTCCTGTGGCTACCCAAAGTAGTTCACAAATTGTTTTATCACAATCTAAAATAAAGTCTTCCGAATTTCTCACAAAAACTACTTTTCAAAATATCTTAACAATTGAAGATGGGTTTTATAATAAAAATCCTTTTATAGCAATGCAAAACCACTTTCCAAATAATTGGTTTTTTAAACCTTGGGATCTTTCAAAACCCCAAGAGTATTATCAAACTATTTTGGAATTTACTGGTTCAGCAGAATTCAAACACTTCTACCATAAAGGATCCCACGACCCTTCTTACTCTACTTGCAAAATTCTTAAAGTCCTTCATCCTAAAGATTGGGGTCAAGATCTTTTTAAGCCTAAAGCTTTCCCTATAAATTTCCAAACCAAGCTCGACTTTTGCCCAACCTTCTCTTATTGGGACTATGAACAAGCATGGTTCAATACCTTCCTTATCCAAAATCATTATGCTACCCACTCTTGGTTATTTTTCTTAAGCGATCATGCTAATCTTTCCAAGTTTCCTGCATGGTTCACCAGGTGGTGGAATAACTATGGTCCTATCCCTGACATCCTTCCTTCTGATATTCGTAATGGGTTTGACCTTTTTGAATCCCATTACAAACCCTCCTCTCCTGAGAAAAAATTCCCCTCCTTATGCCTTTATTGTTCCAAGTTCTTCGTACCTTGGGTATCTCAATGGTATCTCGACTACTCATCAAATAATGGCATTATAGTTCTACAAAGGAAATTTAAAGTAAAGTGGTGGAATTCCTACAGAATTCCAGAAAATATTTCTAAAACAGCAATCTCTGAATGGCTTCAAAAGCATGGTTTCATTGGAAGTCTTCCCTCCCAGACCAACTTCCTTGCTCAGAAATCCCACGCCAGTGCCCTTCTTGCAGCTGCCAAAACAGAAGAAGAATATTTCAAAATTATGCAACAATTAGTCCAGACTCGAGCTACTTCCTCTGCAAATTCCAGCCATTTTGAAGAATCTGAGCCCTTCATCGATTTGGGTAATGACAACGAAGACGATTGTTATGGTATTTTTAGCCCAATAAAGCCCACAGGCTTATAAAGTCTTGTAAAGTTCTTGTTTCTGCAAACCCTTGTAAAAATTTATTTAGTAAACCCAATGGGTTGAAAATCCTTATGGACGGCCCATGTAAAAATCAGGGTATAAAAAAAAAAAGTATTCCTAATATTCTCTATTTTCCAGGTCACCAAATTTGGGACACTCTTGGACAGCACTCAGGAAAATTTGACTTCTATGTTAAATACTCTCCCCCTGCCTCAGCTGCCATCCCCCTCCACTCTGTCAGACCACATGGGTGGGGTCCCGATTTCTCTTTTCAAGATCTTTGAGTATCTCGCCACTAAAGTAAAAGCAAAAGTCTGAGGCAAACTATTCCTCCCTAAAGGACGGATGCATCAGAAACATCCCTGGTCCCTCTCACATGGGCTGCTCCCTCCGAAGGAATCTCATGCCTCTACAGCATCCCCCTCTCAAGCTCTATATATAGAAACCTTCTCCAACCTTTGGAGGGGGCGAAAAAAATCAGTAGAAATTCTGTATTTTACTTAGACCCTCTTTAGAAAAAATAGATTAAAATTTGTCTTATCACTTCACCAAGATTGATAAAAATTCCTCTGTAATTTTCCCTTTTTCCCTATAACTCCTTGGCTAAGGATTAAAGAACTTCTGTAACCTTCCCTTACTTGGATCTAAATAAAGAAAAGAAAATATTCTTTACCTGTAAGATTACTTTTCTTATATTTTAATTATGCCTTATTTACTTTAAAGATTTATTTATTTTCTGCATTACATTTCTTCTTTAAAGCTTTCTTATGTTTTGTATTTAAGTATGCTATGTGCTCGCCTAAGATATTAGGATCTTGCACATCAGAAATCATGTATTCTATATTTTAATTACTGTTTTTTCTGTTTATTGCTAATTGTTGCATATTGGACCGGTAACCTCCGTGTCTAGTTTACGACTAGGAGCGTGAGACCGGCATTGTGCCTTACATCTGCATCATCACTATTCTCGCATCCCTTAGATCTATTGGGTGGTCCTGGTATCATATATATATATATATATATATATATATATATATATATATATATGAGAGGTAAAATACTTAATTAGAAAACCTGAGAGGGCTAATTAAGAATAAGGGTATCATCACTCTAAAATATTCAATGTGCAACCATGCTCATGATAAATGCCATTCAGTACAAATGAGAAAGATTGTTAGAATTGCACATGTTAAGAAGTAAACACCTAAATCAATATTTACCACATGCAAAGGTAAAATTTGCATATGATAGTTCATATCTTTCTATGATGTAATGTTTTCTCTTTCTTAAAATTATATTAATTGCAATTTCAGTTGTAAACCTTTTATCTTTTATATTTATTGTGCGACATGACAAGCAAATGGGAAAATAAAGAAAGAGCATAGAAGAATAAAAAAATATCAAAATCATCATAACAGTAATATGCTAGTACATCTTAAATGTCCAAAAATTATCATCAATATAGTCGAAAGCTAAAAGGGGAATCAAGACTCGTCCCTATTATCATCATGATCCTTAACATCAACATTATCTAAAGGTCCTCTCTTTCTAGGTTTAGTACCATGGAACCTCAACTCCTCTAAGTCAGCCCGTAACCTCTCGATCTCACTCTAAAAAAAGGCACCCTTCTATTGATGTGCCACCTCATGCTGGCGAATTGCCTAATCTCACTCATGCATCATCCTTATATGCTCACACTAATGTATTAACATATACACATCCATGACATATATACACATAATATTGCATATTTGAACAGCGAAAAAGAAGACAGGGTGACAAGATACTTACACGAGTCTCTACAAAATGATGGACGTGATAGCTCATTAGGTCAGAATGCAGTCAAAGGTGATGAATAGTGGAATTTAGAGTTTCAAAAGAGAACTTAGTAGTGATAGAGTGTTGAGATTGGAAGCTTTATTTCGATGGAGTTGTAAATAACAAAAGAGTTAGGTTAGGAGTGATTCTTATTACACCAAAAAGAGAAACCATTCCTATGGCTAAGAAACTAGATTTTGAGGTTATAAATAAAATGGTTGAGTATGAGGCATGTATCTACGGGATAAAAGTAGCTTAGTAGTTGGAGCAAAAGAATTGTTAGTATATAGAGATTTCTTAGTGGTTGTAAGTTAGCCTAATAAGGAGTGGGAAGTTAAAGAGGAAAAATTAAAGCCTTAAATTTGCTATTTGATAGCCTTACTAAAAAACTTTACTAAGTGTCTCTTTATACACTTGTCAAGAGATGAGAATCTAATGGCAAATGCATTGGCAACACTTTCTTTGATGTGGGATAATTTAACTAGGTTGACAATAAAGCATTTGGTAATTGTGAATTGAAAAGCTCCATGTTACGGTGGAGTTCATTAAAAAGAATCTCATTTGTAGAGGTTCCTGCATCATATTATGATAGATAATGGTGTTTAGTTCCAAGCAGAGATAGAAGAATTGTTATAGAAATACAAGATTGAACATTATAAGTCGAATTGTTATAGAAATACAAGATTGAACATTATAAGTCTTCGCTCTATCAACCTCAAGCTAATGGAGTAGTAGAAGTAACTAATAAGAATGTAAAAAAGATCCTCTTTAAAATGGTTAAAACATACAAAGATTGGTATGAATATATCCTTTTTGCCTTATAGGGATATAGAACTACAACACAAATTTCCACAGGCCAAACACCTTTCTCGTTAGTGTATGGATGAGAAGTAGTCTTACCTATAGAGATAAAGATTAAATCTTTGAGAGTGGTTATAAAAGCGAAGACTCCTAAGAGTGAATGAGCAAAAAAAAGGTATGATCATCTTGTATCTCTGGATGAGAAAAGGATGGATGCTCTATTTCACAATTAGATATATTAAAAGAGGATATCGATGTGTTGATACCCAAATTTTAGCGGTTTCGCTAAAAATTTGATGATGAAGTATTCATGTTTGTTAAATAGGGTAAAGCTCTTTCAAAAGTCTTCTCGGGCTTGCTTGGACTAAGAAGAAACCTGAAGAAACCTAAATTAAATAAAAAATATGCACCCAAACATCAAAAACCCAAATTGGGCCCAAAAAGAGCAAAATAAAGGTGCGAAAAAGCTCATAGGATGGGCTAACCATAAGTATGGGTCAGAAACCCATGAGTATGGGTCATCCAACCCACATCATGGGTCCTTTAACCCATGGATGGCTATGTGGGTCATGGACTTAAGGGCGTGGGTCATGGACCCAAAAGTGTGGGTCCTAGCCTTGTAGACTTAAAAACTAAAAAATTTCCCTTTTTAAGGGGATTTTGACACGTTTCTCGAAATACTCTCTTAGAGAGAGAAAACTAGATTGCTGTTGGACAATTTTTCACATACTTTCTCTCTCCTAAAGCACTTGGAGACACCTCATACAGTCAAACAAAAAATTATTCTCTTTTAGAATTTAGATCCATAAATCCAAACCTAGCTTCTTCTAAGTCAAAGCACGCATTTAGGTTAATCACCTGATCCATTTGAGGATCTCCCTATTTATTTTTATTAAAAATTAGCATTTATTGTATTTTCTTTTCTTCTTCTATTTTATTTTTTGCATTTTATATCATTTTTGCATTTTATTTTATTATTTATTGTATTGTATTAAAGTTATGATTTTTGTGGTAATTTAAAGTTTGAGAATAAGATATGTAGACTGAGTTGGTAGTTTGGATGAATTTGGGAGTGTATGGATTCATTTTTACATTTTGCATCATTTTTGCATTATTTTTCTTTATATATAAAAATTGGGTATTTTGGTGTAAAGTTACCATTTTTATTGTTATTTTTGCATTTTTATCAATTTAGTCATTCTCTTTATTTTCTTCCTTGATAAATTTATTATTTTTATCATAAAATCCATATTTTTATGGTGAAAATAATATTTTTATCATTTTTATTATGTTATTTGCATTTTTATTATTTTTATTGCTTTTATGCCTTTTTTTTGGGGTAAATTTGTCATCATTTTTTATGGTAAAAATGACACCTTTATCATTTTTATTATTTAATTCTGTGTTTTTATTTATTTTTATCGCTTTTCTTGCATTTTTATTATTTTTATTGCATTTTCATCATTTTTGTTATTTTTATACCTTCTCCTGATAAGTTCACCATTTTTATCATAAAGTTGATGTTTTTATAAAGTTGATGTTTTTATAGTAGAAATGTCATTTGTTTTTATTACTTTTATTATTTTAATTCTGCACCTTATTATTTTTATTATATTTATTGTATTTTTATTATTTCCTTGCTATTATTTTCATCTTTGACAAAATTACTATTTTTACCATAAAGTTTATATTTTTATGGTAAAAATTGCATTTTTATCACTTCCATTATTTTAATTCTGCACTTTTATTATTTTTATTATGATAATTGTATTTTTACTATTTTTGTTGTTTTATTTTCCCTTTACGCTAAATTTGCTATTTTTGTCATAAATTTAATGTTTTTATGGTAAAAAATTTCATTTTTATCGTTTTGATTATTTTAATTCTGCACTTTATCATTTTTATTTTATATGTTACATTTTTATTATTTTTCTTGCTTTTATTTTCATCGTTGATAAATTTGTTATTTTTATCATAAAGTTAATGTTTTTATGGTAAAAATTGCACTTTTATCATTTTGTTATTTCAATTTTGCACTTTATTATTTTTATTATATTTCTTGCATTTCGATTGTTTTTGTTATTTTCATTTCCCTTTTTGTTAAATTTTCTATTTCAATCAGAAAATTCACATTTTTATGGTGGAAATAGTACTTTTATCATTTTTATTATCTTTTATTGCATGTTTATTATTTCCCTCTTGATAATTTTATTATTTTTATCAAAAAGTTTACATTTTTATGATACAAATACTATTTTTATCACTTTTATTATTCTATTATATTTTTGTTATTTGTGATTATTTTCATTTTATTCTCTTGATAAATTTACTATTTTTATCATAAAATTAATATTTTTATAGTGAAAATAGTATCTTTTATCCTTTATTTATTTATATCATTTATACTTTTTTTATTGCCTTAATTATCTTCTTTGGTAAATTGATTATTTTTATATTTTCTTGTCATGAAAATCCCATTTTCATAATAAAAATGACAACTTTACACCAAAATATTTAAATATTTAAATCTCGCATCATGCATTTTCATTGGCATCTTTATTTGCTTATTTGTTTAATTACTTTTTACTATATCTATTATGGATAAATGAAATATATAATTGCCTTAAATGTGATGTGTGCTTGCATGTATATGAAAGCTAACCTTTATTTTGCAGGTTTATTTGAATAAGAGTTTTCTTTTATTTTCTATTTTGGTGTAATGAATAGAGCAGGGAATTTTTGAGGCAATGTAATCCTTTATCCCAATCCCCATTTTATTTTCTATTTTGGATGTATCTATTAGAATATGTTTTCCTCTAAGGGTTGTAATCCTTAATCCTTTTCCCCATTTCTTTTTTATTTTTGTTTATTTGTGTGTTTAATTTGTTTTATTATTTCTTGCATGCTTCTATGCTACTTGTTATGTGCTTACTTGTTTGCATTATTACTTGCTTACTTGATGTGATTGGTGAATGTTTATTTATCTTGTGATGTATGTGCACTAAATCCAATTGTTTGTTAGTGATATGCCCTACGCCAATTATGTAATGGCCATACTTGGACTTTACATATTTCTATTTTATTAATAAAGAGACATTTTTATTATTACCCGCTAATTCTAGTATTATCCTTGATTAGTTAATTCTACCTTAGATCATCAAGTACGTGACTTGATAGCAAAACTCTTAGGTGACATTTGAATTCTAATAAAAATATCCCTAGTCGATTATTGTTATGGGAACAATAATGAATAAAAACTAGTATGAGGTTGACTAATGATTAATTTTTACGGATCATGTATATGAGATATTAAGTCAAACTCATAGGTACATATTTAGAGAAATGATTTAATGGATTGACCTAATATGAGAATACCACATCGATAATTATCATAGATAATTCTCATCACATAAGTATTATTTGAGTCCTCTAGCCTGATATCACTATGGTTTCCTATATAAGTTTTGTATTTTGACACATCCCTACATCATCTTTAGCTAGATGGTAAAATAGATTGTGATTAGATATAGAATAAGTTATGTGAGGAATGTGAATGATTAAGATGAAATTTTTTCTTTATTAATTATGAGAAGATATCCGTGGGCCCCTTGATAAGTTAGATTGAAAAGAAATGCATGGCCATGCTAGAATGTATTGATGAAGAGTTATCAATATTAGATAAAGAGTTATCAGTATCAGTCGACTCAGGACTAAGAAACAATATGATTGGACAATATAATGATGACATAATCCATGCCTTATGTTTAACCAAGATATCACATGACAAAAGGACTATAGGATAATTATGTCATCCTTTAGACAACTTGGGTAGTCATAATGTCTTACTAGAGAACAATTATGATTTGTGGGCTAAAATGGGAATTTTAGGTCCACTGCCAACATTGTGTGAACCTACAGGTCACACACTTAGAACAGGCCTAAATCAAACTTGGGTAATTAGCCTAATATATATATATATACTAATTTATTTAAGGTAAGAGTTATCTAAATAAATAAGAAATGATTCTAATTTAGAATGAGAATCAAAGTAGAAAAGGAAGTCTAATCTTACCAAAACTATTTTGGTAAGAGAAACCCTAGATAGGATGTATATATAAATATCTCTTTCTCTAGGATTAGCTAAGCCACTCATCCTCCTCCTCCTTCTATTACTTCTTTTATGAAAAGAAAACACATAGAGAAAAATTATGTTATGTGACAACAAAGGTGCTAGCACACTGACACCACTTTGGATCACCTTGTTCATGTGGATACCAGTAGAGGATGTGGTCTTATTGATGGCATTTTAATATGACAAGAAGACATGAAAAGCTTGAGGTAGAGTGTCACTGGAGTAAAACCTGTCCCTTCCTTTCAACCATTTTACAATAAGATCGTCTTGATGAGTGTTTGGAAACCCTCTCAATCAATCTACTCAAATTACATGGATTCAAGTTTAGGGTTTTCATGGTTAAAAGTTAATGTTTTTCGATGCATATTACATAAAAAACCCAACATTTTTCTATGTTCCAATTTTCATTTTTGTTAACTAATAATCAAATGTGGAAAATGCATCATAAAACTGAAACTAGGGTGAAGGAATGAGTAATTAAGTAATGTATAGTAAGAAATATGATAAGCAACTCCTACCCTCCAAAGCTAGAATCTCTAGTTAGGAAAGTAAGTTCTTCATTCACTTTCTTCTGACTTAGTCTAGTGGTAAGTCCAATCTATAAAGCCTATTTAGGAAAACCCTCCCATAATCAATAATAACTGGCCCTGATAAAAAAAATTAAGGTAATAAAAAATAAAAATTCTTTTTTCTTGTTTAAGCAATTTACACCTTTTATCTTAATTGGAATTTGATTCAAAGGAAAAGAGGTTTTTTTTTTCAAGAACAAAGATAGTTTGTGTTTACATAGAAATTTAGAGTTTAAAAAATATACAGTACATTAGGAAATAGTCAGAAAGTGAAATAGCAGAGTATAAGCATACTAAAGATTTAGTCAAAGTAGTAGAAGACAATCATAAAATAAAGGTAATCAGTCATCATGAGCTCTGGTGTTTAGCCAGGGACTCCATCATCTAGTCAAATCATCATGTTGATAGGTATCAAGAGGTCTAGTAGTTGAAGTCCTAATATTTTAAGTATCAAAACTCAAATCCATAAACTGCTGTCGAAGTCTCTCATTCTCACGCTCTAAGTTGCCAGTATAGCTTTATCGAATTCAAAGATAGTTAGAATCATGCATCACATGCATACATTTGCATATTTATTATAAATACTTAATCTCTAAATGTCTATGATCTATATAGTGAATAATCTCTGAGATGAGCCAAGTTCGTACAAATACTCTACTTGTGTTCAGGAAACCTACATTGTAAATTTTATTAACATTAACAACAAGTGTTTAGTATGTACAAGTAAAAATAATTAATTGTACTTACATGAAAAGCATATGAATGAGAGAAGCTATGGAGATGGATGTCATTAAAATACATGTGCTGCTCAATAGGGGTCTAGGTTGAATGAGCCCAATAATACATTGATCTATCTAAAAGTGAGATGTCACTAAGGGTAGTGCTCATGGAAGCATTACTGTGAGTAGTCTTAGTATATTGAGTATGGGACTTATGCTCAACCTCTTGCTTAGTCCTCTTAGTCCTAGGCTCAGTCTTAGTCTTAGTCTCCTCTTCTATAGTCTCATAAGCAATATGAGAACCAATATCTCAAAATAAAGGGAAGAAAGCAAATGTTAATAAAAGTGATAAAGGAAAAGGAGTAATGAGAGACATACCTCAGCTTGGTCTATAGGAACCTACTATAGAAGGTTCTCCTGAATATATCACTGATTGTCACAAGAGCACTCAAAAAAAGTCAAGGCATCATATCCTTGTAATGCCTCTCTCAGCTCTGGACCAGTCAAATAAGAACTCTATAACATCTAGATTAGATGTTGGTGTCAAAATACACATACATTTAGGACTTTATATTGCATGCATTCATACATTTTTATTAGCATTTAGTATAGTAAACCATATAGAAATAGATACTTTTGAGTTTTTTTTTATAGGGAAAAGGAGTTAGGAGGCGATTTGGTGATAAAATAAGCAAAGAAAGGAAGAAATGAAGTAGAGTTACCTACCATCACGATCACAGCTGGGTAAATAATTGCAAAGATACCTAAAATGCCAACCCTAAATAATGTCGAGTCTTTTATGATCGCGTCTCATATGTAATTGCGGGTTCTTATGGGTTTTCTTCTATCTCAAGCACGGGACATGTGTGATTGTGACCTTTTCATGAGAGGCCCTTTTGTGCGAGCATGATTTGTTCACGATTGCAAGTAGCATGCTTCCAGGACAGAACATGCTGATGTATACTAATTTAAAGAAAAATCTAAGGGAGGTGAAAGGACATGTTTTAGAAGAAGGCTAGAAAGGACAAAAGACATGAATTACTTGGGGAGGAGGATACATTGTACCTATACACACTCTCTTACTTATAAGGGACACATAAAAGAAGGAAGGAGGAGAAGAAGAGAAAAGAGGATAAAAAGAAGCTAATAGGAAAAGACCCATTTGAAGAATAAAGCTTATTGGATAACACTTTCTCATTCTCTTTCTAATCTTATTTCCTTGCTTGTAATTTTAAATATTGAATAATGATTTACTTAGCCATGGGAGGCTAAGTTCTTGAATGTTGTTGGGATTTTGAGACCCATTAGATTTAATGTTGATTTGATGTTTATTATTACTTTTTAAATGCATATTGTGCTTATTGATTTGATTAAATGTTATATTGTGGCTAGATATAGCTTTAGTTTAGATCTATGCAATGAGAGTTAGCAGATTTAATAGACCCACAAACATATGTGTAAGCACCCAATTTCGAGATGCAATTGTGCACAATTGTAACATAAGCCCCTATGATGAAATTTATTCAAAAATTGAACTTGGTTGTCGATTTTCTAAACTTTAGGGACTAAATTGCAACATTTTTTAGGATTTGATTATAAGGAAGTCAAATTTTTAGGGGTCTTTTGGTAAAAAAAATTTAAATTAGGATCAGCATTTAATGCCGATCAACATTCTACAATGCTGGTTGGTATTACACAATGCCGATGCGTAAAGTCCTATTTTTTTGATTTTTTATCAATTTTTTTCAGTGTTTTGATTGGTTGAAAATTTAATTTTTTTATTATTATTATTTGATGAAAATTTCAACACATTCAAAACACGAAAATAGCTTTCAAAATCAAAATTCTTATTAGTTTGTTTTGGAAGAGATGAACTTATTCCTGCAAACTTGGGGAGTCAATACACATGTAGACTTTGCTTTAAAAGGCAAAGAGTCTACGTGCGTGAGAGGGGCTTAAGATTCATACACATAAACTAAGAAAAAAAAGATGAAATAAAAAAAGAAAGACTGCAAAAGAGAGAAGAGAGTTACGTGAAAAAACCCAATCGCCTAAGAAAACCCTAAAAATCTAGATGTGAAGAACACCTCGCACACACCCTTGTCTTTCAAAACCCTAATTTTGGATACTATCAGTGTCTTTGAACGCAATCAAATCCCAGTCCAGAATCAAATCAATACTGAGTCAATTTTAATGGTGATAATCCAATCTAAGGGGCTATCTCAAAGCATTTGCACAACATCTAAAATCATCAATGTTTTTTTTTTCTATTCTATTCTATTCTTTTTGTGATTTTTATTTTGTTATTGTTTTGGTTATTCAATTTCACTACTAATTTGATTATTTCTGTGTTTTTATTTTGATGTGCGAATGTGGATTGAGGAGGACACTGCCTGTGTTTAGACGAACAGAAGGTCCAAGGAATGCCATGGAACAACCTGTGTTGTTTTCCAGTAGAACTTAGGATTTTTATCTTTATTTTTCATTTGGGTATTTTGTGTAGTTATTTTAATTCATGGGTGTATAATTGTTTAATTTCAATTTTGTACGTAGTTTGTAATAGCCCCATTAGTGGGAAAAGTGAAAGATTTAATTTTCTGTGTTTAAAATCAATTAGTAATTAGGTTCAATTGGGTAAAAATCAATTAAAATCAATGGTGGCAATAGCAAACATAAACATAAAAAATAAAGAATGATTAGTAACTAAAAAAATAAAAATAAAAATTAAATAAAATTAAAATTAAATGAAACCAAAATAATCAAATAAAATTAACAGAAGAGGGTAAAAGAAGAGATGATTGGATGGATGCAATATTAATTTGCTCCTCAAAGTGGTATAAATCATTATTTCTTTTTTAAAATAGGTCTTCAATGCTTGATTTTCTCCTCCCAAAAAGTCTACTGCTTTTCTTAAAAGAACAGCACCTCTAAAGAAAATTTTATTTGAAAATTGTGTAAAAAGAAGAAGGAGAAGTCTCTAAAAAAATCCTCCTTTCTAGTTGAATTGAGCTGGGTTTATTTAGAAAACCCTAGCTAAAGTCATGTATCATACTGTGACTTCTCCTTTTCACAGTGATAAAGTTTTGAGTTAATAAGGACTTTTAATTTTCTGAAAAATTCAGATAAATCCTAGAAAAGGGATTTACCACATTATTTGACCAATTAAAATTTAGAAAAAAAATTATTTATTGGAAAATAAAAAATACAAACAGAACACGTTTGATTTAGACCTGGATTATATAATTCTAATTAGTGGTTTCGATCGATTTTATGTAATTCCGATCAGAATTATAGAATTTTAATCTTTTTTTCATTACAAAAAGACCCCTAAAAGAAATAAAATTTTACAAATTAAGTCCTTTAAAAAAACCAATTAAGTTCTCTTGAAAATGCATTTAGGCTTTTTGAGGTTTCAAACTTCAAGTGTTGAAGATCTATTTATAATATTTTTATCATTAGAGTCCTCTGTCACATCCACATTCCATCATCCTGAAATTGGGTGCTTACACCACTCCAATGTGTTATGTTGTTCTTGATAGGTCTGAAGGTCGTACTTGATGCTAGAAAGGTGAGAGGAGGCCCATCTCTGTATAACAGGAAGCTCCTATCGAGGCTAATAGTACTAGAGCCTCAAATCACCCCTATCTCGATGCTCTAAATCTAAAATAAGAAGAAAGGTTAATAATGTAAAGTTCACAAATAGCAAAGAAATCAAAGGTGATAAGAGAGAAAATACATGCAAAATGTACCGAAAGCCATACATAGTGATTGCGCCTCTGCAGACCATGTTAAGCTCGTAGTATAGATAGGTAAGAGTAGTAAAACCCTAATAAAAAGCAACAACTTAGTCTAGATCATGAATTGGACTTAGGAGTGTGATTCTAAACTTATGACCGGTCTCACAGAATAAGGTTGTGCTTGGTAAAATAAAAAAAAAACATCTTGCCTTCTAAATGATTTGATGAGGAGTGGTGGTAGGCTATGATAACCTTACTCCCTAGTTTACAAAATAAATAAGTAAATAAACACATAATAAAGGTCTAATAAAATAAGAATTTTAATTAAAAAAAGAATAAGATAGTTGTTTACTTTTGAGGAGACATAATCATGACTCAAAGGGAGCCTTATTTTATTCCTTTAGGCTATATTAATATTCTTGAAAAAAAAAGTCAATTTAGGACAGAACAAAAACATGACTCAACTCATAAGCTTAGTGATTTATCTTCTTCAGTAAAATAATAATAATAAAGTAGAAGCATGAGCTATCAATTGAAGGAAGAATGAGGATAAGGAAGAATGAAGATGTGGCTAAGTTATCTTCTTCATATTATATCACATTACAAAAAAATAATAAAGAAAACATAAGAAGCTTAGGGACTTGAGTAGAAGAATGGAAAGGAAGTTATAAGGCATTACTTAGAAGTTGAAGATGAGAATAACAACTAGGAAAAAGAGGAGTTAATGCAAGCAAAGCATTGGGAGAAAAATAAAAAGTTTGATAAGGGATCAAGGTTTTGCATTAAGTAGAAAGGAGTTAACAACAATAAAGGAAATGAGGATGGTGAATTTTAGCATGTCAAATGTTGTGTTGAGAGTTTAAGTAAAGATTAAAGAGAAAAAGAGAGACTTAGAATAGCGAAGATAATCAAGATAGAGGCAAAGGAAGAATAAGAGTAATAGTGCCTTCAAGAATTTTTTCGACAAATCAAAATGAAGAGGTAAATTCTTTTAGACATTAATTTGATTAGAAACTTGTAAATATATTAGGTTCAAGAGGTCTTGACTTGGATTTTGAGATTTAGATGAGCTAAATTCATAGCTTGAACATGATAGGAGCTAAGAACGATATTAATATTTATGATTTTTGTAAACATTAGAGAAATGGAATTTATAGTTGTTTAAGCTCATGTAAGTGAGAATTGAACAAACTTATAGAATTAAGCACTAAGTAAGATATATCCAACCAAGAGAATTTGGAATTTTTGTTTTAATTTATTACTTCCAACCAAGAGAATTTGGACTTTTTGTTTTAATTTATTACTTCTAAGACTAGAAATTTAAAGGGACTACTAAATATCAAATAAAATAAACTTCCTAAGGAATTAATTTGAAGATATATTTTTACAATCTTATTGTGTGTTTATTAATTATAATTTTAAGGATCAATTCAATCACAGCTATAGAGCATAGGCCAATTCTACCTAGTTAAATTCTTGAGATTACAATTACAGGTGAGTGGCTAATTATATAACAACATTTTAAATTTATATTTCATATAGATATACATATTATTATGTTCCTTAAAATGTTCATTATTTTATGTAAATTGACATATTCTTACATATAAGTTTCAACAGCTTATTATTATTTTATAGCTTAATTAAATTGCCTAGCTTTTATAATAAAATTAGGAACAAATAGTTATATGTTTATTATTGATGTAGCCATAATGATTTGTGATATTAGAGTATTTAATTTATATTTAAATTCAATAAATAATTTTAGTGAGTATATTTTAAAATTATTTTAAGGAAATATAAGGTTATTATATTTACTACAGTTACATGGTAATAGAGATTAAAGGTGACAATTTTATTTTGGTAAATAGCACTATTTATTTCAATTAATTTAGCTCATAAATAAATCTATACACTCATGGTATATATCCTTTATATTACACCATGATGAGTGGTGTTTATATTTTAGCATTATTTATTAGTAATTTATTTAGCAACTGTGTTTAGGATAGAGCTAGATGTACATATAGCCTTGGGGATGTACACTGGGTGGTTTGCCTTTTGGGGGCAGCTCTGTGCATGTGTATGACCAGTAATTTTATACAAATGGGTTGCTTAGCATCATTATGTGCCCAATTTGTCAACAATTAGCATAATCTTTTCACTATATATCTTATGAGCGTATGGAATGAATTTTTATAATTGTTCTTCAGTTTATAAGTTAGCAAAATTTTATGCTATTTTAGACAGTTATAAATTATATTAAATCTTAGTTATATAAAAATATGTGTATAATTAGATATTTATAGCTATTATCAAGATAATTTCTAATGCAAATTTATTAATAGAAAATAGTATTTGTTCCCACTTGTTATATCTTTATCCACTCATTCAATATTTTTATACTCACCCCCTCATTCTTAAATTTTTCTTAGATCAATTAGAGTATCAGTCGTAGTCCTTAAGAATTGTCTCTTTTGTCGATTGTCCAACAATTAAACGAGGTTGTGCCAGTCAACTCGGTTATTTTGCCATTTTGGTTGTGCATATTACTTACTTATTACTAAAATAGATAGGCCTATAATCTAGCAAATAGTAGTTCTTGTAAGGATCTTAATATGAAATCTCTAATAGTAACTAAAGTTTGTTTTGAACAATTAAGGTTTTCTCCTAATTTTTATTTCTTTTAGCATAAGCAATAGCCAACCATTAACTAGGCATTCCTGCTCATTAGCTAGCAAAATGGGTATGACATAGGCAGTCACCTAAAACTCTAAACGAGGGAAGATAATAGGACATTCTTTTTATTCATCCATGTTGGAACAAAATTGAGCAAGTCATGAGCATATTGGCTCTTAGCATCCTCAGGAAGATTGCAGTAGCTAATGTTAAAAGGAATCGGGGGTACCTCTAAAAGCAATCCTTGTGATGACAGAGAAGCTCATCGGAGAGATAGTTACCCACGTGAGTGTGAAAAGTATGGGTAGTGTCTATCCACCTCTTGATCAACTTGAAGAGAGACTATTAATCTGATTTACCTTGAGCAATTGGGAGGGTAGGGATAAAGCACCTAAAGCTAGATGCTTAGACATATCATGTCATGTCCTCAGACAAACTGTGAAAAAGCTCCCGAGCCAAGTGGAAACAACCTAAAAACTTCAGTACTTTTTGAATAAAATTCAAAAAATTCAAAAAATGCTATCTTCTCTTAAATTTTTTAATTTGCATTTGTATTTTTACTTTTTTTTATTTTGCATCTCAAACCTTAGTATAAAAAATAACACTTTCCCAAATTATCGAAATATACCACCCCCAACTACTATAATGATTAACTTAGGAGTTAGTGAGGAAGAAGTAGTAAGCTTCTTTGAGAATATAAACCTTAAAATCAATGAGAAATCTCATGATGCCCTTAAAGATGTTTTGGAAACTTTGACTCCTAAGCAGTCATAAAGGGAGTTTAAAATTTTTTGGGACCACCTTCGGGTAAATTTGACTATAAACCACCTTCTTTTGACATATTCATTGAGTTAATTGAACCTCCAGGATGGGGTGATGAATTTGATGATGATGAGCCATTAAGTAAAAAGAACAAAGAATCTTTGACTCCCAAATAGCCACAAAGGGGAGTTGAAGATTTGTTGAGCCAACCTTTTGGCAAATTTAATTATAAAGTGTTTTAGTCTAAACTACCTTCCTTTGACATTCCTTTTAAATTAATTATGCTTGGAGGATGGGGTAATGAATTTAACGATGAGAAGCTGTTGAGTAAGAAAGAAACATGCACGGTTGAGGTATGAAAGGATGGAAAAAAAGATATAACTTTTAGCACTATTGATATATTGTACAACTTAAAAATGAAGATAACAAGAGTTATAATATGTAGACTAATGATCCTGAAGTCAATCATATTGCTAAAATGGCAAGAGTTACAAGCCAACTAAAAAAAAGTAGAGAAAGCAATAAAAAGAGAAGAAATAAAGGAAGAGGATATGATTGATGAGAAGAAGAACGACCTAATTCTTGAACAACTTAAGAAAGCAAAAGTGAATGTAAGCTTTTAGGAACTTTAGATACATTCTAGTAGTCCTAAAAAGGCAATTGTCAATGCTCTAGCTAAAATGAAAATTGAAACTACTACTTCACCAAAAGTTATGGTGGCAAATGTTCTAGAGAATAAGCATGAAGCGATAACATTCACAGATGATGATCTACCTTTAGAAGAAAGGAATCATAATAAGGCTCTGTTCATTCCAACTAAAGTTAAAGGGAAAAAGACTAACTATATAATAGTGGATGATGGTTCTACAATTAATGTTTGTCCATTGTAAATCCTGCCTAATTTAGGTTTAAAAGTGGAGGATTTAACAAGTTCAAACCTTATAATTAGAGCTTATGATGATAGTACAAAAAATGAAGAAGGAATGTTTGAAGCTCTTATAAAGATTGGGATTGTAGAGTCATAAATGGATTTTATTATGCTGGATATACTTGTTACCTATGCCTTACTTTTTGGTAGGCCATGATTTCATGTCCTTGGAGGAGTGCCCTTAACCGTGCATTAGAAGATAAAATTTCCTTATTAAGGAGAAGTTGTGACCATAAATGCCGGTGTAAATAAGTTAATGTCAGTAATACTAGATAATCAGAAGTAGATGAGCGCTCCTCTTAGTTTTTAGATAGCTAGGATATTTGATGGAACCAAAATGGATCCTAGAGTTGCAAGGATGATAAAGAAGATGACTTATCAAGCTGGACAAGGATTGGGGAAGAATTAACATGGAAGCCTAAAACTTCCAAATTTCAAAAGCTAGGATAGTACAAGAGGATTGGGTTATACAAAGACTAAATCAAGTAGCAAGAAAAAAGATCAAAGGGGAAAAAGGAGAAATTTTTAGAGAAAGTTGGACCACTGAGTGATAATTTTATTAAGGAAGGAAAAGGGAACTTCTACCTTAATACAGAAGAACCCGTTAATATGGCCAGTGTAGTTGTTCCTGGGTTTGAGATCTTTAAAGAGTAGATTGGTGAGAACCTGGTCTGAGTCAACAAAGATAAAGTGATAAGCCAAGTAGTTAAAAAGATAGGAGCTGAGGTAGTTAAGGAGCTACTTTGTCTGCCACCTAAAGAAGAGCCACAGTAGAACTTAGCTACTGTCATTAATAATAGCTTTAGTGATGTTTTTTTTTATAATGAAACTGATGTAATAACATCCAATCTTTATGAGGATGAAAATACTATTTTTCTTATGGTCAATGATGTGAATTCTAGTTTGGCTTACTTGTGTGATGTACATTTTAATGGGTCTATGCATTATAACATTAATCATTCATGCATGTTTGACATTAATTCTATTCAATTAGATTTGTTAAACTTGGGCACAAATGAATAACTCAAAAACATTTCTATATCACATGATGTAACTCCTAAAGAGATGGAAAATCTTGAAAAAATATTATCAAAAGGAAAGGTAGTACTTGTTTGGTTTTATAAAGATATGCCAGGTTTAGATAGAGAAATTATAGAATATCACATTCCAAAAAATCTATAAGTTAAGCCAGTTAAAAACTTCATAGGTTAAGATCAAATGGACAAAAAATATAAGGGAAGAAATTGCTAAGCAAATCTAGGCTAATTTTCTAAAGATAGTAAAATTCCTTTACTAGTTAACAAACATAGTGCTAGTTCCCAAGAAAGATGTAAGGGTTTGAATGTTTATGGATTTTAAAGACTTAAATAAAGCATATCAGAAAGATGACTTTCCTTTACCTGACATTGATGTGATAGTTGATAGCGCAACATCTAGTGCAATGTATTCCTTTATAGGTGAATGTTTAGGTTACAACTAGATAATGATGGCAGTCATGTTCAAGATTAAGATTGCTTTCATTATGGAATGGGGAACTTACTGCTATAAGATGATGCCCTTTATGTTGAAGAACGTAGGAGCTACTTATCAAAGAGCAATAGCCACTCAATTTCATGACATGATGCATAAATAAGTATAGGTGTACGTAGTTGATATGATGGTTAAGTCAAAAAAAAGAGAGGAACACTTTGAGGCTTTAGATAAGTTCCTATCCAGAATAGAGAGATATAATCTGAGGGTCAATATAAAGAAGTGCATATTTAAGGTAACTTTAGGAAAGCTGCTAGGGCATATAATCAGTCATAGAGGGATATAAATGGATATAGACAAGATTAAGGCTATCTAGGAGATGCCTGCACCAAAAACCAAGAAAGAAGTATAAGGGTTCATTAGCAAGTTGCAATACATGACTAGGTTCATTACAAAGCTTACTATTGTTTATGATCTAATCTTCAAGCTTTTAAGGAAGAATCAACTGGTGAAATTGAATTAGGAGTGCCAGAAAGCCTTTGATAAGAACAATGATTACCTTATTAATTTGCCTTTTTTAAAACCTTCAAGGCAAGATGAACCATTGATTTTGTATTTGGCTTTAAAGGAGAAACTAATAGGGGTAATGTTAGCATAAAAAGGTCCAAAAGGGATAGAGCATGTAGTGTATTACCTCAGTAAAAAGTTTCTACCATATGTGGAGAAATATGCTTTGGTAGAAAAAACGTGTTTGGTTATGATATGGGCTATAAGGAAATTGAGGCATTATTTCCAATCCTATAAAGTACAAGTTGTTTTAAAGATGGATCCTTAAGATATTTATTTCAAGTACCCATTTTGATTGGGAGAATGTCTCGATGGTTAGCACTTTTAGTTGAATTTGACATAGAATACATCAACATGAAGGTTATCAAAGGTAGAGTAGTAGTATAATTCCTGGTTCAGAATATGGTCGAAGGTGATAAAAAATGGAATTTAGAGTTTCCATATAAGAACTTAGCAGTGATAGAGTGATGAGAATGGAAGCTTTATTTTGATAGAGATATGAATAACAAATGAGCTAGGTTATAAGTGATTCTTGTTACACTAGAAAGAGACACCATTCCTATGGCCTAGAAACTAGATTTTAAGGTTACAAATAAAATGGTTGAGTATGAGGTATGTATCTATGGGATAGAAGTAGCTCTAGTAGCCAGAGCAAAAGAATTATTGGTTTATTAAGATTCCTTATTGGTTCTAAGTTAGGCTAATGAGGGAGTGGGAAGTGAAAGAGAAAAAATTAAAGCCTCAAATTTGCTATTTGAAAGCCTTAATGAAAAAATTTAACAAGTGTCTCTTTATACACTTGTCAAGAGATGAAAATTAGATGGCAGATGCATTAGCAACACTTTCTTTGACATGGGATAATCTGACTGGTTTGACAATGAAGCCTTTGGTAATTGTGAATTCAAAAGCTTCATGTTATAGTAGAGAGCAAGCTATAAATATTCAAATAGGGCTGAAAGAGAAACTGTGGTTTTATGATATCTAGAGATTCATTAAGAAAAGGAAGTACCCATATGAGGAAACTTCAAAAGAAAAATATGCTCTTCGTGTTCTTGCACATAATTATGTAAGACATGATGGAGTATTATACAAGAGAATACCAAATGGGACACAATTGACATGCCTTAAGAAGGAAGAAGCTGAGGAAGTAATGAGAGAGATTCATGCATGAGTTTGTGGATCTCATATGAATGGGGTGATCTTAAAAAAAATAGCTTGACAAGGGTACTACTAAATGAGCATGGAAACGAACAATGTCACCAGTGCTAAATACATAGTAGTTTTAGTCATCTCCCTCTTTAGCCTTTTTTTTTAGCATGGGTAATAAACATCATATGAGAAATAAGGCCAACTGTATTGAATGGACATAAGTATATAGTAGTGGTAATTGACTATTTCACTATATGGGTGGAGACAGAGTCCTTTAGCACGTTGAAGTTGAAATAGATGGCAAAGTTCATTAAAAAAATCTCATTTGTAGATATTGGGTCCCACGTCATATTATGATAGATAATAATGTTAAGTTCCAAGCGAAGATAGCATAATTGTTATAGAAATATAAGATTGAACATTATAAGTCTTCACTTTATCAACCTCAAGCTAATGGAGCAGTAGAAGAAGCTACTAAGAATGTCAAGAAGATCCTATCTAAGATGGTTAAAACATATAAAGATTGGTTTAATTATCTCCCTTTTGCCTTATGGGGACATATTATTATAGTACGAATTGCCACAGGCCAAACACCTTTCTCGTTAGTGTATGGATGTGAAGTAGTCTTGCTTATAGAGACAGAGATTAAATCTTTGAGAGTGGTTATGGAAGTGAAGACTCTTGAGAGTGAATGAGAATAAAAGAGATGTGATCATGTTGTATCTTTGGATGAGAAAAGGATTAATGCTCTATTTCACACTCAGATTTATCAAAAGAGGATAGTGAGGTATTGATACCTAAATTTTGCCGGTTTCCCAAAAAATTCGATGATAAAGGATTCTTGTCCATCAGATAGGGGGAAAGCTCCCTTAGGAGTCTTCCTAAGCATGCTTGGACTGAGAAGAAACCAAAAAGATACCTAAAATAAATTAAAAAAATATGCACCCACACATCAAAAACCCAAATTGGGCCTAAAAAAGAAAAAAAAAAGTGTGGAAAAGCCCATGCAACGGGTTGTGGGTCAAAAACCCATGAGTATGGATCATTTAACCCACACTGGGGGTCATTCAACCCACGGATGGGCTGCGTGGGTCCAAGACCAAAGCTCGTGGGTCATGGACCAAGAGTGTGGGTCATAACCCATTCTGCACTTTATTTTTTTTAATTATATTTCTTACATTTCTATTTTTTTGTTGTTTTTATTTCCCTTTTTGATAAATTTGCTATTTCAATCATAAAGGTCACATTTTTATGGTGGAAATAGTACTTTTATCATTTTTATTATCTTTTATTGCATGTTTATTAAGTTTATTATTTTTATCATAAAGTTTACATTTTTATGGTAAAAATAATATTTTTATCGCTTTTATTATTTTATTACATTTTGTTATTTGTGATTATTTTCATTTTATTCTCTTGATAAATTTACTATTTTTATCATAAAGTTAATATGTTTATGGTGAAAATAGTATCTTTTATCATTTATTTATTTATCTCATTTATACTTTTTTTATTGCCTTAATTATCTTCTTTCGCAAATTGATTATTTTTACATTTTCTTGTCATGAAAATCCCATTTTCATAATAAAAATGACAACTTTACACCAAAATACTTAAATTTTTAAATCTTGCACTAAGCATTTTCATTAGCATTCTTGTTTGCTTATTTGTTTAATTACTTTTTACCGTGTCAATTATGGATAAATGAAATATATAATTGCCTTAAATGTAATGTGTGTTTGCATGTGTATGAAAGCTAACCTTTATTTTGCAGGTTTATTAGAATGAGAATTTTATTTTATTTTCTATTTTGGTGTAATTAATACAGTAGAAAATTTTTTAGGCAATGTAATCCTTAATCCCAATCCCCCTTTTATTTTATATTTTGGTTGTATTTATTAGAATAGGCTTTCCTCCAAGTGCTGTAATCCTTAGTCCCTTTCCCCATTTCTTTTTCATTTTTATTTATTTGTGTGTTTATTTTGTTTTATTATTTCTTGCATGGTTATGTGCTACTTGTTATTTGCATTATTACTTGCTTAATTGATGTGATTGGTGAATGTTTATTTATCTTGAAGCTAAGACTAATAGTATAATCGCCTGCATGAATGTGATTCCTTTGGCCTTCCAAGTATTGGTGATCAACGAAGATGGGGTTAGTCCAAAGGTAGCGGCCATGATGAAGATGATGAGTTATGAATTAGGAACTAGGCTTGGAAGTAAGAAAAATGGAATTTTAGAACTGCCAGACTTTAAAGGACAAACTAGTAAGCAAGGACTAAGATATGATCTAATTACTGATAAGGGAAAGAAGGCCACCTTTATCTCCAAATGCCCTTTTAAGTATCAAGGTCAGTTCGAAGAATGGGAGTGCAATAGGATTAAAAAGCTAGGTTTTGAGATCTTCATTGATATAATCAATAATATAAGAAAAGAATAGGATCAGAAAGAAGAAGAGAAAGAAATAACTATTGCTGAGATTGGACTGCTCCTGTAGAACATAAGGATGGAAGCTGAGGCTCTTAGCTACACTAACACTATAGCTCTCATTGAGTCTAGCAAAGAGGATGTGTCTTTCTTTGATGATATTTATATTGCTAATCTATTTTAAATCTCTTGATGTATTTAACTCTAAGTATGATGTAATGAAATTTGATTTTTCTCACTTGTGTGATGTGTCTTATGATAATGATGAGCATTTCATTGAACCTTACATGAGCATCTTTAACATTCATTCCATTAACATTGAACCATTTAACATGAGCAAAGATGAAAATACTTGCATGTTGCATATTTCAAAGGATGTTACCCTTGAGGAAATGAGAAATTAGAAAAAATATTAATAAAATATTCAAAAGTATTTGTTTTGACATATGATGACATGCTTGGCATTGACAGAGACATCGCTTAGCATTATATTTCAACTTAATAAGAGTGTAAGCCAGTAAAACAGAAATTATAAAAATTGAGACCATAATGTGCACAATTGGTAAAAGAAAAAATAGAAAAGTAGATTAAGGCAAAGTTCTTAGATGTTGTAAATATACAAAATGGCTAGCCAATGTGGTTCTGGTGCCTAAAAAGGATGGGAAAGTAAGGATTTATGTAGACTATAAGGATCTCAATAATATTTGCCCGAAAGATGATTTTCATTTCCCTCATATAGATGTTCTAATCAATAACATTACTACATGTGCCATGTACTCTTTCATGAATGGGTTTTCAGGATACAATCAGATTCTCATGGCAATCATCGACAAGGCCAAGACTGCATTTATCATTGAATGGGGAACATACTACTATAGGGTAATGCCTTTTGGTTTAAAGAACGAAGGTGCAACTTATTAAAGAATGGCTATAGTGATGTTCCATGATATGACACATAAGGAAGGAGAAGTCTTTGTTGATGATATGATGGTAAAGTTAAAGACTCAAGAAGAACATTTAGCTACATTGGAAAAGTTCCTATAGTGAGTAGACAAGTATAACCTAAGGCTGAATCCTAAGAAATGTGAAATTAGTATAACTTTAAGTAAGTTGTTAGGGTATATAATCAGTAAGAGAGGAATTAAAGTTGATCTAGATAAAGTAAAAGTAATCTTGGATATGTTGACACCTAAGACCGAAAAAGAAATTCATGGATTCCTAGGAAAGCTGTAGTTTATTAATAGGTTTATTGCCAGATTGACCAAAGTATATGACCCAATATTTAAGCTGCTTAGGAAGGTTAAACCTGTGATTTGAAATGGATGATGTCATATTTCTTTTGATAGAATCAAAGACTATCTTATGAATCCTCCAATTCAAAAACCTCAAGAAATGGGAAAGCCTTTAATTATGTATCTGGCAATTGAAGGGAATGCAATAAGAGCTATGCTTACAAAAGAGGGAGAAGTGTAACTTGAACATATGGTCGATTACATGAGTAAGAAAATGCTGCCTTATGAAGAAAAGTATAGTCAAGTTGAGTATATTTGTTTAGTGATAGTTTGGGCTATAAAAAGCTGAGGCACTACTTTCAGTCTTGTAAGATCCAAGTAGTCTAAAAGTTAGATCCTATGAAACATTTGTTTAAAGCACCTTCTTTGGTAGGGAAATTGGCTAAATGGTTGGTGTTACTAATAGAGCTTAATATTAAGTACCTGACTAAAAAGATAGTGATAGGAAAAGCTGTGGCTGAGTTCCTAGCAGTAAACCCAACTTTAGATGACCAAGAGAAAGAACTTAAATTCCTTGATAACCTTACTACATCAATTGAGATCCAAGGATGGTGAATGTATTTTGACAAAGTAGTAAACTAATTTGGAGAGGAATAGGGTAATCTTACTAACTCTAGAGAATGAACTAATTCCCATAGTAAAGAAGCTAATATATCGGGTTATGAATAATAAAGTAAAGTATGAAACATGTATAATGGGAATCGAAATGCTGATAGCCTTGAGGGTTATGAAAGTAGAAATATTAGGTGATTCAATGTTGGTAATCAAAAAAGCTACTAATGAATGGGATTTGAAAGAACCACACTTGAAGTCGTATCTAGAACATTTGCAGCAGTTAAGACATTCCTTATAGAAGTGCAAATTCATTCATCAGCCAAGAAATCACAATCAAATGGCAGATACTTTAGCATCACTAGCATTAATTTGGGATGGATCAATAACCATGCTTATGAAGCCTATAGTATTATTGAAGTCTAATAAACCACGTTACAAGACTGTGAGAGTAATAGAGGCAAGAGTGGATTAGAAAATGTGGTTTTATGACATTCAACAATATCTCGATAAGGGTAAAATAGATAAAAGGTGTGAGTGAAATGGATAAAATAGTTATCAAAAAGCTAACGACAAAGTTCACTAAGATGTCTTGTACAAAAGAACCTTAGACAGGATGCAATTGTGTTATTTGGATGAGAATGAGGCAAATAAGATAATGGCAAATGTTCATAAGGGAGTTTATGGTCCATATATGAATGATTGATAATTGTTAAAAATGTTATATTTTAAGCACTAAATAAATGCATTTAATTATTAGAATTATAGGATTTTATTATTTAAAAGCATATTTTAGGTACAAAAGGCATCAGGAATTAGAATAATAGTGAATTTATCGTTTTATCCATTTTTAATTACTTTTTATACATTTTACATTACTTTAGTATTGAATTTCGTAGGTTCCTTCAAGTTGGAATCTAATTTAGGATGAAAGCAATGAGAGCTTAAAGCTAGGAGCATATTTAGCCATAGAAGAGGGTAAGAAAATAAAGATTTTATGAGATAAGAAGTGACACAGTCGTGTTTAATTTAAACATGATGTTGAAGACTATTCTAACACAGCTGTGTCAGGGGAGTAACATAATCGTGTCAGAGAACTACACTCCAAAAGCAGAGCATGTGACACAATTATGTCACTTGTAAGACACAACCATTTCATTCTAGACTGCTTATTTTAGAAAGTTATCTTTAGGGTTTTTGGTGAACTCTATAAATAAAGAAGTTTTATTTTTCAAACAAATACAATTAGAAAGGGCTACGACTTCATAGAATATCACTCTTTCATTTCTTTTACATAAGAATTATTTTATTTGAGTTTAATTTGAATTTTCAACTCAAGCTATTGGATTGAAGAACAAGAGTTGATGATTTAAGATAATATTGAGCAAGCTGAATAAAAAGAGGTTTTCTTCTTTTATTCTCTTACTCTTTATTTATTTATTCAATTATGAATATGTTCTCATTCTTTATTTTTCTCTAATTTCTATGAGTAACCAAGTAGGTTAGTTAGCGTTTTAATGAGCCCAACTAAACATGAATGTATTCAAACAAGTTCTAAATAAAATAAGATGTATTTCATGAGAGTTATTAGATTTAATGTTTTTCATTAGATTTGTTACCCTTTGAATTGAATTAGAAACTAGGATTAGATCGAGAGATTAATTCTAGCGAGAAAAGTAATAATAATCTATTAATTTAAATTGATTTAGTCAAGAGACACTTCAATATTAATATTCCATAAAAGATTGCTAGAATAAACTGGTTATGATTAGTTAATTATGCTAGTGAGAGCTAGGTAATAAATTTATTTTCATAATTGGTTAATTATGAGAGTATTTAAGAGAGACATCAAAATATTAAAGATTCTTTGGAAATGAAATATTATTCATAATAATCAAGAGTTTATTATCTTTTGAATACAAATTGAGCCAGGGTCCCTCACATCTTTAATCATATAGATTTCGTGACAAAATTTTATATTGTTTTAGATTTAATTTAATAGTTTTTCTCATTAAAATTATTGATAGTCTACATAAGAAGAATATTAAGAGTAGCTCCTTAATTAACACTATCCTTGTGGGAACAATGTCTCTTTTATTACTACTTGTACAATTCCATGCACTTGCAAATTTTGCCTATTAAGTTGTTGGCGGAATTGCTAGGGATAGAATAGTTAATATAGAGAACAAATTAATATCTTTTGATTTAGACATTTTATTTTTATTTTTATTATTTTCTTAGTTTTGAAAAGCATTTTTCATGTTTTCTTATTTGTTTAATTATCAGGCATTCTTGTGAGTGTATGCACTCATCCAGAAGTACAAGAAGAAAGGGTGAAATTCAAATTCTAGTAGATTTAAAAATTGAAAGAACTCTTTACAAGAGACTCAGAGAACAAAGAAACATAATGAATGGAGTAGAGAATGGTAGAGTTGAAAATGAAGGGGTTAATGGGCAAGATCCACTTATTCATCAACCAAAAAATCAAAATAGACCAAATGTACAGAGAACGATGAGAGATTTATCAGTCCACATTTATAAGAAGATCAAAATCCTGTTGTCAAACCTACAATGGCAGCTAATAACTTTAAAATCAAGCCAACTATGATTTAGATGGTTAAGAATTCTTAGTTTAGTGGGTTATCACATGAAGATCCTATTGGGCATATGACTAGATTCTTGGAGCACTGTTCTACATTTAGAATGAATAGACTGCAACCAAAAGCAATAAGGTTAATTCACTTTCCTTTTTCACTCACAGATAAGGTAAAGAGATGGTTCATAAGTTTGCCTCCTAATTCTATTAATACTTGAAAAGAACTATATACCGCATTCTTCAATAAATATTTTCCACCTATTAAAGTTTTAAAGATCAAGAACGAGATTAATTCTTTCTATTAGAGGAAGATGAAAGCTTTTATGAATGTTGGGATCTATTTAAGGATTTACAAAGGTAGTGTTCACAACATTTAATACCTGCTTGCAATTTGACTTAATCTTTTTGTAAAGGTGTGAATCCTATAGTTAGAGTCAATTTATATGCAATTGCTGGGGGTACAATTATGTCCAAAACACCTAAAGATGCTTTAAATTTATTTGAAGAGATGAAAAACATAGAAAGTCTATGGGTTAATGAGAGAGTTATACCTAGAAAAGGGGGAGTAATTAAGATAGATGGGTTGATAATAATGAATGCAAAGTTAGATGCACTGACTAAGTGAATGGACAAGATGGAACTAAATATGATTTCTTCATCAGTATGTGAATTGTGTCATGGGGGACATCCTACTATTGAATGTCAGCTTATGCAAAATTCATCTATGAAAATTCTAAATTATGTGAACAATTTTAATAAGGGGTAACAATAGAATCCTATGTTTAGAAATATTTATAATCCAAGTTGGGGAAATCGTCCAAACTTTTCATGGAACAATAATAATAATTAGTGGAGATCATAAGCACCACTAGGGTTTGGAGGTACAAATGTGCAACAACATCAACAAGATAAAGTTTCATCATCTTCTATATTGTCTTTGGAGAGCAAAATGGAGAAATTTATGGAGTTGGTGACTACAAAAAAGAATTAGTAAGATAATGCTACAAAAAGACTTAAGGGAAAATTTAAACAATTTCATCAAGACACTTAACTTATTTTTAGAAATCATTAATCTTCTATTTATAATTTGGAAGTTCAAGTAAGGCAACTGGTAAACTCATTATCACTAATGAATCAAGGGACTTTTCCTAGCAATACAGAGAAGAATCCTAAAGAGCATTTTAAAGTTATCACTCTAAGAAGTGGAACTAAATTACAACCATCAAATCAAAAGGTGAACACATAAATGGAAGAGGTGATAGATAAAAAAGTAGAAGAAACTGAAGTTTAACCGGTAAAGGAGGAAGAAGAGGAGAAGCAAAAATAGAAAGTGGAAGTGAGACCATATGAACCACTTGCACCATTTCCACATAGGTTGAAAAAGCAAGAGTATGATTAACAATTTGCAAAATTTCTAGAGATGTTCAAGAAATTGCATATCAACATTCCATTAGTGGAAGCAATTGCACAAATGCCAAAATATGCTAAATTCTTGAAGGAGCTCATTTCTAGTAAGAAAAAAATACAAGAATTTGAGACTGTTACACTTAGTAAGGAGTGTAGTGCTACAATCTCAAATAAGCTACCATTTAAAAAGAAGCATCCAAGGAGTCTTACTATACCTTGTTTGGTTAATAATTTATAATTTTAAAAAGCTCTTTATGATTCAGATGCTTCTATTAATTTAATGCCTTTGTCTGTTTATAAAAAACTTGGACTAGTAGAGGCAAAAGCAAAAAACATATGTTTGTAACTTGCAGATAGAATTATTAAGAAACCTTATAGAATAGTGGAGGATGTGCTATTCAATGTATGAAAATTTATCTTTCAAGTTTATTTTATGGTACTTGAATTTGAAGAATATAAAGAGGTACCTTTAATATTAGGTATGCCTTTCATGTACACTGCTAAAGCTATAATAAATGTTTATGAAAGAACTCTTACATTAAGAGTTAGTGAAGAAAGTTATAAGGTCAATATGTATTAATGTATGAAACAACCTTCTAACTTTGATAATTGCATGAGAGTTGATGTGATTGATGATTATGTTGATGAAGTCCAATAATGAAGGTTGAACAAATTTTGTGAATTGAAAGATATTAAGAAGTGTTTGCATGTTAATTCTTATGAAATTGATAAATCTTTTGAGCAAAAAGAATCATTTATTCATAATGCATTACCTAAAAATATTGAGCCTATACCACCTTCAATAGTTAGACCACCTAATTTGGATTTAAAACCATTACCTTCACATTTGAGATATACATTTCTAGGTGAGAATGAAATTCTACCAGTATTTATTTCATCAAAACTCACTAAGGAACAAGAGGAATTAATAGTAGAGTTGTTAAAGAAAATGATAAAAGCTATAGGATGATAAATTTTGAATATTAAGGGGATTCATCCATCATATTGCATGCATAAAATACTAATGGAAGATAATCATAAGACTACAATAGAAGACAAAGAAGATTAAATCCTAATATGCAAGAAGTTATTAAGAAAGAAATTCTTAAGCTTTTAAATGCAAGAATTTTTTATCCTATTTCAGATTGTTCATGGGTTAGTCCTATACAATGTGTACCTAAAAAGGGAGAGATGACCATAGTAGAAAATGATGAGGGAGAATGAATTCCTACGAGAGTAGTTAGTTGATGGAGAGTGTGCACAAACTATAGAAAAATTAATAAAAATACTAGAAAATATCATAAAGCTACTAAAAAAGATCACTTTCCATTTCCATTTATTGATTAAATATTAGAAAGAATTTTAGGACATGTATTTTATTGCTTTTTAGATGATCACTCAAGTTATAATCAAATAGCAATAGCTCTTAAAGATCAGTATAAGACAACATTTACTTCTCTGTATAGAACTTTTGCATATACAAGAATGCCTTTTGGCTTATGTAATGTACCAACAATATTTCAAAGATGTATTATGGCTATTTTTGCTAATTTAGTTGAAGAAATAGTGAAAGTATTCATGAACAATTTTTCTATTTATGGAAATTCTTTTTTATCACTATTTTTGAATTTAGATAAAGTTCTTAAAAGATGTGAAAATACAAATTTAGTTTTGAATTGGGAAAATTATAATTTCATGGTATAAGAGGGCATTGTATTAAGTCACAAAATTTAAAATGGAGGAATAGAGGTTGATAAAGAAAAAATTAATATTATCAAAAAATTGCATTATCCAACTAACATTAAAGATGTGAGAAGCTTCTTGGGACATGCACGTTTTTACAAACGCTTCATCAAAGACTTCTTAAAAATCTCAAAACCTCTATGTAAGTTACTTAAAAAAAATGCACCATTCATATTGACTGATGAATGTAAAATTACTTTTAACATGTTAAAAAGAGTAATAGTGTCAGAACCAATAGTAGTGGCACCATACTAGAGTCTACCTTTTGAGTTAATGTTTTATGCTAGTGATCATGCTATAGGAGTTGTACTTGGGCAAAGAAAGGATAAGAAGTTGTATGTTATTTATTATGAAAGTAGAACATGCACAGATGCTTAACTAAACTTTGCTACTATAGAAAAGGAGATGTTAGCAATAGTGTTTGCATTTGATAAATTTTGATCATATCTCCTTGGGTCAAAAGCAGTGGTTTACACAGATCATTCAACATTGAAGTATTTATTAGCAAAGAAGGATGTTAAACCTAGATTTATTAGATGGGAATTATTGTTACAAGAATTTGATATAGAGATTAAAGATGAAAAGGGTTAGAGAATGTAGTGCTAGACCATTTATTAAAATTGGAGCTAGATGATATAGCTAAAAAAGCTTAGAACATATCAAAGAATTACATCCATATAAGATGTTATTTATAATGGGGATAATAAACATCCCATGGTTTGTAGATATTGCAAATTTCTTAGCTATGGGCGAGCTACCTTTAGGTTTAACTACTCAATAAAGGAAGAAGCTTACCTACAATGCAAAAGCTTACTTTGGGAAGAACCATTTCTATGGAAATATGTAATGATGGTATAATTAGAAGATGTGTGCCTAGTGAAGACATTCAACCAATTCTACATCATTGCCATTGATTGAATTATGGAGGTCACTATAGATGTTAATGGATAGCCTTTAAAGTTTTTGAGAGTGGGTTTTATTGGCCAAAAATTTTTCAAGATGCAAAAATTTTTGTTTAAGCATGTGATATATGTCAAAGGAGTGGAAACATGACCAAGAGGGATGATATGTTACAAACAAACATTCTAGAAGTGGAAATCTTTAATGTTTAGGGCATTGACTTCATAGAACCATTTTTATCCTCTAGAGGTAAAAAGTATATATTAGTATATGTTAATTATGTATCAAAATGGGTTCAAGCATAAGCTTGCAGTACTAATGATACAAGAATGGTGTGTAAATTCCTTAAAAAGCTTTTTACTAGGTTTAGGATGCCAAGGTCAATTATTAGTGGTGGAGGTACTCATTTTTATAATAATAATATGGAAGTGCTATTAGCTAGGCATGGTGTAAAACATAAGATAGCAACTCCATATCACCCACAAACTAGTGGATAGGTTAAAGTTAGTAATAGGGAATTAAAGAAGATTTTAAAAAGGATAGTAAGCAAGTTAAGGAAGCTAGATGATGCTTTATGGGCATATAGGATAGCATATAAGACACCAATTGGGATGTCTCCTTATAGATTGGTGTATGGAAAGGCATGTTATCTTCTGGTGGAACTTGAACATAAAGCTTACTAGGCAATTAAGGTTTTAAAATATGACTTCAAGAAAGCAATAGAAAAGAGGATGTTACAACTAAATGAACTTGATGAGATTAGACAAAATGCTTATGAGAGTTCAAGAATTTACAAAGAAAAGACAAAGAAGTGGCATGATGCAATAATTCTAAAAAAGCACTTTAAAGTAGGAGAATAAGTTCTACTTTACAACTCTAAGTTAAGACTATTTCCAGGAAAATTGAAGATAAGATGGTCAAGACCTTTTAAAATAATTTAAACTTTTCCATCGGGGGCAGTCAAATTAAAGAATGCTTCAAGAGATAAGTTTAAGGTTAACAGTTAGAGATTAAAGAAGTACCATGGAGGAAAAATTGATGCATTCCATGAAGTTGCCTACTTGAGGGACACCAATGCATAATCCAAACCATGGTCAAACTATTGACCTTTCTTGGGAGCTCAACTAAATTCTATAACTTAGTTTTTATTTTTAATTTTATTATTTTGCTTTTATTCAAACATTTTAATTTCTTTAATTTTTATTAATTCATGTTATTTTGCAGGGAAACATGATGCTGTAATTCAACCAAATTAAGAGGAAAGCAAAGGAAAAATAAGAGTGTTAAAAAAATGTTGTAAGTTTTATAAATTGTAGTAAGTGTGCAATGAAGGTATCAATCTTTATGAGATGTTATGTGTTTATAAATATGAATTTGTGATTATTGTGCATGAATGAAAATACAATTTATAGGGGCAAAGAGTGATAAATAATGCTAATTTAAGTTAGAATTTTGCCAAAAGAATTAGAAAAATAAACCAAGGAGTAGATGTGACACAACCGTGTCGCACTGCTAACATTTTAATTTTTATTAATCAGACAAACCTATGTCAGATAGACGAATGGTTTTGTTTAAATTTGTGAATCAAGTACAGCTGTGTCGTTTGTGTGACATAGTTATGTCATTAAATTTTAAATTTTTTTGCAAGTAGCGATACAATTGTGTCATGTGAGTGACACAGCCATGTCATGTGATTGCACCATATTATGATCAGTTACTTTTATAAAACTCTTCAGTTTCCTCAATTAAAACAACCCGAAAATGCTTATAAATTCATCATAACACCATTTCAGACATTAGAATACTTAGAAACCCTAGCCTCCCTTCCTAAAAAACATTAGCAAAATCAAATCAATCTTCTTTTGAATCCATGATCAAGATGAGACTAAAGAGTTAGGCTGCCAAGAAAGTTGGTCCTCCTCCTTTTAAGAGAGCAAGAACAAGGCATGAAGGGAGTTTGACAAATCCTTAAACATGAGAAGAAGAGGAAAGAGAGGTGACTCCATACCTAATAAATATGGGTATTTTGGTGTAAAGTGAGCATTTTTATTGTTATTTTTGCATTTTTATCATTCTCTTTATTTTCTTCCTTGATAAATTTATTATTTTTATCATAAAATCCATATTTTTATGGTGGAAATAATATTTTTATCATTTTTATTATTTTTTTTGCATTTTTATTATTTTTATTGCTTTTATGCCTTTTTTTGGGTGAATTTGGCATCTTTATCATAAAGTTGACGTTTTTATAGTAAAAATGACACATTTATCATTTTTATTATTTTATTCTATATTTTTATTTATTTTTATTGCTTTTTCTGCATTTTTATTATTTTTATTGCATTTTTATTATTTTTGTTATTTTTATACCTTCTCTTGATAAACTTGCCATTTTTATCATAAATTTGCAGTTTTTATGGTAGAAATGTCATTTTTTTTTATCACTTTTATTATTTTATTTTTACACCTTATTATTTTTATTATTTTTCTTGCTTTTATTTCCATCTTTGATAAATTTGCTATTTTTACCATAGAGTTTATATTTTTTATGCTAAAAATTGCACTTTTATCACGTCCATTATTTTATTTCTACACATTTCTGCACTTTTATTATTTTTATTATGTTAATTGTATTTTTGCTGTTTTATTTTTGCTTTTTGATAAATTTGCTATTTTTATCATAAAGTCAATGTTTTATGGTAAAAAATTGCATTTTTATCATTTTCATTATTTTAATTCTGTACCTTATCATTGTTTTATTATATTTGTTGCTTTTGTTTTCATCTTTGATAAATTTGTTATTTTTATCATAAAATTAATGTTTTTATGGTAAAAATTGCACTTTTATCGTTTTTATTATTTTAATTCTGCACTTTATTATTTTTATTATATTTCTTGCATATCTATTATTTTTGTTGTTTTTAGTTCCCTTTTTGATCAATTTGCTATTTCAATCATAAAGTTCACATTTTTATGGTGGAAATAGTACTTTTATCATTTTTTATCTTTTATTGCATGTTCATTATTTCCCTCTTGATAAGTTTATTATTTTTATCATAAAGTTTATATTTTTATAGTATTTTATCACCTTTTTTATTCTATTACATTTTTGTTATTTGTGGTTATTTTCATTTTATTCTCTTGATAAATTTACTATTTTTATCATAAAGTTATTATTTTTATGGTGAAAATAGTATCTTTTATCATTTAGTTATTTATCTCATTTATACTTTTTTTTATTGATTTTTATTGCCTTAATTATCTTTTTTGGTAAATTGATTATTTTTATATTTTCTTCTCATGAAAATCTCATTTTCATAATAAAAATGACAACTTTACACCAAAATACTTAAATTTTTAAATCTTGCATCATGCATTTTCATTAGCATCCTTGTTTGCTTGTTTGTTTAATTACTTTTTACTATGTCAATTATGGATAAATGAAATATATAATTGCCTTAAATGTGATGTGTGCTTGCATGTGTATGAAAGATAACCTTTATTTTACAGGTTTATTAGAATATGAATTTTATTTTATTTTCTATTTTGGTGTAATTATAGAGTAGGGAATTTTTGAGGCAATGTAATCCTTAATCCCAATCCCAATCCCCCTTTTATTTTCTACTTTAGATGTATTTATTAGAATATGCTTTCCTCTAAGGGTTGTACTCCTTAATCCCTTTCCCCATTTCTTTTTTTTATTTTTGTTTATTTGTCTGTTCATTTTGTTTTATTATTTCTTGCATGCTTGTGTGCTATTTGTTATATGTTTACTTGTTTGCATTATTACTAATGTTTATTTATCTTGTGATGTATGTGCACCAAATCTAATTATTATGCATTCCAATTTCCATTTTTATTAACTAATAATATAATGTGGAAAATGCATCATAAGACTAAAACTAGGGTGAAGGAATGATTAATTAAGTAATGAATGGTACGAAACAAGATACGTAACTCCTACCCTCTGAACTCAGAATCTTTTGTTAGGTAATTCACTTTCTCCTAACTTAGTCAGGTGGTGACTCTAATCTCAAAGCCTATTTAGGTAGACCCTCCCATAATCAACAATAATTGGTAGATGGTCACCATTAACCTGTGTGCCCCAACATCGCACTGATCTTATTCTTGTCCCATCTCACACAAAAGTAGGAGCGCATACACGAGGTCATTTAACAAGAAGGTTAAGCCTAGAAAGATAAAGGTTAGGGGCATGGAATGAAAGCAGTCAAGGGCAATAGTATTTGATCCCAGAAGAAAGTTTAGATTGAATTGGGAAGGACCGTACTTAGTTAAAATGGTTCTGACTAAGGGAGCTATAAAGATATCGGATCTTGAAAGGAATGAGTTCATAGAGCCAGTTAACCTAGATTGCCTTAAGAAGTAGTACGTATAAAAATAAAATAAAAGCAATATAAAGAAATAAAAGTCCACTGACTAGAAAACTTGAAAATGATGGTCAAACAAAAATTAGGACACTCTTACTATTCAGAAAACCCATAAAGGGCTAGCAGGTAAAAATTAAGGAAAAAATAAAAGTGATTCCATTGATTAGAAAACCCATGAAGGGCTAAGTAGGTAAAAATTAAGGAAATAAAATGAGTAAAATATTCAGTTAGAAAATCTAAAAGGACTAGCTGATAACATGAGTTATATCATATGATGAAATAAATGTACTCATTTTGACCCTAATTAATGAATAAAGTTGAAATAGAATTTCTATTAAATATTGCATGTTCTATCTTTATTATAAGGTATAAGTACTTAAAAGGAAAAACAAAACATAAAAGCTTAAAAATTAGACTTATGAGATCACTATTCTAGTTTTGTCTTTGTTTCTTCTTGTGTGACTCATCCTGTAACATCTGAGTCTTCTTGTACTTAGAAAATCCTAGTGGCTCTACATTCTGGATGATAATCCAAGTCTTATAATTATCATCAGTAGTTATATTGGCATCCAAACACATATTCCATTCAAGGGTCTTACGAGGCCATAAGCACTTCACTTTATCTAGAAAGTCTTATTTTAAGGGAAAACCTTCAAAGTCAATCGAAACAGTAGTGATCAATTATGGGTGACCATACTGATGACAAAGGATGAAAAAAATAAAGAAAAAAAGAGAAAAAAAGTAGAGAGAAGAATAAATAAATAAATAAATAATAAAAGTAAAAGCCCATTAAGTTGAAAACCCAAAAGGGTGGCTTAGGCAAAAGTTAAGGCAAGCTTGCCAAGTTCAAAACCAAAAAGGGTAGCTTATGCAAAAAATTAAGGCGATCAAAAATAAAAATTCTTTTTTTTTTGTTTAAGCAATTTACACCTTTTATCTTAATTAGAATTTGATTCAAAGGAAAAGAGGTTTTTTTTTTTAAAAAAAAACAAAGATAATTCATATTTACATAGCAGTTCAAAGTTTAAAAAATAAGTAGTACATTAGGAAACATTTAGAAATTGAAATAGTAGAGTACAAGCTTACTAAAGATTCAGTTAAAGTAATAGAGGACAGTCATAAAATAAAGGTAATTAGTCATCATGAGCTCCAGTGTTTGGCTAGGGACTCCATCCTCTAGTTGGATCATCATGTTGATAGGCATTAGGAGGCCTAGTAGTTAAAGTCCCAGCATTGTAAGGATCAAAACTCAAATTTGCAAGTTGTTGTTGAAGCCTCTCGTTCTCACACTTTAAGTCCCCAACATAGCTTTAATTCATTCAAAGATAGCTAGAATCATGCATAACATGTATAACATGCATACATTTGCATATATATTGTAAATACTTAATCTCCAACTGTTTATTATCTATATAGTGAATAATCTCTAAAATGAGGCAAGTCTATACAAATACTCTGCTTGTGTCCCAAAAACCTGCATTGTAAATTTTACTACCATTAACAACAAGTGTTTTAGTATGTATAAGTAAAAATAATTAAATTGTACTTACATAAAAAACATATGGAGGATAGAAGCTAGAGAGCTAGATGTCATCAAAATACATGTGCTACTCAATAGGGGTTTGGGTTGAAGTAGCCTAGTAATACATCAATCTGTTTAAAAATCAGATGTCACTATAGGTAGTGCTCATAGAAGCTTTACTGCGAGTAGTCTTAGTATACTAATTATAGGACTCATGCTCAACCTCTTAGTCCTAGGCTTGGTCTCTGTCTCATCTTTTATAGTTTCATCAGCAATAAGAGAACCAAACCTCTCAAACTAAAGGGAAGAAAGAAAATGTTATTAATATTAAAAGTGATAAAGGAAAAGGAGTAATAAGAGACATACCTTGGCTAGGTCTTTAGGAACCTACTTTATAAGGTTCTCTTAAATATATTACTCATAGTCACGGGAGCGCTCAAGCAAAGTCAAGGTGTCATATCCCTATAATGCCTCTCTTAGCTATGGACTAGTCAAATCAGAACTCTATAACATCTAGACTAGAATAAGAGAAGGAATGCATCGATGAGAAGAACCCACAAACTAGCGATAGAAATGCTTACCTAAATACTACATCTTGTAGTCATATCTTGGAAGCAAGATCCTTATCATCTCAAGCCTAATAGTAACAACCATAAAATCATATCGCTAAATATCTACATCATCTCTAAGCTAATCATGCTTAATATGCAATTTATAAGTTTAATTAGTTAAATTTTATTTTACTTTTAAGGTTTATAAAAAACTAATAATTACACCTTTTTTTAGTAGGTCCCACTCCAACGTATTAAGTTGTTCCCAGTAGGTCTAAAGGTCTTACTTGATGTTAGAAAGGCGAGGGGAGCCCCTTTTCTGCATCAGTAAGAAGCTCCTGTTGAGGCTAACAATACTAAAGCCTCAAATGACCCATATCTCGATGCTCCAAATATGAAATAAGAAGGAAGATTAATAATGCAAAGTTCATAAATAGCAAAGAAATAGAAGGTGATATGAGAGAACACACATGCAAAATGTGCATAAGCCATATATAGTGACTGCGCCTTAGTAGATCATGTCAAGCCTATAGTACAGATAGGTAAGAGCAACAGAACCCCAATCAAAGAACAATTCAGTCTAGATCATGAAGAAGACCTAGGAGTACGATGCTAACATCATGATTGGTCTCACAAAATGAAGTTATGCTTAGTAAAATCAATAGAAAACATCTCGCCTTCTAAATGAACTGATAAGGAGTGGAGGTAGACTGTAATATCCTTACTCCCTAGTTTACAAAATAAATAAGTAAATAAATACATAATAATTCTAATAAGACAAGAATTAAAATTAAAAAAAGAATAAAATAGTTGTCTACTTTTGAGGAGACATAATCATGACTCAAAATGGAGCCTTATTTTGTTCCTTTAGGCTATGTTAATCTTTTTGAATAAAAACAAATCAATTTAGGGCAGAGCAAAACCATGACTTAGCTCCTAAGCTTGGTGATTTAACTTCTTTAGTATTATAATAATAAAGAAGAAGCATGAACTGTCAATTAAAGGAAGAATGAGGATAAGAAAGAATGAAGATATGGCTAAGTTGTCTTCTTCATATTAGATCACATTACAAAAAAAATAATAAAGAAAACATAAGAAGCTTAGGGACTTGAGTGGGTGAATGGAAAGGAAGTTATGAGGTGTCACTTTTTTGTTGAAGATGAGCATAACATCTGGGAAAAAGAGGATAATCTGAGCATTAAGAGAAAAATAGAGAGTTTGACAAGGGATCAAGGTTTCACATTGAGTGGAAAGGAGCTAACAACAATAAAGGAAATGAGGATGGTGAATTTTAGCATGTAAAATGCTATGTTAAGAGTTTAAGTAAAGATTAAAGAGAAAAAGAGAGACATAGAATATAGAAGATAATCAAGCTAGAGGTAAAGGAAGAACAAGAGTAAGAGTGCCTTCAAGAATTTTTTCAGCAAATCAAACTAAAGAGGTAAATTCTTTTATACAGCAATATGGTTAGAAACTTGTAAATCTATTAGGTTCAAGTGGTCTTCACTTGGATTTTAAGATTCACTTGAGCTAAATTCATAGATTGAACATGATAGGAGCTGAGAATGGTATTAATATTTATGATTTTTGTAAACATTAGAGAAATGGAAGTTATAGTGGTTTAAACTCGGGTAAGTGAGAATTAAACAAACTTATGGAATTAAGCACTAAGTAAGATATATCCAACCAATAGAATTTGAACTTTTTGTTTTAATTTATTACTTCAAAGACTAGAATTTTAAGGGGACTACTCTAGTTAACAACATAACAAAAACAATATGAGGAATCCTAATTAAGGTCTATACCATTGAGTGTATGCTAACTAAACATCAAATATAATAAACTTCCTAAAGAATTAATTTGAAGATATATTTTTACAATCTTATTATGTGTTTATTAATTATAATTTTAAGGATTGATTTAATCACAGCTCTAGAGCACAGGTTGATTCCACCTAGTTAAATTCTTGAGATTAAAATTACAGGTTAGTGGCTAATTATATAGTAAGCTTTTAAATTTATATTGCATATAGATATACATATTATTATGTTCCTTAAAATGTTCATTATTTTATATAAATTGACAGATTCTTACAGATAAGTTTTGCTAGCTTATTATTATTTTATAGCTTAATTAAATTGCCTATCTTAAATAAAATGTAGCTACAATGATTTTTGATATCAGACTATTTAATTTATATTTTAAATTCAATAAATAATTTTAATGAGTATATTTTACAATTATTATCAACAAATATAAGTTTAATATATTTACTGCAATTACATGGTTATAGCGATTAAAGATGATAATTTTTTCTTTATAAATAGCACTATTTATTTTAATTGATTTAGCTCATAAATAAATCTATACACTCATGGTATAGATCCTTTAGATTAAACCATGATGACTGGTGTTTATATTTTAGCATTATTTATCAATAATATTATTTAGCAACTATCTTTAGGATAGTGCTTGGTGTACATATAGCCTTAGGGGCATAGACCAGGTGGTTTGCCTTTTGGGGATAGCTCTATGCATGCATATGACTAGAAGTTTTATACACATGGGTGTAGAAGATGGGGTTTAATGCAAGTCTAAGATTTTAGCAACTGAAACACTATTTGAGCTCAGAGCTCTAGAGAACACACTACTACATCATAAAGACATAGTGTGGAGATAAGGAGTTGCTAGCTAGGGTGATAACTGGGACAATTTGAAGGTGGTGGTAACTTGATTCTCTAAAAGAGAGTTAGCACCATAACTAGAAGATTCTAGATACGGAATAATAACTTATTTCAGTCTTGTGTTCATTTTGAATTACCTTATTAATTACTAAATTATTCCCTATTTACATGCAATTTCATTTAAATCCTAATTTAGCATACATCTAACTTTAAGGCAACCAGTTATGAAAAAGCATAAAAATAATGCATTTAGAAATAACAATGTCCTTAAATTAGTCTAATCTACAATAATTTTAATTAAATTGACTAAATCTACATGTTTTACTTACAAATGAGTCTAAAAGCTAATGGACCTAATTCCTACTTAATTTTAATTAAATGAACCTAAGTCTATTTATTTTAATTCTAAAAATGGACCTAAATCTACAAATTATGAAGTATTTAAATTAGTGGGCCAAATTCTACATGTTTTAATTTTGAGGTGATCTTAAATCTACAAGTTATGGAAAAGGCTTTAAGTTAATGGGCTATGTCTAATTAATTTTAATTAACCTAGGTAGGCCTATGTCTAAATTAACTTGGTGAGCCTAAATTATTTTTAACCTAAAGTCTAATTAAATTATGGGCCTAAAATTTATTTTAATTAATTAAACCTATTTAATTGGGCGTATTAACCTACAATATTATGGGCCTAAAAAATCACTGAACCTAATATTACACTTATGTACAAAATAAAATCCAAGAAAGAAACGAATTCAATAAATAAAAAAAACCTAATTTCATTAAAGTGACCTTAAACAATTAATTAACAAATTATTAATAAATAAAATAATTAACAACCAACCCTAATTCTATTCACTTAAATCTAATTAATTTTAAAAACCTTAATTTTGATTTCTATGTCATTAATTTTAATTAATTTATGCAATTGAAACCCTAATTTTACTAATTAATTAATTAAAATAAAACACATAATATATACACAGGATTCCACTATTCCTACTACTGGGGCTATCACAATGATCTATTGGAAATTAAAAATAAAATTAAATACAACCCAAAAAGCCACATAAATAAAAATGCAAAATAAAACAATCAATAAAATAAATAAATAACACTGAGAAACCCTAAAAACTATGTTCAAATATAAAATTTAATACATGGCATTCCATGGATCTTCATAGGTTTTCCATAGGTTTTGTTCTCTATAGTGAATTCATGTCACCCCATTCATCAAGACAATAAAAAAAAAGAAATTAGTCAATGGATGATTAAGAATAAAAATAATAATAAACAAAATTAAATATAAAAATAAAATCAAAATCAAAATAAAAGAAGAAGGAGAAGAAGATTTGAAAATGATATGTAGTATTGATTTTTCTTAGAAGGATGATCATCGTTGATGAAAGCCTTGGCTTTTGTTGTGTTTATATGTGGTTGTGCTTTATTTGATAAGATTTTTTAGCAAAGAACTAAAGAAAATCACATAAAAAATCCAAATGGGTCTATTGTGGCTCACAGCTAAAAATAAGAGAAAGTAGATGAAAAAATAATAAAACCTTAGGAGCCTCCCTCCCTTGTGAAGAGAAAATGACAGTCCTATAACGCTATGTTAGGTTCAGGATAAAAATCAAAATAATTTTTTTTATTTATCTAATAAAAAAATTATCTATATATTTATCTAATAAAATAAATATAACAACCAATAAAAAAATAAGTATAAAAGTCAAAATAAAACAAAATAATAAATAAAATAAATATTAAATAATAATAAAAATTGCGGAGTGCTAGTCGGAAATGTGGATTTTTGACCAAAAATCTACATTTATGATGGTTACTTACTTTTTTTTTTGAATTTTCTTTTTTTTTTAAAGAAATAATTAAAAATGAAATTTAAAGGTAAGTCCTAAAACAAAAATTTATAATTTACTTCAAAACCAATAAATCATATCCAATAAATATAATTTCACAGTCAATTTTCATCATCAGATCCTTCGCCACATCCACACTTGACCATCTCGAAATTTGGTGCTTATAATTGCTCCCCTTTGTCGCTGTTTGCTTGACAAATTACGGTAAAGTTAATAAGCACACAATTTCTAAACAAAAAATTAGAACACTTACTTGTGTGCCATGACACTAAACTGTGTTGAATGCGATTAAAGAACAATAGAATTCCTGTGGATTTTCTAGTTGTGATGCTATCACTATGTTCAGCAAATAGCGATTGACATTGCGTTCAGTGCATTTTGAAAACATACTATAGTTCCAATGGAACATATAGCAATGATGCTATCATTGTGTTCAATGAATAGAATAGTAGTTGACACTGTGTTCAGTGTAATTTGAAAATAAGCTATTATTCCTGTGGAACATATAGTAGTGATGCTATCACTATGTTCATTAAATAGCAGTTGACATTATGTTCAGTGCATTTTGCTATATTCCCTATGAGACATTTAACAAGTGATTTTCACTATATTCCATGTGGGACGTCTAGCAATTATGATTTTCACTATATTCCCTATGGGACATCTAATAATGTGATTTTCACTATATTCCCTATGAGACGTTGAGTGATAATGATTTTCACTATATTCCTTGTGTAATATCTAGTGATCATGATTTTCATTATATTCGTTGTGGGATGTCTAATGATGTGATTTTCACTATATTCCCTATAAGACATCTAGTGATCTTGATTTTCACTATATTCCCTATAGGACGTCGAGTGATGTGATTTTCACTATATTCCCTTTGGGATGTCTAGTGATCGTGATTTTCACTATATTCCCTGTGGGACATCTAGTGATCATGATTTTCACTATATTCCCTATGGGACATCTAGTGATCATGATTTTCACTATATTCCCTATGGGATGTCTAGCAAAAACATGCTATAACTACAGTGTAATGTCTAATGAATTAAACTATAGTTCCTATGGAACGTCTATCAACTGTGATTGAGAGTTTTGCTATATTTCCTGTGGAATGTTTAACAAAAATATGCTATAACTAATATGAAGTGTTTAGCTAAAGACAAATATGCTATAGGTCTTGTGTAGCATTTAATAAATTGTGATAATGGTGCTATAAATCCTGTGGAGTGTTTAGCAAAAAATTTTGAAATGTGCTATAATTCCATGGAATTTCTAGCAAAAAGTGATGATATGCTATAACTATTGTATAGTGTTTATCAAGTTATGATTGTTTGGAATTTTTGTTATAATTACTATGTAGCATATAACAAAGTGGATCTGAAGACTATGTTATAGCTATTGTGTAGCATATAATAAGGTGAATTTGAAAATTGCCTTATAGCTACTGTGTAGCATATAACTGAGATGAAGTGCATTGTATGCAAAATGCATACATCACATTGGAATTTCATGTTGACTAGGATTTTGATCTTTTGTGTTGATCAACTGTGCTAACTAATTGGAATTTGTTGGCTGATTGTCTTTGATTTTTTGCTGTTGATTTTGATCAACCGCCTTTGTTGCTTACTGACTTTGATTAACTTATTGGCGCTAGTGCTAATTCCACACGTTGGGTTTATCTTCTTTTTCTAGACTTGTTATTCCTAAAGACTTATTGACGTTAGTTTTACCATGATAATTGTTATAAAAGGTACTCTTTTTTTTTGAAAATTTATGAGAAAATTCATCACTTTATCACGAGATAGCATGCACTTAATGAATCTCACTATTTTTTTTTATTTTCATGACTATCATTTATTTGTAATTTTTATGAGCTAGAGTTATCATTAATCATCTTATGTTAAGAGCATATTTTTTACCATGTGAAGAGCTTACTTCCACACTTAATTTTAGAGAGAATTTACTAAACAAAAATATGGAATTTGAGCATAAATAGATCGAATTCTGAGTATTAAAATAGTCTTTGAGTTATTTTTTTGTGCTTTTCTTCCTTATTTGAGTATTCCCCCACCTTTATAATATTACTAAGTATGGATACCATTGGAAAGGTCCTTAAGGTCCTTTGGATACTCATACTCTTACAGAGCATTGGAGTAAATAGAGCAGCTTTTGACATGGTCCTCTTTTAGTATTCCTCTGCCTTTCTTGTATTACTTAGTGTGAATACCACCAAAGTTTCATATTGATACTCTTACTCATTTCTGAGCATTGGAGTACATTATGCTTGCTCTTATTTTGATTCTCCTCTTAGTATTCCCTCGCCTTTCTCGTATTGCTCAATGTGGATACCATTAAGGGATTTTGTACTCATACACATTTCTGAGCATTGGAGTAGATTATATGCATATTTATCATTCAAAAGAATGAAATGATACTCTAGAATTTAAGCAATTTATGCAGATTTTATTTTGTATTTTCTTCCCTTCATTTGGGTACAAGCAAGTATTAGATTGATTATAATTTATAAACTCTTAATACAAAACTGTTAACTGCTCATTTGAATTCTGTGAGGCTAATAAAAGAAAGCCATTATGATTAAAGGTCATGAGATATGCTTTTAACATATTATCTCATGAAGTGGATGAATTTACTTTCAATTTATGGATTTTATTATTGAGATTGTACTTTATTACAAAATCTAAGGAAATAGAGTTCTGTTACTTCCCTTAATTATTTTAATGAGTGTTTAGCATTTGCTATCTTAGCCGATCTTATTGATGTATTAGTTCCTTTCCCCTTCTTCATTCTCTTTTATTTTTCCTTGCAAAAAATACCATAAGTTAGTTTGGTCAATTTGCAAATGAAGAGACTTTATCAAAATGCAATATTATTATTTTGCTTTCTTCCCTTTTGATTATGGTGATGATGTCTTTAAATCACAAGGTCATGATACTCCACCTTCGAAGTTTTGGCCTAGGACTAAGCTTGTCTTTCTGTCAATCTATTGATGCTATGGTACAGGGCTTCGTTCCTCTTATTGAAATCTCCTACAAAAAAGGTTCAGGAGTTAGAGGTCTTATTTTATGATCAAATAATTTTTTGGAGTGCATTCATTTCAAGTTTTGTGTGCATTCTTCCCTTTTTAGGGTCAATGAATATATCACTGGTATGTTGGACCTTCTCATCACCATATTCCATGCCCTACGTTGGTCTAACTGTTGTGGAGAGATATTCCAAATAATGCTCCAGATGAGACTATAGAGATGATGTTGAATATGAGGAGCTTAAGCATCCTATCTGGCCTCTTAAGGTTGCCAAGATGGTGCTTTTGTAAGTATCACTGTTGGTGATATTCCCTTATTGGATGAGCCTATAATTAATTAGGTTCCTACAGTCTAGAGTCCTGTTGGGCATCAAGTTCACCTGAATAGTGTTACCCTTTTTCTTTAGATGCTTTATATGTGAACCATTCTGACTACCTTTCTGCACTTTTACAATACTAATTTTGAATGTTAGTAGCAAAGTATTTGCATAATCTTTCTTAGGTACAAAGACTTTTATTATGCAAAGCTGGTATTTCACAAAAGATGTAAGCAAATGTATGCATGCTATGTATAATATGCGTGGTCCTAATAGGTCTTCTGTTTGGAACAGAGCTATATTGTTGATCTTGGAGTGTAAGAATGAGGTGCTTCATCAACATCTTATAGGTTTGAACTTTGAATGCTTTACTATTAGTACTTTTGAAGTTAGAGCTTTTGATGCAATTTATTGGACAGATGACCAAGCTATGCTATATTGATGAATTATTGACTGTTGGTTGTAATTTACTTCTTTTTGCCCCCATTATTCTTTTGCTAACTCTTGCATTTTAGTATTCCATCTTTGCTCTTTGAATGTGAATTGACTGTTCTGCCCCAACTTGCCCTTAGAGTTTTATATTGCCTCCTAGTTTCATTTTGAATTCATCAGTGCTATTCTAGTAGTTTATTTTCTTTATGTGTGTAAGAAACTCAGTTTGTTCTCTGCTATTATTGATCCTTTGACTTACTAACCCCCATTAGGTGTAGTCTTATGTATAGAACATGCATAGAATGAGTCAACTGACTGAAGAGAGTTCTTGATACTAAAATCAAACTGTACCTACTCTTTGAAGAACTCTTGAGTAGAATATGATGCTTGATATTGATGCAATGATTGATGATAATTATAAGGTATGGGTTACAATGCAAGCTGTTTAGCCACTTAAATTATTTATGTATAAGAGGACACTAGACTTACAAATAAAATCACAAAGGGGTGGCAAAAAATAAAACATAACTAAAATAGTAATCTTATAGCTCTGATTTAGCTTTCATTATATTATGTCTTTGCATTTATATACTAATGCAGTATGATAAAGATGAATATGTGATAAATATGTGATATTTGAACAAAAATTTTAGATTCAATTTTTTTCATTCATTAGGGCAAAAATGAGAACATTCATTATATCACATGATATAATTCTTATTATAAGCCAGTACTGAATTTTTTTCTCTCTAATTTTTACCTTACTATTCTTTTTTCCTTTCTTATTCTCTCTCTTTGTTCTTTCTCTCTTTCTTTATTCTTTAGAACTTATATCATATAATAATGAGTGTTCTTTAAATTTGCATTTATGCCCATGCTGAATGAATCTAATTAAATTGAATTTTATATCAAACGTGTTAAATGCAATCGATATCATAATACATAGTACCATCAGGATGCACATTACATAAGTAAGCATGATTAGAATTCATATAATCAATCAATAAAACAAAAAAAGTTCTAAATAAACTAAATTTTATTCAAAGAAGATAATAAGAAAATTTATTTCCTATTCTAGATGCTAGGGATGGCTGAGTCTCATAATGGTTGTCCTTTAGGTGGCTAACATAACAACTATTCTTGGATTTCCTTACCTTGTTGTCTTACACCAGGTTCATCTGCATTAAGGTAAGACTTCCTATGTCTTTCTTTGACAAAACTCTCCTTTAACGGTTTTTCTTTCTTTCTAACTATGCATATTTTTTCCTTGTCCAATAGCTTCTCATAATTAAACTCATCATCCTACCCTATAGGCATAATTGACTCAATGACATAAACCACCTTATAGTCAAACTTGCCTGAAGGCTAGCCTAATAAATCCTTAACTCCTTTTTGTGGTTGCTTAGGAGTCCTAGATTCTTTACTTAATGGTTTATCATCAACTCTATATTCATCACCCTAACCTCTAGGTGTAATTGATTCAATGGGGAATATCATAGGAAAGCGGTTTGGAGTAAAACACTTATAATCAAACTTCCCTAAAGGCTGGCCCAACATATCTTCAATTCCTCTTTGAAGTTTATTAAGAATTAAAGATTCCACAATCTTTCCCTCATCACTAGGGTCATCAAGAGATTTCTCACATGTTTGTAGGTTCATGTTCTCAAAGGAGTGTTAGCACTTCTTCCTCTCTTACTCCTAAGTTTATCATAATGGTGGTTGGGGGTAGAACATTTTGATAGTTTGGGAAAGGATTATTTCTAGTGCTTGGGTTTTTCAAGGTCTGTGATTTTTCTAAAGTCTATAAGGTTTTGGATTTCATGTTTAAGGTGGGTACAAGTGTTTGTGGAACGACCAACAATTTGGTGGAATTTGCAATAACTGTTTGGGTCATATCCTGGGACATTTGGGTTTGGTGGTTTAGAAAAGGAAATGGGTATGAGCAACCCTTTTTGCATCAGGTGGTCTAGAAATTTTGATAGGGGTTGGTTAAAATTCAAGAATCTCTTGGGTTGTTGAATAGCATGGACTCTCACAACCCGACTAGCATTTCCTTGCTGTGTGCCCCCATTTGGGTAGTTTCTTGCTTCGGTGCTTTTAGCAATCTTCTTTTTTTCACTTTCAATCTCCTTAGCTTGCAACCCATCATCATAAAGGTTTATAAATGTCTTAGGGTTCATCATTTGCAACCTCTCAACCAAATTAGGTAACACATTTCGAACAATCATCCTAACTTGATCCTTTTAGCTAGCTTTTTTTTTATTAATCATGCCTTAATCATGAATCTAGTAAGAAAATCTAAAAATGATTAATTAGGCTTCTACTTGGTCAATTCTAAATCCTGATAGACACTTCAAGCCTAGCATTGTAGTCATATTATTTTAAAAAAGTAGTACATAATTCTCTCTAGTAAGCTTGGATAGACTTCTCTAACCCATGATACCAATTAACAGCCATACCCTCTAAGGACAGTACAAATAACTTGGTAACTACAGACAAAGGAGCCTTAGTGGTGCTCATAGTAATTGTATATTGACTAAGGTGGATCCTTAGGTCTCTAGTACCATCAAACTTCTACAGTTGTGGCATCTTGAACTTATTAGGTAGCTTATCTTCCTCAAATTACATCATATCATCAAAGTCAAATGAACATCCGATTGCCCTGTCCTTTAATCAAATCTTCTATTTAGACATCTTCTGAGTTAGTGCTTTCATCTGCTTGGATTACAACTCTTGAACTTGCTTAGGTGATTCCCTTTTTGCTTTCTCCACTATTAGGTTCTCCATATCCTCATATTTCATTTCCATAGCAGATGAATTTCTAGTAGCAATTTTAAAGGTTGCCACCCAACATTATCATTGTTAGCAGGTGGTGCACCCACAACAGGTGAATTGGCCATAACTGGAGGTCAACACTAGGTGGTGGCATTAATCCAGCTAGAGCTTATCTTAGTTCATCTTGCATCATTACTCTTATGTCATCCATCAATGCTTATTTAATGTCCTTTAGGGTCTAGTTTCCTCCTCTTATTATCCATTTCTTTTTCTTATTTAGCTAGAGCTTGTACAACTTCTAGGTAGAGTGGATTGATAGGACTCCTTTCCAGTCTGTTAAGGATCTCTTTTGCAATTGTCTACGGACTTGAATCCATTCTCACTAGTTTGCCACCTTTTTGTCTCTAAGCACAGGAAAAACTAAATGAAGTTATGATGGCTGAAAAATAAAGTGTTAGAATGATGCATGATGCACGTGCTATACAATAAGTAATAAGTAACAATTAAGGTACAATATCCTTCCAACCTTATTCCTCCATACATTTATTCAATGGCAAGTCACTTTTCCTAGGATTTTTAGTCTTGGCCTTAATATCAATAGGGGATATAAAGAACCGACACACATGTCATGATACTAAAGCATATAAACAGTAATTTTAGGTATAAAAGTATAGCCCAATTTGTATTAGTCCTGATGGGCTTTAAAACTATGGGCTTAGGCCCTTTATAGATAAAAATACCTCATGGCAACAAACATAAGCAATTTGGGTAATCCTAAGGGAAGTTACTAAGCCACTACTTTAAGCTGAGTCCGGTGAAAAAGGTCAAAGTTCCCTTAGTAAGATGTCCTCTTTTAAGACTTGAGTTATAGGCAAAGTCAAAGGGGCTCGACATCCTTTGCAAACTTTAGAAAAGAGTACCCCCGTTAAGACTTGGGTCACAGACTTTAGTCAGATGAACTCGATAATCTCTCTTGAACCGAGTTAAGGCTAAGAGTGATGGTTAGCCAATCTACAATCCCAAGAAGCTAGCGCAATCAAGGGATCATAAACTAATGCCATTAGCTAGTAGGGACATGCAAAAATGAATGTAAGAAGAAAATAATAATTAATAAAATGATTCTAAAGACACAAGGTAGAATCAGTATTCATATCCCTAGTGGAGTTGCCACTGTAGACGGTGAGGTTTAGCGTGCGTTCAAGATTTTAGCAACCGCGACACTGTTTGAACTCAGGGCTCTAGAGAGCACACTACTATATCACAAAGACATAGTATGTATATGAGGAATCGCCATCCAGGGTAATAACTAGGACAATTTAAAAGTGGTGTATAACTTAATTTTCTAAAAGAGAGAGAGTTAGCACTATAACCAGGATATTCTAGATACGGAATACTAACTTCTTTTAGTCTTGTGTTCATTTAGAATTACCTTATTAATTACTAAATTATTCCCTATTTACATGCAATTTCATTTAAACCCTAATTTAGCATACATCTAACTCTAAGACAACTAGTCATGAAAAAACATACAAACAATGCATTCATAAAACACAACGTCTCTAAATTAGTCTAATCTACATTAATTTTATTTAAATTGGCTAAATCTACATGTTTTATTTACAAATGAGTCTAAAAGTTAATGGACCTAATTCTTACTTAATTTTAATTAAGTGAACCTAAGTCTATTTATTTTAATCCTAAAAATGGGTCTAAATCTACAAATTATGAAGTATTTAAATTAGTGGGCCTAATTCTACATGTTTTAATTCTAAGGTGATCTTAAATCTACAAGTTCTAGAAAAGGCTTTAAGTTAATAGGCTATGTCTAATTAATTTTAATTAACGTAAGTGGGCCTATGTCTAAATTAACTTGATGAGCCTAAATTATTTCTAACCTAAAGTCTAATTAAATTATGGGCCTAAAGTTTATTTTAATTAATTAAACCTATTTAATTGGGCTTATTAATTTACATTATTATAGGCCTAAAAAAATCACTAAACCTAATATTAAACTTATGTACAAAATAAAATCCAACAAAGAAATGAATTCAACAAATAAAAAAAAACCTAATTTAATTAAAATGACCTTAAACAATTAATTAAAAAATTATTAATAAATAAAATAATTAACAACCAACCCTAATTCTATTCACTTAAATCTAATTAATTTTAAAAACCTTAATTTTGATTTCTATGTCATTAATTTTAATTAATTTATGCAATCGAAACCCTAATTTTACTAATTAATTAATTAAAATAAAACACATAATACATACATAGGATTCCACTATTCCCACTACTGGGGTTATTACGATGATCTACTACAAATTAAAAATAAAATTAAATACAACCCAAAAGGGTAAATAAATAAAAATACAGAATAAAATAATCAATAAAATAAAAATAAATAAATAAATAAATAAAATACCTAGAAACCCTAAAAATTATGTTCAAATACAAAATTTAATCCATGGATCTTCACAGGTTCTTCATAGGTTTTGTTCTCCATAGTGAATTCATGTCACCCCCATCCATCAAGAGAATAAAAATAAAAAATAAAAAATATAAAAAATTAGTCAATGAATGATTAAGAATAATAAAAATAATAAAAATTAAATATAAAAATAAAATCAAAATCAAAATAAAAGAAGAAGGAGAAGAAGATTTGAGAATGAGATACAGTATTGATTTTCATCAGAAGGATGATCATCGTTGATGAAAGCTTGTAGCTTTTGTTGTGTTTGTCTATGGTTTTAGTTTATTTGATTTGGTTTTTTTTTGACAAAGAACTAAAGAAAAGCACATAAAAAATCCAAGTGAGTGTATTGTGGCTCACCGCTAAGAATTAAAGAAAATAGATGAAAAAATAATAAAACCCTAGAAGCCTCCCTCCCTTGTGAAAAGAAAATGACAAATATATAGAAATATAGTCATGTAATCCCATGTTAGGTTCAGGATAAAAATCAAATAAAATAATTTTTTTTTGTTATTTATCTAATAAAAAACAAATTTATCAATATATTTATCTAATAAAATAAAATAACAACCAATAAAAAATAGGTATAAAAGTAAAATAAAATAAAATATTAAATAAAATAAATATTAAATAATAATAAAATTGCATCGTGTCAGTCGGAAGTGTGGATTTCCAACTGGAAATCTATATTTCTGATTGGAATTCTATATTTCCAATTGGAGAAATAGATTTCCAATTGAAAATCTACATTTCCACTGGTTACTTACTTTTTTTTTTGAAATTTTTTTAAAGAAAGAATTAAAAATGAAATTTAAAGATAAGTCCTAAAAAATAAAAAATAAATAAAAAAATTGATAATTTATTTGAAAACCAATAAATTTGATCTAATAAATATAATTTCATAGTCAATTTTCATTATTGGGTCCTCTGTCGTATCTACACTCGACCATTCCGAAATTGGGTGCTTACAATAGGCTACTTAGCATCATCATGCGACCAATGTGTCAAGTATTAGCATAATCTTTTGGCTATATATTTTATGAGTGTATGGAATGCCTTTTTATGATTATTCTTTAGCTTAAAAGTTAGCAGAATTTTATGCTATTTTAGATAGTGATAAATTATATTAAATCTTAGCTTTAGAACAATATATGTGCATAATCAGATACTTTATAGCTATTATCAAGATAATTTCTTAAATGTAAATTTATTAATAAAAAATAGTATTTTTGCCCACTTGTTATATCTTTATCCACTCATTAAGTATTTTTATACTCACTCCTTATTCTTAAATTTTTCTCAGAGAAATTAAAGCATCAGTAGTAGTCCTTAGGAATTGTCTCTTTTGTTTATGGTCCAACAGTTAGAAGAGACTGTGCAAGTCAACTTGGTTATTTTACCATTTTGGTTGCATATATTGCTTGCCTATTACTGAAATAGTTATGCCTATAATCTAGCACCTAGTAGTTCTTGTAAGGAACTTAATATGTAAATCTCTAATAGCATCTAAAGTTTTTTTTGAATAATTAAGGTTTTCTCATATGTTTTATTCCTTTTAGCATAAGCAATAGCCAACCATTAGCTTGTCATACCTTCTCATTAGTTAGTGAAATGGTTGTGACCTAGGTAGTCACCTAAAACTTTAAACAAGGGAAGATAATAGGATATTCTTCTGATCCTTCCATGTCAAAACAAAATTGAGAAAGTCACGAGCATATTGGCTCTTAGCATCCTTAGGAAGATTGGAATAACTAATGTTAAAAAGAATCGAGGTACCTCTAAAAGCAATCTCGGTAATGGGAGAACGGCTCATCGGAGAGATAGTCAAATCACCTATATGAGTGTGAAAAGCATGGGTAGTATCCATCCACCTCTCGATCAAAGCGAAGAGAGAATATTGATTTGATTTGCCTCGAGCAGTCGACGAGGGCAGTGATAAAGCGCCTAAAGTTGGATGCCCAAACATATCAAGTCACATCCTTAAACAAATCATGAAAAATCTCCTCAGCCATATGGAAACAACCTAAAAATTTCATTGCTTTCTGAATAAAATTCAAAAAATGACAAAATTACTTTTTTCTCTTAAATTCTTTAATTTGCATTTGTATTTTTACTTTGGTTTTATTTTGCATCTCATTTGCATTTTTGTTGTAGTTTATATATTAAAAAGGGGGGGGGGGAGGGGTTGAGAAAAAAGTAACAATTATTATATCTTTTTAAGTAATTTTATCTTGCATGGTGCACTATTATTTTACATTAAAAATTGAAAAATTGAAAAAAATCAAAATTTTGGAAATAGAAATCCAATCAAAAGACTGGATTTCCTAATGGAATTCCAGAATTTTGATTGGAATTCTAGATTTCTAATTAAAAATCTATAATTCCAATCAGATTTATAGAAATCAAATAGGAAAGTCCATAATTCCAATCAAAATTCCAAATTTCTTATCTATAATATGGTCATCAGATCGAACATGCACACAATTCTAATTTTGATTTTCATGTTTAAATTGCTACTTTCTCTTTTTAAAAGTAGTTTTTCATTAATTAATTTTGCTAATTATTTTTTTAAAAATTTCATATATGCATGTAAATTTTACATCATTTAGCCTAATTCTAATCACTAATCAATTAGAATAAATTAAAATTTTGCAAAATTAAAAGTAGAAGAAGGAAAGCTTACTCCATCACTAACCCATAGAACACTGGTGTAGGTCCAAATGAGTCAAAGGAAGGTATATTGCACCTTCAGTCAGTCTAAGATTATTTTATGGAAATGTGGCACCATGATAGGTTAAATCTACTAGAACATCAACTTTTCCATGTATTCTGCGTAGCGAGGTGAGCCCATATGATTAGACAAATTCAAAATTAAGATCAAATGAATAAATAATTGAAGAAAGAAAGAATCAAAATCAAGTGAAAGTGAAAGGAAAAGAAAAGAGGGAAAGAAGAAAAAGAGAAGCAAATGAATCAGAAAAAGGTGATAAGCATATTAATAAGAGTGGAAAATATCCACTTTAGTCCCCAAGGTTTATTTACAATCAAGTCCACAACTTCTCTTGCATGTTTGTAATGATGTTGTTTTTTGAAATTAATTAGGAATTAATTCCTAAGTAATTTCAAAAAACAATATCATCATAAACATAATTTAATAACTCATAAGTTATTAAATTATCAACACAAATGCACAGTTAGTCAACATAAAATTCCATATTCTCGGTGAGCACAAAATACAAAATTTAATTTTCTATATTTTGCATGCACTACATAGATATGAATTTTAAAATTCACTTTGTTAGATGTTATATAAAAATTCAAAAAGAAAAAATCTTTTGATAGACACTACATAGTAGTTATAGCATTGTCACTAGACATTCCATAGGAATTATAAAACGTTTTCTTAAAATCACTTTTGAATTACATTCACTTGATGTTTCACAGGAACTATAGTGCACTTTTGTTAGATACTACAAAGTAGTTATAACAAAATTTTAAAATTCTTTTGTTAGATATTCCATAGGAACTACAATGCATTTTTCAAACATAGTCATTAGACATTCCATAGGAACTGTAGTGCAATTCACTAGACACTACATGCTAGTTATATCATTAATCTGCTAGATGTTCCACATGAACTATAGCATTCTTTCATTACACACTGTTCACTAAACATCCCATAAGGATTATAGTGTAATTTGCTAAATGCTACATAGTAGTTATAGCATTATGCTTGATGTTGCAAGCAACATAAGCATTAATTATGAGTCTATAGTCAATCACAACAAAAAGCTTCACAGAACACAAGTAAGTATCTGTAGATGGTGGGGTTTAGCGTGCATCCAAGATTTTAGCAACTGTGACACTGTTTGAGCTCAGGGCTCCAGAGAACACACTAACCACTATCACAAAAACATAGCGTGGAGATGAGGAGTTGCCACCCAGGGTAATAACTGGGACAAATTGAAAAGGTGGTAATCGATTCCCTAAAAGAAAGCTAGCACCACAACTAGGAGATTCTGGATATGGAATACCAACTTCTTTCAATCTTGTGTTCATTTAGAATTACTTTATGAATTACTATTTTATTCTCTATTTACATGCAATTTCATTTAAACCCTAAAACAATCAACTCCAAGCAAACTAGTAATGAAATATACAAGTAAATAGTGCATTCAATAAATCACATAATCCATAAGTTAGTCTAATCTACATGGATTTTAAATAAATGAGCTAAAGTCTACATATTTTAAATTATAAGTGAACCTAAAGACCTAATTCCTTTTGATTTTAGTTAAATGAACCTAAGTCTACAAATTTTAATTCTAAATATGAGCTTAATTCTACAAATTATGGAATATTTAAATTAGTGGGCCTAATTCTACATATTTTAATTAAATGGTGATCTTAAATTTACAAATTATGAAAGAAGGCTTAAAATAAGTGGGCTAAGTCTAAATTAATTAAATTAAATTAAATTAAGTGGGCCTATGTCAAATTAACTAAATGGGCCTAAAGATATTTCTAATATAAAATCTAATTGATTATGAACCTAAAAATATATTTTAATTACTTAAACCTAATTAATTATTAAGTGAGATGGGCTAAAAGAATTATCTAAACTTAAATAAATAAATCAAAGCTTAAAATGGGCTTAAGGCCCCAAAAGCACATAAAAATAAATAAATAAGCCCAAAAAACAATTAAATAAGATCAAACAAATAATTAAATTAATCCTCACTAAAACCCTAATTTTATTGTCAAGCAACCTAAATTAATCTGCTTCATCCATTGATTTTATGTAATTACCTAATTAAAAACCTAATTTTGCTAACAAATTTAATCAAAATAAACATGCAACCACACATAATTTTACTATTCCCATTACCTAGGCTATTACATTAATTCATAGAATAATTAATGAAATAAAAAATAAAAGCATAAATAAAATAAAAACCCTAAAAACTAAGTCTCTATGAGGCTTTATCCATAGTTTTCCACAGACTTCTCATAATATCCTCCCACATAATCATCATGCATTTTCCTCCATAATCACCACAAAAAATAAAATAAAATTATGATTAATGAATAAATTATAATAATAACTCAAAAGAATAAAAATAATTAATAATAAAATAAATAAATAAATAAAGAATAAGAAGAAGATGATGATGATTATGAATGAATTGGGGTACTCCTCAGATTTGTAAAATCACCATTCTTGGTAAATCTTCGAATCTTGCTCTTTAAAAATTCTCTATGAATCTTGAATTAATTGTTAAATTAAAAGAATTTTTTTGTAGACAAAATTCAAAAGAAAATCACGTTTTCTTCCTCTTCTTTTTCTCTTTTTCCTTCTCTCTTTTTTCTCTCCATTGTCCCCCCCCCCCCCCCTTTTTTTTTTCTCTTCTCCCTCTCTTATATAGTGGAACTAGGAAGTCTAGCCCCAATCCTAATGTGATTATAATTCCTAAAGTATAAGATTAATACTTAAAAATTATATTTAGGAATTTTAACCAGTTAGGGCTGATTTAATTAGGAATTTTAAAGCAATCAAAACTGAATTAAAAATAGGAAACAGAGACGGAAGAATCCAATTCCAACTGGGATTATGTAATTTCGATCAGAATTGGTGTAATTCCTATCAGAATTATGGAACATTTTTTTACTTTTAATTACAAAAAGGCCCTTGGAAGAATTCAAATTTTGCAATTAGTCCTTGAAAAAAAGCTACAATTTAGTCCTGAAAACATTAAATCCTTCCTTTAAAAGCTGCATTTAAACCCTTAGAATTTTTAAAGATTAAGTATTGAAGACATTTTCATCATTGGAGTCCTTTGTTGCATCCATAACACGTCATCCCGAAATTGGGTGTCTACAGTATCCTAACTCCTTACTATGGATCATTTCCCAAGATCGGTGCATTTATCAAGTCGGGGAAAACACATGCTAATGGTGATCATCTACCGGTTCCTTTTGTGTCACTATTATTTGTTAAAAGGTTTACTTGAATAGGCTTTATAGATTGGAGTTGCCAATCGACTTGAATCAGGAAGAAGTGGGAAGAAATCCGCTTCCATAACTAGAGAATCCAGGTTCGAGGGGTAGGAGTTACTCTATCTTGTTTCTTATTATATATGTTGCTTATTTATTCACTACTTCACCCGTAGTTTTGGTTTTATGATGCATTTACCACACCTTTATAATTAATCAATTTAAATTAACAATAAAGCGTGGGATAGTTGAATTGGCGAGAGCATTCATCACAAAATAAACAAATAAATAGGCCATCCATCAGCCAAGCAAATAATCATGTGGACAAGTAAGCACGTAGCACACAAACATGCAAGAAATAATCAAAATAAACAAGTAAATAAGCAAAATAAAAATGGGGAAAGGGATTAAGGATTGCAACCCAAGGAAGGAGCCTATTCTAATAAATACATCCAAAATGGAAAATAAAGGGAATTGGGACTAGGGATTACATTGCCTTGGGAAAAAAAGAAGAAGCCTACTTTGTTAATTACATTAAAATAAAAAGAAAGGAAACAAAGTAAACCTATTCTAATAAACCTAAACTTGCAAAACAAGGGTTAGTCTTCACCCACATGCAAGCACACATCACATTTAAGGCAGTTGTATATATTTTATTTATCCATAATTTAAATAAAAAATAAAGATAATTAAACACATAAGCAAACAATGATGCTAATTAAAAAGCATGATGCAAAGTTTTGGAATTTGTGGTATTTTAGTGTGAGGTCATCATTTTTATTATATAACAAGGGAATTTTATGATGAGATAAATATTATGAAATTAAAATGAGGATTAGGACTAAAAATAATGAAAATGATAAAAATATTATTCTCACCATAAAAATATCAACTTTATGACAAGAAAAATAAATTCACCAAAGGAAACGATAAAAATGACAAAGATAATAAATATGCAATAAAATTAATAACAATGCAAATGGAATAATAAAAGTGATGATAAAAATATTATTTTCACCATAAAGATGAGAACTTTATGATAAGAATAATAAGTTTATCAAAACGGATAATGAAAATAATAAAAATACAGTTAATGTGATAAAAATAATAAATTGCAAAATTAAAAATAATTAAAATGATAAAGATGTCATTCCCACCATAAAAATATTAACTTTATGATAAAAATGATAAACTTATCAACAAAAGGCAATACAATAGAAAAAAACTGCAAAAGTGAAATAAATATGATAAAAATAAATAAAAGTGCAGAAAAATGAAATAAAAATGAATAAAAATACATAATAAAGTAATAAAAATGATAAAATGTCATTTTTATCATACAGCCATAGAAACATTAACTTTATGATAAAAATGGCGAATTTACCAAAAAAGAACATAAAAACAATTAAAATAACAAAAATGCAATAAAAATGGAGAAAATAAATAAAAAATATAGAATTAAGATAAAAATATAAAGAAAGTGATAAAATTGGTGAAATTATTATTTTCACCATACAGATGTAGATTTATGATAAAAATAATAAGTTTATAAAAAATGGCAATAAAAATAACATAAATGGTAAAAATGCAAATAACATAATAAAAATGATAAAATATTATTTTCACAATAAAATGTCAATTTTATTATAAAAATAATAAGTTTATCAAGAAAGAAAATAAAGAGAGTGACAAAATTAATAAAAATGCTTAACTTTACATCTAAATACCCATTTTTTATGCAAGAAGAAAAATGATGATGGAAAATGCAAAAATGAGTGCAAACACTCTCAGATTCACCCAAGCTATCCACTCCGTCTACATATCTTATTCTCAAATTTCAAATCACTACAAAAATCACAACTTCATCATAAGGTAATAAGTAGAAAAATAAAATGCAAAAATGATAAAAGTATGTAAGAAAAGAGTAGTAGAAGAAGAAAATGATATGATATGCAAATTTTAATTGAAAATACTTAGGAGATCCTTAGAAGGACAACGTGATTACCTTTGAAGCATGCTTTAATATAGAAGAAGTCTGGTTTGGATTTGGATCTAGAGCCTAAGAAAAATGTATGGAGTGAGTTAAAACTGTATAGAATGGAAGTCTTTAGTCTTTAATTCGACAGAGGTTTTGGTATGTTTTTTGTCCTCCTCTTCCCCTAAAAAAATGAGGTGTGGAAAACCTCTTTATAGGTAAAAATTCAGATTTGGGGGGGGGGGGTGCAAGCTTGCTGCAAGGGCGTATATACAAGAGTACGCCCAAGGCACACAAAATGCACTCCTTCCTACCGATAGACTATTTTAAGTTTTATGAGGTTCTGGTATATGTTTTAGGGATTTTTGGATATTCATCTTATTTAGGCATGCTTGTGAAGACTTTCGATGAAATTTTCTGCCTGTCTAGTCAACAGGAAACCTTCATCATTGGATTTTTGGGTACTGTCAAGATTTAGGTAATCAACAGTTGCCCCTTGCTTCACATGCATTTGATCAAGCTAACGCTTGTCAATGCACATTAAGCAAGTTTCAAACATAAAATGACATGTAAAAAACTTTTTTGTGAGGGTGTTATATGACCTTTACTAAGCCATAAGTAGGGGTGCACTATATGGCCCTAAAAGGTCCTAAATGCCAGATTTTGAAGAAACCATGGTAGATAAAAAATAAATAAATTTTAGGGGTGCTATGTAACCTTTACCAAGCTACAAAGCGGGGATATTGTGACCTTTTCCAAGCTAAAAGTGGGGTTTTTGTGACCTTTTCCAAGCCATAAGCAAAGGGAATACTAAAACACTTTTTATGAGGAGATACTATTAGTATAGATGGTATGCCCTATAGGCCAATCACATATTTTGACATTGTAAATTATACCAAATGGCAATAAAATATTCATTTCAATAAAGTGTTCATTTATTTGAATATTTATCCAATATCATCATGTAAAATAAATTTATTATCAAGAGTTAATAATATGAGCTACAAATTTATTTAGTACATATGCTATAAAATGTTCATAGTCAATAAATTAGTAGTTAGGTAATATTAATTTGATTATCACCTATGTCTATTTTTTTTTTACTAGTACATGATATTAATAGTGGGAGGTAATGAGTCTCATGCTACTTGATATGAGATATCATAATAGAAAGATGGATACTCATGTGATGGATGGATCGAACATGACATTAGATTTATGATCGCAAGGATATTCATTTATAGTCAACGATCATAATCTAGGTCATAATGGTGCATATAGTCCTTTGACCTGAGGTGACACGGCCATCCACACTTAAGTGGTTAGTGTTGGGTTCCGTGATGCAAACGCAGCGGAAAAATTAAAATTTTTGTCACGTTCCCAAGCCAGGATCCATGTAATTCGACTAATTGATTAAATCTAGGGTTTTTAATAATCTTACCAAAATGCAGAAGAGGCAAGATTCTCTGGAAGGGTGAGAGGAGGTTCACACCGATGACACCTTACCTCGAGCTTTTTGGCTTGGTTGTTCGGATCAAGACGTCTCCAAAAGGATGCGTCCTTTATAGGTATCCACACGAACAACCCTTCACAAAATGAATTTGAGTGTGTGTGCTAGCAACCTCTTAACTGTCTCATAAATCAAGAACAAAAGGAAAAACTCTGTCTTTTTTTTTCTAAGAGGAAAGAAAACGAATTTGGAGGCAAAAACAAGTGTGTGAAACCCTAGAGAATATAACATATTTATAGACTCCAAGTTAGGGTTTCACTTACCAATAACCTTTTGGTAATTTTCATTTATTATATTCTGATTTTGTTTAAAAACAAATCAAAAATAATATCTTATTTATTTATTTAAAATAGCATTTATCTTAAATAAATAAACAAATAAATAAATAAATAAAACACTTTAATTATTTATTTCCAAAGAGTTTATTTTGGTCTTATTAAACCCATATCCGTTTTGGGCTTGTTCTAAGTGTGTGACCCTGTAGGTTCATATAACATTGGCAGTGGGCCTAAATCTCTATTTAGGCCTACAAGTCATAAGTGGCCTCTAGCAAGACATTATGACTACCCAAGTCATATGAGGTCAATAATCCGACATAACCTAATTACAGTGAATTTTATTGTCCCTTTATCACATGATATCTTAATTGAACATAAGGCATAGAATGTCATCCTTATATAGTTCAATATTATGACTTGATTCCAAGTAGACTGAAAATGATAACTCTTTATCAATTCATTTCAGCATGGCCATGCATTTTATTCAGTCTATCTCATCAAGGGGCCTTTAGATATCTTTCTCATATTAATGAGGGATAAATTCCTTCTAAATCACTCACATTCCTCACATGACTAATTTTATATCCAACAACATTCTTTTAATCATCCGGTTAAAGACAATGTTAGAATGTGTCAAAACATAAAATGGCTACGTAGAAATCCATGATGATTTCAAGGTCAAAGGACCGAAATAAAATTACTGTGATAAGAAATACTTATGACAATAATCTATGTAGTATTCTCATAGTGGGTCAATCCAGTACATGATCTCTCATCATATACCTATGAGTTGACTTAATATCTCATATTTATGATTAGTAAAACATAACCATCAGTCAACATCATACTAGCCTTAATACTTTAATATTCATATAATGAATAAATGGCTAGGGATAATTAGAATAGAACTCTTATTTTAATCTAAGGGTTTTACTATCAAGTCACATACTTGATGGCCTTAGTAAGAATTAACCATTCATGTAATTATCATAAAATCAAATGATAATATAATACCTCTTTATTAATAAAATAAGAAAGTCAATACATAATCACAAATGATTGACCTAGTGCATATCACTAACAATCTCCCACTTGCACTAGGCCCAATCAACATCGTATCATATACCCATGGACCTAGTATGATTCTCATGTTTAGGCTGTGGAAGAGGCTTAGTCAGTGGATCAACAACATTATCATTTGTAGGTACTCTGCATATCTTGACGTCTCCTCTCTCAATAATTTCTCGAATAAGATGATAACGCCTGAGTATGTGTTTGGATCTTTGATGTGATCTGGGCTCCTTAGCTTGGACTATAGCTCCATTATTGTCACAATATAAGTTCACTGGATCTGACATACTAGGAATAACACCTAGTCCAGTTATGAACTTCTTAATCCAAACAGCTTCCTTAGCTGCTTCTGAGGCAGCTATGTACTCAGCTTCTGTTGTAGAATCAACAACAGTGTCTTGCTTGGAACTCCTCCAGCTCACTGTACCTCCATTCAAACAAAACACATATCCTGACTGTGATCGAAAATCATCCTTGTCATTTTGGAAGCTGGCATCTGTGTAACCATTTACAACTAGCTCATCTTCCTGACCACCATACAGTAAAAATGCATCCTTAGTTCTTCTTAAGTACTTAAGGATATTTTTAACTGCTGTCCAATGACTTTCACCTGGGTCTGATTGGTATCTGCTCGTTGTGCTTAAGGCATATGAAACATCAGGTCGAGTACATAACATTGCATACATGATAGATCCAATAGCAGAAGCATATGGAATCTTACTCATGCGGTCTCGCTCATCTTGTGTCATAGGACACTGAGTCTTGCTGAGACTAATGCCATGTGACATTGGCAAGAATCCTCTCTTGGAATCTTGCATATTAAACCTGTTCAATACCTTATCAATATAAGTGCTTTGACTTAGGGCAATAAGCCTTTTAGATCTATCTCTATAGATCTTGATGCCTAATATATAAGCAGCTTCACCTAAGTCTTTCATTGAGAAACAATTCCCTAACCATGATTTAACATTTTGTAAAATAGGGATATCATTTCCAATGAGTAGTATGTCATCCACATACAACACTAAAAACACAATAGCACTCCCACTAACTTTCTTGTATACACAAGGTTCATCATCATTTTTAATGAAGCCAAATTCTTTGACTGCTTCATCAAAATGAATATTCCAACTCCGAGATGCTTGCTTCAATCCATAAATGGATTTTGAAGCTTGCATACCTTTCTAGAATTCTCAGGACTAACAAAACCCTCTGGCTGTGTCATGTACACATCCTCAAGTAAATTCCATTAAGAAATGCTATTTTGACATCCATTTGCCATATTTCATAATCATAGTATGCAGCTATGGCAAGGAGAATTCGAATAGATTTTAGCATAGCCACTGGTGAAAAGGTTTCATCATAGTCTATACCATGTGTTTGTTTGAAACCTTTTGCAACCAGTCTTGCCTTAAAGGTATGCACATTGCCATCCATGTCGATTTTCTTTTTGAAAACCCATTTGCACCCAATAGTTTTTAAACCATCATTTGGGTCAATCAAGGTCCATACTTGATTATCATACATGGATTGCATTTCTGATCTCATGGCTTCAAGCCATTTCTCAGAGTCAAGACTATTTATGGCCTCCTGATAGGATGTGGGCTCATTTTGATCCACAATTAACACATCATAATCACTAGTTATGAGAAATCCATATCTCATGGGGATTTGACATGTCCTATCATACCTCTTTGGGCCTTCTGGTACTTGTGCAGGCTCAACAACTTCTTGTTGATTCAGCTGCGGTTCCATATCATGTACAATGCTATTTTGTTGGCCTTGAATTTCTTCAAGTTGCACTATGCTCCCACTGGTTCCTTTGGAAATAAACTCTTTTTCCAAAAATACACCATTCCGAGACACAAACACTTTGTTCTCAGATGCATTGTAGAAGTAATATCCTTTAGTTTCTTTAGGATATCCCACAAAAAGGCATTTATTAGATTTGGGTACTAGTTTATCTGAAATTTGACATTTCACAAAAGCATCACAACCCCAAATCTTAAGAAAAGACAAACTGGGAGTTTTTCCAGTCCATTTCTCATATGGTGTCTTTTCAACTGCCTTTGATGGAACTCTATTCAAAATAAATGCAGCAGTTTCTAAAGCATATCCCCAAAAAGAGATTGGAAGATCAGATTGACTCATCATAGATCGAACCATATCCAATAGAGTTTGATTTCTACGTTCAGACACACCATTCCATTGTGGTGTACCTGGAGGAGTCAATTGTGAAACAATCCCACAATCTCTAAGATGATCTGTAAATTCTTGGTTTAAATATTCACCACCTCGATCAGATCTTAGTGTTTTAATATTTTTACCAAGTTGATTTTGTACTTCATTCTTGAAAATTTTGAACTTTTTAAAAGATTCAGATTTATGTTTCATTAGATAGAGATAACCATATCTACTAAAATCATCTGTGAAAGTTATGAAGTATTGAAAACCTCCTCTAGCAGTTGAGCTTAATGGTCCACATACATCAGAATGTATTAGGCCCAATAAGTCATTAGCCCTCTCACTTTGTCCAGTAAAAGGTGTTTTAGTCATTTTTCCAAGTAAACAAGATTCACATGTATCAAATGATTCATAATCAAATGAATTTAAAAGCCCATTTTGGTGTAGCTTTGAAATGCGTTTCTCATTTATATGGCCTAAACGACAATGCCAGAGGTAGGTCAAGTTTAAATCATTAGATTTAGACTTCTTTGTATCAACGTTATAGATTGGCATTTCATTAGTGTCTTCGACATCTAAAACATAAAGTCCACTAGTGCATGGAGCATATCCATAGAAAATGTTATCTTGATAAATACTGCATTTATTATTCTTAATAATAAATTCAAATCCTTTCTTGTCCAAACAAGAAACAGAAATAATATTCCTACACAAAGTAGGTACATAATAATAACTTTCTAAAGATAAAATAAGTCCACTAGGCAAAGGTAACTCATAAGTTCCTACAGCTAAAGCAGCAACTCTTGCTCCATTGCCAACTCGTAAGTACACTTCGCCTCTTGCCAATGATCTACTCCTTTTTAGACCCTGCACATTTGTACAAAATGTGAGATCCTGATCCAGTATCTAATACCTAAGAATTAGAAGTAGAAGCAGATAAATTTAATTCTATAACATGAATACCTGAAGAGGTAGTCTCACCACCCTTTTTCTTCTTTAGATCATCCAAATAGAGCCTGCAATTTCTTTTCCAATGGCGTGGCTCATTACAGAAAAAATAGATTCCTTCCTTTGCTTTGGGTTCAGCTTTGGATTTGGGCTTGGGCTTTGGCTTGGGCTTCTGAAAGCCTTTAAAGACCTTGCCCTTTCCCTTTCCAACCCTTTTCATCCCCTTTCCCTTATTGACCATGAAAACATCCTTGGTGTTACTCTTGATGTTCTTTTCAGCAGTTTTCAGCATCCTATGCAACTCTGAAACGGTCTTCTCCATACTATGCATATTGAAATTCATAATGAAGCTATCATAAGCTTCAGGCAAAGATTGGAGAATAATATCCACAGCCAGTTCTTGTTCAATATTGAGACCAAGCTTGTCCAAGTGATCAAGATGACCCTTCATCTTGAGAACATGAGGACTGATAGAGCCGCCAGTAGTCAGTTTGCAGGAAAGCAATGCCCTGATGGTATTGAACCTTTCAATTCTAGCTTTCTCTTGGAATATTTCCTTGAGATGGCCTATCATAGTATAAGCCTCCATTTCCATCAGTTGCTTTTGCAGCTCAGATTCCATACATCCAAGCATGACACAAGTGACATTAGTAGAATCATTTAGATGCTTGGTATAAGCATCCCTTTGTGCTCTAGGAGCATTGGCAACTGGTTCCTCAGGGATGGGTTGATCAAGGATGTATTCCTTTCTCTTATACCTAAGAACAATTCTTAGGTTTCTGTACCAGTCAAGAAAATTAGTCCCATTGAGCTTATCCTTCTCAAGGATCGATCGCAGTGACATGGTAGGTGTAGTGTTTGAAGTCATTATCTACAACAAATATATACAAAGTCCATTCAGTATTTTATTAAATATGTATAAGGCATAATAAAAACTCCCACTAAATTTACTCAAATCAATAACCCTCTAAGTTAATTTTAGTGGGCCAAGATCCATATTTCACCATACTCTAAGTGAGCTTTGGCTCATGACCTAAAATATGGTTATTTAGGTAGATGACTCTTATCAATTACATCTCATGTAACTCTTGGATGGTATGGGATTTGACATCACATGTCATGGCTAAAAATCCCATCTAATGCCCTAGGTCCAAAACCATTTTGATAAACTAGTTAAGTCAAACCATATCAAACGTTTGGATAGCACAATTATCCAACTTGCCTTCCCCAGATAAATTTATACACCCTGCTTTGGCAGGCTCATATATAATAATCTAAGGCTTGACAAGTGTTGAACTTATGGAAGGCATTTATAATGACTTAATATTAAATGAGGGTTCATCTTTATTTAATCGTATTCAGTTATTGTTATGTTGTATTGCATGGCATCATATGGCATCACATACATGGCATCACATGGCACCGCATACATAACAACAAATAAATAAATGTGACATAGCATGGCCCAAATCTAAGTTGATCTTCATAAGCCAATATGAAGATCAATGGTCAAACCTAGGTAATATTACAATTACAAATTGAGCCTCCAACTTGGATCTCCATCTTTTACCATGGATCTCCCTTTTTGGTTCCCACCTTGGATCTCCATCCTAGGCCTCCAACTTGAATTGCACCATGGGTCTTGATTTACAAAAATTGTTGTAATTTATTCTACACTTTTCTAATAAAATAAATACAACAAAACAAAAATGACTCGCAGGCCGTATTTAAAATTACAACCCATAAAAATAAAATCCAATCACATTGGTATGAGGGCCATGCTATGCACCATGCATAAAATAACAAACATGTATAACATAATAATCTATTTAGTTATTAAATCCAATCATTATGTTAAAAATAAACTAATGTGACAATTCTTTTGGGGTCAAGGGGCAGCGCCCCTAGTGGGGTTCCAAGGGGCATCGCCCCTTGGCGGGGTCCAAGGGGCAGCGCCCCTGGTGGGGTCCGGGGGCAGTGCCCCAGGTGGCGGTCCCGCTGACTGGTCCGACGGTAAACACTTTACCTTAGCTCTTCGGTGAGTTGCCTTTCAAATTTCTGAACATTAATGAATTTTCGTAATCAAATTACTATAAAATCAATTTGTTCAAAATAGACAAAAACGCTCAATTAAAACAGCCACCTTAAAACCCTTATTTGCGTCAAGGAAGCAATTAACCAATTTTCGTAATCATATTACTAAATCAGTTTGTTGCTTAAAAACATCACTTTTTGTAAACATTTTACAGTCTGAAAAATCTGTTCAAAACATATCAAAATTTTTTTATTAAAACAGACGCATCCATTAAGAAAACCCTAATTTGTGTAATCAAAATTACAGCTTGAACGAATCTATAGAAAACATATCCATTCTGCATAATCTGTTTAACATTTAAACAGATTGCCCTTAACACATAATCTGCATAATCATAAAATTTCTATTTCAGATTTAATTAAAAATGATTTTCCTAATCAAATAGAAAACATTTTTCTAATTAAAATAGGAAACAAATAAGCTGCTTCAATTAATCATATTAATCAAAACAGAATACATAACAGATTTAAATCCTTAAGTGATTAGGTTTTTGAAAACAGAATTTATGTTTCAGATTTAATTAAAAACGATTTTCCTAATCAAATAGAAAATGTTTTTCTAATTAAAATAGGAAACAAATATGCTGCTTCAATTAATCATATTAATCAAAACATTATTCTTAATTCGTTTTTCATAAAAACATCATATAAAATTCGTTTTTCATGAAACAACATTCTTAATTCATAAAATCAAAAACTGCTTTTAGTTTAATCATATTAAACCATTACAAACATTAATCAAATTAATGTTTAATTCCGTTTTCAAATAGATTACCTAGAATTGTCACAAAACAAATCAAAACCCCTTTTGATAATTTTGAAACCCTTTTCAAAATGAATCTTAAACCCTAACATATATCACATATACACAGAATCAATTAATCGAATTACAAGTGGCTCTGATACCACTGTTGGGTTCCGTGATGCAAACGCAGTGGAAAAATTAAAATTTTTATCACGTTCCCAAGCCAGGATCCATGTAATTCGACTAATTGATTAAATCTAGGGTTTTTAATAATCTTACCAAAATGCAGAAGAGGCAAAATTCTCTGGAAGGGTGAGAGGAGGTTCACATCGGTGACACCTTACCTCGAGCTTTTTGGCTTGGTTGTTCGGATCAAGACGTCTCCAAAAGGATGCGTCCTCTATAGGTATCCACAAGAATAACCCTTCACAAACGAATTTGAGTGTATGTGCTAGCAACCTCTTGACTGTCTCACAAATCAAGAACAAAAGGAAAAACTCTGTCTTTGTTTTCTAAGAGGAAAGAAAACGAATTTGGAGGCAAAAACAAGTGTGTGAAACCCTAGAGAATATAACATATTTATAGACTCCAAGTTAGGGTTTCACTTACCAATAACCTTTTGGTAATTTTCATTTATTATATTCTGATTTTGTTTAAAATCAAAAATAATATCTTATTTATTTATTTAAAATAACATTTATCTTAAATAAATAAACAAATAAATAAATAAATAAAACACTTTAATTATTTATTTCCAAAGAGTTTATTTTGGGCTTATTAAACCCATATCCGTTTTGGGCTTGTTCTAAGTGTGTGACCCTGTAGGTTCACATAACATTGGCAGTGGGCCTAAATCTCTATTTAGGCCTACAAGTCATAAGTGGCCTCTAGCAAGACATTATGACTACCCAAGTCATATGAAGTCAATAATCCGACATAACCTAATTACAGTGAATTTTATTGTCCCTTTATCACATGATATCTTAATTGAACATAAGGCATAGAATGTCATCCTTATATAGTTCAATATTATGACTTGATTCCAAGTAGACTGAAAATGATAACTCTTTATCAATTCATTTCAGCATGCCCATGCATTTTATTCAGTCTATCTCATCAAGGGGCCTTTAGATATCTTTCTCATATTAATGAGGGATAAATTCCTTCTAAATCACTCACATTCCTCACATAACTAATTTTATATCCAACAACATTCTTTTAATCATCCGATTAAAGACAATGTTAGAATGTGTCAAAACATAAAATGGCTACGTAGAAATCCATGATGATTTCAAGGTCAAAGGACCGAAATAAAATTACTGTGATAAGAAATACTTATGACAATAATCTATGTAGTATTCTCATAGTGGGTCAATCCAGTACATGATCTCTCATCATGTACCTATGAGTTGACTTAATATCTCATATTTATGATTAGTAAAACATAACCATCAGTCAACATCATACTAGCCTTAATACTTTAATATTCATATAATGAATAAATGGCTAGGGATAATTAGAATAGAACTCTTATTTTAATCTAAGGGTTTTACTATCAAGTCACATACTTGATGGCCTTAGTAAGAATTAACCATTCATGTAATTATCATAAAATCAAATGATAATATAATACCTCTTTATTAATAAAATAAGAAAGTCAATACATAATCACAAATGATTGACCTAGTGCATATCACTAACAGTTAGGTTTGTTACCGATTACATACTTATGTTAATCACACATGGGTATATGGCATGTGGTGGCTCTAGTCGATTAATGTAGGTATGAGTGTTTGACCAAGATAGGATTCATTTCCTAGAGTGAACCAGGATAAGATCCTATGCTATCTAAGTTTGTTCTTAATGAATAAGTTCCTAGCCAGGACAAAAATACACAGCTTAAAAGAGTTTCAGTGCTAGAAAAGTGTTTCTAGTATTTGTTATATTTTATTTAGAATTAGAACTTGAGATGAGGTCATATGATACAACTATTATAGTTTAACTAAACCTTAACTCTAGGTTGTATCGTGATATTCTAATGAAGGGATTTTAGTGCATGGTAATTATGACCAAAGGGTTTATGTGAATCAATACATGCATTCATTTCTAATTAGGTAGTTATGATATCGATGCTAGGGGTCACTCACAACTTATGAGAACTAAATGTGTATAATTGGGATTTTCACATTTAGATTTGAAAGGAGTTTTAAATAATATCAAGTGTTGATGTTATCTTCTCATTACCAATTACACATGAACCTAGTAAGTCACACCTAAAATATTTTTACCAAATCGTCGTCACTATAAATCTAATTATTGATTAAAGTGTTTAATCTAAGATTAACAGTATTGTATTATGCTTTAAGCAATGATTCAAACATATCATGAAATCTAATTCAAGCAAGGGTTTAATTATTAATTTATACTTAATTAATATGATATATTAATTAAGGTATTAAATTAATAATATATGTTACTTTTATTTGGACTTGGAATAATGGCTTAAGTAGTTTGGGCCTAGGCTTAAAAGGGTTTTGGATTAAAGATTAGTCTAAGATGTTGAGAAGGCCTATGAACCTTATATAGGCCCATTTATTTGATGGATTAGGGTTAGGCCAAGTGTTAGCCTAATTACCAAGCCCAAGTTCATACATGTTGATATTGTCAAATTTGTCATGTTAGGCACATTATCTTTTATGTGTAAAATGTAGATAATGGCAAATTTGTCATATTAGGCACACATTATCTTTTGTGTGTAAAATTTTGACTATGGTATGATAAGGTGTGTATCACATTGGTATGTATAGAGAGTGTATATAGACATAATATTTAGGATGTATTAATTCTCTACACACTTTACAACTTGCATACTTATCATGACAAGTTATATACTTATCATGACAAGTTATATACTTATCATGTGATAGGGTTTGCTTTTTCAATATATATACATATAACCTAAGAAGTGTTCTAAGGTTAGGAAAATGTTAAAGAGTGTAGAAACACACACCAAAAGGAAAATAACATACACACAAAATAAATCCTAATAATTCTTGTAGTAAGATTAAATTAATGCAAGTTTTGTAAGGGCCATTATAAAGGCTACTTACAACTAATATGGTCTAAACAAGAAGGTAATTTGGTGGAGCTTTGGTGTTTCAAGGTAGAGGCCTAACATTTGGAAGGCAAGAGCATTTGATTCAAGAGTTAAACCTAAATCATCCAAAGCTTGGAGATTAACTATTATGGTCTAAACTAAACTTAAGAGTTGGTAAGTTTTATAAAACTTAGAATTCCTAGGATGTTGTTTTACATGTTTATGTGTAATTTAGTTATATGTAAAATGAAAATTGGATATATAGGAATGGAATTCTTCATGTGATAAAGGGTTATGCAATTAAAATTTTTAAAATTTACCCTATCTTAGGCATGTGCTCGCTATACTTGATTGTTGTATAACCGATCCCTTTTAAATGGTATCAAAGCCCCTTTTTACCCTTTATACATGCTAAGTTGATTGAGAATTGCAAGTGTTATAACTATACTTGATGTTATTGACAAGTCTTATGGCTTATTATATGTTAAAATTGGCCAATAATTGGTTCTTGGGTGATCTCGATCGAGAGGAAGTGCATCCAAATATAAGGAGCTTGAAATTAGCAAATTATTTATAATTTTGAGCAGTGCAGATACCAGGCTCGGTCTTAATCAGGACCATGCTTAGGACTAGATGAACTTTTCATGAATTTTCATACAAAACATATCCTGAGTCATGTCCTTATCGAGACATCACTAGGGACATTACGAACAAGTTCTTACATGCTTTTATGCTTAAAATTGATTCCTAACATGCATGGGTTGCATTTTATTTGATTTTTACATGTCATACATATAAGGAATGACCATGGATTTGGAGTACATCCTATGTTTTGTAATAATAATTAATTTTATAATTTGGTAAGTAATTAAATATTAATTACATAGAATTATGATGTAATATTTGCCTTAGTATGCTAAGGATTGATTGTATACCACAAGAGTTGTGATATAAAGCTTGAAGTGTTCAAGTGGGAGATCTATGGAGATGATAACAATGAGACCCTTTTATGTAGCTTATTCTAAGAGTTAGAATAAGTTTAAGTAAATTCCATGATCACTCCTTATTTGTTCATCCAATTTTGCATGTTCTGTGTATATATATGATATGTATATTGTAACATGTTATATGTATATGATATATGTATATATAATTGGATGCCATACAATATATATAAGTGATATATATATAATTGGCTAATGTGCAAAGTGGGACCTCAATAATAAAGGAGCTAAAAATCTTTTAAATTAAATTTAGGTCTTAGCTTTCCATTAGAGCAATAACTTGCATAGTTTTAGGATTGTGTGCATCAACTATGGATACATAGGGGGTGTGTATAAGGCTCAAGAGATTCATGTAATATTATTGTTAAGCATGAGATGTTGTGGGTGTATGGATACATTATGGGCCAAGAATGACAAATGGGAGTACTTGAGGTTTGTAGTGTTCAAGTCCATGCACTTCACTAATCCAATGGTGTGGACCTAACTAATGCCAAATGCTCAAAATGGCAATATGTACCTAAGGCCTGTAACATTAGGAGTTAGATTAATGGAACCTTACATGAGATCTGATGGTAAGAATTGCTACTTAATAAGGACTACTATTCCAAGAATGGCAATGTGTACCTGAGGGATATTAGTGACTCATTAAGAACTCCATCACCCACTAGAAATCCGTCCAATAAGGGCTTTCCATTTTATACTTTTGAAGTGTAAGATTTGCCAAGTTAGTGGGAGGCCATTATGATTAAAGGCCAAAATCTAATGGTAAAATAACAATGTCATGTAACTAATTAATCTTGTTACCTTTATAAAAACTTGATAATATGAAATTAACAAACCCACTTTCAATCATACTCAAACAATATAGGCTCATGGGCCCTAATTTCATTGATTGGCTAAGGAACTTAAAAGTTGTTTTAGCTTCTGACAAGATACTTTATGTATTAGAACAAAGTCCACCTAGATGACTTTTTGAAAATGCTTTACAAGAAAAGTGTGAAACTTTAGAAAAATGGAAAGAAGATGATTTGCAAGCATGTTGCATAATATGGGCTTCGATGAATACCTACATCGACAATATGAGAAGTACATAAGTGCAAAAGAGATCCTACTTCACCTTCAAGAGTTGTTTGGTGAACATATTAGGACCGCTAGATATAAGACAATAAAGTAGCTCTTTCATGCTAAGATGAAGGAGGGTAAGGATGTGGGAGCCCATGTAAACTCTATGATTAGAGCAATGGAGGAACTAGAATATCTAGATTTCTCTATGGACTTCCATCTCCAATTAGATTTGATTATTTAATCCCTTCCGGAATCGTTTGGGCAAACCATTGCAAATTTCCATATGAACAAAATAGAATGTACTCTTGCAGAGGTTAAGAACATGCTTGTGATAGCCCAAAAGGCTATACAAGGATATAAACAAAAAGAAATTATACTTATTACTTATTCTAGTAGGACTAAGAAAAAAGGTAATAATAAGAAGAAGGGCAAGACAAGTGTTGTCAAGACCACTGGTGGTATAGCCAAGAATGAGGGTAAGGCAACTATGAGGGAAGACCAAGGTAAAGGAAAGTGTTTCTATTGCCAAGGTGAAGGACATTGGAAGAGGAATTTTCCTAAGTTCCTTGAGTCCCTAAAGACAAAGGAAAGGGCAAGCATAGAGAAGGTGAGATTGTCTCTGATTTATTTGCTTTTAAATATTCTAAGAGCTCATGTAATGCATGGGTATTAGATACCAATGCAAGTTCTCACATTTGTTCATCCTTGCAAGATCTAGCAAATAAGAGGAGGTTGAGGCCTAATGAAGTGACCTTAAGGCTTAGAAATGGAGTAAGTGTTGCAACCAAAGCTATAGGATCCACTTCTATTGATTTATATGATCACATTTTATTATTGGATGATGTATTATATGTACTTAATGCTTATAAGAACATTGTCTCTATTTCTAGTTTGATTAGAAAGGGTTATGAATTTCATTTCAAAAGAGACATTTGTAATATTTACTTCAGAAATGAAATGTTAGGCATGGGTTATTTAATACATGATTTATATTATATTGCTAATGTGTCCAATAACAATGAGCCTTAAATTAATTTGAGTAATACAAATGCAATGCTAATTGAAAATACTTTTAAATCCAAATATCTTTAGCACTTGAGCTTATTTCACATTGTGAAAGATAGGATTAATAAGTTAGAAAGGATGGGAATCTTAAGCAATCTTGAAACTGTATCCAATTCAACTTGTGAGGCTTGTCTTTAAGGCAAGATGACTATATCACCATTTGTTGGACAAATGGCAAGAGCCAAAGATGTGTTGGAGATCATACATAGTGATGTGTGTGGATCATTTAATGAAATGGATAAAGGTGGTTTCTACTATGTTATAACCTTTATAGATGATCTATCAAGGTATGGACACTTGTTTCTTATGAAGAACAAAAGTGAATCCTTTAAAAAGTTCAAGGAATTCATAACCCAAGTAGAAAACCAAACTAGGAAGAGTATTAAAACTCTGAGATCAAATTGAGGAGGTGAATACTTGAGTACCTAGTTCATTGAATTCCTTAAGGAACAGGGCATTACATCACAACTCACACCACATGGAACACCACAATTAAATAGCGCAACCAAGAGATGAAACCATACTTTATTAAATATGATACATTCTATGATGAGCTATACTGATCTTTCCATTTCACTTTAGGGTTATGCACTCCAAACTACCTCTTACATCCTTAATCATGTTCCATCTAAATCTATTTGTACTACACCATATGAGATATGGCATGGTATAAAACCAAGTCTTAAACATGTTAAGATTTGGGGATGCCTAACTTTTATTAAAAGGCTAAAATTGGACAAGTTGGATGTTAATTTGATTAAAGGAAAGTTTGTTAGATATACTAAAGATAGTTTAGGATAGTGCTTTAATCTTCCTATTGAACAAGTTGTTTGTTATAAGTAGAGATGTTATTTTCCTTGAGAAAGAGTTTTTTTAAAGAAGGTGGCAAAGGTAGGAAGATAATATTAGATGAAGAGTCATCTAAGGAAGCCCAAAAAATTAACCAAATGGACATTGATCAATCTGAGGATCCTATTCCAATTAAGAATGTTGTCATAGTAACTCCTAAAAGGTCTAGTAGGGTAGCTCATCCTCCTAAGAGATACGGTTTTCTTCATGATGTGCAAGAGTTGCATGTTCATAAAGAAAGCATTCATGTTAATGATCCTACTATATATGAAGAAGCTTTATATGATAAAGATTATTTGAGATGGCTTAAAGCTATGAGAACCAAAATGGATTCCATGTATGCAAACCAAGTCTAGAAAATTATTGATCCTCCTCAGGGTATCAAACCCATTAGGTGCAAATGGATCTTTAAGAGAAAAATTAGTGCATATGGAAAGGTAGAGACCCATAAAGCCATGCTTATAGTGGAAGGGTTTCTATAAAGGCAAGGGGTTGACTATGAGGAGACTTTCTCACCGATAGCCATGCTTAAATCCATTCAAACTCTTTTAGCTATAACTGCACACTATGATTATGAGAGTTGGAAATTGGATGTTAAAATTGCCTTCCTTAATGGTTATATTAAGGAAGACATTTTCATGGAGCAACCTAAGGGTTTTGAATCCAAGGATAGCTCAAAAGTGTGCAAGCTTAATAGATCCACCTATAGTCTAAAATAAGCTTCAAGGAGTTTAAATTATCATTTTAATGAGGTTATTCATTCTTATGATTTCATTAAGAACAATAATGAGCCATGTGTTTATAAGAAGGTTAGTGGGAGCCAACTCACTTTCCTAGTCTTGTATATTGATGACATTCTATTAATTGGCAATGATGTAGGTATGATGACTTCTATGAAAGTATGGCTATCTAAAACCTTCTCGATGAAAGACTTAGGGGAGGCAACCTATATTCTCAGGATTTAAGTCTATAGCGATAAATCAGAGAGAATGATAGGTTTATCCTAAAGTTTTTATTTGGAAAAGGTGTTAAAGAGGTTCAACATGCTTGATTCCAAGAAAAGATTGTTACCATTTAGGCATGGTATTCATCTATCCAAGGGTATGTCACCTAAAACACTCGAAGAAATAGAGCAAATGGCCAATGATCCTTATGCTTCGGGTATAGGAACCTTAATGTATGCTATGTTATGTACTAGGGCTGATATTACCTTTGTTATTAGTATGACTAGTAAGTTTTAATCCAATCTAGGTTTGGAATACTGGATAGTTGTTAAGGTAATCTTTAAGTACTTGAGAAGGACTAAAGATTTTGTATTAACATATAGAGGAGGTGATATACAAATAGATGGTTTCATAGATTTTGATTTTTCAATTAGATATGGATAATAGAAAGTCTATTTTAGGGTTTGTTTTCATTTGTAATAGAGGAGTAGTAAGCTGGAAGAGTTCCAAGTAATGTACCACTGCTGATTCCACGATAAAGGCCATGTATATAGCCACATCGGATGCTACTAAAGAAGTTGTTTTGATTAAGAAATTCATTACCCAACTAGGAGTTATTCCTTTCATTAAGTCCTAAATTCCTCTCTATTATGACAATAATTGAGCCATTGCTTTAGTAAAGGAACCAAGGTCTTTCCAAAGATTTAAACACACAGAAAGGCACTTTCATATTATTAGAGAACATGTTGGGAAGGGCGATGTGCTTATGCAAAAGGTAGCTTCAGCCAATAATAGTACTAATCCACTTACTAAAACATTAACACAACTACAATTACATAGACATTTTGAGAAGATGGGTTTAAAATATTATAATGATTGGCTTTAGTGCAAGTAGGAGATTGTTAGTATAGGTGGTATGCCCTAGAGGCCAATCACATATTTAACATTGTAAATTATCCTAAATGGCAATAAAATATTCATTTAAATAAAGTGTTTATGTGAATATTTATCCAATAGCATTATATTAAATAAATTTATTATCAAGAGTTGATAATATGAGCTATAAATTTATTTAGTACATATGCTATAAAATGTTCATAGTTAATAAATTAATATTTGGGTAATATTAATTTAATTATCACCTCTATCTATTTTCCTTAATTAGTATATGATACTAATGGTGGGAGGTAATGAGTCTCATGCTACTTGCTATGAGATATTAGAATAGACATGTGGATACTCATGTGATGGGTGGATTAAATGTGACATTAGATTTGTGATCGTAAGGATATTCACTTATAGTCAATGATCACAATCTAGGTCATAATGATGCATATAGTCCTTTGACTTGAGGTGACATGGTCATCTATCTTTAAGTGGTTAGGGTTTGTTATCGCTTATATACTTATATTAATCACACATAGGTATATGGCGTATGGTGGCTCTAGTTGGTTAATGTAAGGATGAGTGTTTGACCAAGATGGGATTCATTGCCTAGAGGTAATCAGGAAAAATTCCTTTGCTATCTAAGTTTGTTATTGATGAATAAGTTCCTAGCCAAGACAAACATAACAGAGCTTGAAAGAGTTTCAGTGCTAGAAAAGCATTTCTAGTATTTGTTATGTTTTATCAAGAATTAGAACTTAAAATGAGGTCATATGATATGGTTGTTATAGTTTGACTAAACCTTAACTTTAGTTTGTATTGGGATCTTCTAATAAAGGGATTTTAGTGCACGGTAATTATAACCAAAGCGTTCGTGTGAATCAATACATGCATTTATTTCTAATTGGGTAGTTATGATATCGATGTTAGGGGTTACTCACAACTTATAAGAACTAAATGTGTATAATTGGGATTTTCACATTTAGATTTGAAAGGAGTTTCAAGTATTATCAAGTGTTGATATTATCTTCTCATTGCCAATTAGACATGTACCTAGTAAGTCACACCTAAATGAGTTTCACCAAATCATCATCATTATTAATCTAATTATTAATTAAAATTTTTAATCAATTAATTAAGATTAATAGCATTGGATTATGCTTTAAGCAAGGATTCAAGCATATTATGAAATCTAATTCAAGTAAAGGTTTAATTATTAATTTATACTTAATTAATATGATATATTAATTAAGCGATTAAATTAATAATATATGTTGTTTCTATTTGGACTTAGATTAATGGCCCAAGTAGTTTGGGCTTAGACCCAAAAGGGTTTTAGACTAAAGATTAGTCCAAGATGTTGAGAAGGCCCATCAACCTTATATAGGCCCATTTATTTGATGGATTGGGCTTGGGCCAAGTGTTGGCCCAATTACCAAGCCCAAAGTCCATACATATTGGTGTGGTCAAATTTGTCATGTTAGGTACATTATCTTTTTATGTGTAAAATGTTGACAATGGCAAATTTGTCATATTAGGCACATATTATCTTTTGTGTGTAAAAATTTAACTATGCTATGATAAGGTGTATATCACATTGGTATGTATAGAGAGTGTATGTAGACATAATATATAGGATGTATTAATTCTCTACACACTTTACAACTTGCATACTTATCATGAAAAGTTGTATACTTATCATGTGATAGGGTTTCCTTTTTCAATATATATACATATAACCTAAGAAGTTTTCTAAGGTTAGGAAAATGTTAGAGAGTGTAGAAACACACATCAAAAGGAAAATAACATACATACAAAATAAACCTTAAGAATTATTGTAATAAGATTAAATTAGTGCAAGTTTTATGAGGGTCATTAAAGAGGCTACTTGCAACTGTAATCTAAATTATAAGGTAATTTGGTGGAGCTTTGGTGTTTTGAATTAGAGGCCTAACATTTAAGAGGCTAAAGCATTTTATTCAAGAGTTGAACCTAAAGCATCAAAAGCTTGTAGATTACCTATTGTGGTCTACACCAAACTTAGAAGTTGGTAAGTTTTCTAGAACTTAAAATTCCTAGGATGTTGTTTCACATGTTGATGTGTAATTTAGTTATATGTAAAATGAAAATTGGATCTCTGGTAATGGAATTCTTCATGTGATGAAGGGTTATGCAAGTAAAATTTTAGAAACTTTACCCCATTTAAGGCATGTGGTCACCTCACTTGGTTGTTGCATAACCGATTCCTTTTTAATACATTGTATAGCCGTAGGTTGGCCTTAAGTTTTAAATTTTAAAAAAACTAAGGTGCATGCAAAATCTTTTTTGGGTGCTATTTAACCTTGGCCAAGCTACAAAGCCTGACACACCATTCGGCCTTACCCAGGCCTAAGGTGCAAGTGTTGTGTATTTTCTTAAAGTTATGATGTGTGTAAAACCAAAATGTTATGATGCAGTTTTGATTTTAAAATTTTGATGCAAAAGAGTGTTTATGCTTTCAGTGGTTTACCTTTGCTGGTGAGTGGTACGCATCAAGAACTTTAAGTCAATCCGATTGCAGTTGTCTCACCTTGATTTGGTTTTTACCATTTCTCTAAGGTTTGACCAGCATCCCTTTAGTAAGGACATTTCTTATTACTAAGTGGAGAGTAAGCATTCCATATGATAATAAGGAAATTCATTACATGAGGTTGCTAAGAACCGTGATGCGTGAGGCAACCTTCGATGTCATGTCATTCCCCTTTAGAGGTAAATGCTTGATCCTACTTCTTTCTCTTCTCAGGCATTCCCTAGCTTCTATTACTTAGTGTGAATGCTATTAAAGAGTTCCTTGAATATTCCTACTTAAGATTTGAGCATTGGAGTATATTGAGTATGATCTTTATTATTTATTATTTCTTTTCTTTTTTTTTCTTTTTTCTCTCTTTTTTTATAAAGCATTTTCTTTTCTCAAGCATTCCCCACCTTTTGAAATTTAGCATGAATGTCATTAAAGAGTTCTTTGAATAATCTTATTACTTTAATGAGCATTGGAGTAGATTTATTTATTTCTTTCCCTCTTTTTTTCTTTTTTTTTTTCTTTTAAACCTCTTCTAAGGTCTAATGTGGTAATTGCAGGCTACCTGAACATCTTGGATCACATCGACTTTTCTTTTGGTGGATTTTTTTATCTTTCATGAGGTTGTTAAGCACTAGATTGATTAGAAGTGAGAATCCCAACTTGAATCTGCTAGCCAAAGTTAGGAAGCTTTGAAAATCTCATCAAAGTGAGACAATCACTGTTAAGGTTGACTGGTCCATCTCTGGCACATGCTCCCTCTCCAGTGTGAGTTCACTTCTAGGAGCACAAAAAGATTTTTTGAATGAAAACATGAATATGGGTGCATGGATATATGAATGCATGTGTATGTTTTCTTTCAAACAAGGTGAGATAAAGTACTTCCTTAGGGATATGACATATTTCCTTGGATGTATTCCATCTTTCTTCTTACTTCTTTAGTGTTTGGAACTTACATGGCCTAAGAGTCTCCTTTTGTTGTTGCTCTCTTGGATTTTTTATTTTTTATTCTTTGTGATGGTATTCGACTATAAAAGAACCAACAAAAACATTTTAGTAAGTTTGATTTTATTTCTAAATAATGATTCCCAATTAGAATACATTCTAACTTCCCTTTTTTATGTGGTGCTTTTTGCTCTTACTATGTTTCCCTCTTCTTTGACTCATTTATGGACTCTCTTTGTGTTTTTGAGGCATTCTTGCTTTGCTTGACTTCTCTCTTTTGTTTTCCTTATTTTGTTGTTATTCTATTGCACATTCTGAGTTATGGATTTCCCTTTCGACTTCATCTTTAGTGACATTCCTAAAAACTTTAATGGGGGTTCTCTTAATCTTAATGGTTTGGATGTAGGGGATGAGGTTGTAGAGACTATGGTACTGTTGTCGGGGCTGGTAATTTAGCTTTTTCTCTTCCATCTAGTTCTCAAAGCCATTATGGTTTGAGTGGACTCTTACAAGGAAGTGTGATGCCTATTGCCTATAGTTTAGAGATTTATGCTTGGACCATCCATCCTCATCAGGTTAGTTCCTACCTGACTCCTTTTTTTTTTGCTTCGTTGTATGCTTAGCTCTTATTATTTACATAGCTCCTACTGTCCATATAGCTTTTGTTGTCTGTCAACTTTATTATTGATATTTCTGATTCTAATGATATTACTTCATTGATATTGCTAGTTATTTTATTCCTATAAATATAAAAAGAAATTTATGAGATTTTGATGATTGACATGTATGTAAAGTCATTTTCTCACCGATCATAGGCTTATGGGTCCATCATTATGTTGCCTACTAGTTTGAAAAAGGTTAGGTTATTTTATTAGGGTCTTCCAATACACATAAAGTGCATAGTAGTTGGGAAAGGTTTTAATGGCATCAGCTCTGCCCTAGCTTACAGTTCTTACACGTCAAGCCAAGCTATGATGTATGCCCTTGTTGAGTGATGGATAGACACTACTAATACATTCCATTTTCTCTTTGGAGAGAAGACCATTACCCCCACTAGATTTTGCTACTGTCACAAAGTTGAGTTTTTGTAGGGCACCGGTCCCTTTTAGTGATGAGGCATGCCATTCTGTGGAGGAGAGGGATAACTGAACCATGGAGTTGCTTAGTATCACCATTGTTATAAAGGAGGGTTCTTCTTCACTTTGTCGATACATTGAGTTAGTCTTAGTGTTAAGTCAAAGTATGATGCTGGTCATGTCAACTTGGAGTAGTTGGCTCGATGCTTCTTATTTTACTTGCTTAGTGCCATTGTCTTCTTGAATGCTTCAGGCACTAGTTCTTTATAGTTATTAACTGCCTTAAAGAATTTGGATGATTTACTTAAGTATGGCTGGTGTAGCTACCCTTTCTCACATGTATTCAGGTTTAGACATAGCCTACAGAGATGGCATAAGGATCTACAGTTGCCTGTTTGTACTAGATGTGAGTATGACTTTTTTCATTAACTCTTTTGCTTATTCTTGATGTTTTGACTTCTTCTTTTTTTATGGATTTGGGCTTATGAGTTTAAGATTCTTAATTGTCCTTCTATTAAGCATTTTTCTGAGAGTGGCTTTCCATGCTATCCTCAATGGAACTATAATTAAGAGTCTTGTATTGGCCATGGATTATTTAGGGGCTTTAACCTTTGACCGGGTATGCTGGTTTGACTTTATCTTAAGTCACCTTACTTATTAGTAGTCTTTTATTTAATTTTCTTCTTAAGAAAATTCGTGTTTATTGGTGGTTGGCGAGGGAGGACTGGTCGTCAGAGATGATGATGGCCTAGAGTTTGACATAACGACGAGTGTTATTAGTTGGCCTTATTAATAAGGTGTGGTATTTGGGCGAGTGAATTTATCACTGGTGGGATGGACCGTATGTGAGGAGGGTCCCTATCGCACCCTTTGGTGGCATGTTTTGGGGTCGAGAGCTTGTTAGGGATGAGCTTACCTCAATAAAGAGGGGTTATCCTTCAAAGCATTTCCTAGAGGATGAGGATTTTCCTTATACAGATGTTTTGATCCCATAGTTGATTGATCCTATTACCAGTGGTTTGATTTTGCCATCTCCACCTTCTTAGGGGGATCCTTCACAGCCTTCACATTCAAGAGTTAGGGCTTCCCCAAGGCCTCAGGCCATTATGCTTCCAGAGTATCATCTTCTGACCTAGTATGCTTCTTAGCTTTATTTTTCCTATTTTTTTGTACAAACATGTTATTGACCATTTGCATGATCAAACTCTAAATTTTTGACTTTGGCAAAAAAATTTTATACTAATAATTTCAATTAAGTGTGTAGGGAATTATATACCAAACATATACCAAGCATATACACTTTTGGATAAATAGTGACTTTTCGAGCAAATTGAACCTCTGAGATTCAAGAAGCCTTTTGACATCTTTAGAGCTCTTAAATGAGAAAATGATCTTCTTAACATTTGAATTAGATATCTTGAGCTTTCTGAATTAGACTTATTTGTCAAAATACAAGTTCATTTGGTTATGCAAATTTTGAGGCAAAACTCACGTATATGTCTACAATCTCAGACTGTACATCTCTTAGTATTTTGAACATATCTTGAGCTACAGAAGTCCAATTAAGGTGATTCAAAATGATATGAAAATATAAGTCAATATATAAAACCTTTATGAAGAAATTATAGTCAAATTAAAGTTTCTTTAGGATAAAATCACGGATTAAACTTGTGTATAGCTGTTTGACAGTATTCTGCATTTCAGATTCCATAACTCTTAGTATTTTGGACATATCCTGAGCTATATAAGTAAAATTTAGGTAATTAAAAATGATATGGAAAGATAATTCAAATATCTACAGATTTTATGAAGAAATTATGGGAAAATTTAAACTTTTTAGGAGCAAATCATGGCTTCAATTTGAGTATAGCTGTCTGACCGTACTCTGCATTATAGATTGCACAACCCTTGTTATTTTGGACATATCTTGAGCTACAGAAGTCCAATTTAGGTGATTCAAATTGATATGGAAATCTAATTCAAATATTTACAGTTGTATAAAAAAATTATGGGCAAATTAAAATGTCTTGAGGAGCCAATCATAGTTTCAATCCATGAATAGTTGTAGGACAGTATCACTCTCAATTATTCAAAATATAGATGTTGGATACATCATTTGCACCTCCAAAAAATATATTTTTTTAATTATAAATACCTCTAGAGCTGAATGAAAGTTATGCAACTTGTTTATCATTCATTATTTCTTAAACATTCATTGAGCTCTCAAATTCTCTTAAACAATTCTTTGTTTGTATAACTCTTATGAGAGTTGGGTGTGTGTTAGAAATAGAATTTCTCTTCATCTTAAATCTTGGGTTAGATTAGAAGGGAAGTGAGATTTATTTCTAAAGGAATTGGTTTAAGAGTTGTCCACTGAATACTTGGGTTTTGGTTTTTTGAGTGAGCCTTAAAAACTCATATTGTAAGGTTATAAGAGTAAGTCATAAAACTCTTGTATAATCTCAATCTTGTGAATAAGATTATGGGTGATTGAAAATCCTAACTTGGGGATAAGTTAGGTGGAGACATAAGATTGTTGTTGAATTTGAACTCCTTAAATCTTTGTGTTCTTCATTCTTTCTTTTTAAATTCTATTTAATTCTTATAAAGAATTCTTTTAATTTCTCATTTTTATTTGATAGTCCTATTCACCCCCTCTCTAGGACTCTTTTCACATGTAACAGAATTTTGTTAGTAAATCAAACTAAGAATGACATGAGTTTCAGGAATTTATCTATAGTGGTGGGGGTCTCATTGGAAGAGATCAAGCTCTTGCTTTGACAAGGAGGAGGACACTTTGAGAACTAAGGCAATAACCCATGCCAATGGTGTAGCTTTAAGTAGTTTGGTCTATAGGGGCTTGGTGAACACAGTGGCTCTAGGGTTATATTTCTAGAGCTGGGCCGTATTTTCCTTTGCCCATGTCTAGCTATCCATGGTCAAATGTCACACCTCCAAATACTACTCATGTTGGTTTTGCCTTTGTTTTAGCCTTCTTTCTTTTTGACTTATCTTTTATCTAACTTTTATGATGTTTATTAACATCTTATAGGTACCTATCTCCACAACTTAGTTTTGGTATACTGTTGTAGGGAGTTTGTGGAGCATTTTTTGGAGTTCACTAGTGAGCAAAAAGTATGTCCTTCCTTATTGCCCATTTATTATACCTTTCTTATGCAAATGTACTAGCTTTCATATATGCATGAGTGTATAATGCATAATTTTTATTTAATGCAGGCTTAATACATTCTTACTGGTCATTAGTGGGAGAGGGAGTGAGCATTTTATTGCGAGCATATTGGTCAGTTGGAGCCACAACTAGTGAGACTTTGCATGGAAGAAGGTGATTGGGCACTTAGGCCAAACGGTGAGGATGCCTAAGTGGATTCAACTCTTGCTTACAATAGGGGCTACAATCTATATGGTTGATTAAGAGGTTGGGTATAGGCCTTATGCTTTGGTTACTTACTATTGTATTATCTTCCTAAATTCATAGACTATAGGTGTTGTGCTTGGGAATATGTCCCATATGTTGTAGCACTTACTTATGTTGTATGATTGTTGCCTTTATATGGCTTATTGTACCCTTGATGACTAACTTTAATGTTATGATGATGATTAATAACTCATGGTGATGACGAGTCCTTCCCTTCAAGATTTAACACTATATGTACTAATGATGCTTTAGATGTCTTAATTTGACCCTGCTTTCACTAATTATGCATTCTGATGATATCATTGGTTGTTTGACCCTTTCTGATTCCTTTTGATTTTCATCAATCTCTATCAATGAATGTGAATTTTTCTTTTATGTGTGTTCAATATTGATTCAGACATTTACCCTTTTATACATGTGGTCTCTAACAGTTTCTTCCTATTTGCACTAAATGACATTTACTAAGGGCATAGATGCACATTGCATATTTCAAAATAAAGGTCCTCCAGTTCTTAGTTAAGATTTTTAAAGTTTTTTTAAGGGTTAAAATCTTTTGAAATATACAATATGTGAGATTTTCATCTGTTCCCATGTTAAATGGTTCAGTATAGTAGAATGAATGTCAAATATGCTCATATAAGGTTTAATGAAATGATCATCATTATTAAGATACGCATCACACAAATAAGGAAAATCATATTTCATTGCATCATACTTAGAATTCAGTACATCAAAAGACTTAAAAGATTAGCAATATAAATATCATTAGACACATCATCAAATATGACATCTTTTATGCTGGACTCGATGAGAGTTACGACATCAATGTAGCTAGCAACTTTGACTTAAAGTCAAACTTGTCAGAGTGTTGCTTTGACTAGTCTTGAACTCTTCTTCTTCTCTAGTTCTTTCTTATCTTCATACTCAGACTTAGACACATACTTATAGATAAAAGGATTCATTTCATCACCAATTGGGCCACAGATTAAACCCACAAAATTGGCTTCCAATATTGCCAGCAATTCTCGTTCTTCCCTTTTAAGTTTCTTTGTCATGCTATCTGAAATGTCATGAATAGAGCTCTCAATAAAGGACTTGGGTAACCCTAAGGAGATGGCATAGGATGTTGTTAGTGGCATGTTTCAGTAGTTGGGTAAAGGGTTAGTTTTGGCATTAGGCTACTTTTCAAGGTCTTTGATCTTGCTAGAGTCCATAAGGTCTCAGATTTGGTCTTTTAGCATGTAGCAGTCATTAATTATGTGGCCTGGCATTTGGTGAAAGTGATAATAGATTTCAAGGTTGATACACGTTGGTAGATGATTGGGTAAAACTTTTGGTTCAAGAGGTTTCAAAATGTTTTTTTTATTGTAGTGCTTGGAAGACTTTGGATAAGGGTAGGTTGATGATTAAGTATTTATGGTTTCTTAGGGCATGGACAATTAGGTGTGTTTCAGCTAGATGGGTATTTTGGCTAGGCTGTGCTAGTTTTTGGTGGGGGCTTTTGGGTTGAGAAATTTCCTCATCTTCAATTCAAATGCTAGCTTGGTGGAGTGCTTTAAAGGTAGGGTAATGAGCGAACAACATCTATTTATGAAAGTGAGGTAAGGCTCCCTTGATTACCATTTCCATTTGCTCATCTTCTGAAGGTCTATCCCTCATCAAGGCAACTTTTCCACTCCATCAAGCGATGTAGTATGAGAAACTCTCACCGCTTTCTAGCCTAGTAGATTCCAAGTCATGCATCATGACATCTAATTATGTGTTGTACCCATACTGCTTGATAAATTTTTGAGTAGGGAGATGTGGATGTAATGGATCATAACCCTTTATACTATGGTTACCCATTTCCTGACATTTAGCTTCATTAAGCTTGCAGTAGTAAGGCTATATAGGGTGACCGTGTGAGAGCTCATTCATGAACATAGAGAATTGATTGAAGCCTTTAATTAGGGTATCAATCTTTTCTTTTACCATAGCTTTAAGTTGGGTGATCTTACACTTCATTTGAACCTCAAACTGAGTGATCTTATAAGCTAATTCTTGAATCTCCATTACTAATTCAGATGCATTTGCATTAGTTGATTTAGAAAATAACTATAAAAGCCTCTCTTCAAAAAGTTCATAATTGCCTTCAATATCCTCAGGTATGTTTATGTCTTCTTTCCTTTTATTCATCTTAGGATTAGGAGCATCGGGTGCCCCCTTATCATTGCTGCCTAAAAGAATGATCTAATCCATGGAATTTAGAGTTTGTTCAAAGGTGTTTTTTTCTTCAATCTTAAGGATAGTCTTAATTTTAGCTCAGAGGATGTCAGTTAAGCCACCATCAGCCATAAATTTTTTCACATGCTCTTTGAGTAAGTCATCGATGGTTTGATTCCCAAACTATTTAACCATTCTGATGGCTAACTATTATTAACTTTCCTAGAGCTTATAATATTTTTGAGAAGCTATCTTTTTGCATAAATATGGTGGTTAGGATGGAAAGGTAATGATGCATATATTTACAATGTGATGGATTTTGCAACGCAAGTGGGTTAGCATGTATGCATGGTGTGACAATTATAACTTTACTAGTGTAATGATGCAAAAATGGTTATAAGAAGATCATGAGTTAGCATATAATGGAATGCCCCTATGTGTATGTATGTATGCGTATAAAAAGAAAAGAAAGCAAAATGAACAAATTAGGTTAGTGTCAAACTTGCAAAATGAACAAACCAAACACGAGCAATCTCTCCTTTCGACCTTATTACTCCATGTGGTAAAGATTTCTATCCTAGGTGGGTTTTTGATTCATAGCCATTAGGGGACTATGCTTTTGCCCTTAAACTAGGCTATTTGCATTCATGATGATAAGACTCAAGAGGTAAACTAGGGAGCAATACCCAAATGTACTTTAGTTAACCACACAATGTTAAAAAGAGGCCCAATTGTCAGGTCACAAATGGTGTCTGTAGCTCGTGCGCGCTTGTAAGTGTATGGACTATAGCCAATTGAAGGGATCCAAGTTTATGTCCCTTTCATTGACATTTGGTGTGTTTAACAAGAGAAATAAATGTTTCATTCAATAGTTTACAATTTGATTATTTTAGCATGAGTGTCCATAATCTAGTTAAATTCTTGATTTATCCATTTGATCTAATAGGGACAAATGGATGATTTCTATAGGTTCCATCATCAAATGATGTCACTATTTATCTGCCCTTATAGACTATCCAAGCTGAAATGCATGATTCTGATCATTCTTTGTGCATTAGGTTTACACAAGGTAAATGAGGATCACATGGGCCTAAGCATGGATAGTCTATGAGAGCTAACATAATGACAACAAATGGTGGCAAACACTAGAGACGAGAGGTGTCATATCATTTGTAAATATCATGTCAAATAGATAACATCAAGACAAGGATAGCATACAAGAGCTAGGTGGGATCCTAGGGGAGATTTCTACTAGTTTATCTACACGGGTTGCATTGGGCTTACGGCTAATGGCTCCTTAGCGAGAATGCCCCCATATGACTAGAATTACAGTCTCTAATCAATGAGTCTGACATTCTTTTACCTACTCAAGAGAAAATTTCATTTTGGACTTAGGAGCTAGGTCGCATCACTTTAAACCCTACAACTCTCTTGATCGAGTAAAGGCTAAAGGTGATAATACCAATCTCATTGCCTCGTGACTCAAGTGGAATCATTGTGGCAATGTCATTCAGTATTATCGAGAGTTTAGGGACTAAGGTACATGTGGTGAGTGTAATGAAATGTAGTTATGCTATTATAAAAGTGAATAAACAAGGTATGCATAATAAGAAACAGTCTTTCATTCATACCCCTCAAATCAGTAGTCCCCAATGGAGTTGCCAGAAACATGTGGGTCATTTCCTAGGATCGGTGCATTTATTGAGTTGAGGCAAACATAGGCTAATGGTGAAAATCTACCAATTTTTTGTGTTATTGTTGTTTACTAGAGGGTCTACCTGAATAGGCTTTATAGATTGGAGTCACCACCCGACTTGAATTAGGAAGAAGTGGGTCAAAATCCACCTCCATTACTAGAGAATCTGGGTTCAGCCAGTAGGAGTTATTTATCCTGTTTCTTATTATACATATTATTTATTTTCACTACTTCACTCTAGTTTCAATTTTATAATGCATTTACCACACCTTGATCATTAGTCATTTTAAATTGAGAACAAAGAGTGGGATAGTTGAATTGGCAAGCATTCATCAAAAAATAAACATGCATCCATCAACCAAGTAAATAATCATGTGGACAAATAAGCATATAGCACACAAGCATGCAAAAAATAATCAAAATAAACAACCAAATAAGCAAAATAAAAATGGGGAAAGGGATTAAGGATTATAACCCAAGGAAGGAGCCTATTCTAATAAATACATCCAAAATGAAAAATAAGGGGAATTGGGACTAGGGATTACATTGCCTTAGAAAAAAAAGAAGTGTACTCTATTAATTACATTAAAATAAAAAGAAAGAAAACAAAATAAACCTATTCTACTAAACCTGCAAAATAAGGGTTAGTCTTCACCCACTTGCAAGCACACATCATATTTAAGGTAGTTTTATATATTTCATTTGTCCATAAATTTAAATAATAAATAAAGATAATTAAACACATAAGCAAACAATGATGCTAATGAAAATGCATGATGCAAGGTTTTGAGATTTAGGTATTTTAGTATGAGGTCATCATTTTTATTATATAAAAAGGGATTTTTTATGATAAGATAAATATTAGGAAATTAAAATAAGGAACAAGAATGAAAATGATAAAAATATTATTCTCACCATAAAAATATCAACTTTATGATAAGAATAATAAATTTACCAAAGGAAACAATAAAAATGACAAAGATAATAAATATGCAATAAAAATAATAACAATGTAAATGGAATAATAAAAGTGATGATAAAAATATTATTTCACCATAAAGATTAAAACTTTATGACAAGAATAGTAAGTTTATCAAAAGAGATAATGAAAATAATAAAAATACAATTAATGTGATAAAAATAGTAACATGTAGAATTAAAAATAATTAAAGTGATAAAGATGTCATTCCCACTATAAATTTATGGAGTTTGGATTTAACAATAATCAAATGTCTCCACCTAACTTATCTTTAAGTTAGAATTTCAATCACCCAAATTCTTATTCATAAGATTGAGATTACATAAGAGTTTTATGGCTCACTCTTACAACCTTACAACATGAGTTTTCAAGGCTCACTCAAAAAACCAAATCCCAAGTGTTTTAATGGACAACACTTAAATCAATTCCTTTAGAAATAAATCTTACTTTTCTACTAATCTATCCTAAGATTTAAGATGAAGAAAATTTATATTTCTAACACACAACCAACTCTCACAAGAGTTATAAACAAAGAGTGAATATTTAAGAATTTGAGAGCATTAATGAATGTTAAGATAGAGAATGATAATAAGAAAACATTTCTTAACTTCCATTCAGCTCTAGACGTGTTTATATAGATAAACACTAAAATATATAGCTGTTGGAGGTGTAAATAATATGTCCAACATCTATATTTTGAATCCAACGTTTATAATTTTGAATTAGTGAAAGTAATGTTGTCAGACTACTATGCACGGGTTGAAACCATGATTGGCTACTGAGATGTTAGAATTTACCTATACTTTCTTCATAAAATTTGTAGATATTTTAATTTTATTTCCATATCATTTTAAATCACCTCAATTGGCCTTTTTTAGCTCAATATATTTCTAAAATATGAAGAGATGTGCAATCTAAAATGGCAGACTGCTGTCAGATAGTTGTGCATGAGCTGAAACCATGATTTTATATTGGAGACAATTAAATTTTCATATATTTATTTATAAAAGTTTTATATATTTGACTTAGATTTCCATTTCATTTTGAATCACCTCAATTGGACTTATGTAGCTCAAGATATTTTTGAAATACTAAGAACTATGCAATCTAAAATGGCAGCTACATATGTTGACTTCGACTGAATCTTTGTATGCCCAAATGAACTCAGATTTTGACAAGTAAGCTCAATTAAGAAATCTTAAGATGTATACTTCAAATTTGAGGAAGATAACTTTCTAATTATAAAGCTTTAAGGATGTCAAAAGCCTCCTTGAATCATAGAGGTCGAATCAGCCCAAGATATTCATAATTCATTTTAACTTCCAATAGAGTTATAACTTATACACACTTAAAAAAACAAATTAAATGCTTAAATTTATGTTTATTAAGATCAAAATTAAGATTGCTTATTGCTAAGGTTAACAATATCCCCCTTTTTGATTTTAATAAAGTTATTTTGAGTTTGATAAAAAATAATACAAGGTAAAATGTGTAATAATATTTGTGTTAATAATGATACCAAATGAAATAAAATATATTTCTTTATTTCTCCCCATACAAATATGGACATGATAAGAAATATAAATTTATATATTATTCCCTTTAAAAAAAATAAAAATAAAAACCATATAAAATATAGCAAGAGGGATAAAAACATGGCATTCTTATGATAAATGTATTAAAAACATAAAATATGATAACATGATCATTTAAATAAAATGTTAGGCAATGTGAGAAAATAATTTCAAACATATATGCATATAATGCCACTAAAATGCATCAAAAAATAGTACATATAACAATAATGTTGATGCTAGACGAGCTTAATTGTCATATGATCATATAGAGCTTAGCTAGCTAATCAATTATGTAGCACTTAGCACATAAAAAAAATAAACACAAATTATCCATAACATATTTTCCTCTCTTTGTACTAAGGTAAAAGAAAAAGAGAGAGATATAAGGGGAAATGAATCTAAAAGGACCAAAATTCCTATAGGAACAAAGCAAAGATACACTAAATCTTTGTAAAAATATTCATATTTTATCAAAGATCAAAATAATTCCCTAGAATAAATTATACATGAATTATGCATGTATAAACACAATAATAAAATATTATACATATGTATAGTAACAAATAACAAACTCAAATATATTTCTCCCCCTTTATCAAAAACAAAAAGGAAGAGAGAGATATAAAGGGAAATGAAAACAAAGATAGACAAAATCTTTATAAAATCTATGTCATACATAAAACAAAGTAGGCAAAACAAGGCCTTTTGTCGCATATAATATACGACAAAATTAGCCATACTTACAATGTTAATATGCATGCAAAAATTTAAACAAATTTTCTCCCTTTATATCAAACAAAAATATAATATGTCACTAACATAAACACATTTTTTAAGGGAGTTTTAAAATTAAAAAAAAATATGTACACATGTTAAAAAAAATTTAACTAGGTACACATGCAAACTCAAATTATTTCTCCTCCTTTAACAAAATGCAAAAGGAAATTTAAAAAGATAAACCAAATATAAACTGACAACCATAAAAAAAATTTTAATATCAAAACCAAAGCATTTATCAATCAAAGTAATCAATAGGCATAACACCATTTCACATGAAAATAATTCAACTATCAATTAAACATAAAATTAAGATAAACTAGAACCATCAATCATGTTAAGTTCATGCTTAATGAAATTCAATCTCTCTTTATTGAGAGGTTTAATGAAGATATCTACAAGTTGATTATTTGTATTAATAAATTCAAGTGAGATATCACTAATTTGAACATGATCAAGCAAGAAATAATGTCTATTGTCTATATGCTTAGTTCTAGAATATTGAATGAGATTTTTTATAAGGTTGATAGCACTTATTTTATCACATTTGATTAGAATGTGATCAAATTTTACACTATAGTCTAATAAATGTTGTTTTTTCCACAAAACTTATGAACAACAAAGACTTGCTACAATATATTTAGCTTCAGCATTTGACAAGGCAACTGAAGCTTGTTTCTTGCAAAACCAAGAAACTAAACATTGTCTTAAAAATTGATAAGTTTTGAAAGTGCTTTTTCTATTTAGTAAACTACTAGCAAAGTCTGCATTAGAATAACTAATCAAGTCAAAGGATGAACTCCTAGGATACCAAAGTCCTAAATGCACTGTACCAGAAAGATATTTGAAAATTCTTTTGATAGCATTCAAATGAGACTCTATAGACGATCGGGTTTAGCGCGCATCCAAGATTTTAGCAACCGCGATACTGTTTGAGCTCAAGGCTCTAGAGAACACACTAACCATTGTCATAAAGACATGGTATGGAGATGAGGAGTCGCCACCCAAAGTAATAACTGGGACAAATAAAAAAGGTGGTACTCGATTCCCTAAAAGAAAGCCAGCACCACAATCAGGAGATTCTGGGTATGGAATACCAACTTCTTTCAGTCTCATGTTCATTTAGAATTACTTTATGAATTGCTAAATTATCCTTTATTTTCATGCAATTTCATATAAACCCTTATTCTAGCACTTAACTCCAAGGCAAACCAGTCATGAAAATATAAGTAAATAATGCATTCAATGGAACATATAATCCCTAAGTTAGTCTAATATACATGGATTTTAATTAAATAAGCTAAATCTACATGTTTTAATTTTACAAGTGAGCTAAAGACTAATTCCTTTTAATTTTAATTAAATGAACCTAAGCTTATTTATTTTAATTCTAAAAATGGACCTAAATCTACAAATTATGAAGGTATTTAAATTAGTGGGCCTAATTCTATATATTTCAATGCTAAGGTGATCTTAAATCTACAAATTATGAAAAAGACTTAAATTAAATGGGCTAAATCTAATTAAATTAAATTAAATTAAGTGGGCCTATGTCTAATTTACTAAATGGGCCTAAGTTATTTTTAAGCTAAAAATCTAATTAATTATGGGCCTAAAATGCATTTTAATTAATTAAACTTAAAAAACATGAATTTATCTAAGTGGATTAAAATCTAATATGAGCTTAAGGCCCAAAACACATATAAATAAACAAACAAGCCCAAAAACAAATAAAAATAAATAAGCCCAAAACAAAATAAAAATAAACAAGCCCAAAAATAAATATAACATCCCAAAATAAATAAATAAAAGACCAAACAAATAATTAAATTAATCTCTCCTAAAAAACCCTAATATTTATTAACATGCAACCTAAATTAATATACTTTCTCCATTAATTTTAATTAATTACCCAATTAAAACCCTAATTTTACTAACTAATTAATTAACATAGACATGCAATCACACATATAATTTCCATTACTCCCACTATTGGAGCTATTACAATAATCTATAGAAAATAATAATAAAAATGATTAATACAAACCAAAAATAAATAAATAAAATAAAGCATTGAAATAAAATAATAATAAAAAACCTAGAAAATATATCTCTTCAAGTTGTTATCCATGGCATCCCATGGACCTCTTATGGATTTGATTCTCTAAGTATGATCATCATGTGTTTTCCTCCATAATCACCATAAAAAAAAGAATAAAAATTATGATTAGTGAATAAATAATAATAATAACTCAAATAATAGAAACAATAAAATAAATAAATAAAATAGAATAAGAAGAAGATGATGATGCTTATGAGTGATGGGGAACTCCTCAAATTTGTACAATCATTGTTTCTTAATAGGTCTTCTAATATTCTCTTTAAAAATTCTTCAAAGATCTTAAAAAGAATTTTGTAGAAAATAATTTTTCTCTTTTCTTTCCTCCCTTTTTTCTTTCGTTTATTTTTTTTTATTTTCTCGCTCTTCCTCTTCTGCTTTCCTTCCCCCCTTTCTCCTTTTTTTCAGAGCCAAAACCCTGTTACTTATATAGAGATACATCTTGAAATCCTAGTTATAAATTGATTCCTAAAAGATTTCTATTTCCTTAAAAACATTATCAAAATAATTTTAGGAGAATTTTATACCAATTAAGGCTCAATTTATCTAGAAAATTTGAGATTTATCTTGAAAATTCAAGAATTTACGAAAGGAGTCTAATTCCGACCGAAATTATGTAATTTCGATCGGGATTACCTAATTTCTATCAGAATTAGCATAATTACGATCGGAATTAGGGTAATTCCGATCACTTTTTTTTAACTTTTAATTGCATAAAGGTCCTTAAAAGAATTTAAGTTTTGCAATTTGATCCCTAAAAAGCATTACGATTTAGTCCATGAAAACCTTAAATTTTTTCTTTGAAAAAAAAATGCAATGAGACCCTTGAAGTTTTAAAGTTCAAATATTGAAGACCTATTCATGACATTTTCATCATTGGAGTCTTCTGTCACATCCATAACTCATCATCCCGAAATTGGGTGTCAACAGACTCTTTAGGACTTGATTGAAATCTAGCACATAAGTAAGTAGCAAACATAATATCAGGTCTACTAGAAGTTAAATAAAAAAGGGATTCGATCATACCTTTAAATTGCTTTCCATCAACCGGTTTGCCATCTTATCTTTGTTAAGTTTGGTTATGGTGCTCATTAGAGTTTTACTTATCTTAGCTCCATCCATGCCAAACTTCTTGAGAACATCTCTTGCATACTTGGTTTGATTGATGAAAATCCCATTTTTGCATTGCTTGATTTATAGTCCAAGAACGAATTTGAGTTCACCCATCATGCTCATCTCAAATTCTCCTTGCATTAAATTAGAGAATTCCTCACACAAGTAATGGTTAGTAGCACTGAATATAATGTCATCAATATATATTTGAATAATTAATAAATCATGATTTGATTTTATTATGAAAAAGAGTTGTATCAACTTTTCATTTAGAGAAACCTTTCTCTAATAAGAAGTTGATCAATCTTTCTTATTAAGCTCTAGGAGCTTGTTTCAATCCATATAATGCTTTGGAAAGTTTAAATACATGATTTGGAAAATTAAAGCTTTCAAAACCTAGAGGTTGTTTAATATACACCTCTTCTTTAATAAAACCATTTCAAAATGCACTTTTGACATCCATTTGATAAAGTTTGAAATCCATGAATGACGCAAATGCAAGTAGCATTCTAATAGCTTCTAACCTTGCAATGGGGGCATAGGTTTCATCATAATCAATGCCTTCCTCTTGATCATAACCTTTACCTACTACTTTAGCTTTATTCCTAGTTATGAAACCTTGTTTATTCATCTTATTTCTAAACACTCATTTGGCACCTATAATAGGATGATATTTTGATCTAGGAACTAAAGTCAAAACCTTATTTCTCTCAAATTGAATTAACTCTTCTTGTATAGCAAGGACCCAAAATTCATCACATAAAACATCATCAATATTTTTAGGTTCAATTTGAGAAATGAAGTCTAAATTAACAATAGACTTTAATTAAGATATAGTAGTTACCCCTTTTGTAGTGTCACCTATAATGAGGTCTTAAGGATGAGCTTTCTTGAATTGCTAATCCTTTGGAAGTTCATCCTTTAAGGCAAGTTGAGATGTTTCCTCATTGTCCTACTTACTTGGACCTTTAAGTTCCAAAGGCTTACTAGAATTTTCTTTTCGAGTTTCCACAATCTCATTATTACCTACAAGATCATCAATACTAAAAATATCCTTTCTAGGACCAAGTGAGTTTGATTTATCAAATACAACATGTATTGACTCTTCAACTACTAGAGTTCTTTTATTAAAAACTTTATATGCTTTACTAAAAATAGAATAGCCTAGGAAAATTCCTTCATTGGCATTGGAATCAAAATTTCTAAGATTATCCTTGGTGTTTAATATAAAGCACTTACATCCAAATACTCTTAGATATGAGATTTTAGATTTTCTATTGTTCCACAACTCATAAGAAGTTTTATTCAAAATTGATCTTTTGAAAATTTTATTTGAAATGTACCAAGACATGTTAATGGCTTCCTATTAATGTCAATTATTGCATAGTTTTTCTATTTAATTTCCATAGGATTTATTAGTATTTCATTATATTTTATTTAGTTTATTATTTATAATTAGTCTTTTATTATGAGTAGCTTGATTTTACTTCCTTTTGAGTTTCTTAGTTAATTTATGTATTTTTGGTATGTTTTTGTAGGAATTTTGTTTTCCTAAAGATTTAGGGATTCAAGCTTATAATTAAGGAGCTATTTTATGGAGTTATTTTCCTAATTAGAGGAGGTTTTGAAGGAAAAAAATTACTGTTTTGATCCTTGGACGAATTTAGGGTAATTTTCTCTATAAATAAAAAATTTTGCTCTAAGTTAAAAAATGTTTGGAGCTAAGTTAAGAGAGCTATTTTGGGATTGAAGATTGAAGTGTACTTAAATGAGTTTTATCTATTATTATTCTTCTTCATTCTCTTGTTATTTATTTTACGTTTTTAATTCTTTTTAAAGCCATGTTTTGCTAAGCTTATTTTAAGGTTTAGGTTAGGAGTAGCTATTCTATGATGTGATTGAACACAAGTTTTATTAATTTGATTTTCAGTTAATTTTATGAGTTGTTCTTCATGTCTTGTATTCAATTAGGGGCCTAATTGATTACATGTTTATGGGTAGATTCACTAATGAGAGCTAGGAGAATTTATTAGCTTTAGACTCATAAGAGTTAGACCACTCGACCATGAAAGTAGGTGAGCTCTTCGGGGAACCATGATAGTAGGTAGAGGTCTATAGTGGTAAACTAATAATTATTAAGGAACTTAATGAGTTTTGATTGACTTTTTAATCATGAGAGTAGGTTAAACTTTAATCTTAACATGCTTAATTGAACTCATAAGAGTCTTTAGGTATTTAGAACAATGACCCTTAACTAAAATCAATGTCTTTTGTTTGTTAATGTGTTCATAATCATATTAGAATAATGGAACTAAACCTAAGCTCTAAGCTTTTAATTATTTGAATTTAATTTAGTTTAAATTAATTTTTTATATTTTATTTGCTAAATCACTTTTATTTGACTTGCTAGTTAAGAAAATATGTAAAAATAGTAGTACTCAATATACAATTCTCATGGGAATGATAACTCTTTATATTGTAATTCACGATCCATGCGCTTGCAGGTTTTGAACGCAACAAGTTTTTGGCGCCATTCCCGGGAATTGGCAATATTGATATTAATTTAATTTTTACTTATCTTAGACTAGCATTTTATTTTCTTTATAATATTGATAAGTAATTTATCATGGATAATGGTAGAATTTCTTATCAATTTTTGAGTTGTAATACATGTGATCTTGTATATAATGTAGAACATATGCCATTTAATTATTTTCCATTTTCTTTTTAGGTTTCTAATTAGTATGGAGAGAACCATAATAGGGTGTATTGTCCATATTATTCATACTCACCTCCACAGCCTTACTATAACCCATCTTGGAGTAATTGTATGGATCATAATTGGGGTTATCAATAAGAGTCTAATTTGAATCATAAGGCAATGTTTGAAAACTTCATTCAAGAAGCAGCCAAGAAGTGTGAGGAATACTTATTAGAGATCAAGATGAAACAAATGATGTATATAATGGATCAACAAAAAGAAGCTTTAGTTACATAAAGAAAAGCTCTAATGAAGCTTAAATTACAAGTAGATCAAATTGTAGAAATTCAAAAAAGATGCTTCCAAATATTTCAAATGTGTGCAACCATAAATTGGTCAATGGAACATAAGAGAAAGCGTGTGGGATGATGAGAATACTTTAAGTCAAGATGATGAAGTCACTTTTAAGTTATGTCATGATGAGAAAAAATTAATCAAAAAGGAAATTGAAGAAGTCTCCTAGTGCAAGAATCAATTTGTAAACATCAAGGATGATGAGGTTCAAAGTCACTCAACTCAATTTAATAATGAGGTGGATAAGAAAAATATAACAATCCTTTAAGTTATATGGGATGAAGATGAGCCATTTATAAGTGACAATACATATGTTCTATAACCTGTTAAGGTCGTATATGAGGGATCCATGAAAAGTGTTGGATTATCTGAGAACCCACATGAAATGCCTTATTTTCTTCAAGCAATTATAGAATAAAAAATTTGGCATGTGGAGTCTGCACTTTATTCCTTAGCCATAAAGGAGCCTAACAAAAGAAAGATGCTTCCAAGAACACTTCCTCATGTTCAATTCCATCATTGATACTATATAATTAGGGGTTAAACTAATGATCTTAAATTAGCACTATTGGAATGCAACCCAAATTTATTTTATTTAAATTTATAGTTTATTTCTTTTTGTTTGCATAATTTTTTTCCTTTTAGTTCTAAGATTATTATTCATTTTTTTGTTTAAATTTATTTATTTACTTTTTTTGTAGGTTTTTTATTTTTGAAAAAAAAAACTAAATTTTCACTCTTACAACCTTACAACATAAGTTTTCAAGGCTCACGCAAAAAACCAAATCCTAAGTGTTTCAATGGACAACACTTAAACCATTTCATTTAGAAATAAATCTCACTTCCCTACTAATCTATCACAAGATTTATGATGAAGAGAAATTCTATTTCTAACACACAACCAACTCTTATAAGAGTTATAAACAAAGAGTGAATATATGAGAATTTGAGAGCTTTAATGAATCTTAACTTCTAGTCAGCTCTATAGGTGTTTATATAGATAAAAACTAAAAAATATAGCTATTGGAGATGTAAATAATATGTCCAACATCTATATTTGAATCCAACATTTATAATTTTGAATTATTGAAAGTAATTGTGTCATACTGCTATACACGAGTTGAAACTGTAATTAGCTATTGGAGATATTCAAATTTGCCTATACTTTCTTCATAAAAGTTATAGATATTTGACCTTTATTTCCATATCATTTTGAATCACTTCAATTGGACTTCTGTAACTCAAGATATTGTAGAAATACAAATAGCTATGCAATTTAAAATGGCAGACTACTGTGCATGAGTTGAAACCATTATTTTCTATGGGAGAAATTCAAAATTTCCTATATTTTATTCATAAAAGTTTTAGATATTTTACTTATATTTGCATATCATTTTGAATCACCTCAATTGGACTTCTGTAGCTCAAGATATTTCCAAAATACTAAGAGCTATGCAATCTAAAATGGCAGCTACATATGTTGACTTTGACTCAATATTTGTATACCCAAATGAACTCAAATTTTAACAAGTAAGCTCAATTCAGAAAGGTCAAGATGTCTACTTCAAATTTGAGGAGGATAAATTTCTCATTATAAAGCTTTAAGGATGTTAAAAGCCTCATTGAATCTCAGAGGTCAAATCAGCCCAAGATATTCATACTTCATTTTAACTTCCAATAGAGTCCTTACTTATACACACTTAAAAAAAAAAATTAAATGCTCAAAATTAAGTTTTTTAAGATTAAAATTAAGATTCATTATTGCTAAGATCAACAAACTTTATGATAAAAATGGCGAATTTACCAAAAAAGAACATAAAGACAATAAAAATAACAAAAATACAATAAATAATGGCAAATAAAAATAAAAAATACATAATTAAGATAAAAAAATAAAAAAGTGATAAAATCGGTAAAAATATTATTTTCACCATAAAGATGTATATTTTATGACAAAAATAATAAGTTTATAAAAAATGGCAATAAAAATAACATAAATGGTAAAAATGCAAATAACACAATAAAATGTAAAAAATATTATTTTTGCTATAAAAATGTGGAATTTATGATAAAAAAAAATTTATCAAGAAAAAAATAAAGAGAGTGACAAAATTATTAAAAATGAAAAAATAACAATAAAAATGGTAACTTTACACCAAAATACCCATATTTTATGCAAGAAAATGATGCAAAAAGAATGATGGAAAATGCAAAAATGAGTGTAAACACTCCCGGATTCACCCGAACTATTCACTTCATCTACATATCTTATTCTTAAACTTTAAATCACTATAAAAATCACAACTGCATCATAAGGTAATAAGTAATAAAAAGGCAATGCAAAAATGATAAAAGTATGCGAGAAATGAGTAGAAGAAGAAGAAAATGATATGATATGATATGATATGATATGACATGCAAATTTTAATTACAAATAATTAAGAGATCCTCAGAAGGACCAAGTGATTACCCTTGAAGTGTGATTTGACTTAGAAGAATTTTAGTTTGGATTTTGGATCTAGATAAAAAAAATGTATTAAGAAAGCTAAAAGTGTACAAAATGGGAGTCTTGAGTCTTCAATTCGATAGAGTTTTGGTATATTTTTTATCATCCTTGTTCCCATTAAAAATGAGGTGTGAAAGGCCTATTTATAGGCAAAAATTCAGATTTGGGGTGTATAGATAGCGGGGTTTAGCACGCATCTAAGATTTTAGCAACCACGACACTGTTTAGGCTTAGGGCCTTAGAGAACACTCTACTATGCCACAAAGTCATAGCGTGGAGATGAATAGTTGCCACCCAGGGTAATAACTAGGACAATTCGATTGGTGGTACTCGATTCTTTAAAAGAAAGTTAGCACCATAACCAGGAGATTGTAGGAATGGAATACTAACTTCTTTTAGTCTTGTATTCATATTACTTTAAAAATTATTACTTCATTCTCTAATTACATGTAATTTTATTAAACCATATTTGAACATCCATCTAACCCTAAGGCATCTAGTTAATAAAATCACACATAAAAATTATATTCAATTGCATTGTCCCTAAGTCTAAACTATGTTAATTTTATTAAAAGTTAGCTAGATCTACATTTTTTACTTACAAGTGAAAATGGACTAAAGGTGGGCCTACATTTTTTATTCATTAGTGAGCTTAAGTTTATTGATTTTAATTATCTACAAATGGGACTAAATCTACAAGTTTTTAAAGAAATTGGATTCTATAAGTAGGCCTAAGTCTATTTGTTTTATTTAAAATGAGAAGTGGGCCTAAGTCTATTTATTTTTAAAAGGAAATGAAATTAAATGGGCTGAGCTAAGTCTATGTTCATTTTATTAATTAAAAAGGTTAAAAGGAAATGAAATTAAATAGGCTGAGTTAAGTCTATGTTGGTTTTATTAATTAAAAAGGTGATCCTATGTCTATTTAACATAAAATGGTCCTAAAATGAGTGGGTTAGACCTAATGTAGTCTTGGGACCCAAAAGGATAAAAGCCCAAAAACACAACTAATCAAATAATAACATGCCAAAGCAGATCAAACATACATCCACACGTGATTTCCTAAAGCCTTAATACAATTTCATGCAAACACTAATTTACTATTGCCATCATCGATTTTAAAGTTTTACCTAGTGATCTTGATTACTAATATATTTTAAATATATAAAGTAAAATTTTACTATTCCCACTACTTGGGTTATTACAATGTTCTACGTATTGGAAATTAAAATTAAATACAAATCCAAATGAATTAACACAGCAAAACATAGAAAATAATGATCACAGAAAAGGTAAAACCTAGATCTAATCACAATTTAAAACCCATGGCATTCCATGGATCTTCTGTTTAATTTTTAGATATCAGGCAGTATCCTCCTCAACCCCTATAGGATCTCAAAAATAAAATACAAAAACAAAAAAATTACATTAGTGAAATTAAATAGCCAAAAGAATAACAAAACAATAATAAAAAAATCATAAAAGAAAAAGAAGAATAAAAAGGAATTTTGTGTAGGTGATATTAGATGGCCCTTCAGAATGGATTTTTAATGTCTATGGAATTGACTCAGTGTGTGTTTTGGTTCTTGGGACTGAATCACATAAAAACGTAATACAGACTCTTAGTTTTTTTTTTTAAATACAAGGAAAAAGAACCAGGTTTTATGTTCTGTGGTTTTTTTGCAAAGTTTACGATTTTTCTAGGGTTTTCTTTACGCAGTCTAGCCTCTTTCCAAAATTTTTCTTCTCTTGGCTTTTTAAAGCTAAAAATAACTTCCAGGCTCTATGATCACACAAAGAGGTTGCATGATCCTAGGAGCTAGAGAATAGCTGCTCTCCATTTTCAAAAATCAAAACCCCAAGATAAATAAAGTGATAAAGGTTAAAAATTTAGAAATTCATGCATGTGTTTGTGCAAAACCAATAAAAATTTGCCGACATGCCCAAAATTAGATTTTTTAGTAAAAAATTATTAAAATAGTGAAGGAAAATAATAGTTGGCATTACATAATGCTAATCGACATTATGTAATGCCAATCAGCATTATGCATGTATTTGTTAAAATTTTATTAAAACCCCCTAAAATTCACTTTTCTGCAATTTAGACCTTTAAACATTTTAACTCTTGTAATTAAATCCTAAAAAGGTTGCAATTTAGTATTTTAAATAGCGAAATTCAACACTAGAGATCAATTCTCGATTAATTTTCATCGTAAGGGCTTTCGTCTCATGCATGCACAATTGCATTCTAAAATTGGGTGCTTACAGTTGCCCCCTTTTGTCACTATTTGCTTGACAAATTGTGACAAAGCAATAGTAGCACACAATTTCGATAAAAAGAATTAGGAAACTTAATTGCATCCTAATTGACATATTAATGCTTAAATTGCTGTGCAATTTTAAGCAAGATATAATGTTTGACAAGTCTTACTATATTTCCTGCAAAATGTTTAGTGAACTTTATGCAAATGAGTTTTGCTATATTTCTTGCAAAATGTTTAGGGATGATGAATTGAAAATCTGCTATAGTTCCTGTGGAATGTCTAGCGATAATACCATAACTATTGTGTAGTGTCTGGTGGACTACACTATATTCCCTATGGAACGTCTAATGGCAATAAATTTTAGTATATTCCTTGTGGGACATCTAAAAATGCACACTATATTCCCTATTAGATGTTTAGTGAGAATGAGTTTCATTATATTCCCTATGGGACATCTAACGATGCACACTATATTCCTTATGGGACATCTAGTGAGAATGACTTTCGTTATATTCCCTGTGGGACGTCTAATGATGCACACTATATTCCCTATGGGACAACTAGTGAGAATGAGTTTCATTATATTCCCTGTGGGACATCTAACGATGCATACTATATTCCCTATAGGACATCTAGTGAGAATGAGTTTCATTATATTCCTTATAGGATGTCTAACAATTCACATTATATTCCCTATAGGACGTCTAACGATGCACACTATATTCCCTATGGGACGTCTAGCGACGATAAATTTAAAGATTTAAGTCACAACTCCTATACAGTACATAACATAGTGATAGTTATGACTATTGTGCAGTACATAACATAATGATTTGAAGTTTATGTCATAGCTAATGTGTAGCATATGAATTTAAAATCCTTTGATTCAAATGATGCATGTAAAATGCAAAAAATAAAATCTGTAATTTCATTCTGTATTTTGTACTTAGTAGAGAACTCATAATTACAAACTGGTTATGCATATTAACAATTCTATGAATTATTAATTTGATAAAAGTCATGATTTAATTAGGAATGAATTCCTAATCAAAATGTAATTATAGAACAAATTGCAACAAGAGAACTTGGATCCTTATGCAAACAAAAGTAGTGGATCAAAGTGGATATTTTCCACTTTATATATTTCTTCCTTTTTGCATGTCTCAATTCATTTTCCCTTGTCCTTCATTCTTTTTCCCTTCATTTTCCCTCTTTGTATTGATTCTTCTTTCTTTGATTTCTTAATCATCCGAAGTCTGATTCATGATCCATCAGATTCTATGGCCTCTCCACAACATAAAAAATGTAGGAGAGTAAAAATTTTTGAACGTCAGCAGATTTTGCCTCTTGGACTTTGAGAGGGCTCATCCATCTTTCCTTTGACTCATTTGCACACCCACAAGTGCAGAGATATAGGTAATGAGGTAACATTTCATCTTCTTAGTTTATTTATGCAAAATATTACCTATACAATTAGTAATAAGAATTAATTTCAAGGTAGAGACTAGCATGCATGTTGATTGGATTAAATGATAAAATTAGTTAAAAATGTTTGATAGAATTAAAATTAAGCTCAAAAAACACAAAATTCAGCTTCTAGGTAGTTTGTTTGTCTGATCGGATGTTGGGAATTCTAGTCAGAATTCTAGGTTTCTGATTGATAAAGGAGAAGGGCTGATCGGCATAATGGAATGCCGATCGGCAATCTGGAATGCGGATTGGCATTCTAGATTGTCAATCGGCAATCTACATTACCAATTTGAAAAAAAATATTATTATTATTATTATTATTTTTACTAATCACCATTTTTCATCATTTTATTAACAAGATTAACTAATTAATTAATTAATCAATTAATCATCATTTCTTATTAATATGATTAATTAATTACTTAATTAATTAACCATCATTTTTACTAATTAAGTCCTTTAAACTTAACCAGCATCCTATGAAATTCACGGGATGTTTTAATATGGCTCGGGAATTATTTGATGGACTATCAAAGCATGCGATATGTCTAATTTTGGCCTCCAAGTTTAGGTGATTCATTGATGCACTTTTGACTGCTCAAGGCCGGTCTGACCATTATTCTTTATTCACTTTAATTGAGCAGTGGATGGATACTACCCATACTTTTCATACTCGCATGGGTGAGTTGACCATTTCTCCTATGAACTTCTTTGCTATTACTGGGATTGCCTTTGGAGGGTCCCTGGTTCCCTTTGATGTGAGTTACTGTAATCTTTTTGAAGATGCACAGAGTTAGTATGTGCGTGACCTAATAGGGTTCATTCTAATATGGAAGAATTAGAAGAATGTCCAGCTTTCATCCTTTGTTCAGGGATGTCTGCCCACTACTACTCCTCATCATATTACCTAGAAGATGAGGTGTCTTCTTCTAATACTATTGGGTATGACCCTCTTTTACGAGACCAATCATGAGGTCAGTATTGCTCTGCTTGGTCCACTTTGTGACTTGGATCTGGTTACCACACTTGATTGGGGATCTGTTGCACTCACTTACCTTTACTACAAACTGGACACTATCTCTAGAGGTGCTACCATGATGTGTGGCTTTTGGCATGTCTTGCATGTATGTTCTCCTTTTCTTTAATCTTTATTGTTTTGCTTTCCTTTGCCTTTCACTGATATGCTCTCTTCCTTTCAGATCTAGAGCATAGAGATCAAGTTGATTTGAGGCTTCAGTGCTATTAGCTTTGATAGGAGCTTTCCTCTTATGATGAGATGGGGTTCTTCTCACTTTTCTAGCCATATGAATACTTTGCAGACGTATCATGATCAGTTGATCACCATTAAATGGCACCTAGTAAGAAAAATAAAATTATTAGTATCTTGTAATTTAATGTGAGTTAAGCTTAATTAACCTAAATTGCAAATAAACTCTGATTGGCTAGAGGGTGCCGATGACATCTAGCTATATGATTTCATGGCCATTGTAGTACGCCTTGAGTCCATGAGGCTTTTGCTCCCTAGATACAGCTATTTGTTATGGTATTAGGGGAGCGAGTGTATCGTTGGTCTTTTAATCCTTCTCAATGTCACATTCCATCTGATGTCCCTTCCTCTATGCTCCACAGCTCACATCTAACAAGTTCAGAGCTGAGAGATGCACTGTAGGGATATGCTTTCTCAAATTTTCTTGAGCATTCTTGACATTATCAATAGTTCATTCGTGAGAGCCTCTTAGAGCAAATTCCTATTGAGGATGCTGAGGTAATTTCTTGTTGTCTCAACTACTTCCCTTAGAACCTATGAATCACTCTTTCTTTTTTTTTTTTAGTTTAAAGAGATTCACTCTCCTGCTATTGAGGTGATGGAGGAAGAGACTGAGATTGCTCAGGAGGCTAAGGCTGCTCTTGATATGGAGAGATCTTAGCCCTTTGAGCAGCATATGCACTTTTGTGATGTTCAGCTTCCTATCCTTTCTCCTGTAGATGCTTCTCATATGAATCTTTCTTACTTATTCCTTACAAGATCTATACACTTGACACTAATTTTAGTAAATTTATAAAATAGGTTCCTCGGACACAGGCAGAGTACTTGCATGGACTCTCCTCATCTCAAAGGTTATTCACTATATAGGTCATAGACAGTTAGAGGGTAAGTATATACAATGGAAGTGCAAATGTATGCATGTTATGCATGAAATGCATATGACATGTTATTTCCTACATGTATAGAGCTACTTTAGTGATTTGGAATGTGAGATTGAGTTGCTTCACCAACAGGTTATAGGTTTAGGCATTGATCCTTATAGTATTGGGACTTCATCTATCAGACCTTAAGACACCTTTTATCAAGATGACCATACCAGAGGATGGAGCACATGGCCGGATTCTGGAGCTCAGGATGATTGATCTAGGCTATCTTTGTTTCTGACTTCTATTTGTATTGGATTGTTTTTATTGTACTATTATGTTATGAGTCTTGTACTATTCGTATGCACTATGTAGAATTGATCTCAGACTTGGATAGGTGGACTTAAGTAGAGTAAAGGTTTTTTTTTTTTTACCTAAGCCACCATTTTGAGTTTTCAACTTAGCAAGCTTGCCCTAACTTTTGCCTAAGTCGCCCTTTCAGGTTTTCAACTTAGCGGGCTTTTATTTTAATTTGTTCATTTCTTATAAAGATCTGGCTATATGAGGAGTTAAGCTTATTTACTATTTTTGATAATCAAGCTATTGAGCCACTGGGATTTCAAGCTTTGCCTGATGAGTCACAAGAGAAAAAACATATACATCACTAGGAAATGGTCTCATAGAGTTGATTTTTAAGCTTTCATGTTCTATACTCCTTTATAGTATCTGTTCATTATAAATAAGATAAAACATGCAATGTTAAAAAAAAAATTCAATTTCAAGAGGATTCATTAATTAGGGCCAAAATGAGTACATTTATTACATCACATGATATAATTCATGTTATCAGTTTGTCCTTTTGAATTTTCTAGCTAAATATTTTTCTCTCTCATTTATTTGCCCTAATTTTTATCTGACTAGCCATTTGCAGGTTTTCTAGCTAGCGGGACCATCTTATTTTATTTTTATTCACTAATTTTTGCCTACGAGTCCTTTATGATTTTTCTAAATAGCAGGAATGTCTTAACTTTTTCCTGACTAGCCTTTTCAGGTTTTTTAATCAGCAGAATTTATTTTCTTTTTACTACTTTTATTTTATTCTTATAGGTAGTATCTCTTGAGGTGATCCAGGTTAACAGGCTCCATTAATTCATTCCCTTCCAGGTCTAATATCTTCATAGCTCCTTTAGGCAGAACCGATTTGACTAAATATGGTCCTTCCCAGTTTGGTTTGAACTTTCCTCTCAAATCAAACACCACTGCCCTGCACTATTTTAACACCATGTCCCTAACTTTTATCTTTCCAGGCTTAACTTTCTTATTGAATGATCTTGCTATCCTCCTCTAATATATCTGAGTGTGAAACAAAGCATTCATCCTTTTCTCATTCAAAGATACAAGGTGATCATATCTCTTTTGCGCCCATTCACTCTCGGGTGTTCTAGCTTCCATAACTACTCTTAAGGATTTGATCTTCATACACTAAGGAGAACAGAGTTTGACCCATGGTAGTTCTAGTTGTAGTCCTATATCCCCATAAAGCAAATGGGAGAAACTCAAACCAATCTTTATACGTCTTAACCATTTTAAAGAGAATCTTCTTGACATTTTTATTAGTTACTTCTACCGCTCCATTGCCTAAGGACGATATGGTGAAGACTTATGATGTTCAATCCCATACTTATACAATAATTCCACTATTTCTACCTAAAATTGGACATCATTATCAGTCATAATATGATATGGAATCCCATACCTATAAATGAGGCTCTTCTCAATAAATTGGGCCATCTATTTTGCTTTCATAGCATTGAAGGATTCAACCTCTACCCATCTGTAAAAGTAATTTATTGCTACAACTATATACTTGTGCCCATTTGATGCTGTCGGCCTTATTTCTTTTATAATATCAATCCCCTTAGCTATAAAGGGCCAGGGTAATGATAAACTATTTAGCACCGTAGAAGGTAGATGGTTAAGATTTCCATGAATCTGACACTGATGACATTGTCTCACTTTTCTGATGCAATCCTTTTCCATACTCATCCAATAATACCCTTGCTTGAGTACCTTCTTTGGTAAGATTATCCCATTCATGTGAGAACCATAAGCTCATGCATGATTTTCTTTCATTACCTCTTCAATTTCATCTTTCTTGAGACATCTAAGTTGCATTTCATTCAACATTCTTTTATATAATACTCCATCATAACTTGCATAGTTACATGCAAGAACACCAATAGAATATCTCTCTTTTGAGGTCGCTTCATCAGGATGCTTTATTTCTTCGATAAACCTTTGAATATCATAAAACCACGACTTCTCTTCAGGCCCTATTTGAAAACTCATAATTTGCTCTCCTCCATAACATGGAGCTCTTGATTTCATAATTACCAAAGGCTTTATAGTTGATCTTATCACACTATTCCACATCAAAGAGAGTGTTGCCAATGCATCTACCATCTGATTGTCGTCTCTTGACAAATGGATAAAGAGACATTTATTAAATTTCTTTACTAAAGCTTTCAAATAGTAGATATATGGTTTTAGCTTTTCCTCTTTCACTTCCCATTCCTTATTCGCTTGGCTAACTACTAATATTGAATCCCTATAAACTAGCAATTCCTTTGCCCTAACTGCTAGAGTTGCTTCAATTCCATAGATGCATGCCTCATACTCAGCCATATTGTTCATCACCTTGAAGTCTAATTTCTTGGCCATTGGTACAGTCTCTCCTTCTAGCATAACAAGAATTACTCATAATCGAGCTCCTCTATTGTTTACAGCCCCATCAAAGTAAAGCTTCCACTCCCAATGCTTTATGATTGCCAAATTCTCATTTGGAAGCTCTAAATTCCACTGTTCATCACCCTCTACTGCATTCTGAGCTAGGAATTCTACTACTACCCTCCCTTTAATAACCTTCGTGGTGATGTATTCTATATCAAATTCAGTCAGGAGTACCAGCAATTGAGACATTCTTTTAGTCAAAGTGGGTGCTTAAAATAAGTACCTTAAGGGATCTATCTTTAAAATAGCTTGAAACATATAGGACGGAAAGTAGTGCCTCAATTTTCTTGTTGCCCATATCATGATTAAATATGTCTTCTCTACCAAGTTGTATTTTTCCTCATATGACAGGAACTTCTTGCTGAGATAATACATTGCATGCTCTATCCCTTCTGGTCCTTCTTGTGCTAGCATTGCCGGCATTGTATTCTCCTCTAAGGCCAAGTACAGGATCAATAGCTTCCCTTGCCTTGGTAGCTTTAGTACAAGCAAATTGGTAAGATATTCTTTAATTGTGTTAAAGGCCTTATGACAATCATCGTTCCACTTCATAGGTTGGTCCTTCCTCAAGAGTTTAAAGATAGGGTCACAAATATTAGTAAGCTTTGTAATAAATCTACTAATATATTATAACCTACCAATGAATCCACTCACTTCTTTCTCTATATCTAGTGCTGGCATTTCTTGAATAGCTTTCACTTTATTTGGATCTATTTTGATTTCTTTACTGCTAACTATATGCCTAAGTAGTTTTCCTAAAGTAACCCCAAAAATGCATTTCTTCAGGTTGAGCCTCAGATTGTACTTCTCAATTTGAGCCAAGAACTTATCTAGAGCTCCAAAGTGTCCCTCTCTTATTTCTGACTTGACCATCATATCATCCACATACACCTCAATCTCATTGTGCATCATGTCACGAAAAAGAGCAATGGTTGCCCTTTGATATATTTCACCTACATTCTTCAACCTGAAAGGCATAACCTTATAGCAAAATGTCCCTCATTCCATGATGAAAGCTATCTTGATCTTATCCATAATTGCCATCATTATCTGATTATGCCTTAAGAACCCATCCATGAAGGAATATATTGCACTAGACGTACATTGCGCTGTCTACTATTACATCAATGTAGGGTAAAGAAAAATCATCTTTTGGGCATGCTTTGTTTAGGTCCTTGAAATCTACACACATACACACCTTACCATCTTTCTTAGGTGCCAGTACTATATTTTCTAACCATTGAGGATAATCTACTACTTTTACAAAGTTATCCTAATAATTTCTTCTCTTATCTTTTTAGTCCTTTATGGTCTCATCCTATGCAATTTCTGTTTAACTAGTTTTATTTTTGATTGAGTTAGAATGTGATGCTCTGTAATGTCCCTATTTTAACCTGGCATGTCTTTGTAGGTCCAAGCAAATACTACCTTTCTTTTTGTTAATATTCCCTCAAAATTTTTCCTCTCTTCAGGAGTTACCTCATTTGATATATAAATATTCTTAGGATTATCATTTGTTCCCATGTTAAATGAATTAAATTGAATTGAATTAATTTCAAACATTCATGAATGATCAAAATTATAATGCACAGAACTATCAGGATGCACATCACACAAGTAAGCAAAACCAACATTTATATCATTATCCATGGAAAAAACATAGTTTTCATCCTCAAACAGACCGAACATTATTACATCAGTTTTCATAAAAAAAATCAATAAAGTTATCATTAATAATAGTAGCTAAATCCTAGGGTGGCTCCTCTTTAGGTGGCAGACACAGCAGCTACTCGACAGTAACATTGCCTATCCTCTCAGCTGCTAGCCTCATCCCTTCCTCTTTGTTGTCTTTCACCAAGTTCTCCATAGTCTCCTCCTTTAAGATCTTAAACCCAGGAACATCTCCTCTAGCAACATTGACCAATTCCTTAGCTCCCAAATACTATTTGCCTTCCCCTAGCTCTATGAAATTCTCACTTATCGGCCTAATTTTCTTTAAGAGCTTCCTTTGTTTAGCATTAAACCTCTTCCTTGCTCTTTTGTTTATTAGTTTTGTTTCTTTAACATAACCCAAACTAGTTGTATTTCCTTGGCTTTTAAACTCTAGGAGGCTAGGGCTTCCTTGCTCATTCCTCCTCAGCCCTTGTCTAAGCCGATAATTCATACTCTTCATCATTTTTGCTATTCTTAGATCCATTTCAGTTTTAGCAAATATCTTAGCAATTTGGAAACCAGGGGGTGCACACATTTGCTTTTGTTTATCTAATATAGCCGCCATAGCAGCATAAGTTCTAGCTTCTATAGTCACAACCTCTCCTTCATAAAGGAATTTTATCTTTTGGTCCATAGTTGAGGGTACCCCTCCCAAAGCATGGAACCATGGCCTTCCTAACAACAGGGCATAAGTAATATGTATATCTAGCATGGTAAACTCAATAGTTGATTCCACATGTCCTATTTTAACTAGAGCTTGGAATGTTCCCTCCACATTCCTAGTGTTTTCATCATAGGCTCTGATTATGAGGTTTGAATTTATTAGGTCATCGGCCCTCAAACCTAAATTAGGTAGGATTTTCAAGGGACATACATTAATAGTATATCCATCATCAACCATAGACAAATTGGTTCTCTTTCTCCTTACCTCTACTGGGATAAACAATGCTTATTATGGTTTCTTCCTTCCAAAGGCAGGTCATCATCTGAGAATGTTATCAGCTCGTGTTTCTTTTCTATCACCTTTGCCACTATAGCCTTAGGTGTGGTTATTGTTTCAATGCTCATGTTTCACAGAGCTTTGACAAGAGCTCTTCTATGGCTACCTGAATGCATTAGTAATTCCCAATTGCTGACATTTGCCTTAGCCTTTTTTAGTTGTTCCATAATCAAGTCTTCTTTCTATTCTTCCTCTACTTTTGTATCTTCCATTTCTTCTTTTTTTATGACTCTCTTAATTTTCTTTTTAGCTGCTTTATAATTCTTTCCACTCCTAATGACATAATTCACTTTAGGATCATCACTCCATATATCAAGACCATTCGTGTTTTCTTTATTAGAGTCATACTAAATGTTAACAACTCCAATGATTTGATCTATTTTCTCATTTTTCCATACTTCCACTATGCATATTTCTTTATCCTGTAACTCTTCCATATTGAGCTTGCCTAAGTGCTAATTTAATAGATCTTCTCCCTCTCGAGATTTTTCAAGAGCTAAAGGTCTTTTATCATCTCCAAACTCATTACCCCATCTTGTAGACACAATCCCTTCGATTGGTATATCAGCTAAAGCAGGCTTATAGTAGAATACTATATAATCAAACTTGCCTAAAGGTTGTCCCAGTAAATCTCCTCTCTATGGCTATTTAGGAGTTTTAAGTTCTTTCTCTTCCTTCATTGTCTCATTATTAAATTTATCACCCTAACCTGAAGGCTTAATTGATTCAATGGGAATATCAACAGAGGGTGGTTTGGAATGGAACACTTTGTAATCAAATTTTCCTAATTTCTATCCCAGTAAATCCTTTACTCCTCTAGAGGTATCAAGAGATTCTCCATTTGCTGTAGGGTTTAGTCTTTTAAAGGAGTTTAACACTTCTTTTTTTCTAACTCCCGAGTTAATCATTATGGTGGTCGATGGTGGGACATTACAGTAGTCTGGGAAAGGATTATTTCTAGTGTTTAGGTTAAAGTTGGATTTTTTAGAGTCTATGATTTTTTCATAGCCTATTAGGTTTTGGATCTCATGTTTGAAATGAATACAGGTGTCTGTGGAATGGCCAGTTACTTATGAAACTTGCAATAGCTATTGGGATCGTAGCCTGGGACATTCGGGTTAGGCGAATTAGAGAAGGTTAAGGGGTAGAGTAAGCCTTTCTGGATCAATCATTCTAGGACTTTGGAGGGTGGTTGGTTGAAGTTGGAGAATCTCCAGGGTTGCTGAACTACGCACACCTTCATAACTCGACTAGTGATCCCCTATTGTGTGCCCCCGCTTGGGTAGTTTCAAGTTCCAATGCCTCTAAAGCTTCTTTTCTTATTATTCTCAATCTCTTTTGCTTGTAGACCATCATCATATAGGTCTATGAAAGTTTTGGGGTTCATTATCTATAACCTCTCAACCAGATTAAGTGACACATTCTAAACTATCATCCTAACTTGATCCTTCTTGGCCAGTGTATTCTTCATCAGCCTTGCATTATTCATGAATTTGGTAAGGAAATTAGAGAAAGATTTATTGGGTTTCTACTTTGTTAGATCTAGATCTTTGATGGAAACTTCCAATCTAGTGTTATAGTCATATTGTTTCAAAAAGGCAGTACATAATTATTTCTAGTCAATTCTCATATATTTTTCTAGCCCATGATACCAGTTTATAGCCATTCCGTCTAAAGAAAGTACAAATAACCGAGTGATCATTTCTAATAGTTCTATAGTAGTGCTCATGGTTATTGTGTACTGGCTGAGATGAATCCTTGGATCTCCTCTCCCATTAAATTTTTGTAGTTGTGGCATCTTAAACTTGTCAAGCAGCCTATCATCTATTATCTATAGCATGTCATTAAAGTCAAATGAATACCCCATGCCTTGTCCCCTGATTAGCTTTTCCATCTTGGACATCTTCTGGGTCAATGCTCATATCTGCTTGGACTCATGGTCTTATACTAGTTCAAGTGATTATTTCTTTGACTTTTCTATCTGTAGTTCTCAACATCCTTAGGTTGCACCTCGATAGTAGGTGGGTTTCTAGTAATAGGTTGTCCCCCCAACATTTTTGGCAATAGGTGGAGCAACCATAATAGGTGGGACAATAGTAGTAGCAGGTGGTTATTCAATTATAGGTGGTGGTATGATAGTAGCAGGTTGCATCAGTCCAATTAGTGCTTATTTTAGCTCATCTTGCATTATAGTCCTCATGTCATCCATCGGAGCTCCCTTGATTTCTTCTAAGGTCCAATTCCCTAGATGTTGTTCCATTTATTCAAATTCAGGTGAAGTTGGTTTAGCTTCCAAGTAAAGTGAGTTGATAGGGCTTCTTTCCAATCTATATAGTTTTTTCAGGATTTCCTTTGTTAAGGTCTTAGAACTCTGACTCGTTCTTCTTAGTCTACCACTTTTTCATCCCCAAATATGAGAAGACCCCGATGAATTTATGATGGCTACAAAACAAGGTCTTACTATGATGGATGAAGTGCATGTATGCATGATGCACATGCTATGCAATAAGTAGCAAGTAGCAAATATCAATCAAGTGTACAACATACATCCTTCCAACCTTATTCCTCTCGTATTCGTGTTTAATGGCAAGTCTCTTTTCCTAGGATTTTTGGTCTTTGTCATAATATCAATGAGGGATATCTGGGATCGACTCGCATGCCAGATTTCTCTTAAAGCAGTTAAGGATAAAAATAACATTTCTATGTATAAAGGTCTAGCCCAATCTTCATTACCCCAAGGGGCTTCAAAAGCATAGGTCCGGACTTTTATAGATAAAAATACCTTATGGAAAAAATCATAAAAGTAATTTTTGGTAGATCCTAGGGGAAGTAACTAAGCTATTATATGTGGTTAAGGTCCGATAAAAAGTCAAGGTTCCCTTAGCAAGATGCCTACCATTATGGACTTGAGTCACAGGCTAAGGTTAGAGGGGCCCGACATCCTTTGCAAACTCAAGAGAAGGCTACCTCCTTTTAGGACTTAGGTTACAAACTCTTCTCATATAAGCTCGGTAATCTCTCTTGAATCAAGTTAAGGCTAAGAGTGATGGTTAGCCAATTTACAACTCCATAAAGCTAGTGGAATCATGGAATCATAAACCAATACCATCAGTTTAATAAGGACATGCAAAATGAATGCAAGAATAAAATAATAATTAATAAAATAATTCTAAAGAACATAAGTAGAATCAGTATCTCTTATCCCCAGTGGAGTCACCACTGTAGATAGTGGGGTTTAGCATGCATCCAAGGTTTTAGCAACCATGACACTGTTTAGGCTCAGGGCCTTAGAGAACCCACTACTATGCCATAAAGTCATAGCATGGAGATGAGGAGTTGCCACCCAGGGTAATAACTGGGACAATTTGATTTATGGTACTCGATTCTCTAAGAGAAAGTTAGCACCATAACCAAGAGATTCTAGCAATAGAATACTAACTTCTTTTAGTCTCGTGTTCATTTAGAATTACTTTAAAAATTATTACTTTATTCTCTAATTACATGCAATTTTTTTAAACACTATTTGAACATCCATCTAACCATATTGCTTTTAATTAGTTAGTGAGTTTAAGTCTATTGATTTTAATTATCTACAAATGGGCCTAAATCTACAAGTTTTTAAAGAAATTGGATTCTATAAGTGGGCCTAAGCCTATTTGTTTTATTTAAAATGGGAAGTGGGCCTAAGTCTATTTATTTTTAAAAGGAAATGAAATTAAATAGGCTAAGCTAAGTCTAGGTTGGTTTTATTAATTAAAAAGGTGATCCTAAGTCTATTTAACCTAAAATGGGCCTAAATTGATTTTGAGTTAAATTAAACTTTAGACCAATTTTAAGGTTATTAATTGAGTGGGTTATACCTAACATGGTCTTAATGCCTAAAAGGACAAAACCCTAAAAATGCAACTAATCAAATAATAACATGCCAAAGCATATCAAATATACATCCACACGTGGTTTCCTGAAGCCCTAATACAATTTCATGTAAACCCTAATTTACTACTGCCATCATCAATTTTAAAGTTTTACCTAGTGATCCTGATTACTAATCCATTTTAAATGCATAAAGTAAAATTTTACTATTTCCACTACTGGGGTTATTATAATGTTCTACATATTGGAAATTAAAATTAAGTATAAACCCAAATGAATTAACATAGGAAAACACAAAAAATAATGATCACAGAAAAGGTAAAACCTAGATCTAATCACAGTTTAAAACCTATGGCATTCCATAGATCTTCTATTCAATTTTTAGCTATTAGGCAGTATCCTCCTCAACCCCCATATGATCTCAAAAAGAAAACACATGAACAAACAAATTATGTTAGTGAAATTAAATAGACAAAATAATAACAAAATAATAATAAAAAAATCATGAAATAGAAAGAGGAATAAAAAGGAATGTTGTGCAGGTGATATTAGATGGCCCTTCAGAATGGATTTTCACCGTATATGGAATTGACTCAGTGTGTGTTTTGGATCTTGGGACTGAATCATATAAAAAAGTAATACATACTCTTAGTTTTTTTTTTAAATACAAGGAAAAAGAAATAGGTTTTGTGTTATGTGGTTTTTTTTTTTTTTGCAGAGTTTACGATTTTTTTAAGGTTTTCTTTGCATAGTGCAGCCTTATTCCAAAAATTTTCTTCTCTCGACTTTTTAAAGACAAAAAATAACTTCCAGCCCTTATAATCACATAGAGAGGTTGTGCAATCCTGGGAGCTAGAGAATAGTTGCTCTCCATTTTCAAAAATTAAAACCTTAAGATAAAGAAAGTGATAAGGGTTAAAACCAAATCAAATATTTGTGCACATGTCTATGCAAAACTAATAAAAATTTGCCAACACACCCGAAATTAGATTTTTTTACTAAAAAATATTAAAACATCGAAGGACAATATGGGTCAGCATTACATAATGCCAATCGGCATTACGTAATGCCAATTGGCACTATGCCTGTATTTGTCAAAATTTTGTTAAAATCCCCAAAATTCACTTTTATGAAATTTAGACCTTAAAACATTTTAACTCTTATAATTAAATCCTAAAAAGGCTATAATTTAGTCCTTTAAATCGTGAAACTCAACACTAGAGATAAATTCTCAATTAATTTTCATCATAAGGGCTTTCGTCTCATGTATGCACAATTGCATTCCGAAATTGGGTGCTTACAGGGTGTGCAAGTGCGTGGTGCACGCAAGGGGTGCTCAAGTGCACAACAAGGACATATATGCAAAAGGGTGCCCAAGGTGCAGAAAAAGTACTCATTTATGTTGATGTAGCTATTTTAGGTTTTGTGAGGTTCAAGTATATGTTTTGGGGATTTTTGGATAATCATCTTGTTTGAGCATGCTCAGGAAGACTTCTGAAGAAATTTTTCCCCTGTCTGGTCAATAGGAAACCTTCATCATTGAATTTTTTAAGACCATCAAAATTTAGATATCAACACTTACCTTTGAAATTGTGTGCTTATTTGCTTTGTTCCAATTTGTCAAGCAAACAACAACAAAGGGGGGTAGTTGTAAGCACCCAATTTTGGGATAGTTGAGTTTGGATGCGATAGAGGACTTCAATGATGAAAATTTGCTACAAATAGATCTCTAAAATTCTAATCTTATATCTCAAAACTTAATTGCAAAGTTTTAACAGTTTAATTGCAAAATTTATGCTTTCTTTTGTGGGTCAAATTTGAAATAAATAAAATTTTAAATAGGGGTTGAAGTGCAAATTTTGTACCATAATTCCACATTTACAGTCAAACTTGCACATTTCCAGTCAAAATTGCACAATTCTAGTCAAAATTGCACAATTCCAGTTGGAATTGCACACTTTCGGTCGGAATTGCACACTTCTGACTGGGTTCTATCCTATTTTTCAATTTTTTAATTAATTTTAATTTTGAAGAAAATATTTCCTAAATTTTAATTGGTTTAAATAATTAAAGAAGATAACTTTCTTTTTATCCAATAAAGTACCATTATCCTATAGTTTGAAAATAATTTTTTTTTTATCTCCCAGATAACTATAGGAGATGTTGGAGGGTTTCTGTTAAAAAACCCCTACGCACTTTCATTTAAAAGGAGGAGGTTTTTATGTAAAACAAAACAAAAAAAATAAAAAAAAATGAGAGCAAAAGATTTAGTTTTATGCAAACAAAAAATAAAGATATTTTCTTATTTACATTCTGAAAACCCTAAAAATGCAGTAGACCAGAATCAATCTACAGGCTTGTTTTTAAAAGGTGAATAAAAAGATCTTTGAGGAGAAAATCAATAAAATATCATGCCATTTTTATCCCATTTCTTTTATTTCTATTTCTTTTCCTTTTTATTTTTTTATTATTTTTTTGATTTAATTATTTAAGTTGATTCTAATTCTTTTTTTGCTTTCTTTTTTATTATTCTTTTGGCCATAGTGGGAGTAATCAAAATTATGGAGTAGCCACATGAGTAAACCCATGAAGATTCATTGAATGCCATGGATTAAAACACTATAGCAATTTCATGTAGTTTTAGTTTTTTTATTATTTTTGCATTTTGCGTCTTAATTTATGTTTTGTGTTTTGTTATTTATTTTTTGATTTTTTGGCATGTAATAATTTTAGTTTTCTTTTCATACATAGGAATTGTAATAATCCCAGTAGTGGGAATGGTAAAATATTTACTTTATGCGTTTTATTAAAATTAATTAGTAAATTAGCTTCACTTGGTAAAACCCTTAATTAAAATTAATGGTGGCTGTAGTTAATTAGGTTGCATGAAAAAGTTTTGGTTAGAAACACAATATGTATGTTTTGGTATTCTTTTATTTGTTGTTTGTAAATAAAATGTAGAATTAGCTCACATTTGTAAATAAAATGTAGAATTAGCTCACATTTAATCAATATATATTAGACTAATTTAGGGATGCTTCACTTTGAATGAATGCAATATTTGTATGCTTTTTCATATGACTATTTGTCTTGGCGTGAATTAGCAATTAGGGTTTAATGAAATTGCATGTAAATAAGGAAGAAGATATTAATTCATAAACTAATTTTAAGGAACATGAGACTAAAAGAATTTAGTATTTTGTACCCAGAATTATCTTGGTGTGGTGCTAGCTCTCTTTTAGGGAATTGAGTTACCACAACCTTCGATTTGTTCCAATTATTTTTCTAAGTGACGACTCCTCATATCTATGTCATGTCTTTATGATATGGTTAGTGTATTCCCTAGAGCTCTGAGCTCAAATAGTATCGCGATTGTTAAAATTTTGGACATGCCCTAAACCTCATTGTCTAAAATTGTCTATTTTAAATTTAATTGAGATTAAACATTATTTAAAATATGACACAAATTATAAAATTGTCAAAATTGATTGAGTTTTATCCATATAAAAAGTTTATTCATTTATAATATATTAATTAAAATTATATATTTGAAAATTTTGAAAAATTTAATTAATTTTATTTAATGTTGCTTATTAAATTAGTAATTTAAGAAAAAATATTTTTAACTTTAATTTTTGATATTATTTTAGTGATAACAACATTCTTAGTATTTAATAACTATATAACTCACTAAAATAATATCAAAAATTAAAAATATTTTTTATATAGTTAAAGCTCAATTAATTTTGACATGGTTATAATTTGTGTTATATTTTAAATAATGTTTAAACTGAATTGAATTTAAAATAGAAAATTGAATTCAATAGATATTTAAAATCTAACACAAATTACAATGTCAACAAAACTAATTGAATTTATGTAAATATAAAAAAAATTATTTGTATATGATATATTAATTAAATTTTAAGTCATTTTGTGTATGAGAAAAATAAAGAATTATATTGAATATATGGAATGAATAAAGAATGAATAAATATGAGAGAATATAAAGAGTATATAGAGATATAAAAATCAAACCTCTTTAGATATTAACTTGTGTTGTTAGAATAGTATTATAATATGGGAAAATTATAGAAATCACCATGTTTGACCTAACGTTTTTCACTTTCACTATCATTTGGTTTTGTTTTTTAAGTTTACGTTATTTGACTTTTTTTTTTCAAATTTATGTTCTTAGCTTAGTCCCAACATACTAATAATACTTTTTACATAAGCATGGTCATGGTTTATGTACTAAAAGAGAAACAACATTGTTTTCTCTTTTTTTTTTTTTTTTTCATTTTAAAGGCTTTTCTCATTCTCGTTCTTGTTTTTTTTATTATTTTTTTTAACAATTGTTCTTATTATTATTACTATTATTATTCCATAACTATTTTATTTTTTATTTCTCCGCTTATTTTATTTATTTATTGTTGTTCTAGTTGTTTTTAGGTTAATTTTCTTATTGGTTTGTGGATTTTTCATTTTTCATTTGTACAACACTTTTTGATTATTTTTGTGGTTATTTTGCCTATTGTTTTTTGCTTATTCAATTTTATATTTTATGAGTTTTTTCTTGTTATTTTTTTGATTGTTTTAAAGGTTTTTTCATAGTTTTTTTTCAAAACCATGAAAAATAATCAAAAAATTACCACAAAACAAGCTCAAAAAACTAAAAAATGAACCAAGAAAAAAACAAAAAAAAAACTCAAGAATGTAGAAATAAGTGGTGCATGGTTGTCATCAGCTCGTGTCGTATGGTGTTGGGTTAAGTCCTGTAACAAGCGCAACCCTAGTGTTTAGTTGTCATCGTTGAGTTTGGAACCCTGAGCAAACTATCGATGGTAAACCAAAGGAAGGTGAGGATGATGTCAAGTCATTCTGCCCCTTATTCCTTGGGCGACACATATACTACAATGCCCATGAAAATGGTCATGATTTTATGAGGGTGAGCTAACTCCAAAAGCCTGAATTGATAAGTTATCCACCCATTGGCACTAGTTCAGTCCCTCATGATTTTTCCTACATACGAGAGAAGGTTTTTTTCCACCTAAGTCCCCAATTTTGCCAACAAATTCATCTATTTCTCTTCCTTTTACCTTATATCAAGAAAGAGTGATAGGCTGTAGTACTTACTAATGATATCTCTTATGCTAATCTTTTAAATCTAAATGCAGACCTAAGACTAGTTTCATTCCCTCGACATGGAGTTGGAGTTGTAGGCCTATAACCTTTTTGCCCTTATAGTTCCAATCCAATAAACTCTTAAATACTAAATGAGAGATTCACCCTATTTAGAGAGGGAATAAAAGGGCTCTTGAGAGTGGTAAAGAGAAATCCTGAAACATCCATCAATAAATGATAGTACTAGGCTAAGGCAGTAATCTCAATAGAGATTAGGATGAGCTTTGACGAAAAAAAAAAGAAGAATTGGAAGAATTTCTTATAAGTGAAGCAAATCAAACCTATTTTCAGACAAAGACAATAAAAAAACAAAACTATAGTGACTAAGAAAGCCCTAGTGATTCTATAGGAAATTGGAAATGTTGAATTTAGATGTGGCTTATAAATAGAAAAATGAGGAGATAACGGGAAAAAAATATGCATGATATTAGGTTGGATTTATGTTCTTTCACTAAGCGACACACTGAAAAAAAAAAAAAGAAATATCATATTGGAATCGATGACTTACATACCACCAAAATTTAGAACATACTCAAGGGCTTGTATAAAGTGGGGGCTTTGTATACGATGGTTGACATTGTCTAAAAAAATATGTTGGAGAACAACTAGATCTTCCACATCAAAAAAAAAAAAATAGCAATTGTTTTGGATATTTTTTAGTTGTTTTTATTTTTTTTATTTTTTTATTATTTTATAGATGTCTTTAGGTTATTTTTCTAGTTGTTTGTGGTTCTTTTTTCTTTTTTCTTTTAAATTTTTTAATAATTTCTTCTGTACAACATTTTCTTTGAAACAACTAGAAAAATAATCAAAAAATTACCACAAAACAAGCTTAAAAAACTAAAAATGAACCAAGAAAAAATAACAAATAAATTTGAAAAAATAATAAAAAATAACCAGAAAAATATTCACAAAAAATAAATAAAAGCCACAACAAAAACAAGCTCAAAAAACTAAAAATAAACTAAGAAAAAACCAAAAAAGAAAAAAATGAAAAGGACCGTGAAAGTGAAAAGCTAATTCTACATTTTCATAGTTTTGAAAATGTTTTTTGGTTAACAGTAGTTTTGTAAATGTTTTCTCATTTTAGGTTATTTATAAAAAAGTCCTTTATAATATCTGTACTGAATATACAAATAACCTGTTTTGGATAAATGACCTTGTTTGCTTTGAACTGCTAGGTTATATTCTAACCCAATAGTGACATTTAATGATTCACCCACAAAATGAACACGTGTTCTGAGTGATGTAATCAAGGCAAATTATATCATGGACCACTATCCATGATGCTATATGTGCCTCTTTAGGTTTTGAAAGTTTCACACGTGTGTTTTACATCTTAAAATATTAGTAGCCTCTCTTTTTATCTCTTTGCGCGTTGCATTTTTTTTTGTGCTTTCTTCTTCTTCTTCTTCTTCTTCTTCTTCTTCTTCTTCTGCTTCTTCTTTTAGGTATCTTCTTACTCTTATTCTTCTTTTCTCATCATTACTATAATCTCTAGCCTTTCTTTTTATCTCATTCAAATCAATTTGAAGATTTGTGTGTTTATTATTCTTGATTCTCATTCACAACATCCAAGTAAAACTACATTTTTTTATTCTCTATTATGCTAGACCAAGAACCAATATCAAGAAACAAAAACAAAAAAGGTAAGTCAAGAAATAATAATAAGACCAAGAACAAAAAAAAAAGAACAAGAGCAGACATTTGTTTTGTTAGAGAGTAAAGGAAAAGGAAAAATATGGAGGGAACAATCATCGATAGAATACACTAATTTGGGTATGCATTTTTTATGTTTTTTTTAAAGTTATAACTTCAAATACATAAATTTATGCATATAAATTCATTAGTTATAATGTAGAGGTTCATGTGTTATTAATTAAAGGTTCATTTATTATTAATTAAAAGTAATTTTAATTTTTTAATGAGATTGAAAGTGAACCTACTGGTGAAGGTCAATGAGCTTGTAGATGAAGGTTAATGAACCTACAACAAGCTTATTGATCTTCACCTATAGGTTCATTGATCTATAGTGAACATACAGGTGACAATTGTAACAGTCCTAAAGGGGAGTTAATAGGGCTTTTGAGAAACTAAAGATCAATTAAGAAAAATTAAAGGAGGATTAATGATAAAAGAATGTAACACAAGCACTTAAGGAGTTCGATATATCAACAAACCTACATCTCCACCTAACTCTCCCAAGTTAGGATTTTTGAATCACCACAATCTACTCACTTAGATTTATTTTTACACACTTGAGCTTTAGGCTCAACTCTAACCTTACAATCAAAGAGTTTTAAGGCTAACTCTAAGCCAATTCCCAAGTGTTTTCAATAGGAGAACACTTAAAACTTTCACAGTAGAATAAAACCTCTATAAGCACCCAATTTCAGGATGATGAACTGTGGATATGATAGAGGACTCCAATGATGAAAATATTATAAATAGATCTTCAACACTTAAAGTTTGAAACCTCAAAAGCCTAAATGCATTTTCAAAAGTGTTTAATTATTTTTTAAGGACTTAATTGTGATGTTTTCTTTAAGGACCCAATTGAAAAGTTTAAATTCTTTTAGGGTTCTTTTTATAATTAAAAGTAAGAAAAAGGGATCAAAATTCTAAAATTCTAATCAGAATTACATAATTCCAATTAGAATTACATAAAACCGATTGAAATTATGTAATTCCAATTGGAACTATATAAATTTGATCAGAATTAAATGCTTTTCCATCTTTTTTTTATTTTATAGTAAATAAAAATTTTATTTTGTGAATTTTGATTAGTAAAAAATTTGATAAATCCCTTTTCTAGGATTTATCTAAATTTTTCAGGAAATCAAAAGTCCTTTAAAATCAAAACTCTATCACTGTGAAAGGACGAAGTCACAGTATGATATGTCTTTTAGTTGGGGTTTTTTATATAAACCCAACTCAAACTCTCCTAAGGGGACCTTTCACGTAGTTTTCAATAAAAGATTTTTCATTTTTTTAGAAGTATTTGTTCTTTGAGGAAGAGGCAGTAGACTCTTAGGGAGAAAAAAATCAAGCAGTAAAGATCTATTCTAAAAACCAATGGTGATTTATACTATTATGAGGTTTTTATTTGATTATTTTGGCTCTATTTAATTTTAGTTTTATTTAATTTTTATTGTTATTTTGGTTATTCACTAACCATTGTTTATTTTTGTGTTTATGTTGGTGATTATGGAGAGAGTTACATGATGAGTTTACTTAGAGAACAAAATCCATAAAGATCTATGGAATGCCATGGATTGAATCTTATAGTTGAATATAGTTTATAAGTTTTTTTAAAAAAAAATATTTTTTGTTGTGTTGTTTTATTTTGTATTTTTTTTATTTAGTTTTTTTTAGGTTGTACAAATTTTTTTTTCTTATTATTTTTCCAATAAATCATTGTAATAGTCCTAATAGTGGGAATAATGAAATTCTATGTGTGTGGTTGTGTGTTTATTTTAATTAATTGGGTAGTAAGATTAGGGTTTAATTGGGTGATTAATTAAAATTAATAGTTATAGAAATAATTAGGGGTTTTTAATTAAAATTGAATTAGATTTAAGTAGATAGAATTGTGGTTGCTTGTTAAGGTCACTTTAATTAAATTAGGTTTTTTTTTAGAAGAAATAAATTTAATTGATTGTTTGAGCTTTTTATTTGATTGTTTTAGTATTTTTTTTTATGTTTTTGGGCTTGTCTATTTATTTTTGTGTGTTTTGGACCTAAAGCCCATGTTAGACTTAAACCCATTTAAATAATTTTAGGTTTAGATAGTTTTTTTTTTGACTCATCTTTTAATTAGCCCATTTATTTATTAGATCTAGATTTTAATTAAAATGCATATTTAGGCCCATAATTAATTAAAAATTAGATTAGAAGTAACTTAGGCCGACTTAGTTAATTAGATATAGGCCCACTTAGGTTAATTGAAATTAATTTAAACTTAGCCCACTAAATTAAAGTATTTTTCATAACTTGTAGATTTAAGATCATTCTAGAATTAAAACATGTAGAATTAGGCCCATTAATTTTGAATACTTCATAATTTGTAGATTTAGGCCCATTTTTAGAATTAAAATAAATAGACTTAGGTTCACTTAATTAAAATTAAATAGGAATTAAGCCCATTAGTCTTTAAGGTCATTTATAAATTAAAACATGTAGATTTAGCCCGTTTAATTAAAATCAATGTAGATTAGACTAACTTAAGGATTGTGAATTTAATGAATGCATTGTTTATATGCATTTTTCATGACTAGTTTGCTTGGAGTTGATTATTTAAATAATTGTTTATATGAAATTTCATGTAAATAGAGAATAAGATAGTAATTTATAAAGTAATTCTAAATGAACATAAGACTGAAAGAAGTTAGTATTCCATATCCAGAATCTCCTGGTTATGTTGCTAGTTTTCTTTTAGAGAATTGAGTACCACCATTTTGATTTATCCCAGTCATTACCCTAGGTGGCAAGTCCTTATCTCCAGCCATGTCTTTATGGTAGTGGTTAGTTTGTTCTCTAGAGCCTTGAACTCAAATAGTGTCATGTTGCTAAAATCTTGGGCGCGAGCTAAACCTATGGTCTATAACCTCACTTCCCATTTCCAATCCCCATAAAATAGAAGAAGAATAATTTCTATTATAACACATAACCAACTCTTAAAAGAATTTAAGAATATAAAGAAATTATATGAGAATTTTGAATGCTCAATTGAATGCTAAGAGGAATTCTTCATCTAATAAAGCATCTAACTCTTGAATGAGGTGCCATGAGTTATTTGTATACTTAAACATCAAAATTATGGTTGTTGGAGGTATTATGTTTGTCCCCAGTATTCTCCAAACTTTATTAAATGAATTTACAACTTTTACAAGAGAAGATCCACTCATGGTTATGAGGGGATGCTCACAATCGTGAAGGATGAAAATATAGTTATTGGAGTATCAAGTGATCATTGTGTCTTAGGATGAGGTAGTTTCACAAGTTGGTAATGACCATGAGAGGCTCAGTCTCTTTTAGCTTCTTGAAGAGACAATTGCTCATAATCTAGATGATTGATCACGGGCAAGTGACGATGTCGATACCTTGCTCATAATCATGAAGCCAGATTGTGAGGGGCTTTGGATTCTTCACAATTTGTTGAGACTGGCTCCCGATCGTGAGCCCTGCTCGTGAACAATTCTTATAGGCTTATTTTGAGCATGTTATGGTTCTTGCATGATCCTAATTAATCCTTGTCCATTTTTAGGCACTTATTCTTGATATTTTTGTAAGTTACAAGCCTATAGATACTTCACTTGAATCTTAATATCTGATTGAATCTAAAAACACACTTAGATAAACATCATTAGTTTATTCAAATCATTTATTAAAGTTAAAACTTTAGAGATTAATTAAGCTTAAGGTCAACAAAGATCAATGAACCTATAAGGGAAAAAATGGATGTTTAACATGGAAAAAAATGTGTTTCTTTTGTACACCTTGCCTATAGTATAACAATCTAGCAATTAAATAGAAACAATTCCAACAATTATACAAGTGCATTTCCACTAAGAAGAAACACCATTGATTCTTTAAATGCTATATGAACTTTCATATTGAAATTTTTCCACCATCCACCAAGTAGCTAGTTAATATAGTAATATAATAAAATATAATTATTTGACAGATTATTATTGAAAATTTCAAAGAAAAAATATTAAAAATTCATTATTATAATCTTAAAAAGATAAATCTCAATTTATCTAACCTTTCGTTCTTGGGCATTTTATGGTGGTGGCTAGAACAATAAGAAGAATTTTCCATTAAAAAAACTCTTCCAAAACCCACCCTTTCTCTTATTATATCAAGAAATCATAAAAATAAGAGCAAACCATAATTCTCCCTTTAAGAGCTACCAAACAATAATCAAGATATCATAGTTCAACATTCCACCCAAATTTCTTAGCTTATAGAACACCAACATGTAGTGCTAAGCTTTATAATATATTACAAAAGGCAGTAAGGGTTTGGACTTTGATACTTTGTATAGCAATAGATCTTATTTTCATTGTGAATCTAAATTAACATTATATAAGATAGAAAATATATGAAAATAAAATATTGTCTCACTTTCTTTTTTCTACTACTTTGTCAAAGATTGACGAGGTTATAATTTTTTTAAGATTGACGAGGCTATCATTTTTTTTTACTTTATATGTACACAATTATGGTTGGTGCTACTCTAAATGAGGATCCCAAAGATAACCACAGTGAACTAATTAAAACATATTTCTTTCATCCATTCATCTATTTTTGTTTGCTTTAATTAATTCATTATTAGGCATCACAATGGTTTAGCTTTAATGTCAAGAGGGATTAACAAATTTGTCAGTGTATGGGAGAAGATTGTGGTGGAAATCTCATCACTAGCAACATGTGTTTCACTTCATAAGCTATTTATCTATGCATAATATTCTTGAAAAGTTTCTTCATTCATATATTTGCCATCAACTTGAAAATTAAAGAAATGAAAATAATTTCACCAAAAAATAGACGTTAACACTAGAAGGCTTAAACCACATTGCATTTGAGCTAACTATAAAAGCATAGTAGATTCCTTTATGAATTCAACATAATAATAGTAGATTTCTCTAGACAATTATATCATGTTGATTTTAACTCATAAGAAGAGGTTGCTTCAATATCTTTATTATATGCCTGTTGTGCTCTTGTTAGTCTTGCACATGAAACCGGTTGGCCTTGAATTCAGCTTAGGTTTCAAAAAGGGAATTGGTGTTGGGTATATAGAAAGTGAGAGACAAGCTTTGCTTAAGATCAAAGATGTGCTTATTGACAACTATGGTTATCTTTCTTCTTAACAAGCTTTTATAGATGGTGGAGTTTAGCACACGTCCAAGATTTTAGCAACTATGACATTGTTTGAGCTCAAAGCTCTAGAGAACACACTACTATATCACAAAGACATAACGTGGAGATGAGGAGTTTCCACCTAGGGTAATAATTAGGACAAATCAAAAGCAATGGTACTCAACTCTCTAAAAGAAAGCTAGCACCACAACTAGGAAATTCTTGATATGGAATACTAACTTCTTTCAGTCTCATGTTCATTTAAAATTACTTTATGAATTATACTATCTTATCCTTTATTTACATGCAATTTCATATAAACCATTAATTAAACAATTAACCCCAGGCAAACTAGTCATAAAAAAAACATGTAAATAATGCATTCATTTAAGTTCATAATCCCTAAGTTAGTCTAATCTATATTGATTTTAATTAAAGGGGATAAATCTACATGTTTTATTTATAAATGATTCTAAAAGCTAATGGACCTCATTCTTACTTAATTTTAATTAATTGAACCTAAGCATATTTATTTTAATTCTAAAAATGGACATAAATCTACAAATTATGAAGTATTAAATTAGTGGGTTGAGTTCTACATGTTTTAATTCTAAGGTGATATTAAATCTACAAGTTATGGACAGGCTTTAAGTTAATGGGCTATGTCTAATTAATTTTAATTAACCTAGGTGGGCCTATGTCTAAATTAACTTGGTGAGCCTAAATTATTTCTAACCTAAAGTGTAATTAAATTATAGGCCCAAAATTTATTTTAATTAACTAAACCTATTCAATTGGGCTTATAAACCTACATTATTATGGGCCTAAAAAATCACTAAACCTAATATTAACTTACGTATAGAATAAAATCCAACAAAGAAACGAATTCAGCAAATGAAAAAACCTAATTTAGTTAAAGTGACCTTAAACAATTAATTAACAAATTATTAATAAATTAATTAATTAACAAGCAACCCTAATTCTATTCATTTAAATCTAATTAATTTTAAAAATCCGAATTTTAATTTCTATGTTATTGATTTTAATTAGTTTACCCAATTGAAACTCTAATTTTACTAACTAATTAATTAAAATAAAACACATAATACATGCACAAGATTCCACTATTCCCACTACTGGGACTATTATAATAATTTACTGCAAACTAAAAAAAATTAAATATAACCCAAAAAGCCAAATAAATAAAAATACAAAATAAAACAATCAATAAAATAAAAATAAATTAATTAAATACCTAGAAACTCTAAAAACTATGTTCAAATACAAAATTTAATCCATAGTATTCCATGGATCTTCATAGGTTCTCCATAGATTTTGTTCTCCATAGTGAATTCATGTCACCCCATCCATCAAGACAATAAAAATAAAAAAGTAAAAATTAATCAATGAATGATTAAAAAAATAATAATATAAAAATAAAATCAAAATCAAAATAAAAGAAGAAAGAGAAGAAGATTTGAGCATGAGATTTAGTATTGATTTCCTTCAAAAGGATGATCACCGTTGATGAAAGCTTGTGGCTTTTGTTGTGTTTGTCTGTGGTTTTTGTTTATTTGATCCGATTTTTGGCAAAGAACTAAAGAAAGGCACATAAAAAATTCAAGTGGGTGTATTGTGGCTCACGGCTAAGAATCAAATAAAGTAGATGAAAAAATAATAAAACCCTAGAAGCCTCCTCCCATTGTGAAAAGAAAATGACAAATATATAAAAACCTCATCTTGTAACCCTACATTAGGTTCAAGATAAAAATCAAACAAAATAATTTTTTAATTTATCTAATAAAAAAAATTATCAATATATTTATCTACTAAAATAAAAATAACAACCAATTAACAATAAGTAAAATAAAAAATAATAATAATAAATTATAGAGTGCCGGTTAGAAGGAAATATAGATTTCTATTCGAAAATGTATATTTCTGATGGCTACTTTTTTTTTAATTTTTTTTTTGAAATTTTTTTAAGCAAATAATTTTAAATGAAATTTAAAGGTAAGTCCTAAAATATAAAATAAAATAAATTTTTAATTTATTTCAAAACCAATAAATATAATTTCCTAGTCAATTTCCATCATTAAGTCCTCTGTCACATCCAAACTCAAATCATTCCAAAATTGGGTGCTTACAGTTGCCCCCCTTTATCGTTGTTTGCTTGACAAATTGCGGCAAACCAAATAAGCACATAATTTCTAAACAAAGAGTTAAGATACTTACCTGTGTACCATGATTATGCATGAAACTGTGTAGTGTTGAATGCGATTTAAAGAACACTAGAATTCTTGTGGAATTTCTAGCTATGATGCTATCACTGTGTTCAATGAATAACGATTGACATTGTGTTCAGTGCATTTTGAAAACATGCCATAGTTCAAATGGAACATATAGCAGTGATGCTATCATTGTGTTTAGTAAATAGCGATTAACAATGTGTTTGGTGAATAGCAATTAACATTGTGTTCAATGTATTTTAAAAATAGGCTATAGTTTCAGTGGAATATATAGCAGTGATGCTATGACTGTGTTCAGTGAATAGCGATTGGCATTGTGTTCAATGTATTTTGAAAACATATTATAGTTTCGATGGAATATATAGCGATGATGCATCACTATGTTCAGTGAATAGCAATTGACATTGTGTTTAGTGTAATTTGAAAAAAGGCTATAGTTCCTATGGAACATATACCAGTATGCTATCACTATGTTCCATGAATAGCATTTGACACTGCGTTTAGTGCATTTTGCTATTCCATGTAGGATGTTTAGCAAGTGATTTTCATTATATTCCATATAGGACATTTAGTGATCGTGATTTTCACTATATTCCCTATAGGACATCTAGTGATATGATTTTCACTATATTCCTTATGGGATGTATAGTGATCGTGACTTTCACTATATTCCCTATGGGACATCTAGTGGTCTTGATTTTTACTATATTCCCTATAGGACATCTAGTGATCGTGATTTTTACTATATTTTTCCTGTGGGATGTCAAGTGATCATGATTTTCATTATATTCCCTATGGGACATCTAGTGATTGTGATTTCCATTACATTCCCTGTGGGATGTCTAGTGATCATGATTTTCACTATATTCCTTATGAGATGTTTAGTGATTGTGATTTTCACTATATTTCTTATGGGATGTCTAGCGAAAATATGTTATAACTATTGTGTAGTGTCTAAAGAATTGTACTATAGTTCTTGTGGAACGTCTATTAACTATAACTGAAAGATTCTATATATTTCTTATGGAACATTTAGTGAAAATATGCTATAACTAATGTATATTGTATAACTTAAGACAAATATGATATAGGTCCTATGGAGCATCTAACAAATTGTGAAAATGATGCTATAGGTCCTGTGAAGTGTCTAGCAAAAAGATTTGAAATGTACTATAATTCCCATAGAATATCTAGCAAAAAGTGATTTGATAATATGCTATAACTATTGTGTAGTGTTTAGTGAGTTATGATTATTTGGAATTTTTGTTATAACTACTATGTAGCATATAACAAAGTGGATCTAATGATTATGTTATAGCTACTGTGTAGCATATAACAAGGTGAATTTGAAAATTGTGTTATAGCTACTGTGTAGCATATAACAAGGTGAATTTGAAAATTGTGTTATAGCTACTGTGTAGCATATAACTAAGATGAAGTGCAGTATATGCAAAATGCAGACATCATATTGGAATTTCGTGTTGACTAGGATTTTGAGATTTTATGTTGATTAATTGTGCTGATTGGAATTGTTTGGTTAATTATCTTTAAATTTTTGCTGATTGACTCTGATCAACCACTTTTATTACTTGATGACCTTAATTAACTTATTGGCACTAGTGATGATTCCACATATTAGGTTTTTCTTCTTCTGGACTTGATATTTCTGAAGACTTGTTGAAGTTAGTTTTAGCATGATAATTGTTATAAAAGGTACTCTTTTTTTGTTTTTTTGAAAATTTATTAGAAAATTCATAACTTTATCACGAGATATCATGCACTCAACGAATCATACTAATTTTGATTTTCATGACTACTATTTATTTGTAATTCACAAGAGTTAGAGGAATCATTAATCCTCTTATGTTGAGAGCATATTTTTTACCAAGTGAAGAGCTTACTTCCTTACTTAATTTCAGAGAGAATTTTCTAAACAAAACTCATGGAATTTGAGCATAAACATATCGAATTTTGAGTATTAAAACAGTCTTTAAGTTATTTTTGTGCTTTTCTTCCTTATATGAGTATTCTCCTACCTTTCTCATATTATTTAGCGTGGATACTATTGGAAAGGTCCTTTGGATAATCATACTCTTATAGAGCTTTAGAGTAAATAAAGCAGCTTTTTAACATGGTCCTCTTTTAATATTCCCTAGCCTTTCTTGTATTACTCAACGTGAATACCACTAGAGGTTCACATTGATACTCTTACTCATTTCTAAGCATTGGAGTACATTATGCTTACTCTTATTTTATTTCCTCTCTTAGTATTCCCCTACCTTTCTAATATTACTCAGTGTGGATACCGTCAAGGGATTTTATACTTGTACTCATTTATCAGCATTAGAGTAGATTATATGCACATTTATCATTCAAAAAGACCAAAATGATACTTTAAAGTTCAAGCTATTTATACTGCAAGTCCATAGATTTTGTTTTTGCATATTCTTCCCCTCATTTCGGTGCAAAGCAAGCATTAGATTGATTAGAGTTTATAAACTGTCAAAATAAAGCTATTAACTAAACATCTGAATTCTATGGGGCTAATAAAAAAGAGCCATTATGATCAAAGGTCATGAGATAGTCTTTTCGCATATGATCTCATAAAGTGGATGAATTTACTTTCAATTTATGGATTTTTTTATTGAGATTATACTTTATTTTAGAATCTAAGGAAATGAGGTTTTATTACTTCCCTTAATTATTTTGATAAGTGTTTGGCAAGTTGTTTGTCATATAAGGTGATACTCTGATGAACGATTAGGATTTACAATCTTTCTCGATCTTATTGATGTATCATTTCTTTTCCCCTTCTTCATTCTCTTTTTGTTTTTCCTTGCTTAAAATACCATAAGTTAGTATGGTCTATTTGCAAGTGAAGAGATTTTGTCAAAATGCAATATTATATTTTTGCATTCTTTCCTTTTGATTGTGATGATGATATCTCTTATTATAAGGTCATGATACTCTACCATTGAAGTTTTGGCTTTGGGCTGCATTTGTATTTTGAGCATTCCATTGATGCTATGGTAAAGGGCTTCATTCCTTTTATTAAAATCTCTTACAAGAAAGGTTTAGGGGTTAGAGGTCTCATTTCATGATCAAATAATTTTTCAGAGTGCATTCATTTTAAGTTTCAAGTGCATCCTTCCCTTTTAGGGCTAACACATGTATTGTTGAACTGTTGGACCTTCTCATCACCATATTCCATACCCTACACTGGTTTAACTATTATGGAGAGATATTCCAGATGATGATCCAGATGAGACTATGGAGATGGATGTCAAATCCAAGGAGCTTGAGTATCCTATCTAGCCTCTTGAGGTCACCAAGATGATGCTTTTGCAAGTATCACTATCAGTGATATTCCCTTATTGGATGGGCCCATAATTTATTAGGCTCATGAGGTCTAAAGTCCCGTTGCACATTAAGTTCACCTTAATAGTGTTACCCTTTTCCTTCATATGTGAACATTCTGACTACCTTTCTACAATTTTACAACACTAATTTTGAATGTTAGTAGCAAGGTATTTGCAAAATCTTGCCTAGGCTCAAGATTTTATTATGCAAAACAAGTATTTCACAACAAATGTATGTAATTATGTGCATGTTATGTATGACATGCATAACATGCTTGATCCTAATAGGTCTTCTATTTGGAACAGAGCTATGTTATTAATCTTGGAGTGTAAAAATGAGGTGCTTCATCAATAGCTTATAGGTTTGAGCATCAAATGCTTTGCTGTTGGTACTTCTGATGTTAGAGCTTCTAATACAGCTTATCAAACTAATGACTAGGCTAGCAAATGGGGTCCATGGCTTTACATTAGAGCTTTTGATTAACTGATGCATTGTTGAACTTTACTTTTTTGCTACTACTTTTACTGTATGATAACTAATGTATTTGTATGCTTGTAGTTTACTTCTTTCTGCCCCGAGATCTCATATGCTAGCTCTTATACTTCAGTGTTCCATCTTCACTCTTTGAATGCAGACTTACCGTTATGTAATTTGCCCATAGAGTTACATTTTGCCCCTAATTTCATTCTGAATTCATTCATGCTATTCTTTAAGACACTCAATTCATTCATTGTTGTTATTGATCCTTTGATGTACTAACCCTATTAGTTGTAATCTCATGCATTAGAAGAGTGGGAAAACTGATTGAAGTGAGTTCTTGATGATGAAATCAACTGGACTTGCACTTCGAAGAACTCTTGAGCATAATATGAGGCTTGATACTGATGTAATGATTAATGATAGTTATAAGGTATAGGTTTTAATGTAAGTTATTGAGCCACCTAAATTGTTTATGTACAAGAGGACACTAGACTTACAAATAAAATCATAAAGGGGTGGCAAAAAAGAGAAAACATAACTAAAATAGTGATCTCATTGCTCTTATTTAGCTTTTATTATGTATTATCTTTCCATTCACATACTTATGTAGTATGATAAAGATGAATATATGATATTTGAAAAAAAAATTTAAATTCAATCTTATTCATTCATTAGGGCAAAAATGAGTACATTCATTACATCACATGATACAACTCCTGTCATTAATTAGTCCTTTTAGATTTTCTCACTAAATATTTTTATCTCATTTTAATCTCTCTAATTTTGTTTAACTGTCCTTTTATAGGTTTTCAAATTAGTAAGGCCTTTTTTTCTTACCTCAAATCTTCCTCTCTTTTCTTTCCTTTTTTTTTTAAATTTTCTCTCTTCAGAAGTTATATCATGTGATATATGAATGTTCTTTGAATTTTCCTTTGTGCCCATACTGAATGAATCTAATTGAATTGAATTTATGTTAAACATGCATATACGATCAATATCACAATGCACAATACCATTAGGATGTACATTACAGAAGTAAGCATGATTAGAATTTATACCATTGATCACTAAAACAAAACAAGTTCTAAAGAGACTAAAAAGATATTCAAAGAAAATAATAAGACATTTATTTTCCATTTTAAATGCTAAGGATGGTAAGTCTTAAGGTGGCTTTCCTTCAGGTGGCTAGCATAGTGGCTCTTCTCACTAACTGTCTCTATGACTTCATCTTTCTATACCTCAACTGTGCATTTTTCTTTCTTATCTAGCATCTTCTCATTGTCAAAATCATCACCCCATCCTATAGGCATAATTGACTCAAAGGTTATGTCAAAAGAAGGTGGTTTAATGTAACACCTTATACTCAAACTTGCCTAAGGGCTATCCTAATAAATCTTCAACTCCTCTTCGTAGCTACTCAGGAGTCTCAGATTTCTTACTTAATGGTTTCCTATCAACTCTAAATTCATCACCCTAACCTCCAAGTTTAATTGATTCAATAGGAATATCATAGGAAAGTGGTTTAGAGTAAAATACTTTATAATCAAACTTTCTTGAAGGTTGGCTAAGCAAATCTTCAACTCCTCTTTAAGGTTTTTTAAGAATTAAAGATTCCACACTCTTTCCATCATCATTAAGGGTGTCAAGAGATTTATCACCAATTTTTTGGTTCATGTTCTCATAGGAGTTTAACACTTCTTCTTAGATTACTCATGAGTTAATCATCATAGTGGTTGGGGGTGGAACATTTTAGCAGTTTGGGAAAGGATTATTTCTAGTGCTTAGACTTTTAGAGTCTGTGATCATTCCAGAGTCTATAAGGTTTTGGATTTCATGTGTCATACCTTAAATTTGATTGTCCTCAAAAAGGTCCGATGATGAAATGAATCCCTGAGATGACTAGAGTTTGCTCGTTCGTAATACCTCTTAAGTGTGCAACTTTAAAACGCCCAACCAAGCCCACCAGTGTGTAAAATTGATCACCGAATCATTAAGTTGTGCTCCGACCATGTGAAATACGAATTTATCAAAACAATGAGAGGTTTATTTTGAGAAAAATCCTCTTAGAATACTCAACTTGTTAGGTCTATATGTATTTTGTTAGACTGGGACCCAGCTTCGTGAAAAAATAGAAATCAATTTTGACAAAATAGACTTTGGAAACACATCTAGAGGGCTCCAAAACCTTAGGAAGTGGTCCCATAATGGTCCAACATAACTCGAGTCTTACCACATATCACTCAAAAGTGTGTGTAAACACCCTTAGGTGTCATGTGCGCTATGAAACAAATACTTAGGGGTAATTTCTTACTCCATGACTATGATTAAATTTTATTCCATCAATATCAAAATTGTCAGCAAGGAGATCATTCAGTGCGAGATTATTCAACTGAATTCTTTTGGTTGTCTACCTAGAATTATCTTTCTAAAATTGAATCATAATGGGTAGCAAGGTTTATTAGAGGATTGAGGCCAAACATCCAAGATAGATTGGGCATTCAAGATGTGTGGAATCTTAGTTAGGCAATTCAACTTGCAACTAAAGTTGAGACCTTAAATGACAAATTTTACACTCACTGATAACAACCTTATAGGTCATACATGGGAGAATCTTCACATAAAAAAAACACCCAAAATAAGGGTAAAGAAGTGACAATTGAAGGGAAACAAGCACAACTACCTTTTCGATATGCCAATGGAGTGGAAGGCAATCGTGTAACATCTGGCCCCATTACACAAACTTTTCAAAAAGGTCCCAATCAACAACAAAAGCCATTCAGACAACAAGCTGAAAGGAGAAATCAACCTCCTAATCCTTATGCTTATCCAACACAAGTGTTATATATATGGTACAACCGGGCATAGATCTAGCACTTGGCCTTAACCAAGAACTAGAGGAGCCAATCTAGTCAACCAAGAAGCACTAACGGAAGAACTATCATATGAAGATGGTGACTATAATGAGGAGAACCATTAATGCAATATAAATGTTAAAGAAGCTGAATATGCATAAGAAGGAAGATGACTCAACGTGATTCGACATATGCTACAAATTGCGAAGCAACTGCTTCAAGAGTCACAATGTAACAAGATATTCAAAACCACTTATAAAGTAGGAGACTACATGTGGGATCTAGGCGTTGATGGTGGATGCAAGGTAAATGTCGTGGCAGCTATTGTGATAGAAAATTGAAGTTGTAAACAACAATCCATCCAAAACCTTACTTAGCTGGTTGGATTTCAAATGGACATCGACAAGAGGTGACTAAGTAATGTAAAATTCCATTTTCTATTGGTGGTGTTTACTTTGATGAACTTGTTTTTGATGTCATCAATATGGATGTAAGCTATGTCATTCTGGGGAGTCCTTGGCAATAAGATTTTCAAGTATTGTATAAGGGAAAAGACAACTTCTACACCTTTATAAAGATGGAAAGAAGATTGTCCTTATTTTTGTAAATGTAAAAGAACATCCCAAAACTCATAAAGTAGAGGGGTGATCTCTTTTAGTCATAAATAGAATTTTGGAGGAAGTTTATGAAAATCAAGAATTAATTGCTTTGGTTGCCAAAGGTAAAGGTCCTTTACCTACCAAAGTATTAGAGGCATTACAACCACTAGTGGAGGAGTATGCTGATCTTCTTCCAGAAGAATTACCTGATGGTCTACCGCCCATACGTGATATTCAACATGCTATTTACTTAGTTCTTGGGGCTAGTTTACCAAACTTGTCACATTATTGAATAAGTCCTCAAGAGCATTCAATTTTACAAGGCCAAGTTAATGAACTTATAAAGAAAGGATTAGTGCAGCCTCGTATAAGTCCTTGTGCAGTACCAGCCCTAGTCACATAAAAAAAGGTTGCCAGTTGGTGTATGTGTGTTGACAGTCGAGCTATCAATAAAATCATAGTGAAATACAAATTTCCCATCCCTCGTTTGGATGATATGCTTGATATGTTATAAGGACCCAAAATGTTAAGCAAAATAGACTTGAAGAATGGCTACCACCAAATACGTATCCGTCTAAGAGATGAATGGAAGATAGCTTTCAAAACTAAGGAAGGATTGTATGAATGGAAAGTCATGCCTTTTGGACTTTCAAATGCACCTAGCACCTTTATGAGGCTTATGCACCAAGTCCTTAAGCCATTCATGGGTAAGTTTGTCATAATTTATTTTAATGATAGACTTATTTATAGTCAAACACCAAAACTTCATTACGGACATTTACAATAATTTTTTTTTACTTTAAGGGAGAATAAGTTGTATGTTAATCTTAAGAATTGCAGTTTCATTCATGACTAACAAACTAATCTTTCTTTGGTATATTGTGAGTGACACTGGCATTATGGTGATGATGAGAAGGTTAAGGTAATTTAAGAGTGGCTATCACCTAAAACCATTTATGAAGTATGCTCTTTCCATGGCTTAGTGATGTTCTATAGACGTTTCATACAAAATTTTAGCAACATAGCAAGTCCCATGACTGATTACTTAAAGAAGGGACCATTTGTGTGGACTGACACTACAGAAAAGAGCTTTTAATTGATTAAAGAGAAGCTAACCAATGCTCCAGTCTTAGCCTTACCAAGTTTTGAGAAACTTTTTGAAAACACTTCTAATGTAGGTATTGGCACTATTCTTTCACAAGAAAATCATCCAGTAGCATTCTATAGTGAAAAACTTAGTGGAGCTAAAAGAAATTAATCCGCCTATGAGCTTGAATTCTATGCTATTGTACAAGCACTTAAGTACTAGAAGCATTATTAGCTATAATAAGAGTTTGTATTATATTATGGCCATCAAGTTCTTAAATTTATTAATAAACCCCCAGAGCCACAATCACATGCATTCAGGGTTACTTTTCTTTAACAATTTACATTCATATTAAAGCATAAGTCTGGAGAAAAAAATAGTGTAGCAGATGCACTCAGCCGAAGGCTAGCTCTAATGCGTACTCTACATATAGAGGTCATGGGATTTAAAACTTTTAAAGATCTATATGCCTTTGATGCTAATTTTGGAAACCATTGGGATAACTACTCTAGCGGCTAACCCAATGAGTTTCTTATACATAATGGATATCTTTTCTTTGGAACACGCTTATGCATACCAAATTGTTCCCTAAAAGAGAAGATAATCAAAGAGTTACATAGTGGGGTGTTAGCTGGACAATTTGGGCAAGACAAAATGATTATTATAGTTGAAGCTTGTTACTATTAGCCATAGTTTAAAAGAGATGTTGGAAGAATTGTACAACAGTGCCATGTATGTCAAACATTAAAGGGGCAACAATAGAACACTTACTTGTATACACCTTTACCGGTACCAGACAGCCCATGGGAAGATAACTCTATAGATTTTGTGTTGGGATTACCCTGTATGCAAAGATAATAAGATTCAGCCTTTATGGTAGTAGATCGATTTAGCAAAATGGCTTATTTCATCCCATGCCATAAGACTGTTGATGCTACTAATGTCACCAATCTCTTTTTTAGAGAAATTATTTGTTTGCATGGGATACTATGACCATTACCTTATACCGGGATATAAAGTTTCTTAGTCACTTTTAGAGGACTTTATGGCACAAATTTGATATGGACTTGCAATACAGCACTACTTGTCATTCGCAGACAAATGGACAAACTGAAGTAGTGAATCGATCCTTGGGCAATATAATCATATGCCTCTTGAGTGATCATCCCAAATAATAGGATTTCTTTTTATCACAAGCAGGGTTTGCATACAATAACATGCAGAGCCGTACTACAGGAAAATCCCCATTTAAAGTTATTTATGGCTGAGCTCCTCACCATACTTTAGACTTGGTTCCTCTGCCTAAAATACTAGGGTATTCAATTATAATTGAATATTTAACAGATCATACTCATATAGTGCAAAAGAAGGTATGTGAATAAATTGAGGTTTCCAATACCAAGTACAAGGAACATGTTGATACCCATCGATGGAAGAAGGTTTTTAAAGAAGGAGATGATGTGATAGTCTATCAACATAAAGGAAGATTACTAGTAGGAAGTAATGGCAAGTTGACACTAAAGAAAATTGGGCCAACAAAATTCTTTAAAAAATCAATAATAATGCTTATATTATTGACATTCCTAATACTATAGCCATATCAAAGACTTTTAATGTGCCCAACATTTACACTTTCTACCTTAGAGAATCTAATGAACAAGTCAACTTGGAGATGAGTTCTTTCTAAGTGGAAGGGAATGATGTAGGATAGCAGTAACATTTTTGCATTTCCCACACTTTTTCTTCATTTTCTTAAGTCAACATAGGCTATTTTTATTAATCAAATAATCAGCTATATTACAATTGAGTTTAGAGTTTTTTATTCACTAGTTTTTTACATTTATAGCTATTAAACCCCTTTTCTAAAAGTGTTGTCTAGCTGTCTTAAATTTCAGCTGTGTTAGGTGTATTTTATATGTATTTTGAAAATGCAGGCTGCCAACCCTTGACTAAAGGAATGACCAGTTGTATTCTCATTTAGTAGCCTATATAAAGGGCTGAATTATTATAGTTTGATAATGAATCTTTTCCTTAATAAAATTTTTTTTATTCTATATTATCAAACATAATTTCCTTTTAAGAGTTATAGGTTGTTTTAACCTTAACTCTTTGTGTATTTCAAGCAGATTTAGAGTTGTTTCAATTTTAAATTCTATAATTCTTTATTTCACCACATCATAAATAAAACCAATAAGACTAATTAATGGATGTTGTAGAGATGGGCTCATTTAAGAGTTAAATAAGCCTAAGGCCCACTTACTAAAGGAGGTGCCACATAAGCATGACCATGTGATGATCATGGTTGCATGGTGGCCAGCTAAGTAAAGCTTTACATACAATTTGATTGCATAGTTAAGAACATGGAGATGCATCATAAGCATGAACCTTAAGTTAGTGGTTAATCTCTACATGTATGAGATAACTTATTTTACACTTAAAGTGAAAAAGTAAGCACATGCATGAGATTACTTATCCTACACTAAAGCTTGAGTTAGTAGAGAATTTCTACACATGCAAATTAATTTTATACATACATACACTAAGTTATTGGAGTTACTTTACACACTTGATACTTCACTTACCACTTACATTGGAAAGAAAGCACTAAGAGAGAAAATAAAAGTTGAGTCTTCTTCTTTATCTTTCTTCTAAGTGTTGTGAGTGTCCAAGTAAGAAATACAAGAGTTTTTCTTCTTCACAAGTCCATTATCATCATCCTTTGTATAAGAGTTGTGCAAGTGAAGGCTACATCCAAAAGAGGCAAGAAATCCTACATCATCTAAGCAAGGAGAGGAGCTATAGCAAGTTTTCAGGTCACCAATAAGGAGAAGCTTATGGGTAGAGATTCTTCAAAAGCTTGGAGTCATTATGGTGCCACTTGTGTATTTCAAGCTAGACGCTTCACACTTGGGGAGCTAGGAGTTTGTAGATTTGCATAAACCATTTCCTAAAGCTTATCAAATGTCCTACCGACACTTGGAGTTTGTAAGTGTTACTAAACTCTAGATGTAGGTCTCATTCCATGCTTTGTGTTTAGTTGTTATATTAATCTTTGATTTATGTTGTCTATTAAGCATGTAAGTAATTAGTTATATAAATTCAATGTGTTGTGATATTGGTGGTTTTGGAATGATTACCTTTATGCAAGGGTTACACACTAGGAAAATTTTTTGAAATTTATCCTAACTGGTTTCATGCTCACACCACACTTTTGCTTATATTTCAATGTGTGTAATCGATTCCTTAACCTAACACATTTTATTCTTTTTCTTTTATATGAATAGAAGAGATTATTTTTATAATTCCTTTCACATACAACCAAAAAAACCCTAGAAAGAAGTCTAATTCATTATACTCAAACCCAAAACATTAATTCATAATATAATCAAATGAACAACAACATGCATGAACTAGATTAAAAGTTTAAAATTCTTAACTCAAAGTACTAATAAGGCAAACTAAACCAATCATTAAGAGGAGATTAAAACAACATTAGCTCAATGAAACTGTCACGACCCAAAACAGGAGTCATGACCGGCGCTAGGGAACGGGAATTCTTTCGAATCCGGAACCCGTAGCAAGCCTAAAAATAAAAAAAATAAATCATGCAATAACAATAACCATATAATATATATATGTGCAGCGGAAAATAAAATCATAAATATCATAAATATTACAATATCATCCATCTCAACTGGATATAATTCAAAACTCATCACATCGCATATATAATCTCATAAGTATAATCTTTATACAAATCCAGTTTTAACATAATACATCTCTTTAAAACAAATACATAAAATCCAATACTTTAATTTACAACTACTGCAGTGTCTAGATAAAATAAATAAGACTCAAGTAGACAATTTACATAAAGAAGCCGGGGCGGAAGAAATCCGGCGTATCGACCTGCTACTGAGGTCTGAGGAAGTTGACTCTCCTGAAAAATAGTCAACGGAGGGGAGTCAGACCTCACTGAGTGAATTACTATAATATATATACATACACTCTAAGTGATAATGCATACAGTCAACAGTATATGAGTAATATGTATATATACAAGCAAATTCATACAGATGCAGAAAAATCATTTTATATATTTTGTCTGAAAATCAACTTTTATGAAGGATCACATAGAACCCTAGAATATCGCAACCTCAGAAAAATAGTGTTAAACAACACTCTAGCCATACAGGCTCACTAATTCCAAATATATCCACTTAATCCATATGGACAGTAGACTGGCCCCGAGACACTAAGTCAACCGAGCTCCAGCAGTCTAACTGCCAGTGTGATTGGCCCCGAGACACTTGGTCAACCGAGCTCCAGCAATCACACCCAAACCACATCTCACATATATCAATAATCATAATCAAATCGATATCCACAAATAGTCAATAATAAAGCCTAAATACTATAGGCGTACCGGTACGTACTCGGTCCTAGTGCTGCCCACTAGGTAGCACGTTCTATTGATATCCTTCAGTAATAAATAATAAAACATTCATTCACAAATACATGATACATGAATTTAAATAAATCAACAATATAAACCATATATATACCGAAAATATACCAAACATAAACCAGGTATATTTTGAGTATATATACGTCAAATAAATTCAATCAAATCATGAATTAAACTAAAAATATATTTAAAAACATTTTAAATATATTTTATTAATAAAACATGTATATAATTTATTATATACCAAAAATATACCAAAAATATACTTGAATATAAATCATGTTATTTATGCATAATTAGTCAAAATAAAACATGCATTTTCTAAATCATGCATCCTAAGCATATATATATAATATAGTAACTCACCTAATGCGCTCCACGAGACAGGTCCGACGGGCCTGGTCCACTAACCCTCGGTCTCGGCGCAACTAAACAAGAAATAATTAATCGACATCAGAATAACCCTAACAGAAATCCTAGAATTAAATCTAGAGTATTCAACACAGAATCGAAAATTAGGGTTCGACTAGATATCACGTTTTACGAGAATTCTACCGGAAATCCGGCAGAACCTCCCCTGTAAAACGGACATCTCTCTACTCAAAAGAGTAGAGCCGACCCTGCAAAGAAAATACACTTCAAAAATAACACCATAAACAATCACAACCCCTCGGTCGGACTCCAGACTACAATCTGTCGACCGGGGTCCACAAACACAGAATATATATTCAAATATACCAAAAATATCCTTAAAATCATAAAAATACATTTTATAAATAAAAATTACATAATTGACCTTGAAACACTATAAAAATCGATTAAAACTCATTTTATTTGAAAAACCGTATATTATATATATAATTGAAAATAATTCACGAAAAATAGTTTTAATTAGTTAAAAATACCAAATATTTTGTAGAAATCATTTTTATACCTTAAATAAATATTAAAACCAATTAAATTACATTTTTAGACAATTTAGGGTAAAATTACCAAAATACCCCTATATATATATATATACCTAATTTACTTCAAAAATTCACCAAAAATCTACACTTATCCAAAATTAAATTTTCTCAACATATTTATCAATAATATCAATAATTAAACCCAATTAACCAATTAAATTCAAATAACAACACAATTAACTTAATTTTACAAAATCACATAAACTTCAATAATTAAAAATAAATACTTAGAAATTCATAAAAATTCCAAATAAATTCCTATAATTCATTTCAACACCTAATTCAACCATAAACTCCAATTTCATAATTTAAATAATTAATTTCCGAAAATTCGAAAATAATATTAAAATATTCAAAAATACCCAAAAATCCAAACAATCTCCAAAAATTCTACAAAAATTCATACATGAAGATTAAACTACCAGGAACAACATTTGTGAAGGAAGTTTCCATGAATCATCCAAATTGAAGCTCAAAAAAATCGAAAACCAAAAGTGGCCGAAATATTCAACTCAAAACCTAAGCAATTCTAGACCATTTTAGCTCAAACAAAAGCTAGAATAACACTCACCGGAGCTCAAGGAGAAGATAGAGACCGGCGGTGTCGAAAACGGTGGCCGGAGGAGGGAGAAACCACGGTGGCAAAAATGGTGGTCCGGCGGCACCCACGGGAGAAGAAAGAAGAAGAAGAAGAAGAAAAAGAAAAAGAAAGAAAAGGAAAGAGAAAAGAAAAGAAAAAGAAAGAAAAAGGAAAGAAAAAGAAAAAAAAAAAAGAAAAAAGAGAAAAAAAAATAAATTTTAATAATTTAATAATAAATAAAATAATCAAATAATAATAAATAAATAATAAAATATTAGGGTAATAATAAACCCTAATTAAATATACACACACAGGCTTTATTTAATAATTTAAAAATATGTATGAGTTCATGCAAACCCGTAAATACATTTAAAATAATTAATAATACATTGTTTACGTGGAAATTTCCCCGAAAATGAAAGTCCCGGGAAAATTTTACGTAAAATACTGAAAATAATAGACAGTAATTAAAATAGGTTTAAAATACATATTAACTCATAAAAATATCATATAAAATACAAAAATCACTGACACTGCATATCCCGGTACAGTGTAAAAATATTTTTAAAATTACGGGATATTACAGTCTTCCCCCCTTACAGGAATTCGTCCCCGAATTCTAAAAACAGGATTACAGAATCAGGAAGGAAAGAGATACGGGTAAGAAGCTCGCATCTCAGCTTCAGTCTCCCACGTATGTTCTTCAACTCTGTCGCTACGCCACAAAACCTTAACCATCGGAATCTGCTTCGATCGCAACTGTCGAACTTGAAAATCAACGATCGCCACAGGTTCTTCCACAAAAGTCAAATCTTCACTCACTTCCACACTGTCAGGTTGCAACACATGTGAAGGATCTGAGATATACTTCCTCAACATCGAGATATGAAATACTGGATGCACCTGTGACATACTCGGAGGCAAATCCAACCGATATGCAACAGTGCCAATTCTCTCTAGAATCTCAAACGGTCCAATATATCTCGGTGCTAACTTACCCTTCCTACCAAATCTCATCACACCCTTCATCGGAGATACTTTCAGAAAAACGAAATCTCCAACCTGAAACTCCACATCTCTGCGCCTAGGATCCGCATAACTCTTCTGTCTACTAACTGCGGTCTCTAACCTGCTCTTGATCACGGCGACTTTCTCTGCAGCATCCTGAACCATCTCTGGTCCAGTCAAAGCTCTCTCACCAATCTCATCCCAACTCAACGGGGATCTACACTTCCTTCCATACAACGCCTCATATGGTGCCATGCCAATACTGCTATGGTAGCTGTTATTATATGCAAACTCCACAAGCGATAAATGATCATCCCAGCTACCTCCCAAATCCAAGACACACATCCTCAACATATCTTCCAGTGTCTGGATCGTCCTCTCAGACTGACCATCTGTCTGAGGATGAAAAGCAGTACTGAAATCCAACCTAGTGCCCATCGCTTCTTGCAACTTCTGCCAGAAACGAGAAGTAAACACTGAACCTCTGTCTGACACAATGGACACAGGTACTCCATGAAGGCATACAATATGCTTCACGTACAACTTCGCCAATCTAGCAACTGAATATGTGGCTTTCACAGGCAAGAAATGTGCAGACTTCGTCAATCTGTCTACAATCACCCAGATGGAATCGTATCCATCCTTCGAACGAGGTAAACCGACTACAAAATCCATAGCTATCCTTTCCCACTTCCACTCGGGAATAGGAAGAGGCTGAAGCTTCCCAGAAGGCTTCTGATGTTCGACTTTCACTTGCTGACACGTCAAGCACTTAGCAACATAATCAGCAACATCCTTCTTCAATCCATCCCACCAGTATAGATCTCTGATACTGTGGTACATCTTAGTAACACCAGGATGAACGCTGTAGGCTGTAGAATGTGCTTCCTCTAAGATCTCTTCTCTCAAATCATCCACATCAGGAACACACAATCTACCACTGATCCACAACACACCATCATCATCGAGTGTGAAATCAGTGAACTTCCCTGCTCTGACATTCTTTGCAAGCTCTTCCAGAATAGGATCTCGGCTCTGAGCTGCTTTAATCCTATCCCTTAGTACAGATCGTACTTTAAACTGAGCTAACAGTCCACCTGATCTACTGATCTTCATCATCAGACCTTGATCCACCATCAGATGCAATTCCTGGATCAATGGTCTCCTTTCCACACCAATGTGAGCAAGACTACCTGAGGACTTCCTACTCAAGGCATCTGCTACCACATTAGCTTTACCCGGATGGTAAAGAATCTCGCAATCATAATCCTTCAACAGTTCCAACCATCTTCTCTGCCTCAAATTCAAATCTCGCTGCTGAAAAATGTACTTAAGGCTCTTGTGATCAGTAAATATCTCACAAGTCACCCCGTACAAATAATGTCTCCAAATCTTCAAAGCAAAGATCACTGCAGCCATCTCAAGATCATGTGTGGGATAGTTCTGCTCATGCTTCTTCAACTGCCTCGAAGCATAGGCTATCACCCTTCCATTCTGCATCAACACACAACCAAGACCAATTCTAGAGGCATCACAGTAAACTGTGAACTTATCCACACTATTAGGCAAAGCTAATACTGGCGCTGTGGTCAACTTCTCCTTCAACAACTGAAAACTATTCTCACAAGCTTCTGACCACTCGAATCTAACATTCTTCTGAGTCAAGCGAGTCATAGGGGCTGCTATCCTGGAAAAATCCTGCACAAACCGCCTATAATACCCGGCTAAACCCAGAAAACTCCGAATCTCAGTAACTGAAGTAGGTCTAGGCCACTCAGATACTGCCTCAACCTTCTGTGGATCAACCTGAATACCTTCTTTAGACACTACGTGTCCAAGAAAAGAAACACTCTCCATCCAGAAATCACACTTCGAGAATTTAGCATAAAGCTGATGATCTCTCAGTGTCTGTAGTACAATCCTCAAATGATATACATGCTCTTCCATACTCCTCGAATATACTAGTATATCATCAATGAAGACTACCACAAACTGATCCACATACGGTCGGAATACTCTGTTCATCAGGTCCATAAAAGCTGCTGGTGCATTAGTCAAACCAAAAGACATCACCAGAAACTCATAATGACCATATCGAGTGCGGAAAGCTGTCTTAGGAATATCAGCTTCACTAATCCGCAGCTGATGATAACCCGACCTCAAGTCAACCTTAGAAAAGAATTGTGCACCCTGGAGCTGATCAAACAAATCATCTATCCTCGGGAGAGGATACTTGTTCTTCACTGTCACCTTATTCAGCTCTCTATAGTCAATGCACAGTCTCAGGGTACCATCCTTCTTCTTCACAAACAAGACTGGTGCACCCCAAGGAGAAACACTAGGTCTGATAAAACCCTTCTCCAACAACTCTTGCAATTGCTCCTTCAACTCTCTCAACTCTGCAGGAGCCATACGATAGGGTGTCATAGATATAGGAGTAATACCTGGAACCACATCAATACAGAACTCAATCTCTCTATGAGGTGGTAAACCTGGTAACTCCTCGGGAAAAACATCAGGAAACTCACAAGCAACAGGAACATCTGTGAGTGACAACTTCTCCACTGACGTATCCCTAACCAATGCCAAAAACCCCTGACAACCTTTCCTCAACAACTTCCTAGCTGAAATAACAGAAATAAGATTCTGAGGTGCTGAACTCCTGTCACCAACAAACTTAAATTCTACTTCACCAGGAATTCTGAAAATCACCTCCTTATTCCTGCAATCAACCACGGCATAGTACTGAGACAACCAATCCATTCCCAAAATAACATCAAACTCCATCACATCCAACAAAATCAAATCAACGGGTAATTCTCTATCTCCCACGAGAACTGGACAACCAGAAAGAACAATATCGGTGTCCAAAGAATCACTCAGAGGAGTGGCAACAGACAAGGGAAAAGCCATCCTCGAAGCTTGCCAACAAGATTTAGAAGCAAAAACAGGAGAAACAAATGAATGCGTGGCACCCGGATCAAACAAAACCAAAGCATCCAGGTAACAAACAGAAAGAATACCTGCCACGACTGCATTAGATGCCTGAGCATCCTGCTGAGTCAGATGAAAAACTCTGGCCTGGCCTCGACCTCCCTGCTGACTGGTAGAAGCCTGGCCAACACCTCTGGCACCTCCTCTAGTACCTCTACCACGACTCTGCTGTGGAACAAACTGAGTAGAACTCTGATGCTGGGCTGGTGGTAACTGAAATGGCATAGGTGCAGCACTAGCAATCGACTGCTGTGGGAATCGCGGAATCTGCTGCTGCTGATATCCGGGGTAAGGACACGATCTGGCAAAATGTCCTGTCTGCCCGCACCTGAAGCATGTCAACGGTGTCAGATAACACGGTCCCTGATGGACTCTACCACAAGTCTGACAAACACTGGTCGCTGATCCAGAACTACGACCACTGCTGCTGCTCGAAGCACCTGACCCAAATCTGAACGATCTACGCTGACCTCCACGACCATGTCTACTGCTCCGATGCACTCGCTGCTGCTGTCTCTGACTCTGCTGAGTCGAACCTCGCTGCTGACTACTCGAACCAACATGAAAACTCGAATACGGAGTAGCCTGCAATCCACTCGACTGAACTCCCAACTGGTAATGATCAGGCATCGCTCCCTGCCTAACTAACCTCAGCTCGATCTCCTTAGCTAGCTCAATCACCGACTCGAGAGTAAGACCTGCAGTAGGCATACCAGCAAAAGCTGAACCCAAACCAGTCACATAGGTAGTAACAGCGAAATACTGATCTCGCATCAGATCCTCAGCATATCTACCCAGACGAAGAAACTCTCGGGTATACTCCTCTACAGATCGATCTCCACGAGAAATGCTGGTCAGACGAAGACGATAGCTCAAACGAAGAGGCTCTGGACAAAATCTCCTCATGAATCGCTCTCGAAACTGAGCCCATGTCATCGTCATCATATAGGGCTGGATCATCTGAATGAACCAATCCAAAGCTGGTCCCTCGACAGACAACTCAACGATCATGATCCTCTGGTACTCGGTATGAGCAGTCCGAGTCCTAGTCTCAATCGCATGCAGAAAATCTAAAGGATCAGAAGTACCATCAAAAGCAATCCTGCCAACTCTGGCATAGAACAAAGCTGCCTCAGGGTCAGACATACCCTGCTGATAGGCAGGCTGAACAGGCTGAACAACTGGAGGAACAGGAACATCAAACTCAGGCTCAACAGGCTCCTCGTCCTGTAACTCTCTCTGCCTACGGCGACCTGCCGCTCCTCGAGGTCTACCCCTGCCACGACCTCTACGTCTAACTGGCGGCTCAGGAGGTAAAACCTCATCCTAAAAAGACTCATCATCCTCGGCCTCAACGACCGGTGGAGCGACACGCGCTCGCCTCCTCATTCTGAAAAGACAAACGAAAAGATTCAGACAAAACAGACAACGGAGGAATAACGCTGAAAACTACAGCAAGGAATACTCATCAAGACATACTCGAACCTAATACACTGCAGTAGTCCAACAGAAAACACAACTTTAAAACTAGGGCCACAACTCACAAAACTAAGCCCTGACACAGAACTCCACTCAGATACGAACTTCGCTCTGATACCAACTTCGCTCTGATACCAACTTTGTCACGACCCAAAACAGGAGTCATGACCGGCGCTAGGGAACGGGAATTCTTTCGAATCCGGAACCCGTAGCAAGCCTAAAAATAAAAAAAATAAATCATGCAATAACAATAACCATATAATATATATATGTGCAGCGGAAAATAAAATCATAAATATCATAAATATTACAATATCATCCATCTCAACTGGATATAATTCAAAACTCATCACATCGCATATATAATCTCATAAGTATAATCTTTATACAAATCCAGTTTTAACATAATACATCTCTTTAAAACAAATACATAAAATCCAATACTTTAATTTACAACTACTGCAGTGTCTAGATAAAATAAATAAGACTCAAGTAGACAATTTACATAAAGAAGCCGGGGCGGAAGAAATCCGGCGTATCGACCTGCTACTGAGGTCTGAGGAAGTTGACTCTCCTGAAAAATAGTCAACGGAGGGGAGTCAGACCTCACTGAGTGAATTACTATAATATATATACATACACTCTAAGTGATAATGCATACAGTCAACAGTATATGAGTAATATGTATATATATAAGCAAATTCATACAGATGCAGAAAAATCATTTTATATATTTTGTCTGAAAATCAACTTTTATGAAGGATCACATAGAACCCTAGAATATCGCAACCTCAGAAAAATAGTGTTAAACAACACTCTAGCCATACAGGCTCACTAATTCCAAATATATCCACTTAATCCATATGGACAGTAGACTGGCCCCGAGACACTAAGTCAACCGAGCTCCAGCAGTCTAACTGCCAGTGTGATTGGCCCCGAGACACTTGGTCAACCGAGCTCCAGCAATCACACCCAAACCACATCTCACATATATCAATAATCATAATCAAATCGATATCCACAAATAGTCAATAATAAAGCCTAAATACTATAGGCGTACCGGTACGTACTCGGTCCTAGTGCTGCCCACTAGGTAGCACGTTCTATTGATATCCTTCAGTAATAAATAATAAAACATTCATTCACAAATACATGATACATGAATTTAAATAAATCAACAATATAAACCATATATATACCGAAAATATACCAAACATAAACCAGGTATATTTTGAGTATATATACGTCAAATAAATTCAATCAAATCATGAATTAAACTAAAAATATATTTAAAAACATTTTAAATATATTTTATTAATAAAACATGTATATAATTTATTATATACCAAAAATATACCAAAAATATACTTGAATATAAATCATGTTATTTATGCATAATTAGTCAAAATAAAACATGCATTTTCTAAATCATGCATCCTAAGCATATATATATAATATAGTAACTCACCTAATGCGCTCCACGAGACAGGTCCGACGGGCCTGGTCCACTAACCCTCGGTCTCGGCGCAACTAAACAAGAAATAATTAATCGACATCAGAATAACCCTAACAGAAATCCTAGAATTAAATCTAGAGTATTCAACACAGAATCGAAAATTAGGGTTCGACTAGATATCACGTTTTACGAGAATTCTACCGGAAATCCGGCAGAACCTCCCCTGTAAAACGGACATCTCTCTACTCAAAAGAGTAGAGCCGACCCTGCAAAGAAAATACACTTCAAAAATAACACCATAAACAATCACAACCCCTCGGTCGGACTCCAGACTACAATCTGTCGACCGGGGTCCACAAACACAGAATATATATTCAAATATACCAAAAATATCCTTAAATCATAAAAATACATTTTATAAATAAAAATTACATAATTGACCTTGAAACACTATAAAAATCGATTAAAACTCATTTTATTTGAAAAACCGTATATTATATATATAATTGAAAATAATTCACGAAAAATAGTTTTAATTAGTTAAAAATACCAAATATTTTGTAGAAATCATTTTTATACCTTAAATAAATATTAAAACCAATTAAATTACATTTTTAGACAATTTAGGGTAAAATTACCAAAATACCCCTATATATATATATATACCTAATTTACTTCAAAAATTCACCAAAAATCATACACTTATCCAAAATTAATTTTCTCAACATATTTATCAATAATATCAATAATTAAACCCAATTAACCAATTAAATTCAAATAACAACACAATTAACTTAATTTTACAAAATCACATAAACTTCAATAATTAAAAATAAATACTTAGAAATTCATAAAAATTCCAAATAAATTCCTATAATTCATTTCAACACCTAATTCAACCATAAACTCCAATTTCATAATTTAAATAATTAATTTCCGAAAATTCGAAAATAATATTAAAATATTCAAAAATACCCAAAAATCCAAACAATCTCCAAAAATTCTACAAAAATTCATACATGAAGATTAAACTACCAGGAACAACATTTGTGAAGGAAGTTTCCATGAATCATCCAAATTGAAGCTCAAAAAAATCGAAAACCAAAAGTGGCCGAAATATTCAACTCAAAACCTAAGCAATTCTAGACCATTTTAGCTCAAACAAAAGCTAGAATAACACTCACCGGAGCTCAAGGAGAAGATAGAGACCGGCGGTGTCGAAAACGGTGGCCGGAGGAGGGAGAAACCACGGTGGCAAAAATGGTGGTCCGGTGGCACCCACGGGAGAAGAAAGAAGAAGAAGAAGAAGAAAAAGAAAAAGAAAGAAAAGGAAAGAGAAAAGAAAAGAAAAAGAAAGAAAAAGGAAAAGAAAAAGAAAAAAAAAAAAAAGAAAAAAGAGAAAAAAAAATAAATTTTAATAATTTAATAATAAATAAAATAATCAAATAATAATAAATAAATAATAAAATATTAGGGTAATAATAAACCCTAATTAAATATACATACACAGGCTTTATTTAATAATTTAAAAATATGTATGAGTTCATGCAAACCCGTAAATACATTTAAAATAATTAATAATACATTGTTTACGTGGAAATTTCCCCGAAAATGAAAGTCCCGGGAAAATTTTACGTAAAATACTGAAAATAATAGACAGTAATTAAAATAGGTTTAAAATACATATTAACTCATAAAAATATCATATAAAATACAAAAATCACTGACACTGCATATCCCGGTACAGTGTAAAAATATTTTTAAAATTACGGGATATTACAGAAACCATAAACATACATAAAGTTCATCACATTGATAATTCATAAAAATTCAAGTGTCAAGCTTCGAAATTCAAAATTTTTTGCCAAATCACAAAAATGCACATGAAATGCATGCTATATACTAAAAATATACACATGATAAACCAAAAATGCAAAATGGTTTTTTCCCCACACTTGAATTACACATTATCCTCAATATGTATGGGGTACCTAAAAATGCAAAAAAAATGTATGAATGTATTACACATAAACATTATAAAAAACAAAACAAAAATCAAAAGCAAAAATTATAAACATGCAATGTATGAAAATAAAAAAAACTAAACTAAACTAAAAGTTAAAAATGAAAATAAGGAAAAGAAAGTTCATTCCCTTTATGGTGGGGAGTTTGGAGGTAATGATGTTGAGGGCCTTTGAGGAGAAGGTGAGGGGAGATTATCATGCCCTGTAGCTTTGAAGTACTATTAGACCTTAAAATGGTAATAAGACACATTAGTTTCAATGTCAATGGGCCTATCATTAAGCTCATGAAATTTATCATCCACTGACTTTTCAAGACTCTGAAATTGAGAATCCATTGTTGTGCTCAAAAGGTTTAGCTTTTCCATAACTTGATTCCATCCTTCGTTTGATGATTGAGCTAACTGAGATGTTATTTGTTCTTTTGTTACCTCATCATCATCCTCATCTTCACTCTCATTTGGTTTAGGTAAATTTTAACTCTTTATAGTAAATTTCATTAAGTGATAGCATTTGCTTATTTTTGGATCCCTTAATTCTTTTTCCAATGAGAAAATCTTAACCCTAATAAGCATATGCAAATTGATCTTTTCCTGTAAAGTGGAAGGCATCTTAGTTATGAGTGGATCAAAGTTATAAAAATGTAAAGCCAAACCTATCACTATGTGTCCCATTGAGATTGATTACTTCTTTGCTCGGGTAATATGCCACATTATCTAAAGAATAAATTAGGTTATAGAAATCTTTATTTAACTATGCATGCACCACATCATCAACAACTCTTAGATGGAGATTTATTGCTTTTTTTCTTCCCAAAGATGGAATGCCACATTAGTTTATGCATGATGATGTAGCTATAATCCTTAATTAAACAATTTGACATACCATGATGATCCCAATCCTCCTCCTTGTAACAAATCTCATTCCAAAATTCCTTAGTTTTGTATTTTGTTAGATGTTCACACACCCACCTTTTGCAAACTCGAACACTTTAAATGTGGTGTCATAATCAATTGTAATAGGTTTGCCATTAAGTCGACTCTTAAATTTCTTATGGGCTTTATCAGAAAGTGTTATCAACCTAATGATCCAACTCAAGACTAATTGGTCTTCATGAAACCAGGCATCATATTGTAGGTTAGGTTGATTATTTATTATAGGTAAAGGAGAAGAAAGGCGACTATCAATATGTTTTGATAAGTCATAGCAGTTGAGAAGGGGAAGTATTTGAGCCTGCAATAATAGATAATTTATGGCATTTAGATTGATGGGAAGATGAGTGGTGATGTTAGGTAATTTTGAGACTTGAAAAGTAGAAATTGTAGGAGAGTTAGAGGTGTGAAGAAGACTGGTTTGGCTTATTTAGCTTGAGGGACTTTTTGATGGCCATTATAGAGTTAGGAAGAGAGGGTTGTTAAACCTTGTTTTTCTATGATACCATATGAAAGTATGAAAAGAAAGCCAAAAGCAAATTGTATCGATATTGTCACAGAACATATAAAGAACTTATGTACAAAGTTGTTACAATAGAATTATGCTGAGATAAATAGAATCTAAAATTTAAGTATAATAAATATAATAAGGACTAATCTATATCTCTTACACCCTTCTACAAGTTGAAGGGGGAGGATAGAATGTTCAACTTGGTTAGAAGATAATTATGGGAACTTTTGTACGATGCTTTGTAAGAATATTGGCAATTTGATTAGTATAAGCAATATATCGAATGAGTAGAGATTTTTGTTGAACTTTATCTTTAACAAAATGGTAGTCAATTTCCAAGTGTTTAAATTGGGAATAAGAGACATGCATTATGGTAAGATGGTTACAATCGGGTTGTCACACCATAAGGTAGGAGTTGGTGAATTGAAGCTAATTTAATTCTTAAACAGTGGTAGCTAAGGAGCAGTATTCAAATTTTGTGGATCATCGAGCTACACATTATTGCTTTCTTAAACTCTAAGAGATAAGATTATGCTTAAGGTATATAGCATAACCGGTTGTTTGATTTTCTATCATTTAAAGAGATGGAAAAATTTGCATCATTATATGAATTAAGAGTAAATGAAGCTAATTTACAAATGAGAATACAATGAGCTATAGTTACTTAAAGATAGCACAATATACGCTTAACGGCTTGCTAATGTTCATCCATAAGTGCATGGAGAAATTCTATTTCCATGTTTACAACATAAAGGATGTCTATTCTTATAAAAGATAGATATTGTAAACCACCAATGATGATGTGATAATGACTAGCATCTTAAAGAGGATTGCCATTATAAAAAGATAACTTTTATGATACACATGAAGGAGTGGTGATGCTTTTGGCAAAAGCCATCTATGCTCCATGCAAAAGATCATGAATATACTTCTTTTAGGTGAGAATAAGACTAAAAGATGTGAAGGTAGATTCAATACCCAAGAAATAATGTAAAGTGCCAAGATCTTTGAGAGCAAATTTGGTGGTAAGAGAGTGCATCACATGCTGAATGAACTTGTAAAAATTTTCTTTTGGCTTTCTTTTTATACTTTCATAACTATAAGTTTTTCTACTTTTATGAACAAGTTCTAATGTCCATTTCATTTTTAATATTAAAAGTAGTAATTTCAACTCAAAACAACACTTATCAATCCTAAACATTAATATCTAATTTCTTCCAAATTCATTCATCACATTAGGATCATGATGACCATGCAACATCCTTATACATTTATTATGTTCTTCTTATTATACACATGAAATCTCTTTCATTCAACCTATAGCATATTGAAAAGGGTAGCGTTGTGTGCAAAGAAAGGGAGAGACAAATGTTAGTGACATGCCCTAGGCCATTTATGTAATGGCCATACTTTGACTTTGTCATATTTTTATTTTATTAATAAAGAGACATTTTTATTATTACTGGCTAATTATAATATTATCCTTGATTAGCAAATTCTACATAAGATCATCAAGTACGTGACTTAATAGTAAAACTCTTAGGTGATACTTGAATTCTAATCTAAATATTCCTAGTCGATCTTTATTATGGGAACAACAATGAATAAAGACTAGTATAAGGCTAACAGATGATTATTTTTTACTGATCATGTATATGAGATATTAAGTCAAACTCATAGGTACTATTTGGAGAAATGATGTATTAGATCAACTCACTATAAGAATACTACATCGATAATTGTCATAGGTAATTCTCATCATAGTAATATTATTTGAGTCCTCTAACTTGAAATCATTATGGTTTCCTGCATGATAAGTTTTGTATTTTGACACATCCTTATGTTATCTTTAATCGTATGATAAAATAGGTTATGATTGGATATAGAATAAGTTATGTAAGGGATGTGAGTGATTAAAATGGAATTTGTCCCTTATTAATTATGAGAAGATATATGTGGGCCCCTTAATGCATAAGACTAAGAAAATGCATGGCCATGCTAGAATGAGTTGATAAAGAGTTATCAATATTAGATAAAGAGTTATTAGTATTAGTCCACTTGGGACTGAGAAATAATATGATTGGACAATATAAAGATGACATAATTCATGTCTTATGTTCAATCAAGATATTGCATGACAAAAGGACTATAGTACACGCTGCGTATTAGGTTTTGTCATATTATTGGCCTTCACAAAACTTAGGTTGTCATAATATCTTGCTAAAGACTAATTATGACTTATGGGTTAAATTGGGAATTTTAGGCCCACTGCCAATGTTATGTAAACCAATAGAGTTGCAAACTTAGAATAGGCCCATAGCATAATTGGGTTAATTAACCCAATAATAATAATAATAATAATAATAATAATAATATATAAAGAATTATCAGCATTAGTCTACTTAGGATTGAGAAACAATATGATTGGACAATATAAGTATGACATAATTCATGCCTTATGTTCAACTAAGATATCGTATGACAAAAGGACTATAGTACACACTGTGTATTAAGTTTTGTCGGATTATCGACCTTCACATAACTTAGGTAGTCATAATGTCTTACTAAAAACCAATTATGACTTATGGGCTAAATTGGGAATTTTAAGCCCACTACCAACATTGTGTGAACCAAAAGGGTCACAAACTTAGAATAGGCCTTAAGCATAATTGGGTAATTAACCCAATAATATATATATATATATATATATATATATATATATATATATATATATATAATTAACCTATATGTATATATTTATATTTATATTTATTTATTTATCTATTTCCTAAAGCATAATTGGGTTAATTAACCCAATAATAATCTCTCTGAAGGTGTAATTAAATAAATAAACGATATATATTAGGTTTTATCAGATTATCGGCCTTCACACAACTTAGGTAGTTATAATGTCTTACTAAAGACCAATTATGACTTGTGGGCTAAATTGAGAATTTTAGGTCCACAACAATGTTGTGTGAACCTACACGATCGCAAACTTGTAACATACCAATAGCATAATTGGGTTAATTAACCCAATAATAATCTCTTTAAAGGTGTAATTAAATAAATAAATTATATATATATATATATATATATTTGTATTTATTTATTTATTTTTCTATTTCCTAAAGCATAATTGGGTTAATTAAGCCAATAATAATCTCTTTAAAGGTGTAATTAAATAATGTATTTATTTAATTACACCTTTAGAGAGATTATTATATACATACATACATACATATATATATATATATATATATATATATATATATATATATATATATATATATATATATATATATATATATATATATATATATATATATATGTGTGTGTGTGTGTGTGTGTGTGTGTGTGTGTGGACATTGTCAGAAAGGAAAAAGCAGGGGAAATAGCTGAGGGAATAAAAAAAGGCAAGGTGAGAGGGTGAGAATGGGTTTTTAGGAAATTGAAAAAGGGGAGAGGGTGAGAGGCTTTAAAAAGGGATGTGGGGGCATGAGAGTGAAGGTTGGTAACTTGAAGGTTGACAACTTAAGAACTAAAAAAAAAACATATGAAGAAAAAGAGAGGATAGAGGGAAAAAGGAAGAAAAAAAAGGAAAGAAGAAAGGAAGAAGAGAATAAGGAAGAGACTTGGAAGCTTAGAAAACTTGACTCCCTTGAGAAGAGGAACGAATCTTCTTGCATTCAAATCCACTAACCCATCAACCAATCTCTGAGGGCTTATTTAGGAGTATTAGCTCGTCCAAGTCAGTGAGTCTCCCTATTTTTAAGCTTTAAGTTCTTTATCTTCATTAAAAGCTTTGATTTATTGCTATTTTGTGTGTTTTCTTGAGCTATATTACTTATTTAAGGTCATAGAGAAGCATGATTGCATGAGATACTAAATATTGATTATTGATATTTGTATATTTATGTCTGTTTCTTGTTTATTTGCATGATCATTGAGTTTCTTAGGATTTAATAAATATAGATTTTTCCTGCCTCTATTGAGGAGGTGACGTCTCTTCATAGAGGCGTTGCCTCTTCGTGATGAGCCTAGTAAGCCCTTTGACCAAAATTATGCATATTTCTACCTCAATTTTCAATTCTTATATTGCATGCTTGGTATGATTTCATTTTATAATTTGTTATATTTCTTAATTTTATGCATGATTACCATATTGATCAATATTATTTCCATGTTATATTATTGTGTTATTTAGTGGACTATTTTGTGAGTTTATTTTTATTTATTTTTGTAAATATTATTTGTTCATAATTTGTAGATATTATTATTGTTTGTGAAATAGAACTAACTTGTATTTGCTGCAAGAATTATGTAGTGATTTCTAATCATTAGATTGATTACTTTATTAATCATTTTTGGAGAGTTTTGATTTGTATAATTAATTAGTTTATTTTTGGTTTATGTATGGTTTATTTTCAGTATCTTTTATGTTTATCCACATCAAAAGTTGTAATCTTTAATCCCTCTCCCCTTTTAATTGGAATGAATGGTTGTAAATTATTATTATTTATTTGTCATTGAATGTGACATAAGCATGAAATGGGACTAATGTGCAAACTTGGAATAAAATCTAAAATTGGAAACTAATCACAATTAGCATGTTAATAATGAAATAATTTAATAATCAATGGTAATAAAATATGAAACACACACGGAGGCCAACCGCAAGGTTAGGTAGGCATTCCAAAAGCCCATATCCAGTTTCTGAACCTGATCTCTAAAGATGGCTATGGGAACCTCCATGGAATCTAATTATTATACAGTGTGTCCTAGCTTTTATCCGGGTGGTGACTCCATCTCTGTTTTGGGCCCTAAGCCCATTATGTATTTCCTAGTGAGCCCTAAGCTTGCACAGTGCTATGGTCACCAACACTTGGGCGCACAATTAACCCCGCTGCCTACAGTGGTGACTCTACTCGGGAATAGAGAAATTGATTCCAAGTGTTTTGTAATTTATCATCTTTGATTATTTCTTTATTTCCTTCATAAATTTTGCATTCACTACACATTTCCACACAATGCACTCCAAGTCCTAAATAAACCGATAATAATCTCTACTTTGCTGCTTGTGTTTTACTCAAACCTAGTGGTGAAGTATTTGATTATTGTCACTCATAGCACATACCTATCCACGTCATATGGACCCTTGAGTAGGGAGACGTAATGGATGTATATAGCTATGGGAGCTAAAGCTTATTACCCAAGACTCAACTCATGTAATGACCTAGTAATTTCCACTAGTATTTTTTTCCAAATGCATGTGTTTTATGCCATATGGCAATCCTTTAAACAAGGCCTAAGCCCATTATAAATAAACCTTGATAAGATGGGCCTCTCATGCCTATTTTTAGCCCATTTCAAAGGGATCTTGACAAGGTGGGCCTTTGATATCATTCCATGCCCATTAAAATGGACTTTGGAATTATTTGGAGGAATTACCACTTCTTTGTATCATCTTGAGAATTCTCTTGCATCTGTTGGTTTGATTATCCCCCATTGATAATCAAAACCTAGAATAAAAATCCTAGGATAAGAAACTCATCATTGAACATGTGTGTGGGAGAAATAAGGATGGAGATACCATTATAGAGTTTTTTTCTTCTTTTCTATGATACGTGCATATATGTTTTTTTTTCTTTTTTTCTTTTTACCAATAAGCTTGCATTTCATGCATACATGCCATGCATGTGTTTGACCCTCAATGGTTGCAAATATAGATCCATAATAGTCTACCAGTTGGAAGCGATCTGATACTAGCTGCCTAATTAGAATACTTAGAGAGGTCAAGATGGCAGAATTTGATGTTGAAGCCTTCAAGGAACAGTTGAAAGCTGAAATGGTTGAACAAACCAAGACGATTATTAGAGAAATTATCAAGGAAATGATAGGTATAGCTAGAGGGGAACCACCAGCACCTCAACTGCCAACACCCTAACCACCAGCACCTCAACCTCAACTATTTGATTTGGATGCCAAGGATCCTGAAAGGCAAGAGGTAGAGGATGATCAATATACAGTACCGGTAGAGCCTATTATTCATCAGAAAGAGGATGCCCTGGGAAATGTAGAGAAGCCAGACTGGGCTAAAGACCTTATCAAATGTATGACTCAAATGCAATTAATGATGAAGGAAAAAGGGATCAATGCCCCAATAAGCTATTCTGAGCTAAGCCTAGATAAGGATGATGATCCCCTACCACGGAAGTTCAAATTCCCTGACATAAGGAAGTTCATTGGCATAGAGGATCCCTACCTCCATTTAAAGTAGTATGTGACTCATATAAAGACAACTAAACTGAATAAAGCATAGATTGTGAAGCAATACCCTCTATCTCTGGAAGGAGCACCCATCAAATGGTATTATGCTATAGAATCCCATGTTCAAGTTGATTAGGAGGAATTATGTGATGCATTCATTAAGCAGTATAGTCTCAGCATTCAGATGGAGGCCTCTTTGAGAGACTTGCAGAATATAAAGCAAAAGTTCAATGAATCCTTTACGGATTATTTGATCAGATGGAGAGCAAAATTAGCACAAATGAAACAATGACTCATAAAATTTGATCAGCTAGTAATAGCCATGAGGGGATGTGTAATCCCTCTCTCTAAGAAGCTAAGGGATTTAGGGATTCAAAACTTTGAGGAGTTGTATAAGTTTGGAGTACAAAAAGAATCAGACCTTGTGCAAGAAAAGAGGTTCTTCAATGGAAGATCTGCTAACAGAGAAGGGTTTGGATCTAGTAGCATAGTCAGGCCAAGCAGTAACATACAGATCAACATAGTTAGACAATCCTGAAGGTTTTCTAATTTGGGAAGACCCCTCTCCAAAGTCTTGAAAAACTGATTTAGAATAAGCTTCTACAACCCCCTACCTAAATGACCTACTTTCCTAAATGTTGACCTAAAGCTATACTATAAGTACCACTAGAACATTGGGCATGATACATAAGGCTGCACTTGCTTGAAATAAGAGATTCAAGATTTGATTGATTCAGGTAAAATAATTGACCTAAAAACTAGAAAACCAAACACCCAAAATAACCCTTACACAACTGCTAAAATGTACCACCACTAAATCCCCATATCATGATGATCAACACGGGTCTAATAGAGGAACAAGTCATTAATTCCTTTGTTGATGGCGTACCTACACTACCAAAACCACAACCAAAAGACCTAAATCTGAGATAATAATCCATTGATTCTCATGTAAATGTGCTTGATATTTGGAGTTCTGATGATGAAGAGGGAGGAGTAATTGATCTATGGAAGAAAAATGAGAGGAAAGTAGCACAATCCACTAAGAAATCAAAGAAAGAGGTGAAAAATGCTGAGGCAGAGAAAGAGGGAAATGGTTCAAAAGAAGGATCAGCGAAAGAGGAGAAAGCTGAGGAGATTATTAAGGCCAAAAGAGGTGAGAAAAATCTTGCCAGTATTTAGGAGCTACTTATGAACTCCCGAGCCCATTGAGAAGCACTAATTATGGCTCTTGACCATAAGAAGATACCTTCAACGTACACTCTAGAGCAAATAATGGAATCACTAACTAAAAGCCCTCAAGGGGCAATTGTTTTCACAAATGATGACCTACCTTAGAAGGAAGGGATCACAACAAAGCCTTGTTCATTAAGGCCGAAGTGAAAGGCAAATTAACATGTTGCATTATGGTTAATAATGGGTCAGCTATTAATGTATGCTTTCTAAAGATCCTACCAAAGCTGGGCCTGACAGTAGCTGATTTGAAGCCCTCTGACATAGTTATAAAGGCTTATGATGATATAAAAAGGCTGGTTGAGGGAACTTTCTAGGCTTTAATCAAGACTAGACCCATTGAAGTTTGGGTTAACCTCCATATGATAGATATTACAGTCACCTTTGCTATTCTTCTAAAAAGACCATGGTTCCATCCTTTAGGGGAAGTGCCATCTACCATTCATCAAAAGATTAAATTTCTACATAAGGGAAGGGTGGTTACTATAATGGCTGAAATAGAGGCTATAGTTATCGCATTGAAATTAGCTCCCACTGAGATCCCAAACAGCCTAAGTTTTGAAGTCTATATGATTTATAAAGATGAGCTAAACTTGAATATTGTCAATATGATAAAGAGCATGTAGTTTATGCCTGGGATGGGATTAGGGAAGAATCAACAAGGCCCATCAAAATTCATTAAACCTAAGGCACCGATCTTGAAGCACGGGGTAGGATATCCAGGGGAAGATGAGTCTGATGAAAAGGAAGAAGCTGAGGGCAAGACTAGGAAGAATAGAATTATGGCTAAGCCAAAGGAGAAAACACTTTAGGAAATATTTGTGGAGGAAGGTGCTAATTACCCCTACCACAGAGATCTTGAGCCTTTGATTATCACTAAGAAGCTGGTCCCCGGGTTTTAAATATTCGCTAAATATGTGGATGGGATCAAAAAATCTATTATTGAAGAGCGTATGGTAGAAGAGCTGGTACTAACTTTGGAATTAAAGGGGGACATTCTTACAATAGAGCTGAAGGACACTGCTAACCAAGATGAGGAATTCAACTTCGAAGCCTTTGTCCTTGGCTCTATTATGGATGTTTTATATGATGATATTGATTTTTCTTTTTTTAATTTTTTTGAGACTTATGACATTTTTCTTTCTAAAGTTAATGTGATGAAGTTTGATTATGCTTACTTATGCGATGTGTTTCCTAATGGTTATGTTGTGTGTGATGATCATTTCATGCATATGTTTGACATTAATTCATTGAAAATTGAATCATTTAATCTAGGCACAAGTGATAACCCTAGAAATATACTTATTGCTTATGACTTAACTCCTTATGAGAGAGAAAAAATGATAGAAACTCTATAAAAAGGTAGAAAGTATTTGCTTGGGGTTATAAGGATATACGTATGATTGATAGAGAGATTGCAGAATATAGGATTCCCACATATTCTCACATCACACCAATAAAGTAGAAGAGAAGATTAAGGCCAGAATGGGCTCTCCTAATCAAAGAAGAAGTAGAAAAATAGCTGAAAGCAAAGTTCCTATAAATGGTATATAACACCTAGTGGCTAGCTAACATAGTCCTAATTCCTAAGAAAGATGGTAAAGTTTGGATGTGTATGGACTATAGGGACTTGAACAAGGCTTGTCCAAAGGAAAATTTTCCTCTACCATACATTGACACCTTAGTTAATAGTGCAGCTTCCAGTGCTAGGTACTCCTTTATGGATGGCTTCTCAGGATACAATCAGATCATGATGGTAGTGATTGATAAGTTGAACACCTCTTTCACCACTGAGTGGGTGTCTATTATTCCACGGCTATGCCATTCAGGCTGAATACAACCTCACACTAAATATGAAGAAATGTGTTTTTAGGGTGACGTCTAGGAAACTATTAGGATACATCATCAGTCAGAAAGACATAGAGGTGGAACCGAATAAAGTTTGAGCAATCAGAGAGATACCTACACTAAAGAACAGGAATAAAGTCAGAGGGTTTATAGGAAGGCTATAGTACATTAACAAGTTCATAACCAAAGTGACTACCATTTATGAGCCGATCTTCAAGCTCTTGAAGAAGAATCAGCTGATTATTTAGGATGACAAGTGTCAGCAAGGCTTTAAAACTATTAAGCAGTATTTAATAAATCCTTTAGTTTTGCAACTGCCAAGACCAAGGAAGCCCTGAATTCTTTACCTGGCAATAGAGAAAGATAAGATTGGTGCAATGTTAGCTCAAAAAGGACAAGGGACAGTTGAGCATGTTGTATATTATATGAGTAAAAAACTTCTACCCTATGAAGCCAATTATAGTCTAGTAGAAAGAACTTGCTTGGTTGTAATCTAGGCAATAAAAAAGCTACAATATTACTTCTAGTCCTATAGGATTCAGGCGGTTTCTAAGAATAATCCTCTCAGATATCTCCAGCAGACTCCATCATTGATAGGGAAATTAGCCAAATGGTTAGTTCTGCTTATTAAATTTGACATAGATTATATGGCTAAAAAGGTGATAAAAGGAAGAGTTATAGCAGACTTCTTGGCCTGGAATTCGATAGACAATGGATAAGAATGGGAGTTAGAATTTGTGGACGAACATCTAGGGACAATAGAGATCTAAACATGGAAAATGTACTTTACTATAGTAGTGAATAGTAAAGGGCAGGCATTAGTGCGATTTTGGTCTCACTAGAAGGAGAAGTAATTATGATGGCGAAGAGGCTAGAATTCAAGGTCACTAATAATCAAGCTGAATATGAAGCTTGCATTTTTTTTCTAGAAGCACTCAAGAATGTAGGAGCAGAAGAGGTGACAGTGTATAAGGATTTGATGTTGGTAGTGAAACAAATCTCCAAGGAGTGGGAAGTAAGGGAAGATAAGCTAAGGCCATATTGGGATTATTTAGCCATGATCTTATTGTCTTTTGCACAATACAGATTCATACACTTGCCCCGGGAGGAGAATTAGATGGCAAATGCATTGGCCACTCTAGCTTTGACACAAGAAGGAGGCAAATGAGCATAAATGAAGCCTCTTATCCTAGTAAGGGCCTAGATTCCTTACTATGAGGAAATCAGAATAATGTCGATCGACCCATAAGAGAAGCCTTGGTTTTATAATCTACAGCAGTATCTTGAGATAGGGCAATTCCCTAAGGTAGCTAGTAGAAAAGAAAGAATAACGTTGAGGATATTATCTTGACAGTTCATTAGCCATAACAAGATGTTGTACAAAAGGATGCCAGCTGGAGTGCACCTGAGATGCGTCAATAAGGGTGAGGCACAGAAAATCATAGAAGCAATTCATGAGGGTGTATATAGGCCATATATGAATAGGACAGTCTTTGCTAAAAAGATAACCCATCAAGGGAACTTATGGCTAACCATGGAGGCAAATTGCGTGAAGTATGTAAAGAAATGCCACAACTGCCAAGCGTATGGCGATGTAAGCCACCTGCCTTTTATGGAATTGCAAGGATTGATCTCTTCTTGGCCATTTATAGTCTAGGGAATTGACATTATTAAAGAGATAAGGCTGAAATAAAGTAACGTTCATTGTTACATTATATTGGTAATCGACTATTTCTCTAAATGGGTAGAAGTTGAATATTCACAACTGTAGGGGTGAAATAGATGGCCAGGTTTATAGAGAAGAATATAATTTCCCAGTATGGGTTGCCTTATCATGTCATCACTAATAATGGAGTTCAACTTAGGGCAAAATGACCATTTTATTAGAAGAATACAAAATTGAGCATCATAGGTCATCCCCTTATAGACCACATGCGAATAAAATCCTAGAAGTAGTAAATAAGAATGTGAAAAGAATCTTGGACAAGAGATTGGAAAATTACAATGACTGGACAAGTTACCTATAGTTTGCATTATAGGGATATAGAACCACTGCTAAAACATCAACAAGAGCCACTCCATATTCTCTGGTATATGGGTGTAAAGCTATGTTGCCTGTTGAGGTTGAAATCCAATCATTAAGGGTTCTCCTATAGTCTAAAATCCTTAAGTATTAGTGGGTAGAAAGTCAATTGGCATAACTGACGTTGTTGGATGAAAAAAGGATGAAGGCTATGTATCACTCCCAGTTGTACTAGAAAAGGATAGCCTGGGCTTATAACAAGAAGATTAAGCCAAGCAAGATAAAAGAGGGTGACTTGGTCTTAAAGCTCATTAGGCCAATCAGAACTTAACCATTAGGGAAATTCATGCCGAACTGGGAAGGTCCCTACTAAGTGAAGAAGCTATTTTCCAAAGGGGCTGCTATTCTATCTGACTTAGATGGAATGAATTTAGAGAGCCCATCAATATGGACAAGCTTAAGAAATACTTTCTATAAAGTCTCACTAGGGAGAAAACCTCACAAGAGGCTACCTAGTCAAAAGTTAGAGACAAAAGAAGGAAAAAAAGTAAAAAGTCTTGCTGGATTGAAAACCTAAAAAGGCAATCCATGCAAAAGTAAAGGAAATGTAAAAGGAGAGAGAGAGAAAAAGAAAATAGTTAGTTGGAAAACTTGCAAGGGCAAGCTAATTAATGATAGGAGATATATAAGAAGCAAAATTGTATAGTCACGTTGTGCTTAAATTAAATGGAATGGATTGCCTTTATTATTATAAATGTTGCATTAAATGCTTATTACATATTGTTTAACTAAAAGGAAATTCGATCCGACAAAAAAATAAATAAAAAGACTAAATTTCATAAAACAATATAATATTTTTTGCTTCTCTTTTGACTCCTCTATGCACTCAATGCCTATAATGTCATTGTCCTTCTGTTTCTTGTAAATTCATCCTTTTCTACCTATTATAGTTGAATCCATGCCTTACACTGGTCATCAATAGACTAATCTCCACTATAGTCAATGAACCTCTGGATGATTCTATGAGGCCAAGTAGCAACCAAGTTATTCAGAAAGTTCTAAGAAAGAGGCCCTGGTTTGAACTCATGCACTGATTCCACAATCCGCTGTTTCTGTCCATATTTCCTACAAAGCCAAGCTAGATTGTAGAAGGTGGCAAAATGGAGGCCGGCCAGGGGAATATAGTAGGTGTAGGACTGAAGGGTCACATGCTGCAGTCTCCACCATGGGCACATCCACTGAATCAAAGTATCAGGGAATGTGCACAACCAACTATGAGTATCTTTTAGGATAGGCTAAAGTCTCCTCATACAATAATGTTTGGCCTTATAGTGAGCAATGTTTTTGGGTGCTTTGAGCAACCTCAGCTTCTCTTACAACCAAGCCTATAGAAATGACAAATGGGTAAGAATGATGGAAAGCAAAAGATGATAAGAGGAAGGAGAGACTCACCTCCAACAAAAAAGGACTCCCAGAGAATCACTTAGTCTCAGAGAAGTTATTAAGCCCGATAATAGTCTCAGCCAGAATAAGAGGGAAAGGGTTCAGTCCACTCTCCACTTGGTCCAAAACATAAAGGATCTTTGGGTCACAGTCACCAGAAGAGGAGACTAATAAGAACTGAGCATATAGGCAAAGTGCTATCATTCGAGGCCAGGGAACGTCATTGCTATCTATAGCTGCTATAGTTTCCATACAAGGGCTCATCAGTTGGTTCATTTACAAAAGCATTAGTAGAGTCAGTCCCATTATTGTCACTGTTATCCTTAAACTCCTCATTAGCTACCCCCTCCTCCTCGTCGCCCTCGCCCTGAAGAGCAATGAGCTAGCACTCAAAGGTAATGATCCTAGCCTGACTGGCCTCATCTTGATCCTGTCAAAGCACAATAAAAAGTAAGAAATCATGAAAGCATGCATACATGTAGAAATAAAGCATATTTTGTGTTTACCTTTGATTATTGTGTCACCTGCCTCAGGAAGCTCAAATCCATAGAGCTAGCCATATCTGTGAAAAGCATAGTGCCTAGTAGGTAGATAAGAAAAGCATGCACTACCTGATCAATCTATAAGGGTGTAGTGGCTACCTCAACTCTAGCGCAAGTGTAGAACCTCCTAATTGAATCAAGCTTCACTGTATGGGTCCCCTTCATATCTGGGACAATACCAAGTAGACTCTCGATGAAAGAGAGATGGTCAGGAGATAATTGGTGGATAATGGCATCAAAAGGAACATAATCCCTAGTACAAGCGACACCAGTGACTGCGATAAAGGCCACTGGTTCAAAGGTGAACTCCTTGAAGGGAAGATGGAATGTGTGGGTAATGCCAGACCACCTCTCCATTAGGGCATGTAGGGGTTGGTAGTCTATATGCTCCTGCTATGCTTGGAGTTCCAGGATGAAGTTAGAGAACCTAGTATCATGAATTTGAGTTTGCACTACGTTAGTAAGCTTGTTGTACTAAATGTGCACACCACTAAAATTTCCAGCACCCTTAAGGGAGTGGGCATCGAGCCAAGGGAGTAGAATTATCATTTTATGCAAATTTTTAAACTTTTAATGAATCCTGTCACTGAGGCGAATGCCTTTATCGAAGAGGCAATCACTTCAGTGATGAGGCATCACCTCCTGATATAAAGATGATCACCTCATTAAGAAGTGCCTAACTTGAAGAGTTAAATGACTCTTTATGAAGAAGCAATCTCCTAGTCGAAGAGGTGATTGGCTCATCAAAGAGTCGATGCTTTTTCATGTCGACAATCTGACAGTATAATTCAAAATTTTAATTTTCAATTAATAAAATTCAATTTCTTTCAGTTAAATTGATAAATGTGCATTTATGAACAGTAACCCAATGTTATTTGATATATTCATAGGAAAAATAAAAGAAATTGGGTACTAACCTCTCTGGTAGCCAAGCTACAAATATAGGATTGCACATCCGCAAACATAGGGATCTCGTCTCTAATATTGAGCTCGAAACTCCAAGAGGGATGTACCGTAGGTGCCATTGGGTCCCACATCAACAAATATGGGGTCCATGCAGTGTCCATGTTGAGAAAATATAGGGATGAAAGAGAAAGAGAAAGAAGAGAAAAAAAGGAAAAGGAAAGAGAATTCAAGAAGTAAAAGTGACCTTTAAAAAGGAAAAGCAAAAATTTATATGATTAAGGCAAGAGAGGAAGATTGAAAGAAAAGAAGATAAGGAGTAGAGGGTGAGGCCCTACTTGGTGAAATAAAGCATGGAATGGCCCATGGCCCGCTAAAAAAATAAATGAAAATTTCTACATCACTACTTAGGTATATCCTAGAATTAATCTTTGGATAAGAATATTATGATCTCAGCATCAAGAAGAATAAGCATTTAGTTGTGTTTGAATCCCCAAAGTGTGTGGAAGAATAAGCATTTGATTGTTTTTGAATCCCCAAAGTGCGCAGAAGAATAAACATCTAATCAAGTTTGAATCCTCGAAGTGCATGGAAGAACAAGCATCTAGTCGGGTTTAAATCCCTAAAGTGCATGAAAGAACTAGCATCTAGTTAAGTTTGAATCCCCAAAGTGTGTGGAAGAACAAGCATCTGGTCAGGTTTGAATCCTAGAAGTGCATCAAAGAACAAACGTCTGGTCAATTTGAATCCCCAAAGTGCGTGAAAGAACAAGCATCTGGTTTGGTTTGAATCCTCAAAGTGCACAAAAGAATAAGCGTCTAGTTAGGTTTGAATCCCTAAAGTATGTAGAAGAATAAGCATTTAGTCAGCTTTGAATCCCCAAAGTGCGCTTATGAGCTGTCTGGTTGGGTTTGAATCGCTGAAGTGCATTCTTCATTTACTAAGTAACTCTCAGGCCAAGAAACCTGGGTTTTACGCCAAACTATAATGAATAACTGATCGGGCCAGGAAAACCTAAGGAACACGATTATATTTCATCTCTTTTTAATAAGTGGAGGTTAGGCCATGCTTGAGATTCATGACAAATTTATTAATGAGTGGCTGATCAGGCTAGGAAAACTCAAGGATCACGGTCACATTTTAAAGATGAAGTTCGACATCTTGGGTTTTAATTCCTGAGGTTGATGGCCTGAGTGAAGCTCGCAAGTCAAGTATGTCATTCTTACTCTTTACTATTTAATGTGCACGTTGTTTTTTTGAAAAATTATTTTCAAAAAATTAAATTTTTTAAAAAACCAAGGTGGCAAACTGTGGACCATGTCAGTTTGATTGGCCCGCAATGAAAGCTTGATGATGAGAAAGTTTGAGTTTTGAATATAAGAGGAGCCTGAGACTTCTCTAAAATCAACTTGAAAAGCCCAAAATCGAGCTAAAGCCCAAGTCCATCGCCTTTTGGCCAAAAGGCCCTGACCTAGCCTTGGTGAAGAGGCGATCGCCTCAACAAAGAGGCATTGCCTCTTCACCCCAGACATCGATGAGGTGACACCTCAACAAAGTGGCATTGCCTCTTTATACCCACCCTCTATAGCATTAAATGCCATTAATGGTAGTGGTTGAAGGCATGCGAGTGAAGGTTGGTAACTTGAAGGTTGGAAACTTGAGAACTAAAAAAAATGTTTGAAGAAAAAGAGAGGACATAGAGAAAATAGAAGAAAAAAAGGAAAGAAGAAAGGAAAAAGAGAATAAGGAAGACACTTATAAGCTTAGAAGACTTGACTCCCTTGAGAAGAGGAAGGAATCTTCTTGCATTCAAAGCCACTAACCCATCAACCAAGCTCTAAGGGCTTAGTTAGGAGCATCAACTCATCCAAGTTAGTTAGTCTCCCTATTTTTAAGCTTTAAGTTCTTTATCTTCATTAAAAGCTTTGATTTGTTGCTATTTTGTGTGTTTTCTTGAGCTATATTACTTATTTAAGGTCATAGAGAAGCATGATTGCATGAGATACTAAATATTGATTGATGATATTTGTATATTTATGTCTATTTCTTATTTATTTGCATGATCATTGAGTTTCCTAGGATTTAAGAAATGTAAATTGTTCTTGCCTCTATTGAGGAGGCGACGTCTCTTCATAGAGGCATCGCCTCTTCATGATGAGGCGACGAGATGTCGCCTCCTAGTCAAAGAGGTGTTGCCCCTTGACCAGAATGCTGCATATTTCTGCCTCAACATGTTTGGTCTGATTTCCTTGTCTAGTTTGTTATATATCTTGATTTTATGCATGATTACCATGATGATCAATATTTTTTCCATATTATATTATTGTATTATTTAATGGACTATTTTGTGAGTTTATTTTTATTTATTTTTGTGAATATTATTTATTCATGATTTGTAGATATTATTATTGTTTGTGAGATAGAACTAACTCGTATTTATTGCAAGAATTATTTGGTGATTTCTAATCACCAAATTGATTACTTTATTAATCATTTTTGGAGAGTTTTGATTTGTATAATTAATTAGTTTATTTTTGGCTTATGTACGATTTATTTTCAATATCTTTTATTATCCACACCAAAAGTTATAATCCTTAATCCTTCTCCCCTTTTATTTGGAATGAATGGGTATAAATTATTATTATTATTATTTTTTATTTATTTGTGATTGAAGGTCAGGGACATAAGCATGAAATGGGACTAATGTGCAAACTTGGAATAAAATCTAAAATTGGAAACCAATCGCGATTAGTATGTTAATAAGGAAATAATTTAATAATCAAATGTAATAAAATACAAAAAACACATGGAGGCCAACCATAAGGTTGGGTTGGCATTTCAAAAGCCTATACCCAATTTTTGAACTCGATCTCTGATGACAGCTTTTGGGAACCTTCATGGAATCTAGTTACTGTACAATGTGTCCCAGCTTTTATCCGAGTGGTGACTCCTTCTTCGTTTTAGGCCCCAAGCCCATTATGTATTTCCTAATGAGCCCTGAGTTCGCACAGTGCCATGGTGACAACACTTAGGCACGTAATTCACCCCGCCACCTACAATACACTTTCATAAACTTAATAATTTCTTTAGGAAATTCATTAAGTATACATCAAGAAAGACTTAACAAAACTTTAGATACATTTAATAATACATACAGTCAGACTAAAGATAATATTTTGGAACTTAAAAACCAAATAAATTATCTTAAAAATACTCAAGACATTTTTAACAAAAGACTAGACTTAATCAAAGTTGATAACTTACCTAGTAAGAAATATATATATATATATATATATATATATATATATATATATATATATATATATATATATATATTTATTTATTTATTTATTTATTAGGTTAATTAACCTATATGTATATAATTATATTTTTTTATTTATTTATCTATTTCCTAATTTATTTAAAGTAAGAGTTATTTAATTAAATTGGAAATAATTCTAATTTAGAATTAGAATTTAAATGGAAATGGAAGTCTAATCTTACCAAAATTGTTTTGGTAAGTAAGTGGTTTAAAAAACCCTAAATGAGATGTTTATTATACATCTCTATATCTATGGTTTTATGTGGTTCTTCTCTTTCTCCTTTTTCCTCTACTTTTTTGAGAAAATAAACACACATAGAGACAAAAATAAAAGTGAGACTTCAAAGGTGCTAGCACACTAACTTTGCTTTGGTCACCTTATTCATGTGGATACTAGTAGAGGGCATGGTGTTATTGGCGACATCTTAATCTGACAAACAATACATAAAAAGCTCAAGGTAGGGTGTCATCGGAGTGAACCCCCTCTCTTCCTTCCAACCATCTTGCCATAAGATCGTCTTGGTGAGTGTTTGGAATCTCTCTCAATTAATTTATTTGAATTATATGGATCCGGGTTTTGGTTTTTTATGGATTAAATTTTTGTTTTTTCATTGCGTTTTGCATTATTAAACCTAATAGTGGTATTAGAGCCACTTGTATTCAATTAAATAGATGTTATCATATATGTGATATACACATTAGATAGGTGGATTTGGTTTTGTACATATATGTGATATATATGCATTTGATTTTGAAAAATTATTTTTCAAAATTCAATTGAACATTTTTTAGATTATTTAATTATTTGAATTAATTAGATTAATGTCTATAATTATTTAATATTATTAAACACTATTTCTAATATGGATTTTATTGAAAATACATGCTATTTTTTGAAGGCAGAATTTAGGTTACAGGGAGACACAACCATGTCTAGTTGTACATCTATGAGAATATAGGTAGACACAACCGTGTCTATTTTTGACACAGCTGTGTCTAAAAGCAAATTCTATAAATTGTAGATTGACAAAGCCATGTCTATTTTTGATATAGCCATGTTTGTTAAAGCAGATTACATTCATGTTCAAGTGTTGAACAAAATAAATATGTTTTGAACATATTAATTAAAAGTAATATGATTACAAGCCTCTTGACCCCTAATAGATTTGTCATATAATTTGTTCTTATCATAATAACTAATTTTAATGAAAAATTAAATTATTATGCTCAATTTGTTTAGTGTAAATTGCATGGTGCATAGCATAGCCCCTAAGACCAATGTGATTGGATTTTTATTACTCTTTTATAGGTTGTAATTATTAAATACGGCCTGTGAGTCATTTTTCATTTATTGTACTTTTATTTTATTAAGTATAATATAATAGAATAGATTACAACATATAATATAATGTAAATCAAGACCCAACAAAGAGACCAAAGAGGAGGCCAAGGATGGAGATCCAAGATGGAAACTCAATATGGAGATCCAAGGTGAAAGGCTCAAGATGAAAGGAAGTCTTATTACATAGGATTGACCTTTGATCCTTATATTAGCTTATGAAGATCAATATAGATTTAGGGCCATGCTATGTCATGTTTACTTTTTTATTATTAATATTGTTGGTGGTGGTAGTGGTGGTGGCGGTGGTGTTATTATTATTATTATTGTTGTTGTTGTTGTTAGTGGTGGTGGTGGTGGTGTTATTATTATTGGTGGTAGTGGTGTTATTATTATTATTATTATTATTGTTGGTGGTGGTGGTGGTGGTGGTGGTGGTAGTGGTGTCATTATTATTATTGTTGTTGTTGTTGTTGTTGTTGTTATTGTTATTGTTCTTACAATGATGTTTGTGATGATATGCATGAGATGCCATGTATGTATAGAACATAATAATAATAATTAAATAAGATTAAATAAAGATGAACCCTCATTCAATATTAAGTCACTATAATGCCTCCTATAAATTCAACACTTGTCAAGCCTTGGAATATTATATATGGCCTGCCAAAGTAGGGTGTATTAAGTCATCCCAGGAAGGCAAAACAAATAATGGTGCTATTTGAATGTTTAATATGGTTTGACTTAACTAGGTTATCAAAATGGTTTTGGACCTAGGGCATTAGATGGGATTTTTAGCTAAGACATGTGATATCAAATCTCATATCTTTTCAAGAGTTACATAAGATGTAATTGGTAAGACTTACCCAATTAAATAACCACACTTTAGGCAATGAGCCAAAGCACACTTAGAGTATGGTGAAATATGGAACTTGGCCTACTAAAATTTAAAAATTAACTTTGAGGGTTATTGATTTGAATGAATTTTTATGGGATTTTCAATTTTGCTTCATTAATATAATTTAATAAAATACTAAATACACTACATATATATTTATTGTAGATAATGGCTTCAAAAAATACATCTAATTTGTCACTCTGATTAACCTTTGAGAAGGATAAGATTAATGGGACTAACTTCCTTGACTAGTACATAAACTTAAGAACTGTTCTTAAGCAAGAAAGGAATATATCCTTGATCAACCTATCCTAGATGAACTAACTGCTAATGCTCCTAGAGCTCAAAAGTGTTGACCTTAGCAATAATCAATCTTAATTTTAATCTTAACAAACTTAATTTTAAGCATTTAATTTTTTTTAAGTGTGTATAAGTTAGGACTTTTTGGAAGTTAAAATGAAGTATGATTATCTTGGGCTAATTTAACCTCTAAGATTTAAGGACTCTTTTGATATCCTTAGAACTTTATAATAAGAAAATTATCATCTTCAAATTTGAAGCAGACATCTTGAGCTTTCTGAATTGGGCTTATTTGTCAAAATTCGAGTTCATTTGGGTATGCAAATATTGAGTCAAAATTAATATATGCGTCTGCCATTACAGATTGCACAGCTTTTAGTATTTTCTACATATCTTGAGCTACAGAATTCCAATTGAGGTTATTCAAAATGATATGAAAATTTAAGTCGAATATATACAACCTTAATGAGAAATTTTAGGAAAATTCAAACTTCTTCAATATAAAATCATGGGTTCAACTTATGCATAGTTGTCTAATAGTAGTCTGCATTTTAGATTGCACAACTCTTAGTATTTTGGACATATCTTGAGCTGTAGATGTCCAATTAAAGTTATTCAAAATGATATGGAAATATAAGTCAAATATCTACAACTTTGGTTTTAAACATCTTCAATATAGGATCACAGGTTCAACTTGTACATAGCTATCTGATAGTAGTCTACATTTTAGATTGCCTAACTCTTAGTATTTTGGACATTTATTGAGTTACAGAAGTCTAATTGAGGTTATTCAAAATGATATGGAAAGATAAGTCAAATATATATAACTTTTATGAATAAATTATAGGCAAAACCAAATGTCTTTAGTAGCCAATTACGGTTTCAATCCATGAATAGTTGTCTGACAGTATCACCAACAATAATTCAAAATTATAAACATTGAATTTAAAATATAGATGTTGGAAATTTGCACCTCTGATAGCTATATTTTTTTAGTGTTTGTCTATATAAACACCACTAGAGCTAAATGGAAGTTAAGAAACTTGTTTTATCATTCATTCGTTCTTAAACTTTTAATTGAGCTCTTAAATTCTCTTAAACAATTCTTTGTTTATAAAACTCTTGTGAGAGTTGGTTGTGTGTTAGAAATAGAATTTATTTTCATCCTAAATCTTAGGATAGATTAGAAGGGAAGTGAGTTTTATTTCCAAAAGGAATTGGTTTAAGTGTTATCCATTGAAACACTTAGGATTTGGTTTATAAGTGAGCTTTGAAAACTCAAGTTACAGGGTTGTAAAAGTGAGCCATAAAACTCTTGTGTAATATTAATCTTCTCAATAAGATTATGGGTGATTGAAAATCCTAAATTGGGAATAAGTTAGGTGGAGATGTAGGATTGTAGTTGAATCCGAACTCCTTAAATTTTTGTGTTCTTCATTCTTCCTTCTCAACTTCCATTCAATTCTTGCAAATAATTCTTTTAATTTCTTATTTTTATTTGATAGCCCTATTCACCCCCCCCCCTCTAGGACTCATTTCAATTGGTATCAGAGCTTGAATTCTAGGTACTTCATTGTTAGAATACAAGATCATGGGGAGTGAATCATAAAACATCTCTTCTCTTAGACAATTCTTTGATGGTAGTGACTATCCACATTGGAAATTCAAAATGGAATTATATCTTAATTGTGATTTCATCAAACTTTGGGATATTATCCTAAAAGGTTAGGAACCACCTATAGCTATCATTGATGGTATGATAACTGCTCTTATAAGAAGCCAATGGAGTATTAATGAAAAGGAAGAAACTCACAAAAATAAAAAAAGCTATGATTAATCTAGTCTCTTTAATGACAAAAGAAGAAGGAGGTAAGCTTCAACATTGTATGTCGGCCAAAGAAATATGGGAGGCCTTAGAAAACCACTATGAAGGCAACATTCAAATAAGAAGCAAGAAGGTTCAACTTCATATGTATGAATATGAACTCTTCAAAATGAAGCCTCATGAATCAATCATGAAGATGACAAACTGTCTCAATGCTCTCCTCACAACCCTCAAGAAACTTGGAAACATTTCTCCAAGGAAGAGGTAAACAACAAGATTCTAAGAATCCTACCTAAGAAGGATTGGGAATCTTATGTTACTTCAATTGAGGAAGCTCAAGACCTCTCTACTCTATCAACTGATGTGCTCATTGGTAAGCTCTTAATACATGAGCTCACTATCAAGCAAAGAGGTAAAGAATAAGAAAAGAAAAAGAGCATTACTTTAAAAGCTCTACAAAAAGATAGTGAAGAGGAAAGCATCAAAGATTTTAGTGATGAAGATGGTGATATTGCCATGCTCACTTGGAACTTCAAGAAGTTTTTGGGAAAGAAAAACTTCTCAAGAATAAGAGACTTTAACAAGAGGTTCGAAGGAGATGGGAAGAAGAAAACTAAGGTGGTTACTTACTATAAATGCAAGAAATCAAGACATATTAGAAGTGAGTGTCCCAAACTCAAATTTAAGAACAAGGGAGCAAAAGACAAGAAGAAAGCACTCAAAGCTACTTGATGATTCCTCTGAAACTGAAGAGGAATAGGAACAACAAGAAGTGGCCAATCTTTGCTTCATAACCCTTGAAAATGAAAATGAGGTACCATCTACTTCTTATTCTTCCTTTAATTATTGTGATAATTATGATGATGATGATGATGATGATGATGATGTTGGGTACCGTGATGCAAACACAGCGAAAAAATTAAAATTTTATCACGTTCCCAAGCCTGGATCCATGTAATTCGACTAATTGATTAAATCTAGGGTTTTTTAAAATCTTACCAAAACACAGAAGAGGCAAGATTCTCTGGAAGGATGAGAGGAGGTTCACACCGGTGACACCTTACCTCGAGCTTTTTGGCTTGGTTATTCGGATCAAGACGTCTCCAAAAGGATACGTCCTCTATAGGTATCCACACGAACAGCCCTTCACAAAAAAAATTTGAGTGTGTGTGCTAGCAACCTCTTGACTGTCTCACAAATCAAGAACAAAAGGAAAAACTCTGTCTTTGTTTTCTAAGAGGAAAGAAAATGAATTTGGAGGAAAAAACAAGTGTGTGAAGCCCTAGAGAATATAACATATTTATAGATTCCAAATTAGGGTTTCACTTACCAATGACCTTTTCGTAATTTTCATTTATTATATTCTGATTTTGTTTAAAAAAAATAAAAAATAATATCTTATTTATTTATTTAAAATAACATTTATCTTAAATAGATAAATAAATAAAACACTTTAATTATTTATTTCCACAGAGTTTATTTTGGGCTTATTAAACCCATATCCGTTTTGGGTTTGTTCCAAGTGTGTGACCCTATAGGTTCACATAACATTGGCAGTGGGCCTAAATCTCTATTTAGGCCTACAAGTCATAAGTGGCCTCTAGCAAGACATTATGACTACCCAAGTCATGTGAAGTCAATAATCCGACATAACCTAATTACAGTGAATTTTATTGTCCCTTTATCACATGATATCTTAATTGAATATAAGGCATAGAATGTCATCCTTATATAGTTCAATATTATGACGTGATTCCAAGTAGACTGAAAATGATAACTCTTTATCAATTCATTTCAGCATGGCCATGCATTTTCATTCAGTCTATCTCATCAAGGGGCCTTTAGATATCTTTCTCATATTAATGAAGGATAAATTCCTTCTAAATCACTCACATTCCTCACATAACTAATTTTATATCCAACAACATTCTTTTAATCATCCGGTTAAAGACAATGTTAGAATGTGTCAAAACATAAAATAGCTATGTAGAAATCCATGATGATTTCAAGGTCAAAGGACCGAAATAAAATTACTGTGATAAGAAATACTTATGACAATAATCTATGTAGTATTCTCATAGTGGGTCAATCCAGTACATGATCTCTCATCATATACCTATGAGTTGACTTAATATCTCATATTTATGATTAGTAAAACATAACCATCAGTCAACATCATACTAGCCTTAATACTTTAATATTCATATAATGAATAAATGGCTAGGGATAATTAGAATAGAACTCTTATTTTAATCTAAGGGTTTTACTATCAAGTCACATACTTGATGGCCTTAGTAAGAATTAATCATTCATGTAATTATCATAAAATCAAATGATAATATAATACCTCTTTATTAATAAAATAAGAAAGTCAATACATAATCACAAATGATTGACCTAGTGCATATCACTAACAGATGATGAGAGCTCTATTGTGAGTAAATTACTTGTTAAATGCAAAAGTTAATTATATAACAAGAAACATTATAAGTATGAATTAGGTAGCTTAAATAGAGAATTAGAAAATTTAAAAATTAATTTTGTGAAACTTGTTGAATCAAATGAAAAACTTGTTAGTGATGTAAAATCGTCTAATTCTTTGGAAGATCAACTTAAGAAAGCAAATGATGAAAATCATAAGCTTTCTAAGGAGGTCTTAGAATTAAAGAATTCCATTACTTAATTTAAGATAGGAAAAGAAACTTTAGATAGTCTTCTTGACTCTCAAAAATTTCATGGAGATACCCATGGAATTGGATATAAGAATGGAATATCTTCATCATCTTCATCACATATTCATTTTGTAAAAGCTTCTCATAATTCTACTCCTTCAACCTCCAAATCAAATAAGACTCAAGCTTTTAAAAATAAAAGATCTCATGTGTTAAATGGCAAGGGAAAGTCTCATACGATTCATCCTCCATTAATACAAAGAGGTAAGGCTCAAACTACAGCACCTCAACCCAAGCATGGTTATTTGTACATTAGACACAATTATAATAGTCATGCTATGTAATATAATTCACATAAACATGTTAAACAAAGTTATCAAAATACACATCACCATTGCCAATGCATGTCTCACTTAATGACACAAAACAATAGGAGATACACACAACACTAAAGGCATGTTGCACACACTAAAAAAGCATTTCATCTTAGGAGGAATAAATTCAAAAATATTGTATATTCTTATTGCATGATCAAAGGACATACTAACAATTTGTTCTTCTATAAAAGACTACACATGAATTTACTTCCTATAGATTATCTTAAAACTAACCAACCTAGACCAAGAAAGGTTTAGGTCCAAAAGAATACTTAAATTGTTTTGTTTAAATGTGCTTAAAATCCATAAGAACAAAAAGCAAGTGGTATCTCAATAGTGAATGTTCAAGGCATATGATGGGAGACAAAGAGCAATTTAACAAACTTAATACTAAGGATGGAGGGCACGTTACTTTTGGAGATAATGCAAAAGGGAAAATTGTTGGCATTAGAGAAATAGGTAATCCTCAATCCTTATCTATAAATCATGTGTTATTTGTTGATGGTCTTAAACATAATTTACTTAGTATAAGTCAATTATGTGACATGGGAAATAAAGTAACTTTCTATCCTAAAAATTACTTTGCTAGTAGTCTTGATGAAAACAAAGTTATTTTTAGTGGTAAAAGAGTAAATAATATTTATATCATTGATTTGAATAAAATTGATAACAAAGACATAAAAAGCTTAGTGTCTATCTCCCATGACACATGGACATGGCATAAAAGGTTAGGACATGCAAATTTTGAGCTTTTAAATGATCTTTGTAAACATGAACTTGTGATTGGTTTACCCAAGCTTGAATTCACTAAGGATAAGCCTTTTGATGCTTGCCAAAAGGGAAAATAATCCAAGTCCTCATTTAAGCTAAAAAATGTAGTGTCCACCTCTAGGCCACTTGAACTTATACATATGGATTTATTTGGACTAACTATAGTTGCTAGTCTTGATGGAATGCACTATGCATATGTATTGGTTAATGATTACTCTAGATTTACTATGTATGTTTTCTTGCTTATAAGAATGATGCATTTAAAGCTTTTGAAAAGTTCGCAAAAAGAGTTCAAAAAGAGAAAGGCTTTTATGTTTCTTCTATTAGAAGTGATCATGGAACCAAATTTGAAAATGAATTTTTTAAAAACTATTATAATAAAAATGGTATTTCTCAAACATTTTCGTCTCCTAGAACTCTTCAACAAAATGGGGTAATTGAAAGGAAAAATAGAATTCTTATGGAAATGGCTAGAACAATGCTTCATGAGTATAATTTACCTCTATATTTTTGGGCAAAATTCATTAACACATCTTGTTATATTTCAAATCGAGTTTTCAAAAGACAAATTTTAAATAAAACATCTTATGAGTTGTAGAATAATAGAAAACCTAAAATCTCATATCTAAGAGTATTTGGATGCAAGTGCTTTATATTGAACACCAAGGACAATCTTGGAAAATTTGATTCTAAAGCTGATGAAGGAATTTTCCTAGGCTATTATATTTTTAGTAAAGCATATAGGGTCTTTAATAAGAGAACTCTAGTAGTTGAAGAGTCTATGCATGTGATATTTGATGAATCAAACTCACTTGATCCTAGAAAGGATGTTTGTAGTGTTAATGATCTTGTAGGTAACAATGAGATTGTGGAAACACAGGAAGAAAATGCTAGTAGGCCTTTGGAACTTAAAGATCCAAGCAAGAAGGAAAATAAGGAGACATCTCAACTTACTTTAAAGGATGAACTTCCAAAGGATTGACAATTTAAGAAAGCTCACCCTCAATACCTTATTATAGGTGACACTACAAAAGGGGTAACTACTAGATCTTAATTAAAGTCTATTATTAATTTAGCCTTCAGTTCTCAAATTGAACCCAAAAATATTGATGTTGCTTTATGTGATGAATTTTGGGTCCTTGCTATGCAAGAAGAGTTAAATCAATTTGAGAGAAACAAGGTTTGGACCTTAGTTCTTAGACCTAAACATCATCCTATTATAGGCACTAAATGGGTATTTAGAAATAAGATGAATGAACAAGGTGTCATAACTAAGAATAAAGCTAGACTAGTAACTAAAAGTTATAATCAAAGAAAAGCATTAATTATAATGAAACCTTTTCCCCTATTGTAAGGTTAGAAGCTATTAGGATGCTACTTGCATTTGCATCATTCATGGATTTCAAATTTTATCAAATGGATGTTAAAAGTGCATTTTTAAATAGTTTTATTAAAGAAGAGGTGTATGTTGAACAACCTCCAGGTTTTAAAAGATTTGATGTTCCAAATCATGTATTCAAACTTTCCAAAGCATTATATGGATTGAAATAAGCTCTTAAAGCTTGGTTTGAAAGATTGAGCAACTTATTATTAGAGAAAGGTTTCTCTAAATGAAAAGTTGATACAACTCTTTTCATAAAGAAATCCAAGTATGATTTATTAATTATTCAAATATATGTTGATGACATTATATTCGGTGCTACTAACCATTACTTGTTTGAGGAATACTCTAATTTAATGTAAGGAGAATTTGATATGAGTATAATGGGTGAACTCAAATTCTTTCTTAGACTACAAATCAAGCAATGCAAAAATGGGATTTTCATCAATAAAACTAAGTATACAAGAGACATTCTCAAGAAATTTGGCATGGATGGATCTAAGATAAGTAAAACTCCAATTAGCACCACAACTAAAATTAACAAATATGAGAATGGCAAACTAGTTGATGAAAAGCGATTTAGAGGTATGATCAAATCCCTTCTTTATTTAACTGTTAATAGACTCGATATTATGTTTGCTACTTGCTTCTGTGCTAGATTTCAATCTAGTCCTAAAGAGTCTTATTTGAATGCTATCAAAAGAATTTTAAAATATCTTTATGGCATAATGCATTTAGGAATTTGGTATCCTAAGAGTTCATCCTTTGACTTGATTAGTTATTCTAATGTGGACTTTGCTGGTAGTTTACTAGATAGAAAAAGTACTTTCGAAAATTGTCAATTTTTAGGACAATGTTTAGTTTCTTGGTTTAGCAAGAAACAAGTTTCAATTGCCTTGTCCACTGCTAAAGTTAAATATATTATAGCAAGTCTCTGTTGTTCATAATTTTTGTGGCAAAAACAATAATTGTTAAACTATGGTGTAAATTTGATCACATTCCAATTAAAAGTGACAATACAATTGCTATTAACCTTAGCAAAAATCTCATTCATCATTCTAGAACTAAGAATATAGACATTAGACATCATTTCTTGCAAGATCATGTTCAAATTGGTGATATCTCAATTGAATTTGTTGATACAAATAATCAACATGCGGATATCTTCACCAAACCTCTCAATAAAGAGAGATTAAATTTCATAAAGCATGAACTTGGCATGACTGATGGTTCTAGTTTATCTTGATTTTACGTTTAATTGATGGTTGAACTATTTTTATGTGAAATCAAGTTGTGCTTATTGATTACTTTGATTGATAAATATTTTGATTTTGATCTTATAATTTTTTATATAGTCATTATTTTATATTTGGTTTATCTTTTTAAATTTACTTTTGCATTTTTTCAAAGGAGAAGAAATCATTTGAGTTTGCATATATACCTAGTTAATTTTTTTTAACATGTATATTTCTCTTTAATTTTAAAACTCCTTTAAAAAATGAGTTTATGTTAGTGACACATTATATTTTTGTTTAATATAGGGGGAGAAATTTTGTTTAAATTTTTTGCATGCATATTGACATTATAAGTATGGCTAATTTTGTCATATATCATATATGACAAAAGGCCTTATTTTTCTTACTTGGTTTATATATGACACATATTTTATAAAGATTTTGTGTATCTTTGTTTTTATTTTTCCCTTATATCTCTCTCTTTTCTTTTTGCTTTTGATAAAGGGAGAGAAATATATTTGAGTTTGTTATTTGTTACTATACATGTGTATAATATTTTATTATTGTGTTTATACATGCACAATTCATGTATAAAATCTTTTTGGGAATTGTTTTAATCTTTGATAAGGCATGACTATCTCTTAGGAATTGTTTTGATCTTTGATAAGGCATGAATATCTTTCTTGGGAATTATTTTGATATTTGATAAGGCATGAATATCTTCTTAGGATTTGTTTTGATCTTTAATAAGGCATGAATATTTTTACAAAGATTTGGTGTATCTTTGCTTTATTCCTATAGGAATTTTGGTCCTTTTAGGTTCATTTCTGATTATATATCTCTCTTTTCCTTTTGCCTTCGTACAAAGAGAGGAAAATATATTATGAATAATTTTTGTTTATTTTTTTATATGCTAAGTGCTACATGATTGATTAACTAACTAAACTTTATATGATCATATAATAATTAGGCATGTCTAGCATCAACATTATTATTATTATTATATGTACTATTTTTGTGATGTATTTTAGTGGTGCTATATGCATAGATGTTTGAAATTATTTCCTCACATTGCCTACCATTTATTTAAATGATCATGCTATCATATTTTATGTTTTTAATACATTTTTCATATGAATGTCATGTTTTTATCCCTCTTGCTATATTTTATGTTGTTTTTATTTTTTATTTTCTTTTTTTATTGAGGGGAATAATCTATTAATTTATATTTCTTATCATGTCCATATTTTTAGGGGGAGAAATAAAGAAATATATTTTATTTCATTTAATATCATTATTATCACAAATATTATCACACATTTTACTTTGTATTATTTTTTATCAAACACAAAATAAGTTTATCAAAATCAAAAAGGGGAAGATTGTTGACCTTAGCAATAATAAATCTTAATTTTGATCTTAAAAATCTTAATTTTGAGCATTTATTTTGTTTTTTAAGTATGTATAAGTTAGGACTCTATTAGAAGTTAAAATGAAGTATGATTTACCTTGGACTGATTCGACCTTTTATATTCAAAGAGGCTTTTCACATCTTTAGAGCTTTATAATGAGAAAATTATCTTCTTCACATTTAAATTATAAATCTTGAGCTTTTTGAATTGGACTTATTTTTCAAAATCTGAGTTCATTTGTGTATGCAAATATTGAGCCAAAATTAACATATGCATCTGCCATTTCAAATTGCATAGCTCTTAGTATTTTAGACATATCTTGAGCTATAGAATTCCAATTGAGGTGATTCAAAATGATATGTAAATAGAAGTCAAATATATACAAATTTGATGAAAAAATTTTGGGAACATTCCAACCTCTTCAATATAAAAGCATGGGTTCAACTTATGCATAGTTGTCTGATAGTAGTTTGCATTTTAGATTGCATAACTCTTAGTATTTTGGACATAGATTGAGATGATGATGTCCAATTAAAGTTATTAAAAATGATATGAAAAGAGAAGTCAAATATCTACAACTTTCGTGAATAAATTTTTGGCAAATTCAAACGTCTTCAATATAAAATATTAGGTTCAACTTGTGTATAGTTGTCTAAGAGTATTCTGCATTTTAGATTGCATAGCTCTTAGTATTTTAGACATATATTGAGTTACAAAAGTATAATTGAGGTTATTCAAAATGATATGAAAAGTTAAGTCAAATATCTATAGTTTTGTGAATAAAGTGTGGGCAAAATCAAACATCTGTAGTAGCCAATTATGGTTTTAATCCATGTATAGTTGTTTGATAGCATCACCTATAATAATTCAAAATTATAAACATTGAATTCAAAATATAGACATTGCACACATCATTTGCACCTCCAACAACTATATTTTTGAGTTTTTATCCATATAAACACCACTAGAGCTAAATGGAAGTTAAGAAACTTGTTTTATCATTCATTCTTTCTCAAGCTTTCAATTGAGCTCTCAAATCCTCTTAAACAATTCTTTGTTTGTATAACTCTTATGAGAATTGGTTGTGTGTTAAAAATAAAATTTCTTTTCATCTTAAATCTTGGGATAAATTAGAAGGGAAGTGAGATTTATTTCTAAAGGAATTAATTTAAGTGTTTTCCATTGAAACACTTGGGATTTGGTTTTTTGAGTGAGCCTTGAAAACTCAAGTTGTAAGGTTATAAGAGTGAAGCATAAAACTCTTGTGTAATCTCAATCTTGTGAATAAGATTATGGGTGATTGAAAATCCTAACTTAGGGATAAGTTAGGAGGAGATGTAGGATTGTTGTTGAATCCAAACTCCTTAAATTTTTTTGTTCTTCATTCTTCCTTCTCAACTTCCATTCAATTCTTGCAAAGAATTATTTTAATTTCTCATTTTTATTTGATAGTCCTATTCACCCCCCCCCCCTCTAGGACTCTTGTGAGTAAGCATCTTAATGATTATATTAATGTCACCTGCCTTATGCCTGGATGCATGGAATCAAATTTTCAAAAGAAATTAATGGAGATGGGTGCTTACGGCCATTTTAAAGAAATATTCTAAGAGAAAGATAGAATTAAAAGGTTTAGCACCATAAAGGCATTGCTTTCCTGCAAGTTAATTGATAGTAGATCAATGGCTCCTTATGTTCTTAAGATGAAAGGTCATCTTGAAGACTTAAAAAGGCTTGGTCTTAAGATCGAACAAGAATTAGCCATTGATATTATTCTCCAAGCCTTACCAGAAACCTATGATGGGTTCGTTATGAACTATAACATGCATGGCATAAGCAAAATAGTTTCTGAATTGCATGGTATGCTTAAGACTACTTAAAAGAACATCAAGACTACCAAGGATATTCTAATGGTCAATAAAGGGAAAGGTATAAACAAGGGAAAAGGTAAAGGCAAGATTAAGGCTTCCAAAGGCTTTCAAAAGCCCAAGCCTAAGCCTAAACCTACACCCCAAACAAAACTACCAAAGGAGGGAACATGCTTTTTCTGTAATGAGTTGGGCCATTGGAAAAGAAATTGCAATCTTTATATGGATTATCTGAAGAAGAAGGGTAGTGTGACTACCACTTTAGTTATTTATGTTATAGAAGTCAATTTATCTACTTCTGATTCTTGGGTATTAGATATCGGTTTTGGATCTCACATTTGTACTAATATGCAGGGCCTAAAAAGGAGTAGAATCTTAGCTAAAGGTGAAGTTGACCTATAAGTTAGAAATGGAGTAAGAGTTGTTGTTTTAGCTGTAGGAACTTATGATATAACTTTGCCTAGTGGACTTGTTTTGAGTTTAGAAAACTATTATTATGTAACTACTATAAGTAGGAATATCAATTCTATTTCTTATTTGGACAAGAATGGTTTTGAATTTATTATTAGGAATAATAAATGCTCTGCTTATCATGATAATGTTTTCTATAGATATGCTCCATGAAATCATGGTCTTTATATTTTAGACATAGAAAACACTAATGAAAAGGCCCATCTATAACATTGATACAAAGAAATTTAAATCTAATGATTCAAACACAATCTATCATTAGCATTATCATTTAGGCCATATAAAGGAGAAACACATTTCAAAACTCCATCAACATGGACTTTTGAATTCATTTGATTTTGAATCATTTGAAACTTATGAATCTTGTTTATTAGGAAAAATGACTAAGACACCTTTTACCGGATATAGTGAGAGGGCTAATAACTTATTGGGCCTTATACATTCTAATGTATATGGGCCATTAAGTTCCACTACTATATGACGTTATTAGTACTTTATTACTTCAATAGATATGGCTATGTCTATATAATGAAACATAAATCTGAATCTTTTGAAATGTTCAAAATTTTTAAAAATGAAGTACAAAATCAACTTGGTAAGAATATTAAAGCACTACGATCTTATAGAGGTGGTGAAAATTTAAGCCAGGAATTTATTGATCAGAGATAGTGGAATAATTTCACAATTAACTCCACCAAGGACACCATAATGGAATGGTGTATCTGAATAGAGAAATCAAACTTTATTAGATATGGTTTGATCTATGATGAGTCAGTTAGATCTTCCAATCTCTTTTAAGGGTGTGCCTTAGAAACTGCTACATTCTTTTGAACAGAGTTCCATTAAAGGCAATTGAAAAGACACCATATGAGATATGGATTGGGAAATCTCCCAATTTATCTTTTCTTAAGATTTTAGGAATGTGAGGCTTATGTGAAGCATCAAATTTCAAATAAATTAGCACCCAAATTAGACAAGTACCTTTTTATGGAATATCCTAAATAAACTAAAGGATATTACTTTTACAATGCTTATGAGAACAAAGTATTTGTTACAAGGAATGGTGTCTTTCTAGAAAGAGAATACATTTCCAAAGGAACCAATGGGAGTAAGGTATAACTTAAAGAAATTCATGAACCATAAAATAGCATTGTACCACAGATGGAACCTTAACTAGATTAACAAATAAATGTAGAATCCACAAAAGTACCACAAGCTCCTAAAAGGTCTGGTAGGACACATTATAATCCCAAGAGATATGGATTTCTCATAATAGATAATAATGATGTGATGATTATGGATCAAAGTGAGCCCACAACCTATCAAAAGGCCATGGATAGTCCAGACTCTAAGAAATGGTTAGAAGCCATGAAATCAGATATGTAATCCATGTATGATAATCAAGTATGGACTTTTATTGATCCATGTAAAGGATTAAAAACTATTGGGTGCAAATGGGTTTTTAAATAAAAATTGACATGGATGGCAATGTGCATACCTTTAAAGTAAGGCTAATAGCAAAGGGTTTTAAGTAAACACATGGTATAGACTATGATAAAACCTTTTCACCAATTGTTATGCTTAAATCCATTCGAATTTTCCTTGTCCTTATTGTATACTATGATTATAAGATCTGGCAAATGGATGTCAAAATAGCTTTCCTTAATGGAAACCTAATTGAGGATGTGTATATGATATAGCCATAGGGTTTTATTAACCTGAGAATTTTGGAAAGATTTGCAACCTTTAAAGATCCAGTTATGGATTGAAGCAAGCTTCTCAGAGTTGGAATCTTCATTTTGATGAAGCAGTTAAAGAGTTTGGATTCATAAAAAATGAAAATGAACCTTGTGCTTATAAGAAAGTTAGTAGGAGTGTAATAGTTTTTCTAGTGCTATATGTTGATGACATATTACTTATTGGAAATGATCTCCATACTCTATAAAATGTTAAATCATGGTTAGGGAATTGTTTCTCAATGAAAGACTTAGGAAAAGCTGCCTATATTTTAGGTATCAAGATCTATAAAGATAAATATAAGAGGCTTATTAGCCTAAATCAGAGCATTTATATTGACAAGGTACTAAATAGGTTCAGTATGTAAAACTCTAAGAGAGGATTCTTGCTAATGTCCCATGGCATTAGTCTTAGCAAGACTTAGTGTCCAATGGCACAAGATGAGCAAGATCGTATGAGTAAAATTCTATTTACTTTTACTATTAGATCCATCATGTATGCCATATTATGCACTCGACTAGATGTCTCATATACCTTGAGCATAATGAGCAGATACTAGTCACACCCAGTTTAAAGTCACTAGATAGCAGTTAAGAATATCCTTAAGTACTTGAAAAGGACTAAGGATGCATTTTTACTGTATGGTGGGTAAGAAGATAAGCTAGTTATAAATGGTTATTTATTGCAGTCAGTTTATGTATTTTGTTTAAATAGAGGTGTAGTGAGCTAGAGAAGTTCAAATCAAGACACTATTATTGATTCTATAATAGAATATAAGTACATAGTTGCCCTAGAGGCAACTAAGAAAGTTGTTTGGATCAAGAAGTTCATAATTGGATTAGGTATTATTCTTAGTATATCAGATCTAGTGGACTTGTATTGTGATAATAATGGAGTTATAGCATAAGCTAAGGAACCCAGATCACATCAGCGATCCAAACACATACTTATGCATTATCATCTCATTAGAGAAATCATTGAGAGAGAAGATGTGAAGATATGCAGAGTACCAATAGATGACAATATTGCTAATCCACTAACTAAGCCCCTTCTACAAGCTAAACATAAGAGTCATACTAAGTCAATGGGTATAAGATATAATGTTGATTAGGCCTAGTGCAAGTGGGAGATTGTTAGTGATATGCCTTAGGCCAATTATGTAATGGCCATACTTTGACTTTGTCATATTTCTATTTTAATAATAAAGAGGCATTTTTATTCTAGCTAATTCTAATATTATCCTTGATTAGCTAAGTCTACCTAAGATCATTAAGTAAATGACTTGATAATAAAATTCTTAGGTGATACTTGAATTCTAATCTAAATATCCTTAATCGATCATTGTTATGGGAACAACAATGAATAAATACTAGTATGAGGTTTATTGATGATTATGTTTTACTAATAATGTATATGAGATGTTAATTCAAATGCATAGGTACATATTTGGAGAAATAATTTATTGGATCGACCCACTATAAGAATACCACATGGATAGTTGTCATAGGTAATTCTCATTATAGTAGTATTATTTGAGCCCTCTGACCTGAAATCACCATGGTTTCTTATATGATAAGTTTTGTATTTTGACACATCCTTATGTCATCTTTAACTGGATAATAAAATAGGTTGTGATTGGATATAAAATAAGTTATGTGAGGGATATGAGTGATTAAGATGGAATTTGTCCCTCATTCATTATAAGAAGATATCTATGGGCCCCTTGATGAGTAAAATTGAGAAAATGCATGGTCATGCTAGAATGAGTTGATAAAGATTTATCAATATTAGATAAAGAGTTATCAGTATTAGTCTACTTAGGATCGAGAAACAATATGATTAGACAATATAAGGATGACATAATCCATGCCTTATATTCAACCATGATATCACATGAAAAAAGGACTATAGTACATGTTGTGTATTAGGTTATGTCAGATTATCAGCCTTTATACAACTTAGGTAGTCATAATGTCTTACTAAAGACCAATTATAACTTGTGGACTAAAATGGGAATTTTAGGCCCAATGCCAATGTTATATAAACTTATAAGGTCGCACACTTAGAACAGGCCCAAAGCATAATTGGGTTAATTAACCCAATAATAATTTCTCTAAATGATATATATATATATATATATATATATATATATATATATATATATATATATATATAATTTTTATTTTTATTTATTTATTTATCTATTTCCTAATTTATTGAAAGTAAGAGTTGTTTAAATAAATAAGAAATAATTCTAATTTAGAATTAGAATTAAAATAGAAAAGGAAGTCTAATCTTACTAAAATTGTTTTAGTGAGTAAGTGGTTTAAAAAAGCCCTAGTTGAGGTGTCATATATACATCTCTATCTCTAGGGTTTTATGTGGTTCTGCTCTTTCTCCTTTTTCCTCCACTTCCTTTGAGAAAAGAAACACACATAGAGACGAAAATAAAAGTGAGAATTCAAAGGTGATAACACACCAACTTTGCTTTGGTAACCTTGTTTGTATGGATACCTGTAGATAGAGTGGTCTTAATTCAATAAAGAAAATACAAAAAGATCCATGTAGGGTGTTACCGAAGTGAACCCCTCTCTTCCTTCTAACCATCTTACTATAAGATCATCTTGGTGAGTGTTCGAAATCTCTCTCAATCAATTTATTCAAATTACATGGATCTAAGTTTTGGTTTTTTATGAATTAAACTTTTATTTTTCCTATGTGTTTTTCATCACGAAACCCAACAACAAGTTATTAGTGATATGCACTAGGTTAATAATGTATGACCAAGTTTTGACTTTATTATTTTATTTAGTAAAGAGGCATTTTCATTATCATTTTGTGTTATGATAATTACTTGAATAATCAATTCTTACTAAGGTCATCAAGTATATGACTTGATAGTAAAACCCTTAGATTAAATGAGTTTTATTCAAATTATCCCTAGTCATAACAATGTATTATGGCTAGTATGGTGTTGATTGATGATTATGTTTTACTAATCACGAATATGAGATATTAAGTCAACTCATAGGTACTTATTTGAGAAATAAAGTGCTGGATTAACCCATTATAAGAATACCACATAGATAATTGTTATAAGTAATTCTCATTATAGTAATATTGGCTTAGTCCTCTGACCTTAAATCACCATGGATTTCTGCATAACTATTTTGTATTTTAACACAATCTTACATTATCTTTAACCAGATGATAAAATAGGTTGTTGTTGGGTATAATGAGTTACATGAGGAATGTGAGTGATTGAGAAGGAATTTGTCCCTTATTTAATATGAGTAAGATATCTATGGGCCCATTGATAAGATAGATTGAGGAAAATGCATGGTCATTCTAAAGAAAATTGATAATGAGTTATCATTCTCAGTCTACTTGGAATCAAGAAATTATATGTTTGAATTCTATAAGGATGACATAATCTATTCCTTATATTTAATCAAGATATCATATGATAAATGGACTAGAATATTCACTGTATATCAGGTTATAACAGATTATTGATTTCACATGACTTGGGCAATCATAATGTCTTGCTAGAGGCCACTTATGACTTATAGGCCTAAATAGAGATTTAAGGCCCACTGCCAACATCATGTGAACCTACAGGGTCACACACTTTGAATAAACCCAAAATGAATATGGGTTTAACAAGCCCAAATAAGCTCTATGAAAATAAATAAATAAAATATTTATTTATTTCTTGAAGATAAAGATTATCTTGAATAAATAGAATATTATTTCTAATTTAATTTTAAATAAAGTCAAAATAATAATAAGTGAGAAATTACCAAAAGGTTGTTTAGTAAGTGAAACCCTAATTTAAATGTCTATAAATATGTTATATTTTCTAGGGTTTTATACACTCTCATTATTCTACCACTAAATTTGTTTTCTCTCTTTTTAGAAAACAAAAAACAGAGTTCTTTTTATTCTTAATTTATGAGAAATCAAGAGAAGGTGATAGCACACAAATATTCATTTTCAAAATCAAAGGCTATTTATGTGGACACTTATGGAGGACGGGATCTTTTGGAGACATCACAAATCCAAACTACTAAATTAAAAGCTCGAGGAAGGATGTCACTGGAGTAAACCTCCTCTCTTCCTTCCAAATTTCTTACCTCTTATGCATTTGTGGTAAGAAAATGAAAACCCTAGATTTAATCAATTAATTAAATTACTTGGATCCATATTTGAGTTTGTGATTCAAATTTTATTTTTCACTGTGTATGGACTCACAAAACCCAACACAAGCAATACCCTCTAAGCATTTTTATACATTAAAAGACTTGTAAGAGTATCTCATATTAGTAGTTGCTAATAAGATGTGTTGAAATGAAGTGTTATTTTTATATCCAATAATCTCAACATCCAAACATAATATATTCAATAATCTCAACATCCAAACATAATATATTCAATAATCTCAACATCCAAACATAATATATTCTATCACATAACATTTTTTTTAATTTTATGGTAAAAAATAAATAAATTTATAATTTTTTTAAATTCCCATATTATGGTTGTTTGTAAAAAAAATGAAAAGATTAAATTAAATTTATAATAAGAAAACATTTGGTCTTTTGCACCAATAAAACTTTAGAATTTAATCAGTTAGGACTTTATCTCCTCAAATTGATAGTCCATGGTTGACTTTAATTAAAGTCTCGGTTGGCTTACAATCAAGCATGCCCATTTCTATTAGTATATCTATTACATACTTTCATTGGTAGAAGGAAATCCCTTGAGTTGATCTTGCAACTTCAATCCCTAAAAAATACTTCAAGTTACCCAAATCCTTAAGTTCAAACTCGGTTGCTAACTGTCTTTGCAAGATTGTTGTCTCACTCGGATTATTTTCAATGACCACCATATCATCAATATACACACATAGAGCGATAACTTAACCTAACTTTTGTTTGTTGAATAGCATATGATCAGCATCACTTTGCTTATAATCTAGCTCCCTCATGAAAGTTAAGAGTCATATAAACCATGCTTGAGACGATTGTTTGAGTCCATACAATGCCCTTTTTAGTTTGCACACTCGGTCAATACATCTTATTCTGGCTGGTAGATCCATATACACTTCTTCATCTATGGTTACATTCAAAAAAGCATTCTTTATATTAAATTGACATAATGGCTAGTCTAAGTTGGCAGTTAAGGAAATAAGAACTCAGATTGTGTTCATTTTTGCTTATGGAGTAAATGTATCTTCATAGTCAATTCCATACTTCTGAGTATATCCCTTTGCTACCAACCGAGCTTTATATCGATTAATGCTTCCATCTAGATTGAGTTTGATAGTAAATATCCACCTGCACCCCACCATTTTCTTTCTTTAAAGGAGTGAAACAAGATCCCATGTGCAGTTCTTCTGTAATGACTCCATTTCATCATTCATAGCTTTCTTCCAATCCATATCAGTTAAAGCCTCTTACACATTACTTGAAACAAATATAGTAGATAATTGATTCACAGTATATGCATGAAATTTAGACAAATGGTCGATTGATATGAAATTATTGATAGGATATTTACCTTTGTTATGAAGGTCTGGACTATATTGTTTTTTTGGAATCCCTCTATTGATTTTAGAACAATAACAAGGCTTGGTATTTGGAGGTACTAGGGGAGATGAGTTTACCTTATTATGCATATCTGGAGCTTCTTCAACTTTTAATATGGGCTGGGAAGACATACTATCTTAATTTTTTTAGGTTTGAGAAAGATACTCAAATTATCATCAATTATCTATCCAAATGAAATGCTCAAACCACTTGGAACATTAGATGTTTATCCATGTGAGATGCTTGAAACAACTAAGACACTCAAAGTGATATCTTTAAAGAAGCTCAGAATTCTCTCCCCCTGAAGAGAGCAATCGGATTTGGTGAAAAAGGGAGCATTTTCATGAAACTAAACATCCTGAGTTACATACATCTTATTTTCATTTGGATCATTACATCAATGTCCCTTTTGTAGATCCACATAGCCAACAAAAATACACTGGATAGCTTAAGGATCTAATTTACTGAGTTGCTGATGAACTTATACTGAGCATCCAAAGATTTAGGGCTCAAGATTATTGAGAGGTGGAGATATAACAAGTTCCTTAAGTTTCTAAAGAGGCATTTTAAAATCAAGTACTCTTGATGGAGTCTGATTTATGAGATACGTAACTAATTGAATAGCCTCTCCCCAGTATTCTCAAAGAACATTCATGTCAAATAATAATGCTCAGATGACTTCTAATAACTGTCGATTCTTCCATTTAGCTATACCATTATATTGGGGAGTGCCGATATAGGATGTTTAGTGGCGAATGTCATGCTCATGCCAAAAATCTTTAAGAGTTGAGTTAAGATGCTACCCACCATTTTCAGACTGTAAAACTCAAATTTTACTCTGGTATTATATAGCCACCACTCTGTATAAGTCCCAGAAAGAAGAGCATGCATCTCCCTTGTTTAAAAGTAGTGATACCAAGGTCATCTGGATACATTCATCAATAAATGTTACAAAATATTGAGCACCAAACATAGTAGGAATCTGAGCAAATATCCATAGATCAAAATGAATGGTCATAAATGGAATTGAATTTTTATTATAACTTGGTACGTATGAAATCTAATGTCTTTTTGCCAATTCACAAATATCACACTTGAACTCAGAGTTTGTGGTACTATGTCTAAGATAATGAAAAAAAAAAGATGACCAAGATGATAATGCCATAAAATAACTTGGTCTTTAGTCGAGTAACTTCTACCAACCCTATTGACTTGACTTGACGTCTGACTCAGATCACCATGCAAATCAAGATAGTATAACTTTCCATGTTTAACACCAGAGCCAAGAATCCGGTGTGATGCAATATCCTGAAATACACAATAATTAGGCTAAAATTTGATAGTGCAACTCAAGGTTTCAGTGATTTGGACAACATATAATAGATTACAAAAAAGAGATGGAATAATAAGAACCTAGATTAAGAGATTTAAAGTTAGATATTGATCCTTCATAAGTGACTAGTGTTATACCTCCATTAGTAGTCATGATATTTTCTTGGGTTGATAGTCGGATGGATGTAAGATGGTGAGTGGAGTTTTTCATATGATCAGTAGCACATATATCAATAATCCATGTATTATTTTGAGTAAGATTTTTCATACATGATGTTGCATCAAGATCACCACTTGGTTTAGGACCACTAGAGGAGGCAATTGTAGCTTTTTCTAGCTTCTTACGAGGCTTTCTATTAAAATCCCACCATTCCGGATATCCCATAATTTCATAGCACCATTCCTTAAAGTGTCCAACTTCACCACAATGAGTATAAGTGTATGTGATGGACTTACTCAGTACTTTCCCTTTGAACTTGGGACAAGTTTGAGCTGCTACCAATACTGCATGGTCAGCAAAATCTTTAACCCTTCCATCATATGTCATTGGGTTTGATCCCTCTGCACATATGCATAACTAGACTCGAGATCAAGAGGCAGATCCTTCCGTATTACTTCACTCTAAGCATTATTAAATTCTAAATTTAGCCTGACTAGGAAAATATGTATTCAAAGCTAGGTAATATGGTTGTAGAGTGATACTACTCCATTGACATCCTCCCCTTGAGCACAAGTTCGAGCATTAATTTCCTAAAATATTTCAACCAGCTCATTATAATATGTAGGTAACATCCTACCATTCTAACATGTAGTAAATGATTTTCGATTTAGTTCGAACAACTGAGTTTCATCAAATTCATCATATAAAGTTTTTGAGACAGTATCCCATATCTCCTTTACTGTTGAAAGATAGAAGAATCTCTGTATCAATATCAGACTCATGGAATCAATTAGCTAAATTTTGACTTGGTTATTATCAATAATCCAAATCTCCAAAGCTTTATCTCCTGCTGGTGGTTTTGGCGTTGTGCCAGTAAGGAAACCATATTTATTTCTGGCTCCAATTCGCATCTCTATGAGTTGTGATCATAAAAGATAGTTTGTATCATTAAGAATAATTTCCATGGGAAAAAGAGAATTATCTTGAAGAGTTTGAATAAAATTATGTGTTCCATAGGATACGATGGATGTATTTTCAGTGGTCATAGTTTCAAAAATTCAAGAGATTCAAAGGAAAAGAGAAGAAAATACACGATTTCAAAGATTCAATACAAAAAAAAAATTGATTTCAATGTGTATGCTCTGATACCATGAAGAATAAAATTTAGAAAAAAGAAGAGAAAATTCAAAAGAAATATGTTTTTATATTCATAAAAGAGAGGTTACAACCCTATATATACATATATGAAACCTATTCACATCCTAATTAGGAATAAAATAACATCTCAATAAAATAAAGACCTTATTTTTAATTGTATACAAATATTTACTTCTAAATATATACAATCAAAACATTTATTTTCCTCAAAATCAACTGGGTTCCTCCTTTTCATTTATCTGCGGTACAACTTCAATCCTGCAACATGGGACCTCATTTCCCCATATGGCTTCAATATCAAAAAAAAATTTACAGGGTCGACATCTCTAACAATGGAATTTCTAATTCCGTTCCTAAAAGGTTCTAAGAATTGTCTTTTGATTTTTATTATTTAAAGGGTAAATTGTACCAATGGTCCCATAATTTTGCCCCACGCTTTAAAATGAAATTAGATTTTTAATTTTTTTTTTTTCAATTACTAAAATTCTATTTTTGTTCCAAGTTAAAGTACTTCGAATATATCCAATCAAATTTAACATACGCGGCAATCGGAATAAATATATTTTTAGTATATTCACCACATAAGTATCTCATTAAACAGTTTAATAATCTTGTGGGCTCCATAAAATAAAATTTGCTAAATTTGATCGGATATATTTAAAATACTTTAACTTGAAACAAAAATATAATTATAATAACTGAAAAGAAAAAAAATAAAAAATCTAGTACCATTTTGAAATATGAGGTAAAAGTACGGTGCATTAAACCTATTATTTAAACATCTCCCCCAGAGTGGGAGGGTGCCTAATTTCTCATTCAAGTTTAGAACTGCAGATTTCTCTGTTATCGACATCAGCTTTAGTTGTTTCAGTGGTCCATTGCCTTTAATTTCTTCAAAACTAAACTCTTCAGTATATTTTCCTAGAAGAATGACGCTATCAAACGGTGATTAATTATCTGGCATATTGATCCTCCTTGACCTCTCAAATAACAAGTTTTTTAGAGTGCTTGCTGATCTTTTTCTTATTAATGTTCGAGATCTGGTGTTCTTGAATTTGGCAAATAACAGTCTGTCTGGCCAAATTCCGACCTCCATCAGATTACTTTCCGAACTTGTATCGCTAAATCTAGAAAACAATGCCTTTTCTGGAGAGTTACCTTCATCTTTAAAGAATTGCACTTGTTTGAGATTCCTTGACCTCAGTGGTAACAAATTTTCCGGAAAAATACTCATTTGGATTAGAGAAAACCTACCATCTTTGCAATTTCTTAGACTCGGATACAACGAATTCCATGAAACATACCCTCGCAACTGTGCTAATTAAGAAAAGTTCAGATCTTAGACATGTCTTTCAATTGTCTCAATGGTAGTATACCACGCTGCTTCCAGAATTTAACAGCCATGACCAGCCACAACTCAACCAAAACCATTGGCCTATTCTACTCATATTTTGGTGAAGTGTTTGTTTCTATTCCCACACAATTATATATGGACAAGGCAATGGTTCTTTGGAAGGGAAGGAAGTACATTTGTGATAAAAATCTGGGACAGTTTCGAATAATTGATCTTCCAGGCAATAACATTAAAGGAGAGATTCCAAAAGAATTGACAAGCCTCGTAGAGCTTCAACAATTGAACTTGTCCAGTAACAAGCTGACCGGTGCAGTCCCTCGAGAGATTGGTTTTCTGAAGCAACTAGAGTCACTTGATCTGTCTCAAAATAAGCTATCAGGCAGACTTCCGGATAGCATGGCTAGTTTAAATTTTCTTAATACCCTAGATTTGTCATACAATGATTTTCCAGCAGAATTCCTTCTGGCCCTCGGCTTCAGACCTTTGCTGCTTCTGGATTTGCCTGTAATCCTGCACTTTGTGGGCCGCCTCTTACACAAAATTGCCCAGGAGATTATGTGATTCAATTTACACCACCTGATACTGATAGTCAACAAAATGAAGAAGATGGAGATGACTTCTTGAAATGGCTTTATGCTGGTACGGGGCTTGGATTCATTGTTGGCTTCTGAGGTGTTTTGGGTACTTCGCTTTTGAAGCGTTCTTAGAGACATTCCTATTTCCAGCTCTTGGATAAATCGGCAGATTGGATTCATGTGAGGATAGCAGTGTATGGGAGAAGGTTGCAGAGGAATTTCACTTCTAGTGTTCATCATTCATCTATCAAAAAAAGGCTGCCATGGTAATATCTTTAACTCTTCCTTATAAGCATATGTTTTACATTGAGAATTAATAATTTAGGGACTAATTGACATGTTTTTTCGTTTTGGGATCCCAGGAGCAGCTACTGCTATTTCTGAATGGAAAAGTTTGTATCAATTAGTGTTGTTTAATTAATGTGTAAAACTTGTGGTTGTTCATTTTGGTTGTCCTTTAGCTGCTTCGACAACAAAATTTTGCATGTAAGAACGCTGCTATAAAATAGAAAGGGTGGTTGTTGTTTCAGGACTTAGTGTGCTACCTATGCAGGATCCCGTTAAATATAATAATTAAAGCGCTAATTAAATAAATTGTGAAGATATTTGAACATCTTGTTTGCAAATGAACTTAATTGTAAATTTAAAATGAAGTAGGGAAAACTATAAGTGGATTAAAAATCTAGCCAGAAGATAAACTTTGGAGGACCAAATACATTTTGTAGGTTGATTCATAATTTTTTTCCAAGCGCGATTGTGATATGGGTATACAAGCCAAGAATCCTTGCGTCCTAGAGTTTCAACCAAGAACGTAACAATGTAATGAAATTGAAGATTGATACCTATGAAAATGCCTTTAAACTCAACTTGACAAATGGGAAAAAGCAAATATAGTCTATGCAATTGGCAATTGTACTCATCAAGACTTTTCAGGTCCATTACTCTGTTGACAAGTGCTGGTGTCTGTTTCATTTTCGAATAATGTAATTTACCTTTCAGGCAATAACAATACTGGAGAGATTCCAAGAGGATTGACAAGTCTTTTAGAGCTTCAATAATTGAACTTGTTGAATAAGCTGACTGGTATTTTACAACCATTTTTTTATCCTCTATGGGTCTATAATAACATAGAATTTAGGTTTATACATACATATATGCATATATATATATATATATATATATATATATATATATATATATATATATATATATATATATATATATGTATGTATATTGTTAATTTTTAAAAGTATTAAGGCAGATTAAAAGGAGGTGAGTTCCCATATATCAAAAAAAAAAAAAAATTAATTATTTAATTAATTTATAATTTCAGAATATTTTATTCTGTATTATTATTCTATAGATTAGATTTAATTTTTTTTCTAATTTTATTTTATTTATATTCTATTTTATATTATTTATTATAAATTTATGCATATATATATATATATAACAAAAATTTATATAATCTATTTGTAAATAATAATTAATTTATAATTTTAATTCTATCAAAACTACTTAATTAAATTACTTTATTTTATTTTAATTTTAAAATAATTAAATAAATATGTTTTAATTTGCATTATGTGGATTGCAAGAATTTACAATTAGTTGCAATCATTTTCCAATAGTACAAAATGAATAACTAAGGAAAACACACACTTTCATGAAACTTGAGAAGTCAAGCATCGATGTCGAGTCTCTCACTAGAAGAGCTACATCAAGATTAAGGAGTGATCATAGGAGATGAAAAAAAATTATGAACTAATTTAATAAGCATGTATTTTATTGTTTTCTATAGTAATAATGCAATAATTTAATGGCGATGCAAGCAAATGTATTTTATCTCCTTTTAGCTCTGATCAAACTAATCACAAGCACTATAAGAGATACAACTATAGCTGACTCTGCCACGACAAAAGAAGGGCATAGCTTAGATCCTTTCAGAACAGCATTCGTTGATTTAGTTGCTTATTCGATTTGTTTGTCTTCAGTGCGTCATCATTTGATTTTCTTTCATTTTAGTTGCTGCACCACCATGACTTGCTTCTTGTCCCATGTCTTTAATTTTCTTTGGTTGCTCTGTGAGTACCTAGTTTCATGTTGATTTTGCTCTGCTGATTACACTGAGGAGTCCATGTGTATAATCAATACGCATGCATGTGGATACGCATGCATAGAACTGCTCCAAAAGGCAAGCCACCTAGTGCATGCCTCCAAAGCTATTTGTGCACCGAGCGCTGTCTCTGAAACAAAAGAGATTAATGTGTAAGCATGTACGTACTTTGCTTTTCAATGGTTCTCACAGGCATGTCTATTTCCAACTCTTGGATAAATCAGCAGACTGGATTCATGCACGAATAGCTGTGTATGGGAGAAGGTTGCGGAAGAAATTTCACATCTAGTATTCATCATTCATCTATTAGAAAAATGCTACCATGGTAACATCTTTAACTCTTCTTTATAAGCATTTCAATATGGATAAGAACATTTATTTTACATTGAGAATTAATAATCAATAATTAGTACTAATTTCCATCATTGTTTCCTTTTTTTTTTTTTTAGAACCTCAGGAGCAGCTGCTGCTACTATTTCTGAATGGAAGTTCATATCATTATTCTTGCTCAATTACTGTATAAACTTTTTTTTTTTTAGCTTCTTCAACAACATGGAATCTCAGCTGAATTAGGAGAGACAATGGAGGATGCATCCACTTATGGAAGACTAATAGGAAGACTCACCTACTTGACTCTTAATCGACCATATTTGACATATGTAGTCCATTTACTCAATCAATTTTCACAGCAACCTCGACACACTCACTTGGACATAGCTCTACAAATTGTTAGATACATTGGCTCCAAACTTCATAAGGGAATATTTTATTCTAAAGATTACCAACTCAAATTAAGAGCTTATTGTGATGCTGATTGGAGCACTTGTCCTATGTTTAGAAAATCAGTAACTCGATTTGTTATCTTTCTAGGTATTGCACCTATTACTTGGTGATCAAAGAAACAAGCTACTGTCTCTTTGTCTTCAGTAGAAGCTGAGTACAAAGCAATGGCTCAAACTATTAAAGAAATTGTTTGGTTAAACAACTTGCTCAAAGACATGTTTGTTACAGTCCCAAGGCCAATTGATTTACTTGCGACAATAAAACTGCCATCCATATTGCCTCTAATCCATTCTTTCATGAGCGAACGAAACACATTGAAGTGGATTGTCACTATGTTAGACTCAAATATCAGTCCAGGGTGCCAAACTTGACCCATGTTTCATCCCATAAAACAACTAGTTGACATCTTTGCCAAGGCTCTTGGACAAGAATAATTCATCAAGCTTTTACATGAGATTTGCCTATGCAGTACAAACTCATTAGCTTGAGGGAGGCTCAAGGAATATTTTATCCAACAGCAAGTTAAATGTATTCATGCATATTAACTTGAGGGAGGCTGTTAGGAATCATATATTTTTCCAATAATCATAGGATATAGCTGTTAAAAATAGTCAAATATTTTCAAGATCAATATTATTCCAGTTACCTTTCTCATAACATTTATCATTTGAGATTATCATGATTTTCTTCTTTCCTTCTTTGTACTGCCAACTCTACTCTATATATATACATCTAATGTAAATTCAATGAATAGAAATATAGAAATTTATTCTTACAACATCCTTTTTCACTCTTCTGTTCTATTGGGATAAGAACATATTTTTTGGAATAATTGTCGCCTGTTTTTTTAATATCAGAGACTCATGCTACTTATTTTTCCTTTAAGGGATTAGAATTATTTATAGGTTGATCGAATTCAAAATTAGTATAATTTCTTTAGCTAGGCAAGCAGTCGACTCTCCACTAGCTATTATTGATCGGTTATTTTCAAGAATCTCTCTCTAATCTATTTTCCTTGGAATTGTTATATCCTTACTGAATGCAGCCATGATTATGATGCAATAAAGAAAATAAAAATAATTTTATTTGGCAATTAAGAATTTGTGCAATTGCAATCAAAAAACTTTATTACTGTTGCTTCATCTTCATGAATTTTGTTACTTGATATGTTCTAATTATGACATGCCATGTTTCTATAGACATGATAGTATCCAGAGCCTTAATTTAAGTGACTTAGGTTTTCTTTTGCCTGATTTGTAAGTTTTTTTTTTTTTACCATAAAATGGAGCTTCTTACAATCATCTACTAGTAGTTGTCTTTTATAATGGAGCTTTTACAATGCATGAGCTTTGGCTTTTATAAGCCTTTGAACCCGACTAAGAAAGGAAATAATCACAGATAGAAGACTTACCTAATTTATAACAAGGAAACAAATCACAATAAAAACCTTCCTTAATTGTAATAAGGTAATTTGTTGATTGCCCTAGATCAAGGCATGCCTGTAACTTGCCAAAAATGTGCCTTGACCAATGGATGAAATTTTTAACCCTAACCAGGCCTTGGAAAGTCGGTTTGGGCTCACTTCAGTGCTCTGATTAAGTGTGTTTAGGCCATTCCTGGCCGGTACAAACAAAATCATATATTTATTTTACTTATTCTTAATATATGTCTCATAAATAAATAAATTTGTAAAGAGAAGGAATTTTTTATATTTAGAGCATTAAATATATTTTTAAAAAGTTGTTAAAATTCTTATTCATGATGAGAAAATATAAGTCAAAGAATTTTTAGTTGTGTAAAATTATAAAAAAAAAAAAAGTTGAAGAACTAGAGAGTAATAGGAGAAAAAATGACACCAATATTGATAGCCAAAATTTTTAATCAATAAAATTAAAAATGTGAAAAAACTCAAAATAAATGAGAAGAACTATTACTAAATAATTTATAATTATAAAACATTACCAATTTTATAATTTAAATTATAAAATTATAAAAGAACTAAAAATGTCAATAAAATTATAAAATATTACCAATTTTGTAATTTAAATTATAAAATTTTAATGGTCAACTAAATAATCAATAAATATTATTTATAGCCAACTTGTCTAATATGGGAAGGTTTTCTATCCCGTCACAAGACATGACACTTGTAAAAGATAAAGGGTTCAAATCCACCCTCCGCCCCCCCTCTCTCCATACTCAAGAAATATTATTTATAAAAATATATTTTTTTTATTTTATTTTTCAATATACATTATTAAAGTTTATGCATGAAAATAAAATATTTCTTATTTTAATTCAACTACGTGAAAATAAAATAAAAATTAAAAATATACTTATCATTTCAATTTTAAAATAATTAGAAAGTATAAATAGATTAATAATATTAACAAAATGATGACTAAAAATAATAAAAGAATAATCAAAAAGTGAGAGAATTAAAATAATAATTTATTTAAATTTTGAGGACTATAAAAAAACACAAATATATTTAAAAGATGCAAATATTATAAATTGAGGTGTCTATAAAAAACAATATTAAATATAGAAAGGAGTTAGGATTTTTACTCAAATTATGTATTGTGCCTATTTTCTTTGCTTTAATGTCTATGATCCTGCATAGAGATAGTGGAAGACTTTGACTAATCAAGGGAAGAAAATTGCATTCGCCGTACCATACGTTTCTTTTCATAGACAAGGAAGTGTTCTTCACTCCCTACTATTCTTTTCTCATCTTTTTTATCGCTCTAGTCTTACATATAGTTTTTATTTTTATTTTTTTGGGGCAACTAAGGGATCAGCAGTTTGCGCTTAGTGCTTGCCAAATTTTGAAATTGTAAAAATTTGAAAATGACAATTCCACCATAAAACGCCCTTATATAGAAATTCAGTAGAGCTACACTATAAATAGTGTTTGAAGAAGAGTTATTTACAGTTAGCAGGTAGCTATTAGTTGATCAATATTAAGTATTTGGTAAAATTATTTATTGTTTACATTTAATGAATAGTTGTTAGCTAATCAATATTAAATGTTTGACAAAATTATTTACAGATGTTGTTGTTTATATGTTTAATGACTATTATATGTATTAATTAAGTAGTTTAAAATTTTTAAATTTTACATTTATTGTTATTTAATTATATATATGTTCAATTGTATTCAACTACACATATTAATTTTTAAAAAAGTTATATATATATATAATTTTAAATATTAAAGATTAAGTAATTAAATATAATAATCTATTCATTATATATGATATAATATAATATATTTTTTATAAATTTTTAATATATATATATATACATATAATAATATTTATATGTAAAAATGCATATAATTTTTAAGTAAAAATTTAGAGTCTAAAAATTAGATAACGCACTCAAATATCTTAATTAGGTTAACACATTTTTAACATTGACATCATACTTCTGTGTCCAAAAAATTTTATTAAACTAGAAAGAGAAAGAATGTCTAACAACAAAAAAGAAAGGCCGAAGCCTCAAGAACACTATGAAAAACGATAGTCAGCTCTCCTGCTCTAATAATCACATATAGCATCGTTATAAAAAGTTGGAGCTGAATCCCACCAAAGAAGCATTGAAGCTATAATTCCATGCTTAGCAAGCAAGTCCGCCACAAAGTTGCCTTCTCTAAAATATGAGAAACACAAAAATGCATTTACGAGACATATTGAAGGCATTGGGACCATTGCCGTCTAACCTCCCATACGACTTGCTTTGATTTGGTTCGAAACAATTGAACCACATGCATTGAATTATACTCTAGCCAAAAAGAATGCCAACCTCGAGTCCATACAATTTCCACAGCTTTGGTAGCTGCTAGAAGCTCAGCAACAAAGGCAAAGGTGCAGCCATTTCCAAACGCAAAAGCACCACAAGGCAGAGCTCTAGTTGTTTGAAAAATACCACCCGATCCAGATGCTCCCCACAAGTCCAATGCTGAGCCATCTGTATTGACTTTAATCCATTAAGCTGGTGGAGCACGCCAAGTGATAGCAATAATATTTCGAGCCTTTGCTAGAATTCGACAAATTCGCAAAGTATTTAAAATTTGGAGCTCTTGAACTGAGTTAAACATTCGCCCGACACGAAAGAAGTCAGCTTTTTAATCACTTTCCAAAGAGAACGTAATGTGCTATGAATGTTAGGCACCTCCTGATCGAAAATCACAGCATTCTAGACTGGCCAAATAACCCAAACTCCATGACCAATAGCTAAGCTCCATAATGTTGATAATTGTGAGCTGAATGAATGGTTCATAGCATTCAAAATCAGGTCCATCAATGTACCTGAGACAAGAATATTCTTACCAAAAAGGATTGAAACAGCTTGCCAAACGGTGGATGCAAAGCTACAACTGGTAAACAGATGATCACCGTCTTCATAATGAGCTACACACAAAACACATCGAGAAGGGAACGATAGACCTTTCCTCCTAAGATTCTCATATGTAAGAAGATATCTGAGAATCGCCCACCAATAAATAAGAGATCTAGATGGTGGCAAAAACTCCTTCCATATTAAAGAACACCAAGGGAGATGAGGACGAGAAGAACGTAGCTGATTGTACATTTTTTTAAACTGAATGCACACCATCTAAGACCTTAATCCAAGCACAAGAATCCTTCTCTTCTTTGATAGGGGAAACAGCAGTAGTGTTATCTTTAACCACCGCATTCGAAACATGAGACAAATGCCAAACATCATGATGCAGAAAAGTTGAGACTGAAGCAATTAAGCATCTTTGTTCCCTTACCGAGAAATTCAGCTGATTAGCCACAGTGGGAAAAATCCACTCATCAGTCCAAAAATTGAGGTTGCTGTGAATGCATATAATAAATTTGTACATCTTTAAAATAATTGTTCAAAAAAATTAATTAACAAAATATGAATTAAATAAAAAATTAACTAAAAATGTATGAAAGGAAAAAACTAATATATAAAAATATAGTTTCTAATTTAATTTAAATAGATATAGACAATTAAGTAATTACATTTAAATAAATATGAACAATTAAGTAATTATATGTAAATTAATAAAACTGTTCATCAATCGCTCCAAATTGGAGCTGTTAAGTGTTGCAACAGTTATTAACTACCATTTAAAAGTATTAACCAAATATTATTTTATAGTTCTTAGAAACTGAAAAGCGATATGAGCTCCCCTCCAACAGTTATGTCACATACCCTCATAATATATTAGTAGCCATGAGTATTAGAAAGACGAAATACAGCATCCAATATCATCGCAGTATTGGATTTGTAATCTCTAGTAATTACATGAAATTTGTTTGATAACCAATCAATTAATTAAGTTAAGAATATGATTCAATGAGAAATACCATCCTAAAAGAGATAATATCTTTTTTTATACCATTAAAACATTAAACAACTAAGAAAAATCATTATGTACAATCACACCGTTGAATTTGGATGTTTTAATGGGATTCAATTAATTATCTACCAAATTTATAATTAAAGAATGTGATAGAGGAAGAGGTAAAGCTTGCAAATAATTAATAAACTGAAATAAATATAAAATAAATTCACAATTAAATAATGTGGAAGAAGAAGAGATAAAGTTTGCATTTAATAACTTGAAATATATATAAAATAAAGTATAATAAGACTACAAAAACGTTTTTTAGAAAACAAAAAAGACTTTAAAAAAAGGACTAAATAAAAATAATAATTCATTAATAGGTTTATAGAATTTTCAAAGTGGCATGAAAATTGTTAACTCATTCTTTAAAGGTCAGCTTGATTACATTTACAGGACTGCAAGGAAGCATGCAACCAAATACTAAGACTTCTTTGCAACCACAAAACCCTCTTTATTTCAAACTAAATACATCTCTTAGTTAAAGGCCTCAAGAATTCTAGAAAGATGATTCTAAATGACTCTAAGTTAAAGGTCACTGATTTTCACCAATTGATCAACCACAAACCAGACAATAGCATCAACTTTAATTTAAGAGTGCTTTTGACTGCCCAAATTCAATTTGCTAAGGAAATAGAATTGTCATGGAAGGAATGGATCAAATGAATAGAATGGCCATCCTACCCAAGATATTGAACATAATTGCAGACCAAACTGTATCGCTTTCCCACACGTCCTACCAGAAATAAATACAAGATCCATTCACAACTCTAAGACTTAATTTGCGAAGAACATGAATGATATAGTTATCACTTGTCTAGCATTTTTTTAAATTTCCATCAACTACTGCATGCCAACCTAGGGGACTAAACAAAAATGCCATAGCTATTCTTTTCAATATCATATCGTTCAATCAAAATCTATTGTCATTTTGTGTTTTCACACAATAAATTATCGAAATATTAACACCCTCAAAAATTGAAATACCAAAATCATAAATATCTACAACTTGAAACTCCAAAATCAAAATCACAACCATTTAAGAAGCAGCCAAGAAAGAAGAAATACATAGAAGATTGGCAACTATCTAATTTCAAAGTAATGTGGTGCGAAGAATAAAATCTTGATCCATGCTAAGGCAATTCTTTATTGTAGTACAATCTCAATTTGTTCTCTCCCTCTCCAAAAGATAACTACATTGGCAAAGAGGAATGGAGTGGGTGATGTGGATGAGGCAGCATTGAAGTTTATGGATGGATTTGATAGAATGGGCTTGCGCACTTAGACTTCAAATGGACGTTCGTAATGGCATCCGTTGACCCACGAGACCCATAATATATCAAATCGAAAATGACTCAAAGAGTTATAATAGATGCTATAACTTTGTTTGTAGCAGCCTATCTTCAGGCCTAAATTTTTTTGTTTAGACCTTCAAATTTTACTTTAAAGTTTATATTCCTTTTTTTGGAGTTTTTTGTCTTTTCCTTTTTGGTTTTAGGGTTTTTTCCCTAGCCACTATTTATTTGCCTCTTGTTTTGAGATAGTTTTTTGAAGAATTAAAACAAATTACAGACGTAATTTTTTCGAATGCCTCTGGAATTCTTCGAATCAACAGAGTTTTAGACTATTGATTTCGAGTATTCTTAGAATCAACGAATTCAATTCTCTCTCAAAGCTTACGCTACATCAGTGGGTAGCAAAGGCAACAATTAAGCTTAGAATTTTTTATTTTGCACCATTTACAGAACATCTTCCCTTGAGGTTATTGTGCAATTTTAAGTCTAGGGTATAATTCTATTTCAAGGAAATGTTTTAGGATTTTCGTGTACTAAAATAGAAGAAAGTAATAGAACATAAACACTATAATATATTGCAGATATGCTGATGTACTCCTTTTTACGATGAGAAGTGCAAGTGGCTCCGAGGACTACACTCAATTCCTATCACAGTTATTACATCTTCTTCTCTACTCTTCCCTTTAATTTTGTTTAAATTTGTTCTAATACAAAATATCTACCTTTTTATTTATGAAAAAGAATAATATATTATTGGTGTCATTGATAATTGAAAACTTAACACAATTGTACAACATGCACATATGAGAAAACCAAGGTGAATGGGTCATGTTTTTCAATAAACACTTCAATGTTTAAGTCATTATGTGTATGAGAAAAATAAAGAATATATACTGAATCTATGGAATGAATAGAGAATGAATAAATATTAGAGAATATAAGGGGTATATAAAGATACAAAGATCAAACCTCTATAGATATAGACTTTTGTTATTGGACTAGGATTATAATACGAGAAAATTATAGAAATCACCATGTTTAACCTTAGCTTTTTCACTTTTACTATCATTTGGTTTTGTTTTTCAAGCTTACTATTTTTTTTCAAGTTCACTTTTTTGAATTTTTTTTTCAAATTTACATTCTTAGCTTTGGCCCAACATACAAATTATTGGCCTTAGCAATGATCAATCTTAATTTTAATCTTAACAAACTTAATTTTGAGCATCTATTATGTTTGCTATAAGCATGTATAAGTTAGGTATTTTTTGGAAGTCAAAACTATAAAGAAAAATCAAGAAAAATGAAGACTAAGATGTAGTCCCGAGCCACGTCCCGACCAGGATCAAGACCGGGACAAAATTTCTAAAATCTGTGCAATTAAGCAGCTCGGACAAAATTCATCTTTGGCTCCATCCCACTCGAGACCATGCCCAGGACAAAGGTGTCCCAATCAGGACAAGTGGTCCAGACTGGGACCAAACCAAGTAATTTATTATGCCTGGCTAGAACCCATCCTGGACGAATGTCCCGATTAAGATGATGCCCGGGGACATTAAGTCCCGAGTGATATCTCGATCGAGATTAATATGTCACTCTCAACTTTAACTGATTTGAAGCTCCAACGGCTAGTTTGCTCAAATGTCCTAACTGAGAGCATTGAAATTCTTGTAAAAAGCTGAAGAACAATTAATGAAGCAAGAAGAAGCTATAGGGAAAGTTAATTCTTCTCAACAAAAATTTTCAAGTTGTTAAATGGTTACAATTTTGCAAGTATACAGGTTAAGTTATAGAATAGGATTGTAAGTCCATATATTGATCCCATAGGGAAGAGATAAGTACTAGTTCGCTTGATTTATGTGCTTGTATAAACAGATCAATTTTTATGTTGTAAAGTAATTAAAATTAAAACTAATTAATTTTTTTGAAGAATAAGTAGTGTATAATATGTACTAGAGTTTTTCTTTTCACCTGGATCTGTATTGACTCAAAATCTAATTTATATAATCTCTATCATTGTCATGTTTACAATGCTACTGCTGTGATTCTCATAAATCTCTCTCAAGCATTTACAAGGTCAGCTTATTATTTCAAATACTGATTCGAGTAAAGGGACTCTCACCTCATAAAAGTCTAATCAATAGATCCATAACAAACTTAAACTTTAAAGGTAAAATGCAATATTAACTCTTAACTGGTATCTCTACTCAAATTAACATTTAATTGTTTTTATTCTAGATCCCTAAGTGTAAATCTCCTCTCGGCCTCAATACTCTTAGCATAGGATGACTCAATATAAACATTACAGTCATAGGTATAAATCTCCTCTCGGTCTCAATATACCTACTTAAATAATTGAATCATTCATGAAGCATAAAAATAAAAACCATAAATATGACATGAACTGAGAATATATTTAAAAAGAAATATGAGTTCAATACATCTCCAGGTTACTTAGATAACTCTAGTACAAAATGAGATTAAGCTACCATGTTTATATAAAGAACAATAAAACAATAAACAGATGTAGCTAACATAATCAAAACATAAGATAAGAAGAGAGCAAACTCCCTAATCCTTGTCAATGTAGTTTCCTATTGCTAATCTCTTCACTATATACTTGTACTCTGATGTAGATGATTGAGCTTCATTCTCTGTCCTCTCTATACTTTTCTCTTTATTTTTCCTTTATTTTTCTCTGTCTGTTCTTTTCTGCTCTCCCCTCTCATTTGCTGCTTCGCGAGTTTATGATGCTCTTATATCCTCAAAATTAGGGTTGCATGTGGTGCATGTGTCCGAGTTGAATTTCCTTAAATGTACAAGCATGGCCATGCAAAACCAAAATTGGTCTTACATGGCCATGTACATATGCATGGACTTCTTGGCACGGCTGTGCTGAGCAATGCACGACCATGCATTTTTTCCATTAAATTTAGCATGGTCGTGCTATGGCTTACACAGCCATGCACTTTTCCTTTATGAATTGCACGGTCGTGTTGAGCCTTGCATGACCATGTTATTTCCCTCTTGTAAAATGGCACACCCATGCTCCTTTTCTCTCCATTTTTTAGCATGTCATGTTTTGCATCACATGGTCGTGCATGATCAATGCATGCTCGTGTTCCTTTCTTTGACTTTTTTTTATCTTTGACTTTTCTTCACACATTTAATTTCTACAGACAAAATAAAAACTTAGTTAGAAGAATACAAAAATTAGACAAAAAATATAAAACTCCTACTTTATTTAATTAATGCATGATTATGTCTATATTTTATTTAAATGTACTAATATTTTCTAAATGCTAAATCTATGAATTATTATGCAGAAAATGGAAAATTATTCACCTAAAGTGAGATATTATTAAATTAAAATGAGTCTAATTTTTAATTTGAAAATGCAATTATCAAATACCCCCACACTTGAACTTTTCCTTGTCCTCAAGCAAGAACCTTATTATAATAATAATATAAGCATATTAAAATAAAATTATAGATAGTTTAATCAATATAGTAACAAGTTAATACAAGTATTATTTAGCAAAACTAAGTTAACAAGTTGAGAAAAAGATTGAAAATATTACCAAGTGAAGCATACCTCTCAAATGAATTATTCATAAGAATTAATGAACTAAAACTTATAAACCAAGGAAAGTCAAACATATTTAAATTATTAGTCAACCCTTAAGCTAAATATGATAACCAACTGAATTTTTATTTGATTTTAATTTTTATTTATTTATGTTGGATTAGAATCCTTCTCAACTTTAGTATTCCTTACAATTCCTGTATTACTGAGCATGAATACCGCGGTTAGGTACCTTTGGATTACTCATACTCAATTTGAGCATTGGAGTATAATGGAGATTTTCGCTCCTCCAATCCTTTTTTTTTTGTTGAATTATCATATAATAGAAAAAAAAAGTTTTCCTAATAATAAAAATTTATCCAAATCTCTTGATTGTAAAAATTTTATCCAAAAATCCTTTTTAAATAAAACAAAAGAGAGGTATATATTTAGATTGATTAAAAGTTAAAGAGTCTAATTCTAAAATATTAACAAAGCTTTAAACCGTATACTATAAGAATTAACCACATATTGCATTAACTAGACTAGCTAATTTTAATTTTAATATACAAAGCTTATAATTATAAGAAGTTAGTAAAAATAAAAGTGTGGGATATTTTATTTATTAAATTTTTTTTATGAACTACAATAAATAAATGAAAAATTACTCAAAATTAATAAGATAAAATACTAAAAAGATAAAGTAAGTAAATACTCCCCCACACTTGAATTGTACATTGTCCTCAATGTGTTGCACTACAAGTGAAAGGAAGTTCTAGAATCCATGAAAACAAAATAGAAATAAAATAATAGAGAATAAAATATAAAATGAAAATTGACACAAAAAGACATAATTAGTAATAAACAAAATGTAAATAGTACATGAATTGACATTCAACAGACATAAAAATAAAATAAAATAAAAGCACACTGAAATAAAAAAGAAAAGAAAAGAAAACATAGAATTAAATTAAACCACACCAATCAAAAACACGGAAAAAGATAATAATTATCTACGAAAATTATTCGTCTTCATCCTCTAGCTCATCAGATGGAGCTGCCTCTAATGCATCAGGGTAGGGAGGGGGAACGAATCCTTGATGAGCAAAATAGGCAATGAGGTTATGATTCATTCTGTTTACCACTCTTTCCATGCCGATCATTCTAGTGTCAAAATGTTGCATCCAGAAAACTAATTCATCCATAGAAGGCGGGGGTGCACTTGAGGAAGAGGCACCAGAGGCATGCGGGGGTTCATCACCAAAGGGGTGAGGAAGTAGTACTAGTTGCTGCCCTTCAAACTTAATTAAACCCATATTGCTCATCATTGTCAACCCAAGGGAGTAGTCTCCCTTAAAACTTAAAAATGGCAACACCTCAACATCAAAGCCAACAAATTGTGTAATGGCAATAATAATTCCCCCTATTTTAATAATACTGCACTCCCCAAATTTGACATCATGTAATTTATAGGCAATGGGAGTGGCCATGTCTGCTTTTTTTTCGATTAACCATACAGTACAACAAGGTTAACTCATTTGAATTCATAACACCATCACTCTCCTTTCGGCCAAAGATAGTGTGAGCAAATAACTAATGAATATATCGAAGGGCATGAGATATGATTTTAGCCTCCTTAGCCATCCTAGCATTGTACCTCTTATTAGTACCTATGATCTATGACCAAAATTCATGCTTATTGAATACACCCACATCATCTTCTTGGCGAGGTAATTTAAGGAATTCATTGATGTCAAAGACACTAAAAGAAAAAGCTTCATTGCGAAGCCTAAAGATTATTTTTCCTTATTAGTAATCATAGTCATAAGAACTAAGGAATTCACAAATTAGTTGCTTATATGAGGGGTACCTTAACTCAGCCTATACATGCTAACTGATTTGCTTTAGATACAGTCGACCTCCTCCCATAGCCCAACCAATTTTAATGCATCAACATCCATATATTTGTTGGGCAATATGGTTCTCTTTGCCAAATTTTTGAAATTGATTTCTTGGAGTGCATTTTGGAACCGAATGGTGGGTGGATACCTTTTTAGAGGGGTTCTGATGGGGCGTTTTCCACTAGTGCTCATGTTGACAAATGAAAAGTAAGACACAAAATAGGATGTGAAAATTGTTTTCTTTTTGGGTGGAAACAGAAAGGTAATAAAAGAAAATGAAAGAGAAGAAATTGGGAAGAAAATTATGAAAGGAAATATAAAGGAATAAGTTTCGGCATAAAAAGAAAGAAACTAAAGAAAATTTATAGAAGGGAAAATGAGGTTGACGATGAAGAAGAACTGTGTGGTGTATGTGACTTTATAACGGGAAAAGGGACATGACATGTGACTTTTGGGAAAGAGCATGAATGTGTAGTTTAGTGAGAATGGGAAATGAAAGGTTTTTGTTGTTTAGTGAATGAGTAAGTGAAAGGTTGTGTCGGGTAAATGAATGGTTTGGAAAAGACAAGGAGAGGAAAGGTTTTACTTTAATAATTATACTATACAATCTAATATATAATATAAATATAGTAATAAATAGATAGATATATGTAAATAAAATATAAGTAGATATATATAAAATATATTTTATATATATATATATATATTGAATAAAATATATAAATATACATATATAGAAGGATACGAATTTGGAAAGGTGTTTCGGAGGTTTTGGGACAGCGAAGGTTAAAAAGGAGTGTCAGATGGTTCACATGAAAATGAAAAGTCACATGCCTCTAGAATCTACATGCCCATGCTATGTGTGAATGCATGGATAATGCACACACTCGTGCACATTAGAAGCTTGAAAATCACACGGCCGTGTTTGGTGAGGCACAGCTGTACATATTATGAGCACGAGAATTGCATGGCCGTGTTGGTTAGAGCACGGCCGTGCACAATGTATGCTTAAGAATGACACAGTCATGCTTTAGGGGTTGAGGCACAAATATCACACTACCATGTTGGATGGGCATGACCGTGTTGACTGAAGGGACAAAATGGCATGGCCGTGCTAGGTGAGGCACAACCATGTTTTGGTACCCGATTGCACGGGTGTGTCATTTTGTGGCATGCCCATGTTACTTTTATGAAGCTTGGCCCTCAATATACATGCATACAACATGAAACAATAACATATGTCCCTACTTAAAATTATCATTCAAAGTCACTTCAAATATTTTCAAAGTCAACAAAACATTTAAGCACACATACAAATATATATATATATATATATTATAAAAACAAAAGTAAAGAAAACTTCCCCAATTTATTTCACAATGCTGCAATAATTTTGTATTCTGAATATCATTGATAACTTGAGAATAGTCTTTGTTGCGTGTATATCCCAATTATTCAAAAATCTACATAAAGAATAAAGCTCCTCAGGGGAATTAAACTAACTAAAAAAATAATTTGAAAAGAACAAATAAATAACACTTGGGTTATCTCCCAAGAAGTGTTTTATTTATCATTGGTCCTAAGCTTGACCGTAGCCATGTGGTTATTCATTTCTCTAACGAAGGCAGATTCTCCTTCAACTTCATTACAAGTGATGAGAGTTATGGTGCACCCGCCTCAGCTGTAGGTGCTTCTTGTAAGTCCTGATTGCTTATAAGTTATGATATTTCCTCCCCAAAATAAAAATTAATTTGTTGTCCATTCATGTTAAAAGGTTCACCTTTATTGCCTTGAATTACCATAGCTCCATGGGGAAATACTTCCACTACTGTAAAGGGTCCAGACCATCTAGACTTTAGCTTCCCAAAGAAGAGTCAAAGTCTAGAATTGAACAAAAGAACCTTGTCCCTTTTTTCAAAGTGGTTTGGCTTAATCATTGCATCATGCCATCTTTTAGTTTTATCCTTGTAAAGTTTGGCATTTTCATAAGCTATATTCCTGATTTCCTCCAATTCATCTAGTTGGAGAAGTTACCTCTCCCCTATTTTCTTGTAATCCATATTCAGGGCTTTGATAGCCTAGTATGCTTTGTGCTCGAGCTCCACTAGAAGATGACAAGCCTTCCAAACACCAAACAATATGGTGAAATTCCAAGTGGAGTTTTAAAAGTAGTTTGATAGGCCTACAATGCATCATTAAGCTTAAGTGCCCAATCTTTCCTAGAGCTATTCACTATCTTTTCTAGAATCTTCTTTAGTTCTCTATTACTCACTTTAACTTGCCCATTTTTTTGTGGATGGTACAGTGTAGAGACCTTATGCTTTACACTATATCTTGATAAGAGGACTTCAAACTGTTTATTGCAAAAATTACTTCCTCCATCACTTATAATAGTCCGAGGAGTACCAAACCTTATAAAAATCTTTTTCAAAAACTTGCATACCACTCTGGCATCATTAGTAACATAAGCCTGAGCCTCAACCCATTTTGACACGTAGTTAACACAAACAAGAATGTATCAACTCCCAAAAGAGGAGGGGAATGGTCCCATAAAGTCTATACCCTATACATCAAAGAGTTCAACCTTTAGAATTCTAGCTTGTAGCATCTCCTCTTTTCCTAAAAGTACCCCACTGCGCTGACACTTATCATAATTCATGACAAAGTTTCTAGCATCCTTAAGTATAGAAGGCCAATACAATCCACTTTTAAGTATTTTAGCCACTGTCTTGTTTGGTCCATAGTGTCCACCATATGGAGAACTATGACAATGGTGCAGTATATCATATATCTCTAAGTTAGGAATTCACCTTCTCACCAAGCCATCATTGCATAATTTCCATAAATAAGGATCATCCCACACATGGCTTTTTGCATCATACATGAGCTTTTTCTTTGTTAATATGAGAAGTTCTTAGGGAGTTGCCCACATTAGAGGAAATTAGCCAAGTCTGTATACGAAGGGATAAATGCAAGTGCAAATAGTGTCTCATCTGGAAAAGTCTCCTTGATGGATGCTTCATCATTATTCTCCTTTTCTAAGCAAGAGAAGTGGTTAGCTACCAAGTTCTCTGAGCCCTTCTTGTCTTTGATCACCATATCAAACTCTTGAAGTAGAAGTACCCGTCAAATCAACCTCAGCTTAGAATCTTTCTTGGATAATAGATATTTGATAGTCGCATGATTAGTGTACACTATCACTTTCGATCCTAGAAGATAAGAGAAAAACTTATTAAAAGCAAACACAATAGTTAACATCTCCTTTTCTATTGTGGCATAGTTGAGTTGTGCTTTTGAGAGAGTCTTATTAGCATAGTATATCACATGCAACCTTTTATCTTTACGCTGCCCTAGAACAGCTCCTATGGCTTGGTCACTGGCATCGCACATTAGTTTGAATGGAAGGCTCTAATCTAGTGGTACCATAATGGGTGCTGATGTGAGTTCCTTCTTCAACCTGTCAAAAGTAGATTTACAATCATTAGCGAACTTAAAGGGAACATCTTTTTCTAGTAACTAAGAAAGAGGTTTATAAATTTTAGAAAAATCCTTGATGAAACGTCTGTAAAAGCCAGCATGTCCAAGGAAGCTTCTAACACCCTTTACATTGGTTGGATAACTGAGATTTTCAATTGTCTTTATCTTAGCTCGATCAACCTCTATTCCCCTTACTGAAATCTTGTGTCACAATACTATTCCTTCATCCACCATAAAGTGACATTTTTCCCAGTTTAGCACCAAATTAGTTTCCTCACATCTTACCAATACCTTCTCCAAATTGTTAAGGAATCCATCAAATGAATCTCCAAACACTAAGAAGTCATCCATGAAGACCTCCATGATAGCCTTAACTAAATCAGAGAAGATGACTATCATGCAACGTTGAAATGTGGCAGGGGCATTGTATAACCCAAAAGGCATTCTCCTATAGGCATATGTACCATAAGGACAGGTGAATGTTGTTTTCTTTTGGTCCTCTAGAGCTATAGCAATCTGGTTGTAGCCTAAGTAGCCATCAAATAAATAGTAGAAAGTATGTCCTACAATTCTCTCAAGCATCTGGTCAATGAATGGTAAGGGAAAGTGGTCTTTTCTTGTAGCATTATTAAGCTTCCTATAATCAATACACACCCTCTAGCTAGTAACAACTCTTGTTGGAATTAACTCTTCTGCATCATTCTCCACTATGGTCATCCCTCCTTTGTTTGGCACACACTGAATAGGGCTCACCCAACTAGAGTCTAAGATCGAGTATATAATACCTGCATCAAGAAGCTTTACGATCTCCTTTTTCACCACTTCTTGAATGTTTGGATTCAATCTCCTCTGCCATTCAATGATAGGTTTTCATCCATATTCCATCAGTTTTTTATGCATGTAGTAAGATAGGCTTATTCCTCTGATGTTAGAGATCTTCCACCCAATAGCTTTCACCCTTTTCCTCAGCATCTCCACAAGTAAGGTTTCTTGCTCAAAGGTGAGTTCAGAAGAGATAATGATTGGTAGAGTTTGGTTGTCTCCTAGGAAGGTATGTTTGAGGTGAGGTGGTAAAGGTTTCAATTCAAGTAAAGGTGGTGAAATAATAAAAGGTTAGGTGGGTTGGATATTTAAAGTCAATGATGTATGCTTCTGAGGATGGTCTGTTTGGGAGGTTTAAGTTCAAAAATTTCTTTCAAAATCTCATCCACTTGTAGAGGATCTTCAGCTACTTGTAGTTGAGTATAGAAAACTTCATCCACACATTTATCCACTACATCCAAGCACATGTAAAAGTCTCCATCAACAGGTCACTACTTGCCTTGTCAATGTCGAAGACACATTTTTCTTCTCCTACTCTCAATGTGAGAGTTCCTTTATACACATCAATCAAGGCTTTAGCAGTGTATAAGAATGGCATGCCTAAGATTAGAGGCACCTCCTTATCTTCTTCAAAATCTAGAATAATAAAATCAATAGGGAATATAAACTTGCTCGCTTTTACCAACACATTCTCAACAATCCCCAATGGTTTCTTAGTAGTACGGTCTGCCAATTTAAGAATCATATTCTTATTCTTCACTTCCAAATTTAGTTTCCTAAAATGGGATAGAGGCATAAGGTTTATGGAGGTACCCAAATCACATAATACTTTCTAGAACTGTATACTCCTTATCTCACAGGGGATAGTTAGGCTTCCAAGATGCCGAAGCTTTCTTGGAAGCTTATTTGAAATCAAGGCACTGCATTCCATTTTCAAAGTCACTATCTCCAGTTCTTCGAGCTTCTTTTTATTGAAGATCAAGTCTTTAAGAAATTTTGCATACTTTGGCATCTGAGCAATGGCCTCCATAAAGGGTATGTTAACCTGGATCTTTTTAAGCATGTCCAGGAATTTTGAAAATTAAGGATCAAGCTCTGTTCTCTTCAACCTCTGAGGAAAGGGAATAGGTGCCTCATAAACTCTTTCTTTATGCTCTTTAGCTCCCTTAGATTCTCCCCTCACTTCACTGGAGCTTTCTTCAATAGTGGCCTTACCATGCTTGCTTAAGTTGGGCTCTATAAGTAGTTTCACTTCTTTACCACTTATCAAGGTTATAGCTTTCACTTGCTCCCTTGGATTTATCTAAGTGTTTCTTGGTAGGTTTCCTTGGTTGTGTGATTTTAGTGCATTAGCTATCTGGCTCTTTTGCACTTCCAGATTGTGAATGGAAGAAGAATGGTTCTTGAACATCAACTAAGTATCTTTCTGAATTTGGTCCACCTTCACCTCTAACTTATGATTCAAATCTTCTTGAAGAGTCATCCTTTTGTCCATCATCTCCATGAACTTGTCTAACTTGCCTTCAAGAGATGAGTTTTGGTTCTATTGAGCTGGTTGATGTAGGTTCTGAAATGTTGAATTTCCAAAACTAGGTGGTGGTTGTCTATTCTATCCTTGATCCCCTTGATTTTTCCATAAGAAATTAGGGTGGTTCCTCCAAGATGAGTTGTAAGTATTTCCATATAGGTTGCTTCAATTTTTTACATAATTGACATGCTCCATGTTTTATGTCAGAATGCACTCACTAATCCTATGCTCCCCTTGATACAACTCATAGTTTAAAGTGGAAGTTGTTGACAGAGCATTAACATTCATCTTTTTCAGTTCATGTGCTAAAGATTCTAGAGTGGCAGTGACCATACTTAACCCATCAAGTCCCATAACACCTTGTTTCTTTGTTATTATAGCTCATTCATTGTTCCATAGGTGTTGTGTTATAGCAATCTCCTCATCAAGAACATCCTTTGGAGTTTGATTCATGATAGAACCTCCACTAGCTGCACCTATATTGCACCTCACCATCGGATTAATGCCCTTATAAAAAGATTATACCAAATCCCAGGTAGGAATTAAGTGTGAAGCACATTGTCTTTGTAAGTCCTTGAACAGTTCCCAAGCTTTAAAAAGTGATTCATCATCTCTCTGGTAAAAAGAATTAATCTCACTTCTAATTCTTAAAGCTTTAGTAGGAGGAAAATATTTGTCAAAAAAGACTATGTATTCCAAGTTCTGATGGAGTTTGGAGGTAACCCAGAAAACCACCTAACTGCCTTGTCTGTGAGAGAGAAAGGAAACAAAATAAAGTGGATGGCTTCTGAAGATACTCCATTCATCCGTAATGTTCCATAATACTCCATAAATCGATGCATATGTACAATGGGGTCCTCTAATGGTAGTCCACGAAACTGTGAACTTTGGATCATATGAATCATGCCAGGTTTGATCTCAAAGTTATTTGTTGCAATTGCCGAAGGCACAATTGGATTCTGATCTTGCTACATATTAGAGTTCAGACACTCTCTCATGGTTCTGTTAGCCGTAGGGTTCTAGTGCTGGTTGAGGAGGCAATTTATATTATTTTGATTGTTGATATTTTTAGCTCCTTCTCCTCCACCATTGGTTTCATTAGGATCATTTCCTTGATTCATGGTTGCTTGCTGCTCTCTCCTCCTTTTATGGAATGTTCTGTTAATTTCAGTATCGAATGCTTCAAGCTCTTTGTCAAGGCTTCAAGTTCTGCACATACACCTAGTTCCTGTGAAAGAAAAGAAAAATAAAACAAAAAAATGTTTAAATCAAATAGTATCAAGCTACTTTTAATATTAAACTCTTCCCCGGCAACGGCGCCAAAAACTTGGTTACAATTCCGCAAGTATATGGATCAAGTTATAAAATAGGATTGTAAGTCCAAATATCAATCCCACATGGAAGAGATAAGTACTAGTTCGCTTGATTTACGTGCTTGTCTAAACATATCAATTTTTATGTTGTAAAATAATTAAAATTAAAACTAATTAATTTTTTTGAAGAATAAGCAGTCTATAATATGTACTAGAGTTTCTCTTTTCACCTGGATCTGTATTGACTCAAAATCTAATTTATATAATCTCTCTCATTGTCATGTTTAAGATGCTACCACTGTGATTCTTATAAACCTCTCTCAAGCATTTACAAGGTCAACTTATTATTTCAAATACTAATTCGAGTAAAAGGACACTTACCTCACAAAACTCTAATCAATAGATCCATAACAAACTTAAACTCTAAAGGTAAAATGCAATATTAACTCTTAACCGGTATCTTTACTCAAATTAAGATTTAATAGTTTTTATTCTATATCCCTAAGTGAAAAATCTCCTGTTTATCTTAATACTCTTAGCATAGGATGACTCAATATAAACATTATAACCGTAGGTATAAATCTCCTCTCGATCTCAATAGACCTGCTTAAATAATTGAATCATTTATGAAGCATAAAAATAAAAACCATAAATATGACATGAACTGAGAATATATTTAAAAAGAAATATGAGTTCAATACATCTCTAAGTTACTTAGGTAACTCTAGTACAAAATGAGATTAAGCTACCATGTTTATACAAAGAAAAATAAAACAATAAACAGATATAGCTAACATAATCAAAACATAAGATAAGAAGAGAGCAAACTCCTTAATCCTTGTCAATGTAGTTTCCTGTTGCTAATCTCTTCACTATATACTTTTGCTCTGATGTAGATGATTGAGCTTCATTCTCTGTCCTTTCTATACTTTTCTCTCTGTTTCTCCTCTATTTTTCTCTATCTGTTCTTTTCTGCTCTCCCCTCTTGTTGGTTACTTTGTGAGTTTATGATGCTTTTATATCCTCAGAGTTAGGGTTACAAGTGGTGTATGCGTCTGAGTGGAATTTCCTTAAATGTACAAGCATGGTCATGCAAAACCAAAATTAATCTTGCACAGCCATACACATATGCATGGACTTCTTATCACGGCTGTGCTGAGCAATGCACGGCCGTGCATTTTTTCCATTAAATTTAGCATGGTTGTGCTATAGCTTACATGGTCGTGCACTTTTCCTTTATGAATTTGCACGATTGTGTTGAGCCTTGCATGGCCATGCTATTTCCCTCTTGTAAAATGGCACGATCGTGCTCTAGTTTACACAACCTTGCTCCTTTTCTCTTTATTTTTTAGCATGACCGTGTTTTTGCATCACATGGCCGTGCATGATCAATGCACACCCATGTTCCTTTCTTTGACTTTTCTTGATCTTTGACTTTTCTTCATACATTTAATTTCTACAAATAAAATAAAATCTCAGTGAGAAGAATACAAAAATTAGACATAAAATATAAAACTCCTAATTTGTTTAATTAATGGATGATTATGTCTATATTTTATTCAAAGGTACTAATATTTTCTAAATGCTAAATCTATGAATTATTATGCAGAAAATGGAAATTTATGCACCTAAAGTGAGATATTATTAAATTAAAATGAGTCTAATTTTTAATTTGAAAATGATATTATCATTAAACTATAAAAACAACTCATGAAAACTTAAATTGAAGGCTACACACCCTAGTTGTTGAATCATTTACTCTTAGCATTCAATTGAGCTCTCAAATCTTCATCTACTTTCTCTATTACTCTTTAACTCTAATTGAGAGTTTGTTGTGGGTTAGAAATAGTACTTCTACTTCATATAATTTATAGGATAGATTGGAAGGGAAGTGAGGTTTATTCCTAAGGAATTAGTTTAAGTGTTTTCCAATTAAAACAATTGGAATTTTGGTTTAAGCTAAGCCTTGTGAAAGCTCATTGTTGTATGGTTTAGAGTTAAACCTTTAAACTCTTGCAATCATAATCTTATTAATAAGATTGGTTTGGTGATTAAAAATGCTAACTTGGGGATAAGATAGGTGGAGATGTGGGATTATTGAGAATCCGAACTCTTTAAATTCATGTGTTCATCTTTTCTTTCTCTTAATTCCCTCTTTAATTTTTTGCTTAATCGTTTAATTCTATTTTAGAACTCAAAGAGCCCTATTCACCCTCCTCTAGGGCAATTACAATTGGTATCAAAGCTTGAATTATAGGAACTTAATTCTTAGAAGTCAAGATCATAGGGAGTGAATCTCAAAAATCTCTTCACTTGGACCATTCTTTGATGGGAGTGATTGTCCTCATTGAAAGTTCAAAATGGACCTATATCTAGATAGTGATCCAATAAAGTTATGGACGTCATTCTAGATGGTTGGGAACCTCCAAAGGGTAAAATTAATGATATGGAAGTGGTTCTTCAAAGAAGCCAATAAGCTCTAAAAGAAGAAAATCATAAAAATAAAAGAGCAATGATCACTCTAATTTCTTTTGTGTCAAGAGAAGAAGGTGGTAAAGTTCAACATTGCCAATCCATAAAAGAGGTATAGGAAACTCTTGAGAATCATCATGAAGTTAATATGCAAGTAAAAAGTAAAAAGGTTTAACTCCATATGTATGAGTATGAACTCTTTAAGATGAAGCCTCCATAGTCAATAATCAAAATGAAAAATTGTCTCAATGCTCTTCTTACTACTCTAAAGAAACTAGGAAAACACTTTTCCAATGAATAAGTGAACAATAAGATTCTAAGAATCCTACCTAAGAAGGATTGGGAATCCAATGTCTCTTTAATTAAAGAAGCATAAGACTTTTCAACTCTCTCAACCAATGTACTCATTAGAAAGCTCTTTACATATAAGCTTACTATCAAGCAAAGAGGAGATGAGAAAGATGAGAAAAAGAGAAGAAAAAGAGCATTGCATTGAAGGCCATCCAAGAAGCAAATGAAGATTAAAGCTTGGTAGACTCCAGTTAAAAGGATGATGAAATAGTTATGATCACTAGAGGGTTCAAGAAGTTCTTAAAAAGAAAAAGCTTTTCAAGGCAAAGGGACAACAAGAAGTTTGATAATAAAAGGAGTAAAGAAGTTACTTACTATGAATGTAAAAAATCAGGTCACATAAGAAGTGAGTACCCCAAGCTCAAATTCAAGAACAAATGAGCAAAGGACCAAAAGAAGGCCTTTAAAGCTTAATGGGATGATTCCTCTGAATTAACAAAGAAAGAGGAGCAATAAGAAGTGGATAACCTTTGCTTCATGACTCTTGAAGATAAAAATGAGGTACCATCTACTTTTTATTCTTCTTATGATGATGATGATGATGATGAGAGCTCTATTGTGAGAAAACTCATGCTTAAATGCAAAAGTTTACTCTCTAAGAAGAAGCATTACAAGCATGAGTTATCTAGCTTATCTAAGGAATTTGAAAATTTAAAATAGATTTTTCTAAACTTATTAAATCTAATGAAAAGCTTGCTAATGACTTGAAATCTTCAAATTCCTTAGAGGACAAACTCAAGAAAGCTAATGATGAAAATCTTAAGCTTTTTAAAAGGGTCCTAGAATTGAAGAATTCCATCTCTAAATTCAAAGTAGGAAAGGAGACTTTAGATAGTCTACTTAACTCTTAAAAATTTCATGGAGATACTCATAGATGCAATGTCTTCCTCATCATCATCTCATATTAACTTTATTAAAGCTTCATGTTATTCTACTCGTTCTACTTCCAAACCTCTTGAGACTCAAGCCTTCAAGGCTAAAATGTCTTATGTGTCAAATGGAAAAGGAAAGTCTTACATAACTCAACCCTCCTTAACACAAAGGGCTAAGGTTCAAACCAAGAAACCCTAACCTAGACATGTTTATATGTACACTAGATACAACACTCCTAAGCATGCTACACAATCACCACACAATAAATAATGTCATTGTCAATGCATGTCTCACACTCCTTTTATGACACAAAGGAACTTTAGGAGACCCACACAACCACACCATAAAAAGCATGTCTCATACACTAGGAAACCTTATACACCTAGAAAAAATAGATTTGCTAATGTTGAATGCTTTTATTGTATGACCAAAGGTCACACTAGCGATGTGTGCTTTTATAGAAGACTACACTTGTAATTGCTCACTTTGGACTACTTTGATGCTAACCAACCTAGACCAACAAAGGTTTTAGTTCAAAAGAATGTTTGAATTATATTATGTAGGTATGCTTGAAGTCCACAAGAATAAAAAGCAAATGGTACCTTGATAGTGGATATTTAAGACACATGATGGAAGATAAGGAGCAAGTCAACAAACTTGACACTAAGGATGGAGGTCATGTCACATTTAGGGACAATGTTAAAGGAAAGATTGCAGGCATTAGAGAAATTGGTAACCTTGAATCCTTTTCTATTCATCATATGTTTCTTATTGATGGTCTTAAGCATAATTTACTTAACATTAATTAATTATATGACATGGGAAATAAAGTCACTTTTTATCCTAGAAATTGTTTTGTTAGCAAGTTAAATGATGACAAAGTATTTTTTAGTGGTAAAATAGTTGACAATGTAAATGTCATTGATTTGAACAAATTTGATAACTATTGATGACCATAAGTGCATGGGTCGACAAGTAATATAGAAGTAAGTAGAGTATCATTTCCTATATATGTTTAGAGCTAATAATAGTGGTTTGGTTAAAGTAAGTAAAAAACTAAATTAACAAATAAACTAAAGGATGATAATAAAGCTATTGGTAATTAAAACAACAATGGAAATAATCAATGAAAGAGGCATGTTGTTAGGAGATTAAGCATCACTTTTTCATTAAGTTAACTTGATGTTATTTAACCAAATTCTTAATGCATATCTTAGGTTTTTCAAAAAATATTAAGTACTATTTCTCAAGTAGCTACTCAAATCCATAACCATCAATCAAATGAGATACATAAACATAGCTTAATTCTCATCATCACTATGAATATAAGCCTATATCCAGCATGTAAGGCAATAAGTAAAACCTATAAGAGAATTACATTTGATTAAGTTTTCTCAAGACATTTAATCCTTCTAACATATGTTCTTGGGTCTATTAGATTTACCAACTCTCATTACATAGATCTAAACTCAAACTATTTCTGGCCACAATATAACATTTAATCAAATCAATAAACACAATATGCATTTAAGAAGTAACAATAATCATCAAATTAACATTAAATCTAATGGGTCTCAAAATCCCAATAACATTCAAGAACTTAGCCACCTATGGCTAAGCAAATCATCATTCAATATTTAAAATTACAAACAAGAAATAGGATTAGAGAGAGTGTAAGAAAATGCAATCCAATAAGCTAGAATCTTCAAATGGGTCTCTTGCTATCAACTTCTTTTTCTCCTCTTTTCTTTTCTTCTCCTACTTCCTTCTATTATGTCTCTTGTAAGTGAGATAGTCTCTCTATAGAATGTGTCCTCCCCAAGTAATTTATGTCTTTTATCCTTTATAGCCTTCTTCTAGAATATGTCCTTTCACATCCCTTAGATTTTTCTTTAATTCAGTACACATCAGTATGTTCTGTGCTGGAAACATGTTGCCCATGATCGTGCACAAACTACTCTCGTGATAGAAGCTTGGCCTAGCAGGAACCCATGATTGTGCATGAGAGGCGATCACAAAAGACTTGACAACACTTGGGGTTGGCATTTTTGGCATCTCCACGATTACGCATCCAACCACAATCGCGATGGTAGGTAACTCAACTTCATTTCTTCCTCTTTTTGCTCCTTTTATCACTAAATCACTTCCTAACTCCTTTTCCCTATAAACAAAATAAAGAAAACTCAAAAGTATCTATTTTTATATGCTTTACTATATTAAATGCTAATAAAAATGTATGAATGTATGCAATATTAAGTCCTAAATCTATATGTAATTTGACAACAACAAATACCCCCATACTTGAATCTTTACTTGTCCTCAAGCAAACTCAAAGACACATACTATCAATGCAATAAACAAAGTGTATAACTTAAATTTCCTCCAGTAAACAATACAATCTTCTCCTAATAACTTGTTTACAAATGTTAAAATTAGGTTGACAAATCAAGTCAAGAATTGAAATTACCAAGTGAAGAGCATGTTATCTACTCACCAACATACAAAAATGAATTAAAATCTTGGTAAAAGCACACATGAATGAAGAAGACTCCAATATACGGTAGTTATAATTTGGCATATGAAAATCAACTCTTATTATTATTTTTTTTACTATGTGCTTTTGCTTCCCTCTCTCTATAGTTTCCTATCTTTCTCAAACTACTCAACGTGAACACCTCAAGAGGATTCTTTGAATACTCATGCTCTTGTATAAGAGCGTTGGAGTATATAGGAATTTATGTCCTTTAGCACAATTAATTCATTTTCTTTTCTTTTTTACCTTCACATACAACTAAAAATGACCCTAAAAAGGAGTTTGATTCATTCACAATGTTAATTTCCAAAATAATAATTCAAACTCATGATCAAGCAAGCAACAACATGCATTAGATTGATTAAAGGTTATTGTTTAACACTTAGTTTGATGATTATTTATATGATATTATAAGCTAATTAATATTTTTTATGAATTAGGGGTCACAATTGAGGCACTAAGCAAGATGCCCAATTTTTAGCTATTTGGCAATTTTGACCTCCAAGTTTCGATAAAGGTTTTAAAGTACCTAAAGCGTCAGAATGTGAAAGTGACCTTCTTAAGAAGTGAAGTGGACTTCTTAAGGTTTATGAATTATGCTTACTCATCAAGATCAAAGTTCATTTGCATTGTCAAAATTTGGTCTGAAGTTAGAAGATGTATATTTGTCATTATGTTAAGCATATGTTAGTAATTGGGCCATATCTTAGGTTATAGAGGTCTAATTTAGCTTATTCAAGGCTCTATAGAAATTTAAGAGTTATGGCTATAGTTCTTATAAAGAACCCAACTCTAAATTCAAAGTCAATAAATGCATAATTCTTATCTCAAGTTACTATTACTACAAGAACTAGATAAGGATAAAGATAAGAGTTATTACTGGGAGTTATTGTTAGTAGCATTTTAGCATTTTTTTTAACAAAAGGCTTAAGAGTTTTATTAAGAAAAAGGAATAACATAGAGTGATAATTAAGGGAGTTAATATCAGTAATGCTTTGATGTTTTAAAAAGAGAGGGTGAGAGTTCTTTTAAAAGTAGGAAAAGAACATAGAGAAAAATAATAAGAATAATAATAACTTTTAGAATAAGAAGAGAGGCTTTAGGAGAAGATGGAATGCTAGATTTTCTTATTTAGTTCAAGGGGATTTTAAGCCCTAACTCAAGTTGATGGTGTTTTCATTTCAGTAACATTATTTCTTCTTTTTTCCATTTAAGAAATTATTGATGTTATTCTATTCTTAATGTGAATTGATGTTTAGTTTGTTGATTTAAAAAAGGCCTATTGAATTAATTCACTGAATATGAATTGCTAGATTAAGAAATTAGATTATGTAATTAATCTCTTTTCTAAATCGTTATGTAGCAACATAGAAAAATAGGATTATGGACAAGCTTTCTTATTATTTCTATGAATAACATAACTTAAGTTAAACATCCAACTTGTGTGAGAGTTGTTTAAATCAATTTAATTCCTTTATTTTTAATATTTCCAATATATTAAACCTAAGAGCTTGTTTTAGGTTGTAAATTAGTTAGATTCTAATGACAACTTGTTCATTAGAATAGGAGTTAAGGGGAATTTCAAGTAATAGAGCTTATTATTACCTAGAATTGATAGTTTCTTGGGAAGGAAAGGAGTTATCATTGTTAATTAAACCTGTCACTTATAGGATGAAATTGAACCAAGAACTAATTTTTTATTCATTGCATTTATTTTCAATTTGATTTAAATTAGTTTAATTTAGAATTTAAACCCCTCTTCTCCTTGTCTGTTCATTTTCTATAATCAATTTTCAATTAGGATTCATTTGGAATTAGAGTTGTTAATTAATTTAATTAGAATTGGCTACACTTCTCTATAGGATTGATCTCCACTTATCCTATCTATAATTTTGTAATTAGCATATTTAGAGTAATTAAATTTTGATATTTTCGACACATGTCAATATGCCTCTTGTGGAAAGTCTTTCTCAGATGCCAAAATATGCTAAGTTTATGAAAGACCTTATTTCTAATAAAAAGAACTTATAGGACTATGAGATAGTCACACTCACGAAGGATTATAGTGCAATCTCGAGTAACCTTCCTTTAAAAAGGAAGATTCAATGTTCTGTTGGAAACTTGAATTTTCATAGAGCTTTATATGATTTGGGAGCTTCAATTAATCGTATGTCTTTGTTTGTTTATAGGAAATTGGGGTTAAAAAAAGGACAACCCACAAACATCTGACTGTAACATGTAGATAGGACAATGAAGGAGCCATAAGGCATAGTGGAAGATGTGCTAGTAAGGGCTGGGAAATTTATTTTCCTAGTTGATTTTATAGTCCTTAACTTTGAAGAGGATGAGGATGTCCCATTAATCCTTGGTATGCCTTTTCTTTATACTACAAGAGCAATCATTGATATTTATAATGGAACTCTCACATTGAGAGTGGAGGATGAAAGTAATAAGTTTAATATTTATCAAAGCATGAAATACCCCTATAATGAAGATTTTTACATGAGAGTTGATGTTATTGACGAATATGTGAGTGAAGTCCAATGAAGGAGGATGGCAAAGTTTATGGAAATTAAGTATACTAGGAAGCATTTTCAAGTACAATCCTCTCAATCTAAAGTATACCTCAAACACTAACCCCATATATCACATATGAAATTAGCAAACATTGAAGCTACACCACCCTCAACCATAAAGCTAACAAAATTAGACTTGAAACCTTTACCCTAATATTTGAAGTACACTTTTCTAGGAGAAGATCAAATGCTACCTATTATTATATCCTCTAAACTCTACAAAGATTAGAAGGATTTGCTAGTGAACATGCTAAAGAGGAGAGTAAGTCCCTCTTATCACATGCACAATATCTTGATAAAGGAAGGACATAAGGTAACCATTGAAAGACAGAGAAGGATTAACCCAAACATGTAAGAAGTGGTAAAGAAAGAAGTAGTTAAGCTTCTTGATGCAGGGATCATCTATCCTATCTCAAACAGTTCATAGGTGAGCCCAATTTAATGTGTACCAAAGAAGAGTGGAATAACCATTATAAAAAATGAGGAAAGGGAGTTGATTCCTATAAGAGTTATGAGTGGATAGAGGATGTGTATAGATTATGTAATATCCCGTGTTTTTTTAAAAATATTTTTACACTGTACCGGGATATACAGTGTCAATAATTTTCATGCATTATACGATATTTTTATGAGTTGATATGTATTTTAAACCTATTTTAATTACTGTCTATTATTTTCAGTATTTTACGTAAAATTTTCCCGGGACTTTTATTTTCGGGGAAATTTCCACGTAAACAATGTATTATTAATTATTTTAAATGTATTTACGGGTTTGCATGAACTCATACATATTTTTAAATTATTAAATAAAGCCTGTGTGTGTATATTTATTTAATTAGGGTTTATTATTACCCTAATATTTTATTATTTATTTATTATTATTTGATTATTTTATTTATTATTAAATTATTAAAATTTATTATTTTATTATTAATTATTTATTAATATTTAATTATTTTAATTTATTTTATTTTTTTTCTTTTTTTTTCTTTTCCTTTTTCTTTCTTTTTCTTTTTCTTTCTCTTTCCTTTTCTTTCTTTTTCTTTTTCTTCTTCTTCTTCTTTCTTCTCCCGCGCGGGCGCCAGACCACCATTTCTTCTCACCGCCGTTTCTCCCTCCTCCGGCCACCGTTTTCGACACCGCCGGTCTCTATCTTCTCCTTGAGCTCCGGTGAGTGTTATTCTAGCTTTGGTTTGAGCTAAAATGGTCTAGAATTGCTTAGGTTTCGATTTGAAGTTTTCGGCCTCTTTGAGTTTTTGATTTTTTTGAGCTTTGATTTGGATGATTCATGGAAACTTCCTTCACAAATGTTGTTCCTGGTAGTTTAATCTTCATGTATGAATTTTTACAGAATTTTTGGAGGTTTTTTGGATTTTTGGGTATTTTTGAATATTTTAATATTATTTTCTAATTTTCGGAAATTAATTATTTAAATTATGAAATTGGAGTTTATGGTTGAATTAGGTATTGAAATGAATTATAGGAATTTATTTGGAATTTTTATGAATTTCTAAGTATTTATTTTTAATTATTGAAGTTTATGTGATTTTGTAAAATTAAGTTAATTGTGTTTTAAATTGAATTTAATTGGTTAATTGAGTTTAATTATTGATATTATTGATAAATATGTTGAGAAAATTCATTTTGGATAATTGTATGATTTTTGGTGAATTTTTGGAAGTAATTTAGGTATATATATATATATAGGGGTATTTTGGTAATTTTACCCTAAATTGTCTAAAAATGTAATTTAATTGGTTTTAATATTTATTTAAGGTATAAAAATGATTTCTACAAAATATTTAGTATTTTTAACTAATTAAAACTATTTTCCGGGAATTATTTTCAATTATATATATAATATACGGTTTTTCTAATAAAATGAGTTTTAATCGGTTTTTACAGTGTTTCAAGATTTATTATGTAATTTCTACGTATGAAATGTATTTTTATGATTTAAGGATATTTTTGGTATATTTGAATATATATTCTGTGTTTGTGGACCCCGGTCGACAGATTGTAGTCTGGAGTCCGACCGAGGGGTTGTGATTGATTGTGGTGTTTATTTTTGAAATGTATTTTCTTTGCAGGGTCGGCTCTACTCTTTTGAGTAGAGAGATGTCCGTTTTACAGGGGAGGTTCTGTCGGATTTCCGGTAGAATTCTCGTAAAACGTGATATCCAGTCGAACCCTAATTCTGTTTCCGTATTTTAATACTCTAGATTGAATTCTAGGATTTCTGTTAGGGTTATTCTGATATCGATTAATTATTTCTTGTTTAGTTGCACCGAGACCGAGGGTTAGTGGACCAGGCCCGTCGGACCTGTCTCGTGGAGCGCATTAGGTGAGTTACTATATTATATATATATGCTTAGGATGCATGATTTAGAAAATGCATGTTTTATTTTGACTAAATATGCATAAATAACATGATTTATATTCAAGTATATTTTTGGTATATTTTTGGTATATAATAAATTATATACATGTTTTATTAATAAAATATATTTAAAATGTTTTTAAATATATTTTTAGTTTAATTCATTATTTGATTGGATTTATTTGACATATATATACTCAAAATATACCAGGTTTATGTTTGGTATATTTTCGGTATATATATGGTTTATATTGTTATTTCATTTATATTCATGCATCATTTATTTTTGTGAATGAATGTTTTATATTTAAGAATGAAGGATATCAATAGAACGTGCTACCTAGTGGGCAGCACTAGGACCGAGTACGTACCGGTACGCCTATAGTATTTAGGCTTTATTACTGACTATTGGTGGATATTGAATTGATTATGATTATTGATATATGTGAGATGTGGTTTGTGGGTGTGATTGCTGGAGCTCGGTTGACCAAGTGTCTCGGGGCCAATCACACTGGCAGTCAGACTGCTGGAGCTCGGTTGACTTAGTGTCTCGGGGCCAGTCTACTGTCCATATGGATTAAGTGGATATATTTGGAATCAGTGAGCCTGTATGGCTAGAGTGTTGTTTAACACTATTTTTCTGAGGTTACGATATTCTAGGGTTCTATGTGATCCTTCATAAAAGTTAATTTTCAGACAAAATATATAAAATGATTTTTCTGCATCTGTATGAATTTGCCTGTATATATACATATTACTCAGATACTGTAGACTGTATGCATTATCACTTAGAGTGTATGTATATATATTATAGTAATTCACTCAGTGAGGTCTGACTCCCCTCCGTTGACTATTTTTCAGGAGAGTCAACTTCCTCAGACCTCAGTAGCAGGTCGATACGCCGGATTCCTTCCGCCCCGGCTTCTTTATGTAAATTATATACTTGAGTCTTATTTATTTTATCTAGACACTGCAGTAGTTGTGAATAAAATGTTGGATTTCAAGTATTTGTTTTAAAGAGATGTATTATAGTAAAACTGGATTTGTATAAAGATTATACATTTATGAGATTATATATGCGATGTGATGAGTTTTGAATTAAATCCAGTTGATATGGATGATATTGTAATATTTATGATTTTTATTTTCCGCTGCATATTATATTTTTATGGTTATTATTGCATATTTATTTTATTTTTAGGCTTGCTACGGGTTCCGGATTCGAAAGAATTCCCGTTCCCTAGCGCCGGTCATGGCCCTTGTTTTGGGTCGTGACAGATTATAACAAGTTGAATGTATCCATAAGAAAAGACCACTTCTTATTACCTTTCATTGATCAAATGTTGGAGTAGATGGTAGGACATGCTTTTTATTATTTTCTGAAAGGGTACTCAGGGTACAATCAGATTACAATAGCTCAAGAAGATCAACAGAAAACCACTTTTGCATGTCTTTATGGCACATTTACACACAGAAGGACACCATTTGAATTATGTAATGCTCCTATGACATTCTAGAGATGTATGATGGCAATATTCGCAGATTTAGTAGAATAGATCATGGATGTTTTCATAGATGATTTTTTAGCCTATAGAAACTCATGTGAGGATGTCTGAATAACTTGGAGCAAGTTCTTACACACTATGAAGAAACAAACTTAGTGTTGAATTAGGAAAAGTGTCATTTTATAACAAATGAAGGAATTGTTTTAGGACATAAAATTTTAACCTATGGCATTAAAGTTGATAAAGAAAAGGTAAAGACAATTGAGAAGCTGTAGTAGCCCACAAATGTGAAGGGAGTTAGGAGTTTTCTTAGCCATGCAGGCTTCTATAAGTGGTTCATTGAAGATTTTTCAAAAATCTTTAAACCCCTTTGTAAGTTACTTGAGAAAGATTCACCTTTTGATTTTATTAGTGATTATAAATTGGCTTTTGATAGGTTAAAGGAAGGCCTTATTTCAGCTCCTATAGTTATGGCACCATATTGGAGTCTACCATTCGAGTTGATGTATGACATAAGAAATCATGCAATAAGAGCTATATTTAGCCAAAGAAAGGAGAAAAAACTACACGTGATCTACTTTGTAAGCCAAACATTGACTGATGCAAAGTTGAATTATACAACTATGGAGAAGGAGAAGTTAGTAGTCATTTTTGTTTTTGACAAGTTCCTATCCTACCTTCTTGGATCTAAGGTGGTTGTGTATATCATGCAACATTGAAGTACCTAATGAATAAGAAAGATTCTAAACCAAGGCTCATTAGATGGGTGCTTTTGTTGTAAGAGTTTGACATTGAGATTAGAGACAATAAGGGATCTAAAACCATGTAGTAGCTGATCATCTTTTGAGGCTAGATGCATATCAAAAGGAAAAGGTTAGTCAGGAGCCTATCAAGGAATTATTTCCATATTAGATGCTTTTAGCCATAGAGATCATGGGTGATCCTTGGTTTACTGACATAGTAAATTATCTGTCAAATGGAGAAATGCTAGAAGACTTCACTCCTCAACAAAAGAAGAAGCTGATTCATGATTACAAATTTTACATTTGGGATTAACCATTTTTTTGAAAATTGTACTGTGATGGTATAGTGATAAGATGCATAGAAAATAAAGAAGTTGGGTCAGTCTTATAATATTATCATGGAATGGTCAATGGTGGATATTTTGGACTATAGAGAATAGTTGTTGAGGCTCTTGAAGGAAGGTTCTACTGGCCTACACTCTTTCAAGATGCAAGAGACTTTGTGATTCATTATGATGCTTATTAAAGGAGTAAAAACATTTCAAAGAAGGATAAAATGCTTCAATCTAGAATTTTAGAGGTTGAAATATTTGATGTATAGGGCATTGACTTCATAGGATCATCTCCTTTTTCAGAGGGTAATAAGTACATTCTTATTTATGTGGACTATGTTTCCAAATGGGTAGAAGCCCAAGCATGCTCAGTAAATGATACAAGGGTTGTTTGTAAATTCTTAAAGAAATTGTTCTCTTAGTTTGGTATGCCTAAAGTAAGCATAAGTGATGGGGGAACACATTTTTGTAATAAAAACATAGAAACACTGCTGGCCAAATATAGGGTGAAGCACAGAGTAGCTACATCTCATTACCCTCAAACAAGTGTACAAGTTGAGGTGAGCAATATGGAGTTAAAGTAACTTTTAGAAAAGACAGTGAGCAAGTTGAGAAAAGAATGGGAAGGAAGTTTTATGATGCTTTGTGGGCAAATAGAACAGCTTATAAAACACCTATTAGGAAGTCTCCTTTTAGGTTGGTTTATGGCAAAGCATGACATCTTCTTGTTGAGATTGAGCACAAAGCCTATTAGGTAGTAAAAGCCTTAAATTTTGATTTCAAAAAGGAAATTAAAAATAGATTGTTATAGATGAGTGAACTTGAGGAGACTGGAGAGGTTGCCTATAAAAATTCAAGGATTTACAAAGAACGCACAAAAAGGTGGCATAATGCAAGAGTAAGAGAAAAGAGATTAAAAAAAGGTAATCAAAAGTTGCTTTTCAATTCAAGGCTCAAACTATTTCCTTGAAAGTTGAAGAGTAGATGGTTAGGATCATTTATAGTGACTCATTCATATCCTCATGGAGCTATGGAATTGTGCAACACAAGAGGAGAAACATTCAAAATGACTGGTTAGAGACTAAAGCTATAACATGAAGGCACAATTAAAGATTTCCATCAAGTTGCATACTTGAAGGAGTCAAATCAACATGGCGGTCTAGCTTATGGACCCTTAAAAGAGCACTTCTTAGGGGCTCAACCAAGATTATTCTTATTTTGTTTTTTTTAATCATTTCTTTTATGTTTTTGCAAATTTCTTTTAGTTTTGATGTTTGTTTTCTTTATGATTTCAGGAAGTGAAGGAAAGGAGGAGCTCTATAGGTTTTCTAAGTTTAATTTATATGGAATGTTATTTAGTATGATTAAAAGTCATGATTATGATGCATTGTTTGAATATATAGTGAAAAATGCTATAAGAAGCATTTTCAAAATTGAGAAATATTCTTGTATAGGCCTCATGGCCATATGCATTTTGCACATGCTCGTGCATATTACGACATCATAATTTTGGTTGTATAGGTTGCACAATCATACGTGCTTTTGCACATGGTCATGCACCTTATGATGCCAATTTTTGGTTGTGCATATCGTATAGTCTTGCACCCCGATGCACATGGTCATGTGCTTGCTACTATCCCACTCTTAAAAAGTCACAAAATTTCATTTTATAGGAAAATTTTTCACTTCCCAACACTCCCCACTTCCTAAAAACCAAAGGGCTTTTAACCTTGACTATTTTTCCCACTTCCTAAACCCTAGAAAACCTACCCCTTAACTATTGTTCCAAATTCCCACAACCATTCACAATTCCCCACTATTGCACCTCTTATATTTAAATAACTATCTCTCCACTCCTTCCTCACATTCACTCATTATTCATATCATCTTCCCTACTCACATTCTCTCAATTTTCCATCTCTTATACTTTATCTTCCTCATATCACCATGGAAAGAGACCAACGGAGAAAGAGTATTGCCAAGAAGAAGTCTGCTCCTCCAAAGAGAACAAGGCTTAGAGGTAGGTAAAACCCTTCCCTAATCAAATATAATTGAAGCATGATGGGCAAAGGAAAAAATTTAAGCAAATGATGGCTAGAAAGATTGTGCCTAATAGGTATGTGAGTGCTACCTCTTTAATTGAAATTAGGTTCTTAAATAATGGGATGGAATGAATTTGTTATGATGCAAAATCCCTCTTATGCTACACCCACTTATGAGTTTCTCTCTTTATTTAGTTTTAATTAACACACTCTCTGTAAGCATCCAATTTTGGGATGATGAAGTGTGGATGTTACAGAGGACTCCAATGATGAAAATATTATAAATAGATCTTCAACACTTGAAGTTTAACCTCAAATGTCTAAATGTGTTTTGAAAAGAACTTAATTGGTTTTTTTAAGGACTTTAATTTATAAAATTTTATTTCTTGTAGGGGTCTTTCTGTAATTAAAAGTTTAAAAAAAGGATCAAAATTATGTAATTCCGATCGGAATTACATAAAATTGATCATAATTATGCAATTCTGATCGGATTGGAATTACATAATTCTAATCAGAATTATATAATTATGATCTATATTAATCGTGTTCTATCTATGTTTTTTAGTTTTTTAGTAAATAAAAAATTTGTTTTCTAATTTTTAATTAGTTAAATGAGGTGATAAATCCCTTTTCTAGGATTTATATGAATTTTTTAGGAAGTTAAAAGTCCTTGTTAAACCAAAACTTTATCATTGTGAATGGGAGAAGTCACAGTAAGATACGCGACTTTAGTTAGGGTTTCTATATAAACCCAGCTCAACTCTCCTGGAGTAGGACTTCTTCTTCTTCTTCTTTACTGGGGACGTAGCTTTCAATTCTAAAAAAAATATAAAAATAAATTTTTGGCGTACTGTTCTTTTGGAGAAGAAGCAAGTAGACCTTTTGGGGAAGAGAAAATCAAGCATTGAAGATCTATTTAAAAAACAACAGTGATTTATATCACTCTGAGGAGCAAATTAATACTGCATCCATCCAATCATATCTTCTTCTACCCTCTTCTTTTTATTTTGTTTTGATTATTTTAGTTTTATTTTATTTTTATTTTATTTTATTTTATTTTGCTTAATTACTAATCATTGCTTATTTTGTTTTATGTGTTTGTGTTTGTGATTATAGAGGGAGTTACATGATGAATTCACTATAAAGAACAAAATCCATAAAGATCCATGGAATGCCATGGATTAAATTTTGTATTTGAATGTAATTTTTAAGGTTTTTATTTATTTATTTGTTATTATTTTGTTAGTTGTTTTATTTTGCATTTTATTCAGTTTAGTTTTTGGGTTGTATTAATTTTAATTATTTTTCTTCAATAGATCATTGTAATAGCCCCAATAGTGGGAATAGTGGAATCCTGTGTGTGGTTGTGTATTTTATTTTAATTAATTGGTTAGTAAAATTAGGATTTTCAATTGCATAATTAATTAAAATTAATGGCTATGGAGATAATTAGGGTTTTTAATTAAAATTGAATTAGACTTAAGTGGATAGAATTAGGGTTGCTTGATAATTATTTTGTTTATTAACAATTTGTTAATTAATTGTTTAAGGTCACTTCTACTAAATTAGGTTTTTTATTTGTTGAATTCATTTTTTTTGTTGGATTTTATTATGTACATAAGTTTAATATTAGGTTTAGTGATTTTTTTTCCCATAATAATGTAGGTTAATAAGCCCAATTAAATAGGTTTAATTAACTAAAATAAATTTTAGGCCCATAATTTAATTAGATTTTAAGTTAGAGATAGCTTAGGTCCATTCAGTTAATTAGATATAGGTCCACTTTAGTTTAATTTAATTAATTTAGACTTAGCCCATTAAATTAAAGCTTTTTCCATAACTTGCAGATTTAAGATCACCTTAGAATTAAAACATGTAGAATTAGGCTCACTAATTTAAATACTCCATAATTTGTAGATTTAGGCTCATTTTTTTAGAATTAAAATAAATAGACTTAGGTTCACTTAATTAAAATTAAATAGGAATTAGAACCATTAGTCTTTAGGGTCACTTGTAAATTAAAACATATAGATTTAGCTCATTTAATTAAAATCAATGTAGATTAGACTAACTTAGTGATTATGAACTTAAATGAATGCATTGTTTACATGATGTTAGTTGCTCAATCCCCAGCAACAGCACCAAAAACTTATTGATGATCGCAAGTGCATAGCTCGACAAGTAATATAGAAGTAAGTAGAGTATCATTTCCCATATAGATCAGTACTAAATAGATATTAATCTTGATTGTATATGTTTAGAGCTAACAATAATGGTTTGGTTAAAGCAAATACAAACTAAATTAACAAATAAACTAAAGGATGATAATAAAGCTATTAGTAATCAAAATAACAAAGGAAATAATCAATAGAAGAGGCATGTTGTTAGGAGATTAAGCACCCCATTTTCGTTAAGTTAACTTGATGTTATTTATCAACTTCTCAATGGATATCTCAAGTTTTCAACAAACATTGAGTACTCTTTCTCAAGTATCTACTATATAGCTTAATTATGATCATCACTATAAATATAAACCCATATCAAGCATGTAAGGCAATAAGCAAAACCCATAAGAGAATTAGATTTGATTAAGCTTTCTCAAGACATTTAATCCTTCTAACATGTGTTTGTGGGTTTATTAGATCTACCAACTCTCATTGTATAGATCTAAACTCAAGCTATATTTGACCACAATATAACATTAAACCAAATCAACAAACATAATATGTATTTAAAAAGTAACAATAATCATCAAATTAACATTAAATCCAATAGGTCTCAAAATCCTAACAACATTCAAGAACTTAGCCACCCATGGCTAAGCAAATCATCATTCAATAATCATAATTATAAGCAGGGAAATAGAATTAAAAAGAGATTGATAAAATGTTATCCAAGAAGCTAGAATCTTTAAATGGGCCTCTTCCTATCAGCTTATTTTTCTCCTCTTTTCTCTTCTTCTCCTCCTTCCTTCTTTTATGTCTCTTATGAGTAAGAGAGTCCCTCTATAGAATGTGTCATCCTCCCCAAGTAATTTATGTCTTTTATCCTTTCTAGCCTTTTTCTAGAACATGTCCTTTCACCTCCCTTATATTTTTTTTCAATTCAGTACACATCAACATGTTCTATGCTAGGAATGTGCTACACATGATCGTATATTAACTGCACTCATAATAAAAGCTTAGCCTAATAAAAACCCATGATTGTGCATGAGATGTAATTACAAAAGACTTAGCATCACTTAGGGTTGGCATTTTGGGCTTCTCCACGATCACACATCTAGCCGTGATCACGATGGTAGGCAACTCAACTTCATTTCTTCCTCTTTTTGCTCCTTTATCACCCTCCTTTTCTATATACAAAATAAAAAAAAATCAAAAGTATCTATTTTTATATGCTTTACTATATTAAATGCTAATAAAAATGTATGAATGCATGCAATAGTAAGTCCTAAATCTATGTGTAATTTGACACCAACAATAATAAAGACATTAAATGCTTAATGTTTATTTCCCATGACATGTGGACTTGGCATAGAAGATCATGACATGTAAACTTTGAGCTTTTAGATGATCTTAGTAGACATGAACTTGTGATCAGTTTGCCCAAACTCAAGTTCACTAAGGACAAGCCTTGTGATGTTTGTCAAAAGGGAAAGTAATCTAAATCTTCCTTTCAGCTTAAGAATGTAATGTCCACTTTTAAGCCTCTTTAAGTAAATCATATGAATTTATTTGGTCCTACTAGAGTTACTAATCTAGGTAGAATGCACTATACATATGTCATTATTAATGATTACTATAGATACACTTGGGTGTGCTTCCTTGCTCATAAGAATGATGCTTTCAAAGCTTTTAAGAGTTTTTCTATAAGAGTTCAAAAAGAAAAAGGCTTTTGTATTTCAACTATTAAAAATGATCATGGAATTGATTTTGAAAATGAATTTTTTAAAACTTTTTACAATGAAAATGGCATTTCACATACTTTTTCTTCTCCTAAAACACTTCAACAAAATGGGGTTGTTGAAAGCAAAAATAGAACTTTAATGGAAATGGCTAGAACAATGCTTCATGAGTATCACTTGCCTCTATACTTTTGGGTGAAAGCCGTTAACACCTCTTGCTATATAGCAAATAGAGTATTTAAAATACCAATTTTAAATAAAACATCTTATGAGCTTTGGAACAATATAAAACCTAAGATCTCATATCTTAGAGTATTTGGATGCAAGTGCTTTATATTAAAAACTAAGTACAACCTTAGGAAATTTGATTCTAAAGTTGATAAAGGAATTTTCCTAGGCTATACCACCTCTAGCAAAGCATATAGAGTCTTTAACAAAAGAACTCTAGTAGTTGAAGAGTTGTATTTAAGGAATCTAACCCATTTAATCCTAGAAAGGATGTATGTAGTGTTAATAATATTATAGATGAGGTTATGGATATGAACATTCAAAAAGAGAATGTTAGCAAGCCTTTGGAACTTGAAAGTCCTTACAAGGAAGAAAATGAGGAGATGCCTCAACTTACCTTGAAAAATCTTCTAAAGGATTGGCAATTCAAGAAAGCACATCCTTAAGACCTTATCATTAGTGACACAACAAAAGGGTAAGTACTAGATCTTAACTCAATTCTTCATTTCTCAAATTGAGCCTAAAAATGTAAATGATGCTTTGGGTGATAAATTTTAGGTTCTTACTAGGCAAGAAGAGTTAAATTAATTTGAGACAAATAAGGTATAGACCTTGGTTCCCAAACCTAAGCATCATCCTATTATAGGCACCAAATAGGTGTTTAGAAATCAGATGAATGAACAAGGTGTCATAACTAGGAACAAGGGAAGATTAGTAGCTAAAATTTATTATCAAGAGGAAGGCATTGATTATGAAGAAACCTTCAACCCAATTGTAAGGTTATAAGCTATTAGAATGCTACTTGCATTTACATCTTTCATGGATTTCAAACTCTTTCAAATGGATGTTAAAAGTACATTTCTAAATGGTTTTATTTAAGATGAGGTGTAAGTTGAACAACCTCCGGGTTTTAAAAGTTTTGACTTTCCTAATCATGTGTTTAAGCTTTCTAAAGAACTATATGGATTGAAATAAGCTCTAACAGCTTCGTGTGAAAGCTTTAGTAACTTTTTTATAGAGAAAGGATTCTCTAAAGGAAAATCTAACACAACTCTTTCATATAGAAATCCAAGCATAATTTGTTAGTGATATGCACTAGGTCAATCATTTGCGATTATGTATTGACTTTCTTATTTTATTAATAAAGAGGTATTTCATTATCATTTGATTTTATGATAATTATATAAATGGTTAATTCTTACTAAGGCCATCAAGTATGTGACTTGATAGTAAAACCCTTAAATTAAAATAAGAGTTCTATTCTAATTATCCCTAGCCATTTATTCATTATATATAAATATTAAAGTATCAAGGCTAGTATGAAGTTGACTGATGGTTATGTTTTACTAATCATGAATATGAGATATTAAGTTAACTCATAAGTACATGATGAGAGATCATGTACTGGATTAACCCACTATGAAAATACTACATAGATTATTGTCATAAGTATTTCTCATCATAGTAATTTAATTTTGTCCCTTTGACCTTGAAATCATCATGGATTTCTACATAGCTATTTTATGTTTTGACACATTCTAACATTGTCTTTAACCAGATGATTAAATAGGATGTTGTTGGATATGAAATTAGTTATGTGAGGAATATGAGTGATTTAGAAGGGATTTATCCCTCATTAATATGAGAAAGATATCTAAGGGCCCCTTGATGAGATAAACTGAAGGAACATGCATGGCCATGCTGAAATGATTTGATAAAGAGTTATCATTTTCAGTCTACTTGGAATCAAGTCATAATATTGAACTATATAAGGATGACATTCTATGCCTTATGTTCAATTAAGATATTATGTGATAAAGGGACGATAAAATTCATTGTAATTAGGTTATGTCGAATTATTGACTTCACATGACTTAGGTAGTCATAATATCTTGCTAAAGGCCACCTATGACTTGTAGACCTAAATAGAGATTTAAGCCCACTACCAATATTATGTGAACCTACAAGGTCACGCACTTAGAACAAGCCCAAAACGAATATGGGTTTAATGAGCCCAAATATAAACTCTGTGGAAATAAATAATTAAAGTGTTTTATTTATTTATTTATTTATTTATTTATTTAAGATAAATGTTATTTTAAATAAATAAATAAGATATTATTTCTGATTTGTGTTTAAACAAAATTAGAATATAATAAATGGAAGTTACCAAAAGGTCATTGGTAGGTGAAACCCTAATTTGGAGTCTATAAATATGTTATATTCTCTAGGGTTTAACATACTTGTTTTTCTTGCCTCCAAATTCGTTTTCTTTCTTCTTAGAAAACAAAGACAGAGTTTTTCTTTTGTTCTTGATTTGTGAAACAATCAAGGAGGTTATTAGCACACACTCTAATTTGTTTTGTGAAAGGCTACTCGTGTGGATACCTATAGAGGACGCATCCTTTTGGAGACTTCTAGATCTGAACAACCAAAGCAAAAGGCTCGAGGTAAGGTGTCACCTATGTTAACCTCCTCCTATCCTTCCTGAAAATCTTGCCTCTTCTGCATCTTGGTGAGATTCTTGAAACCCTAGATTTAATCAAGTAGTCGAATTATATGGATCTAGGTTTGGGAACATGATAAATTTTTAATTTTTCGTTGCGTTTGTATCACGAAACCCAATAGTGGTATCAGAGCCACTTGTAATTCGATTAATTAATTATGTGTATATGTGATATATGTTAGGGTTTATGATTTGTTTTGAAAAGGGTTTTCAAAATTATCAAAAGGGGTTTTAATTTGTTTTGTGATAATTTTTAGTAATCTATTTGAAAATGGAATTAAACATTAATTTGATTAATGTTTGTAATGGTTTAATGTGATTAAATTAAAAGCAATTTTTGATTTTATGAATTCAGAATGTTGTTTCATGAAAATGAATTTTGTATGATGTTTTTATAAAAAAAAATTAAGTATAATGTTTTATTAATGTGATTTAATGAAACAGAAATTGTGTTTTCGAAAACCTAATCACTTAAGGATTTAAATTTGTTATGTATTCTGTTTTGATTAATATGATTAATTAAAACAGCATATTTGTTTCCTATTTTAATTAGGAAAATCATTTTCTATTTTGATCAGGAAAATCTTTTTTGATTAAATCTGAAACAGAATTTTTGTGATTATGCAAATTATGTGTTAAGGGCAATCTGTTTAAATATTAAGCAGATTATGCATAATGGATTTGTTTTATACAGAGTTGTTCAAGTTGTAATTTTGATTATAGAAATTAAGGTTTTCTTAATGGATGCATCTGTTTAAAAAAAATTATTTTGATCTATTTTGAATGGATTTTTCAGACTATAAGATGTTTACAGAAAGTGATGTTTTTAGGCAATAGCTGATTCAGTAATATGATTATGAAAATTGGTTAGTTGCTTCCTTGATGCAAATTAGGGTTTTAAAGTGGCTGTTTTAATTGAGCGTTTTTGTCTATTTTTCAACAAATTGATTTTATAGTAATTTGATTACGAAAATTCATTAATGTTCAGAAATTTGAAAGGCAATTCACCAGAGAGCTAAGGTAAAGTGTTTACTGTCAGACCAGCTGACTGGCCAGCGAGATCGCCACCTGGGGTGCTGCCCCCGGACCCCGCCAAGGGCACTGCCCCTTGGAACCCCACCAGGGGCGCTGCCCCTTGACCCCGAAAGAATTGTCACAGTATTTTATTTTTAACATAATTATTAGATTTAATAACTAAATAGATTATTATGTTATACATGTTTATTTTTTTATGCATGGTGCATAGCATGGCCCTTAGACCAATGTGATTGGATTTTATTTTTATAGGTTGTAATTTTAAATATAGCCTGCGAGTCATTTTTATTTTATTATATTTATTTTATTAGAATAGTGTAGAATAAATTACAACAATTTTTGTAAATCAAGACCCATCGTGCAATTCAAGTTGGAGGCCCAGGATGGAGATCCAAGGTGGGAACCAAAGAAGGAGATCCATGGTAGAAGATAGAGATCCAAGTTGGAGGCTCAATTTGTAATTGTAATATTACCTAGGTTTGACCTTTGATCTTTATATTAGCTTATGAAGATCAACTTAGATTTAGGCCATGCTATGTCACATTTATTTTTATTGTTATGTATGTGATGCCATGTATGTGATGCCATATGATGCCATGCAATACAACATAACAATAACTAAATAAGATTAAATAAAGATGAACCCTCATTTAATATTAAGTCATTATAATGCCTTCCATAAGTTCAACACTTGTCAAGCCTTAGATTATTATATATGAGCCTGCCAAAGCAAGGTGTATAAATTTATCCGGGGAAGGCAAGTTAGATAATGGTGCTATCCAAACATTTGATATGGTTTGACTTAACTAGGTTATCAAAATGGTTTTGGACTTAGGGCCTTAGATGGGATTTTTAGCCATGACATATGATGTCAAATCCCATACCATCCAAGAGTTACATGAGATGTAATTTATAAGAGTTGTCTACCTAAATAACCATATTTTAGGCAATAAGCCAAAGCTCACTTAGAGTATAGTGAAATATGGATCTCAGCCCACTAAAATTTGTAAAATTAACTTAAAGGGTTATTGATTTGAGTAAATTTAGTGGGAGTTTTTTATTATGCCTCATACATATTTAATAAAATACTGAATGAACTTTGCATATATTTGTTGTAGATAATGACTTCAAACACTACACCTACCATGTCACTACGATCGATCCTTAAGAAGGATAAGCTCAATGGGACTAACTTTCTTGACTGGTACAGAAACCTAAGAATTGTTCTTAGGCATAAGAGAAAGGAATACATCCTTGATCAACCCATCCCTGAGGAACCAGCTACCAATGCTCCTAGAGCACAAAGGGATGCTTATACCAAGCATCTAAATGATTCTACTGATGTCACTTGTGTCATGCTTGGATGTATGGAATCTGAGCTACAAAAGCAACTGATGGAAATGGAGGCTTATATTATGATAGGCCATCTCAAGGAAATGTTCCAAGAGAAAGCCAGAATTGAAAGGTTTAATACCATCAGGGCATTGCTTTCCTGTAAGCTGATTACTAGCGGCTCTATCAGTCCTTATGTTCTCAAGATGAAGGGTCATCTTGATCACTTGGACAAGCTTGGTCTCAAGATTGAACAAGAACTGGCTGTGGATATTATTCTCCAATCTTTGCCTGAAGCTTATGATAGCTTCATTATGAATTTCAATATGCATAGTATGGAGAAGACTATTTCAGAGTTGCATAGGATATTGAAAACTGCTGAAAAAAACATCAAGAGTAACACCAAGGATGTTCTCATGATCAATAAGGGAAAAGGGATGAAAAGGATTGGAAAGGGCAAGAACAAGGTCTTTAAAGGCTTTTAGAAGCCCAAGCCAAAGCCCAAGCCTAAATTCAAAGCTGAACCCAAAGTAAAGGAAGGAATTTATTTTTTCTATAATAAGTCAGGCCATTGGAAAAGAAATTGCAAGCTCTATTTGGATGATCTGAAGAAGAAAAAGGGTGGTGAGACTACCTCTTCAGGTATTCATGTTATAGAATTAAATTTATCTGCTTCTGATTCTAATTCTTGGGTATTAGATATTGGATCAGGATCTCACATTTGTACAAATGTGCAAGGTCTAAAAAAGAGTAGATCATTGGCAAGAGGCGAAGTGTACCTATGAGTTGGCAATAGAGCAAGAGTTGCTACTTTAGCTGTAGGAACTTATGAGTTACTTTTGCCTAGTGGACTTGTTTTATCTTTAGAAAGTTATTATTATATACCTACTATGCATAGGAATATTATTTCTATTTCTTATTTGGACAAGAAAGGATTTGAATTTATTATTAAGAATAATAAATGCAATATTTATCATGATAACATTTTTTATGGATATGCTCCATGCATTAGTGGACTTTATGTTTTAGATGCCGAAGACACTAATGAAATGCCAATCTATAATGTTGATACAAAGAAGTCTAAATCTAATGATTTAAACTTGACCTATCTCTGGCATTGTCGTTTAGGCCATATAAATGAGAAACACATTTCAAAGCTACACCAAAATGGGCTTTTAAATTCATTTAATTATGAATCATTTGATACATTTGAATCTTGTTTACTTGGAAAAATGATTAAAACACCTTTTACTGGACAGAGTGAGAGGGCTAATGACTTATTGGGCCTAATACATTCTGATGTATGTGGACCATTAAGCTCAACTGCTAAAGGAGGTTTTCAGTACTTCATAACTTTCACGGATGATTTTAGTAGATATGGTTATCTCTATCTAAAACATAAATCTGAATCTTTTGAAAAGTTCAAAATTTTCAAGAATGAAGTACAAAATCAACTTGGTAAAAATATTAAAATACTAAGATCTGATCAAGGTGGTGAATATTTAAACCAAGAATTTATAGATCATCTTAGAGATTGTGGGATTGTTTCGCAATTGACTCCTCCAAGTACACCATAATAGAATGGTGTGTCTGAACATAGAAATCAGACTCTATTGGATATGGTTCGATCTATGATGAGTCAATCTGATCTTCCAATCTCTTTTTGAGGATATGCTTTAGAAACTGATGCATTCATTTTGACTAGAGTTCCATCAAAGGCAGTTGAAAAGACACCATATGAGATATGGACTAGAAAAACTCCCAGTTTGTATTTTCTTAAGATTTAGGGATGTGATGCTTTTGTGAAGCGTCAAATCTCAGATAAACTAGCACCCAAATCTGACAAATGCCTTTTTATGGGATATCCTAAAGAGACTAAAGGATATTACTTCTACAATGCATCTGAGAACAAAGTGTTTGTGTCTCAGAATGGTGTATTTTTAGAAAGAGAGTTTATTTCCAAAGGAACTAGTAGGAGCACAGTGCAACTTGAAGAAATTCAAGGCCCACAAAATAGTGTTGTACCTGATATGGAACTGCAACTGAATCAACAAGAAGTTGTTGAGCCTACACAAGTACCAGAAGGCCCAAGGAGGTCTGATAGGACACGTCAAATCCCCATGAGATATGGATTTCTCATAACTGGTGATAATGATGTGTTAATTGTGGATCAAAATGAGCCCACATCCTATCAGGAGGTCATAAATAGTCTTGACTCTGAGAAATGGCTTAAAGCCATGAGATCATAAATGCAATCCATATATGATAATCAAGTATGGACCTTAATTGACCCAAATGATGGTTTAAAAACTATTGGGTGCAAATGGGTTTTCAAAAAGAAAACTGACATGGATGGCAATGTGCATACCTTTAAGACAAGACTGGTTGTAAAAGGTTTCAAACAAACACATGGTATAGACTATGATGAAACTTTTTCACCAGTGGCTATGCTAAAATCTATTCGAATTCTCCTTGCCATAGCTGCATACTATGATTATGAGATATGGAAAATGGACATCAAAACAGCATTTCTTAATGGAAACTTATTTAAGGATGTGTACATGACACAACCAGAGGGTTTTGTCAATCCTGAGAATTCTGGAAAGGTATGCAAGCTTCAAAGATCCATTTATGGATTAAAGCAAGCATCTCAGAGTTGGAATCTTCATTTTGATGAAGCAGTCAAAGAATTTGGCTTCATTAAAAATGAAGATGAACCTTGTGTATACAAGAAAGTTAGTGGGAGTGTTATTGTGTTTTTAGTGTTGTATGTGGATGACATACTACTCATTGGAAATGATATTCCTATTTTACAAAATGTTAAATCATGGTTAGGGAATTGTTTCTCAATGAAAGACTTAGGTGAAGCTGCTTATATATTAGGCATCAAGATCTATAGGGATAGATCTAAAAGGCTTATTGGCCTAAGTCAAAGCACTTATATTGATAAGGTATTGAATAGGTTTAATATTCAAGATTCCAAGAGAGGATTCTTGCCAATGTTGCATGGCATTAGTCTCAGCAAGACTCAGTGTCCTATGACACACGATGAGCGAGATCGCATGAGTAAGATTCCATATGCTTCTGCTATTGGATCTATCATGTATGCAATGTTGTGTACTCGACTTGATGTTTCATATGCCTTAAGCACAACGAGCATATACCAGTCAGACCCAGGTGAAATTCATTGGATAGTAGTTAAAAATATCCTTAAGTACTTGAGAAGAACTAAGGATGCATTTTTACTGTATGATGGTTAGGAAGATGAGCTAGTTGTAAATGGTTACACAGATGTCAGCTTCTAAACTGAAAAGGATGATTTTTTATCACAGTCAGGATAAGTATTTTGTTTGAATGGAGGTATAGTGAGCTAGAGGAGTTCTAAGTAAGACACCATTACTGATTCTACAACAGAAGCTGAGTACATAGCTGCCTCAGAAGCAACTAAGGAGGCTGTTTGGATCAAGAAGTTCATAACTGGACTTGGTGTTGTTCCTAGTATATCAGATCCATTGAACTTGTATTATGACAATAATGGAGCTATAGCCCAAGCTAAGGAGCCCAGATCACATCAGAGATCCAAACACATGCTCAGGCGCTATCATCTCATTCGAGAAATCATTGAGAGAGGAGACGTTAACATATGCAGAGTACCTATAAATGATAATGTTGCTGATCCACTAACTAAGCCTCTTCCACAGCCTAAACATGAGAGTCATACTAGGTCCATGGGTATTCGATATGATGTTGATTGGGCCTAGTGCAAGTGGGAGATTGTTAGTGATATGCACTAGGTCAATCATTTGCGATTATGTATTGACTTTCTTATTTTATTAATAAAGAGGTATTTCATTATCATTTGATTTTATGATAATTATATAAATGGTTAATTCTTACTAAGGCCATCAAGTATGTGACTTGATAGTAAAACCCTTAAATTAAAATAAGAGTTCTATTCTAATTATCCCTAGCCATTTATTCATTATATATAAATATTAAAGTATTAAGGCTAGTATGAAGTTAACTGATGGTTATGTTTTACTAATCATGAATATGAGCTATTAAGTCAACTCATAGGTACATGATGAGAGATCATGTACTGGATTAACCCACTATGAAAATACTACATATATTATTGTCATAAGTATTTCTCATCACAGTAATTTTATTTTGGTCCTTTAACCTTGAAATCATCATGGATTTCTACATAGCTATTTTATGTTTTGACATATTCCAACATTGTCTTTAACCGGATGATTACATAGGATGTTGTTGGATATGAAATTAGTTATGTGAGGAATGTGAGTGATTTAGAAGGATTTATCCCTCATTAATATGAGAAAGATATCTAAGGGCCCCTTGATGAGATAAACTGAAGGAAAATGCATGGCCATGCTGAAATGATTTGATAAAGAGTTATCATTTTCAGTCTACTTGGAATCAAGTCATAATATTGAACTATATAAGGATGACATTCTATGCCTTATGTTCAATTAAGATATTATGTGATAAAGGGACGATAAAATTCATTTTGATTAGGTTATGTCAGATTATTGACTTCACATGACTTGGGTAGTCATAATGTCTTGCTAGAGGCCACTTATGACTTGTAGGCCTAAATAGAGATTTAGACCCACTACCAATGTTATATGAACCTACAGGGTCACATGCTTAGAACAAGCCCAAAATGAATATGGGTTTAATGAGCCCAAATATAAACTCTATGGAAATAAATAATTAAAGTATTTTATTTATTTATTTGTTTATTTATTTATTTAAGATAAATGTTATTTTAAATAAATAAATAAGATATTATTTCTAATTTGTGTTTAAACAAAATCATAATATAATAAATGAAAGTTACTAAAAGGTCATTGGTAGGTGAAACCCTAATTTGGAGTCTATAAATATGTTATATTCTCTAGGGTTTAACATACTTGTTTTTCTTGCCTCCAAATTCATTTTCTTTCTTCTTAGAAAATAAAAACAGAGTTTTTCTTTTGTTCTTGATTTATGAGACAATTAAGGAGGTTGCTAGCACACACTCCAATTCATTTTGTGAAGGGTTGTTCGTGTGGATACCTATAGAGGACGCATCCTTTTGGAGACGTCTAGATCTAAACAACCAAAGCAAAAGGCTCGAGGGTAAGGTGTCACCGGTGTGAACCTCCTCTCATCCTTCCAGAAAATCTTGCCTCGTCTGCATCTTGGTGAGATTCTTGAAACCCTAGATTTAATCAAGTAGTCAAATTACATGGATCTAGGTTTGAGAATATGATAAATTTTTCATTTTTTTGCTGCGTTTGTATCATGAAACCCAATAAAATTTACCCATTTTTCAAATATATATTAATGACATTATATTTGGTGCTACTAACCATAACTTGTGTGAGACATTTTCTAAGATAATGCAAGCAGAATTTGATATGAGCATGATTTCTAAGCTTAAGTTCTTTCTTGGACCTCAAATCAAATAATGCAAGGATGGGATCTGCATTAATCAAACCAAATACAAAAGAGACATTCTCAAGAATTTTGGTATGGATGGAGGTAATTCAAGCAAGACTCCTATAAGCACTACCACCAAACTAAACAAGGATGAGAATGGTAAACCAATTGATGAAAAGCGTTATAGAGGTATGATTAAATCCCTTCTCTATTTAAAAATCCTCTTAATGGCATTCAATTGAGACTCTCTAGGACTAGATTGAAACCTAGCACACAAGTATGTAGCAAACATGATATTCGGTTGTAAGCACCCAACTTTAGGATAGTCGAATGTGGATGCGACAGATGACTCCAATGATGAAAATTTGTCCAAGATTTTAGCAACCGTGACACTGTTTGAGCTCAAAGCTCTAAAGAATACACTACTATATCATATAGACATAGCTTGGAGAAGAGGAATCATCACTCAAGGTAATAACTGGGATAATTCAATGGCGGTGGTAACTTGATTCTCTAAAAGAAAGTTACTACCACAACCAGGAGATTCTAGATACAAAATACTAACTTCTATCAGTCTTGTGTTCATTTAGAATTAATTTATTAACTACTAAATTATTCTCTAATTACATGCAAATTCATTAAACCCTATTTGAACATTTATCTAACTCCAAGGCAACTAGTTATGAAAGTACACATAAAAAATGCATCCATAAAGCAAAACGGTCCCTAAGTTAGTCTAATATACATTGATTTTAATTAAATAGGCTAAATCTACATATTTTATTTACAAATGAGTCCAAAAGCTAATTGGCCTAATTCTAATTTAATTTTGATTTAAATGAGCCTAAGTTTATTGATTTTAATTCTAAAAAGTGAGCCTAATTCTACAATTTATGAAAGGCTTTAAACTAATAAGCCTAAGTCTAATTGATTTTATTTAAGTAAAATGACCTTAAAGTCTACAAATTATGAAAAACTACTTTAAGTGGGCTTAGCTAGTTTTTAAGTCAATTTTAATTAAAAGGTGAGCCTAAGTCTAAATTAACCTAATGGGCTTAAATTAATTTTAAAACTAATTAAAAACCTAAAACCAACCTTTAAATGCCTATTTTATGTGGATTTAACCTAAACACGGGCTTGGGCCCAAAAAAAGGAAAATAAAAATCAAATAAACATTAAAAAAAAAAGCATTCATATAATGATCTCTAATTATAATTCAATTTACATACAATCTAAATTAAATAAAGCCACCATTGATTTTAATTAGGGTTTTTACCAAGTGAACCTATTTTATTAACTAATTTTAAAGTGCAGAAAAATAAATGGTTCCTCTATATTTCCACTATTGGGGCTATTATAATTCCTATGTTCAATAATAATAAATTATATACAAACCCAATAAACCAAATAAATGAACAAAACACATAAAACATTAAAAAAAATAAACAAAAATAAATAAAAAAAATCCAAAAAATCTACATGATTAAACATGGTTATTTATCCATGGCATTCTATAGATCTTCATAAGTTGATTTTAATTCAATCACAAACTTCATACTACACAGTACTCCCACCACCCTTTGCCATCATAGAGAAAACATAAGAAATAATAAAAGAATTAGAATACTAATGATAAATAAATAAATAAAAAACAAAAAGAAAAGAAGAAAGATGGATGAATGGAGTGGATGCTAGATTGACTTGCTTCTCAAAGTCTTGTCTGATTCACTGTATTAAAGAGCATCTGTCAATTTGATTCTCCTTTTGTGGCTTACACCGCATTCTTAATTCAAGGACTCTTCTTTTTTGAAAGAATAGAAACGTCCAAAAAAAACTCTACTTTTTACTCTCTGTGTTTCTTAAAAGCTCTTTTTTTATGATTTTTTAGAAAGTCGGAATACGTCCCCCCATCACTCACATAAAATGAGTGATATAAATAGCCTAAAAGAAATCTCCAATCTTCTATATATGAGATAAAAATTTGATTTTTAAAACTGATTTTAATAAAACGTCCTGATAATGATGACATTATCAAGATTATTGCTTTATTTATTTTTTTTTACCAATCAAAAATCAAAGAAAATTATTTTCAAAAATCAAAAATTAATAAAAAAATGAAATCACCACCAATCGGACTTGTATAATTCCAATCGGAATTATGTATTTTTTATGGGAAATATACAATTTCTATCAAAATTGTATATTTTTAATCGACAATGTGTAATTCCGATCGGTGACCATTTTTTTAACTTTAAATTACTTAATGACCCTTGAATGAATCAAAATTTTGCAATTAGGTCCTTAAACAAAGCATTACAATTAATTCCTTAAAAAATGCAATTAAGCCTTGAGATTGAAAAATCAATGTCCACATACCTATTTATAACAAATTTTCATAATTGAAGTCATTTGTCGCATCCACATTCGACTATCCCAAAGTTGGGTGCTTACAACCGAATATTATGTTTACTACATACTTGTGTGCTAGGTTTCAATCTATTCCTATAGAGTCTCAATTGAATGCCATTAAGAGGATTTTCAAATATCTTAGTGAAACATTACATTTAGGACTTTAGTATACTAGGAGTTCATCCTTTGACTTTATTAGTTATTTGGATGTAGATTTTGCCAATAGTTTACTATATAGAAAAAGAATTTTTAGAACTTGTCAAATCTTAGGAAACTACTTAGTTTCTTAGTTTAACAAGAAATAAGTTTTGGTTGCCTTGTCCACTGCCGAAGCAAAATATGTAGCAGCTAGTTATTGTTGCTCACAAGTATTATGGTAAAAATAATAACTTAGGGACTATAGCACTGAAATTGCTCACATTCCAATCAAATATGACAATACAAGTGTTATAAACCTTAGTAAGAATCTTATTCAATAGTCTAGAAACTAAGCATATAGACATTAGACATTATTTCTTATGTGATCATGTGCAAAATGGTGATATTTCTCTTGAATTATTTGATACAAATCATCAATTGGCAAACATTTTTACCAAGCCACTTGGTGAGGAAAGAATGAATTTTATTAAGCATGAGTTTGGCATGATAGATGGTGTTAGCTTGTCTTGATTATGTGATGCATTGCTCAATTGACCGTTGAATCCCTTGATATCCCCAATTATTGTGGAAACATGCAAATCATATTGTTTTTATTGATTGTTTGATTCTTACTCTATCTTATATTTTTTTATTCTCTATTTAATGATTAATCTTTGATTTTATTTTGATAAGTTAATTTTTTAAAAATTAGCATAATTCATTTAACCTTCTATCTTGGCTTTGCAATTTTTTTTTAATTTTTTGTGATACATTTGCTATAAAACTTAATTTCTTCTTTCTTTTTTTTCCTTCCTATTTTGCAAATGAATACTTGATTATTGATTTAAATTCAATTAATTAATTATTTTAATTTAGAAAAATAATTCTCTCTTTTATTATTATCATATGATTAAGCCTTAATTCTCATTTAATATTCTTTATTCCTTCAATTAATTCCAAATATTTGTGCATTTAATTCGAAAGGACTTTATTGAAAACTATTTTGCACTTAATTGCAATTTTTTACAATCTTCAAGGATTGTTAGCATTCTCATCCTGATCAAGACATGTGGTTAATATCTAACCATTTTTTACTGAATCGGTCCTGATTGGTATCCCGACCAAGATATCCCTCTAGACTTTATGTGCCGACTGAGATTAGGGGATGTTCTGACCAGGACATCGATCCTAATAAGGTTAGGAATTCGAACCAAATGCATTGATTTGGCTTTTTAATCCTTATCAGGAATGCTTTTTGAGGCAATGTTTAACCAAAATTCCAATTTTTAAACCCTATCTCTTCCTATTTTATATCTATAAATACTCTCATATTCCATTGATGTTTTTCTCTCTTTATTCACATAATTTTTCTTCTCTACATCTTCTCCTTCTTTCCTTTTTCAATGATTTTTTTTTTTTGCCTTTCAACAATGGCTCTCAAGAAACCATCCAAAGCTCCTTCCTCTTCCTCTTCTCAAGCACCAACATTTAAGAAAGACAAGCCAAAAAGAACAAATTCTCCCTTTTCTTATAATTCTTAAAAAATCATAAAAAGAGCTTTTCAACTCTAAAAGAGGTCTCTAATTCCCTCTAGGTTCATGTATAAGCTAATTCTCAAGGCCAAAGAATGTTTTAATGAAGAAAAAGAACATCTCCTTATGGTAGGTTAATTTAAGTTTGCCTTCTCACCTCTTCCTTTATATCCTACTCTTATTGTTGAATTTCTTTGCTCATATACTCTTCGCTCCATGAAGTATGATGATAAAAATCCATACTTCTCAATGCGCTTTAAATTGGGTGGAAGAGATCACTTTATAACTTGCTAAGAGTTTGATACTCTTTTTGGCTTCACACAAGAGGGAACATTCAAGTTCAAGCAAATTGGCTTCCTAATGTCTTTTGGCAAAAGATTATTCTCCCCATGCCACATCCTTCTCCACCAGATATACCAAAGCTTCTCATCTAAAATCCAAGGCTTTGTGGTATGTTCATTAATTCCTAACCTATTCCATAAATGGTAGAGCCCTTTCTAATGAAACCCTCTCCTTTGATGATCTCTTCATTCTCTCTTATATGGTGCACAATGAATCCATTGCCTTGGGGAGATTTTTGCAATGGAGATTATGGTTAATTAGTGATAACTTGCGTAACAGCCCAGACCAACCTGCATCAGATATTGTTCGCTTTGCCCAGGCCCAGCCCGCGGTACATGGTTTTAAAACGCGTCTAATGGGAGAAGGTATCCACAACCTTATAAGGCGTGCTTCGTTCTCCTTCCCAACCGATGTGGGATATCATAATCCACCCCCCTTAGGGCCCAGCGTCCACGCTGGCACACCGATCCGGGCTTTGGCTCTGATACCATTATAACAGCCCAGACCAACCCGCATCAGATATTATCCGCTTTGCCCAGGCCTAGCCCGCGGTGCACGGTTTTAAAACACGTCTAATGGGAGAAGGTATCCACACCCTTATAAGGCGTGATTCGTTCTCCTTCCCAACCGATGTGGGATATCACAGCTTGTTTGGTGCAATTTGTGTTAGTGGAGTTGTCACTAAATTAGCTAATTTCTATAGCATTGAACTCTCACACTTACTCTTTACCAAACTACTCCTCCTTGATGAGATCTTCATTAAAAATTCCAAAAAATTTTCTTTGATTAATAATGCATCGATTTGGAAGCATGATATTGGTGAAAGTGAGCATATTAAAGCACTTTTCAAAGAAATTGAAGAATATAAAGGACAAGGAGTTGGTGAAGAAGAAGACCTTGAGACTCAACCTCATAATGCCCCTTCAAAAAAGAGAACAAGACATAAAGGAACATCCACTTCAGGCCCTCATGCCTTTAGAGATAAGCCTCAATTGGTGGGTCAACTATTTGAATAAATGAGCTTAATGGAGACCGATTTTTATGCAAGATTTGATCAAGTGGATACAGGCATTGCTCACCTTTAACATGATGTGCATTATCTCTATAAGCAACAAGGCTATGCTTGCAACTATACTCCCTTCACTCATCCTCCTCCTCCTCAAGAAGATGCTGCTCAAAATGATTAACTTAGTTATCTTTGTTATGTTTTAGTTTGTCATGTTTCATATTTAGTTTATTTTCAATTTATGTGTTGCTATGTGTTTAATGCTTTATCATGTCTTAGTTTATTTTTCATTTATCTTCATTTCTTATCGTCTTTGTATGTGTCTTTTCAATTAATGCAATTTTATTTCTATTAATCTTTTTACCTTTTGATAAAAGGCAAAGAAAGTAGTAGTTGAGTATGAACTTCTTTATTTTATTTTTATATACATGGCTATATACATGTCCTATTATAAAAATCACTTGATAAAGGGGGAGAAACATTTTGTTTATTAAAATTATTTATGCACATATTCAGGGGGAGCATAATCACACACACACTTGCATAATTATTTTTACCAAACTCAAAATAAGTTTATCAAAATCAAAAAGGGTGAGATTATTGGCCTTAGAAATGATCAATCTTAATTTTGATCTTACACACTTAATTTTGAGCATCTAATATGTTTGCTATAAGTGTGTATAAGCTAGGTATTTTTTAGAAGTCAAAACAATGGAGAAAAATCAAGAAAAATGAAGATTGGATATAGTCCAAAGCCACGTCCCGACTAGGATCAAGATCAAGATGAAATTGCTAAAATCTATGTAATTTGAGCAACTTGAACAGAACTCATCCCAGGCTTAGACCTGCTCCAGACTGTGCTTAGGATAAAGGTGTCCCGATCGGGACAAGTGATTGGGACCGAGACCAAACCGAGCAATTTTTTTATGTTTGGGTAGAACCTATCCCGGATGAATGTCCTAATTGAGAAGATGCTTGTGACATCAAGTCCGAGTGACATACCAATCTATCACTCTTAACTTCAATGGTTCTAAAGCTCCAATGGTTACTTTATTCAAATTTCCAGATCGAGAGCACTCAAATTCTTGTAAAAAGATGAAGAATAATTAATGAAGGAAGAAGAAGCTATGGACAAATCTATTACTTCTCAACAGACATTTTTCAGTTGTTAAATTATAAAAATAACTCCTAAAAACTCAAATTGAAGGTTACACACCTTGGTTATTGAATCATTTACTCTTAGCGTTCAATTGAGCTCTCAAATCTTCATCTACTTTCTTTATTACTCACTAACTCTAATTGAGAGTTAGTTGTGTGTTAGAAATATGACTTCTACTTCATCTAATTTATGGGATTGTCACGACCCAAAACAGGGGCCATGACCGGCGCTAGGGAACGGGAATTCTTTCGAATCCGGAACCCGTAGCAAGCCTAAAAATAAAATAAAACATGCAATAATAACAATAACAATAATATATATATGCAGCGAAAATAAAAATCGTAAATATAATAATAACATTCTCATCACTAGATTTAAATCAAATCTCATTTCATCACATATATATAATCTCTTTAATACAAATCCAGTTTCAATATAATACATCTCTTTAAATAAAATACATGAAATACAATACTTTAATTCACAACTACTGCAGTGTCTAGATTATAAAAATAAGACTCAAGTAAATAGTTTACACAAAGAAGCCGGGGCGGAAGAAATCCGGCGTATCGACCTGCTACTGAGGTCTGAAGATGTTGACTCTCCTGAAAAATAGTCAACGGAGGGGAGTCAGACCTCACTGAGTGAATTACTATAATATATATACATACACACTAAATGATAATGCATACAATCAACAGTATATACATAATATGTAAATATATACATGCAAATTCACACAGATGCAGGAAAATTCCTTTTATATATTTTTATTGAAAATCATCTTTTATGAAGGATCACATAGAACCCTAGAATATCGCAACCTCAGAAATAGTGTTATACAATACTCTAGCCATACGGGCTCACTTATTCCAAATATATCCACTTAATCCATTTAGACAGTAGACTGGCCCCAAGACAATAAGTCAACCGAGCTCCAGCAGTCTGACTGCCAGTGTGATTGGCCACGAGACACTTGGTCAACCGAGCTCCAGCAATCACACCTCCAAACCATATCTCACACATATCAATAATCATATCAAATCAATATCCACAAATAGTTAGTAATATAGCCTAAAGCTATAAGCGTACCAGTACGTACTCGGTCCTAGTGCTGCCCACTAGGTAGCACGTTCTATTGATATCCTTCATTAATAAATATAAAACATTCATTCACAAAAAATAAATGATGCATGAATGTAAATGAAATAACAATATAACCCATATATATACCAGAAATATACCAAAAGTAAACCAAGTATATTTCGAGTATATATACGTCAAATAAATCTAGTCAAATCATAAATTAAACTAAAAATATATTTAAAAACATTTTAAATATATTTTATTAACAAAACATGTATATAATTTATTATATACCAAAAATAAACCAAAAATATACTTAATATAAACTTAGGAAATAATCAAATTATTTATGCATATTTAATCAACATAAAACATGCATTTCTAAATCATGCATCCTAAGCATATATATATAGTATAGTAACTCACCTAGTGCGCTCCACGAGACGGGTCCGACGGGCCTGGTCCACTAGCCCTCGGTCTCGGCGCAACTAAATAAACAAATAACGACATACATTAGAATAAACCTAATAGAAATCCTAGAATTCGATCTAGAGTATTAAACACAGAATCAGAAATTAGGGTTCGATCGGATATCACGTTTTACGAGAATTCTACCGAAAATTCGACAGAACCTCCCCTGTAAAACGGACATCTCTCTACTCAAAAGAGTATAGATGACCCTGCAAGGAAATACACTTCGAAAAACTACACAAAGCGCAATCAAAATCCCACGGTCGGACTCCAAACTACAGTCCACCGACCGGGGTCCACAAACACAGAATAATTCTGATAATACCAAAAATATCCTTAAAACCTAAAAATACATTTTACAGGTAGAAATTACATAATTAACCTTTAAACACATTAAAACCGATAAAAACTCATTTTATTAGAAAAACCGTATATTATATATATAATTGAAAATAATTCACGAAAAATAGTTTTAATTAGTTAAAAATACTAAATAATTTGTAGAAATCATTTTTATACCTTAAATAACTATTAAAACCAATTAAATTACATTTTTAGAAAATTTTGTGTAAAATTACCAAAATACCCCTATATATATAAATATACTTAAATTACTTCAAAAATTCACCAAAAATTATACAATTATCAAAAATTAATTTTCTCAACATATTTATCAATAATATTAATAATTAAACTCAATTAACCAATTAATTTCAATTAAAACATAATTAACCCTAATTTCTCAAAATCACATAAACTTCAATAATTCAAAATAAATACTTAGAAATTCATAAAAATTCCAAATAAATTCCTATAATTCATTTCCACACCTAATTTAACCATAAACCCCAATTTCATAATTTAAATAATTAATTTCCGAAAATTAGAAAATAATATTAAAATATTCAAAAATACCCAAAAATCCAAAAAATCTCCAAAAATTCCACAAAAATTCAATCATGTAGATTAAGCTACTAGAAACAACATTTGTAAAGGGAGTTTCCATGAATCAATCAATTCAAAGCTCAAAAAAAATTGAAAACCCTAATATGGCCGAATTCGAAAAATCGAAACCTAAGCAAATCTAAACCATTTTAGCTCAAACCAAAGCTAGAATCACACTCACCGGAGCTCAAGGAGAAGAAAGATACTGACGGTTTCGAAAATGGTGGCCAAAAACGTAAGGTGTGAAGAAATGGAGCTTCGGCCGGAAATGGAAGAGAAGGGGCTTGCCGGCGCCGGGGAAGGGAGCTGGGGGCGGCGGAGCAGCTGGCTGAGGAAGGTGGAGCTCCTGACGGCACACCGACGGTCGAGAATCGGAAGTTGCAGGCGGTGGTGAGGGGTGGTGGTCGGGCGCGCATGGGAAGAAGAACAAGAAAAAGAAAAAGAAAGAAAAGAAAAAGAAAGAAAAAGAAAAGAAGAAAAAAGAAAAATAAAGAAAAATAAAAATAAAAATAATTTTAATAAAATATTTAGAAAAATTTACATCCACACACATAAAATTTAATATTTTAATAATTAAATAACAATAAATTAATAAATAAATAATAAAATATTAGGGTAAAATACTAAACCCTAATTAAATAAATAATTATATGTATACACGGTGTTTAATATTTTAAAAATATATATGAGTTCATGCAAGTCCGAAAATATATTTAAAATAATTAATAATAAATTATTTACATGAAAATTTCCCCGAAAATGCAAGTCCCGGGAAAATTTTACGTAAAGCACTATAAATAATACACAGTAATAAAAATAGGTTTTAAATACATATCAACTCCTAAAAATATCGTAATATATATACAAAATTTATTAACACTGCATATCCCGGTAAAATATAAAAATGTTTAAAAAAAATACGGGATATTACAAGGATAGATTAAAATGGAAGTAAGGTTTGTTCCTAAGGAATTAGTTTAAGTGTTTGCTCAGCCTATGCTTGAGATTTTGGTTAAAGCTAAGTCTTATGAAAGCTCATTATTGTATGCTTTAGACTTAAGCCTCAAAACTCTTATAATCACAATCTTGTTAATAAGATTGGTTTGGTGATTCTAAATTATGGATAAGTTAGATGGAGACATAGGATTATTGAAATTCCGAACTCCTTAAATTTGTGTGTTCATCTTTTCTTTCACTTAATTGCCTTTTTAATTTTTGCTTAATCATTTGATTTTGTTTTAGAACTTAAAGAGCCTTATTCACCCCCCCCCCCCTAAGGCAATTAAACTAATAATACTTTTTACATAAACATAGTCGTGGTCATGGTTAATACGTCTTATGATTCCCATTTGACTCTTGCTATTTTGGATACAATTTTTGCTCATTTTTCTCAGGAGGATCTAACTGTTCTTGTATCAATCTGTTATGGGCTCTGGTTTAATAGAAATAATAAGATTTGAAAAGGAAAGTCATTTTCTACAAATTATATTCTCAATTATACAGTTCATTCTCTCTCCAATTGGCATTATGCCTAGCTACATCCTTTAATGTCTATTCAATCTTGTGCTTTCCAGGATGAAGGTGATCTTATTTGGTCCAAACCAAAAGAGCATACTCTAAAACTTAATGTAGATGTAATGATTTCGTCAAGAATTTCTATATCAGGTTATGGCTACTTAGTGCACAACTCTTTAGGTCAATTTATTCGTACAAGGTTGTAAAAGTTTCCTTTTTAGATCATGCCAATTGAAGCAGAGGCTTCTAGCATCAAAGAAGCTTTAAGCTGGCTTACGATGTTTAGGTTAGATGATTGTGATGTTGAGTCGGATTGTTTACTAATTTTAAATCTCCAGTGGGTTTTATTATTGATGAATGTAATAATTTGTTGAAGCACTTTAGGAATGTGTGAGTTAGATTTATTTGTAAAACAACTAATGTAGCAGCCTATGCTTGTGCTCAGGCTGCTCTACCTACGAATTGTACTCAAGATTGCAGTTTGCCTCCCAATTTTTTTGTTCCTATTTTAGCTCATGAGAGCTCAGTTTAATGCATTATCTTCTTTCAAAAAAAAAAAGACAAACACTGTTTTTTTCTCCTTTTTTTTTCATTTTAAGGGCTTTTCTTATTCTTGTTCTTGTTCTTGTTCCTCTTATTATTTTTTTAACAGTTGTTCTTATTATTTATTGCTATTATTATTCCATAACTTTTTTTTCACTTTTTTTGTGGTTTTTTCTTTTTTCATTTGTACATTTTTTTTTTGGTTGTTTTGTGGTTATTTTGGCAGTTATTTTTAGTTTTTTATTGATTCAGCTTTATATTTTATGAGTTTGTCTTGTTGTGGTTATTTTTTTTGTTGTTTTCAAGGTTTTTTATGGTTTGTTTTTCAAAATAACCGCAAAATTACCACAAAACAAGCTCAAAAAACTGAAAATGAACCCCAAAAAAATAAAAACAAAAGCAACAAAAAAAAACTATTGTTTTGGTTTTTTTTTAATTGTTTTTTTTTTGTTGTTTTTCTAGTTGTTTTAATAGTTGTTTTTATTTTTATTTTATTTTTTTTCTAGGATTTTTTTAGATTATTTTTCTTGTTGCTTGTGGTTCTTTTTTTTCTTTTCTCTTTACCTTGTTATTTTTATTTTTATTTACTTTTTTCTTAATATTTTCTTTTGTACAATTTTTTTTTTTGAAATAACTATGAAAACAAATAGAAATAACCACAAAATAAGTTCAAAAAAACTAAAAATGAACTAAAAAAATAACCAAAAAATAATTATAAATTAAGAAAAAATCGAAAAAATAACCAAAAAAAGAAAAAGAGATGAAAAAGAAAGAAGAAAAAAGAAGTACGAAAAGGATTGTAAAAGTGAAAAACTAATTCCACTTTTCTATAGTTTTAAAATGTTTTTTGGTCAACGGTTGTTTTGTAATATTTTTTTCTTTCTACGTTATTTCTGAAAATGTCCCTTATAATATCTGTATTGAATATTTTGGATAAATGACCTTGTGGGCCTTGAGCTACTGGGCTATATTTTGACCCCAATTTCAACATTCGGGTATCTGCCATTAACCTGCATGATTCACCCACAAATGAACACTTGTGTTCTTAGTGAAACAATCAAACAGAAACAATTCCAACAATTGTACACCTTCAGTAAGGTGCGTTTGTTTGGTAAAAATTAAGGATGTGAATCGCAATTAGAATGGATGTTCTTAATTTTAGTGTTTGGTTGATTAAATTTTAATATGGGAATGAAAAAAAGAATGTGATTTCTCAATCAATGAAAATTAATATTATTGTTCTATTGTTAAGGAATGACTTTTAATTCTCTTGATAATTAAGTTAAATTAATTATAAATTAGTCAAATATTTAAATATTAATATTTTTTTAAAAAATTTATAAATAAAATATATAAATTAATAAAAATATGTATTAAATGTTTGGATAAGAATATTTTTTAAAAATAAATAATTTTTATAATAATTTTTAAAAAATTATAATAATATATTTAAAAATAAATATTTTAAAATATTTTACAATAGATAATATAATATTAATTTTTAGTATATAAAAAATTATAATGTTAATTTTTTATATATATAAAATAATTACAAAAATATTTTTCATAAAAAAAATTGATTGCTAATGATGTTGATTTACATTCTCATTTCCCAAAAAACTGAACACTTTCTTTAATTTTTCGTTTCCTTTCCAATTTCAGTTCCAGATTCCCCAAATGCCCCCCTAAGAAGAAACACCACATATTCCTTAATTGCTATATGAACGTTCATATTGAAATTTTTCCACCACCCACCTAGCAGCTAATTAATATAGAAATATAATAAATAATAATTATTTGACAGATTATTATTGAAAATTTCAAAGAAAAAAATATAGAAAAAAAAAACATTACTATAATCTTAAGAGGATATATCTTAATTTATCTTACCTTTCGTTCTTGGCCATTTTGTGGTGGTGGCCAGAACAATAAAGAGAACTAATGTCCATCAATCTATCTCTCAGAAGAATTTGCCATTAACCCCCCTCCCACTCCAAAAAAAAAAAAAAAAAAAGTCTTCCAAAACACACCCTTCCTCTTATTATGCCAAGAAATCACAAAATGAAGAGCAAACCACAACATCTTCCCCTCTAACAGCTATCAATCAAGAATCAAGATATCATAGTTCAAAATTCCGCTCAAATAGCTCATAGCTCAGCTTATAGAATACCAACATGTAGTGCTCAACTTTATAATATACTACAAAGTTTGCTCGTGTTGTACCGTGGGTATAGTACAAACCTCAAATCCTTATTTAATATAAACATTAAGTTTGTATTTATTATTTAATATAAAATGTAAATTGTTCAAGTGAAAGAAAGGAAGAGCAAATATATAAAAATAAAAAATAATGTCAATTTTTATCTTCATTTGAGTCATCAAGCCTGCAAGGAAAAGAAAAGATTAATTAAAATTATAATTTTTTAACAATTATTTGGTAATAAATTCCAGAAAAACTACAAAATGGAAATTAAAATAACAATTATTTGGTGATTCTATTATAAAATGGCTACATTAAAAGATTTAAATTTAAAATATTAAATTTGACAAACAAATATTTTTTTTTTTTGCAAGATTGAAAAATTTTAAATATGACATTTTATCAACTCACAGAATTTTCTAAATAAATTTATTAGTACATAGTATTTTTGCTAAACATAATTTTCAGCCATAACATGACCTAAAAAGACATGACCTGAAAAAATAAGTAAAATAACAACTGATTCAATTCGTATTTTAAAAATAATTACAAAAAATAGCAGTGAGAAAAAATAATGCCTTATTGTTTTTTTATTTAACTCAAAGCCATAGAATATTTCTATTTAACTCCTCTCTTTTTTGAAAAAAAAAATTCTAAAGAAATAAATAAATAAACAAACAAGGACATTGCTTTCTAAAGACAAAAACATTTCTCTAACAATAAAAATGCTGCTAAATTAAACAAACATATATAAGTGTTATTTTAAAAAATCAAATATGTTGACTTTATTATTTAAAAAAAAATCAAATATGTTGACTTTAACAATAATCAATCTTAATTTTTATCTTAAAAAATTTAATTTTGAGCATTTAATTTGTTTGTTTAAGTGTGTATAAGTTAGGACTCTATTGGAAGTTAAAATGAAGTATAATTATCTTGGGCTGATTGGACCTTTGAGATTCAATGAGACTTTTGATATCCTTAGAGATTTATAATGAGAAAAATATCTTCTTCACATCTAAAGTAGATATCTTGAGCTTTCTGAATTGAGCTTATTTGTCAAAATCTGAGTTCATTTGGGTATGCAAATTTTGAGTCAAAATCTGAGTTCATTATGTCTGTCATCTCAGATTATACATCTCTTGGTATTTTGAACATATCTTGAGTTACAGAAGTCTAATTTAGGTGATTCAAAATAAAATGGAAAGATAAGTCAAATATCTACAATTTTCATGAAGAAAGTATGGGCAAATTCAAACTTATTCAATATAAAATCACGGCCTCAACTTGGGTATAGCTATCTGATAGTATTCTGCATTTCAAATTGCACAACTCTTAGTATTTTGGACATATCTTGAGCTACAAAAGTCCAATTTAGGTTATTCAAAGTGATATGGAAATAAAAGTTAAATATCTACAACTTTTATGAAGAAAGTATAGGAAAATTAAAGCTTCTTAAATATCAAATCAAGGGTTCAACTTGGATATAACTGTTTGATAGTATTCTGCATATTAGATTGCATAGCTCTTAGTATTTTAGAAATATATTGAGCTTCAGAAGTCCAATTTAGGTGATTAAAAATTATATAGAAAGATAATTCAAATATCTACAATTTTTATGAAGAAAGTGTGGGCAAATTCAAACGTCTTGAGTAGCTAATCATAGTTTCAATCCATGAATAGTTGTCTGATAGCATCACTTTCAATGTTTCAAAATATAGATTTTGAACACGTTATTTCCACCTCCAACAGCTATATTTTTTAGTGCTTATCTATATAAACACCTTTAGAGCTGAATGGAAGCTAAGAAACTTGTTTATCATTCATTCTTTCTTAAGCATTTATTGAGCTCTCAAATTCACTTAAACAATTCTTTGTTTGTATAACTCTTATAAGAGTTGGTTACATGTTAGAAATAGAATTTCTCTTCATCTTAAATCTTGGGTTAGATTAGAAGGGAAGTGAGATTTATTTCTAAAGGAATTGGTTTAAGTGTTGTCCATTGAAACACTTGGGTTTTGGTTTTTTGAGTAAGCTTTGAAAACTCAAATTGTAAGGTTGTAAGAGTGAGCTATAAAACTCTTATGCAATCTCAATCTTATGAATAAGATTATGGGTAATTGAAAATCCTAACTTGAAGATAAGTTAGGTGGAGATGTAGGATTGTTGTTGAATCCGAACTCTTTAAATTTTTGTGTTCTTCATTCTTCCTTCTCAACTTCCATTCAATTCTTGCAAGGAATTCTTTTAATTTCTCATTTTTATTTGATAGTCCTATTCACCCCCCCCCTCTAGGACCCTTTTCAATTGGTATCAAAGCTTGAATTCTAGGTAGTTCATTACTAGAATACAAGATCATGGAGAGTAAATCACAAAACATCTCTTCTCTTGGACCATTATTTGATGGTAATGACTATCCACATTAAAAATTCAAAATGGAATTATATCTTAATTGTGATTCCATCAAATTTTGGGACATTGTCCTACGAGGTTAGGAACCACCTATAATTATCATTGATAGTGTGGTAACTACTCTCATAAGAAGCCAATGGAGTATTGATCAAAAGGAAAAAATCACAAAAATAAAATAGCTATGATTACTTTAGTCTCTTCAATGACAAGAGAAGAAGGAGGCAAGCTTCAACATTGTATGTCAGCTAAAGAAATGTGGAAGACTTTAGAAAACCACTACGAAAGCAACATTCAAGTAAGAAGCGAGAAGCTTTAAATTCATATGTATGAATATGAACTCTTAAAAATGAAGCCTCATGAATCAATCACGGAGATAAAAAATCATCTCAATGCTCTCCTCGCAACCCTCAAGAAACTTGGAAAATATTTCTCTAAGGAAGAGGTAAACAATAAGATTCTAAGAATCCTACCTAAAAAGGATTGGGAATCTCATGTTACTTTAATTGAGGAAGCTCAAGACCTCTCTGCTCTATCAATTGATGTGCTCATTAGTAAGCTCTTAACACATGAACTCACTATCAAGCAAAGAGGTAAAGAATAAGAAGAGAAAGAAGAAAATAAAAAGAGCATTGCTCTAAAAGCTCTTTAAGAAGATAGTGAAGAGGAAAGCATCAAAGATTCTAGTGATGAAGATGGTGACATTGCCATGCTCACTAGGAACTTCAAGAAGTTTTTTAGAAAGAAAAACTTCTCAAGAATAAGGGACTTCAATAAGAAGTTCGAAGGAGATGGGAAGAAGAAAACTAAAGAGGTTACTTGCTATAAATGTAAGAAATGGGACATATTAGAAGTGAGTGTCCCCAAAGTCAAATTCAAGAACAAAGGAGCAAAAGATAAGAAAAAGGCATTCAAAACAACTTGGATGATTTCTCCGAATTCGAAGAGGAAGAGGAATAACAAGAGGTGGCCAATCTTTGCTTCATGGCCCTTGAAAAACAAAAATAAGGTACCATCTACTTCTTATTCTTCCTTTAATGATTGTGATAATTATTGTGATAATGATGATGATGATGAGAGCTCTATTGAGAGCAAATTAGTTATTAAATGTAAAAGTTTATTATCTAAAAAGAAACATCATAAGCATGAGTTAGGTAGCTTAAATAGAGAATTAGAAATTTTAAAAATTAATTTTGCTAAACTTGTTGAATCAAATGAAAAACTTGTTAGTGATGCAAAATCTTTTAATTCTTTGGAAGATCAACTTAAGAAAGCAAATGATGAAAATCATAAGCTTTCTAAGGAGGTCTTAGAATTAAAGAATTCCATTGCTAAATTTAAGAGAGGAAAAGAAACTTTAGATAGTCTTCTTGACTCTAAAAAATTTCATGGAGATACCTATGGAATTAGATATAAGAATGGAATGTCTTCATCATCTTCATCATATATTAATTTTGTAAAAGCTTCACATCATTCCACTCCTTTAACCTCCAAATCAAATGAGACTAAAGCTTTCAAAGCTAAAACATTTCATATGTTAAATAGCAAGGGAAAGTCTTATGAGATTCATCTTTCATTAACATAAAGAGGTAAGGCTCAAACTAGAGCACCTAAACCCAAGCATGCTTATATGTACATTAGACACAATTATAATAGGCATGCCACACAATAAAATGCACATAAACATGTTGCACAAAATTATCAAAATTCACATCACCATTGCCAATGCATGTCTCACTTAATGACACAAAATAATAAGAGATACACACAACACTAAAGGCATATTGCACACACTAAGAAAGCATTTCATCCTAAGAGGAATAAATTCAAAAATATTGTATGTTCTTATTGCATGATCAAAGGATATACTAATAATGTGTGCTTCTATAGAAGACTGCATATGAATTTACTTCCTACAGATTATCTTAAAACTAACCAACCTAAACCAAGAAAGGTTTGAGTCCAAAAGAACATTTAAATTATATTCTGTAGATGTGCTTGAAATCCATAAGAACAAAAGGCAAGTGGTATCTCGATAGTGGATGTTCAAGGCACATGATAGGAGACAAAGAGCAATTCAACAAACTTGATGCTAAGGATGGAGGACAAGTTATTTTAGGAGACAATGCAAAAGGAAAAATTATTGGCATTGGAGAAATAGGTAATCCTCAATCCTTATCTATACATTTTATGTTGTTTGTTGATGGTCCTTAAACATAAGTTACTTAGTATAAGTCAATTATGTGACATGGGAAATAAAGTTACTTTTTATCCTAAAAATTGCTTTGTTAGTAGTCTTGATGAAAATAAAGTTATTTTTAATGGTGAAAGAGTAGAAAATGTTTATGTCATTGATTTGAATAAAATTAATAACAAAGACATTAAATGCTTAGCTTCTATCTCCCATGACACATGGTCATGGCATAAAAGGCTAGGACTTGCAAATTTTGAGCTTTTGAATGATCTTTGTAAACATGAACTTGTGATTGGTTTACCTAAGCTTGAATTCACTAAGGATAAATCTTGTGATGCTTGCTAAAAGGGAAAGCAATCCAAGTCCTCATTTAAGCTAAAAAATTTAGTGTCCACCTCTAGGCCACTTGAACTTATACATATGGATTTATTTGGACCAACTAGAGTTGCTAGTCTTAATGGAATGCACTATGCATATGTATTGGTTGATGATTACTCTAGATTTACATAAGTATATTTCCTTGCTCATAAGAATGATGCATTTAAAGCTTTTAAAAAGTTTGCAAAAAGAGTTCAAAAAGAAAAAGACTTTTATATTTCTTCTATTAGAAGTGATCATGGAATCGAATTTGAAAATGAATTTTTCAAAAACTATTGTAATGAAAATGGTATTTCTCATACATTTTCATCTCATAGAACTCCTCAACAAAATGGGGTAGTTGAAAGGAAAAATAAAACTCTTATAGAAATGGCTAGAACAATGCTTTATGAGTATAATTTGCCTCTATACTTTTGGGCAGAAGCCGTTAACATATCTTGTTATATTTTAAACCGAGTTTTTAAAAGACAAATTTTAAATAAAACATCTAATAAGCTATGGAACAATAGAAAACCTAAAATCTCATATCTAAGAGTATTTGGATGCAAGTGCTTTATATTGAACACTAAGGATAATCTTGGAAAATTTGATTCTAAAGTCGATGAAGGAATTTTCCTAGGCTATTTTATTTCTAATAAAGCATATAAGGTCTTTAATAAGAGAACTCTAGTTGTTGAAGAGTCAATGAATGTGGTATTTGATGAATCAAACTCACTTGATCCTAAAAAGGATGTTTATAGTGTTGATGATCTTGTAGGTGACAATGAGATTGTGGAAACACAAGAAGAAAATGCTAGTAAGCCTTTGAAACTTGAAGATCCAAGCAAAGAGGAAAATGAGAAGACATCTCAACCTACCTTAAAGGATGAACTTCCAAAGGATTGGCAATTCAAAAAAGCTCACCCTCAAGAACTCATTGGGTAACTATTATATCTCAATTAAAGTCTATTGTTAATTTAGCCTTCATTTTTCAAATTGAACCTAAAAATATTAATGATGCTTTGTGTGATGAATTTTGGGGTCCTTGCTATGCAAGAAGAGTTAAACCAATTTAAGAGAAACAAGATTTGGACCTTGGTTCCTAGACCTAAACATCATCCTATTATAGGCACCAAATAGGTGTTTAGAAATAAGATGAATGAACAAGGTGTCATAACTAGGAACAAAGCTACACTAGTAGCTAAAGGTTATAATCAAGAGGAAGGCATTGATTATGATGAAACCTTTGCCCCCTTTGCAAGGTTAGAAGCTATTAGGATGCTACTTACATTTGCATCATTCATGGATTTTAAACTTTATCAAATGGATGTTAAAAGTACATTTGTAAATAGTTTTATTGAAGAAGAGGTGTATATTGAACAACCTCTAGGTTTTAAAAGCTTTGATTTTCCAAATCATGTATTCAAACTTTCCAAAGCATTATATGGATTGAAACAAGCTGCTAGAGCTTGGTATAAGAGATTGAGTAACCTCTTATTAGAGAAATTTTCTCTAAAGGAAAAGTTGATACAACTCTTTTCATAAAGAAATCCAAGCATCATTTATTAATTGTTCAAATATATGTTGATGACATTATATTTGGTGCAACTAACCATTGCTTATGTGAGGAATTCTCTAATTTAATGCAAAGAGAATTTGAGATGAGTATGATGGGTGAACTCAAATTCTTTCTTAGACTATAAATTAAGCAATGCAAAAATGGGATTTTCATCAATCAAACCAAGTATACAAGAAACGTTCTCAAGAAATTTGGCATAGATGAAGCTAAGATAAGTAAAACTCCAATTAGCACCATAACCAAACTTAACAAAGATGAGAATGGCAAAACGGTTGATGAAAAGTGATTTAGAGGTATGATTGGATCTCTTCTTTATTTAATTGTTAGTAGACCCAATATTATGTTTGCTACTTACTTGTGTGCTAGAAATTAATCAAGTCCTAAAGAGTCTCATTTGAATGCTATCAAAAGAATTTTTAAATATCTTTGTGGTACAATGCATTTAGGACTTTGGTATTGTAGACGACGGGGTTTAGCGCACGCCCAAGATTTTAGCAACTACAACACTGTTTAGGCTCAGGACCTTAGAGAACTCACTAATCACTATCACAACAATATGATGTAGAGATAAGGAGTCGCCATCCAGGGTAATAACTAGGACAATTTGATTGGTGGTACTCGATTCTCTAAAAGAAAATTAGCACCACAACCAAGAGATTCTAGATACGGAATACTAACTTCTCTTAGTCTCGTGTTCATTTAGAATAATTTTATAAATGATTATTTCATCCTCTAATTACATGCAATTTTATTAAACCCTAATTAACATCCATCTATCCAAAAAGGCAATAAGTCAATAAAATTACAAGTAAAAAATGCACTCAAGATCATGTTGTCCCTAAGTCTAAACTATGTTAATTTTATTAAAAAACTTAGCTATTTACAAGTGAAATAGAATAAAGGTGGGCCTACATTTTATTAATTAATGAGCCTAAATCTATTTTTTAGTCTTTCTAAGATATGAGCTTAAGTCTATTCAATTTTAAAGAAAAATTAAATTAGTAGACCTAAGTCTAACTTGGTTTTATTTTAAGTGAAATGTGGGCCTAGGTCTATTTATTTTAAAAAGAAATGAAATTAAGTGGGCTGAGCTATGTCTAGACAAGTTTTAATTAACTAAGCGGGCCTAAAATCTAATTAACCTAATAAGTCTAAATTGATTTTAATTATTTAAAACCTAAATCATTTTTAAGCCTATTTAAAGTGAATTGGACCTAAGCGTGGGCTTGGGGTCCAAAGTAATATAAAAAAGCCAAAAACATAAAAAAACATAGAAAAATCAAATTAAGCACACATTCACATATGATTTCTAAAATAACCTAATTTAATTACATATAAACCCTAATTAACTATAGCCATCATTAATTTTAATTAATTTTACCCAATTAAACCTAATTACTAATTGATTTTAAATACAGAAAATTAAATTTTTCACTATTCCCACTACTTGGGCTATTACAAACTACGTACAAAATTAAAATTATACGCCCAAAAATTAAAATAACTACACAGAACACCAAAAATGGAAAAAAAATAATAAATAAAAAAATCCTAAATCCTATTGGGAAACAACTCAGGTTCTTCCATGGCATTCCATAGACCTTCTACTCAATTCAAATATAGGTAGTATCCTCCTCAATCCACATGTACACATCAAAACAAAAAAATAAGTAATCAGATTAGTTGTGAAATTAAACAATCAAAAAGAATAACAAAATAAAAGAAAATCACAAAAAGAAAATAATAGAAGGAATAAAAATGAAATAAAAAAAACACCGATGATTTAGATGTTGTGCAAATGCTCTTTTTGCTCCCTTAGATTAGGACTTTCACCGTCGAAATTGACTCAATGTTGATTTGATTATGGACTATTGCCTTCGAAAAATTAGGGTTTTTGTGCTTACAGTCTCTCCTTTTTTTTCGCTGTGTCTCTATGTGCCTCTCCAAAAAATCCTCTCCAAAACCAGAAGAAAAAAAGTTCTTTCTTTTAGAAAAGCCCCTCTCCTCGCACACATGCAGACTCTGCTTTTAAATGCAGAGTCTATGTGTACTGAACTTCCTCCAAAGGAGGAACAGACCTATCTTATCAGATAATGTCCTAATAAGAATTGATTTTTGAAATTATTTACGTGCTTTTGAATGTGTCAAAATTTTCATCAGATAATAATGATAATTAAATTAAATTTTCAACCAATCAAAACACTAAAAAATCAATAAAAATACATAAAAAAAAATAAAAAAACCTATATTTTAACGTGTCGGCATTGTGCAATGCAGACCGGCATTGTGCAATGCCGACCGGCATTTTAAATATTGATCCTAAAAATCTTTTTTTTTTTTACTTTTAATTATCAAAAGACCACTGACAAAATGACTTATTTGCAATCAAATCCTAGAAAAATATTGCAATTTAGTCCTTAAAGTCCAGAAAATCGACAACCAAGTTCAATTTTTGAATGAATTTCATTATAGGGACTTATATCACAATTATGCATAATTGCATCCTGAAATTGGGTGCTTACAGTTGCCCCCCTTTGTCGTTGTTTGCTTGACAAATTGCGGCAAAGCAATAGAAGCACACAATTTCGAAAGAAAGAAATTAGGACACTTGATTGTATCCTAAGTGATGGATTGCTGCTCAAATTGTTGAGCAAGGTGTAGTGTTTGATAAGTCGCACTATATTTCCTATGGAACGTCTAGTGGAATTTATGCAAATGAGTTTCGCTATATTCACTGTGAGACATTTAGCGATGACAAATTGAAAAACTTGCTATAGTTCCTATGGAACGTCTAGCAATGATGAATTTCGTTATATTCATTGTGGGACATCTAACGATGCACACTATATTCCCTGTGGGACATTTAGTGTAGATGAATTGAATTTTGTTATATTCCTTATAGGACGTCTAATGATGCACACTATATTCCCTGTGGGACGTCTAGTGTAATTGAATTGAATTTTGTTACATTCCCTGTGTGACGTTTAACGATGCACACTATATTCCCTGTAAGACGTCTAGTGTAATTGAATTGAATTTTGCTATATTCCCTATGGGACGTCTAACGATGCACACTATATTCTGTGGGATGTCTAGTGTAATTGAATTGAAAACTTGCTATAGTTCCTGTGGAACGTCTAGCAATGAGGAATTTGAAAGTTTATGTCATAACTGCTATACAGTACATAACATAATGAAGGTTATGACTACTGTGCAGCACATAACATAATGATTTGAAATTCATATCATAGCTACTGTGCAGCATATGGAACCTTTGATTGAAATTATGCATGTAAAATGCAAAAAAATGAGTTTTGTAATCTTGTTATGTATTCTATATTTAACAGAAGATTCAGAATCATAGATTGATTATGCAGTTTTAATAATTCAATGAATTATTAATTTAATGAATGTCATGATTTAATTAGGAACATATTCCTAATCAGAATGCAATTATGGACTAAATTGTAAGAAAGAAAAGATAGATAAAAAGTAAATAAATTGGAAGGATTAAAATGGATATTCTCCATTTTATATATTCTTTCCCTTTTTGTCGATCACTTCACTTCTCTTCCCCTTCTTTTCTTCTTCTTCCCTTTTTTTTCAATTGATCTTGATTTTTCTTTTCTTGATTTCTTTACTATCTGTTGTCCTATTTGCAATTCATCTGATCCTATGGCCTCCTCATCACACAGACAATATGAGGGAGCTAAGACTTTAAAATGTCAGAGGATTCTGCCTCTTCATTTTCCTCAGAATAATCTGGAACTTCGAGGAAGACTCAAATATTTTTCCCTTAACTCATTTACATACCCACAGGTGCAGAGATATGGGTAATGAGGTAACTTTTCTTGCGTTTGTTTATTTCTGCAAAAATATTACCAGTATAATAAGTAATTAGAGTTAGTTGTAGAGTAGAGATTGACATTAACATGTATATTAGTTAGAAATTAATATGAAAATGCATGATAAGTTGAAAGTAACTTTAAAAATATGAAATTTGACTCCCGGGTTGTTAGAATGGAGGATCGGATGTCTGGAATTCCCGTCAGAATTCCAGATTTCTGATTAACCGGGTTAATGCCAATCAGTATAGTAGATTGTCGATCGGTAATCTGTAATGCCGATCAATATTCTAGATTGTCGATTGACAATCTACATTGTCGAAATTTTTTTTAACTAAAAAGGAAATTAATTAATTAATTAACTAATAAAATCCTTCAATTTAAATTCCTTTGATTAATTAATTAATTAATATTTTCCTTTTTGAAATTGAAATAGCGTCCGATGAAGTTCACGGGTTATTTCAATCTAGCTTGGGAATTGTTTCATGGTCTGCCAGAGCAGGTGACACATCTGATTTGGGCTTCCGGATTTAGGCATTTCATTACTGCACTTCTAATTGTTCGAGGATGATCTGACCATTATTCTTTATTTACTTTGATTGAGCGATGGATGGGATACTACCCACACTTTTCATACTCGTGGTGGGTGAGCTGACCATCTTCACCTATAAGCTTCTCTACTATCACCGGGATTGCCTTTGGAGGATCCCCAATTCCATTTGACATCAGCTATTGTAGTCTTCCAGAGCATGCATGGAGTCAGTATGTGTGAGACTTGATCGAGTTCACCCTAGCATGGAAGAATCAGAAGAATGTTCTTCTTTCATCATTAGTTGAGGGATTCAGATGCCTTTCCTACTTCGACTCCTTGTCAGATTATTCATAAGGTGAGGTGTTCCCTCTTGATATTATTAGGCATGACCCTCTTTTGTGAGACCGGTCATGAGGTCGAGTATCGCTCTGTTGGGTCCTCTTCGTGACTTGGATTGAGTTGCCACATTAGATTGGGGATCTGCTGCACTTGCTTATATTTATTACAGATTAGACACTGTCTATAGAGGTGTTGTCATGATGTGTGGCTTTTGGCACATCTTGCATGTATGTTTTCTTTCATTTGATCTCTATAGTTTTGCTCTTCTTTGCCTTTTCTGATATGTTCTTTTTTTTTCAGATCTGGAGCATAGAGATCAGGCTGATTTAAGGCTTTAACACTATTAGTTCTAATATGACCTTTCCTCTAATAATGAGATGGGGTTCTTCTCACCTTGCTAGCAATAGGAACACTTTGCAAACGTACCGTAATCAGTTAAACATTATCGAGTGGCACCTAGTAAGGAAAAAATAAAATCATTAGTATGCTACAGTTTAATAGAAATTAGACTTAATTTACATAAATTGTAGATAAACTCTAATTGGTGGAGGGTGCTGAGGACATCCAGCGATATGATTTCATGGCAGCTGTAGCTCGCCTGGAGCCTATGAGGATCCTACTTTCTGGTTATGGTTGTCTGATGTGGTATCTAGGGGAGCGAGTATATCGCTAGTCTTTCGGCCCTTCTCGACGTCGTATTCCACTGATGTCCCTTCCTCTATTTTACAGGTTCAGAGCTAAGGGAATGCACTACAGGGATATGCTGCCCTCATATTTTCTTAAGTGTTCTCGACATTATCAGCAGTTTATCAGTGAGAGCCTCCTGGAGCATGTTCCTATTGACGATGATGAGGTAATTTCTTGTTATTTTAGCTTCTATTTCTAGAACCTATGACTCACTCCTTCTCTTTACAATTTAAGGAGGTTCGCTCTCCTGTTGATGCCCGATGAGGAGACTGAGATTGCTCTAGAGACTGAGATTGCTCCAGATATTGCGAGCCCCTGAGCCCAGACCTAGTCCTGATCATCATGCTCAGCACATTGGGTCTAGTCTCGATGGGGCCTTTATCGGTGCTATGCTTGGTGATGTCTCTCTTCTAGACAAGTCTATGTTCTGCTGCGGCTCCCTGTCACGACCCAAAACAGGGGCCATGACCGGTGCTAGGGAACGGGAATTCTTTCGAATCCGGAACCCGTAGCAAGCCTAAAAAATAAAATAAATATGCAATAATAACCATAAAAATATAATATGCAGCGGAAAATAAAAATCATAAATATTACAATATCATCCATATCAACTGGATTTAATTCAAAACTCATCACATCGCATATATATCTCATAAATGTATAATCTTTATACAAATCCAGTTTTACTATAATACATCTCTTTAAAACAAATACTTTATTTCACAACTACTGAAAATCACAACTACTGCAGTGTCTAGATAAAATAAATAAGACTCAAGTATACAATTTACATAAAGAAGCCGGGGCGGAAGAAATCCGGCGTATCGACCTGCTACTGAGGTCTGAGGAAGTTGACTCTCCTGAAAAATAGTCAACGGAGGGGAGTCAGACCTCACTGAGTGAATTACTATAATATATATACATACACTCTAAGTGATAATGCATACAGTCAACAGTATATGAGTAATATGTATATATACAGGCAAGTTCATACAGATGCAGAAAAATCATTTTTATATATTTTGTCTGAAAATCAACTTTTATGAAGGATCACATAGAACCCTAGAATATCGCAACCTCAGAAAATAGTGTTAAACAACACTCTAGCCATACAGGCTCACTGATTCCAAATATATCCACTTAATCCATATGGACAGTAGACTGGCCCCGAGACACTAAGTCAACCGAGCTCCAGCAGTCTGACTGCCAGTGTGATTGGCCCCGAGACACTTGGTCAACCGAGCTCCAGCAATCACACCCACAAACCACATCTCACATATCAATAATCATAATCAAATCAATATCCACAAATAGTTAGTAATAAAGCCTAAATTACTATTAGGCGTACCGGTACGTACTCGGTCCTAGTGCTGCCCACTAGGTAGCACGTTCTATTGATATCCTTCATTCTTAAATATAAAACATTTCATTCACAAAAATAAATGATGCATGGATATAAATGAAATAGCAATATAAACCATATATATACCGAAAATATACCAAACATAAACCTGGTATATTTTGAGTATATATATGTCAAATAAATCCAATCAAATCATGAATTAAACTAAAAATATATTTAAAAACATTTTAAATATATTTTATTAATAAAACATGTATATAATTTATTATATACCAAAAATATACTTGAATATAAATCATGTTATTTATGCATATTTAGTCAAAATAAAACATGCATTTTCTAAATCATGCATCCTAAGCATATATATATAATATAGTAACTCACCTAATGCGCTCCACGAGACAGAGACAGGTCCGACGGGCCTGGTCCACTAACCCTCGGTCTCGGCGCAACTAAACAAGAAATAATTAATCGACATCAGAATAACCCTAACAGAAATCCTAGAATTAAATCTAGAGTATTCAACACAGAATCGGAAATTAGGGTTCGACTGGATATCACGTTTTACGAGAATTCTACCGGAAATCCGGCAGAACCTCCCCTGTAAAACGGACATCTCTCTACTCAAAAGAGTAGAGCCGACCCTGCAAAGAAAATACACTTCAAAAATAAACACCACAATCAATCACAACCCCTCGGTCGGACTCCAGACTACAATCTGTCGACCGGGGTCCACAAACACAGAATATATATTCAAATATACCAAAAATATCCTTAAATCATAAAAATACATTTCATACGTAGAAATTACATAATAAATCTTGAAACACTGTAAAAACCGATTAAAACTCATTTTATTAGAAAAACCGTATATTATATATATAATTGAAAAAAATTCCCGGAAAATAGTTTTAATTAGTTAAAAATACTAAATATTTTGTAGAAATCATTTTTATACCTTAAATAAATATTAAAACCAATTAAATTACATTTTTAGACAATTTAGGGTAAAATTACCAAAATACCCCTATATATATATATATACCTAAATTACTTCAAAAATTCACCAAAAATCATACAATTATCCAAAATTAATTTTCTCAACATATTTATCAATAATATCAATAATTAAACTCAATTAACCAATTAAATTCAATTTAAAACACAATTAACTTAATTTTACAAAATCACATAAACTTCAATAATTAAAAATAAATACTTAGAAATTCATAAAAATTCCAAATAAATTTCTATAATTCATTTCAACACCTAATTCAACCATAAACTCCAATTTCATAATTTAAATAATTAATTTCCGAAAATTAGAAAATAATATTAAAATATTCAAAAATACCCAAAAATCCAAACAACCTCCAAAAATTCTGCAAAACTTCATACATGAAGATTAAGCTACCAGGAACAACATTTGTGAAGGAAGTTTCCATGAATCATCCAAATCGAAGCTCAAAAAAATCAAAAACTCAAAGAGGCCGAAAACTTCAAATCAAAACCTAAGCAATTCTAGACCATTTTAGCTCAAACCAAAGCTAGAATAACACTCACCGGAGCTCAAGGAGAAGATAGAGACCGGCGGTGTCGAAAACGGTGGCCGGAGGAGGGAGAAACGGCGGTGAGGAAATGTGGTGGTCGGCGCGCGGGAGAAGGGAAGAAGAAGAAGAAGAAAAAGAAAAAGAAAGAAAAAGGAAAGAGAAAGAAAAAGAAAAAGAAAGAAAAAGGAAAAGAAAAAAAAAGAAAAAAAATAAAATAAATTAAAATAATTAAATATTAATAAATAAATAATAATAAAATAATAAATTTTAATAATTTAATAATAAATAAAATAATCAAATAATAATAAATAAATAATAAAATATTAGGGTAATAATAAACCCTAATTAAATAAATATACACACACAGGCTTTATTTAATAATTTAAAAATATGTATGAGTTCATGCAAGTCCGTAAATACATTTAAAATAATTAATAATATATTGTTTACGTGGAAATTTCCCCGAAAATGAAAGTCCCGGGAAAATTTTACGTAAAATACTGAAAATAATAAACAGTAATTAAAATAGGTTTAAAATACATATCAACTCATAAAAATATCGTATAATGCATAAAAATTATTGACACTGTATATCCCGGTACAGTGTAAAAATATTTTTAAAAACACGGGATATTACACTCCCACTGTTCAGGCTCTAGTTGAGCAGCAGATGCAGTTTGGTGATGCTCAGCTTCCTAGCTTTTATCCACCAGATGCTTCTCATGTGCGTATGTTTACTTTATTTCTTGTATAGATCTGTACACTTGACATTGATATTAATAAAATTTTACAAAACAGATTCCCTGGACATAGGCAGAGTATCTATATGGACTTGCCTCATCTCAGAGATTATTTATGATGCAGGTTACATACAATTGGCGGGTAAGTGCCCTCACTGAGACATTGCAAATGTATGCATGTTATGCATGTAATGCATATGATATGGTGTTTTCTGTGTATGCAGAGCTATTCTAGTGATCTAGAGCGGGAGAATGAGATGCTTCGTCGACAGCTTGCAGACTTGGGCTTTGATTCATATAGTGCTGGGACTTCATCTGCTAAATCTCCAGACACTTATCATCATGATGACCTTACCAGAGGATGGAGCCCATGGCCTGATACTAAAGCACGAGATGAATGATTTAGAGTTTCTGTATTCTTGACTTTCTACATGTCTATACCTGATTGCTCTCTATTGTACTACTATTTTTATTCCTGTACTATCTCGACACTATTAGATAGAACTAAAATAGTGTTTGCATCTTAATGGATTTTTTTTAAATAACTAATTAGAAAAGATGTTAATGAACATTATCTTTTTTAATTAATTATCCATTTATCTTAATCCTTTTTCCAAGATGGATAATATTTGGATAGATAAACAATTAAAAGAATGGATTATCTTCCCAATTATTTATTTATCCCAATCCTTTTCAAATTCTATCACCTTATCCATATCTTTCTTTACTAGCAGAATCCTTTTCCCACATGAACTCATCTTTTTTCCCTATATAAGACTATTCAAGGGGCATTCTCCTTCATTCTCTATACTCTTATTATGACTCAAGCATCTCTTCAAACAATGAAGAAATTTCTTAAAAGTATCAATGGTGATGATTGGAATAAGCTTCAATCTTTCCATATCAAATCCCTGAAATCTCTTCAGCACCTGACTATTGATAATAATCTCCTACATGTTGCTGCTACCTTCTGGGATATTAAGGACCATATATTCAGGTTTAATGGGCAAGAGCTTTGTCCAATGATTGAAGAGTTTGCTGCTATTCTGGGATGCACATTAGACTCGACTGCTATGATAGCCCTTCCTGATTTGGAGATGCAACTTCCTGGCATATTGGTTATGTTCTTTGATTTTTTCCCCAGCTGATATTTACATGTATATGCATGACCCTGGGACCATCAATCTTTCTTCTCTAATCACCGTCTGTGGGCCTTGAGATAAAAACACTACTTCTTGGACTAGAACAGTTGCTTTTTGTTTATATGCTCAATTTTTACTAGTTTCTCACCATAGTGGTGCTGATATATTCATTGTCAATATTTTGGAATAGGTAGAGCTTAGAGCTAATCCTATGCCAGTTATCCTTGCTGAGACCATTATTGGGCTTAACAGTTTTAAGACTCATAACCGTTTCTCAAGCAGTTTACTTCTTCTTCAGGTGTGCAACCAAAACTTTTATTTTTATCTTATTTTTGCCTAAGCTTCCCTTTCAGGTTTTCAACTTAGCAGGCTTGCCCCTTTCAGGTTTTCAACTTAGCGGACTTTTATTTTATTATTCTTATATCATTTTTTTTTTAGATTTAGTTATAAGAAAAGCTAAGCTTACTTAATGAACCCCTCAATCCTTTGACTTATTAACCTCATCAGCCACAATCTCATCCTTTAAGAATGAAGAACAAATGTTCTATGGACCAATAGGTTAACTGGTTGAAGAAGATTTCAGATGCTGAGATTACATGGGTCTACCCTTGGTGAAGATTGAAGTTCATGACTATTGAGTTGTATGATCACTGTGTTCCTATTCTAGGGTTGCACTTCTCTACCTTTTTTACCCCTTTACACCTTTGCCATCAATATGGTCGCCCTCAGTTCATCATTACTATTTTGATTGACTTTGAAGGCTTTCCTTTAAGACAAGATTCTCTATATAAGATTAGGAGCTTATGGCCTTGCAGAGGCCTTGAACGGAACATACACCTAGATGCTAATGTTACTACTGATGATGATTACAAAACTTAGATTGTTATCTAAAAGATAGAAACAACAGGCTTTGCTAGGTACAAGAGAACTCAAACTTTGTACTATGAGTCACAAAGGAAGAAACAAAGACATCACTAGATAGAATGGTCTTATAGAGCAAGTTTTAGGCTTTCTTATGTTTTGTTATCCCTTTAAGTACTTATGCTTTATAATAAAGAAGGATATGCAAAGTTTAACAAAAATTCAACTTTAATTTCATTCATTAATTAGGGCCAAAATGAGTACATTTAATACATCACATGACATAACTCTTGTTATCAACTAGCCCTCACGGATTTTCTAACTAAATATTTTCTGCTCAAATTTTATTTCCCTAATTTTTGCCTGACTAGCCCTTTACGGGTTTTCTAATCAGCAGGACCATTGTTTTTTTTATTTATTTCCCTAATTTTTGCTTGTCAGCCCTCTACAAGTTTTTTGAACAGCGGGAATGTCCTAATTTTTGCCTGACTAGCCTTTTCAAGTTTTCTAGCCAGCGGACTTTATTTTCTTTATTCTACTTTTATTCATTTTTTTTACAGGTAGTACTTCTTGAGGCGATCCAGATTGATAGGTTCCATAAACTCATTCCCTTTAAGATCTGATATCTTAGTAGCTCCTTTAGGTAAGACCGATTTGACCAAGTACGGTCCTTCATAATTCAGTCTAAATTTACCTCTCGAATCGAACACCATGGCTCTAAACTGTTTCAGCACCATATCACCAGCTTTGATCTTCCCAGGCTTAACCTTCTTATTGAATGCCCTTGCTATCCTTCTCTGATATATCTGAGTGTGGAATAAAGCATCCATCCTTTTTACATCTAGAGATACTAGATGATTATATCTTTTTTGTGCCCATTCATTCTCAGTTATTTTAGCTTCCATGACTACTCTTAAGGACTTAATCTCAGTTTTTATGGGCAAAACTGCCTCACAACCATATACAAATGAGAACGGTGTTTAGCCTGTGGCAGTTTAAGCTGTAGTTCTCTATCCCCATAAGGAAAAAGGAAGATATTTAGACTAATCCTTGTAGGTTTTAACCATCTTAGAAAGGATTTTCTTAACATTTTTATTAGCCGCTTCCACTGCTCCATTAGCTTGAGGGCGATAAGGTGAAGATTTATGGTGCTCAATCCCATACTTTTATAGTAACTCTGCTATTTCTGCTTGAAATTGAACCTTGTTATCTATCACAACATGATGTGGAACCCCATATCTACAAATAAGGCTCTTCTCGATGAACCGTGCCATCTGCTTTGCTTTTAAAGTGTTGAAAGATTCTGCCTCTACCCATCTCAAAAAGTAATCGATTACCCACTATGTATTTATACCCATTTAATGTTGTCGATCTTATTTCTCCTATGATATCAATTCCCCATGCTACAAAGGGCCAAGGGGATGATAAACTATTCAGCACTATTAGAGGCATGTGACTAAGATTCCCGTGAATCTGACACTAATGGCATTGTGTTATTGTCCTAATATAATTCTTTTCTATAGTCATCCAGTAATACCCTTGTCTGAGTATCTTCTTAGCTAGAATTATCCCGTTCATATGAGAACCGCAAGCCCCTGCATGAATCTCTTACATCATCTCTTTAGCTTCATCCTTTTTGAGACACCTGAGCTACATCCTGTTCGACATTCTTTTGTATAATACCCCATCATGACTTGCATAGTTACATGCAAGAACACGAAGAGCATATCTTTCTTTTAAGACTGCTTCATCTAGATAAATTCCTTTTTTAATGAACCTCTAGACATCATAAAACCAAGTCTTTTCTTCAGGCCCCATTTGAACATTTATAATCTGCTCACACCCATAACACGGTGCTCTAGACTTCATGATAACTAAAGGTTTCATGGCCAACCTAGTTGTACTATCCCACATTGAAGAGAGTGTTGTCAGTGCGTCTGCCATCTGATTATCATCTCTGGATAAATGAATAAAGAGACATTTGGTGAAATTCTTCATTAAGGCTCTCAAATAGCAAATATAAGGCTTAAGCTTTTCCTCTTTTACTTCCCATTCTTTATTAGCCTGACTGATAACTAAAATTGAATCTCCATAAACTAACAAATCTTTCATTCCAATTGCCACAGCCGCCTCAACTCCATAGATACATGCTTCATACTCAGCCATGTTGTTTATGACCTTGAAATCTAGTTTTTTTGCCATTGGTATGGTTTCTCCTTCTGGTGTAACAAGAATCACTCCCAATCTAGCTCCTTTATTGTTTACAGCTCCATCGAAGTAAAGTTTCCACTCCCGATGCTCTACAACTGCTAAGTTCTCATCTGGAAACTCCAAATTCCACTGCTCTTCACCTTTGATCGCATTTTGAGCTAAGAATTATGCTACTGCTCTTCCTTTGATTACCTTTGTAGTAATGTACTCTATATCAAATTCAATTAAAAGTACCAACCATCAAGACATTTTTCCAATTAAAGCTTATGCTTGAAATAGATACCTTAAAGGGTTTATTCTTGAAATAGCTTGAACCCTGTAAGATTGAAAATAATGCCTCAATTTCCTTGTAGCCCAAACCATGATCAAACATGTCTTTTCTACTGAATCATATTTTTCTCGTATGGCAGAAACTTCTTGCCCAAGTAGTACACTGCGTGCTCTATTCCATTTGACCCTTCTTATGCTAACATTGCCCCCATTGCATCCTCTTTTAAAGCCAAGTATAAAACCAATGGCTTACCCTGTCTAGGTGGTTTCAGAATAGGTGGATTAACAAGATACTCTTTGATCTTATCGAAAGCTTTCTAACAATCATCATTCCACTTAACTGGTTGATCTTTCCTTAAGAGCTTAAAGATAGGATCACAAATGTTAGTGAGTTTTATGATAACCCTACTAATATACTGCAACCTGCCAAGGAATCCTCTTACTTCTTTCTCTTTCTTTGGTGCCGACATTTCCTGGATGGCTTTCACTTTATATGGATCCACTTCAATTCCTCGGCTGCTTACTACATGTCCTAACAGCTTCCTTGAAGTAACCCCAAAAATACACTTCTTCAGGTTAAGTCTTAGGTTATACCTCTCAATTCGGGCTAAGAACTTGTCTAAGGCTTCAAAGTGCCCTCCTCTTGTCTTTGATTTGACCATCATGTCATCCATATACACTTCAACCTCCTTATGCATCATATCATGGAAAAGTGCAGTAGCGGCTCTTTGATAAGTTACACCCGCATTCTTTAGTCCGAAAGGCATCACATTATAATAATAGGTCCCCCATTCTGTGATGAAAGTTGTCTTAATCTTGTCCATGACTGCCATCATCATCTGATTGTACCCAAAAAATCCATCCATAAAAGAATACATTGCACTTGCTGTGACACTATCCACTATTACATCAATGTGAGGTAACGAATCTTTTGGATAGGCTTTGTTCAGATCCCTAAAATCTACACACATTCATACTTTTCCATCTTTCTTAGGAACAGGTACTATGTTTGCTAGCCATTGAGGGTAGTCTACTACTTCTAGGAAGTTAGCTTGTATTTGCTTGGCAATTTCCTCCCTTATCTTTTCTATCCATTCTAGTCTTAATCTATGCAATTTTTGTTTAACTGGCTTGGTTTCTGGATGAGTTGGAATATGATTTCCTGCTATTTCCCTATCCAAACCTAGCATGTCTTCATAAGTCCAAGCAAATACTACTTTTCTTTTTGTTAATATTCTCTCAAAATTTTTCCTCTCTTTAGGAGTTACATTATGTGATATAGAAATGTTCTTTGGATTATCAATTATGACCATGTTAAATGAATTAAATTAAATTGAATTAATGTCAAACATGCATGACCGATCAAAATTATAATGCATAGAACTATCAGGATGCATATCACACAAGTAAGCAAAACTAGCATTCATATCATTGACCATAGGAAAAATAACATCTTCGTCCACATAAAAACTGGACATTATTACATCAGTTTCTTCATAAAAAACATCAATGAAACTATCACTAATGACAGTAGCTAAGTCTTAGGGTAGTTCCTCCTCAGGTGGCAAACACAATAGCTCCTCAATAACATCATCACCAGGCTTTCAGTTACTTGCTTCATGACTTCCTCTTTGTTACTGGTCACTAGGCTTTCCACAATCTACTCCTTGAAGATCTCAAACCCAGGGACATCTTTTCCAAATACATTAATAGATTCTTTGGTGCCCAGATAATACTTTCCTTCCCCTCACTTGATGAAATTCTCACTTAGTGGTCCAATCCTTCCCAAGGGCTTATTTCTTTTTGCTTTCTCCTTGTTCTTTGCTCTTCTACTAGCTGATCCTGCCTCAGTACATCCCAAACCCTTTGTATGGTCCTGGGTTTTAATGTTCGGGGGCTTAGGACTTCCTTATTCATTCTTCCTGAGCCCCTGTCTAGGTCGATAATTCATGCTTTCCATCATTTTTGCAACCCTGGGATCCATCTCATCAAATATTCCAGCAACTTGGAAACCAAGTGAAACACACACTTGCTTCTATTTATCAAGTATAGTGCCACAGCTGCATTAGTTTCAACTTCTATTATCACGACATCTCTTTCATAAGGGAATTTTATTTTATGGTGCACTATTGAAGGTACTCCTCCCAGGGCATGAAACCATAGCCTTCCTAACATTAGGGCATAGGTAACAGGGATGTCCAGTACAGTAAATTCAACAGTTGACTCTACAGGCCCTATTTTGACCAAAGCCTGAAATGTTCCCTCCACATTCCTGGTACTATCATCGTAAGCTCTGATTATGAGGTTTGAAGCCATCAAGTCATCTACTTTCAGACCCAAATTAGGTAGGATTTTTAATGGGCATACATTTATAGCTGAACTACCATCCACCATCATAAAGTTTGTTCTCTTCCCTTTTACTTCAGTTGGGATAAATAATGCCTTATTATGATTTCTTCCCTCCAAAGGCAAGTCATCATTTGAGAATGCTACCAGCCCATGTTTCTTTTCTATAACCTTTGCCACCATTACTTCTGGAGTAGCGACTATTTCAATGCTTATGTTCGATAAAGCTTTGATAAGAGCCCTTCTATAGCTGCCTGAATGCATCAGTAATTCCCAAATGTTAACTTTTGCCTTAGCCTTCTTGAGTTGTTCCAAGATCAGGTCTTCTTTCTATCCTTCCTCTACTTCTACATCTTCTATTTCTTCCCTTTCTACTACTCTTTCATTTTACTTTTCTACTGCCCGATAATTCCTCCCACTTCTAGTAACATGATTCACATTTGGAGTATCACTCCATACATCGAAACCGCCTGGGCTTTCTTCATCAAAGTCATACCAGATGTCAATAACTCCAATGATTCGGTCTCTTTTCCCATCCTTCCACACTTCCATTATGCATGTTTCTTTTCCTTTCAACTCCCTCAGCTTGTCTGCATGTTGGTTTAATAGCTCTTCCACCTCTTATTAAAACATTTCTGGGGTTAAGAATTCATCTTCTTTAAACTCATCACCCCATCCTATCGGGACAATCAATTCAATTAGGATGTCAATAGAGGCGGGTTTAGAATAGAACACTCTGTAAGCGAACTTGCCTGAAGGTTCTCCCAATAGATCTTCAACTCCTCTTTGACTGCTCGAGAAATTCAGGCTCTTCTTTTACTGGCTTATCATCAAACTCATCTCCCTAACCTGAGGGCTCAATTGATTTAATAGGGATATTAGCAGAGGGTGGTTTTGAGTAGAACACTCTGTAATCAAACTTGCCTGAGGGCTGGCCCAACAAATCTTCTACTCCTCTCTGTGGCTATCCGAAAGGTTCTTCATTCGGTATAAGGTTGAGGTCCTCAAAGGAGCTTAGCACTTCTTCTTCGCTAACCCCTGAGTTGATCATCATGGTGGTTGGTGGTGGAATATTTTGGTAGTTTGGGAAAGGGTTATTTCTGGTGTTTGGGTTGGAATTGGATTTCTTAGGGTTGGTGATTTTTTCGAAGTCTATCAAGTTTTGGATCTCATGTTTTAGGCGAATGCAGGTATTTATAGAATGGCCAGCTACTTTATGAAACTTGCAATAACTGTTTGGATCATAGTTAAGGAGATTTGGATTCAGGGGTTTGGAAAAGGTTAAACGTCAGAGCAGGCCTTTTTGGATTAGCCTCTCTAGGAATTTAGAGAGTGGTTGGTTAAAGTTGGAGAACCTTCGGGGTTACTGAACTGCACGTAATTCTATAACTCAGTTAGTGCTTCCTTATTATATGCCCCCAGTTAGGTAGTTTTGAGTTCTTGTGCCTCTAACAATTTTCTTTTTCTCACTCTCAATTTCCTCAGCTTGTAACCCATCATCATAAAAATCCACAAAGGTTTTGGGATTCATCATCTGCAGTCTTTCGACCAAATTAGGTGACATATTACGAACTATCATTCTAACTTGATCCTTCTTAGCTAGCTTATTTTTCATCATCCCTGCTTTATTCATGAATCTGGTAAGGAAATCATAAAAGGATTCATTGAGTTTTTGCTTAGTCAACTCCAAATCCCTAATAGACACTTCCAATCGAGTGTTATAATCATATTGTTTCAAGAATGCAGTACATAGTTCCTTTCAGTCAACCATAGTAGACTTTTCTAACCCATGGTACCAGTTCACAGCCATTCCTTGCAGGGACAGTATAAATAGCCTAGCAACTACTGACAATGGTGCTTTTGTGGTGCTCATAGTTGTTATGTATTGACTCAAGTGAATTCTGGGATCTCCTCTCCCATCAAACTTTTGCAGCTGAGGCATTTTGAATTTTTCAAGCAGCTTGTCACCCTCCATTTACAGCATGTCATCAAAGTCAAAAGAATATCCCATTCCTTGTCCTCTAATCATCTCTTCCATCTTGGACATTTTCTAAGTCAATACTTGCATCTGCTTGGACTCAAGGTCTTGGACCAATTCAAGTGATTCTCTCTTCGCCTTTTCGACCATGTAGTTTTCAACATCTTCCAGTCTCACATCAGTAGCAGGCACATTTCTAGCAGCAGGTTGCCCCCCAGCATTGTTAGCAGTAGGTGGAGGAGCTATAGCAATAGGTGGAGGAGTTATAGCAACAGGTGGAGCTCCTACAGCAGGTGGTTGTTCAATAGTAGCAGTTAGTGGTTGTTCAATAACAGCAGCAGGTGGTTGTCCAATAACAGGTCGCACTAGTCTGACCAAAGCCTATCTCAGTTCATCTTGCATCATAGCTCTCATGTCATCCATCAAAGCTCCCTTAATGTCCTCCAAGGTCCACATTTCTGGTTGTTGTTCCATTTTAGTCTGAGCTGATTTAGCTTCTAGGAATAGTGGATTGACTGGACTCCCTTCTAGTCTCTTCAGTCTGTGAAGAATGCTTTGAGCTATACACTCTGGACTTAAATCAACTCTAGTCAATCTACCTCTCTTCGTCCCCAGACACGAGAAGACCCAGATGAATCTATAATGGCTGCAAAACAAGGTGTTAGTATGATGCATGGACTATATGTATGCATGTATGTATGATGTATGCAATAAGTAGCAAGCAAGCACTTAGCACATAGCAAGTATTAAGAAGCAATCAACAGGCAACATGCAAGCATAAGCCTTCCAACCTTATTTCTCCCACACACATGTTCAATGGTGAGTTTCTTTTCCTAGAATTTTTGGTCTTGGCCTTCATATTAACAGGGGATATTAAGAGCCAACACGCATGCCAAATCTTTCTTTAAAGATAAAAACACAGAAATAGCATTTTTAGATATAAAGGTCTAGCCTAATCCTTATTAGCCTGAATGAGCTTCAAAGGTATAGGCCTGGGCTTTTATAAATAGAAATACCTCATGGAAATTCAAACAAACAAGCACTTTGGGTAAAACATCCTAAGGGAAGTAACTATACCATTATATGTGGTTAGGGTCCAGTGCAAAAGTTAAGGTTCCCTTAGCAAGATGCACTCCATTATGGACTTTGAGTTACAGGCTAAGGTCAGAGGGGCCCAGCATCCTTTACTAACTCGAGAGAAGATTACCCCCCTTAAGGACTTAGGTTACAGACTCTAGTCAGATGAGCCCGGTAATCTCTCTTGAATCGAGTTAAGGCTAAGAGTGATGGTTAGCCAATCTATAACTCCATGAAGCTAGTAGAATCATGGAATCATAAACTAACGCCATCGGTTTAGTAGGGACATGCAGAATGAATGCAAGAATGAAATAATAATCGATAAAACAATTCTAAAGAACACAAATAGAATTAGTATCTCTTATCCCTAGTGGAGTCGCCACTGTAAATGACGGGGTTTAGCGTGCGTCCAAGATTTTAGCAACCGTGACACTATTTAGGCTTAAGGCCTTAGAGAACACACTAACCACTATCACAAAGACATAGCACTGAGATAAGGAGTCGTCACCCAGGGTAATAACTGTGACAATTTGATTGGTGGTACTTGATTCTCTAAAAGAAAATTAGCACCACAACCAGGAGATTCTGGATATAGAATACTAACTTCTCTTAGTCTCGTATTCATGTAGAATAATTTTATAAATGATTATTTCATCCTTTAATTGCATGCAATTTTATTAAACCCTAATTAACATCCATCTACCTAAAAAGGCAACAAGTCAATAAAATTACAAGTTAAAAATGCACTCAAGATCACGTTGTCCTTAAGTCTAAACTATATTAATTTTATTAAAAAAGTTAGTTATTTACAAGTAAAATAGAATAAAGGTGGACCTACATTTTATTAATTAATGAGCCTAAATCTATTTTTTAGTCTTTCTAAGATACGAGCTTAAGTCTATTCAATTTTAAAGAAAAATTAAATTAGTAGACCTAAGTCTAACTTGGTTTTATTTTAAGTGAAATGTGGGCCTAAGTCTATTTATTTTAAAAAGAAATGAAATTAAGTGGGCTGAGCTAAGTCTAGACAAGTTTTAATTAACTAAGTGAGCTTAAAATCTAATTAACCTAATGGGTCTAAATTGATTTTAATTATTTAAAACCTAAATCATTTTTAAGCCTATTTAAAGTAAATTGGACCTAAGCATGGGCTTGTGGCCCAAAGTAATATAAAAAAGCCAAAAACATACAAAAATCAAATTAAACACACATTCACATATGATTTCTAAAATAACCTAATTTAATTACATACAAACCCTAATTAACTACAGCCACCATTAATTTTAATTAATTTTACCCAATTGAACCTCATTACTAATTGATTTTAAATACAGAAAATTAAATTTTTCACTATTTCCACTATCGGGGCTATTACAAACTACGTACAAAATTAAAATTATACACCCAAAAATTAAAATAACTACACAGAACACCAAAAATGGAAAAAAAATAATAAATAAAAAAATCCTAAATCCTATTAGGAAATAACTCAGGTTCTTCCATGGCATTCCATGGACCTTCTACTCAATTCAAATATAGGCAGTATCCTCCTCAATCCACATGTACATATCAAAAAAAAAAACAAGTAATCAGATTAGTAGTGAAATTAAACAATCAAAAAGACTAACAGAATAAAAGAAAATCACAAAAAGAAAATAATAGAAGGAATAAAAATGAAATAAAAAAACACTGATGATTTAGATGTTATACAAATGCTCTTTTTGGTCCCTCAGATTAGGACTTTCACCGTCAAAATTGACTCAATGTTGATTTGATTATGGACTATTGCCTTCAGAAAATTAGGGTTTTTGTGCTTACAGTCTCTCTTTTTTTTCGCTGTGTCTCTGTGTGCCTCTCCAAAAAATCCTCTCTAAAACTAGAAGAAAAAAAGTTCTTTCTTTTAGAAAAGCCCCTCTCCTCACACGCATGCAGACTTTGCTTTTAAATGCAAAGTATGCGCATACTGAACTTCCTCCAAAGGAGGAACAGACCTATCTGATCAGATAACGTCCTGATAAGAATTGATTTTTGAAATTATTTACGTGCTTTTGAATGTGTCAAAATTTTCATCAGATAATAATGATAATTAAATTAAATTTTCAACCAATCAAAACACTGAAAAATCAATAAAAATACATAAAAAAAATAAAAAAACTATATTTAACGTGTCGACATTATGCAATGTCAATCGGCATTACACCAATGCCAATCGGCATTTTAAATGCCAATCCTAAAACTCTTTTTTTTTTAATTTTAATTATCAAAAGACCCCTAAAAATGACTTATTTACAATCAAATCCTAGAAAAATGTTGCAATTTAGTCCTTAAAGTCCAAAAAATCAATAACCAAGTTCAACTTTTGAATGAATTTCATCATAGGGGCTTATGTCGCAATTGTGCACAATTGCATCCCGAAATTGGGTGCTTATAGGTATCCTAAGAGTTCATCCTTTGACTTGATTAGTTATTCTAATGCAGACTTTACTGGTAGTTTACTAGATAGAAAAAGCACTTTTGAAACTTGTCAAGTTTTAGGACAATGTTTAGTTTCTTGGTTTAGCAAGAAATAAGTTTCAGTTTCCTTGTTCACTGTTGATGATGAATATATTGCAACAAGTCTTTATTGTTCACAAGTTTTATGGAAAAAACAATAGTTGTTAGACTATGGTGTAAAACCTTATCACATTCCAATCAAATGTGATAATACAAGTGCTAGTAACCTTAGCAAAAATCTCATTCAGCATTCTAGAACTAAGCATATAGACATTAGATATCATTTCTTGCGTGATCATGTTCAAACTGGGGATATCTCACTTGAATTTATTGATACAGATCATCAACTTGCAGATATCTTCACCAAACCTCTCAATGAAGAGAGATTAAATTTTATTAAGCACGAACTGGGCATGATTGATGATTCTAGTTTATCTTGATTTTATGATTAATTGATGGTTGAATTGTTGTTATGTGAAATCATGTCATGCTTACTGATTACTTTGATTGACAAATATTTTGATTTTGATCTTAAAATTTTTTTTAGTCGTCAACTTATATTTGGTTTATCCTTTTAAATTTCCTTTTGCATTTTTTCAAAGGAGGAGAAATAATTTGAGTTTGCATGTGTACCTAATTAGTTTTTTTTAACATGTGTACTTAGTTTGTTTTTAATTTTAAAACTCCCTTAAAAAATGTGTCTATGTTAGTGACATATTATATTTTTATTTGATATAAGGGGAGAAAATTTATTTAAATTTTTGCATGCATATTAACATTATGACTAATTTTATCATACATCATATGTTACAACAGGTCTTATTTTGCTTACTTTATGTATGACATAGATTTTATAAAGATTTTGAGTATCTTTGTTTTTCATTTTCCCTTTATATCTCTCTCTTTTCTTTTTGCTTTTGACAAAGGGAAGAAATATATTTGAGTTTATTATTTTTTACTATACATGTATATAATATTTTATTATTATGTTTATACAAGCATAATTCATATATAATTTCTTCTTATGAATTATTTTTATCTTTGATAAGGCATGCATTACTATACATGTGTATAATATTCTTCTTAGGAATTATTTTTATCTTTGATAAGGCATGCATTACTATAAATCTTTGATAAGGCATGAATATTTTTACAAAGATTTGGTGTATCTTCGCTTTTGTTCCTATAGGAAGTGATGCATTTTAGTAGCACTATATGCATATATGTTTGAAATTACTTTCTCACATTGCCTAACATTTATTTAAATGATCATATTTTCATAGTTTATGTTTTTAATACATTTGTCATAAGAATGTCATGTTTTTTATCCCTCGTGCTATATTTTATGTTGTTTTTTTTTTTTTTTGTCAAAGGGAATAATCTATAAATTTATATTTCTTATCATGTCCATATTCATAGGGGGAGAAGTAAAGAAATATATTTTATTACATTTGGTATCATTATTATCTCAAATATTATCACACACTTTACTTTGTATTACTTTTTAATCAAACTCAAAATAAGTTTGCCAAAATAAAAAAGGGGAAGATTATTGAACGTAGAAATAATCAATCTTAATTTTGATCTTAACAAACTTAATTTTGAGCATTTAATTTTTTTGTTTAAGTGTGTATAAGTTAGGATTCTATTGGAAGTTAAAATGAAGTATGATTATCTTGGGCTGATTGGACCTTTGAGATTCAATGAGGCTTTTGACATCTTTAGAGCTTTATAATGAGAAAATTATCTTCTTCACATTTGAAGTAAACATCTTGAGCTTTCTGAATTGGCTTATTTGTCAAAATTTGAGTTCATTTGGGTATGCAAATTTTGAGTTGAAATCCACATATATGTCTGTCATCTCAAATTGCACATCTCTTAGTATTTTAGAAATATCTTGAGTTACAGAAGTCCAATTTAGGTGATTCAAAATAATATGGAAAGATAAGTTAAATATTTAAAACTTTAATAAAAAAGGTATGGGCAAATTAAAACTTCTTTAATAGAAAATCATGGCTTCAACTTGGGTATAGTTGTCTAATAGTATTCTGCATTTTAGATTGCACAGCTCTTAGTATTTTAAACATATCCTGAGTTACAGAAGTCCAATTTAGGTGATTCAAAATGATATAGAAAGATAAGTCAAATATCTACAACTTTTATAAAGAAAGTATAGGAAAATTCAACCTTCTTCAATATCAAATCATGGGTTCAACTGGGTATAGCTGTCTGACAGTATTTTGCATTTCAAATTGCACAACTCTTAGTATTTTGGACATATCTTGAGCTATAGAAGTCTAATTTAGGTTATTCAAAATGATATGGAAATATAATTTAAATATATATACAGCTTTTATGAAGAAAGTGTGGGAAAATACAAATGTCTTTAGTAGCCGATCACAGTTTCAATCCATGAATAGTTGTATGATAGCATCACTTTTAATGATTCAAAATATAGACTTTGGACACATTATTTTCACCTCCAATAGCTATATTTTTTAGTTTTTATCTATATAAACACCTCTAGAGCTGAATGAAAGTTAAAAAAACTTGTTTATCATTCATTCTTTCTTAAGCATTCATTTAGCTCTCAAATTCTCTTAAACAATTCTTTGTTTGTATAACTCTTATGAGAGATGGTTGCAAGTCAGAAATAGAATTTTATTTCATCTTAAATCTTGGGTTAGATTATAAGGGAAGTGAGATTTATTTCTAAAGGAATTAGTTTAAGTGTTGTCCATTGAAACACTTGGGTTTTAGTTTTTTGAGTGAGCCTTAAAAACTCAAGTTGTAAAGTTGTAAGAGTGAACCACAAAACTCTTGTGTAATTTCAATCTTATGAATAAGATTGTGGGAGATTGAGAATCCTAACTTGAGGATAAATTAGGTGGAGACGTACGATTGTTATTGAATTTGAACCCTCAAATTTTTGTGTTCTTCATTCTTCCTTCTCAACTTCCATTCAATTCTTGCAAGGAATTCTTTTAATTTCTCATTTTTATTTGATAGTCTTATTCACCCCCCCCCCCCCTGAACTCTTTTCAAAATAAGTTATAACTACATGTAAAAATTAATATCATACCATAATTTTTTTAACTTTTATTGATCCCATAATTTTAATCTAATTTAATATTTTCAATTTACTTTTTATTTTTTTTCAACCCCATAAATTTATCCAATTTAGTATTCGTATAATAATCACTTAAGAAGTGAAGAAAAGTTAGGGTGCTATAAAAAAAATTTATATTAAATTTATTAGTACATAGTATTTTTGCTAAACATAATTTTCAGCCATAACATGACCTAAAAAAGAGTAAAATAACAATTTATTCAATTTGTATTTTAAAAATAATTACAAAAAATAACACTGAGAAAAAATAATGTCTTATTTTTTAATTGACTCAAAGCCATAAAATATTTCTATTTAACTTCTCTCTCTTTTTTGAAAAAAAAAAAATGAAATTCTAAAGAAATAAATAAACAAACAAAGACCCCGCTTTCTAAAGAAAAACACTTCTTTCACAATGAAAATGCTGCTAAATTAAACAAACATATATAAGTGTAATTTTAAAAATAATAATAATCAAATATATTATAACAACATGTAAAAATTAATACCATACCACAATTTTTTTTAACTTTTATTGACCCATAAATTTTATCCACTTTAATATTTTCAATTTAATAATAATAATGAAATTTAATTTATCCCATAAATTTACGCCATAAATTTATCCAATTTAATATTAGTATAATAATCACTTACGAAGTAAAGAAAAGCTAGGGTGATATAAAAAAAACACAATATAAACTAATTACAGCATATTTATATCCTTTTTTAATTTTAATATACAACAATGTCTTTTAAAAAAAACAATATTTTTCTTAAATTACAAAATTAGCACATTTTTCTATTTTTCTATTTTAACACATTTTTCTTAAATTACATTTTTCTATTTTATAAAACTGGGACTACTTGCTAATCAATTAATGTATTTAATACATGTTCTCACCCCTGCCTACAGATTCTACAGCATTTTCTTATTTAACTGGCACAAAGAAAAGACACAATTTACAATAGGGGCATTTTCAAAGAGGGCTAATGTTTTTTTAAGCAAAAACTGGGTGGTAATTTTGTAAATAAGGGAAAAATCAATGGCAACTATTTTTATTTCAAGGAAAAACATGATAGCAATTTCGTAAATAGGAATGAAATTATTGGCCACTTATTGTACTATAGATGTACAGTGAAATTAGAATTTAAATTTTATATATATAAATAGATTATAAAAGGCCGTAAGGATTTGGACTTTGATACTTTGTATAGCAATAGACTTTATTTTCATTGTGAATCTAAATTAAAATCATATAAATTAGAAAAATGGGGGCTTTTGCAAGACCCTGAAGATTTATATGTCTTTAATTTATTAGACATTAGATTAAAATTTAAATTACAGGTCATTAGATTGAAATTTTAAAAAAAACCTACAACTTGTTAATAAAAATATTTTCTAATGTAACTTTTTTTTAACGATTTAAGTTATAACTTATATTTATAATGTCGTCATTTTTTAAAATTAATAGACTAAAACATAATATATGGTGGACTAGAAAATAATATATGGTTGACCATAAAATATTAAATAAAAAATATATTAAAAATATATAAATTTTACTAATTTTTACAGTGGTTAACCACATAATATCACAAAATAACTAGTAAAAAAAATTAAAGTATATATTTTACTAAATTCTCATAATATAAAAAAATCATAATAAAATAATACATGGTTGACCACAAAATGATATAAATTGACTTTAAAATGATATAGGTTAACCACATACTATCAAGCAAAAAAATTTGGTTGACCATAGAAAATCAATTCTCAAAATTTTGATATTTATTTTTGCAAAATTAATTTTATGATTTAATAAAAATATTATGATTTCATTAGTTTTTATAAAATTAACATCAAAATTATTTTAATTAAAATTAGTTTAAAAAGTTTGACAAAAAAAAATTAGTTTAGAAAGTGTTAAAGGATTAAGAATTTAGACTAGAGTAATTTTGAATTTTTAATAATTAGTGATAGATAGAATTTTCAATGATTAGGGATAGAATATACTTTAACTTGATTTGCTATATTTAGGTTGTTGACACGTTTTAAGATTATCATCCATTTTGAATGTCTTATTTTGTTATTTCTATATTTTTTCTGGTGCTATTATACTATCACTTTACTATTTAGTTATTTTTTTCTATTATATTTATTTTTGTAGATGTTGTAGACAACACATAAATGTAAATCTTGTTATGATAACATTTTTTTTTCAAGATTTCATTAGCTTTAAGCCTAGATCCATTTTTTTGCACTCTTCTTTTTGATGCATTTACAAAAAAAAAAAAAAAAAAAAAAAAGTCATATAATAACTGTAATTATTTTTTCTTCATGCTTTTCATTATTATTGTTGTAGATGGATAAGTGTGTGTTTTTGTATCTATTTTGTTATACTGAAACTAGAGTAATGCAAAACGTGTAATGGGTATTAGTTAAGAAGAAGTAGCTAAGTAAAAGTGACTTTTCGAACTCAGAATCATTATCTAGAGAATGGATTTTGTTAAGTTCTAGATTATCTCTCATTTTTTGAGCGATTGGGTGGCAATTACTTACACAATACTTTTTTTGAGTTTTCAAAATGATTCTTGCTTCATCCTTAAAGGTGTATTTGATTTTCTTTCTAAGGCCACGATCGCATCTCACTCTAATCTCCAAACACCTCTAGCTTACTCATGGTGACGACTCCACTGGAAATTGAAGATATATAATTATTTTGAAATAGGCTACTTCTTATTATATTCCTATAAGTTTTCTCATATTGTTGATTTGATGATGTATCATAATCATTTGACACAAGAGTAAGGCCAACCTCTTCATTACTCAAATGAATTTGTGAAGAACCATAGTGAGTCTCACAGCCATCAAATTGATCATTGTACCCTTCATTACCGCCAATCCAAATCATCAATTATATTTATAACATTTTCTTTTTCAAAAATGTTATCCCACTGATTAGGCATAATCTACATATAAAGTCATAATATATATGAGATATGATATACTTATGGTGGACCATAAAACAACATAGTCCAGCATAAAATATCAAGTAAAACTAGAGAATATATATTTCAATAAATTTTTTGTACTGGTTGACCATAAAGTAATATATACACGTTATATAATTACAATTATTGCAACATAATAAGCAACAAGTTAACTACAAAATGATGCATATCAACCATATAACGGTATAGGTTGATCGTAAGCTATCAAGTAAAAAAATTTGGTTGACCATATTATATTAACATATACAAATTAATCTGAAGGATTAAAAGTAATGATACGATTTAAGTTTCTTTTATTTGAAAAACTTTCAAAGTAAGAATAGGGTTTTTGGTTAATCACAAAATGATGCATGTCGACCATATAATAGTATAGGTTGACCACAAGCTATTAAGTTAAAAAATTTTGGTTGACCATATTATATTAACAGATACAAATCTCATTTCTTCTATCAATTTGAATCACAAAGCAAATCAAAAGGCGATAGTCAAACTCAATTGTAAATTTATAAAAATTCAGAATGCTCAAACTCAATTGTAAATTTATAAAAATTCAGAAACTTGCCTCAACTATAAATTGTATGATAGTTGAAAATTAAGATTGAAAGTGATGGTTAAATACAAAGGATTTGAAGCAATAATTGAATTTGAGAGATTTATGGAATTATTGACTTTGAGCAGTTATTAAATCTGAAGGATTGAAAGTGATGATACAATTCCAATTTCTTTCGTTTGAAAAATTTTCAAAGTACCATATAATGCTATAGGTTGACCACAAACTATCAAGTAAATAAAATTTGGTTGACCATATTATATTAACAGATACAAATCTTATTTCTTCTATTAATTTGAATCACGAAACTGATAATCAAACTCAATTGTAAATTTATAAAAACTCAAAAACTTACCTCAATTTTAAATTGGATGGTAGTTGAATCTTAAAATTGAAAGTGATAGTTAAATACAAAGGATTGAAAGTAATAATTGAATTTGAGAGGTTTATGAAATTGTTAAATCTGAGCAATGGTTAAATATAAGGGATTGAAAGTGATAATATAATTTCAGTTTCTTTCGTTTGAAAAATTTTCGAGATTTTTGCTTTTTTTAAAAAAAAAAAAACAAGAGTTTGAAAAGTGTTTGAAATAAGGTGAAATTTTAAAAAAAAAAAAAAAAATTTAAACAGTGAATATTCTTTTCTAAACAGGGTTTATTGTAGATAACTTTTTTAAAATTTTTATTTTATTTTTGACAGACTTGAGGGTTTCGTAAAATTTTCTCAGAAGAAAAAATGTATGTTCTCACTTTGTCAAAGATCCCAAAGACAACTAGTGTGAACTAATTAAAACATGCTTCTTCAGTCCATTCATCGATTTTTGTGTGCTTTAATTAATTCCTTATCAGGCATCACTTGCACATGTTAGGAGACGTGTATCACAATGCTTGAGCTTTAATGTCAGGAGGGATTGACAAATTGGTCAGTGTACTGTGTATGGGAGAAGATTGTGGTGGAAATTTCATCATTAGCAGCACGTGTTTGACTCCCTACGCTATTTAGCTATGCACAATATTATTGGAAAATTGTTTCATTTCCATACTTGTTATCAAGTTGAAAGTTGAAGAAAACGTGAAAATAATTTCACCCAAAAATAGACGTTAACACATTGCATTGAGCTGGCTATAAAAGAACAATGGATTCCTCTATCAACTCAACAGAATAATAGTAGATTTCTCTAGACATTTATATCATGGTGATTTTAACTCATAAGAAGAGGTTGCTTCAACATGTTTATGTGCTGGCTGTGCTCTTCTTAGTCTTTCAGATGAAACCGGCCACTCTTGAATTCAGCCCAGGTTTTGGGAATGGAAGTCGTGTTGGGTGAATAGAAAGTGAGAGACAAGCTCTCCTCAAGATCAAAGATGAGCTTATTGACAGCAATGGATATCTTTCTACTTGGGGAAGTGAAGATGACGAAAGAGACTGCTGCAAATGGAGAGGCATTACTTGCAGCAACCGAACGGGTCAAGTCACAAGCCTTGACATCTCTGATATGCTGCTGAGAGGTAAGATGAGTGATTCTTTGTGTGAATTGAGACATCTTACTTACTTGGATTTAAGTAACAATGATTTTGGAGGCAGCCAATTCCCCAATACTTACAATGGTTCCTTTCCTAAGTTACAACATTTGCATCTCTTTGATGGTTATTTTAGTGGTACCATTTCATCTATGCTTCGGAACCTCTCTAGCTTGCTCTCTCTTAGTATAGGCTTTAATGAATTTAGCGATATTGGGAATGTTGAATGGCTATTTGGGCTTTCTTGTTTAAGTTACCTTGACCTTAGAAGGAATCACCTTATTACGCCCAATGATTGGTTGCAAATTCCTAATAAGCTTCCTCACCTAGAGATCTTGTACCTATCGTACTGCTTTCTTGGAGAAGACGATGAGATTCCTCTGACTCTTTCACTGATCAATTCTTCTTCATCTCTTACTGAGCTCTCTCTCTATGGGAATAACCTTGTAATTCCCTCAATACACCAGTGGTTGTCAAACATTACCCAAAACATCAGAACTCTTGACCTCTCTCCTAACAATTTGCAACCTTCAACCCTTGCTGATTTTGAGAACATGATTTCTCTTGAAACTCTTTATGTCTCTAATGCGACACTTGAAGGAGATATTCCAAAATCATTCGGGAATATTATGTGTCGATTGGAGAGTTTAGATCTATCATATAACAATTTCAGCCTACAGCTTCCTGACTTGATTCAAAATCTATCTGGTTGCACCCAAAAATCACTCCAGTATTTGTATTTGCAGGGAAATCAAATAACAGGTTCATTGTCTGATCTTACAGGATTTGCCTCTTTAAGGACGCTTTCTCTTAGCAATAATCGTTTGAATGGGACTGTTGACAAGAGCATTGGGCGCATGTCCAACCTAGAAGAGTTATCTCTGGGTTGGAATTCATTGAATGGTGTCATCTCCGAAGACCATTTTTCAAATATGTCGAATTTGTTGTTCTTGGAGTGATCTGGTAACTCCTTTGTTTGGAGTATAAATCTAAACTGGGTTCCTCCTTTTCGTTTAAATTATATACGACTTCAATCCTGCAAGATGGGACCTCATTTTCCCAAATGGCTTCGATATCAGAAAAATTATTCTACGCTCGACATCTCTGACAACGGAATTTCTGATTCCATTCCTAAATGGTTTTGGGAGTTTTCTTTTGATGATTTAAATATCTCGCACAATAATTTGAGGGGAAGGGTGCCTAATTTCTCACTCAGTTTTAATACTTCATTATTGTCTATTGTCGACATCAGCTTTAATTGTTTCAGCGGTCCATTGCCTTTAATTTCTTAAAAAATAGTGTTCTATACATATAGGTTTAGTAGATACAAGCTATCAAATGGTGATTCAGTATCTGGCGTAATGATCCTCCTTGACCTCTCAAATAACAAATTCTCTGGAGTGCTTGCTGATCTTTGTTTTATGAATGTCCAAGATGTGGTGTTCTTGAATTTATCAAATAACAGTCAGTCAGGCCAAATTCCAAACTCCATAGGATTACTTTGGAAACTTCGATCGCTAATTCTAGAAAACAATGCCTTTTCGGGAGAGTTACCTTCATCTTTAAAGAATTGCACTCTTTTGAGATTCCTTGGCCTCAGTGGTAATAAGTTATCCGGAAATATACCCATTTGGATTGGAGAAAGCTTACCATTTTTGCAATTTGTTAGCCTGAGATACAATGAATTTCACGGAAAGGTACCCTTGCAATTGTGCAGATTAAGAAATGTTCAGATCTTGGACATGTCTTTGAACAATCTCAATGGTACCATACCACGCTGCTTGAAGAATTTAACAGCCATGGCCATGGCCAGCGGCAACTCAACTAAAACCATTGGCCTTTACTTACTACCGTCAGTTGTTGGTGTGATTCGTATGCCTAGAAAATTATATGTGGACAAGGCATTCGTTCTTTGGAAGGGAAGGAACTACATGTGTGATAAAAATTTAGGGCTGTTTCGAATAATTGATCTTTCGAGCAATAACATTGAAGGAGAGATTCCAAAAGAATTGACAAGCCTCTTAGAGCTTCAACAATTGAACTTGTCCAATAACAAGCTGACCGGTGCAATCCCCCGAGAGATTGGTTTTCTGAAGCAACTGGAGTCACTTGATCTGTCTCAAAATAAGCTATCAGGCAGACTTCCGGATAGCATGGCTAGTTTAAATTTCCTTAATACCCTGAAATTGTCGTACAATGATTTTTCCTGGAGAATTCCTTCTGGCCCTCAGCTTCAGACCTTTACTGCAGCTTCATTTGCCGATAATCCTGCACTTTGTGGGCCGCCCCTTGCACAAAATTGCCCAGGAGATGATGTGATTCAATTTGCACAACCTAGTAATGATGGTCCACAAAATGAAGAAGATGGAGATGACTTCTTGAAATGGCTTTATTCTGGTATGGGGCTTGGATTCATTGTTGGCTTCTGGGGCGTTTCGGGTTCTTTGCTTTTGAAGCGTTCTTGGAGACATGCCTATTTCCAGCTCTTGAATAAATCGGCAGATTGGGTTCATGTGAGGATAGCAGTGTACAGGAGAATGTTGCAGAGGAAATTTCACATCTAGCATTCATCCTTCATCTACCAGAAAGGCTGCCATGGCAACATCTTTAATTCTTCCGTATAAGCATATGTTTTCCATTGAGAACTAATAATTTATGGACTAATTGACATTTTTTTTGGGACCTCAGGAGGAGCTGGTGCTATTTCTGAATGGAAAAGTTTGTATCGTTAGTGTTGCTTAATTAATGTGTAAAAACTTGTGGTTGTTCATTTTGCTTGAGCTTTAGCTTCTTCGAAAGCCTAATGCTGCATGTAAGAATGCTATAAAATATGAAGTGTGAATGTGTGATTGCTGTTTCTAAAGAAAAATATAAGAAAGAGTATCTGTAAGCAAAACTTCTCATTGAGAACGTGAGAAGAGAGTTCTTATTTATAGGCTTTCCAAGAATTTACAAGTAGTTAAATTGTACAAAATGATAGAAGGAAAGACTTATACAAATATAGGAAGCTTTGTACTTATCTACTACTGTTGTCATATAGCTATTTTAAAGGAGTAAATTGCTACAGTGATTGAACAGATTTCCCATATGCAGTGATTGGATGCCAATAAGATCCCTTGCATTACTCTCCACGATTCTTCCTTTTATTAGGGAGGATAACCACACCTTGGTCTGCTACCTTATCACTCCATGTTGTAGACTCATCCTTTTCACTCCATGCTGCAGACTCAAGGTGGTTGGTGGTAGAGGAAGCATTCTATTTAATACCCTCCCTCAAACTATGCTGAGGCTAAAGGCAAAGTTTGTGATGGAAATGATGTATAGAAGCTTTATATAGTGGCTTTGTATAGATATCCGCAATTTGGAGAGTAGAAGGAATGTGTCAAGTAACAAGAATTTCCATTGAGACCTGTTCATGAACAAAATGGTAGTCTAGTTCAATGTGCTTATTGCGAGCATGAAAAGCAGGATTAATAGTCATATGTAATGCACTTAAATTGTCACAAAAAAGCATCGGCGGTTATGTTTGGGGAACATGAAGATCACGTAGAAGAAAAGTAAGCCATGTTAATTCAGCAGTAGTCTTAGCCATAGCACAATACTCGGCCTCAATGCTAGATCGAGAAATGGTTGGTTGCTTCTTTGCACACCAAGATATAAGATTTTGTCCTAAGAAGGTGCAAAAACTAATGGTTGACCTTCGTGTAGTCAGACAACCTGCCCAGTCTACATCAGAGAAACCATAAAGATCAAGTGTAGTATCACCAGTTAAATGTAAACTAAAATGAATGGAACCTTTGACATATCTTAAGATGCGATGAACCATTTTCATACTAGTAAGAGATGGTGATTGCATGAATTGAGAGACATAATTGACAGAAAAAGAAAGATTCGGTCTTATGAGTGTCAAATATTATAGAGCACTGATAATACTACGATAAAATAAAGGGTCTGGATAAGGAGTGTTATCATGGAGTCTTTTAGTTTTAGACTCCATTGGCATATGCATTGGTTTGCAATCAAGCATTTGTGCTTTATCAAGGATTGAATAAGCATAATGAGTCTGAGAAAGATAGAGAGAATGGTTATTTTACCGAATTTCAATTCCAAGAAAATGGTGAATGGGGCCAAGATCTTTCATGGCAAATTTAGAGTGTAAGAGTTAAACAAAGTTAGTAAGTAGCTTGGAATTGGATCCTGTCAAAAGCATGTCATCAACATATGGTAATAAAATTAATGTACCAAGTGATAAGTGCATAATAAAAAGTGATAGATCGGCTAAACTACAAAAGAATCCATGTTCAAGCAAAAAGGAGCTAAATCTATCAAATCAGGCTCGTGGTGCCTGCTTAAGACCATAAAGAGCTTTGTGCAGTTTACAAACATGAGAAGGAAAGAGCGGATCATGCATACCAAGGGGCTGATCCATAAAGATATCTTCACTTATAAAGCCATAAAGAAAGGCATTTTTTACATCAAGTTGTCTAATTTCCCATCATTGGACTAAGGCTAGACTAAGGACTAAACGAATTGTACCTAGTTTTATAACTGGAGAAAAAGTTTTTGTATAGTCTATGCCATTAACTTGATGATACCCCTTTGCAACTAACCTGGCTTTTAGTCGATCAAGGGTCCCATTTGCATTCAATTTAGCTTTAAACACCCATTTTGAACTGACAACATTCATGTGAGATTCTCTGGGTACCAACGTCCATATTTGATTTTTATGTAGTGCATCAAGTCCTCAATCATGGCTTGTTTCCATATAGCATGTTGTAGAGCCATTTTGACACTATGAGGTTCTTTAGGAATATCATCACTCATATGGATGAGTGCATACCGTGGATTGGGTTTACGTATGCCATGTTAAGCTCGAGTGACCATAGGATTTGATGGCAGTTGGACCTGTGCACCATGTAAAGAAGAATCAGAATTTAATAGAGAGAAACTATATAAGGAGCTACCTATCATAGGTCGTAAGACATTTGTCAGAGAAGACAATGTCGTATCCAGAAAATCATTGTGATATGTCTGGGTGTCTGTCATAGTTGGTGATTGAGGTTCAGCAAAATGATCACAATCACAAGACAAAGGAGAGTCAGAGGTAACATCTTCAACTATGGGATCAGGTATAGTAGTATTCATATCTGCTGGAGAGTCATACAAGGTATGAAAAGATAATGGAATAGGTGAAGATGCATCCATGGTGGGAGCAGTATTCTAGGCCATTGAGAAGAATGGAGTATCCAAAAATTCAATGAAACTCAAGAATGAAGAAGTTGAAGGCATTTTCCTTCGGCAAGGAAAATATTTTTCATTGAACACCACATGTCTCGAAACAAAAAGCCTATTGGTTTTGAGATCGAGATAACGATACCCTTTATGTTGATTACTGTAACCTACAAAAATACAAGGTACAGTTTTAGCATCAAATTTATTTCTTTTTATATTCCAAGTATACGGATAGCATCTAGAACTAAAGACACGTAAAGTAGAATATGCAGGATGAGAACCATATAAGCGAAAATGAGGTGTATCAAATTCTAGTGAAGAAGAGGGCAACCGATTGATTAAAAATGCTGCTATAGTAAAAGCCTTACCACCTCCATCAGTATAGAAAATTTTGATTTGCTTGTTAAACTGGCACTGCATAAATTTTTCGAATGCCAAATAAACATTAGAAAATTTAGAATTATCACAAAGAGGAATTACCCACATATAATGAGAAAAATCATCAATAAAGCATGTATAGAATCTAAATTTTCCAAGAGATAAAATAGGGGCCGGTCCCTAAATATCACAATGAATTTTCTTAAAATGTCAGTATTAACAGAACTAGATGAATTAAATGGCAACTTGCTAAGTTTGCCCAGTTGACAGCTTTTACAGACATTATCAACTTTCTTATTTGGATTAATATCAATTAACTTCTTGGTGTGCAAAATCTTAATGGTAGATCGTTGCGGATGTCCAAGACGTTGATGCCACAACTCCTCTGTTCCTAAGTTTTGTCTATTGGAAAAATTTGCTTCCTTAATCTTGGATAAAACATAGAGGTCTCCTTTACACTGTCCCATTAGTAGGATTTGCCCTGTTGCTCGTTCCTTAACATAAAAGAGCTTATTAGTAAATTCACCATTCAAGAGATGTTGTGTTGTTAATTGACTGATGGAGAGTAAATTCCTTGTTAATTGTGGAACTAATAAAACATCACGTAACATTAATGCATTCTTACCATTAGAGACCAAGGTATCACCAATTGCATCAATCTTTAAAGAAGAACCATCACCAATAAACACAAAATCACAACCAACATATTTTTTGAGATTAGAAAGCATACCTGAATTAGCAGTCATGTGATTTGAAACACCCGTATCTATGGTCCATTCAGTATCAGTAATTGAGGTATCCATAGTAAGAGCCATGAGTGCTTGAAGAAGTTCCTCATGGCTTGATTGTTCAAGTAAACTCCAGTAAATTTTGGCAACATGTCCTTGCTTTCCACATAGCTGACAGCACTCATTTTTGTACATCTCTCGTTCTGTGATATTCATTCGTCGTTTACCAGGTGGTGGTGGTTGAGAACCATAGTTGTTATTTCTTTGGGACAGTGATTGTGGTCCTAAGTTATTACCTGCAAAATTTGAATATTGAAAATTGTTATTTATAGCTCGAAAACCTCTTCCTTTTGATAAGAATTGATTATTTTGAGAACTACGATTATTGTAGGTGTGCTGCTGCTAAATTTGGTTGCGTTGTCCATAGAACGCATACGATGGAGAATTTGATTCTTTAATCCATGAATTTCACTGTTCAAAACCTTGTAAGAGTGATACTACTTCTGAGTAAGATGGCATTGGTGGTTTAAGCATTGTTGTTGTAAATGACTCATATTTGGGACCAAGATTTTCAAGGAGTAAACTTTTGTTTTGTTAAGGATAGTCGCCTATGGCTACTAGACTATCATAGATACTTTTGAATTTTCTCAAATGTTCTACTAAGGATTGACTTGGTTCCTTTTTGAGGTATGTGAGTTGTTGCCAAAGAGTAAATTCTCGTTCTTGTGAATCCTGGGCATATGCTTCTTTCAATGCATTTCAAACTAATTCAGATGTTTCAAGACCAATAACTAGACCCAAGGCCTCTTCCGTAAGCATCCTAATGATCCATCCCTATAGGAGGCGATCTTCTTTTCACCATTTAAGAAAATCTTCTGATAATTGTTTTGTTCCTTCTTCATAAGTGGATGTCTTATCTGTTCTGACATAGGTGTACATGGTACGCTTGGCTCTTTCGCCTGTGAGAAGCTCGACCATGTCTTGACTCTCAGTTAAAGCAAGCATCTGTTCTCGCCGTAGAAGATATTTTTCTGATGTGAGTTTAAGTGTAACAAAGTTAGCAACATTTAAAGAGATGGTGGAGGCCATTGATAATCAAACTGAAATTTGGAACTCTCTTGTCTCACAATTCAGCTCTGACACCATAAAGAAAAATATAAGAAAGAGTATCTGTAGGCAAAACTTCTCATTGGGAACGTGAGAAGAGAGTTCTTATTTATAGACTTTCCAAGAATTTACAGAGTAGTTAAATTGTACAAAATGATAGAGAAGGAAAGACTTATACAAATATAGGAAGCTTTGTACTTATCTACTACTGCTGTCACATAGCTATTTTAAAGGAGTAAATTGCTTTAGTGATTGAACAAATTTCCCATTATGCAGTGATTGGATGCCAACAAGATCCCTTGCATTACTCTCCACGATTCTTCCTTTTATTGGGGAGGATAACCACACCTTGGTCTGCTACCTTATCACTCCAATTTTCATCCTTATCACGTCATGTTGTAGACTCATCCTTATCACTCCATGCTGCAGACTCAAGGTGGTTGGTGGTAGAGGAGGCATTCTGTTTAATAGTTTCAAGACTTAGTGTGCTATCTGTGCAGAATATTTTTAAATATAATTATTAAAGTGCTAATTATTAAATAAATTGTGAAATTTTCTAAACAACTAGTTCGCGAATGAACTGAATTTTGTTTTTAAGAATTTCTGTCGGTAGCTTTTAATTGTAAATTGTAAAATGAAGTAGGCAAAACTGTAAGTGGATTAAAAATCTAAATAGAAAATAATCCTTGGGGGATCAATGCACTTTTATCTAGTTAATTTATACTTTTTATTTGATTGAAACTACTTAATTAAATTACTTTATTTTATTTTAAAATAATAGAATAAAATTATTAATTTACTATCCTTGCAGTGTCTGGATTTACAACACTCTCAGGAAACTTGAGAAGTCACGCAGCGATGTGGAGTCTCTTACTGGAAGAGCTACATAAGAATTCAGGAGCGATCACATGAGAAGAAAAAAATTGAATAACTAGTTTAATAACTCTGGATTTTATTGTTTTCTATAGTAACAATGCGATAATTAATGGCAACGTAAGCAAATTCAGTTCATCTTCTTTTAGCTCTAATCAAACTAATCACAAGCACTATAAGAGATACAATTATAGCTGACCCTGCCACGACAAAAGGAGGGCATAACTTAGATCCTTTTGAAACAGCATTCGTTGTTTTAGTTGCTTGTTTGATGAGTTCTTTCTGTTTCTCTAATTCCAGCAATCCACACTTGTCGATTTGTTTGTCTTCAAGATGTTTTGCCTCTTCATTTGATTCTTCTTTCATCTCACTTGCTGCTTCATCGTGACTGTCTCCTTTTCCATTTTCTTCATTTTTCTTTGGTTGTTGTGTTGACTCTTCAGTTTCAGGTTGATTTTGTTCTTTCTCAGGCTCAAGATTTGTTGTTTCTTGAACATTTCTTTCAGGTTCCTGCCCTTTTGATTCTTGTACTGCCTCTGTTGATTGTTCTTTTTCAGAATGATTTGGTAGATTTAGTACTTCTTGCTGTTGCATAACTCTATCGGGGACAGCTTCTGAACTATCTTGTACATGACCATGTTCGTCAACTTTTGCTTCCTCTACAATCTCTGCCTGTGGAATTTCCTGTTTCTTCTGCTGCTCTTTCAAATCAGGAAGCTCCTCACTCGGAGATGGTTTCTTTTCCTCCGGATGCTCAATATCTTTTGCCCCAATAACTTCCTCAGCTTTTGTGGGTGCAGTTTCTTGATATATAACTGTCTTAGCAGGAGGCTCTGCTTTTTTAGTAGTGGCTTCTAATTCTTTTCCACCCCCAATTTCTGGTTTCTCTTGTAATTTTGTATCTGCAGATCTTTCAGGCTCTACATATGCTTCAGCCACATCTTTCGTTTTCTCAACGACATTCTTTTCTATAACTGTTCCAGTCTCTTCCTTGTTTCCAATTTTTGACTCTTCAGGTTTTTCCTCAGGATACACTTTAGCTACCTCTTTTGTTGTCTCAGCCTGCTCCATAACCCGATCACTTTCTTTTTTTTTCTCAATCTTCGTCTCTGTACCTTCTCTTGTTACCTCCTTAAAACTTTCTTTTGTTAAAACCTGATCTGATAGAATTCGCGGTACTTCAGGTTCCCTTCTTTTAATCTCTTCCTGCACAATAGCTTCAGTTTCATCCATTTTAATCGGCTCTTCATGTTCTCCTTTAGAATGCTTCTCAGGTCCAGTTTGAATTACCTGAGGTTGTCCTTGATCAATCTCAGTAAGTTCCTGAATCTCAACGCCACGCACTCCTTTCACCAATTTCGGCATAAAAATTGTCAAACTTGATTCTTGATCATTGAACTTAGCCTTGATTCGATCCAAAATGATCCCATCAGGAATTTGAAAAACCTTCCTGAATGCTCTTAACTCAACATCTTTCTTGTGCATAATCCAACCTGACAACACCATCTCCTGAACAGCCCTTTTCCCATTAATCGCAATCCGATTCCCATCTTTACTTATATCGACGTCAATATTTTCTCTTCTAAAACCTGCTCATTCACAAAACCAATTAACGAACAATCAACAAGAACTTTATAAATTGTTTAAATGAATATAAAAAAACCTTTGAGATATGTAATGAGCAAGAACATGGTCTCAGTTTCTCTAGACAAGAACACAGGACCAGCATAATCTTTAGCAATCCGAAGATTGGCATGAGAAGTAATCATATCATCTCTTTTATGTGTGATCTTTAGACCCAATTCAAGCTCCATGGCCCCTCTGTTTTAGTTTCTGATTTTTGGGTTTCAGGAAATGTTGATGAAGAATGTGAAAATGATGAGAGATCAGATCAATAATCTCTAACAAATTGAGCAAAGGAATCTGAACGTAAAAATGGTGGCTTTGGTGTGCGCATATGAGAAAAGCACATATTCATTGCTTCTTAACATTGTATTGCCAAGGAAATGTTTAAACAGTTAAAAAGTCGGTTGCTTTTTTTTGCCTTGGCGGGAAGCTAACGGCTCTTATTGATACTCAAAGCTTTAATGTACATTATGATAATCATGTCTTTTCTTTTGAAATTTATTTTCCTTTTGAACTATTTTTTTATTTGTATTAATCGTAAGTGAAAAGCTTCACACACATAATCAAAAGTATTCCCATAACATCTAAAATTAAAATATATATATATATATATATGTATGTATGTATTTAGAATGTACTTATATTTTACCTCCTATTGAGTAAAATTCTAGATACGACCGATTTTTCATGCAAATTAGATCTTTATTTTGTTCAATCCATTTTTCTTGGGCGTAATGAATATTTGCTTATTTATTTTTTTTGTTGATATTTACTAATGAAAGATGTTTATTTGGGTCAAAAAAATGTGTGTGTATATTTTTCTATTTCTTCATGTTCAGGCAAAAGGAGGTTAAAGAATGTTATTGAAAAGTTTGAACAATTTCAAGAAATCATTCATTGCTTTTAAAAGTCCAAGAGTGTGTGTAGGTTCAGCTTTTAGCCATTGTTGTTGGATGGAGTTTTTGTATTGGATTTACTAGAAATAGGATTCGTAGATAACAGAAAAGTTGAATTCCAGTTGAAGTATTTATGTTGAAACTAAGTCAATTGTTTGATGATATCAAAATGATAGTGTTGCTGAACATTAAACCACAAGAATCAACTTACTATCAATTGACACATGCTAAAGTTGCACTTTGGAATATTCACAAAGTCTCATGACCAAAGTTCCATGGCTTTCATTATATATATATATATATATATATATATATATATATATATATATATATCTATATATCTTAGCCCAAGCTCACCACCATCATTGATTGAAAGTGGAAAATTATTATTACAAGGCCAAACAAAAAGTTTAGATCATTTTGAGTTCAATTCTATATTTATCTAATTATGTTTTTTAATTATTTTTAAAATTTTCGGTATTTGAAGTTGAAATCTATTAGTATTTAATTAATTTGATTCAATTTAAACAGAATTATAATAGTCGTAAACATTTCCCAACTAATTGAATGGTTGTTAACTGCATATAATACTATTCAAATTTAAAATACTTAAATACTATTCAAATTTAAAATACTTAAATAAAAACAACTATCTACCGACTGATGGAATGGTTGTTGGTTTAATATAAGTGTAATATGATATTTTAAAAAGTAATCCACCCACAAAAGAATAGTCTAATTAATAATTATTTCTTTTTAAAAATATTTTTACATGTAAAATTTTAAATTGTTGTCACCAATTTATGAAATTAATTTTTACATGTAGAATTATTTTTATTAAATTAATTTTCATCCAATTCAAAAGAAAAATGCTACTGATTTAATTTTTTATATGAAATTTATTATATATATATATGTGTGTGTTTTTAAGAAAGAGAGAAAAAAAAAGGTTTGGAGAGCATAAACTAGTAGTTGGCTTAACAATCATAGCAATGTTGGAGCGAAATGAGTCAAAGAATTAATAGAAATTCAAAAAGAAAATTACTTTATCTAAAGGCCAGTTAGTGTTGGGACTTCAAATTCCATTCAAATATACAAAAAATGGAGGAAAGGAAGTGGAGCCAAAAAAAAAAAAAAAGCAAAGAAAAGCAAAAGCAGCAGCAATCAATTGCATGGCAAAAAAAAAAAACAAAACAAAAGTGCCAATGATTCCAAAATATAGGGTCCATTATATCATCATAATCATCATATTAAAGCTACTTTGAACTCCATAAAACCATATTTAGAGCATATTTAACCTACACAAAATCATTCTCTTTCTTCTTTTTACACCAAATTTGCAGCTAATTAGACCTTTCCCTTTTTTCTTTGTCTCCCTTCTTTCTCCTTAAATTTTATAGCAGTTGCAGCAAAATCACACAAAAGAATGCCATGTGAGCTCCAAGTAACAACATTGCCACCTGCACTCTCACCCAAAAGCATCAATTCATATGCATGCCTATCAAGCCCCACTTCATCACATGTATATATGAATGTGTTAGATTTTTTTTAATTAATTAATTGTGAAACGTTAAATATTAAAATAGTCAAAAAAAAAAAAAAAAGGGACCATTTTATAAGCAGCATTTTAATTGAATGATGAAATGATAATATAATTAAAAGATTGAAGGTTTTAAAAAACTTCAACATTTTGTCATTGAATTAAAGTTCAATTAAATAATCTCTTTACAATAGAGAAAGTTAAATATAGTATTCTTTTTGCATTATAACTAAATATCATTGAGTAAATCAAACTTCAAATTTTGATAATAGCATCCAAAAATTTCTTTTTAAGAGTAAAGATTTAGGAAAAGTTTTAAAAATAATTTGCATAATCAATTTAAATATTTTTTTTTCTAAAATAGCTTAATAATACTGGAGTCGTGTTTAAAAGTATAAAAAATTCTGAACACTTGATATGGTAGAAATAATAATAAGAAGAAGAAAAATGATTTATGCAGCTAATAATAATAATAATAACAATAATAATAGTAAGCTATGTACAGATGCTAGTTTCAGAGGAGGTTACCTCCTGACGGTGGCCGGAAGCAGGCACAGGGCGGATAGTGGCTGAGTCAACTTCGCCAGTAGGCAAAGGAACAGCAGGATTGCTATTGATAAATGGCATGCCATTGCCACCGCTCTTATCTCCTGGGACTACTGTTGGCACTGTCATTGGGGAGCTTGCAGCACCACCACTGCTGGGTTCTGGAGCTGGCGAAGAAGCTGTTTCTTTAGGACGGAATGGCCATGGATAACCAGGAGAAGATGGTGCTTCGCCACCTGATTTGGGTGCTGGAATTGGAGCTGCCATTTTAGGTGGTGGCGCCGGTGGAAAGACCTCTATGGGCAGCTTCTGAGAGTACTGTTGATCGCATGATTTTAAAGAGCCATTGTTGAATGTGAAGTAGAAGAAACCAGGGCGTGATGGGTGCCACTTTGATCAAACAAGAAATTAAAAATTCGTTAGCCATTGAACTGAAACAACAAGCAAGAAACTTAAGCCAATTTTTCATTTCTCAAAAAAAAAAAAAAAAAAAAAAGCCAATTTTTCAGGAAACCAAGATAGTGATAGTGTTTTATAACCGAAAAAGATCAAATTTTTTGGTCATTTCAAGATTGAATTCTTGGATACCGTGTAAGAAGTGGAGTTGGGCTTGGTGAGAAGAGAAGCTTGAGTGAAGTTGCAGAGACTGAAGGCTCTTTGGTTCTGGAAAATGTAGAGGTTGTAGTGATACTTGTGTTTGAATGCTGAAAATTAAAAAAAAAAAAAAATGCAGTAACGTTAGTTTTTGGTAGCAAAATAAATCAAAAAAAAATTATCACTAATCTCACAAACAAAAGTTTTTGCTTTTGAAAAAAAAATGGCACTTACTGATAGAGTCTCCTACATGAACACTGGGATTTTTCCACTCTGAAACACCATCAACAAGTATTGTTTTGGAGAAACAAGGATGAGAAAACAAGGAAAGAACATGAAGAAGAAGAAAAAAGAGAAGCATATTGTTCTTGAATTTGTTCTGGGTTCAACTAGCAAGAAGAGGCAGCTTACTTTTAATCAACTTATATATATATGTGTGTATATATCAGACCTTCAAGACCTTTCCTTTTGATCTCTTGACCTACTTAGGCCTATTATAAGCAACAAAATAGAGTTTTGAAAAATGTGTACCAGGAGAGTGTTAGTGGAGAAGGAGCAAAAAAAAAAAAAAAGCACTGTTAAAGATGTCAGATTTGTGCTTGGGCTTGGAGGAGGAGAGGGCTTGAATGGATGACAGACAATGGGAGAGATATTGGAGATTGTGTTAAATTTATATTATTTTACACAGTAAAAGTTGGAATGATTTTGTTTGTGGAAAATCTTGTCATTCCAAAACCCATTAATATATCAAAACTTTATAAGAAAAGGAGAAGTGTGATCAATAATTAAATACAAATGAATAGTTAAAAAAATTTTGGGTTTTGGGTTTTGAGCGTTGGTATGGTTTTAGTTAAAAAAAATGATGGGGACTATTATTCTTAAATGATTAGTCCTGTGATTATATAAGCCTGCAGCCCTTTGGCTACAAAGCCTATGATCACTTCACATTGAATTTTTTTTTTTTTTTTCTCTCTTTTCTTTTTCTTGGGAGCTGAGGAATCTTAGTTGGCTTTCTTTCAAGAAATCTCTTAAGACTCTTTTCTTTTTTCTTTTTAATCTGTCCTTTTAATTCTTTGATTTTGTACAATGTAATGGTGGCCATACTTTGATTTACAAAGGAATAACAAACAACATTTGTAAACAAGACTCCTAGCCTTAAATCTTTCCATTAACAGAATAATAGACAAGGTTAGGACTAGGAGACTCATTTTTCCATCTTCTTAGTCTTGTTGGACACTGATTTGGTCATTATTGGAAGTACTTTCTTTTTTTTTTTTTTCTCTTATGCTGTTTACAGGAAGATTGAGACTCAAACTTCACACCAACAATTTTTTTTTTGGTGGTTTTCAATAATATCTATAATTACAGCATCAAATATGCTTAGTTTGCTTTTGGTTAGAGACAAAATAGCATTGAACTGAACAAATTTTTATTTTATTTAATGTTTAATGTGAGCTGAATATAAGTTAAGATAAAACACAAGTATATTTGATAAATTATGTAATAAATAAATAAATAATATAAAAAATAAGAATCCTTGATTAGGATTCTATTAAAAAGGTGATTTGAGGGAAATGAACTTAAATTAAAGAAAATCAACCAAAAAAAAAAAAGTAAGTCACTCTTTATTCATTTTGGCTTTGGGAGTAGAATTCTAATTTCTAAGAGAAAGGTGGCCCACCTTCTTCATTCTTCTCTAGTCTCTAGAATAGATTCATATGGGTACAAAGGGTTAAACATAGAGACAATTGAATCCTTTGTCTGTAGTGAAGAATTTTGCATGCTTAGCTACTTAGACCAAGGCACTTTAACTGAATTGCCATACTTTAGTTACAAGAATTTGTGCTTTATTTGCTGATTAAGAGAATATTTTCAATTAAGTTTTTCTCCTTGAATCATCTGTTGAGAAATTTGCAAATTTGTATCAAAAAGAAGAGACAAATTTTCTGTACAACTTCAGCATGGGGAGTTGGTGATATTGTGTAAAACCCACTTGGAGATGTAATTATCACCTGAGTATAGTAATTTTTTACTTGTAAAAAATGAAATGGAAAATATTGTTCATCTTTACATAGAAAGATGCTTGAGTGCGATCATAAGTGCCAAATATTTTCCATCAAAGAAAATCTTTATTTTCAGAGTAAAACATTTAAAAAAATATGAATCGTTCCTCCGTTAAATCGAAATATCGCTTTAAATAGGTAACAAAACGTAATGCAATTGAGTGAACGAAGTGTACCAACTTTTAAGATTTAGTTAATTTTTTTTTTTTTTAAATTATTATTGTTAAATTTTGATGAAATTCAATATTAGTTTAATTCTATAGTTTAGAATTATGTTATTGAACTTTACCTGGCACTTAAAAAAATTTTGACTAAAATTCTTTGAATGTAGGGTAAATTCTGCCAAGAATAAAAGAGCTGAAACATACAAGACAAAGATTAAAAGACAAGAAAATACAGTAACAAAAGTACTTCCAAAAGCTTTATAAAAGAGACCTCGAACATGATAAATTATTTCTTAAAAGTGCATACGGAAAGCAATTGGACAATGTTTATATAAATAATTCATAGATAAAATAATTCATAGAGACGTTAATATAATGACAACGTTTTTCCCTTGCATAAGCTTTATTATTATTATTATTATTAAGGCCAAGTCACCTTATATTGGTGCTGCCATGAAATCAATGAGGTAAGTTTATAGAAACTTTTCTATTGAATAGAAACTTGAATACCAAAACCATTTTACCTGTAATGTTTTTACAGCCAGTGCAAAGCTCTATGGTTGTTGAAATATAAACATGGCCAGTGAAGTAAACATAAATGCTAGGGTATGACAGAGTTAAATTAACTCGCAAATTATTGAAAACTTAATTAATTAAAAAAAGAATTAAAATTGACTTAATTGGTATTGAGTTTAACTGTTTAAATAAGCTAATATTTAAATTTTTTAGTATTTAACTTAACATATTCACGAATTTATTCAAATTTAATTTAATTCATATATATTTATCATTTTATATTTCATTTTAATATAATTAAATAAATATTTTATAAAATCGAGTCAAGCTAGACTCTACTTTGAATATTTCAAATTTTATATATTTCAAATTTTATAATTTTATATAACTAATTGAGTTATATATATATATATATATGAGTTTGAGAATCAAATGGAGCCCGAACTTGTTAGTGTTTTTGACTTCACTCGAGTACCCCTCTAATAAATGTCATGGCTCCCTGTCAATAATTTTTTCACACGCAATAGCTGAAAAGAGTTATGATAAAAAAAAATAATAATAAAAAAAAAAAAACCAATAGCTCAGGCACCACCAAAAACAATGCGTCAGGATGCCCACGTTTAATGTACTACAATAGTCATTTTTCCATGGCCTTAAGGTTTAAGGTGTGCAGCCACCATGAATGCCATTTTGGAGGACAAAATGAGAAGAACATGAAGGCAGTTTAAAGTATTATTACAGCAAGCAAGTCGAGAGTTGCCCCGCAGAGGAGGCAATTCTTACATTAGTATCTTCGCCTCTCAACAACTCAGCTTTGTCTGACATCAAATTCGCAAGCACACGTTTTCCGGGACAAAAGTAATGTAAAAAAAAAAAAGCTTTACAATATAGATAATCACCATTCATCCACCAATCTTCATGTTATATCAATGTCCGCTATCACAAGTTGCCAACACATAAATACAGTATGCCAATCCATAATCCTTTTCTTTCCCCCTTCTGATAACAATCAGGAGACTCAAAGGTTTGTATTGCAACACCTTCTAACTACATAAATAAACTAAAAGACTTCTGCCATCCAGCCTATGGACCTCCCCTACTTTAGTTAATTTTCCTTCAACCCCTTTCTTTTTTTTTTCTTTATATCAAAAACCACGATTGCTATCAATCGGCAATCGGGTTCATATAGCAAAATAAAACGAAAATAAAATTTTAATTAACAATGTGACTTTGGTTTCTTCTCCATGTTAAAGAAAGGGCATCTGATTTCCATTTCATACCTCAAGCGCACAAATCTACCATTGCATAGAGTTTACTCTTCGAAGCATACGACGTGGTCTTCTCTTCTCCACAACAGGCACCACTTTCTCCATAAGCTGCAATGGAAAAATAACAATGCATAAGTACTGGTTGATGCCTTACCATCCCAATTTCTCTATTGTATCTTCCCCAACAATTTCATGCTTACATCCATTAGACCATAATAAGAGAAATTAAAAAAATGCATTATGATCTTCAAGTACTCTGTGCCGCAAATTTATGCAACGTAACTATTACATGTACATAAGTGTTCCAGACAAAGAAAGATACGTGTGCATTCCACCCCTGTTCTTAACTTCCTGATCTCTATAGTTTTGTTCTTATAACTTTATAAAGAGAAAAACAATAGCTACTCCCTTAACCAAGATATATAGTTGAACCAAGACAGACATTATGCACAAGAAAACCAGAAGACCTTCATGTGACAATATATCTTTATTTTCCCTACTCATTCTTTTTGCTGTGGTCTTTATCAAACTCTAATCCATGACCTGAACCTAGAATTACCTGCAGTCTGCAGATGTTTAAATAATCCCAAGAGATCATTTTACCTATAACTCCAAGGCTAATGTTTTTACCACTCAATTATAAACCCAGTACAGTCCACTCATAACCAATTTAAAATAATTCCTAATCTCAATAACAAATTTTACTTTCAAACTCCTTATTGTCTGTGTAAGAACACTCAAGAGTTGAGACTTAAATTGCGAAATTTTCTTTCATATCCACAAAGAAACAACTATATTTTATGGGAAACTGGGAATCAGACGATGTTTCAATATTAAAGTTTCCAAGCATTGCTTCATTCATAATTCATGAACCTGATTTCTAGCCCTCAACATCCAAGTTAATTCTGCAACATTTTGGTAAAGAGTGAAATTTTCATATTCCTTTTTTAAAATTCTGAATGGGAATTATTTTTCACTTCCTATCGCTACAGATCCTCACCCAAACTCTACTTGTTATGGTGGAAAATATTCACACCAGAAGAAATTCTGACTAGAACAAGCCCATTTTAGTAAAGGCATGTTGTCAAAAAAAAAAAAAAATCTAGCTATTCCCCTTCAGTCTTTAAGATCAGTACATCAACATCAGAGTCAAAAAAAAAAAAAAAAAACTCCCCAATGCATTTTGCTCTTAAAACATTTTCAGTAAGAAAAATAAAGTAAGAAGTAGAACCTCAAATTAATCAAACAATTGTTGCAGGATAACAAATAATCCCTCATATGTTTAAGCCTCTATTTAGAACATCATTAAGGAATTCTGTTTCAGGGTTCCATTCCATCATAACATGGGAAAGATTTCAGCTGTATCCCTAAGGAGTTCATAAAGTTTTCAGTACTTCAAAAATAAGCTATGACTTTTACATTCATCGGATGGAATTTAGTCATTTTTCAACCATGTCAATAAATATTTATTTTATATTTTCATATGCAAACACATCGCTATATGCACATCCCCATGGTACAATAGTCAATCTCAATCCTACACTATTGCAGTGAAAACAAAAAGCCTAGAAACACTTTAATTTGCCATTACAAAAAGCATAGAAACACTTTAATTTGCCATTACATTAGAAATTGAGCATCTATAGCATCTCTCATGGTAGACAAACAAAATATGAAGTTTTTGAACAGTATCATCCAAAAGTTAAAATCTTCTAGTCTTATTTCTTTTTCCCATGACCCTCTACTCGTCTTCATGGTCAATGCCTCATAATCCAATAGTTTAGTTAGTCCTCCATCAAAGGTTAAATAAAAGCTAGACCAGTCCCAAAACAAAGCTTTCTTGTCCTTATTTGTTTATTTTAGTTCTCAAAACATCTAACTAATGAAATGCAGTCAATCACCACATTGCCAAAACAAAAATAACCTCAGAATTCAGGATAAAATTAATACCTGTTTGAATCTTTCTTTAGTCCTCTCTTCCTGCACAACAAATTTCTTTTATCAGACAAGAAAATGCAGATAAAACAATTTTCTGAGGAAATGCAGAAGCTAATCACCATTATGCCTAAAACGCCAATAAAGCAAACAACAAAGAAATCACAAAAGCAACACCAAATAATAAATAAACTCTTCATACTTGTTGACATTATCAACACACAAGCAAATGAAGAGGAGAGTTGAAAAATGCATAGCAATTGTATTCCCTTGATGCAAAAAATTTCACAAAATAAATGAATCAAGTGCTAATTTACTTAACAAATGCAAACTAATATCTATTTGAAATATGGTGAATATAGACTGTTCATTAAGCGACACTAATCCAGGACAATTAACAATCAAATTTGTGTGAATATAGCTGTTATGCTGTATGTTCCATTTTGCAATTACTTCCATAAATGGAATGTAAGATATTCAGCGAAAAAAAACCTTTGTCCTTAAAGCACTTTGAAGATCAATCATTGGTGCAATGCTTTTGGGACATTTACCGCAAAGGGCATCTCTGATTCTGTGAGCACCATAACCAGTTTGTGTTAAAATATAGAGTCAGTCAGTCAACAAATTAAGGGAAGAAATATGGAAGGAGAATGGAGTTGGGGATCAGGGAAGTAGTGCCACAAATTTTCAAGAGCAAAGACCAGATGCATCAAACTTAGCATATGTGTCACAACACCAACTGCAAAGATAAATTTTGAATGAACAGAACAAAATTCATATAATTTCAATAATTCAAATAACTACTAAACCATCTAGAAGAGAACAAGCATCATGATAAAAAAAATTAAACAGTATGAAATAGACAACAGCAAAAATTGATCTGAGCTGTAGGGCAATTATTTTAGTTTTTCTCATAAATGAATCCAATAGTCTGAGAACATCAAAGTGTTTTGAGACGGTAGTTCAGATAATCCTCACCTTAGCATAATAAGGAAGAAAAGAAAAGAAAAAGAAAAAGATGAGAACATACTAGAAACTAGTCTGATATATGGCATCTGTAATGAATGGCACAAGAACAAATTAAGATGCATCATTTCAGGCAGCAAGAACAAAGCAGTTATAACAGAAAGCTCCATCATGGTTGCCTATTATGTCACTCTTTCCATGTTTTTTGGGCCAGTAAACTTAAATATACAACTAGACTGAGTCATTTATGTATTCATATCCACCAGATTTCTAGTTGATTGCCACTACAGACTTTTCAAAGTGTGGCCTATTAAAACTACAAACAACAAAATTACAGGGAAACAATATAGAGATGATGAGTTCAATCTTCAGAAAGCTAAAAGAAAAAAATCACAATTATCAGTTACGGCAAACGAGTACTTCAAAGTGGGAAGACAATTACAAATTATTGTTTTCCCTATCCCTTGCCCACAATTAGCTGATCAGTAACAATAAATTACTAGTTGATGCCATTTTCTTTGATCAGTAAGATTTTGGCAATTCATATTAAATATGCCAAAGAAAACCATACCCAGAAACAACCTAATCATAGAGGTCATCCACTAACTTCAAACAGCAAATATACAAAATTAATCACAAGTATTTTAGTCACTTATTTCCTTTTAAACTGTAGAATAGCTAAAAAAAGTGTTGATCACCGGAAGATTCCACCACAGACCTAAAATCCAATCTCTAAAACAAATTAGAACTATAAGATTTTACCTTCTCTTTCAGCAATTGCTCATTCTCTTCCTCTAACCTTACTGCCAAAGTCTCCAATTCCACTTGATAAGCCTATGAAACAACAAAAAAAAGAAAAAACCAAATTCAATCAAAAGCCACAGAGATCACGCCAATATATAGATATATATACACACACAACAATTTGATTAACAGAAACTCACTTGCTTTCGCTCTCGAGACCTAGCAGCAGACTCTCGATTCTTAATCATCCTCCTCTGTCTTTGTTGTGCCGCCTTATCTAACGGCTCCATAACCACACTCCTCCCTCTTTTCCCTCTCGCTAAACTTCCACTGCCCCCGTTCCCAAACGCAACAATCGAGCCTTCAACTTTATCCAAAATGTGAAATGCACTACCAGTAGGAGTGGAAACATTAACCGGAACCTGCTGAGGATTATCAAAAGCATAAATTCCACCAGCAGTCAACGGCAATGGCATCTTAACCTCATCAACATCATCATCATCTCCAACATTAACATCAACATCATCAACAGCTCCAGCTTTAGCGAGAAAATCTTCAAGAGTCATCATCTCATCAGTCTGTTCCTCCTTCAATTCTTTCCTTCCCGCAACAATTTCCCTCCAAACATCATCTACCGTTTTACTACTGTGTTCAACCACCGGCGGAGGAGGGGTAGGATTTTCCATTAAGGTAATTTGCGCGCCGAGAAGAGCTGAATCCGTCGTCGTTGCTGCTGCTGTTGACGACGGCGGCGTTGGATTGGAATAAATGTTGCGTAACATACCGTCGACTGTCATTGTGGATGAGGAGGGCGTCGCTAAAGATGACGTTGAAGGATTGCAATTGTAATTATTAAGGTTTCTAATTTGATGATCAACAGCAGCAGCAGCTGAAGAAGAAGAAGAAGAATTAGAAATAGAAGAAGAGCGACGAGATCGAGTAGTAGATGAAGGAGGAGTGAGATCCGAAGATTTTGGTTTTGAGGACGCCATCACTTTAGACGACGCCATTTCAGGAGTTTACTGTTAGCTACCAAAATATATGTATATTTTTTTGTTATTTTATATATATAATTTTTTTTTAATCTCTTTTTTTCTGCATTACATAAGCTGTGCATGTAATGTGTATGAAATTGGGAGATTTTTTTTCTAGGGTTTGGGGATTAGGATTTGTTTGGGCACATTTTTGTTACTTTGCTGGGATCAAGGAGACTGTAAGTATGTGCGAGTGGGCGCGTGCCCTCTTGTCATTTTATTTTTCATATATTTTTGCTTATATAGATTATATTTTGTAAAAGTATATTTATTTTTTTAATTATAAGTATATTCGAAATAAATAAATTTTTTTAAGAAATTCTATATACATTATACTGTTATTTTTAATAGTTAAATACAAATTATGTTACATTAAATTAATAAAATGCGTCACTACAAAAATTTACTTGGAAAGATTTAAAATAAATAAAAATCTTTATTTTTAAATCAGAACCCGGGGGGGGGGGCTTTTGACTCGGTTTTATTTGTTGGGAATGGGAAAGATAGAATGAGGGGCGGCGTATGGTGGGTGGATACGTAAACTGGGTGAGGTGACTATCTCTGCAAGAAACGGAAAAAGATGTGATTTGATGTTGAGTAAGAACCGTTGGATTATTGGAAGTTTGTTTGATGCTGTACTATTGACTGTTTGCAATATTTTATATGATTGGAGAGGCTGTTGTTGTTGGGCTATATAAAGATATCATGTCATGTTTCTTCTTTTGGGCACCCTTAGGACGCTGTCTGTTCACTCTCTCTCTCTCTCTCTCTCTCTCTGCATAACATAAACTAATGATGTGGTTAAAAGAAAAAAATCTTCTACTTTTAATTTTCGTAAAACGGACATTGAAACGTCTAAACTTATCAAGTTTTTAGCTATTATAAGGTTTAAAATTTTAAATATTTTTATCAATTTTTTAATAAAAATTATTTCTTTTTTATATATAAAATTTTATTTTTTTAATAATCATACCTTTTAACATTTATATTACTTTTAAAATTTTGTTATCAATAAAATTAAATTTACTTATTTTAATTTTTAATATTTTAAATTAAAAATACAAATTTATATATAATTTTAAATTTTAAAAAAAAATAAATAAGTTGATATTAAGATTAAAAAATTATATTAAAACTACTATTTTTCAAGATAAAATATTATGATGAAAAAGAACATCATAACTAAAAGAAATTATGATAAAAAATATTTTATAATTCTTCAAAAATTTAAATTTTATATTTTTAATACATTTTTTAGTTTTTTTACAAAATTTTAATTCAATTATTATGAATAATTTTTTATAATACAACTTTTATAAATAGTAGATATCAATGCATACACATTACCAAAAAATAGTGATAAATTTTTCAATAAATTCAAACTTTTTATAACTATTATTTTAACTTTAATTTTTTTATCATACTTTTTGGATATATGAAAAAAATTATATTATAAAAATTTACTCACAATAATTAAAATATTGCAAAAAAATTAGTGTTATTAGAAGTTTTGAAAATTTAGCATAATAGCATTAACTTATTTTTTTATTTTAAAAATTATTGAAATATGTATATAATAATTTAAAATATTAGAAATTAAAATAAGTAAATTTATTTTTTTATCAGTGAAAAAATTTTAAAAGTAATATAAATATTAAAAAGAAAAAAATGATATGAATGTTAGAAATATAAAATTTTAGGGACCAAATGGAAATAATTTGTGTTAAAAATTGATAAAAAGGTTTAAAATTTCAAATTCCTAAAATTTAAGGATTCAAATATACAAAATGAAACTTTAGAAGTTTAAAGTTAAAAAATCGATAAATTTAGAAGTTTGACAATAGATTTTACCTTTAATTTTTTATATAATTTTTTTTATCATAGAATATCTTGTTAGTATGTGATGGATCATGACTATTAGGTGTTAGTGTTATAAGGAATGGAGAATCTAAATCTAACTTATGAATATAGGTCTCACCCATAAGAGCGGATAAGAAATAACTTTGGTATTACCTCTAACCAAAATCTAAGCTTCATCCTTAGACCATTTGGTCTAGGCATATTAAATTTTGCACTTTTATTTTTGTGCAGGTGAATTCGTTGGGTTAAAAATTTTTAATTATGAAATATATATTTAAATTTTATTATTATATCTAATTTTTAATTTCTAGAATATGTTTTTACTTTTTTTATTAAAATATAAATCATTAATTCCTAATTAATTTTTATCAGTAAGAAAAATGTATATAATCTTTAAAAAAATTAAAAATGCATATAAAATTTAATTTAAATATATATAATAAATATTTTTATCTATTTTTTAAGAAATATTTTAATTGGTCACTAAAATTTATATATTTAATTAATAAATTTGTGATTTCACTGATTTAAAATTTTAATTAGACATTGTATAATTAATACAATTTTGTCTGATAAATTTAAATTTTTTCAATTAAAATATAAAATATTGATAAATAAAAAATTATATTAAAATATAAATTATATATTTTAGTGGATATTTTACGGTTACTTTATTTTTACTTTGTATTTATTACCATAAAATGAAAATATTTTTCATCATTCAATAGTGATTCTAAATAAATAAAATAAATTTTACTTTATAAAAATTAAAATTACCCATAAAATGCACCTTAATTTCATATTTAGCTTGTTTTGTTATTTTTTCTATCTGTAAATTTTTAATTTTTTGCATTTATAATTCTCTTAATAAAATGATCATTGATGTATATTATTATGGTGAACATCTATTCCAAGTGTATAATATCCCATTATGAAATTTATAATACATATATATATTATATTTTTATAAATTGAATATAAAATATTTAAAATATATATTATACATTCAATTATTACGCGTAGTATATTATATTATACAAAAATCTTTCAATTATGATTGTTATCTATATGAAGCAATTATTTGCCAAGATACAATCCACCCCCCTCCTTCACCAATCCTTTTGCCTAGTGTGTCAAGTTTTCCTTAATTGTCCAAAACAATGTAAATATTATTGCAAAATTGCAAGAGTGAGAATTTTTACACTCCATTTATTTATATCCATTATAAATAAATTTTTATTTAATAAAATATGTTTAATTCAAATAAATAAATTATAAAACTTATTTCGAATGAATTTTATATTATATTATATTGTATTTGATATAAATACAAAATAATTTTAATTTTTTTACATTATCTTCTAAACAATAGACAAGAAATGGGATAAGGGTCCCAATTTGAATGATGATAAAATTAAGCATCATTCTGTGATACGTTATTCAATGAGAAAATCCACTTTTGGGTTTTTTTTTTTTTTTTTGGTGTTATATATGATCCTTTGATGACCAAATGCTTCTGTAAGATAAAATAACAATGATTTGCACCTAGCGGTGAATGCAAGAACAAAGTAATGCACGCAAGCAGCCAAACGGAAGTAATTAACATCTTTTATTAATCTTTGAAGTAAAAGAACAGAAAACCAATAACAAAACAGTCAATAATTCAACAAAAAAAATTTATCAATGCTATAACTTATTTCTTTTAAGCAATTCATCCAACAGTTTAAAGGTATATGTAATAATTACTCAAAATATTTAATTTTTTTAAAAATATATAGATAATCAATATATAAGAGAAAATCCACAAATAAATTAAAAATCATAGATAAAAACTCATAATATTAGGATTTAATTTTTCTAAGAAATAATTAATTAGTAAAAATGCCCACTAATTTAAGAACCCTAAATTCTGAAATTTCTACTTACACCTAACAATCAATTTGATAGAATTGTTAATAATCTTTGTTGAGAATCTCAGTTGAAAATACCTTCAATTTGAGCAATGAGATATGTTTTTCCTTCCTAAACTAGGCGACCAGAGATAGGAGAGAAAGATACCAAGAGAGAGATGATTTTTTTTTTCAAAACAAAAATGATGAGGTTATTTTGGTCATTTTACATATGTAACTTGAAAAATTATGGAATTCATTTGTAAATACCACTAATTTCATTATAATTTCATCTAGTTATAATAAATTTCACAAATTTTAAAATATGGAAATGTAAATGAATTTTATAAGTTATTCATTTAAACTAAACATATAATATTTAAAATTTTAAATGAATTCTACAAAATTTTGTAGAATTCATTCATACCAAACACACCATTAATTTAAATAACATAATTATTCTTACTCTTGAATAACTTTTTTATTAGTTAATACAATATTTAAATTTTTTATATTTAATTTTTTTAATGTATTATTTATTTATTTTTTCAATATATATTGAGTCTTAAATATATACTTAATTTTTATATTACAAAAAATAAAAATATTAATATTAATATTAATACTTACAAGTTATTAAATAAAAAATGTAGATTATTGGTTAAAATTTTAGGCATGGTGGATTTCATTATTTAGTTATAAATTTTTATTGATTTTGATGCATTTTTAATTATTTGGATATTATTTTTTGAGATTTATTTCAACACAATAGGTTAATATCTAAAAATTTATTTATATTGTATATTTAATGAAAAATTTCAAATATATGATTTATTTTTTAAAAAAGTAATATTTAGAATATAAAATAAATAATTAGAGAAATAATTATATTGATATTACATCATAAAAGAAAAATAAATATTATATGAATGATATTAGATTATATTAATATGACTGAGTTTGATAATTATACAAGGATATATTTAGTTTTTTCATAAAATAAAACTCTTTATAAAAAATAGTTTTGCAAAGTAAAATAATTTCAAAAATATTTTTTTTTATAAAAAGTGCAATTAAGTAGATATTAAAAATATTTTAATTATTAAGTAGCTATTTTAAATAGAGGATGACTTTGTTAATTAAATAAAATATATAAAAAAGAGAAAAGTGCAAACATATAATTTATGTAAAAATATGTAATTTGTTGAATTTAAAAAGTTAATCACAAATGAAATTAAAATTGCACTTTTTATAAATTTTTTATGTTTAAATTATTTTGCTTTATAAAGACATATTTATTTTCTATAAAGAATTTTATTTTATGAAAAATCAAATATGGCATTATTTCTCTTTTATAATCTAATAACAATATCATTGATTCTCTAGTTATTTATTTTATATTCTAAAGATTAAATTAGTGTTGTGAAAGTACAGAAAAGTAGTCAAAATGTGCACGTGTGAAACATCTAAGAGAAAAGGGTAACACTATTAAACTGAACCTGATGTTTAATGAGACTCTAGGCTATAGAAGACTAATAAATCATGGGCCCATCGAGTAAGGGAATATCACCAACAGTGATACTTGCAAAAGCATCATCTTAACAATTTTAAGAGGCTAGATAGGTGTAATATCCTGAGTTTTTAAATATTTTTACACTGTACCGGGATATGCAGTGTTAATAATTTTTGTATATATTACGATATTTTTACAAGTTGATATGTATTTAAAACCTATTTTAATTATTGTGTCTTATTTACAGTACTTTACGTAAAATTTTCCCGGGACTTGCATTTTCGGGGAAATTTTCACGTAAATAATTTATTATTAATTATTTTAAATATATTTACGGACTTGCATGAACTCATACGTATTTTTAAAATATTAAATAAAGCCTATGTGTAATTATTTATTTAATTAGGATTTAATATATTATCCTAATATTTTATTATTATTTATTTATTAAATTAATATAATAATGTGTTGTGTGCAATTTTTCCACATATTTTATTTATACACTATATTATAATATATACATAATATTTTATTATTCCTTTTTTTCTTTTTCTTTTTCTTTTCTTTTCTTTTCTTTTTCTTTTTCTTCTTCTTCTTCTTCTTCCCGTGCGCGACCACCTTCCCCTCACCGCTGCAATCCCGACCACCTACCATCGGTGTGCCTCTCGGCTTGCCACCTTCGTCCTCAGCCGTTCCCCGCCGCCAGCAGCTCCTTCCCCAGCGCCGGCTAACTCATTTTTCCCATTTTGGCCGAAACTTCCTCTCCTCACCGTCGACCACGATTCCGGCCACTGTTTTTGACACCGCCGATCTCTTTCTTCTCCTTGAGCTCCGGTGAGTGTGATTCTAGCTTTGTTTTGAGCTTAAACGGTCTTGATTTGCTTAGGTTTCAAATTTTCCATTTCGGCCATATTAGGGTTTTTGATTTTTTTGAGCTTCGAATTGATTGATTCATGAAAACTCCCTTCACAAATGTTGATCCTAGTAGCTTAATATACATGTATGAATTTTTGGAATTTTTGGAGATTTTTTGGATTTTTGGGTATTTTTGAATATTTTAATATTATTTTCTAATTTTTGGAAATTAATTAAATAAATTATGAAATTGTATTTTATGATAATTATAGGTGTTTAAATGAATTATATAAATTTATTTGGAATTTTTATGAATTTCTAGGTATTTATTTTGAATTATTGAAGTTTATGTAATTTTGGGAAATTAGGGTTAAATGTGTTTTTAATTGAAATTAATTGGTTAATTGAGTTTAATTATTGATATTATTGATAAATATGTTGAGAAAATTAATTTTGGATAATTGTATAAATTTTGGTGAATTTTTGAAGTAATTATAGTATATTTATATATATAGGGGTATTTTGGTAATTTTACCCTAAATTGGCTAAAAATGTAATTTAATTGGTTTTAATAGTTATTTAAGGTATAAAAATGATTTCTACAAATTATTTAGTATTTTTAACTAATTAAAACTATTTTTCGTGAATTATTTTTAATTATATATATAATATACGGTTTTTCTAATAAAATGAGTTTTTATCGGTTTTTACAGTGTTTTAAGGTTAATTATGTAATTTCTACGTATAAAATGAATTTCTATATTATAAGGATATTTTTGGTATTTCTGGAATTATTCTGTGTTTGTGGACCCCGGTCGGTAGATTGTAGTCTGGAGTCCGACCGAGGGGTTGTGGTTAAGTGTTGAGCTTGTTTTCTCGAAGTGTGTTTCTTTGCAGGGTCGGCTCTACTCTTTGAGTAGAGAGATGTCCGTTTTACAGGGGAGGTTCTGCCGAATTTTCGGTAGAATTTTCGTAAAACGTGATGTTCAGTCTAACCCTAATCTCAATTCTGTGTTAAATACTCTAGATCGAATTCTAGGATTTCTATTAGGTTTATTCTAATGTCGGTTATTTATTGTTTGTTTAGTTGCGTTGAGACCGAGGGCTAGTGGACCAGGCCTGTCGAATCCATCTCGTGGAGCGCACTAATTTGTGAGTTACTATACTATATATATATGCTTTAGGATGCATGATTTAGAAATATATTTTTTATTTTGATTAAAATGCATAAATAATGTGATTTGTATTTAAGTATATTTTTGGTATATATTAAATTATATGCATGTTTTGTTAATAAATTATATTTAAAATGTTTTTAAATATATTTCTAGCTTAATTTATAATTTGATTGGATTCATTTGACATGTATATACTCAAAATATACCTGGTTTACTTTTGGTATATTTCCAGTATATATGTGGTTTATATTGTTATTTTATTTAAATTCATGCATCATTTATTTTTATGAATGAATGTTTTATATTTATTAATGAAGGATATCGATAGAACGTGCTACCTAGTGGGCAGCACTATGACCGAGTACGTACCGGTACGCTTATAGCAAATAGGCTATACTACTAACTATTTGTGGGTATTGATTGAATGTGATTATTTGATGTGTGAGATATGGTTTGATGTGTGAGATATGGTTTGGAGGTGTGATTGCTGGAGCTCGGTTGACCAAGTGTCTCAAGGCCAATCACACTGGCAGTCAGACTACTGGAGCTCGGTTGACTTAGTGTCTCGGGGCCAGTCTACTGTCTAAATGGATTAAGTGGATATATTTGGATTAAGTGAGCTTGTATGGCTAGAGTGTTGTCTAACACTGTTTGAGGTCTCGATATTATAGGGTTCTATTTGATCCTTCATAAACGATGATTTTCAATAAAAATATATAAAATGATTTTACAGCATATGTGTGTATTTGCCTGTATATATACATATTATATATATATACTGTTGACTGTATGCATTTTCATTTAGTGTGTATGTATATATATTATAGTAATTCACTCAGTGAGGTCTGACTCCCCTCTGTTGACTATTTTTCAGGAGAGTCAACATCTTCAGACCTCAGTAGCAGGCCTATACGCCGGATTTCTTCTGCCTCGGCTTCTTTGTATAAACTGCTTACTTGAGTCTTATTTTTATAATCTAGACACTGTAGTAGTTGTAAATTAAAACGTGAAATTTTTATGTATTTTATTTATGTGAGATATTGTATTATATTTGAACTGGATTTATATTAAAAAATTTATATATATGAGATGAGATTTGACTTAAATCCAGTTGGTGAAAATAATATTATGATATTTATGATTTTCATTTCAGCTGCATTTGATATTGTTATTATTATTATTGCATGTTTTATTTTATTTTTAGGCTTGCTACGGGTTCCGAATTCGAAAGAATTCCCGTTCCCTAGCGCCGGTCATGGCCCCTGTTTTGGGTCGTGACAATAGGATGCTCAACTCCTCAGATTCAACATCCATCTCTATAATCTCATTTGGAACATCCTTTGGAATATCTCTCCACAATAATCAAATGAGTGTAAGATATGGAATATGGTGATGAGAAGGTCCAACATGCCAGCAATACATTCACCGACCCTAAAAAGGGAAGAATGCACTCAAAACTTGAGACGAATGCACTTTGAAAACTTCTTTGATTATGAAATAAAAACATTTAACTCCTAAATCTTTTCTTTTGGGAAGAGAAATGAAGCCCTCTACCATAGCATCAATGGGATAAAGCCACCACTTCGATGGTGGAGCATCACGACCTATGACTAAAGACATCATCACCACAATGAAAGGGAAGAATGCAAAAAAATAACATTGCATTCTGATAAATTTTTTACTAGCAAATAGCCCATACTAACTTATGGTATTTTGTACAAGGAAAAGAAAAGAGAACGAAGAAGGGAAAAGGAACTGATACATCAATAAGAATGGGCGAGATAGCAAATGCCAATCGCTCATCAAAACCTCACCCTATACGACAAAACACCCTAACAAATACCAAAGGGAAGTAGTACAACTCTATCTCTTTTGATTCCGCAATAAAATAAATCCTCAATAAGAAAATTCACAAATTGAAAGGAAATTCATCCACTTTATGAGATCATGTGCAAAAATTTATCTCATGACCTTTGATTTTAGTGGCTTTCTTTTATTAGCCTCGTAGAATTCAAATGTCTTGTTGACAATTCTATGCTGAGAATTTCTAAACTCTGATCAATTTAATGCTTGCTTTATACTCAAATAAGGGGAAGAATATGCAAAGGCAAAATCTATGGACTTGTGGTATAAATTGATTGAATTTTAGGGTATCATTTCAGTCTTGTGAATGATAAATATGCATGTTATCTACTCCAATGCTCAGAAATGAGTATGAGTACAAAATCCCTTGACGGTATCCACGTTGAGTAATGTGAGAAAAGCGGGGGAATACTAAAAGGAGAATAGAAAAAAGAGCAAGCATAATTTACTCTAATGCTCAGAAATGAGTAAAAGTATCAATATAAAACCTCTGGCTGTATCCATGTTGAGTAATATAAGAAAGGCAGGGGAATACTAAAAGAGGACCATGCCAAAAATTGCTCTATTTACTCCAATGCTCTATATGAGTATGAGTATCCAAAGGACCTTTCTAACGGTATCCTTGCTAAGTAATATGAGAAAGGTGGGGGAATACTCGGATAAGGAAGGAAAGCATAAAAATAACTCAAAGACTATTTTGATACTTAGAATCTAATCCATTTATGCTTAAATACCATAAGTTTTGTTTAATAGATTCTTTTTGAATTTAGGTGTAGAAGTAAGCTCTTCACTGGGTAAAAAATATGCTCTCAATATAAAATGGTTAACGATGTCTTTGCCCTTTGCGAATGGTAAATAAATGATAGTCATGAGGATCAAAATTAAGGAGATTGGTTAAGTACATGTTATCTCGTGCAAAGTGATGAATTTTCTTATAAATTTTCAAAATAATAATGTACTTTTGTACATTCATCTTGTTAAAACTAACTTCAACAATTATGTAGGAATTTCAAATCCATAAGGGGGTATACTCAACTTGAAAAGTTAATCAACATAGCAAAATTCAAAGTCAGTCAACAAAAGTGCTAATTAGTTAGCATAAAGAATCCAAAGCATTCGACTCAAACAACTAAAGATAAAAATCAATAAACAGTTATAGACTGTAGCATCATCAAAGGCGAGCAATGAAAAGATTGCAATTAATTTATAAGTAATTATGGATTGCAGCATCATCAGTGAGCAACAAAAGGGTTGCAGCTAATCGCTAGCAGTTTTGGACTGCAGCTAACGCTAGCAACGAAAGGGTTGCAGCTAATCGCGAGTAGTTTTAAATTGTAGCATCATCAGTGAGCAACAAAAAGGTTGCAGCTAATCGCGAGTAGTTTTGGACTACAACGTCATTAGTGAGCAACGAAAGGGTTGCAGCTAATCGCGAGCAGTTTTAGACTGCAGTATCATCAGTGAGCAATGAAAGGGTTATAACTAATCGCGAGTAGTTTTGGACTGCAGCATCATTAATGAGCAACGAAATGGTTGCAACTAATCGCGAGCAGTTTTGGACTGCAGCATCATCAGTGAGCAACGAAAGGGTTACAGCTAATCATGAGTAATTATGGATTGCAACATAATCGCATAATCAATCAGCATCATACTACCGAGTGTGATGCCTCTTTTCAAATCAGACTATACGACTGAGTGTAGTCAGTATTGTATGACCGAGTGCAATGTATCTTCAATCGATTATACGACTGAGTATAATCAATATCATACAAAAGAGTGTGATGCCTTTTTCAAATCAAACTATACGACTGAGTGTAGTCGTGCATTGTATCTTCAATTGATTATATGACCGAGTATAATCAACATCATACAACTGGGTGTGATGTCTTTTTTCAAATCAGACTATACGATCGAGTATAGTTGACATTGTATGATCGAGTACAATGTATATTTAATCGATTATACGACTGAGTATAATCAGCATCATACAACCGAGTATGATGCCTCTTTTCAAATCAAACTATACGACCGAGTGTAGTCTGCATTGTACGACCGAGTGCAATCGGCATTGTATGACCGAGTACAATGTATCTTCAATCGATTATACGAACGAGTATAATTAGCATCACACAACCGAGTGTGATATTCCTTTTCAAAACAGACTATACGACCGAGTGTAGTCAGCATTGTACAACCGAGTGCAATGTATCCTCAATTGATTATACGAATAAGGATAATCGGCATCATATGATTGAGTATGATATTTTTCTTTTCTAATCGATTATACGACCGAGTACAATCGACATTATATGACCAAGTATGATATTTTTCTTTTCCAATCGATTATACGACCGAGTACAATCGGCATCATATGACCAAGTATGATGTAATTTTTCAATTCAATGTTATACGTCCGAGTATAGTCAAACATTGTACGACTAAGTACAATGTGATCATTCACTCAAGGTTATACTACCTAATATAATCAATATCATACGACTAAGTAGATATGTCATTTGAAATGTTGTACGTTCGAGTATAGCAAATTCACAAACCGAAGCTTCAAGGAGTGCAGGTAAGTATCCTAACTTTCAATTTAGAAATTGGGTACTATTTTGCTTTGTTGCAATTTATCAAACAAATAACGACAAAGAGGGGTAACTGTAGACACCCAATTTCAGGATGACGTGTTATGGATGCAGCAAATGACTCTAGTGATGAAAATGTCTTCGATACTTAATCTTTAAAAATTCTAAGGGTTTAAATGCATCTTTTAAAGGAAGGATTTAATGTTTTCAGGGACTAAATTGCAAGGTTTTTTTAGGACCTAATTGCAAAATTTAAATTCTTCCAGGGGTCTTTTTATAATTAAATGTTAAAAAAAATGTCGGAATTCCATAATTTCGACCGGAATTATATAATTCCAGTTGGAATTACATAATTTCAATCGGAATTATATAATTTCAGTCAGAATTGAATTCTTCCGTCTCTATTTTCCTATTTTTTAATTCAATTCTAATTAGTTTAAAATTCCTAATTAACTCAATTCTAATTGGTTTAAAATTCCTGAATATAATTTTAAGTATTCATCTTATATATTAGTGTCACGACCCAAAACAAGGGTCATGACCGACGCTAGGGAACGGGAATTCTTTCGAATCCAGAACCCGTAACAAGCCTAAAAATAAAAAAAACATGCAATAGTAATAATAACAACACATTTAAATTAGATACTGTGCAGCGAAATAAAATTATAAATATAAAAATAATAATCCACCATGGGATTTAAATCAAATCCATATCTCATATATAGATAAATCCTTTGATACAAGTTTCAGTTCAAATTCTTAAAATACATAATTCACACAAATATAATACATAAAACCTACAAACTTATTTACAACTACTGCAGTGTCTAGATTGTAAAAATAAAACTCAAGACTCAGATAAGCAGTTTACATAAAGAAGCCGGGGCGGAAGAAATCCGGCGTACAGGCATGCTATTGAGGTTTGAAGACGATGACTCTCCTGAAAAATAGTCAACGGAGGGGAGTCAGACCTCACTGAGTGAATTACTATAATATATATACATGCATACTAAATGTCAAATGCAGACAATCAAAAGTATATATATATAATATGTATATATATACAAGCAATTACACACGAATGCAATAAAATCGTTTTATATATATTTATTGAAAATCACTGTTTATGAAGGATCAAATAGAACCCTAGAATATCGCAACCTCAAAACAGTGTTAGACAACACTCTAGCCATACAGGCTCACTTATTCCAAAATATTCACTTATTCCATTTAGACAGTAGACTGGCCCCCAGACACTAAGTCAACCGAGCTCCAGCAGTCTGACTGTCAGTGTGATTGGCCCCGAGACACTTGGTCAACCGAGCTCCAGCAATCGCACTCCCAAATCATATCACACATCAGATAAATCAAATCCAATCAATATCCTCAAACAGGTTAGTAATATAGCCTAAATGCTATAAGTATACCGGTACGTACTCAGTCCTAGTGCTGCCCACTAGTTAGCACGTTCTATCGATATCCTTCATTAATAAATATAAAACATACATTCACAAAAGTAAATGATGCATGAATTGAATAAATTGCAACATAAACCATATATATACTAGAAATATACCAAAAATAAACCAAGTATATTTCAAGTATATATACGTCAAATAAATCTAATATAATTATAAAATAAACTAAGAATATACCAAGAATATACATAAAAACATTTTAAGAATAATTTATTAATAAAACATGCATATAATTTGAAAATATACCAAAATATACCGAATATAAACTAAAGATAACTTAAATACCAAATGAATTATCTATGCATAATTAATCAAAATAACATACATTTCTAAATCATGCACCCTAAAGCATATATATATAGAATAGTAACTCACACTTAGTGCGCTCCTCGAGATAGGTCCGACGAGCCTAGTCCACTAGGTCTTGGTCTCGACGCAACTAAACAAATAATAAATAACAGATATCATAATAAACCTAACAAAAAATCCTGGAAACTTGATCTAAAATATTGGACACAGAATCAGAATTAGGGTTCGACCGAACATCACGTTTTACGAGAATTCTACCGAAAATTCGTCAGAACCTCCCCTGTAAAACGGACATCTCTCTACTCAAAGAGTAGAGCTGGTCCTGCAAAGAAACACACTTCGAAAAACAGACATAAAACACAACTAAAATCCCTCGGTCGGACTCCAAACTACAGTTTACCGACCGGGGTCCATAATTCACAGAGTAATTGTAAAAAAACCAAAAATGCCCTTATATCACAGAAATACATTTTATAAGTAGAAATTACATAATTAACCTTAAAACACAGTAAAAACCGATAAAAACTTATTTTATTAGTAAAATCGTATATTATATATATAATTGAAAATAATTCATGAAAAATAGTTTTAATTAATTAAAAATACTAAATAATTTTTAAAAATCATTTTTATACCTTAAATAACTATTAAAACCAATTAAATTACATTTTTAGTCAATTTAGGGTAAAATTACCAAAATACCCCTATATATATAAATATACTAAAATTACTCCAAAAATTCACCAAAAATAATATAATTATCAAAAATTAATTTTCTCAACATATTTATCAATAATATCAATAATTAAACTCAATTAACTAATTAATTTCAATTAAAAACACAATTAACCTAATTTTCCAAAATTACATAAACCTAAATAAATTCAAAATAAATACATAGAAATTCATAAAAATTCCAAATAAATTTCTATAATTTATTTCAACACCTATATTTATCATAAAAAACAATTTCATAATTTAATTAATTAATTTTCGAAAATTAGAAAATAATATTAAAATATTCAAAAATACCCAAAAATCAAAATAATTCCCAAAAATTCTACAAAAATTCACACATGTAGATTAAGCTACTAGGATCAACATTTGTGAAGGAATTTTTTTCATGAATCAATCATTTGAAGCTCAAAAAAAATCGAAAACCCTAAGATGGCCGAATTGAATAATTGAGAAAAACCTTACCAAATCAAGTTTTAAGCTTAAAAAAAGCTTGGAATCGTCTTATATGGCTTCAGGGGAGTCCAACAACACCGGAATCACTGGATTTGGTGGCCGGAATAGTGAGTTGTGAAGAAAAGGCCAACTTTCGGCCAAAATGCCGAAACTCAGCTCACCGGTGCCGGAGAAGACACCTGCAGGCGGCGGAACGACTGGAGGAAGGAGGTGGCACGGTGGGAGGCACAGTGACGGTAGGTGGCCAGCATGCGCAGTGGTGAGGGGTAGAAGGAGACGATCGGGAAGAGGAAGGAAGAGGGAGGGGCTGAAATGGTAATTTTCTAAAATTTTGATTTTTAACATATTATATGTATATATATATACTTTACACTATATATTAAAATAATATAAAATCACACACATTAAATATACACCACACACATATAATTTAATATTTTAATAATTTAATACTAAATAAAAATAATGAAATAACAATAAAACTAATAAATAAATAATAAAATAATAGGATAATTAATTAAACTCTAATTAAATAAATAAGTACACATATATACGTTATTTAGTATTTTAAAAATATATATGAGTTCATGCAAGTCCGTAAAATTGTTTAAAATAATTAATAAATAATAATTTACGTGAAAATTTCCCCGAAAATAGAATTCTCGGGAAAATTTTACGTAAAGCACTTAAAATAATATACAATAATGTAAATAAGTTTTAAATACATATTAACTCGTAAAAATATCATAATATATATACAAAAATTATTAACACTGCATATCCCGATGCAGTATTAAAATATTTAAAAATACGGGATATTACAATTAGGAATTAGAATCGCATTAGGATTAGGGCTAGGCTTTCTAGTTCCACTATATAAAGAGAGAATAGCAGGAAAAAAGAGAGAAAAAAAAGGAGAAAAGAAGAGAGAGGTGGGAGAAGAAAAAAAAACGTGTTTTTAAAGAGGGTTTTTTTAATTCTTTTTTCTTTTTTTGAGTTATTTTATACAAAAATTCCTTTTGATTCATTAATTAATTCAAGATCCTTGGAGAATTTTTGAGGAGCAAGATTTAAAGATTTACCAAGAACAGTGAATTACAAATCTGAGTAGTACCCCAAAACATTCATAATCATTATCATCTTCTTCTAATTCTTTATTTATTTATTTATTTATTATTAATTATTTTTATTCTTTTGAGTTGTTATAATTTATTCATTAATCATAATTTTATTTTATTTTTTTGTGGTGATTATAGAGGAAAATGCATAGCGATCATATTTGAAAGGATGAATTCATGAGAAGTCCATGGAAAACCATGGATAAAACCTTGTAGAAACATAATTTTCAGGGTTTATTTTTATTTATTTATTGCTTTATTTTATTCATTTTTATTGGGTGTATTTATTATTATTTTATTATTTATTGCAATAGTCCCAATAGTGAGAACAGTAAAATTACATGTATGGTTGTTTGTTTAATTTTATTTAATTGGTTAGTAAATTAGGTTTCAATTAGGTAATTATTGAAAATCAATGGAGGAAGTAGATTAATTTAGGCTGCATGTTAATAAAAATTAGGGTTTTAGTAAGGATTAATTTAATTATTTGTTTGATCTTATTTAATTGTTTCTTTTATGTTTTATTTGTTTTTGGGATTTATTTATTATTTGTATATGTTTTGGGACCTTAAGTCCACTTTAGGTCTTGATTTGTTTATTTAAGTTTAGGTAATTTTTTTAACTCATCTCACTTAATAATTAATTAAGTTTAATTAATTACAATATATTTTTAGATCCATAATTAATTAGATTTTAGGTTAGAAATATCCTTAGGCCCATTTAGCTAATTAGACACAGGTCCACCTAATTTAATTTAATTAATTTAGACTTAGCCCACTTAATTTAAGTCTTCTTTCATAATTTGTAGATTTGAGATCACTATTTAATTAAAATATGTAGAATTAAGCCCACTAATTTAAATACTTTCATAACATGTAGAATTAGACCCATTTTTAGAATTAAAATACATAGATGTAGGTTCATTTAATTAAAATCAAAAGGAATTAGATCTTTAGGTTCACATATAAATTAAAACATGCAAATTTAACTTATTTATTTAAAATTCATGTAGATTAGACTAACTTAGGGATTATGTAATTTATGGAATGTATTATTTACTTGTATATTTTATAACTAGTTTGCCTTGGAGTTGATTGTTTTGGGTTTATATGAAATTACATGTAAATAGAGAATAAGATAATAATTCATAAAATAATTCTAAATGAATACAAGACTGAAAGAAGTTGGTATTCTATATTCAGAATCTCCTGGTTGTGGTGCTAGCTTTCTTTAAGGGAATCGACTACCACCTTTTCAATTTGTCCCAGTTATTATCCTAGGTGGCGACTCCTCATCTCCATGCCATGTCTTTGTGACAGTGGTTAGTGTGTTCTTTAGAGCCCTGAGCTCAAACAGTGTCACGGTTGCTAAAATCTTGGACCCGCTAAACCCCGCCGTCTACATTGAGGTTCTGAGCATTTAAGTTCAATGACTGATGCTGGCACCCTCAGGTTGCTTCGATAGTACTGAGGTTCGATACTCGGGCCACACTTTTAATGCACCGAGCATCAAAACTCCAATGACGACTGGTTCCGCCAAGTTGTCTCCATACTGGCAGGTTAATCCCTTACACCAAGCATTTTTATTGCAGGTTCTGTGCAATCAAGTCCAGCTGGCACATCAACGATGTTCTTATACAATGATTTCAAGATTCGGTACTGAGCTTCATCTTTTCCTGTGATTGAGGCTGACCACCTTAGCTCACCCTTCCATATCAAACACAGTGATTCAAGCAGTCTCTCTCTAGACTAAAGAATGATATTTCCATCAACTTACAGACCCGAATATATCAGATATAAATATCCGAACATACTTTCAAGTGGTACTCTTAATATCCCATATCAGTATCCTATTCTAATAAGGTTATATTTTCCCAGAGAGGAAGATTACTTGAATAAGAAAAAAACTTAATAAGGAAGTTTATTTCAATTAGGAAGATGACTCTATAAAATGACTCTATAAAGGAAGTCTCATTCTCTCATAAATAAGGCAATTCTACAAGACTAAAAAATCATATGTCTAAAAGATTTGAGTAATATATTCTCCTATAAATACATCTCATGACATCTTAGGTCATTCATTCATCATCTCCACATAACATCACACTCTATATCAAGACATCATTCCATCACTTCATAACCTCATCATACAAACAACCACTCTTTATTCTCTACTTTATTCTATTATGTCTATTCACTTTATTATATTTTTTTCTCATACCATTACTGACTTAAATTTTAGAGTGTTTATGAAGAAAATCCTACATTTTTATCCGTTCTCCTCACCGATGCAGATTTTAAAAATAAAAAATATCAATTCCAAGTTATTAGTTATTATCCCGTCTCCTACTTATCATCCAACTTTCTCAACAAATATGATATAAATAGCAAAAACGTGAGCTCTAAAAATTGTTCATATTTTAAAAAACTGTAGGCGAAGCATGAATTTTTGCAAACAAAAACCTCCAAAATCACTTAATTTTCATAACCTTTTCAGCGTAATAAATGGGACTCAAGACGATATGACGTATATGCTTTGTTTTCCCTTTTAATTACAAGAATAATGTGATTTGTACATGTATACCAAGATATAGTTTAGAGAAGTGGGAGTTGAAAGATTCTTGGACGTTACAAACTACATAAAAATGTTTAATATTCAACAACATATGTAATAAAAACATTAATATATATGAAGGAGTGTGTAACGTTCTTAACCTGTGTGTATTTATATAATTCGAAAAAAAATCTTGCTATATGTAACTACATTTATATAACAAACTCATTTCTTTTAAGCAGTTTTTTTTTTGGGTTTTCTTTGTGCATAAGCTATGATAAAAGCTTAAGTTAGCTAGCTAGTGAAGGTTTTTATATATCCAACGGCATTAGAAATGCTTACAGTTTATTATACGTACTTTGCTTTAAAAACAAAGCTTGTTTACTCCATATATATATATATATATATATATATATACTTTGCATGCAACTCAGTTCTCTTCATGTTATTTTCACTTCTGTGTAAAAATGGAAATTTTGTTTTTTAAGCGGCATTAGAAATGCTTATAGTTTATTATACGTACTTTGCTTAAAAAACAAAGCTTGTTTACTCCACATATATATATATATATATACACTTTGCATGCAACTCAGTTCTCTTCACGTTATTTTCACTTCTGTGTAAAAATGGAAATTTTGTTTTTTAAGATTTTCCCTTTTTTATGATCTTAAGTAGATATTTTAATTTTTTTTCTGTAAGATTTAAAACCAAATGTTGCTGAGTTAATTAAATAATAAAGAAAGAAGGAAATGTGGAAAAATAACATATTAAAGTGTTTGATTTTTTTTCTTTTAAATGCATCAATAATTAGATATCAAGGTGTTCGATTAAGCTTGTAACAAAAAAATTGTATACCATCCAACCCTACATTAAGAAAAAAAAAATAACAAAAACATGTAAAGCATATTTGGCATAATATAGAGAAGGGAGAGGTATACCATATAAAATTATACGGTAAAATTTTTATTTATGGCAGTTGTATATATCACAATTTAAATCTAAAATGTCATGCACAGCTGGTGAGTGCAATTCAGGAGCTGCTCTTTCCAGGATGGGAGGTGAGGTTGGACCATATTTACAAGTTGCAGATTGTATGGCAAATTTAGACAAAGGGATGGATATTGGCTGTCATAGATTCCAGATCCCTCCTCCGGGAACAAGTCACCTCCTGGACTATGATAAATTGGGCATTGGCCACAGCCGATTAGTTTTGATGCAATGGTTTTAGGTTTTTTCCTCGTCATTCAAAACAAAATGTTGTTTAAGTAAAAATAACCCAGATGCAATATTAGTTACACACAGTATTATATTAGAGTCTTAATTAAGAGAAGGGACCGGCAAGAGGATTAAAGTGTAGTTGCCTTCTGTAATTATATATAAAAATTAAACCACATATAGATAAATCAATCAAAATGTATGAGGTCTGCTCCAGCTGCCACTATACTCTTAGGGCTCAAAAGTATAATTGAGGATTAAATCATGCAAAATTTCAAGTTAAAAGATTATAAGATTTAAATCTTAATCATTTAACCTCATATTGAGTTGATTTTACCACTAATTTATAATGTAATCTTAATTTATGAACATATGTACAAATAGCCTGCGAGTGTTTGGTCGTCACATGCATGGCGAGATTTAGAATTTGAGATTTTGGACCCTCATTGTGGTTTTCCTTTCCTGTTGAATGTAAGACAAAAAAAAAAAAGAAAAAAGAATATATGTATAAATAAATCAATGATTTTTTACTTATTAATTTGGAGTCTTGTTCAGAATAATGAGATCTCAAGTTGGAATTCTGGACAAAACCAAATGAATAAAAACTGTGGACTAACTTACAAAACTAAAACAGCAAAAGGACAAGCATACAGTTTTATAATACAACATCAACAACAATAACATTAAAACAAAAAATGCAACTAAAGCCAAAGAAAACAAGTTGAAAGGGGAAAAGTTGCCCTACCATATGAATCAAAGGTCCTGAAGAAATGGAGCAAACTCTTCAGCAATTTTGGCCTTTAACAATAATACATTTTATTGCAAACAAATTGGAATTTCGTTGAAAAATAAAAAAAAAATAAAAAAAAAACAATTCTTTCTCTTTTGCTGGATAAGAACTATCAAAAAAGAAAACGTAATACATCACTTTATAAAAAAAAAAAAAAAAAAGGCTTTTTAGAGGCTATTTATAATGCCAAAGTTGCATCGTTTAATGGACAATCTTGCAATATAGGATTTTCCCCATTAGAGAGAGCCCTTCACTCTTCATCAACCCTAAACCTTATCGTTACATATATTTATTAACTTTATTTATGAAAAAAAAATATTAGATTTTTTTTTTCAATTCAATTTGAAAGTGATTGATATCTAGCCATCCCCATATCTTATATCAAACATCATCAGCCTTCTTCTCCTCCTTTAGGAATTTATTAAGATCAACCCATGTGGACCAAATTTAGATCTTCAAGAACCAGAAGCAAAGGTATATAACATGTTAATTTTGACTAAGCTGATATTTTTCATTTTCAGTTCTTGGCCAGTTTATGATTGATGCTATGTATGATCATTTTTTTTTTCAGACGCGAAGATCAAAGAGGCTTGTGAAGGCTTGAATGTAAATGAAGAGTATGTTAGTGCATTAAGAACACAATCCTACGTTGATTTCTTTGCGAAAGCTCAATTACTTGTAAACGAAGATTCATCATCACCATTTCCAGCTTTCTGTGATCATAAATTCTCTGAGGTGCTTCTTGAACCGGGTCAAGAAGCTATACCTGCGATTCTTGAGACAGCTATTTTCTCAAAAAAACCTGAACTCAAAGGCCTGATGCTTAACTACTTCGAGTTAAGTGCTGAAGCTTCAAAAATTTGCAGTCACTTGCTCAAGAACATAAGCCAAATCCAGTCTAACTACCAATTCATTCAACGAGCCATAGATAGCACTATCGATGACTACTCGCCGGAGAAAGTGAAGTTGATTGTTTCAGAGCTGAACTCATTCATCATCCAAAACCATCCATTCTCCACTCCTGACAAGAATCAGTTCAAACTGATTAATGACAAGTATGCATTGGAACTGCACCATCTAAAATCAAAAAGGGAAAAAGTTGCAAAAAAGATGAAGCTGATAGCATGTATCAACAAGGCAAGTGGAGTATGCATAACCGCCGCCTGTGGAGTACTTGCAATATCAGCAATTGTTGTAGCAGCACATACACTTACAGTTCTAGTGATGGGACCAGCCATCTTCAGCTTCCCTGTAAAGGGTATCAAGAAAAAGCTGCTGAGCTTGAGATTCATGAGGAGTGGAACTCTCAGAAAAATTGGGCAGCAACTTGATGTAGCAGCAAAAGGAACTTATATACTGAACAGGGATTTTGATACAATGAGTAGACTTGTTGCCAGGCTCCATGATGAGGTTGAACATAACAAGGCAATGATTCAATTCTGCTTAGAAAGGAGGGAAGATGATAAATTTTCATTGCAGGTGATGAAGGAGATAAAGAAAAGAGATGATGGGTTTAGGAAACAAGTAGAAGAGCTTGAAGAACATGTGTATCTTTGCCTTTTAACCATTAACAGAGCAAGAGCTTTAGTTGTTAAGGAAATGACAGATTCAAACAGTACTGCTGATCATATTTTACGATAGCAGCAGCAGCAGCAGCAGCAGCACTTCTTCTATGTACTGCACCAAAGCTTTTGTACAGTGCTTAACTATATACTTCCATTTTTTTTTCTTGTACATTCTGTAAGCAATCAATTATGTAGAGAGACTGATGTATAAATTGAACTTGTTTTCTTCTCTAATAAAGATTTATATGCTACATCAATTACTTATAAATTTATTGTTTTAACTATGATGATAAATTTTAAATATATAGTTGTTTCTTATTATACTTCTACATTTTATAAAATATATGATGAAAAATTACACATAAAAATTGAAATTTCAAAATTATTGTTTTATATTTAAATTAAAGATAGTATCATTTGAAAAAAAAAAAATCATAACTTTTAGTGTCTTCTGTAATTTTAATCTTAATTTTTAATCTTAACATATTAAAACATAAATTTTTAAAATTTTGCAATATCCGAATACTAATCAATTATCCGATAAATATATGCTGGTGTGTCAAGCGAGAGTTGACCTATTAATCCACATCAAATATTTTATTAGCCACGTCAAAATAATGTGTCTCATACTATCATGCAAATGCACCATATAACATAAGTTAAACCCCGTTTGTCCTTCTACTTCTTTTTCTTCTTCTTCCTCTTCTAGGGTTCATTGTGAAAATGTCAAATAGCAACTCAAGGTTAGTGTCAACTGGATTGTATCTTTTTGTTGGAAGATCATATCACTCAATCATGTCATATTCAAGCTCAATTCCATGAAAAAAATATAGGCATGAGATCACAACAATTGTGTATACATCAATGACAGACTAGAATCCTGGACAATGATTCAAATGGTGAAATTGACGACTTCTTGCAAGTTCCAATTTCTTTTTATTTGGTTCTTAGATGTGTTTCATTTCTTGTGTTAGTTGTTGAAATTATTATTGTTATTATTATTATTATTATTATTATTTTGTTTGGTAGCAGTGGCTTGATCCGGAAATTATAGCCCATCAAAAATAAGGTTTTTTTTTTTTTTTGAATGAAGGTTGAAAGAGATAGATTCAAAAAGATGGTAATGTTGAGTTGAGAATGTTTGAGAAAGTGAAGTTGGCTAAAAGAAAATAATGCAGACTTTGAAAAATTTTAGAGGAGTATGATGTCTTACACGATAATATAGAGAAGAGGATAGACATGTATCAAAGAATAGGCATAATGATGAAGACTGAGAACAAGAAGCTGAGGGCTTGTAAGATGGTCTTATTGGTTGCTGTGTGGTTCATGCTCTATTGTGTTAAATGTCCATTTACTGGGACAAAGAAAATGTTGCCAAGTTTCTAAGTATTCAGGTTTTCAGTGTTAGGTTATTTATTTGCATACTTTCTGTTCCTAATTTATGTTAGATGCCTATATGGGCTTAACTTTAAAACTCAACTCTGCTAACATGATGTATTTGGTAGTGTTTAAACTAAAAATGTTAATGCTTTTGTAAGCTTTGTGTTGTTGTTCAATTAATCACCTGAGATATTGATGGAGAAATTATACATAAAATTCAAATGGGCTTTAAGCACCAAACTCTAAATTAACATTGAAATTGTATATAAGTGTTGTTTAGAGATGAACTTACAATCACATATGATTGATTGTAACAAAAATCACAAGTCAGAATATTTATAGCTAAAATTAAAATTGCAAGTAGGTATCAATCACAAAATACACTAAATGATACTGATTACAACACAACACATTAAAAAGTTCAAATCTCAAGCATTACTCATATGCAGTACTCTCTTAAGAATTGAGACCTACAGAAATGCTAGCTGCTTCCATGCCCTCCTATACTTCTTTTTTATTATTACAAATTAAAGGCAAAAAATTATTAAAAAAAAATTTCAACTGAATCTTCAAATACTTAGCCACTTAACCAAGCATTATTGACCACAAGACTAAGATAGGTCCACAAGACTAAGACAGCATATTAATGATGTTACATAGGTAATTGCAGGTGCATAACATGATACTGATAGCCAATGACTCCTAACCCAAGTGCTAGGGGAGAGGCATTCATAACTTCTAAGTTATCGGTGGAGGCATGACAAAAGAATTATGTATGTATGTCTTTATTCACCCCCTACTAGCACACACACATTATATATAATTGTAATAGATAATATATATTTATATGATAGATATCCGTTATATTCCAATTGTTTTTTAAAAAAATATAATTTATTTTACTTCAAATGAAGTTTTTAAATTATCGATTAAAAATAATTTTTTTTTTCAATTTTATTCATATTTTAATTTTAGAGTAAATTTTTTATTAAAATAATTGTAATTCATTTTAATTTTTAATTTTTTTAAAAGAGAGTTATATAATCATTTGTATTAATATTTATGTTTATTAAATAAGATTTTTAATTTTTATGATACCACCTTAAACAATAATTAGAATGAAATGGAGGAATTACATTGTAATATGTTGTAATTCTTCATTTGGTAAAAAAAAAATGATTACGATTTATGAGATGAGAGAATTAACCCCAGCTATTTTCAATGGTTAATTCCAATGATGCCAAGCTGCCAGGTTTTGTTGATCTTCTTACGTAAGTGACTGAGTTGTCATTGTCTACTTCTTTGATCCAATTACTTGCACATGGCAATGAGGTCAAGTTAAAAAATACATATATGGGAAAATAGGATGCTGACTCAAGATATTTGTTTATTTAACGCATGGGAAAAATCTTCTTCTCTTTTTGAATGATTTAATGCATTTTACAATTCATAAGAGTATAATTCAAAATTGTTTATAAATACACCAGATAAATATAACGAAATTAAAAATTAAACATTCTTTTACAAATAATAAATAAATAAATAAATTATCTCAAAAATATTTTTATCATTAAAAATATTAATTAATATATCAAATAAATTACTTATTGACAATCATTTTTTTATAAATAGAATTTAAACTTTATACAATGGCACATATTTTTTTGTCTTATATTCAAACACATAAAAATAAAAAATAAAATTTTAGATAGAATAGAAAATTAAAATAAGTTATAGAGTTTAAAAACATGTTGAGTTTGAGGAACTTTTAATTTTAAAAAATATTAAAATTTTAATATTTTACGCATTAATTTTTAAAGTTGAATATTGATTAAATGTTTGATATAAATGAAATTCATAAAATTGTATGAATTTTATTTATAAATTGAGGAGAACGTATTTAATTTAAAAGAAAAATTTTGCAAAATTTATTTTAAATTTTAAATTTTTAAAGTTTTATTATTACTAGATTAAATTTTATAAATTATTAAAATTTTTAAATAAAATTATTTTATAAAATATTTATTTACTCTAAATATATTTTTTATTTTATTAGTAAGAATTTATTTTAAAATGAATTCTATATAGATTTTATTTGAAAATAAAATGATTTTTTTTTTAAATTGAACAAAATAAAGGATAATAAAGTAGGATTATTGATCAAATTTTAGCTGTGTATTTTTAGAGTTAAGCATATATATAAGTATTTTTAGAGTTAAGCATGTTGTTGAAGTGTAATCGAGTCAAGTTGACTCCTGAGGTATTCGGAATTGATTCGAAAAAAATTTAATTTAATTATTGTCAAGTTAAGCTCAAGCTACTTGAATCGAGTTCAAACTCTTAAATATGTGACTTGATAAATTCGTAAATTTAAATGATCTTAATCAAACTTGTGTATATTTACCATTTTACTTTTCTATTTTAATTTAATTGTAAATATATTTTATTGATCCGATTCGATTTTAAATTTGAGTTCAAGCTTGAGCTCAAAGTCGAGTTAAGTTCGAAGTCAAATTGAGTTTGAATATATTAAAATATATATTTTTAATAATTTAAAATTTTATTTAATTAATCTAGTCGAACCAAGTTAAGTTATCAATTATTTAATTGAATCGAACTTGAACATAAAAAAACAGTTTGATCAAGTTTGAGTTTCAAATTTAAAAATTAAGTCGAATTTGAATTTAGCAATATATCAACTTGATTCGGTTGGATTACATCCTTAAACACATGTAATGAAAATTAAAAAATTTTGTGTAGAAAAATAAAAATATGCATGAAATTAGTTTGATGAAAATACATGTTCATCAGAAATAAAAGAAAATAATATAAAAGTAAACCGTATGAAGTGTCATAGGCGTGTTGTGTGGGTGTAAACAGCGAAGTCGTGGCTGTATGAATTGAAACAAGATTCCTTCATCCTCCCCTTTGGTTGTTGCATCCGTCGAAACTACCCTTCCCTTCTCTTCTCTTCTCTTCTCTTCTCTTGTGCTCAAGCATCTTTTTAAACCAAATATATTATTATTATTACTGCACTCTAAGATAAAACAATTTTCTTCCATATTTCCTATCAAATTTTCTTTGAAAATGTTTTAACCTCTATTTTAACACAATAATAAAATTAAATTATTTTGAAAATAAATTTCATATTCAATTTTTTTTTATTATGAATTAACGTCTAAACAATCAAATAGTATCTAAATGGGTTTATATGTAATTCCATTATTTTATTTATTTTAGGTCAGATTAAAAATAAGCCATCGACAAAGAACCAACAAATTTATAATGAAAATTCTTCAAATATATCCTGCAAAGCAGTCTAAATATTTATTTTGTGAATATATCAACTTAATATTAAAATAAAAAGAATTATTTTAAATCATAATTTTGGTTGAAATACAAATTAATACACAAATACTATGATCTCCATTTAAATATTTGGACTTCCTATCTTTAATTAGTGCATAATGCATTTACTAATCTTTTCAATATGTTGTTGAAAAAAATAATAATAATAAAACTACGAGTAAAGATGTGGAATAATTTATTTGATGTATATTAATTATAACTTGCCACGAGTATCTCATGCCGAATCATAATCTCAGAAATTTTTTTGGTCAAAAGAAATCTCAGAAATTTAGTTATATATATCTTTATTATCAAATAAAATCAGCAATGTTTCAGGATCTATCAACACATTGTTCTCAAATATTGTTTTTTTTTCCTTGGTTGCACCCATATATTACCCTAATAAATTTATGTTTTAATAGATATACAGGGGTTAAATATTACAGTGATTAATAATTGGTTTCCAAAACTCTTGAGTATGATATTTTGCAATACACAAACAGAAGATAAAGTGAGAGGTGGGGAGAGTCCCCACAAATATTTCGATGTCTAAGTTAGATAACAAAGTAGGAAGAACACATGATAGTTAGAATATGTGAGAATGAGATGCTCCTTTGTGAGGGATATGGGGTTCTATATATAATAATACTCAAACCTGAGAGGAGTCGAATTACTTGTGAAATAGTGAATCATAATCTTGGTAGAAGAGTGTTACTTCTTTGCTTAGGATTCTTCTTTGGGGCAGTATCTATTCCGGACGGATTTTGCCTTCTTCCTAATCCAAGTGTCCTTGTTTAGGAGATAAGGAGCCCTTAACTAAGCGGGAACATACGTCAAGAGTCCCCCCCCCCCGGGTGTATTCGGATATTTATGTTTGTCGTGTCCAGGTAGAGTAGGGTGTTGATGCTTTCACATAGGGGGTATTATACAGTAATAGAGACGAGTGAGCTGAGGTGGCCAACCTCAGTCACAATGAAAGAGTAGAGCTCAATGCCGAGTCTCGGGACGGTCTTGTTGTTGAAATGCAATCCGTAGAGCTTGAATATCCGCTAAGTGCGTGGGAGCACAACAATAAATTAACCCGTCCATTCGGAAATGACATGACAGAATCAGTCGTCTCTGGATTTATGATGCTCGGTGTAAGGATGCGAGGCTTTATGAGCTCGGAACCTCAGTACTATAGAAGCGACCTGAGAGTGCCAGCTTTAGTCACTAGACTTAGATGTGCGAGGCTTAGATGCTCGGTACATGGACGCGAGGCTTACATGCTCGGAACCTTAGTACTATATAAGCGACATGAGGGTGCTAGCTTCAGTTACTAGACTTAGATGCGTAAGGCATAGATGCTCGGTACATGGACGCGAGGCTTACATGCTCGGAACCTCAGTACTACAGAAGTGACCTGAGGGTGCTAGCTTCAGTCACTGGACTTAGATGTGTGAGGCTTAGATGCTCGGATACCCAGAATGGGCTGAAAGGGTAGCTTGGATGCTTTCCAAGTAGCTTGATAAAGGGGCCTAGTCGAAATGTGGGCGGGCCGACACGTGGCAGTGTCGCTTCAACTCCTAGGGATTCAAAGTTTAAATCGCGTGAGTTATGCATCATTTGATGTGTTAGTAAATAAAACGTTTCTGCTGCCGTTGTCGTGATTTCTCGTTCAATGGGCTTATTTCCCTAAAAGGCCATTGATGGCCTAGGGAGAAACGAAGCAATAATAAGGGCAGTTAATGGAGTGTTTCCAGATCATTCCGTATCTTTATCAGTACTGTTGTGCTTGTCGACTGGTGTATTTTGCTTCTTTTTTATTTTCGACTTTGTCACGTTTGTATTGCTGCTGCTATTTTCCTTTCTGCCTGCTGTGATTCTTGTTTGTACCAATTAGGTGATCCTTTATCTTTTCTTCTTCTTTTTTTTCCTTACTTTTGTTGTTGTGCATTTTCCTTCTTCATTATGGCACCAAGGGAACAAGTTAGTTCCAACCTTTTTGTTTAAAATGTAGATGATGAGTTATTGGGGTGATACCGGAGGTAGTTCTGTATCCGAGCCGATTACGCCCTTCACACCGTAGATAGGAAGTTTAAGGCCCATACCCCCTTGATAGGGCTATGTAAATTAGTGGTGTATTTTGACCAACTAGAGGGGGGTTTAAAATTTCCTTCGGATCCCTTTGTGAAGAGGTTTTTAAATAGGAATAACATAGCTCCTGGTCAGCTCCATCCGAATAGCTATAGGATTCTGATCAGGTTCATCCAATTGATGCATGAAGAGGGGATAGAACCCGATCTAGATATTTTTTAATACATGTACAGGCTGACTAGGAAGAAGGGAGAACTGATGTTTTCCCTGTCGGCCATGCGTAACCACACCCTTTTTGTAAAGCTTCCGGATCTCCACAAGAAGTGGAGACACCATTTTTTTTATTGTAGAGCATCGGTTAGACTTCGTGGATGTCTGGCGGATGTGGTCTAATGAGTTTCATAGGGTGAATCGGCCTGTGAGACTTCTCAACAATGATGCGGAGATGGTTTTGTGGCTGCATCTCGACAAGCTTGCCGAAGCTCGATCAGTGGAGGATGTGTCCAAGAGATACCTATGGAGAGTCTGTCCGAGTCGTGTTCATTCCCCTGGTATGTTTATGTTACTTAAAATTATATTTCTAACTTGATCTATTTTTGCGATTGTAGATGGCTGACTTTTTTTATTTTACGGGCAGGATTTCATTAGTTGACGAGCCAGCTACTCCGGAGGAAGTGCAGGTATCTCCTTCCCCAAAGCTAAAAGCTCTTGCGGCTCTTAAAGCAGTGTCTGCCGATCCTAAGGGTAAAATGGTGGTGGAGTTAACACAACCGAAATGGGTAGGTCAGAGAAAGAAGCTGTTGATCGAGCTGGAGTCGAACACAGAGGGGCTTGATGAGGATTTTTATGTTTAACACCCGACGTTATCTGGGTGTCTAGATATGAGGGGCTAGATACTGAAGCAGATGAAGCCCCCGAGTGTCTCTAATAGCCAAGTGAGGGATCAATATGCTGAATATCTAAGGCTGCCCGAGGATATGCAGCACTGGTCCGATGAGGGCCCGGAGGGTTTGCTCAACTCCATGATTGGCCAGTCATTGGAAGTAAGTTAGCTCTACTACGCATGTTGTTATCGTATGTGCTTCTTGTTGACATAAAATTTTTATTGTTGACAGATGACTCAGGCTTTGCTGTTGGCAAAGGATCAGTACTTCTATCTGAAGAGCCAATACAGCTTGAAAGAGACAGAGGTGGGAACTATAGCCATCGATTTTAAGAAAAAGCTGGATGGCGCGAAGGCAGCATTAGAGCTTTGCCAAATAAAATATGTTGAGGCGAAGTCTGAGGCTGAGGCAAGTCAGAAGAAAGTTTTCGAGTTGGAGCATAGCCAAGGCCAACTGACGAGAAGGATCGAAGAGCAGGACCTTCAAATTGCTAAGCTCGAGAGAAAGCTGACTGAGCTTGAGAAATCCTGAGCAAGTGATAAAAAGTGATACCAAAGCATGGTAGGGGGATTTCTTAAGGCCTACAGGGCTGAGTGTAAGAGGGTCTTGCTCGCTCAGGACTCAAAATTTGACTCGGGGGTGTTAGATCAAATAACATTGACGGATCTTGCCAAGCTTGCTGCTGAGGAGGACACCCGTTGAAAGGCCAGTGCTGCTCCTGCGAGGGAAATTATAGAGGCTGCTATTACTATTGAGTGTGCGGCGCATCTGGATGTTGTTGATGAGGTTTCCCCCTCTATTTCTAGGCTTGAGGGTCCGAATATGGATATAGTAGAATAGATTTTTTTTTCTGTAACCGATCCCTTGTAAAGGCATTTTTATTAATGAAGAGATACTTTATTGAATCATATGTTGAATATGACTTATTGATAATATTTTCAGAGAGAATTTGAGTTCCAAAATCATGGTAGTTCTTTGCCTCCTCTTTCTTTTAGCTTATATGCTCCCTTGATTGTGCTTGCGGAGATTTGGTATGAACCTTCCTATTTTGGACCTAACTTGCAGGTTCTTGAGTTGCCTTTGTCAATATCTGCTCTTTTGAGTACCCGTCTCCCAACTTGAATTGTCTTGGATGATGTCGTTAGTGATGATACCATGTCACCTTTTATCAATGTGCTTCAGCTGCGGCTGCTGCTTGTTCTCTCCGTTCCTCTAGTAGGTCTAGACATATCCAGGCATCAATGATGTTGATGGTGTGATTGAGATTTTGGCTTACTTGGTAACTTTGTGAACCAATTTCCATTGGTATTATTGCATCCATGCCATAGGTTAGCCTGAATGGTGTCTCTTCGGTGGATGATCTGGGCATGGTTCTGTAGGCCCATATTACATTGTTAAGCTCTTCGACCCAATTTCCCTTTTTCTCTTCTAGTCTTTTCTTTAATCCTTGCATGAGAATTCTATTGGTGACTTTTGTTTATTCGTTTGTCTGCGGGTGGGCTACTGAGGTGAAGCCAAGCTTTATTCCAAGGTCTCAGCAAAAGTCTCTGAACTTTTTTTCATCAAACTATTTGCCATTGTTCGTAATTAAAGTGTGGGAGATGTTGAACCTGCAAATGATCTCCTTCCAAAAGAAGTGTTGTATCCGAGCTTCTGTGATGGTTAGGACTACTTCTACTTCTACCCACTTAGTGAAATGGTCAATAGCCATAATTAAGAACTTTCTCTGCAAAGTGGAGGGCAGGAAGGGACCTAGGATGTCCATCCCCCACATAGCGAATGGCCAAGGGATGTAGGGGGCGGGAAGGCTTGTGGTTGAGTCGAGCATAGTGTTGGCACTGGTGACATGCCTGCATTAGCAGTCAGGCATCATTAGATATGGTAGGCCAATAATATCCTTGGAGTAGTGCTTTTTGAGTTAGCGCATAATGGGATTTGTGAGCTTCGTAAATTCCTTCGTGGATCTCTCAGAGTATGTAATTTCCTTCCTCTGGTGAGATGCACTTAGACCATGGGTGTGAAAGGGATTTTCGATAGAGCTCCCCTTAATGGATGGAATAATGGGCTACCTTGGTTTTTAGCTTCTGAGCCTACAGCTTGTCTTCAGAGAGGATTCCGTGTTCCAAGTATTGGATTATCGGTCACATCCATTCCGAGACTACCCATATCTCTAAAACTTTGGGGTCTTCAGTGCTATGATTGGTTAATGACTCGGTAAAATTCATATCCCAGAATGTTTGACTGTGTTCAACTGCTGACTTGGCTAGGAAGTCGGCTTCAGTGTTTTCTTCCCTAGGTATCTAGATGATTTCCCATTGGCCCCCATCTTTAATGTATTGCAATAGTTGCTTGGCTTTGTCCACATACTTGGCAATGCAGGTGTCTTTGATCTAGAATGTTTCGCTGACTTAGTTGACCACTAGCTGGGAGTCCGAGTGTATGACGAGGTGTTCAACCCTGACTTCGGTGGCTAACTTCAAGCCTGTGATGAGTGCTTCATCTCGGCAGCATTGTTGGTTGTGTTATACTCGATTCGGACTGCATATCATATATAAACCTTGTGTGGTCCCCTGAGGATTATTCCAACGCTAGAGCCTTGAGCTGAGGATGCTCCATCAACATAAAGCTTCCATTCTGGTGCTTTAGTTAGGGTAATGTCTTCTGGAGCCATTTCTTGCATGAAATCTGGTAATGTCTGGGCTTTCATCTGTTGGCGGGGTTCATAGTCAATGTTGAATTCACCAAGTAATACTGACCATTATACTAGCCTGCCTGAGGTCTCCGATCTTTGTAAGATTTTTTGTAGCAGGAAACGGGATCGAATGACGATATGGTAAGCTTGGAAGTAATGTCAGAGCTTTCGAGAGGCGTGGACCACAACTATGGCTAGCTTATCCAATATGGGATATTGAATTTCAGATCCTCAGAGCATTTTATTTATGTAATAAACTGGGCTTTGCTGGCTTCCTTCTTCTCTTACCAGTATTGAGGCGATGCACTCTCGGCCTATAGAAAGGTATAAGTATAATGTCTCATATGGGACAGGCCGGCTGAGTAAGGGTGGTGAGGATAAGAATTTTTTAATGTCTTTGAATGCCGCCTGGCAGTCAACGGACCACTCAAACTTTCTGAAATTTTTGAGAGCTTAAAATAATGGTAGGCACTGTCTGGCTGAGCATGAAATAAAATGCCCTAATGTGGTGATTCTACCATTTAACTTTTGTACCTCATGGATGTTTTTTGGTGCTTCTATGTTGAGTATGGCTTCCATCTTTTCTAGATTGGCTTTAATGCCTAGGTGAGATATCATGAATCCCAAGAATTTGCCTGCTCGGACTTTGAAGATGCATTTTTTTGGATTCAACTTGATCTTAGATTTGCTTAATAGTTGGAGAACCTAGTCTACATCAGCTGGGTGTTGTTCCAGATGCTTGCTTTTGATTATAATGTCGTCTACATATACTTCTATGCTCATGCCAATCTGGTCTTAGAGGACTTCATTCATCATTCTTTGATACATGGCTCTGACATTCTTCAGTCTGAAGGGCATCACCTTTTAGCAATATAAGCTTTCATGGGTGATGAATGACGTCTTCTCCCGATCCTCTTCCTTTATCGGGATCTGGTGATAACCTTATGCCGTATCGACGAAACTGTATAATCCATGACCAGCGGTGGAGTCAATGAGCTGGTCGATCGTGGGTAGCGGGTAGCTGTCTTTAGGGTATGCTTAGTTGAGGTCAGTGTAGTCTACACACATTTTGTATTTCCCATTTGCTTTTTTGACAAGTACTGCGTTGACTACCCATTCCGGGTGAGTAACTTCTTTGATGAACCCGGCTACTAATAGCTTCGTTGTTTCTTTAGTAATTATTCTCTGCCTTTTGTAAGCAAAGGTTATTTTTTTTCTGTGCTACTGGCTTGGATCTCGGTCTGATGTTTAGGTAGTGACAGGCAACTTGGGGGTCCACGCCAATGATTTCAGATGCTTGTGAAGAAAAATCCTCCGAGTGTTTGGTAAGCACTTCCCTTATTTTTTCTCTAATGTTCTGGTTGAGTTCGTTGCCAATTTTCACGATCTTCCCTTTCGTGATTTGTAAGGTCTCTATGTCTTTTACTGGTTGTAGATCAGCGCCTTGCTTCTCAACTTCCCATACTTCTAAAGGAAAAGCCTCCGCCTGAGGCTTTATGGCCATCTGGTAACATTGTCTGGCCATGTGCTGATCTCCCTGAATGGTAAGGGTTCCATTATTGACTGGAAATTTCATAGTTAAGCGTTGGATATTAGTGACTGCATCTGCTTCATAGAATGTCGGTCGTCCTATAATCCCATTATATGCCAGTGATATATCCACCATGTTGAATACTGCTTGGATGACTTTTGTTTCTTCATCGTCTTGATTTCTAAATTCTAGGCTTAGTTTGACAATTCCTATTACTTGTACAATTCCTCTACAGAAACTCATTATGGGGTTCTGGATGGTCTTCAAGTTAGTAACGGAGTTGCCCATTGCCTTATATGCATTTAAGGATGATGCGTTGATAGCACTTTTATTATCCACCAATAGCCTTTTTACCAGATACTTGTTTATGCATGCAGTTATTACCAGGGCATCATAATGGGGGTGGTGAACATGCGAATCATCTTCCAAATTGAACATAATATCGATTCTCTTGGGTACTGGTTTTTCTTCTCTACTTCGCTTTAATCTTTTTTCAGTGTTTTCTCCCCCGATGATCATGTTGATTGTGCCAATCGGCTCCCTCTGGGTTTTCTTTGCTTTCAGCCTGCCATGTTCCTGGTTTTCAGAGATTCCACTTCTTATTAGTGCATCTGTGAAATTATTGAGTTTTCCCCTCTGCACTAGTCTTTCTATAACATTCTTCAGTTCTCTGCAACCCTCCACATCATGCCCGTATTCCCAGTGATACTAGCAGTATTGTCCCCTGTCTTGAGTAGATCTCCGGCTTGGGCTTATTCTCTTAGCCGGGGTGATTCCAACTCCATTTTGCCTAACTCACATGAGGATTTTTGATCGAGAAGTGTTTAGGGGTGTGTATCTATCCACTTCCCTGTCAAATCTTTCTGCTGAATTTCTAAAATTTATTTTTAGGAAGCTCGTCTGTGCTTGGGTCGTTCATCCTTGATCAATGGCTTCTCTTCCTCCTGTCGCATCCTTCTATCCTCGTCCATTTTTATCATCCTGACCGCCATCGCCATTGCCTCTGCAAAGGTACTCGATTCTTTGGTCATTATTTTGTCTTTAAGTTTGCTGAGTCTAGTGCCATTTTTCAAAGCTTCTATGGCAGCTTCATCGACAATATGCTCAATTTGCATTGTTGTTTTATTAAAACGGTCAAAATAACATCGTAAAGATTCGTCAGCTTCTTACTGGCACATCCGAGGATCATTGATATTTTTGGCTAGGGGAATATTGGTGACGAATTTGATACAAAATTATTCCGCCAGATCCTTGAAAGAAGTGACAGAATTCTCTGGGAGTCGATGAAACCACTTTTAAGCATTCTTTGTGAGTGTGCTTGGAAAAACTCTACATATGATTCCATCATTTACATTTTGGAGTAGCATCTTTATTTGGAACGTTGATATATGGCTGATGGGGTCTCCCATCCCATCATACTGATCCAGCGGTAGGATTTTAAACTTAGTAGGGATCTCCGTCTGAATTATTCTTCTGACAAATGGAGTTTTGCTGTCTATAACGCATTCTTCTTCCTTTCTTGGTTTGGTCCGGGCTTTGTATATTGCTTCTTTAACCTTCTGAGCTATCTTCGAATCATCAAGAGCTGGAATTATTGAACTACACTCCCCTTTCGGTGCTTTACCCTTTCCCATGCTTATCCCTTGGGCCTGCTGAGGTGTTGTGTTATCATTGTTTTGAGCCGGTTCATAACGCCCACTATGTATTATAGCGTTTAGCTGTTGTTGCATCAAAGTTATATACGCCTGGATATTTTTTATCATGACTTCCTTGCTAGTTTGGTTGAGGCTGGGTGTTTGGTTTACAGTGTTTAAAATTGGTATGGTTATTGTTGATGTCTCTATTAAACTTGGAAAGGGTATGGAAGGTATTGAGCGATGGTGTTGTAGCGAAGCGTAATATGGGAGGTCTGTGCCCAAGGACGAGTATCTTGGGGTGTTATCAGGGAGCGAATGTATATGTCTGGATAAAGCTCCGGTATGCTGAAAAGTGGCTGGAAGCACTATTACTAGGAGAGGGTTTGAGAGGTCGGCCAAAGGGATAGGTGTGGAAGGGTTGGTGCCGACTTTAGGAGTCAAGGCTAGTGGTGGCCTGTAAGTCATAATGAGGATGTCTTTAGCTTAGCAGGTAAATGAATAGCTTTTCCCAAGGAGTTCCCATAAACGGTGCCACTTGATAATTGGATTCTGGAACTCTTGGGCCTGGTATCCTGCAATCCACGAATAAAAGGCAAGGTGAGAGGTGGGGAGAGTCCCCACAAACACTCTGATGCCTAAGTTAAAGAACAGAGGTAGGAAGAATACAGGATAGCTAGAATATATGAGAATAAGATGCCCCTTTGTGAGGGATATGGGGTTTTATATGTAGCAATACTCAAACCTGGGAAGAGTCTGATTCCTTATGAGATAGTGAATCATAATCTTGGTAGGAGAGTGTTCATTCTTTGCTTAGGATTCCTCTTTAAGGTAGTCCCTATTCCGGACGAATTCTGCCTTTTTCCTAATCCAAGTGTCCCTGTTTAGGAGATAAGGATCTCTTAACTAGGCGGGAACATATTAGACGGTATCAATGATCACCTAATTAATTTTCACTAATTTCATTTTAAGTATTAAATTTAATTTTTTTAATTAAATTTTAATTTAAGTATCATCATGATAAGTCATCTAGTGGTGTTTTGATAATGTGATAGTTGAACTTGAAATATTCAAAAAATATTTGTTGCATAAAGTGAAATGTCAACTTATATTAGTAACTGAAATGAAACAAATTGAAGTTTAATATTCAAAATGAATATAAATGTAAAGTTTGATGACCATTAAAAATTGATATCTTTATAAATAATTTTTATCGATTATTTTGTTAATTTTTAATTTAAGATATAAATTTTATTTATAAATATAATTTAGTCTTTAAATATTATTAATTTTATTTATTATTTATAATTACAATTTAAAAAGTATTAATAAATTAAGATTATTATATTATAAATAATTTAATATGAGATATATTAATTTCATAGAAGTAAAAATAAAATCAATGATCAACAAATAATTATTTGATTAAATGATAGAAGAAAATTAATTTATTCCATTTTTATTATTTATAACTTCATTAATATTAAAATATTTTAAATTTTTGGAGATATTAATTGTTATTTTGAATAAGAATTTTTATTAATTAAAATTATAAAATAACAATTCTCATTACTATTTTTTATATTGTTAACTTAATTAGGATAGAAACTACACATTTTAAAAATATTTTTTATAATAATTAATTTGAGTTTTAAATTCTTAATATAATTTTTAATATTAATTTATTTAAAAATATTTTATTTATATGTATAATTTTGAATACTATCAAATTCAAATTAAATCTACATAACCAATTTTTTTACATTTAATTTAATTAATAATTTTAAAATTTTAAAAATATTTTATTTCTATATATATTTTTAAATTTTTATAGTTTGTAATGTATAATTCTTAATATTTTATAAAATTATTATTTTCATGATCTATATATTTTTTATGATTTTATAAATATTAAAATATTTTTAATTTTTGTTTAAATTATTTTAATTTTAATTTTAAAATAATTAGTTATTCATAAAAATTCTACAATAATATTTTTTTTATTTTTAATAATTAAATATGGATTTTTTAATATAAAATAAATAAAAATCTTGACAAAATTAATTAATAAGTTAATTATATTGATGGTTATTAAACTTTACACATATTTCATTTTTGGTATACTATATTTCAATTTATATTATTTCAATTATCAATATGAGTTGGTATTTGACTTGTATGTTGATGTGGCGAATAATTTTTGAGGATTACAAATCTGATAATTATATTAACAAAACGATATTAGATGATCTGTCAAATTTAAGTTTAGTTATAAAAAGAAAACTATTGAAGTACTCAAATAAAATTAGTGTAAAATTGGATCACAACCTTAATATTTAACCTGATGTATAGATTTTAATGTGCATTTGTACAACCTAGTCTTTAAGTTTATTTTATAACTAGTAATAAATCCACGTAGTGTGTGGATTGCAAATTACTTGATTAAAATTTTTGTGATAAATATTATTATTACATTGACAGTTATGGATTTTAATTTAATTTAATAATTATTTATAATTTAATTTTAAATTTTATTACAAAAGAAATTTAATTTTTTCTAAAATTTTATTTATATTTGATTTTTCTAATTTTTTAATAATCAAATAGGAAATTTACTATATATTATAGTTGCAACTATAATATTATGAGCTGAAAAAATTAAAATTTTCTATGTATTAAAATAATTAATAAAAATAGTATAAATGATACATAAAATATACTTCAACAGTATTTTTTTTATTATTATTATAATATATAATGTTAATAATAATAATAAATACGTATCAAATAATTAATTTAAACATTATATTATTATTAATATAAGAATTATATGTATTTGAGGACTATGGTTTGAGCATTCACTCATATATTGTTAAAATTCATAATATTTAGTTAAAAATATTAGAAAATCACTTTAAAAATTCTATTTTATTTCTGACTTTCTGTTTACTATTCCTATCTATTTACATGGTATAATAGTGTTTTAGTTAAAAATTTTTTTAAAAAATAGAATTTGTAATGGTTTAGGAAAAATGGTTGAATGATTTAGATATTATACAAGTTTTTTTTTTTAAATTTAAGCAGTATTAAAATATATATATATATATATATATATATATATATATATATAAAGTAATATTAAAAAATTATAATAATAAATATTTCATTTTAATAATAAATTAGGATTTTTTTTAAAAAAATCAAGCATCAAAATTAGAATACATTAATTCAGAAAAAAAAATGAAAATAGAAGAAGGCGACCATGATTAACCGAACACAAATACAGCCTAAAATTTTTTTTAACATCTAACAGCTCCTCATCCATGTGACACGACCATCAGACCTCAAAATTTGAATCATCTTTTTGGGAAGCACTCGTTATAAGATAATTGGATAGATACACACTATTATAAGTCAGACTATACAAAACCGTGAATGCTTATATATATTAGTATTTTCATTAAAAAATAATACTAAAAAATTATAATAATAAATATATATTTTAATATTTTCATTAAAAAATAATATTAAAAAATTATAATAATAAATATTTTGTTTTAATAAAAATTAAAATTTTTAATAATTTGATATATTAATTTTTAAAATAAATATTTAAATATGAAGATAAATACTTATCAAATTTTTAATATAATGATTTTAGAACTTAACGTTTACTATAACTTTTAAAGTGAATATCTAAATATAAAAATATATACTTGTTAAATTTTTATTTTAATAATTTTAGAGTTTAATATTTAATATATATATAAATTTTAATTTTTTAGATTTCAAAAATAAATTTTAAAAATTTGTTAATTTGAATGAGTGATTTATTCTAAATAAGATAATTGGAGTGAAAAACAAAAAAGTTGAGCAATCTTTATCTACTAATATTTCTCCAAATATAATTTTTTTGCGAAAAAAAAAACTCATCCACTTTAAACTTTTCTATGCTTCGTTTAAGTTTTTTTTTTTATTACATAAATGTAATGAAATATAGAAATTTATGTTTCAATATTAATATGGTTTAAACAATTTGATATTATCTTTTATGGTTCTATTTCTTGGTTGAAACTATATTTTTAATCCAAAAAAGCTACAACAAGTAAAATAGGAAAACAAATTACAGTAAAATTATAATATATGCAGTTTTATTTGATAATTAACTTAATGTTAAATCAATAATGATTTAATTAAATTCTCATTTGCAACAATCATCCAAAATTGAGGTTCAAATTTCTAAATTTATCATGTATAAATTCACCACTTAATAGGATATAAAAAATCTATATTGTATTATGTAGTCTATACACTAAAATTATAATAATATAATTATAACAATAATAATATAAGTGAATTAAGTGTAGTTTAATTTTATTTGTAATCAAATATTCAAATTTAACTATTCTTTTAATCAATTTATCTCACAATTTAAGTAATTACATTGATAAGGTATTTGAATTCTACTTTAAATTAAGAATTTTTTTGTTTAAATATAATAATAATTATGTTGAATTAAATTGAGTGAAGCTTAAATATTTCCAATATTTATTTAAGTCAAATTGAAAACCAAAAGTTAAGCAAATTGAGTTAAATTTTTGAAGGTATTATATTAATTAGAATAAACTTAATTGAAAATTATTTTATTAAAATTAATTATAAAATTTAAATATAATTATAGATTAACTAATAGAAATAATTCTTTATATTTTAAATTAAATGAATAATAAAATACAATCCTGTTTTAATTACAATCCTCATATTTTTAAATTAAAAAAGTTTAACTTTACAATAACAGAATACGAAATTGTATATCATAATATATTTAAAAAAATTAATTATGAAACCATTTTTCTCATACTTTATTTTTATATTACACACAATTTAAATTAAACTATTTCCGTCTTATCATTATACTTTATATAGTTTCCATGTTTGTTACATGTATTAAAAAATAAAAAATGGCCTTGTGAATATTTATTTGGTGGATGGGAGGATCATAAGTATAAAATGAAAGCAAATTCACACTAATAAAAATTAAAATCAATATAATATAGTTAATGTTAAATTAATACTGCATTATATTTTTATTATTATTTTACATATAAAAATGTAAAATTTAATTTCCTTTTGATGTTAACTTTTTAATATAAACAAACAATAATAAAAATTTCATCCTTTGCTTGGGGTGTGTGTTTTTTCTTCTCCTTGCAAGTCGCAACCTTTTTCCTTTCGTTAAGGCTCGGTGCCTGTGTCTGTGTCTTGTGTTGCTCAAAACTCAGACATGGCAAACTGAATGAAAGGAAGCAAAGAAAGAAACTGAACTCTCCAATTCTAGTCATCACCAACCTCTGCTCTTCAGTTTCTTCAAAAGTTCTATTTTTTTAGTCAATTCTTTTCAACTCTTGATCAATCTTTGGCTCATTTTTAGCAACACTTTGCAAAACCCTTTAAACCCTTCTCAGTTTTCATATATATTTTTTGTTGAGTACAGCTGAATTCGCTTATGATCAGTGTAAGTTGGCAATTGTCTAAAGAACTTAACTCGCTTTTCTTTTTTAGTGTATGAAAAGATATGAAGTTGTTGTATATATAATGTATTTTTTTTTTATTGATTGAAGTGATGTAATGTCTATGGTGTATATGTTGTTTCGGGTTTTTCTTGAATCTGTTTTTTTAATCTGATGTTAGTCTTGATTCTTGAACTCCTTTTAGCTTATTTATTGCCTTTTAATCCGGGTTTAGTGTGCTAAACCATGCTTGCCTAACGTTCTTTATGGTCCAGTTGACTGGTGGGTGGGTGGGTGGGAAAGTGTGTGTGTTTGTGTTAGTTTCTTGCTCGGTTAAATTTGTTAATCTCTTTTGTTTGGTTGGTCTAAGTATATTCTTTATATAGTGTTAAAGCTTCAAATTTTCTGCTTCTTTTTGGTCTTTTGACGACTACCCACCTCGACTTTTCCGTGTTCATATCTATTTTCATTCAAAAGTTCAAGAATTCATGTTCTTAATGTGGTTGATTATTGTTGGTGGATACGGGGCTTGTAGTTAGCTGTAGGTTTTGGAGCTGTTTTATTGGTCTTTTGAGTGTTGCCACATGATTTTGAGTTTATGGGGTGAATCCTTGGAGAAACTGGGAATTTGCATTTCAGGAGCTGTTAGTTAATGGTTAGGGTATCTTATGGGTTCTTCTAGGCTGTGTTGTTGAATCAGGTTTTTAGAATTTTTGGGAAATATTTGGGGACTACAAAATTGGGAAAGGTTGTTGAATGGTAATAGAAATTGTGGGTCCTGGAGTAACTGATTGGCATTTTGCATTTAGAGTTTTCAGTGAATTAAACTTGTTTATTAGTGATGTTTGATTGTGTGGCTGTGCATTTTCACATTTTTGTGGCCTAACTTTTGTCAAAATTGAAAAGTTTTGTATTGAAATCGGTGGTAGTTGTACTTAATGGTCTGGTTTGTCTAGGTCGTTGAGTCTGTGCATTTGATGAAATGGGGAGTAATGGGGTAGATCATCCATTGAAGAATTCAGAAGATGAGGGACTAGGCAGCGACAAGGAACTGGAAAAGGGCTTCAGGCAGACTGGTGGTGATGAGGGATCAGTAACAGTAGAGTTTGTTTCTTCAGATGAAGAATTTGAAGCAGGTCCTCTTCAAGTAACACAAAAGCAGGAGACAGATTCGGGAAACACAAAAGAACATCCTCTTCAGGAAACTAGAAAACAGGCGGCAAACTCAGGGCAGGGATCGTCAGTTTTAGAGATTTTTCATTTGACTGATTTGAGTGTTACCTCTTCCCCTAGATGTGGTATGTACTTGGCAAATCAACTTTTACTTTTTTTTTTTCTTTCATTATTTTATTGAAATAAAAGTAAAAGAGAACCTGTAGGATTGAAATTGACATTGTAGTTCACCAAATCTAATGACAAGGGGGAATCAAATAAGACATCTTTTGTTCAAATGGATTAATAAATGGGCCACAAAGTTATAACCTTCAGAACTATGTTCATCATGGACTTCAATAGGTCTTTATTGTAGGAACATTATTTAAATAGAATTCGGTTTTCCATTCTAGGACTTGCATTTTATGCTATCAAGATTTTGATGTGCTTCTTTCTTCTTTCAGTCTTGAAAATTACCTTGTTCTTCTGTTGCATAAATAAAAACTGCTGGAAATTAGGCTCGCGTAAAAGTTTGATTTTTTCTAATTCCCAAATGTGTGGGATTAACCAGAAGAGTGAATTACTGTAAAGAAAATAATCTCACTGATCAAAAAATAAAATAAAATAAAAAAATAATCTCTTTCTCGAAGTAAGACATGTATGCAATGCATGCACAATTGTGCCAAAGGAAATATATTCTTGTAGTCTAGTTCATCCAAAGGAAAATAGGTCTGTGGATATATTTTACAGAAAAGTACAAATTCATTAGTTTTCGTTATTACACTGGTAATGTAGCACCACCTTCTTTTGTATGCCTATTCATACTTAGAACCTGAGTTAAATGGGATAGAAGATTCTTTTACCTGAAGAATCTTTGGGCAGTACTTATTGTGGTTGCAATTTTCATTCTGAATGCTGACAGCGCAAAATTCCAGCCAGTTTTGGTTTTAGTAAAATGCCCTATGCAACTTGACTTCATGAAAATGAAAATGAAGGACATGTGATGTTATGGTTATTAAAGAAATAAAGATATTATAAACTGAAAGAAAAAGGAATCACCAAGAACCAATAATTTGAAGTTCTTAATCACATCCATTGAAAATCTGATACCCTTGAAGACCATTATGATATGAAGAACAATTGGAACATTATCAGCTATCTACACAAGCAGTTTCCCTTCTTATCCTCATTTTTTACAATATGTTTGTGCTCTCATGGTTCTCTCTGTCTCTGTTTATCTATTTGCAGTGCTAATTTAATGTTTTTTGTTTATGCTATGTATCAATATTATTATAAACCAGAAGAGCAATAATAGTAGTCCCTTGTGATGCTTGATATGAAATGATTTTTATTTTGTTTGTTCATCTTCCACAATAACTATTGTTTACTTTATCATTTGATTTTTAGAGAAAAGGGTCTTTTAAGCATTATAAAGAAATTAGTTTAATTAAGCATCATTTTTGCACTCTTTATCTCTCTGCAGATTTTTGCTTTTTACGTTGATTTGCCCTGCCAGTTTTTGGATTGTATGGGAGATAGCAGGAAGGCTTCATATTGCTCCCCTTTGTTCTGACAGATATTTTTATTTTTTCTGTTTTCATCACGTTTGCATGCCATTTTCAGCTCAGTAATCTCATAATGAATCACAACCCTTTGGTCCTATTCATCTAATATAGATGTGTATGTATATGTGCACACGACTGGTGGAAATCATTCTAAACCTTATTGAATTGGTGCTAGACATCGAGTTTTATATTCTACACATAGCAAGCCTTAATCTTAATTCCCATTTTCACGAGATGCTTATTGCATAGACATAAGGACCATCTCCCAAGTGTATAAGTTGGAAATGTTGGCATGGGGAGCTGAACTTATGCTGCAAAAATTGAATATTAGGATCAATGAGTTTCTTTGATTTGTTCTTTGACATCAACATCTTTCCTTGAAGGTTTGGATCACTGCACCACTGCCCCTCCTCGCACCCATAGACATCCGCTCCTTGATGATCATGATAACATTACATTCTATAGATCCATGACAGAGAAGAAGACTCCAATGCATGAGCTAAAATTGGATAGACTATCAGAGAATGAAAAGGTAATTTGCAGCACTTGCTAGTTTCTTAGCTTATGCTGGATCATATACTTTCATTGGCATCCGTGCAAATATGTAGGAAATGCTTTCTACGCAATGATGATTGTAGCACAGATGATTATAGTTTTGCTAGTTCATGTTTCTATCCCATTCTTCTTATCATATGCTCTATGTAGTTCTTGTGTATCATGAAAACAAAAGAAAGAATGCTAGATATTATCTTGTGCCTTTACTTCTACAAACCAACTACTAATACCATTGAGGTTAGCTGATTTTCTTTCTTAACAAAATCAGAAATTATCAAAGTTTTACTTCTTTGGCATATAGTAGTGGCAATTTAATGAGACTGTCATTCATGAGGGGTTTGGCTGAGGAATTTACTACACTAGTTTATTCTATTTACCTTGCTCAGAGATTATATCTTTGTATTTCAGGTATTTTTCTCTTTATAACAATTACATTTCTTTCTCGTAATGGTTTTTCAGCAAAAACTCATTATTGAGCTCGTCAAAATCCAAAAAGATGGAACTGTGGAAGTTGATATAGCAAAAAGTGCACCTGTTGCTTCTGAATTGCTAGAGCTTTCCTCTGTTGAAGGGGCATCATTCTATGTTGATGATAACCCTAATTCCTCAAATAAAGCAATTCCAAGGTTGAAAATTGCCATTCTTGTGGTTGGAACTAGAGGAGATGTACAGCCTTTTGTGGCTATGGCGAAGAGACTTCAGGCATGTTTACCATTGTTGATTACTACAAATGTTTTTGTCTATATTTTTTCTGTTTTCAGATCACAATCCTTATGAAATATAGTTTTTTACTATATTGTCATTGTTTTTGCTGATTTTTGGTAACTTTTTCTGCATTAGTTCATTATTCTTTGTATCATATATACCCAAGTCCATATCATGTGTCCCAATCACATATCATGTGGATCAAAGAAAGTGTGGTAAGCATTTTTTACAATATTTTAATGATCTAATATTTCATTACAGGAATTTGGTCATCGTGTTAGGTTGGCAACTCATGCTAACTTCAAAAGCTTTGTAAGGTCAGCTGGCGTAGAATTTTATCCCTTGGGGGGTGATCCTCGGGTTTTAGCAGAATGTAAGAGGTCCCTAGGAGATTCTGTTTATATTACTGTTCCATTGTAATTTTATTTCTTTCCCGTTATGAAACTCTGTGGGCTTTCTTTTTTTTTTTTTTTTTTTTTGCTTTATATGCTTTTAGCTTTCTGTAGCTTTAGAGCATGAAGAGCTTTCTCATAGCTGCAAATTAAGATTTCATCTCTTGGAATTCTCATTGTCCACAAATACTTGTCCATTTTAAAGATACCCAATTATGTTCTATATGATCTAGATGTCCTCCTTCAACTTTTTTGAAAATTATTTGTATCACAGTATTAAATGTTAGTGACTTTGAACTTCAGATATGGCTAGAAATAAAGGTCTCATCCCATCTGGACCAGGAGAAATTACCTCGCAAAGGAAGCAGCTGAAAGCTATTATTGAGTCTCTTCTACCAGCATGTACAGAACCGGATATGGAAACTGGTGTGCCTTTCAGAGCTCAGGCAATTATTGCAAATCCACCTGCTTATGGTGAGCTGATACAAAATGAAGATTCTGAAGATCTTCTTCTAAAATCCTACCTCTTCATTTCATTTTTCCTCAAAGAAAGCTAGGAATTTTACTAATTTCTGATTGATCGTCATGACTTGAGCTTATGGGCAAGTCTTATCCTTTATTGTGTATTACACCTTGAGAATAGATTCTGGATGCCGGATTACATCATCATTTGCCACTCCCATCAAGTTACTAGGACTGTTGGACATCTAAATTATATCTTTACATTATGTTAAATGCTGCTTTTGATGATTGAGAGTATAATTTAGATATGAGGTCTCTTGCTTGAGATCTGGAATCAAAATTTCGTACCTAGAGCAGTGGCTGGAAAGGAATGAAGATGTTAGTTCTATGGAACATGTGTGGAAGCATTCATTTGGTTGGTCTCATCTACTCATTGATTTAGGACCAGATTTCTTGTTCCAAAAAATAAAGCTATTTGATATAAAGCTGGGACAGTATTTAATCCTTGAATTTTGCCGATTCTGTAACATTGACTGATTCAATGTGAATTTTGCGTAATTTCTACATGGTTTTTGCTACATGATAGATATATTTATTATCCGTATTATGCCTATGGTTTTGTGGTCTGATAGGCAGGAGCAAAATAGGGTAGTTAAAGAAAATAAAAGGAAGCAAAATGAATGCCAAATGAGAAAGATCTTTTTTGCTTGACGGTTATAATGTTTGGGGACCATAGAATTTTTTTAGCATTATTCTTTATGCAATTGCAAGAATCTGGGGTGAAATAATAGAAAATGATATTTTTGACTAACATATATCAGAATCTAATTGTGGTTTGTTTTGCAGGACATGTGCATGTTGCTGAAGCTCTTGGTGTACCAATTCACATTTTCTTCACAATGCCATGGACGTGAGTATTAATTAGATATTATCTTACATGGGAATCTGAATATTAAGACATTTAATTTGAATATCAGATAATATGATGTGATTGCCTTATTATTTACATTGAAAATGATGCTATTGCTTCCCAAAAAGAAAAAATGAATAATTCAAAGATAAGACAGGCATTCTAAATTTTAGTTATAGTACATTGATTGTGCTCAATTGCTTTAGTTTTATGCTTGTCATTTTACTGCCTGCTTTCCTTTGTTGGAAAATGTTCTTGAATTATGAGACATGTGCTGCTCTAAGTGGGGATGAATTAGACATGGGTCCTGGAGAAAGCAACCTTCAAATTGCTTCATATAAATTAAATGGGAAGCGATTAAGTTTGGGACTGACATGATTCAAATAGAAATTATGAGATAGATCGACTATACACACACACACATGCAACATGCTTTGTTCTCTGAATTGCACCTTTATAATTTTTTAGTCAGTATTATGTTTTCTTACTTCGTTCTTCAATAGGCAGGCCAACTTATGAATTTCCTCACCCTCTAGCACGAGTACCCCAAAGTGCTGGTTATTGGGTATGTTCTTGGTTTGCCACACTCTTCTACAGTTTTTTTTCCATACCAGAAAATAATTGGTCTAATTCATAAGCTGTTTATATCTGTTTTTACTGTATCTAGCTTTCATACATTGTTGTGGATTTACTCATATGGTGGGGAATTAGAGGACATATAAATAGCTTCAGGAAGAAAAAGCTGAAGCTTCCTCCAATTGCATACTTCAGTATGTACCGTGGATCAGTATCTCATTTGCCAACAGGTTATTTGTGGAGTCCCCATCTTGTGCCAAAGCCAAGTGGTAAGAATTTTTTTTTTTTCTTTTCTTTCTCCTGTAAAGGTAACTGCACAATCCTTTCTTTGTTGCCTTCAGTTTAAGCATGATTTGCAGTTATAAAGTCCTTTTGATTGTCTAAATTCAATGATCTCAGAAAACAACTTTTATGCATAGCTGCATCTGACAACCACAGTTCAGTCATTGCATGCTACAGCAAGTGCCTGTAACCTTTCAGTATTTGAATGTATTTCAGTCTTGTTCTTCTTTCTGTGCCTTTGATTAGTACCTCTAATGTTCTCTCTCTTTCTATATCTATCTGTCTATCCATTTGTGCCTTTTTTTTTAAATGCAAGATAACAAGAGGCAGACCTAGGATCTTTACCTGGAAATGTGTGCCTCCGGTCACATGAGCCCAGTCCAAGTGGTTAGGACATCACCCGATCAAAATTGTTTTTCTTGTATTCCCAAACAAAAATCAAGTCATGAGGGGAAGTCATACAAAATTCTTTTGGATAATAGTACGCAGAGATTCTCTTTTTTATTGTGAAAGCATTGTAGATTTATATTAAAATACTAGAAGTAAGAGAAATTCATTGAATGTGGTTGAGATTGTGTTAGATAACAACACTTTTGTCAGCAAACATTCAGGTATACATAGTTCCTTTTTTTACTGGCTGAGAAGCATAGCATCTATTTAAATATAAATGGTTTCTGTAGCTGAACAAAAGCTACCTATATGTGGTGGGAATAGTTCAAGATTGTTTCTTCAAGCTCGTTTGATGTTTTAGCTGGCCTCATCTTTTGGTGGTCTTGGATAGTTTCAGGATGAAATTTGATTATCTTTGCCTGAGCCTGTGAGAATTTGTGCCAAGCATTTTGACCAAGCAGAGCCATTGAAATTTATACTTTTGGTTTGATTGTCCTATTATAGTTAAAGGCCAGTCAGAGTAATTAACCAAGTGCTGGTCAAGTATCAGGGCTGGTTGCGAACATTTGCAGTTAGGATTGGGTGTGTCCCTAGGTCTATGATATGGTCTATGTTTCAGTAGCTGATTACCTTAACTGGCTGTTGTCTGGTTGAAAGCAGTCAGAAAAACACCAGTATTCTAGACCATGCAGTTTTATTTCTTATTAGTTGTATAGTGAGTATAACCAGCTACTTGATTGCTGGTTTCTTCACATTTCCCGTTGAAGCGAGAGAACAGTGCTGTTAGTTACTCTCATTTTATCATTCTCTGCACTGTTCTTCTGGCATTAGGGGTGTGCAAAGCTTCTGAGCAAACCATCTCAAAAAATAGCCCAAAATCGACCGAATGCTCATCCTTATCTGGCATTATGATTCTTTTGGATGTACTAAACTTTTTCTTTTTGTATACTTTATTTGGAATGCCTAAATGTTAAGATTTATATTTTATATAGAAGAATTGATTTCATAAACTGTTCTGCAGACTGGGGACCTTTGGTTGATGTTGTTGGATATTGTTTCTTAAACCTTGGGTCAAAGTATCAGCCTAAAGAAGAATTCAATGAATGGATTCATAAAGGAACAAAACCCATATATATTGGGTTTGGGAGCATGGTATGTTAATTTCCCAAGAATAATTTTTGTACTTTTTGTATTTCATGTTATTCATTTATTGTTTCCCTTCTTTTTTTTTTTTTTAATGTGACCCGATGCTCCTTCTTCATGCCTTCAATTTCCTCCATATTATTGTTGTGCTTTTTTATTTTATTTTATTTTTTGATAATTTGTGCAGTATTTACCGAGTCTCCATTAATTTGTTGTATTATTGTCCTTGGAGGGATTTGCACATTTGGGGATCTGCTTAACTAAAACTAGTATACCTAATTTCTTAGCTACTGTATCAATCTTTTTTATGGGAAATTGCATGTGGGACCATAAAGTTCAGTTTTGGCTAGCTCTTGCATGGAAGAATGCTATTAGGTAGGTTACTATATATATGAACCTTGAATGATTTAGGAATGGATCTGGTATCCTTTATTCGTGCTTACTTTACTTTGAGCCAAGCATTCTGTCTCAAGTATTTTACATGCTTGAGCGAAGAAAACTTTAATAATTTTGTTATTTTACTTTTTAGGGAATGATATTGTGCAAAGCTGCTATTACCATTTTTATGGGCCCTGTCAATTCTGCATTTTACTTGATTTTTTCATTTTGAAGATGAGATTTGTTTTTTCTTATAGAGGCTTAAGTGAAGCTATCTCTTTTTATTTGTGTAAGCCTCTTGAAGATCCTAAGAAGACCACTGACATGATACTGGAGGCACTGAAAGATACCGGACAGAGAGGAATAATTGACCGAGGTTGGGGAGATCTAGGGAATTGTGAGTATACCTTTTCATCTTTATTTTGCTCTCTTTAGGCGTGTGGGTGTTTTACAACTTCTGATCGCTTGTGCGAAGAATCACATCCTTAATGCTAGCATCAGAAATGCGAACAGCAAGTTGGTTTCAGTAGATAATTGTAGCTTTTATCTTTAGATACTTAGTGGTGTAATTTTAAATTTTTTTAAAATGCATATTACTTGTAGCAGTAAAATTCGAAGTGATGGTGTTTGTTGAGTGTATGCTAAATTCCTTTATATTGTTTGTGTCTGGCAGTTTCAGAAGTTCCTGACAATGTCTTCCTTTTGGAGGATTGTCCCCATGACTGGCTATTTCCTCAATGTGCTGCTGTGGTGAGTATTTTCTATAATCTTAATAGAGCATACCAATTAAATAGGTTGCTGCAATTTAACTACCTTCTGGCAGTTAGCCTACGTATACAATCTTCTGTTTTATTGCCCACCGGCTCCTGTTCTCATCTTCCAAACTTCCAGTTGCAATTAGTCACCTTCTTAAAATCCCAACAGCTTTAATTGCTAGATAATTTTCAATTTTATGAAATATGAAATTATGATGAATTTGTACTCATTGATGTAAATGACTTACTAGTATGCACACTTCATGCGACGAGTGTAATGATATGTGGTTGATCATGATTATGACGATATGCAGGTTCATCATGGTGGTGCTGGAACAACAGCTACAGGACTGAAAGCAGGGGTAATGCTCTTATCAATTAGTTTTCATTCTACTTCACACAGCTGCATGTAAGATTGAACTATTGTGTCTGAATTGTTTGGTATAGTTCTGTTTTAGTGGGATAGTAATTGTGGATGCACGAGCTCTGGCAGTTGTTTTCTTTTAATGTCATTTTTTTGTATTCTAAACGATAAAACTACTGTATGTGGATCACTCCTTGGTGTCCTTTAGTGATATTATTCTCTTGCTTGTCCCAATAAAGGAAAAAAAAAAAAAATTTGGGATTTTAAAGAAGTAATATGTCAAGTAGTTGCTAACGCATAATGCTATTGAAAATGGCATCAAGATCATATTTGATAACCTATATTAAACTATATATATTTACATTTACTAGAACCAAATTGTTTTAAGTTTCTGATGTTCTGTTGTCAAAAATGTTAATTTCAGTGCCCAACAACCATTGTGCCATTCTTTGGAGATCAGTTCTTTTGGGGTGATGTAGTACATAAACAAGGGCTGGGGCCCACACCAATACCAATAGCTGAGCTAAATGTTGAAAGCCTTTCAAATGCAATAAGGTTCATGCTCCAGCCAGAGGTAATTATGATACACACAAACGCACATGCGCACACACATACGTGCTCCAAAAACATGGAAGAGTTGATTCTAGAGGATTGCGATACAATAGAGTAGACTATAGTGGCCTTGGTTCATCATCTTGTTGGCGATTTCAGCAGTATTATATTTAGGCTAGATTTTATTGGATTTTATTTATGCTTGAATATAGTCCTTTTAAATCGACTACAAGATGTGATCAAAATTATGTAGCAAAAATATGACACTGCTCTCATGATGCATATTTTTACCTTTTGCTATTTGCATTCTGTTGAAATAGGGTTGTTCTCATTCTTTTTTGGAGTTGAACACTTTAAACAAGTATAGAGCAACTAGAATGCAGTTAGAAGTTTGAGAGACAGCAACTGTTAAACAGTTTATATTGTTTTTTCAGACACATTCTATAGAAAAAGAAAAAGGCGATATAAAAAGTAATTCAGGATCTGTTTGGCAGCATTCTTGTAGAATTAAGGAAGCATATTTTTAAGAATGAGAAAAGAATTAATCAATGGTTTGTGGTGAGAGATGATTGGATTTTTTTTATTTATTATTATTTGAGTTATTTTGAACAAGCTAAGAACTTTGACAACTTTGTTTATCAGTTCCTTAGTCAAAACACTGCCAAACATGTTACTGAGAGTCTGTACAGTTTCATATTCTCAACGACAGAGAAATGCATACAAAGTTATATGGTTCTAGTTTAAATAATTTTAGTGGCCTCAAATTGCTATTGGTTACATCCAATTTGCAGTTTGTGGCAATGTGCAATGCTTCAATCTTCCTTCAGCTTTTATAACAAGTCATTGGTCAGTTACTAATTGATACTTTAAATATTCTCAGGTTAAATCTCGAGCAATGGAATTAGCGAAGTTGATAGAAAATGAAGACGGTGTTGCAGGTGCAGTCAATGCATTTCACCGGCATTTGCCTCCTGAGTTACCTTTGCCTTCTGCTTCTTCAGATGATGATGAACATCCAAACCCTTTGCAATGGTTTTTTATTCAGCTTAACAAGTGGTGCTGCCTTCCTTGCCGTGTGTAGGCTTCTTTGCTGTATCTCTGACGATTGTATAGATTTTTTTTTTTTTTCTCTTTCAGGTTGATTTTGTCATTGCTTTATAATTATTCATTCTTTCCATTCATGGGTCTATTGTGTGGTGTTTAGTTGTAGCTCAAGTTCACATACAAGGATAGGTTCATACTACATGTGTAACAATCTTAGGCTTTTGGTTATATTTGTAATAGTGACCTCATAAATTGAATGCCAATAAATCTAGTTAATGGGTTGCTGATTTCGCGCCATTTCCTTCTTAGCGTTCTGCTTATTATTGTTCATCGAAGGCTTGGTCTTGCTTGTTTGAACCTATGTAGTGGTACAGGTCTATTAATGGTAAAACATCCCCTCCTTCCTCTCCCTGTTGTCCTATGGGTTTTACCTAGGGGTGAGCATTAGCCGACCAATCTGATTAAACTGAACTGGATTTAGCCGAAAATAATGGTTGGCATGGGAACTGAGAAGAGGTGAGTGGTGGTTCGGTTAGGAAGAATATAGAAGATTGATTATCGATTTATGGTTCGGTTAGAGTGTTGCATTAACTGAACTGATTGAAAAATTGAATCACTGTTACATATTACTAAAACTACATTGTTTTTATACCCTCAACCCTAACCCAAAAAAAAAATTCCTCTACACTTATATAATGCTCTCATTCCTCTCATTCATTCTCCTCTCTCATTTTTCGATGCCCTCTGTAAATCTCACACCTTCCACTCTAGTCCCATGTTCTCTCTTAACCCTAGACCTTAATCTAGTATCCCTTCATCTTGCGACCGTTCTTTTGTCATCTCCTTCTAGCTTTGACTCTTCCCTTGCTCTAGTATAAATCGCTTCGCTCTCTGTGTTATGTTCTTTCTTTATTGTTTATTTCTTTCCAATCTCTTTGACTTGATGTTTGTTGTTTAAAAAATTTATCATTTTCTGCTTTGTCATTGTTTTTGTTACTGTCAATGTACAAAAACAAACATTGCTAGTGATGAAATTAACATGCAAGGTCCTTTAGTTGTTGGATCGACTAGATATGGTAATGATCTTGTTAGATCTAAAGATTTTATAAATTTTTGGGTATTTTATGTATTTTCATGGAGATGTATTTGTTCTTGAATTTTTTTCATGCATACTACTACTGTCTATTGGTGAATTGACTGTTTGGTTGGATCTGCGAAATGTATTTTTCGATCTCATTGAGAGATCTTAAAGGTGGAAGCCCCTAATGTGTAGATCTAATCGTCGGTTGATCATTTTGGTGGAAGTTGCATAATTTGAAAAAAAAATCGAGTAGGAGAATGCTTAAAAGAACAACATTTAAAAGGTAAAATCTTTATTTCTCCTGTTGATAAATTTGTTGACTTGATATTGGTGTTTTTGTTTATCATTGATTATGTAAATTTTTGAACTTTGATTTTTGATAATATATATTAATTTATATATTGTTGTTTCTTTGAGTTTTTGACTTGATATTGAATGAGTAAAATAAACTATTAGTTTAAATTGTATTTTAAAATAATTTTTTTATTACTATTTCAAGGTGTTTATTTAAAAATAATTTTTTTATATTAATAATTTTTTTATTATTATTAAAATTAAATATTATATAACTAATTATTAATTTGTACTAATAATTTTATTTTAAAAAAATATATTTTGATTATTAAATAATTTTTTACTCATTCTTACTTTATTTAAAATTAATTTTTCATTATACTGGCAAATATTTATATTGAAATTTTTTATGATTGTTGCTTTTATTTTTATTGTTGTCAAATAATGATACAATAGTTGTTGTTGTTCTTACTACTTGCTCGTTGTGATTACTGCTTGGTTATGATTAATTTATGATGCTTATGTTTTGCTTTGGATTTAATGCATTTGTAGATGGAAACTCAAGCAGAACCTCCTAGTGGCATTCAAGCTGCTATTGGTGGTGCTGCAGAGGTGGAAGCCCTAGAGCAACCAGAAGTTGCTAAAAAAGATAAAAAGAGAAAGGACATTGAAAGCAGAAGCAAGGTGTGGGAGTACTTCGAGAAAATCCATGAGCAAGGGAAGTTGATAAAAGCTAAATGTATATACTGTGCTAAACAATTACATGCTGATCCAAAAATAAATGGTACATCATCTGTTAGAAATCACATGTTGCGTTGCATGAAAAACCCTAACCCTAAGTCCATTAGACAAAGTCTTTTAACTCTACAACTTGATGTGTATAGTTTTGAAACTGTGGGTGTAATTGGGACTTGGAAATTTGAAAATGATGCTATTAGGATTGCATTGTCTAACATGTGCATTGTTGATGAGCTTTCATTTAAATTTGTTGAGGGAGATGGTTTCAAACACTTTATGTCAGTTGCATGCCCTAGGTTCAATATACAAAGTAGATGGATATTGAGTCGAGACTGTTATCAAACATATTTAGATGCAAGGCTAACATTGAAAAAATATTTTCATTAATCACTGCTAAAGACAAAGAGTATGCATAATAACAGACACTTGGACATCAATTCAACGTATAAACTACATGTGCATTACAACTCATTACATTGATTTTGAGTGGAAGCTCCATAAAAAAATAATTTCATTTGTCCCTGTTACTTCTCCTAAGGGTGAGTACATTATAAAAGCTTTAGAAAATTGTCTTCTTGATTGGGGTTTGAAAAATATTTTCACAGTGACAATAGATAATGCATCTTCAAATGATACTGCACTTGGTTTTTTTAAGAAAAAATTATTTTCTTGGGGCACATCTACTGTCAAAATAAAATATGTTCACATGAGATGTATTGCACACATCCTAAATTTAGTAGTGAATGAGGGGTTGAAAGATTATGGATAGTCAGTTAAAAGGGTTAGGGAAGTAAGATTTATTTGGAACTCACCTTCCAGGTTGCACAAATTTATGGAATTTGCTGACTTGCTTGGTGTAGAGTCAAAGTGTTCACTTTCTCCAGATGTGGCCACTAGATGGAATTCAACCTTTGACATGTTAAAAACTACTTGCTTATTTGAGAAAGTGTTTGAAAAATATGAGGAATATGAGCATGCATTTAGAGCTGACTCTAGGGATGATGTACTTGATATATTGGATTGGAATTTTGTTAAACCACTTGTTGCCTTCTTGTATCATTTTTATGAGATGACACTGAGAATTTCTGGTTCTCAGTATGTTACCACTAACTCATTTTTCTCTGAAATATATGATCTTTACTATATTTTAAATGAGTGGAAAAGTGATGCTGATCCTAGTAAAAGAGCAATGGGCTTTTCTATAAAAGCCAAATTTGACAAATATTGGGGTGATCCTCAGAAGATGAACTTGCTGATTTTCATTGGAACTGTGCTTGATCTTAGAGATAAGCTGAAATACATGGAGTTGATCCTTAAGCATATTTATGAGGATTATGTGGGTAGAAGCCTGAAATGTAATGTAAAAGCTGCATTGTATGAATTATTTGATGACTATTGTGCTTCTAGTAAACCACCTCTTCATTTTGCTTCTCAATCTGGATACTCATATATTGCCACAGAGGGTGCTTCTACTGATTATGTGAAATCGGGGTCCTTGCTAAAAGCTAAAATTTAAGAAACACAAGTTGGATCTTGGACAGTATGGGAGCAAAAAACCTGAATTAGATATCTATCTCTTTGAGGCTGTGATTGAGGAAAAGGGCACATTTGACATTCTCAAATGGTAGAAGATTAATTTCGAGAGATTTTCTATTCTCTCAACCCTAGCACATGATGTGTTAGCTGTGCCAATATCCACAGTAGCCTCTAAATATGCTTTTAGCATAAGAGGGAGGGTGCTTGATTGTTTTTGGAGTTCATTGACACCCAAAATTGTGGAAGCTTTAATCTATTTTGCAGACTGGATGAGATTGTCTACAACTCCAGTCTCAATTGAGGAGTCCATAGATGAAGTTAAGCAGTTTGAGAAAGGTTTGTGGAAGCTAAATTGGTCTTCAATGTTTATTTTCAATTTTTCTTAATTATACTTCTTCTTCTCAATTTGATAAGTTACTTATATTTTCTTTGTTTGTCAGAGTTACCTGTAGTTGGATTTGGCCCATCTATGGCATCACCAAGTGCCACTTAACATGAAATTTCATTAAAATTTACTTGGCATTATATAACTACTCACTTCTCTGCATGTTCTTTGTGTTGTGTGCTATTTGTGGCCAATACTAAAGTGACTTTAATTCAGTTGCCATAATTAGTTGTTGAATGAGTTTAAATACATTGAACTGCAACAGATGAAATGGGTGACCTTCAGTTGCTAATGTTGTTGCTAATGTTTAAACCCATTAAATAACAATACTGATGTGGCTAACTTTCAATTGCCAATGTTCATTTTTGATTATGGGCTATAATGATACTTCCACCTACAATAAGTTGATAAATAAAAGTGCTTGCTAAAATTTTTGTGTGGCATGTATTTTGTTGCGAGAATTTATGGCTGCATTTTTACACTAAATTACAATTCATGAGATCTGAGCTCACCTTGCATTTTATTTCTCTCTACTTCCCTTTCAATTATTTACTTTGCTTTTTGTTGTTGGTTGCATTTCTATGAATATTTGGTTGAGTTGGGCAATGAATAAGCTTCCACCTAAGTTTTTATGTAGATTATGTGAATGTGTTTGTTGAAATCTCTCATATGACATCTCTTTGTTGGGCATGACTTGAAAACTTCAAAAAGCTGAGCCATTTTTACTTGTTGATTTTAATTTGCTTCTCAATGAATATGAATTATTCTTAATCTCTGTTATTCTATTTATGTTAAAATGCTAGAATGAATTGAAACTTTGAAGCTTTTTGGGTGCACAAAAGCTATGGTTTACATTCAAATATTTTTTGCAAATGATATGCAGGCTTTTGCATATAAACTTTTTTGTGGAAGCTTTCAATTTTGGCTTCTAATTTTTGTTGAAGTCAATGTTCTGAGAAGTGGAAACAGTTGATTATTGCTGTCAATGTAATGACTAATGACTTACAAATATTTTATTGTATCTAGTTCTGCAAATGTGTCAAAGTGACATGACAGCTAGCCTATGTAATTATGTTATATCATTATAGGCTTAATTATATTTTGTAAATATATTACACTTTGATCTTTGACCCAATTTGGACCTTCTATAATTATATAACAGCAATTGAGTTTCTCCTAAATTAGTAATTATATATATATATATATATATATATACACTAGTTGGTTTATCGGACCAATATACTCTTTTGATATATTTAGTTCAGTCCGGTTTACCATAATCTTTCAAAAAAACCAATTAAATTTTATAATTTTTCCACTAAACCGAATCGTGCTCACCCCTATTTATACCTACTGCTTTGTTGCTCCCACGCATATTTCTGATGTCTTAGAGGCTTTGTTGCTTGCATACTTTAGTAATATACAACAACGATGGACGTTTGATAATATATCATGTTAGGTTGGAAAAGCTTTTGTAGTTTGAAGATGTATCATGTTGCTTAGTTGATGTTTTGAACATTACTGTCACGACCTTCGAAACAATTTCTATGTTTACAGTTGTATTTCTGCTTGGGAGGAACATTGTTTTTAAAAAATAATTTTTTCTCCCCAAATGCACGGAGCTAATCAAATGGGAGGAATATTGTTTTTAAAAAATAATTTTTTCTCCTCAAATACATGTAGCTAATCAAATGGGAGGAAAGGTTACTTTTTTTGTCAAATTGGTACCATTTACCGTTGCTAATTGTTAGTTGCGATACAAGACATTATCCTTTTTTGCTTTGATATAAACACTTACTATTTGAATGGCTATTGAGGATAATAGATGAGATAATTTAGGTGAACTTAGCCATGATTCAATTTATTTTATATATTTTTTTACTTAAGTAGAATCAATGATCTAATATATATAGATTGTACAATAGAAAATAATCTTCTTATCAAAATATCCATCACATGAAAAAGTATTACTTCATATCATTTTTTTCAGCTTATAAATTATTTTTTGATATGAAATCACTTGATATTTGATATTATGTAGAATTCGACTAATCCAAATTTGATCCGGACATGCATTATTGATAACAAACATGCCCTTACATGTTGCATGGCTAGTTCACATGTTATTATTTATTGATTTTTATTTTTATTTTTTACTGGCAGCATCTCAAACAGGTAAATGAAAGAAATCAAGTAGGATATGATATGTCAAACATAACAATTATTGCACTAGTGAATTCCAAGAGTTATTATTACACTTGAAATTCATTTTCACTTCTCATAAACTTTAATGCTTTTCCACCTTGACTCCATGCGATTGCTTGATCCATTAAGCGCAGCATACACCCCACACTTGAAATAATGCTGTGTGACCCCATTATCATTGATGACAAGCTTCTGTTGACCATCCACAAAGATTGTGACTTGCCCTTTTCCTACATCATGCATCACATTAACTCTGAACCAGTTATCGTAGATATTTGTGGCCACCAATCTGGAACTATAGAACATCACGTTTCCATTGTATAGTTTGCTGCCCATAACACTTGCATTATTGTGGCACCAGAAGTTCCGCTTGGAACATATACTTGGCCTTCAAATTGATTAGTCTTGCCCCTGCAGCAAGCAAGATTGAACAAGCCTATCTTCAATTAACTACTAGCAAGTTAGTGGCTTTTTTAACTCTTTGTAAAAAAAAAAAAATCCCTTTTTGTGTTTTCTTTTAAAATTGTATTTGGTGTTAATTGTCAAAATTTTTAAGCTGATGTGGAGGTATGATATGTTGTCCCGTTTAAAATGGTGGATAAAAATTTTCATTTAAAACGGCAAATAAAGGTTGTTTTCCATATTCAAAATGACGAATAACATGATATCTATCGTTTAAAACCCTCTAAATTAAAAGACCTTTAACACCAGAAAAAGTCATAAACTGGAACATATTTTCAAAATCACGACAAATATTTTTTTTTTAACCACAAAGAGATAAAAAGCCTAGCTAGCTAGCTAGCAACTCTTGCTATGAAAATATCTAAGTTTTTTAAGGGTGTGTTTGCAAAAGTTGAAAGATGCAAGATGAGGAGAGAGAGCTCACCCGGAGAAGAAGTTCAGTTCGAGGTCTCGTGGGGGCTGCCATCCTTGAAGGGTTTATCATTGTCAAAAACCCAAAAACTCCTAATCCCATTTTGGAAACTATAACGTTTATTTAAGGGTTTATCATATAGTTTCTGTATGTCAAAGTTGGAACTTGTTAATGGTACCTCAGTGAACCCATATGTAGGATCCGCAAAGCAAAGATGGCCAAAATGGCTAGAATATTATAGCAGTAGTAGTAGGGAGGAAGGCTCATTTTCATATAAGTTGCTATTGCTACGTACTAACACACTTCATCTCCCTACATCTTTATAACGAGGGAGAGGCCGCAGTGAACAGTTGACCTTTGTAGGAGAAACTTTATTCAAAGCCGCCCATTATTTGGCTCCTATGGGATAAAGCGACGACTGCACTAATGCGCATATGAAACTAGTACATTTTTCTTATATTGTTACCTCATTAATACGCTAGTCCCACCAATGCAACTGATTTTTGAGTGCTACACATCTTTTTGAAGATGCTTTGCCATTTTTTATAGGGAAATGGTGCAAATTGGAACTCACATTTTACCCTAGTTACACATTTGCTTTGTTTTTTTGATTTAAATTGAAATTTTTATTTTAAAAATATAGATCATATTGAATTTTTATAGAGTACAATTAAATTTTATAATTTTTTAATACAATTAAGTCCTATAAATTAATAAAATAATAATTTTATCGATCCTAACAAATAAAATTAATAATTTTTTTAGATATATATACATATCCTAATTATAAAATTTTAAAGTTTTTAAACTTATAAAATAATTGTTTAAAATTTTTAAAAAATTTTACAATCAAATGATATAAATTTCAAAAAAAAAAAAAAACTGAATTTATTTATTAATATAAATATCAAATATAAAATTGACCTAAAATTTGATTTTACTAGTTGAATAAAAAAATTTATTCATCAATTATTGTGCAAGGTTAAAAATTTAAATTCATGAATAAAATTTAAATATTTTTTATTCAATCGTAAAAATTAACTTTTAGGTCAATTATCAATTCACTATTTATATTAACGAATAAATTTAGTCATTTTTTTTAAAATTTATATCATTTGAATGTAAAATTTTTTAAAAACTAAAAAGTTATTTTATAGATTTAAAAACTTATAAAATTTTATAATTAGGTTATATATTTATATATCTTAAAAAATTATCAATTTCATTTGTTATTATTGGTTAAAATTTATTTTTTTTATTAATTTATAAAATTTAATTGTACTAAAAAAAGTTACAGAATTTAATTGTATTCAGTAAAAATCTAATATGGTTTACATTTCCAAAATATAATCTCTAATTTGAGCCCAAAAAAACATATGATCCAATGTTAAACTAGGGTAAAATGTGAGGTTCAATTTGTACTTTTCCTCTAGCTTAGTTTTAAAATAATGAGAATTTATGTGATCAGCATATGGGAAGAGATTAAAGATGGAATTGGAGTGTTTCCGAATTACCATTTTTTAAAACAAAACTTGCTAACATAAATCACACTCAACTACCCTTTTATGCGCAAATATCATATTAAGTTTTTATATTTACTTCTAATTAGATTAGAGAGAGCCCCATGAGTAGCATAAGTAAAAAAAAAAAAGTATGGTTATGTTATGATCCGTATTTTTTTATTTATTAAATTAAAAGGGCTCACCGGTGATGATTTCAGCCACCTCAAGTGCCGCCGCCAATCTCCAAAGAACCTCCTTCTTCTGGGCATTGTTTTCCCTCAATAATTTTTATTGATTCAAGCCGGTAACAACTTTAATTTTGAGTAATTGATTTTAGATTATTTTTAGTTAATTTTGTTAAGTTGAGCTTTAATTCAATTTTAGTAGATATAGTTGCTTTGAGATGAAATAATCTAGAGGTTGTGATCTTACTTATTGTATTTTTTATTTAATTTTTAAAATTTTTTGGGCCTCGGGTACTGTTTATGTCACTGTTTCAGACAGTCTTACATCGGAAAATTTTTATATTTTTAATATATTCTATATATTATATAAATTAAACTTTGTGAAGAAAGTTTTGTGAAATTATGTATAGAATTTGATATATGAATTTTTAAAGATTATGTTTAGAAGTATATTTTTGAGAAATTAGTAGAAATCGGTAAAATTATTTGATTTTAATTAAATTATTGTTAATTATTCTATTTTAGACTATTTTGATTAATAAAAGTATGAAAAATAATTTTTATAATTATTTCCCAATTTTAGTTAATTAGTAGTAATTTTGGGAAATTAAAAGAATAATAAATTTATTTATTATCTTTTGAGCCTTAATGAGAATTTTATTATTTTTATGATATTAATAAGTAATTTTAATAATTATTTACAATTTATGCTAATTTATTTGTAAAATGGAAATTTTATTCCATTAATGGATTTTATTGGCAAAATATTATTTATAAACTAAAATTTTATTTTTTATTTGGAAAATAATTTATTTAATATTTTTATGATATATTTTGGTGATTTCAAAAAATTATATTATTTTTATATATTTTGTAATGTTGGTTCTCGATTAGGTGTAAAATGTAGTTCAGGGTTTAAAGTGTGCTTTTGTGCAGAATTGTCTCTACTGTTAGTAGAGAGAAATCTGTATTACAAAAGAGACTCTGCTGAATTTTTATTAAATTTTTTATAAAACGTGATATTGGTCTATGTTAAATATTGAGTTTTGTTAAGTCATGCATTAGATTGAGTGTTTCCTTAGAAATCTAGAATTTTTTAAAGTTAGAATTTTAATCCTAATTATTCTTTTATTATTATTTTTCCTATAGCTGCGTCGAGACCGAGACCTACAGGACATGACCATTTGAGTTAGTATAGAGGAGCGCACTTCACTTTTGAGTTATTATTATATGTATATATTACATGTAAAAATTTTTATTGGCATCCATATTTTGATAAATATGAATTTAATATGTTGTTGCATTAAATGTTAATTACTATTGCTATTATATATATGTTTGTATATGTATATATATATATGTGTATGTGTGTGTGTGAATATTAATTGTGATTATTGGATGCTGTTTGTTATTGATATTGATTTATGTTATTGTGATGTGTTATTTTTGGATGATAGTAGTAGAACGTGCTAACTAGTAGGTTATACTAGGACTGTTGCGTAACAGTACGTTAGATGTTAGGCTATAAAATTTTTATTGATATGAGATTTTATGATTTGAGATATGAAAAAAATGATTATTGAGATTTATGGTTAGACAGTGGTGTGACTGCGTTAGCTCAGTTGACCTAGTGTCTCGGGGCTAGCCATGCCGGTAGTGAGATTACGAAAGCTCAGTTGACTTATTATCTTGGGCCATTCCACTGTTAAATTGGAAAAAAGGAATGTCCTTGGATTTAAGTGAGCCTGTTAGCTAGTGAGGTTCAGTGATTGAGTTTGTAAAAATTTTAGGGTTCTGCTCTGATCCTCCATTTAACTTCCATTGGTGTGCTGATATGAAAATTGTTTTTAATCATCTGCTTGAAATGTGTGTATAAATTACATAAATATAAATATAAATATAAATATATAAATACTATATTGGTGCTTGATTGCTTGTATTCTTAGGTTGCATGTATATATATAATAATAATTCACTCAGTCAGGTTTGACCCCCTTAATTATTTTTTTAGGACTTATCTCGTTAGACCTCTAATAATAATTCTCTTCGCCGGACTCTTTTTTCTCCGATTGATTTATATAAAATTATAAACTACCTTTTCCTTGTATTTTTATCAGACGTTGCAGTAAGAGTTTGTACTTTTTAGTAGTAGTATATATTTGTTGTAGTTTCTAATGATGATGTTGATAGTGGTTGTGTACCTATCTGTTGTAAAAATATTTTATTGAGATATTATTTATGGAATTCTTTATATCATGAAATTTTTTAATTCTGAGGTAAATTTATGTTGATGTTTGGTGTGAAGTTGTAGTTTAGGCTTACTACAGGTTCTAGATTCATGTGAATTCCCATTCCCTAGCGCCAATTATGACTTCTAGATTTAGGTCGTGACAAACTTGGTATCAGAGCCTAAGTTTAGTATGGTTGGACTTAGGTTGCTAGAGTTTGAGTTTTCTTTGAAATTACTGCAACAATTAGGTTCGATTATGTCTTTGAAAAGTTTTCCTTACTTTAGAATTCCATGTAACCGTTAAGATGTCTATTTTTGTCTGAATTGTATATTGTATATTGTATAATGTATATTCTATATATTATTTAGATTAAATTTTGTGAAGAAAGTTTTATGAAATTATGTATAGAATTTGAGATATCAATTTTTAAAGATTATGTTTAAAAGTGTACTTTTGAGAAATTAGTAGAAATTGGTAAAATTATTTGATTTTAATTAAATTATTGTTAATGATTCTGTTTTAGACTATTTTGATTAATAAAAGTAATTTTATAATTATTTCCTACTTTTAGTTAATTAGTAGTAATTTTGGGAAGTTAAACAAATAATACATTTATTCATGATCATTTGAGCTTAAATGAGCATTTTATTATTTTTATGATATTAATAAGTAATTTTAATAATTATTTACAATTTATGCTAATTTATTTGTAAAATGGAAATTTTGTTCCATTAATGGATTTTATTGGCAAAATATTATTTATAAACTAAAATTTTATTATTTATTTGGAAAATAATTTCTTTAATATTTTTATGATATATTTTGGGGATTTTAGAAAATTATATTATTTTTATATATTTTGTGATGTTGGTTCTCGATTGGGCGTGAAATGTAGTTCAGGGGTCCAACCCAAGATATTGAGCCTTGAAATATTTTGAAGTGTGTTTTTATACAGGATTGACTCTACTTTTAGTAGAGAGATGTTTGTTTTATAAAGAAAACTTTACCGAATTTTGGTAGACTTTTCATAAAACGTGACATTTGTCTATGTTAAATATTAAGTTTTGTTTAGTTGTGTCTTAGATTGAGTCTTTTCTTAGAAACCTAGAATTGTTTAAGGTTAGGATTTTAATCGTAATTATTCTTTTATTATTATTTTTACTATAGCTGAGGCAAGACCAAGGCCTACAGGATAGGGTCATTCGAGTCGGAATATAAGAGCGCACTCCACTTGTGAGTTATTATTATATGTATGTATTGCATGTAAAATTTTTTATTGGCATCCATATTTTAATAAATATGAATTTAATATGTTGTTGCATTAAATGTTAATTACTATTGCTATTATATATATGTTTTTATATATATATAAATGTGAATATTAATTATGATTATTGGATGCTGTTTGTTATTGATATTGATTTGTGTTATTGTGATGTGTTATTTTAAGAGGATAATAGTAGAACGTGTTATCTAGTGGGTTACATTAGAATTATTGCACAACAGTACGTTAGATATTAGACTATAAAATTTTTATTGATATAAGATTATATGATTTGAGATATGAAAAAATTGATTATTGAGATTCGTGGTTAGAAAATAGTGTGATTGCAGAAGCTCGGTTGACTTAGTGTCTCAGGGCCAGTCATGCTAGCAGTGAGATTGCGAAAGCTCAGTTGACTTAGTGTCTTAAGACTAGTCCACTGTCAAATAGAAAAAAGGAATATCTTTGGATTTAAGTGAGTCTATTGGCTAATGAGGTTCAGTGATTAAGGTTGTGGAAATTTTAGGGTTTTGCTATGATCCTTTACTTAACTTCCATTAATGTACTGATATGAAAATTGTTTTTAATCATTTGCTTGAAATACGTGTATAAATTACATAAATATAAATATATAAATACTATATTGATGCTTGATTGTTTGTATGTTTAGGTTGCATATATATATCTAATAATAATTCATTCCTTGAGGTCTTATCCCCTTAATTATTTTTCAGGACTTATCTTGTCAGACCTCTCATAATAATTCTCTTTATCAGACTTTTTTTTCCTCCAGTTGATTTATGTAAAATTTTAAATTACATTTTCCTTGTATTTTATTAGACGCTACAGTAACAATTTGTACTTGTGGTAGTATGTATTTCTTTGTAATTTCTGATGATGATGTTGATAGTGGTTATGTACCTGTCTGTTGTAAAAATATTTTATTGAAATATTATTTATGAAGTTTTGAATATCATGAAAATTTTTGATTCTAAGGTAAATATGTGTTGATGTTTGGTGTGAAATTGTAGTTTAGGCTTATTATGGATTTCAGATTATATGATTATCCATTCTATTGTACTCATCATAACTCCTAAATTTGGATCATGATAGATTCAAACCTCCATTTTTCCCTTGCTCTCCCTCATTATAGTAGGAATTAACCATTTCAGCCATCTTAAAAATAATAATGATAATAATAAGGGAAAAGGGCCAAATTGAACCCTTAATTCTATGTCAAATCTTAACTTAGACACTATTATTTTTTTCCCATATGGACCCTAAAATTTTAGAAGTGGCTCATTATAACCCTTCGTCACCAACAACTTAAAAAAATGAAATAATTATTATATATCTCTGTATTTTGACATATTACACTATTTCATCTCTGATATTTAAAAAAATATTTATTCAATCTTAATATTTATAACAGTTAACATTTATTAATTTTTCTTTAGGGATGAAATGATACATAATTTTTTAAATATTAAGAATACATAAATATTTTTTTAAATATTAAAAATAATATAATATAATAAATCAAAATTCAAGCGTAATACAGTAATTATCTATAAAAACATGTGAAACCCACCCCTTAAGAAAACGGCTTCTCATTTTCTCATGTAGGATCCACTGTTGTATAAACAATGGCTTCTCATGTGAGACCCATTGTTGTATAAATAATTACTTCCCTATCTCTCTCTTTGCTTTTTTGTTCTTTTACACAGCAGTATCACTCAAACAGGATAAAGCACAGTACCCTGCAACGAAAAAGGAAGGCAAAAACACTGGCAATAAAATGTGTGCCACTATTGCTTTAGTCTGAGATTTATTCAATCACGAGAATGAATTGATGCCAAATTCTACATCCCAGATTTCTACTCTTTGTAAGGAACAGAGACCCCACAATTTTCCTTCACCCGCACATAACTTCAATTCGATTCCAGCAGCATCAACTGGAAAAACAAACACAAAATTCCTTCATCGCTCGTCCATGTTTGTAAGGCTCCTTCCCATATTCACTGGACCTATTTTTTCACTCATCAACCTTACCATCATACAATAACTGTCTATGAGGTTTGCACTCTGAGAAGTTGACCAGCTTAGCTAATGGCGCTCTAGAAATATTGTCCATGCTCGAATGCAATTGTGCTCGTGTTTCTTCCAATAAAGGAACCACATACGATCCAAGATAATAATCAACATATTTAAATGATTCAGGGATTTTCTCCACACATTGGCCGAAACCCTCTGGGATAAATGTTGCCTTACTAGCCTCTTCTACTTCTGAATTCTCATTTAAGATCATTTCATAATCATTTTGCACTGTCCTAAATTGCTTGTTAGCAACTCTGAGAGTTCCCTTTGATATGTAGGACACTGAAACTTGTCGTAGAATTTCTTTGCAGCCTGATTGAACATTGTTGCTTGTATTTGTGTACCCTGCAACAATTAGGGAAAACACACAACTTTAATAAGTTAAATAACTATAATCCCAAACAAAAATTCACATCTTAATATGTTAACTCAACATTAAAAACACATCCTTCGCCTCTTGCATTCTTGTAAGTACGCATGTTTCCTTTTGCTTGTTACACGGACCTTGATTGTCCAATTTCCTTAGTAAGGATTCAAAGAAACAAGTGGATGAACTCTTCTTGTCATTGCCATTCTCACAGCAGGAGCTGCACTGAAAATTCAAAAATTAAGAGATTAAAAAATAAATTCACAAAATGCTTATAGTAACAAATAGTGCAACAAGAGATCTTGAAAAGCTCACTTTCTGTGCTGTTTGCGTACTATTTGAGCAGCTGATTTTGCAACCATTTCTTATTTTGGCCTCAAAAGAATGCCACTTAACTTCTTTCTTGATAACATCATTTTCTTGCTTTGGCTTCAGTATCATGGCTGCTGGTGGTGGTTCTGTTTTTATCTCTTTGATTTCTTTATCAATGGGTTTAGTTGCATCAAGCAACTTAAACATAATCGAATCAAGAAATGATTCCTTCAGATCATGTCATCAGCAGAAGTAGCACATTGTAGTTGAGCTCGCACTTCCTGGGTCAGTGCTGCCGTTACGAAATCTTTCTTCCTTCCCAGTCGAAGTTCTGCTTTGTTAAATCAAGAATCCTACAAATCACAACAGAGCGTGATTAACAGCGGTCGCAACCCGAGCCCGAACAGCCACGAGCAAGACGGCTATCGCTTTCTTCTTCATCATCTTGACACAAGCACGATGATCTCCTAAGGCTCTCTCTGGATTTGGTGAAGCCAAACCTGAACAAAAATGGAACCCGAACCCATTTGTCCTCAATCGCAACCCGAACCAAAATCCTCCAAGAATGCGAATGGTGAAGTTCAGGTCGGAGATAAATGATACCAATGGAAATAACACTAACGGCTGGGAATCGAGGAAGATATTGTTTCAGAGCTCGGAAAGAAGAGGGGATGTGCTGCAAGTCTAGGTTAACACAATGTGAAAGGCAGAGAAGACATTACCAAAAACAAAAAAAAAAAAAAGAGAAGAGGGGATGTGTTAGCCATGTGGGGGTGAATCCCACATGCCACGTAACCACACTTAACAGAGAGTTTTACCACGTCAATTTTTTCTTAACAAATGTTAACAGAAAGTTATAATTGGATCACTTTTGAAACATTAAGACTCATTTGGGTAAAAAAAATTATAATGGCCAAATTTAGAGTCCAATTTGACCTTTTTTCCTCAACAACAATAATAATTAGAATAGATAAGAGGGCTATCTCTACGTCATGCTTGCTTAGATAAGATTTCAACTAACTTCTCCTTTGTCACCTTTTCTTTGATGTGAGAATACTTTGCTTTTGTAAGCATAATATACTTATGTTTTACAATTGTGTAAACCTTAGTTGCAATAACAGCAATTTTATAATTATTTTTTGTTCTTCATTTTGTTAATTTTCTATTTTTTTTAGAAATGTTTATATAAATTCATATATTTTCTATATTAAAAATTGCTTACATGAGATGAACACACGATAATCATTGAAGTTAAAATAGTTTACCTTGCATAATAACCTTACTCAATTTAATGATCACCTCTATCTTAGAAATATTACATGCAAGAAAAGTTTTATTTTTCTAATGAAACCTCTTAATTACTGATATATATATATATATATATATATATATATATATATATATGTCAGAGCATAGATGTACAAGTAATTATGTGAAAATATATTGCGATCAAAACCTCTCAGAAATTTTGAGCTTCAGCCTAAAACATATGCCATCTCGACCATTCCCCATTTTCGGTTATCCTACACTAAATTTTCACTATTTCATGTTTCATGCATTTGTTATTTTTATCAGTTTAATATTTTAATTTATAATTTTACTAATTTAATATATAAATTTGTTTAAAATATAATTTTGAAATCCTTATCAACACATATAATATAAAATAATAAATAAATATATATCACATTTTAAGGATCCGATTGACCAAAAATTTGTAAATAGAGGTGTCAAACTGAAAAAAAGTGACAAATGTGGTAAAAATATTGTGTCATCATTAGTATATTTTAGACAAATTTAAATGTTGAAATGATAAAATTGTAAGTTGAGATATCAAACTAACAAATTAACAAATTATGCCAGATTACAAAGTGACGCAAATGTACCATGCCAAATCCAAATCTATTTTTGTGTGTTCTTAAAGAACCATGCAATATATGAGATTCTGAAAATATTAATCTTAAGATCACTATACATGCATGGTTTGACACACACAATAATTATAATAACCATTAAATTAATTAACAAGAAATAAAAAGCTGGGATCGAAGAGCAAGTAGTGCTTGTTACTTAAATTAGGGTTTAACTAAGTCAAGTCAACTCATGAGATATTTAAGATTGACTTGAAAAAAATTTTAAAATTGATTCGATTATTATCGAATCAAGGTCGATCTCGATCTCGAGCTAGCTACTCAAGTAGGCTTTTAAGTTGAAATCAATCTCCTAAATATGTGACTTAATAGACTCGTAAGTTTAATCAAGACTAGTCAAATTTGTATATATTGATGTATGTTATTTTTACGTATATTTTGAGTTGATTCTTAATGAAATTTAAATAAGTAATTATAATAATTTGGGTAGAATATGAGTTTGAATAAGAAATAAATTAGTGTTAGTGTTTAATTAGGATTTTATTATTTAAATCATATTTTAAGGAGTTTTTGTAATTTATTAATGTATTTTCCCTTTTTGTAGTTAAGTCTAAAGAGGAAATCCAAAGGAAGTAAGGAATTGTATCAAGCACAACATGTAACATAGTTTACCAAACCATGTCGGGTAAAAAATTCAATAAGATGGAAGTGACATGGCATGTACAAGCCATGTGCCAAACCATGTGGTTATTTGCCAAGCTAGAAGAAAAGGAAAAAATGTGACATGACATGTGTCACGACATGCTTCAACCCGTGCGTATGTCCCATGCAAAGTGATACAACATGTGACATGGCTTGTCTAAGCCATGTTGTAAGCCATGTCGAATAAAAAGTGGTTTCCTTGCCTGAAAAGGAAGAGAATTTTAAGGGCTTTCAGATTCTTTTCCTAATGAACTCTATAAAAAGAGCATTATGAGAAGCTAGAAATCATCTTTGGTCATTGATTGACAGCCACAAACCAAAGCTAAATGAAGATTGAAGGAGTTTTGTGCAAGAATTTCAAGAGTTTATTTTTATTAATTCTTCTTCTTTCATCCTTAATCATGTTTGTGTTTTTTGCCATAACCATGCGTGGCTAATTTTCTTTTAGGGTTTAGGTTAGGAGTAGCTATTCCATGATGTGATTGAACATAAAGTTTTTATATTTAATTTGATTTTAGTTAATTCTATGAGTTGCACTTAATGTATGTTTTCATTCTTGGCTAGTTTATTTGCATGTTTATGGGTAGATTCACCAATGAGAGTTAGGGAAATTTATAAGCTTATGACTTGTAGGACTTAGATCACTCAGCCATGATAGTAGGTGAGCTTTACGAGGAACCATGATAGTAGGCAGGGGTCTATGGTGGTGAATTAATTGTTAAGAATCTTAATGAGTTTAGATTAATTTCTTAACCATGAGAGTAGGTTAAATTTTAATCTTTACATGCTTAATTGAACTCAAGAGAGTCTTTAGGTATTTTAGAACAATTACCCTTAACTGAAATCAATGTCTTTTGTGTGTTATATGTTCATGATCAGATTGGAATAGTGAAACTAAACCTAGGCTTTTAGCTTTTTATCATTTGATTATAGTTTAAGTCTTTTACTTTGTTTATATTAAATTTGTAATATCATTTTATTTAATTTACTAGTTGAGAACATAAGTAAAAATATTAGTACTCAATATACAGTCTTCGTGGGAATGATAAGTCTTTATACTATAATCACAATCCATGCACTCGCGGGTTTTAAATGTATTAAGTTTTTAGCGATATTGCCATGGACTGGCAATATTAATATTAATTTAATTTTTACTTTTCTTGGACTAGTATTTTTTTTAATATTACTTGTTTTGCTTATTGATTTTTCAAGCAATTTTTACTAGTTTATGGACACTCGATTTAAGGGGACAAACTTAGAGAAGATCAACCTTGAAATTAAAAAGTTATGCAAGAAAAACCAAAAGGAAAAGCATGAGAAAGATAAGAAAAAGATGGCTGAAGATCAAGCGGCATAACCAGCAAGGATTCATGCTCTTCAAGAGTACATAATGCCTAATCCAAGAGATACCCATAATAGCATTATGAGGTCTACTATTGAAGCCAATACTTTTAAAATCAAACCAACAATTATTCAAATGGTTTCAAAGTTTCAATTTAGAGGTCTCCCAAGCGAAGATCCTAACGCCTATTTGGCCAAGTTTTTGGAGATTTGTGACACTTTCAAAATGAATGGGGTTAGTTAGGATGCAATAAAGTTGAGGTTATTCCCTTTCTCTCTGAGGGATAAGGCCAAACTATGGTTGCACTCCTTAGCATCGTAGTCCATTACCACATAGGACACGTTGTCAAAGGCATTATTGGGAAAATATTTCCCATTAAGCAAGATAGTGAAATTCAAACAAGAGATTACAAGTTTCACCAAACATCATGATGAATCTTTATATGAAGTATGGGAGCGGTTCAAAGATTTGCAATGTCAATGTCCTCACCATGAAGTTCCACAATGGCTACTCATTCAAACCTTTTATGAAGGACTCACCGAGCCAATAAGAATTATAATTAATGCTACCACTCAAGGTTCATTCATGAGAAAGACACCTAAATATGCCTACAATCTTTTTGAGACTATGACATCAAATAACTACCAATGGCAAGGAGAAAGAAGTGCCCCAAGGAAAGTTGTAGGTTTGTATGAGGTGGACGGGTGGAATCTTCTTAATGCCAAAATTGACATGCTTACCAAGAAACTTGAAGCTACTACCAAAGTGTCAAATCTAATGGTTGTTTATTCTGTGAGTTTTGTGGAGGAGGACACTCAACTATTGAATGCCAAGGAAGTTTTACTTCTCAAGATCAATCCTTAGAGCAACTCAATGCTCTAAAGAACTTTCAAAGGAACCAAGAGAACCCTTACTCAAACATATACAATTTAGGATGGCCTAACCACCTAAACTTCTTATAGTCCAATCAAAGGGGAGTTTAGAATGCCAACCAAGGATTCAACCAACCTCCATTAGGTTTTCAACAAAAAAATTATTTCCACCAACATTAAAAGAGCAATCCTAACCTAGAGAGCATGATGAAGAGATTCTTAAAGGATCAAGAAGAACAAAAGGAAGCCATCAAGAATCTAACCTCTTAAATAAGCTAACTTTTTACTTATAACAAGATGTTAGAAAACCAAATTGGATCTCAAGCCTTGAGCTTAAGACAAGGTGGTATGCTACTTAGTCAACCTGAACATCCAAGAGAACAAGCAAAGGCAATAACGCTTAGGAGTGGAAAGTAATTACCCAAGGTTAAGATCAAAGGATGAGAAGAAGGAACTGTACGAGTTACTTACGAGGAGGAATAAAGGACTGGAGTGAACAAAAAAAAGGAGGAAAAGAAGGAAACACCCCTCAAGACACCGCCACTACCCTTTCCTCAAAGGCAGTAAAAATCCAAGTTGGACAAGCAATTTGAGAAGTTTATAAAATCATTCCAATAGCTTAAGCTTAACATACCACTCTTAGACATGATTAATACAATGCTTGCTTACTCTAAATTTCTAAAGGATATTATCTCACACAAGCAGAAGTGGGAAATCATGAAACTATTCCTATAAATAAGGAATGCAGTACTACCATTTAGAATAAGCTCCCATAAAAGTGTAAAGACCTAGGGAGTATCACTATCCCTTGCACTATTGGGAATGAATTTATAGGTAAATCTTTTTATGATTTAAGTGCAAGTGTGAGCATAATGCCTCTCTCTTTTTGCATGCATTTAAATATTAGTGAGCCACAACTAACAACGGTGTCATTACAACTTGTAGATAGGTCCATCATCTATTCCTATGGAATTCTTGAGGATGTACCTATGAAGGTTGGAGACTATTATGTGCTCAATTATTTCATTATCTTAGAGATAGAGGAGGACTGCTTAATTCCAACAATCTTGGGACGTCCATTACTAGCCATAGTCAGTGCAATAATTAATGTCAAACGAGGCAAAATCTTACTTAAAATTTGAGACAATAAGGTGGAGTTTGATGTTTTCAAAATGGTAAGGCAAACCACCACCATGGGATCATGTTTTCATGTGGATGCAATTGAGAGCTGTGTGTAAGGGGTTTTTAAAAAACAGCTCGCTTAAGACCCACTTGAAGCTTGCTTGGTCCATGATGCAAAAAAAGATGACATAGATAAAAAAGTGGTAATGTTTAATCACTGTCTCAATGCTAATCTTGCACTAAACAACAAGCAATCAATAAGGTATGAGCCTTTACCCTCCAATGTTTATCATGTAAGTATATTGAAGAAAGAAAATGAACCTAAGGTAGAACTCAAAACTCTTCCTTCATATTTGAGGTATGATTTTCTTAGTCCAAATCCTATTTATCCTATTATTGTGAATGCTAAGTTGAATAATGAATAAGTAGAAAAATTTCTTAGGAGAGTTAGGCCTCATAGAAAAATCATAGGCTATACCGTTGATGATCTTAAGGGAACTAACCCTTCTATTTGCATGCATATGATTCATATAGAGGAAGGTTTTAAACCTTCCATTGAGAGCCAAAGAAGATTGAATCCTACCATGAAGGAGGTGGTAAAAAAGGAAATCATGAAGTTACTTAATATAGGGATTATCTATCCTATCTCGAATAATGATTGGGTTTGTCCAATTCATATAGTCCTTAAGAAAGGGGGAATGACAGTGGTCAAGAATAAGAACAATGAATTAATTCCCATTAGGGCTATCATGGGTTGGCGCATGTGCATTGACTATAGGAAGTTGAACAGGGCCACTAGAAAAGATCACTTTCCTTTACCCTTCATTGATAAACTTTTAGAAAGGCTTGCAAATCATTCTTTCTTTTGTTATTTAGATGGTTATTCAGGATTCTTTCAAATTCCCATCCATTTTATTGACCAAGAAAAAACCACATTCACATGTCCTTATGGAACATATGCATATAGAAGAATACCTTTGGGTTGTGTAATGCACCCGCAACTTTTCAAAGATGCATGATGTCAATATTTTTTGATTTTGTCGAGGACACTATGGAGGTTTTTATGGATGATTTTTCTATGTATGGTTCTTTATTTGATGTATGTCTTAATAACTATTCTAAAGTGTTGCAATACTGTGAGGAAACCAACCTAGTGCTTAATTGGGAGAAGTGTAATTTATGGTGACTAAAGGAGTGGTGCTTGGACATATCGTGTCTGAGAATGGAATCGAAGTGGACAAAGCTAAGATTGAAGTGATTGAAAGACTTCTACCACCTACTTCTGTTAAAGGGATAAGGAGTTTTCTTGATCACATAGGTTTTATTGTCGTTTTATAAAAGACTTCTCCAAAACCTTTGACTGATTTTCTTGCTGAAGATGTTCTTTTTGAGTTTAATGATAAATATCTTGATGCTTTTCACAGGTTAAAAGAAACTTTAACCACAACACTTATTTTGCAACTAATATATTATAGCCTCCCATTTGGGATCATGTGTAACGCAAGTGACTACATTACTGAGGCTGTGTTGGGGCAACAAAAAGATAAGTAGGCTTATGCAATTTACTATATAAGTCATACTTTTGATGAATCCCAAATCAACTATGCAATAATTGAAAAAGAGCTCTTAGCAGTGGTGCACACAATGGAAAAATTTTGCTTTTATTTATTTAGAAGCAGAGTGATTGTTTATACTAATCATTCGACTCTCTAATACCTCATAGTAAAGAAGGATGCTAAGCCAAGACTTATTCGTTAGATCCTTATATTATAAGAATTTGATTTAGAGATTTGAGATCATAAAGGAACTAAAAATTTAGTAGTAGATCATCTTTCTCGTTTTGAGCAATTTCCAAATTCAGACTCTTTCCTAATTTTTGATGATCTTCCAAGTGAACAACTCATGAAAATTCAAGAGAATATTCCATGGTATGCTGATTTGGTGAATTATCTAGCATGTGATGTCCTTCTCCCTAATCTTAACTACTATCGAAAGAAGAATTTCTTTTGGGATATGAAGTAATACTTTTGGGATGAACCTTATCTATTCAAGAGATGTAGAGATGGGTTAATATAGAGATGTGTTTCAGATAGTGAAATCTTAGGAGTTTTTACCCACTGTCATTCACTTGAGTATAGGGGGCATATGAGCTCAACTAAAATAGTAGTAAAAGTGCTTTAATGTGGATTCTATTGGCTTTCTGTTTTCAAAGATACAAGACCATTTTTACTCAAATGTGTTCATTATCAAAGGACAGGGAATATAAGCCAACACAATGAGATACCACTTACAAACATCATAGAGATTAAGCTTTTTGATGTATAAGGAATTGAATTTATAGGTCCATTTCCAAGCTCCTATGGAAATAAATACATCTTGGTTAGAGTTAATTATATATCCAAATGGGTTGAAGCAATTGCTTTATAAACCAATGATGCTAAGGTGGTTATTAAGTTCCTTTGAAGGAACATATTCACTCATTTTGGAACCCCTAGAGCTATAATTAGTGATGGTGACTCTCACTTTTGCAACCACTAGTTTGAGAGCCTTATTGCAAAGTAGGGGGCAAAGCATAAAGTGGCTACATCGTACCATCCTCAAATAAGCGGTCAAGTGGAGATCTCAAATAGAGAATTGAAGAGCATATTGGAAAAGACAGTCAATGCTTCACATAAGGGTTGATCTACACATTTGGATGATGCAATATGGGCATACAACTCCAATTGGGACTTCACCTTTTCGCTTGGTCTTTGGGAAGTCATGTCACCTTCCCGTCGAGCTAGAATACAAGGCATTTTGGGCTATAAGGTTCCTGAACTTTGATTTAGAAAAGGCTAGTGTAAAGAGACTTCTTCAATTAAATGAGCTTGATGAATTTAGGATAGATGCATATCAAAATGCCACAATCTACAAGGAAAGGACAAAGAGGTGGCATGACAAGCATTTACAGAAAAAGGAACTTTCAGATTGAAGCTTTTTCTAGGCAAACTCAAATCAAGATGGCCCGGTCCTTTCAAATTTAAATAACTCTTTCCTTATAGAGCGGTTGAACTCATCAACAAGGCAAATGAAACTTTCAAAGTCAATGGAAAATGTCTAAAGCCTTATCGTACTAACGAGGAAAGTCTTAAGAGTGTAACTTGTGCACTTATTGACCCAAATTGATAGCACCATGGTTCGGTCAAGCTAAAAGACTTAAACTAGAGTTAATTAGGAGGAAACCCATTAATTATTCCATCCTCCTTTTCATTTTTATCTCTCTTTTTATTTTTATTTTCATGATTATTTTTTTATTTACCTTTACTTTATTTTAATTTTTATATTTAATTTTGCTTTTATTTCTTTTAAAATTTTTCATTCCTTTATTTAGGTTCATATTGCATAGCAAAAAGTGGCTCATAAAGTTAGTGAATGGGATGTTTTCAATACCTCACAGGATCAAGCACGACATGACTATGTCGTGCCTAGGTAAGAATCAATCTAAGCATAATCTTGTTTTTAGAACACAGTTTTGTCACACCATGTTCATCACCATGACCTAATATTTTTTTTCCAACATGGTTTCATATATGGTTTCATCATGTCGTGTATGTTTGCTTCTTTGTTTATTTTTGAGTCCAAATTGTCCTATAGTAAGGATCACAGTTTCATTATGCCGTGTGAACTTCCTCTCAATTGTCCAAAACACCGCACGAGATGAAACACGACATGATCATGTCGTGTCATTTCCCTAAATTTTCAGCATGGTATTAACCATGACATTTACATGTTGCGTGCCATAAATTGTGTTCTCATGCAGATTGTCCCATGAGATGCGTCACATTTTCCTGAAACTGTGTATGGTTTTGTTAAAGTTAAAATTTTTTCTCTTTTGGTGACACAACTATGTAGAGGCCGTGTCTTCCACCGTGTTGTGTACTAGGAAGTGGGAATGCACAGTGGTACCACTATTAGTTTAAATGTTTTAATTTGGTTATTGGGCTTACAAAGCCCAACTAGGCACCATTTTTTCTCTTTTCTATTTCTTTCTTTTACCTTCTTTGTATCTTTCCTTTTCTTATTTATTTCTTTATTATTATTATTATTATTATTAGTTTTTTTCTTCCTCTCATATGCACACACAACCACTTTTCTTTTGTTTTATTTTAGTGTACTTTTTTGTCTTAATATTTTATTAATTTTTATTTTAGGTATTTAGTAGGTCTGTTAGAATTTATTTTACTTAATTTATTTTATGTTTTATTAAGTATTATTTTCTTGATTATTAATGGACATTATTCAATTTTAATTAGGGATTGCATCAATTTTAATTTATTTGATTTGATTACAATTCAAATTTTGGGCATGATTTTTTAATCTATACATTTATATGCATTTCCTATTTTTTTTATTTATATAGTTTGCTCTTAATTTTCTTGAATTTATGTTTAATTTAGTTGTGTGTTCATTTATTTAATTTAATTTTTTTTCAATTTTAACTTTTCAAAAAAATATATTTTTTCATATGCATTGGACACAACATCCACATGTCGTGTCCTATCCTAGTTCATTTTTTTTTTGTAAGCATTTTAAGGAAATTCAAACAATGAATGATGTTCTTTACTTTTGTTATTTTTCTTTTCTTTTCTTGTTTTTCTTAGGATGTTTAATGTTGTTTTCTTTATTTTGTTTAAGGATGTTATGTGCATTACTGTTTAGTTTGTCTTTTGTATAATGATTTCTAGCTCTTTTATTTTCTGATAACTTGTTTTCCAGAACTCTTGAGCTGATATCCTACAAATGATCAATAGAGAACAAGGTGAGAAGTAGGGAGGATCCCTACAAATCCTCTGATGCCTAAGTTAAAGAATATAAAGAGAGAGAGTTTTAGAGAGAAGGAGAACAATGAGAATATAAGGGTATAGAATGAATGAAAATAAGAGATATGAGGTCCTATTTATAAGGATAGTGATGCTCAAACCTGAGAGGAATATGATTCTTCTTTGATGGAAGTCCTATGCCAACTAGGAGAGTGTTTCTTCTTATCCGGGAGTCTCCTGATTGGGATTCTTTTCCTATATAGCTTTGATGTCCCTTTTAGCTAAGTGAACCTGTATAATAAAATAAAGATCTTGTTTAAACAGGAATATATATCTGGGGTATCAAGAGTCCCCCCCCCCCAGAAAAATATATCTGGATATTTATCTCTGATGCTCCTGGATCCGTAAGGTGAACTCGGACGTTATTCTAATTGGGTAGAAACTTATGTAAATCATGTCGTATGTTAAAAAGAGTGCAAGCTGAGGTGGCCAGCCTCAGCTGCAAAGGGATTCAATGCTCAATACTGAGTCTTAAGATAGGAACATGTTGGAAGTGTGTAAACACCCAATTTCGAGATAATAAAATATGGATGCGACAAAAGACTCTAATGATGAAAATGTTATAAGTAGGTCTTCAACATTTGAAGTTCAAAATTTCAAAAGTTCGATTACATTTTCAAAAAGAGTTTCATTATTTTTTAAGGACTCAATTGTAATACCTTTTTAAGACCTAATTGAAAATTTTAATTTCTTTCAGGGGTCTTTTTGTAATTAAAAGTTAAAAAAATAAAAATTATAGAATTCTAATCGGAATTCTGTAATTCTGATCGAAATTACACAATTCCAATTGGAATTATGTGTTTTCTATTTGTTTTTGTAATTTTTTTACAGAAAACAAAAAATATTTTCCTGAGTATTGATTAGTTTCAAAAATTTTCTTAAATTTATTTTAGGATTTATCTACTTCTTTAAGAAATAAATTCCTTTTAAAATTGAAACTCTTTAGGAAATAAAGTCATTTCAAAATTGGAACTCTTAATACGTAGAATTTAAGGTTTTTTATTTTTCTCCCTATAAAAGGAGAGCTTAGGCTCTTGACAGGGGAGACAAGAAAAATACTGGAGGCAAGGAGCAAGAGGTTTTTTTGAGGAGAAAATAACAAGTTTTTGAAGATCTATTCAACAAATAAATGGTGATTTTACTAGTATGAGGAGCCAACCACAAGCATCCATAAATATTATCTTCTACCTACTTTCTTTTATTTTTCTTCTTTTGTTATGATTTTGATTTTTTTTTAAATTTCAATTTCCTTAATTTTTTTATTATATTTTTATTTACTATTCATTGTTTTACCTTTTTATGATGGTAATTATGGAGGAGATCACATAATGATTATATTTGGAGAAGTAAATCTATGAAGATTCATGGAATGCATAGATGGAAACATGTAGCTAAACCTAATTTTTAGGTTTTTTTAGTTTGTTTATCATTCTTTTATTTTTTATTTATTTTTTATTTTGGGTTGTATTAATTTTCTTTTCTTTCTTTTTTTATTATTTCTCATTAGGACGTTGTAATAGCCCAAAAGTGGGAATAATGAAATTTAGTGTATGGGCTTGTGTGTTTAATTTTAATTAATCAGTTAGTAAAATTAGGGTTTTAATTGGGTAATTAATTAAAATTAATGGTTATGGAAATCCTTAGGTTGTTTAATTAAAATTTAATTAGATTTAAGTGGGTAAAATTAGTTTTGCTTGATTGATTATTTTATTTTATTGTTTATAGACATTTTAATTAAATTAGGGTTTTGGAATAGATTTAATTAATTTTTTGATCTTTTATTTATTTATTTTGGCATTTTTTTAATTATTTTTGGGCTTGTTTACTTGTGTTTATATGTTTTGGACCATAGGCCCACATTAGGCTTTAATCCATTTAAATTTAGGTGTTTTTGGGTTTAATTAATGAAAATGCATCTTTAGGTCCATAATTAACTAGAAATTAGGGTATAGATAACTTAGGCCCACTTAGTTAATTAGACGTAGGCCCACTTAATTTAATTTAGTTAACTTAGACTTAGCCCATTTAATTTAAGCTTTTTGCATAATTTATAGATTTAAGATCATTCTAGAATTAAAATATATAGAATTAGGGCTACTAAATTAAATACTTTATAATTTGTAGATTGAGACCCATGTTTAGAATTAAAATAAATAGACTTAGGTCCACTTAAAATAAAATTAAATGAGGATTAGGCCCATTAGTCTTTAGGCACACCTGTCAATTAAAATATGTAGATTTAGCTTATTTAATTAAAATCAATGTAGATTAGACTAACTTAGAGATTAAGAGTTTTAATGAATGCATTGTTTACTTGTATATTTCATGACTAGTTTGCCTGGAGTTGATTTTTTTAAGGGTTTATATGAAATTGCATGTAAATAGAGGATAAAATAGTAATTCATAAAGTAATTCTAAAAGAACACAAGACTAAAAGAAGTTGGTATTTTGTATTCAGAATCTCCTAGTTGTGGTGTTGGCTTTCTTTTAGGGAATCGAGTACCACCATTTTTTGATTTTTCCCAATTATTACCCTGGGTGGCGACTCCTCATCTCCATGCCATGTCTTTTTGATAGTGGTTAGTGTGTTCTCTAGAGCCCTAAGCTCAAACAGTGTTGCGATTTCTAAAATCGTAGGCGCGTGCTAAACCTTGTCGTTTACAGTGGTGACTCTAATGGGGATAAAAGATACTAATTCTAGTTGTGTTCTTTAGAATTATTTTATTCTTGCATTCATTCTGCATGTCCTTATTAATCGATGGCATCGGTTTATGGTTCCAGGATTCCACTATCTTCATGGGATTGTAAATTGGCTAACCATTACTCTTAGCCTTAACTTAGTTCAAGAGAGATTGCTAGGCTTGTCTGAATGGAGTCTAAACCTAAGTCCTAAAGGGGGGGTAGTCTTCTCTCGAGTTTGCAAAGGATGATGGGCCCCTCTGACCTTGGCCTGTAACTCAAGTCTTAAAGGAGGGCATCTTGCTAAAGAACCTTAACCATTTCCACTGGACTTAACCACAGATAGTGGCCTATTTATTTCCCTTAGGATTACCCAAATTGCTTGTGAATGTTGCCATGAGGTATTTCTATCTATAAAGGCCCAAGCCCATACTTTAAAAACTCATAAAGACTAATAAAGATTGGGCTATGCTTTTATACCTAAAAATAATGTTTCTATGCTTTACTGCTTTGAGAGAATTAACATGCACATTGGTTTTTGATATCCCCTGTTGATATCAAGGGTAAGACCTAAAATCGTAGGAAAAGAGACTCACCATTGAATACATGTGTAGGAGGAATAAGGTTAGAAGGATGTATATATTTGACTTGATTGATACTTATTGCATAGCATGTGCATCATGCATACATGCATCATACTAACAACTTGTCTTGTAGCCATCATAGATTCATCCGGGTTGCCTTGTGTTTGGAGTTAGAAAGGTGGCAGACTAGTGAGAATTGATTCGATTCCATAATCAATTACGAAAGAGATCCTTAGCAGACTAAAAAGGAGTCCCATCAATCTTCTCTACCTAGAAGCTGCATAGCTTGAACAAGTCAAAGAAATGGAACAACACAAAGGAGGAAATTGGACCCTAGAGGATGTCAAAGGAGCATTGATGGATGACATGAGAGCAATGATGCAAGATGAGTTAAGACAAGCTTTGGCTGGGTTTATGCCACCACCCGCTGCTGCTGCTGCTCCTCCTGTTGTGGCCAATCCACCTGTTATAGGTACACCACCTACTAACAATGACAATGCTACTAGGAATATGCCTGCTGTGAAAATAAAGTTGGAGGATATTAAGAGTTACATGGTTGAAAAGGAGAAAAGAGAATCTTATGAGCAAGTGCAAGAGTTGGAATCTGAGTAGATGAAAGCACTGACTCAGAAGATGTCCAAGATAGAGGAGTTGATGAGAGGATAGGGCATTGGATACTTATTTGACTTTGATGATGTGATGCAATTTGGGGAGGACAAGTTGCTTGATAAATTTAAGATGCCACAACTGTAGAATTTTGACGGGACTTGAGACCCAAGGATCCACCTTAGTCAATACACAACTACCATGAGAACCACTAAGGCTCCTTTGTCTATGGTTACCAAGTTGTTTGTGCTATCCTTGGAGGGTATGGATATCAATTGGTATTATGGGTTGGAGAAGTCTATCCGAGCATATTGGAGGGAGCTATGTACCCGCCTTTCTGAAGCAATATGACTACAACACCAAGCTCAAAGTTTCTATTAGGGACCTAAAATTGACCAAGCAGAAGCCTCATGAACCATTCTCAGATTTCCTGAGCAGGTTTTTGAATAAGGCGGGATTAATAAAGAACAAATTGGCTGAAAAAGATCAAGTTTGGATGATAGTCCAAAATGTGTTACCCAATCTAGTTGAATAAGGTGGGATTAATAAGATATTTGTAGATCTTTACGATGACGGGTTACAAGCTGAAGAGATCAAAAGTGAGAAGAGGAGGATCACTAGAAGCACCAGAGTAAGAAATTACCCAACAGGGGGCATACAACAAGGAAATGCTAGTCGAGTTGTAAGAGTCTATGATATTTAACGACCTAGGAAATTATTAAACTTTAACCAGCCCTTATCTAAAGTCCTGGACAGATTGGTCCAAAAAGGCCTCCTTAAACCTTTAACCCCCTTTAGACCACTAAATCCAAATCTCCCTTTCTTTGACCTAAACAGTTATTGTAAATTTCACCAAGTTGCTGGCCATTTCACTGACTCTTGCATGCACTTTAAACATGAAATTCAAAACCTCATAGACTCTAAAAAATCATAGACCCTGAGAAATCTAATCCAAACCCAAACACCAAAAATAACCCTTTCCCTAACTACCGAAATGTACCACCCATAACTACCATGATGATCAGCTTAGGAGTTAGTAAGGAAGAAGTGCTCAACTCCTTTGAGGATCTAAACCTTAAAACTAATGAGAAACCCCATAATGCCCCCAAAGATAAGGAGAGAATAGAAGACCTGTTGGGATAGCCTTTAGGCAAATTCGACTACAAGGTGTGTTATTCCAAACCACCTTCTTTCGATATACCCATTGAGTCGATCATGCCTACAAGATAGGGTAATGAATTTGATGATAAAAAGATGCTAGATAATAATTAGAAATGCATGGTTGAGGTATGGAGAGATGGAAAGAAGGAGCAAACCATTGGGGTTATTGACATCTAATACAACTCTCATGAAGAAGGCACCGAAGGCTATAATGTATGGGTGGATAATCCAGAAGTCAGTCATGTCACTAGAAGTGGTAAGGGTTATAAACCAATGGAGAAGACCATATAGAGGGAGGAGGCTGCTAAAAGAGAAGGCTCAGATGAACATGAGGATGACTTGATCCTTGAACAACTTAAAAAGGCAAAAGCAAATGTGAGTATTTGGGAGCTCTTGATTCACTCAAGTAGCCACAGGAAAGCTCTAGTTAATTATTTAGCCAAGATGAACATTGACACTATTGTAACCCCTGAAGTAATGGTGGCCAAGGTTATTGAGAAGAAAAATGGGGTTATTATCTTTTTTGATGAGGATTTACCTGTGGAAGGGAGAAATCATAATAAAGCTCTATTCATTCCAGCTGAAGTTAAAGGGAAGAAGACTAATTATGTGATGGTGGATGATGGGTCTACTATTAATGTTTGCTCGTTATAAATTCTGCTTAATCTAGGGGTGAAGGTAAAGGATTTAACAAAATCTGACCTTATAATCAGAGTTTATGATGATAGTACAAGGAATGTAGAAGGAAGGTACATGGCTCTTGTAAAGACTGGACCTATAGAGACAATGGTGGAGTTCACTATACTAGATATCCCTATCACCGACGCTTTGCTTTTAAGTAGGCCCTCGCATCGTACTTTTGGAGGAGTGCCTTCAACTGTGCATTAAAAGGTGAAATTCCTATTCGATAGAGAAGTTATGACTTTAGATACTAGTGTGGGCATGATTGTGTCTGCAGTTATGGATGGTCAGAAATAGGTAGTCACCCCTTTTGGTTTTCAAATAGCCATGATTTCTAATGGAATTGAGATGGATCCAAGGGTTATAAACGTGATCAAGAAGATGAATTATCGACCCAGACAAGGACTGGGAAAGAATGAATAAGGAAGGTTAGAATTCTCGGATTTCAAAGGACAAAATGATACTAGAGGATTAGGCTATATAGAGGTTGGACTTGGTAGTAAAAGAGCTAAAAAAGGATTCTTAATAAGAACAACTTCTCAAAGAATGTGGGACCGCTGAAAGATAACTTTGTTAAAGAAAGGAAAGGGAAGTCCTACTTGGGTGAAAAGGAGCCTGTCTAAATAGCTGGAGTGAATGTTCCTAGGTTTGAGATATTTAAGAAGTAGATAGTTGAAGGTCTGGTACAAGGCAACAAAGACAAGCTAATGAAGCAAGTTATGGAGAAGATGAGGATTGAGGCCATTGAAGAGCTACTTTGTTTGCCACATAACGAAGAACCACCACAAGATTTAGCTAGCATTATTAACAATAGTTTTAATGATGTTTTTTTATGAAGAAACTAATGTAATAATGTCTGGTTTGTTTAAGGATGAAAATGTTATTTTTTCTGTGATCAATGATATGAACTTTGGTTTTACTTACTTGTATGATGTTGATTCTAATGGTCTTGTGCACTTTAATAATGATCATTTATGCATATTTGACATTAATTCTTTTCAATTAGATTCATTAAACATGAGCATAAATGAACAACCAAAGCACATTTCTATATCACATGATTTAACTCCTTAAGAGAGAGAATAATTAGAGAGAATATTAATAAAAAGAAAGGTAGTATTCACTTGGTCTTATGAAGACATGCCAGGTCTAGAAAAAGAAATTACAAAGCATCACATTTCGATATATCGAGAGGCTAAACCTGTTAAGCAAAGACTTCGTAAGTTAAGGCCAGAATGGGCAGAAAAGATAATGGAAGAAATCACTAAGCAAATCCAAGCCAATTTCCTAGAAGTGGTGGAATATCCTCAATGGTTGGCAAACATAGTACCTGTTCCTAAAAAAGATGGGAAAGTTAAAATGTGTGTAGATTTTAGGGATCTGAATAAATCATGCCTGAAAGATGATTTTCCTTTACCCCACATTGATGTGATTATTGACAGCGCAACATCCAGTGCAATGTACTCTTTCATGGATGGGTTCTCAGGTTATAACTAGATAAAGATGGTAGTCATGGACAAGATCAAGATTGCTTTTATCATGGAATAAGGGACATATTGCTACAAAGTGATGCCATTCAGATTAAAGAATGCAAGAGTATCCTATCAAAGGGCAGCAACAACTCTATTCCATGATATGATGCACAAAGAAGTGGAAGTGTACATCGATGATATAATGATCAAGTTAAGAACTAAGGAAGGAAATTTTGAGGATTTAGACAAGTTTCTGGTAAGAATAAAAAGATATAATCTGAGGCTTAATCCAAAGAAATGTATTTTTAGGGTCACTTCAGAAAAGTTGTTGGGGCACATAGTCAGCAATCGAGAAATAAAAGTCAATCCAAACAAGATTAAAGCCATTTAAGAGATGCCAATGCTAAGAATAGAAAAGGAAGTATGAGGATTTATTTGAATGCTACAGTATATTAGCAGGTTTATTGCGAAGCTCACCATGATTTGTGATCCAATTCTTAAGCTCTTGAGGAAGAATCAGCCAGTGGAATGGAACGAAGAATGCCAAAAATCCTTTGATAAGATTAAAGAATACCTTACTAATCCACTTATGTTAAGGCCACCAAACAAGGTAAACCCTTAATCTTATATTTGGCTTTAGAGGAAAAAGTAATGAGGGCAATGCTAGCATAAGAAGGACCAGAAGGGGTAGAGTAAGCAGTGTATTACCTTAGTAACAAGTTCATGCCATATGAAGAGAAGTATGATCTTATGGAGAAGACGTGTTTGATTATGATATGGGAAATAAGGAAGTTAAGGAATTATTCCCAGTCCTACAAAGTACAAGTCATTTCAAAGATAGATCCTTTGAGGTACTTGTTTTAGGCACCAGCCTTAACTGGAAAGATGTCATGATGGTTGGAACTTCTGACTGAGTTTGATATTGAGTATGTTAATACTAAGGTAATCAAAGGAAGAGTAGTGGCAGAATTCCTAGCACAAAATGTAGTTAACATAAATGAGCAGTGGAATTTAAAGTTTCCAAATGAGAACTTACCATTAATAAAGCGACGTGAATGGAAGCTTTATTTTGATGGGGTTGTTAATAATAGAGGAGTAGGGCTATGAGTGATTCTTATCACAATCAAAGGAGAAACCATCCCAATGGCTAAGAAATTGGACTTCAAGGTCACAAACAACATGATTGAGTATGAGGCATGCATCTATGGGCTAGAAGTAACACTAGCAATGGGAGCCAAAGACCTACTAGTTTATGGAGATTACATGTTAGTCATTAGCCAAGCTAATAAGGAATGGGAAGTAAAAGAAGACAGGTTGAACCTATACATCTATTATTTGAAGAAGCTAATGAGCATTTACTAAATGTCTCTTCATGCATTTACCAAGAGATGAGAATTAAATGGTGGATGCTTTGGTGACGCTCTCTTTAATGTGCAATAAACTGATAGGGTTAATGATGAAGCCTTTGGTGATAATGAAGATGAATGCTCCATGTTATGGTGAAGAATTAGTTATGAGTATTCAAAAAGGCCCAACAAAAAAGCCGTGGTTTTATGACATCCAGTAATTCATCAAGGAAAAGAAATACCTAGATGAGGAAACTTCCAAAGAAAGATATGCCCTTCGTGTTCTTGCACATCACTATGAAAATCATGATGGGGTATTATACAGAAGAATGCTGGATGGAATATAACTAAGATGTCTCAAGCAAGATGAAGTAGAACAGGCGATGAGAGAAATTCATGCAGGAGTTTGTGGATCTCATATGAATGGGATGATTCTAATGAAGAAAATAATTAGACAAGGGTATTATTGGATGGACATGGAAAGAGATTATATCCAGATAGTGAGACAATGTCATCAATGCCAAATACATGGAAACCTCAACCATCTTCCCCCTATTATGCTAAACAGTTTAACATCTCCGTGGCCCTTTGCAGCATGGGGGATAAATATAATAGGGGAGATAAGACCAATTGCCTCAAATGGGCATAAATATAGAGTGGTAGGGATCAACTATTTCTCTAGATGGATAGAAGTAGAATCTTTCAATACTTTGAAAGCTAGATAGATGGCAAGATTCATCGAGAAGAATCTCATTTACAAGTATGGAATCCAGCATCACGTTATGACGAACAATGGTGTTTAATTTCAGGCAGAGACAACTGAATTGTTGCAGAAATACAAGATCGGGCATTATAAATCCTCACCTTATCGACCCTAGGCTAATGGTGCAGTTGAAGCGGCTAATAAAAATATAAAGAGAATCCTCTCCAAGATAGTGAAAATGCAAAAAAACTAGTCCGAGTATCTTTCTTTTACCTTATGGGGGATATAGAACTACAATATGTACTGCTACAGGACAAATGCTGTTCTCATTAGTATACGATTATGAAGCAGTTTTGCCTATAAAGATAGAAATTAAATCTTTAGGGGTTGTTATGGAAATAAAAGTCCCTGAGAGTGAATGGATGCAAAAGCGATACGATCACCTCGTGTCTCTAGATAAGAAAAGGATGGAAGCTCTGTTCCATACTTAGATTTATTAGAGAAGGATAGCAAGAGCCTTTAACAAGAAGGTCAAACCTAGAAAGATAAAGGCTGGAGATATGGTGCTAAAGCAATCAAGAGCAATGGTGTTTAATCTAAGAGGAAAATTCAAACCAAATTGGGAAGGGCCATATCTAGTCAAGATAATCCTACCTAAGGGAGCTGTAAAGATATAAGATTTAGAAGGGAATGAGTTCATTAAGCCAATCAACCTGGATCACCTTAAGAAATACTACCTTTAAAAAAAAAAGAAAGGGTTCACTGGTTAAAAGCCCTGAAAAGGCTAGTTAGGCAAAAATTAGCATCCAAATGCATGTTTCACTCTAATGCTCTACGAGGCCACAAGTTCCTCATTTTGTCCAAGAAATCTTACCTTAGAGGGAAACCTTCGAAGCTAGGTATAACAATCACAATAAATTATGGACAACTGTATTGGCGGTAGGTGTAATATCCCGAGTTTTAAATATTTTTATACTGCATTGAAATATGCAGTGTTAATAACTTTTGTATATATTTATGATATTTTATGAGTTTGTTGTTTGTTTAAAGCTAATTTTAATTATTTTATATTATTTTAAGTACTTTACGTAAAATTTTCCCGGGAATTGTATTTTCGGGAAAATTAACACGTAAATAATTTAATATTAATTATTTTGACTAGTTTTATGAATTTGCATGAACTCATACATAATTTTTAAGTGCTAAAATAAAATGTATATATGTGTATTTATTTAAATTAATTAGGATTTAATTAATTACCTTAATTTTTATTATTTAGTTTTAATATTAATTAATTAATTTTAAGTGTATAAATTATTAAATATATTAAAATATTTGTGTGTGGGAATATATATAATATTATAATTTAAGGTGGACATATATATATATACATATATACATTATTATTTATCAAAAATTAGAAGTTTGTTTTATTTACAGTTTTGCCACTATCTTTATCTTCTTTCCTCCTGATCAGTTTTCCACCATTTCCAGCCACTATGACCTCCGTTTCTTGCCGTCACCATGTCCCTCAGCCTTCCTCTTCCCTTGCCAGCCATTCCTGATGCATGAAGCTCCCTTTTTCCGGCGAGTTTTGACCGGTTTTTCTCAAAGAAGCTGAAAATCGATCAAGCTCCGATCGACGTCATTCCGGCCACCAAATTTGATGCCACGGGTCTCTATCTTCTCCTTGAGCTCCGGTGAGTGTGATTCCTAGCTTTGTTTCATTTAAAATGGTCTAGATTTTCCTAGGTTTCAATTTCTTCATTTCAGCCATATAGGGTTTCAAATTTTTTTGAGCTTCAATTTGATTGATTCATAAAAACTCCCTTCACAAAATTTGATTCTAGAAGCTCAATCTACATGTTGTAATTTTTGTAGAATTTTTGGAATTTATTTTGATTTTTGGGTATTTTTGATTATTTTATTATTAATTTCTAATTTTCGAAAATTAATTAATTAAATTATGAAATTATGTTTTATGATAATTATAGGTGTTAAAATGAATTATAGAAATTTATTTTTAATTTTTGTGAATTTTTATATATTTATTTGGAATTTATTAAGTTTATGTAATTTTGAAAAATAAGGTTAATTATGTGTTTAATTGAAATAATTTGGTAAATTGAGTATATTTATTGATATTATTGAATTATATGTTGAGAAAATTAATTTTGAGTAATTATATTATTTTTGGTGAATTTTTGGATTTATTTTAGTAAATATATATATATAGGGGTATTTTGGTATTTTTACACTAAATTGGCTAAAACTATAATTAAATCGGTTTTAATAGTTATTTAGGGTATAAAAATGATTTCTACAAATGATTTCATATTTTTAACTAATTAAAACTATTTTTTGTAAATTATTTTCAAATTATATGTATATTATACGATTTTTCTAAATAAATGAGTTTTTATCGGTTTTTAATAAATTTTAGGGTTAATTATGTAATTTGAAATTATAAAATGTATTTTTATTATAAAATGGCATTTTCGGTATTTTGTAATGATTATGTGAATTGTGAACTTCGGTTGGTGAATTGTAGTTTGGAGTCCGACCGAGGGATTGTGGTTGTGAATTTAGTGTTATTCCAAAGTGTGTTTTCTTTGCAAGACCGGCTCTACTCTTTGAGTAGAGAGATGTCCGTTTTACAAGGGAGGTTCTGCCGGATTTTCGGTAGAATTCTTGTAAAATGTGATGTCCGGTCAAATCCCTATTCTAATTTTATATCTAAAATTCTAGATCGAGTTTTTAAATTTTTCGTTAAATTTATTCTGATTTCATGTTATCATTTGTTTGTTTAGTTGCGCTGAGACCGAGGCCTAACAGATCAGGCCCGTCGAGTTTGTCTCATGGAGCGCTAACATGTGAGTTATTATACTGTATATATATGCATTGCATATAGGATGCATCACTTAGGGTTTTTATTTTCATTTTATGTCCTTAAAGTGATTTAAGTTATAATATTTTTGGTGTATCTAGGGTTGTACTTTTGTATATATATATGCATGTTAAATAATTATTGATGATATTTTGGTATATGCACATTAAACATTTAGGTTTATGTTTAATACATTTTAATATATATACATGTTTAAAATGTACATTTAGACATAATTATTTTATTAAATGATTAGTATACTTTAGGTATAGTTTTAGTAGATTTTAGGTTTATTCTTAAATAATTGCATGCTAAATTATAAACCTACACTTAAATTGTTTTAAAGTTTATTTTTGGTATATTTTTGACATATTTCCCAAATAAATGTATGTTTTATTATTAATTGAAACCTAAAACATTAGTGGTATACTTAGGGTTTAATTGTGATTTATGCATGCTAGAAAGTTAGGTTATTTTGGTAGAATGTGAATATATGTTAAACTTAAACACATATTTAAATGAACATTTATACATAAATGTTTTATTAAATGATTTGTGTACTTAGGGCATATCTTTTGTATATTTAGGTATATTTTTAAGAAAATGCATGTTATATTATTGTTATACATTTAAATTGTTTTTAACTATATTAATGATTTATCTTTAGTTTATTTCATATTTTATTTGACATATATATATGGGTATATTTTAGGTATATTTTTGGTATATATATATATATATATATATAGTTGGTTTTACTATTATGAATATTATTCTACATTAATTATTTTCCGAATGAATGATTTATTTAAATGAAGGATATCAATAGTACGTGCTTCCTAGTGGGCAACACTAGGACCGTGTACGTACAGGTGCGATAGATAAAGGTTGAGTGAGAAATAATTGTGGTGATTATAATTGATTGGATGGATTTGACTAAGATTAATGGTATGTTAGATAGTGTGATTGCTGTAGCTTGGTTGACCAGGGGTCTCGGGGCCAATCACACTGACAGTCAGACTGTTAGAGCTCGGTTGACTTAGTGTCTCGGGGCCAGTCTACTGTCCATAGTGGAATGAATGATCTATTGGGTTGATAGAGATGTGAGGTGATGAATAGTATGATTACTGGAGCTCGGTTGACCAGGGATTTCGAGGCCAATCACACTGACAGCTAGACTGCTGGAGCTCGATCGACTTAGTGTCTCAAAGCCAGTCTGCTGTCCAGTTTGGAATAAGTGTTCTATTTGGAATCAAGTGAGCCTGTATGGCTAGAGTGATGATGGGGTTGATTGGGGTTGCTATTATTAAGGTTCTATGGATCCTTCATGAATTAAAACTAACATTTTCTACATTTTGTATATTTATATAAGCAGAGTTTGGCATTTGTGTGAAATGTATGTATATATATGTATATAAGAATGCCTGTTTGTTATGGTTTAGATTGCATGTATATATAGTATAATAATTCAGTCAGTGAGGTCTAGCCCCCCTCAATTATTTTTTTTTCAGGAGATCCCATATCATCAGACCTTAATTGTAGAGTTATTCGCTGGTGTTCTTCTGTCCTGACCATTTTATGCAAACGTATATTTTGAACTCTGATTTGTATTTTAGAAACTGCAGTAGTAATGTTATTGTATTGGAAGAGGATTGTATTGTTTTGATATTATATACTCTGAAAATTTTTATTTGATTACTATACGATGATATATTCATTGAGAAGGATTTGAAGTATTTATATTATATATTGATTCAAAAAATTTTAATTCTATCGTATTTTTATTTAATTACTGCATGATTTTATTTTTTAAGGCTTGCTACGGGTCCGGATTAGAAATAATTCCCATTCCCTAGCGCCGGTCATGACTCCTAGTTTGGGTCATGACAAAGTTGGTATCAGAGCATAGGTTTAGAGATGTGGACCTAGGTTTTTGAGTCGTGTTTTCTTTGGAACTACTGTAGTTAAATTAGGTTCGGTCATGTCTTTGAAAAGTCTTCCTTGCATTAGGAATTCCGCGTAACCGTTAGGGTGTCTGATGATGTTATGATTGTTTGAACTATTTGTTTATTTTTGCTCCTTGCTGATTGCCTTGAGCGTGAGTCGCTCCATCGATCGATGAGATTGATGATAGTTGATCTTCTGAGCATGAGGTTTTACCCCCTATGCATCCTGTAGGCGTAAGGGTAGAGATGGATTTAGAAGGCCTGATGATCGCTGTTGACAGCGGGAACAACTGTATGAGGAGCTGGTGGCTTAGTATTGCGATGATGTTGCTTCTGCAACAGGAGATTTGCAGGGTGTAGTGCTGATACCTTCGATCGTACAGTATATGTAATTTCTATTTCAACCGAGAACTCATGATATGTCAATTCTGTGGATATTCCATATTCTGAATCCTGTTGAGCTTCTATATCTTTTTAGCCTGGTGAATTGTTTCTTCTGCAGAGACAATATTGATAATCAGTCTTTTCAAGTTGAGGTTGTGGTTACAGTTTTTTCCTTACTACACCTATCTAGTATAGGGGTAAGTCAAAGGCAACTGTAACTTAAGGGTTAAGGTAGTCATTGTAAACAGTATAAGCATTTCTTTTGAACTTGAACTTGCAGCAATTGTGACTACAATAGCTGAGACTAATAAAAGCTTGATAGCATTTATTAAGTTTGACAGTTGTTTGAATATGCTTTGATGGGGGAATTGGAAAATGTCTAATGAAGACGAAGCACTCTTGTATTCCTTATGGAAAGCTGTCAGTTTTGACTGCAACACATAATTTTAGTTAAAAGGGGATTTCTAAGATACTTCCATCCACCTTTAAAGAAGGATAATTACTTGTATCAACTATTGTGCAAAGTAAGGGAAGAGCAATCAGTTGAGAAGATTACCTATAAACTCTTCAATCTAATACTTCATGCTGAAGATGTAATACAATATAAGAGGAGACTGGTAGAATTATGTGTTACAGGATTAAGCTTAATATATTGGCATCTGAATCGAGAATTGAGATTCAAAGAGTTATTGAGAATTCAGTCTTTTAGGTGTAATTAATCTTGATGAGATGTGAAAGGGTTGTCAGGAATATCTGGCTCTAGTTGAGTATACTTCAGTGGAGAAGTTGTCTCTCCCAGATTTTTTAATTACCTATGAGTTACCAGGTTTACCACCTTATAGAGATTGAAATATGTATCGATGTGGCTCTTGATATAACTCCTATTTTAACGTAGCCCTACAAAATGACTCTTGCAGAGCTGTAGGAGCAATTGCGAGAGCTGTATGACCAAGGTTTTGTCAGACCTTATGTTTCTCTTTGGGGTGCACTAGTCCTGTTATAAGGAAGAAGGATGGTACCCTGAGATTGTGCATTGACTGCAGAGAGCTGAATAGGGTAACATTGAAGGAAAAGTATCCTCTTCTGAGGATAGATGACCTATCTGATCAGCTACAGGGTGCACAGTTCTTTTCTAAAGTTGATTTGAAGTTGGTTTATCATTAGTTGTGGATCAGTTTGTAGTAGTCTTCATTAATGATATACTAGTGTATTCAAAGTGAATGAAAGGGCACGTATATCACTTGAGGACTATTCTACAGACACTAAGAGAATGTCAGCTTTATGCTGAATTCAGGAAGTATGATCATTGGGTGGAGAGTGTTGTTTTTCTTGGAAGTATGGCGTTTAAAGATAGAATTCGAGTTGATCCACAAAAGATCGAAGCAGCATTTGAGCGGCCCAGACTGACTGAATCCATTGAGATTTATAATTTTTTAGGTTTAACAGGGTATTATAGGAAATTTGAATAGAATTCTCTGGAATTGCAAGTCCTATGACCCGCATAACTCAGAAGAATGGGAAGTTTGTGTGAACAGATGTTTATTAGAATAGTTTCCAAATACTGAAGAAGACCGTTGATCTGAGGGTTACGTGAACTTTAGAGGATAAGGCCTGATATCATTATAGCATTTCATCATATCATCATAACATCTCATTACAGCATTTCATCAAGACATTTCATTCCAGTATTTCATCATAACATTTCATCATGACATTCATCATAGCATGTCATCATAACATTCATCATAGCATGTCATCATGGCATATCACCATAGAATGATCTGCTGATAGGAGATGCACAAGTTAATGATACAGGGTTGATGTTGTAATATGAGAAAGGGATTCTATATAAGCTATGGAAATGAACTTGCAGTGTACATCCAGATGATTACCAAGAATTATCACAGTATTTAGGATCAATACTAGTGGGTTGGATTATAGAAGTAGAAGGATGTGACTGATTGTATTTCTAAGTGTTTAATTTGCCAGCCGGTGAAAGCTGAACACCAGAAGTCTTCTAGGAAGTTTCGATCTCTTTTGAATTTGGGTGGAAATGAGAAAGAATGGCTATGATTTTTGTGGTTGGATACCTCATTCGAAGGGTGAATATGATTCCGTTGGAATGACTATAGACAAATTGACCAAGTCAGCTAATTTTTGGCCAGTGGAAGCCACTTATAAAGTAGCTAAGTGGGCTAAGCTGCATATGAAGCATATTGTGTTCCTGCGTGGACTACCTGTGTCCATTGTATATGGTAAAGGTACAGTGTTTACCTTTCGATTTTGGCAGAGATTATGGAGAGTAATAAACACCTGGTTGAATTTCAATACTGCTTTTCATCCTCAGACAGATGACAGTCTGAGAGGACGATCCAGACACTAAATAATATGTTGAAGATATGTGTTTTGGATTTGGGAGGTAGCTGGGTCAACTATATGCTACTTGTAGAATTCGTTTATAATAATAGCTACCATAGCAGTATTGGAATGATACCACCTGAGGCTTTTATGGAAAGAAGTCTTAACTAGATATGAGATGGTTCAGAATACAACGGAGAAAGTTGCTATGATCAGAAGAGTGATGTGGATCCTAGATGCAGAGATATGGAGTTTCAGATCGAAGACTGTAATTCTGAAGATGTCTCCGAAAAGTGGTGTGATGAGATGCGGTAAGATTGCATATTAATTGGCTTTGCCTCCAAATCTATTTGATGTGCATCCAGTGTTCCATGTCTTGATTTTAAGAGAGTGTATTTTGGACACTTTGCACATGTTACAGTTGAACAATATAGAACTGAATGAAGATCTGAAGTTTGAGAAGGAATCAGTTGAGATTGTAAATTATCAAGCTCAATAGTTATGTTCAAACTAGATTCAGATGTTCAAGGTTCCATGATATAGCAACAAAGTGAAAGAGCATACGTGGGAGATTGAAGTTGAGATGTGAGCTTCTTACCCATATCTCTTTCCTTCTTGATCTTGTAATTTTCTTTATGGAATTCGGGAACGAATTCTTATAAGGGGGGAAGACTGTAATATCCCGAGTTTTTAAATATTTTTATACTGCATCGGGATATACAGTGTTAATAATTTTTGTATATATTTATGATATTTTATGAGTTTGTTGTTTGTTTAAAGCTAATTTTAATTATTTTATATTATTTTAAGTACTTTATGTAAAATTTTCCTAGGAATTATATTTTCGGGGAGATTGACACGTAAATAATTTAATATTAATTATTTTAACTAGTTTTACGAATTTACATGAACTCATACATAATTTTTACGTGCTAAAATAAAATGTATATATGTGTATTTAAATTAATTAGGATTTAATTAATTACCTTAATTTTTATTATTTAGTTTTAATATTAATTAATTAATTTTAAGTGTATAAATTATTAAATATATTAAAATATTTGTGTGGTGAGTATTATTTATGTGTGGGAATATATATAATATTATAATATAAGGTGGACATATATATATATATACATATATACATTATTATTTATCAAAAATCAGAAATTTGCTTTATTTACAGTTTTGCCACTATCTTCATCTTCTTCCCTCCCGATCAGTTTTTCACCATTTCCGGCCACTGTGACCTCTGTTTCTTACCATCTCTGTGCTCCTCAGCCTTCCTCCTCCCTTGCTAGCCATTCCCGATGCCTGAATCTCCCTTTTTCCGATAAGTTTTGACCGATTTTTCTCAAAGAAGCTAAAAATCGATCAAGCTCTGATCGACATGATTCCGGCCACCAAATTCGACGCCACCGGTCTCTATCTTCTCCTTGAGCTCTGGTGAGTGAATTTTTTTGAGCTTCAATTTGATTGATTCATGAAAAATCCCTTCACAAACTTTGATCCTGGAAGCTTAATCTACTTGCTTTAATTTTTTTAGAATTTTTGGAATTTATTTTGATTTTTGGGTATTTTTGATTATTTTATCATTATTTTCTAATTTTCAAAAATTAATTAATTAAATTATGAAATTGTGTTTTATTGTAATTATAGGTGTTAAAATGAATTATAGAAATTTATTTGTACTTTTTGTGAATTTTTATATATTTATTTGGAATTTATTAAGTTTATGTAATTTTGAAAAATAGGGTTAATTATGTGTTTAATTGAAATAAATTGGTAAATTGAGTATATTTATTGATATTATTGAATTATATGTTGAGAAAATTAATTTTGAGTAATTATATTATTTTTGGTGAATTTTTGGATTTATTTTAGTATATATATATATATATATATATATATATATATATATGGGTATTTTGGTAATTTTACTCTAAATTGGCTAAAAATGTAATTAAATTGGTTTTAATAGTTATTTAGGGTATAAAAATGATTTCTACAAATTATTTAGTATTTTTAACTAATTAAAACTATTTTTCGTAAATTATTTTCAAATTATATGTATATTATACGATTTTTCTAAATAAATGAGTTTTTATCGTTTTTTAATAAGTTTTAGGGTTAATTATGTAATTTGGAATTATAAAATGTATTTTTATTATAAAAGAGCATTTTCAGTATTTTATAATTATTTTGTGAATTGTGAACCTCGGTCGGTGAATTGTAGTTTGGAGTTCGACTGATGGATTGTGGTTGTGAATTTGGTGTTATTCCAAAGTGTGTTTTCTTTGCAGGACCAGCTTTACTCTTTGAGTAGAGAGATGTCCATTTTACAGGGGAGGTTCTGCCAGATTTTCGATAGAATTCTCGTAAAACATGATGTCCGGTCAAATCCCTATTCTAATTCTGTGTCTAAAATTCTAGATCGAATCTTTAGAATTTCCGTTAAATTTATTCTGATTTCTTGTTGTCATTTGTTTGTTTAGTTGCGCCGAGACCGAGGACTAACAAATCAGGCCCGTCGAGTTTGTCTCGTGGAGCGCTAACATGTGAGTTATTATACTGTATATATGTGCATTGCATATAGGATGCATCACTTAGGGTTTTTATGTCCTTAAAGTGATTTAAGTTATAATATTTTTAGTATATCTAGGGTTGTACTTTTGTATATATATATGCATGTTAAATAATTATTGATGATATTTTGGTATATGCACATTAAACATTTATGTTTATGTTTAATACATTTAATATATATACATGTTTAAAATGTACATTTAGACATAATTATTTTATTAAATGATTAGTATACTTTAGGTATAGTTTTAGTAGATTTTAGGTTTATTCTTAAGTTAAAAACCTGAAAGGGCAGCTTAGGCAAAAAGAAAAAGGGATGGATACCTGAAGGAGAAGTAAACTGCTTGAGAATCAATTTTGAACCTTAAAATTATTTAACCCAATGATAGTTTCAGCAAGTATGATAGACATAGGGTTAGCCCCAACTTCTACCTATTTGAGAATACTGACAATTCTCATGTCAACATCTCCATGAGATGCCACTAGCAGAAACTGAGCATACAAGCAGAAAGAGATAGTTTTAACCTAGGCTGCATTATTCTTATCATTAGTCCCACAAGAAGTGATCAGAGAAGAAAGACTGACAACCCTAGAGTTATGTGTGTACATGTAGATGTCACTTAGGGGCATATCAAAGAACATCACTAATCTATTGGGAAATCACATCTCAAGATCAGGAAGAGCAATCACAACAGTCAAGTCCAAAGAACAGCCAAAGATAGTAACAAACTCCTCGATTAATGGATATAGCTCTTGTCCATTGAATCTAAATACATGGTCTTTAATGTCCTAAAAGGTGGTAGTAGCATGAAGAAAATTATGGTCTATTTTTAGATGCTGAAGGGATTTCATAGATTTGACATGATAGGGCAATAGTTTGTTCCAGTCTTCCCCATTAAGGCTTTTGAGGAAATTTTTCATTAAATTAAGAGTGACTTGGGTCATGATTAGGCAAACAACAAACAAGAGTGCGTGACTACCCTTTGACAAGCTATTTATATAGGCATAAAAGTCTAATTTGGATGGGATTTTGAATTTGGATAGGATTAGGATTTTATGTGATAGATCAAAGTCAAATAAGAAATCAGAGCATAAAAGGCGGGAAGAGCAAAAGCTAAATTTCTTATAAAAAATCTAGAATTTTTATCAAAATTCTAGAAATCCTATTGGAAATCTATAATCTCGATCGGATTTTTGAGATTTATGACAAAAAAAGGGTTCATTAAATTCTAGGGTTCAATCCAAAACAAAAGTCCATAATCCATTCAGAAAAAGGAGAACATTTCATAGAAAAAAAGAAAATATAGTCATAAAAGTATAAGTCCTAAAAATGAAAGATCAATCATCCTGAGCTTCAATATCTGGCCAAGGACTCCACCTTCTAGCAGGATCATCGCTATGATATATGGGAATATAAGTCTCATCATTATGACCATCAAAGCTAAGACCAGCAAGCTGTTTATGAGGCCTCTCATTCTCATGCTCCAATCTCCAGCATAACTATGTCACAATAAAGATAGTTAAAATCATGCATAACATGTATATATTTGCATACTTGTTGTAAATACTATCCCGCCAACTATTCATGATTTGCATAGTAAATAATCTCTAGGATGAGGTGAGTTGATATAGATACTCTGCTTGTGTTTAAGGGATCTATAAAATGACATATACTAATTCAAAGACAAGTGTTAGTTTATGTAGGATTGGGAATGCAAAATACACTTACATGCAAAGCATTAAGAGGAGAAAAGCTAGGAATCTGAACCGTATCAAGGTAAATGTGCTGCTCAACGAGAGCTTGCACCACAGGAGCCTAATAGTACATAGACCTATCAAGTAGGGGAATATCACCCAGACTGGTACTCAAGGAAGTATTACCTCGAGCAGTTCTACTATGTTGAGTAGGCTCAACCTCCTGCTCAGTCCTCTTAGTGTCACCCTCAGTCTCCTCCTCCATAGCAACATCAGTGGCATCTTCAACCTACACAGAAAATAAATGTCATCTACAACTATGAAGGAGAATAAAGTAAGATAGTGATAGGGAGGAATAGTGATGGAAAGCATACCTCAGCTGGATCTGGGGGAACCTGCTCTAGGAGATTCTCTCGAATATACTCCTGATAGTGACGAGAATGCTCGAGCAGTGTCGAAGCATCGTATTCCTCAAGAGTTGCTCTAAGCTCAAGACCAGTCAAGCTGCAACTCCTCAGCATGGAAGAGGGAATAGAAGAAGGAAAATGCCTCTTGGCCTCATATGCTAATGATAAACATGCTTACCTAGATACCACATATGGCAACTATAACCAGGAAGTGAAATCCTTATAGTCTCAAGCCTCATAGTAGCAGTCATGAAATTGTATCACTGGATGTCTTCAACACCAACCAACCAATATGATCTTTCCTACAGATTCGTTCAAATAAATTTTATTTAACTTTTATAACTGATCAAATGCTAATATTTAAATTTATCTTACCAGGTCCCACTCTAAAGAGTGTAGCTGGCCTCGATAAGTTTGTCATACTTAACACGAGCAAGATGAGAAGAACCCTATCTTTGCATTAATTACAGACTCTTGTCAGAGCTAATATCGCTAAAGCCTCGAATCAGCTTGATCTCAATGCCCTAAATCTAAAAAGGAAAAGATAGTTGAGTGAAAGAGAGCTGTAAAAGAGCAAAAATTAAAAAGGAGTAAAAGACACAAAAGATGCGTAGGTGAAAAACATTCTAGAATCCGCACATCGTCATAAAACCCCTATAGATAGTATCCAGTCTATAGTAGAGATAGGCAAGAGCTACAAATCCCCAATCGAAGGTAGCTGCTCTAGCAAGATCTTGAAGGGGACTAAGAAGCGCAATGCTAACCTCATGACCAGTCTTACAGAAGAGGGTAGTGCCTAACAGTATCAATAAGAAACATCTCACCTTCTAAAGGATCTAACTAGGTATGGTAGTGGGTAACCTCCTAGAACCCTAAACAAGAGAAGAAAGAAGCACGTTCTTCTAATTCTTCCATGTCGGAACAAACCCGAGCAAGTCACGAACATAACGACTCTTGGCATCCTCGAGAAGAGTGCAGTAATGGATATCAAAAGGAACTAGGGTACCTCTGAAGGTGATCCCAGTGATAGTAGAAAAGCTTATGGGAGAAATAGTCAACTTGCACACTCGCGTATAGAAGGTGTGAGTAGTATCCATCCACTTCTCAATAAGGGTAAAAAGAAAATAGTGATCTGACCTACCTCGAGCAGTCGGCAAGGAAGCAATGAAGTGTTGGAAGCTAGACGCCCAGATGTGCTGTACTACCTCTCTCGATAAATCATGAAAGAGTTCTCGAGCCAAGTGAAAGCAACTCGAGAATTTCAGCGGTTTTTGAATAAAATTTAGAAAATGATAAGATTACTTTCCTTACTAACTTTTAATTTTTGTTTATTTTCATTTCTATTTTTTTAAAAAAAAAGAGATAAAAAAATTGGATTTTCGATTGGTATTTCTAGAGTTCCGATCAAAAATCCAAAAATCCCGATCTGAAATTTAGATTTTCGACCAGAAATTTAGAAATCCATCTAAATTATGTTAAGTCCTCTTACATGTTAAAACCAATTTTGCAAAATTTTATTTCAAAATTGACAAAATTTTTTAATTTGTATTCAAAATGTTCTATAATTGCATGCATAAATATGTTAATGTATTAACAGAAATATATTTGTTGCAGAGTTAAAGACAGAAGAGAAATTTATCTCATCACCAGCTTGTGAGCATCTGTGAAGGTGCAAGCAAGTCAGAGGGAGCACCTCTTCCCCTTCATTGAGCCCTAAATTTTTTTAAGGGAAATGTAGTTGAGATATGAAATTGTAATTGTTTTAATCAGATCTAACTATCTGGAACTGCTCCCACGTAGCTTGCATCCTGGGTGAGCCATAAGATCAGACGAATCCTAAATTGGAGATCAAATGAAAGAATAATTGAAGAAGCAAGATTTCAAAATCAAGAGAAAGGAAAAGAAAATAAAAGAGAACGAAAGAGATGGGAAATGAATCAATAAAAGCAAGGTATATATTAAGGTGGTTAACATCCACTGTAGTCCCTTAACTTCATTTGCATTTAAGTCCAAAGCTTTTCTTACAATTTAGTCCTAAATTACGAAGCTATATTGATTTGATAATTCCTTGAATTATTAAATTGTCAAAATAAAAGAAATCAGACTATACGATCGAGTGTAGTCAGCATTGTACGACTAAGTGCAATGTATGACTGAGTGCAATGTAGTCAGCATTATACGACTGAGTGCAATGTATCATTTCAAATAAGACTATATGACCGAGTGTAGTCAGCATTATACGATCGAGTGCAATGTATCTTTTCAAATTAGACTATATGACCGAGTGTAGTCGGCATTGTACGACCGAGTGTAATGTATTATTTCAAATCAGACTATACAACTAAGTGTAGTCAGCATTGTATGATCGAGTGCAATGTATCATTTCAAATCAAACTATACGACCGAGTGTAGTCAGCATTGTACGACCGAGTGCAATGTATCATTTCAAATCATACTATACAACCAAGTGTAGTCGGCATTATACGATCGAGTGCAATGCATCTTTTCAAATCAGACTATACAACCGAGTATAGTCGACATTGTACGACCAAATGTAATGTATCATTTCAAATTAAACTATACGACCGAGTGTAGTTGACATTGTACGATCGAGTGTAATATATCTTTTCAAAGCAGACTATACGACCGAGTGTAGTCAACATTGTATGATTGAGTGCAATGTATCATTTCAATCAGACTATACGACTGAGTGTGATGTATCCTTCCAAATCAACATTATACATAAGAGTATAGTGTTTCCTCAGGTGTTTCAGGTTTATGCATAGTGTTGTACGGCAACATGAGCATTTATCGTCAACCGACGATCAAAGTCTCAAGGAGCACAGATAAGTACCTGAACTTTGTTATAAAGAAATTATATGTTTATTTGCTTTACCGCAATTTGTCAAGTAAACAACGATAAAGGGGGGCAATTGTAAACACCCAATTTTGGGATAATAAAATATAGATGCGATAGAAGACTCCAATAATGAAAATGTTATAAGTAGGTCTTTAACACTTGAAGTTCGAAACCTCAAAAGTTCGAATATGTTTTCAAAAAGATTTTTATTATTTTAAGGACTTAATTGTAATACCTTTTTAAGACCTAATTGAAAATTTTAATTTCTTTCAGGGGTCTTTTTGTAATTAAAAGTTAAAAAAACAAAATTACGTGTTTTCCGTCTGTTTTTATTTTTTTACAGAAAATAAAAATATTTTCCTAAGTCTTGATTGGTTTAAAAAATTTTCTTAAATTTATTTTGGGATTTATCTACTTCTTCAGGAAATAAATTCCTTTTAAAATTGGTGCTCTTCAGGAAATAAAGTTCTTTTAAAATTGGAACTCTTAGTATGTAGAATTTAGGGTTTTTTTTGTTTTTCTCCCTATAAAAGGAGAGCTTAGGCTCCTGGCAGGGAGACAAGAAAAATACTGGAAGTAAGGAGCAAGAGTTTTTTTGAGGAGAAAATAACAAGTTTTTGAAGATCTATTCAACAAATAAATGGTGATTTTTCTAGTCTAAGGAGATAATCACAAACATCCATAAGCATTATCTTATCCCTACTTTCTTTTATTTTTCTTCTTTTGTTATGATTTTAATTTTTATTCAATTTCAATTTTACTTAATTTTTTTATTATAATTTTATTCACTAATCATTGTTTTACCCTTTTATGATGGTGATTATGGAGGAGATCACATAATGATCATATTTGGAGAATTAAATCTATGAAGATCCATGGAATGCCATGGACGGATACGTGTGGCTAAACCTAATTTCTAGGTTTTTTTAGTTTGTTTATCATTCTTTTATTTTTTATTTTTTAAATTTTGGGTTGTATTAATTTTCTTTTCTTTTTGTTATTATTTATCATTAGTACGTTGTAATAGCCCTAACAGTAGGAGTAATGAAATTTGGTGTGTATGCTTGTGTGTTTAATTTTAATTAATCGGTTAGTAAAATTAGGGTTTTAATTAGGTAATTAATTAAAATTAATAGTTGTAGAAATTCTTAGGTTGTTTAATTAAAATTGAATTAGATTTAAGTAGGTAAAATTAGTTTTTCTTGATTGATTATTTTATTTTATTATTTATGGTCATTTTAATTAAATTAGGGTTTTAGAATAGATTTAATTAATTGTTTGATTTTTTATTTATTTATTTTAGTATTTTTTTATTATTTTTGGGCTTGTTTACCTGTGTTTATGTGTTTTGGGCTCTAAGCCCAGATTAGGCTTTAAGCCATTTAAATTTAGGTGTTTTCAGGTTTAATTAATGAAAATGCATCTTTAGGTCCATAATTAATTAGAAATTTGGATAGAGATAACCTAGGCCCACTTAGTTAATTAGACATAGGCCCACCTAATCTAATTTAATTAACTTAGATTTAGCCCATTTAATTTAAGTATTTTTCATAATTTATAGATTTAAGATCATTCTAGAATTAAAATATGTAGAATTAGGCCTACTAAATTAAATACTTCATAATTTGTGGATCTAGACCCATGTTTAAAATTAAAATAAATAGACTTAGGTCCACTTAAATTAAAATTGAATAAGGATTAGGCCCATTAGTCTTTAGGTACACATGTAAATTAAAATATGTAGATTTAACTCATTTAATTAAAATCAATGTAGATTAGATTAACTTACAGATTAAGAGTTTTAATGAATGCATTGTTTACTTGTATATTTCATGACTAGTTTGTTTGGAGTTGATTGTTTTCTAAGGGTTTATATGAAATTACATGAAAATAAAGGATAAAATAGTAATTCATAAAGTAATTCTAAAAGAACAAGAGACTGAAAGAAGTTGGTATTTCATATCCAGAATCTCATAGTTGTGGTGCTGGCTTTCTTTTAGGGAATCAAGTACCACCATTTTTCGATTTATTCTAGTTATTGCCCTGGGTGGCGACTCCTTATCTTCATGCCATGTCTTTGTGACAGTGGTTAATGTGTTCTTTAGAGCCCTGAGCTCAAATTGTGTAGCAGTTGCTAAAATCTTGGGCACACACTAAACCCTACCATCTACAAAGTGCTAGCTGGTCACGAACATATAAAACTTGTAATAAAAAAGGGGTATGTAAGGGATTAACCTGCCAGTATCGAGATAAGGTGGTGGAACTTGTCGTCACTAGAGTTTTAATTCTCGGTGCATTAAAAGGACGGTCCGAGTGCTAAACCTCAATACTATAGAAGTGACATGAGGGTGCCAGTTTGTAGATACCGATCTTAGATTTTTTAGGCTTAGATGCTCAGTGCAAGGATACGAGGCTTATATGCTTGGAACCTCAGTACTATAGAAGCGACCTGAGGGTGCCAGTTTCCAGATACTGGACTTATTCTTGGTGCGTTAGAAGTGTGGCCCAAGTGTCATATAGTCTCGATGCATTAAAAGCATGGTCCGAGTGCCGAACCTTAGTACAATAGAAGCTACTTGAGGGTGCCAGTTTTGAGATACTGGACATTGATACTGGAGCTTTAGATGCTTAGAGTGGAAGGATAACTAGTAGTGATGTGCATGGAGTTTCAAACTATCACGTCATTTCGATACCTTTTTTAAATTTTGAATCGTGTAACCATCACGTTTGTTTGTGTGTTAGAAGAGGAGATGTTTCGGCTGCCATAATGATGACTGCTCAATTAATGGGTCTTTTTTACTTCCCATACTACCTTCGATCATATGGGAGTGACTAGAACATTAATGAGGGCATTGATGGTGATTTCAGGCCTTTTCGTTGCCCTATAAGTACACTAGATTTCTTATCTTGTTGCATTTTTTGCTTCTTGCTATCTTTCTTGCTTCTTCCTCCTTGCACATCCTATAATCCCATTTTTCTACAGTAAATCTTGAGTTCTGCATTCAGGTGAAGTTTTCATCTTTCATCCCCTTCTTTTCATTTGTTAGATAAAATCTATGACACCGTGGGAATAAGTTAGCTCTGATCTTTTTATCTCTAGGATAGATGAGGACTTGCTAGGATGGTATCAGAGGTGTTTTAGTATTCCTACTGATTATATTTTGTATATTGTAGATAGAAGATTTAGAGCTTACACCATTATACTAGATTTCAATAGCCTAGTTATGTATTGTGACCAATTAGAGGGGGGCTTGAAGTTCCCTCTGGACCCCTTTGTGAAGGAGTTCTTGAATATGTATAATATAGCTCCTGGGCAACTCCACCTAAACAGCTACCAGACTTTTACCAGGTTTATATAGTTGATGCATGAAGAGAAGAATAGAGAGCTGGACCTAGATGTCCTGCAATACCTTTATAGCTTGAATAAGAAAAATAGGGAGTTGATGTTCTCTTTGTCAGCTATCCCCAACCATAGTCTTTTTATGAAACTCCCTAACTTACATAAGAAGTGGAAACATAAATTCTTTATTGTCGAGCATCATTTGGACTTTGTGAATGTCCGGCGGATGTGGTCGAATGAGTGCCATAGGGTTAAATGTCCTTTGAGGTTGTTTGACCAAGATACAGAGATGGTCTTGAAACTTTATCTTCAAGGCCTAGCTAATGCCCGGTCTATAGAAGATCTATCCCAAAGATACCTATGGAGAGTTTGCCCTGATTGTGTTCAACCCACTAGTATGTTTTAACCTTCAGAAGGTATCTCTCTGACTTATTTATTTTCATTTTTATTTGTAGATGGCTGACTTTTTTGCATTTATGGACAGGATTCAACTTGTAGTTTACTAGCTAGAGGAGCAATAAAATGCTCAAATATCTTCTCCATTACCCTAGCCTATAATGCCAGTAGTCTTAAATGAAGCTGTTGTCAGTTTGAAGGGGAAATATGTAGCGGGGTTCTCCCAGACTGATAAGGAAGGGGGCAAAAAAGGCGAATCCTAGATAGAGACTCGGATGCTGAGGAACTCAATGATGAAATATTCATCTAGCGTCCATAACTCTCCATGTGTCCAGTTATGAGGGCCTGGATTCTAAACAAGATGAAACCTCCAAGTTTCTCGAACGCACATGTTAGGGATTAATATGTAGAGTCCTTGAGGTTGCCAGTTGACATGCAATTCTAGATGGAGGAGGACCATGAGGAGATGTATAGTTCCATGACTGGACATTTGTTAGAGGTAAGTGTTCACTATTGTTTGATCTTTTGTATTTTTTGTTTCAAGGAAATGACATTAGTTCTTTTTCTCAAATGACTAAGGCTTTGCTGTTGGTGAAGGATAACTACTTCTTTCTGAAGAGCCAATATAGCCTGAAGGAGACGGTGGTGGGGACCATAATGATTGACTTCAAAAAGAAGTTAGATAAGGCGAAGGCGGTACTAGAACTTTGCCAAACTAAATATGTAGAGGCGAGGTCTGAGGCAGAGGCGAGCCAAAAGAAGGTGGCTGACCTAAAGCACAATCAAGCTTAATTGACTACGAAGATCAAATAGCAAGACTCCCAAATTGCCAACCTAGAGAGGAAGCTGGGTGAGGCCGAGAAATCTTGAGAAGATGATAAAAGGACCTACTAGAACATGGTAGGAGGGTTTCTCAAGGCTTAGAGGTTTGAGTGTCAAAGGTTCCTACTTTCGTATAATTCAAATATGGACTTATCGGATCTAGAAAAAATAACACCAGCTGACCTGGCTAGGATTGCTTCCGAAGAGGATACTTGGAGCAAGACCTCTTCCCTTCATGAGAACAAAGCTACAAGATCAGTTGGGGAATCATCTTCTGAGCCTTCATTGTTGCCAATACTGCTTCTCCCTTTGTGTCCGAGTCTCTCTTACCGAGTGTCCTATTATATGAGTCTTCCAATGCTCAGTTATTAGACTAGAAAAAATATATATATATTTTGTTATAGTGTGGATTTTGTAATATAATATTTTTTATCAATGAATGAAAATACTGTATTTGATAATATTTCGAGTACATCTACTGGTAATATTTTTAAAGACAATCTGAGTTCCAATATCATTGTAATTCCTTCCCTTGTCTATCTCTGATTTTATATACGATTTTAGATGTTTGTTCTATGATCTAATAGGGGCCTTCCCAATTAGGTCCAAGTTTTCTTGACCAGAATTGCCTTTGCTAATGTCTACCCTTTTAAGCACCTAGTCTCTTATCTTGTACTGTCTTGGTTGGATATGCTAGTGATGATATTGAACTATCTTCTACCTGTGTGCCACTACTACAGTAGATACTTGTTCTCTTCTTTCTTCCAGTAGATCCAAGCATATTCAAGTATTGACGCTATTGGCCTCATGGTCTAATTCCTTGCTAACCCTGTAACTTAGTGACCCAATCTCGATGGGTATCATTGCATCCATCCCGTTGGTTAGTCTGAATAATGTCTCCTTCATGGAGGTTCTAGGCATAGTTCTATAAGCCAATATGACATTATTGAGTTTGTCAACCCAGTTTCCCTTCTTTTCATCGAGCCTCTTCTTTAACCCTTGCATGATAGTTCTGTTGGTGACCTTTGTTTGTCCGTTTGTCTATGAGTGAGCTACTAATGTAAATCAGAGCTTTATTTTGAGGTTGAAATAGAACTTTCTAAATTTCTCATTATTGAATTGCGTTCTATTGTCTGTGATTAGAGTATGCATTATTTGAATCCTATAGATGATTTCTTTATAACAGAAGTGTTGAATATGGGCTTCCATGATAGTCGGTAAGGCTTCCACTTTTATCCATTTAGTGAAATGATCTATAGCCATAATCAAGAATTTCTTCTAGGATATTAAGGTGGGGAGGGGACCCAGAATGTCCACCCCTATATGGCGAAAGGCCAAGGGCTCCCTATTAGATGTTGAGTGTAGGAGGACATATGGCTGAGGCGAGCAAACTGCTAATATTTGTGGCATTCTTGAGTCAGTTTCTGAGCATTTTGGAAGATGGTAGGCCAGTAGTATCCTTGCAGTAATGCTTTTCTGATTAATGAATGATGAGATTCATGTGCTCCATAAATTCCTTTATGAATTTCCTTGAGTACATAGTTCCCTTCATCTGGAGAAACGCTCTTAGACCATGGATGTGAGGGAGATCTTCTATAGAGTTCTCCATGGTGAATGGAGTAGTATGCAGCTTTTATCTTTAACTTCTGAGCTTTTAGTTTATCTTCTGGAAGTGTCCCGTTCTCCAAATATTGAATGATCAATTTCATCCATTTTGAGGCTTCCCTTACGTCCATAATCTCTAGATTTCAGTGCTTGGTTTTTTCAGAGCTTCGATGAGCTTAAGGTCCCTGAATGTCTAGTTGTCCTTAGCTTCTGATTTGGCTAATAGGTCTACCTCCATATTTTCTCTTCTAAGGATTTGGGTGATTTCCCACTGTCCTCCCTCTTGCTCGAGCTTCTTTAGGAGCTACCGTACTTTTCTAACATATCTAGTGATGCTTGGATCTTTTATTTGGAATGTCCCTTTGACTTGGTTCACCACCAATTGGGAGTCCGAGTGTATCATGAGGTGCTTAGCTTTGACTTTTACAGCTAACTTCAGTCCTGTGATGAGTGCTTCATATTTTGCTACATTATTGGTGGCATCATATTTTATCTGGATGACATATTTGATGAAGACTTTGTGTGGCCCTTTAAGAATAATCCCTGCATCGGAACCATGGGTGGATGATGCCCCATCTACATAAAGCTGTCATTTTGGTCTTTTGGAAGGAGCAAGGTTATCTGATGTCATTTCCTACATGAAGTTTTCTAAGGCCTGAGCTTTCACTTTTTGCCTTAGTTCATACTCAATGTCAATTTCTCTGAGCAATATTGACCATTAAACTAATCTTTCAGATGTTTCAGGCTTTTGTAAGATTTTCCTTAAGGGGAAGCTAGATCTTATAATGATGGGATGAGATTGGAAATAGTGCCTGAGCTTTTGGGATGTGTGGACAATGACCATAACTAACTTATCTAGAGTTGGATACCAAGTCTCTGATCCTCAGAGTACCTTACTGATGTAGTAAACCAGCCTTTGTTGGCTTTCTTCCTGCCTTACTAGTACTAAAGCTATTGACTCTAGACCAATAGAAAGTTAAAAGTACAGTATTTCCCCAGGGATTGGTCTGTTAATCAAAGGTGGTGAGGATATGAATTTTTTGATATCTTTAAAGGTCACTTGATAATCTTCAGTCCAAATAAATTTCTTATAATTTTTTAGAGCTCAAAATAGTGGTAGGCATCATTTAGTTAAGCAAGAGATGAAACGCCCTAAGGCTATTATCCTGCCATTTAGCTTTTGCAATTCATTAATCGATGTTAGAGTTTTCATATTGAGAATAGCCCTAATCTTTTTTGGGTTAGCCTCGATTCCCTTATGTGATATCATAAATCCCAAGAACTTGCCTTCCTTTACCCTAAAGACACACTTTTTTGGGTTTACCTTGATCTGGTGCTGGCTCAGTAATTAGAGGATTTGATCAAGGTCAGCGGGATGTTGCTCAGTGTTTTTGATTTTAACGGTGATGTCATATATGTATACTTCCATATTCTTTCCAATTTGATCCTAGAGTACATAGTTCATCATCCTTTGATATGTTGCTCTAGCGTTCTTTAGCCCAAAAGGCATTACTTTGTAATAGTAGAGACCTTTGTGCATAATGAAGGATATTTTCTCTTGGTCTTCTTCCTTTATTGGTATTTGATGATACCCCTGTGTTGCATCCATGAAGCTATACATACTATGACCGGTGGTGGAGTTTATAAGTTAGTCTATCATTGGCAGTGGATAGCTATCCTTGGGGCATACTCTATTGAGGTTAGTGTAATCTACACACATTCTATATTTCTTATTGGACTTCTTTACCAGCACCACGTTGGCTACCCATTCTAGGTGAGTGACTTCTTTGATAAACCCTGCTTCTAATAGTTTTTTTATTTCTTCAGCGATTATCTTCTGCCTCTCGTATGTGAAGGTTCTCTTCTTCTGGACAACCATCTTTGCCCCTGGTATAATGTTTAGGCTGTGTGAGGCAATCCAAGGGTCTACCTTAGTAATTTCAAATGCTCGAGATGCAAAATCTTTTGAGTGTTTAATGAGGACCTTGTGTATCCCCCACTTAATTTCACTATTAAGTTCATTGTCGATCCTTACTGTTTTCCCATCAGTAATCTGTAATTTCTGAACCTGGTCGACTGGCTCTAGGCCGGCCCCCTATTTCTTTACTCCCCAAGATTCTAGGTGGATTGCTTCCATCCGAGGCTTGGTTGCCATTTGTTAGCATTACTTGGCCATGTGTTGATCTTTGCAAATGGTTAGAACTCTACCTTTAATAGGAATCTTCATGGTCAGGTGTCAGATACTTATGATTGCATTAGTTTCATAGAGTACTGGTCATCCTATGATGCCATTGTATGTTAGTGGGAGGTCTACCAGATTGAAATAGGCTTTAACGACTTTTGTATCTTCAGTATCTCTTTCTCTGAATTCCAGACTTAACTCTACCATTCCCATCAGTTGTGTGGTTCCTCTATAAAAATTGTAATGGGATTCTAAACAGCCTTCAAGTCAGTGACTGAGCCTTCCATTACTTTGTAGGCATTTTAAGACAATGTGTTAATGGCACTTCCATTATCAATCAATAATCTTTTTACCAGATAATTATTGATGTAAGTGCTTACCACTAGGGCGTCATTATGGGGGTGTTAAATGTGGTTCCCATCTTCTAGACCAAATGCAATAGTGTGTCTTTTTTTGAGAGCAGGCCCTTCTTCTCTACTGGCTCTTTTGGGCTTCTTTTCTATATTTTCTCCTCCGATGATCATGTTGATGATGCCAGTTGGTTCATTCCGAGCCTTCTTTGGTTTCGGCTTGTCTCGTTCCTACACATCATGATTCTGGGTTCCTCTAAGGGTGTCAATGAAATTACTGAGTTTGCTATTTTATACCAACCTTTCTATGGCACTCTTTAGCTCTCAGCAGGCCTTGGTGTCATGTCCATAGTCTCAGTGATGTTGGCAATAGTACTGTCTAACTTGTATGGCTCTCCTGCTCGGGCTGATTCTTCTAGCTAGAGAAATTCCTATGCCATTCTACTTAAACCACATGAGGATTCTGGATCTAGAGGTATTTAAAGGTGTGTATCTTTTAGCTTCCTTCTCAAATCGTTTCCACTAGGTTTTTGAAGTTTGTTTGTGGGAAGCTTAGTCTCTAAGGTCTTAATATTTCTTTAGCTGGCAATTTATCATCCTCCCTTTGCATCCTTCTGTCTTCATCCATCTTTATCATTTTGACTGCCATCACCTTCACCTCTGTAAAATTGCCAGGTTCTTTTGTCGTTATCTTATCCTTGAGCTTTCCGAGCCTAGTACCATTATTTAAAGCTTATATAGCTACTTCGTCCATTAGGTTTTCAATTTGCATAGCAACTTTGTTAAATCAATCTAGATAGCTTTGTAGTGATTCATTGGCCCCTTGCTAACACATTCAGAGGTCTTTGATATTTTTGGCTAGAGGGACATTGGTGATAAACCGAGTCTAGAATTTCTTAGCTAAATCTTTGAAAGAGGTGATAGAATTTTCTGAAAGACGGTGGAACCATCTATGAGCATTCTTGGTGAGTGTACTATGGAAAACTCTGCACATTATTTTGTCATTCATATTTTAGAGTATCATCTTTATTTTGAACGAGGAAATGTGATTGATTAGATCTCCAGTTTCATCATATTGTTCTAGTTGCAGTATTCTAAATTTGGTTGGGATTTCTGTTCAAATTATCCTATTTATAAAAGCCATCCTACCTTCCATCACGCATTCATCCTCTTTTCTGGGCCTTGTGCGAGCTTTGTGTATAACTTCTTCAACTTTTTGGGTTAACTTAGAATTGCTAAGAGCTAGGATTGTCGAGCTGGATTCCCCTTTCGTGGTTTTACACTTCTTATCTGCTTCCGGTAGTTCTGAAGATGTAGTGTTGCCTGCCATATGAGTTGATCCGGGGTTGCTACTTTGACTTAGGGCATTCAACTGTTGTTGAATTAGGGTCATCCATGTTTGAAGGTTTTATATCATTGTTTCTTTTTTGGTTGGGGTGAGGTTGAGTGTTTGGGTTACTGTGTTTAGATTAGGCATGGTTATGGCAAGTGTTTCTTGTACGTTTGGAAAATGTATGGAAGGTATATGTCTATGATGGTGTTGGAGAGGAGCATAGTAGGGAAGGTCGATGCCCAAAGATGGGTATCCTTGAGTGTTCCCAAGTGGAAGGTATGTACCACCTATTGTAATTTGAGATGAGGATCCAATGTGCGAAAAAGGGGCTGGTGGTATAATTAGTGAGGATAGATGGATTGGGGGAATGGGAGTAGATGGGATGATGTGCATGTTGGGAGTTGAGATTGGTGGTGGACTAGAGGTCATAATGCATAGGGCTCATTTGATAGATGCACAAATGGCTTTTATTCAAGAGTTCCCATAGACAGCGCCACTTGATAACTTGTTTTTCAAAACTCTTAAGTTGATATCCTACAAGTGATTAATAAAGGACAAGGTGAAAGGTGGGGAGGATCCCTATAAACCCTTCGATGCTTAAGTCAGAGAATGTAAAGAGAGAGAGAGTTTTAGAGAGAAGGAGAACAATGAGAATATGCAAGAATAAAATGAATGAGAATGAGGGATATGTGGTCCTATTTATAGGGATAATGATGCTCAAACCTGAGAGGAGTAGGATTCCTCTTTGATGGAAGTCCTATGCCAACTAGGAGAGTATTTCTTCTTATCCGGGAGTCTTATGATTAGGATTCTTTTCCTATTTAGCTTTGATGTCCTTTTTAGCCAAGTGACCTTGTACAACAAAATAAAGACCTTGTTTAAATAGGAATATATATGTGGGGTATTATTTTCTACTCCTTTCGCGATATCAGATGACTACAAGTTTTAGGGCAGTATTCCTCTTTATACGTTTCCATTTGTTTGTTAGCATAGGTGGTATGCCCTAGAGGCCAATCACATATTTGACATTGAAAATTATCCCAAAGGGCAATAAAATAATATTCTATTATTTAAAGTATTTATTTAATTAGCATAATGTTAAATAAATTTATTATCAAAAGTTGATAATATGAGCTGCAAATTTATTTAGTACATATTCCATAAATTATTTATAGTCGATTAATTAATATTTGGGTAATATTAATTAGACTATCACCTATGTTTATTTTCCTTAATTAATATATGATACTAATAGTGGGAGGTAATGAGTCTCATACTACTTGATATGAGATATCAAAATAAACATGTGGATACTCATGAGATGGGTGGATCGAACATGACATTAGATTTGTGATTGCGTGGATATTCACTTATAATCAACGATCACAATCTAGGTCATAATGGTGCATATAGTCCTTTGACCTGAGGTGACACAGTCATCCATATTTAAGTGGTTAGAGTTTATTACCATTTACATACTTGTGTCAATCATACATGGGTATATGGCATATGGTGGCTCTAGTCAGTTAAGTGTAAGGATAAGTGTTCAGCCAAGATGGGATTCATTGCCTGGAGTAAACTAGGATAAGATCCTATGCTATCTAAGTTCTTTCTTAATCAATAAGTTCTTAGCTAGGACAATTATGACATGAACTAAAAGATTTTCAATGTTGGTTATATTTTATCAAGAATAGAACTTGAGATGAGGTCATATGATATAACTATTAGAGTTTAACTAAACCATGACACTAGGCTACATCATGATCTTCTAATGAAGGGATTTTAGTGCACGATAATTATGACCAAAAGGGTTCATATGAATCAATACATACATTCATTTCTAATTAGGTAGTTGTGATATCGATGCTAGTGGTTACTCATAACTTATGAGAAATAAATGTGCATAATTGGGATTTTCACATTTAGACTTAGAAAGAGTTTCAAATAATGTCAAGTGTTGATATTATCTTCTCATTGTTAATTAGACATGAACCTAGTAAGTCATACCTAAAAGAGTTTCACTAAATCATCATTAATATTAATCTAATTATTTATTAAAGTATTTAATTAAATAATTAAGATTAATTGAATTAGATTTATGCTTTAAGTAATAATTCTACCATATCATGAAATCCAAATCAAATAAAGCATTTAATTGTACTTAATTAATATGAGATATTAATTAAGGTATTAAATTAATAATATATGTTAATTCTAATTGGACTTGGATTAATAACCCAAGTTGTTTAGGCATAGGCCCAAAAGGGATTTGGACCTAAGATTAATCCAAGATGTTGAGAAAGCCCATGGGCCTAATCCAAGCCCATTTATTATATGGATTAGGCTTAAGCCAAGTATTGGCCGAATTACCAAGCCCTAATCCATATGAATATGACTTGGTCAAAATTTGTCATGTTAGGCATGCGTTATCCTTTATGTGGATAATGTTGATTATAGGCATGATAAGTATTAAGCTTGGTTTATTAGGCATTTCATGTTAATCACATATTGTCACTTGAGTGTAAAACATTGACCATGACAATTTTATCATATTAGGCACACATTATCCCTTATGTGTATAAATTTAACTAAGGCAAAAGTAAGAATTAGGTTACATGACTATGTGTAGAGAATGAATGTAGACAAATAAATAAGATGTATTCAATCTCTACATACCTTTTTGATATACTTATCTCTTATACAAGTTATGTACTTGTTATGATGAGTTGTATACATGTGATGTAAGAGATGATGTCATTAGGGTTTGCTTTCTCTACATATATATATATATATATATATATATATATATATATATATATATATATATATATATATATATATATATATATATATATATCTTAAGGAAGTGTTTCTTAAGAGAATTTAGAGACTTTGTGTAGAGACACACAAAAGGAGAGAAACATATACATAAAATAAACCCCAAGTGTTCTTGCAAGAAAATAAACTTAGTGCAAGTTTTATGAGGGTCATTATAAAGGCTACTTACAACTAATATAATCTAAGCAACAAGGTTATTTGGTGGAGCTTTAGTGTTTTAAGCTAGAGACCTAACACTTGGGAGGCTAAACATTTGATTCAAGAGTTGAACCAAAGATTCCAAAGCTTGTAGAATACTTGTGGTCTTCATCAAACTTAGGAGATTGTAAGTATTCTTAAACTTAGATTTCCTAGGTTGTTGTTTTATATATTGATTTATAATTCAGCTATGTGTAAAATGCAAAATGGATCTATAGGAATGGAAATCTTCTTGTGATGAAAGGTTATGCAAGTGAAAATTTTGAAATTTCACCCTATCCAAGGCATGTACTCACAACACTAGATCATTGCATAACTGTTTACTTTTAGTGGTATCAGAGCAACTTTTTGCATTTCACATATGCTAAATTGATTTATAATTACAAGTGTTGTGATTATGATTGTTGTTAGTTACAAGTGTTGTGGTTAAAAGTGTGTAAAATTTTGTTAAAAATAGGTTTTAGTATAATCCCGGTCGAGACCGATTAGGACATCACTTGGGACCTCATGTTCCAATCAGGACATAACCCATCCCCACTGGGACCAAATGTATATGAAAGAAAACTTTTGCACAAAACTAATGTTGAGCTATGTCTTGACCGGGACCTAACCTAGGATTAGGTATCTTTACCTTTTATGCTTATATGCTTGCAAATTGATTCCTAAACATGCAAGGGTTGCATTTTATTTCATTTTTACATTTATGCATATAAGGAATGATCACGGATCTAAATTGCATCCTATGTTTTGTAATAATAATTAATTTTATTATTTGATATGTAATTAAATGTTAATTGTATAGAATTAGGATGTAATATTCACCTTGGTATGCTAAGGATTGATTGTAAACCACAAGAGTTGTGAAATGGAGCTTAAAGTATTCAAGTTAGAGATCCTTGGAGATGATAACAAGGCCCATGGAGATAAGGCCCATAATATATTCTAAGAGTTAGAATAGGATTAAGAAAGACCCATGATAATTCCATATTTGTGCATCCATTATGCATGTTTTATGTATATATTTGATATATATGTTGTTACATGCTATGTGCATATGTAATGATGCCATGATGTATGTATGTATGTGATATGTATATAAATTGGCTAATGTGCAACGTGAGACTTTATTTAAAGACCCAAAAATCTTCCAAATTAAATTTAGGTCTAGGCTCTCCATTTGAGCAATAACATGCATGGTTTTGGGATTTTGTGCATCAGCTATGGATACATAGGGGTGCACATAAGGCTCAAGAGATTCATGTAGTGTTATTATTAAGCATGAGATGTAGTGGGTATATGGATACACTATAGGCCAAGAATGACAAATAGGATTACTTGAGGTTTATGGTGTTCAAATCCATACACTACATTGTTTTAATGGTGTGGACCTAACTAATGTAAAGAGGTTAAGAATGGCAATATGTACCTGAGATCTCTAAGGATCAGGAGCCGGATTGATGGAACCTCACATAAGATGTGATGGCAAGAGTTGCCACTTAATGAGAACTAATATTCCAAAAATGACAAAGTGTACCTAAGGGATATTAATGACCCATTAAGAACTTTATCACCCACTAGAAATCCATACAATAAGGGATTTCCATTTCCTACTTTGGAAGTGTAGGATTTGCCAAGTTAGTGAGAGGCCATTATGATTAAAGACCAAATGTAATGGAAGTAACAAATAATGTCATATCGCTAATAATCTTATTATATTTTGCAGTAATTTGATAATATAAGGTCATTAAACCCACTAAACATCATTTTTTGAAAACCATAGACTCACTCGACCTAATTTTATTAATTGGCTACGAAACCTAAAAGTTGTTCTGGCCTCTAAACGTATTTTATATGTTTTGGAACAAAGTCCTCTCGAACCCCTTCCACTAAATGCTATGTAAGAAGAATGTGACACTTTTGTAAAATGGAAAGATGATGAATTATAAGCATATTGCATTATGTGGGCTTTCATGAGCAATGAACTTTATAGACAATATAAGAAGTACACTAATGCAAAGGAAATCCTACTTCACCTACAAGAGTTATTTGGTGAACAAAGTAGGATTGCTAGATATGAGATATCTAAGCAGCTTTCCATGCCAAAATAAAGGGAGGTGAGGATGTTAGAGCTCATGTGAATTCTATAATTCATTCTATTAGGGAAATTGAAAGTCTAGATTTCATAATGGATGCTCAACTCTAAATCGATTTGGTCTTACAATCCCTTTTAGAGTCATTTGGGCAAACCATTGCTAATTTCCACATGAATAAAATTGAGTGAACACTTACAGAATTATTAAATATGCTTGTGACAGCCTAAAAGGCTATTCATAATGAAAAAGGGAGGAAGGTTGCTTTGATTGCCTCTTCTAGTAAGACTAAGAAGAATAAGGGCAGCAAAAGCAAAAAAGCTAAGGAAAGAGTTCCTAAAGCTTCGGGAGGTGTAAAAAAAAACAAAGGCAAAAAGAAGGTTGAGAACACAGGCAAAGGAAAATGTTTCTAGTGCCAAGGAGATGGACATTGGAAAAGAAATTGTCCTAAGTTCCCTAAATCAATAAAAGGAAAGGACAAGATTGGAGAGGGTGAGACTTTCTCTAATTTATCAATTTCTAAATGTTCTAAATGCTCAAATAATGCATGGGTATTAGATATCAGTGCTATTTATCGCATATGTTCTTCCTTGCAGGATCTAGCAAGTGAAAGAAGGTTGGGGTTAAATAAGGTGACTCTTAAGCTTGGAGATGGAGCAAGTGTTACTGCTAAAGCTATAGGAACCACCTCTATTCACATAAATGATAATGTTTTATTATTGAATAATGTTTTATATGTACCCAATGCTTATAAGAGCATCATCTCTATTTCTAGTTTAATTAGAAAAGGTTATAAATTTTTATTTGAAAGAGATGTATATACTATCTATTATTTTGATAATAAGATAGTTGGCATGTGTTATGTATTTCATGGTCTTTATTATATTAATAATAAATCCAATAATAAAAAATATCCAACTAATGTGAATGTTATGAATACAATCCTATTGGTAATGCTTCTAATCCAAAATATCTATGGCACTTGAGATTAGGTCATATTCCAAGTGATAGAATCACAAAGTTGGAAAGATTAGGAATCTTAAGTGATCTTGAAACCTCAAGAAATCCAACTTGTGAAGCTTTTATCCAAGGCAATATGACCTAATCACCATTTGTTGGACATATGGCAAAAGCTAATGAAATTTTAGAAATAATACATAGTGATGTATGTGGGCCATTTAATCAAATGGCAAGAGGCGGGTTTTTCTAATTTATTACCTTTATAGATGATCTATCAAGGTATGAACATTTATATTTAATGAAATAAGAAATTGAATCCTTTAAAAAGTTCAAGGAATTCAAGGTCTAAGTAGAGAACCAAATGGGAAAAAGTATTAAAATCCTATGATTGGATCGAGGAGGTGAATGCCTAAGCACCGAATTTATTGAATTCCTTAAGGAACATGGCATTATTTCATAACTAACTCCACCTGGCACACCTTAATTAAATGGTGTATTTGAAAGGAGGAATCAAACTTTATTAAATATAGCTCGATCAATGATGAGCTATACGGATTTGCTTACTTTCCTTTAGGGTTTTACATTACAAACTGCTGCTTACATTCTAAATCATGTTTCATCTAAGTTTGTTTCTACCACACCGTATGAGATATGGCATAGTAAGGTACCAAGTCTTAAGCATACTAGGATTTGGGGATGCCCAGCTTATATCAAAAGGCTGAAAACAAACAAACAAACAAATTGGATGCAAGGTCAATTCAAGGTAGATTTATTAGATATCATAAAGATAGTTTAGGATATTATTTTTATCTTCCTGTTGAACAAGTTATTGTTATAAGCAGAGATGCCATATTTCTTGAGAAAGAGTTTCTTTAAAAAGGTGGTAAAGGAAGGAAGATAGCATTAGAAGAGGAGTCTTCTAATGAAGTCAGTCAAATTGATCAAATGGATATTGATCAAAAGTCTAATCCCATCGAAAATATCATCATACCAACTCCTAGAAGACCTAGTAGGGTATCTCATCTGCTAGAGAGATATGGTTTTCTACATGATATGCAAGAGTTGCATATTCATAAAGAAAGCAATCATGATGATGATCTTACTACATATGAAGAAGCTTTATGTGATAAAGATTCTTCAAAATGGCTTAAAGCAATGAAAGCTTAAATGGATTCCATGTATAGAAAACTAAGTCTAGACACTTGTCAATCCACCTGGAGGCATTATACCTATAGGCTATAAATGGGTCTTTAAGAGAAAGATTGGTGCAGATGGAAAGTTTGATACCTATAAAGCAAGGCTTGTAGCATAAGGGTTTCACCAAATGTAAAGGATTTACTATGAGGAAACCATTTCGCCAATAGCTATGCTCAAATCTATTCAAATACTTCTCGCCATAGCTGCACACAATGATTATGAGATTTGGCAAATGGATGTCAAAACTGCTTTTCTCAATGGTTTTGTTAAGAAAGAAATATATATAGAGCAACCCAAAGATTTTCAATCCGAGAAAGATTCCAAAATGTGCAAGCTTAATAGATCAATTTATGGTTTAAAGGAAGCTTCAAGGAGTTGGAATTATCGTTTTGATGAAGCCATTCAATCTTTTAGTTTTATAGAAAAAGAAGATGAGCCTTATATGTATAAGAAGGTTAGTGGGAGTCAACTCACTTTCCTAGTATTATATGTTGATAATATTTTATTAATTAGGAATGATATTAGCATGCTTACAAATGTGAAACTATTATTATGTAAAACTTTCTCTATGAAAGACTTAGGGGAAGCTACCTATATTATTGGCATTCAAGTCCATAAAGATAGATCGAAAAGAATGATAGGTTTATCCTAAATTCTTTACTTAGAAAAGGTGTTGAAGAAGTTCAACATTCTTGATTCCAAGAGAGGATTATTACCATTTAGGTATGGTATCCATTTATCTAAAGGTATGTCACATAAAACACCCGAGGAAATGGAGCAAATAGCTAAAGTTCCTTACGCTTAAGCTATAGGAAGCTTGATCTATGCTATGTTATGTACTAGGCCTGATATTGCCTATGTTGTTAGTGTAACTAGTAGATTGCAATCCAATCCAGGTATGGAACACTGGATAGTTGCTAAAGCAATCTTTAAGTACTTGAGAAGGACTAAAGATTTAGTCTTAACTTATAAAGGAGGTGATCTATAAATAGATGGTCTCACAGATTCTGATTTCTAATCAGATGTAAATGATAGAAAGTCTATATGTAGGTTTGTGTTTATTTGTAATGGAGGAGCAGTGAGCTAGAAAAGTTCCAAGTAAGGTGTCATTACTAATTCCACTACAAAAGCTAAGTATATAGTCGCATCAAATGCTACTAAAGAGGCTGTTTGGATTAAGAAGTTCATTATCGAGCTTAGAATTTTTCCTTCCATTGGGTCCCTAATTCCTCTCTATTGCGACAACAATGAAACCATTGCTTTAGCAAAGGAACTAAGGTCTCACTAAAAATCCAAACACATAAAAAGATATTTTCTTATTATCAAGGAACTTATTGGGAAAGGCAATATCGTCGTACAAAAGATAGCTTCAGTTGAAAATGTCGCTGATCCACTTACTAAAGCATCAACACAAATATAACTTGATCAACATCTTGAGAAGATAGGTCTAAAATACTATACTGATTGGCTCTAGTGCAAGTGGGAGTTTGTTAACATAGGTGGTATGCCCTAGAGGTCAATCACATATTTGACATTATAAATTATCCCAAATGGCAATAAAATAATATCATATTATTTAAAGTATTTATTTAATTGAATATTTATCCATTGGCATAATGTTAAATAAATTTATTATCAAGAGTTGATAATATGAGCTGTAAATTTATTTGGTACATATGCCACAAAATTGTTAATAGTTAATTAATTAATATTTAGGTAATATTAATGTCACGTCCCAAAACAGGGGCCATGACCGGCGCTAGGGAACGGGAATTCTTTCGAATTCGGAACCCGTAGCAAGCCTTAGAATAAAATAAAACATACAATAATAATAATAACATAATTAAAATAATCTGCAGCGGAAATACAATCATAAATATCAATATAATATTTCAACCAAATGAAATTAAATCAATATCCTCATCTCATATATATAAATAAACTTTTAATACAAATCCAGTTTAAATATTTAAAGTACATATCTCATACAAATATAATACAACAATCTCGCAATCGACCATAACTACTGTAGTGTCTAGATTATAAAAATATAACTCAGGTAGGTAGTTTATATAAAGAAGCCAGAGTGGAAGAAATCCAGCGTACAGGTCTGCTACTGAGGTCTGATAAAGATGACTCTCTTGAAAAATAGTCAACGGAGGGGAGTCAGACCTCACTGAGTGAATTACTATAATATATATACATGCATACTAAATGACAATGCATACAGTCAATAGTATATATATAATAAATATATATAAGCAATTATACACAAATGTAATAAAAATCATTTTATATATTTTGTCTGAAAACCACTAGTTATGAAGGATCAAATAGAACCTTAGAAAATCGCAACCTCAAAACAGTGTTAGACAACACTCTAGCCATACAGGCTCACTTATTCCAAATATATTCACTTATTCCATTTGGACAATAGACTGGCCCCGAGATACTAAGTCAACCGAGCTCCAGCAGTCTGACTGTCAGTGTGATTGGCCCCGACACACTTAGCCAACCGAGCTCCAGCAATCACACTCCCAAATCATATCTCACACACCAAATAATCAAATCCAATCAATATCCACAAATAGGTTAGTGATATAGCCTAAATGCTATAAGCGTATCGGTACGTACTCGGTCTTAGTGTCACCCACTAGGTAGCACGTTCTATTGATATCCTTCATTATTAAATATAAAACATACATTCACAAATAAATGATGCATGTATTTAAATAAAATAGCAACATAAACCATATATACACTAGAAATATACCAAAAGTAAACCAGGTATATTTCGAGCATATATACGTCAAATAAATCCAACTAAATTACAGAATAAACTAGAAATATATTCAAAAACATTTTAAACATAATTCATCAATAAAACATGCATATAGTTTAAAATATACCAAAAATAAACCAAAAGTAAACTAAAATAACTCAAGTACTACTTAATACCATTATGCATTCTTAGTCAAAATAAAATATAGATTTCTAAAATCATGCACCCTAGAGCATATATATATATATAGAATAGTAACTCACAATTATTGCGCTCCTCGAGATGGATCTGACGGGCCTGGTCCACTAGGCCTCGGTCTCAGCACAACTAAACAAACAGATAATGATAGGAATCATAATAAATCTAATAGAAGTTCTAAAGACTCGATCTAGATTACTAGACACAGAATTAAATCAGAATTCGACCGGACATCACATTTTACGAGAATTCTACCGAAAATCCGGCAGAACCTCCCCTGTAAAACAGACATCTCTCTACTCAAAGAGTAGAGCCGGCCCTGCAAAGAAACACACTTTGAAAATAACACAAAATACAACCATAATCCCTTGGTCGGACTCCAAACTACAAATTACCGACCAAGGTCCACAATTCACAGAATATTTACAAAATATGAAAAATACCCTTATATACTAAAAATACATTTTATCAATGAAAATTACGTAATTAATCCTAAAACATAGTAAAAACTGATAAAAATTTATTTTATTAGAAAAATCATATATTATATATATAATTGAAAATAATTTACGAAAAATAGTTTTAATTAGTTAAAAATACTAAATAATTTTTAGAGATCATTTTTATACCCTAAATAACTATTAAAATCAATTTAATTACATTTTTAGCCAATTTAGGGTAAAATTACCAAAATACCCCTATATATATAAATATACTAAAATTAATCCAAAAATTCACCAAAAATAATATAATTGCAAAAAATTAATTTTCTCAACATATATTTCAATAATATCAATAAATATACTCAATTAACCAATAAATTTCAATTAAACACATAATTAACCCTATTTTCTCAAAATTACATAAACTAAATAAATTCAAAATAAATACATAAAAATTCAAAAAAATTACAAATAAATTTCTATAATTCATTTCAACACCTATATTTATCATAAAACACAATTTCATAATTTAATTAATTAATTTTCGAAAATTAGAAAATAATAATAAAATAATAAAAAATACCCAATAATCAAAATAAATTCCAAAAATTCCACAAAAATTCCCACATGAATATTAAGCTACAAGGATCAAATTTTTTGAAGGAATTTTTCATGAATCAATCAAATTGAAGCTCAAAAAAATCAAGAACCCTAATAGGCCAAAATTGCAAAATCGAAACCTAGGCAAATCTAGACCATTTTAAGTGAAACAAAGCATAGAATTACACTCACTGGAGCTCAAGGAGAAGATAGAGACCGACGATGTCGAAAATGGTGGCCGGAATCATGTCGATCGACGTTAGCTTCAAGTTTCGGCTTCCGGCCAAAACAGGCTTCAAACGGTGCCGAAGAAGGAAGAGAAGGTGGCGGAGCTGGCTGAGGATGAAGGTGGCACACCAATGGTGAAGAAACGACGTGACAGCGATCGGAGGAAGAAGGGGACGATCGGGAAGAGGAAGGAGGAGGGAGGGGCAGTTTGGTAATTTTGGCAACTTTTGATTTTTCAACTATATATATAATCACACTATATATTATAATAATATAAACTCCCACACACATTAAATATACTCCACACACATATAATTTAATATATTAATAATTTTATACACTTAAAAATAATTAAATGATATTAAAACTAAATAATAAATAATAAAAATTAGGGTAATTAATTAAACCCTAGTTTAATTTAAATATATACACATATATACACTTTATTTTAGCACTTTAAAAATATATATGAGTTCATGAAAATTCATGAAATTATTTAAAATAATTAATACTAAATTATTTACCTGTTAATTTTCCCAAAAATAAAATTCTCAAGAAAATTTTAAGTAAAGATACTTAAAATAACATAAAATAATTAAAATAACCTTTAAATAAATATCAACTCATAAAAATATCATAATTATATACAAAATTATTAACACTGCATATTCTGATGCAGTATAAAATTATTTAAAAACTTGGGATATTACAATTAATTAGACTATCACCTTTATCTATTTTTCTTGATTAATATGTAATACTAATAGTGGGAGGTAATGAGTCTCATACTACTTGATATGAGATTTCAGAATAAACATGTGGAAACTCATGCGATGGGTGGATTGAACGTGACATTAGATTTGTGATTGCGTGGATATTCACTTATAATCAACAATCACAATCTAGGTCATAATGGTGCATATAGTCCTTTGACCTGAGGTGACATAGTCATTTACATTTAAGTGGTTAGGGTTTATTAATTTGACTAAGGCAAAGATAAGAATTAGGTTACATGATTATGTGTAGAGAATGAATGTAGACAAATACATAAGATGTATTCAATCTCTACATACCTTTTTGATATACTTATCTTTTATTCAATTTGTATACTTATTATGATGAGTTGTATACATGTGATGTAAGAGATGAGGTCATTAAAGAAGTGTTTCTTAAGAGAATTTAGAGACTCTGTGTATAAACACACAAATGGAGAGAAACATATGCACAAAATAAACGCCAAGTGTTCTTGCAAGAAGATCAACTTAGTGCAAGTTTTATGAGGATCATTGGAGAGGCTATTTGTAACTAATATAATCTAAGTAAGAAGGTAATTTGGCGGAGCTTTGGTGTTTCAAGCTAAAGGCCTAACACTTGGAAGGCTAAGAGCCTAACACTTGGAAGGCTAAGAATTTGATTCAAGAGTTGAACCAAAGAATCCAAAGCTTATAGAATACTTGTGGTCTACATCAAACTTAGGAGATTTTAAGTATTCTTAAACTTAGATTTCCTAAGTTGTTGTTTTACATATTGATTTGTAATTTAGCTATATGTAAAATGCAAAATTGATCTATGGGAATGGAAATCTTCATGTGATGAAGGGTTTTGCAAGTGAAAATTTTAAAATTTCACCCTATCCAAGGCATGTGCTCACCATACTAGATCATTCCATAACCGTTTCCTTTCATTGTTTTCTCCTTTTTGCATTTGTTTTTTCATTGGGGATAATGATGTCACTAGTGTGGGGGAGGGTTTCTATTTTATTTTTGCAAGTCATTTAGTTTTTATTTTATTCATTCTGTAAAAAAAAAATTGTTAATTATAATATATATATATATATATATATATATATATATATATATATATATATATATATATATATATATATATATATTATATTAGGTAATTATTCAGCATTCATTAATCTTCAACTCCGTTTCCCCATTTTTTTGTTTAGCTTGTCCTTAAAACTTTTTGTTGATTTTGTTTTGCAAAATTGATGCTCAATTGCAATTTGAGAATAACAGTATACAAGTGTGCATTTTCGGTTCAATTATCAAATTATTTAATGGTTTATTATTTAGGATGGTTGTACGTGGTCATTATGTATGAAAAATTTTAGTTTTTATAACCTAAGCATAAGCTTGGAGATTAAATTTGTGCATGATTTTAGGAGAGGATGCTTACTAGTTTGTAACTCTAAAAAAAATCTCTTTTTTCAAGCAAGAGCAGGACTTAATTCTAAATTATTTTTATGTTCTGAATTTATTCCAATGCTCTAATTAGAGTATGAGAATCCAAAGGACCCATTTGACAGTATCCATGCTTAATAATATGGGAACGGCAAGGGAAGATTTGATTAGAGAGAATGAAAAAGAAAAAGATGTTGTGAAATGAAGCGTAACATGCATTCACAACTATAGTAAAAAAAGAGTTATAGACCTTAATGCTTCTCTTTAGAGTTATGATCATTGGATGTTAAAGAGTTATATGCTTGGATTGTAGTTAGTAAATTGTTTATGTATGATGTATTTTTTTCCGATGATCCTTTTCGTAAACAAGTTTCAATCTCGATGTTATTGGCTTGCATGTCTTAGAAGCTATAAATCTTTGGTTGTAGTTGAGTTTTTTCTTTAAATTTTAAATTTGATTTTTGCTTGAGGATGAGCAAAGCTTTAGTGTGGGGAAATTTGATGTATATTATTTTTACGTATATTTTAAGTTGATTTTTAATGAAATTTAAATAAGTAATTAGAACAATTTGGGTAGAATATAAGTTTGAATAGGAAATATATTAATGTTAGTGTTTAATTAGGATTTTATTGTTTAAAGCATATTTTAAGGTAATTTTTGTAATTTATTAATTTATTTTCACTTTTTGTAGTTAATTCTAAATAGGAAATCCAAAGGAAGCAAGGAATTATGTCAAGCACATCATGCAACATGGTTTACCAAACCGTGTCAGGTAAAGAATTCAATAAGATGGAAATGACATGGCTTGTACAAACTATATGCCAAACCATATGGTTATTTGCCAAGCTAAAAGAAAAGGGAACAATGTGACATGACATGTGTCACGACATGCTTTAACCTGTGTGCATGTCCTATGCAAAGTGACACAATATGTGACATGGCTTGTCCAAGCCAGTCGCAAGCCATGTTGAATAAAAAGTGATTTCCTTGCCTGAAAAGGAAGAGAATTTTAAGGGCTTTTATATTCTTTTCTCGGTGAACTCTATAAATGGAGGATTATGAGAAGATAGAAATCATCTTTGGTCATTGATTAGCGGCCACAAACCAGAGCTAAACGAAGATTGAAGGAGTTTTTGTGCAAGAAATTCAAGAGTTTATTTTTATTAATTCTTCTTCTTTCATCCTTATTCATATTTGTGTTTTTCGCCACAACCAGGCGTGGCTAATTTCCTTTTAGGGTTTAGGTTAGGAATAGCTATTCCATGATGTGATTGAAAATAAGGTTTTTATATTTAATTTGATTTTCAGTTAATTCTATGAGTTGCATTTAATGTATGTTTTCATTCTTGGCCAACTTGTTTGCATGTTTATAGGTAAATTCATCAATGAGAGTTAGGGAAATTTATCAGCTTAAGACTCATAGGACTTAAATCACTCAACCATGAGAGTAGGTGAGCTCTATGAGGAGGTCTACAGTGATGAATTAATTGTTAAGAAACTTAATGAGTTTAGATTAATTTCTTAATCACGAGAGTAAGTTAAACTTTAATCTTTACATACGTAATTGAACTCGAGATAGTCTTTAGATATTTTAGAACAATTACCCTTAACTAAAGTCAATGTCTTTTGTGTGTTAATGTGTTTATGATCGAATTGGAATAGTGAAAATAAACCTAGGCTTTAAGCTTTTTATTATTTGATTGCAGTTTAATTTTTTCGCTTTGTTTATATTAAATTTTCAATATCATTTTATTTAATTTATTAGCTGAGAATATAAATAAAAATATTAGTACTCAATATACAGTTTTCGTGGAAATGATAACTTTTTATACTACAATCATAATTAGTGCGTTTGTGGGTTTTGAACGCAACATATATTTACGATTTTATCCTTTTATTTTAATATAATTATAAATATATGTTATCGCATCGAGTCAAGTTCGAATTCGAGTTTGAACTTGAGTCGAATTTGAATATTTTAAAATATATTTTTAAAAAATTTAAAAATTTAATTTAATTAATTGAGTTGAACTCAAGTATATTAATTTTTTCATTGAATTGAGCTTGAACTTATAAACAAAAAGGTCGATCGAATTCAAATTTTAAGTTTAAAAATTGAATTAAGCTTGAATTTAATAAAGTGTCGACTCGACTCGATTACACTCCAACATACTCAAATTCAAGTCTTATGAAAATGATTTTTTTTTTTTGGCCTGAGTATGAAATGCATTGTTGAATTACCATAAAACTTGGTTTGATATATTAATATATATCTTGTAGTTTTGAAGATAAATCACTATTCTTCCAAAATCGTTTTATTTCCAATCTCTGGAAGATTTATTCTAAATTAGTCATAAATCTACCCATAAATTATTAGTCTAATTCAATATTGTTTTTATTTAATTTTTGGAGATTTATTCTAAATTACTTATGAATCTGTTCCATTAATGCGTGGAGCCTGATGCTATCACTTACATACCGTGGTTTTTGCAATTCGGATCAACTGAGGCAAGCTCTAGCCTTGATAAGTGAAATGGAATTGCGGCACATTAAACCAAATGTAGTCACTTCTAGTATCTTGGTTGGTGCTTTTTATGAGGAAGGAATGATTTTCGATGCTTAAAGAATGGTCGACGTATATAATGATTCAAAAGGGGTTGGAGCCCAATACTGTCACTTACAACTCATTAAAACATGGTTTCTTAACTCAGTAATACGTGGTCATTGCAATTCAGGTCAACTGAAGAAAGCTTTAGCCTTGATAAATGAAATGGAAGGGTGGAACAATAAATCAAATCCAGTTACCTTTCATATCTTGGTTGATGCTTTTTGTAAGGGAAGTGGCTTCTGAGGCTCGAGGTATGGTTGATCCGATGATTCAAAAGGGTGTGAAGCCTGATGTTGTCACTTACACTTTATCAACGTGTGGTTTCTGCAGCTCAAGCCAGTAGAGGGAAGCTTTGGCCTTGATGAGTGAAATGGAAGGGCGGCAGTTTAAACCAAATGCAGTCGTCTTTAATATTTTGATTGACACATTTTGTAAGGAAGGAATGGGTTTTAAGGCTCGAGGTATGTTCAACACAATGATTCAATAGTATGTGGAGCCTACTGTTGTCATTTTCAACTCACTAATTTGTGGTTTCTACAATTCAGGCCAACGGAGGGAAGCTTTAATCTTGATGAATGAAATGCAACTCTTCAGTGTCTTGGTTGATGCTTTTTGTAAGGAAGGAATGATGCCAGAGGCTCGAGGTATCATCAATACAATGATTCAAAAGGGCATGGAGCCTAATGCTGTCACTTACAATTCGTTAATACATGGTCTTTGCAATGAAAAAATGCTTTCAGGAGCTCAAAATATGGTCAGTATAAAGATTCAAAAGAATGTGCTGCCTGATGCATTACTTACAACACCTTAATTTATGGTCTCTCCAGTTTAGGCCAATGATTAATTGATCCCATAAAAGCAAAAGAGCAGATTAGGTAAGCGACTTTTTTACAAGATACTTCGCAAATGGTTAATTCCCATTTCTGCTGTTTACAATAATCTTACAGAGGCTTTTTGCGTATCTAGGAGAGCCTGGGCTGCACAGGAGTTTTTCAAGATTGTATGTTTCTCATGGCCGCTCATCAAATGTAATAATTTGCTCAAGTCAAGTCTTTAGAACCTTTGTGTTGTTTCGTTATCATTTCATCTTCACTGTTTTCTTTTGCATATTTGGAAGGATCTAATGCAGGAAACTGGAGGAAGAATGTGGTGCTGAAATGAATGTTGTAGCTTTTGTTATAGGTTCTCATGATCTTCATGGATGTCCTCGAATCAATGATCTCGCCAACATGCCTGCCAGAAAGAATGGACATTTTTTATTCAATTTTCTGGTTGGTGGATTCTTTAGTGCCAAGTGATGTGCTGAGGTTGTTCCTGTTGAAGCCTGGAAACAGCAGAAGACAAGAATCTATCTCCTCTTACTGGTTTGTTTGACTAAGATAAATGCTCCATTGGTAACAAGGGTTTTGGAAAATGGAATATAGTACCCTTGCAATAAAAACAAAATGAGGTGTTTTTTTTCAATGTTTCATTATCAAAAATATTAATTATTCATTATTGAAAATATTAATTATTCTCATGCATTATCATTAAAAAAAAAATGAACTTCTAAGTGTGGCCAAAGTTAAGATGGTTTACTTCCAATTTATACTAAATACAGTTCATTAGCCAGAGTGCAATGCATACTGTATAAAAATTCATAATCATTAGCCAGTAGTTACTAAAGTGGAAGAACATTAGTTTTATTCATGTTTGTCCTGGATTCTTGGCTCGGCTTAACCAATGATCATGTTGTTTTCTAGCAATCTTCCTCCTTTAGAAGGAGCATGGTTCAAAGGCTTCAATCATGCCTTGCAGGTTATGGGGTCTTTTCTCGATCTACTTAGTGTTCAAGTATCTCCAACCCGGCTTATGGCGCATTCTAGATATGTCAGGCGGTTGTCTACACATTCTAGTTATTTCTTTTTCTTTTCTTGTCCTGCGTCATATCTACAGATATTTAGAGTATGCTTGAGAGCATACCTCATATCATGCATTTTTCTTTGTAAGACGAAAGTATGCTTGAGAGGTCAATATTGACAAGCAAAAACCCCATGTTTTTGTAACCTGATGGAATTGTGTTTTTTCTGATAAGTTATGTAACTTCTGTTCTTGCTAATTGCCATCCACTTTGTACTGATGTTCTAATGGTAGAAATGAAAATATATCTTCAATTTAAGAAAAAAAAATTTTAGTTGCACTTTATGGAACTAGATACTTTGATTTCCATTTCTTATCGTTTTAGTTGTTCCATAAATGATAATCAATTTTCATGGATTAAAGGCCTAATTAACTGGATAAGCTAATCAATTTTCATAAAAAACTGCATAAGATGAACAATATTGCAGCAAGTGAGAAATTTAACTGGAGGAAATACATAGTGTAGTAGTATTAAAATCACAGGATTCTTAACTATAATTGACTATTTGATCATCAATCTTCATTTCTTGTAGAGTTTGATGTCTCTCCATTTTGATTCCATGAAGTTGCTTGAATTAGCTGGTGCAGCATACACACCGCATTTAAAGTAGAGATCTCCAGGGCCCTGATCTTTCACTACAAACTTCAATTCACCATCAATGAAAACTGTGATCTTCCCTTTTTCTACATCATGGATTATGTTCACTCTAAACCATCTGTCATAAAGATCGGTGGCCACCAAGTTGTACTTGTAGTATCTCATGTCTCCATTATAGATCCTCAGCTGAAGTGTTGTAGCTCCCTCTGCTGCTCCATGAATCTGCACTATTGTTACACCTGATGTCCCTTTTGGAACATATGCATAGCCCTCAAACTGCCATACTCCAGACGAGTAATCGTAGCCCTTAAAGCAAAAAATCAAAAAACAAAAATAAGTTGCAGCTATTAGTCATAATATTTATATGACTCGATAAGGGAAGCAACTTTCCTAGCACTTGTTTCTTCATGTATAAAACTTGAACTTAAGCAAATTTAAACTTCTCGACATTTAGACCAATAGATGTTGGTAAACCATAATTCTATTTTAATACATTTGTTTATACCTTGATGCGTACTTCAGTCCGCGGTCTGGTTCCGCTGTCAGGCTTGAAGGGTTTATCATGATCATAAACCCAGAAACTTCGAGTTCCATTTCCGTAAGTATAACGATCCTGTAGATGTTTGTTATATGGTTTTTGCAACACAAAGTTGTCATCTGTCAATGGAACCTGATGGAATCCATCTGTAGGATCCGCAAGACAAAGATCAGCCACAAGAAGTAGGAGCAGAAAGCTGTAATACTTATAAGTATTCATATCCAATTCTATATTTAATTGCAAGCCAAGACTCAAAGTTGTGAATTGGTTGATGCTTATGACCTTAACTAGAACTTGGACCCTTATTTATATGTCAGCTGCTTCAGGATTGATAAATTGGCAGTTTCAGTTGAAGACGATACAAGCTTCTTGCTTGCTTAGTTTAGTTTATATATCCTAGGAAACTGTTGAAAGATTAAGGAGTTGGCTTCAGGTATGTACGTAGTTTTGGAGTGTATTTACTTCTCTTTTATCAACATATGATCAATGTTGCCAATGCCGGCACGTTCTTTTAATTTTTTTAATTGTTATATCATTAAGCATGCATCTACGTGCCAACATTGTCTTGGCTCTGAGAGAAAGAAAGATTTCTGTAGATTTTTACATACACAGAGAGTATTAAACTAATTTTTAAATTTTGAATATTTATTTAAATATTTTATACTTAACTAATATTGCACATATTTATTAGAAATCTAACTTTCATATACAATATACAATATATTTAGAGTAAGCAAAACATTTTCAAAATTTTTTTATAACCAATTAATTTATTTGTTAAAGTATTATTCACAACAGTTGAATAAATAATATATATTCTCGATGTTGTATATTTGATCAATAAATATGTAACTCATATATTATATATTTCAAATTTAAATATAAATACAATACAGTATGAGTAGTGAAAATTTTTTCTTTATTTGTTAGGGTGCATAATGTGAAACAACTTAGCTTACATCAATGGCTAACAATAAAGTGGGTCATTATTTAAAACAAACGTTTATATTAATATAAATGAAATTATAACGGTTGGATTAATATTTATTTAATCATAGTAATTGATGTATTTATATGTATTGATATATAAGAATAATCAATAATTTTAATAAAAATTATCCTAATGATTCTAATTTTGTTTTTTATTTTTTATTTTTAATAAAACAAGGCAAAAGCCCGAAACAAAAAAAAAAAAAAAAAAAAAAGAGAGCTAAGCAATACTTCTATCTGTAGCAGTAGAATAACTAGACTCTATCTCGACAAGATGAGCCATTTTCATAGAGGGCGAGTGAAGAATGATAAGATCGACATTACTTTCTGCAGCTCTCTTACCAAGCCAGTCTGCAGATCCATTGCTTCCTCTTCCACAGTACACGATACCAACATCCTAATAGCTCGTGAGTTGTTTGATAGTATTGACCAACTGACCACAATTCCCAAACAACTCCACATTATTATTGATAGCTTCTACGGCCACAAGAGAGTCAAACTCGACCAGTAACTTGGCCACATTTAACTGATGGACAGTATTGAGGCCAATGAGGATACTCCAGAGTTCAGCTTCCAGAGTAGTACAAATGTCGAGTCCTTGCATACGGCCAGTCTTCCACGTACCTGAGTGGTCACGAAGAACACCAAAGCTCCTGCTGTCACTGAAGGAATTTGGCAGCTCCCATCGACATTCAGCTTAACATACTTAGTGGTAGGCGGCCTCCAAAGTGGGTTTTGACTTCTTTGAGCAATTAAAGGGGGTAGGCTGGAACAGTTTTCCTTCGCAATAAGAATATCCTGACAACAGTGTTTGATGAGAAAAACAGTTGCCTTGAAGGAAACATCATGATTCTCAAAAACTAACTTATTGCACCATTGTCATAAATACCACAGGGTGACTCCAAACACCAACTGCCACTCAAAATCAGCAAACATAACCTCTCTATTAGAAATATTAGTCATAAACCATCTCTCCCAGTAAGAGTGAAAAAATTCATTCTTCTTATGTATAAGGATAAAAAAGTTCCATATTCTGGTAGCAGCGGGGCAAACCTTTAGCACATGAGAAACTGATTCAACTTCATTCCCACATTTTTCACAAATAGACGAAGGAATTACCTTTCTTTTAAAGCATAGCAGATTCGTTGGCAGTCTATCCCAAGCCGTTAACCACATGAAGGCTTTGATGCATTGAGGGCCCTTTCACTTCTAAATTTGAGACCACAGCGAGCTAGAAACCTGACTATCCGAATTGCAAATGAGCTAATATGCAGAGCTCATTGAAAATTTTCCAGATTTAGAGAAATTTTAGAAAATGGTATGCATTCCATTCTCATTCCTAGGAGGGATCATAGAATTCAAGCATAATTAGGCAACATATTATAGAGCTCACTCTAATTCCACCTCCCATTAGAATTAACATAGTGAGCAACAGGATGAGCTTTATCGATAGGAGATAACTCTTTTGTAGCTATGGTACCAAGCGAGGCTACACCTTCCAGCCAAGAGTCTCCCTAGAATTTTACAACTTGACCATCACCCACTTGCCAAGATATCCATTGCATCAGCAGATCCCAGACAGAGCACATCCCTCTCCAAACATTTGAATTATAATTTTGAGCCTTCGGATGATGAGGAAAATCAACACCATTAAAGTACTTGGCTTTAACAAGTCTCACCCAAACAGCATCCGAGTTGTTTAAGAGTCTCCAACCCAGCTCCATAGGGAGAATTTTATTCATATCAGTAACTTTTCTTAGATCGAGTCCTTCATTATTCTTAGGTTTACAAATATACTCCCAACTAATCAAATGCATGTGTTGATCCCTTTCACTAGAGCCCTAAACAAAGTCTCTAATTACCTCATCAAATTCTGAGCATGTTAACATTGGGAACTTAGCTGTTAATATAGGATAAATAAGCATAGCTTGCAAGACAGAATTAGTAAGATTGACTCGGCCTGCGAGAGACAGATTCTTGGCTTTCCAACCAGCCAACTTAGCTTTGATTTTTTCAACAGTATTCCTAAAGGTAAAGTGAGTCACCCTTCCTTGGATGATATTGGACCCCAAATATTTTCCTAGGTCCTCAGTCTTTGAGAAACCCAAATGACTATAGATATCTGAAGCTAAGGAATGAGACATTCAGTGAAAGAAGTAGACTCCAGTCTTCTCCTTATTAACTTTTGAGCCCCAAAACACTAAAAAATTTATCCAAACAGTCTTGGATAGTCTCCGCTTGATCCATATAAGCTTTTGGAAAAAAATAATAAGTCATATGCAAAAAAGAGGTGAGATAAAGAGGGCCATTCCTACTCAATTCGATAGGCTTCCAGTTTGCTCTATTAATATAGGATTTTATGAGATGTGAGAGCCTTTTGATGTACAGTAAAAAGAGATAGGGGGAGATGGAATCCCTTTGTCTTATGCCTCTAGAAGGGAAGAAATTTTCGATGACTTCACCATTCCAAACCAGGCTCATGCTAGATGTTTTAATGCATTTCATAATCCTCTTTGAAAGAGTTGGATGGATACCACATGCTGTAACAGAGTCGGTGATGAATTCCCAACGGAGACGATTATAAGCTTTCTTAAGATCCACTTTGATAATCATAACACCTTGTTTCCGATTCCACTTTCTCATAGAGTGCACTACTCCTTGGAGAATAATAACATTATTGGTAATTTAACAGCTGGACATAAAGCTGCTCAGAGAATGATCTATGAGTAGATCCATAAGAGGCTTAATTCTATTTGCAAAGATCTTTATAATAATCTTGTAAGTCATGTTGCAGAGGCTTATTGTCTTAATTGGAGCTTAGAATAAGGATTAAGGACCTTTGGAATAGGCACAATCAACGTCTCATTCAATCCCGCATCTAGATTACAATTAGCAAAAAAGTTTTTTAACCATATCATATTGTAAACACTCAATTTCATGATGCAATTATGCATGAATGTGAAGAAAGACTCTATTATGACAATTTAATCAAAAATTGATCTCTAGTGTTAAGTTTCGTAATTTTAAGAATTAAATTGCAATATTTTTTGGATTTAATTGCAAAAAATTGATTTTTGTAGGGGGTATATTTGAAAATATGCAACCAGTATTATGTAATGTCAATTGACATTACATAATGCCGATTGACATTATACAATGCCAATCGGCATTATGTAATGCCAAATGGCTTTACACAACGCCAATCAGTATTACACAATGCCGGTTTACATTTTGGAATGCCAAGGTGTAAAAAAAATTTAGTAAAAATCTTTTTTCTCACTATGATTGGTCCAAATTTAATTTATAAATAAATTGATTTAAGTATTTATCTAGAGATTTCGGTCCAGTACGTGTCTTTTACGTGTATAATCTTCTTTTCTTTCTAAGTTAAAATTCTTATCTTATTTTTTGGGAAGGGAGAGATTAGAGATACTGTGATCTTCACGTAACTCTTGTGATCACGTAAGCAGTTAGCTTAGGAACGGGATATAAAAAAAAAAATATTAGCAGAGAAAAGAGGGGGGGAACTAGGTAAAAAGAAGAAAAAAAAAACTCAATCAACAACTGCAATAGAGGTTTATTGGAAAAAAAAAAAAAAAGGAGACCTAACATGATACTGTCATTTCAAAACCCTTTTTTTTAAAGAAACAAATTACGTTCTTTTAAAAAGTCTAGAAATCAAGAAAGTACAGAGTCAATGTTCTCAAAACAGTGAAATCTCATTCTGATGGATATTTAAACAGCATCTGCACAACATTACTCATCTTCCACTCCTTTCTTTTTATTAGTTCTTTCTTTTATATCATTATTTTCTTTTTATTATTTTTTATTTTATCATTTCTGTGTTTTTTTATTGAGGTTTTATTTTCATTATTTTGTTTTCTTTGTTCATTAATTCTAATCTTTTTTTTATTCTTTATGTTTTATGATTCTAGTGATGAATACATAATTGAACCAAGGAAACTCACAAAGAATTCATAAATGAAAGTCAAGAGTCAAGATCCAAATTTAATTTAATTGTGCTCTATTTAGTTTAGTTTATTTTATTTTATTTTTTTATGTTTTGAATTTGTTTAATTTGTCTTCTTAAGGGTTGTATTTTAATTTTTTTTTTATTATTATTTTGGTAGATTTTGTAATAACCCTGATAGTGAGAATAATGAAAATTTAGTTCTCTTGTTCTTAAAAATTAATTAGTAAATTAGGTTCAATTTAGTAAACCCTAATTAAAATCAATGGAGGTAGTAAATTAATTTAGGTTGCATGTTAATTAAAATTAGGGTTTTTTTAGAAAAAATAATTTAATTTCATGTTTGATCTTTTTTATTTATTTGTTTTGATTTTTTTTTATCATTTTTGGGCTTGTTTATTCTTTTTATGTGTTTTAGCCTCTAGGCCCATATTAGGCTCTAACCCATTCAAATAATTTTAGGTTTAAATAGTTCTTTATTAGCCCATCTCATTTAATAGGTCTGGATATTAATTGAAATGCATTTTAGGCCCATAATTAACTAGATTTAGGTTAGAGATCATTTAAGCTGATTTAATATTTTAGACATAGGCCCATTTTAGGTTAATTACAATTAATTTAGATTTAGCCCATTAAATAAAAGTCTTTTCGATAATTTATACATTTAAGATCATCTTAGAATTAAAACACGTAGAATTAGGCCTACTAATTTAAATACTTCATAATTTGTAGATTTAGACCCACTTTTAGAATTAAAATAAATAGACTTAGGTTCACTTAATTAAAATTAAATAGGAATTAGGTACATTAGTCTTTAGGCTCACTTGTAAATTAAAACATGTAAATTTAGCTAATTTAATTAAAATCAATATAGATTAGTATAACTTAGGGATGGTGAACTTAAATAAGTACTTATTTACATGTATTTTTCATAGCTAGTTTGCCTGAAGTTGATTATTTTAACAAAGGTTTATATAGAATTGCATGTAAATAGAGGGTAAGATAATAAATTATAAAGTAATTCTAAGTGAACACAAGACTGAAAGAAGTTGGTAAATAGTATCCAGAATCTCTTAGTTGTGGTGCTGACTTTCTTTTAGAGAATCGAGCACAACCATTTTTTATTTGTCCTAGTTATTACCCTGGGTGGTGACTCCTCATCTCCACGCCATGCCTTTCTAATAGTGGTTAGTGTGTTTTCTAAAGCCCTGAGCTCAAACAGTGTTGCGCACTAAACCCCTCTATCTATAGTGGCGACTCTACTAGGGATAAGAGATACTGATTCACTTATGTTCTTTAGAATTTTTTATTAATTATTATTTTATTCTTGCATTCATTTTGCATGTCCTTATTAATCGATGGTGTTGGTTTATGATTCCATGATTTTGCTAGCTTCATGGAGTTGTAAATTGGCTAACCATTACTCTTAGCCTTAACTTGATTCAAGAGGGATTAATGGCTCATCTGACTAGAGTCTGTAACCCAAGTCCTAAAGGGGGGTAGTCTTCTTTCGAGTTTGCAAATAATGTTAGGCCCCTCTGACCTTGGCCTGTAACTTAAGTCTTAAAGGAGGATATATTGCTAAGGGAACCTTGACTTTTCACCGGACCCTAACCACATATAATGGCTTAGCTACTTCCCGTAAAATTACCCAAATTTCTTGTGTATGTTGCCATAAGGTATTTTCTATCTATAAAAGCCCAAGCCCATACTTTAAAAAGCCCAAGCCCATACTTTAAAGAGCCCATCTGGGCTAATAAAGATTAGGCTAGACCTTTATACCTATAAATAATGTTTCCATGCTTTTATTGCTTTAAGAGAGATTTGGCATGTGCGTCGGTTCTTGATATCCCTTGTTGATATTAAGGCCAAGATAAAAAAATCCTAGGAAAAGAGACTCACCATTGAATACGTGCGTGGGAGGAATAAGGTTGAAAGGATGAATGTTGTATACTTAATTAATACTTGCTATTTGCTACTTGTTGTATAGCACGTGCATCACGCATACATGCATACATGCTTTTCATCCATCACACTAACACTTTGTTTTATAGCCATCATATATTTATATGGGTCTTCTCATATTTAGGGACAAAAAGGTGGTAGACTAAAAAGAACAGATTTAAGTCCTAAAGCCATAGCAAAAGAGATCCTTCATAGATTGGAGAAGAGTCATATCAATCCACTTTACTTGGAAGCTACACCAACTCCAATTGAGCATATAGAAATGGAACAACAACAAAGATGGAATTGGACCTTAGAAGACATCAAGGGAGCTTTGATGGATGACATGATATGATGCAAGATGAACTGAGATAAGCTTTATTTGGATTGATGCAACCTGCTACTGCTATCATACCACCACCTGTAATTGAGCAACCACCTACTGCTATAGCTATCCCACTTACTGCAGATGCTTCACCTGTTACCAATAATGCTGGGGGGCAACCTGTTGCTAAAAACCCACTTGTTGTTGATGTGAAGCTTGAGGATGTTAGGAACTATATGATAGAAAAGGCAAAGAGAGAATCACTTGAACTGGTATAAGACCATGAGTTTAAGAAGATGCAAGCATTGACCTAGAACATGAAAGAGTTGATTAAAGGACATGGCATCGAATATTCATTTGACTTTGATGATGTGATTCAATTTGAGGAAGATAAGCTACCTGATAAGTTTAAGATGCCACAACTATAGAAGTTTGATGGTACTGGAGACCCAAGGATCTACCTTAGTCAATATACAACTACTATGAGCACCACTTAGGCTCCTTTGTCTGTAGCTACGAAGTTATTTATACTATCCTTTGAGGGTATGGTTGTCAATTGGTATTATGAGTTAGAGAAATCTATCCAAACTGACTGGAGAGAAATGTGTGTTGCTTTTTCTGAAATAGTATGATTATAATATTAGGCTTGAAGTGTCTATCAGGGATTTAGAATTGACCAAGTAGAAGCCTAATGAATCATTTTCAAATTTTCTGACTAGATTCATGAACAAGGCAAGGTTAATGAAGAACAAACTGGCTGAGAAGGATCATATTAGGATGATAGTCCAAAATGTGTCACCTAATCTAGTTGAAAGGCTACAAATGATGAATCCTAAAACATTTATGGACCTTTATGATGATAGTTTGCAAGCTAAGGAAATTGAAAGTGAGAAAAAGAGGATTACTAAAAGCACCGGAGTAAGGAACTACTTAACTGGGGGCACACAACAAGGAAGCACTAGCCAAATAAGTGCATGTTGTTCAACAACCAAGGAGATTCTCCAATTTTAACCAACCTTTGTCAAAATTCCTAGAGCGCCTAGTGCAAAAGGGCTTACTTTAGTCTTTTCCTAATCCAAATCCACCAAACCCAAACACCCTAGGTTATAACCCAAACAAACATTATAAATTCCATTAAAACCTCCAACACTCCACAAATAACTGCATCCACCTCAAACAAGAAATCTAAAACCTTATAAACTCTAAAAAGATCATAGACCCTAAAAACCCAAGCACCGAAAATAATCCTTTCCTAAACTAACGAAATATGCCACCCTCAACTACCATGATAATCAACTTAGGAGTTAATGAGAAAGAAGTATTAAGCTCCTTTAAGGACCTACATCTTAAAACCAATGAGAAATCTCCTAATGCCCCTAAAGATGAGGAAAGAGCAGAAGGCTTATTAGGTCAGCCTTCAGGAAAGTTCAACTATAAGGTGTTTTATACTAAACCACCTTTTTTTGACATACCCTTCTAGTCAATTATGCCTATAAGATAGGATGATGAGTTTAACGATGAGAAGTTGCTAGACAAGAAAGAAAAATGCATAGTTGAGGTATAGAAAAATGAAGTTGTGGAGACAGTAAGTGAGAAGATACAAGAATAACCACTATTTCAACCACCTAAAGGATAGCCACCATGAGACTAGAATAGGAAATAAATTTTCTTATTGAATAAAACTTTAGTTTCTTTAGAACTTGTTTTGTCTTAGTGATTGATGATATGAATTCCGATAATGCTTACTTATGTATTGTCATCCTAATGGTATTGTGCATTATGATATTGATAGTATTTGCATGTTTGACATACATTCAATTGAATTAGATTCATTCAGCATGGGCATAAATAAAAATTCAAAGAACATTCATAAATCACATGATGTAACTTCTAAGGATAAGAAATTTGAGAGAAAGGAAAAGTGAAAATAAAAAGAGAAAAAAAGAAAGAAAAAAGGACGGTTAGGTAAAAATGAGAAAAATATTATGTTAGGAAATCTAAAAGGACTAATTGGTAACAAAAGTTGTATTATGTGATATAATGAATGCTCTCATTTTTACCCTAATGAATGAGTAAAATTGAATTTGAAATTTTTGTTCAAATATCGCACATTCGCCTTTATCATATTGCATAAGTATCTAAAAGACAATACATAATGAAAGCTAAAATCAGAGCTACAAGATCACTATTTTATCTTCTTGTCACCTCTCTATGATTCTGCTTGTAAGTCTAGTGTCCTCTTATACATAAAAAATTTAGGTGACTTAATAACTTACATTACAACCCATGCCTTGTAACTATCAATCATTGCATCAACATCAAGCCTCATATTTTGCTCAAGATTCCTTCAAAATCCAAGACCAATTGATTTCATCATCAAGAACTCGCTTTAATTAGTTTGCCCACTCCTTTGCATCTTCAATACATGAGATTACAACTAATAGGGTTAGTAAATCAAAGGATCAATAATAGCAGTGTATGAATTGAGTCTTTTGAAGAATAGTATAAATGAGTTCATAATGAAACTAGAGACAAAATATAATTATGGGGGCAAATTATAGAATAGTAAGTCCACATTCAAAGAGCGAAGATGGAACATTGAAGTAAAAGAGCTAGTATAAGAGATCTCGGGGTAGAACGAATCATACAAATACATAGGTTATCATACAGAAAAAATAATTGCAAAAAAGAAAAGTTCAACAGTACATTGATCAATCACAAGCTCCAATATCAAGCTGTGGACCCCAGTTGCTAGCATGGTCATCTATCTGACAAACTGTATCAAAGTCTCTGACGTTAGAAGTACCAACAGCTAGGCATTCAATGCTCAAACCTATAGGCTATTGATAAGGCACATTCTCACACTCCAAGCTGTGAACACAACTCTATTCCAAACAGACCTTTAGGATCATGTATGTCATACATAACATGCATACACTTGCATACATTTGTTATGAAATACTAGCTTTGCATAATAAAGTCTTTAAGCTTAGGTGAGATTGTGAAAATACTTTGCTACTAACATTCAAAACTAGTGTTATTAAAGTGCAGAAAGGTAGTCAGAATGTTCACATTTAAAGGAAAAGAGTAACACTATCAAGGTGAACCTGATACTTAATAGGACTTTAGACCTCAGGAGCCCAATAAATCACGAGCCCATCCAGTAAAGGAATATCATCGACAGTGACACTTGTAAAAGCATCATCCTAGCGACCTCAAAAGGTTGGATAGGACGTTCAAGCTCCTCAGATTTAACATCCATCTCCATAGTCTCATCTAGAGCATCATCTATAATATCTCTCCATAATAGTTAGACCAGTGTAGGATATGGAATATGGTGATGAGAAGGCCCAACATGTCAGCAATACATTCGTCGACCCTATAAAAGGAAAGAATGCACTTAAAACTTAAAGTGAATGCACTTTGAAAAATTTTTTTGATCATGAAATAAGATCTCTAATTCCTGAACCTTTTCTGCAAGAGATATCAAGCAGAAAAATGAAGCCCTTTACTATAGCATTAATAGAATGGTAGAAATACAAATATAGCCCGAAGCCATACTTTTAATGGTAGAGTATCATGACCTTATGATCAGAGACATCATCACCACAATCAAAAGGGAAGAACACAAAAGAATAATATTGCATTTTGATAAAATTTATTCGTTTGTGAATAGACCATACAAACTTATGGTACTGTGTGCTGAGAAAAATAAAAGAAAATGAAAAAGGGTAAAGGAACACGTTAATAAGAATGGGCCAGATAGCAAATACCAAATACTCATCAAAATAATCAAGGGAAGTGACAGAACTCTATTTCCTTAGATTATGTAATAAAGTACCATCTCAATCATAAAATTCAAAAATTGAAAGTAAATTCATCCACTTCATAAGATCATGTGCGAAAAGCCTATCTCATGACCTTTGATTATAATGACTCTTTTTTTATTAGCCTTGTGGAATTTAGATGATTAGTTAATGAATTTATGTTGAGAGATTATAAACTCTAATCAATCTAATGCTTGCTTTGCACCCAATCAAGGGGAAGAAAATGTAAAGACAAAATCTGTGGACTTGAAGCATAAATGGTTTGAATTTCAGAGTATCATTTCAGTTTTTTGAATGATAAATTGTGCATATAATCTACTCCAATGCTTATAAATAAGTATGAGTACAAAATCCCTTGATGGTATCCATGATGAGTAATACGAGAAAGGTGGGGGAATACTAAGAGGAGAATAAAAAAAAAGAGCAAGCATAATTTACTTCAATGCTTAGAGATGAGTAAGAGTATCAACATGAAACTTCTGGCGGTATCCACGCTGAGTAATATGAGAAAGGTGGGGAATACTAAAAGAGGACCATACAAAAAAAATTGCTCTATTTACTTCAATGCTTTATAAGAGTATGAGTATCCAAAGGACCTTTCCAATAGTATCCACGCTGAGTAATATGAGAATGGTAGGGGAATACTCAGATAAGGAAGAAAAGCACAAAAATAATTCAAAGGCTATTTTGATACTTAGAATTTGATCTTTTTATGCTTAATTTTCATAAGTTTTGTTTAGCAAATTCTCCCTAAAATTAGGTATGAAAGTAAGCTCTTCACTTGGTGAAAGATATACTCTTAGCATAAGATGGTTAACGATGCCTTTGACCTTTGCAAATGGCAAATAAATGATAGTCATGAAAATTTAAAAATAGAGAGATTCATTGAGTGCACTCTATTTTATGAAAAAGCGATGAATTTTCTCATGAATTTTCAATATTAAAATGTACTTTGGTACATTCATAATGATTGAAACTAACTTCAATAAGTCTGTAGGAATTGCAAATCCAGAAGGAAGTGCACCCAAGTCATAAAGTTGGTTAACACAATGGAATTGAAATTAGTCAGCAAAGAAATTCTAATAAGTCAACACAGCAAAATTCCAAGTCAGTCAGCAAAAATACTAATCAGTCAACACAAAGAATTCAAAGCATTCGACTCAAATAACTAAAGATAAAAATCACGAGCAATTATGGATTATAACATCAAAGGCATGCAATGAGAGGGTTGTTGTTAATTAAAATCAGCGAGCAGTTATAGATTGTAGCATTATCAAAGGTGAGCAATGAAAGGATTGCAGTCAATTTATGAGCAATTATGGACTTTAGCATTATCAAAGGCAAGCAATAAAAGTATTATAGTCAATTTACAAGCAGTTATGGACTATAGCATTATCAAAGGCGAGCAATGAAAGGATTGCAGTCAATTTGCAAGTAGTTTTGGACTATAGCATTATCAAAGGTGAGCAATGAAAGGATTGTAGTCAATTTACAAGTAGTTATGGATTGTAGCATCAAAGGTGAGCAATGTAAGGGTTGCAGCTAACCACGAGCAATCATGTATTGTAGCATCATTAGTGAGCAATAAAAAGGTTGCAGCTAATTACAAGCAATTATGGATTACAGCATCATCAATGAGTAACAAAAGGGTTATAGTTAATCACGAGCAATTATGGATTATGGCAATATAAGTGAGCAATGAAAGGGTTACAACTAATTATGACCAATTATGGATTATAGCATCATCAGTAAGCACTGAAAGGGTTATAGCTAATCATAAGCAATTATGGATTGCAGCATCATGAACAATAAAAGTGTTGCAACTAATCACGAGCAATTATGGATTATAGCATCATCGTTAATCAAAATGTGAGCAATTGCATATTGCAGTGTCAAGAGTGAGCAACGAAAGGGTTACAGTTAATTGAAATAATCAATAAGCAAAGAAGAAATTGCAGCTGATCGAAAACCTTGAGCGGTCACGGACTGAAAAATCAAAAGCATCATTAGCAAGCAATAGAAAGGGTTGCAGCTAATCATGAGCAATTATGGATTGTAGCATCATCAGTGAGCAATGACAGAGTTATAGCTAATCACAAGTAATTATGGATTGCAGCATTAAAGACTAGCGATGAAAGAGATTGCAGCTGATCGAAAGCATTGAGCAGTTACGAACTGCAAAATAAAAAGGTGAGCAACAAGAGGTTGTAGCCGATTAAAGCCAACAAGCAATGAAAGGTTGCAGCTAATTAAAATCATTAATAAGTAATGAAAGGATTATAATAAAATCAAAAGTTGTGAGTAGTTATGGACTACAACGTCAAAGGTAGACAATAAAAGGGTTGTAGCTATTCAAAACTTGCTAGCAATTATAGATTGTAGTAGCATAAAGCCTACATTAAGGAATGACAAAAGCAACATTGAACGATTAAGTGCAATGTATCTCCTCTATCCACACTATATGTCTGAGTATAGTCAACATCATACGACCAAATATGATGTATCCCTTTTAATCCAGACTATACAACTGAGTATAGTCGACATTGTACTACTGAGTACAATGTACCTTTTTAATCTAGACTATACGATCGAGTATAATGTACTTTTTTAATTCAGACTATACGACCGTGTATATTTGACATTGTACGATTGAATACAATGTGTCATTTCAATTCACACTATATGACCAAGTATAATCGACATTGTACGACCAAGTACAATGTGTCATTTCAATTTAGGCTATACGACTAAGTATAGTCGATATTATATGATCAAATACAATGTGTCATTTCAATCTAAACTATACGACTGAGTATAGTCGACATTGTACGATCGAGTAAAATGTATCATTTCAATCTAGACTATACAACTGTGTATAGTCAACATTGTATGATCAAGAACAATATGTCATTTCAATCTAGACTATACAACCGAGTATAGTGATATTGTATGACCGAGAACAATGTACCCTTCCATTCAGACTATACGACCGAGTATTGTCGACATTATATGATTGAGTACAATGTACCTTTTTCAATCTAGATTATACGACCGAGTATAGTCAACATTATATGACCGAGTACAATGCATCCTTCCAATTCATATTATACGACTGAGTATAGCTGACATCATACGACCGAGTGTAATGTATCCTTTCAAATCAACGCTATGCGTCTGAGTATATTGTTTCCTCAAATGTTTTAGGATTATGCCTAGTGTTGTATGGCAACACAAGCATTTATCATGAATCGATCATTGCTTGTAAGAAAAAGCCTTAAGGAGCACAAGTACCCTAATTCTTTCCTTCAAAACTGTATGCTTTTATTGCTTTGCCATAATTTTTCAAGCAAATAGCAACAAAGGGGGGCAACTGTAAGCACCCAATTTTAGGACGCAATTATGCATGAATGTGATGAAAACCTCTATGATGAAAATTTAATAAAAAAATTGACCTACAGTGTTAAGTTTGCAATTTTAAAGACTAAATTGCAATATTTTTTGGGTTTACTTATAAAAAATTGACTTTTGAAAAGGTATATTTGGAAATGTACAACCAATATTATGTAATGCCAATTGACATTACATAATGCTGATTGGCATTATGTTATGCCAATAGGCATTACACAATGTCAATCAGCAATATATAATGCAAATTGGCATTACACAATGTCAATCGACATTACACAATGCCAATTGACATTTTGGAATGCTGAGGCGCTAACACAATTCAGTAAAAATCTTTTTTCTCACTATGATTGGTCCAAATTTAATTTAAAAATAAATTGATTTGAGTATTTATCTGGAGGTTTCGGTCCAGTATGTGTCTCTTATGCATATAATTTTTTTTTATTAAAATTTTTATCCTATTTTTTGGGAAGGGAGAGATTAGAGCTACTGTGATCACGTAAGCAGTTAGCTTAGAAACGAGATATAAAAAGAAAAGATTGGAAAAAAAGAGAGGGGGGACTAGGTAAAAAAAAAAAAAACCTAATCAACTACTGCAATAAAGGTTGATTGAAAAAAGAGAGAGAAGACCTAATCTGATACTGTCATTTCAAAACCCTTTTTTTAAAAAGAAACAAAGTACATTCTTTTAAAAATTCCAAAAATCAAGAAAGCGCATAGTCAATTTTCTCAAAACAGTGATATCTCATTCTGAGGGGCATTCAAACAGAATCTATACAAATCTTCTACTCCTTTCTTTTTTATTAGTTCTTTCTTTTATATCATTATTTTCTTTTTATTATTTTTTATTTTATCATTTATGTATTATTTAATTCAGGTTTTATTTTCATTATTTTGTTTTCTTTGTTCATTAATTCTAATCTTATTTTCTTTTTTTTTATTCTTTTTGTTTCATGATTTTGGCGATAAATACATGATTGAACCAAGGAAACTCACAGAGAATCCATAAATGAAAGCCAAGAGTCAAGATCCCAATTTTATTTTATTTTGCTATGTTTAGTTTAGTTTATTTTTTTAGGCTTTGAATTTGTTTAATTTTTCTTCTTAAATGTTGTTTTTTATTTTTTTCTTTATTATTTTGGTAGATTTTGCAATAGCTCCAATAGTGGGAATAATGAAAATTTAGTTCTCTTGTTCTTAAAAATTAATTAGTAAATTAGGTTCAATTTGGTAAATCCTAATTAAAATCAATGGAGGCAGTAAATTAATTTAGGTTGCATGTTAATTAAAATTAGGGTCTTTTTAGAAAAAATAATTTAATTGCATGTTTGATCCTTTTTATTTGTTTGTTTTGATTTTTTATCATTTTTGGGCTTGTTTATTCTTTTTATGTGTTTTGGGCTTTAGACCTATATTAGACTCTAACCCATTTAAATAATTTTAGGTTTAAGTAGTTTTTTATTAGCCCATCTCATTTAATAGGTCAATATTTTAATTGAAATGCATTTTAGGCCCATAATTAACTAGATTTAGGTTAGAGATAATTTAGGCTCATTTAGTAATTTAGACATAGGCCCATTTTAGGTTAATTACAATTAATTTAGACTTAGCCCATTAAATAAAAGCCTTTTCTAGAATTTATAGATTTAATATCACTTTAGAATCAAAACATGTAGAATTAGGTCCACTAATTTAAATACTTCATAATATGTAGATTTAGTCCTACTCTTAGAATTAAAATAAATAGACTTAGGTTCACTTAATTAAAATTAAAAAGGAATTAGGCGCATTAGTCTTTAGGCTCACTTGTAAATTAAAACATGTAGATTTAGCTCATTTAATTAAAATCACTATAGATTAGTCTAACTTAGGGATTATGAACTTAAATAAGTGCATTGTTTACATGCATTTTTCATGATTAGTTTGTCTGGAGTTGATTGTTTTAATAATGGTTTATATGAAATTGCATGTAAATAAAGGGTAAGATAGTAATTCATAAAGTAATTCTAAATGAATACAAGACTAAAAGAAGTTAGTATTCTGTATCCAAAATCTCCTTGTTGTGGTGCTGGCTTTCTTTTAGAGAATCGAATACCACCATTTTCAATTTGTCCCAGTTATTACCCTGGGTGACGACTTCTCATCTCTACGCCATGTCTTTGTGACAGTGGTTAGTATGTTCTATAGAGCCCTAAGCTTAAAAAGTGTCGTGGTTGCTAAAATCTTAGACGTGCGCTAAACCTCACCATCTACACATATACATTTAAACCAACCACATCCCACTAATTGTGATAGAAGACTGGATGCGAGCCATCCAATCCTGGAGCTTTATAGGGACTCATGTCGAACACTGCATGTCTCACTTCTTCATTCTATACATCATTAGCCTTCTCAGAACTTTGATCATTTGTTAGCTTAGGCAATATATTTGGCCAATTGGGTGGCCTTCATCTGATCCCTCTTTTGAGTAAAGATGAATGTAAAAGTTACGAGCTTCATGTTTCATCTCCTTAAGATTAAAAATCCAGCGCCCATCAACTTTTAGATTTTTAATTTTATGATACTTCCTTTTAATAATAGTAGCTATATGAACATAGGAAGCATTCCAGTCCCTGAACTTTAAAAAATGCTATCTTGATTTTTGAAACCAAATAATTTCTTTTTGGAGAAGAATTTGCTCATATTCTGCTCTTAAGGTATCTCAAAGGGATTTTAGATGCATGGACTGCCTGCGATCAAGAATTCCATCAATGGTGTAAAGCCTTGAGAGAATAGACTTTTTTTGTGAAACACATTGCCAAAGATCACCTTAATCCATTCTCAAACTTTCTAAATGAATCTGGTAGAAGTGTTAATAAGATTACCATTCCACTGCCAATTCTCCAAAATACATTGTTTGAAGTTTGGGTGAGTTACCCAGGCTGCTTGGAAGTAAAAGGGTCTAATGTTTGTAGGAGGGATGGCATTTCTAATTAACTTCAAAAGAATACGTCTATAATAAGATTTGATATGAGGAAGATAATAAAAAGCTACTTTCAGGTAAGCTAAGCACCATTAAGTGGACATGATGGCCCTATCCAATCTTTCTTTAACACTGCTGCACTCCCAAGTGAACTTTAAGCCTATAAAACCAATGTTAATAAGATTATAGTCATTAATTAAACTATGAAATTTATGGCAACTGGCTCTAAGGATATGCATGCCTGCCATTTTTTCATTACTTCTGAGATAGACATTAAAATCACCAATAAGCAACCATGGAGTATTGGTTAAATGACTTAATAATTTGATATCACACTAAAGAGCATCACGACCTATAGCAATAGGACTACTATAGATAGTTGTGCAATAAGAAAGAACATGGTTAAAATGAATGCAAAAGTTGACAAATTGAGGTTTTCCTTATAAAATGTTAAGGTCAAATTTATGTTCATCCTACGTAATCCAAATGCCTTATGAAAAACCTCTAGCTTCTTCTCTGAAATGTTTTTTGAAACTAAGCTTATTGATGATTGTATTAGCCCTTCACCTATTGATCTGAGGCTCAATTATAATACATAACATTGGCTTGTGCAATTAAATCAAATCCTTCAAAGAAGAGCAAAATCTATTGCTTCTTACACTTTGGAAATTCCAAGATAATGACGACATAATAAATAAAGAAAATGGTTAAAAAAGAAACCATAAGCAAACACTAGTTACTAGCTTGGAGGACTTCCACTTCAACAATGTCGTCTTCTTATATAGAGTTTGCATTATCGGGACCTTTACCTTTTCTTGGTCTTTTGAAGGGCATCCTTACCTCAAGGCTTGGTTTATCTTTTTGAGATTGTGCAGCTACTTTGATTCTTTTTTTTAGAAATGTCAAGAGATTTTTTCACTAGGAAGCTAGTGTATGGAAAAGGTTTATTATGTTGTGGGTTAGGGCCATTATGTTGGTGGTGTCTTGTAAGGCTGTAATGGTTGTATGTTCATATCCATTATCTTTTTCCTTAAGCATAGAAACACTTTTTTGGAATTTTTCCAGCCCTTTTTCTCTATTACTTGAGATGTTGGTCCTTACCATGTTAACTTTAGCTTAAGGAGGGGTAATGATTTTATTCCACTATGTCTATCTGCTTGTTAGTCAATTCCATTTAATCATCCATCTGCTCCTCCATCAATGCCAAAAATCTTAAACTTGGTCCTATTATGAGATTTTTTCCAACTATTGAATTTTTTCCAAATGCTGCTTGTGTGCTATCATGGAGTTTTTAGATTGCCCCTCTCTTCTTAGCTTTCTTTGTCAGCGTTAAGCGTGGATCCAAGGCCCATACGCGTAATTATTCACCTCGTTAATAACTTCCTCTCCCTTATGAATTTAGGGCATTATTTCTTCCTCCACCATATATGATTCTAGTGCCATTTGGCATTCTTGTTGGGATAGCAGAGAACATTATAACTACTTGACAATTGGTTTCCGAAACTCTTGGGCTTGGTATCCTGCAATCCACGAACAAAAGGCAAGGTAAAAGGTGGGGAGAGTTCCCATAAACACTCTGATGCCTAAGTTAGAGAATAGAAGTAGGAAGAATACATGATAGCTAGAATATATGAGAATGAGATGCCCCTTTATGAGGGATATGGGGTTCTATATATAGAAATACTCAAACTTGGGAGGAGTTGGATTCCTTATGAGATAATGAATCATAATCTTGGTAGGAGTTGGATTCCTTATGAGATAGTGAATCATAATCTTGGTAGGAGAGTGTTCCTTCTTTGCTTAGGATTCCTCTTTGGGGTAGTCCCTATCCTGGATGGATTCTGCCTTCTTCCTAATCCAAGTGTCCCTGTTTAGGAGATAAGAAGCCCTTAACTAGGCGGAAACATATTATATGGTATCAAAAGTCCCCTCCCCCCCCCCCTCGGGGCGTATTCGGATATTTATGTCCATCATGCCCAAGTAGAGTAGGGTGCTGATGCTTTCATATAAGGGTATTATACGGTGATAAAGAAGAGTGAGCTAAGGTAGCCAGCCTCAGTCATAGTGAAAGAGTATAGCTCAATGTCGAGTCTCGGGACAATCTCATTACTGAAATGCAATTCGTGGAGCTTGAATATCCGCTAAGTGCATAAGAGCACAATAATAGATTAACTCATCCATTTGGCAATGACATGAGGGAACCAGTCGTCATTAGATTTTTGATGCTCAGTGTAAGGACGCGAAGCTTTACGAGCTTGAAACCTCAATACTACAGAAGCGACCTGAGGGTGCCAGCTTCAGTCACTGGACTTAGATGCACGAGGCTTAGATGCTCGGTACATGGATGTGAGGCTTACATGCTTGAAACCTCAGTACTATATAAGAGACCTGAGGGTGCCAGCTTCAGTCACTAGACTTAGATGCACGAGGCTTAGATGCTCGGTATATGGACACGAGGCTTACAAGCTCAAAACCTCAGTACTACAGAAGCGATCTGAGGATGCCAGCTTCAGTCACTGGACTTAGATACTTCGAGGCTTAGATGCTTGATGCAAGGACACGAGGCTTACATGCTCAAAACCTCAATACTATAGAAGCCACCTGAGGGTGCCAACTTCAGTCAATGGATTTAGATACTTCGAGGCTTAGATGCTCAGTGCAACGACATCAACATTCAATCTCAACTTTATAAGGCTTTATGTAGTGTTCATCAGATAATGATTATTGCTAATCTTCATTGTTAAGAAGCCCAGTGCTCAATAGATGTCCGGAGCTCAGTAAGTACTTGTATCTTGAACATCGAAATAAATCATAACCATAGATGATAGATATGATGTTTGAGCATAACCAAGTACCTGCATGCTTGTTCCGGGTGTCCGATAGTCTCCACATTTTAATACTTGAAATCTCGGTGCTTTGAAACTCAATGCTTAGAAGTATGGTGCTTCGAAGCTTAGTTTATGCTTTGTTGTTTCTATGACTTGGATATTCCTGTAATGCCAAAACTCAAGAGATGCTCAGAGATTGGGAGATGCCCATGAAGTGAATGTTTGACTCTTCCATACTTGCTCGTTACTCAAAGTCTAAGTGTCAATGCCCAGTAGTAGATGCTCGGCGCTTGAAATCTCAATAAGTTAGTGTCCGGTATTTGATGTTTGATGTCCACTTAATACTTGGTTTCAGTTTTAAGAACCATTCATCAAATACTCGCATTCTTCCATCTCGATATAAGGTCATAGAGTCCAACTTTATGATTTTAGAGGAAAACATATAGACATCCAACTTCTTTTTGTCACTACGTCTGATCTGGGTGTGGAACTACTTCCAAGCCTCGATGCTCAGATACTCGATGATTCATTTTGGTTTCCCAACTGTCTTACTATTCGCTATGAATTCTAACCTTAGAAATTGTTACATCAACAACAAAAATTTCTTTAAAACTCATATGCATCCCCTCTTTATTTTTTGCTTTTGATAAAGCTATGGTGATGTGAAATGGTCATTCAAGTTTGGCCATTGCCAAAAATTCCATCTTCTGAGTTATTCTTGATAGATAGACATGTCGTCGCTAATGGTTGTGCTGAGATCTTCATGCTCGTTAATGAGGGTAGATGGACAAATCTTTAAGCCTCTACTGTGCTAATGACACACATGTTGTAAAGGTGAAAAATTGAATAAGATACTTATAAAACAAGTAAGTTTGTCTCATCCTAAATATTGTTTAAACGGAATAATAGAATTTTAAAGCTAGGTTCCAGTAAGTAATAATAATCCAGAATTGAATTCAGTTTTATTCCCACATATGGCATCACTTGATAACTTCGAATTGATATTTTTGCTTGTGGAACCCTGCATAGACAAGGAAAACGAGGAAAGGAGCGGGGTTTCCCCCATAAACACTCTGAAGCTTAAGTCAGTAACGGTATGAGGAAAAATATAATAAAGCAAATAGACATAATAGAGTAAAGAATAAAAAATAAAGGAGTAAAGGATGATTGTTTGTGATGATGAGGTGATGGAATAATGTCTTGGTGATGTTGCATGATGAGAACATGAATGACATGAGATGTATTTATAGGAGAAGATATTGCTCAAACTTCTTAGGAATATGATTCCTTAGTCTTGTAGGATTGCCCTATTTAGGAGAGGAGGAGACTTCCTTTGTAGAGTAGTTTTCCTAATTAAAATAGACTTTCTTATTGAGCTTTCTTCTTATTCAAGTAATCCTCCTCTTTGGGGGAATATATCCCTTATTATAATAGGATACTGATATGGGTTATCACTACTCTTCCATACTTGAAACAAACTTGAGGGAGCCCTTCATACTCAACTCTCTAAATTTCGCCATATAGTGTGAATTAGGAAACTAAAGGTTTTTCTAAATCAATTTTGATAGATACTCTTGCAAACTTTCCTCTAGTGGCCATTTGAGTATTAAGATAAAATTTTATTATTATTTTTTTTATTATATTTCCAATGTGTTGAAGCGCTCCTTCATAATAGTATTGAACAAGCAAGCTCAAAAGTCAGAGCTAAGAAGAAATTGAAAAGATAGATGAATTAGAAGCACTAAAATTAAAAGTCCATCATTGAACTGTCAAATAATGGCCTATGATGATCCAAGGACCTTCTGTCAATACGCGTTCGACATCCTCCTTCTAGTGAAGATTAATAAAAAGAAACCATTATCCATGTCTATCATTTTAAATGACCCTCTAGGCTACCATAATGATCAGATTTTGTCGCATAGAACCTTGTATCTAATTTGACTTCCAAATAGTTTCACAACAACAAACTTCTCCCAAGGTCTCACAATTGCATCTCTTAATTTCTCAGATAGAAACATTGTAGGACCACTCAGATTTTCACCAAAGAATATATTGTTTTCCTAAATATCAATATATTGGTCAGCTTCTTTCCCCTCATGATTCTTATTTTCCAAGAAATTGTCTTTATATGAAATTAACAATCTAGTATTCAACGAAGTCGTTTAGGGTTGGTGGTTATTGGTTGCATGAAAATAAGTTTCCACCCCCAGGGAGGAGGATTCTCAAACGTTACAGAGCAGTTTCCTTATTCTTACTCTTTTCTAATTGTGTTGTTCAATTAACTGCTAACGATCCTAATTTCATTTGTATAAATACAAACGTTTATACTGTAATAAGAGCCCAATAAAGTATAAGCAAAATAGTTAATTGAAGTTGTTTAATTAAAATAAAGGTATAAATACATCCTTAATATTTTACCCTAATTCACATTAGCCCTTTATGTTTTTTGAAATGCAGAAACACTCTTATCATTTTGAAAATGACATATTTAGGTCTCTCTTAGAAATAATGTTAATTTTAGTGTTGGTGGGTCCACTGTGTCTGACATGTGAAAAAAATAGATAAAGGTGCATATCTGCTTCGAACGTTTATACTGAGGAGCAAATTTGCCTCTAAAAAAAACTTATAAACATTAAAATACAGTGTTTTTACAAAATATTTAAACTTCTCATTTACTAAAAGTGTTAAAGTACAAATTATTTTAATGCTAACATGACATTAAAAAAATTGCATATAATTCTTTATGCAAATGTTTTTAAAATTTTTTATAAATTCATCAAATTCTATTTTTTATAATTAAAATCTTTTAAAAATTCCATCTCTTCTTATATAAGAATATTTTAGTTAAATATTTTAAAGTTTTTAAATGGGATATCAACCTATACAATTCAAGAAAATAAATTCCCATAAAAAATTATAGGTGATATTGTTTAGGGTCATATTAGTAATAACAAATTCTATGAGTATAAACAATAAATTGCACTTTAACATTTTTATTAAATGAGAAGTTTAAATATTTTTTAAACAATTTTTATGTTTCAATGTTTATAAATTTTTTAAGGATAAATTTGCTCCTTAGTATAAAAATAAGGACCAAAAATGTACTTTTATCTAATACATGTTATACATATTAGACACAATGGATTCCACTAACGTTAAAAATTAACATAATTTATAAGAGACGCTAAATGCGTCATTTCCAAAATGATAAAAATATATTTGTATCTAAAAAATATAAAAAGCTCATGTAAAATTAGAGCAAAATATTAAGGATGTATTTGGTCCTTTTCCTATTAAAATACAGTTATAATCTTTTTTTAGGAAAATATTAGGTGTTGGCACTCACACTGTGAAATAGTGATATCATGAGTTCCCACTTTTACTAGAATGCCCTTTGACATTTTTTGTAATTACTTTATTAAAAAAAATAAAAATTATATATAGACTATAAATGTTTAAATCCTTATATGACGAATTCACCCGTATAGACATTAGATTTTAGACTAAAAAAATTAAAGTTTAAATAAAATTAAACTTCAAAATAAATTAAAAAGGACATGATGATCATTATTGAGAGTAGCAATGTTTCACATACACTTTTATTTTTTTTATTCTGTTGTGATAAAAGTAGATTTTATTCTGTTGTGGTAAAAGTAGAATATGCATGCATGGTTAATGGGTTGTTTAATAATTTATGGTAAAAAAAAATTATTTTCCTTTTTATAGTACTTTTGAAACTATTTCCTTTTTTGGGGGTAAATTTTAAATTTTTTTTTTCAATTTATGGTATTTTTGACTGAGCTGATGGAGAGAGAAGGAGTTACTATCCATTTCACCATTTGGATTGGCGAAATGTCCATTTCGCGATTCCAAAAGGCAAAATGGCTTTGCATTTTATTTTATTATTTTTTTTAGTCTTCTCAATTCACGATTCCAACTGGCGAAATGGACAAGTACTTGAAAAAAAAAATCCTTCCATATGTTCTACACAATCATTCCTCAATATAATTATAATAATATTATGGTTTTTTTAATTTTAAAATTATTATGATTAATTTTTTTTAACATTATTATGATTAATTTAATAATAACAATAATAATTGGTGATGTACATGCAAGTATTGGTATTGTTTCTCCAATTTTTGGGTTTATGCGTGCCAAAAGATTGTTGGATTTGTGCAAGAGTGCCAAAGGAGAAATTTCTCAAAATAAAACTTGACTTCTTTAGACAATTGTGAATTCTCAAACTTTTTTATCACAATTCGTTTGGATTTCAAATAGATGAAATGAAATTTAAAAACCAAAAGAAATTCTTGAATAATAAAAGGAAATTGTATTGACTAAAATTTAATATAAGCTAAAAAATGATTTGTGCTTTGAAACTAGAAAGAAAATATTGTTGTGAAAACTAGAATTCTATACTAGAAAAATAAAACTTGTTGAATTGACGTTGAAAATTAATAAAGATTGTTGTCTGTATTATGTTGATGATTGGTGTTGACGTTGGTAGATATAGTAGTTGTAGATGATTGGTGTGTCTCTACTCTCCTTACTTTTATAGACATATTTCCTTGTAGGCTAATTCTTCCAATTAATTCTTTAGCTCAAGAGTTTCTTCTATTTCTACTGGAATAAATTCACGCAACCTTCATCCCCAAGTAAGTAATGAATAGTCACTTTTTTTTAATCTTCTTGTTTTGGCACCAAGTTGCTCTGCAAAATTGGTCTCCATAATCTTCATGTGTCTTACTTATTAAATTGCAATGGACTGGGTCTTATTTTTGGGGCTTCAAAATTTAACTAAATCAAATAGATCATTGGCCTTAATATATTTTAGCAAAAAAAAAAAAATCAATTATGGCACAAGCAGTTATACACTAGTATTATTTATAAAAATTATATTATAAAAAATTATTCACAATAATTTAATTAAAATTTTGTACAAAAAATAAAAATGAATTAAAAATATAAAATTTAAATTTTGAAGAATTATAAAATATTTTTTATCATTATCTCTTTTAATTATGATCTTCTTTTTTGTCATAATATTTTATTTTAAAAATATAATATTTTATTTTGAAAAAAAAAAGTAGTTTTATTATAATCTTTTTCCTTAACATTAACTTGTTTATTCATTTTTAAAATTTAAAATTTAAAATTATTTAAAAATGTATATAATTTTATGTTTTTAATTTAAAATATTAGAAATGAAAATAAGAAAAATATATTTTTTATCAGTGAAAAATTTTTAAAAGTGATATAAGTGTTAAAAGATAAAAAAAAATGGTATAAATGTTAGAAATATAAAATTTCAAGGATCAAAAGTAAATATTTTTGTTAGAAAATTAAAAATAGGGTTTAAAATTTTAAACTCGTAAAGTTCGAGAGTATAAATATACAAAATAAAACTTTAAGGGTTAAAATTAAAAAATTGATAAGTTTAGAGGTTTCAAGATGAATTTTACCTTTATATATCTAAGAACATCTCTAACACTTTAAATTCAATGTTCAACACACCATCAACTAGGTTATTACAAAAGAAGTTAGAAGGGTACTATTGCATTGTATTGTTTTGTATTCTAAAATCTGTAATTTTTCATCGCCACGTGATTAGATGTTCTTTGTTAGTTATTTCTTTTATGAACAATTGTAAGGGAATTTCACCAATAAATATATGGTTAAGGATTTAACTTATAATTTTTAATATTTGAAAAAGAGTTTTTATCACTTAATTCTTTAAGTTTCACACAACTATATTTGTGCTCGCGAAATATGATAGTTCTTGAAGTTCTAATGTCACTAATATGTTATAATTCTTCTCATTACAAGCATAATTTTTGAAGAATAAAAGTGAAGTGATGTAGGACTACAGAAAGAAAGAAAAGATGATGGAAGGAAGTGAAATCACCTTTTGATAGGCGTAGCATAAGAAGTTAAAAACTGAAAATTATTAATAAATAATATTTATAAGTGAATCCATTTTTAGAGCATTTTCAACCAATTACATTTTAACGTAGACTGTGATCATTTTCTCTCAGAGGCAAAAGCCATTGCATTTGTATGTTTGTCCATGTACTAGTATATATGAGTCATAAACAACAAGGTCGACATCTAATTTGCACCTTTATCTTTTTTTTTCTCCTTCTTCGTGTGTAATTAGGCTTTGGAAGCACAAACCATGGTGTTTCAAGGACCACAAACTAATTAAGTATCATAATTGTCAAGGACCAGATAAGAAGAGACACGTTCTACTCAAAATTAAATAATGTCACGGGCTAGTTCTACTGTTCCAATATTAATCTTCTCACATCATTTTGATTTATTTAAAAAATTCTATTTTTTTAAATTAATGCCACATGAAACCGCATGGAATAATTACTGTATATCTTTTATATTTTGATATATTATATTTTAATATTTAAAAAAATATTTATTTATTTCTTATATTTAGAACAGTTAATATTTATTAATTATTTTTTAAAAATAAAATAGTACATAATTTTATAAATATTATATATAAATAAATATTTTTTAAAATATCAAAATAAAATAATATAATAAATTTAAATACAACAACACAATAATTATTCCAAAAAAAATTTATTTTTTTCTTTATTTATCCTCACTTCTGTACTATTAGAAATTAAAAATAATAATAAAGGACAAAATGGAACTTGTCTTCTACCTGATGCTACCGTTCACGTAGCGAATCTCAACAGAAATATTTTTCTTTTAAATATTGGATCAAATCTCTTTGTAACCACTTTAGTTTTAAACTTGTGGCGGATCAATTTTTGATAATATATTTATGAGCTAATATTTTTAATTCAATTAAAAGCATAACATTGCATTAAAATAAAAGAAATTATCTATATATTACACTATAATTAAATATGTAACACACATATACATAACAAATTGATTGATGATTGATACATGTCTATCCATTGGGCAAATTTCAATCATTTGATGTCAAAATATAATACATTTAAGATATATATATATATATATATATATATAAAGTGAAAAATTAAGTTTTTTTTCCAGATATCATCCATTTTAAGATATTAATACAATTTCAAATGTTATTATATTGACTATTAATGAATATTACAAACTAACCCATTATTACAAACTATTTATAATATTATGTGTATAGAAGTTCTAGTGGAGGATAAAATAAAAATATAAAATCCTTGACAATGCTCTCACTAAAGATTTAACTCATGATCATATGACCTCCATCTTTTACTAACTAGACTAGATTAGACTTCATTGACTTAAATTTAAGGAATCAAATCCCTTAAAACATTATATATGCAAGTATAAGAAATCAAATTCCTTATCCTCTCTATAAGTAATTTAAATTATAAAAAGTGTGAATATTCAGATATGAAAAGTAGGGTTCAAACCACATCCCTCTTTACTTTTCATTTATAATGTGAAATTAAAATACTTCAACCAATTAAGAAAAATAATCAAATCCTTTAACACACCCATATATAAAACAAATTAAAAAGATAAAGAAAAAATGCACTTATTCACATAAATTAATGTCTACATATTGTTCATGTAGTTATTACATTTTACTTCTTATATATCTTGATATCTCTCCATCTAGATTCCATGTAATAACTTATATTAGCAGGAGCAGCATAAACTCCACATTTGAAGTACAAGTCACCTGGCCCTTGATCTTTGGTTGTATATCTTTTCTCACCGTCGATGAACACAGTCACCGTTCCTTCATCCACATCATGGATTAAGTTCAGCCTGAACCACTTATCATAAAGATCAGTAGCTATTAGATCTCCGCTATAGTATCTCATGTTCCCATCATATATTCTCAGAATAATTGTAGTAGCTCCATGAGCTGCACCATGTATTTGCGCTATTGTAGCACCAGAAGTTCCATTTGGCACGAATCCATACCCTTCAAATTGCCACACTCCTGATGAATAGTCGAGACCCTTCAAACCCAATATATGGTTAATTACTTACAGGCTATGGGATGCATGACAACAAATAGCAGTCAATTTCCCATTTTAGAAATGTTTTTATTTCAAAAAGTATACCAAAAAAATTTTGGAGCCATTTTTATAAAATTACAAAATTAGAAAAAAAAATATTTTTATCTATTACAAACGTGAATCTTCATTATTTTTCTAAACAAAAAAAAAACTTTATATTTTTTCTGCGTTGAATAAGAAGATAGCTTATAATTCTGCTATTGATTAATAATGGTAAAAATAATTTTTTACTGTTTACAAATAAAATTAAGATGATTATATTTTATGGGTACTTTAATTTTAATTTGCTTCTAACATTATTGCTTATTATCCAATAGTGATTTTTAACAAAATAAAATTTACTTAACTGCAAAAGACACTGTTTTAATATTTACATTTTCTAAATTTTTTAAAAATAACATTTCACTATATCCCATTTTCATTTTCATTCTACTTCGACGGCTTACAAATAATAGTGTATGTAGTTGTTGATTTTATACGATGAGATAAAGCACTTAATTGCTAGTCCAACGATTTTTTGGAACTTGTAATATAGGATCCACTATCATTAGGACAGAAAAGAGAAGTTAACAGATAATGATTAAAAGACTCCGGTCTTGACCTGTTGGCAAAATTAATGACGACATTATGGTGGGTTTCGGATTCGAGATCCATCTCTCCTTTCCATTTGATAAAAAACAAAAAACAGTTAATTATATTTTTTAAACTCATTTCTGTGAATTAACATAAATAGTTTTTAAAATTTTAGGTGTCGATGATAATAATTGAATTCAAAACTTTCCAAAATGATCTTACCATTTGAATTAGGTCTCAAGTAATTAGTAGTCTAATGATTAACTGACTTTTTGTAGTTATATATATGTAATACAGAAGGTTAATAATTGAAATCGTGATAATCCAAGATGCAAGGATTGAAAGGAATAGATGAGAGCTACTTACTTTGATGCGCACTTCAGTTCTTGGCTGGGTACGGCTGTTAGGGTCATGCGGCTTGTCATCAGCATAAACCCATAACCGGTGAGTACCATTTTCAAAGCTGTATCGTTCGTTGAGTGGTATGTCATATGGTTTCTGCAGCTCAAGATTTGCTTCGGTTAGTGGCACAGAAGTGAAGCCATCAGTAGGATCAGCACTGCATAAAAGATTGAAGCTCAGCAATGAGCTAAGAAGAAACAATAAAAAGAGAAGCAGCAGGTGACTGCTACAGGCCAATAGTTTCATCTTTTATCTCTATGGCTATAATGGCATGGGAAATTTCTATTACTGAAAGCAAGTATATATAAGTGAAGTAAAGGGTGATTTCAATTTTTTTTGAGGTCAATATAATATATGCAAATGTACTTGCTTTTTTTTTTTTTCTGAACAACAATTTTTTTTAGGATAAAGATAATTTTAGTGTTTGAACTTTTTAAAATTTTACAATTTAGTGTTTTAACTTTTTTTTTAATAATAATTAAGTGTGGGAATTTGTAAAAAAAATAACAATCAGTATTATATAACAAGTCACTAACAATTTGCTCTTAAAAAATACACTATTTTAGAACTAAAAGACTTAATAATAATAATAATAATAATAACTTTATTAAAATTAATTTTATTTTTATTTATTTATAGCTTGACTCAAAATTATTTTTATTTAATTAAAAATTAAAAAAATTTAAAGATACCAATTTAGCTATCATCATTTACAAAAATTTTAGTTAATGAAAATATAAAATTAAAATTTTTCAATTGTTTGTTTCCTTTTTTTTTTTTTTTACTTTCTTTCTATTTAGTTTGTAATTTTTAATAAATTTAATTAAATTAAAACTTTAGTATTATAAAATTAGTGTGTTTAAATAAATTTATCTTGATAAAGCTAAAAAAGAAAGAGAAAACTCTTCAAGTTCTTTCAAAGAAGAAGTTAATTATTTTGATAAATATATATTTTGTAAATTTATAATGATTTACAAAAGAAAAAAAAGATATTATTGTTTTCTAGTAGAAAATGTAAATTTAAATTCTTGTCATGTATAGTTTGGTCATTTTCTTTATATAACCTGCTATAAACACTTTAATTGTTATATTTTTATAGTTGCAATACTTAATTGTTATAAAAAATAGTTTAAACACTAAATTGTTAAATTTTAAAAAGTTTAGACCCAAAATATTATTATCCTTTTTTTTTTCTTATGCTCTTGATATCCGGATACCCTTAATATCTAGTAGCCATAAAAATTCTAATTGTTTTGAAATCTAGCCAGATAGATCCCATAGGAGATAAAATTCTTCCAGCATCTATTTTCCCCATACATAAAATTCAAACCCAAAACATTACCTACTTTCTTTAAAGAGCATATACGTGCTATTATACTCATATTAATTTACTTAATTAATTAGTATGATTAGGTTTAGCATTTATATATTCATATAAGAAATTTTGTGGGGAAGTTTAAAGTTGGCGGTTAGTTAATAAAAAGGTTATATAATCTTGATATCAATAGACTATAGAATAAGAAACAATCCTCTCTTTATAAATTAGAGATGACATACTTTTTACTCTACACCATCTATTTTGGTTAAATGTGAAAGTTTGGTTTTTTTTTTTTTTTTTTACATTCCAATAGAGTATGACATGTACTTTGTTTTCTAGGTACACCTTGATTTTATCTATTTTCTAACTTCAGCATCTCAACCAGGTCCCCTCTTTTTCTCCAATCAATTTGCAAATTTTGCCCTTTTCTTTTACTACTTAGTTTGTGGAAGATGTAATCATTATGAAAGTTGCATACATAGTGATTAATTCCAGGCCATTAGAGTTAATCTTTATAAACTCTTACCGTTGCACCAGAAAGGGTAGCACTGCTGCTCCACATTGTTCAAGTGTTCTCATATCTCCTCCCACAAACTTTCTGACAACTTTTTTCCACTTTGTTGATATTCTTGACATGCCACTGTTGATATGGTGACTCCCGGTGGCATAAACCCAGTGCTTCCCATCTCTCTACAAGATTTGCTCCCTTGCCTCCTAACTACATAAACGCATGCACATATAACTCCATGTAACTCTCTAGCCATCAATTGGCGCTGCATTTCAAGTTCAAGATATAAAATGTAATTAGAATTCTTACAAACTTCATTCACTTGTTGCATTCACTACTTCCTTTGCCAAAAGTAAACATACTTTATGTGAAAGAAATTAAGAGACCTAAGTTAAATTATATTTTTATGTAGTACGATTTTGGTACTATGTGGTTTTGGATCCGAATATAATGTGCAACTTCAGGTCACCAACTCTATCCCTTTTCAGCATGAATTTTCAGACAATTTAATTGTTATCCGCTATATACAGTTTGTTTCTATAAAAAGTTTAAATACCTAATTGTTAAATTTTAAAAAGTTCAAACACTAAAATTATTTTTATCTCTAGATCAAATTGTTGGGGCTTTTTTTATTAACATTCTTGGTCATTAGTAATATATGAATATATTTCATCTTTTAAAATAATTTATTAACTAAATTAATAAATTTTATTCAACTACTAAACATTAATTAGCATGAAAGCTCTATTATGCTTCTTATCTTACTTTATATGCTACAAGTAGCTAGCAAGTAGCAATATGATAAATACCCATACATGGTATATACAAATTATACATATGGGAGCCCATTGTTTTGAACTAACATGGGAAGATGAATATTTTTGCATTTGGCATTTTGTTTGCTCTATGGAAGATTTTTTCTAGCACTTAGTGCATACATCGTAATTAACAGTTAACTGAGACATAAATTACACTTAAATGGAAGTTTTTTTTTTCCTAGCAATTTATACATCATAATTAAACAATTAACTGATGACGTGAACCACAGATAAATGCTCGATGATTAATTATTTTGGTCTTAGTCTTGTTTGTTAGTATTGATTGCGACCATAGAGCCTTAGTCTTACGTTGGTTCGGCTTGTTATCATTGGCTTGGTGCATTTATTCCGTTTGTTATGGGGATAAATAGTGATGGATATTGAAAGCAATGCTATGGGCATAATTTTGAATTCTCATACATACGTGATGAAATTTTTTTATAAAAATGTAAATTTTTCGTTCAGTAAAAATTAAAAATATATATTGTTGAAATAATAATGAAATAACGGTACAATTAAAAAGATATTCGATTTTTATCATCATAAATTTAAATAGGAGGGTTGTTTGTTATTATACAGTTCATCTCATTTGACCTCCTATTAAAAAAATATTAAAATTTATTTGAATCGTAAGATTTCTTATTACTATATTTTATTTGTAAAGAATAAATTTACATTGTTCGGCATAATAGCCTATGTTATAGACACGAATTCAATACTATATTTTATTCATTAATTTTTGTGTGTGTGACTATATACACTCTAGGTATATATATAATTAAAGAAAATAGATAATATAGGAAAATAAACCAAAAATATACCAATAGACATTTATCTAACTTAAAAGTTCAAACTGTTAAATGAAAATATCCAATTGGTATATATGCCTACTTAATCTAATTTATGAAATTGATGTGGGATCAATTACTTTTAACATGACCTCTTATCAAATGCTAGGCTTGACTAGTATGTGATACAAACTTCTACGAGCTCATGATCTCCGCTCTAATACAATGATAATTTAAAAAAAAGAAAATTAAATATGAAGAAATATAAAAAGTGAATTATAGAAGAATAATTTTACGTGGTTTTGTATAACAATGTGTCATCCAATACTATTTTTCATTCATTAATTTATTTGTGTGTGACAATATACACACTAGATATATATATATATGTATACTCAAAGAGTAAAGATAATATAGAAAAACTTTGATTACTTCATAACTCTTATTACTTTGTTATTATATTACAACAATATAATATAAAAAGATTACAATAATATAGGAATATAATATTATAATAGTGAGATTTACTTTCCGACAATGAGATTTAAGTTAATGAAATATTTGAACTCTATCCATATTCATTTTTCTACTATTTGAGAGATTTCAATTTTGGCTTAGTTGTTTAATTCATTGGGATTTTTCAAAAATAACCAAAAATAGAAAAAAAATTCAAAAACACGGTTGATTTTTTTTCTTTTAAAATTATGGTATTTGACAATATTTATTTCAAAAATACGGCAATTGTCTTCATGTAATAAAAACAATCAAAAAAATAAAAAAAAATTGAAACAACCACAAAAAAATTAAACAATCAAACAAAATAATAAATAACATTGTAGATTTTTTTAAATCAATCCAATGGAAACAAAATCATAATAAAAACTCAATCGAAATAGAATTAGAAGAAGAAGAGAACTCAAGAATAATCTAAGTATTAACAACCAAAAATAATAAAAATTAACATCAATCTCTTACGATTCAATTATAAGACGATGATTTTGAATTCACAAAAAAAATAAAAAATAATAAACAATAAGATGAAAAAGTGGAGATTTATAATATGTACAAGGACAATTTAATTAGAAAATTTATGCATTTTCATGTAAAAGATCTGTATTGATCTACGGTTTTTGAAACTAATTTTAGATTTGAAGGAAGAGAAGAAGAAAATAGAGAGAAGAAGCAAATGAAGAGATAGAGAAAGACGAAGAAAACATAGCAACATAAAAAAAAAGCAGAGAGAGAAGAACAAAGAGAAAAAACGTCTAACTAAAAAAATAGAAAAACCATATCATGTGAAACATAGGAAAAAGGCAACCATATATTTGAAAATACTTAAGTTAATTTTAGTGTACAGTGTAATTTTACTTAAGTCTGAGCCTAATTTCAAATTGGGGTTAAGTTCCATTAAAGTGTAATAGTCTATTATCAATTTCAAGTCCAACGCATGAAAAGAACCTTAAAGAAGGAGGGCATTGAAGTTTCTAAAATGTTTTTGGAATTTACGGATTTTATATTACATGAGCTGAGAAACTGAAAAAGAAATGACACAAGCATAATTGCAAGTAACTGCAAATTAATGATGAGCTGATAATAACTGATAGCAGCTGATAAAAATTATGTCCAAAAGAAAGAAGGATCATCATCAAGGGACAATCAACGCACATAAACACAAACACAAACACAGATCAATTCATCAATCATCAACGACTAATCATCAGCTTCAATAGTTTGTCTTTTACAGCTTATTTGTTTAACTTATTATTATTTTTAATCAAGTTTGCAAGCGATTGCTTTTGCAAGAATGTCACATTTTCAGTTTATGTTCTGCAATTTCATAGATACCACACAAATTTCTCTTTGAAGTTATTGTTTATTGCACAATTCTTTTTTTTTTTTTATTTCCATTAATTGAAAGCTACATTTAATTTGCAAATCACATTAGAATTTGAGCTAATTGAGATAAAAAAAAAAAAAAAAAAAAAAAGCTCGGAAATCCACATTTTACAATTAGAAGTCACTTGTCTCTTCAAGGAAAAATTTTTCTGAGACGCTCGTGTATCGAATCAAACTTGGTCTATCAAAAAATAGCAACAATAGAATAGTCTAAAATTAAAATTTTGAAATATATTATAAATTATGAAGGTATTTAGATATTCTTTAAAAAATAAAATTGATTGAAAATGCTGTTTTCAAAAAAGAAAAACTTAAATGCAATTTTTAAAAAATAAGAAAAAAGAAAAAGGCTAAGAAGTGAATTTTAGCGTATTTCGCATTTAAAAGTCTAGAATCACTTTTCTTACATTAAATTACTGAAAATTATAAATATAATACATTAAGCACTTAGAATGATCCCAACAAATAATTTAATTAAAAATCAATTTTTTTAAATTAATAATTGATTTCATTGTATATAAGTTAAACTATTGACGTATTTTATTTTATTGCCCTGTAAAATTCAGTAATCATTTCTATGTACCATTTTATAGAAATCAATATAATAATAAGAAAAAATTACCTTTCCATTAAATTTGACCTAATTCACATTTTTCCTTTTTATTTGAAAATTATTTTTTTTATCCTTCAATTTCTGTTAACATTTTCATAATTTCAAATAGTATTTCGATGAATATTTTATATTACAATAACATTAATATCTATGTATTTTATAAAAATAAAACAGTTTAATCCCTTTATTCACTATAAAACAATTTAATTCCTCAAAATTTTAATTATTTTAAATTTAAAATTTTAATGTCAATTAAATCTTTAACACCTATGTACATCTATCAATATATTAAATAAAAACGTAAATATTAAATTTTCATCAATTTTATTTTATATTAACTTTTTTGCACTTAATTTAATTAATTTTCTTTTTAATAACTTTAAAAATTACAATAATTGTAATCAAATATTAAAAATTTGAATAATATGGTTTTTAAAGTGAATCAAGCAAGTTAATAAATTCATTAAAATTATGACATGATTTTTAACTATAAAGTGTTGATAGAAATATGTATAAATGTTGGAAAAATAGTTACTCTTAAAGATTAAAAATTTAAAATTTAAAAATTTTAAAAAATTAAGTTATTTAATTTTATTAAAATAGATAATTAAACTGTAGGGACCTAAGTATTTTTTTGATATAGGGAAAAAGTCCAAAAATGACCCTAAGCTTTACCTCAATTCTCACAATAGCACTTTATGATTTTCAAAGTTCAATTATGACTCTAAACTTCCCAAATTTGGTGTATTTAAACACCAGAATATCTAATTTTTCCATTAGAACCAAAAAATAATGTCTAAAATTGATCCTCATATTTACCCTAATTCTCATTTTGACACTTTATTTTTTTACTTCATAAAAACTTTTATATCATAAAGCTGAGCACTACATGTTGGTATTCTATAATTTTGACACATGGCATCCTCAAATTGTAACACACACACGTTCAACTCCGAATTTCTCCTCTGTCCTTGATTATTTTCTTCCTTTCATTTTCTTTTACGTTTTTTTCCACCTCCTTCGATTACTTTTATCTTCTTATTCCTCAAGTTGTTGGCTCCCCATTCTTCCCATCACTACAAATTATCAATATCAGACATTGCTCTAATTTGAAGGAGATGTGGAGGAGCAAGAGGATAAGTCAAGTTGACTTGGATCATTTTCTTGTCTTGCAAAATTGCAAATCTGTTGGTGCCAGAATTTGGCATCCCTCCTCGAAGCAATTCATCATCTGACCTTTACAGGAGTTGATAATTGTTGATTACCCAAGTCGTCAAAAAGATAAGAAAAGGAGAAAGATGTTTCCCACAAAATTATAGAATATTTATATTGAAGTATTGGAATGAAGAAAACGGAGACCTGATATTGTATTGGCTAACAAGGTAATGAAATAATTAGTTTTATCATTTTATAATCATGTTCTTCTTTTGTTTTTTATCGCCTAAAAATCACTAAAAATTAAATAAATAAAGTGAGTCTAAATATTATGTAACTAATATAATTTTATTATTATTATTATTATTATAACAACAAAATATAAACCGTACATTGCGCGAATACTAGTTTTTAAAATAATTAGAAAAAAATAATACAGTATGATAAAAAAAAAAGTTTGTTTACATCATTAATTAGGATTATGGGGGCTGATTGTTCATTTTCCTTTGCCTTAGCCTCAGCTTTCATCGAACAACAAATCAATCTTTACAAAAGAGGAAAAACTAAGTGAAGGTGAGCTGATATGCCCAAGCCCTCTTTGATGCTTAAGTTAACTTGTGTCCTTAGAAAGAAAATTTAGATAGGAAAAATAATGATTAAAGGGAGATGAAATATTTGTGAATGATTTCTTATAGAAAATGGTAGAAGAACATAAATAAGAAAAATAAAAGAATGGAAGAAGAAGAAGTAGAAGAAGAAGAACAAGAACAAGGGTGATATTTATATAGTATAGGTAAGTGGAGGGTTGGTGAGAGATAGAGTGATATGATTGGTGGAAAGTACCTGACAACACAGGAGAGGAGCAGACGCTATAGTGATTGATGGGAAGTGCATTTAATACTTGGTAGGAGGAAAAGTGCTCTCAGGAGATTAATTTCTAGAGTAAGACTCTTGAGTAGGAATTTTCTTAAGTATGCCTTACTCGTATAACCTTAAGTAGTTGCTAACGGGGATCTTTATTTATTCTTCTCTATATGGGATGTTTCTTGTATAGACTTCCTATATAAGAATTGAATTTTTAGAGAGGGATGATCCACTTGGGTATTAGGACTTGGTGTTCTAGTAGGATATTCCTTCTAGTGATATTCAACTTTGACTTAATTCTTAAGGGTTGAAAAGTCAGCAAGTCAAAAGTAGGTTGAGGTGGCATATAAGACAAATATACTTTCTACGTGTCGGGCTTCTATCATAGGTATATTTTTTATGTATCATCAGATGTCCCCCACACTGAGTCTAGAACAAATGTTCTAGATGAAAGAGTATAGTTGGGTGATTCCTCTTTGATTCTCTTTATTAGGGAATTCCTTTCATGTATAGGATCTTGGGATCCAGCTTTTGTTGCTTTTCCTTGGAGAAGTTTCCTCATAGTGAGGCTTTTAAGATCTATGAGTGTTCCCAATATTTTATTGTTGAAATTTTCCTTGTAAGGAAGAGTTATACTTAAGCAAGATATCCGCATAGGGGGCCCTTGAGGACATATGTTTTTTATTTGATTAATTCTCCTCGAGGAGGATTTTTGTACCACGTGTCCATAGGGACATGGGATTCTCACTTTTGGAGAATTAAATTTAAATTTGGAGGGTTTTGTCCCTCTATGATTAAGAGATTATGATTTCTTGATAAGGCATTTCCAATATAGGAAACATTGTTCCAGAGGGAAGGTAGAGATTCCTAAGTAAATAATCTTGGGTAAACAATCCTATGAAGAATATTTCACTCTCTTAGGGAAGATTTAGATCTTTCCATTTAATTTTCTATAAAGAAATCTTTGCTCTCACAGGGGAGGTAGAAGTCTTTAATTGAGAATTTTCTATGAAGTAAAATTTTCTCTCATGCTGAGTTAAAATATCTGAGAGGATATTTTCATTAAGTTAATTTTATTCCCTTTAGGAATCTTGAGGTCTTTGATTGAGAATTTCCTATGAAGAAATTCTTCTCCCTTGAAGGAGTTTAATATCTTTGAATGAAAATTTCTAATAGAGGAACTCTGGCTCCCATAGGGGGGTTTGAAATCGTTAACTAATAATTTCCAAGTAAGAAAGTTTTACTCCTATGGGGAGTTAGAAATAAATGAATAACAATTTTCTATGGAGAAAATTTCTCTCTTAGGAGAGGTTGAGTTCAATGTATTTCCTATGAGGGAAATCTCTCACTTGGGAGGTAAAGATGTTTGATAAAAAATTTCTTATTAAAAATATTCTTCTAAGCAGGTGGCCCTTACAGCTAGATTTAAAAGTTAACATAAATCAAGTGCTTCGAAAGATACTTCTGCCAAGACTTTTAATGTTATAATTGCTACTGGGGTGAAAGTATTTGGATCTTATTTAGACATTATGACTAGTGGAAAAGCACCTATAAAAGTGATCAAGAATTCCCTTATAAGAAGGCTCTTACAGGAAAAATATGAAAGTCCTCCCCTTTATGGGAGAGGAAAAGGAAAAAAGAGGAAAGCATATAAGAAACTTGAGTTTTCAATTAAATTTGACTCTAAAGAGGAGAGTGAACTTTTATCTTGATTGGTGAGGCTATACAAAAGACTCGCCCCCTTGTGTCGCAATTGAGGATCTCAAGGTTTATTTTAAGAAGGAGTTACTTAGGAAATAATTAGAAAAAAAAAGCTACCATCATCAAAGCTTTTAAAGAATTTTTAAAAATCTAGAGACTTAAGGAAGGTAATGGTATCACATGCTTCAAATTACTATATATCAGGGTGGTTTTATTTTTATGAATGGCTTGTGGTCATTTGCATGAGTAAGACTTTCATGCTTTAAAGTTATTAGAGGAGATTCTACCGCTATTTAGGATGGAGATTCCATAGAAGAAAAAGGTAACCTTTAGCCAATTTTGAGGGTACTGAAACTTTAACAAATGTTCATTAACTTCTTAATTTCCCTTGAGAGACCAAAAAAATCTTTGGATGTTCATGACGTGCTTAAAGCAAATCAAGTAAAGTCTATTGTTATATTCCCTTCCTTGAATAATAAAGCGAATATTGAACTTCTTTCTTTGTAAGAGAGAGCTTTTCTAGTTCAGGATAATAATATTGAGAATATTTCTATTAGGATTTTTTCACCAAGTGCTTTGCCAAGTGTTGTTTTCAAATGGTGATTCCATTAAATGACTTTTCTTATAAGTTTCCGATGTGTCTATTTTGTTGATGTTGACTAGCACTATCTTTCTTAATGCTTTAATTGAGATCTTTTATTTTCAAGATTCTTCGAGTTTCTTCCACCCTAATATATTCCTTTATTCTTTCTGCTTGAATAGAAATAATGAATGAGGAGTTATATGTTTAGAATAAACCTCCTAGGTTGCATGAAGTTTATTAACTTCTCATCGTAAGAAATTTTGATATTTAATAAAATCCTCTTGAGGAAGTTATGATTCTCAATTAATTCCTCAAGGGAGGATTTCTGCAAAGGTAGCCTACATTGTGGAGTATGGTGGAGGATGTCTGATTGATTCCTTTTTGAGATTCCTGAAAGAAAGTTCTCACTTATAAAGAATATCCTAATTAATTCCCTTATGGGAGGATTCCTATACAGTTGCTCACATTAGAGCAACTAAGTTTGTCTTACTTTTAAAGACTTTGTGTGATTGATAACTTTTGAATGCATTCTTTTTGCTTCACCTCACTTCTGAAGGTGTTCCTCATGAGATGAGAAAATTGATTTGTATAATGTTCCTTTGTAATAAGCTTTTAGAGGATTTCTTCCGCATAAGTTAATTTTGAATAAAAGATTCTAGATCATGTATTATAGCGTGATAGCTTTAAAGTTTGCAATTTCTGAAATGATATAAATAGGAAAGCTTTGTTGCGAGAGAATATCTCCTTTTTAAGAGAATATTCGAGCATGATTATCTATGTAAAGAGAAATACACAAGAAGAGAATTCCTCTATTTCAAAGAGATGCTTAATAATTATTCCATATAAATAGGGTAGCTTCAATAAAGATAATTCATTCCTTCATAAAGGATTGCACCATAAATTTATAAGAAACCATATACATAACAAGTTTTCTTCAAAGCTTACTTTTGAGTAAATTCCTACTCTGACAGTTTAGAAAATCGTAAATATGCCATCCCAAGTAGGAAATGATTAAAGTTTATTATCAACTCTCTTTCCATCATAGCATGAGTTTTAAGAGTAGTTCTATAAGCTCATAAGATACTGGGTGATCTCTTTGTCTAGTCACTTTTTTTTCTTTTTACTCCTTCTTTTAACTGTTGTAGGATAATCTTATAAGACATTTATGCTTGCCAATAAGTCTCAAATCGGCATACAATATTTCTCTAGAGGAAGATAATAGTTTCTTGACTAGTAATTCCTATTAGGTAATGCCTGTCAAGGCCTTAGCTCTACTTATTTAGTCAAATAATCCACTGTTAAATATATGCCTAGATGAATTTGTATTTTTAGGAGGTAAGCATTGATAGTAAAGGTATGTGGTGTCTTCTTTTGTACAATTTCCCATCTTAAAGGGTGAATTCTGATGTTTTTAAAGAGGGTTTGAAAGCTTCACTTTGATCTTATGGAAATTCTCCTGTATAGACAATACTAAATAGGAAATCCAAGCTAGCCATCACCATCTTTCTAAAAGGAATTCTCTTGGGAGTTACCTATCTTTGGTATTTTAGAAGCATGTCTTAGTGGGGAGATTTATTCAACATAGGAATAAAAACTAGCTTGCACATTCTACTTTTTCAAACTACTTAATCCACTTTTGAAATTTCTTGCCTTCATAACTTGTCTTCATTCAGATTGTGCACCACCACGTTTTAATTCAAAGAGTATTATTTTGTAGTTGCATGTCCATTTCTCAACTATCAATAGAATTTTTTATTTTATTTCCAAAATCCATAGAGATATGATGATAACTAAAGAAAGCATTTATATCCTATCCCCTTCTCCCCTTCGAAAAGAGTTTAAAGAATGGAAATGACTTCAAACTGAGTGAGTTGATGATCAATAGAATCTTTCTACCCCCATTAAAGATTATGTTATAAGAAATCAATTTATGACCGATCTTTAATATCGAAGGAATTAATTTTCTTAGAGTGGACTCTATATAGGTGTCATATAGATTTCATTCATCAGCTGTCTCATTTATGTTATCATCAATAAAGATCTCCTACTCAAGAAAAATCATATTTAGGAATATATTAACAATAACCTAAGAAAAGTATGCAAATTCTTAAGACTTAAATGTCATATTTCATCAATATGAAAAATTATATAGAAGAGTTACACTTATGTAAATAAATGATGTGTAACATGGTTCTAGAAAATGTAACTTGAGACATATAATAATAAAAATGTCATACCATAAGATTTATATGCAAAGGAGGAAAATTTATCCTTGTAACCTATATGGGATTTAACAACTTATTTAAGTTATAGTAAACAAGAATTTATTCTTATAATATGCCAAACTATATGCATTATTGGTGAACAAGTTGGTGAAGACTTGAATGTGAGTTCTCTTATTATTATTATAAAATGAATCTCAGGTATTATGATATTGCCTTAGAGGTTTAAGCAGGCTAGGAAAGACCTCCCTCTCGAGTGGGAGTATACAGTTAGGTCTTTTCCTATGAAGGATAGAGTTCATGCTTTATATGAATGGACTAAATTATGCATCATTATAAAATAATTATTAGAGCATATTAATTCAAGATATTAAATAAAGTAAACTTACCAGATAGACTGTAATTAGCCTTGGAGAATTCTCATAGGAGCTTTTCTTAATGATATTCCTCGAGTTATAATGTAAGGAAAAAGACAATTTTCAATTTTCTTCAGTAGCATGCTTAGAAGAATTTCAGAATTCTTATCTAGGTGGCCTTTATATAGGGAAGTGCCTAATTAGCTTCCCTTCTGGGGATACCCATACAGTAACTCCTTATAGTAAGATGTTATAAGAGAACATCCCCTTCTCAATAGGAGAGCCAAGTATTATAATATACATAAAGACAGAATCTTCAAGAAATAACATCTTCTTTGTAAAAAGAAACTCAAACACCTGGTTGCATAAGTAGAAATACTTCAATAGAGGAAATTCCCTTGCTCAAGGGAGTACATACATTCATTTACAAAGATCCAAAGGAATCATTGATAGCCAAAACGAAATAAGTATTCACCACTCATCTTTCATAAGATAAAAGCACTTCATCAATTATGTGAAAAAGTAAAAAGAGATACTGCCCTGTTGTTGATGTTTCCTCATGTGCTTAAAGTTCTATGTAACATTCATTATGTCAAATAAGAGCCTCAAAAAATATAAAAATAATAATTAGGTAGTGATAACTCTGAATTGATATTTTTCTTATGGAACCTGCATAGACGAGGAGAACGGGTAAAGGGGCGGGGTTTCCTCCATAAACACTCCTAAGCTTAAGTCAGTAATGGTATGAGGAAAAATATAATAAAGCAAATAAGCATAATAAAGTAGATAATAAAGAACGATTTCTTAGATGATGTGATAATGGAGTGATGGAATGATGTCTTGGTGATATTGTATGATGAGAATTGGGAGATATGTGAATATGAGAATGAGAACATCTCATGATATGAGATGTCATGAGATGTATTTATAGGAGAAGATATTGCTCAAACCTCTTAGGAATATGATTCCTTAGTCTTGTAAGATTGCCTTATTTAAGGGAGGAGGAGACTTTTTTTATAGTTAATCTTCCTAATTGAAATAGATTTCTTTATTAAGCTTTCTTCTTATTCAAGTAATTCTCCTCTTTAGGGGAATATATCCCTTATTATAATAGGCTACTAATATGAGTTATCAGGTAGGATTCTTAAGTAGAGGCTTCCTGGTAGGAATCTTTCCTGACTGCTTCTTTCAATAAAGGAGTCCACTTAACATTATCTACTTTAAGGTACTTAAAGGTGTGGAAGGCATCATCTTATCGAGTGTCCTCATCCTTCATAACTTCCTCAACAGCTTGAGAGTCTTCCCAATGAGGAATCTTCAGAGCCTTTATATCAAATCGGGCCATATGGTCGCATAGGCTTTTGCCCTTAACTTGGATAATGGTTTACATATCAGAAATTTTCCTTTCAGCTAGAATCCTTGAGCATTTGTAGAATTCAACAACTGCTTACAACTTTAAAATATAATCTCTAGGGTTAGTTGCACTATCATAAATATATTAGGTATGGGTTCCTCTTGAAATGCCTTAAAGGAGGGTGATTAAGGATTCATCATATGATCACATAACCTTCTTCTGTTGGCTTTTTAATTTTCCAATCAAAAATTCTTCAAATTGCTTTCCCACTCACTGAGGTAAGTTGTGGCCCCTTCATTTTTTATCTCCATTTCTCTCTAGAAAGCAACCATAATTGTTGTTCCTGCTCAGGAGCACCCAAATGGCACTTGTCATTTTCTTTCTAGATAAGTAAGCCCATCGAGGCTCTTGGGCCTATCTCTCCCATTTCCTCACCAGCTTGAATTAGTAGTCTTATGAGCTTCATATGAGGTGTCTCAATATAGGAATCTCCTGGCCATGCTTTTCTTTTCTCTTGCCTCTTGAAAGTCTTAGCCAAATAATCCACTTTTTTCATTAACTTCTCCAAGAATTCAATTAGTACATTCCCTATTTATTGCTATCTAAAATCCATATTAGAGAACTTTGTCACTTTTTTATTCCCCATTGGCTCATCCCTCTTCTAGTGGATGCACTTGATTCCATCATCATAGAAATCATAAATTCTTTCCAAAAATAAGAAATGACAATAGTAGTAATAATAATAACAATAACTCAATATTCCTTAAACAACAAAGGATAATAGAGTAATAACAATAACATGCAACAAAGGTTTGCTCAAACTCATTGTCATCACTACATTACGTTCTTTGATTTTTTACTACATCAAAAGAGAACATAAAGCCAACAATTTTTCACTTGTAAATGAAGAACATATATGATGTAGGAAAATTTAATGGAAAAGGGTAACCTTACGAGCAACAAAGATTATCCTCCCCACAGATGGTGCCATTTTGATGGTTTATTTTTCTTTGCCTTAGCCTCAGGTTCCATTGGATAGCAAATCCATCTCTACAAAAGAGGAAAAAATAAGTGAAGGTGGGCTGGTATACCTAAGCCCTCTTCGATGATTAAGTTAGCTTATGTCCTTAAAGAGAAAACTTAGATAGGAAAATAATTCTTAAAGGGAGATAAAATATTTGTAAATGATTTCTTATACAAAATGGTAGAAGAACATAAATAAGAAAAATAAAAGAATGGAAAAAGATGTTAGAGAAGAAGAAGAAGAAGAAGAAGAAGAAGAAGAAGGGTGATATTTATATAGTATAGGTAAGTGGAGGGTTGGTGAGAGATAGAGTGATCTAATTAATGGAAAGTACCTGACAGCACAGTGGAGGAGCAGACGCTACAATGATTAATGGGAAGTTCATTTAATGCTTAGTAGGAGGAAAAGTGCTCGTAGGAAATTTCTAGAGTAGGACTTCCTAAGTAGGAATTGTCTTAATTATGCCTTATTCGTATACCTTTGAGTAACTACTGATGGGGTTCCTTATTTATTCTTCTCCACATGGGATGTTTCTTGTATAGACTTCCTATATAGGAATTAACTTTCTTGAGAGGGATGATCCACTTGGGTATTAGGACTTGGTGTCCTAATAGGATATTCTTTCTAGTGATATTCAACTTTGACTTAATTCTTGAAGGTTGAAAAGTCAATAAGTCAAAAGTAGGCTGAGGTGTCACATAAGACAAATCTACTTTCCACATGTTAGAATTCTATTGGAGGCATATTTTTTATGAATCATCGAAGGCATATAAATTTTATATCAATAACTAAAAAAAGTTTATTTCAAGCATAAAGCATTAGAAATTCAAGAAAAAATAAAGAAAGATCAAGAAATTACAATGACAAAGGGATAGCAGTCTTGAGACAATAATCAGATTCGTATATGTGATTCTATTCTTAAACAACAAATAAAAATTACCTTTATCCTGCACTAGACAAAACAAAAATTCTATTTTAGAAATAGACGCAATACTAGAAAAAATTACCTTTGCAAATTCAATAAGAAAGAAGAAAAATGTTACCCTAGTAAAATGTTTAGGAGGAAAAATACAATATATGAATTTTATATTTAAAATTTCATTTGTAATCTTCTCTCATGCACTAATATTGTCACATAAAGCAATTTGCCAATTTTTTCGAGAAATGGAAATAGACATGTCTCTAAGAAAACTTTCATAATGAAGTACCCAAAACTCCCCAAAAGCCAACAATGAATCCGTGTCCTATTCTAGTATAAACCTACTTTATGAATTCATATTTATCGTCTTCTTCTTCTATATTAACAGGCTTATCATCCACTAGGCAAGTTGGGGTAAGTAGAAAAGTATAGGATTACAAGTGTATGTAGAAGCATTAAAGCTCTAAAGCTAAGTGCTTGAAGGAATTTTCCCTGAAAAATCATTATATGACAATTTCAAGGTATTCAAGAAATTTAATTCAGCCATGCCACTAGGTATTATTCTATAAAATTTATTTTAAGCCATATCAAGTGATTCTAGCTGCTTTAAAGAACCTATCTCTTAGGGGATTGCACTAGTCAATTTGTTATTTGACAAGTTCAATTGGTTAAGCCTTGACAGGCTTATTAATTCTCTTGGAATCCCTCTCTCTATTTGTTTCTTAAGACATCAATTATCCTGAATTGTCTTAGATTTTTTTCATAAATATAATTCCTTCCCTTCCAAAGCACCAATGTTGTGTTAATATAAAGATCTTGAACATGCATAAAGTACAATACATAGATTTAGTTGAATTCCCATGAATCATGGCTTTCAAATTCCTAAGGTAGTATGGAATAGTTCCATCGAGATTGTTTTAAGATAGATCCAAAATCTAAAAATTTATTAATTGACACACTTGCAAGGGTATACTTGTAGACGGCGAGGTTTAGCGCGCATCTAAGATTTTAGCAACCGTGACACTATTTAGGCTCAGGGCCTAAGAGAACACACTAACCACTGTCATAAAGACATGGCATGGAGATAAGGAGTCACCACCCAGGGTAATAATTGGGACAATTTGATTGGTGGTACTCGATTCTCTAAAATAAAGTTAGCACCACAACTAGGAGATTCTGGATATATAATACTAACTTCTGTTAGTCTCGTGTTCATTTAGAATAATTTTATAAATGATTATTTCATCATCTAATTACATAAAATTTTATTAAACCTTATTTGACATCTGTCTAACCCTAGGCATCTAGTCAATAAAACTACATATAAAAAATGCATTCAAGATCATGTTGTCCCTAAGTCTAAACTATGTTAATTTTATTAAAAAGTTAGCTAGATTTACATTTTATTTACAAGTGAGAAAGAGACTAAAAGTGGGCCTACATTTTTAATTGGTGAGTCTAGATCTATTTATTTTAGTTTGTCTAAGGAATGGGTTTAAGTCTATTCAATTTTAAAGAAAAGTTAAATTAATGGGCCTAAGTCTTACTGGGTTTTATTTTAAGTGAAATGTGGGCTTGGGTTTATTTATTTTAAAAGAAATGAAATTAAGTGGGCTGAGCTAAGTCTAAAAAAGTTTTAATTAACTAAGTGGGCCTAAAATCTAATTAACCTAATGGGCCTAAATTAATTTTAATTATTTAAATTCCTAAACCATTTTTTAAGCTTATTTATTAAGTGGGTTAGCCTAAACGTGGGCTTGGGGGCCAAAAGAATAAAAAACATAAAAAAAAACAAACATAAAACAAATAAAACACAAAAAATAGATCAAACAAACATTATAGTAATTTTCTAGAAACCCTAAATCAATTACATGCAAACCCTAATTTAAGCTACTACCACCATTGATTTTTACCCAATTGAACCTAATTACTAATTGATTTTAAGTGCAGAAAATTAAATATTTTACTATTCCCATTACTGGGGCTATTACAAACTACGTACAAAAACTAAAATTAAACAATTATACACCCATGAACTAAAATAACTACACAGAACACATAAAGGCTGTAGACGGCGGGGGTTTAGCGCGCGTCCAAGATTTTAGTAACCGCGACACTGTTTAGGCTCAGGACCTTAGAGAACACACTAACCACTGTCACAAAGACATGGCGTGGAGATGAGGAGTCGCCACCCAGGGTAATAACTGGGACAATTTGATTGGTGGTACTCGATTCTCTAAAGAAAATTAGCACCACAACCAGGAGATTCTGGATCACGGAATACTAACTTCTTTTAGTCTCGTGTTTATTTAGAATAATTTTATAAATGATTATTTCATCCTCTAATTACATGCAATTTTATTAAACCCCTAATTAACATCCATCTACCCAAAAAGGCAACAAGTCAATAAAATTACAAGTAAAAAATACACTCAAGATCGCGTTGTCCCTAAGTCTAAACTATGTTAATTTTATTAAATAAGTTAGCTAAATCTACATTTTATTTACAAGTGAAATAGAAAAAGTGGGCCTACATTTTATTAATTAATGAGCCTAACTCTATATTTTTTAGTCTTTTTAAGATAAAAGCTTAAGTCTATTCAATTTTAAAGAAGAAATTACATTAGTGGGCCTAAGTCTTAATCTCGTTTTATTTTTAAATGAAATGCGGACTTAGGTCTATTTATTTAAAAAAATGCAATTAAATAGGCTGAGCTAAGTCTAAACAATTTTTTAACTAAGAGGGCCTAAAATCTAATTAACCTAATGGGCCTAAGTTGATTTTAATTATTTAAAGTTCTAAACCATTTTTAAACCTATTTATTTAGTGGGTTAGACCTAAACATGGGCTTAGGGCCTAAAAACATTAAAAAAAAAACACAAGCCTAAAATAAATAAAACACAAAAAAAAAGGTCAAACAAACATTACAGTGATTTTCTAAAAAAACCTAATTTAATTACATACAAACCCTAATTTAAGCTACTGCCACCATTGATTTTAATTGATTTTTTTTTTACCCAATTGAACCTAATTACTAATCAATTTTAAAATACATAAAATGAAAATTTACTATTCCTACTACTGGGGCTATTACAAACTATGTACAAAATTAAAATTATACACCCAAAAATTAAAATAACTATACAGAACACCAAAAATGGAAAAAAATAATAAATAAAAAAATCCTAAGAAAATAATACAGGTTCATCCATGACATTCCATGGACCTTCTGTTCAATTCAAATATAGGCGGTATCCTCCTCAATCCACATGCACACATCAAAACAAAAAAAACAAGTAATCATATTAGTAATGAAATTAAACAATAAAAAAGAATAACATAATAAAAGAAAAATCACAAAAAGAAAACAATAGAAAAGAGTGAAAATGAAATAGAAAAATATCACTAGAGATTTAGATGCTGTGCAGATGCTATTTCTTGGCCCCTTAGATCAGGATTTTCACTGTTGAAATTAAATTATTTATTGACTCTGGACTCAGACTTGATTGCGTTTAAGGACACTGGCAGTATTTTTAGGGTTTATGCATTTTTTTTTGTAAAAGCTCTCCAGAAAGAAAAATCCTTTCGAAAACCAGAAGAAAAAAGTTCCCCCCAGCCAAACCTCTCCAAAAAATCTCCTCCTTCACACACACATGCAGACTCTGCTTTTAAATGCAGACTCTGCGCGTACTGAACTTCCTCCAAAGGAGGAACGGACTGATGATCAGATAGCGTTTGTTTTGATTTAAAAAAAAAGGTCTTCTGCATTTTTAAAAAACTTTATTAGATAATCAAGGATAAAATTTGAATTTTTAACCAATTAAAACACTGAAAAAATTGATAAAAATAAGGAAAAAAATGCGAAAAAATCAAAAAATGGAATTATTACGCATCGGTACTGTGCAATGCCAATCGGTATTATCTAATGCCGATCGGCATTACACAATGTTGGTCAGCATTGTGTAATGCCAGTCGGCATTATACCAATGCAGATCTAAAAATTTAATTACCAAAAGACCCCTGAAAAAATGACTTATTTGCAATCAAATCCTAAAAAATGTTACAATTTAGTCCCTAAAGTCCAGAAAATCAACAACCAAGTTCAATTTTTGAATAAATTTCATCATAGGGGCTTACATCATAATTATGCATAATTGCATCCCAAAATTGGGTGCTTACAGTTGCCCCCCTTTGTAGCTATTTGCTTGACAAATTCCAGCAAAGCAAAAGAAGCACCCAATTTCAAAAGAAAGAAATTAGGACACTTGATTGTATCCTAAGTGATAAATTGATGCTCAAATTGTTGATCAAGGTGTAGTGTTTGATAAGTCACACTATATTTCCTGTGGAACATTTAGTGGACTTTATGCAAATGAGTTTCACTATATTCCCTGTGGTATGTTTAGCGATGATAAGTTGAAAACTTGCTATAGTTCCTATGGAATGTCTAACAATGATGAATTTCATTATATTCCCTGTGGGACGTCTAACGATGCACACTATATTCCTTGTGGGACGTCTAGTGTAATTGAATTGAAATAAATTACATCATACTCGGTCATATGATGCCGATTATACTTGGTCATATAATCAATTGAGGATACATTGCACTCGGTCGTACAATACCGACTACACTCTGTCGTATAGTGTTGAATTGAAAAAATTACATCATACTCGATCGTATGATGTCGATTATACTCAGTCGTATAATCAATTGAGGATACATTGCACTCGGTTGTACAATGCCGACTACACTCAATCGTATAGTCTTGAATTAAAAAAATTACATCATACTCAGTTGTATGATGCTGATTATACTCGTCCGTATAATCGATTGAGGATACATTGCACTCGATCATACAATGCCGACTACACTCAGTCGTATAGTCTTGAATTGAAAAAATTACATCATACTCGGTCGTATGATGCCGATTATACTCGGTCGTATAATCGGTTGAGGATACATTGCACTCGGTCGTACAATGCCAACTACACTCGATCATATAGTCTTGAATTAAAATATCATTATATTCCCTGTGGGACATCTAATGATGCACATTATATTCCCAGTGGGACGTCTAGTGTAATTGAATTGAAAACTTGCTATAGTTCCTGTGGATCGTCTAGCAATGAGGAATTTGAAAATTTATGTTATAATTGCTATACGGTACATAACATAATAAAGGTAATGACTACTGTGCAACACATAACATAATGATTTGAAATTCATATCATAGCTACTGTGCAGCATATGAAACCTTTGATTGAAATCATGCATGTAAAATGAAAAAAAATGAGTTATGTAATCTTGTTCCATATTCTATATTTGACAGAAGATTCAATGAATTATTAATTTGATGAATGTCATGATTTAATTAGGAACATGTTCCTAATCAGAATGCAATTATGGACCAAACTGCAAGAAATCACAGATAGATAAAAGTAAATAAATTGAAAGGATTAAAATGGATATTCTCCATTTTATATATTCTTTCCCTTTTACCGATCACTTCACTTCTCTTCCCATTCTTTTCTTCTTCTTTTTTTACTTGATTTTGATTTTTCTTTTCTTGATTTCTTCACCATCTGTTGTCTAATTTGCAATCCGTCTAATCCTATGGCCTCCTCATCATGCAAACAACATGAGGGAGCTGAGGCTTTAGAATGTCAGAGGATTTTGCCTCTTCTTTTCCTCAGAATAATTTGGAACTTCGAGAAGACTCAGCTATCTTTCCCTTGACTCATTTACATAGTAGAGATATGGGTAATGAGGTAACTTTTCTCACTTCTATTTATTTCTGCAAAAATATTACCTGTATAATCAGTAATTAGAGTTAATTGTAGAGTAGAAATTGACATTGACATGTATATTAGTCAGAAATTAATATGAAAATGCATGACAAATTGAAATTAATTATGAAAATATGAAATTTGACTCCCGGGTTGTCAGAATGAAGGATCGGATGTCTGGAATTCCGATCGAAATTCCAGATTTCTGATCGACCGGGTTAATGCCGATCGGCATGGTAGATTATTGATCAGCATTCTAGATTACCGGTCAACAATCTATATTGCAGATCAAAATTTTTTTTTTAGCTTTTTTAATTAATTAATTAACTAATCAAATCCTTCAATTTAAGTTCTTTAATTAATTAATTAATCTTTCAATTAATTAATTATTATTTTCTTTTTGAAATCAAAATAGCGTCCGATGAAGTTCATGGGCTGTTTCAATCTAGCCTGAGAATTATTTCATGGACTGCCGGAACAGGTGACACATCTTATTTGGGCTTCCGAATTTAGGCATTTCATCATTGCACTTCCGACTGTTCGAGGCCGATCTGACCGTTACTCTTTATTTGCTTTAATCGAGCGCTGGATGGATACTACCCACACTTTTCATACTCGTGTGGGTGAGCTGACTATTTCGCCTATGAGCTTCTCTGCTATCACTGGGATTGCCTTTGGGGGATCCCCAGTTCCATTTGACATCAGCTATTGCAGTCTTCCAGAGCATGCACGAAGTCAGTACGTGCGTGACTTGATCGGGTTCGCCTCAGTATGGAAGAATCGAAAGAACGTTCTTCTTTCATCATTGGTTGAGGGATTTAAACGCCTTCCTACTTTGACTCCTAGTCAGATTATTCATAAGGCGAGGTGTTTCCTCTTGATATTATTAGGCACGACCCTCTTTTGCGAGACCAGTCATGAGGTCAATATTGCTCTGTTGGGTCCTCTCCGTGACTTGGATCGAGTTGCCACATTAGATTGGGGATCTGCTGCACTTGCTTACATTTATTACAGACTGGACACTGTTTGTAGAGGTGTTGTCACGATGTGTGGCTTTTGGCATATCTTGCATGTATGTTCTCCTTCATTTTATCTCTATAATTTTGCTCTTCTTTACTTTTTCTGATGTGTTCTCTTTTTTTTTTTCAGATCTGGAGCATAGAGATCGGGCTTATTCGAGGCTTTAACGCTATCAGTTCTGATAGGACCTTTCCTCTAATAATGAGATGGGGTTCTTCTCACTTTGCTAGCAATAAGAACCCTTTACAGACGTACCGTAATCAATTGAACACTGTCGAGTGGCACCTGGTAAGGCAAGATAAAATCATTAGTATGCTATAGTTTAATAGAAATTTGATTTAATTTACATAAATTGCAGATAAATTCTGATTGGTTGGAGGGTGCTAAGGAGATCTAGCGATATGATTTCATGGCGGCTGCAGCCCGCTTAGAGCCTATAAGGATCCTACTCTCTAGTTATGGTTGTCTGATGTGGTATATAGGGGAGCGAGTGTATCGTTGGTCTGCTGGCCCTTCTCAATGTCGCATTCCATCTGATGTCCCCTCCTTTTACGGGTTCAGAGTTGAGAGATGCACTATAGGGATATGCTGCCTCAGATTTCCTTGAGCATTCTCAACATTATCAGCAATTTATTCATGAGAGCCTCCTGGAGCATGTTCCTATTGACGATGATGAGGCAATTTCACATTATTTCAACTTTTGTTTCTAGAACCTATGACTCACTCCTTCTCTTTACAGTTTGAGGAGGTTCGCTCTCCTGTTGATATCGATGAGGAGACTGAGATTGCTCCAGAGATTGAGAGCCCTGAGCCCAGACCTAGTCCTGGTCATCCTGCTTAGCACGTCGGGGCTAGTCACGATGGGGTCTTTATCGGTGCTATGCTTGGTGATGTCTCTCTTCCAAACAAGTCTATGTTCTACCGGGCTCCCGCTGTTCAAGCTCCAGTTGAGCAGCATATGCAGTTTAGTGATGCTCAACTTCCTAGCTTTTATCCACCAGATGCTTCTCATGTGAGTCTGTTTGCTTTATTTCTTGTATGGATCTATACACTTGACATTGATATTAATAAAATTTTACAAAATAGATTCCCCGGACACAGGCAAAGTATTCATATGGACTTGCCTCGTCTCAAAGATTATTTACGATGCAGGTTACAGACAGTTGGTGGGTAAGCGCCCTCATTGAGAAAATGCAAATGTATGCATGTTATGTATGTAATGCATATGACATGGTGTTTTTTATGTATGCAAAGCTATTCCAGCGGTCTAGAGTAAGAGAATGAGATGCTTCATCGACAGCTTGCAGACTTAGGCTTTGATCTGTATAGTGCTGGGATTTCATCTGCTAGATCTCCAGACACTCATCATCCTGATGACCCTACCAGAGGATGGAGCCCATGGCCTGATACAAGAGCACGAGATGAATGATTTAGAGCTTTTGTATTCCTAAATTTTTATGCTTGTGTCTGACTGCTTTCTATTGTACTGCTATTTTTATTCCTGTACTGTCTCAAACACTATTAGATAGAACTGAAACAGTGTTTTGCACTTTAATGGATTTTTTTTCTTTTTTTTCTTTTAGATTTGGTTATAGGACAAGCTGAGCTTACTTAATGTACCCCCTAATCCTTTGACTTATCAACCTCATTAGCTACAATCTTATCCTTTAAGAATGAAGGAAAAATGTTCTATGGACTAATGGGTTGACTGATTGAAGAAGATTTCAGATGCTGAGATTACATGGGTCTGCCCTTGGTGGAGATTGAAGTTCATGACTATTGAGTTGTATGAGCACTGTGTTCCTATTCTCGGGCTGCACTTCTCTACCTTTTTTACCCCTTTTTGCCTTTATCGTCAATATGGTCGCCTTCAGTTCATCGTTACTGTTTTGACTGACTTTGAAGGCTTTCCTTTGAGACAAGATTCTCTGGATAAGATTAGGAGCTTGTGGCCTTGTAGAGCCTTTGAACAGAACATACACCTAGATGCGGATGTTACTACTGACGATGATTACAAAACTTGGGTTGTTATCCAAAAGACAGAACCATTAGGATTTGCTAGCTACAAGAGGACTCAAGCTTTGTATGATGGATCGCAAAGGAAGAAACAAAGACATCACTAGATAGAATGGTCTCATAGAGCTAGTTTTAGGCTTTCTTATGTTTTGTTATTCTTTCAAGTACTTATGCTTTATAATAAAGAAGGATATGCAAAGTTTAACAAGACTTCAATTTCAGTTTCATTCATTAATTAGGGCCAAAATGAGTACATTTAATACATCACATGACATAACTCCTGTTATCAGCTAGTCCTCATGGATTTTCTAATTGAATATTTTTCACTCACATTTTATTTCCCTAATTTTTGCCTGACTAGCCCTTTACGGGTTTTCTAATCAGTAGAACCATTATTTTTTATTTATTTCCCTAATTTTTTCCTATCAGCCCTTTGCGGGTTTTCTGAACAACGGGAATGTCCTGAATTTTTCCTGACTAGCCTTTTCAGGTTTTCTAGCCAGCGGCCTTTATTTTCTTTATTCTACTTTTATTCATATTTATTTATTTATTATTTTTTTTCATTTTTTTTACAGGTAGTACTTCTTGAGGCGATCCAGATTGATTGGTTCCATAAACTCATTCCCTTCAAGATTTGATATCTTAGCAGCTCCTTTAGGTAAGACCGATTTAACTAAGTATGGTCCTTCCCAATTTGGTCTAAATTTACCTCTTGGATCGAACACCACTGCTCTAGACTGTTTCAGCACCATATCTCCAGCTTTGATCTTCCCAGGCTTAACCTTCCTACTAAACGCCCTTGCTATCCTTCTCTGATATATTTGGGTGTGGAATAAAGCATCCATCCTTTTCTCATCTAGAGATACTAAATGATCATATCTTTTCTGTGCCTATTCATTCTTAGTTATTTTAGCTTCCATGACTACTCTCAAGGATTTAATTTCAGTTTCTATGGGCAAAACTGCTTCACAACCATATACCAATGAGAACAGTGTTTGGCCTGTGGTTGTTAGAGTTGTAGTCCTATATCCCCATAAGGCAAAAGGAAGATATTCATACCAATCCTTATAGGTTTTAACCATCTTAGAAAGGATTTTCTTGACATTTTTATTAGCTGCTTCCACTGCTCCATTAGCTTGAGGGCGATAAGGTGAAGATTTATAGTGTTCAATCCCATACTTTTATAGCAACTCTACTGTTTCTTCTTAAAATTGAACCCCGTTATCTATCACGACATGATGTGGAACCCCATATCTGTAAATAAGGCTCTTCTTGATGAACCATGCCATCTGTTTTGCTTTCAGAGTGTTGAAAGATTCTGCCTCTACCCATCTCGAAAAGTAATCGATTGCCACCACTATGTATTTATGCCCATTTGATGTTGTCGATCTTATTTCTCCTATGATATCAATTCCCCATGCTGCAGAGGGCCAAAGGGATGATAAACTATTCAGCACTGTTGGAGGCATGTGACTAAGATTCCTGTGGATCTGACACTGATGGCATTGTCTTACGGTCCTAATACAATCCTTTTCCATAGTCTTCTAGTAATACCCTTGTCCAAGTATCTTATTTGCTAGAATCACCCTATTCATATGAGAACCGCAAGCCCCTGCATGAATCTCTTGCATCACCTCTTCAGCTTCATCCTTTTTGAGACACCTGAGCTGCATCCCGTTCGGCATTCTTTTGTATAATACCCCATCATGACTTGCATAGTTATGTGCAAGAACATGAAGAGCATATCTTTCTTTCGAGGTCGCTTCATTTGGATAAATTCTCTTTTCAATTAACTTTTGGACATCATAAAACCAAGGATTTTCTTCGAGCCCCATTTGAACATTCATAATCTGCTCACCCCCATAACACGGTGCTTTAGATTTCATGATCACTAAAGGTTCTATAGCCAACCCAGTTGCACCATCCCACATTGAAGAGAGTGTTGCTCTTTATCTTTAATCGCATTCTTAGTTAAGAATTCTGCTACTACTCTTCCCTTGATTACCTTTGTAGTAATGTATTCTATATCAAATTTAGTTAAGAGTACCAACCATCGAGACATTTTTCCAGTTAAAGCCGATGTTTGAAACAGATACCTTAGAGGGTTTATTCTTAAAACAGCTTGAACCTTGTAAGATTGAAAATAATGCCTCAATTTTCTCATAGCCCAAATCATGATCAGACATGTCTTTTCTACTAAATCATATTTTTCCTCGTACGGCAAAAACTTCTTGCTGAAGTAGTACACTGCGTGCTCTATTCCATATGACCTTTCTTGTGCTAACATTGCCCCCATTGCATTCTCTTCTAAATCCAAGTACAAAACTAATGGCTTACCCTGTCTAGGTGGTTTCAGAACAGGTGGATTAACAACATACTCTTTGATCTTATTGAAATCTTTTTGACAATCATCATTCCACTTAACCGGCTGATCTTTCCTTAAGAGCTTAAAGATAAGGTCACAAATGTTAGTGAGTTTTGCAATAAACCTACTAATATACTGTAATCTACCAAGGAATCCTCTTACTTCTTTCTTCGTCTTTGGCGCCGGCATTTCTTGGATGGCTTTCACTTTATCCGAATCCACTTCAATTCCTCGGCTGTTCACTATATGTCCTAACAGCTTCCCTGAAGTAACCCTAAAAATGCACTTCTTCGGGTTGAGTCTCAGGTTGTACCTTTCAATTCGAGCTAAGAATTTGTCTAAGGCTTCAAAATGTCCTCCTCTTGTCTCTAATTTGATCATCATGTCATTCACATACACTTTAACCTCCTTGTGCATCATATCATGGAAAAGTGCAGTAGCGACTCCTTGGTAAGTTGCACCTGCATTCTTTAGTCCAAAAGGCATCACCTTGTAATAATAGGTCCCTCATTCTGTAATGAAAGCTGCTTAATCTTATCCATGACTGCCATCATGATCTGGTTGTACCCAAAAAATCCGTCCATAAAAGAATACATTGCACTTGCTGTAGTGCTATCCAGTATTACATCAATGTGAGGTAACGAGAAGTCATCCTTTAGATAGGCTTTGTTGAGATCCCTAAAATCTACACACATTCATACTTTTCCATCCTTCTTAGGAACAGGTACTATGTTTGCTAGCCATTGAGGGTAGTCTACTACTTCTAGGAAGTTAGCTTGTATTTGCTTGGCAATTTCCTCCCTTATCTTTTCTATCCATTCTGGTCTTAATCTACGCAATATCTGTTTAACCGGCTTGGTTTCTGGATGAGTTGGAATATGATGCTCTGCTATTTCCCTATCTAAGCCTGGCATGTCTTCATAAGTCCAAGCGAATACTGCCTTTCTTTTTGTTAATATTCTCTCAAAATTTTTTCTCTCTTCAGAAGTTACATCATGTGATATAGAAATGTTCTTTGGATTATCATTTGTGCCCATGTTAAATGAATCAAATTAAATTAAATTAATGTCAAACATGCATGACTGATCAAAATTATAATGCACAGATCTATCAGGATGCACATCAAATAAGTAAGCAAAACCAACATTCATATCATTGACCATAGGAAAAACAACATCTTCGTCCGCATAAAGATCGGACGTTATTACATCAGTTTCTTCATAAAAAACATCAATAAAACTATCACTAATAATAGTAGCTAAGTCCTGGGGTGGTTCCTTCTCAGGTGGCAGACACAGTAGCTCTTCAATGACATCATCACCCATCCTTTCAGTTACTTGCTTCATGACTTCCTCTTTGTTGTTAGTCACTAGGCTTTCCACAATCTACTCCTTGAAGATCTCAAATCCAGGGACATCTTTTCCAGCCACATTAACAGATTCTTTAGTGCCCAGATAATACTTGCCTTCCCTTGGCTTGATGAAATTCCCACTTAGTGGTCTAATCCTTCTCAAAGGCTTGTTTCTTTTTGCTTTCTCTTTGTTCATTGTTCCTCTACTAGCCGGTCTTGCCTCAGTATATCCCAAACCCTTCGTATGGTCCTGGGTTTTAATATTCGGGGGCTTAGGGCTTCCTTGTTCATTCTTCCCGAGCCCCTGTCCAGGTCGATAATTCATGCTTTCCATCATTTTTGCAACCTTGGGATCCATCTCATCAAATATTCCAGCGACTTGGAATCCAGGCGGAATACACACTTGGTTCTATTTATCAAGTATAGCTACCAGAGCTGCATTGGTTCCAGCTTCTATTGTCACGACATCTCCTTCATGAGGGAATTTTATTTTCTGGTGCACTGTTGAAGGTACTCCTCCTAAGCATGAAACCACAGCCTTCCCAACAGCAGGGCATAGGTAACATGGATGTCCAATTCAGTAAATTCAATAGTTGACTCTACAGGCCATATTTTGACCAAAGCTTGAAATGTTCCTTCCACATTCCTAGTACTGTCATCGTAAGCTTTGATTATGAGGTTTGAAGCCATCAAGTCATCTACTTTCAAACCTAGATTAGGTAGGATCTTTAGTGGGCATACATTTATAGCTGAACCATCATCCACCATCACAAAGTTGGTTCTCTTCCCTTTTACTTCAGCTGGGACAAATAATGCCTTATTATGATTTTTTCCCTCCAAAGGCAAGTCATCATCTGAGAATGCTACCAGCCCATGTTTCTTTTCCGTAACCTTTGCCACCATAACTTCTGGAGTAGCGGTTGTTTCAATGCTCATGTTCGACAAAGCTTTAACCAGAGCCCTTTTATGGCTGCCTGAATGCATCAATAGTTCCCAGATGCTCACACTCGCTTTAGCCTTCTTGATTTATTCCAGGATCAAGTCTTCTGTCTGTCCTTCCTCTACTTCTACATCTTATGTTTCTTCTCTTTCTGCTACTCTTTCATTTTTCTTTTCTACTGCCCGGTAATTCCTCCCGCTTCTGGTAACATGATTTACATTTGGAGTATCACTCCATACATCGACTCCAGTGGGTTTTTCTTCATCAGAATCATACCAGATGTCCACAACCCCAATGATCCGTTCTTTTTTTCCATTTTTCCAAACTTCCACTGTGCATGTTTCTTTTCCCTTCAACTCCCTTAGCTTGTCCATATGTTGACTTCGCAGCTCTTCAACCTCTTCTTGCGATATTTCTGGGGTTAAGAATTCATCTTTTTCAAACTCATCACCCCATCCTATCGGCACAATCGATTCAATGGGGATGTCAGCAGAAGCAGGTTTAGAATAGAACACTCTATAATCGAACTTGCCCGAAGGTTGTTCCAACAGATCTTCAACTCCTCTTAGTGACTGCTCGAGAATTTTAGGCTCTTCTTTTACTGGCTTATCATCAAACTCATCTCCCTAACCCAAGGGCTCAATTGATTCAATAGGGATATCAACAGAGGGTGGTTTCAAGTAAAATACTCTGTAATCAAACTTGCTTGAGGACTGCCCTAGTAAATCTTCCACTCCTCTCTGTGGCTGTCCAAAAGGTTCTCCATTGGGTCTAGGGTTTAGGTCCTCAAAGGAGCTTAGCACTTCTTCTTTACTAACTCCTGAGTTGATCATCATGGTGGCTGGTGGTGGAACGTTTTGGTAGTTTGGGAAAGGGTTGTTTCTGGTGTTTGGGTTAGAACTAGATTTTTTAGGGTCGATGATTTTTCTGGAGTCTATCAGGTTTTGGATCTCATGTTTTAGGCGAATAAAATTGTCTATGGGATGGCCAGTAGCTTGGTGGAATTTACAGTAACTATTTAGATCATAACGAAGGAGATTTGGATTCGGGGGTTTGGAAAAGGTTAAAGGTCGGAGCAGGCCTTTTTGGATTAGCCTCTCTAGGACTTTAGAAAGTGGTTGGTTAAAGTTGGAGAACCTTCGGGGTTACTGAACTACACGAACTTCTACAGCTCGGCTAGTACTTCCTTGTTATATGCCCCCAGTTAGGTAGTTTCGAATTCCTCTACCTCTAACAGTTTTCTTTTTCTCACTCTCAATTTCCTCAGCTTGTAAGCCATCATCATACAAATCCAAAAAGTTTTTGGGATTCATCATCTATAGCCTCTCAACCAAATTAGGTGACACATTACGAACTATCATTCTAACTTGATCCTTCTCAGCAAGCTTGTTTTTCATCATCCCTGCTTTATTCACGTAACGAGTTAAGAAATTAGAAAAGGACATATTTTATTTCTGTTTAGTCAACTCCAAATCCCTAATTGACACTTCCAATTGAGTGTTATAATCATATTGCTTCAAGAATGCAGTACATAGTTCCTTCCAGTCAGCTCTAATAGTCTTTTCTAACCCATGGTACTAGTTCACAACCATTCTTTCCAGGGACAACACAAACAGCCTAGCAACTACTGACAATGGTGCTTTACTAGTGCTCATGGTTGTGGTGTATTGACTCAAATGAATCCTTGGATCTCCTCTTCCATCAAACTTCTGTAGTTGAGGCATTTTGAATTTTTCAGGCAGCTTATCTCCCTCCATTTGCAGCATGTCATCAAAGTCAAAAGAATATCCCATCCCTTGTCCTCTAATCAGCTCTTCCATCTTGGACATTTTCTGAGTCAATGCTTGCATCTGCTTAGACTTAAGGTCTTGAACCAATTCAAGTGACTCTCTCTTTGCCTTTTCTACCATGTAGCTTTCAACATCTTTCATTCTCACATCAGTAGCAGGCATATTTCTAGGAGCAGGTTGCCCCCCATCATTGTTAGCAGTAGGTGGAGGAGCTACAGCAATAGGTGGAGCTCCTACAATAAGTGGTTGTTCAATAGTAGCAGCAGGTGGTTGTTCAATAACAGCAGCAGGTGGTTGTCCAACAACAGGTTGCACTAGTTCGGCCAAAGCCTGTCTCAGCCCATCTTGCATCATAGCTCTCATGTCATCCATCAAAGCTCCTTTAATGTCCTCTAAGGTCCATATCTCTGGTTGTTGTTCCATTTCAGTCTGTTCAGTCTGAGCTGATTCAGCTTCTAGGAATAGTGGGTTAATTGGACTCCCCTCTAGTCTTTCCAGTCTGTGAAGAATGTCTTAAGCTATGGACTCCGGATTTAAATCAACTCTGGTCAATTTTCCACCTCTTCGTCCCTAGATACGAGAAGACCTAGATGAATCTATGATGGCTACAAAACAAGGTATTAGTATGATGCATGGATTGCATGTATACATGTATTGCGTTTAAGGACACTGGCAGTATTTTTAGGATTTCTGTGTTTTTTTTTGTGTAAAAGCTCTCTAGAAAGAAAAATCCTTTCGAAAATTAGAAGAAAAAAGTTCCCCCCAACCAAACCTCTCCAAAAAATCTCCTCCTTCATGCACGCATGCAGACTCTGCTTTTAAATGTAGAGTCTGCACGTACTGAACTTCCTCCAAAGGAGGAACGAACTGATGATCAGATAGCGTTTGTTTTGATTTCAAAAAAAAAAGCCTTCTGCGTTTTAAAAAAACTTTATCAGATAATCAAGGATAAAATTTGAATTTTTAACCAATTAAAACACTAAAAAATCAATAACAATAAGGAAAAAAAATGCGAAAAAATCAAAAAATGGAATTATTGCGCATCGGTACTGTGCAATGCCGATCGGCATTATGTAATGTCGATCGACATTACACCAATGCCGATTTAAAATTTTTTTTGTTTTTGTTTTTTTTTTAACTTTTAATTACCAAAAGACCCCTGAAAAAATGACTTATTTACAATCAAATCCTAAAAAATGTTACAATTTAGTCCCTAAAGTCTAGAAAATCAACAACCAAATTCAATTTTTGAATAAATTTCATCATAGGGGCTTACGTCGCAATTGTGCATAATTGCATCCCTAAATTGGGTGCTTACAAAGGCAAAAAAATTAAAACCCTAATATCTACTGGAGAACAGTACAGATTATTCCATGGCACTCCATGGATCTTCTGTTCATTTGAACACAAGCAGTATCCTCCTCAATCCATAGTAGAACATCAAAACAAAATAAAAAAAGAAATAATCAAATTAGTAAAGATATTGAATAATCAAAACAATAACGAAATAAAAAAATCACAGAAGAAAAAAATGAAATGGAAAATAACACTAATGATTTTTAGCCCCTCAGACTAGGATTTTCACCGTTGAAATTGAATTGTTGTTGATTCTGGACTCGGATTAAAAAAAAATGTTGGATCATTCTTATTGAAAGAATCGTATAAAAAAGAGCTTTGACAAAAAAATTGAAGTTTTTGGTGCACAAGGCATTCTTAGTGGAGTCTCAGTTTTTAGGGTTTGTGTGTGAGTCTCTGCTTTTTTCTTTCTTTCTTTCTGTGTTAATCTAAAAATTTTCTTTTCCCCCACATGCATGTAGACTCTGCTTTTAAATGTAGAGTCTACCTGCGTACTGACTTCCTCCTTTGGAGGAACAGACTTATCTCTCCAAAACATAATGATAAGATTTGATTTTTGAATGTTTTAAATGAATCAAAAAAAATTTTAGATAAAACTGATAATTAAAATTCAATTTTTAACCAATCAAAACACTGAAAAAATCGATAAAAAAAAAGAAAAAATACACGAAAAAATAGGACTTTTACGCGTTGGCATTGTGCAATGCCGACCCTTTTTTTAGCTTTTAATTACCAAAAGATCCCTGAAAAATTGAATTATTTGTAATTAAATCTTAAAAAGCGTTGCAATTTAGTCCCTAAAGTCCAGAAAATCGACAACCAAGTTCAATTTTTGAATAAATTTCATCATAAGGGCTTACGTCTTAATTGTGCACAGTTGCATCCCAAAATTGGGTGCTTACAATACTTCCACCAAACCTATTGGCCATTAGCCTAGGCTTCCACTAATCCAACTAGGTATATTTCTAGCAAATTGGTTATTATTCAGGTTAAGGAATCTCAACCTGGTATAGTTTTGTAAAGACAAAGGTAACTCTCTTAACAAGGCATTGTTTTTTAGATTAGTGTTTTAAGTTTCCAAAGTAATCCTATAGAGGTTGGAATTTTTCTAAGCAAATTGTTGTTAACCAAATTCAAGAACATTATATCTTTGATGTGCATAAAATAATTAGGAATCACTCTAGAACATATATTAGCTGATAGGTTAATGTAGACCAAGGGCGTAGACACTATTTTACTATTAGAGTTGCACTTGCAAAGCCATAAAAGGATGTCAGTTTTAGAGAAAATAGGGGCAAATGCAATTAACCATTTAATAATTAAAACTGATGTCAATAAAGGGAAATGTACTAAACAACTATGGAAAATCTTGAAGCTTCCCACTTAAATTATTGTGGGAGAGATTTAGGTGTTAAATCTTAAAGACAAATCCAATAACCACTCAGGAATGGAATCAGAAATACCAATATTATATATGTCAAGTCAATAATAATGTTTTTAACTTTAAAGCCATTTAGGGAAATGAGGACCCATCTTGTGAGATTGAAGATTAATAAATATTAAACGAAAAGGAGGAACCCATTAAAGGCTTATACTATAAATAAGAGAATTACCATATAATATCAAATGCTTCAAATTGGTAAGATTCATAATGTCATGACCCAAAACAGAGGCCATGACCGGCGCTAGGGAACGGGAATTCTTTAGAATCCGGAACCCGTAGCAAGCCTAAAAATAAAATAAAAACATGCAATAATAATAATAACATAAATTAAATCACTCGCAGTGGAAATAAATTTCATAAATAATAAAATAATAATCCACCAATGGATTTAAATATACAACTCATCTCATATATAAATAATATCTTTTAAATACAAATCTCAGTTCAAATCTTTAAAATACATATTTCTTACAAATATAATATAATACATAAGTCTCACAACTGTCTACAACTACTACAGTGTCTAGATTATAAAATAAAGCTCAGATAAGCAGTTTACATAGTGAAACCAGGGCGAAAGAAATCCGGCGTATAGGTCTGCTACTGAGGTCTAAAGACGATGACTCTCCTGAAAAATAGTCAACGAAGGGGAGTCAGACCTCACTAAGTGAATTGTTATAATATATATACATGCATAGCTAAATGACAATGCACACATTCAATAGTATATATAGTAAATATATATACAAGCAAATACACACAGATGCAGCAAAATCATTTTATATATTTTATTGATAATAATATCCATTTATGAAGGATCAAATAGAACCCTAGAAAATCGCAACCTCAAACAGTGTTAGACAACACTCTGGCCATACAGGCTCACTTATTCCAAATAAGTTCACTCGTTCCATTTGGACAGTAGACTGGCCCCGAGACACTAAGTCAATCGGGCTCCAGCAGTCTGACTGTCAATGTGATTGGCCCCGAGACCCCTAGTCAACCGAGCTCCAGCAATCACACTCTCAAATCACATCACACATCAAATCAATCAATCTAATCATAATCCACAAATAGGTTAGCAATAAAGCCTAAATGCTATCGGCGTACCGGTACATACTCGGTCCTAGTGCTGCCCACTAGGTAGCACGTTCTATTGATATCCTTCATTTATAATATAAAACATTCATTCATAAATAAATGATACATGTAATTGAATAAAAATAGCAACATAAACCATATATATACTAAATATATACCAAAAGTAAACCAGTTATATTTCGACTATATATACGTCAAATAAATCCAATATAGTTACAAAATAGACTGGAAATAAACTATAAATATACTTAAAACAATTTAAGTATAAATTTATAAAAAACATGCATATAATTTGGAAATATACTGAAAATATACCAGAAATATACCGAAATAAACCTAAGTAATGATTAAACTATATATGCATACTTTATACAATGAAAACATACATTTCTAAAACATACACCCTAAAACATATATATATAAAATAATAACTCACTGTTATTGCGCTCCTCGAGACGGATCTGATGGGCTTGGTCCACTAGGCCTCGGTCTCAGTACAACTAAACAAATGAATGACAATAGGAAATCAGAATAATTCTAACAAAAATTTTCAAGACTCGATCTAGAATCTTAGACATAAAATTAGAATCAGAATTCGACCGGACATCACGTTTTACAAGAATTCTACCGAAAATTCGGCAGAACCTCCCCTGTAAAACGGATATCTATCTACTCAAAGAGTAGAGCCGGTCCTACAAGGAAATACACTTCAAAATAACACAATTCACAACCCCTCGATCGAACTCCAAACTACAATTTATCGACCGAGATCCACAATTCACAAAATAATCATAGAAATACTGAAAAATACCAAAAATACCAAAATACCCTTCGATACTCAAAATATAGCAAATTTAAATATTCAAACGTTAAAAATATTTATTTAACCGATAAATACACAAAAACCCTAATTTTAATATAATATTATTAAAAATCGGTAATTCTCAATAAATTCAAAAATATTAACCAAAATACATTTTACAAATCTAAATTACATAATTAACCCTAAAACATATCAAAAATCGATAAAAACTCATTTATTTAGAAAAATTGTATATTATATATAATTTGAAAATAATTTACGAAAAATAGTTTTAATTAGTTAAAAATACTAAATAATTTGTAGAAATCATTTTTATACCTCCAATAACTATTAAAACCAATTTAATTACATTTTTAGCCAATTTAGTACCAAATTACCAAAATACCCCTAGTTACGTAAATTCCCTAAAATTAATAAAAAAATTCACCAAAAATAGTATAATTACTCAAAATTAATTTTCTCAACATATATCTCAATAATATCAATAAATATACACAATTAACCAATGAATTTCACTAAAACACATCATTAACCTAATTTTCCAAAAATTACATAAACTAAATAAATTCAAAATAAATATATAAAATTCACAAAAATTACAAATAAATTTCTAAAATAAATTTCAACACTTATAAACACCATAAAACACAATTTCATAATTTAATTAATTAATTTTTGAAAATTAGAAAATATTAATAAAATAATAAAAAATTAACAAAAATCAAAATAATTCCTAAAAATTTCACCAAAATTACCACATGTAGATTAAGCTACAAGGATCAATGTTTGTGAAGGGAGTTTTCATGAATCATTCAAATTGAAGCTAAAAAAATTCAAGAACCTTAAATGGCTGAAATTATAAAATCGAAATCTAGGGAAATATAGACCATTTCAAGTGAAACAAAGCTCGGAAATGGACTCACTAGAGCTCAAAGAGAAGATAGAGACCGATGGCATCGAGTTTGGTGGCCGGAAAGTCGACGATTGGCGAGGGAAGCAACTTTCAGCAACTCTTGAGAATCTGGTCAAAACATGCCGGAGAAGGAGGCTTCAGGTGGTGGATATGGTTGGCAAGAGAGGAGGAAGGCTGACAGGCACAGTGACGGGAAGAAAATCGAGTTGCAAATGTCGGAAACTGAAGGAGGACAATCGAGAAGAAGAAGGTGAAGGCAATGGCACAATCGTAAATAAGTTAAACTTTTGTTTTAGATAATTATTTATGTATATATATGTATATATATAACTATACTTTATATTATAATAATATATAATATCACACACACACTAAATATACACCACACACATATTTTAATAACATATACACATATATACATATATATACTTAATTAATTAATTAATATAAAAACTATATTATATAATTTATTTATAAAATAAACCCTAATTTTAATTTTAATAAATGTATATATTTGCATTTTATTGAACACTTAAAATTATGTATGAACTCATGAAAATTCATAAAACTATTTAGAATAATTAATATTAAATTATTTACGTTTTAATTTCCCCGAAAATAAAATTTCTGGGAAAATTTTATGTAAATAACTTAAAAATAAGTAAGAGTAATTAAAAATGACTTTAATAAATAACAAGCTAACCATTTTATGTGTAATATGCCGGATTTTTAGATAATTTTAAACTGCATCGGGATATGCAGTGTTAATAATAATATATATATATTATTATTATTAACACTGCATATCCTAATGCAGTTTAAAATTATCTAAAAATCCGGCATATTACACTTAAAATGGTTGATGATACATAAAAATCCACCTCCAACAAAAGTTCGACACGTGAAGAATAACTATGTCTTATATGCCACATCATGCCACCTTTGACCATTTGAATTTTCAACATTTAAGAATCAAGTCATAGTTGAACATCACTAGAGGGAATTTTCTACTAAGGAAACTAAGTCCTGATACCCAAATGGAGTATCTCTCTCAAGAAAGCCAAGTCCTACTTAGGAAAATCTCTCTTATGAAATGTGTTGTGCCTTCCATTAAATTATTCAAAGTCTTGAGAGTGAGATCCCTTTCTAGATAAATCCTCTCACCAATACAGAGGTAGTTGTACTTCTCCTGACAAGCATTAAATGTAACTCCCATCAGTCACCGTAGCCAACAGTTTTACCTTCCTGAGAAATCCACTCATTACACCTACCACTCCTAGACTATACATATGCGATCTTGGTCATCCATTTCCATTAATCTTTGTTGTCCATCTTAACCTACTAAGCCAATAAAAGGCTCCCTCAAGTTGCTGAATGAGGTCTTCCTTCTCTCTTTTCCTCCTATATCTTTTTTATCTATTTATTATCTTCTAACAACTATTATTCACATTATACACACATAAACACTACTATTTATCATCTTCTTCATCTTTTTTATTCAACGTTCAGGCTCCTAAGCCTCTTTTATATTGATTAAAATACCGACTTGAGAGTTGAAGGGGTTTTAGGTTACTAAATTCCTACCCATAATCCTTTTAAGAATTTTCCCTTGAAACTCTTTTTCCTTCTCAGGAATTCTACCTTCAATCCATGAGAGTTAAAACATATGTCTCCAAAATCCTTCATCTGACATGCTAAGCTTGGATGATTGGCCACCCCCATCAAATGACACCGTCTGTGGGGAAATGATGATTTTTGTGGCTTGAAAGGATATTTTTATGAATTTAATTATTCAAGAAGCATCATTAAGTCAATAGAAGTCAACTTATTTTTTGGAGGAAATCTCTATGACACCTATATAGATTCTACCCCAAGAGATCAATTATACAACAACACTGAATTATTACTCAATAGGCCTAATAGTGATGAAATTATTCCAATAAGTTAATTCCTTTAATGTTAAAGGTCGATCATAAATTGACTTCTCATAATATAATATTTAATGAGGGTAGAAAGAGCTCAGCCAACATCAATTCATTTAGTTTAAAACCATTATCATTCTTCAAACTCTTTTTGAAGGGGGAAAAGGAGATATGAATACTCTCTAATTATCACTAAGTACTTAGGGATTTTAGAGACAATTAAGAAATGGACATGTGACTAGAGAATAATATTCTTTGAAAAAGAAAATTTTGGTCCACACTTCGAATGAGGACAAGTTATGAAAGAAAGAAACTTTAAAAGTGCATTAAGGAGACTGAAGAAGTAGAATATGCAAACTAGTTTTGTTAATATGATGGATAAATCTCCTCACCAAGATATGCCTTTCATATACCTAGAACAGGTGACTTTCAAGCAGATTCATTTAAAAGGATGGTGATGGCTAAGATAAATTTCCTATTTAGTGATGTCCATACATAAGAATTCTCTTTAGATCAAGGAAAAGCTCTCAAGCCCTCTCTAAAAACATTAGGATTTACTCTTCAAGATGAGAAATTGTACAAAAGAAGATACCATATACCTGAATTATCAATGCTTGTCTCATAAAAAAGCAAAATCACTTATAGTGGATTATTTGACCAAATGGGTAAAGTTCAAGACCTTGATAAGCATTACCTGATAAGAATTGCTAGTTGGGAAACTATAATTTTCCTCTAGAGAAATATTGTTTTCTGATTTAAGATTTATTGGTAAGTAGAAATGTCTTATCAGATTATCCTATAAGGGTTAAAAGTAAGAGTAGAATGAACAAAAAGTGACTAGACAAAAAGACCACCTAATGTCTTATAGAACTCTTACTAGAATGGTGAGGAGCTAATAATAAACTTCAATTATTTCATACTTTATATGGCCTACTTAGGATTTTCTAACTTGTTAGAATAAGAATTTGCTCCTTAGTAAGCTTTGAAGAAAGCTTATTATCTATCACAACCCAAACCGGGAGTCATGACTGACGCTAGGGAACAGGAATTCTTTTGAATCCGGATCCCGTAGCAAGCCTTAAAAATAAAAGCATGCAATAATTTAAATAAAATATGCACCAGAATTTAAATCTTAAACCAATATAATAAAAATAAACTCTGTCATATCATAAAATAAAATATATAATACAATATTCAGAGAAAAGTCTCTGAAATTACAACCAACATACATTAAAAACCAAACATAACCCACTACTACAGTTTTCTAAAGTATACATAAAATTAAATAAGTAATTTACATAAACAAGTCGGGGCTGAAGAAATCCGGCAAATAGGCTACTACTGAGGTCTCAAAAAGAAGAATCTCCTGAAAAATTAACTGAGGGGAGTCAGACCTCACTGAGTGAATTGTTATAATATATATACATGCATTTCCTAATGGCAAATGCAATCAATGATTTGTATATAATAATTATATATACAAGCATTTCACACAGATGCTGAAAATCACTTTATAATAATAATACTGAAAAACATAAGTTTATAAAGGATCGAATAGAACCCTATTTAATCGCAACCTCAATTAACAATATCATCACTCAAGCCATACAGGCTCACTTAATTCTAAATAAATTCACTTATTCCATATGGACAGTAGATTGGCTCCGAGACACTAAGTCAACTGAGCTCCAATAGTCTGACTGTCGGTGTGATTAGCCCCGAGACACTTGGTCAATCGAGCTCCAGCAACCACACTATCAATCATATCACATCTCAATCAAATCAATCAATTAAATCATTCTCAATCAAATCATAATTCACCACAAGTAATTCTCACTCAATCATAAATCTATCACACCAGTACGTACGCGGTCTTAGTGATGCCCACTAGGTAGCACGTTCTATCGATATCCTTCATTTAAATAAAACATTCATAGAGGAAAATAAATAATGCATAATGTCATTCACAATAACAAAATAAATCATGTATATACTAGAAATATACCTAAAATAAACTAAGTATATTTTGAGTATATATATGTCAAATAAATTCAAATCAAACATGAAATATACCAAAATTAAACCAATAATATACTTAAAAAAAATTTAGGTATATATCGAAAGTAAAACATGCATTTATTTAGAAATATATCAAAAATATACTAAAAATATACCTAAACTATACTTAAGCATTTAATGAAACATTTTATGAATAAATACAATCAAAGCATGTATATGTGTTAAAACATGCAACCTAAGTGCGATGTATATATAAAATAACAACTCACAAGTTTATGCTCCTCGAGACTGGTTCGACGGGCCCGGTCCACTAGGGTAACTAAATAATAAAATAATAACAGAAATCAGAATAAATCTAACTTAAACTTATAGAGAGACTCAATATAAGAATACAGAACTCAAATAGACATAGAATTTCAAGATTGACCTGATGTCCCATTTTACAAGAATTCTACCAAAAATTCGGCAATTGGAAACTATTCTCATAAGCATCTGACCACTCAAACTTCACATTCTTCTGAGTTAAGTGAGTCATAGGAGCTACGATTCTAGAAAAATCCTATACAAATCTCCTATAATACCCAGCTAAACCAAGAAACTATGAATCTCAGTAACTGTAGTCGATTTAGGCCACTCAAACACTGCCTCAATCTTCTGTGGATCAACTTGGATACCATCTTTAGACACCATGTGTCCAAGGAATGCAACACTCTCCAACCAAAAATCACACTTCGAGAATTTAGCATCAAGTTAATGGTCTCTCAGTGTCTGCAGTACAGTCCTCAAGTGATATACATACTCCTCCATGCTCTCTGAATACACCAGTATATCATCAATGAAGACTACCATAAACTGATCCACATATGGTCTAAATACCCTATTCATCATATCCATGAAAGCTGCTAGTGCGTTAGTCAAACCAAATGACATCACCAGAAACTCATAGTGACCATATCGAGTGTGGAATGTCATTTTAGGAACATCAGCTTCACTGATCCACAACTGATGATAACCCGACCTCAAGTCAATCTTAGAAAAGAACTATGAACCTTAAAGCTAATCAAATAAATCATCTATCCTCGGGAGAGCATACTTGTTCTTCACTATCACCTTATTCAAATCTCTATAGTCTATGCACAGTCTCAGGGTACCATCCTTCTTCCTCACAAACAGAACTGGTGCACCCCAAAGAGAAACACTAGGTCTGATAAAACCCTTATCCAATAATTCCTACAACTGCTCCTTTAACTCTTTTAACTCTGTAAGAGCCATTCTGTAGGGTGGCATAGAAATAGGAGTAGTGCTTGGAACCACATCTATACAGAACTCAATCTCTTTGTGAGGTGGTAAGCTGACAACTCCTCAGGAAAAACATCAGAAAACTCACAGGCAACAGGATCATTTATGAGTGACAACTTCTCCATTGAAGTATCTTTAACTAATGCCAAATATCCCTAACAACCCTTCGTCAGCATCTTCTTAGCTATGATAGCAGAGATGAGATTCTAAGTTGTAGAACTCTTATCACCAACAAACCTAAACTCTTCTTCATTAGGAATTCTAAAAACCACCTCTTTACTTTAACAACCCATAACGGTATAGTGTTGAGATAACCAATCTATACCAAGGATAACACCAAATCTGCGGGCAATTCTCTACCTCCGATGAAAATTAGACAACTAGAAAGAACAATATCGGTGTCCAAAGAATTGCTTAAAAGAGTGGCGACAGACAAAGGAAAAGCCATTCTCAAAGCTTGCCAACAAGATTCAAAGCAAACATATGAGAAACAAAGGAATGCGTGGCACCCAGATCAAATAAAACCCAAGTATCCAAGTAACAAATAGGAATAATACCTGTCATGACTGTATTAGATGCCTGAGCAACATGCTGAGTGAGATAGAAAACTCTGGCTTGACCTCGACCTCCCTACTGACTGGTAAAAGCCTAGCCAAAACCTCTGGCACCTCCTTTGGTACCTCTACCACGTCCCTGCTAAGTAACAATCTGAGTAAAACTCGGGTGCTGAGCTGGAGGTCACTGAAAAGAAACTGGTGTTGCACTAGCAATCGACTGCTGTGGAAATCACGGAATCTACTGTGGATGGTAACCAGAATAGGGACATGATCTCGCAAAGTGTCCCATATGTCCACATCGAAAATAAGTCAGTGGCATCATGTAACATGGTCCCTGATGGACTCTACCACACGTCTGACAAACACTAGCTGCTGACCCAGAACTGCGACCACTACTGATGCTCGAAGCACCTGATCCAAATCTGATCGGTCTACGCTGACCTCCACAGCCATGTCTACTACTCTTCTGCACTCTCTGCTGCTATCTCTGGCTTTGCTGGACTGGGCCTCTCTGCTGACTACTCGAACTAATCTGAAAACTTGAATAAGGAGTAATCTGAAATCCTCCTGACTGAGTGCCCAGTTGGTAATAATCAGGCATAGCTCCTTGCCTAACTAGCCTCAGCTCAACTCCTTGGCCAACTCTATCATCCACTCCAGAGTAAGGTCGGCTATAGGCATCCCAACAAAAGCAGAACCTAGACCAGTGACATATGTAATGATCACGAAGTACTGATCTCATATAAGGTCCTCTACATATCTGTCGAGTCGGAGAAACTCTTTGGTGTAGTCCTTGACATATCTATCTCCCCTGGTAATACTCATCAACCGAAGTCTATAGCTCATACGGAGTGGCTCTGGGTAAAATCTCCTCATAAATCGCTTTCTGAACTATGCCCAAGTCATGGTCATTATGTATGGTTGGATCATCTAAATAATCCAATCCAAGGTTGGTCCCTCGACAATCATGATCCGCTGGTACTCGGTGTAAGCAGTCCGAGTCCTCATCTCAATCACATGCAGAAAATCTAACGGATCTGACATCCCGTCGAAAGCTATCCGACTAACTCTGGCATATAACAGTGCTGCCTCAGGGTCAGACATACCCTGCTGATAGGCAAGCAAAATCAATTGTGCAACTGGAGGTATTGAAGCATCCTCATACTCAGGCTCTACAGGTGCCTCATCCTGTAGATCACGCTGTCTACGATGACCTGCCACTCCTCAAGGTATACCTCTACCTCGACCTCTACGCCTCACTGGCGACTCAGAAGGTAAAACCTCATCCTGAAAGGACTCATCATGCTCGGTCTCGACGACCGGCGGAGCGACATGCGCTCGTCTCCTCATTCTGCAAAGACAAATAGAAAGATTCGGACAAAATAGATAACTAACAGTTACGCGGAAAACTAAATCAATAAAAACTTATCAAAGACATACTCGAACCTAATGAACTGCAGTAGTTACAAAGAAAACATGACTCTGAAAACTTAGGGCCACAACTCAAACAACCTAGGCCCAGATACAAACTTCGCTCTGATACCAATTTTGTCACAACCCAAACCGGGAGTCATGTCCGGCATTAGGGAACGAGAATTCTTTCGAATCCGAAACCTATAGCAAGCCTTAAAAATAAAAGCATGCAATAATTTAAATAAAATATGCACCAGAATTTAAATCTCAAACCAATATAATAAAAATAAACTCTGTCATATCATAAAATAAAATATATAATATAATATTCAAAGAAAGGTCTCTGAAATTACAACCAACATATAGTAAAAACCAAATAGAACCCACTACTGCATTTTTCTAGAGTATACATAAAATTAAATAAGTAATTTATATAAACAAGTCGGGGCTAAAGAAATCCGGCGGATAGGCTTACTGTTGAGGTTTGAAGAAAAAGAATCTCCTGAAAAATTAATTGAGGGGAGTCAAACCTCACTGAGTGAATTGTTATAATATATATACATGCATTTCCCAATGTCAAATGCAATCAATCATTCATATATAATAAATATATATACAAGCATTTCACACAAATGCTAAAAATCACTTTATATAATAATACTGAAAAACATAAGTTTATGAAGGATCAAATAGAACCCTATTTAATTGCAACCTCAATCAACAATATCATCACTCTAGCCATACAAGCTCACTTAATTCTAAATAAATTCACTTATTCCATATGGACAATAGACTAGCCCCGAGACACTAAGTCAACTAAGCTCCAGCAGTTTGACTGTCGATGTGATTGGCCCCAAGACACTTGATCAACCGAGCTCCAGCAACCACACTATCAATCATATCACATCTCAATCAAATCAATCAATTAAATCATTCTCAATCAAATCATAATTCACCACAAGTAATTCTCACTCAATCATAAATCTATCACACCAGTACGTACGCGGTCCTAGTGATGCCCACTAGGTAGCACGTTCTATCGATATCCTTCATTTAAATAAAACATTCATAGAGGAAAATAAATAATGCATACTGTCATTCACAATAACAAAATAAATCATGTATATACTAGAAATATACCTAAAATAAACTAAGTATATTTTGAGTATATATATGTCAAATAAATTCAAATCAAACATGAAATATACCAAAATTGAACCAATAATATACTTAAAAAAAATTTAGGTATATATCGAAAGTAAAACATGCATTTATTTAGAAATATATCAAAAATATACTAAAAATATACCTAAACTATACTTAAGCATTTAATGAAACATTTTATGAATAAATACAATCAAAACATGTATATGTGCTAAAACATGCAACCTAAGTGCAATGTGTATATAAAATAACAACTCATAAGTTTGCACTCCTCAAGACTAGTTCGACGGGCCCGGTCCACTAGGCCTCAGTCTCGATGCAACTAAACTATAAAATAATAATAGAAATCAGAATAAATATAACTTAAGCTTCCAGAGAGACTCAATTTAAGAATACGGAACACAGACAGGCATAGAATTTCAAGATCGACCCGATGTAACATTTTACAAGAATTCTACCGAAAATTCACCAGAGCTTCCTCTGTAAAACGTACATCTCTCTACTAAAAAAGTAGAGTCGGTCCTACAAGAAAACACACTTCTAGAAACAAAACGCTCAACACCTTCGGTTAGGACCCCAAACTCCACAATTCCCAACCGAGGTTCATAAATTCACCAAAAATACAAATAATACAATAAATATATTAAAAATCAATAAATTCCATAAATATCCTCAAAATACCAAACTATAATATATTTAAACAGTAAAACACCAAATACAATTATTTTCACAATAATTAACTAAAAATCTCAAATAATAATATAATATTATTAAAAATTCAATTTTTCAATAATTACACATAAAATAGTAAAAATTCATTTTAATATACTCAAATAGCTTAAATAGCCTAAATATATAATAAAAATAATTAAAAACCATTTAATCACCAAAATAGTAAATAATATATTATTTGAAAATAATTTTCAAAAATTAGTATTAATTAGTTAAAAATAGTAAAAAATTTATAAAAAATCATTTTAATATCCTATAAAATCATAAAATCATATAAAATATATTATTTAACTATAATTTCCACAAACACCCACAATTAACCTATATATTCAAAAATCACATAATACTACATAATTTTCTCTAAAATTATATAAAATCTCTAAAATTATTTTATCACCATATATTATACCAAAATTATCTAAAACATATAATTAAACAATATTTTCAACAAAAATGTATATTTAACACAAAATTTCAAAATTCCCATAATACAAAAATATTTCTAAAAATTACATAATATATCCAAAAATTATTTTCTCTTCACTAAAATTAATAACATAATATACTAACACAAAATTAACCAAATTTAAATTCAAAATAATTAATTAAACTAATTAACAAAAATTCAATATTTAATATTAAAATAATCAAAATACCCATAAATTCAAACTAACTCAAAATAATTAACAAAAAATGTTTTTAGCAAGATTAAGCTACCAAGAACAATAATTCAAAGACAAAAATCCACAAATCAAACAATAACTAACTAAAAAAAATAAAACCCTAAAATCACATAAACAAAAACTTGAAATAACTCACAAACTAGGAGGATTGAGCTAGAAAGGAGCTTAGAATCGTGATCACCTGAGCTCCAGGAGTTGAACAAGACCAACGGTGTGAGCTGAGGTGGCTGGAAATGAGAACGACGACGTGGAGCTTCTCCTACTATTGTTGTCGTTTTTGCACTTCCAGGTGGCGGTCCGGCAATCCTCAGGTGGAGGAAGGCAAGGAGGAAGAAGGGGAAAGGGATGGTGGTGGGTGGTGGCGGCGAGAGGCGGTCCGACGGGCTAGGGTGGAAGTTGTCGAGAGGCGAGAAGAAGAAGAAGAAGAAAGAAAAGAAAGAGAGGGACCCCAAAAAAAATCAACTTTTGTACTTTTTTTTTTAACTTGTAAAATTACCAAAATGTCCTCCAACCAAATTTAATAATAATAATAATAATAATAGTAATAAAAATAATAATAATATTAATAACAATAATAATAAATGTAATAATATTAATAAAAACAATAAAAATAATAAAAATCTCACGTAAATTAAACTAAATTATTTTTACGTAAATAATTTCTCAGAATAATGCATGTAAATATTAATAGCAATTTAACAACAATAATATAAAATAAATTTAAAATTATTAATATTGCATATCCCAAAATAATATTATTTAATTTAAAATTAAGGGTCTTTACATTATCTATCTGGTTTTTTATAAATTTATGGTACACTCCTATATGAAGGAAGGAATTATCTCTATTAAAGCTACTCTATCTATATAGAATAATTGTTAAGCATGTCTTTGAAATAGAGGCATCCTCTTCTAGTGTACTTCTTTTATATATGATCATGCTTGAATATCCTCTTAAAAAGGAGATATTCTCTTGCAACAAAGCTTTCATACTTGTCTCATTTCAGAAATTGCAAACTTTGAAGCTATGAAACTATGATACACGATATGGAATCTTATACTCGAAATTAAATTATAAGGAAGAAATCCTCTGAGAGCTTCCTATAAAGGAACATCATAAAAATTAATTTCCTCATCTCATGAGGAACACCTCTAAAAGTGAGGTGAACCAAAAAGAATGCATTCGAAATCTATAAATCACACAAAGTCTCCAGAAGTGAGACAAACTCAATTGCTCCAATACGAGCACCTATGTAGGAATCCTCCCTCAAGGAAATCAATTAGAATACCATAAGTGAGAACTTCCATCCGCAAATCCCATAAGGGAATCAATTAAGATATTCTCCATAAGTGAGAACTTCCATTCATAAATCCCATAAGAGAAATAATTAGAATATTCTCCATTAGTGAGAACTTTCTTACAGGAATCCTACCAAGGAATCAACTAGAATATTCTCCATAAGTGAGAGCATCCATTAAAGAATCCTAAAAGGGAATCAATAAGACATTTTCCACTAGAGAGGTCATCCATGTAAGAATTTTTATAAAGGGAACAACCATACTCCACAAAGGAGGCTGCCTTTGCAAAAATTCTCCTTAGAGGAATTGATCAATAATCATAATTTTCCTAAGAGGATCTTATCAAATATTAAAATTTCTCAAAATGAGAAGCTAGTAAACTTCATGTAGACATTAACTAAACACTTCATCTACCTAGGAGGTTTATCTAAACATATGGCTCCTAATTCATGATCTCTATTCAAGCAGAAAAAATAAAGGAATGTATAGGAGTAGAAGAACACTTGAAGAATCTTGAAAATAGAATATCTTAATTAAAACATTAAAAAAGATAGTGCTAGTCAATATCAACAAAATAGATACATAGGGAAACTTATAAGAAAAACCATATTCAATGATGTCATCACTTGAAAATAATATTAGGCAAAGCGTTTAGTGAAAAATCCTAACTAGAATATTCCCAACATTATTATCCTGAACTAGAATAGCTCTCTCCTATAAAGAAAGAATCTTAACATTTGCTTTAAGCGTGTCATGAACATCCACTTGAGGAAGGGAATATAATAATATTCTCCACTTGATTTGCTTCAAGTGTGTGATGAACATCCAAAGATTTTTTTGGTCTCTTAGGGGAATTGAGAAGCTATGAACACTTGTAGGAGTTTCAATGACCTTAAAGTAGGCTAAAGGTGACTTCTCTCTTTCTATAACATCTCTATCTTAAGTAACAGTAGAATCTCCTCCAATAACTTTAAAGTATGAAAAGTCTTACTCAAGAAAATGACCACAAACCATTCATAAAAATCAAACCACCATGATGCATAGAAATTTGAAGCATGTGATACCATTACCTTTCTAAAGTCTTTAAATTTTTAGAATTCTTCAAGAGCTTTAACAATTATAGCTTTTTTTCTAATTCTTTACCAAGTAGCTCCTCAAAATGATACGAGAGGGTGAGTATTTTGGATAATCTCACCATTTAAAATAGAATTTCACTTTCCTCTTTAAAATCAAAACTAATTGAAAACTTGAGCCCCTTGGATGCTTCCCTATTTTTTCCTTTTCCCCTGCCATAGAGAGGAGGAGCTTTCATATCTTTCTAGGAGAGCCTTCTTACAAAGGAATTCCCGATCACTATTATAGCTACTTTTCCCCTAATCATAATGCCTAAATAAGATTCAGATGCCTTCACCTCAGTAATAATTACAATGTTAAAGGTATTTGTAGAAGAATCTTTCAAAGCATTTGATTCATATTGACTCGTAGGTCTATTTGTACAGGGCATTGCTCATGAGAATTTTCTTAACAAGAAATATTTTATCAAACATCTTCACCTCCCCCAAGGGAGAGATTTCCTTTATAGGAAATACATAGAACTCAACCTCTCTTATAAGAGAGAAATTTTCTCTATAGGAAATTTTTATTCATATATCTCCAACTCCCACACAGGAGTAAAACTTTCCTAATTGGAAATTTTTAGTTGAAGATTTCAAACTCCCTCATTGGAGAAACAATTCCTTTATATGAAATTTTCATTCAAAGATATCAAATTCTCTAAAGGGAAAAGAATTTCATTTAAAGGAAATTTTCAAGTAAAGATGTCCACCTCCCCAATAGGAATAAAATTTCCTATATAAGAAATGTTCAAATTGAAGACCTCAGGCTTCCCAAAGGGAATAAAATTAGCTTAACAAAAATATCCACTTAGATATTTCAACTCACCTATAGGAGCCAAATTTTTTTCATAGGAAATTCCCAAATAAAGACTTCTATCTCTCTTATGAGAGCAAAGATTTCTTCACAGGAAATTCAATTGCAGATCTAAATCTCCCCCAAGGGAGTGAAGTCTGTTTCATATAATTGTCTACCTAAGATTATCTACTTAGGAATCTCCAAGATCATCTCATAAGTAACACCTATATAAGTGAGGTAAACTAAAAAGAATGCATTCGAAATCTATAAATCACATAAAGTCTCCAAAAGTAAGACAAACTTAATTGCTCTAATACGAGCACCTATGCAGGAATCCTCCAATAAGGAAATTAATCAGAATATTCTCCACAAGTGAGAACTTCCATCTAGAAATCCCATAAGGGAATCAATTAGGATATTCTCCACAAGTGAGAACTTCCATCCAGGAATCTCATAAGGGAAACAATCAGAATATTCTCCATAAGTGAGAACTTCCTTTTAGGAATCCCATAAGGGAATCAACCAGAATATTCTCCATAAGTGAGAATGTCCATTCATGAATCTTGAAAGGGAATCAATCAAACATCCTCCACCAGAGAGGTCATCCATGTAAGAATTTTTACAAAGGGAATCAATCAACCATACTGAAGTGATTTCTCACACAAAGGGAATCAATCAACTACACAAAGGGAACATGATATTTGATTCTCACACAAGTTCAAATACTAAGTGATTTCTGTAAGCATCTAGTTAGATTTTGAATAAGGTTTGGCAACTGCATACTAAAATTGTTCTTTGATAGATTTAAATGACTCAATCGAGACATGTTCCCAAGTGATTTTTTTATACCTCTAGCAAGTCTAGTATCAAAAAGAGAAAGAGCTTTAAGAAAAAGCATGTCCCTAAAAGCTACTAAAGTTGAACCTTGCAAATTGTTTAAAAAGAGGTGCAGTTGTCTGATGTTATGAGTGATGTTCGATAGCTACAGATATATTGATGGAATAACAAGGCTATTACAAAAAAGATCGAGTGTTGTAAAAGATGAAGAAGAGGTCACTACAAAAAAAAGTCAAAATAGTGATGGAAATTTCCATCACTAATCCGTCACTAAATGATTTAGTGACGGAAATGAACCGTCACACTTTTAGTCGTCGTTAATTTTTTAGTGATGAAAAAATCATCTATCACTAAACTTAGTGACGGATTTCTAACAAAATATTCCATCAATAATGTTCAGTCATTGAAAATTAATCATCTTCCATCATAAATTAGTAACAGAATTGCTATCACTAATATTTCTGTTGTAAATCTATCACTATAAATCCATCAGTATTCTGTCACTAATAATTCTGTTAGAAATTTATCACTAACATTTGTTATGGATTTTCTGACGGAATGTTCCATCACTAATGCCTTCAGTCATTAAAAAGTAATCATTATCTGTCACAAATTAGTGATTGATTAGTAACGAAATTTCTATCACTAATATTTCTGTCACTAAAAATCCATCATTACTTTGTCACTAATAATTCCATTAGAAATCCATTACTAAAATATGTGACGGATTTCTGACGGAATTTTCCATCACTAATGACATTTAAGTCATTAAAAATTAATCATCATCCGTCATAAATTAGTGATCAATTAGAGATGAAATTTTCATCACTAATATTTCCGTCGCAAATCTATCACTAAACGATCACTATGTTTAAATAAATACTAAATTTAAACTGTCAAAAGTTATTCATTAATTTGTCACTAAATTTTATATTGTTTGTGCATTTGTGTAATGGAATTTTAAATAAATTTATATATTGAAATTAAAATTCAGTAACTAAAATTAGATATAAAAAATAAAAATAGTACTATCATTCAAATATTAGTAATTCATAGAAAATGTACTAAAACATTACAGCCATAGCAAATTAATAATATCTGAAAAATAATGTTATAAAATTACATTAACAATGTTCTAAACTTCAAATACCAAACAACTTAAAAGTGCAATAAGTCCTACCTATTGCACCTTAGATTAGACTGCATCTGCTCCATTATGCACCTCATCTGCTCCTCTTTATGGTCTAGATGCGCTTTTCTTTTATAGACATCAACAAGATTTTTATCTATATCCGCTTTTGTTTCATTAACATCAGTAAGTTTTTTTATCTATCTCCACTTGCTTTGCTATGAGGTGCTCCACCATCTGCCTAACTATAGATGATCCATGTGAGTTCCTAGTACTTTGTAATGAACTAGGGTGAAATGCACTCTCTAATCCAAGACCATATATACATCTCTTCTTCTCTCCACCTGCAGCCTGAAATACAAAGCATCAATGTCAACTAGTGGAGATTGTGAACCATCCTCCAAAGACTGAGAAGCATAAGCCATCATCTCCACCATAGGATCCTATAATATAAAAAATTATTCAATTTAGTTTAAAAATTTAAGATTCGATACTTATAAACAAAATAAAAATTACTAAAAAATAAAAAATGAACATACATTCACTTGCTTTGACCTTGAATCTAGAAAACTTCCATCTTTTCTCAAGTGAACTTTCTTGAATAACTCCCAACTATTAGGTTGATGTTGCAACTTTGTAGCCTATAATAATAATAATAAGTTAGAAATTATTAGTATTATCCTTTCATGCTCCACCATAAGGAAATAAATTTATAACACCCACACACACACACACATATATATATATGAAATAAAATTATAGCATAATTAAAATAAAATAAAATTATAACATAATTAAAATGAAATAAAATTATAGCATAATTAAAATGAAATAAAATTATAACATAAGTAAAATGAAATAAAATTATAACATAATTAAAACAAAATAAAATTATAAAATAATTAAAATTAAATAAAATCATAATATAATTAATATTTTACCATCTTCTTAGAATGCACCACCATAGATTAAGACCCACATGTATGCTTAACAACGCCAGTGCTAGACCACCTGTCTTAGTTAGACGATTTTGTTTAGCTTTGCGAGCTTTATCTTGCCATTCTAGAGTGCTCCAATATTTTTGTCAATTATCCCAAATTTCTTAGCTAACACAACTAGGCTTGCCTTCGTTAGAATGCCTCTAACCATGGACGTTCTTGGTGTATTGGGTTTTCACAGTTTGCTACCAACAACACTTAATAGACTCTTCATGTAAGAGATTCCAAGTGTATCTCTTCTACAATTATATAAGAAAACTTAACAAATAAGCACAATAAACTTATAACCATACAATTTAACGTATATCCTAAAATTATAATTGTATAATTTTTTTACATTTATTTCTATCAATAATAAATAAACTACATTTTCTGACATTAAACTCCTCCCAATAAAAATCTTTAAGATCCTTAGAGATAAGCCTCCTACTATATGCAGTTGCTTCTTGTCTTTCAGTTATTTTTAGAGTTATATAAGAAGAGCATGCAGTACCCGAAGGAAATAATATTGTTTCTGCAGGAGCTAACCTAGAAAAAAGTAATGTCACATTTATCAATATCAAAAAAACAAATGAAAAAACTTTTGTAACGCACACACACATGAAATTAAATCGAGATTCTATTTACTTATTTCTTTTAACTTTGATACATAGCCTACTTGTAGTATTTATGGTTGATAAAGTAGAAGGTACTGTGAAAGTAGTTTGTGGCAAAGAAGGTAGTAGTGTGGGGACATCGTCATCATCTTCAGCATGAGTGCTCGGTAAGCTAGTCATAGCTATAAAAAAATATGGTGATTACACAAAAAATATAACAAGTGAAGATATTAACACAATATATATTAAATATATTATTAAACAGTAAACAGTAAACTTGTAATGTTTGAAATAAATACCAAATATGAATTTAAGTAGCCATCTAGTCATAATATTAATCATCATCATCATCATCATCATCATTTTCATTAAGTTCTGTCTCTTCACCATCATTATCTTCTTCTTCTTCTACACTGGTATCATCATCAGCTTCATCCCCATTGGCTTTATTATCATCATCTTCAATTTCCAAGTCTAGTTCAGTATTTTATTTAGTTCATCATCACCCATGTCAACAAATGAACCATTCACATCATGTAAAGATAGATGTAGGTCATCTAAATGACAATTGATTCCATGTTGTTCGCTAACATCCTCTTGAAGGGCCAACTCATTAAAAGGCAAACATGTATTTGAGTCTAATGCCTCCACAATAGACCTTGCCTTTATTTTTCAAACAACTAACAAGTCAATCATATTTCTCTTTAAAGTGGGATAAGTAGCAAAAAAAACTTATGAAGCTTGCACAGCTAGAATAAATGGCTCATATTTATTGAATATTCTACCCTTTTTTACTTTAACAATTTTGCATTATAGGTGAATTGTTCTACCATGATCTAAGGTCATATCAAACCATGAACACTTGAATAGCATAGTTTGCTTGATGGGTAAAGCAAGGAACTCCAACTCCAAAATTTCTTATAACCAACCATAGTAATCCAGCACAATTGCACTATTGCTCAACCCTTTAATACACACTCCACTATTCATCGCTACACTATCTGAACCATGTTCCTTAGTATGGAATTTATATTCATTAACATAATAACCTAAGAATGACTTTACCCTATAAAGTGGCCCTTTTGCAAGATCTTTGATTATTTGGTTGTTGATGTTAGAAGATTGTAAATGAGCCAACAAATAATGATTATAATAAATTATATATTTGTAAACAATACTACATATTTATTCCCATATTTTATTCTAAGAATTAAGTATTCACATATTTCTCAAACCATGATGTGAAATCTATCTCAAGTTTCACATTAATTTCTGAAGCATTAATATTAGGTTGAAGTTCCCTCAATTTTGATTCAAAGATTGTAGATTAACATAAAAAAAATTTTGTTACTATTTACAATCATATTTATTCATATATATATATATATATATATATATATATATATATTCATTGTATACTTACTAAATGTATGGTTTTACTTTATCATAATTTAACAATATGTAAGTGTGAGATGCATGATATTCTATATCATTTAAATGTATTGATTTTCCTTACCCTAAGGATTGACCAGCACATTTAAATATTAAAATCATTTCGGGATGTTCTTGCAAATCAAATTCTGAACCATCATTATTGCACGACACTTTTCAATGTCATGTATATATAGAGGGCTCAAAATAGTGTACACAAAAAGATTAAGCTTCTTCAACCAAGTATGCATTACATGTTAAACCTTCAACTTTAGCTTTATTATGAATGTATGGTTTTACTTCATCACAATTTAATAATATTTAAGTGAGTTACATGATATTCTATATCATTTAAACGTCTTGATTTTCCTTGCCCTAAGGATCAACCAGCACGTTTAAGTATTGAAATCATTTCAGGATGTTCTTACAAATCAAATTCAGAACCATCATTATTGCATGACACTTTTTGATGTCATGTATATACAGAGGGATCAAAATAGTGTACACAAAAAGATGAAGCTTCTTCAACCAAGTACGCATTACATATTGAACCTTTAACTTTAGCTTTATTATGAACATTATTCTTCAACTTTCAAAGGTACCTAAAAGTAAATGTTGATTTTAATTAGCACATTTCTCTGGTTTATTATTTGTACAAAAAAAATTATATATTAACTTACAGCTCAAAAGGATGCATCTATATATATTGAACAAGACCAGCAATTCTTTCTTCATATGCTAAATGAACTGGAAGATGTTCCATGGAGTCAAAAAAACTTAGTGGAAATATTCACTCTAGCTTATATAAGATAATGGGAATCTCTTTGTCCAAATGCTTCATGTCTTCCTCTGTTATGATAGTAGATGTTAAATCTTTAAAAAAAAATGCTCATCTCAATCAAAGCTTACCACACATTCGTAGGCAATAACATGTAAAATGCAATCGGTATAAGCCTCTACATAAAAACATGACAATCATGACTCTTCCTTTTATACAATTTAGTTCCGCTCATGTCAATGCGTCTCGCTAAGTTAGGCATATAACTGTTTAGAAATTTCAATTTTTTAATCCACTTGCATAACTGCTCTTTCCCTTCCTTATCCAATGTGTAATAAGTCTTAGAATATTTATTTTCATTTTCATCCTAGTATAACTCAGGACGATGGAAAAATTCCTTCAAATCTTCTCTAGAATTTGCATTATCCTTAGTTTTCCCTTTAACATTCATCACTGTATGGAAGATATTATTAAATAAATTTTTCTCAATGTACATAACATCCAAATTATGCCTAATGAGATTTGTTTTCCAATAAGGTAAATCCCAAAAGATACTTTTTTTCTTCCAACCACATCCACATATTTTCTAGATTCTAAGGTTTATCTTTTCTCCATCAAGCTCTGTCACTTTCTTAAACCCAAAATGATTAATTTCATTAATCGAATCAACACTCGACCTTATAGATGATGCACTCTAATAAACTGATCACCCTTTCCTCAACCATCTTTTATTCCTTTGCTATGAATGATCATCTGGCAAGAACTCATGATAATTGTCAAATGAAGATGTTTTTCCTCCATTAGTTAAAGTAAAGGTATTAGAATCTTCCATGTAATAAGGATAAGCTAATTTGCCTGTAGTACTCCAATCTGACAACATAGAATAAGCAGGAAAATCACTTATTGTCCACATCAGAGCAGCTTGCAATTGAAAATTCTGCTTCGTAGAAACATCATAAGTCTTAACACCAACTTCTTATAATTCAACTAACTCAGCAATCAATAGTTGCAAAAATACATCTAATTTGTACTTAGGATTTTTGGGCCCTAGAACAATTACAGTCAGAAACATATACTCTTCCTTCATACACATCCAAGGTGGCAAATTGTATAGAGTTAGTATCACAAGCCAAGATGAATATTGTCGACCTGTTTGGCAAAATGGTTGGAACCCATCAATGCATAAGCCTAACCTCGCATTTTGACTTTCAGCTGCAAATGTCGAATGTGTTTGATTAAATTGCTTCCAAGCAAAAGAGTTTGAACAATGACGCATGACACCATCTTCCTCGTATGGTTGCTTAGCATGCCACCTTATATGCTTTGCTATTGCATTAGATGCATACAACCTCTGTAGACAAGGAGCTATTAGAAAGTAGTACATTATCTTGTTCGGAATATATCTTTTATGCTTAGAAGATCCATATCTTTATCTCTTATACCAAGGATGGGCACAAATCTTACAACAACTCAATTCACTATCTGTACCCCAATAAATCATATAATTATTCTCATAACAATCAATCTTCTCAACTGGCAAACCTAGAACCCGAACTAACTTCTTCGTGTTGTAAAAGCTTTCTATCATTAAATTATCAGTCATAAGTAATTCTAACATTAATTTACAAATTTCATCATAACACCTTTTAGATATATAGTGTTTACCCTTAATATTCAACAATCTAGACACTGCAAATAACTGAGAATAACCATAAAGGTTTCCCTTCCACACCCCTTGCTCTGATGCACTGAGCATTTCAAAAAGATGTTGCACTGTAAGGTTTGGGCTCTCTCCCATATCATTCAGATTAAAAAAAATGACTCGCAACATCATACACTATAGATTGCATTGTATTAAAATTCTAGGCATATTTACCATGTATAGAAGCATCAATTGGACAAGTATTATATTCCATTAATAAAGGGATATATGGTTCCCCATGATGATACCAACGATAATAATCAGGCACAAATCCATTAGTTACAAGATGTACCTTAACTGTGTCCTCATCTAGATATAGCCTATTTCGACATTTACGACAATTACAAGGACATCTAATCTTTTCACCATTCATGCATTTTGGATACATTTTTGCAAAAGCCATAAGTTTTTCAATTTTAGTTATAAACTCAGGTCTTATCCATCCATATTCCAATCTCAAATACATCCATTGCCTATCTGAACTCATATTTATAATTCCTTGATATATGAATAATAACCATGTTTAATTACTTAATTACATTGTAAAACTAATTTATATCCATTAAGTGAATTAGTTACATAATATAATTTTATATTATATATTTTTTAAAAGAATGTAATTCTACTAATGCTAACATCATCCTTATATCTCCTTATCTAATTTGAAAGGTATGGCCCTAACCCACTTAGAATTGCACCATATAGGGAACAATAAATGGATACTTTCACCATATATATGTAAGAATTTTGGTAGCATCTTCCCACAGTTCTCCAATTGCATGATATGAAAAATATGTTAGCCCATACAATATACTAAACCATATATGGTTTTGCATGGACATGCATATTTTTCTATATGCAATCAAAGAACATTCATAGAAAGCACCAAATTCATACATATATATATGATTCCATATGCATCCATTTGCAATTACCACATACATAATTCACTCCCAAGCTGTCCTTTAGGACAGTTCAGTGAAATCTCACTATCCAGTGAGGAGATCACTAAACGGGCATCTACAGATAATTATAATGCTTGTATTTCAATTCTCACTTTGGCACTTTATTTCATCAAATTTGAAAACTTTAGAGTCATAATTGGACTTCAAAAAACATAAAGTATCAAAGTGAAAATTGAGGTTAACATTAAAGTCATATTTGGACATTTTCCATATTTTTATTAAAATCATGAGTAGCTCATGATTTTAAAATAATATATGAACAATGTATTAAATTAAAACGCATCAAGTGTTATAGTAAGGTATAAATAAAATCACTTATTGTTAAAAAGCACTTCTAAAATATCATCCTTATACCCCCCAACTATAAAGCCAATTTTTTGCACATAATGTACTTAAATTCTTATTAATTTATCTAATTTTATGCAATTAATTAACAATAATTTAAAAATACCTATTGTAGCGCAGAAAATCAATACAACTTAGAGAAATATTCAATTACAATTGATGGATTTGCTACATCTTTTTACTGTCAGTTTCAATAGATTATAACAATAAAGATCATAACTGATTTTTGTTGCGTTTGAATGTTTCAAGTTTTTTTAAATTTCAAATTTGATAATGTGTTTGTTAGCTGATTTTCAGGAATTTGATCTATTTGTTGAATTCTCGTGTATAAATAGTTGTTAATCAATAATGAAACATATCAACCCTTCATAAAATCTCTTGAGTGTTTTATTCAATTTTTAAATACCATTAAAGTGGTATTAAAGCTCCCTTGTTCTTAAAGGACCTATATTGTGAGTGAATCTGTGAGGAACCTTAAACACCAAACCTTCAAGCAATGACAACAAACAACTTCATGGCTGCACCACCTGTTTTCTCAGGTGTGAATTATCATATTTGGACAGTAAAGATGAAGTCCTATTTAGAAGCCTGTGAAATTTAGGACATGGTTGAAAATGACTAAATTCAACCATTGCCTGAAGATCCAACACTAGAAGCTATAAAAATTCAAAGGAATGAAGTGAAGAAGAGATCAAAGGCCAAGACCTGCATTCACTCAGCTGTATCTAATGAAGTTTTCATAAGTATCATAGCTTGTGAGACAATAAAGCAAGCTTGGGATTTGCTAAAGGAAGCTTTCCAAGGAAATGACAGAACAAGACAAATGCAAGTTTTGAATCTCCAAAGGGAATTTGAGCTCCTGAAAATGAAAGAAACAAAAAATATAAAGGAGTATTCAAATAGACTCCTTGCTATAGTTAACAAAATCAGGATAATTGGTGAGGAATTACCTGATAAAAGAATTATGGAAAAGGTGTTGGTGAGTCTACCGAAAAGGTTCGAAGCCAAGATATTATCCCTTGAAGAGTCAAGAGATCTTACTTAGATTTGCTTAATTGAACTAGTCAATTCTTTACAATCACAAAAGCAAAGAAGGGCTATTATAAAAGAAGATATGATAAAAGGAGCCTTTCAAGTAAAAGACAAAGATCAAGCTTATGCAACAGGCAAAGGCAAGCAACTTTGGAACAAGAAAAATAAGAAGGAAGCTGATAGCAACCAAGATGGAGGAAAAAAAGGCAAATATCCTCCATGTCCTCACTACAAAAAGACATCGCATCTCCAAAGATATTGTTGGTTCAAACCTGATATTAAATGCAGGTCATGCAAGCAAATGGGTCATATGGAGAAGGTGTGTAAGAGCAAGCAACAAGAAAGACATCATGCATAAGTAACTGATCAACAAAAAGAGGAGCAGCTATTCGTGGCGACTTGCTTCATCAATAATAAAACCAATGATTCGTGGCTTGTTGATAGCAGTTGCACTCATCATATGACTTATGATGAGAGCATGTTCAAGGAACTTGATCGAAAGTATATTTCCAAGGTCAGGATTAGAAATGGAGATTATATTACTGTCAGAGGTAAAGGAATGGTGGCTATTGAATGTGCTTCAGGTATTAAACTAATATCATATGTGTTATTTGTACCTGAAATTGACTAAAATCTCTTGAGTGTGGGAAAATTGCTTGAAAAGAATTACTCAGTGGTTTTTAAAAATAAAACTTGTGTGATTTATGATCCTGTTAGGAGTGAATTATTTTCAGTTAAGATGAAGGCAAAGAGTTTTTCAGTGAATTTGTTACAAGTAGATGCATATGTATATCCTAGCTCCTTGGATCAGTCCGAACTTTGGCACAAAAGGTTAGGACATTTTCATTACTCTGCACTTAAATATATGCATAGTAATGAACTTGTTCAGAATTTTCCCACTATTAAAGACAAAGTTGGAGCTTATGAAATTTTCCAATTGGGGAAACAATCTAGATTGCCATTTCAGTAGAATAAGACATGGAAGGCGACAAAAAAGCTACAGTTAATACATGCAGATGTGTGCGGTCCAATGAGAACACAGTCCTTGAATGGTAGTAAGTACTATATAGTATTTATTGATGACTTCAGTAGGATGTGTTGGGTTTATTTTATGAAACAAAAATCAAAAGTAGCTGATGTTTTTTAGCCTTTCAAAAATTGGATTGAAAATCAAAGTGGGCATAAAATGAAGGCAATCAGATCAAATAATAGGACTGAATATAATTCTGACAGATTCAATAAGTTTTATGAAGATGCAGGTATTGAACATCAGTTAACGGTAACCTACACTCCGCAACAAAATGGAGTGAGCGAAAGAAAGAATAGAACGGTAATGAACATGGCCAGATGTCTTTTGTTTGAGAAGAAGCTTCCCAAGAAGTTATGGGTTGAAGCAGTCAACACTTCAGTTTACTTGCTCAATAGGTTGTCGATAAAGAAGCTGAAAAATAAAACACTAATTAAATTCTGGAGTGGTCACAAGCCATCTGTACAAAACCTGAAGATATTTGGCTGCATATGTTACACCCAGTTTCCAGATGTAAAAAGAGATAAACTTGATCAAAAGGCTGATGTTGGGATTTTTATAGGCTACAGTAGGACCACCAAGGGCTATCAGGTCTATCAACCTTTAAATGAAAAAATAATAATCACAAGGGACATCAGGTTTGATGAGCTTGCTATGTGGAATTGGGACAAGTGAGAGGTAGAGCATAAAGAAATCAAAGATATTGCTCCTATTGAAAGTTAGATTGAAGAATTTGATGATTTTATTGATGATATTCCTGTTAGAGGTACCATATTACTTTCTGACATTTACCAAAATTGTAATGTCATTGTACTTGAGCCTGTAAGTTTATGCAGATGCTATGAAAGATTCAAAGTGGGTTGCTGCAATGAAAGAGGAGTTGATGATGATAAAAAAATCAGACTTGGGTATTAGTAGACATACCAAGCCATAAGAAACCCATTGGTGTAAAGTGGGTGTTTGGAACAAAGCTAAATGCATATGGTTCAATCAATAAGTAAAAGGCAAAGCTGGTAGTCAAAGGGTATGCCCAACAGTTTAAAGTGGATTTCTCAGAGACATTTGTACCGAATGTGAGGCTAGACATAATCAGAATGCTTTTGGCATTTGCAACTCAGTTGGAGTGGAAAATTTATCAACTTGATGTCAAGTCGACATTTCTGAATGGCCATTTGGAGGAGATCTTTATTAAGCAGCCTGAAGGTTTTGTGAAGAAAGAAAATAAAGATAAAGTGTATTTACTAAAAAAAAAAGCTCTGCACGGTCTCAAATAGGCTCCAAGAGCCTGGTATAACAGGATTGATGATCATCTATTGATAAATGGTTTCACAAAAAGTCAAAGTGAATCCACCTTATATCTGAAGAGTGTTGGTGAAAATCTAATTGTTGTTTCTCTATATATTGATGATATTCTTGTGACAGGACATAATGAAGGGATTATTCAATTATTTAAAGCTCAAATGATGAAGGCCTTCGAGATGAAAAACTTGGGAGAGATGTCATATTTTCTTGGTATGGAAATTCAACAATCACAACAAGGGATTTTCATTATCCAAGAAAAATATACAAAAGAAGTGCTCAGGAAATTCAGCATAAAGAATTGCAAGTCCATAAGCATGCCACTGATGCAGAATGAGAAGCTAAAAAAGGATGATGGAGCTGAGAAAGTTGATGAAGGATTATACAAAAGTCTCATTGGTTGTCTGATGTATCTTACAGCAACAATACCTGATATCATGTTTGCTGTAAGTTTATTGTCCAGATTTATGCATTGTGTAACTGACATGCATTTTAAAGCTGCAAAAAGATTGCTTAGATATGTTAAAGGCACTGTCAATTTTGGTATCATGTCTAAGAAATCAAAAATGCTGAATTTACATGGTTATTCTGATAGCGATTGGGCAGGATCTTGTGATGATATGAGAAGCACTTCAGGTTATATGTTCAGTTTTAGCTCTGGATATTTTTCTTGGAGTTCTAAGAAGCAAACATTGTGGCTCAATCCATAATAGAGGCTGAATATGTGACTGCTACAGCTGTTGTGAATCAAGCTTTATGGTTAAGGAAGTCATTATCAGATTTGAAGCATGTGTAGGAAGAAGCTACAAAGATTTTTATATATATATTGAATGCAAAATTTTTGAGTTCAAAATTCAATTTAGCAAAATTATATCAGTGACAGAAACAATTTGTCACTATTCCGTTACTAAATTTCATCACTATTTAGTGACGAAATGTGGAATTTGTCATTATTTAGTGACAGATTGAAGAATCCATTGCTAAATTGTGACAGCTTCCATAATCCGTCACTAAATAGTGATGGCTGTCTAACGGCTTTCTTTTCATAAAATCAATATTACTTATTTGAATTTTAAGCATATAAAAAAAACCCCAAAAACTACAAAAATTAACACTACAAAGTTTTAATTGAATTTATTTAAAAAAATTAAATTAATACATTTTTTTGTCATATATTTTATTTACAAATTACATTTATAAACGCAAACAAACATTAAACTGAGAAAAAATTACAAATAAAGTTCAATGAAATTAATTTTTAAGTTATAAAAAAACATAATAAACTTATTATTTTTCTTATTATATTTTCTTATTATTTTTCTTATTATATTTTATATATACAAATGGTGAACATATATATATATATTGAATGCAAAATTTTTGAGTTTAAAATTCAATTTAGCAAAATTATTTCAATGACATAAACAATCCATCATTATTTAGTGACGGAATGTGGAATCGGTCACTATTTAGTGACGGATTAAGAATGCATCACTAACTTGTGACGGATTTGTCACGACCTAAAATAGGGGGCCATGACCGGCGCTAGGGAACATGAATTCTTTCAAATCCGGAACCCGTAGCAAGCCTTTAAAAATAAAAGCATGCAATATATTAAAATAAATAAAATATTATGCAGTAGAAATTTAATCTCAAATACAAAAGTAATAATTCCGTAACTCATTTAAATAACATAAAATCCATCTCATATATATAAAATCTTTCAATACAAATTTTTGGTTCAAACTTTTGAAATTTAAATCTTATACATATATAATACATACAGCTCACTGAAACCACTACTGCAGTGTCTAGAATACAAAATAAAACTCAGGTAAGCAGTTTACACAATAAGGCCGGGGCGGAAGAAATCTGGCGTATAGGCCTGCTACTGAGCTTTGAGGACGAAGACTCTCCTGAAAAAAATGTCAACAGAGGGGAGTCAAACCTCACTGAGTGAATTGTTATAATATATATACATGCATAACTAAATGTCAAATGCAGGCACTCAACAGAATATATAATAAATATATATACAGGAAATTACACACAGATGCTGAAATCACTTTTATATATAACATTGAAAAAATATCAGTTTATGAAGGATCAAATAGAACCCTAAATGATCGCAACCTCAAATAATAATAGACAACACTCTAGTCACACAGGCTCACTTGTTCCAAATAAATTCACTTATTCGCATTTGGATAGTAGACTGGCCCCGAGACACTAAGTCAACCGAGCTACAACAGTTTGACTGTCAGTGTGATTGGCCCCTGAGACACTTGGTCAAACCGAGCTCCAGCAATCACACTCTCAAATCACACCTCACATTAAATCAAATCAATCAACAAATCATAATCCCACCAACAGGTTAGTAATTTAACCTAAATTCTATCGTCGTACCGGTACGTACTCGGTCATAGTATTGCCCACTAGGTAGCACATTCTATTGATATCCTTCATTAAAATAAACTCATACATTCATAAAATAAATGATGCATGATATTAATTTAAATGGTAATATAAACCATATATATACTAGAAATATACCAAAAATAAACTAAGTATATTTCGAGTATATATACGTCAGATAAATTCAATTCAATTATAAAATAAACCATATTTATTCTTAAAACAATTTAGGTATAAATCAAAGGTGAAACATGCATTTAATTCAAAATATATCAAAAATAAATTAAAATATACTTAAGCATTTATTAAATCATTTATGCATATTTCATACAATTAAATCATATATTTCTAAAAACATGCATCCTAATACACGTATATATAAAATAACAACTCACAGTTGTGCGCTACACGAGACAGGTCCGACGAGCCTTGTCCACTAGGCCTCGGTCTCGACGCAACTAACAAATAAAATATTAACATGAAATTAGAATAAATCTAAGGTAATTTCTAAAGACTCGATCTAGAATACTAGACACAGACAAGGAATAGGAATTTGACCAAATGTCACGTTTTTACCAGAATTCTACCAAAAACTTAGCAGAACCTCCTCTGTAAATGGACATCTCTCTACTTAGAAAGTAGAGTCAGTCTTGCAAAAAAATACACTTCGAATATAGGATAACCATATCACTCCTCGGTCGAATTCCCAAACTACGATTCCACTAACCAAGGTTCACAATTCACGAGATATACACATAATACATAAAAATTCCAAAAGTACCCTTTATATACCAAAATATAGCAATTTAGATATTTAAACACTGAAAATAATTATTTTACCGATAATTAATTAAAAACCCTAATACTAATATAATATTGTTAAAAATCAATAATAACTCGATAAATTCACAAATATTAATAGAAATTCATTTAATAAATCCAACTTACTTAATTAGCCCAAAAACATATTAAAATTCACTAAAAACTCATTTATTTACAAAAATAGTATATTATATATAATTTGAAAATAAATTTTGAAAAATAGTTTTAATTAGTTAAAAAATAGTAAATAACTTGTAAAAATTATTTTTATACCTCAAATAATTATTAAAACCAATTAAACTTAATATTCAACCAAATTATTATCAAATTACCAAAATACCCCTAATACATAATAATTCACATAATATACTATAATTATTCAAAAATTCACTAAAAATTATATAATTACTCAAAAATTATTTTCTCAACATATGATTCAATAAAATCAATAATTATACTCAATTAACCAATTAATTTTAACAAAATACACATTTAACCTAAATTTCCAAAATTCACATAAACTAAATAAAATTATATTAATTACACAAAAATATAAAAATTATAAATTAACTTCTAAAGTTAATTTCAACCTCTATAAACACCAAAAATCACCATTTCACAATTTATTTAATTAATTTACAAAAATTAGAAAATATTAATAAAATAATAAAAGTTTCACAAAAATCAACATAAATTCCAAAAATTCCACAAAAATTCCAAAGTGTAGATTGAGCTAAGAGAAGCAACTTTTGTGAAGGAATTTAGCTTGAATCACTAAGATCAAAGTTCAAAAAAAATCAAGAAACTCAAATGGCCGAAAATGAGATCAAGCTTAAATCCTTACGAAATTGAGTTTTCAATCTAAAGGAAGCTTGGAATCAGCTTCTATGGAGTTCTAGGAGCAAAACAGCACTAGAAACATCAAAAATGGTGGCCGGAAAGTGGTTGAACGGAGGTGATGATGGGTTTTGGGTTTCCGACAAAAACACAGCCAAACGAAGCCGGAAATGGGTGGAAGAGGGTGGCGGAGCTGCTGGGGAAGGTGGCAGCACTCCAGGAGGCACACTGAATGGAGGGGAACAGGATTTGCAGCGATGATGGGTGAGGGGAGGGTGTCAAGCGTGAGGTAGGAGATGATGGCAGTTTTTGTAATTTTTGTTTGTTTATATATATATATGTATGTATGTATGTATGTATGTATGTATGTATATTTATATGCAAAATATAATCATGGATAAAACCATGCAATTTAATAAAATGAACTAACATAAATAAATAAATTATTATTTAGGTATTATTGTCCCAAAAATATAAGTTTCAAGAAAATTTTACGTAGAAAACTTAAAATAATTAAAAATAACATTAATTTTTAACAAAATAATCAAATAGTCAAATATAAATATTAAAATTATTAATACTGCATATCCTGATAAATTATAAAAATATTTAAAAACTCAGGTTATTACAAGATTCCACAATCCATCACTAAATAATGACGACTTTCTAACAGTTTTTTTTCTATCACCAAATCAATATTGCTTATTTGAATTTTAAACATACAAAAAAAAAACCAAAAACTACAAAAATTAACACTATAAAATTTTTATTGAATTTATTTAAAAAATTAAATAAATACTTTTTTTTCCATCATATATTTTATTCACAAATTACATTTATAAACACAAACAAACATTAAACATGGAAAAAATTACAAATAAAGTTCAATACAATTAATTTTTAAGTTATAAAAAAACTTAATAAACTTCTTATTTTTCTTATTATATTTTTTATAGTCAAATGGTGACCATGTGTGTGTGTATATATATATATACATTGAATGCAAAATTTTTGAGTTTAAAATTCAATTTAGCAAAATTATTTTAGACAGAAACAATCTGTCACTATTCTATAATGCGAAATCAGTCACTATTTAGTGATGGATTGAAGAATCTGTCACAATCCGTCACTAAATTGTAATGACCCTGTATTTTAAATAAAACAATATTATTTCAGGATATGCAGTATTAATAATTTTAAATTTTAATTGTGTATTATTATCATTGATTACTAATATAAATTACGTATTTGGTTCTGAGGAATTATTTACATAAAAATAATTATTTTACATGAGGTTATTATTATTATTGTTGTTGTTTTTGTTAATATTGTTGTATTTATTATTATTTTTATTATTATTATTATTATTGTTACATTATTATGATTATTATTATTATTATTATTATTATTATTATTATTATTATTATTATTAAATTTGGTTGGAGGGCATTTTCGTAATTTTGCAAAAAAAGTCAAAAGCAGTGTAAAAATATTCGAGGTCAACAAAACAATTTCCTTCTTCTTTTTCTTTTTCTTCTTCTTCTCTTCTCACCTCTCAGCCACCATCAACTAGACCGCCCCACCTTCTGCCATCGGCCACCATCGACACAGGAAGCTCCCAGCAGCCACCCACCGCCACCAGCACGTCGAAATGCCACCTGCACCGCCGGACGCCATTGAAGCTGAAACTTCAAGCTTTTTCTTGTCGGCGAGATTCCGGCCACCAATTGACGTCGAACCGGTCTCTTTCAATAGTTTTTCGTCCAGTAAGTCCATTTTCGAGCTCCATTTGAGCTCAAAACCTTTAGATTTTTAGATATCTCCAATTTTCAGTTTATGTATTTTAGGATTTTTTTATTTTATTTTTTTTAACTTGATTTAGGTTGATTCATAAAAAGTTGCTTAAGAAATGTTATTTTTTGTAGCTCAAGCTTCTTAAATATATTTTTTTGAATTTTTTGAATTAATTTGAATTGTGGTTAATTTTTTTATTATTTTATTATTAAATATTGAATTTTTTATGATTATGTTAATTAATTATTTTAAATGCAAATTTAGTTAAATTAGTTTTTATTATGTGAGTTAGTAATTTAGAATATTTAAAATGATTTTTGGTGAATTTATATAATTTTTAGCAATATTAATTATATTATGTATATTTTGATTTATTGAGTTAATTGTGTAATTTTGTGATAATTATAGTTAAATAATATGTTTTAGATGGTTTTAGAATTATTTAAGGTATTAAAATGATTTTTATAAATTATTTACTATTTTTAACTAATTAATACTAATTTTTGAAAATTATTTTCAAATAATATATTATTTACTATTTTGGTGATTAAATGGGTTTTCAATTATTTTTATTACATATTTAGGCTATTTAAGCTATTTGAATATATTAAAATGAATTTTTACTATTTTATGTGTAATTATTGAAAAAATTGAATTTTTATTAATATTATATTATTATTTGAGATTTTTAGTTAATTATTGTGAAAATAATTGTATTTGGTATTTTATTGTTTAAATATATTATATTTTGGTATTTTGAGGATATTGATGGAATTATTAATTTTTAATATATTTATTATATTAAATGTATTTTTGGTGAATTTGTGAACTTCGGTTGGGAATTATGCAATTCAAGGTCCCAACTGGAGGTGTTGAGTGTTTTTGTTAGAAGTGTGTTTTTCTTGCGGGATCGGCTCTACGTTTTAGTAGAGAGATATCTATTTTACAGCGGAGGTTCTGCAGAATTTTCGATAGAATTCTCGTAAAATGTGACGTCGTGTCGATTTTGAGTTTTCGTGTTTTGTCTGAGTTTCGTATTCCTAGATTGAGTCTCTTTAGAAGTATAAGTTAGATTTATTCTGATTTGTTATTATTATTTTAGTTTCTAGTTGAGCCGAGATTGAGGCCTATTGGACCGGGCCAGTCTCATGGAGCACAGCATTGTGAGTTATTATCTTATATATACATTGCATATAGGATGCATGATTTAGAATATTCATATTTTAATATGTATTTATTCATGAATTGTTTTATTAAATGTTTTAATATATGTTAGGTATATTTTTAATATCTTTTTGGTATATTTCACTATAAAGGCATGATATATTTTCAAAATACACTTAATATATTTTTGGTATATTTATGATTTACATTCGGTATATTTATGGTTGATTTTGAATTTATTTAGCATATATATATACTTGAAATATACTTAGTATATTTTAGGTATATATATGGTTTATTTCACTGCTATGAATGTTATTATGTTTAAATATGCATTATTTATTTTTCCATATGTATATTGAATTTTATTTGAAGGATATCAATAGAACGTGCTACCTAGTGGACAGCACTAAGACCGTGTATGTACCGGTGCGATAGATTTAGGGTTGAGTTATGAATCACTTGAGGTGACTTTGATTTGATTGATTAATTTTGAGATTGATGTGAATGAACAGTGTGGTTGCTGGAGCTCAGTTGGCCTAGTGTCTCAGGGCCAATCATACTGATAGTAAGACTGCTAGAGCTTGGTTGACTTAGTGTCTTGGGGCCAGTCTACTATCAAAAATGGAATAAGTGAATTAATTTAAAATTAAATGAGTCTGTATGGCTAGAGGTATTATTGATTGAGGTTGCGATTTAAATAAGGTTCTATTTGATCCTTCACTAAACTAAATGTTTTTCCAACATTTATTATATATAAATTAATTTCAGCATCTATGTGAAATGCTTGTATATATTTATTATATATACTGATGATTGATTGCATATGACATTAGGAGGTGCATGTATATATAATATAATAATTCACTCAGTGAGGTCTGACTCCCTTCAGTTGTTATTTTACAAGAGATTTTTCTTCCTCAGACCTTAGTAGTAGGCCCATCCACCGAACTTCTTCAACCCCGGCTAGTCTATGTAAATTACTTCCCTGATTTTTATTGTATTCTAAGAAACTGCAGTAGTATTTATTGTTTATATCTATAGAATAATTTTAATTTCAGAGACCTTTCTCTGAATATTGTATGAAATATTTTTATTTTATGATATGACATTAAGTATTTTATTTTTCATCGATTTAAGTTTTAATTCTGGTGTATTTTTATTTATTTATTACATGCTTTATTTTCTAAGGCTTGCTACAGGTTCCGGATTCGAAAGAATTCTCATTCCCTAGCGCCAGTCATGACTCCTGATTTGGGTCATGAAAAAGTTGGTATTAAAGTGAAGTTTGTATTAGAGTTCTAAGTTTTTTGAGTTGTGTTTTCTTTGAAACTACTACAGTTAATTAGGTTCAAGTATGTCTTTGATAATTTTTCCTTGATTTTAGTTTTTCGCGTAACCGCTAGCTTGTCTGTTTTGTCTAAATATCTTTCTGGTTTGTCTTTTCAGAATGAGGAGGCGAGCGCGTGTCACTCCACAGATCGTTGAGGCCGAGGATGATGAGTCCTTTCAAGATAAGGTTTTACCTCCTGAGCTGTTAGCGAGGCGTAGAGGTCGAGGTAGAGGTAGACCTCAAGGACCAGCAGGTCACCGTAGACACCGTGAGCTATAAGATAAGGAACATGTAAAGCCTAAATATGAGGATGCTGTGATACCTCTAGTTGCACCGTCGATTTAGCCTGCCTATCAATAAGGTATGTTTGACCCTGAGGCAGCATTGTTCTACGCCAGAGTTAGTCGAATAGATTTTGATGGGACATCAGATCCGTTAGATTTTCTGTACGCGATTGAGATGAGGACTCAGACTGCTCACGCAGAGTACCAGCGGATCATGATCATCAAGTTGTCAATTGAGGGACCATTCCTAGATTAGTTTATTCAGATAATTCAGTCATACATGACAACCATGACCTGGGCACAGTTCAGAGAGAGATTTATGAGGAGATTCTACCTAGAGCCATTTCATATGAGCTACAGACTCAAATTGACGAGCATCACCAGAGGTGATAGATCTGTCGAGGACTACATTAGAGAGTTTCTCTGACTTGGCAGATATGTAGAGGACCTTATGAGAGATCAATATTTTGTTGTCACGATATACGTCATTGGCCTGGGTTCTGCATTTGCTAGGATGCCTACTGCGGGCCTTACTCTAGAGTCGGTGATAAAGTTAGCTAAGAAGATTGAGTTGAGGCTAGTCAGGCAAGAAGTTATGCCTGATTATTACCAGTTTGGTACTCAGTCATGAGGATTTTAACTTTTCATATTGGTTCGAGTAGTCAACAAAGAGGCCCAATATAGCAGAGCCAGAGGCAGCAGCAGAGAGTGCATAGGAGTAGTAAACATGGTCGTGGGGGACAGCGTAAACTGATCAGATTTGGGTCACGTGCTTCTAGCAGCAGTAGTGGTCGGAGTTCAAGGTCAACAGCTAATATTTATCAGATGTGTGGTAAATTCCATCATGGACCATGTTATATGGCAGCGCTGACTTGTTTTTTATGTGGACAGATAGGACATTTTGCTAGATCATGTCATTATTTTGGTTATCAACCACAGCAGATTCTGTAGTTTTTACAGCAGTCGATTGCTAGTGCAGCACTAGCTCCTTTTCAGTTACCTCCAACTCAGCACCCGAGTTCAACTCAGATTGTTGCTCAGCAGGGAGGTGGTAGAGGTACTAGAGGAGGTGCTAGAGATTTTAGCCAGGTTTTTACCAGTTAACATGGAGGTCAAGGTAAGGCCAGGGTTTTCCACCTCACTCAATAGGATGCTCAAGTATCTAATGCCATCGTGGCAGGTATTATTCCTGGTTGTTATCTGGATGCTTAGGTTTTGTTTAATCCGGGTGCCACACATTCTTTTATATCTCCTATTTTTTCTTTGAAGCTGTGTTGGCAAGCTTCGAGGATGGCTTTTCCTTTGTTTATTGCCACTCCTTTAAGTGATTCATTAGACACCAATGTTGTTCTTTATGGTTGTCCAGTTTTCATCCAAGATAGAGAATTGCCAGTAGATTTAGTATTGTTGGATGTGATGGAATTCGATATGATTTTGGATATGGATTGGTTGTCTCAGCACTATGTTGTTGTGGATTGTCATAGTAAAGAGGTGATTTTCAGAATTTCAAATGAAGAAGAGTTTAAGTTTATGGGTGATAAGAGTTCTGCACCTTAGAATCTCATCTCCACTATCACGTCTAGAAAGATACTGAGGAAGGGTTGTCAGGGATATTTGGCATTAGTCAGGGATACTTCAGTGGAGAAGTTGTCACTCACAAATGTTCTTATTACCTGTGAGTTTCCTGATGTTTTTCCTAAAGAGTTGCTAAGTTTACCACCTCACTGAGAGATTGAGTTATGTGTAGATGTGGTTCCAGGCACCACTCCTATTTCGATGCCACCCTATAGAATGGCTCCTGCAGAGTTAAAAGAGTTGAACGAGCAGTTGCAGGAATTGCTGGATAAGGGTTTTATCAGACCCAGTGTTTCTCCTTGGGGTGCACCAGTCCTGTTTGTGAGGAAGAAGGATGGTACCCTGAGACTATGTATAGACTACAGAGAGCTCAATAAGGTGACTATGAAGAACAAGTATCTTCTCTCGAGGATAGATGATTTGTTTAATGACAGCTTTTTTCTATCACTAAATCAATATTGCTTATTTGAATTTAAAACATACAATAAAACTACAAAAATTAACACTACAAAGTTTTAATTGAATTTATTTTAAAAAATTAAATAAATGCATTTTTTCATCATATATTTTATTTACAAATTACATTTATAAACACAAACAAACATTAAACCAAGAAAAAATTACAAATAAAGTTCAATACAATTAATTTTTAAACTACAAAAAAAACTTAATAAACTTATTATTTTTCTTATTATATTTTTTATATACAAATGGTGAACATATATATATATAGACTGAATGTAAAGTTTTTGAGTTTAAAATTCAATTTAGGAAAATTATTTCAGTGACAAAATCAATCTGTCACTATTATGTTACTATTTAGTGACAAAATGTGGAATCCGTCACTATTTAGTAACGGATTGAAGAATTCGTCACTAAATTGTGACGGATTCCACAATCCGTCACTAAAATAGTGACAACTTATTTCTATCACTAAATCAATATTACTTAATTGATTTTTATGTTGATAAATTTTGTGATGGATTGGAGAATCCATCACTATTATGTTGTTCCAATCCATCACTATTATGTTGTTGAATAGTGACGAATGTTGCAATCCATCACTTTTTAGTGACAGATGTTGGAATCTGTCACTTAATAGTGATGAAAATGCATCCATCACAAATTTTTTGCATTTACTATAATTCTTTTTATATAACTTTTGCGACGGAAGTGTCATCTATCACAAAATTATGTTACAAAACTATCAGAAATCAATCGCTAATATATTTTTGCAATTTTCCTGCTAGATTTTTGTGACGGATTATTTTTCCATCACTAAAATTGTCATAAAATTTGTCATTTTATTTTCTCAATTTTACCTTATGTATTTTAGTGACGAAATTTTTTTCGTCATTAAGACGTCATATTTTAGTGATGGAAATGTCCATCACTATTTTCTATCATTATTTTACAATTTTTTGGTAGTGGTTGATGTGGGAGAGAGTCAGAGGAATCTTATCCCTTGAAAAGCAGAAGCTTATAATCAAGCTTTGCAATTGAAGGAGTTTGTTAGGTATTTACAACCAATCCTTGGGTCTAATTAGGTGATTGAAACTCATGTCAAGATAACCTGAAAAAGAAGCCATTCAACATTTCCAATGTCTTGAAAATGGAGTTTATTGCACCGTTGGTAGTATAACTTTACCCTATGTTTTAAAATGGTACCATAATTTTAATTTTTTTTCTTTTCAGTCCCTTAATTTTCATTTTTGTTTAAGATCAAAGTCAGTCGAATTCTTCCAGCCAAATTTATCCAACATGGCAATCAAAATAAGAATAGTCCATGGATATTTGCCTCATAAGCAACCAACTCAATTACACCTCATTTTTTTTAAGTATACATTATCTTATGTTATGGGTAAAAAAAATATAACCCAAACCAAATTAACAAAGCAAAACAAATGAGATTTAAGAGATAAAAATTAACAAAACAAACTAGAATCCCTAAAATCCCTAAACCCAAACCAAATTAAGAAAAGAAATTAAAAAAAGAAAACCCTAATCCCAAATTCACTCCATCAAACAAATTAAATAACCCAAATTCATGATCTTCCACATCTCCATCAAACAAATTAAATAACTTAAATTCACTCCATCAAACAAATTAAATTCATTTCCATGTCTAAAATCACCAAACAAATTACATTCAAAATCACAAGGCCTCTGAAATTCCAAAATTTTTTATTTGTCATTATGTTGATCAGTTGGTGAGCAAAATGCAAATTCATAACAAGAATTTCATTTTCTTCTGCAATTGAATCAACATTACTCTATAAATTAATCAAACTAAAAAATCACAACAAACTCATAGCAAAATTGAGAGAGAATAATTTAAAGTATTAAAAGCAGTTGATTGAGAAATCTTAATTTCTAGTTTTAGCTTAAAAATCAGTTGTCATTCACAACAAACCCAATGATTACTACCAACATACTAAGAACAATTACCCAAGTCAATTGTCATGCTTGCTTGTTAAAAGCATGATGGGTGTGGGTGATATAAGAAGCAATGCAATAAATAACAATTACAACAAGAATCTGGCTCCCACCATTTTGCCGGTGACCTCCTCTCTTGGATCGGTGACAGTAACAACCTCTACTCCAACGTCGGTCACTTTCATAACTTTAATCTTTACAAGATCTCGTGACTAAGAGACGACTCATACAGCAAAGCTATCGCCGTCCCCTCTTATGGCTTGTGCTCCAGTGACGACAATTCAAGTGGCTTCTCGTCGCTGGCTGCATCATTTGACTCTCTACTTGCAAAGTTGTAGTTGTCTACGGGAACTGAAGCTCCCTCTTCGTGGACTCCATTTATCCTCTTCACTATAATGAGTTTTTCTTTTCTTTTCTTTTTTACCTGAATAGTGGGTTTGATTAGAATTAAGAACTCTTTAAAGGAAAGAGTTGATTATGGGTGAAAAAAACTTTCAGAAAAAAGAGAAGAAGAAGTTGAGAAGGTCATTGAAGGAGAAGAAGAATATGAGAACAAAGGAACATAGATTGGGAGAATGAAGGGATTTTAGGACTGTAGTTAATTAGGGAATTTAAGTTTTTTTAATGAGTCACAAGTGTTGGGCCCACCTTAAGTGACAAGCATGATGAGCAGGAAGCTAACGTGGAGAATATATCAAAAATATAGTTCATATATCATACTCAGTTCATCGGAAATCATTAAACGGTTTTAATCTGATATAAAAATAAAAATTAGAGGCCGAAAAGAAAAAAATTGAAATTGTAGTATTATTTTGAAAGATAGAGCAAAATTATGATAACAATAGTGCAATAAATCTCTTAAAAATGTTTAAATCTGAGATTAAGAAACTGCAGCATGGAGAGATTTCTAAGCATAGATGCAATTGTACCACCAAAGTTAGCATTTGAGAGGTTTAAGTATTGGAACTTTACGAAGGAGGCATTGTTATAGGGGAAATGACTTCCTCCAAAGTCATTATTACTTAAATCCAAGCAAGTCAGATGTCTCAGCTCTAGTAGGGAAAGGCTTATCTTACCTCTCAACGGACTGTAACTTTGATCCATCAAATATGTGAAGTGATGTTCCATGAAACGAAGGTCAAGCTTTGTTACATGCTTGGTGCGGTTGCTGGAAGTGATACCTCTCCATTTGCAGCAGTTTTTTTTATATTCTTCACTACCTCATGAAGAGAGAAGACCATAGTTGTCTACAAGCTGATGTTTGATATTGAGGAGTGCTTGTCGATCCGTCTCTTTGCAGAGACACTACATTTTTCAACCTTAGAGCTGGTTGAAGAGCTTTCACGTGTATAAATAACAGGAACACAATGAGTGCATAAAGATGTTGAATGATCATCATGATCCGAAAGTGATGAATGAATTTGAAATAAATTCATATACTAATCTTCAAGATTGTTGGTGTTGTTTTGAGTTAAAATTGCTGCTTTTTAATATCCAAAATGCAATGGACTTCAGAACTTGAAAACAGAGTGATTGATGGACTTAAGAAGTGCTTGTCGGATAGGGCATCCATGCCAATTTAGAAAATGGACTTTATTTCCTTTTTTCCATTTGTCAAGTTCACATTAAAGTCAGTTTGTATCAATCTTCAGTTTCATGACGTTGGTATGTTCTCGGTTTAAACTCTATGCTGCAAGGATTCTTACATACCCATAATAATATTAATATTAATCCCAAAGGATTATTTTCAGAATCAGAAGAAAAGATCCCTAAGCATTGGACATGATTATGTTCTAGTAAGAGACTTCACAACACTGCATAACTTCTCAAGTTTCATAAGTGTTGTAAATTCAGGCAATGCACAGACTACAAATAAATATATATTTTATTTAATTATTTTAAGTAAAATAAAGTAATTTAATTATATATTTTAAATAAAATAAAAAGTATAGATTAACTAACTAAGTAGTCACCAAAAATGAAAATTTAATAAAATGACAACTATAGTTTAACTTATTAAGCGGTTTTTAAAATATGTAAACTCGCCTAGTCTCAATTCTAGTTTTATACTCATGCCACATGATACCAATTGATCTTAATACTTTTAAAAACTCAGTGTGTGTGTGTATGTATATAGATATATACTATTTTCAATAGAAATGTAAAAAATGGTTGTAACGTACGAGTCAGCTGTTATTCAACAAGTTCAGTTGTTGAAGCTCTTACTGATTTGTCAGTCCTCTTGGCATCTCTACTTCAATATTGTTATTATTGCTTGAGAGATAAATTAAGATATGTGAGAATGAAATCAACGTCAGAACTTGTAAAGAGAGTAATTCATTTGAAAAATCTTGCTTTTCCTCATTTGTTAAGTTCACATTAAAGTCATTTTCAGGGCTTTTTACCCAGTTAGGGTGAAAAAAAAAAAATTCCAAATTTAGAATAGTTTGTAAGATTTTTCTCACTTTAGTGTTAAAAAAATAATTAAAATAAAAGTTAAGATATTCGCCACATAAAATGACAAAAATACTAAAAAAAAAATAAGTCAGTATTACCAATTAAGTTGACGGTACTATTTTTTAAAAAAAAATAGCAAATCAATCCCCCAACTGAGTTGGTGAAAATCTACAATTTCAATATGACCGGCAGACTTGAAAAAAAAAATTATGTTCGCCACTTTTCTTGTTGTCAGTGAAGGGCTTTAATGTAGGAGATAGGAATTGAAATGCTGCATTAATTTAATGTACAAGATTGGTTAATAATTAGTTAATTGTAAGTGATAAGCTAATAACTAGTTAATGATTAGTTAATAATTAATTTTTCATGCTAATAATTGGATTAAATATAATTAATTCAGTATATATCTTTATATATTGAAATAATTAAATGTGTTGGCAATTATAATATCTATTAGTTAAAAAATATATATACTATGATATTAATAAACAAGATATTATATATATTCATAAACAATATACAATAACTTAATAATAAAATGATGAACTTAATTAATAAATTTAATAATTATATAAGTTAATAAAATTAAATAATTAATGAAGATGATATTTAATAATTATTATTATTATGATTACATCAGTAATATAATAAAAACGTAATAGTAAATATTTTTTAATAAAATTGATGGACTTCTGTGAATTTTACAAAAGTTAATAAATATTTTGATATAATTTTTTAATTAAAAGATAACTCCACCAATTAAAATATTTTATATAATATTATTTTAATTATTATATTATTTTTAATATTAATATAATAATCATTATTATTATTAAAATCAAAACAAAAGAAAAAAATCATAATAAAATATTAATGGCCAAATGATCTTAAATGAAATAGTAAAAAATCATAATAACATATATAAAAACCATGCAAATTCAAAAAAATAATATAAAAATTTGACTAATATACTAAATTTTAAGCAACAAAATATATAAAAATACTTTCGTTATCCTATTGATTAAATGGCTGAAAAATTGTAATATCCAGTATTTTTAAACATTTTAATATTTCATCGGGATATATAATGTTAATAATTTTTGTATATATTTATGATATTTTGTGAGTTGCTATTTAATTAAAATTGATTTTAATTGTTTTATATTATTTTAAACACTTCACGTAAAATTTTTTCGGGACTTACATTTTCGGAAAAATTGACACGTAAATTATTTATTATTAATTATTTTAAATAGATTTCCATATTTACATGAACTTATATATATTTTTAAAGTACTAAATAACATATATATGTGTATTTATTTATTTAACTAGGGTTTAATTAATTACCCTAATATTTTATTATTTATTAATTAGTTTTAATATTATTTAATTATTTTTAGGTGTATTAAATTTTAAAATATTAATTTATATGTGTGTGGTGTATATTTAATGTGTGTGAGTTTATATTATTTTAATATATAGTGTAAAGTATATATATATACATATACATTTAATATTAAACAAAAAAATAAAGTTTGATTTAATTATAAAATTGTCATCCATCCTCCTCCCTCACTCCCGATTGCTCCCATCACCGTTCCGGTCGCTGCCATCCCATTTTATCACCGTCGGTGTGCCTCCCAGCGTGCCACCTCCTTCCTCCAGCCGTTCCACCGCCTGCAGAGCTCATTTACGGCATCGGAGAAGCTTGATATCGCCGGAGAAGCCGAATTCATTCTCACCGTCATTCACGGCGTTTTCAGCCACCATTTTCGACACCGCCGGTCTCTTTATTCTCCTCGAGCTCTAGTGAGTGTGATTCTAAGGTTTGTTTCACTTAAAATGGTCTTGATTTGCTTAGGTTTCGATTTTGGTAATTCGGCCATTTTAGGGTTCTTGATTTTTCTAAACTTTGAATTGATTGATTCATGAAAAATTCCTTCACAAATTTTGTTCCCCTTAGCTTAATATACATGTGTAAATTTTTGTAGAATTTTTGGAGATTATTTTGATTTTTGGGTATTTTTGAATATTTTATTATTATTTTCTAATTTTCGAAAATTAATTAATTAAATTATGAAATTGTGTTTTATGATAATTATAGGTGTTTAAATGAATTATAGAAATTTATTTGGAATTTTTATGAATTTCTATGTATTTATTTTGAATTTGTTTAGGTCTATGTAATTTTGGAAAATAGGGTTAATTGTGTTTTTAATTGAAATTAATTAGTTAATTGAGTTTAATTATTGATATTATTGATAAAAATGTTGAGAAAATTAATTTTTTGCAATTATATTATTTTTGGTGAATTTTTGGAGTAATTTTAGTATATTTATATATATAGGGGCATTTTGGTAATCTTATCCTAAATTGACTAAAAATGTAATTAAATTGGTTTTAATAGCTATTTAAGGTATAAAAATTATTTCTACAAATTATTTAGTATTTTTAATTAATTAAAACTATTATTCATGAATTATTTTCAAATTATATATATAATATACGATTTTTCTAAATAAATGAGTTTTATCGGTTTTTATTGTGTTTTAGGGTTAATTACGTAATTTCTACTTATAAAATGTATTTCTATGATATAAGGGTATTTTCGGTATTTCTATATTGTTTTGTGAATTGTGGACCCCGGTCGGTAAACTGTAGTTTGAAGTCCGACCGAAGGGTTGTGGTTATGTTTTGTGTCTATTTTTCGAAGTGTGTTTCCTTGCAGGGCTGGCTCTACTCTTTGAGTAGAGAGATGTCCGTTTTACAGGGGAGGTTCTGTCGAATTTTTGGTAGAATTCTCGTAAAACGTGATGTCCGGTCGAACCCTAATTCTGATTCTGTGTCCAATATTCTAGATCGAGTTTCTAAGATTTTCTGTTAGGTTTATTCTGATGTCTGTTATTTTTGTTTGTTTAGTTGCGCCGAGACCGAGGCCTAGTGGACCAGGCCCATCTGATCCATCTCGAGGAGCGCACTAAGTGTGAGTTACTATTCTATATATATATGTTTTAGGGTGCATGATTTAGAAATGTATGTTTTATTTTGATTAAATATGCATAAATAACTCAATTAGTATTTAAGTTTATTTTTAGTTTATTCTTGATTTATCTTTGGTTTATTTTTAGTATATTGTAAATTATATGCATGCTTATTTAAACATTTATATTTAAAATGTTTTAAATATATATTAAGTTAATTTTATAATTATATTGGATTTATTTGACGTATATATACTCGAAATATACCTGGTTTACTTTTTGTATATTTCTAGTATATATATATATAGTTTATGTAGTTATTTTATTCAATTCATGCATCATTTACTTTTATGAATGTATGTTTTATATTTTAATGAAGGATATCGATAGAACATGCTACTTAGTGGGCAGCACTAGGACCGAGTACATACCGGTACACTTATAGCATTTAGGTTATATTACTAACTATTTGTGGGCATTGATTGGATATGATTATTTGATGTGTGATATGATTTGGGAGTATGATTGTTGGAGCTCGGTTGACCAAGTGTCTCGGGGCCAATCACACTGACAGTTAGACTGTTGGAGCTCGGTTAACTTAGTGTCTCGGGGCCAGTCTATTGTCCAAATGGATCAAGTGAACATATTTGAAATAAGTGAGCCTGTATGGTTAGAGTGTTGTCTAACACTGTTTTGAGGTTGCGATTTTCTAGGGTTCTATTTGATCCTTCATAAACAGTGATTTTCAATAAATATATAAAATGATTGTATTGCATATGTGTGTAATTGCTTGTATACATGCATATTATATATATATTATTGACTGTATGCATTGTCATTTAGTATGCATGTATATATATTATAGTAATTAACTCAGTGAGGTCTAACTTCCCTCCGTTGACTATTTTTCAGGAGAGTCATCTTCCTCAGACCTCAGTAGCAGGCCTGTACGCCAGATTTCTTCTGCCCCGACTTCTTTATGTAAACTACTAACTTGAGTTTTATTTTTATAATCTAGACACTGCAGTAGTTGTAAATAAATTGAGGGTTTTATGTATTATATTTGTGTGAGTTATGTATTTTAAGAATTTGAACTGAAACTTGTATTTAAGGATTTATTTATATATGAGATATGGATTTGATTTAAATCCCGTGGTGGATTATTATTTTTATATTTATGATTTTATTCCGTTGCACAGTATTTTATTTAATTGTGTTATTATTATTAGTATTGCATGTATTTATTTTTATTTTTAGGCTTGCTACGGGTTTCAGATTCGAAAGAATTCCCATTCCCTAGCGCCGGTCATGGCTCCTGTTTTGGGTCATGACAAAAATAAACAAATTTGAAGCACAAAAAAATTAATTACATGAATGATTTTGGCAATAGCAAAAATAACATTTACGAATATGAAATCTACATAAAATCACGTAAAATTTTAAATAACACACCAAATGAGAGTAAACAAAATAGATAGATATGTTCGTGTCGCTCTTCTGATGAAATGATTGAAAGGGAAAAAAAATCTTGAGCATACAATTTTTTTCTTCTGAATAATAATATTGATAATAGTAAAAATAAAGAAAGGAAAGGAGTGGTGATAATTTTTTTACATGGCCAACTTTTTTTAATTTTTTATTTGTTTATTTTTTATTTTGATATTATAACAATTATAATTATTTGTTTACAATAATATTAACAATAATATCATAATTATAATTATATTATGATTTTTTTTAATTTTAATACTATTATGATTATTTTAATTTTATATTATTATTATGGCAAAAGTTTTTTTAAAATAATTATTATTTTATACATGAGTGTGTGGTGTAGTTTTTTTTTTATTTTTAATTATTATTATGATGGCCTAATTACTAACTAATAATCACATAATCATAAGCTTCATTGGCATGTTTTTTTTTTTCCCTTCTCAATGAACTCCGCCATCTAACATTAGGAATATGATTATTACTCATAATACATTAATAATAAAATTATAATATTATTTTAAATATTATTATAATTAAATTAAAATAATCAAATTAACATTAAAATAAAAATTATGATACTATTTTTGGTAATATCATAATTAAAACAATCATAATTATTATGATATTAAAATGAAAAAAAAATTGTTCAAAAAAATAAGAAACACTTGACCTGACCTGTTTGAAGTTTAAAAAAAAAAATTTACTTATCATTAGCAAAAATAACCTTAGAAATATGAAATGTGTTTAAAATTATGTAAAATTTTGAGAGCAAATAAAATAAATGGATATGTTCGTGTCAAAAAAAAAATTTGAGTACAAATTTTTTTTTATATATAGTGATATTGGAAATAATAAAAATGAATAAAGAAAAGTTGGTTTTTTTTTGCATGGCCAACTTGTCTATGTATATATATATGGACAACTTTTTTAAAATTTTTATTTGTTTATTTTGATATTATAATAATTATAATTATTTATTTATAATAATATTAAAAATAATATCATAATTATAATTATATTATGATTTTTTTAATTTTAACACTATTATAATTATTTAAATTTTATATTATTATTATTATGGTCAACTTGTATATGGTAAAAGTTTTTTTATAATAAGAATTATTATATATATATAAGTGTCTGTGGTGTAGTTTTTTTTTAATTTTTAATTATTATTATGATGTCCTAATTACTAACTAATAATTAGGTAATCATAAAATTTATTTGCATGTATTTTTTTTTTTCCCTTCTCAATGAACCACGTCGTCTAAGATGACAGAATTTTAAAAGAAAAAAGATTTCCTATCATTTTCGTTAGTTGGAATGATAGAAATTGGCTCTCCGTCAGGCGACAATGGTCCTCTCAACACACATCAGTAAAAAAATAGCTCAAATTTGAAATAACTTTATAAATTATCTTAAATTTGAAAATATTTTAAAAACTATACTAAAGTGAAAAAATAAATTTTTTTTTTTACCCTAAAAGCCGTCATTTTCTTGGGTATCACCTTAAAGTTATATATTTACATCGATATGTTCTTGGTTGAAACTCGAGGCTGCAAGAAACTGTATCGATCCACATACAATTTTGCTTAATTCATTTTTAAATTTACAATTAAAACCTACTGGCAGAAATTCTTAAAAACAAAATTCAATTTATTTGCAAAGAAGATGTTTTCCAGATATCTTCACAATTATTTAAATTTAGACAGCAAGCTCAGTCCTGGAACAGCAACCACCCTTGATATTTTATAGCATTCTTACATGTAGAATTAGGTTGTTGAAGAAAAAGATCAACCAAAATCAACAACCACAAGTTTACAAATCAATTAAGCAACACTATTGATACAAACGTTTCTACTCAGAAATAGCACCAGCTGCTCCAGATGTCCCAAAAAAAAAAACAGCGTCAATTAGTCCACAAATTATTAGTTTCCAATGTAAAGCATATGCTTATAACTAAGGGAGAGATAAAGATGTTACCATGGCAGCCTTTTTCTGATAGATGAATGATGAATGCTAGATGTGAAATTTCCTCTGCAACCTTCTCCCATACACTGTTATTCTCACATGAAGCCAATCTGCCACTTTATCCAAGAGCTGGAAGGCATTTCTCCAGGAACGCTTCAAAAGCAAAGTACCTGAAACACCCCAGAAGCCAACAATGAATCCGAGTCCCATACCAGCATAAAGCCATTTCAGGAATTCATCTCCATCTTCTTCATTTTTTTAACTCTCAGTATCAGGTTGAGCAATTTGAATCACATCATCTCCTGGGCAAGTTTGTGTAAGAGGCAGCCCGCAAAGTGCAGCATTACCAGAAAATACAGAAGCATTAAAAGTCTGAAGCTGAGTGGCTGATGGAATTCGCCCCGACAAATCATTGTAGGATAAGTTTAAGGTACTAAGAAAAGTTAAACCGGCCATGCTGGCAGGAATTCTGCCTGATAGGTGATTTTGAGACAAATCAAGTGACTCCAATTGCTTCAGAAAACAATCTCTCTAGGGATTACAACTTTTGAATTTGTTATTGGACAAATTCAATTGTTTCAGCTCTGAAAGGCTTGTCACTTCTCTTGGAATCTCTCCTTCAATGTTATTGCTCGAAAGATCAATTATCCGAAACAACCCCACATTTGTATCACAAATGTAGTTCCTTCCCTTCCAAAGAACCATTGCCTTGTCCATATATAATTGTGTAATAATAGAAAATGGGTAGAAAAGGTAAAGCCTAATGGTTTTGGTTGAGTTGCTGCTGGACATGGCTGTTAAATTCTGGAATCAACTCAGTATGCTACCATTGAGATTATTTAAAGACAGATCCAGGAACTGAACATTTCTTAATCGGCACAGTTGCAAGGATATGTTGCCATGGAACTCATTGGATCTAAGTTTAAGAAATTGCAAAGATGGTAGGCTTTTTCCAATCCAAATGGGTATATTTCCGGATAATTTGTTACCACTGAGGTCAAGGAATCTCAAATTAGTGCAATTCTTTAAAGAGGAAGGTAACTCTCCTGAAAATGCATTGTTTTCTAGATTTAGTGTTTGAAGTTCGGAAAGAAATCCTATGGAGCTCGGAATTTGGCCAGACAAACTGTTATTTGCTAAATTCAAGAACACCACATTTTGGACATTCATAAAAGAAAGATCAGCAAGTACTCCAGAGAATTTGTTGTTTGAGAGGTCAAGGAGGATCAATACGCCAGATACTGAATCACCATTTGATAGTTTGTATCTACTACAACTATAACTGCTTTGTGTACACAACTCTATTTTTGAAGAAATTAAAGGCAATGGACCACTGCAACAATTAAAGCTGATGTCGATAATAATAGGGAAAACTGAAGCATTAAAATTGACAGAGAAATTAGGCACCCTCCCCCTCAAATAACAGAGATATCTAAGTAACCAAAATCAAAAGACAACTCCCAGAACCATTTAGGAACAGAATAAAAAATTCCGTTGTCAGAGATGTCGAGCACAAGATAATTTTTCTGATATCGAAGCCATTTGGGAAAATGAGGTCCCATCTTGCAGGATTGAAGTCGTATATAAGTTAAACGAAAAGGAGGAACCCAGTTTAGACTTATATTCCAAACAAAGCAGTTAGTAGGTAACCCCAAGTACCTCAATTTCGACATATTTGAAAAATGGTCTTCGGAGATGACACCATTCAATGAATTCCCACCCAGATATAACTCTTCTAGGTTGGACATGCGCCCAGTGCTCTTGTCTACCATCCCATTCAATCGATTATTGATAAGAGAAAGCATCCTTAAAGAGGCAAATCGTGTAAGATCAGGCAATGAACCTATTATTTTATTTTCATCCAAATACAAATCCTAGAGTGATGTTTGGGTGCATCCAGATAGATTTTGAATCAAGTCAGGAAGCTGTAGGCTGAAATTGTTATTTGATAAATCTAAGTTCTCCAATCGACACATAATATTCCTAAATGATTTTGGAATATCTCCTTCAAGTGCAGTATTAGAGAGACGAAGAGTTTCAAGAGAGATCATGTTCTCAAAATCAGCAAGAGTTGAAGGTTGCAAATTGTTAGAAGAGAGGTCAAGAATTCTGATGTTTCGGGTAATGTTTGACAACCACTGGTGCATTGAAGGAATTACAAAATTATTCCCAGAGAGATAGAGTTGAGTAAGAGATGAAGAAAAATTGATCGGCGAAAGAGTCAGAGGAACCTCATCGTCTTCTCCAGAAAAACAGTTATATAGGCATAATCCCTAGCATATTAGGAATTTGCAACCAATCATGAGGCCCAATAATGTGAGTCCTGCCCATGCCAAGGTAATAAAGAAGAAAGCCCAAAAAGCCATTCAAATATCGCTAAAATCAATAAAACCTAGACCAAGAGAGTGCAAGGCAGAGAGGTTCCGAAGCATAGATGAAATGGTACCACTAAAACAACCATCAAAGAGATCCAAATATTGTAACTTAGGAAAGGAACCATTGTTAGTATTGGGGAATTGGCTGCCTCCGAAATTGTTATTACTTAAATCCAAGTAAGTAAGATTTCTCAATTCATACAAAGAATCATTCATCTTACCTCTCCCATAGCAGAGATGTCAAGGCTTGTGACGTGACCCGTGCGGTCGCTGCAAGTGATGCCTGTCCATTTGCAGCAGTCTCTTTTGTCGTCTTCAGTTCCCCAAGAAGAAAGATATCCATAGCTGTCAATAAGCTCATCTTTGATCTTGAGCAGAGTTTGTCTCTCACTTTCTATGCACCCAACTTCACTTCCATTTCCGAAACCTGAGCTGAATTCAAGAGCAGCCAGTTTCATGTGTAAGACTAACAAGAGCACAGCCAGCACATAAACATATTGAAGCAACATGTTTTCATGAGTTAAAATCACCATGATTGATATAAATGCGTAGAGAAACTCCAAAATACTTATACTGACTACAATTGTTGTGTTGAGTTCATATATAGAGGAACCAACTGTACCTTTATAGCTCAACTGTACTTTTTGTGTGAAATTATTTTTACACTTTCCCAGCAGTTTCCTATTTTTAAGTCATGAAGTCAGTGGCAACAACCATAACATTGTTCATACAAAGTAGAAAAACGTAGAGCCTCATCAATATTACTGCGAAAATACTTAATTTTCATTAATATTATGTTTTATATAAATATAATTCACAACGGAAATATAATTATTTTGTGAGAGTATTGGATATGAAAGTAACACTTCAACGCATTATTAGATTTTGTAAGCTTAAATTTTGTAAGTTAATGTAATTATTAGATTTTATAGGGCTGAATGTATAGTTACACCCCGAACTTTACACGATTAATCTCTGATACTTCTTACTTTTATTATTTTTTATTTAATCTTTAAATTTTTATTTTGAACTTTTTTCACCTGTCAATTTGTACTTTTTAATTCTATTTAACTCATACAATATCAAAATGGATAAAAATTTAATTTGAAATAATTTTAAATCCATAAAATGCAAAAATTAACTTAAAAACAATAGAATTAAAAACTAATATTAAAAGTGAGAAAATTTTTATTTTTAATTATATTATGTCTTTCATTAAATATTATTTTAGTTTATATAAATTTTTTGGTGCTCATATCAACATTAATTTATAAATTTTTTTGATTTTATATATTATAATAGTTAGATAGATTCAAAATAAAAAGTTAAAAGTTAAATAAAATATAATAAAAATTGAGGAGTATTATAGATTGAGTAAGTAAAGCTCATGGGTGAAACTATGCATTCGGCCGATTTTGGATTATGTTGTTAAAAGACTTCGGTGAAATTACTCCAAAAACTGTGTAAAGTGTATAAGCTAATGTTAATTTTTTAACCAAAGTTTAGTATAATAGTGTAAGAAGACCCACTAAATTTCTATATAAAGGCATTTTTTTGAATTTTTAATTTTGGCAAGCACTAAGCGCAAACGGGAGATTAATCTCATAACTAATATAATACGTGCCGATCCCTTAGTTGCCCAATATAAAGAATTAAAAACTATGTAGGATTAGGGCAATTTAAAAAGAAAAGGAGGGAGTGAAGAACACTTCCTTGTGCGTGAAAAGAAACTTATAGTAACGTGAATGCAGTTTTTTTCGCTTGATTAGTCAAAGTCTTCCACCATCTATATGTAGGACCATAGACAATAAAGCAAAGAAAATATGCACAACACATAAATAACCCCTTATACCAAAAAAAAAAGTGAAAGCATTAAAATGATAATTTGTAAAAATTATAATGACTATAAAAAATTTGCAGGTATTTAAAAGATGCAAATATTATAAAGTAAGGTGTCTATAAAGTTAAGGAAAAATTAGAATTTTTACTACAAATACAAATGTCTATGTATGTATTGTGCCAAGAAAATATGACAAAAGAATGATTACGGGAAAGTAATCGGCCTGTTTATTTCTATGGACTTTGAATAAGATACAAATGTTTATATTTATATAAATGAAATAATCTAAAATAATTATTAATTATTAATTATTTTTATGTATCGATATTTAAAAAAATTATTTTTATTTATCAATACCTATATGAATAATTATAATTAAATAAATATTAATTTAACAGTTAAAATTTTATTTATATAGATACATAAATTTATACTAAAGAATGAATCATTTCTATGAAAAGAGAAATTCACACAACGAAATTTGCATGGTAACTTCATCTAGAAATAATGGCTTCGACAGTGGTATGCAATAGAATGTGTCCATCTATTACACGCTTACACTCTCACCTTTGTGATTGTGAGTGGAAGGACCATCACATGCATTATGACTTTTCAAGCATTTGGCTTGACTTTTACAGTGTTTACGCCTTTTTTTTTTTTTTTTTTTTTGCTTTATGAATGGTAAAGTAGTAGTTGATTTTGAGTTTTTTTTTTAACTTCTATCAGTTTGAAACGGTTAGTAATAGTTCTTTTCATTTATTTTGAATTTTTTGACATTTTTTAATTTTATTAGTTAAAAATTTTGATTATAAATATTGGTATCATTTTTTCTCCTATTACTTTCTATAATTTCATACAACTAAAAATTTTTTGATTTATTTTTACTCATTATGGATAAAATTTTTAATATTTTTAAAAATATATTAATTTTCCAAATATAGAAAATTTATTTATTTATGAGACATATATTAAAAATTATTCTAATAAATATACGATTTGATAGTAAGTTTATGCTATTTGAATGTAATTTATTGTAAGGAAAAGTATAATGAAAAAGAGTATCATGAATGAAGTGATGATGTGGTATAGATATTATACTTTCTAAAGTGTAAACCATTGTGTGTCTATTAGATGATTGTAAGAAGCTCCATTTTATGGTGCAAAAATAAAAATAAAAAAACTTACAAATCAGGCAAAAAAAACCTAAGACTTAAATTAAGGCTTTGGATATTATCATGTCTATAGAAATATGGCTTATCATAATTAGAACATTATATTATCAAGTAACAAAATTCATGAAGATGAAGCAACCATAATAAAGTTTTCTGATAGCAATTGCACAAAATCTTAATTGCCAATTAAATTACTTTTATTTTTCGGCATTGCATAATATTCATGGCTGCATTCAGTAAGGATGTAACAATTTCAGGAAAAATTGATTAGAGAGAGATTCTTTAAAATGAACCTATCAATAATAGCTAGTGGAGAGTCAACTACTTGCCTAGCTAAAGAAATTATGCTGATTTTAAATATAGCTCAAATCTTAATCAAGAATTTTAATGCAATTTAAAAAAAAATATATTGAAGCTCAAATAATTTATTCTTAAAATTAAAAAATAAAAATGAATTATCAAAATATTAAATTTAATATTTTTTCAAAATAAAAAATATAAAGTGTCAAAATAACAATTAGGGTAAATACGAGGGTCATTTTTGGATATTGTCCTTCAGTTCTAATGGAAAATTTTATCAAGTTCAATGTGGTGTTTAAATCCATGATATGGACCAAATTATATCGTGATATGGATCGAGGGTCTATCACATGTGCGAATTGTTTTTTAATGCTTTTGTAACTTTGGCATTATAACTTCTTAGAGATTCATTAGTTTGTGCATAAATATTCATTAGTTGTAATGTAAGAGTTTATTCGTTATTAATTGGAGGTTCATCATAATTTTAATATATTGTTTTTTAAATTTTTTTTTTTATTTTTTCTATTTAATAAATCTACATATTTTATCTTATAAACCTACATTATTTAACTAATGAATCTACAATATTTAACTAAAATAAAAATACAAATAAAACTCTATTTCTTATAATTAAAAAATAAAAAATTAAATAATTTTTTAATGAATAAAATTTTTATTTTGACTAAAATCATAAATAATAATTAAATTAAACCACTATAATTAATAAAATAAAAATATTTTTTTGATAAATAATTTTTTTTTAATTTCTATTAAAAATAAAAGAAAAATAATAATGAATATACAGATGAAGGTCAGTAAATATACAAGTAAATATCAATGAATATGCAGATAAAGATCATTGAACTTGCAAGTTTAAAAAGGTCAACAAATCTGCAGGTGAATGTTAGTGAACTTGTAGGTAAATGTCAGTAAACCTGCATATGAAGGTCAATGAATCCAACTTATGGTTAGGCAAAAATAATATCAACTAATTTTTTTTTAGTTGAATTCCATGAGATGAGATATGAAAACTCACTACATATTTATCTTATGAACTTACATTATTTAAATGATGAACTTACAATATTTAACTAAAATAAAAATAAAAATAAAAGTAAACTCTATTTATTATAATTAAAAATGTAAGGATTTAAATTTTCATGTATTAAATTAAGAAATTTAATTTCAGAATATGCAGTGTTAATAATTATTTTTATTTGATATTTTATTTTGAGGTTAAATATTATTTTAACATTAATAAGTTAAATTTAGTATTTATTAGAGTATTTGAGCAAATTATTATAATTTATGATTAAAATTAACTGAAAATAATTTTATTGTTTAATAAATTATATTATTTTGTCCTTTATACTTATAAAAAACATAATAATAATAATTTTTTCTTCCTTTTTCTTTTTCTCTCTTTCTTTCTTCCTTCCTTTTTTTTCGGCCATTTTTAAGGGAGAGCTTGCCAGAGCCGATTCCGGCGATGACGGTCCTCGCTGATGGGTGAAAAACGATCCTCTCCTCTGGGGTAATCATTCCCCTCATTCAATTTCAAGTTCTAACACCGGTAAAAACTTTAATTTTGAGAAATTAAGTTTAGGTCTTTTTTATTTAAATTGTTAAATTGAATGTCTATTTGAATTTTTTTGATATATGTTCTTTAGGACTGATTATTTTATGCATTATGAGGATTCTAAAAATAATTTTTATGAATTTTTAGAAAATTTTCAGGTCTCGGGGGTTACTGTTCATGACACTATTCCCGAGCTAGAAAATTTTTATATTTTTAATTAATTTTACTAGTTATTTTAAGTAAATTTTGTTAAGGAAGTTTATTAAAATTGTGTACCAAATTTTTATTACAAATTTTTAAATATTTATGTCAAAAATGAATTTCTAGAAAAATTAGTATAAATTAGTAAATTTTATGTTTTAATTGAAGTTTTGGTGAATTATGATGTTTTGGATAATTTTTGAGTAATAAATACTATTAAAATAAATTTTATGAATTTATTCCTATTTTTTAGCTAATTATGAGTAATTATCGAAATAATATCCTAATAAAATAGTATTTATGATTTTTACGATTTAAATGAGTTTTTGGTTGCTTAATTATATAATTTAATAAATTTTTCTATAATTAAATGCTATTTAATTTCAAAAATTTGAATAAGGACCTTTATAACAAAAATTGATTTTAATGTGAATTTTATTAATTATTTTATAAATAAATGTCTTTTATGCTTTATTTGTGTAAAAAAATTAATTTTAATATTTAAATGAAATTTTATTGATTTATATTACGATTTGTGAAATTAGTTCTCGGTTGGACATTAAGTGTAGTTCGGGGGCTCAACCTGAGATTCGGAGTTGTTGTGGTTTATTTGAAGTATTTTTCTGTGCAAAATTGACCCTACTTTTGTAGAGAGATGTTTGTTTTATAAAGGAAACTCTGTCGAATTTTTGATAGATTTTTTGTAAAATGTGTCATCGGGTCGATTTTAGTAGAGTCGTATGTCTTTCCATAAAAATCTAAAAATTGTAGGAGTTCCGTTTTTAATTATGTTTTATTTATTTCTTTTCTTTAGTTGCGCCTCTAGCCAAGCCGAGTGGTCGAGGTCGAGCGCAACTGTGTAGAGGAATATATTCAACTTGTAAGTTAATAATTAAACTGTGTATAGGAACATATATATAGTTATATTAGCATGTTTATATTAAGTTTTCACATTATTAGTAATTTTTATTTTATTTTATTGTAATCTTCCTTGTTTATTTTTATTTATTTATTTTAAAATAAACTACGGTAGAATGAACTACTTGATGGGTTTCATCATAACCGTATACGCACCGGTAGAATTGAGAGTGAGTGGTGAATGTATGTGGTGCGGTGATGCTTTGCTCTCAAGCGTGATTTATATATATTACTAGGGCTAGTAGTTGGGTGATGCTTTGCTCTCAAGAACCGCTATTAAATATCAGTTTAAGTGAATTAACTGTGGCTAGTAGTTCGATTGATGTTTTGCTGTCGGGAACCGACAGTCATTAGATTATAAGAGAGTCGAAAGGCTAAGGCTATTAGATTTGTGGATTAGGGTTCTACCTAGTTTTCTTATAAAAATGATTTAAGAAAGCTATTAGATCAGTAAAAGATTATTCCAATAAAAATTAAATAGTTTAAATTATAAATTATAAATTTCTGTTATAACCTGATATTTGAAAAAATTATTTAATTAATATTGTAATATGCAGTGTTAATAAATATTTAAATTTTTATATATTATGATTATTTTGTGTGTAATTTAATTTTAGTATTGTATATTATTATTTATTTATTTATCTAGTAATAATAATATTATTATTGTTGTGAATAGTATTAATTTATTTTATTTTAAATATTTTATTATGTAGAGGAATTAATTTGAAAGTGATTATTTATTTAAAAATATTATTGTTAGTATTATTATTATTATTTTATTATTATGTAAAATAATTTTTGCCTTTTTCCTATTTAAAAAAAAAACATATAAAAGAAAATTTTTTTCTCTTTCCTTCCCTCCCTCTCTTTCCTCTCCCCCTCCCCTTTCCTTCCTCTTCTTCTTCTTCTTCTTCTTCTTCATACATGAAAATGCAGAACCACCCGAGCCACCACCAACCACCACACTGCCGCTATTGCCTAGCCAACATCGCCTCTTCTCTTCCCTCCATTTATGCCACCATTGCCTCACCAACGTCGTCTCTTCTCTTCCCTCCACTTCCGCCACCATTTGAACCCCTCTTCCTTGCCGGATTCCGTTGAAGACCATAACTTCTTCACACGACACCGACGACGATTTTGGTGGTTTCAGCTCGCAATTTCAGGCTCTATCAACTCCTCTCAGTCCAAGCAAGTTGATTGTTAAGTCATCTTATGTTAGAAACGTTCAGTAATTGAGTTATCTTTAAGTTTTAATTTAGATCTATTTTGATTTTTGATTTTTTTGAGCTTAAATTTGTTTGAACCATGCTTAATTCCTTTGCAAATATTGTTGTGTGAAGCCAGAGCTAGTCAAAAATATTTTTGTTTGATTTTTATGAATTATTTGAATTTTGGTGTTTTGATTTTCCGGCGAGTCACTATTCCGGTGACCCTTGCCGGAAATTTTTTATATTTTTAGTAAATTTTTTAAATTATTTGGATGATATTTTATGAAGAAATTTTAATGAGATTGATTTTCGATTTTTAGTTACGAATTTTTGAAAGTTTATGTAAAAAATTAATTTTTGGAAAAATTAATATAAATTAGTAAATTTGGTGTTTTAATTGAAATTATTGTTAATTAGTATGTTTTGAATAATTTTAGAATAATAAATAGTATTAAAATAATTTTTACGAATTATTTACTATTTTTAACTAATTAATAATAATTTCTGGAAATATATTCAAATAATAATTTTATTTACTCTTTTTGTGATTAAATGAATTTTCAACTATTTTTATTACATATTTGAACTATTTAAATAATTATTTGTGAATTTTACTATTTAATTTTGAATAATAGAAAAATGAATTTTTATTAATATTATATAATTTATTTGAGATTTATTAACTAATTCGAAAATAATTAGTTTTAAGTATTTATTATTTAAATAACTTGAATTGTGGTATTTTATTTACTTTTATGAATTTTTTGTATTTATTATTAAATTATTGACTTTTTGTGTATTTTGATTTTCGGTTAGGTGAATTGTATAGTTCGGGGGTTTGACCCGAGAAGTTGTTCATTTGTGTATATTGAAGTGTGTTTGCTTCCATGATTGGCTCTACTTTTAGTAAAGAGACGTCTATTTTACAGAGGAGACTCTGCTGAATTTTCGATAGAATTCTTGTAAAACGTGACATCGGGTCGATCCTGAATTTTTGATTTTTGGTCGAGTTGTGTCTTAGATTAAGTCATTCTTTAAAATTCCTAGAAGTATAAAATTAGGAGTTTGATTATAATATTATGATTATTTATTTATTTTTTATAATTGCACCGAGACTGAGGCCTACTGGACCAGATCAGTCTATCTCTTTTAGAGGAGCGCATAACTGTGAATTATTATTTTATATATGTATTGCAAGTAGAATACATAATTATGAGCATCCATTTTTTGATAATGTATTTAAATATGAATTATTTTACTAAATGATTATGTATATGTTTGGTATATATTTGGTATATATGTGATATATATGTTTAGTATATTTCGGCATATTTTTTGTATATACTCAGCATATATTTGGTATATCTTTAGTATACATTTGGTATATATTCAATATATGTTTGGTATATATTCAGTATATTTTGGTATATTTCTTTTAAAATGGATGTCATCGTGTTTAAATTATGCATTTTATTATTTTAATAATTATACGATTTATTTGAAGGATAGCAATAGAACGTGTTATCTAGTGGGTTGCACTAGGACAATGTACATACCAGTGCATTAGATTTTAGGGTTGAGATTATGAAATTATTTGATATGAGACTTGATTATTCGATTACTGAGAATTGTAGTGAGAGAGTAGTGTGATTGCGGGAGCTCGATTGATTTAGTGTCTCGGGGCCAATCACACTGATAGTGAGACTGCAGAAGCTTAGTTGACTTAGTATGTCGGGGCTAGTCTACTATCCAAAAATGAAAAAGAGAAATATTTTGGAATTAAGTGAGCCTGTGGGCTAGTGAGATTTAGTGATTGAGGTTATGAACTATTTAGGATTTTACTCCAATCCTTTACCTAAAACAAACTTTTCTACATTTTTTTTATATAAAAGTGGATTTTAGCATTTGTATGAATTGCATGTATATGTATATTATTATACTAATACTTAATTGTATATGACTTTAGGTTGCATGTATATATATTATAATAATTCACTCAGTGAGATCTGACTCCTCTCAATGTTTTTTTAGGATCTACTGCATCAAACCTTCCTCGTAGTATTATTCGTTGAACTCTTTCCTCCCCGGCTGATTTATGTAAACACTGAACTATCATTTTCTTGTATTTTAGTAATCACTGTAGTAGTAGTGTTATTGTATTAGTAGTGTGTTGTATTATTAGAAACCTTGTACCTGAATATTGTATGAAAATATTTTTATTATGTTATAAAATAAAGATTTACTTTTATATTAATTAAAGTTTCAATTTTGTTGTACTTTTATATTATTATTGCATGTGTTTTTATTTTTAAGGCTTGCTACGGGTTCCGGATTCGAAAAAATTCTTATTCCCTAACACCAGTCATGACTCCCCGGTTTGGGTCTTGACAATTTCTTATTTTCATAAATATATTTTAAAGGAGACTTTTGTATTATATACATTTCTTTTATTAACTTACTCAGTGAGGTATGACTCCTCTCAATTATTTTTTTTTTAGGATCTTAGGAGTCACTTGTCTATCAGTTTACCTTGCGTCGAGTTTATTCTTCTCTGGCTATTTTATATAGGTTTATTTGAGATATATTATCCTTCTGTATGAATTTAACTCTAAAACATCGCAGTTATAGAAATGGTTAAATATTATGTTGTATTTTATGGATTAACGTATGTATTAAAATTTGTACTAAAGATTATTATTATATTTTATCAAAGATTGCTTTGAATATTAATTCATTTCTGTTATTTATCTTTATATAAATATTTCATTTTATTTATCTATATTTTATTGAAAATTTTCCTTAAGACTTACTATAGGTTTTAGGTACTTTATGTATTCCCATTCCTTAATGTTGGTCATGTCCCTTTAAGTTTGGGTCGTGACAAAATTGGTATCAGAGTTTTGGCTCATTTTATACATGTTTTCAGTTGTTAATGTCTTTTTTTTTTTTGTGAGCTACTGCGATGATAGGTTGATGATTGTCACTTGTTGTCTTTTTTGTTTCTTGCATTCCACACTTAAGTAGTATTTTTACCTTGTCCTAAATTCGTTTGTGTCTTTTTTAGAATGAGGTGAGCACGAACTACTCCTGCTGCAGAAGTAGCCTTTGATAGGAATGACGAGGAGCAGTTTGTTCAGGATGAGATTCTTCCTCCTACTCCTCGACGTAGAGGTAAAGGCAGAGGCAAGGGTAGAGTTAAAGTAGCGGCAACTCAGAGACAGGAACAACCACAGGCAGGGTTGAAGTTCCAGTAGAGGATCCTACAGCCTTTGCAATAGGTATAACAAGAATTAACCAAGGCTTGACAGCTTTTAACCAAGCAATGCCCTTGGTACAACAGATGCTTCAATAGAGGACTCAAGGGATGATAAATATTGATGTTGCCCTATTATACTCTAAAATTGAGCAAGTTTTTTTCAATAGTATAGGGGATGCTCTAGATTTTATAAATACCATTGAGACCAAAACTAGGACAGGATACACAGATTACCAGTGGATCATGATAGTGGAGTTATTTATGTCAACAACAGCTCAAGATTAGTTCATACAGTCCATACAGCCCTACATAACTGCGATGACCTAGTTAGATTTTAAGGAGAGGTTTATAAGGTTTTTTTACCTAGTATCAATAAGAGAGAACTATAGATGGAAGTTGCTAAATATTGCCAGAGGAGATCAGTCAATTGGAGACTACACTCGAGAATTCTTCAAACTGTCACGTCATACTGTGGATATGATGTAGGATGAGATAAGAGCAGTGGAGCTTTATATAACTGGGTTAGGCTCAGCTTATATTTCCATTTAGATGGGAGGTCGTAGCTTTGAGAGTGTGGTTGAGGAAGCTAGATAGCTTTAGCAGATACATATCAGACATGGCACCATACCGGATCCTTATGACAATGGCAGTAGCAGATAAGCTTAGGGGGTTCAGCAGCCTATTTTCTAAATAGGCAGCATGAGTACTCAGCCAAGGGGTACTTCCCAGCAGAGTAGACAATTTAGGTCACACCGGATTGCAAGCACAATTATGCTCAGAGTTGTAAGAATGGCAGGATTGCTAGATTTAGTGTTGGTGCCAGCAGTACTTGGTGCCTAGAGCTTGCTTTCGGTATGGATAGTTCAAGCATTTCACTTGGGATTGTCCTAATTTTGGATTCTAGCCGACATATGCTCAGGGATCTTCTTCATTAGTCACTCAGTTGTATCCACAGGTGCATTAACAGTATTAAACACCTATGTATCCTCAGCAATGACTGACTCAGTACCCACAGGGCAGAGGTTTTAGAGGTAGAGTTGGGGGTAAAGGATATGCACAACTGTCCACTCATAGCAAGTTGGTCGTGGTTAGGCCAAAGTCTTCACCTTGACTCCTTAGGATGCTTTGGCATTCAATGCAATTGTAACAGGTATTCTCACAATATGCTACTATGAGGCTAGAGTCTTGCTTGATCCAGTTGCTTTGCACTCTTTTGTATCTGTTGCGTTTGCTTCTAGAATAGCATGTCCACCTTCTAAGATGTTGATTCCCTTATCTGTAATGACTCCACTTAGTGATGAGTTGGAGACAGATATGTTCTTTCCATCTTGTCTAGTGTTGGTGAAGGGTAGAAAGTTCCTTGCAGATTTGGTTCTGCTTGATATAATTGAGTTCACCATAATTTTGGGGATGGATTGGTTAGCACAGTCAGTTGATTTTAAGAAAAGGAGGTAATTTTCAAAATTCCTTTTGACAAAGAATTCAAATTCAGAGGTGACAAAAGTTTAATGCCTCAGAACATCATTTCTGCGATCACAACTAGGAAGATGCTTAGAAGAGGTTGTCAAGGCTAATTAGTTATGGTTAAAGATATACAAGCAAATAGTGGGGTAGTTGAAAGGGTGCCAGTGGTGTGCGATTTTTCAGATGTTTTTCTAAAGAATTGTCAAGCTTGCCGCCTAATAGGGAGATAGAATTTTGTATTGATGTAGTGCTTGGTACAAATGTTATCTTTATGCCCCCATATAGAATGGCGCCTGCAGAGTTGAAAAAGCTAAGAAAGCAATTGTAAGAATTGCTTGATAAAGGTTTTATTCGGCCTAGTACATCTCCTTAGGGTGCTCCTGTGTTGTTTGTGAAGAAGAAGGATGGTATTCTTCAACTCTGTATTAACTACAGACAACTAAATAAGGTTACCATCAAGAACAAATATCCACTCCCGAGGATTGATGACTTATTCAATTAGATACGAGGAACTCAGTGTTTCTCCAAGATCGACTTAAGGTTTGGGTACCATTAATTAAGAATTAGAGGTGGAGATGTACCCAAGATTGCATTTCAGACAAGGTATGGCCATTATGAATTTTTGGTGATGTCCTTTGGGTTAACTAATACCCTAGCAAGCTTTATAGACTTAATGAACAAGGTGTTCCGGCCATTCTTAGTCTGATTTACGATTATGTTTATTGATGATATTCTTGTATACTCCAGGAGTACGACTGAGCATGTAATGCATTTGAGATTGGTGCTTTAGACTCTGAGAGAGCACCAGCTATATGCCAAATTTTTGAAGTGTGAATTTTGGTTGAATCAAATGGCACTCTTAGGCCATGTGGTGTTTAGTGATGGCATACAACTGGATCTGAAGAAGATCGAAGCTATTATAGAGTGGCCGAGGCCCACGACAATTACAAAAGTGAAAAATTTTTTTGGTTTAGTGGGCTATTATAGGAGATTTATGAAGGATTTCTCCAAGATAGTTGCACCTTTGATAAGACTGACGCAGAAAAATGCTAAGTTTGCGTGGACAGAAAGATGTGAGGAGCATTTTTAATTGCTTGAGGATTTGTTGACTTTGGCTCCAATGTTGACTTTACCTTATGGGAATGAAGGTTATACAGTGTATTATGATGCTTCCTGAGTAGGATTGGGCTGTGTGTTAATGCTGAATAGAAGGGTGGTTGCTTATACTTCAAGGCAGTTAAAGAAGCACGAGCAAAATTATCCTATTCACAACTTTAAAATGACAGTAGTGGTGTTTGCATTAAAGATTTGGAGGCATTACCTATACAGTGTGACTTATGAGATATACACCAACCACAAGAGCTGAAGTACATTTTTTAGTAGAGAGATCTAAATCTAAGGCAGATGAGATGGATGAAACTCCTAAAGGACTATGATTGTTCTATTTTGTACCATCCAGGTAAGGCAAATGTAATTGTAGATGCTTTGAGCAGGAAGTCCGCAGGCAACCTTGCACACATTAGCATAAAGAGAAGGCCAATTGTTAAGGCGATGCATGAGTTGATTGACCAAGGACTGCAGTTGAAGGTGACTAAGAAATGCATCCTTGGCCAGTGCAGGGTACAATCAGTATACTTGGATCAAGTTAAGGCAGCACAGAGAAAGGACCTATAATTACAAAAGATTATGTTTGAAGTGCAACAAGGTAGGTCCATTGGATTTGTGGTTGATAACGAAGGCATACTTCGTTTGGGTACTCGATTATATGTGCCAAATGTGGAGGAGCTGAGGAAAGAAATCATGGAAGAGGCACATTTTTATACTTATAGTGTTCATCTAGATTCTACAAAGATGTATCGTGACCTAAAGGATACATATTGGTGGAATGGAATGAAAAAGGATATGGTAGAATTTGTATCCAAATGCCTCACTTGTCAACAGGTGAAGTTAGAGCATTAGAGGCCTACAGGGTTATTATAGCCATTGCCTATCTCAGAGTGGAAGTGGGATATGATTTCTATAGACTTTGTGACTAGATTGCCTTGTACTATTGGTGGTTATGATGTTGTTTGGGTGATAGTTGATAGACTAACTAAGATAGCACAATTTCTGCCAATCAAGAAGACATACTCTATTGACAAATTAGCAAGATTGTATGTCAACAGAATTATTTTTCTTCATGGGGTACCAGTGAGTATAGTATCCGATAGAGGAGCTACATTCACCTCGATCTTCTGGCAAGAGTTATATAAGGCATTATTTTAGCACAACATTTCATCCTTAAATAGATGGTCAGTCAGAGAGGACCATTCAAACCCTTGAGGATATGTTGAGGAAGTGTGTGATCGACTTTGGTGGTCTATAGGATATACATTTGCCATTGATAGAATTTTCATATAACAATAATTATCATGCAAGTATTGAGATGGCCTCATATGAAGCATTGTATGGTAGGAAGTGTAGATTACCATTATGTTGAGAAGTTGGGGAGAGACAGTTGACAGGTCCAGAGTTAGTGCAGATTACTTCTGAGAAGGTTCCTATTATTCAGCAGTGTTTGAGGATAGCCTTCAACAGATAAAAGAGTTATGCAGACCTGAAGAGGAAGGATGTGTCTTTTTCCATTGGAGACATGGTGTTTCTGAAGGTGTCTCCAATGAAAGGGGTTAATGAGGTTTGGTAAGAAAGGAAAATTAGCCCCAAGGTACATTGGACCATTAGAGATACGTTTGAGAGTTGGAGAGGTGGCTTATAAATTAGTGTTGCCACCTGAATTATCTCGAATTCACCTAGTGTTTCATATTTCCATGCTGAGGAAATATGTACCTGATCCTTCTCACATCCTTCAACCTCAGACAGTGGAGTTCAATAAAGATCTATCATATGAGGAATATCCTGTGGCGATTATGGATTGCCAAGTTTGCCAGCTTCGCACCAAGGAGATCCTGATGGTGAAGGTCTTATGGAGTAACCACACAGTAGAGGACTGCATATGGGAGACGGAGGCAGCAACGCAGGTCACGTATCCCTATCTTTTCCATTAAGATTTTGTATTTTATTTATCGAAAATTTGGGGATGAATTTTTTTTAAGGAGGGGAGACTATAAGGACTTAAATTTTCATTTATTAAATTAAGAAATTTAATTTCAGAATATGCAGTGTTAATAATTATTTTTATTTAATATTTTATTTTGAGGTTAAATATTATTTTAACATTAATAAGTTAAATTTAGTATTTTTTAAAGTATTTGAGCAAATAATTATAATTTATGATTAATTGGGAATAATTTTATTGTTTAATGAATTATATTATTTTGTCCTTTATACTTACAAAAAAAAAATTAATAATTTTTTTCCTTTTTCTTTTTCTTTCTTTTTCTTTCTTCTTTCTTTTCTTTTTTTTTTTCTTTTTTTCTTTTCTTCTCTTCTCCTTCTTCCCTATGCGCAGCATCATCAACCATCACCACCCACAACCATCGTCGCCACTTTAGCTCATCATGCCACCGCCAGCAAGATTCCTCACCACCGCCAGTAGCTCCACGGTCACTGGAGCTCCTCCCTCCTCCCCCATTTTTCTATTTTCAGCCATTTTTAGGAGAGAGCTTGCTGGAGCCAATTCTGACTACGACGGTCCTCGCCGGTGGGTGCAAAACAATCCTCTCCTCTTAGGTAATTATTCCCCTCAATCAATTTCAAGTTCTTACATCAGTAAGAACTTCAATTTTGAGAAATTAATTCTAAGTCTTTTTTATTTAAATTGTGAAATTGAATGTCTATTTGATTTTTTTTGATATATGTTCTTTAGTACTAATTATTTTATGCATTATAAGGATTCCAAAAATAATTTTTATGAATTTTTAGAAAATTTTTGAATTTCTAGGTCTCAGGGTTACTGTTCATGACACTATTCTTGAACTAAAAATTTTTTATATTTTTAATAAATTCTACTAGTTAATTTTAGCAAGTTTTGTTAAGGAAATTTATTGAAATTGTGTACTGAATTTTTATTACAAATTTTCAAATATTTATGTCAAAAATGAATTTTTGGGAAAATTAGTATAAATTGGTAAATTTTACATTTTAATTGAAATTATAGTGAATTATGATGTTTTGAATAATTTTTGAGTAATAAATACTATTAAAATAAATTTTATGAATTTATTCCTATTTATTAGCTAATTATGAGTAATTATCGATATAATATCCTAATAAAATAGTATTTATGATTTTTACGATTTAAATGAGTTTTTGATTGCTTAATTTAATAATTTAATAAATTTTTTAATAATTAAATGCTATTTAATTTTAAAAATTTGAATAAGGACCTTTATAACAAAAATTGATTTTAATGTGAATTTTATTAATTATTTTATAAATAAATGTCTTTTATGTTTTATTTGTGTAAATAAATTAATTTTGATATTTAAATGAAATTTTATTGATTTATATTATAATTTGTGAAATTGGTTCTCGGTTAGGCATTAAGTATAGTTCGAGGGCCCAACCTAAGATTTGGAGTTGTTGCGGTTATTTGAAGTGTTTGTTTGTGCAGAGTTGAATCCACTTTTGTAGAGAGATGTCCGTTTTACAAAGAAAACTCTGTCGAATTTTAGATAAATTTTTCGTAAAATATGACATCGGGTCTATTTTAGTAAAGTCGTATTTTAATCGAGTCTTTTCTTAGAAATTTAGAAATTGTAGGACTTCCATTTTTAATTCTATTTTCATTTATTTCTTTTCTTTAACCATGCCTCCAGTCAAGCCGACTAGTTGGGGTCGAGTGCGACTACGTAGAGGAGCTCATTCAACCTATAAGTTAATAATTGAACTGTGTATAAGAACATATTTATAGTTATATTAGCATGTTTATATTAAGTTTTTACATGATTAGTAATTTTTATTTTATTTTATTGTAATCTTCTTTGTTTATTTTTATTTATTTATTTATTTTAAAATAAACTACGGAAGAATGAGCTATCTAACGAGTTTCATTAGGACCGTGCGCGCATTGGTAGAATTAAGAGTGAGTGGTGAATGTATTTGGCTCGGTGATACTTTGTTCTTAGGCGTTATTTATATATATTATTGGGGCTGGTAGCTTTGTGATGCTTTGCTCTCGGAAACTGCCAGTAAATATCAGTTTAAGTGAATTGACTGTGGTTGGTAGCTCGATTGATGTTTTGCTCATACAAATCGGCAGTTTTTGGATTATAAGAGAGCCGAAAGACTATTAGATTTGTGGATGAGGGTTAACCTAGTTTTTTTATAAAAATGATTTAAGAAAACTTATTTGTATTTAATAAAGTTTTTTATGATTTTAAAATACTTTATTTCAATAAAAGATTATTCCAATAAAAATTAAATAGTTTAAATTATAAATTATAAATTTCTTATTTTCATAAATATATTTTAAAGGAGATTTTTGTGCTATATACGTTTCTTTTACTAATTTATTCAGTGAGATTTGACTCCTTCAATTATTTTTTTCCAGGATCTCAGGAGTCATTTGTCTGTCAGTCTACCTTACGTCGATTTTTTTATTCTCTGACTGTTTTATGTAGATTTATTTGAGATATATTATTCGTCTGTATGAATTTAACTCTAGAACATCGCAATAGTAGAAATAGTTAAATATTATGTTGTATTTTATGAATTGACCTATGTATTAAAATTTATACTAAAGATTATTATTATATTTTATCGAAGATTGCTTTGGATATTAATTCATTTGTGTTATTTATTTTTATATAAATATTTCATTTTATTTGTCTATATTTTATTGAATTTTTTCCTTAAGGCTTACCATAGGTTTTAGATACTTTATGTATTCCCATTTGTTAGTATCGGTCATGTGCCCTTTTGTAATATCCCGAGATTTTAAATAATTTTAAACTGCATCAGGATATGCAATGTTAATAATTTTGATAAATATATTTGATTATTTAATTAGTTGTTAATTATTAAAGTTATTTTTAATTTTTTTTAAGTAAAATTTTTTCAAAAATTTTATTTTTGAAAAAATTAAATCCTAAATAAATAATTATTAATTATATTAGTCGGTTTTACACAATTGCATGAGTCCATGCATGATTTTAATTATCATATTAATATATATGCATATACATATACATGCATATATATACATATTTAGCATTTTAGGGCTATTTTAATTAAATATATATTATATTTTTTTATTTAATATATATATATATATATATATATATATATATATATATATATATATATATATATATATATACAAACATATAAGTTTACCAAAATTACAATATTTGCCACTCGTCCCTAACCTCACGCCCGACGCACCCCACCCCCTTCCCTCGCCGCTGCAACCTCTTCCATCACCGTTGGTGTGCCGTCCGGCGTGCCACCACCCTCTCAAGCTTCCTCCACCACTTGTAGCTTTCTTTTCCGGCGAGTTTTGGCAGTTTTCCACCCAAGAAGCCGAAACCTAGCTCAACACCGTTCAACCCTTTTTCGGCCACCAAATTGGACTCCGCCGGTCTCTATCTCTTCCTTGAGCTCTGGTGAGGGAATTTCCAAGCTTGGTTTCACTTGATTTGATCTAGATTTTTCTTGGTAACCAATTTTCATTTTCAGCCACTTTGAGTTCTTGATTTTTTAAAACTTTGATTATAATGATTCAAGCTAAGTTCCTTCACAAAGATTGTTCCTAGTAGCTCAATCTACATCCTGTAATTTTTGTAGAATTTTTGGAAATTATTTTGATTTTTGTGAATTTTTGATTATTTTATTAATATTTTCTAATTTTCGTAAATTAATTAAATAGTTTGTGAAATTGTGATTTATAGTGTTTTTAGGGGTTAAAATTAATTTTAGAATTTAATTTGTAATTTGTATGATTTTTGTATAATTATTATGAATTTATTTAGTTTAGGTAATTTTTAGAAAATTAGGTTAAATGAGCATTTTGTTAAAATTAATTGGTTAATTGAGTATAATTATTGATTTTATTGCATTATATGTTTAGAAATTAATTTTTGAGTAATTACATGTCACGACTCAAACTAGGAGTCATGACCGACGCTAGGGAACGAGAATTCTTTCCAATCCGGAACCCCGTAGCAAGCCTTCGAAAAAATAAAATCATGCAATAAGTAAATAAAAATACGATAGAATTAAAATTTTTCAAATCAATATATAAAATAAATACTCCAAATCCTTTCATCAATAAATACATATCGTACAGTTTCAAATACAATTTTTCAGAGTATACAATATAAAAACAATATAATACTCTTCTGATTCAATAACACAACTACTACAATTTCTACAATACGAATCAGAGTTCAGAATATACATTATATAAAATAGCCGGGACTGAAGAACACTAGCGAGGAACTTTACGACTAAGATCTGACGATAAAGGATCTCCTGAAAAAAAATAATTGAGGGGGGTCAGACCTCATTGAGTGAATTATTATACTATATATACATGCAAACTAAACCATAACAATCATGCATTCTTATATATATATATATATGTATATAAACACATTTCACACGAATATCAAACTCTACCTTTATAAATATACTAAATGTAGAAAACGTTTGTTTTAATTCATGAAGGATACATAGAACCCTAATAATAGCAATCCCCAATCAACCCCATCATCACTCTAGCCATATAGGCTCACTTGATTCCAAATAGAACACTTATTCCAAACTGGATAGCAAACTGGCCCCGAGACACTAAGTCGACCGAGCTCCAGTAGTCTAGCTGTCAGTGTGATTGGCCCCGAGACACTTGGTCAACCGAGCTCTAGCAATCACACTATCTATCACCTCACATCTCAATCAACCTAATAGATCATTCAATCCACTTATGGACAGTAGACTAGCCCCGAGACACTAAGTCAACCGAGCTTCAGCAGTCTGACTGTCAGTGTGATTGGCCCCGCAATCACACTATCTAACATACCATTAATCTTAGTTAAATCAATTATAATCATCCAAAATTAACTCTCACTCAACCCTATTCTTTCGCACCGGTACGTACACGGCCCTAGTGTTGCCCACTAGGAAGCACGTTCTATTGATGTCCTTCACTTAGAATAAATCATTCATTCGAAAAATAATTAATGTAGAACAATATTCATAATAGTAAAACCAACCACATATATATATATATATATACAAAAAATGTACCTAAAATATACCCAGTATATTTCGGGTATATATATATATATATGTCAAATAAAATATGAAATAAACTAAAGATAAATCATTAATATTATTAAACAATTTAAATGAGTAGCAATAATATAACATGCATTTTCTTAAAAATATACTTAAATATACAAAAGATATGCCCTAAGTACACAAATCATTTAATAAAACATTTATGTATAAATGTTCATTTAAATATGTGTTTAGGTTTAACATATATACTCAAAATTAACCTAATTATCTAGCATGCATATATCAAAAATAAACCCTAAATAAACCACGAATGTGTTAGGTTTAATTTAATAATAAAACATGTATTTATTTGGAAATATATCAAAAATATAAAAAAAAATAAACTTAAAAATAATTTAAGTGTAGGTTTATAATATAGTATGCAATTATTTAAAAATAAACCTAAATTATACTAATCATTTAATAAAATAATTATGGTTCGATGTACATTTAAATCATGTATAGATATTAAATTATAACAAACATAAACCTAAATATCTAACATACATATATCAAAAATAAACTCTAAATATACCAGTGATATATTAAATATATATAGAAAATATACAAACATTTATATATCAAGATAGACTAACAATAAATCGAAAATATACCAAATCATATTATAATTAAATTACTATTTAAACATATAATGAAAATGAAAAATCCTAAGTCATACATCCTATATGCAATGCATATATATATAATATAATAACTCACATGTTAGCGCTCCACGAGACAAACTCGACGGGCTTGATCCATTAGGTCTCGGTTTCGGCGCAACTAAACAAACAAATGATAACATGAATCAAAATAAATTAACGGAAATTCTAAAGACTTGATTTAGAATTTTAGACATAGAATTAGAATAGGGATTTGACCGGACATCACATTTTACGAGAATTTTACTAAAAATCCGACAGAACCTCCCCTGTAAAACGGACATCTCTCTACTCAAAGAGTAGAGTCAGTCTTGGAAAGAAAACACACTTCGGAATAACATCAAATTCACAACCACAATCCCTCGATCGGACTCCAAATTACAATTCACCGACCGAGGTTCACAATTCACAGAATAATTATAAAATACCAAAAATGCCCTTATATAATAAAAATACATTTTATAATTCCAAATTACATAATTAACCCTAAAAATTATTAAAAACCGATAAAAACTCATTTATTTAGAAAAATTATATAATATATATATAATTTGAAAATAATTTATGAAAAATAGTTTTAATTAGTTGAAAATACTAAATAATTTGTAGAAATAATTTTTATACCCTAAATAACTATTAAAACCAATTTAATTACATTTTTTAGCCAATTTAGTGTAAAATTACTAAAATACCCATATATATATAAATTTACTAAAATAAATCCAAAAATTCACCAAAAATAATATAATTACTCAAAATTAATTTCTCAACATATATTTCAATAATATCAATAAATATACTCAATTAACCAATTTATTTCAATTAAACACATAATTAACCCTATTTTTCAAAATTACATAAACTTAATAAATTCCAAATAAATATATAAAAATTCATAAAAATTAAAAATAAATTTCTATAATTCATTTAAATACCTATAATCACCATAAAACACAATTTCATAATTTAATTAATTAATTTTTGAAAATTAAAAAATATTAATAAAATAATCAAAAATTCACAAAAATTAAAATAAATTCCAAAAATTATAAAAAAATTAAAAAATGTAGATTAAGCTTCCAAAAAAATTTTGTGAAGGAATTTTTCATGAATCAATCAAATTGAAGCTAAAAAAAATTCAAAACCCTAAATGGTTGAAATGAAGAAATTGAAACCTAAGCAATTCTAGACCAAATCAAGTGAAACATATCTTGGAATCACACTCACCGGAGCTCAAGGAGAAGATAGAGACCAGTGGCTTCGAATTTGGTGATCGGAAACGGCTTGATCGGAGTTGACTTTAATTTTCGGTCTCCTTGAAAAATTTACGCAAAACACACCGAAAAAGGGAGCTTCAGGTGGTGGAAATGGCTGGAGGTGGAGGAGGAAGGATGAGAGGCACAGTGACAACAAAGAAATCAGCTGGAAATGGTGGAGACCATTTAGGAGGAAAAAATGATGGAGACAATGACATTTTGGTAAATAATGTAAACTTTATAATTTTGATAATAAATTATGTATATATGTATATATATATCCACACTTATATTATAATATTATATATATTCCCACAAAAAAATAATTCTCACCACATAAATATTTTATTATATTTAATAATTTATACACTTAAAATAAATTAATTAATATTAAAACTAAATAATAAAAATTAAGGTAATTAATTAAATCCTAATTAATTTAAATTAATACACATATATTTTATTTTAGCACTTAAAAATTATGTATGAGTTCATGCAAATTCGTAAAACTAGTCAAAATAATTAATATTAAATTATTTACGTGTCAATTTCTCCGAAAATACAATTTCCAGGAAAATTTTACGTAAAGTACTTAAAATAATATAAAATAATTAAAATTAGCTTTAAACAAACAACAAACTCATAAAATATCATAAATATATACAAAAATTATTAACACTACATATCCCGATGCAGTATAAAAATATTTAAAAACTTGGGATATTACATTACATTATTTTTAGTGAATTTTTGAATAATTATTGTATATTATGTGAATTTATATATAATTAGGGGTATTTTGGTAATTCAGTAATAAATTGGTTGAAAGATTAAGTTAAATTGGTTTTAATAATTATTTGAGGTATAAAAATGATTTTATAAATTATTTATTATTTTTAACTAATTAAAACTATTTTTCAAAAATTATTTTCAAAATATATATAATATACTATTTTCGTAAAGAAATGAGTTTTTAATAATTTTTTAATGTGTTTTAGGGCTAATTATGTAATTTGAAATTATAAAATGAATTTCGGTTAATATTTGTGAATTTATCGAGAATTATGAATTTTTAATAATATTTTATTAAAATTAGAGTTTTATTGTAATTATTAGTAAAATAATTATTTTCAGTGTTTTAAATATCTAATTTGCTATATTTTGGCATATAAAGGGTATTTTCAATATTTTTGGCATTTTAAATGCATTATGTGTTTATTTCGTGAATTGTGAACCTCAGTCGGTAGAATTATAATTTGAGAGTTTGACCGAGGGGTTGTGTGGCTGTGTATTCCCGAAGTATGTTTTCTTGTAGGACCGACTCTATTTTCTGAGTAGAGAGATGTCCGTTTTACAAGGGAGGTTCTGTCGAATTTTTTATAGAATTCTCGTAAAACGTGACATCCGGTCAAATCCCTATTCCTGATCTGTGTGCAGTGTTTTAGATCGAGTCTCTAGAATTTTGTTAGATTTATTCTGATTTCATATTATCATTTGTTTGTTTAGTTGTGCCGAGACTGAGCCCTAGTGGACTAGGCCCGTCGGATTCATCTCGAGGAGCGCACAACTATGAGTTGTTATTTTATATATACGTGTTTTAGGATTGCATGTTTTAAAAATGTATATTTAAATTTTATGAAATATGCATAAATGGTTTAATAATTTCTTAGGTATATTTTAGGTATATTTTGGTATCTTTTAAATTAAATGCATGTTTTATTATTGAATTATACTTAAAATATTTTTAAGTATATGTATAGTTTATTTCTGGTTTATTTTATAATTAAATTGAATTTATTTGACGTATATACACTTGAAATATACTTGATTTATTTTTGATATATTTCTAGTATATATATGGTTTGTATTGTTATTTTAATTAATGTCATGCATCATTTATTTCATGAATATATGGATTTATTTTAAATGAAGGATATCAATAAAACGTGCTACCTAGTGGGCAACAATAGAACCGAGTATGTACCGGTACGACGATAGAATTTAGGTTAAATTACTCACTTATTTATGGATATTAATCGGATTGATTTGTTTGATGTGAGATGTGATTTGAGAGTGTGATTATTGGAGCTTGGTTGACCAAGTGTCTCGGACCCAATCACACTAACAGTCAGACTGTTGGAGTTCATTTGTCTTAGTGTCTCGGGGCCAGTAAACTATCCAAATGGAACAAGTGAATTTATTTGGAATAAGTGAGCCTGTATGGCTAGAGTGTTGTCTAGCACTGTTTGAGGTTGCGATCATCTAGGGTTCTATTTGATTCTTCATAAACGGTTATTATTTTCAGAGTCGTATAAAATGATTTTGCTGCATCCATGTGTATTTGCTTGTATATATTTTTATTATATATATTATTGAATGTGTGTATTTGTCATTTAATTATGCATGTATATATATTATAACAGTCACTCAGTGAGGTTTGACTCTCCTCCGTTGATTTATTTTCAAGAGAGTCTTCGTCCTCAGACCTCAATAGCAGACCTTTACGCTGGATTTCTTTTGCCCCGGCTTTATTATGTAAACTGCTTACTTGATTTTATTTTGTATTCTAGACACTGCAATAGTTGTCTTAGTGAGCAGTATGTATTAAATATGTTTAAGATTTAAATTTTAAAGGTTTGAACCGAGAATTTGTATTAAAAGATTATATATATATGAGATGAGTTTGTGTTATTAAATCAGCTGATGAGTTACATTATTACTTATGAGATTTTAATTTCCGCTGCAAGATATTTTATTTATTTTATTATTATTGCATACTTTTATTTTATTTTATTTTAAAGGCTTGCTACGGGTTTCGGATTCGAAAGAATTCTCGTTCCCTAACGTCGATCATGACCCCCTGTTTTGGATTGTGACACCTTTAAATTTGGATTGTGACAAAAAAAATAAAAAATTAAATAATTTTTTAATGAATAAAAATTTTATTTTGACTAAAAGTATGAAGAAAAAATTCAATTTAAACACTGCAATTAATAAAAAGAAAAAGAAAAAAATTTAATAAATAAAATATACTTATTTCATTTCTATTAAAAATAAAAAAAAATTAATTAATATACAAGTAAAAGTTAGTGAATATGAAAATAAAAATTAATAAATATGATAAATAAAAATTATTGAACCTATAAATTTAAAAAATTAATAAATAAAGGATAATAAATCTATAATGTAAATACCAATAAACAAGAAAAACACGATCAACTAATTTTTTTTAGTTAAAACCCATATGCAAAGCTACTGCATTTATGTTTGACGGAAAAAAATATGTTTTGGCACGAAAAAAATGACGTGCGTTTTCCCACATGTTATAGCTCACATTGTCAATTGGATTTGAGGACTCTTTTTTTTTTTTTTTTTTTCCAAATGTTAGAATTTCATTTAATAAAAAGGCCAGAAGCCCCAAACCAAATATATTACAAATAAGCCCCAGACCAAAACCATTATAAATAGGAATCTTTATTAAAATGTTTCAAAAATTAAATTTAATAACTAAAATATCCCATATTTTTTGTTTATTACACGCGTGCACCTTGACGGTAATTACCGTCGTGCACCGCTCTTCGTTAAAAAAAACGCGAAAAAAAAATTGATCTCGCTGCTCTGTCTCCTTCTTCATCTTCATCATCTCCCTTCCTCATCCTCAAACAGCCTTATCATCAGTGGTGCCCTCACATGATTTTACTGCTTTTCTACCTACCAAAGCTCAGGTACCCTTTTTTCTTCTTCATTTTAATTTTTGTTTTGTTTTCTTCTCCTTCTTCTTCTTCTTCTAATCCAAATCCCAACTCATGATTCTGCTTTGATTTTGAACAAATATGTCTCTATGGTTTCTATGGTCATTTTCTTTTAACCTTCTCCAGCACTATGACCATAACTGATGGATGGGTCTCTATGGTCGTTTTGATTGGCGCATGTGACGATCATGTCCCTGTTATGCTCGGCGAAGTTGTTGACGTTTTCTCTTCACTCAATCTTGGCTCTTTCGTCGATTCTACCCTCAGCGCCACTGGCCATTCCTCTGCCATAGGTTTTTTCAGTCTCTCCTTTTATTGTATAAGTTATGAATCAACTGCGCTTGAAAGTTGTTTTTGAGTTGATTGTGCAATGCTCATAAGTTTTGGGTGTAAATTTCTATTTAAAAGCGAAATCCGTTGTGGGTGTTTGACAGATAACATGGGCTCATCCTGCATTGGAAAGCTATGTGGGGATGGATGTTGATCCAGTTGCATATGCAAAGGTTTGAGCTTGTATGGATGCTCTGCTACATTCTCACTCTTCACAATTGAAAGTGCACACATTTCTCAGAAATTTTAAGAATGTAAAATTTGTACTTACTGAGGTAGATCAGAATTTGTTGCATTCTGGAGTTGATGCAATAAGATTGGCATATACCAGTTTATTTTTAGCTGAAATATTTAGATGGGCAGTGAATTTTTCTTTGCTCTGCAATGGCGATATTGATGGTATTATGTTTTATAACTGTAAATGAGTTGACTCACTTATGCTTTGTGTTTAATTCATTGTTATATGCTTGTTTCTTTATGGTTATTTAAATGTTAAAAGTAATGCAAGTTTTATTTTTATTATTTTAGGTTGGGGAGGAGAGGATCTAATTTAACCACAAAGATCTTTTTTTTTTTTTTTTTTCGTGAACTCTATATAAATGATAGTTTATTGCAGCCTGAATGAAGATTCTGTGATTCGCTTAGTTTTAAGTTTGGAATGATTGAGTAATATATATTAGGTGCTTTAGTGTCTTAATGACATTATTTGTTTTTGAATTTTTAGCAGAATTCAGAGGTGCAATATTGTTTCATTTTGCTTGTAAAGGTCCATGTACGCTACTGACCAACTAATCATGTTCATGTATCTCTGATTTCAGTCATTTGATAATATATCATTCATCAATTGGCATAATAATTTGGCTTCTAGCAAGAAATTGTTTGACTACGACAAACTTATGAGCCATAAAATGTGAAAAATTAACGTAAACTTTGAGAAACATGCAGGGGATGTGTTCTAGCTTGTTTATAATGTAAGAAAGGAAATGATTTTTCTCAAAAAAAAAAAAAAAGAATTGTATCAATGATTGCTATGATCTTTCATACTAAATGCATGACATGATAATCACTGTAGTTTTATTTGACTCTTTAATAAAATGACTTAAAAGATAGCGTAGAACAAAATTAGTGCCAATGTGAAGCCTAGTGCGTGTGATATTCCTCCTACTCAACATCCAACAATACCAGGATACAATATTCATGTTGAACAATAAATAAATAAAAAATAATATATTACAACTTGAAAAAAAGTAAATTAATAAAAATAATATGTATATATTTTTCTTCTTCAACATGAATATGTGATTTATAGAGTAATGTATGCTAACTTTTTTTTGCTTATTTTTTTCTTAAAAATGTATCAAAAATATAAAATAAACATAAAGTATTATAAATTATTGTATCAGAAACGTAAAGTGTTCTAAATTGATAAAAAAAAAATACAGAATTTTAGGGTACTCGATACAGTTAAAAAGTGGAGTGATGATTTCATTTTTAAAAATTTTAAAATGATTGGAATATAAATTTTAAAAGTATGAAATCTGAAATATTTTTTATTTATTTTTCTTTTACTTTTAATTTATTTTTCATATATGAAATAATCTCATTATATTTTTAATTTGATAAATTCATGTGTAGATTTGATCAATCGCCTCTTATATATGATATAATAAATACATAATATTACTGGATAGAACCAAAACTCTCATATACATTCTTCAAAACCAAAAAACTAAAATAGAAAAAATGAATTGGAAATCAAAAATAAACCAAAATGATACAAATAAAAAAATGAATCAAAAGCCAAAAATAAACCAAAAACATATTTTAAAAAATCAAAATAATAACTCTCCTTCAACTATGAAATATTTGGACATAAAATAAAGATTGTATAAATACAACAAACATACAAAAAAAATCTATGATATAACTACATTCCCCTTAATAAAACAAAAAAGTATTAGAAACCAAAAAAAACCAAAAAGATAATTAGAAACCAAAAAAACAAAACAAAACAATATCAAATTATAAACACAACATAAAATAACAGCATCCTCTTACGAATCAATAACACAAAAATAACTTAAAAACATATTCATTTCTTTAAAATTTTTCTATTATAATAATTACAACTCGATTAATTTCAAAGAAATGTTTAGCTTTAAGTTATAGTATATTTTTATTGTATATTTTTTGTTTTATTTTCAATTTCCTATACAATAACAAAAGAAGACTTTAAGATATAAACAAGTCTATGCTACCTCTTATGTGGAGGATGACTAACAAAATCGTCTTCAGCATTTTATAAGTATAAAATTAAATCGGAAACCAAAAGGTAACAAAAAATAAGTTACAAAAAACTAACAATAGTATATATCACATCAACACCCTTCATATTTTGTCTATCATGACCACCATAATGAGTAGGACCATAAACAAAATCAAAATTTTCAACACTCTATTCAATACAAAAATTAAAAATAAACAAAACATATAAAAATAAATAAATAAAGCATTTCATAGAGCAATGCATGCTAGCCTTTTTTAACAAAACCCAATAAAAAATTAATTTAATGATACTATGAGATTTTTAACTAATTTATTTATAGGATTATATAATTTGTATTTATTTCAGTTTATTAGAATTAAAAATTAACATTTAGAAAATAATAGTAAATTAACAAAGAAATAAAAATAAAAATAAAAATAAAAAAGAGATTGTTTTTCGGCATAAAATGTCAAAAAATTTAAGAAATAAAATTCTAAAAAATATATATTGGCTAGTGCTCCACTAATATAAAAAGATAAAAAAAAATAAGGAAAAATGAGAAAATAAAAATTTTGAAACAAGATAAAAATGAAAAAAAAATAAATTAAAAATAAAAAAGAAAGGAAGGAAGAAATAATTAAAAAAATAATAAAGAAAAAAGAGAAATAATAAATAATAAAGAGAAAATTAAAAAAAAAGAAGGAAAAAAAGAAAAAAAAGGAAAAATTAAAATTAAGAAAAGAATAATGAATAAAAAAAAGAACAATAAAGAGAATAAAAATAAAAAAAGAAAGGAAAAAAATAAAAAAAATAAAATAAAAGGAATAAAAATACATATTTATAAATAAAAGTGACATGTGTATAATTAAAAGTGATAAAATGAGTAAAAGAATTGAGGGTATTTTAGTTAATAAATTAAAAAAATTTATATTTATGTAAAATCTCTTATAAATAAACCCAAATTATAAAAAAATTTGGAAACCCTAACAATTGCGACATATAAACATCTAGATGGTAATTACTGCCTTCCACAGTTCTTCCTTACAGCACAAGATCCCCACGACCAGAACACTCCTTCAACGCTATTGCTCCAATTGCATTCTTGGGTAAATTTACAAATTATTAGGATGAAAATCTAAATGAAGGTGATGCCACATTTAATTATTGATCAAGTTGAAGGAAGGAAGATGCCGAATGAATTTACTCAGTGCAATTAAGCTAGCTAAGTGTCACGGGGTCAGAGTTTTAGCGCAAGGACATTCCCCCGTGCGACACCCCAGGCCTCCCGCAAACCCGAGGTTAAGCCTTTTTCATCTCCGATGCTCACTTGTTTCGTCCTCCCATGGGCTCATCAGGGGAGCGAGAACAGCTTCCGATCAGTGTGGTGCCTAATCAGCACGCCCATCCAAGGAATGAACGGCCGCTCGACACGTACTCACATCCTTTTTACTATCCCGCATCCCACATTAAGCACAATCAGCAAGTATCTCAGACAGTCCTACGTGTCACGACAAACGGTCCGTGACATAAGTCCATTAATTTTCAAAAAGAAGCTTTATAGGCACAATATGGAAATTATTTAAGATTTGATTTTGAGCCATAAAAATATATTCAAAACTAGGCATCAACCTGTGCTTTGCACATAATAAAATAAAATCTTAAAATCTCTTATTATAAAATATAAAATATATAAATAAATAAATTAGAAAATATGAAAAAGCAAGTTAATTGAATTTTAAAATATCAGTAAAAGTAATAATTTAATAATGTTAAGAATATTTTTAAATAAAAATGAGAATATATTTTATTATATCTATGATAATATTTAAAATGTAAATGGAATCCATCATGTAATCATTAGAAAGATTAAGCAAACGACTTTTTTGCCAAAATAATGCAATAATATACTTCTAATTTTCAAAAAATATATATCAATGCCAAATTATTCCATGTTATGTCCATTTGACTCAGATACTTGCACCAAATTCTACCATAGTCAATATATATTATACCATTTCAAGAATTTTTATCTCTCTTACGTATTGCTATTGTGATGTGAGGATGGAGGTATAAACAGATACACATACACATAATATGCAAAATTTAATACTTTATTCCCATAAATATATATTATTTGTGAAAAGAGTTCACATGTATCGTGTACATAATGGTCATTTTTACATATACAATGCTATTACTAGCCATACAAATTCCATTTCTCAAACTTCGAGAACAATTTTTGACTTTATAAAGCATTAGCTGAGTAAATATACGGACAATGAGCACGGAAAAAAATTTAATAGGTTGTTGTGTTGAAAATTCACAAGCGCATTTATTGTAATTATAGTATAAAAAGTTTTTGTTTTTATAAAAATTATATATTAAGCACTAATATTTTTACTTATATCTCAATTGGTAAATTAGATAAAAGTGAATTTGTAATCAAAATAAACAAAGAAATATAAATTAAATTAAAATCAAATCAAATGATAAAAAGTTTAAAACTTAGGCTTAGTTTTACTATTCCAAGTAGATCATTAACACTTTAAATAAATTTAAACATTGAATCCAGTTAAGGGTAATTGTTCTAAAATACCTAAAAAATCTCTCTAGTTCAATTAAACATGTTAAGATTAAGATTCAAGCCACTCTCGTGATTAAGAAATTAATCAAAACTCATTAGGATCTTCAACAATTATTTTACTTGTGAATAACTCATCTATTCTCATGATCGAGTGGTCTAAGTCCTATAAGTCTAAAGCTAATAAATTTTCCTAACTCTCTTTAGTGAATTTACCTATAAACATACAAACAAACTGGCTAAGAATGAAAACATAAAATAAGTGCAACTCATAAAATTAACTGAAAATCAATTTAATAAATAAAACTTGTATTCAATCACATCATGAAATAGTTGCTCCTAACCTAAACTCTAAAGAAATTTAGCCATGCATACTTGTGGCGAAACATACAAATATAATTAAAAGATTAAAGACGAATAAAGAAATAATGAAATAAAACTCTTGAATTCTTGAACCAATTGTCTTCAATCCTAGTTTAGCTCCTTGTTTATTGCCTTTTGAGTGCTTAACCAATGCCCCTAAATACCTTTTAGCATCCCTTTATATATGAAAACCTAATAGGAGATCTTTAGCCCTTTAATTCCTCTTCCTTTCATGCTTAAGAAAAATCTCCTTTTCTTCGATACACCCACCGCACGACCATATTGAGCCAGTATGACGTTAAACTTTCTGACATAGTTTTTAGCATAATCATTCATAAGCTCGAATTCAAATTCCAGAAGGTTGCATACTTTCAAATACGGTCGTGCCTGAAACCGTTTTGCACTTTTAGAACTTCTTTAATTTGAACAGAAAGATGCACCAGTAGCAACACACCCATGTTGCACCTGTATGACATGAAGCTTGAATTCCAATAGATTGCACAGGCAACAACACAGGTGTGTGCCAAACCGTGTTGCCCTTAACATGATCTTCTTATGTAAATCCTTGATTTCTTTGGAATCCTTAGTTAGTTTTCTAAGGAAAAAGAGAATATTTGTTAATACTTAAATAAAATTCCTAATAGAAACAAATTAATTATAAAAAAATAAAAACTAAATAAAATATCAAACTAAAATAATTCTTGTTTAAGCATAATTCCTACCCAAATCAATTTGAATATTTATACAAAACTCATTAAAATTCAACTTAAATATATGTAAAGAATTACACACATCATGGAGCTGCTAGTATCTTATAATTTCTGTAAACAAAACCAATCTACCAGATAATTAAATTAAAGATTATGCACCAACAACACACTGAAGTATTTGAAGGGTAAGAAGCCATATTAGAGAAGGGGAGCATGTACAAAGACAAACATGCATAGGTTGAACACAACCTAGTAGTATTGATATAACAATTAAAGCTAATTAAAAGATAAAACTTGCAATACAAAGATTAATTAACGTATCAAAAATAAACAATGCTAAGTGTTGCCATAAAAAATGAAGTCTATATCTAACATGAGCTAAGAATAGTGAGCAAAAGGCCTAACAATTAATTAATGTAATGCTTATCAAACTTTCAACAATAATGAAAAATTCAACATACAAAGTCCTAAAGTTCACAATGTTATTGAGCATTTCAATTTAAATGGCTTGAGAATCTAATGAAATCTGAGTGACCATGTAATATCCCGTAATTTTAAAAATATTTTTACACTGTACCGGGATATGCAGTGTCAGTAATTTTTGTATTTTATATGATATTTTTATGAGTTAATATGTATTTTAAACCTATTTTAATTACTGTCTATTATTTTCAGTATTTTACGTAAAATTTTCCCGGGACTTTCATTTTCGGGGAAATTTCCACGTAAACAATGTATTATTAATTATTTTAAATGTATTTACGGGTTTGCATGAACTCATACATATTTTTAAATTATTAAATAAAGCTTGTGTGTGTATATTTATTTAATTAGGGTTTATTATTACCCTAATATTTTATTATTTATTTATTATTATTTGATTATTTTATTTATTATTAAATTATTAAAATTTATTTTTTTTCTTTTTTCTTTTTTTTTCTTTTTCTTTTCCTTTTTCTTTCTTTTTCTTTTCTTTTCTCTTTCCTTTTCTTTCTTTTTCTTTTTCTTCTTCTTCTTCTTCTTCTTTCTTCCCGTGCGTGACCGCCGGACCACCCATCTTCCCACCGTGGTTTCTCCCTCCTCCGGCCACCGTTTTCGACACCGCCGGTCTCTATCTTCTCCTTGAGCTCCGGTGAGTGTTATTCTAGCTTTTGTTTGAGCTAAAATGGTCTAGAATTGCTTAGGTTTTGAGTTGAATATTTCGGCCACTTTTGGTTTTCGATTTTTTTGAGCTTCAATTTGGATGATTCATGGAAACTTCCTTCACAAATGTTGTTCCTGGTAGTTTAATCTTCATGTATGAATTTTTGTAGAATTTTTGGAGATTGTTTGGATTTTTGGGTATTTTTGAATATTTTAATATTATTTTCGAATTTTCGGAAATTAATTATTTAAATTATGAAATTGGAGTTTATGGTTGAATTAGGTGTTGAAATGAATTATAGGAATTTATTTGGAATTTTTATGAATTTCTAAGTATTTATTTTTAATTATTGAAGTTTATGTGATTTTGTAAAATTAAGTTAATTGTGTTTTTATTTGAATTTAATTGGTTAATTGAGTTTAATTATTGATATTATTGATAAATATGTTGAGAAAATTAATTTTGGATAATTGTATGATTTTTGGTGAATTTTTGAAGTAAATTAGGTATATATGTATATATAGGGGTATTTTGGTAATTTTACCCTAAATTGTCTAAAAATGTAATTTAATTGGTTTTAATATTTATTTAAGGTATAAAAATGATTTCTACAAAATATTTGGTATTTTTAACTAATTAAAACTATTTTTCGTGAATTATTTTCAATTATATATATAATATACGGTTTTTCAAATAAAATGAGTTTCAATCGATTTTTATAGTGTTTCAAGGTCAATTATGTAATTTTTATTTATAAAATGTATTTTTATGATTTAAGGATATTTTTGGTATATTTGAATATATTTTCTGTGTTTGTGGACCCCGGTCGACAGATTGTAGTCTGGAGTCCGACCGAGGGGTTGTGATTGTTTATGGTGTTATTTTTGAAGTGTATTTTCTTTGCAGGGTCGGCTCTACTCTTTTGAGTAGAGAGATGTCTGTTTTACAGGGGAGGTTCTGCAGGATTTCCGGTAGAATTCTCGTAAAACGTGATATCCAGTCGAACCCTAATTTTCGATTCTGTGTTGAATACTCTAGATTGAATTCTAGGATTTCTGTTAGGGTTATTCTGATGTCGATTAATTATTTCTTGTTTAGTTGCGCCGAGACCGAGGGTTAGTGGACCAGGCCCGTCGGACCTGTCTCGTGGAGCGCATTAGGTGAGTTACTATATTATATATATATGCTTAGGACGCATGATTTAGAAAATGCATGTTTTATTTTGACTGAATATGCATAAATTACATGATTTATATTCAAGTATATTTTTGGTATATAATAAATTATATACATGTTTTATTAATAAAATATATTTAAAATGTTTTTAAATATATTTTTAGTTTAATTCATGATTTGATTGAATTTATTTGACGTATATATACTCAAAATATACCTGGTTTATGTTTGGTATATTTTCGGTATATATATGGTTTATATTGTTGATTTATTTAAATTCATGCATCATGTAATTGTGAATGAATGTTTTATTATTTATTACTGAAGGATATCAATAGAACGTGCTACCTAGTGGGCAGCACTAGGACCGAGTACGTACCGGTACGCCTATAGCTTTAGGCTATATTACTAACTATTTGTGGATATTGATTTGATATGATTATTGATATGTGTGAGATGTGGTTTGGGTGTGATTGCTGGAGCTCGGTTGACCAAGTGTCTCGGGGCCAATCACACTGGCAGTCAGACTGCTGAAGCTCGGTTGACTTAGTGTCTCGGGGCCAGTCTACTGTCCAAATGGATTAAGTGGATATATTTGGAATAAGTGAGCCTATATGGCCAGAGTGTTGTTTAACACTATTTTCTGAGGTTGCGATATTCTAGGGTTCTATGTGATCCTTCATAAATTGGGATTTTTCAGTAAAATATATAAAAATGATTTTTCTGCATTTGTGTGTATTTGCCTGTATATATATTAGATATATATATATTGTTGACTGTATGCATTATCACTTAGTGTGTATGTATATATATTATAGTAATTCACTCAGTGAGGTCTGACTCCCCTCCGTTGACTATTTTTCAGGAGAGTCAACTTCCTCAGACCTCAGTAGCAGGTCGATACGCCGGATTTCTTCCGCCCCGGCTTCTTTATGTAAATTGTCTACTTGAGTCTTATTTATTTTATCTAGACACTGCAGTAGTTGTAAATTAAAGTATTGGATTTTATGTACTTTATTTTTAAAGAGATGTATTATGTTAAAACTGGATTTGTATTAAATATTATATATATGTGATGAGATGAGTTTTGAAGTAAATCCAGTTGGTATGGATGATATTATGATTGTTATTTTCCGCTGCATTTATTATATTTTTACTGTTATTGTGGCATGCTTTATTTTATTTTTAGGCTTGCTACGGGTTCCGGATTCGAAAGAATTCCCGTTCCCTAGCTCCGGTCATGACTCCTGTTTTGGGTCGTGACAGACCACTTCATGGATAAGATTTTACTTTCCTACTTTTAAAAAAAAAGCATGCTTTTCTCAGCTTAATAAATTCAAAATATATAGTTTGATTATTAAAAGGATCCTAAGAACAAAAGAAAAGGAAATAAACAAAAAAGAAAATGAGCATGTTCAGATAAAGGCAACTCAAAGACACCAGGAAAAAAGGCAGCAGTATGTAACCTATATTGAAGAACCCACATTACATAACATCATATGAAGAATTAAACAATTCAGTTTCTCTGACAATTTAGTTGTTCAGGAAATATCATAAATTTTGCATATTCATTACTATCAGCATCACTATCAACAGACCATGATGGAAACTAAAACCTATTACCAAAGAGAGATTATTTGGAAACATAATAACTATCATCTTTCTTCTAAAATCACTTAGTTAAGTGCTCTATGCCATCTCTACTTATGCATTATTGTTGATTGTCTCAAGTATAACAAAAAAGGCTTTTTTGATAATTACTCAAGCTATTAAAATTAACCCTGGATAGAGACCATAATCCATATAAAAATAAAATAAATAACATACTATATGTTGTTTATCATTTAGATTACATGAAAAGATAAAAAGATAAAGGAAATCTCATAAAGGAAAAAGAAGCAAAGGAAACAAAACTCATAGCTAAAAGAATATCATTTATAAGTCCCTTTTGATATTATGGAGGCCCAACCATTGTGTCTAGAATAACTTGCTTCACAAAACTTGAAATTAACTAAAAGAACCCATGAACCATTGATTAGTTAAGACTTATTACCCTTCCTTAAGATATATATATAAGAAACAATAAACAAAGAGAATTACAATGCACTAATTATTATATTGTACTTAAGTGATTAAAATGAAAACATATAATAACTATAATGTTATGAATGAGAAAGAAGCTCTTGAAATTACCTTCAAAGTATCTTCAATAGTGGGAATTTTTAGATCATGGAACTCCTCTACAAATTGATGAGTTATATGTAGTTCTTTAATCTGCAACAAAAAAAGCATATGATCTTGAAAAATCATTGTAATATTGTTAAATTCAAATGAAATATCAAATAAAGCATACTTTCTCTCTCATTAAATCTTGGACATTCTAGAAAGATTCTTCATTGATTAGGGTTCATAGAATGTGCTTAATAAGTCATACAAATTAGCAAACATAATGAAAAATAAAAAAGAATCATAAAAGGTTCACATAATTTCAGAATATTAGCACACATTTCATTGATTGGCATATTGTTAAATTTAATACTATGCAAGCTATGATAAGTACGTTTCAAGTTACTTAAATCTAGCAAATATGCATGCCCACTAATTGTTAATAGTTTTTGTTCCTACACTATTGTCAAGTGAAGCACGTATATTCATTAAAGCAAATCAAGTGAAACATATAATTGAAGAAAACCAAGGGTTAGAATCAGATGGTTCAAAGAGTTTTGGTCATTTCACATACATGGGAAATGACTTGGGCTTACACTACATCATTTAGAGCTTCATGAGGCAAGTTAATTATGAGAAAGCACATACTACTTAAAGAATCGAAGATGGCTAGCATGTTAAGATTAGTCATAAAAAACCTAACAGAATATTGCAGTAAAATGTAAGTAAAATGAGAATCTTTTAAACAAACATTATAAACACATGTCTAATATAACAAATCATATATATTAACAATGAAAATCATATTCTACATAATCCCTCTTAAATGAATTAAAGAAAATGGAAGAGGATTTCAGCACCTTAATTTTATGAAAATGACCCATTATTGACTAGAAGGTCCTAAATAGCCTGTGCCAAATCTTGATGCATTTCTATTGCTCTTCTACCATTGTAGAACAAAGTAAAAAGCCATGCTTTGAATTCTCAATTTGCTTTCTGCTAATAATATAATTATATTTTCTTCAAATCAATTCAAAGATATGCAAAGTCAAAAATCCAATGTAAAGAAAATAAAGATATAATTAATAATAAATGAAATACCTTAGACATATAAAACTTAAAATTGACACCACTAACTAAGGGGATGATCACTCT